>OX122890.1:38380424-40780424 GCA_944738655.2 Andrena hattorfiana | reverse complement strand
TCCACATGATGACAAGCGGTATATCGTACCCGTTTCGACCGACACTCTGCCCTGGGGACATTATAAAATTCCGTTGTAGAATTCCGTTGTAAAAAAATATCGATGTAAAATAGAAATTGTATTTATTGTCATTATTGTGTAATATAGAAATTGTTCGCACGTGCATAGAAATTATTATAAATATTGGAATTATTGCATATGTATCATTGTATATATTAAATGGATTATAAATGGTTCAAATAATGTGTAAAAATAAAATTGGTCACTCATGTATATGTATATGTATCATTGTATTTATTGAGCCATGTATTATTAATTTTACAATACATTATTTTTATTTATCCAAGAATTGAGTGATTTATCAAACCCCAGCCACTTGACGTATACTTTATCCCCCTTTCTTCGGAACACTTTTTCCACTAGATATTGTAAGCGATATTCAAATAGCGCGCCTTCCGATTAGACGGATACACGTGAACGCGTTTTTCGGCTAAGGTCGCGTCGTAGGAGAGAAGGAGAAAAGCGTTGGAAGCGTGCGGACGTGCAGTGCGATTCAAAACCTCATTCTTTTTTGTTCAATTTTACTCACTCGTGTTCCGCATTATTTTGTGTTTTTATTCAAATTATAATAATTAAATTTATCTTAAAAAACGGCTATCCGTGATATAATCCGTGACGCGTTGCAGCTCGTGTTCATAGAATCCTCCGGCAACAGGTTTTCCACAGGAATCGACCAGCAGATACGTCGCGGGATTAGTTGTTTGTAGTTTGGCTATGTTAAACACCTCCGTTGTCCAATTCGGCGTATGGCCGAAATCGAATTATCGAATATGGTTTTAAATTTGCTCACGCACACAAACTCGCCCAGCTTGAATCGCGCTGGAGCAGCTATCTTTATGTTGCTGTATACGGTGGCTGGCAGCTTATCGGCGATCGCAGGGGTAACATCGCAAGGACGCATTCTGATGGTTCTATGTTTTCGTGTGTTATACTCTGCAAGTACACTTAGTAGCGCATCGATCCATCTATAGGTTCCATTTATCGTAAACAGTTTCCACATATTGTTCTTCAAAGTTCGATTGAAACGTTCTACGACGGAGGCCTTCATCACCGAATACGTCAAATAATGATTAATGTCATGATTTGTCAAGAGTTTCTGAATATCGGCGTTGTAAAATTCTTTTCCTTGATACAACGAAGCGGCGACTCGGCCTATTTATAGGCCCGCGCCGAAGCAAAACAGCTCAGTATTCAAAATGCTTCTCATCCTGTTGGATTATTGCGATATTCGAGACTTAACCTCTGAGCAGCTGAAATATATAGCAAAGATTATTCTACTGCGCGAGTTTGGGAGACACATTGACCAGTTGTGGAACAGACTCCCCGAGCATACAAAAACGGATCCCGAGTTTCAACAGTATTGTCGGTGTTTGGAACATTATAATCGCCCTTGACTGCGAACGCATATCGACAGTCCAGCACCATTGATTAAAAACTGTAGCGAATGTCGTTGACAAGAGTAAAGAAAGATTGTGGTTTGTTAAATCGGGCGATAAACGCGCTACCTATCGAATTACATATCCCGGGATACCAGTTTTGTGGCCCAGGAACTCATCTAGCAAACCGATTGGCTAGAGGTGATCAAGGCATCAATCCGTTGTACGCAGCGTTCCGCAAACACGATATTGCGTATTCGCGCAGGAACGACCTGGGCGAAAGTCACGCGGCAGATAATTTTCTCCCTGGCAAAGCGCGAAAACGCATCGTTGCGGGAGACTCGACACTGGGTGAAAGAGGTGCTGCTACGGCTGTTTGCGCAGCTATGAAAGCCAAGAAGAAAATCGGAATGGGGATGAAAACAAAACCCCGCAAAAGTACTGTAAGGAGGGCACCGAAATAGCGGATTCTCCCGGTGGCAAAACGGGGTGGTATATCACCACTTCTCCCGCTGCTAGGTGTTCTCGGATCATTAGGTGGTGGAGCGGCGGGGATCGCCAAGGCGGTAAACGATAATAAGGCGGCGCAACATCAGCTGCAGGAAATGCAACGCCATAATCGCTCCATGGAAGGTCATTGATTTTATCTCGCACCACACAAGCGCGGACAGGGAATATCGAAACGAAAAGAAGAACACACCGAAAAGAACATGCCGATGCGCAACTGGCGGAGTTGGCAAAACGTATGCGTATTCCATTCTTTAGCGGGGTTAGTCTTGGGTTAGCTACCTGATGAGTACGTCGAAACGAGAGCGGTATCGTAAATTTGGACTGAGGCCAGGGACTCACTGTGTGGCGTATGCGAAAAGAGGGTGTCGAGCTATATACGTCTACAGCTTTGGGAATTTTCGACGCCTAAGGAATTGGTACAATGTCTGGATAAAGATGCTGTGAAAATTGAATACAATCGAACGTCTTATCAGAAGTACAATCAGAGCACTTGTGGACAACTATGTCTACGCTTTCTACAAACGTTCGATACCAAATTTAAGAATTGACTTCCCACCACTCTGCTTCGGTACTAGTCGAGCATTTTCTCGGAATATGTCGGTAACATTCACTTTAACCGGCAAGAGTAGCACCTTCGTGGTAAGCCACATTCCGTCCATAGATTTGAGCCACGATGATTACGTGCTTGGTGTAACCCCCATTGAAACTTATCACACAATACCGAACATCGACGCGAGCAACGATAAATTCTACTTCGCCGTAAACTATGACGTCAACAACAGCGTCGATGCCACTCATGAATACATTACGATTCCCAACGGCTTCTACGAACTAGACGCTATTGCCAAGTATTTGAAGCAGCGATTACTCCAGCGGTATCCTCAAAATCTCGGCGACACCGATACCACAGACGAGATATAGAATAGACCTATCACCTTATGGGACTTCGTGTCACCACCCAAACTGTGTTACCGACCCATAATTTGAGGACTGAATTTAGCGACCTCTGTTCATGAACAGCGTCCAACTCAAGAACTACTCTGAAATGTTTGAAATACTGAAAGATGTATGCGTGCTTGTATACATGTGACTTGTTCAGAGTGAGAGTTTAACATAGAGGGCGGGCTTTCGCTAAGCTACGCTTTGGCTCGATTTGTCAACGACTCACGCGGGATTCCTCTCTGAAAATCTATTTCGGTGATCAGGAGCCTATATGGCGCTGCAATATGGCACTTTTTCAGAGCTTATACAAACTATAAATTGCAAGATGAAATTGATTGTTAGTATTTTACATGTAGTGGAACATTTAACTAATAATTTCACGTGTCGTACCCCGAAAAATATTAAAAATTGACGCTATTACTAACATTCCCGCAAATCTCGGCACATCGCGCGTGTCTAAATAGACGGTGCCCATCTACGACACGTAGAAATCATTGAAAATAATGAATTAAAACGTTTTTCTAAAATTTATATTCGTAGTTTTTGGGATCCGAGGCCCCTGAATCCCTACGTTTCGTTACAAATTGATTGGCTCTGTCCTTATTAACTATTGAATGGATTTAAAAATTATAAAAAAACATCTACGATGTAAATACACGAGCGTAGGTATCGCTTACGTTAAGATCTGGGCACACATAGCAGTTCCGCGTCAGTTCACGTAGAATTCAGGTATTCTTCATGACTTTCCTCAATTACTTTACTCCAAGTACTTTCCATTACAGTCATAAAAAATAATCAGGATTTTATCAAGTTTGGTGTCATTTTCATCAGAAAAATACTAGTAATCCATTTGTGATACTTCTGTGATAGAAATTGGCATACTGATCACTGAATGGCCTATCGCTGACTTTGTCCTTATGTCACTACTCTAGCGTTTATGACCCCCCCCCCCGCATCGTTTGAAAGCTTTTACCTAAGAACCCCTTAGGGTTGTAAAAAAAGGTACGCGTTACCGTTCAACCGATTTCAAGAGAGCGTACAGTGAAAAGGCCAGAATATCGTGGTCATCGAATTTTAACATTCTGAGTACGAATACAGATCCGACACTGAAGGAAAAAGATGAATGAGTATAATGGTCTTGAATTTCAAAATTTTAAGCTACGATAAGGTTGACCGCGGCAGTATACACCTGCACGGAGAGATTTTTCGCCTCCTGCGTGTAAAAGCCACAATAATGGCGCATCATTAAAAAAAAAAATGGTATTAATGGAAGCCGGTATAAGCGTGGCGTTGAGTAGCTAAAAGTTTAAAACATTCAGACACAAAAATTCTAGAAAAAAAATTAAAACACCGCTACTATCAAAGACACGTCTGATTAGTTACCCCTTAAGTCGTATCTATGCATACACTGCATTAAAGATAAAATTATGAAAAAGAAAACCAGAACAACAGATTCTGAAGTCTGCAAACGCATTGTTGGACGTGGCCGAAACCGCGACGTCGAGCCCGTCGACATCGACAAAAGAACGAGATGGTCGGCGGCCGACGAAGGCAATCTCTTCGGAAAGCTGCCAGCGACCGCTGGACAGCAGTGATCCCCGAGCTTCTAAAATTTTGGGATGGTCTCTTTCAAATTCACGTGACAAAGAGCTATTTGGAATTTTCTCGCCCAGGTAAGCGAGCTGCGCGCTCCGCTTTTATGATCGGTTTACCACTCACCCCAGATTACTGTAATGAGGTTTGAAAACAATGTCGACTGGTCTCGTACCCGTCTCAGTTTCAAAATTTTTAGCTACGACAGGGTTGACCGCTGCGCTATACCCCTGTACGGAGAGATTTTTCGCCACCTGCGTGTAAAAGCCACAATAATGGCGCATCGGTCCAAGAAGTGGCATTAACGGAAGCCGGTATAAGCGTGGCGTTGAGTAGCTAAAAGGTTAAAGCATTCAGTCACAAAAATTCTAGAAAAAGAAATTAAAACACCGCTACTATCAAAAACACGTCCGATTAGTTGCCCCTTAAGTTCAATCTATACATACCCTGCATTAAAGATAAAATCATAAAAAACGAAACCAGAACAATAGATTCTGAGGTCTGCAAACGCATTGTTGGACGTGACTGAAACCGCGACGTCGAGCTCGTCGACATCGATAAAAGAACGAGATAATCGGCGGCCGACGAAGGCAGTCTCCTGCAGAGATGGGCAAAAATTTATTTGAAGTAAATATTTCGTACACAAATTTTTATTTCAAATAATTTTTTGCCCATCTCTGCACTAGAATCATGCGCCGTCCCGGCTTTCGGAGAGCTGCCAGCGACCGCTGGACAGCAGTAATCCCCGAGTTTCGAAAATCTTGGGATGGTCTCTTTCAAATTCACGTGG
The DNA here is from genome assembly GCA_944738655.2 of Andrena hattorfiana. NCBI lineage: Eukaryota > Metazoa > Arthropoda > Insecta > Hymenoptera > Andrenidae > Andrena > Andrena hattorfiana. The sequence goes on along the minus strand of OX122890.1, from coordinate 40,775,153 downwards.
CAAAGAGCTATTGGGAATTTCCCGGCCCAGGTAAGTGAGCCGCGCGCTCCGCTTTTATAATCCGATTTACCACTCGCACCCCAGATTACTGTAATGAAGTTTGAAAACAATGTCGACTGGTCTCGTACCCGTCTCAATTTCAAAACTTTTAGCTACGACAGGGTTGACCGCGGCGCTATACTCCCGTACGGAGAGATTTTTCGCCACCTGCGTGTAAAAGCCACAATAATGGCGCATCGTTGAATAAAATGGAAAATTATCATTAAAACCAACTTCAAAAAAATAAAAATGCACTAAAAAGTAAGAAATAATTTTGTTCGTTATTTAATCTACGACACTCAATTTTTTTTATATCGGTGCCTCATCATTTGCACTGTGTAAATCTGGCGCCGACTTAAAAAAATTGAGTGTCATAGATTAAATAAGGGACAAAATTATTTTTTACTTTTTATCGCATTTTTATTTTTTTGAAATCGAGAAACCAGAACAATAGATTCTGAAGTCTGCAAATGCATTGTTGGACGCGGCAGAAATGCGACGTCAATCCCGTCGACATGGACAAAAGGACAAGACGATGGGCGGCCGACGAAGGCAATCTCCTGCAGAGATGGCCAACAAATTATTTGAAATAAAAATTTCGTACACAAATTTTTATTTCAAATAATTTGTTGGCCATCTCTGGTCTCCTGTAGTCGCTCGCATAGGACGGTCGTGTCGAGCACATTATGTATTCCAAACCTTAAATATATTCACTTCTTGCATTCTAAATACCGTACTCCTTTTTCGTCCTATACTATTCAGTTTCCTCGATCAAATAAAAAAAGTTTCATATGAAACATTTATTGCTTTTTCAATAGTTAGTAAAATAATAGCGCGTGAAAAATAATATACAAATAAATCGGACATAGTGTATAAACTTACTGAAACATCCGAACATCAGTTAACATTAGTCAGTCAACGTCAGTTAGTATATAGTATAAACAAATGAATTTTTCTAATAGTTATGGAGGAGAATGAATTCCTTCTTCAAAAAATATGTATCGAATATTTTTGGCTACTCTGCACACTTGCAAAATTCCACCAAAATCGGTGTGTACGGGTTCGATATGTTCCTTTTAAATAATATAGTACAGTAGAAAGATATTATTATTATTATTATTATTATTGTTATTATTATATGTCTGTATTATATCATATAGACCATCATTAATGTATGCGCAAACACATGATGAATGGGTGAGGTTCAGCAACAGATGCTCTTAAAAAACATTAAAGCACAGTTTTTACAAATTACGTTATTGTAAGCGAATGAAATTTGTTTTGTGTTAAATAAACCGGAATAGGACAGCAAAGTTAAAAATCGAATGTAATATCGTTTTATATTCATCCTCCTTTCTCTTCCGTTGAATGGAATATGTTCATAAGACGATTTTTAAATTGTTACTCTAACAGAAACATTTGTAAATCGCGGGCTTCGACTGTCAGAAAATAACCTTATTTTACCCGTGCTGAATTCTAATTCCTACCACGCGTAGCGTTACAAGATGTTTCGAGACTTCACCGGTAACGTTGCATGCGACACTGAAATGGTAAGGGGGTCCTAGGACCCCCCAAACCGGTGACAGAAAAATACATTGGTTGGTAGGTCTATTCTATACCTGGTCTGTGCCGATACCAACGATGGCGGTGGGAACGATGTGTATCCAATAGTGTTACGCCCAACAACAACACCTTGAAAAGCGAGCTGTTCTGCTAGTTCGCCGTAGACTTTGCGAAACCTAACATTGGATCGCTACTGGGATTCTGGACGAATAGGGTATTAGAACCCGGACGGTGGCACGAATCGGACGATCCCATTAATATCATGAACGTGACCATTATTCGCATAGAATATAGTGTGACCACTAGCGCGTACAAGAATGGGAAGCGCGCACATACGATATATGAATTTTCCCCGAGAATCCCACCAGAATGTGAGATATCGGAAAAGCCCGCGCAGATCATTTACCTTCCAATCACCGCAAAGGTCATTACGGATCTAACGATACGCGTTGTGGATCAAGACGGACGTTTGCTCGATTTTCCAGGTGAAGATATTACCATCAGATTGCACATACGAAGACGACGATAAGACATGTGGTGTGACTGAAAGAGATGCATGTGTTGAACGACTCCAGAAACCGCTTTCTTCCAAACTAAATTGTTTACAACAAAAACAACAATAACAACAACAATAACAGCAACAACAGCAACAACAACAACAACAACTGCAACAGCTCTGATTACGCTAAAAAGAAAGGTTCAGTGTTGCGAACATTGCATTTTTGAAATCACTGGGATTGATTGTGCGCATTTAAGTTGAAAAATGCCTGACATTGTAAGCATTGGAGGGAAGCCGACGTTTGATGATCGCATCGTCAAGCTGAAGACTCACACATGCAACCCATACGTCAACACGACGTTTGGATACAGCGATGAGATAAGAATACCCATACAGCAGCAGGATTTATACACATTGCCGTGTGAAAGTTTCCTCTACGTGGACTGGAAATTGAAGATGAATAAGCCAAACGATGCATTAACGGTGACGTTGGGAAATAATTGCATGGCGTTCTTATTTGATAAGATTCGATACGAGCTGAATGGCGTGGAGATTGATCGCTACAGAAAAGTTGCGATAACTAGCAGGCTTAAAAACTATGTACCGCTGACATCTGGTGAAGACAAAAATATGGAGAATGCTGGATGGGGCTTGAAACGACGAGATGTGCTAATAGTGAAAAATCATTTCAATTTTTGCATCCCACTCAAATATTTGCTGAGATTTTGTGAGAACTACAAACGCATGATTATTAATGCGCGTCACGAATTGATTTTAATACGATCGCGCAACGATAACAATTCTCTAATTGTATTGCCAATGTTGGAACCAGAAATTGAATTACTTAAAGTGCAATGGCGGATGCCTCATGTGACGCTGAACGATGTTAATAAGCTACCGTTGCTACATGTTTTGGAAAGTGGACAAACCCTGAGCATTTGTTTTCAATCGTGGGAACTGTACGAGTATCCTCTCTTAGAGAGCACGACCAAGCGTTCGTGGGCCGTGAAGGCATCTGCACAGTTGGAGAAGCTGCGATGCATTATCCTTGCTCTACAGACTGATCGAAAGAATGTGATGAGTGAAGATGCTAATAAGTTCAACAACTGCAATTTGACTAATGTAAAACTTTTTTTCAACTCGGAATTTTACCCATATAATGACCTGCAATTGGACTTTGACAAGGATAGGCATGCCATCTTATTTCACATGTATACGTAATTCCGTAAATCGAATTATTGACATAGTTGCAACGAGGCATTCTTCACCGCGGCCGAATTTTTCAATTTGGTCCCCTGGTGATTGATTGCTCGCGACAAAATGTGTCGATCAAGAATGGCACCGTGGACGTGCGCATAGAATTCGAGTGTAAAGAGAATGTACCGGCAAATACTACAGGCTACTGTTTGATTCTGCACGATCGGGTGGTTGAATACAATCCGCTAAAAAACGTGGTGCGCAAAATCAATTAAATTGCCACGCTACTTACCCGCCCTCTCCTGTGTCAAATTCGTACAAAATTTCATCATGAAAATTGAGATAATTTACGAGAAAGACTGCATTCTTCCGTCTGTCTTGGAAGCGAGCGGACCTCTAAATTGTACCGATAATGGCTGTACCAATATTTGTTGACCTGCAAGGATGTATCGTTGATAGAAGATTTGTTGTCAAGGAAATGGCTGTCTTACGAAAGGGAACAATTCTCTCGCACTATATTTTTGGGAGTTCCATGCCATAATATCTTCTTACGAAATCTGACAAGTCAAGCATCCGGTGATTGGTGGCAAAACGTCATGGACTACGGTGGCAAGATGGGGATGTTCCATACAGTATGGCTAAATAGTTACTTACGAAAGGTGTAGCTGATGCGATTGATGAAGAAAATGACACATCCCATATCGTATACGTTAAAGGGCTGCAGAAACGCGACTGGCTTGCGGATTTCCTCGATGAAAATACGAGAACGGACGTGATCATTGAGACACTGGACATTGACTATGAGGATATCAAATCTCTAAATAAGCTAAATGCAGTTAATACTCTGCGATGTGGCAGACACGCAAAGCACTGTGCTTTGCAAAATGTATTTAAAATATTTAACTTTTGGTCTAAACACCAGAGAGAATTGCATAAATAGAATATAATCAATTTTTAATGCGTATAAAAAAAATGTTTTTCTTTCCCCTCCCCCAACCTAACCTTCTACATGTGTTGTACGCTAGATTGAGACGATACTTATAATTATTATGTAGAAGTGGTTCATTACACGTTCAGAGTGGTACCATACACGTCCAAGGCACGTTCGATACATGTCCAATACACGTTCAGATTGGTGCCATACACTTTCAATGTGGTACCATACACGTTCGATACACGTTCAGAGTGGTACCATACACGTCCAAAACGCGTTCAAAGTAGTTCTATAGATGTTTGATATACATTCAAAGTTGTATGGTGTAGTCAAATGATGTGTCCAAAGAAGAATGGAGAAATGGTTCAGCCAAACGATACATGCGAAGAAAAAGGAGAGGATGGCCAGTGAATAATTCGAAGAAGATGCATAGAAGGTGAGGATGGTCAGCAAAAATGCAGGTGGAGCACATAGAAGGAGAGGGTGGCCAGTGAAAAAGAAGGTGAAGAACAAAGACATTCTACATTGCAAAGCTATGCAACTTTAGGCATGTGTCCACATGTGACAAATTGTATGACCGCTGTGAGACCAGTTGTCTTTCAAACGTTAGAGACAGCAGTCTTGTTGACATTTTCTGTATGACACTTTTCATTTTTTTTCTGCCGCAGCCGTAAATATTATACCGCGGGTTTCTATCTTCTAGAATTCATCGTCGTCGTCGTCGTCGTCGTCGTCGTCGTCGTCCGTGCGTGCGTGCGTGCGTGCGTGTGGGGGGGGGGGGGGAGAGCAGCTTGGGGAGGTTGGACAGTTTGTGGGGAAAAGCCGGATCGAAAGGAGGGCGCTGAGGCTATGGAGGAGGAAATGACGGGAGGGTTTAAGAGATGTGAAAAGACGCAGAGGTCGCCAGAAAGTGAGGGTAAATGAAGTAGAAATGAAGTTGGAGATGAGGAGGATGAGGGATGAAATGAGGAGCGATAGGGGCGAGAGAAGAAAGATGGAGGAGGGGATAAGGAAGGAGAGGGAACAGATGAAGAAGGAGTGGGAGGGTTGAAGAAGAAGGGAGGAAGAGTGGAGTAAGGAAAATAGGAGGAGATGCGGAAAGAGGGGGTGAGGAGAGAGGGGCTGGTAGAAAAGCTAGGGATGTTAGAAGAAAGGGATAGGAGGATAGAGGAGGTGATGGAGAAGGTAGGGAAATGGGAAAAGGGGAGAAATGGGGAGTGAGGGGAAGGGTGTGGGGGTGGAAGGGCAAGAGGCTGAGAGTCAGAAGGATAGAGGTGATGCAGAATAAGAAAAAGAGGCAGATGAGACGAAGTAATGTGGAGGTAAGGGGGGTGGGGATGGAAGGAAATGGGGTGAAGGAGGAAGTGGGAAGGTTATGGGAAAGGATGGCGTTGGCGGCGGGGGGGATAAAAGAGGCGGTGAGAACAGGAAAGGAGGGAGTGGAATGGTGCTGGTGAGGCTGGAGGGGAGAGAGGAAAGGAGGAAGGTGGTGGAGGCGAAAAAAAAACTGAGAGGAAGAAGGGAGAGGGTAGGGGATGACCTCACAAAGGAGAAAAGGAGGGTGAGACGGAAAATAGAGAGAGGCGCAAATGGAAAGCGAAAGAGGAAGGAAGGTGCTGGTGGAGTATATGAAAATGTGCGTGGATGGAAAGGTAAGTAGGTGGGACGAGATAGGGAGGAACGATTGAAGTGAGTAGAGAAAGGAAGGGGGGAGTTGGAGGGTGGCTTTCTGGAACGTGGCAGGAGTGAAGAGGAAGGATGAAGGTTTCTGGAGGGGGCTGAAGGACTGGGATGTTATGGTACTGAGTGAGACATGGGTAGGGAGGAGAAAGAGCAGGGGTACGTGGAAAGGAGGCTACCTAGGGGTACGTGTGGGAAAAGCAATGAGCCAGGAGGGAAAGTCAGAAGGGAAGAGCGATAGAAGGAATGATAATGGTGGTGAGAAAGGAGTTGGAAATGGGAGAGGGGGGAGGAAGACGGAAGGAGGGGATAATGACGAAGAAAGTGAAGATTGGCGGAGGTGGAAGATTGTTTGGGTGTACGTGAATAGGGACTTGAAAGAGAAGCCTGAGGATTTAGGGGAGTGGATGGGAGAGAGGGGGGGGGGGTAAGAGTAGTGATAGGTGGGGATTTTAATGCGCTCGCGGGGGAGGAAGGCGAGAGGTGTGGGAAGGCGAGGAGGACGAAGGAAGAGGGGGAGGGAGAAGGAAATCCAAGGATAAGGGGGAGAATAGGGAAGGGAGGAGGCTATGTGTGTGCTTAAAGGAATAGGGTGGGGAATAATGAATGGAAATACGGAGGGGGAGTGGACTTTCACAGGGGGGGGGGGGGATAGGGTTATAGACTATGTGATAGGGAACGAGTATACAAGGGAGAAAGTGGAAATGTTGGGGGTGGGAAAGAGGGTGGAATCGGATTACCACTCGGTGGAGGTGTGGTTAAGAGAGGAGGGGTGGGTCGAAGGGGGAAGGGGTAAAGGGGCGGAGCAAGAGGAGGGGGTAGAGGAAACTGGGCGGAAGAGGGAGGAATAGAGTTTATGAGGAAGTTTGTGGAAAGGGGAGAGGGAGATAGGGGTAGAGAAGTGGTGTGAGCTGCAAGAAAGGATAAAGGGCACGATGGGTAAGAGGGAGGGGCAGAGGGTACAGAACAGAGGATGGTGGGATAAGGAGTGTAGGGAGGAGAAGAGTAAGGTAAGGAGGGAGTTGAGAAAATGGAGGAGCGAAGAAGGGGATGGGAGAAAATATAAGGAGAGGAAGAGAGAGTTGTGTGAGGAAAAAAGGAAGAAGGAGGTGGAGAGGTGGGTGACGGAGGTGGAAGGAGTAAGAATAGAGGGGCAAGTGTGAAAGATGGTAACTAGGGGGGGAGAAGAATAGGGAGGGGTAACGGAAGCATAACAATGAGAGAATGGGACGGGTATTTCAGGTGGTTGCTGGGGGGGAATGGAGTGGCGGGTGAGAAGGGGTGGGGAGACGAGGAGGAGGGAGGACGGAGAGATGGAGATATGGAGGGAAGAAATAGGAAAGGTGATACGGAATCTAAAGAATGGGAAGGTGGGAGGGGGGGGTGGTGGTATTCCGAACGAGGTGTGGACGTGTGGTGGCGCGGAAGTAGAGGATTGGCTCTGGGGATTGTGTAAGAAAGTGTGGATGGGGGAAGGGTGGCAAGAAGGGTGGAGAGAGGGGGTGGTGGTACCGGTAGTGAAGAAGGGGTTGGGGAAAAATGTAGAGGAATATAGGCATATAACCCTAACATAGACGGCGTCAAGGTGTACGCGTTTGTGCTAGCGAAGAGGTTAAGAGTGGAACTGGTGGGGAAGGGACTGTTGCCACGGAGTGAAACGGGATTTAGGAGGCTGGTGGGGTGTAAGGATAATGTGTATGTATTGAATTATTTAGTGAACAAGCAAGTGGGAAGAAAGGGGAGGTAAATGGAAGTGCTTTTTGTAGATATGAAGCCGGCTTTCGACCCGGTGAATTGGGAGGTGTTGGCGAGGGCAACGAGGGGGGGGGGGGGTTGGAGCAGCTGGTGGAGAGGTGCGAGGAGATTCTTAGGGAAACGACGTATAGGGTGCGGGTGGGGGATGAGGAGGGGGAAAGTTTCTGAACAGCGAGAGGGGTCAGGCAGGGGTGTCGGCTGAGCCCGAGCCTCTTCACCCTGTTCATAACGGATATGGACGCGGGGCTGAAAATGGGAGGATGGGGGGAGTGAAGCTGGGGGGGGGGGGGAATTCTACGCGTTGGCGTACGTCGACGATGTGGCGGTGTTGGCGGAGGGTGAGGAAGGGATGAAGGGGCTGATAGGGAAGTTGGAGAGGTACGTGGATGGGAAGGGACTACAGGTTGATGTAGAGAAGACGAAAGTGATGAGGTATAGAAGGGGAGGGGGGAGATGGAAGAGGGTGACCTGGAGATGGAAGGGGAAGGAAATTGAGGAGGTGAGGAGTTTCAAGTACTTGGGGTACACAGTAATGAAGAACAGAGGGCAGAGGATAAGAAAAGCGGCGGCAGTGATGGAGAAGGTATGGGGGATTAGGAAAAGTTTGTTTGGGAAAGATCGAGAAAGGAGGTCATGGCTCTTCGATTTATCATCATTTTCACACTAATTTAGTGTCGCCGGTAGTGGGGTACGGAGTGGTGGTAGGGAGGTGAAAGGAAAGAGTGAACGTGGAACGTTTGCAGGACAGGTTTGTGAAATGGTTGCTGGGGGTGGAAAGAGGTACGCCGTGTTATATGGTAAGGGAAGAGGTGCAAAGGGGAAGAAATACTGGGAAGAAATGAAGAGGTGGTTCAGGAGGGAAAAGGTTCTGGAGGGGTGGGAAGAAGAAAGGAAAGGGTTGTACGAAGAGAGGGGCTGGACACTGGAGGAGATAGGGTGGGCAATCAAATGAGGGGGGAAGTTACTGGGAAGATGAAGAAAAAAGGAGGTGTAGAGTGTGCAGAGGGGGGAAGAGACGTGGGAATACGTATGGGTGGTGTGCATGGGGTGGGGAGAAGAGAGGGTGTGGCTGGAGATGGCGGGGGTGGTTGTGGATGATGAGAGGGAAGGGGAGGAATGGATGAGAATGATTGAGGAAAAGAGAGAAGGAATGGCGGCGTGAGTGAGGAGATAAGAGTGGAAGGGGAGATGAGTGGAAGCGTGGGTCCGGGAGAGAGGGGGGGTGCGTGTGCGAGCGGCGGGGATGGAGTTAGAGGGCAAGCGAGCGAGGAGAGGGGGAGGCGTAAGGAAGCAATAGTTTAAGATAGGTTAAGATAGGTTAAGGTAGATTTAAGAGAGGAAGAAGAATGTAAGAAGTGGAGAGAGAGAGGAGGAAAAGGGAGATTGTAATCTCTAGAGGAGGCAATAAAATCCATTATATATTATGACTGCCAGTATTGCAGAATCTATTACTACACCTATGAGGTAAGATACTGTCCATTCATCTTTGTTTTTTTTACGTTGTCTGTATGCGCTCCTACTGACCTACGCAGCACGACCCGCTCATCGCCGAATTACCGTTCATTAGGCGTTCAGGCTCCCAATATTTAAACACGGATAACCAAAATACTAAGTCCCTACCGCAATTTCGTTACTCTTTATTGTCATCTCATTTGGTCACGTAGAAGCACCCCTTTTATTTTCTACTATATGTTGCCGCACACTCTGTATATTCAAAGCATGAGGCGGACAGGAAAATACTTTTTAGACACAAGCGATCGGTTGGGAAGGACTGACTGATATGAAATGGTATTTTGCCATTCCTTGCATCACTCAAAGTGTTAGGTGTACTGCTGCCTGTTATTTTTTATTGTATGTTTCAGGGATCCCCGGTAGATGTTCGCCCCATTAGCATTCTTGGGCATTGGTCACTACGTGCGTATCGATTCGTGAAATTAAAATTTTAAACAATTACTTTAGTAATGCCTGGAATCATTTACTGGCATGTCCCATTTATTAAAATATTATCGAAGCGTACAAATAGTTTCATATGCGGTTCATTTTGTTCAAAAGTTTTCTATAATCTTAAGCCGGTTCCAGACCTGAATGCATGTACGTTGAGCAGGCTGAGCGCGCAGGAATGATGCATGCGGAGGAGTCGAAAGTGCCATTGTGTCTTTCTTCACCAACTTCTGTGCTTAGCTTAGCCTACTCCGCAGTCGTAAAGATGGTGTGATAGTCAGATAGATAAACATACAGCTCAACCCTCCGAGTCATCCTGTTTATCAATACAGGGTGATTCTCCAGCGACGCCTGTCAAAGAGGTGCCGCCTCCCACACAGCACACTTCGTTGCAGAAAGGTTGCAGGAAGGTGGCAGTTACATTGCGGTGCAAGATTGACACATGGCAGATAATATTTCTGATATGTTGCAGGAATCTTCCCATGTCCGCGCCTGTGCACCATTGCATGCAATATTCCCGCAGGGTCCTGCAATTGTCCTGCAACTTTTCGGAGATTTTACAGCAATTGTCTCGCAACGTTTCGGAGATTTCACAGTAATTGTCTCGCAACGTTTCGGAGATTTTATACCAATTGTCCCGCAACGTTCCGGAAATTTTCTACCAATGGTCACAGTTAAGGAAATTAATTAAATTACAATAAATAGTGACAATTAAAATTTTATATTTTTTCTACACAAGACGACAACAACAAGAACAATAATAAAAACAATCAAAATAATAATAATATTGGCTCTGGTGGAACTTGCCAAGCCCACGTGGTGAAGCTCCAGGCGTTGTGTGGCGTCACTCACATGCGACGCGACAGGTTGCAAAGCCAAAGCACGTAAGAAAGCACAAGCGTAAATAGTTAGAGCGTGATTACTTATTAATTGCTTTTAAGTAATAAAAATGGTTAGAACGTGTGTGTTTTGTGGCGCAGGACACCTGAGTGAATTGGATGAATGTTTGACATATCACGGGTAAGTAAATAGAACCCATGTATATGCTATTTGTATATTAAGTCGAACTGCTTAAAAGGAAATATTTTTGTATATTTCATAAAGATTTTCGTTGATTACGGAACATGGGTCTGGGCCAGAATTTCGTACATTCAAACAACGCCTTATTGTGTTATAATCATTTTGAACAACACAGTTGAAACACTCTGGTGGATCTTCTCAAACCCGCATATGTGGAGTTTCAGGCTACCCTTCCCTCTTTACTTAAAACGTAGTGCATGCAGCATGTAATGAACCTGGAATAATACATGTATTTATTTTACAATTTTACAATTTTAAGTGCTGAAATGTGATAAATAATAAATTTACTTATTCATTACTAATTTTACTTTATGTTTGAATGTACTGAATGATTGTTTTTGCTATTTTCCGTACCAACTATATTTCTCTGCCACAGAATCCTCTATTAATCTATTTTATATCATCAACGCCATTATCGCAATATTGCTTCCGCAGCTCCTCTTCAGTAAATGAATCTATAAAAGGTCATTAATAAATTATTTTAGTCATGAATCATGGCTTCAATAAAAACAATTTGGATACTAGGGTGTGAATGTTAAATGAGGCACGACATATATGTAACAATAACCACATATATTTAACAACTAACGGAAGGAATACAAATAGCTTGTAGAACTGAAACGTCTAAGGAGCACGAAGCGTTCGGTACGATGTTCCGTAAGGTTCTGCTCTTTTTGTCGGCCGTTCACGAACGCCCGCAAAGAAACGGACGGGGAAAACAAATTTCCCACACGCCCCATGGTTGTAAAGGAGGATACGCTGTCCTTGGGATGTCAAAGGAGGCTCTGGCAATCGTCACTTTTATTGCCCTAGCCCCCAAGCTCTACCACCCGCAGTAGGCACCCGAACAACCGACCGTTTTAGGCCTTGGAAATAAATCAAACTTTCTCCCGGCCTACAGTCCGCTACAATAATTTTTTCAATGAAAAAATAACAATCACCATTACTTCAAATAATTGAACGGAAAGTGGAATGAAAGTTATACAGTATATGAATGTTTACAAGGAAACTGTGTGAAAAGTAAAAGCTTATAGCACAGAAAGTAAAGAAATATATGTATTTTAAATAATTAAACAATCGCAGTTGGTTAATAAACATCAAATATGTTATATTAGTTACTTTAACTTAAAAATAAGCTCCTTAATTTGAATAATTCATATCTATTACTTGCGAAAGATCTGTTTTTATCCTGTCCTTATACAGCGTGACAGAAAACATAAGAAACAAACCTAAGACACATATTGTCCAAATATAGTAGGAATGCTTGCACGGAAAAGACAGCCTTTAGAAGTGCCTTCTTGGAAAGTGTTTTTCAAAATGATTATAACACAATAAGGCGTTGTTTGAATCTACGAAATTCTGGCTCAGGCCCATGTTCTGTAACCAACGGAAATCTATATGAAACAAACAAAAATATTTCTTTTTAAACAGTTCGACTTAACCTACAAATAGCATATACATGGGTTCTATTTACTTACCCGTGATATGACAAACCTTTATCCAATTCACTCAGGTCTCCTGCGCCACAAAACACACACGTTCTAACCATTTTTATTCCTTAAAAGCAATTAATAAGTAATCACGCTCTAACTATTTACGCTTGTGCTTTCTTATGTGCTTTGGCTTTGCAACCTGTCGCGTCGCATGTGAGTGATGTCATACAACGCCTGGAGCTTCACCACGTGGACTTGGGAAGTTCCACCAGAGCCATTATTATTACTTCTACTGTTATTATTATTGTTCTTGTTGTCGTTGTTACGTATGTGGAATTTTCCCATACGCCGCTCTCAACCGCTTTTCGAGCTCACGTCTGGGAAAACGCCCTAAAATCCCTTCGTTTATCAAACACCACTAATGGGGGTCGCGATCTCGACCATCTGGATCACGACCATGGGAACGGGAGTGACACAACAACGATCCCGAAGGATTTCCTTATATGGAGATTCCTAACGAATCCTCACTCATTTTGGGACTATATAAACCCTTTGGTTTCAACCCTCTTCGGTTCAAAGCTACACAGTCACGCGTAGGGTCACGTGGTGTCACGCTCATACAGAGTTGGTTATATCTAGTAAGATCGGGCTCGAGTCCCCTTCCGAATCAATAGTTAATCTCATAGAATTCGCGAGTTCGGTTTATATTCTATTTACCACTTTGAAATAGCCACTCTTACGCCCCGCATCGCCAGTGCGTTAACACCGTGCAACTATTGGTAACTACACTATTTAATTATTAATCGCGACACTTACATTTGTATTATAATTGATTATTCAATATACGAATGGTGTTCACGTGTAAATCGAGTACATTCGTTAAACCCATCTCCTACCCAACGATCCTTACAATATTAGTAGCACTCACCCACTGATACAACTTTACCGCTCGAGTTATATCAAACATTAATTAAGAGTTACGAGGCACTACTAACATTTCCCGCGACTCCCTGTTTTCACATCAGGTTCGTCCGCGTGTGACTCCATTCCTAGAGGCTCCCTGATTTCGCATCTGGTTCGTCCTCGCCGTCAATAATCCTAGCGGTTTCCTGATTTCGCATTAGGTTCCGTAAACCGTATTCCTTGGGAAATACCCTTCTCGCCGGCCTCTTGCGTTGCCGCAGCCCCGGCTTGTAACATCGTCTCGTATAGAAAAAATATATGAATATTTCATTGTCAGTATTTATTGTAATTTCATTAATTCCCTTACATTTTTTATCCTTTCTGTAATATCACACAAATTTTGCCGAAGCGTTATTGCTGTAAAATCTTCGAAAAGTTACGGAACCATTGCTGTAAAATCTGCGAACAGTTACGGGACTACTGCTATAAAATCTCCGAAACGTTGCGGGATAATTGCTGTAAAATCTCCGAAACGTTGCGGGACAATTGCTGTAAAATTTCCGAGACGTTGCGGGACAATTGTTATAAAATCTCCGAAACGTTTCGAGACAATTGCTGTAAAATCTCCGGAAAGTTGCGCGACCATTGCCGAAACGTTGCGGGAGTTATATTGCACCGCAACATTGCTGAAATGTTGCAGGAATCTTCCTATGCCCGCCCCTGTGCAACATTGCACCGCAACGTAACTGGAACCTTCCTGTAACCTTTCTGCAATGGAGTGTGCTGTATGGGCTGGTACTCCGTGGCGAGGACAACCTCCGCAGTGCCTCAGTGAAATTTATGGGTTTCGACCCTCGAAACGTTTGGAATAACATTAAAAAGTCAAAAATGTCCAGGATTTCCGCATTTCTCATAAAATCTTTGCGAAATTGACGTCAATTGATTCCTTATATTTTGTTGATGAAACTAACACCAAGAATGACGTAATTCGGACCATAATGAAGGAAATTTTACGAAATATTGATATATATCATTTCAAGCTGAATCCGTTAAAAATAGTCGGATTTACATTGTTTGGGAAGGTGGTAGTTCCACTCACCGCCACACTCACTCATCGCAGCACTTCCTGTACAGCGGAAGTCGCGACGAATCTATAATCGATTGAGTCAATCAGCGCACCGCTTCGATCGGTTACAAGAACGTTCGAGGCGTCGTAAAACGGAAACGATCATCCATTTTAGATTCACTCTTGTTCACACAGCGTAGGACATGTCCTGTGTGATTCTCGTGTCTCTATCAACTTGTGAATTCTCAATGCTCATTGTGCAATCGCATTGTATAATAGCTCATCTCAATCATTTCTCACGCTCACGTGTTTATCAGATTGTGCTCAGGTCGATTATGGTTCACAGCGAGTGACGCTCACTCGTGGTGGTGCCAAGTTCAATCGCTTTAATCTTGTGTATCTAGAGACACGTTAGCGTCTCAAAGCCAAGTACATGTTTCGATACCCTGTATATGTCGACTGTCGCCACCGCTATCATTTACTTGTCGCCCGGCTAATCCAACCTAACCTGAAACTTATTTCATTAATATCTCATCACGTCTGCAATATTTTCTAAATTTAAAGGAATTTTTTTCGTGTAAACCGCATATAAGCTTTCGAAAAAGACAAAATTCAATAAAATCGGTCCATGCATGACAGAGATATCGTAATATCGTCTCATGGATCAGTCGAAAACGGTATGATTTTTCTCCTGATTCTTCTTCTCCAGTCAAAATTTTCGTCGACATAATACGTATACGCGTTACACACACACACCTTCAGCCAAAAAGAAACCAATACATGTTTCGTTCTTCGTTCGTCGACTCTCGGGATTATTCGGCAGGGATCGTCGTCCGTCATTGTACATACATATACCTATATATACTATTGAATTATAACCTGCCAAGTGTCAAATAATGTAAGTTGTCCAAATTTGAAATGTCACGAGTTTTTACACTAAATAGGAGATCGAATTATTGTCTCTATTAACAAGGTAAGTCGCCAAAATTTTTTAATAAATTTTTTATGTGGTGTCGCAGCCTTGGAAGTTGTCCGGAGAATGTTCGACAGAGCAGCATCTATTTTCGCATAAGTTTCTGGAAATTTGTACCATGCATGTACAAAATAATATATTGTAACAAATTGCATTGCATTTAAAGTGCCAGATATATTTTTATACCACCAAACTATTTTTAATTTAGAGTTTTTATGTAAGCTTATAGAAATGAAGGAGACGCTCAGGCTTGAATAGAAATGAGGGGGGCGCACAGACTTGGATAGAAATGAACGGAATGCACAGGCTTGGAGGTTGTCCGGGGAAGGTTAGATGGACAGAGAATCATCTTGTTTCGCACAAGATTCTGGAAATTTTTCAAATAAGGTAAATCGACAAAATTTATTAAAAGATATAGCAATAAGAATTATGGCGGACTGTTTGCAATGTAGAGCAAGTCGCAGTAGTGAAGAAAGTACGCTGAAAACGCATCTCCCTTGCTGCTTTTCAATCTTTTGTGAAAGACATTCGTAACACTTTAGTAAAATCCACAGTAGTTGCTACGCTATTCATTAATTTTACTAGTTTCCCATTAACAATATTCCAATTCACCAATAATAAACATACTAAACCAACACCAATAAAAATATTGGATTCCATCGTTCATTTTCGCTAAATTACCATTAGCATTTAAATTTCCTGCAACAAGACATTCTACCGTACGCTCTCACCTCCTTTGAACACATTATGAAGTCTCTACACTTACTATAGCAAAAGGCCACTCTATTTCTATTTAAGTTCTACGTTAAGTTGTATAACTAAAAAAAATGTGGCTTTCATATATTTACAGATAATCGAAGCAGAAGAAGATGCAGTGTGATCTACGTCAGACTAGGTAGGCACAAATTTGTGGGTAGGGTTTCGCATACGCAATTATTCATTCAATGATCTTGACATATGAGGATGTGTGATAATTTATAAATAATTAGTAAATGTGTTCTATTTCAGTTAACGATGCAGACGATGAGAATTATTTCAACAGCTGAAAGAGAAAGTAACTCTGCTGCACGAGCAAATGAAATAAGCACATTTTCATGTATATGTATGTATCTTTATTGTTCCCCTTGGGGTTACAAGAACATCCGCTTCCGCATTGCCCACCCTACTTAACTCTACTTAAACCTACTTCTTACAACTAACGCCATCTTTCCCCCTTATTTACATTATGTACGCTCTGTACACTATATTTACACTATATTTACACTACCCCCTCGCTCGCGTATTGTCGCTCTCGCTCGCATCTCGCAGCCCTCGCTCGCCTCTCGCCGCCTTCGCTCGCCTATCGCTCTCGCTCTCCTTTCTCTCTCACCACTCCTATTGCACTCTCTGCATTCATCCTTCCATCCTTCCGTTTCCGTAATCTGTCTCTCTCTCTCACTCTCTCTCCCTCCCTCTCCCTCCCTCTCTCTCCCCCCCCCTCTCTCCCCTCATTCTCCCGGTTCTCCCCCCTGAACCCTTCTCCTCTCCTCTTCCATTGCTCTTAGTCATCCTTCCCCCTCTCCCCCTTCTCCCAGCACTTCTCTCACTTTCTCCTGCCAGCTACAGCTGTCCCCCCTTTCCCTGCATCTTCCCCACACATGCTCCCACGTTTCCTCCTCTCCCCCGCAAACTCTGCATACCCTTTTCTCTATCCCCTCCCAATACCTTGCTTCCCTTACCTCATTTCCCAACCGAAATCTTGCAATCCGTTTCCATCTTCTTTCCCCCCACCCCTTTCTTAGATATTCCGGGAACCCCTCCCCCCTCACCCACTTATACCACCTGTTGTACCTCGACCCCATTATCTTCTCCCATGTTTGCTTTTCGTCCCTTTCTTTGTACCTTTTCTCTATCTCTCCGTACCCCTCCTTCCCCCTTTCCCTTAGCCTTCTCACCTCCTCTAACCCTAGTCCTACCTCTTTGTAAAACCCTCTCCTTTCCTCCTCCCACGCGGACACTCTTCCTTCTTTGCCTTCTCTTTTCTTTATTTCCTCCCAACACTTCCTCGCCACCCCACTCCCTCCTCCCTCTTCCAGCCTTATCTCAAAATTCGATGCTCTTCTTCCTGCCTTTATCCGCATCTTTTCTCTATCCACCTCTTTCCTTACCATATATCCTGGCGTTACCCTCTCCGCCCCTAAGACCCACCTTATGTATCCCTCCTGCGTCGCCTCTACTGCCTTCCTTTCCCTCCAACCCCATACCTCTACCCCATAACTCTCCACCGTCCATACTAAAGCATCGAACAAGAATAACCTTCTCTTTACATCATTCGGGAATTTTCTTTTTCCGATTCCCCATACCTGCCTCATTGCCGCTGCTGCCTTTCTTGCCCTTGTCGCCACCTGCCCCTCTTGCCCTCCGTTCCTTCCTATCTCGTAGCCTAGGTACGTAAACTTTGCCACCTCCTCTATCCTCCTTCCTTTCCAGCTCCAGCTTAGCTTCTTCTTTCTCCCCCCTCCTTTCGCGAATCTCATGACTTTCGTCTTTTCCACATTCAGCACTAGTTTCTTCTTGTCTAAATACCTCTCAAGCCTTCCTATCATCCCCCCAACTCCTCTTCGTTCTCTGCCACCAACACCACATCGTCCGCATATGCAAGCGATCTTACCTTTTCCCCTCCTATCCTTACCCCTCCCCATCACCCCTTTCTCAATTCTTCCTCAAGGTCCGCCGTCAGAATATTGAACAGGTGGGAGCTCAGCGGGCACCCCTGCCTTACCCCTCTAGCTGTCCAAAAGTTCTCCCCCTCCTCTCCTCCTACTCTTACCCTACTCTTCGTCTCTGCGTACATCTCCTCTATCCTTCTCCTTAAGTCCTCGCTTACCCCCCTCTCCTCCATTGATCTCCACAACACCTCCCTATCCACTGAATCGAATGCGGTTTTCAGGTCGATGAACAACGCGATCATCTTTCCCCCTGCCTTCTCAATCCTTCTACTTATCATGTAGTTTAACACATACACGTTGTCCATCGTTCCCATGCTCCTCCTGAACCCCGTCTGGTTCTCCGGCACCATTCCACCCTGTTCCATCTCCGCCACAACCTTTCTGCTAACACCGATGCATACACCTTATACAATGTCGGCATCACTGTCACCCCCCTATTCTCCTCTACCCCCATTCCATCCCCCTTTTTCACAATCGCCACCACTACGCCCTCTTTCCATTCCTCCGGCCACCCTTCCCCTCTCCACACCTTATTTATCATCCCCCATGCCCACCCTTGCACCTCCAGCCCCCCATACTTCCACACCTCATTCGGTATCTGGTCACCCCCCCCCCCCATTGCCTTATTGTCCCTCAATTTTTTAAATACCCTTACTACCTCTTCCCACGCTAGCTCACCTCTTTCCTCATCTCTTCTCCACCCTATCTGCCCCCTCACTACTTGCGTTTCTACACCACCCAGCAGCCTCATAAAATGCTCCTTCCACTCCTTCATTTCTATCTTCTCGTTTACCCCCTTCCTCCTCTTCCTCCCCCTGTTCACTATCTCCCATACCTCTTTCTCATTCCTTACCTCCTCCGCCTCCTTTATAAACCTTTCTGCCTCTTCCTTTTTCTTTTCCTCGCATTTTTTTTGATACTGTCTCTTTAGCTCCCTGTACTCCTCGACTTTTACCCCCCCTTTTCTCCATCTTCTCAGCGCCTTTCACCCTGCACTCCTCGTCCCACCACCCCACTCTTCTCCTCTCCCTTTCTCTCCCTCCCTCCTCCATCCCCCGTCTCGCCCTCCGCAATCCCTCCTGTAGCTCCTCTTCTAGTCCTAATCCCTTTCCTCCCATATCCCCGCCACCTCCTCTCTGAATCTCTCCCTGCCCCTCACGTTCCATCCCCCCTTCCTGCCCTGCTCTTATTTCCCTCTCCCCTTTTTCTTTCTTGCCTCTCCTCCTTTATCCTCACTATTAGTGGGTGGTGGTCCGATTCTGCTCCCTCTCCTACCTCTAAGCTCTCCACCCTGTTCCCTATGCCTATCTCCCCCACCACATAATCTATGACTGTCTCCCCCCTTGCCCCTGTATACGTGTATTCACCCCTCTCGTCTCCTTTCATGGTCCCATTCAAAATTCCTCCAACCACCCCACCAAGTTTCTCCACTCCGCGTTCTCCGTTCCATCTTTCGAATTCCTCACTCCCTCCTCCTCCTCTCCTAATGTACCCCCTCCCTTTTTTACCGTCCTCGCATTAAAGTCTCCTCCTATTAGCGTCTCCCCCTCTTCCTCTCCCCTTTCTGCCCACTCCTCCAGTCTTTCTAGTTTCCTTCCCAGGTCCCCATTCATGTATACTCCTACAAAATTCCACCTTTTTGCTCCTATTCTCGCCTTCACCTCTATTATTCCTTCCTCTCCTATTATTATCCCCCCTTCGCCTCCCTCTACTAGCTCCCTTCTTACCCCCGCCACCATTCCTCCCTTCGCCCTTCCCTTAATGTTATCTCTCCTCGCTGCCTGCATTTCCCATACAAATCCCTTCGGCAGTTTCCCTCTTACCGCCCCCAAGCTTTCTCCTCCACCCACGTCTCCATCATTATTATAATGTTCCACCTTCCTATCTTTCCCCAGAATTCCGCATCCTTTCTCGCTAGCCCCGCTACATTCCACCATACTACCTCCCACTCCTTCCTCACATTCTCCCCATTTTATGCCATCTGTCCCTTTTTCTTGCTCACTCCTACCCGTCCTTTTCCTGCCCCTCTCCTTGTCCTTCCCCCTGCCCCCCTTGCTCCTCCTATCTTTCTGCTCCTTTTCCCCACTCCCTCACCTTTATGTCCCTTAGCGCCTCGTTTCTTTCACCCCACCTCCACCAGCATCCCTCTATCATCACCCTAGCATATCTTACCCAGACCCTTTTCCCTTTTCTTCTCTCCCCCTCCGCTATTGCCTCTATCTTTCTCTTCATCTTCCTTTCCCGCCATGTCAGGTCATCCTCGATCCTGTCCTTTCTACCTGCCAGCTTCTTCTTTTCCTCCATTACTCTTCTTTTTGAATCCCTGTCCCTTAGCGTCACTACCACCATCTCACCTCCACCCCTTATCTTTCTGGCCGTTTCGATTCCTTCCTGTATCCCCATGATCCTGAATAGTTCCTCCACTCCCTCCTTTACTGTTCCTCCTGTAACTTCCATCCCTCTTACCACAATATTCTTCCTTCTCTCCTTCCTTTCTTTCTCCTCCACCTTCCATTCCAGCTCCCTAAACCTTTTTTCTATCTCCTCTCCCTTCCTTTCCCTCCCTCCTTCCCTACGCTCCTCTGCACCTAACTCCAGCTTTTCTAGCCTTTCTTCCAGCCGCCGCCCACCTTTCCCTCCTTCTCCCTCTACCTTCTCTATCCTCCTCTCTAGCTCTCTCAACTCCTCTTTTAATTCCTCCTTTTCCTTCTTCCACTTTTCCCCCATCCTCCTCATTTCTTCTTTTAACCCCTCTATTTCCCCTCTTAGCCACTCCTCCTGCCCTTTTGCCCTTTCCTTTGCCTCTTCCCTACCTTCTGCTATCTCTTCCCTCATATGCCTTACCAACTCCATTATATCCCCTTCCTGTCCTCCTTTCTCTGCTGGCGATCTCGCTACCTTTTTGCTTGTCCTGAATGCCTTTTCTTTCTCCTCCTCTAAACCTGTCTCCTCCTCCTGTCTCTCCCTTTTTCTGCTCAGCAATTCTTCTATTCCTCCCTTATTATTTCTTCTCTCTAATTTGAATCTTTCTGCACTCGTCGGCCTTCCCTTTTTCTTTACCTCCTCTCCCCTCGCTTCCACCTCCTTCCATTCGTCTCCCATTCCTTACTATCCTTCTTTATTCCTCTTCTGATCTCTATTTTTCTCCCTATATCTTTCGCCTAACTCTTCCTTACGCTACCTTGTCGCCACTATCCTTTTCCCTTTCCACACTCTTCCTTACCTCCTTCTTTCCGTTCCTCACCACCCGGGGTCGCCTGCTACCTCTTCTTCTTCGCGCCTATTCCGATCGTCCTCTCGCGCTTTTCTCCCTAACCTCAAAACTACTCTTCACACCCTTTTCCCTCTATCACCCCCTTTTTCCCCTCTTCTCCCTGACTCCCTTCTACCTTCCTGCTACTCCATATTTCACCTTTCCAACTCCTTTCCCTCTGCACTCCACTCTCACACTCCACTCTCTTCCACTTCTCGCACTGCAATACTCTTACACTCCTCTCTCAATCGCGCCGGAAACGGAAGTTCATTTTCATGTATGTCCGCGGGAAGAGTGGACAGCTGGATATCTCCTAAACTATTGGAGACAAAAATATTTAAAAAATAGGGAATTGCATGGTTCGACGGGGCCAACTTATTAGCGCGGACGAATTTTTTTTTCGATTATTATTTTAAAAGATACGATGGTCAAGTTCGTTTTTTTAAATGGAACTATTTTTTCTGAAGACCTGAGTTGATTGTGCGTTCTAAGACAAATTCAATAAGCTTTAATCTATACGCTGTATACATATGATTTACGGTATGATTTTAATCGACGGAACGCCAGGAATCCATTGCCGCCACTTCCCCTTCGATACGATGAAGAAAAGATGCAAACATTTGAAATCCTGAACAGTTCTCACTTCTTAATGATATTCCAAACCCTTCGAGGGTCGAAAGTCATAAAATTCGGTGAGGCACTGCGGGGTGTTGTCCTCGCCACGGCAGCAGCACGAGGTTGCTTTGCAAAGTGACCAAGGCGAGCTAAGGACTCTCCAGACTTTTCACTCCGCGAGGCACGCCTCGCGCTGCAGCTTCGCAACGTCTAGACGCGGCTTATCATTTGTGCAGTGTGTGACCCGACTACCCTCCGTGTAATCGGTCTGCGTGAAGTAGGGCGTAAGTTCGATGATTATCAGTACTCCTTCCCGAGAGGAATACGATTTACTTTAATTATAGTACATGTGTGTTTTGTAATAAAGTGTTTCTATCGTCTCCAGAATTCAATAACTGGCATCCAGACATCTACGCTCCTACAATCCACCGTCAATACGCCTCGTAGAGAGACACGGGAAGAAAAATGGTAGCCCGCTGTTGACACGTGGTCCTCTCCAATATAAACACGAGCTTTAATATCAAAACAAAAGCATGCGTTATCGTATTCTGTGCGAGAGAAGGTGGGCACTGGGGTGGAGGTATTGCTGTGAAGAAGGCCTCTTCAAGAGAGCAGCCGTTTGTGAGGGATGCAAATTCGATTGGTTCTAATATAATCTGCTCCCTATGGTTGAAATTTAGTCTAGCAATTTTCACACCTTCTAACCTAACCAATCGAACTTGCATCCCTCCCAAAGGAACCGGCCATCCGAGCGTAGAAGCAAGTGCGATATAAAAGTAACGGTGCGCTTCTCGATACCGTAGATGTACCTACCTAAGTTGTATTTCTGACGGAAAAGAATTGTCCAGCCTTTGGGCCTGCCATTCCTGGCGTAGACCTTTGGCAGGTATGTATCTGTTTCAACAGGCAAGGCCAACCGTGGCGCCAGCAAGACCGTCCCCGGTCCTTGCTTTCCAGCGAGTTTTCTTCCAGGGAAACTCAGTAAATTTGCAAGCGCAATATTTCAAAAACCAGTGGAAATCACGTGTATACATTAAAGCTTATTGAATTTGTCTTAGAACGCACTATCAACTCAGGTCCTCAGAAAAAATAGTTCCATTTAAAAAACCGAACTTGACCATCGTATCTTTTAAAATAATAATCGAAAAAAAAATTCGTCCACGCTAATAAATTGGCCCCCTCGAACCATGCAATTCCCTATTTTTTAAATATTTTTGTCTACAATAGTTTAGGAGATACCCAGCTGTCCACTCTTCCCGCGGACACCCTGTATACGCGGACATTCTAAGGAGGAGATTAGAAGAACAAATGGAAATTTGGAAAAGACTTTAAGAAGAATGAGTAGGCGAACAACTAAGAATAAGGATACAGGAAATGTACAACAGAACTATATGGACTTTAGGAGTGACGAAGGAACTGATAGAAAAGTTTTTTTTAACAGGAAAGGGTGTTAGACAAGGGTGCCCGTTAAGCTCGACACTTTTCAATGTCGCATTTGCAGATCTGGAAAAAGAAATGAGCAAAGAACAGGAAGGAGGAGTCGTAATAGGTAGAAGGTAAATTTGGACAATTTCATATGCGGATGATGTTGTGTTAATGGCGAATAATGCACAGGGACTGAAGAATATGATAAAGAGATTCGAGAGATACATACAGAAGAAAGGCTTGGAGTTAAATGTGTAAAAGTCTAAGATAATGGTATGCAGGAAAGCAGGAGGAAGAAGAAAAGAGGAAAGACTCCGTTGGAATGAAGAAGAAAGAGTAAGAGAACGGGAATATTTAGGTTATACAGTGAGAAAGATTATTCAGAGATGACTTTGAAAGAAGAATGAAACTGTTTGATGCGCTAGTTAGAAGTACCGTGGCGTATGAAGCAGAGATATGGGGATGGAGAAGGTATGAGGATATTAGAAAAATTGCAGGCGAAATACATACGGTATTTCGCCAAGAGGTGGCCATGAGGTGGCATAGCAATTAAAATGGAAGTAAGAGCAATGAAGTTTGAAGTGAGACTAATAAACTCGGAAGAAGGATCAAGAAGATATAAATGGGTGAGAAGACTAATGAGAGGAAATGAAGTAATGAAAAGGGAAAGAATGAGAATCAAATTCTTGGAACCGAGAGGTTGGTCAAATGAAGGATGGAAAAGAAGAAGATTAAATGGGGAAGAATTGTGGATCAAAAATAAAGCAGATAAGTAAAAGGCATTCAAGAACAAGAAAGAGAGATGAAAGTAAAAAAAAATTAAAAAACCCGACTGCTTAAAAAAACATTAAAAAAAATTAAACTAAAAAGAGAACTAAAATGACAAAAACAAGACTTAATTTATTTATACATGGTATATTAATTATCATAAATAGGATAATAATAAGATGACAATTTTAATTAACTCAATTGGCTGCAGGCGCTTAGACTTAAATCTTTTGATGCTCTTCTATCCAAAGCATGTACCGCAATGACTAAAGAAAGTGCTTCAAGCTGGTAACAAAAAGAGGTGGACAACATCAATGCAAATTCATTCTTATATAGTGACATTTCAACTTCAGTGTGTTGTGTAAATTATATGTTTCTCTCTTTGTCCGTGTGGGAAATACTATTGGCGTTGTTAATAACCCATCGAATCTAATTAGGGCGAACAGCGATACACAATATTGAATGTAATGTAATGTTCGAATGTACAAATGTTCGAATGTAATTACATCAAATTATTTGCATCAAAATATTTAAGGCCTCCGCCTGCAGCCAATTGAGTTAATTTAAATTGTCATCTTATTATTATCCTATTTATGATAATTAATATACCATGTATAAATAAATTAAGTCTTGTTTTTGTCAATTTAGTTCTCTTTTTAATTTAATTTTTTTTAAATGTTTTTTTAAGCAGTCGGGTTTTTTAATTTTTTTAATTTTTTTTTATTTTTTTTTTACTTTTTAGTTATGTTCAGCAATATTGTGTGGCAAGGACCGCAGCCTGTTTAGTTCGTTAAGGGAAACACTATCATGAGGGTTGTTAAGAACTTTCCTCGAATCCAAGTCACTAATTGCAAGTCCTTCCAAAGTTCTAACCCTGCTCAAGGCAACATAGGTTTGTCCTTTTGCAAAAATAGTTTTCCCTACATCGACTACAGCTGTGTCCAAGATGGTCCCTTGTAATTTATGTATCGTTACTCCCCAGCATAAAATGATAGAGAGCATCTTACGTTCCACTTTCCCTTGGCCGCGCAAAGCATCAAACGCGATACTGGGGGCAACTGCAATAAATCTCCGAAGAGTACAACATGAATGCCGCCGAAGGGAAGCCGATTATTTTTTAATTCCTGCAGGCGAAGATGAATGTTCCGTAAAGTTAAATAGGAAGCCATTGATATTTCATCAATAATTAACCATTGCACATTACGCCACTTTAACCTACTTTGATGAAGTCGTTCACCAGTTAATGGACGCATATTTTCTGATTTTCCCTTTTCAATGGGTAAGGAAAATGTGGATTGCAAAGTGCTACCTCCAATTAATCTGGCTGCAACTCCCGTGGGTGCAGTCACAATCACTGGTTTATGATTTTGATTCGTCAACCGGTATATTTGTTCAACGAGCAATCTTAATGTAAAAGTTTTGCCACTGCCGGCCCCACCAGTAACAAATATTAATAACTGTTCGGTATTAGCAACTGTCAATTTTGCGGATACAGTTTTAAACAAATTTAATTTATAGCTGTTCATGGATCTCTCAGCCTTCTGGAAGTGTTCATCAGTCATGCGTTCAGTAGTCTCTTCTTCGATATCTCCATTTAGAATGTCCTCCCTAATTTCCAAGCCCTCGTAGTTCTGTAAAACTGATTCTACATTTCCAGGTTCGGCATTCACGGACTGATTTTCAGTAATTATGTTCATTTCAGCTAAATTTTCTGCTACTAAGCGGCTAATTGCGTTTTGGATTTCCTGCTCCCATCGTGACATTGTTTCTGCGTCATACCCCATTTGAAGAGGTCTCAACAGATTTTTTTTCGCTAAGAAAGCAGCTTTGGCACTTTCGAAGCCACTAAGCAATTCTTCTTCATCGCGGAATGGCACGTGCGTTACGAGCAATGAATAATAAGAAGATTCTGGATCTGCGTTAGGTGTGAAATACCGCGTTCTCAGTATTGCTGGTCGTGCCCTAATTTTCATTTTGCCCATATTGTCTAGTAAAGTGATTACTCCCTGTCGGATAAGATCGTCATCATTATTTATGTAAACATCTACATCGCCATCATCTTCGTTAAGGTATTTTATACATGACGCAGGTTCATAATTGACCGAAAATTCGCCGCGACTTAAATGTTCTAAATGTAGTGGTCTGCATATGTACCTGTCGAATATATTTTTGAAAGGTTCAGAGTGTTCTGAATCGACTCTAAGCATGCGATATCTTTGGTTTGGGATGCAAGTGTTTATGAATACGCATTTTCTAGAGCCATCTCTAAGTTTTAAATGGCAAAGTCTGAATGCGCATTCACATGCCGAAACCTGCCGATGTGTAAGTATAGCTGTTTGTACAGAAAATATTTGTTGAGCTAATGATCCCCCCCTCTGTTGAACTTTTTTTATTGCTTCTCTGATGCTCCGACTAACTTGTGCAGGTTCTGATTTTGAAATATATTTTGAAATATAATAAGCAATTCCTACGGCTGACCCACAAGGCTGAATATCCATGTTTGCTCTACACATTTTTAGAAGGGTTTCATTGTAGTTATTTATCATATTTTCATCTGGATTTTTTCTCTTCAGTACACAAAATCTCCCACCTTGTCTAATAGCTTGTTCGTCATCAAGAATATGGGTATTTTCTGCCGTTGGTCGAGGAAACGAAAATCGACAATGATTCCCATTTTTAAAACACGTATGTGTATGCCTGTATACTTGTAGACGTGTCACCAGGTTTTTAAGTTCTACATCTTCGTCACTATTGGGAAGTCGACAAGTTACCACTTTATCGATTAACTCAATTCCTTCTGGGCTATCGAAAAGGGGCATATCTTGACACCAAATAACCATATGAATATGTGGAGATGCTCTTAGTTGAAACTCGATTCTTACCCAATAATCGACTACTTTTCTTTGTAATATAGTGTTATCTCTTTTGAGATAACTCATTAAAGCATTGTATCTATACATAAATTGCCTAGATAAAGTTACCGGATACGCTTCCACTAATCTTAGTTTGTCTTCAAATGTTAAATCTTCTATTGGTAAATCTGATGTACCATCAGCGACTAAGAGACCACGAAGTATATCTGGCCAATTTAAGTCGTTGCAAGATAATGTAATATACCAATGCGGGGGTCCTAAATTTTTTACCATTGCCACAAGTTCAGTATATGCCTTGTGCCAGTAAGATTGACTTCCTCTGATATTACGCATAACTAAGTGAACATTTTGGACAATGTCAGTAGGTTGTGCATCATCTTGGCGAAGTCGCCCACAAACAGATACGTTCTGCTTTGCTTTATAAAGCTCCACAGTAGAGAGCGCATAAAATAAATACTCATTGTTTTGAAATCGTTCGTGCACACTCATTACCCTTGTTTGGTAATAGTCTAAAGGTGAAATTAGTATAGGCCTATATTCTCTTAAACCATTCTTTCCGTTTGGAAAAAGTTTTACCCATGAAGAAAGACACGTAGAAAGACACGGGAAGAAAAATGGTAGCCCGCTGTTGACACGTGGTCCTCTCGAATATAAACACGAGCTTTAATATCAAAACAAAAGCATGCGTTATCGTATTCTGTGCGAGAGAAGGTGGGCACTGGGGTGGAGGTATTGCTGTGAAGAAGGCCTCTTCAAGAGAGCAGCCGTTTGTGAGGGATGCAAATTCGATTGGTTCTAATATAATCTGCTCCCTATGGTTGAAATTTAGTCTAGCAATTTTCACACCTTCTAACCTAACCAATCGAACTTGCATCCCTCCCAAAGGAACCGGCCATCCGAGCGTAGAAGCAAGTGCGATATAAAAGTAACGGTGCGCTTCTCGATACCGTAGATGTACCTACCTAAGTTGCATTTCTGAGGGAAAAGAATTGTCCAGCCTTTGGTCCTGCCATTCCTGGCGTAGACCTTTGGCAGGTAGGTATCTGTTTCAACAGGCAAGGCCACCCATGGCGCCAGCAAGACCGTCCCCGGTCCTTGCTATTCCAGCGAGTTTTCTTCCAGGGAAAATCAGTAAATTTGCAAGCGCAATATCTCAAAAACCAGTGGAAATCAAGTGCATACATTAAAGCTTATTGAATTTGTCTTGGAACGCACTATCAACTCAGGACTTCAAAAAAAATAGTTCCATTTAAAAAACCGAACTTGACCATCGTATCTTTTAAAATAATAATCGAAAAAAAAAATTCGTCCGCGCTAATAAGTTGGCTCCCTCGAACCATGCAATTCCCTATTTTTTAAATATTTTTGTCTCCAATAGTTTAGGAGATATCCAGCTGTCCACTCTTCCCGCGGACACCCTGTATATAATATAAAATAAATAAAAAATTTATTTCGAAACAATTATTACCAAGATGTTAGAAAAAAATCATTTGAATTTCAAGATATAATAAAACACAATTTCCCAGGATGGAAAAATCTGAAAAATCCTTGCAATAATTGTGATAATTGAAATTCAAACATAATGAAGAAAGTCAATATAACTGCTTCCAAACAAATTCTTATTGCAAAATTACATTTGATCGATCACGATAATAGTGAAACAACGGAAGCGGAAAGACATTTGCAGTCAAATACTCGGCATGGCCAGGATAGGTCAAAGTGTCGATGAATAAGAATTATTTAAAAACGCATAATAATGAAAGTGTACTCATATTGTCAGAGTTTTAAATTGACAAACAAATTATTTGAAAACTTGTGAGAGGATAGGTATCGGTGTCCATGAATGATCTTAGAATTATTTTAAAACGCAATATAATGAAAATGTACTCATATTGTTAGAGTTTTAAAGTGACAAATTATTTGGAAGCCTGCGAGAGGGAAGGCATGGTTATTCATTAAAATTATTAAAATAATTATTTTAAAAATTATTTATTTATATTTATATTTATTTATCAAAAAATAAATATAATGAAAATTATTGCAAATTACGACCGCCACGACCACGGCACTGCTCCAGGATTAGGGCCTTGACGGTTATTGCCTGTTCTTGCAGGCTTTTAGCCTGCTCCCGCGCTAGCTGGAGGGCGGCCCAGTGCTGTTGCCGGGCCCTCACGCTCCAGCCACTCCTTTTATGTGGCCGGGTTGCATATCCTCCTGTAATAATAACGAATCTATCGAGGATGTTGATGGTGAAACACTTAATATCGATGAAAACAACAAACGTGCATTATTGACGCAAATGTCACCATCTGATTCATATTATGATGAGTTTACGATTTGTCCAATGTATGACAAAAGGGTTAATGAATCTGCTACCGCACTCTATCAAATGCTTAAAATTCATGATATACCGTTGGGCCATCCTGCTGAACACTTAGATGTGAAATGTTTCCCAGATTTATATCCTTATGGGGTGAACGGACAGCATGAAGAAAGATTGGTTCGTTTGACTGATCATGAATTCATTAAGTCCAAACTGATGTCCCAGCATTCGAAATTCCAACATGCAATATATTTTTTATTTATTACACGATACCAATATGCGGCAATTGAACGCTGGAATTTATTACAAAATGAACGTCGTAAATCCGCGTGAAAAATACACAGCTACTGGTTTTCTAGAGCAATTCTCTAAAGATCAGCTACAAACGAACTTGAACACTATATTTTCCAGATCACGTAATACAGCACAGTATTGGCGAAAACCGAGAAATGATTTTAACTGAATGATACACTATGTATCGGTGGCTAAAATGTCTCCGCACGAATTCATTGCTTCTGATCCCCTTTCAACTGCTCGATTTATAGATAATACATTCCACGCTATGCTGGATTTCATTTGTTCGTCCGACAATCCGATTGGCAAGGCCACTCATTACTTTTGGCTCAGAGAATATCAAAGCAGGGCATTACATTTTCATATTTTAATTTGGATTGAAGATGCTCCTATAATCGATAAATCTTCGACAGAAGATGTAGCAGAATTCATTATAAAATACGTCATTTGCAGATTTACATCACCGCATGTGGCGCCAGAATTATATAGTCATGTAATTGCACATCAAATGCATAAATGCAATAGTTATTGTCTACGTAACAAAAAAAAAGCGAAAAATTCCTTCTATAATGTATGTAGATTTTCATTTCCACGTCCAGTTACAGATACTGTGATAATAAGGGATGTGGCTGTTTCTATAGGTGCTAGAAAACAATTAAAAGCAAAAGGTAGACTCTATGATCTTCTACATTCAATAAAGGAAGTCCGTTATCAATGATTTTAATTCTCCCGTTCTCATGGCTTGGAGAGGTAACATTGAAATACAATATATTGGGGGAAAGGCAGGGTTGGTAACATGTTACTGTACTAAATACGTGTCAAAGCCGGAAAAATGTTACGCTACGGACACTATGGCAGAAATAAATTCTACTATGTCATTGGCTAGTCTGCTGTGCAACCTTAGAATACGCATGCTAAATCATAAAGAATGTGGAGCGCCTGAATGCGCTGATACTCTATTAGGATTATCATTGCATGGTACTGATACCAGATGGTTAGATGTAAATATATTGAGAAGCAGGAAATTGAAAACTCGCAAAGAGATTGAGGATCTGAAGCGTGAATCCACAGACATATTTTGTCGTTCCCTCATAGATGATTACTATCCTAACAGACTGTCACGTCCCGCGACGTGGAGCTAAATATTAATTAACCCTGAAAACATATTATATTTACTATTTCGTACTCTGAGGTATTGTAATCACCTCGTGTAAAAACATTATACAAATATTATGCAACGAATAGCCGATAAGGCATTATCATCATAAACTACGATAAAAGGAGATCGAGCGAAGAATACGCGGACGGCAGCGAGCAGGACAGCTAGCGTCAAGGAGGTAGCGCACAGCCAGCTGTGTACCAGCTAGCCGACCGCACGCACACCGAGGAAGCCCAGCCAACACCAGCTGATGTTCAGCGTGGGACGGAGGCACTTATCAACCAGTGGAGACGACACCACCTTCGCAGAGCTGTGCCCCTGATCCTCGCCAGAAGATTGCCCTCCCGCTAATTCCCGAAAATCAATCGCCGATACCACCACATTATACTTAACTTCAACTCCTAGTACGTAAGCTGTACGGAACCAACCGTACAGAAAATATTGTAAACAATTAGCGTATAAATCTAAATATGAATTAAGAATCTTGCTATCGTCGCCGCTGGTAATCAGATAAAAATAATACGTATTAGTCGCGAAGAATGTGAACTAATGGAACGTGACTAAGTAGTAAACAAAACTCTCAGATTAGAACGATGGGAAGATTCTTCCTGGAAGATTCCAGGTTGAGGCTGTGGGATGGGGCCTCCCACCTAGGATTTGTCATGTGACAAATCCTAGAGAAGGAGTGACCGATTGCCCTATAAAAAAGGGTCTGACCACCCGCGGAGCTCATTAATATTCAAGTTAAATGACCAATCTTTTCTTTGCACAACCGACCAAAATAAAACTGTAAAAGACTTAGAAAAGTGTAACCACCTTAAGAATAAATAAAAGTGAGTTTTGTGTTATACCATATTAGTGAGTGAAATGATTCTACCCCAATTTCCCATCCTACCAATTGAGCGTTCGTCTATTTGGAAAAGAGAAATTAAATACGAAAATGTGTATTGACAGGTCACGAATCGCGCTGATTAATGGTATTACCTATGAGCAGAACGTTGCCCGCGATTTTACCAGAGATTAAGCGTGGGCCGTGATCGACGTGATTTCTTTAAATATTAACAAATGTTGCGATTGTTGAAAATTACGCTCGCCTCCACCAATGGTGCCGCTGAAGGGCAGAACGTTGCCCGCGGTAGCGCCTAGTATGGAAGGTGGAAAGTGATTTATCGGTTGACAAATAATTGCTATTGTAATTTCCAAAGAGACGAATGCCGCGAAAACATCGTGCGGGGAGACGTGTACAACTCAGACGATTAGCGTCTAGATACATTAGCGCACCGGCGGAATTCTCCGACGATCTAGGAGTGATCAGCACCCCTTCAGGGAAATCGCACCCCTAGCCACGGAATAGTGGTGATGTGTGAGGATTGGGCCCCGCTGAAACAGGATATAGCACCCGAGGTCAACGGGATTTCTGACGCTTTTATCCCCTGGCGACTCACACCGATCAACTCATAAAAAGGTAAGGTACTTCATCGAAGAATAATAATAATAATATTCTAAAAATGTCGTCTCAACTATCCCAGAGCGTAAATCCCTGGATTAGCTCAAAAGCGGTTAAATACGCGAACTCCATAAAATTGCGCCCCAAATAGGAAGTAGGGACGTAACACAGACCTAAGGAATTAGAATCTATGCATCTGTACGATTTTACTATGTGGTATGACGTTACTAAAATTAGACCATCTGAAGAAACTGAAAATTATGAAATCCGTGCATCTTTGTTATTGTAAAAAAAGGCAAAGAGGGTACCTTATCAATCATTATAAGTAGAATGTTCAAATCCAACCTGAGAATTATTATTTCTCATTATTATTATTCCAACCTTGGAGAAACACCGACGAATTGAAAAATGGATTTAACACATATGGGAAAGCTTTCTTGTCGCTACAATCACAATCGACAGAAGCAAATTAGTATCATAAACGAATAACGGATATTCAAGAAGCGCGTGATCATATAAAGGAAGAAATTGAAAAGAACGTGTTGAATACTGTAGAACAAGAAGAAAATGATCAAGGCGATTACCATTAGAGTGTGTCCCTGTTGAAACTGTTGGTGCTATGAAAGATTTTAAAGTCGCGGAAAACAACTTTGACTTCGGTGATCTGGCAGAAATGATTTCGAAATTGAACCATGATCAGAAGCAGATATTTGATAAAGTTACTAAGTCCTTGACGTCTAACGATAACATTCTCAGACTTTATGTGAGTGGAGAAGATGGCACTGGGAAAAGTTTGTAATCGTCTCCGGTGGTGAGGCGGTTACCGGTGGGACGGAGAAGGGATTAGGTGCCGACTCAGTCGGTATGTCCGGGTTCGGCGAATGAGTAGATGCTGGGTAACAAGTAACAGTTCTTTATTAGGCGTGTACGATGTTACAGTTCTTCGGTTGTCCGTATTAGTAGCGCGGCGGAAAAGCTTCGGTGCTCGAGCGGTACGGCGGCGCGTCGGTTCGCGGCGGCGGCGACTTTCGGCGAGCGGTCAAGGAGGTAGGATGCGGAGTTGTTGAACGTTCTGCTCGGAATGGCCTTATGAAGCGCGTTCATTCGAGAGTCGTACAATAGAGCTTCAGAGTGCAATAAGGCTCCGGCCTAAAGGGCGCAGAGACACCTCTCTGACTTAGGTGAGGCGCAAGATAAATCTCGGCCGATTTCGGGCGGAGGCTGGTATTGGTACAGTGGTGGCGATGGCCGAACACTGACACACCTCAGGGATAGCAAAAAGTGAGCGTCTTGTATTGCGTGAGGCCGCATCTGATTCCGCTCGCCGCGGCCTTTATATCGTGGGGCCGTACATCTTTGCCCGCGAGAGCCGTCTCGGGGCCGCGGCCGCCTAGCGGTCGCGACGCGGACTAACCCGACTGTCTCGGTTCGCACGACTCGTGAGGTGACTTCGTCACAAGTTTTTAAATAAAAGCTATTAGACACTGGAACAAGCAGATTATCGGAAAAGACACAGCAGTAACTGCTCCTACTGGAATCGCAGCTTTTAGTATCGAAGGTCTTATCATACACCGATTATTTCAATTACCTGTAGAACATGGACATACAGCCCAGTATAGGCAACTTAGCGATGCAGCCCTTCAAATTGTACGAGATCGATGGTTCCTAACGTAACTTTCCTGTACCTACATCTACGACTTACAGAGATATTTGATACTGCAGATTCCGATAATGTTTGGTTCGGAAAAATACCTATTCTGCTATTTGGTGACTTACTACAACTTACTCCTGTTCACGAAGCACCTGCTTTTAAACAATTATGCAATAAAAGTATGGAGAAAAATGTTGGCGGAAATGTTCTTATAATTTATGAGCTGCCTTGTTTAGCTGTGACGAATTGACAATAAACATGCGACAGCAGGGTGATAATATTTACAAAGACATCTTATCGATAATTCACACCGGAGTAATGAACGCTTCGGATACAGAGCTTTTAGAATCGAGAATATTTAATTTCAAAGCGACAAATTGTAATGACCGATTAAAGGAATTAAGTGATTACATGCTTAATGTGGGATCTAATACGGTGTGTTTACTTTCCACATATGTTCAGTGTGATATTTTGACCGCTGCAATGCTGAGTCGATTTCCATCCGAAGAAATCGGAGAAGAAATTTGATTGCTCATGATACAACGAATTGTGCACCGTATTTGAGAAAAAAATGTGTCAAAGGTACTAAACAATAATGACGACGATACCTCCTGAACGGCGGGACTTGCAAAAGTCGTAATTGTTAAAGCAGGAGTGCAAATCATGATTAGAAGAAATATTGATGTTACAATAGGTCTTGTCAACAGTACCATTGCTAAATTTGCTTCAGTTATACGAGGTGTTGATAATGACGTTGAAAAATTGAAAATTATATTACCCACGGGGCAAGAACATATAATAGAACGGATAAGTGTTAAATTTGAAGTAATGGATAGAGCGTTCGTTATTAGAAAACAATTTCCGATTTGCCTCAGCTATAGAATAACTATTTACAAAAGTCAAGGATTAAGCTTGCAGAATGCTGTCATAGAAGCAGGTAATTCAATATTTACTTGCGGAGAAATTTACGTTGCTCATTCTCGGGTGACCACATTACAAGAACGGCATCTTATCAATTATGATCCATCTTCCGTAAAGGCACAGGAATCATCTATAATAGAGTACAATAGATTGCGAAGAAAATATAGACCTGATCTTATGACTATTTCAATTTTTAAAAACCGCGTTCTCAATGTTCGTGATGCTGTTTGGGCAGTACCTATTTATAATGTATCCGAATGTCAGAATACTAATGATCACATCATGGATAGCATTCAATACTACGTAAGAGGTCAGTAGTATAGCAAGGAGAGTTCTAACTCAGGTGCTCTGAGGGGAGCGCGGGGGGCGAAGGAAGTACTGGCGCGCGGGGGTGTGCGGTGGAGGGAAACCCGGGCGCGTGGCGAGTGGGGTGTGGAAGACTGATTGCGCGCGCACCAGCCACGGAGTGGGGGAAGCCATAATCGTGGAGGGGATCAGTCCGGGCCGAGCCGCCGCGGAGAACTCTCCAGATCTGGCCCACCGCCGGAAATTTTTCAGAGGGAGGGACCCACCCCCGAAAACATATTCCGACTTGGTCGACAGAAGGAATGACCCCCAGAAATTTTTTTCCCCAAATATTTTTCAAACCCCTATCCACCACCGAAATTTTTTTCCAAACCAATATGCAGCATCAGGAGAATTTTTCCCGCTCCCCCGCACCAATCTATCAAACCAATATGTAGCAGAAATTTTTTTCCTAACCAAAATGCGACAGAAATTTTTTTCCAAATCAACATGTAGCAAACAGACATTTTCCCCCAACGCAGAGAAATAATAATTTTGAACGAACGATCCAGCGAACCATTATGTAGCAAACAGACATATTTTTTACGAACCATTATGTAGCAAGCATTCTAAAGCTAACAAGCATTCTAAAGCGTACCGATTTAACGTCGCGGCGTGTCGTGCGATCTTGCGTAATTTTAATTCTCTGGAGCAGCCGTGCAGGATGATATCATTTAGCGGCGTAAATAACGCGCGAATCATAGAATTATGCGGTGGCAACAGAAATTTTTTTTTCCATACCAACAGACATACAGACATTTATTTCCAACGCAGAGAAATAATAATATTCATCAACGATCTGCCGAACCAATACGTAGCAAACATTCTAAAGCTAATAATTTTTAAAGCATGGCAGCATGTCGCGCGATCACGTGTAATTTGAGTCCACGGGGACAGCTGCGTGAGATGACACCATTTTCACGGCGCGAAGAACGCACGAACGAAATATAATATTTTCGGAAACGTCGAATCAAAGAAAGAAAGAATTATTTTGCGAGGAGAGAAGGAGGAAGACGGACAAATAAATAGAGAAATTATTTTATTTTATTTTTTATTTATTTATTTGAACGGCACTAGCCCTTAGTAAACACTATACAGTTATTATAAGATGATTGTGTGAGGTAATACATGAATACTAATTCACAATATTTACAATGCAACCGCATATAGCTATTCAATAGGAATAATTTTGCGCACCGCTGATAGAAAGCGCGCTAGTGCCTTGTTAAAGAAGTCCAACTCGAAGCTATGTTTGTTCGCCAGGTTGGATATCCTGATATAGGATCGGCATGTGCTACATTAGTCGTTAGGAGCGTGGGTTTGAACAGGGGAAATGATCTTAACATTCGTTCAGGCGCATTTAGACACACTTTGCTGAGAATCTCGGGGCAGCAAATATGGCCGTTGAGAATTTTGAATAGAAAAGTCAGATCAGCAACTAGTCTTCTCTTGTGGAGTGAGTCTATTTTAAGTCTGTGCATTATTTGATTATAGTCGTGATTAGTGTAGGACATAGGACAACCAGTTTTGAATGCTGCAAAACGGAGAAATTTATGCTATACAGTGAAGAATTATATGTTTTTAAGAAATTTATTTTAAAATTAAAAGAATATAAAAAAATAGAATACGAATATAATTTAACATTTTTTACTACGAGCATCATCTACAATATCATTGATAGCGCATGTAACCTAACAGTTCCCAATCTATAAGAGAATCCTCGTCGAAATATTCACGATCACCTATGATTTTAGCAGCACGATACGTATCTAATGTTTCGCAGGCAACATCGTTCAGTTATAACAAATTAACAAAATTTAAAAATTTCGTTTGGGAAATGTTAGTAATGCCTCGTAACTCTTAATTCATGTTTGATACAACTGGAGCGGTAAAGTTGTATCAGTGGGTGAGTAGTACTAATATTATAAGGATCGCTGGGTAAAAGATGGGTTTAACGAAATCTACTCGATTTACACGTGAACACCATTCGTATATTCAATAATCAGTTATTGTACAAATGTAAGTGTCGCGGTTAGTTAGTTAAATAAGGTATATAAGTTACCAATATTTGCACGGTGTTGACGCACTGGCGATGCGGGGCGTCAGAGTGGCTATTACAATATGCCAAATAGAGTATAAACTGAACTCTCGGATTCTATGAGGTTAACTATTGATTCGGAAGGGGACTTGAGCCCGATCGTACTAGATATAACCAACTCTGTACGAGCGTGACACAACGTGACGCTACGCGTGAATGTGTAGCTTTGAACCAAAGAGGGTTGAAACCAAAGGGTTTATATAGTCCCAAAAATGAGTGGGGATTCGTTAGGAATCTCCATATAAGGAAATCCTTCGGGGTCGTCGTCGTGTCACTCCCGTTCCCATGGTCGTGATCCGGATGGTCGAGATCATGACCCCATTAGTGGTGTTTGATAAACGAAAGGATTTTAGGGCGTTTTCCCTTCGCAGACGCGAGTTCGAAAAACGGTTGAGAGCGGCGTGTGGGAAAATTCCACATACGTAACAGTATAAAGGGCAACGAATAATTCGCGTTCACACAAACACATAGAATAAGGCAGTAATAGGGAAATGGTCGCAGTTTTGAAGGAAAGTAACGATACACTGACAATTATATAAGGATAAGACTAAGAAAAGTAATTTATTGAAAAGAGATGGTAAATAAGCGTACAACTAGGCGTCGTCGTCCCAGCCACGTAGGGTATGGTCGGCCTCCAATAGCGACCACAGTCGAAGCCGTGGAGCAGACCCAACGAAGATGTCCCCATGACGTTCTACACAAAAAACCAATTGCAAGACTATTATCACACGCACGGAAATAGAAACAATAACCAGACCTACAATCCCCGGTGCAATAAGACACTCACCAAATAGGACCCTCAGACCCCATGAGTCTTCGTCATCCTCCCAGAATTCTACATGCTGGAAGAACCGACGCCAATGCGCCCAATACTCCCTAATTGCCTCCATATAGGGAATGCTGAAACAACCCGGCGGTGTGGGGCACTGGAAACGCTAGAGGAATTATTCGGATAAATAGAACAATAAATTTACACAACATGATGCACAAACAAACCCCACTCGCACGTACAACTAAACCAAACATGATTTCCCGCGGCACGTTCAAAATAACTGACAACATATTCATTCTGCAGATCACAACGAAATAAGAAGTGCTCAAGAAAATCGAGTCCCATATGCCCTCACACACGTTCAGAGTGGTACGACAGACGTTCGATACACGATAATAGTGGTACCACAGATGTTCGATGCACGATCAGAGCGGTACGACACACGTTTGATACACGTTCAGAGTGGTATGACTAGGGAATTCAATCCCGGTCATTATTTACTATCCCGGGATTGCGGGATTTTTTAAAGTCTACCCCGGGATCCCGGGACTAATCTCGGGATTGGGTAATAGAAAAATTCAGTAATTAAAATGATTTACTATATGTTAAAATTCTTTATCTTTATTTAAAGTAAACAAACATAAATTAAAATCATTTTTAAGAATAAAAAAACAGTCTGAATAAGTATAGGTAATATCAGTAAACCATTTTGAAGCGTTTTGGAAATGTACACGAAGAAATAGCAAAGCATCTAATGTATCATCTCCTAGCCGACTTCTTATTTTATTTTCTATATAACCGGCCGCTGAGAAAGCTCGCTCAGCTTCAATGCTTGTCGGAGGAATTGATAACAAATATTGATATGCTTGTTCTAGATGACGTCCACTGATTCCACCACTCTCAAAGAGACTCATCTCTTTTTTTATGCTTGACAATAGATCAGTTTTTTGGGGGTTTTCAGGTTCCGCACGCTTCATACTCTTTTCGATTTCTTGTTGTAACTTTTCCTGTAACGTTAGCTGACTATGTTCTTGTGTTTGAATGGGCTGATTTGCCGCAGTTAATATATTTTCTTCATCTCCACTTTCGTCTTTAGCGTAGCTCAATCTTTCAATAAGCATCTTTAATTGTTTTCTAATTACAGTTTGACTAGGGCTTAAAAATATTCCTCTTAAAGTTGCCGAATCCTCATAAATACGTCTACACGTATAATACACCAGATAACTCCATGCGTCATCTTTGCTCGATGCGCTGTAACAATGATGTCATCATTTTGTCACCTAATATAGTTTTTTTCTCAGTCAACGTATTTAAAAGAAATTTTAAAGCCGCATCAGCTGTGCACAAATTAGCATCTCGTCGACAGAGTGCTTCTACAGTCAATTTAATGGGTGCCAGTACATCGATAATTTCTGTTATCAACTTAAAATCGGACTCTTCTAAACGAATCGGATGCTTCAAATCAATAAGAGCCTTTTCAATGCTGGTTTTCAAAAAAATAAAACGTTCTAGCATAGTTAGAAGGCTATTCCATCTCGTTTTAGTATCTAACGGAAGTGAAAATTCTTTGTTGTGTTCCAGCTTTACGTATTTTTGTAGAAGAGTGTCGTTTTTTGTGGGTGATCTTTTAAAAGAACACGACTTTGCGAACTTTTTTTATAATTTCATTAATGTTTTGTTCATTGGAAAGATCAGGGACTTCTTGATATAGATCATCGTCTGAAACCAAAGTGAAACCTGATTCTGATTTCAATAAATCATCAAAACTCTCCACATTTTCTGTATTAACGTCATTCAAATCTTCGGTATCATTATGAGCCTGAATAGATAAAGATTCATCTTGAGCTACTTTTTTATTATAAAGTACGTCACAGATGGCTAAATGAATGGCATGTGCAAAACAAACTTGATGTTCAATGTTTATAAGCTTCCTTACTTTTAACATTACATTTGGTCCATCAGTTACGATAGCGATGATGTCTTTTTCGAGTGAAATGTCATGCATAATAAGACGATTTTTTAAGATTTCAATACAGTTCTCAGGCGTCATAGATCCATAGACACGAATAAGACCTAAACTCCAAAATTTTTCAGGCGAATGAACGTTGACATTCATATAACGTTTGTTGGCATTGGATGTCCACTCATCGAAAGTTAAGCTAAATCTTCTTCCAGATTTTTTCAAAATTTGTATTTCTGCAGTCACTTGCTCACGAATTATTTGGCTATAATTCATTACACGCTTTCGAATTGATGCTGCTGATGCAGGTAAATCACTGTACCCTTTAGCTATCAGTAATTTTCTTAAATCATTTGAAGTTATAAAAACATTGAATGTTAAGCCGTCCAATGCTGTCATACGCGCCAAAATTAAGTCCAGGGAATCATGTTTAGTAGTACTAAAATAATCTACTATCTTACTTTTTGTAGGCGGTCGTGTACTGGAGAATTTTTTATGCCCTTGACTTGTACATGAAAGATTCACCTCCTTTATAACTTTGATACCATGTTTTGATGACAAATGTACATGTAATCCTTTAGTCGACCCACCCAAAGTTTTAAGCACAGTACATTTTTTACATTGAGCACTGCTTCCGTCTTTAGATGTTAAATAGTGACTCCATACCGACGACGTGTCAGAATCTTTCTTATGAATAATAAAAGCACTTTCCTCAGACATTATTAAATACGTTAACTATGTTATTACTTTATATGTGTACGAGAACGATAGTAAGAGAGATCTTTATATCATGCTGGATTTACAACAACTAACTGCTCGCGGAAGCTCTGATTTGCGCTTTTATACGATTTTAAGTAGGCACCTCCGATGATCTCTGAATTCTTATTGGTTCGGAGGCAGTTCCAAAAATTGAAAACGCTTCAGAGATCAAAAGCGCCTATTACGTTGCGGCTCTGCTTATTGTTAGATGTGCCGCGGCCGCATGCCGCAAACACACAGTCGAATAAAAGGCTCCCCAAACCAACGCGAATATTCGCGGCGGCAGCGGATCCGCTGCGGTTCAGCAGTTTTTTATACGTGGCGGCTTATGGCAGCCTTATCTGATCTGCGTCGGATCCGCTCCGCGCCGCGAATATTCGCGTTGGTTTGGGGGAGCCTTTAACACACTAATTGTAAGCCGGTGCGACGCGTTTCGACCTACAAAGTTTCGACTTTACGTATTCAGACAAATTACAATTTGCAACTCGTACGATTTCGAAATAGTGAAAAGTGGGAATATCATTGTAAAAATAAATACAATTTAGTTAGTTATATGCGATTCAATATTATTATTTAAATAAATCATTATTATTATTGTCATTATTATAAAATGACTATGTTGATTTATTCTGTTTATTTTTATATTTTTCAGTTGTTCATAAAGTAATTTACATTTTTACAAAATCCCGAAAATCTCGGGATTAGTGATATCAAATCCCGGGTTTCTTGAAACCAAAAAAACAGCCGGGATCCCGGGATCGAATTCCCTAGGTATGACAGACGTTCGATGCACGTTCATAGTGGTACGACAGACGTTCGATACACGATAAGAGTGGTACGACAGACGTTCGATTCACGATCAGAGTGGTACGATAGATGTTCGGTGCACGTTCAGAGTGGTACGACAGACGTTCGATACACGATCAGCGTGGTACGACAGACGTTGAAAGTGGTATGATACACGTTTGATAGATGTTCAATACACGTTCAGAGTGGTACGATTCACGTTCGATGCACGATCAGAGTGGTACGATAGACGTTGAAAGTGGTATGATACACGTTTGATAGATGTTCAATACACGTTCAGAGTGGTACGATTCACGTTCGATGCACGTTCAGAGTGGTACGACAGACGTTCGATACACGATCAGAGTGGTACGATAGATGTTTGGTACACATTAAAGTGACATGGTCTAGTCAAATAATGAGTTCAAAGAAGGAGAGGATGATCTGTGGAGAATTCGAAGAAGATGAGTGCCAGGAGGAAGGGGATGGTCAGTGAAGAAGAAGGTGAAGGCCAAAGGCATCCTACTTTGCAACTTTAGGTATAGGTCCTCATGTGATAAATCCCGTTATTGTGGATAGTGAAAAGAAGCTATAGTGATACTCGGTTGGCACAATTGCGGGTTTTTCTAAATCGTTTGTGTAAGTCTTCTAATTTGTTTGCTAACTTTGTTTAATTCTACCGGGTGTTTGATTATCCTTTTAAACTTGAAATTTGTGTTTCCGTACGAATTTACAGTGGTCTGTGGATGTGTAATTTCATCTAATGACAAAATTGTAGCCAGGTAAGTAGTACCGTGTTTTTTCTATTTCGTATTGTTTTCTAGTTTCTATTGTGAATTTGGCTGTAGGGATGGTATATTTGTTTCTTATTGTTATTATACCAGAATCCTTAATGCTATACATATTTGTGCTCTTGTCGTCGCAAGTTACTGCTAGTTGTATCGGTTTCGGCACGTGCCTGGTTGTTGTAA
Source organism: Andrena hattorfiana (assembly GCA_944738655.2). Classification (NCBI taxonomy): domain Eukaryota; kingdom Metazoa; phylum Arthropoda; class Insecta; order Hymenoptera; family Andrenidae; genus Andrena; species Andrena hattorfiana. The sequence goes on along the minus strand of OX122890.1, from coordinate 40,732,962 downwards.
TTCTATCTGGAACATGTGATTCAGTGTCATAATTCGCATTTTACAATTGTTTGAGGTTTTTGTTAATTTTGTGTACAACTGTACTTCGCATGGTCCGTATGGAATCGCATTGAACATTGGGTCATTAGAGGTGCAGAGGTATAGATCGTTTATTGTCTTACATTTTGCTAGGCCCTGTTTGCTTAGATGTATATAATCTTGCACCGAGGTGTCAAGTACCACGTATGAGTCGTGGGGTTCTATACGCGTAGAACGAATTTTTTTCGCGTTTAACAATGGAATATCTAGTACTACAGTAATTAATTTGATATCCGCAAATGCGGTGAATGTAAGGATTTCGTACAGGGCGTGCATGTTTTTTAATTTTATTCCAATTGGGAAGTCTAGTCCTTTCGGAAGGTCAGTGAAGTTAGCACCCCCAAATGCGATTTTTTAAAAAAACTCGATGGCACGCGTTTGTCCATCGTTTGCCCACGTTTGCCCACAAAAAATTTTCGTTTGCCCGTCCTCCAAAAAAAAGGTATGGACAAAAAAAAATTTTTCACCAGCACCCCCATGAAAATTTTTTAATAATTTGACAGTGGGAAATGATTGTCCATCGTTTGCCCACCCAAAATTTTCGTAGGCAAACCATTCAAAAGAAAGTTATGAACAAATTAAAAATTTCGTCATCCGCACCCTCCGTGAACATTTTTCAATTTTTTACAAGTAGGATACGATCGTGCGCGATCTGGCCACGTTTGCCCACCGAATGATTTTGTTTGCCCACCATCCAGAATCGAATTATTAATAAAAACCGCGAAGAGAAGGGTCCTGGTGAAGCGATCCCGTTAAAGTTCGATTTCTTCCCAATATTTTATCAAAATCATTCTTTCAACGTTACAGTCCGTTAGTTTACATGTAGAAGAGGTTTGCCCACCCAATAATTTCGCATGCCCACCCTCCAGAATTGAATTAAAAAATAAAAACCGCGAAAAGAAAGGTCCTGGTGAAGCGATCGCGTTAAAGTTCCATTTTTTTCGAAAATATTATCAAAATCATTCTTTCAACGATGCGGTCCGTTAGTTTAGATGTAGGAGAGATTTGCCCACCCAATAATTTCGTATGCCCACCCTTCAGAATTGAATTAAAAAATAAAAACCGTGAAAAGAATGGTCCTTGTGAAGCGATCGCGTTAAAGTTCGATTTTTTTCGAAAATATTATCAAAATCGTTCTTTCAACGATGCAATCCGTTAGTTTAGATGTAGAAGAGATTTGCCCATCCAATGATTTCGTTGGCCCAACAATCGAATTATTAATCATTTCTAACGTAAAAGTTTAACGTATTTGGTGACAACTTACATAAATTTTTGCAGATTCTTTATCCCACACTTTATCCAAACGACACTTCAATTTATAACTCTGCTTGAATACTTCACACTTTTGCACTATGCCCGGAATAACAGCACAGTGGGTTAGTGCTTTTCTAGGCATTTTTCACTAATCACTACAATGAAATCGCAAAACGGAAAATAATATAATCTTCTCATAATTACTTTACAAGCCGTAAATGAACGCACGATCTTGTAAGAGCTGCGTCTGAAAACTGACTGAGTTTCGTGCGTCGTTGGGAAGATTTCGAGGGTATCGCAGACATCTGTGTACGTTTCAGCAGTGGCCCTTGGTGCCGCAGCGCTTTGGGGTGTCAGTGCTGAGTGACGTCAGCGAAAGAAAGTAACTACGCATTTATAAACATTTCTGAAAAGTTGTCATCAAATCCACTAAACTTTTACGTTAAAAACAATCCGTAGAGGTTGCTAACAAACTTGAAAAACATTTCAAAATTCCAGAGGAAGAAGAAGAAAAAAAATAGTGGATAGCATTAATGTTTCTAACGAAAGTAATACTAGTCAAGATTTCGAACCTTACAGTAATCCAAGTAAAATAAATAATATACTGCCGCAATTATACTTTGATGTTACATTATTTGAGGAGCAACAGAAATCTATTGCCCCTGTATTGAAAGTTTACAAAGAAAAGGGCACTCGTGGAAAATCTTACAAAATACTTAGCCCCGGTTGGACCGATATTATTTCCAAAACTTGTTTTTTAAAAACAAAACTTCCGAGCGCTTATACCTTTAAATATGGAAAAATTTTCGATTCTCCGGAAGCGGAAACATATTTGAAAATATATGGTATTTGCAATGAATGCGGTGCCGAATTTAAAGCTCATTGCCTATATGAACCGGCTCCTGGCACTGGCATTGTATTAAGAGTGCACACAGTCGATACTTGGGGAATACCGCATAACAAGAAAAGAGCAGTGAAAGGAACAAATAGGGTAGAAATTGGGCAACAATTGATAAATATTAAACCCAGAAAATGGAGAAACGATGCAGCATCAGATTTAACCTGCGACGATCCTGAACCTCCTTATGTTGCGCGACAATGCACTTTAAGAAAAATCAGGGAAGAAGCCATCGTACGGGAATTAGGAATCAATAAATATCTTGATCCTATTAATTCGTTATGTGAGCTAAAATATAAGGGGCAATACGCGGGATACATTAAAGAGATTTCAAAGGATCATTTCTATTGTTTTTACTGGTCACCTATGCAAATGGAATTGTATAAAACATTAATTAAAACGTTCAGGAAAATAGAATTAGACGCGGCTGGACAATAAGTGAAAGCAATAGAAAAAATAAATGGTGAGAAGAAACATATATTCTTGTACCAAATTATTATTAAAGGTGCAAATGGTATACAACCAGTATTTCAAATGCTTTCAGAAAAGCACAATACTAATTTCATTATGTACTGGTTGAGAGAAATCGTAAGACACGGGGCACCAGTGCCTCCAGAAGTTGATTGTGATTATTCACTGGCGCTTTTGAATGCAACCAGCTTAGCATTCAATGAACGTTGTTTGAAAACTTACATTTCGAATTGTTATAATTGGATTAGTGGAGAAATGTTGGAACATCCACTTCACTGTTTTATCAGAATTGATATTGCCCATTTGATAAAAATTATTTGTAGCAAGGATGTATTTCACAGAAAGCATCCTAAAATTAAAGACTTCTTTGTGCGATGCACGGGGCTACCCATACATTTTTGTATATAGTATATTGTATATTGTATCAAGATAAAATTTTGAACAAAATAACTGTTAAACTACGTGTCATAGCAGAATCCAGTTAGAAACAACTGAAAATTTCAGTTGATTTCATCCGGAAATTCGTGTATCTCCACATGCATTTATGATATGCAAATCTGGGTAAGGACTGGTAGCAAAATAGCTCGAAAAGACCTACAGATTCCATATTAGTTTGAATCTGGATTTCCAGATAAAATCAACTTAAAAAATGAACGAGGTTACTCAACAAGTTACTACCCATACAGCACACTCCGTTGCCCGAAGCTTGCAGGAAGGTTCCATGGGGTTTGCCGTGGAATGTTCCCTCGGTGCGAACATAGGAACCTTCCTTGAACATTCCAGCAATGTTGCGGTGGAACATTGCACATGGAACCTTCCTGCCAGCTTCATGGAACGTTCCGGACATTCTCTGGCAATGGTCACGGAACGTTCCGGACATTCTCTGGCAATGGTCACGGAGCGTTCCGGACATTCTCTGGCAATGGTCACGGAGCGTTCAGGACATTCTCTGGCAATGGTCACGGAGCGTTCAGGACATTCTCTGGCAATGGTCACGGAACGTTCCGGACATTCTCTGGCAATGGTCACGGAGCGTTCAGGACATTCTCTGGCAATGGTCACGGAACGTTCCGGACATTCTCTGGCAATGGTCACAGAGCGTTCTGGCCATTCTCTGGCAATGGTCACACAACTTTTCGGACGTTTTACAACAAAGGTTCCAGAATCGATTCTTGTATCGACTTTTCCCTAATTGATATCAATAATAATTATTGCATGTCCAGATTACTGTATATGTACATATTTTTACAAAATCCTTATGGAAAAAGGAGAAACATTTATACACACCATTGATTTGTTAAATAAATCAGCTACACATTTTTTACATTCACACACACTATATTATTCGGAGTAGGAAATTCAAAGTTTCTCCTGTATATTAGGTTACGCTTCGTGTAGACGATGTAATGTCAATGGAGGGCTCGGATGCAATAAGGAGACTAGCGCTCGAAAATGGGAAAAATTATTGTCCAAACGCTAAGAAATATTGGAAAATTAAATGTTGTTGAACTGTATTTTCAAAAATATAGTGTTGTAAAGCTCGTCACGACACACATTTTTTCTATTTACAGTTTGTATATCCAATCATTACTCTTCGAGCTAAAAATTATAAACAAAAAATTTTTCATCGTCCGAAATCATTATTTCTTTAAACATAAATTGCGATATCTTGAAGAGGGCAACCTCGAAATTCTTCACAATTAGGATTGTTATTTAAAGCTTTCTTGTTATTCAACTAATTTTTGTTGGGATCATGTGTTGAGGTGCGTATTGGAAGTGAACCAAATTTCATTTTCATAAAAACAACAAAGAAGAAACAACAAATAAAAATGAATTCAACGAAGGCGGCTTGTAATATTTGTTAAAATTAATTAAAATATGTTTGTGAAATAGTTTCGAACTAACATAAATAAAGATTTTATAACTATTAAATTTTATAGGATTTCAAATTTATTTACAAATACAGTTAGAAAACAAGTTTCATTAATTATTCAGTAACAACAACATCACAAATATACGTCCTAACTGAATGAAATGAAAAAATAAGAAACAAATATATGATTTCAGTCAGAAAATGTTTTGTGCCGCGTTTCGACCCGATTTGCCCCACTGTGCGGCGATGACGGGCACGGACACCAGGCCCGGTGCGAGGATGGTAGGCCCCTTCATGCAAGAAAATGTTTGGCGTCCCAAAATTTTTGCCCCTGCTTTCTATTTAATATGTTTTGCCTTTACGGAGTACAAAAGAAAAATTACATTAACATTTTGTTTATGTGGGAGCCTTTATTATTAAGCGTGCGGTATAGTTTCTTAGCGTTCCCTTCGGATGGTGCCCTTACGCGGCACATAACTTGCATAATGGGTTCCGTCGGCCCTGATCACAAATTAGTCTAGGGTCCTTACGGACTTTTCGCAAACGACGACGAAGGGACTTTCCTGACCGCGGAAAGTCAGTCTTCGAATTACCTCGACTCGTTGCGGAACTCGCTACGCGGAAGTGTATATCTCAAAGTGATAAATGTACGATATGTCAAATGTAAGTATTAAAATTGTATACTATTAAACAGGGTGATTCTCCCGGCTCGCTGAGTTTCGTTGATTTCAACGCACAAAAATATGTTTGCGTACATTATTCGCTTAAAAGCAATACGTGATACTTTTCAAATATTATTTTCTCTGCAATTATAGACATTTGAAAGATCGAATATTGTACGCACATATTTTTAGCATAAATAATCATCATTATACTTGTTGTGCCCGAGCCGACACCTAAGCGTGTCGACACTCCATACATTCCGATTGCCACAATCGAACGGCCGAAATCCGACACAACCGCGTAAGGGATCTCGGAAACGCACCGAGACCCATCAGCACATGGCGAAACACCCAAAAGTAGGCCAAAGGCGGAGACCCCGATGGTCCCCGCTTCGTCCCGATTATAGTATAAGAACGATGTACGAGCAGTGCGAGCTCAGACTTGATAAAGCTTTGTTACGGGAACATTACCCGACTTTATACGAGACCCATGCCAAAGTAGGCACAGAGTCCTAGTCACCCAGATCGGGACAGAATAAACTTGTTAACCTTACGGTGAGTTCCAACTCTTTAGCCTGCAACGATCTCCTACCTCCGGGTTCTAAACCGAATCCTCTCGTCCCGGCATAATCACCCGAACTTCCGGAGCCCGTGGACAACGATCGCGAAGGACGCCCAGGAGTACCCCGAGATTCGTACCCAGAATCTCGACCCCAGGCGCCTTGGCACAACATACTCATTATAAGCGGTTAGAAGAAAAGCAGGAACAAATAAAATTTTCATAAAAAATGGAATATTTCATAAAAACTGTATACTTTGTTGCCACTTCGCAACCTGAAGATAAAGTGCGAGAAAAAAATCCTTTCAAACCAAGCTTATGGACCACCTCGGGCAACTTTTGACACCTACGTAAATATTATGTTTAAAAAAATATATATTTTCGCTCCACCCGAACGGTACTGTCAACAGAAGTGCTAAGTCTCGTTTTGTTTTCAATACAGAAGCGAAATAGTTTGGCAAAACGCGCGGAGCCGACAGTGGTAGTCATGCGCGTTAAGTGATTGTGTTACGCTGAGCGGCAGTGGATCGCGCGCCGCCGTTGACTACCACTGTCGGCTCCGCACGTTTTGCCAAACTCTTTCACTTCTGTATTGAAAACAAAACGAGATTAACCATTTCTGTTGACGCTTTCCCAAGGAAAACTGTCTGCTGCATCGCGTGGAATGGTCAGATTTTCTCACAGAACTTAGTTTTGGAAATAAATTGAATGATATCTGCAAAAATTGGTGCATTTCGGGTGTCCTTTTCCCTTTGATCGTTGTTTAAACATATTTAAATGTTCATAATGCAATAATAACTTATATTGTTGTATTCGGAAGGGTTCATAGAATAATTTGACGCAACGAACAATCGAATAACTATTATCGTTTCGACACAAAAGATGTTCAAATCTGAAAATTTGCAGTTTTTTTCAAAATCGGTTGTCTCAAAAACTGAGGGTGATGGCGACAAACGGTTTGCGGATTCGTTTTTAGGGCACGAAAACCTATACGAAACGGCTATTGAATGTTACAAGTCCGAAAAAAAGTCAGAATTTGTTGAACTGTGTAATTTTTTCTCCATGGCCTAATTTGATTGAAGCTAAACTAAATGCAATCAATTTCACGAAAATCGGTTCAGTAGTTACGGATAAATTCGCGGACAAATATAATATATACATGGTCAAAATTAGGTCAGTAGGTTCAGATAAGTAAATAAAGATTAACTAACAAAATGCCAATCCAGTTAAATAATGTTACATGCATACATACATACATATACATCGAACGTAGAGCCTCTTTCTTTTTGATGTCGGCTAAAAATAGGGTTACGTTACGGATGAACTATCTCTATTCGCACACCAAGTTTCATAATTTTTTGAATTGCCGGGTTGCCGAACGTCCCTTGTTAGCGAGGTGCGGCTTATCGACAGCATCGCGTTTGAGGACTCCAGCGAGAGAATCATCCTGTATGTTCATACAATCTTACTTTTTTCCATAAAATAATACATTCATTATTTAATTTCCAGATGCAGGTTGCACTGGTGAATGTGGAGGAGAAGAGCGAGCGAGAGGAGACGAAGAAGAAGGAGGACGCCAAAAACCAGGCAAGAGGGCAAGAGGAAATTAGGGTGGAGGGAGAAAGTGGGACGGAGAAACTCCGGAAAGAAATGAAGAAGGTTGTTACGAATCTAGTTAGAAAAATGTACAGAAGCACACAATTGATTTGTTCACAGGATTACACTTATGAGACAATTAACACTATGTACAATTATTTACATTGACTTGAATTAATAAACTTTTCACTGGTTTGAATTTTGATGAAATCAAGAAACGCTTGTATATCGTGCCAGCGCTCTGGCCACATACGCTCGCACTTGTTTTTTTTTTTAAATTTTAAGGAGACTCCGCGCGATCGCGAAACGTGCTTTTCGTTCGGCACTCAAAGCGAGAAGAAGGCGGAAATCTTGTCTCCCGGAATCCTCGCCAGGATTCCGGGAAGTCATGTGATCCTAAGTGACGTAATTAGGAATCGAGTGAGGCATTGTAATTAGCTGGGGACACCCAGAGATGGCTCACTCAGTCCCCTTGTATACAATTGCCGATTTGTATCGGCCCGCGGCCGAGCTTCACAACAAGCGTCGCCTTGCTCGTGACGTCGACGGCCCCCTTCCTCACTCTGTCTCCAACATTTCCCGCCCGCCTCGTCAAGGAGCTTGACGAAATATTGCACTCCTGATCGTGTTTCTCGAAATGCGTGTTCCATCGTGGGCCTCAATCGCCACAGACGTGAGAGGGCGCCGCCGGCGTTCTAGCGCGAACAGTGTCTACAAAGTAATTAATAATATAATACACGTGTGAAACAAAGTGGAATTATGGTACTAAAGTTAGACGCGTGTCGTGAACCGCCGAGTAAAGAAGACACGACTATCGCAGACGCACTGGACGGACACTTTAAAATCAAAGAAAAGGTGAGTAAATACAATTATAAATTTTGAGGTTAGCCTTGTTGACCGGAGGAGTGGGCCGCGTCCAGACTCTTCTCCGCCGGTGTGGGCAATGGAATGACCTTGTTGATAGGTCGTTTCACTTCTGTTTTCGCGGTTCTCACCGTGACTACTCGTATGAGTCCATCCGATCCTGGATGCACAGAGGTGATTCGGGCTAACGGCCACCTTGTTGGTGGAAGAAGTTCCTGTTTTAAGAGGCACAATGTCCCCTTTTGAATTGCAGGTTGTATTTGACACCATTTATCTCGCGTCTGCAGAGTATTCAAATACTCCTTCGACCACCGGCGCCAAAAATGTTGTTGCATCTGTTGGACTAATTGCCACCGGGAGAGTCTGGACATCGGCACCTCCTCCAAACTAGGCTCAGGAATGGCGATCAGTGGACCTCCGATTAAAAAGTGACCAGGAGTCAACGCTTGAAGGTCCTCAGGGTCGTCCGACAATGGCTCCAGAGGTCTGGAATTCAGGCACGCTTCGATCCCGGCTAGGAGCGTGGACAGTTCCTCGAAAGTAAGCTTCTGCTCACCGATCTGTCGTCGGAGGTGGTGCTTGACAGACTTGACCGCTGCCTCCCACAAACCGCCGAAGTGAGGGGCCGCAGGTGGATTGAACTTCCACTCAATGCCCTCCGCGGCAATGGTTGTGAGGAGATCGCGGCCGTCCAGAAGGGCAGCGCGCAGGAGAGATCGCAACTCGCGGTTGGCTCCCACGAAATTGGTAACACAATCGCTATATATCTCGGAACAAATCCCTCTGCGAGCCACGAATCTCCTGAGCGCGGCCAGAAACGCCTCAGCACCTCCGTCGGACACCAACTCCAGATGAACTGCCTTTGTTGACAGGCAGATGAATACGGCAATGTATCCCTTAACGCTTTTCTGTCCACGCCCTCGCCCGGAACGCACCTGAATCGGGCCGGCATAGTCGACACCGGCTTTCATGAACGGTCTGCAAGGAATGACCCGTGCGCGGGGAAGAGTCCCCATTAATTGTACAGGAGGTTGATGTCTCCATCTAAAACAAATAACGCATTTCCGCAGACACGATTTTACCATCGGACGACCCCTCAGAATCCAGCACTCCTGTCTGACTGTTGCCAGTGTGAGTTGGACACCTCCGTGGAGACATCGTAGATGGGCTGCCTTCACCCACAGGGCCGCCAGGGGAGACTCATCCGGCAGAATGAGAGGGTGAGTCCGATCGTATGGCAGCAAGGCTCCTTGAAGTCGCCCTCCTACCCTCAATAGCCCCTCCTCGTCCAAGAAAGGGCTTAATTTTCGCAGGCGACTCTTTGACGGAATGTTCCGCTTGTCCTGTAGGCTGCTGATCTCCGTTGAAAAGGCCTGTCGCTGCACCATCCGGACCAGTTGCCTTCGGGCCGCATGGATCTCCTCGCATGTGAGGTGTGCTGGCCGCCCGCCCTTGTGCTTGGGTAACCAGCGGCAACACCAAGCGGTTACCCTGCAGAGACGATGCAGATTAGAGGACCGTGAAATATAGAAGCTCACCTCGTCCTCCTTAGGTAGTTGGGTGTGAAGGATCCTGGTTCGCTGCTCCAAGATCGGCTCCTGGATTCTGGACTCCATCTTAGGCCATAGATCTGGGAAATTGAGCCAGCTCGGTCCTGTCCACCAGAGGGCGAAACCAGCGAGATCCTTTGGTGACAGACCTCTGGACGCGAAGTCCGCCGGGTTGTTGGGACCTTGGACGTGATGCCATACTGCAAGTGGCATCTTCTGCTGGATTGAGGAGACCCGGTTGGCTACATATGTTGTCCATCGCGTTGGATGCCCTCGAATCCACCCCAGAGTCACAAGAGAGTCGCTCCACAGATGCACGTCCACCTTCTCCAGCTCCAGAACGGTGAGTGTATGTGCCGCTAGGCGTGTCAGCACCCACGCGGCGCAGAGCTCCAGCCGAGGTATAGAAACCTGCTTTAATGGAGCAACCTTGCTTTTGGCAGTTACCAGCGTGGATCATGATGTGTCCGACGCGTTGACAACTCGGAGGTAAATGACCGCTGCGTAAGCGCGCTCGGAGGCATCTGGGAAGCCGTGCAACTCCACGACGCTACTGGAGGGCAGCCACCCAAGCCAGCGGGGAATCTGGATGCCGGCTAGAAACGGTAACTCCAGTACGAACTGCGACCAGTGCTGCTCCTCCCGTGGTGGTAACGGAGTGTCCCAATCGCTCTTCAGTAGCCACAGTTCCTGGATCAGGATTTTGGGTACGATTGTCACTGGCGCCAACCATCCCAAAGGGTCGAACAGCTGGGCCGTCTTGCTCAGCACAGTTCTCTTGGTTGTGGTCGCTGCGCCGAGGCTCTCCGTGGCTGTAATCTGAAAACAATCAGCGAAGGGCAGCCATTCGATTCCCAACACGCTGTGTGGGCTGGAAGACGTCCAGCTCCGAGGAGCCTCTGCGTCGTCCAAGGTTATGCCGCTCAACAGTTCCCTAGAATTGGAAGCCCATTTTCGGAGCGGGAACCCGCCCGCCATAAGGAGCTCATACAGCTCACGTTGAAGCTGCTGTGCTTCGTTCAGCGTGGAACCTCCCGATAGGACATCATCCACGTAGACGTCGCGATGGACGACCCTCGCCGCCCTTGGATACCTCACAGCTTCCTCGTGTGCCAACTGGTGGATGCACCTGATTGCCAGGTACGGAGCGCATGCCAAGCCGTATGTGACCGTACACAGGTGATACTCCTGAGGGGCCTTGTCAGCATGCTGGCTCCACAGAATTTTCTGCCATCGCCAGTCGTCCTTCTGCACCCGAATCTGGCGATACATTTTGGCTACGTCAGCCGTGAAAGCCACTGCGTGCTTTCGCCAGCTGAGGAGCACCTCCGCCAGTGGAGGGAGCAAATTTTGCCCTGTGTGGAGGAACTCGTTGAGTGTCCTTCCGTTGTCGGTCTTCAGCGACCCATTGAACACCACTCGGAGTTTGGTGGTTGTACTTGTCTCCTTCCACACCCCGTGATGCGGCAAGTAGAACCCGTCGTGCTTGGCGAGGTCTCCGTCTGAATCCGTGACGCGAGTCATGTGCCCCATAGATTCGTACTCAGTCATGAAGTCCTTGTACGCCTGTTGCAGACTCGCCGATCGCCGGAACCTACGCTGCATGGCCTCCAGAGTCCCCAACGCTGCACGTCGGGAGTCGCCCAAGCTTGGAGTTGTCTTGAAGGGCAATCTCACTATGAAGCGACCTTCATCATCGCGTCGATAGGTCCGCAGGAAGTGCTGCTCGCACTCTTCATTCTCCGGGGTTGGTGGTACAACTACGGAAATTTCTTCCTGCTCCCAAAATTTGGTTAAGATGCTTACCAAATCCTTGTCCACAATGCAGTGGTAGACAGAAGACGTGCCCGAGGATTGGTCAGCGTTGTCTGGACTGTCCTTGACGCCGCCGTTGAGGATCCATCCCAGACAGGTCTCTTGGGCAACGGGAGCATTAGGGCCTCCAAGACGCACCCCACAGCGTAGGATTTTGTTGTACACGTCGGCACCCAAGAGCAGCTCCACTGGATCATTCCGCTGGTACCACGGATCCGCAAGTGGTAGTCCTTGCAGGTGATGCCACGTCCTTTCTTCTGGGAACTTCTGCGGTACGTGTCCAGAGAGCTCCGACAAGATTAATGCCGACACTTCGTGACGGCACTCCTTGTTGCAGTGGGATGCAACAGTGATTACCGTGTACCCTTTCGTACAGCGGGACCGAGCACCGCCTACTCCGAGCAAGGGTATTCGAGCACCCCTACGACTGAGCGCCAGTCGTTGCACTAGGGATTCCGAAATGATGGACACCTCACTCGCTGGATCGATGAGTGTTCGAACAAAAACAGCTGGTCTACTGGGATCCAGTAGTTTCACCCGAGCGGTGCTGAGAATCACCCGGGTTGACCGAAACCCTTGCAGCGCGGCGTGATGGACCGTTGACTGCTCGGTTGGGCGCTGAACATCATGAAGAGAGGTATGATGTTTTTCGTCACAAATCCTGCACCTCTTGACTGACTGGCAGGCGTCGAATTGATGTTTCCCCAAGCAGTTCACACAGAGGTGCAGTGACTCGGTGACCGCCTGCTTCTCTGCTGGAGATTTCTTGTGATAAACAGGACAGAAAGCCACATAATGTTTGCCCTTACAGAGACTGCACTCCTTCGCAGGGTTGGACTGGGTGGAGACTTGGTGGACTTTGACACCCTTTGCAGCGGTCTTCTTCTTTCCTGATTGGTCAGCACAGCCCCGCTGCTCCTCAAGGGCCTCTACGGTGTCAATCCGCTTGTCCACAAAAGCCTTCAACTCGTCGAACGTTGGCACCTCATCGGAGGTGCCTAAGGACGTTTCCCACTCTCGACGTGACTGCTGATCCAGACGCTCCACGGTGATATGCACCAACCAGTCAGTGGCATTCGTGACAGGTCGCCCGAGTTTATCCAAGGCCCCAACTACAGCAACGGTATCGTAGAGTAGTCGTTTCAGCTCAGAGGACGATTCCCTTTCCACTGGAGCCAGACTCGATAGTGTGGTGAGCTGCGCCCACACGAGCTTGCGTTTATTTTGATAACGCCCCTGCAAAGCCTCCCATGCCAAGGTAAAGTTATCCTCCGTGGTTGTATAATTTCTCAAATGCCCCGCGGCTTCTCCCTTTAGGCATGTTTTCAGATAGTGAAGTCTATCTACCTCACTGAGAGAAGAGTCCTTCACGATTAATGACACAAACAAGTCACGGAAGGACGGCCAATCATAATAACGACCGTCGAACGAGGGAAGAGGAATTCGAGGCAAAACAGCGCGTGACCTCGACTCAACCTCAGCATCCGTTGCGTTTGAATTCGTCCCTCTGGCCGATAATAATTTTCCAGCTGGTTTTAAAATGTCCAGTAAGAGTCCCATCTGTTCCATATACGATTCCTCCGCGAGGTCAAACAGATCTTTGGTAAAATAATCGTCTGACTTGAGCGCAATGTGCTCCTTAGAGGCTCTGACGATACCCCTGTGCAGCGTTTTGATATCAGCCCACATATCCTCAAGCGTATCTAGGCGCGAGCGCACTGCACCTTCGGTCATTTTTGCTGCGCCCAGCTTTTTCAAGTTCTCCACCACTCTGGAGACTCTTCTGATGGTCTCTTTCTGTTCCTCGATCAGGTCGGCCATGTTAACCAGCGGAATATGGACGACAACGGTCGCGCACGTGCAAAAAACACCACAGGAATTCACTCACTGTTACCCTATGGACTGCAGAGGCCGATTAAATCCGGCTCGAAGGACCAAAAAATCAATGTTACGAATCTAGTTAGAAAAATGTACAGAAGCACACAATTGATTTGTTCACAGGATTACACTTATGAGACAATTAACACTATGTACAATTATTTACATTGACTTGAATTAATAAACTTTTCACTGGTTTGAATTTTGATGAAATCAAGAAACGCTTGTATATCGTGCCAGCGCTCTGGCCACATACGCTCGCACTTGTTTTTTTTTTTTAAATTTTAAGGAGACTCCGCGCGATCGCGAAACGTGCTTTTCGTTCGGCACTCAAAGCGAGAAGAAGGCGGAAATCTTGTCTCCCGGAATCCTCGCCAGGATTCCGGGAAGTCATGTGATCCTAAGTGACGTAATTAGGAATCGAGTGAGGCATTGTAATTAGCTGGGGACACCCAGAGATGGCTCACTCAGCCCCCTTGTATACAATTGCCGATTTGTATCGGCCCGCGGCCGAGCTTTACAACAAGCGTCGCCTTGCTCGTGACGTCGACGGCCCCCTTCCTCACTCTGTCTCCAACAAGGTAATTATGCGCAATACTAAATACTATATTCGTTTGTTCGTAATAATGTACCTCTGTCGGAGAGGAATTGAACAATGTGCTATACGATAATATTTAATTTCATGTGAGATCTACGGTTTATCAATATTTCACGATTTCCAATGAAACGAAATATCGTATATTGTATCAATTTGTCTCACAAAGAGCTTCAATATTATGAATAAAATAATATAGCATTGCATTTAATGAAATTGACTTGGCCGTATGTTATTTCGGTTTTGTCCGAATATTTTTGGGATTCACTATGTGTACGGGTAGAAGTAGAAAATGTAATTTTTATAGTACTGTTTCAGATGTATAAGGCCATGAAACGCCTCGCGTACCGGCACGATACGCAAACCGGCAGAGGCAGTGGAGGTGCCAGGCGCGGTGGCGGCAGAGGCCAAGGCGGATGGGACGAAGGAGAAAGCGGCCGGGGTGGATGGGGACAAGGAGGAAGAGGCCGAGGTGGATGGGAACAAGGAAGAAGAGGCCGGGAAGGATGGGGCGAAAGGAGAAGAGGCCGGGGTGGATGACGACAAGGTGGAAGAGGCCGGGGTGGATGGGACAAGGTGGAAGAGGCCGAGGGGGGGGGGGGGGCAAGGAGGAAGCGGCCGAGGGGGCAATTTTTATCTGTATCAGAATTTCATGACAAAGTAAAAAAATTAAAAAAGTGGTGTTTATAAATGTATATCATGAGTTTTATTTATTGCAGTTGTTCGAAAAGTACCTTTACAAATAATTTTTGTCTTCGCAATTATGAAATATACAAACTTCCTTTTTCATCTTGTTAAACTTGCGCCGGTGTGGATCGACTCACGTGATTCTACGTTCCGCGAGTACAAGTGCCATTGCAGGCACATGTGACCACTGACAGAATCAGTGGTACCGCACTTTACAGCGTGGTGCGACGACGAGAATAGACCCTCTCTTCGCCTTTAGTCATGCATAACGTAATCCTGGGTTTCGTTTCTTTTTATAGTCCACATTTTACATTTTATTTGTGAAACCGGCCAATAACATAATCGCGTCCCTTCGGAAACAATCAAAACTTTTAAAACTGAAGATGGGCAGGGTTTCTCAAACAGATTATCGGCAGCTACTTTCCGTTTGTGACCTATTACATTGTACACCTCTTCCCTCCGTATTTGCACTATATTTACAATGCAAATGATCGTTCCATCCTTCAGCATGAAACAATTATTTCTATTGTCATCGCAATGTATATAATATCCATCACTTTCCAATTTTTTGTACTGTGTCACAGTTTTGGTTGAGAAAATGGGCAATAGTGGTCCATTGTGATGGGAACCTTTACAAATATATTTCCCCAGTATTGGTGATGATTTTAGAACCGATCCCCGCTGCAGTTCTCCATAACGTCTTGCCAATTGCTGCAATGGTTTATCCGATTTTCTTATTAATTTCTTCAAACTACCTAAAAAGTTTTCAAAAGGAAATGCGCTAAAAATGTCCAACACTCCAAATTTTCGAACGTCATTACACAAATGGAGTAAGTTGTGGACATTGTGAGAAATATATTGTTTCCCATACAATACCTCTAAATGTTCAACAAAGTATTCTAATAATTCCTCAGCAAATTTAACATTCTCTTCATTATTAATTAACATAGGGCTAACTAACACACTGATAGCCACGTGCAGTGTTAAAAAATGTTCGTAAATATTTTTCGCTAGTACACGCTTGAGTACAATAGGACCTGTGTACAGTAGAAATTGCCGAAATTCCGTAGCTTTCCAGTAATTGAGGTCCGTCAAACTTTTCGGTTTTCGCGAAAACTCACGCGATATAGAAATTCCAACCAATATTAGATGTTCCGATATCAAGTTCTTAGCTTGTCCACCAATCCTTATGTCTAACGGTCCCTTAATCCACAATAGCAAGAGCTTCTTCATAACTCCCGGACAAATTAAGTGCATATAGTCTAGGGGCACATTTGATACTAACCCAATATTTGGTACTTTTAACAAATCACTTGTACCTTTATGGTAATCTTCGTCGGTTTGCCGTAGAAAATCTTCGTCTGTTTTCAGTGTATCAGGCACTTCGCTGTAAGGGAAACACGTAGTTCTGTTAACTGATTTCCCAACAATTGTACATTTCGAGCAGCTCGAAAAGCCTGTATGGCCTTTTATATATAATACAAACGATTTCGCTGGAGCATCACAGATAATTTTTGTTAACCTAATAGAAAGTTTATTATTATCATACATAAACCCATTGTTTATGAAATATGTTATTTCATCAATGAATTTTTCCAACAGCTCGTTGGATGACTCTGGTTTCTTATACCCATAATAGATTCCAACAATCTGTATTCGTTTCAAAATTGTATCCGATACTAATATGGGCCAGAAACTGTTGGAGGAGGCCCTTGACAACGGCAAGCCATCAATATTTAAAGACAGATCTATATATTGTACGCTAATATTTGCCTCAACGTACATTTCAGCATAAGATTTTAGCATCTGTTCTACACCAAGATGTAAGTAATCTCCCCCTTGTATTTTGGTACAATTACTTGCACGGGGAGTGTGTAACAATGTCCTGGCATCTTTCGGTAGTGAGCATTTGGGCACGTACGATAAAAAAATGCTCAACAGTTCGTTGATGGCTTTATGAGTAATATTATTTCGTAGTGCCCAGTTCGACAAATCCTGTCTTAATGTCGCAGGGCTCTCCGGTTCATTGCAATCAACAATAACATTCGCTGACTCATCATCGGATGAGTCATAATCCAGTATGCGGTGGTAGTATTCATTATCATCATCAAATAATGAATGAGTTTCTTCTTGTTCATCATTTTCACAAATATCGTTGTTGTGCATATTCATGAAATTGGCATTGTCAGTGCAAGGTACTTCATCGCAAGACTCGTACACTTCCTGCGAACTATTTAGTTCAGAATTTTTACATTCTAAGTAATGTGAACAGGTAGGAACCTCATCAATTGCCAATTCCTCATCAGATTGATTTCTTTGGCTTTCAATATCCTTCAAATATTGCTGGACTCTCCTCCTTTGATGTCTATTAGAACATAGACTATAGTCTTTCCTGATACGTTTTTTGTCCGCCATAATAACCTGAACATATTTCATACACAAATGAGAAATTAATTTTAACAATTTGCTAAAAACTATATACTTGAGATGATCTACCAGCAGTGGTACTTACCAGATGTTGAAACGCAAATTAGTTATATTTTCTGCGAGACAATGTAATTAGCAATTGTGGACAATGCACGTCCAGAATTGAAACGTGGTTCGCGCAGTGATACCACGATTTTCAAATATATATAACAAAATACTAATACGAAGTATAAAAAGGATAAAGAAAGTAAGTATAATATAATGTAAAAAAGAAACTAACTCGAATTACAAGGAACTATATAACAAAACACTAATACGAAGTATAAAATGGATAAAAAACAGTAAGTATAATATAATGTAAAAAGAAACTAACTCGAACTACAAGCGCTGTTAAAAATCAGAGATGCTTGTTCCTTCAGAGTTTACTTCGATTTAACGAGCGATCGCACGCAGGGTTGGCCGAAGGCAGGGACGACAGGGTTGACACGATCTCTTCGCGTTGAGATAACATGAAGTCACATAGACCTAAGTATGTACATATACACTCTATACACTCGAAAGCGTATCTCCACTCACTTGGAGACACTCCTAGTGAAAATTTGGCAACGCAGCGGAATTTCTTCCACGCTTGAAGCGTGTGACGAGGGTGGTCGCAGGCCGCCAGACATCTCAGCGTGGGCCCTTCGGAAACTCAGTTTTTATGATACCCGCAATTGCCAGTGAGGCCGTAAACGAAAGTTTCGAAGGGTAAAAACATGCTTTGTTCAAAATTCAAGTAGGAAGCGACCGAAAAGCGCCTTTCTCAAAAATAGCTTCTCTGGCGCGCGTGTCATAAATTGTGCTGACCATTTGCACGCCAAATGTTCGTATTTGGTCGTGCCGTTGGCCGCTACAGTTTAAAGAATATTCATGTTTTATGAAGATGAAGCGCAGGAAACCAAATTTCCACGCGCAGTCAGCGGACTTCCCGTTTCGATCCTGTGTACCTCCGCGAGGTATCTTGAATGCATCTTGCTACCCGCGAGACCGTAAAATCTTTAGCCTGTTAAAAGAAACGCATTTCGAGTATTGGGAGAAGGGAATTGACAGAAATATTACGACGAAAGTACGCGTCTCTTTGGTTGAAATTCTTTTTCCAACGAAAGGCCGTGTTTAATAGCTTCGGCGAAAAAAATACAAGACACATACAATTCAGCGGAGGTCCTTAAGAAATAATCCTGGCAAGTCATTTAACTTTGCTACGATCGGTTCGAAACGTTTTATTACTTTATTTTGTGGGATTTAGTTGATTCTTGCATTATCTTAATCAAGCAGGATCGGCCTTCCGGAATAATTTTGTTTCCGGTTGAAAAATGGTTTCTACAATAATGAAAATTATAAACAAAATTTTATTTTGCAAATTTAGGCTGAAGGTCGCCAAGAGTGGGTTAGTAAAATTCTTCTGCAGGTATAACTAACACCCTTGTGATGGGTACGTGAGCTGTCGTTATTGTTTCTAACGTTGTTAGACCTCATTGATGTAATAGAGGGTGCGAGTGGTACGGTAAACCGACCGTAATAGTCTATTTCCCTTACTCATTTCATATATATACAAGTTCCAAAATCATATCCTCTGTGTCCCCGTGTATGTCTAGGGCAGGGGCCGTCAGTTATAGCCCTACTGATGAGTCTGACTGACGGTCCCAAGACGAAACGCGCACCTCTTCTTTTCCTCCACGATCCTTCAAGGCCGATCCACCCGCCCCGCACAGTACTCCATTGCGGCGTAACCGGCCGGCCTTAGGGTTTAGGTTACGTTGGAGGCGACGGGGCAAGAACTGGTGGGGCCGGGACGTCACAATTGTAAAAACGATTTTTTAACCGGAAATAAACTTATTCTTTATTTCGCCACTCTTCACTTTTGTCTTATTTTCGCCTGTAAAATCACCCCCTAGAATATCCTTGATTATCAGTAAAGTAATACCCTGTATAGGTATGTATTAATACGTATGCCCAAAGTTTCATAACTTCTTTAATTTTCGATATCTTGCCTTGTGTAAGACAATTCGACGCTGTGCGGAGAAGGCTGGTCGTTGCATCGTGGGTCTGTTTACTGTTTATTTACGGTGGAACGGCTACGGCGATGAGTGCAAGCGGCCGTTCCAATGTGCGGCCGGCGACGGTCCCACCAGTGCAAGGAAGAAACAGATGCATACTTCTCCCTTGCACTAGTGGGACCGTCGCCAGCCGTTGTCGCCGGCCGCGCATTGGAACGGCAACTTTGCGATGACCCCGATGCAAGGACGCCTTTGCCGATCATAAAGTGTTTCAAGGGTCGAAGGCGGTGGAAAACCCAACTGGGCCCGTGACTTCGGCACGCGGTCGGCCTCTGCAGAGTTTTCCAAACGAACGGACGTCTGGAGTAGAGATGCAAATTTCACGTAATTTCAAAATGTAATTGTGTAATTGATTACACATTATTTTTTGTAATCGTAAATTTAGGTAGTTGACAAAATTGTCGTCAACTACCTAAATTTACGATTACAGAAAGTAACGTGTAATCAATTACACAATTACACTTTAAACGTAATTTGTAATTAAATTACATTTTGTCCAACTCTGGGCCGTACGTGCGAAAGAGTCCGACCGTCAGCGTTGTTTTAATTCGATTCAATCTCAAAAACCATACGATCGCCTGTTGCTTTGTATGATTCTCGTCCGTGTGCGATATTATGTTTTTCTGATCGAATTGAAAGAACGCCGACGGTCCGACTCTCCCGCTCGCATGGCCTACTCAGTGGCCGCTAGGAGTGAGAGCGAATTTTAACGTCGCTTGCACTTGATTGGATTAAAAGACGGTGTGCATTGGGGAATAATTTGTCACGACGATGTCGGCGATGATCAGTCGAAAGACGATACATTGTTGCGTATAAATCAAAAAGGATATTCGGTCGACGATCGTCTAACGAGTCGGATGATTTAGTCTGCGAGAGAGCCTTTCAATATATATAGCGTTACAGTCCTGTTATAAGTCAGCAAATATATATCGCTACAGTTTCGTAATAAATCTGTACACGGGTATTGAAATACACAGGTACACGTGGTACACTAATACAAATAGTAATCAATTTCATTTCAATATCAGACACTCGGCTCGGTTCGGTTCGGCACGGTTCGTTTCGGTTCGGTTCGGCTCGGCTCGGCTCGGCTCGGCTCGAGCGCCAACAATGAACTTCTTTGTCGCCTGGCTGAACCGCGCTCGCCAACACTGATACAAGACCTGGCCAGTTCGAAGTTAACTCTCGAAAGAACAAGCAGCTCTCGTTTTCACAACATTTTATATTTCGCGTTATTTTCTTTTAATATATATTTCCGTTTTTCTTCTTTTTGTAGTTATCGTGTGTTTTTTAAAATTATATTTTCAATTTTTCTTATTCTTTTTATATTATACTTATATATTGTGTTAGTGTGTTTTTCAAATTATATATTCAATTTATCTTATTCCTTTTTCCTTTTATATACGTATATAGTGTGTTAAGTGTGTTTTTTAATATTTTATTATATATAATTACATTTTTCTTATTCTTTTTATACTTATAGTGTGTTTAGTTTGTTTTTTAAAATATATTTCAGTTAGTTTATTCGTTTTATAGTTCGCGTGCGTGTTAGTTTTTTTTAATTTTTGTGTTTAGTTATTTTATTTAAATATATTTCAGTTTATTCGTTTTATAGTCCGCGTGCGTGTTTTTTTGTAATTTTTTCGTTGTTTTTTTTTCGAAGTTAAGCTTCAAATAACTTTTGGAAAGCCTGAAGGCATCATCGGTAAGTACAAATAACATCACGGTTAACACAAAGCTATAATACGGCAATATTTCATAAGTATTCTAATATAATGCAGTGTCAATTTTGTAATAAATTCTCATAATTATTTTTTAGTACAACCCTCAACAATGTTGAAGAAGTATAGCATTGTTGAATTTTCCGATGGCGTTCAAATAATTCCATCGTGCTGGATGAATGCGGAGAAAAGTGACAGTATATGGCCGAGCCACATTAGAAATGATTATACGCTCAACAGAGTAATTATAAAGGGAGAGCCTCCACGGGAAGATGATAATTGGGATAGCTGCAGTATTATTAAGTGGTTTTGCTCAACTGGTATGTTTTTTCAATGAAATCCGTATTTATATAAATTCTTCCTGAATACGCATATAACTTAATGTATTACGTATTAATGAATTATCTGTGTCAGATAATTATCATCGAGCCCTTGAGTTGAGGGGCGATGCCATGGACACTTCGAACGTAGAAGAATCAGATGGGATGTACGAGGGAAAATATAATAGAAGAACATCACAAGAGCGCAAAAGAAGCAAGCCCCTTTTTTGCACTGTCGAGCGAAGAAGAGGGCAGTCACTATGAACCTCCCAAAAGGAACCCTAATAAAAAAACGAAAACTGGATTACCTGTCCCACCTCTGCGGAAATCATTGCAGGAAGGTATTTTTATATTAATTATTCATTACTTATTATGAAAATAAATGTAAAGTAATATACAGTGAGTCTCAAAATTGCGTGACTTCGCGGAGCATGTAATATCCCGATGTAAAAACACATCGAAAAGGCCTTTACCGTACGCTGCTGCGCGTTCATCCGAGAAGTCTCGCCATTTTGGGACTCCCGCATGAACATTGATCGGAGGATGTTGACAATTATCACTGTACAACACGATTTTTGGTCCGCAATATCCGCTAGGTGATTCTTGTAGAGTTTTTCGCCTTGAACACGAATCCGTAAGCAGAATTGCTGTATCACCCTCAGTTTTGGAAAAACACGAGTTTTTGTAAAAACACACGATTTTGGGCAAAAGTGAGGTATTACGTGAAAACCAAGAACGCTAGAAACTTCGACTTACTCTGAAAAGGTAGAGGAGAGTTTCCCGAATATACCAGTGTACATAGTTATTAAATTTGAATGTTCTGAATGGTTGTAAATGACCATCAAAGTTTGAAAAAGTGTCGATGCGCATGGTTTCCACGCAATATTTTTGTCTTTTAACGAAAAATTTTTTACCTATCCCGAAAACGCTACCCAGCATCGGATTCTGTAGACATTTCTGAAAAAGAAACCATCCAGAAAAAGTGTCGAAACGATTTCTAACTCGAACTGATAGAGAAAATGTCCATCAGCAACGCGTTCACGGTGTTTTACCGGCTGGCGGCCATTGCTCGCCTGACGCGACTCGTCAGGGCTGTCGCCACGCGTAATCGACGCCGATGGTACCGTTCAGTGGGCACCGACATTCTATATGGATCATCCTTAGTTTTTTTCATGTATTCGTAGATACTAATCTCGGATTTAAACAAACTTTTCCCGATCAGTCTCTGTTTTCAACAATTTCGATCTTCAATGCATGAATACCTACGTATGACTTGTTAATATGGAACCGTATAGAAACAAACACAATTCTTTATGAATTTACAACATTTTTATTATTATGGTTTGATCAGATTTAGAACACTTTTCCAAATATGGTAATAGTTGAAACTCATTAAACAGTATTTGAAGTCAACGCGAAGCCTATTTATGTGTCATTTAGGCATCTTTTTTGAATAAATTCATTATTCAATATTTCTGAAAAACAGTATGCGATTTCTGAGGTTTAGTGAAGACGGAGAAGTACAGTTCCCGCGCGGAAAGAAGACCGGTAGCAGGCGGTCTCGGGCGATGCAGTCCGCCGCTGTGACGATTGGTCGAATCACCTATTTGGGCACACTTCTAAAGACGGGGCACACGTATTTTGGTTATTGGCTGAAGTAGGCACATACATTGTCGCACCGCGCGACGAAGAGAGCGAACAAAACACGTCGAGATCGAGTGGGATAGAATGATCTGACCGACGAACTAGGTGGTCCAAATAGGTGACTCGACCAATCGTCACAGCGGCGGACTGCATCGCCCGAGACCGCCTGCTACCGGTCTTCTTTCCGCGCGGGAACTGTAAGAGTTCGTAGGTATCGCAGGAACTTTTTCGATATACATATAAACATTGCTTGGCATCTCTCCCTCACGCGCGATACAATCAGAGAAATAATAAATATCTTGAAATGCTCTGCTTTCCTATACATCGTCTTAGTCAGAACTCAGTTTTGTCTTCAAAATCATTCGAGCCAGTCGTGCTAAGCAGTCCAGAAAGTCTTTCTTTGCATCGAATAAAACTTGTGCTGCGACAAGCTGAGAATTACAGTGTATCCATGAATACATGAAAAAAAAATAAGGATGATACATATAGAAAGTCGATGTCCACTGAACGGTACCATCGGCGTCGATTACGCGTAGCGACGGCCCTGACGAGTCGCGCTAGGCGAGCAATGGCCGCCAGGCGGCAAAACACCGTGAACGTGTTGCCGATGGATATTTTCTCTATCAGTTCGAGTTAAAAACCGTTCCGATATTTTTCCTCGATGGTTTCCTCTTCAGAAATATCTACAGACTCAGATTCTGAGTAGCGTTTTCGGGCTAGGTAAAAAATAATATTATTAAAAAAATATTGCGTGGAAACCATGCGAACGACACTTTTTCAAACTTTGATGGTCATTTACAACCATTCAAAACATTCAAATTTAATAACTATATACACCGATATATTCGGACAACTCTCCTCTATCTTCTGAGAGTAAGTCGAACTTTCTAGCGTTCTTAGTTTTCACGTAATACCTCACTTTTACTCAAAATCGTGTGTTTTTACAAAAACTCATGTTTTTCAAAAACTGAGAGTGATACAGTAGTTTTGCTTCCGGATTCGTGTTCAGGGCGAAAAACTCTACAAGAATTACCCGGTGGATATTGCGGAACAGAAAAAAAGTTTCATTTTCTTGGACTGTGTTACATGATGAATTGCTGGTTTCAATGCAGATTTTGCAAACACGCCAACAACGGACGACTATTTTGAAGAAATGCCCAGTACAGTGGATATGACACACACACTACCCGCGTCTCCCGATGAAATTCACATACCAGCACTAACAGCGGCATCACCAGGACCAGCACCAACAGCAGCAGCACCAGGACCATCACCAATAGCAGCATCACCAGGACCATCGTCAATAATAGCATCACCAGGACCATCATCAATAGTAGCGTTAACACGACCACTACCACGAGCAAAATCATCATCATCATCATCATCATCATTATCATATCAAATCCAATGGGTTTCTACCCATTGATTATAATCCTAAATGTGATTTTTGTTAAAAAAAATTACATATGTTAAATTAACTTCTCTTATCTTTATTCAGAGTTCGAAACATTTATGAGGAAGAGCGTTGCAGCTATTAACCTGAGGTTAGATGATATGCAAAAACAATTAAACAGAATTGAAAGAAGAGGGATAATGAATTCTGACAACAGAAATGCAGTAAACAATATTGACGCAGAATTTTCGACAACGCACAATCTGCCCATCAACAATGAAGAGGAGTTGCGTAATTTAAATAATAAATTACGGGACACGGCTGTATTCAATAATATGGTAAGTGGCGTAAGAGTAATAAAGAGTAAAAAATATAAATTAACTTTATATTATAATTACTTTTATATTCAACAGCTACTTTATCTTGCTGCATTGCAATCATACAAAGGATAATTACTTGAGTATTGTTATTTATTATAATTTATAAATAGTAGCAACATACATGCAATTTGTAAAATGCACTGCACTTCTTATACTATTGCACAACGATGGCATTTTCTTGCATGTACAGGGTGTCCCATAAACTTGCGGAACATGAATATTGCGGACTTTTTGGAACATGTGCCGTCCCGATGCAAAAAGACAGGATATTGCATGTTTCCGAGAAGTCCCGCAATTTTATGGGACACCTTGTATTTCGTTGCTGGCTGCGCGACAAGCTTTTACTTTTCATACAGTTTCCTTGTAAACATCCATTAACTTTTTTATAACTATTATTTAAACTAATGGTGATTGTTATTTTTCATTGCTTCAATGCACCCTGCGATTGGCGTTACACGAATGCTGTTTTTATTGAAGCCACGTTTCATGACAGAAATAATTTATTGATGACTTTTTATAGGTTGATGTATTGAAGAGAATAGGTGGGACCAACCTGGCGATAACGACGGCGATGGTGTTGGAAAAAATAATAAATGATTCTGTAGCTGAGAAATATAGTTGGTGTGGGAGAAACAAAACGAAAGCATTCAAATCGTATAAAAATTTAGTAAAATTAGTATTGGGTAAGTAAATTTATTATTTATCTCATTTCAGCAATTAAAATTGTAAAATAAATGCATGTATTATTCCAGCTTCAGTACACGCTGCATGCAGCGAGAGGGGATTGTTAACAACAGATGTAGAAATAATGAACGCGTCCGGAAAGTGGTTGGCCCAAACGAAAAGGCGGATCACGCGGGCAGAAATTAGGAATAATAAGGACCAGGACAGAACCGCTGTGGACGAGGCGGATTAAGAGTGTTTCAAGCACGTGTGTGGCGGGAGAGTGATCCCCGAACTGACAAGGGGAAGCAGCAATGTTTGTGCTACGGATCCCTCCACAATTCCTTTCGGTTGTTCAATGCCAAAATATCCTTCTTTTATCAATATTTCGGAAACTGTTGAATGTTGGCTGCAACATATATAGGAATATATATATACATATTCTTTCCGGTTGTTCAATGCCAAGACATCTTTTTTATTGGTATTTCGGAAACTGTTGAATGTTGGATGCAACATATATACATATATACATACATATATATAATCCAACATTCAACAGTTTCCGGAATACCAACAAAAAAAGATATCTTGGCATTAAACAACCGAAAAGACCGCGGAAAAATGCGTAGCACAATAGTACATTGCGTGACAAGGGAGAGAAGTAAGCGATTCCGACGAGGGTGAAGTTTGCTGCCCGAGTGCAGCGAGGGCAGCATTTCACGCGAGGCGAAATCGCGTCTCTCCCTTGTCACGCACTATATTTTTTTCAACACCTGCATGAAAGGTGTTTTTGAAAAGCCTGCTGAGCAATTCGCAAAAAAATATGCATTTTCGATTGTTCATTTATTCTGTCGAAATTGATAAATACGTGTATTCTCGCCATTACTCATTTTATCTTTTAATTGTATCTTTAATAAGAAAGGGTGCTGTGACAGTTGTAATATACGATAAAACACATGATCGATAACGA
Organism: Andrena hattorfiana; assembly: GCA_944738655.2. Classification (NCBI taxonomy): domain Eukaryota; kingdom Metazoa; phylum Arthropoda; class Insecta; order Hymenoptera; family Andrenidae; genus Andrena; species Andrena hattorfiana. Next base: position 40,706,568 of record OX122890.1, on the reverse strand, counting down.
TTAGTCGAACAACTGCATCTTCATACCGCAGGGTAACGCCAAACTCCAGTTTTCTTGGGAGCAAAGTAAAAAATTGCGAATACGCATGCGCGTAAAGTCTTTTTCCCTTGGGAGAAAAGTATAACCGTGGATACGTCTGAAATTGGTCATTTTGCTCCCGCTCGGCAGGTGTAAAAAAACACACATTTTCATGCAGGTGTTGAAAAAATACCGCTGCTTCCCCTTGTGATGTGACTAGGGATTGGACACACCTTTAATCCAATCGTCGCTTTTTGAGATTTCGAAATAGTTTTCCCCGCATCCCACGCATTCGGTTTCGTCCCAATCTTTTAACGACATATCACTATATTGTAGAATGGAATTTTCGCTCCCTGAATCTGAAGATGGGTTTACAATAAAAAAAACATGTACGTAGGTTTCAGAAAACATTTCGATGTCATTTACAAGAATAAGAAATAAAAAATACGAGCATGCTATGTCTCCCTCGACATCCTACAACTTTCGTCTGAAACAATTTTTCGTACCATTCATATTTTTCGAGATAGTTGCACTTTTTCAGATATAACGGACACACTGTATATTTAACTAATGTGGTCGGATTGTCCCGCATTTATTATTATTGTTGCTGTTGCTGTTGTCGACTTGTACAAAAAAATATATGAATATTACCAATATTTATTGTAATTTAATCAATGTCCCTTACATTTTCTATCCTTTCTGTAATGTCACACAAATTTTGAATTTTTGATTCGAAAGGATAAAGTCATTCACATTTACGAGCGACGAGAATGAAAAAGAATACGATGATTTAGAAACTTTAAATGAAGATGAGAGTATAGTTGTATTTATAAATAGAATCAGGGATGTGGCTGAACAAATGACAAAAAACAGTGTAGAGACAGATAGATATAACGCATTTTATTGTCCAGAACTTGTCCCTTACCTAGTTAAATTATCTGGACATTTTCCTCTCTGGACACAGGTGATGAGAGGACATTTCCCTCTGTCATCGCATGTAGCGACATCCTCTAGATGTGAGGCATATTTTAAAGATCTAAAGCATTCAGATTTGGGCGCAAATTATAGACCAATGCGCGTCGATATATTTATCATTCAGCACATAAAATCTATTGAAAATCTCTCGAAATTGGAACGTGCTGCAATTAAACGCACCAACGAAAAAATTGCACTGCTGACTACTGAAGAAAGACATGAAAAACAAAGAAAAATTGATTCACGTGATTTTGGCGAAAATGTGCAGGACGCTACGGATACTTGTGATTATTTAAGGGAACAAGAAAATTGGAAAGGATTAAATATTGAAGTGAAATCAAGTAAATCAAAAGATTTACAAGTGGACAACGATGAAAATATACAAAATCGAAGTCCAACCGCAGATGCAGAAAAAAACAATACATTAAATGTAATACAGAAGCCCTTAATCGACAAAAAAAATACTCCTGGAGGGAAATATTTAACTCCATGTCCAGACATTCACCTCACATATGACAGGCCATTAAGGAAAAGAAGAAATGAAATATTAAGAAATGGAAACAACTGTAATTTGGTTAATCTTAATGGCGAAAAAATATATATTAAAAATACGTGTGCATTCAACTCATTGGTTTGAAGTATTACACCAGTGGGTATTGCAACTATAGTACATTCAAAAACTGGATCGATGAAAATTCAGACAATATATTTTTTATGTTCGTCAAAAAATACGCTATGGAGAATATTAACAACTCCGTGTATGAAGAGCGAGGAGCAATTTTATGTACAATATTTGAAATTCGCAATAATATTGTAGATTGTACTACAAGTCCCAATTGGCTATTTTCAAAACTTGTAACAGACGTTTGCAGTGTCGAAGAAAATAGAATCTGCGGCAAATGTAAAGTACATTTGAGAAAATTGTTTGTAGTAGATTTTATTAGTACAAACACAACTGAAGATTTTAAACAAAATTTTCTTAATTTTGTTGCGCAATTCTTCAGTACACAAACAGTCACGTGTAAAACATGTCAATCAGCAGTGCAATTAAAGAGAGAAGCAAAATCATATGTGGTTATAGACCCCGAAATCTTTTTGCAACAAAATAAAATAAAATATCCGAATGGAATAGTTTTAAACAGCATCCCAGAAAAATTTCAAATTGAAGATGCAATATACATTTTAAGTGGCATCGTATGTCATAGCCCAGGACATTTTACAGCTTACTGCCGTAATACAGCAGGAACGTAATACAAATCCACAAAGGGTAAAAATAAATCCGTCAACAATAATATTTATAAAAATATAAAAATTCTGATAATACTATAATTAATCAGAATATATGGTAATGGTATTTCACAATAATACAACTATTGAATTGGTGCGGCGTCGACAGCGGTGTAAAGTGGAGGACCCCTGACTGCGTCACAATTATTAGCAATAGGACTTATCCTCGTGGATCATGCGATCACGCGAGAGGATCGACGCCGCCGTAACTTTCCCAAAAAAGGGACGAAGAAAATAATAAATTTAATTCACCCTTTAATTTTTTTAGATACATTTCTAAGTTCATAGGAGCAGACAGATAGAAGACAGATAGATAGTGTCGGTTTATAAAGATGCAATGACGCGCTGCGCCTTAGAGTTTCCTCTATAGGTAGCAGCAAGTTAAACCAAGCAAGATGGTGTGAGCTGACTCCTATCGAAGAACCACGGGAAGGGCGGAAAACAGTAAGGAAGTTGAAGACCACGCTTAACTCGATGGGATCACCGTACGAAATTTTGCTATAGGGTAGGCCGTTAGGTCACGAATTATACAGACAGAAGACAGCTACAAGAAAAGATACAGATGCGGATCTACGTTGAAAATTATTTGCATACCATATTTCAGGTAATATTTGACATCTTATGAATCTCTGGTAAAATTTTGTACGCTTATAATACAACTATTAACCATTTCCATTACAAAATGTGTTACAGATCCAGAAATATTAAGAATGCAGTCTTAGATTCCACAAGCAACCTCAGTTGATGATTGATGAAAATATGTGATATAAATAATTAATACAATTACTTAATTAGAATAATAAGGTTTAAATAAACTGCTAAACTGTATACAGCAACAAAAGATATTTGTAAAGAAGTATTAGATGTCCCAATTACTGCCAGTGTCCATATTATTGCCATTTAATTTATTGTAGTTAATAAAAACGTTCTACAACGTCGAATATACAGTATATACGAATAAAGTATGTGCGGTCGTCTCATGAATTACCGTCGAATAAATTGATACATCTTTCCTTCCTTCACTCCCTGATATCATTATCTTTCTTTGTTGAAAATATTACATCATTCTACATATAAATAAAAAGATATTGATACGCATATTAGTATTATTTCATCGACATCTTTCCTAACTCCACTTTCGAAGCGAGGCAAAGTATCATGCTTTGTCTTTTTCGTAGCACTGTTTCTTGCAATTTGTTCAGCCGCGTCTCTGACACTATTTATAAATAAAACTAAATTATCTTTTAAATTGCGGCAGTATATTATTTATTTTACTTGGATTATTGTAAGGCTCGAATTCTTGGCTAGTATTACTTTCGTTGGAAACATTAATGCTATCCACTATTTCTTTTTCTTCTTCTTCCACTGGAATTTTGAAATGTTTTTCAAGTTTGTTAGCAACTTCTACGGATTGTTTTTAACGTAAAAGTTTAGTGAATTTGGTGACAACTTTTCAGAAATGTTTATAAATGCGTAGTTACTTTGTTTCGCTGACGTCACTCAGCGCTGACACCCCAAAGCGCTGCGGCAGCAAGGGCCACTGCTGAAACGTTAACAGATGTCTGCGATACTCTCGAAATCTTTCCAACGACGCACGAAAGTCAGTCAGTTTTCAGACGCAGCTCTTGCAAGATCGTGCGTTCATTTACGGCTTGTAAAGTAATTATGAGAAGATTATATTATTTTCCGTTTTGCGATTACATTGTAGTGATTATTGAAAAATGACTAGAAAAACACTGACACACTCTGGTGTTATTCCGGGCATAGTGCAGAAGTGTGAAAAGTGCGAAGTATTCAAGAAGAGTTATAAATTGAAGTGTGGTTTGGATAAAGTGTGGGATAAAGAATTTGCAAAAATTTATGTAAGTTGTCACCAAATACCTTAAACTTTTACGTTAGAAATGATTAAAAATTCGATTCTTGGGCCAACGAAATCATTGGGTGGGCAAATCTCTTCTACATCTAAACTAACGGGCTGCATCGTTGAAAGAACGATTTTGATAAAATATTGGGAAAAAATCGAACTTATACTTGGTCGATTCAACGGGTATCGTACTTCTTGGATATTTTTATTAATAATTCGATTCTGAAGGGTGGGCATACGAAATTATTGCGTGGGCAAATCTCTTCTACATCTAAACTAACGGACTGCATCGTTGAAAGAAAGATTTCGATAATATTGTCGAAAAAAGTCGAACTTTAACGCAATCGCTTCACAAGGACGCTTCTTTTCGCGGTTTTTATTTTTTAATTCAATTCTGGAGTGTAGGCATACGAAATTATTGGGTGGGCAAATCTCTCCTACATCTACACTAACGGACCGCATCGTTGAAAGAATGATTTTGATAATATTTCCGAAAAAAATCGAACTTTAACGCGATCGCTTCACCAGTACCCTTCTCTTCGCGATTTTGATTAATAATTCGATTCTGGAGGGTGGGCAAACGAAATCATTCGGTAGGCAAACGTGGCCAGATCGCGCACAATCGTATCCTACTTGTAAAACATTGAAAAATGTTCATGGAGGGTGCGGATGACCAAATTTTTAATTTGTTCATAACTTTTTTTTTAATGGTTTGCCTACGAAAATTTTGGGTGGGCAAACGTGGGCAAACGATGGACAATCATGTCCCACTGTCAAATCAGTAAAAAGTTTTAATGGGGGTGCTGGTGAAAAATTTTTTTTGTCCATAACTTTTTTTTGTAGGGTGGACAAATGTAAATTTTTTATGGGCAAACGTGCGCAAACGATGGACAAACGCATGCCATCGAGTTTTTTTAAAAAATCGCATTTGGGTGTGCTAACTTCACAGACCTGCTCGGGGAGTCTGTCCCACAACTGATCAATGTGTCTCCCAAACTCTCGCAGTAGAATAATCTTTGGTATATATTTCAGCTGCTCAGAGGTTAAGTGTCGAATATTGCAATTATCCGACAGGATGAGAAGCATTTTGAATACTGAGCTGTTTTTCTTCGGGGCGGACCTATAAATAGGCCGCGTCGCCGCTTCGATGTATCAAAATCATTTTTCGCAGTTCGCGGAGAAGATGCGATTCGTGCGACAACCTGTGACGATACGCGTGACAAATTTTGACGATAAATCGCAAATGATGTCTTCGAAAACAAGACGCAGACATGGTAGCATTCTACCAAACACTATACGCTGCCACGTTTGTGGTCCATGAAATTGTGCAAAGACCAACGTGCTGGTGAGCTTGTTGGAAAGTCCTCACGGCACCCGCTTCGAGAACGTGTACATGTATTCCAAGTCGTTGCAACAGCCGAAATATCAGTATTTGGAGAATTTATTGCGATGAAATTGGCTACTTTACGTTTTCGAATAACAGTGATGTCATCCCACCGAGCGAATCGCTTCCGAATTCCATTTTTATCTTTGATGACGTGGCATGCGACAAACAAGATACGATACGAGAATACTTTGCAATGGGGCTCCACTCGAACGTTGACTGCTTCTATCTCTGTCAGACGTATGCAAATATTCCCGAACATCTTATACGCAACAATGCGAATCTGCTGATTCTGTTTAAGCAGGATGGTACCAACTTGAATCATGTGTACAACGATCACGTAAACACTGATATGTCTTACGAGGATTTCTGCGCGTGGTGTCGTAATTTTTGGCAACGGGAGTATGGTTTCGAGGTAATAGACAAGAATAGCGCGATTTCCAATGGATTTAACGAGTTTGCCATTACGTGAGATGGTCAATCATTGTCAACACGTCGGTGGGAAAGCAACGTCTGCGATACAACGATGATTGATATTGATAGTCTGGAGATTAAGGGTCGCGAGAGAATAGCGAAGGAAATTGCAAAAACCAGCGAAGCCATTCGCAAGAAACACCAGGCTTTGAAGACTGGCAAGATGGAGGCAGATATCGCGTTGGAGAGATACTTTAAACCTATTGTCGAACCCGTGAAACATATCGTGGAATATACCACAGCGGTAGAAGCTTACACATCACCGGTGATGAGCACAGAGGTTGAAGGGAATGATAAGAAAGAAAAGTGGTCACTCATGTATATGTATATGTATCATTGTATTTATTGAATCATATATTATTATTTTACAATACATTATTTTCATTTATCCAAGAATTGTGTGATTTGTCAAACCCCAGCCACTTGACGTATACCTTGTCCCCCTTCCTACGCAACACTTTTTCCACTAGATATACATCAGGATTGGTGATACGTTGCAGCTCGTGTTCATAGAATCCTCCGGCAACAGGTTTTCCACAGGAATCGACGAGCAGATACGTTGCGGGATTAGTTGCCTGTACTTTGGCTATCTTGAACACGTCTGGCTGGAGCAGCGATCTTCATGTTGCTGTGTACGGTGGCTAGCAGCTTATCGGCGATCGCAGGGCTAACATCGCAAGGACGCATTCTGATGGTTCTATGTTTTCGTGCGTTATACTCTGCAAGCAGAATTGGTAGCGCATCGATCCATCTATAGGTTCCATTGAGCGTAAACAGTTTCCACATATTGTTCTTTAATGTTCGATTGAAACGTTCTACGACGGAGGCTTTCATCCCCGAATACGTTGAATAATGATTAATGTCCTGCTTTGTCAAGAGTTTCTGCACATCGGCATTGCAAAATTCTTTTCCTGGATCGGTTTGTAAATTTTACGGATATTGATCTCTAAATACCTTTGCAAACGCTTTTGTCACCTCAGCGCCACTTTTAGCCTTGAACGGCACCGCCCATGCATACTTGCTCAGCAGATCGATGACTGTGAGTATGTAGTGGTAACCTTGGTTGAATTGCAAGTATGGACGCATTTCTACAATGTCAGCTTGACACAGATCATCGTATCCATGCACTATGACGCGCCTCCGCGGGAAATGTCTTCGAGCATGCAATTCCTCAACGAGTTGTCGCTACTTGTAGCCATGGTTTTCCTTACTCTTGGATTTCGATAATGGTTGCATGTTTGATCGCAAAGGTGTCTTTGACAGGAATGATGCGGTAATTACCATGTACGTGCATTATATGCTCTCCATCCGCCCGAGGAAATTCTTGACAAGTTCAACAGTCTCGCATGATTCTCCTTCGCCGCGCTGCTGCGGGATTGAATTTGACGCCTGCGATATCTTTTGAACGCTGTTTTGCAACGTCAGCATATCTCTCTGAAACACGACCTGCTTCCTCTCTAATTCTTCCTGCTGCTCGCTCAAAAGTTTAATGCTCTGTTCCATGTATCGCTTATTGACAGCATCGCTGTCGGCCGTGGGTTGCGCTATGCGTCGTATCTTGCGTGATTTTGCCTCAAAGTCGGCACCGGCCACACAAAGAGCGTTATCACGCATATAATTTCGAGGCAAACCGCTCCATTTGTAGTAGTCCATTCCAGCTGCTCCACTCTTCTCGAGCGATACACCAAATATGTTGATCGGCATCTCAATGCATACAGTGCACATCATCGGCGTGTGGTTTAATTTATATAATGAGGCCTACCTCACGGAGTTCCTCGATAATCGATAGACTTTCATGATCGTGCGAGTTGTTACCCGCCTGACGCGATGCTTCAAGCAAACGCAATCGATCCACCAGCTCGTTGGGATCATCCCAGTGCACGTAATCGATCTTGTTATCGTTTACCACCATGGCTCGCGACACCGTTAGACCTTTCCCTACCCTACTAGCCGATACCCGCGGAAGTAGTGGTGCAATTACATGTTTGTACTTGTATCCCTTATTGCCCAGTAAGGGTTTTTTAGCACGATGACCGCATCTGTCGGCATTCGTCGCCAGCAGTATACTTTTGTACTTTTGTTTATCGGCATCGGTGTACAGGACATCGTCGGGAATTGTCTTGAAAATCAGTTCGTAAAGGCCAGGTGTTCCTCCGTATTTTACACCATCTATGATTATATTATCATCCTTGTCTATATCGAAAGCCTTATCCCTAAGCATCGTTCCACTATTGCCAAAGTATACGCCACACACATAGTCCATTGTTGTATCCTTATACCTACTTAGGAATGCGCCCATGTATTCTTGCCCCAGCGGACCGAAATGGCTGCGAAACGTTTCTTGCCCCTCTGATGTTTGAAGTTGCTGTTTAATAGATGTTACAAAGGACTCATCGGGAGTAGAATCGAAAACGTCGTAATCGTTGGTTATTAGCAATTGTACACTGGTAAGTGTATTTATCGGTGCGGGAGGAACCGAGGACTCGTTTGATATGACATTCTGCCGTTTTCGCTTCGATTGAACTGGTGTGGAGGTTATGAGTGAATATTCCGATGACATGTGTGGTTTCCTCTTTGTCTTGCGCGATGTGTTCCCTTTCGGCTGAATTTTTGTTTTAGGCGTTAATGTTTCATTTCCTTCAGCGTCTGTGCTCATCGACGGTGATGCGTCAGTTTCTGCTGCTGTGGTATTTTCCACGATATGTTTCAAGGGTTCGACGACAGGTTTGAAGTATCTCTCCAACGCGATATCTTCCTCCATCTTGCCAGTCTTCAAATCCTGATGTTTCTTGCGAATGTCTTCGCTGGTTTTTGCAATTTCCTTCGCTATTCTCTCGCGATCCTTAATCTCCAGAGTATCAATATCAATCATCGTTGTACCGCAGACGTTGCTTTCTCACCGACAGGTTGATGACAATTGACCATCTCACGGTACGGCAAATTCGTTAAATCCCTTTCTATAACGTCCATTGGACATTGCGCTATGCTTGTCTATTACCACGAAACCATATTCCCGTTGCCAACAATTACGACACAAAGCGCAGAAATCCTCGTAAGGCATATCAGTGTTTACATGATCGTTGTACACATGTTTCAAGTTGGTACCATCCTGCTTAAACAGAATCAACAGGTTCGCATTGTCACGTATAAGATGTTTGGGAATTTTTGCATACGTCTGGCAGAGATAGAAGCAGTCAACGTTCGAGTGGCGCCCCATTGCAAAGTATTCTCGTATCGTATCTTGCTTGTTGCATGCCACGTCATCAAAGATAAAAATTGAAATCGGGAGCGATTCGCTCAGTGGGATGACGTCGTTGTTATTCGAAAACGTAAAGTAGCCAATTTCATCTATCGGAGTCAATAAATTCTCCAAATACTGATATTTCGGCTGTTGCAACGACTTGTAATACACGTACACGTTCTCGAAGCGGACACCGCGAGGACTTTCCAACAAGCTCACCAACACGTTGGTCTTTCCACAATTTGATGGGACGCAAATGAGACAGCGTATAATGTTTGGTAGCATGCTACCATGTTTGCGTCTTGTTTTCGAGGACATCATTTGCGATTTATCGTCAAAATTTGTCACGCGTATCGTTACAGGTTGTCGCACAAATCGCATCCTCTCCGCGAACTGCGAAAAAATGTTTTTGATACGTCGAAGCGGCGACGCGCCCTATTTATAGGTCCACGCTGAAGCAAAACAGCTCAGTGTTCAAAATGCTTCTGATCCTGTCGGATAATTGCGATATTCGAGACTTAACCTCTGAGCAGTTGAAATATATACCAAAGATTATTCTATTGCGAGAGTTTAGCAGACACATTGATCAGTTGTGGGACAGACTCCGCGAGCATATAAAAGCTGATTCTGAGGTTCAGCAGTATCGTCGGTGTCTGGAACATTATAATCGCCCTTGGCAGCGAACGCATATCGACGGTCCAACACCATTGATTAAAAACTGTGGCGAATGTCGCCGACGAGAGTAAAGAAAGGTTGTGGTTTTTTAAATCGGGCGATAAACGCGCTACCTGTCGAATTACATATTCCGGGATACCAGTTTTGTGGACCAGCAACTCATCTGGCTAAACGATTGGCTAGAGGGGATCAAGGCATCAATCCGTTGGACGCAGCGTGTCGCGAACACGATATTGCGTATTCGCGTAGCAACGACTTCCGCGAAAGGCACGCGGCAGATAACGTTCTCGCTGACAAAGCGCGAAAACGCATCGTTGCTCGAGACTCGACTCTAGGTGAAAGAGGTGCTGCTACAGCTGTTTGGGCAGCTATGAAGGCCAAGACGAAAATCGGAATGGCGATGAAAACAAAATTGCGCAAAATGACTCCAAAGAGAGCATCGAAATAGCGGATTCTTCCAGTAGCAAAACGGGGTGGCATATTACCACATCTCCCACTGCTAGGTGTTCTCGGATCATTATCTGGTGGAGCGGCGGGGATTGCCAAGGCGGTAAACGATAATTAGGCGGCGCAACATCAGCTGCAGAAAATGCAACGCCATAATCGCTCCATGGAAGGTCGCGGACTTTATCTCGCACCATACAAGCGCGGACAGGGAATATCGAAACGAAAAAAAAAACGCCGAAAAGAAAATAAAAATGCCCGCGGGCGCAACTACCGATGCACATTTGGAGGAGTTGGCAAAACGTATACGTATTCCATTCTTTAGAGGTGTTTTTATGCGTAACGCGCTACCAGCGGGAGGAGTACGTCGAAACGAGAGCGGTATCGTATATTTGGACAATGTCGAGGGGTCTGGGACTCATTGGGTGGCGTATGCGAAGAGAGGGTGTCGAGCTATATATTTCGACAGCTTTGGGAATCTTCGACTGCCTAAGAAATTGGTAAAATATCTGGATAAAGATGCTGTGAAAATTGAATACAATCGAACGCCTTATCAGAAGTTCAATCAGAACAATTGTGGACAACTATGTCTACGCTTTCTACAAACGATCGACACCAAATTTAAGGATTGACTTCCCACCACTCTGATTCAGTACTAGTCGAACAGTGCAGCTCGGAATATGTCGTTAACATTCACTCTAACCGGCAAGAGTAGCACCCTCGCAGTAAGCTACTTTCCGCCCATAGATTTGAGCGACGATGATTACGAGCTTGGTCTAACAACCTTTGAAACTTATCACACAATACCGAACATCGACGCGAGCAACGATAAATTCTACTTCACCGTAAACTATGACATCAACAACAGCGTCGACACCATTGATGAATACATTACGATTCCCCACGGCTCCTACGAACTAGACGCCATCGCCAAGTACTTGAAGCAACGGTTACTCGAACGGTATCCGCAAAATCTCGGTGGCATCGATGACGACGATGTGTATCCAATGGTGTTGCGTCCCAACAACAACACCATGAAAAGCGAGCTGTACTGCCGGTTCGCCGTGGACTTTACAAAGCCCAATAACATTGGATCGCTGATGGGATTGTCGACGAATCGGGTATTTGAGCGAAGACGGTGGCACCAATCGGATGATACAATTAATATCATGAACGTGAACATTATTCGCGTTGAATGTAGCGTGACCGCTGCCGCGTACAACAATGGGAAGCGCGTACATACGATACATGAATTTTCTCCGAGAGTTCCACCAGGATATAAGATATCGGAAACGCCCGCGCAGATCATTTACCTTCCAATCACCGCACGAGTCATTACGGATCTGACGATACGCGTTGTGGATCAAGACGGACGGTTGCTCGATTTTCGAGGTGAAGAGATTACCATCAGATTGCACGTACGACGGCGACGACGATAATACGTGTGGCGTGACCGAAAGAGATGCTTGTGTTGAACCACTCCAGAAACTCGTTTCTTCCAAGTGAAATTGTTTGCAACAACAACAACAACAACAACAACAACAACAACAACAACAACAACAACAACAACAGCAACACCTGCAACAGCTCTGATTACACTAAAAAGAAAAGGCTCAGTCCTGCGAACATTGCATTTTTGAAATCACTGGGATTCCTTGTGCGAATTTAAGTTGAAAAAAAAATGGTGGACTTTCTAAGCATTGGAGGGAAGCCGACGTTTGATGATCGCATCGTCAAGCTCGAGACTCACACATACAACCCATGTGTCAACACGACGTTTGGATACAGCGATGAGATATGAATACCCATACAGCAGCAGGATTTATACACATTGCCGTGTGAAAGTTTCCTCTACTTGGAGGGGAAATTGAAGATAAATAAGCCAAGCGATACATTAACGGTGATGATTGTGGGATCTGTACGAGTATCCTCTCTTGCAGAGCACGACTAAACATTCATGGGCCGTGAAGGCATCTGCACAGCTGGAGAAGTCGCGATGCATCATCCTTGCTCTACAGACTGATCGAAGGAATGTGATGAGCGAAGACGTTACTAACTTCAACAACTGCAAATTGGCCAATGTAAAACTTTTTCTCAACTCGGAATTTTACCCATATGATGACCTGAACTTGGACTTTGACAAGAATAAGCACGCCATCTTGTACCACATATATACGCAATTCCGTAAATCATATTATGCGTATAGTTGCAACGAGGCCTTATTCACTGTGACTGAATTTTTACAATTTGGTCCCCTCGTGGTGATTGATTGCTCGCGACAAAATGAGTCGATCAAGAATGGTACCGTGGACGTGCGCATAGAATTCGAGTGTAAAGAGAATGTGCCTGCAAATACTACGGCCTACTGTCTGATTCTGCACGATCGGGTGGTTGAATACAATCCGTTGACAAACGTAGTGCGCAAAATAAATTAAATTGCCACGCTACTTGTCCGACCTCTCCTGTGCCAAATTCATACAAAATTTCATCGTGAAAATCGTGATGCTTTCCGAGAAAGACTGCATTCTCTCGCCTGGCTTGAAAGCGAACGGACCTCCAAATTGTACCGATAATGGTCATACCAACATTCGTTGACCTGCAAGGGTTCATTGTCGATGGAAAATTTGTCGCGAAGGAAGTGGCTATCCTACGAAAGAGAACAATTCTCTCGCACTATATTTTTGGGAGTTCGATGCCACAATTTCTTCTTACGAAATCCGACAAATCAAGCATCCAATGATTAGTGGCAAAACATCATGGACTATGGTGGGACGATGGAGACGTTCCGTACAGTATACCTAAACAGCTAATTACGAAAGCTGTTGCTGATGCGATCGATGAAGAAGATGACGCATCCCATATCGTATACGTTAAAGGGCTACAGAAACGCGACTGGCTTCCAGATTTCCTGGATGAAAATAGGAGAACGGACGTGGTCATCGAGACGCTGGACATTGACTACGAGGATATCAAATCTCTAATTAAGCTAAATGTAGTTAATACTCTGCGATGCGGCAGACACGCAAAACACTGTGCCATGCAAAATGTATTTAAAATATTCAACTGGTGGTCTAAACACCTGAGAAATGCATAAATAAAATATAATCAATTTTTAATGTATATGAAAATGTTTTTTCTTCACCCTCCCCAACCTCCTACATGCGATGTACGCTAGATTAAGACGATAACTATGCAGAAGCGGTATGATTCATGTTCGATTCACGTTCAGAGTGGTATGATTCACGTTCAATACCCGTTCAATACCCGATCAAAGCCGTTCAATACCCATTCGCTACCCGATCAAAGCCGTTCAATACCCGTTCAATACCCGTTCGATATGCGATCAAAGCCGTTCAATACCCATTCGATATACGTTCAAAGCCGTTCAATACCCGTTCGATACGCGATCAAAGCCGTTCAATACCCGTTCGATACCCGTTCGATATACGTTCACAACCGTTCAATACCCATTCGATATACGTTCAAAGCCGTTCAATACCCGTTCAATACCCGTTCGATATGCGATCAAAGCCGTTCAATATCCGTTCGATATACGTTCAAAGCCGTTCAATACCCGTTCGATACCCGATCAAAGCCGTTCAATACCCGTTCAATACCCGTTCGATGCACGATCAAAGCCGTTCGATGCACGTTCGATACACGTTCAAAACCGTTCGATACCCGATCAAAGTGGTACCATACACGTTCGATTCACGTTCAGAGTGGTACGATAGACGTTGAAAGTGGTATGATGCACGTTTGATAGATGTTCAATACACGTTCAGAGGGGTACGTTAGGCATTGAAAGTGGTACGATACACGTTTGATAGATGTTCAGTACGTGATCGAAGTGGTATGATAGACGTTGAAAGTGGTATGATACACGTTTGATAGATGTTCAATACGTGATCGAAGTGGTATGATGGACGTCTAATAAACGATCAATGTGGTATGGCCTAGTCGCTTGATGTGTCCAAAGAAGAAGGGAAAGAAGATGCGTGTGAATAAGGAGAAGATGGTCAGCGAAAAGGGATGTGAAGAACAACAGTATCTTACATTTGCAAAGCTATGCAACTTTAGGAATGGGTTCGCATGTGGGAGCTTGAAGATGCAGCGAGACCAGTTGTCTTCAAACATTAAAGACAGCCGGAGTTGTGCTACAGTTTTTTTGTGTGACACTTTTTTTTACGTGATATAATGGGATTAACTCGCATTGCGCCGGAGTGTGACCCCGAGGTATGTACTTATCAATATTTTGACATTTATCGCGTTTAACTTTTGTCATCCAGTGAGATTAAATCAGGCGGACATCTCATTATTATATCATAGATTTCTATTTTTTCCAGAACTCGCCACCACAATCGCCTCCCTTACAACCGCCCCCCCCCCCCCAATCACCATCCTAGTCATCTGATTGGGGGTCGCCGCAGCCGTCGCCGTCGCCGCAGGTATGTAATACATTACATTGTTTTGTGGGTTTGATATTTATTATGTTTGATGTGTCAAAATTATATCGACGTTTGTATCTATGTTCTAGGACCTACCACTACATGACTTGAGGGTCTGGCTGGCGGGCCTGGAGGCCCGCGCGCTCCAGGTTGCACCCCGAGGGGTACAGATGCGGCGGTCGGGGCCGGTGATCGACCCTATCATGGCCGCGCGGGTGCGGCTGCAGCGGCCGATGATGCAAATACCAGTTGCGTTGAGATGGGCCCCGTATTGGGTGCCGCGGCCCCCATCGCCACCATCACCCCCATCGCCCCCCTCGCCTCCAACGCAACTTTAATTTCTTTTTTCTATTTATTAGTTTTTCTTTTCTTTTATATATTTTTATATTTTTATTTTCTATTTATATTGTATTTTTATATTCTTTTTCTATTTTTCTATTTTTTCTATTGTATTTTATATATTTTATTGTATTTTTATATTCTTTTATTTTTTTTCATTTTTTTATATTCTATTTGTATTCTATTTATATTTTAAAATAATTCTATTCTATTTATAAAATTTAAAATTCTATTTATAATTTTAAAATAAATTTCCTAATGTATATTATTTCTCCATTTATTTACCCGTCTTTCTCCTTCCGCTCTCACTACCTAATTCTAAGATTCGACGTTTCCACAGGTATTATATTACATTCTACACGTGTCGAGACTTTTATCCATGAGGGTGGGACTCAAGTTACATGTAATCGCGCGATACGCTGCGGCGTTTTAAAAACTTGTTATCTATAGAATGCATGCGATTGTGATCCTAAGTAGTGCTGTCTCTTTCCCTCCTCCGAATTTAGCTTTAAAATAATGCTCTCTCTTTCCCTCCTCCGAAGACGCGGTGCGTAAAAACGCCGATCTTTCCCGACATTGTCCGACATCATCCAATAAAAAAATAATGGATTATGCTTGGTGACGCTCGGTATATGTACCATTCATTAAAGACTAATGTTAGAGAGTGGGCGTTGGGGGAGTTGGTTAGGCGGCTGACTCGTAACGCGGAGGTCTTGGGTTCGAGCCCCGTCGCCTGAGATTCAGTTTTTCGATTATTCTTAATGTCTTAAATTAATATTTCCTTCCTTACCGACTGTGGTTGGTATCACGCTGCAGAGTAGCAGCAATTCATACCCGCGGTTCCTCCTCGATGCGGTTCGGTATCGATTGATTCGATATCTTCTGCTCTCGCGCTATACCCCCACCACTTCGCCATCCGTATGACGTCATCCGCCGCGCGCCGCCCGCCCGCCGCCTGCGGGAATTTTCCGCCGACTTTTGAAACTCAAATTTGAGTTTCAAGGTCGGAGGAGGGGTGGGGGAAATGGCCTTCAAACTCAAATTTGGGTTAGAATCGGCCTAGCTATACTACTTATTTAGTTAGTTTTGTCGCGTTAACGGATTACCAGTTGTTTTGATCGTTCGCTCCTAGCATTTTGTGTAATTTCATCCTTAATACGTCCACAGATTCATGAAAAAAATCAACTGCATCAGCATATAAGTTTGCTTGTTGTAGTAGTCGGTTAATCGGATCAGAAGACCCATATTTCGTTTTGTACATGATAGGATAGAATAAGGGTTTTTCCCTGAGCGATCTGGATGGAGCATACAGTTTTATGAGTTCCAGCAGCGATGGACAATCAACTTGGCCTTTTAGTATTCGAGATAGAAAAGACAGGCCTGCGACCAGTCTGCGTGTACGTAGCGGTGTTATACTAATCTTATCTATAATGAGGGTGTAATCATGATCTATGAAAGACATCGGTTAGCCCAACTTGTAAGCTGCGTATCTCAAAAATCTATGCTGTACTTTTTCCAGGATTTGTTGGTATTTTAGATGTGTTGGAGACCAAATTATGGACGCATATTCCATGTTGGGCCTAACTAAAGTAATATATAATAATTTGAAGGTAGCGACATTCTTGAAGTCGCATGCTGATCGTTTTATGAAACCAAGGGTTCTGGCAGCAGAATTGCCAACATTCGTACAATGCTTAGAGGAATCCAGTCCAGGTGAAATACAAATGCCAAGGTCCATAGCTTCGTTTGCAACCAGGAGTGGCGTGCCGTTAAGCTTATACGAATAGATCGTAGGATGATTATTGTCAAGTGATCTCATAACATAGCATTTTGAGATATTTAGGGTCATCCTGTTGACTGTACACCACTCGTTTAGGCCATTAAGGTCGTGCTGCATTTCCTGACAATCATTAAAGTATAATATTGTTTTAAAAATCTTAAGATCATCCGCAAATAATAGAAATTTGCTATACAAAAACACGTCAGATAAATCATTTATAAATATATTAAACAACAATGGGCCCAAGTGAGATCCCTGTGGTACACCCGAGGAAATGACAATGGGAGACGACCTAGGATCTCACACACGAATAATTTGACGTCTGTCAGATAGATAACTATCACACCATGCAAGAATGTTCCCAACACATCCATATTTAGAAAGTTTAGATAAAAGAATTCTGTGATTTACCGTATCGAAGGCTTTCCTAAAGTCAGTATATATTGTATCAACTTGTAACTTGCGTTCTAGTGATCTAGATATGTAATTACAATAAATTGATAAGTTGCTAGTGGTCGATCGCCCAGGCATAAACCCGTGTTGTTCAATACAAATCATGTTTGAAAAAATTGAACTTAGCTTTTCGGTAACGCTGTTCTCGAACAGTTTAGGTATAACGCTACTAGCAGAAATAGGTCTGGAGTTCTTTACATCTTGTTGAATTCCCGACTTGAAAATAGGCATTACTAAATTGGTTTTCCAGCGGGAAGGAAAAATTCCAGCTGAGAGAGATTTGTTAAAGATAATCCATAAGGGACGAGCTAACACAAAGCTACATGATATAAAAAAGATTGGTGGGATCCCGTCAATACCAGGTCCTTTATTTAAGTCCAAGGAATTAAGCTTTGAAAAAACCTCGCCAATACTGATGATTAAGTCGGAAATGCAAACAGAGTTATCAGAAACAGGGTCATCAGAATTGATCATAGGGTAATTAGTCAGTTTAGGAACGTAAACAGACCCGAAATATGAAGCAAAGAGGTTCGCAATAGAGATGTCATCACTAGCTGTAGTAATATTGTAGTGCATAGTATTTGGAAGACTGTGGTGGCGGCGTCTAGCATTAACAAAACCCTAAAAGGATTTCATATTATTTTGCATCGAACATTCGATGTTTTGAACATATTTCATATAGCACTGTTTGGAAACCTTCTTGCACTCAGACCGCAGGCTACAGAAGTTAAGATAGTCATCATAAAAATTCGTTCTTTTGTAAACACGGTGGGTATATTTTTTCCTCCTGATTACCCTGATCAATTCTGGAGAGAACCACTTAGGAAAATTTGATGGTCTTGTGAAAAATTTTGGGATGAACTCCTCAATAGCAACATATAAGTGATTATACAGGAGTTCAACAGCCTCATCAAGGCCAAGGTTTTGGTTTGTATAGATATCAACCCAAGATATTCCACCTAGGTAATCATTAATTTCTTGGTATTTGTCACATTTAAAATTATAATACCAGCGATGCTCGCGTGACGGATTCTTTATACAATTAACCGTCGTGTAAATATTAAGTGGAGGGTGATGTATATCACAAGCCACCAATGAATCCGATGAGACACATACATTTGTGTTATTGTGATTCGTGAAGATTAGATCCAGCATAGCGCCGTTCTGATTATATACTATGTTCTTTTGAAGTAGATTACAGTAATTAAAATCGAAGAGTACAGTGTCAATTGATAGTGCTTCATTCGATGTTGATTGTAGAGAAGTGCTGCATGTTAAATCAGATTGAAGACTAATCCAGTTGGCATGAGGTAAGTTATAGTCTCCAAGTAAATATACAAGACTCTCTGGATGTAAGTCTATGACTTCACTTACACTCTTACAGTGGTCTTCATGTAAGGATACCGCAGAGACAGGAGAAATGTAAACCGTTCCAAATATTGCTGATAATGACCCAATTTTAACCTTAATAAATAGTTACTCTACATTTCCTAGGTTTGGTGTCACCATACAACACCGTAATGCAGTTTTTATTGCTATCAGGACACCGCCGCCTCTACGGAATGTACTTGTTTCGTGCGATCTGTCCAAGCGAAAAATATTGTAACTAAGAAGTCCCAGTTCCGCATTGGATATATTCGATTCAAGCCTGGTTTCCGTCAGTACGATGATATCATACGAATAGGATGAGCATGATATTAAGCGCTGAAGATCTACCAGTTTGGTTCGAAGTCCGCGGACATTCTGGTAATATACTCAGAGCGAACATGATCGTTTTTTTTACTCCTTACGTATGGAAACAATCTTTGGGATGCCGTTAAAGTATTTAATTGTTTTGTTATCGCCGTTCAATTCGCGCAATTCAGAATGCAGATTATTAAGATGGGTTCTTTGTTTTATCGTCTGGTCAAGAAGAATCCTTATGGGGCCACTGTAATTCCTCTTGTTTTTCAATATTGATAGTGGAACACTCGGTGACTTAAATGAGACACATAAGGGACCAGGCTTGGTCCTACTGTCCTTCTTACCTAATCGTTTGATCTTAAAGTCACCGTAAACATCTTTGGAGGATACTGTTTGTAAGAGGCTTCTCACTGAATTCATGTCGGTAGAAAAATCGGTTTCATTCAGATTAAGAAGAATTATATTACAAGATCTTCTTTGCATGTTGGTAATTTCTTCATTAATATCTTCATCCCTTGTAGTACTCGACAAGGACTCAAGAGTTGTGAGCCTATTAGATACGTCCTTCAGTGTGCCAGTAAACTGCTCCATGACCGATTGAAAGGATCGTATTTCGTCCTCTAGCCTTGTGAATTTGGTATCGATTAATTGCTTTAGTTGTTCAAAGATGTCGTTGGCATTCCCATTATCGGCAGTTGATAAACAAGAATCAGCAGGTAGAGTGTCATTGCAATCTATTAATTTGCCGATTTGCCAAGGATGATTGCAACGTTGCAAGCACGTGGTACCTGGATGGGATATGGTACCACAAGTGTTACAAGTAACAGGTTTAGCTACTGGTGCAGAGCATCCTTTACAGATTTTCTTAGAGGCCATTTCAGGTGATTGATATCGGTCTCAGTTTGTATATATGTGCGATTGCCACTAATGCCGTGTGATGAATACAAGCGTATGCGTATGCGTATACACACTCACACACAGCTAAGCCAATGAAAACACGGCAAGCTAATGGCGATACCAGGAAAATATCCGAGTGAAATATAATACGGAATATCCAAGAACTGTAGACAGTAAACTGTACGAAAAATTGATCAGTTATTACCAAGTCCAAGCAGAGTAACTCACCCGACGCACAACACTTAAAGATCCGGATTTCCACTACTTTAGGAGTAAATTAACAGGAGCACAACAACACGCGTCCGTCCGTTAACACGACCTCGTGTCGATCTGATGTGATAATGATATATACTATATATATCATTCATATAACATTATCATTGTCACGTCCCGGGTGGAGGTCTTTAGGACGATGACATAGTGGGGTTATATGGGAAGGTTTTGGTACGAAGGCGAGCTTCGTGGTACAAGGGAAGAAGGGGACTCAGGCGCGAATGCCAGATTCGTGGTACTGAGGGTTGGAGGAAATTCAGGCGCGAATGCTAGATTCGTGGCACTGCGGGTGAATAGGAATACAGGCGCGAATGCCAGATTCGTGGCACTACGGGTGAATGGGAATACAGGCGCAAATGCCAGATTCGTAGCACTGAACGACCAGGGATGGTTTAAACAGTAATCGCGCTGGTGGAGACACCCGTTAGAGCACTTTTGTTTTGTTTAGGCTTGGTAATTGGATTTACCGTTGCATTATTGTAAAAAGCCACACGTAATATTTCCGCGAAATATGTCTAGCCATATGGTCGTACACGGCCTATGCGAAAGTACGTCTTGTAAACACCGTAAGAACTCTTACGTTCGCGAACCGAGATCAGCTGTGGCAGTAGGCTGTTTTGTTTTGGAGTCTTCGTAACCGAAGGATAGACACAATAATTCGAAGCGTGATTTAAAGTAAAACTGTTTATTCAATTTGCACCACGAAAATATGCCATGCACTGTTAATGCGATAGTGGTTAGGTTTTATACTAATGCGTTGGACGTTAAGCATTAGCGCATAAACATTTATAGAAATGGTAATTAATAGCAATATATGTGTATGAACATGAACATGTGTATAAGCCAAAGATAATAGTATGAAAAGTAATTGGAATTTGCTACGCTAACAATATAAGTCAATGAACGTTAGCGAAATGATAATATGAATCAATAAGCGTTAGCAAAGATAACGATATGAATCCTTTAGCGAAATAATAATATGAAAAGCAATAAGCGTTAACAATACAAAATGATATAAAGCAATGATCGTTAGCAAAGATAATAATATGAAAAGCAATAAGCGTTAACAATACAAAATATATATATGGAGATGATATGCCGTATAACAATAATTAGTCGTAATTGCTTACGGTAGTTGCCGTAGATAGATTATTCGTCGTTCACTGAATTTAGTTTAAAGGTGAATATATATGTTTGAACTTCGCGGGAGTATTTCCGTAGAAGAGTTTCCGTAGAAGAGTTTCCGTAGAAGACTTTCCGTAGAAGAGAGCTCCGGTCTCTCGGGCCCTCGTATTTATACGATTTACAGGATTGTCAGGTATGAAGGATATGCGCGGTATGCACCTTGACCTATTTACGAAATGCGCGTCGCAATAGGACTTCCGGGGTTTTTATGAAATATGCGTCTATAATTAGAACGTGTGTGGTGATAGAATATGACTTCCGGGATTTTTACTTGGGCTTCTGAAAAGGGGGGTACTCAACCCATTGGGTGGATTTTGGGGTGTTTTGACTGGAGAGGGATGAGAATGGCTTTGATTTGGAGGGTCGTAGAGAGGGGGTGAGACGTAGTCTCGAATTAAGAGGGTTTTTTGGGACGACGGACTTGTTTAAAATTAGATATGAGGGAGGAGATCATGCCTCGTAGGGCGTAGAGGGGAAGGGGATATCGTAGTTGACCATCTCGAGATGGGGACCGGTAAGGTACATCGTCTAAATAATCAGTGATTGGGGAAAAGAGATAAGAGTTGAAGTTTGGGGGATTTCGGTGGAGTTGTGGAGTGATTTATGAGGGAGACTTGAAATAATACCGCGCGAGAAATAGTGGGACGTCACATCATCGATAATGATATATACTAAGATTATGTTACAATATATCCGTGCGTAATGGCAATCCACATCTTCTATAATAAAGATACATAATATCGATAAATTGCCGAGCATTCGTACGCGCGCGTCACTTCCTCTCTCTCCATATCGCGAGTGTAATCTATGTTATGTCGTTCACGCTCGCGTTAATGGGTCGCAGCAGCGTGCTCACCGTAAACTATTTGCCACCGATAGATTTGAGTGATGGTCAATACGAATTAGGACTCGGGGACTTGGAGACGTTTCATACGATACCGAAAATCGACTCGAACAAAGATAAATTCTATTTTGTCGTGAACTATGACACCGAAAACAACACCATAGCTGACGCCGCTCATGAATGCATTACGATCCCTCACGGCTCATACGAATTAGACGCTATCGCCGAGTACCTAAAGCAACGATTACTCGATCGCTATCCTCGGAGACGCGGTAACGACGAGAACGACGATGACGACAAGTACCCTCTAATCCTACGAGCTAACAACAACACCATGAAAAGCGAGCTGTACTGCTCGTTCTTTGTAGACTTTACGAAACTTAACAACGTGGACTCGTTGCTAGGATTTTCCCCGAATCGCGTCTTATTGCCAAGAATCTGGCACGAGTCTGACGTACCCGTGAATATTATAAATATTAACGTAGCCAGAATAACGTGCAACGTTACTACCGGCGCGTACAGCAACGATAAACCAGTACACACGATCCATGAATTTTCGCCTCGCCTGCCGCCGGGATATAAGTTATCGGAAACTCCGCGACACAAAATTTACCTGCCGATCGTCGCACGAGTAATACACGATCTAACGTTGTGCATTGTCGATCAACACAATCGTCCTATATGTTTCGGCGGAGAAGAAATAACGATTCGTTTGTACGTTCAACGACATCCGCGCGGTAGGCTAGCGTGAGTGTAGTATGTTAGTGTTAGATCACATCTACGAATCATCAATCGCCGCTGTTACTCCTGCCGTCTCTGAATCGCGTCATCGACGCAACCCTTTATCGACAGGCGACAGTAGAAGAATAAAGACAGGAGGAACGATAAGAAGCATAAGAAAGCCGTTGACAAGCTATTAGACAAGCAACCACGATGTCGATTATTCTGGACGTGACGAATACGCCATCCTTCGACAATCGTATCACGAAGATCGAGTTACACACGTATAATCCGTACGCGAACACGACGTTTGACAATAACGACGAAATAAGAATCCCCATACAGCAGCAAGATCTGTACACGCTTCCGTGCGAAAGTTTTCTCTACATCGAAGGTCGTGGCACGTTGGCGTCGCAGGACGTGAATGGTCCGGCAACATCCACGACCGCTGTTCTCGACAATAATTGTGTTGCGTTCATGTTCGATGAGATTCGATACGAATTGAACGGTGTTGAGATCGATCGTTGCCGAAATCCAGGAATCACTACCACGTTGAAAAATTACGTTTCGTTGTCGGCCGATAGAAGCAAAGTGCTTGCGAATGCCGGTTAGAATTATGCCATCGATTACGATAACGACATTTTTCATTCGGGCGCTTTCAATTTCTGCGTCCCCTGAACATGTTATTAGGATTCTGCGCGGATTACAAACACCTCGTGATGAACGCGCGGCACTAGCTGATCCTTATACGATCGCGAGTCGACACGAACGCGATGCGCTGCACCTCTGCCACTGCGTGGCCGAAACTGGACATGCGCAAGGTGCAGTGGTGTATGCCCCAAGTCGTTTTGGATGAATTGAATAAACTATCGATGCTGCGTATCTTGGAAAGCGGTAGACCGATCGCGATGAGTTTCCGATCGTGCACGAGTACCCGTTATTGCAAGCGACAACGAAACACACGTGGACCGTGAAAGCTACGTCACAAATCGAGAAACCCCGATACGTTCTAATCGGCACGCAAACCGATCGAAAGAATCAGCCCAATACACCCGCGTAGAAATTCGACCCGAATAATTTCACAAACGTTCGACTGTACCTAAATTCCGAGGCGTATCCGTACGACGATTTGAATAAGTATGATTTCAATAAGTATAAATGCGCACTCCTGTACGATATCTATGCGAAATTCAGCCGATCGTACTACGGTCACGGGGAACCGTTGCTGAACGCGAACGAATTCCTTAAATACGCGCCTATTGCGGTCATAGATTGTTCTAAGCAAAACGAGTCGTTGAAGAGTGCTACGGTGGACGTGCGAATAGGAAATATTCCCGCTAATACTACCGTCTTCTGTTTGATCATACACGATCGTATAGTCGAATACAGCCCTTTAACCAACGTGGTACGCAAACTAATATAGCGTGCGTACGTGAACGATTACTACTACCACTACTACTAATACTACTACTACTACTGCGGATACTGCTACTGTTTTAAAACGTCGATGTCGAAGACCTCAGTTGCTGTTCTGACACCATCGCCGACGGTGTCTACCTAAACGAATAATAATGTTCGCCATTGTCGATCTGCAAGGTTTCAATATCGAACGCCAGTTCGTCGCCAAAGAGATCGCGATTCACGCAAACAGCAACAACGATAAAACGACGACGACGACGACAATCAGCCATTGGATCTTCGAACCACCATACTTCTGGGAACATCTGAATTCGTGGGAGGACCGTCAAGCATCCTGGCTCGCGAAGCATCATCACGAGCTTCGCTGGTCTGACGGCTACGTTCCATACTCCAAACTTCTGGGCCTCCTCACCAGCGTACTCGCGAACATTGACTTCAACATCGTGAAAGGTGCGGAAAAGAAAACGTGGATGCTACAACTACTACCTGGCATAATCGTTGAGGATGTATGCAATTTGTACGATCTGAAGGAGCGAAAGTTCAACAACAACAGCAACAACAACGCTTGAACTGTCGAAGGCGACTGCGGCTACGACGTTGACGATGATTATTGCGGGATCATGCCTGACACCGTGGACCCCGACGTGCCTAACCTGAGGTCTATGTCTTCAACGAATGCTCTTCGATGTGCATTTTACAACAACGGCGGTGTTTGCGCGCTGGAGAACGGCGAGAAAATATGAAATTATAAACGTAGCGTCACCTAATGTAAGTCCTACACACACATTGCATCTACTTTACGCGTCATATACAGAGAAATGAATATGTAAGAGTCATTTTTTTTGTTTTCTATAGCGATGAACATAACGACGGTGGCGATGAGAGCAATGACAGTGGCGATTGCTTCCTTCACCCGCGAGCAAGAATATCCCTCCCATACGAACGTTGTTTCACGCAAATACTGATTGTATAATTTAAGTACGCATGGATGGATTTACATTGAACATAAATAAACACACACTGTTTTTGAAATATATATACATTTATTTAAAAACTGTTGTACATTTATTATTAAGCATATATATTTGCACGTACTATAGTGGTATGCGGTTTACATCACGTAGCATGGATTGTAATCCTAACGCTAACAGTTCAAAATCGATCAATGAATGCTGCTCAAAGTGCTCATTTTCGGATATTAATTTCATATAATTCGTTGGTACGGAAGCGGTACGTAGAACTTCTACGAATGTGGCATATTTACTGCTTACATATTTTCAGTTAGCCAGGTGAACATATGATCGATGCAATGTTTGTACGCGAATAGTTTACGCATCGCGGCTTCAGTCATATATATGACAGCGCGATTATCGGTGACTTTAATAAGTTGATCATCATGCATACGCGTGAAGTCTACTCGTAAATGATCAATTGCGATGTGAGTTTGGGGCGATGTTGCGTTGCTGCGTAATCGTTGGAGTATGTCCGCCTCATTTTGTAGCAGGAGCTTCCACATCGGCATTGAAAAGCTCAACTCGCTGCCTTTATTGTCGGCGATGGCGATCTCGACGTGGCACGAATCCATGCCAATGCGAATTCCGATAGTTAGACGTTTATAAGCTGTTACGGTCAACGGGTAATCACGCCCCAGGATTGAACCGCAGTACGATTGATGGTTTTGGTGTTTTCAACGTTCTTGGCGTTTCGGATCCAGAACTGTAAGAAACATGTACACGAAATTAATGCTTTCTTCGTTTGCGTTTACAGTGAAAGAAGTAAGAGAATGAAGTAAGTGTAAAGTGTATAGTAATGTATGTAGGGTGTCCCAGAATTGAGGGACATCCCGGAACATGCAACATCCTAATGCAAAAAGACATCGAAAAGTCCTTAACCGTTTTGGGATTCGGGGTTTTGTTTTCGAGATATTAAGAAAAAATCCCGACGAATCAGAGTGCGAGCCTTCCGCTAGAGCTCCCGCGCTAACGTGGCCGCGCGCCGGGCCACGCTGCGACTACGAACAAGCAAGGCGGCATGTCTCGAAAGAAATTGCGTAGAATGGCAAATGAAAAAGACGTAACAAAAAAATCTAACATTTTGCCATGGTTTGTTTGCCATTTAAAGTGAATAACGGCTCGCGAAGAGACACAGGAAGAAAGAGAGCATGTAGTTCGCTGACTGCGGGTAGTCCCGCCTGCTTCGTCCTACCTCCAAATTAAAGACGGATCCCTTATCTCTCGAGTATAAAAACACGCTCGAATTTCAAAACAAAAGCACGCGTCGACGTATTCCGTGCGAGAGACGCTGGGCTTGAAGTCCGATTGGCCCTAATCTAACCAATCTGCCCTGCATCCCTCCCAAATGGCCACTGTCCTGAAGAGGCCCTCTTCACAACAATATCTCCTCCCCAAGACCCACCTCCTCTCGCACGGAGTATGTCGACGCATGCTTTTGTTTTGACATTGGAGCGCGTGTTTAGACACGAGAGATAAGCAGGCCCGATTGGTTAGTTTGGGACCAATCGAACTTCAAGCCCACCTTCTCTCGCACAGAAAACGTCGACGCGTGCTTTTGTTTTGAAATTCGAGCGCGTGTTTAGACACGAGAGATAAGCAGGCCCGATTGGTTAGGTTGGGACCAATCGAACTTCAAGCCCACCTTCTCTCGCACGGGATACGTTAACGCGTATTGTCCCTGAATTGAGGGACAATCCGGGGCATGCATTATCCTGATGCCAGAAGACATCGAAAAGTCCTTTACCGTTTCACTTCGAGGTCGCGATTGTAAAAATCCGAAAAAGTACTACCACATTCGCTGATATGTTTTCTGTATATTCAGTTTATTTCTAGAGTAACGCAGCTGATATTAACGTCGCAGTAAGCTGTTAAAGACAATGGTCCGCCCCGTCACAGGTAAAGCAACCGCGCGCGATTACAGTCAGTTGACCGTACCGCTACCACCGCATATTTCCCCATAAAAAACCCACCACCTTCTCGTGGTTTCCATTGAGCAATGACACTTTTTCAACAAATAATCAAGATAAGGACAAGCTGGAACTTACAAATCTGATTACTATAAAAACAATGTCATTGGCCAAAGTGGGTTAGTAAAATTCTCCTGCAATTACTGAAGAAATATGGGGTGGTAGTGGTACGGTCAGCTGACTGAAATCGCGCGCGGTTTCTTTACGTGAGACGGGGCGCACCATTGTATTTAACAACTTACTACGACGTTAATATTAGCTGCGTTACTCCAGAAATAAGCTTAATTTACAGAAAACATATCAGCGAATGTGGTAGTATTTTTTCGGATTTTTACAATCGCGACCACGAAGTGAAACGGTAAAGGACTTTTCGATGTCTTCTGGCACCAGGATAATGCATGCCCTGGATTGTCCCTCAATTCAGGGACAATACGCGTTGACGCATTCCGTGCGAGAGAAGGTGGGCTTGAAGTTCGGTTGGTCCCAAACTAACCAATCGAGCCTGCTTATCTCTCGTGTCTAAACACGCGCTCGAATTTCAAAACAAAAGCACGCGTCGACGTTTTCTGTGCGAGAGAAGGCGGGCTTGAAGTTCGATTGGTCCCAAACTAACCAATCGGGCCTGCTTATCTCTCGTGTCTAAACACGCGCTCCAATGTCAAAACAAAAGCATGCGTCGACATACTCCGTGCGAGAGAAGGTGGGCCTTGGGGAGGAGATATTGTTGTGAAGAGGGCCTCTTCAGGGCAGTGGCCATTTGGGAGGGATGCAGGGCAGATTGGTTAGATTAGGGCCAATCGGACTTCAAACCCAGCGTCTCTCGCACGGAATACGTCGACGCGTGCTTTTGTTTTGAAATTCGAGCGTGTTTTTATACTCGAGAGATAAGGGATCCGTCTTTAATTTGAAGGTAGGACGAAGCAGCTGGGACTATGCGCAGTCAGCGAACTACATGATCTCTTTCCTCCTGTGTCTCTTCGCGATCCGTATTGATGCTGAATAATATTTTTGAATTGCTAGTTCCCAAAAATTAATCAGGCTGATCGGCCAGAGCATTTCGCTAGAGTCGCGGTTTATGATCGTATTGTCCCGCTAGTCGACGGTAGACAACGGTTTCCTACAGTTTTGGGTAATTTATGGCTTAGTTGTTTCCGCCTCATAGCAGACGTGAACTCAGGGTATCGGAAAAGGGAAACAGGAAATAGGATTTTTTTTCTTTATAGCAACTCAACGACTTTCCGTTTCTCTTCTCTTCGGACCTTTTCGAACCGAAACACGTGGTGTCTGCTGCCTACCTCGTAGCAATGGGTACATTGGCAGTAAAAGGACGGAACGCGGACTTTTGTATAAGTGCACGATAGTCCGTTCGTTGCACTTCTGCGAAGCACGTGTGTTTCGAAAATATGCTGGCTTCTTTTTACCTGAAGCCTCTTGGCCTGGTGGGAGTCAACTCATAACGGAACGAGAGAAACTATTTGGGGGTAGAAGAAGTCGCTTGGAAAATATCTTGTCAGTCAGCAAGCAATCACGTCGCAAAAATGTTCTCTGCTCAAGAGTATTACGCGATGTTCTGGGTGTACCCCCCGAACAACGGGGACCCAAGTGCTGCAGCGTGAGAATTTGCGCGGGAATACCCACGGCTCCGAACGCCAAGTAAAAATTCATTTCCACCAATTTTTATAACGTAGGAATAACACGTTCCATGAAAAATAAATTAAGTGATCAGTGTTAGTAGGCGTGCAGTGAAGTGAATATTCGGTACATTAACCCGGACGCACTTGACGTTGCGACCCTTAACTTTGGATGGTGTCGTGTACCTGAGATCAGCTATGCACTCGGCGCGTCTGTCGATGACCAGGATCGGTTCAGTGACCTAGTGACACAGGTTTTCAAGCTGCAGGTGAATTTCCGAAAGGGTGAGTTTTAATCACATTATTGGCGACTAATATTTTTTAAATTTAACGCAGACTATGACTTATTTCCGGCGATAATTCTCCAAAATTCCGTACTTAAATTTTTCTTCGCAGTTTTTAAACGGATTTATTATTATTCATTATCAACGGTGTTGGCCGTTATTGAACTACCAATTCTTATGACAATAACGAACTACGATCACTTTCCACTCGTTCCCTGTTGCATTACCTTTTCGTTTGTACGTTATTAAAAAGTGAAATTTACGTGTTCTTTATCCTCTCACTCTAAATAATTATTATTATCGATTCTTCTTAAAAAAAAAAACAACAACTGTGTATTCGTCTTTTTACGGTACACATGATTTTCATCCATTTATCCTTCATTCATTATTCAGTTTAAATGGCAAACAAACCATGGCAAAAGGGTATATTTCTTTGTTACGTCTTTTTCATTTGCCATTCTACGCAATTTCCTTCGATGCATGCCGCCTTGCTTGTTCGTGGTCGCAGCGCGGCCCGGCGCGCGGTCACGCTAGCGCGGGAGCTCCAGCGGAAGGCTCGCGCTCTGATTGGTTGGGGTTTTTTCTTAATATCTCGAAAACGAAACCCCGGATCCCAAAACGGTTAAAGACTTTTCGATGTCTTTTTGCATCAGGATATTGCATGTTCCGGGATGTCCCTCAATTCTGGGACACCCTGTACGTACCTCTTATTGAACTGTTGATAATGTTGTTGTGGTTATAAACCGACGCCGCGTTTATTTGGAAACCCACCATCGTTGTCGGATGCGCAGGATGAATCGTTTAAGCTGTGTTTGTACATTTTGATATGCACTACGTATGATTCTCATCGGCGGAAAAAAATGACGCGAGCGATACTTGTTAGCACTCGAGCGTACGTGGTGTAATGAATTCACATCATTTTATACTGATTCACGCACACGTACATGTCAATGTGTGGAAGTATATTGCATCACGTGAGACAGTGTCGTGCTTACTCCATGGGCTACCACGACGATATTTACAGAAATCACTGTCAATGCATTCTTTACGAACGACATCGACGATATTCAACGATCATGTTGTCGAGTGGGATAACTAAGTTAAATAAATTACTAAAATCATGAAAATCTAGTGCACGTAGGCGCGAAAACACGTTCAATCTTGCTCAGATATAAACACACGGCATAGAGCGGTTCGCTCTATGATTTCTCAGAAATCATGTACCACCCTCTTTCTCAGAAATCATCTTCGAAGACGCGTTTTGAATTTCACGAATCGGTCGCGGTCGCGCCTGCACACCGGTTCCCCGCACGCGTACGAAGTTTGCGCGGCGGCGACGCGTGCCCAAAGTACCTTAAACATCCAACAGGTGGCGCCAATACGAAATGTATGAAAGACCTGGAAAATTTATCAATGCGGGCCCAAATACCGATGCGGACCCAAAGTACCTTAGCATCTGATAGGTGGCGCAGTACGAAATGCGCGCGACAAAATATCAACGCATTTTGAAATTTTGAAAATCCATCCCCTCCCCTGTAACGTCAGCCCCCTCGCCCACGAACTCGACCTGCGCGGGCGGCGCCATTGTGAAAAATTTGAAATCCCTCTTCCCCTGTGACGTCACACCCCCTCACCCACGAACTCGGTCGACGCCATTTTGGAATCCCCCTCCCCTGTGACGTTATCCCCCCACCAACGAACTCGGTACCCCTCCCCGCCTCACCCCCTCGCCCATCTCGCGGAAGAGCGCGGTACCTCCCGCCCCGCCTCACCCCGCGCCCTAGGGGCCAGAATACACATATCCTATCTACTTGTATCTGTAAAGAATTTGAATTAGAAAAAGAAATTAAAAAATTAAAATACCCGACTGCTTAAAAAGATATTAAAAATGCGAACAAAAATGACAAAAACAAGACTTAATTTTTTTATTTATACATAGTATATTATTTATCATAAATAGAATAAGAATAAGATGACAATTTAAATTAACTCAATTGCCTGCAGTCGGAGGCCTTCGAAATAAAAAAATGACATATTGTCTTAATAAACATTGTGTATCGCTGTTCGCCCCAATTTGATTTGATGGGCTATTAACAGCACTAACAGTATTCCCCACACGGAGAAAGAGAAAAACATATAAGTTACAAAATACGCTGAAGTTGAAATATCACTATATAAGCATGAATTTGCACTGATGTTTTCCACCTCCTTTTTTTACTAGCTGAAGCACTTTCTTTAGTCATTGCGGTACATGCTTGGAGTAGAAGAGTATCAAAAGATACAAGGCCTCCGACTGCAGGCAATTGAGTTAATTTAATTTGTCATCTTATTCTTATCCTATTTATGATAAATAATATACTCTGTATAAATAAAAAAATTAAGTCTTGTTTTTGCCATTTTTGTTCGCTTTTTTAATATTATTTTAAGCAGTCGGGTATTTTAATTTTTTAATTTTTTATTTTTGTCATTTTTGTTCATTATTTTAAAATGTTTTTTGCATTCGCGCTCGTCCGTTCTATAGCGTGTACCCCCACGATTGTGCCCGTTCGGTTAAGCACACCTCGGCAGGTATAGCACAGAAGAGTCTACAGTAGAGGAGAAACACCTACGGCAGCGGCGGTATATGTGTGCGTGATGACTCCGTGATGTCAAACCAACCGACGCCACGGCTAAGCCAAGTCGAATCACGCGACATACAGGGTGTTCCAAAAATGCTGCGGTTCCTTGAAGGGGGTGACTCGGGCGGTGATTGCAAACAACTTTTTCCTATGCGAAAATGCTCTCCGATGTTTCGTTAACGAAATATTAACCAAAAGCACCAACCAATCAGAGTGCGAGTCTGGCGGCCGAGTTCTCACGCTAGCGTGGCTGCGCGCCGCGCTGCGACTGCAAACAAGCAACTCGACATGCATCGAAGGAAATTGCGTAGAATGGCAAATGAAAAAGACGTAACACATAAAATCGAACATTTTGTCATGGTTTGTTTGTCATTTAAAATGAATAATGAATAAAGGATAAATTGATGAAAATCAAGTTTAAAGTAAAAAGACGAAAACACAGTTTTTCTTAAAGCAGAATAGAAAATAATCATTATTTGGGGTGAGAAGATAAGGAACACGCAAATTTCCTTTTGTTAATATCGTACAGACGAAAATGTAATGTAACAGGAAATAAACGAAAAGTGATAGTACTTCGTTATTATCAGAAAAATCCGTAATTCAATAACGGCCAACACTGTTGCTGATACCGAATAAGTCTGTTTAAAACGCCCGAAGAAATATTTACGTACGGAAATTTTGAGAATTATCGCCGGAAATAAACCATAGCCTGCGTTAAATTGAAAAATTAATGATTACCAATAAACTAAAACTCACCCTTGTCGGAAATTCACCTGCAGCTTGACATCCTGTGTCACTGGGTCTGGACGCACTTGACATTGCGACCTTTAACTTTGGTTAGTGTCGTATACCTGGAACCAGCTGTGCACTGGACTCGTCCGCCGATGGTCAAGATCGGTTCAGTGATCCAGTGACACATGTTGTCAAGGTACAGGTGAATTTCCGACAAGGGTGAGTTTTAGTTACTTTATTGGTGATCATTAATTTTTAAATTTAACGCAGGCTATGGTTTATTTCCGGCGATAATTCTCAAAATTTCCGTACGTAAATATTTCTTCGGGCGTTTTAAACAGACTTATTCGGTATCGGCAGCAGTGTTGACGATTATTGAATTACGGATTTTTATTACAATAACGAACTCCGATCACTTTTTTTGGTTCATTTCCTGTTACATTACCTTTTCGTGGCTACGTTATTAACACAATGAAATTTACGTATTCCTTACCCTCCCACTTCAAATAATTATTATTCTCGATTCTTCTAAAAAAAAACTGTATTCGTCTTCTTACGTTACACATGATTTTCATCCATTTATCCTTTATTCATTATTCACTTTAAATGACGAACAAACCATGACAAAATGTTCGATTTTATTTGTTACGTATTTTCGTTTGCCATTCTACGCAATTTCTTTCTATGCATGCCGAGTTGCTTGTTCGTAGTCGCAGCGCGGCGCGCAGCCACGCTAGCGCGGCGCGCAGCCACGCTAGCGCGGGAACTCGGCCGGCAGACTCGCGCTTTGATTAGTCGGTGCTTTTTGTTAATATCTCGTTAACGAAACCTCGGAGAGCATTTTCGCGAAGGAAGAAGTTGTTTGTAATCACCCCCCGAGTCACCTCATTCACGGAACCGCAGCATTTTTGGAACACCCTGTATACCGCCACTACCGTAGGTATTCCCCCTCTACTACGGTAGACTCTTCTGTGGTCTCTCTTCCCAGGGAATCAGTTTGAACGTTTAAGAGACGATGTTACATATTAAAAGGATCTTTTTATCAAAGTAGTGATCGATTTGATGAAAACTCGCGTGGTAAACAATGTACAACATATGTCAAGGCCGACGTCATTGGGGCTGGGTCCTCTTTTGCCAATATTCACCGTTCCCTTTTTTTATCTCACAATTTTGAAAATTATATATCCTATAACATTCGGAACGTCAAGACAATTCGAAAGACACCTCATTTGTCCAAATCGGTGTATCCTTACAGGCTCAGAGCGTAACATGGGACATACAAACATAGCCTGATAAATACAATACCCTCCTTTGCGTGCCGCAGTCGGGTAAAAATTACATGCAAGTGCTTTCACCATTGCAGTATTATTTGCTACACTGTCACATGTAAAGCACACTATCCTTACACCAGTTTCATGCACAACTTGCAAGCACTGTTATACTAAATTGCATTTTTATTCTCCATTCAGCTTATCTATTAGAAAATGCCCTACAGGTATTTTCCATCATTTATTTATGCCTAGTAATAAGAACACCAATGATTCTTTTACTACATTTTCCTCATTGCATGCAACTGCTTTTCCTACATTCACTTCTCCAGTAAATATCTCTCCATCAAATTCAATATGTTTTCGTTTCGCCATCTCATCGATGATTAACATCGCAAACAAACAGTCTTGGACAGTGTTGTTATACTCTTTAATGTGTCTGATAGCTTCATTATTGAAACATTATTGAATAAATGCGTTTAACAGGCTTAGTAGCGGATTTGTTTGCCATGCGTTTGAAAAACTGAGTCTGAAAACCACAGATACCTGTCAATGTGTCAACTTGTTCTTGTCCGTGTAAATTTTTTCTTTGTAATGCCTGTAAAATTGTTTGCAGGTTTCTAATCTTTTTAATATTCCTGTAATTTTTTTGGTTTATCATCTTCAACTGTGATATATGTTTTTTTTCATCATGGCTATATGTTTGAATATTCTAATGTGGACGGGTGAAACGGTAGCTACACTCGCATGCTTCTACGTCAGAAAAGGTGAGCGTGAACGCATGTGCTAGTGTGGACGTGTCATTCGTGGTGACTCGGCGCATGCGATCCGACTCGCGAATGCCGACGAAGGCACATGGCCTGAGCTGACCGTTGTCAGTTTTCTTCCACACATCAAAGGGAGTTTGGAGTGCTGTGCGTTCAGCGTGGAAGATAGAAGCAGTTGTGATCCTTTTCTAAAATCCTCGATGTCTCGAATTTTCATGATATTGAAATATATGGTTGTCCATATGAAATTAGGGAGGGTTAAGTCCTCATTTTTGCAGATTCGCAATTGTTTAGAAAATACAAATCTTCAAAGTTCCCTGCTTTTAGTGATTTTTACGAAACTCGCCAACAGAAATTAATTTTAATGACCTAAATTATTAAAGGTATGGACTTGCGTCTTTTTTTTTAATTATGAAGGATGAGTGTATGTGAATGAATTTAATCCATTGCTAATATTGTCATAAACAGTTCATCAAAAATCCAAATATTACATTTTCAACAATATAATGCAATTACCATATGATAGATTTTAAAGCTCTGTTTTACTGAATAATTTGTCTTCCTTTTCTTCACTACACCCTGCATTGTTCTTAATTCATACAGCCTGACCGAGTCGCTGTTGTGTTAAAAAATCATACGAGATTACTCGCGGGGGCCGGCAATACGCCTTCTGGGGGGACGCAGGAAGAAAAGGGGTTGTTCGTTGACTGCGCGTGGTCCCGCCTACGACGTCTTCCCTTCGAATTGGAGACGGATCCCGTATCTCTTCAATATAAACACGCGCTACAATATCAAAACAAAATGATCAGTTTGAAATGATATCAATCAATTTTTCATGAAATTTCCTTCATTGTGGTCCGAATTACGTCGATCTTGATATTAGTTTCATCGGCGAAATATGAGGAATCGATTGACGTCGTTTTCGTAAAGATCTGATGAGAAATTCGGAACTCTTGGAAATTTCTGACTTTTTAATGGTATTCCAACCAATAAAATTCAACCCATAAATAACCCATAAAATTCGGTGAGGCACTGCGGGGGGTTAACCTCGCGACGGTGTACCAGGTGGCACCTCTTTGACAGACGTCGCTGAAGAATCACCCTGTACATATTGGTAAATAGGTTGACGCGTAGGGTTGAGCTGTATGTTTATTTAGCTGACTATCACACCATTTTTACAAATGCGGAATTGGCTAAGCTAAGCACAGAAGTTGGTGAAGAAAGACACAATGACACTTTCGACCCCCCGCATGCGTCATTCGTGCGCGCTCAGCTTGCTCAGCATATACGCATTCTGGACCCGGATGTTAAGGTAGTCATGTTGCATGTGTTACGTGAGGCGTTAATTTTTGAATGACCGAGCGGATGTGTCTTATTTCTTCCACGTAACGCTTAACGAATTTAGATATTTGTTTTTGGGATACGTACTTGCTACAACCAATACAGGTTGACCAGTCGGGATGTGGTACTTTGGTAGAGACAGGTTCGAACAGAATGAGACAGATTTAAGTAAATATTACCATGTATTACAATAAATATCAAAAGGAAAATTGAAAGGTGGTACAAAAATGGGGAATTTACATGGATTTGCGTTATGAATAACAATACAAGGTTAAATCCCGGTATGTAGAGTTTTGCAATATTCGGTGCGGTTTCGGAGATTACAGTTGTTCTAAACCGGATTCTAGAGCCAGCGTACGACGTATACGGCCTCGAACGTCAGTCGATAGACAACAATTGACGGACAATAATTAATCGACAATAATTGACCGCGGGAAAACCCCGTAACACGCAATGGATCAATTATCACGCGAGTGCTTGGTTTTGTACATTCTCTAATTGAAAATGATTTAAAAATGCGGTACCCGCGGAAGGAAGGTAAGACAGTTTATCGAGGGAGAAACCCCGTAACACACATTGGTTGGATCAACTGCCCCCTCCGTACATGGGTAACGAAAGAGACAAAAACGATTTTATAAGATTGAAAGATTCAAACGGTGCCCACAATTCACATATATAGTAACGTACTCTAAAGCACTCACCGACCTCGTACACGTAGAGGGTTAGGCTATAATACCTATTACTCTCCTTCTTTCTTTCGCTTGAACGCTCACTCTCTCTCTCTCTCTCTCTGTCTCTGTCTCTGCGCGACCTGGAGTGCTGGGCGCCGGTACAAGATGTTGAAGCGCAGGATACGTCGAACAGTACACTGATGTTATAGTGTTAACAGTTTTTGATTATGTCGGAGTTGAAGTAACGGTTTAACTTTTATTTATTAGAACGAGAAAATTATAATGATTTAAGATAATGAATAACGTAATAATCGAGTCTTTACGGGGACTGAGTCTTTCCACGTTAAGTATTAACTATTCACGATGGAACTCTAGCTCAAGGACTATTTTACACAAATAGCAATGTCCCTCGAACAGAACGTCTGCGCACTACGCGACTTGCTAGCCGACTGCACCGAGCGATCGCAGGGTAGGCCCGAGCACTTGGGACTTTGAACAAAGAGCGCCAAAATTGCTGACTCTGCACCTCATGCACACGGGCCCAACCGTCGTCGCTCGAACGTTCCCAGCATCTCAGTGCCTAGGTTGTTATCGCGTCCGGCGTTCTAAGAACGTCGACGGTGTTGGCAGATTTTCGCATGGAAGAATGCAGTGGCGCAGCAGCTTATATAAAATTACTATTATAATTTGGTTTGTAAATCATTGACAATCGATCGAGGGAAACTCCCACAACACTCAATGGTAGGATCAGATGTCAATGATGGTATAACAATATTTAACAGAAAAAGGAATGCTTATCACCACGCGCGTTCCACGAACGTCGACGGCGTTGGAGATCGTTGACAATAATCTTCCATGAGAAAAACCCGTGGCGTGACAGGTTTCAAGCAGAATCAAACCATGGCTATTAAGGATTTTCACAGATAATCGACTATTGATTGAGGGAAGTTCCCATAACACGTGATGGTTGAATCAGTCGTCGATATCCGTGAATTTACTATTCAATGAGAATTTTCGCAGAAATTTAGAAATGAATTTGAAAAAGTAACCGGCACGTAACACATGTATTATATATATATTAGAGAGCAAAAACTTACACATTCATTTTTCACTGGAGATAAAATTTTTGGCACTTTTCAGTAGGTTCATTTAAGGAAATAGTATCTACTAAACGCTTTCTACTTCCTGTTGGAGATTTCAGTGGATCAGCTTGTTCAACAAAAGAAGGTGAAGCCTCTTCACTCAATGTTTCTGTACATTCAGTTTTCGGTACAGTTGAAAAATATGACTGTAAACATGAATAAATTTAGTAATATAACATATTCCTGATTGATTACACATTATGTAATATAATCATAAAATATTACGTACATAAGGTATAGTGGCTTCAATCTTATATATGATAACGAAGTCCTATCAAAATCTTCAGCTCTGAAATGAAGTGAACATACCACAGACCTTTTGGGTATTACAGAATTTTCTAATCCAGTACTACAATGCTACAGTTGGCGTTTTGTAGGACATGTTGGAAACCTAAAAAAATGAATTGTATACAAATTTTGTTTCGATAAATGGAGTTCCACCGTATTTTACACTTACGCATGAAAAGTAATTTTCGTGTTTTTTTTCGAACTCCTCTTGTATCGAACTTTTCGTGGAAGCTCCAGCTTTACAGCCACTCATTATGCAAACTGGTATTTCTACAATTCAATTTACAAATAATTACACAAGAATTTTCGTCGATGACGCTACAGCAAACGACGCTGAACAACACTGATGAACACTGATGAACGTTGATGTCGCTGATGAACGCTGGAACGCTGAATGACGCCCAGCCACACCAACGCCAAGGTACGCTAATTTTAGAGCATATACTATGGAGGTCTCATTGAAAGCTTGAAACTGTCGCCAATTGCGGGGAAATAGAGATGCGAACGCGGATTGGTGCCCGTGGAGCGCTAAACCGCTCTCCTCGTCGGAGTGCGGGTGTTTCAAATAAAACAACGTACATGGAACTGTTTTCAAACTAAACATCAGAGTATATTTGGACTGCTCAAGAAGCTGGTTAGCGACCGAATGCCAGTGGCGTTATTGAAACAGCCCCGAGCTCGTCAGCGAAGTCGATGCCAAGATCTTCCTTGTCCTCCCATAGATCCTTGTTGTCCAATCAGAACGATGACATCCCTCAAGCTTCGGCAGTTAGTTGTCCTTTAGCCATCTCTCCGTCCTTGGCTCTTCCTTCACGCTTCCCTCCACTCTCGGATGGTGGTCGAGGCACGTTTTCCGATTACATAGTTAACATAGGCTACATACAGTACATACATATCTAACAGGTAGGTAAGCGCAACCCTGACGGTCAAGACGATGACGCCTGAACGAAGTTTATGACTTTATGACTTTCGGCCTCCCCCGACCTGAGTTTTTACCCTTACAGGACATCGGCAATTATTAAAAGGGAGGACGGAATTTTAAGTGGTTTTACGAGACGAGCCGCTGCCCGCTCGACGAAACTTGGCACGCAGATGTGCTGGAAAAAGTTAAGCTATTTACTATCCTCGCTTGGCCTAATTGTAGTTTTGGAAGCTATTGAATGAAATCCCAGGCTTTCGTACGCCTTCTAAGTTCAAGCATCAGCTGCTAGCATTGTAAGGACACGTTCAAAAGCTATCAAGGAAAAAATCTCGAGAAACACAACGCACTCTACGTGTTTATGAGTCCTGGCAATAAACTCTTCCTCGTCCTCCATTTCAAACCTCGCTCCTACGTACTCTACATATCGATTACATACAATTTCCCAGCCACGTTCAAGCGATAGCGTAACAAGAATCTATACTTCTCTCTCTCGCACCAGTTCACACGTCTTTCTCTCTCGCACGATATCGGTGCATGCGCATTACGGTCGAAAGGGACCTCTATACTTCTCTCTCTCGCACCAGTTCGCACATGTCTTTCTCTCTCGCATGATATTGGCGACAGTTGCGAGTAAAGCTGTTTCGAGACTCGAAACAACCGAGCCGAGACCCGAACGGTTTCGGGTAACCCGAATGATTCGGGTAGCTCGATTTTTTCGAGCCGCTCGAATGTGTTTCGGGTAGCTCGATTTTTTCGAGCAGCTCAAATGTGTTTCGGGTAGCTCGATTTTTTCGGGCCGCTCGAATGTGTTTCGGTTAACTCGATTTTTTCAAGCAGCTCACATGTTTCGGATAACTCGAATGTTTCGAGCCACCCGAATATATTTTAGGTAGTCGACTGTACGGTGCAGTGTGATAGCTTGGTGTAGCTGAAACGTTTTATAGGCACCGAATATAAATTAAGATAGATGTATAATATGATATGTATAGATATGAAAATCATATTAAGTAATTTAATCCTTGCCTGGTGAATATTTTAACAACACATTAGATGCGGGGTCCATTTTGACCTATAATTTAATTCGTATACATCTCGAGATAAGCTCTTAAATAAGGTCTTCATCTTGTTAGCATCTAGTAGTAGTAGTAACAAGAAGTAACACGTGTAGTTTGATATTTCGGAGGGTCCCAATGGAGTATGGATATATATTAAAGGTAATTCCTTATGTTTGTTAAAATCATTTATTTCTGTACGAGCAATAGATTATATTGACCTGCCCGATGAATTTAAATGGTTTGTGATATTAAACTATTTCATTGAAACCGGACAATTCTTTTATTAAAGGAGGAAATAGGAACGAACGGGAACGTAGTAGGTGTACAAAATTTATTATAGGTTGAAATTGAATTCTTACATATATGAGAATACAGTATAATAAAGTAGCTATTATTATATACAGTAACATTCACGTAAACGCTAAATTATATATGTATATATACAACATCAGCGTTGCCGAGAATGTTCTTCGATGGACAAGATTATTTGGATGGGGGAACACCTACAGGAGTGGTGATAATATATATTTTCATTGCAGCATCAACGTCAGCGGGATGTTTGATAGAACAGTTCTCAAATATTGCGAAGGAGGACGAGCAAAATAGCGAAAATCCGCTATGTGCCATAGAAAACGAATCAAAATGGTATTATGATGAAACCTACCAGCCGATAAATGTATCCTGGAATGGTGGCAGGAAAATTCAGCACGGTTACCGAATTTGGCCATTGTGCCACAGAATGTGTTGGGTATTACAGCAAGACAAGCATACAGCGAAAGACTATTTTCAACTGCTGGAAATATTGTCACGTATACCAGCGGCCGTAGCCGTGATGGAAAACACCGGTTCTGGTTAGATCAACGAAGTTAAGCATCACGGGGCGGGTACTGGGGAAAGATGGGAGACCACCTTTCTCCCAGTACGCCGCTGCTGCTGGGACCCGAAGGAGAGAGAGGAGAGAAAAGATATGACTATAGTTCGTTGGGCAATATAAGCGGATAAATCTTGAAACGCCATTCCTGTTTAACAGGAAAAACAATAAATACAAAATAAAGAATACAAATTGTCACGTATAAACGTGCCTCCCTTTTGTGCGAAAAAGTGGAGCGAATTTGCTGTTTATCAGCAAATTTAAGAGATAACCATAGCTAATATGTATAGTTCTTTGTGCGAAAATAGTATATATCTAAGAAACAATCAATATAGTATAGTGTATGTTGTACATTAAAATATATACATACAACATCAGCGATGCCGGGAATGTTCTTCGATGGACACGGTTATTTGGGTGGGGGAACACCTACAGGAGTGGTGGTAATGTGTGCATCACGCATCACGCATCACGCATCACGTGTGCACATATTATCACCACTCCTGTAGGTGTTCCCCCACCCAAATAACCGTGTCCATCTAAGAACATTCCCGGCAACGCTGATGTTGTACGTATATATTTTCGTGTAGTATAGCGTGTAAATAGTGTGTATATGTGTATATATATAGTTTAGCGTTTGCGTGAATGTTACTGTATATAATAATAGCTACTTTATTATACTGTATACTCATATATGTAAGAATTCAATTTCAACCTATAATAAATTTTCTATACCTATTACGTTCCCGTTCGTTCCTATTTCCTCCTTTAATAAAAGAATTGTCCGCTTTCAATGAAATAGTTTAATATCACAAATCATTTAAATTCATCGGACAGGTCAATATAACTCACTCAATATAACTCGAGAAAACTCACCCTTTCGGAAATTCACCTGCAGCTTGAAAACCTGTGTCACTAGGTCACTGAACCGATCCTGGTCATCGACAGACGCGCCGAGTGCATAGCTGATCTCAGGTACACGACACCATCCAAAGTTAAGGGTCGCAACGTCAAGTGCGTCCGGGTTAATGTACCGAATATTCACTTCACTGCACGCCTACTAACACTGATCACTTAATTTATTTTTCATGGAACGTGTTATTCCTACGTTATAAAAATTGGTGGAAATGAATTTTTACTTGGCGTTCGGAGCCGTGGGTATTCCCGCGCAAATTCTCACGCTGCAGCACTTGGGTCCCCGTTGTTCGGGGGGTACACCCAGAACATCGCGTAATACTCTTGAGCAGAGAACATTTTTGCGACGTGATTGCTTGCTGACTGACAAGATATTTTCCAAGCGACTTCTTCTACCCCCAAATAGTTTCTCTCGTTCCGTTATGAGTTGACCCCCACCAGGCCAAGAGGCTTCAGGTAAAAAGAAGCCAGCACATTTTCGAAACACACGTGCTTCGCAGAAGTGCAACGAACGGACTATCGTGCACTTTTACAAAAATCCACGTTCCGTCCTCTAACTGCCAATGTACCCATTGCTTCGAGATAGGCAGCAGACACCACGTGTTTCGGTTCGAAAGAGTCCGAAGAGAAGAAAAACAGAAAGTCGTCGAGTTGCTATAAAGAAAAAAATCCTATATTCTATAGAAGAGAATTCTAGAGAATCCTATAATCCACCAACGCCACCAATGCACGCATAGACTGAAACGTAACGGTTTTCTCTGCAGTCTATGCGCATAATGCGTGAATTTAAACACACCCATAGCTTCATGTTAGACGACAAGTCGCACCAAATTTGAAGTCTCGGGTGAAGCAATCGAAATTAGGAACAAAAGTTCTGCAAAGGCCACTACTTAGAGACACTCGTTTAATAAATATTGATTTTGGTTGCTTTGCAATAAAAACAACGCTATCTTGTAAAGCGCTCGATCTTAATTAGCTGATAACCAATTAGAAAATTCGTTACGTTATAAATTAAGAAACAATTTGTAAGATTGGATAATTTTATTGACAAAACATGTTACATTTTAATCTGGAAGAATGAGGTCGTTGTACACTTGACTTTATCGCTAGCGTCCAACGAGTTCAGTCGTGAACCTTATAATTCTCGATTTATAATTGAAGTAAAAGCCATTCAAACAAATTAGCGTATTCGGACGGTCGCACTGATGCGCACTGAGTGCGAATTTTAGCCAATTGGAAGCGAAAAAGTTCGTACTCGGTGCGCTGTTACGTGAGGGCGTTAATTTTTAAGCAACCGAGCGGTTGAGTCTAATTTTCTCACGCAACACTTAACGAATCTGAAAGGGATTGTATAATTTTACTATAACCAGAGTTATTAAGCAAAAATCAGGATTGTTTTGAATAAGGTAGAGGGCCCTATTTCTACTCATGTTAGGTTAATGCGAGGATTAGAAACCCGTAAAATAGATTTTTAGCTAAATAATGTTAACCAAAATTGGTTGTTATTACAGAACGTAACGTAATTATTAAATAAAAAAATAAGAAACGTATTTCAAAGAATTTAACTATGAATAATTCTTAATAATGTAAAACGCTGAAGATGTCCCCATTTCTGCTCACTCAATACTAGTAATGTACGTATTTCTACTCACTACATGTACCGGTTTCTACTCGCGACGCGTACCAATTTCTAATCATTTATTTTAATATTGATGCTTGTTGATTTTTTTGTTTCATAATAAATATTTCTGTTGCTATACAGTTTGTAACTATTTTATTTCAAATATACATATTATTTAACATTAATTATAAAAATACTATACTAAATATAAAATTTTTGAAATAATTAGTAAAATACAAAATATGCGTATGAAAGAGTCGCTCTGGCCCGGGGCGCCACCCTAAGTACCTGCTTTTTGGAATCTGTTTATTGAAATCAGACGACTGCTTGGCATTAAGACCCCTTTCATTTCTTCAAATCATGCTCATTTTCTTTCTTCTTTTCTTGTTTAACTTTTATTTTTTCCAATCGTACTCGCTTCCTTTCTTCTTTTCTTGTTTAACTTTTATTTTTTCC
This sequence comes from Andrena hattorfiana, assembly GCA_944738655.2. Lineage (NCBI taxonomy): Eukaryota > Metazoa > Arthropoda > Insecta > Hymenoptera > Andrenidae > Andrena > Andrena hattorfiana. The sequence continues at coordinate 40,662,603 of OX122890.1, read as the reverse complement.
AATCGTACTCGCTTCCTTTCTTCTTTTTGTTCTTCTACTTTCTTTTTATGTGCAGCTCTTTCTTCTTTTTTTAAAATCAATAATTGTGCCCTTTCTTCATCTTTTTCCTGTTTAATTTTCCTCTTTGTAATTCTCATTACTTTTCTTTCTTTTTTTCCTGTTCTTGCTTTTCTTTCTCAGCAAGCTTTTGTATTTGAAGCTGTCGCCAAGCTTCAGAAGTCGCAACAGCGGGAACTTTTCCTTTAGCTTTTTTGTTAGCCTTGGTAGTAGAGGATGGAGTTTTACATGGCCAAAAATTAAGAGTTTCAAAAACTTCTGATTGAATAGTTGAATGAAACTCAGCTGTTTTTATAATTATATTACATTATATTAAAACTTCTCCAGGATGCATACAGAACCTTTGAAATATTAAAAATTACCGTAGCTTACCATTTTCATTTGGACTAACATTTTCAATATTTGAAGCTGTAGTAGGTAATACAACTTGATTGAATGTTTTATTCAAAGGGATTGTATTAACTGATACAGCTATGTGACTTACATAAGTCTAAACAAACATTGGCCTCACTAGATTCGCTAACATGCACATCTATAATTACACTCTCAACCACATCAGCATTAATATCTGATATAGTTTCTACAATACTTGATACCTCTGTTGATTCGTTTTCAATAGCTAACCCTATTCCTACCTATAATTTAAAACACAAACACAAACACATTTTTTGTTTATCACAATGACTAGATATGAGAAAAAAAACATCTATACAAATTTACGACGATTTATAAAATATTAGATTAAATAAAAATAAAATGTAAAACCGAATGGACATTTTTCAGATTATTATTCGTAAATTGCTAAATATAAAAAATATTCATAAATACGTTTATTTAATTAATATTACCGAAGAAGCTTGGTGATCACTCATCGTGCAATTTGATTTTGCCATGTTTTCACACTTAAGCCAAACAACAAATAACTCCGCAAACTTCTCTGCACCATACCACTTCCCACCTCGGTTTTTGGCTACTTTAAAAAGTTGAAGGGTATTTTTATCGATACTACTTTCTATAAATTCTAATGTTGATTTGGGGTTTTGATTTGCAGTTTTTGGAGGCTGTACTTCTTCATGATTGTTTAGAAATTTTCTATAATTTATGGCATTAGGTGAAAATGGTGAAAGACCACAGCAATGAAAACCATTACGTAAACTTTGTTCCAGGTTCATTGAATTGATAGCAATTTTTAACACTGGGGCAAAATCAGATTTCTGTAGAGCTGCTCCACCATTTTCAAGTCTCCAATTTGTCACTGCTTTCTTCCATTCACTTTTTAATGAACGAAATATGGCTGAAGAATGAGCAGAAATCACTCAATGCCAATGTTGTGTGAGACGAATGCCCATCCATATACATAATTATAGGGAACTCAATTTCCATTTTTCTACACCATGGATAAAATACATGGTAATGGTATAGACAGAGGGCAACCTCACGGATTTTGACGACCTTGAAATATGTTGTCAAGGACGTCATTCTGAACAACTTTTTCCTCTAAACTTTTTGGCGGTCGACCTTCGTTTTCGAGATATTCGGTTCGAGTTAACCAATTCCACGGTGGACTCGAGGTGGCGCGTAAGCGCGAGACGGCCAAATCTATAACAAATCCCCCCGGCGACCGACCACCTCGAGTCCATCGTGGATTCAAAGGACCCTAAAATCAACATTTATCTACTTTTTATGCAAATATCTCGAAACCTACGGCTAGGCGACAGTAACATATATAGAGAAAAGTTGTTGAAAATGACGTCCTTGGCACCATATTTCAAGGCCATTGAAATTGGGGATGGTTCCTCTAGTGTGAATATTTACCAAAGATTTTTACAATTATCTCGGAAACTAAGGTCGACCGCCAAAAAGTTTAGAGGAAAAAGTTGTTCAGAATGATGGGCTTGAGAACATATTTCAAGGCTGTCAAAATCCATAACTTAAGTTCGGCGCTAGTGCGGCATCGTTTGGAGAAAAAAAATGGAATATAATATTTCGGCGCGTTTGCGTATCGCGAGGCGCGGCGAGGATTCAACAAAGCGGGATGCCGCCCAATTCCGAGGATCGCGTTTCTCGTCATGCGTTACGAGCACGCGGCGAAAATTAAACAAAGTAGCGGGGATACGAAAATTCACATTTTCGGTGCCAGACCACAGACAGTCTACCGGGGAATTTTGTATTCTGATTAGTGTAGTTTGACCGTCAAACTGAAAGAGTACGAAAATGAAATTACATCAGTTTCTACGCATTACTGATGATCGCGAGGCATTATTAGATTTTTTAATAGCGCACAAAGTTATACGCGACTCAATTATCTGTAGAATTTGCGGTTCCTTCCTAACTATCAATCGGGAGACACTTTTATTACGCTGTTCAAGCGTGTCATATATTAGTCACAATAAGAAAAAGAAGTGTAAAGTGTACTGTGGTTACAAAACTCATGCTTTTCATGAGACATGGTTTGATAAGATACGTTTAAACTGGCAAAATGTCTGCCGCCTTATTGCATTCTTTCTGTATTTTCGTCCTCCTCATAAGCAACTTCTCATGGATGAATTAGATATCACTGGAAAGACAGCCATCGACTGGATATCTTTTTGCCGAGATGTAACATGCCATTTTGATAATTATTTACTTTAGTGATTTCTCACCGATTTGGATGACCTTGAAATATGTTGTCAAGGTCATCATTCTGAACAACTTTTTCCTATACTATAAATCGGTGAGGAGTCCCTTTTTTTTTACAATAACTACCCTATTTTTCGATATATGTAATTCTGTTCATCTCTATTTGCTTGATCCATTTAGTAACAATATTCTGTATTCAAGGTATGTCAAGTTTGACTTTCTAGTAGAGAGTCAAAAATTGGTAGTCCAAAACACATTGTCGAAGTAGATGAAGCGAAAATAGGAAGGAGGAAATATCATAAAGGACGTATAGTCGAAGGGCAATGGGTTTTCGGAGGTATAGATCGATTCACGAAAGAAATATTCGTGGAACCAGTTGATGCTCGATCATCGGATGTACTGTTCGATGTAATTAAACAGAAAATCGCTAAAGGCACGACCATATATTCCGACTGCTGGAAGTCGTACGATTGTCTAACAACTGAAGGATTTGAACACAAGACAGTTAATCATAAATATAATTTCGTGGATCCGGTATCACATGCGCACACACAAAACATTGAAAGAGTGTGGCGTGATATGCGCGGTGCCATTCCAAGATACGGAATATCCAAGAAGCATTACAAAGCTTATCTTGCGGAATTTATGTTTAAACGCTTCTACAGTTACCAAAATCGCATAGAAGCATTTTTTAGCACTATAGCAATAATGTATCCCATTGCAATAGACGATTATATCGTAATACAGCAATAAATACATATTGATGTTCGATCATTGAAATAAAAAGTGTACTGTTTTCAAATTCCCTTCCATGTGCACTTTACCTCTGGGAATAGTTATACATTGTTACGGAGAAACAGTTATAGTATACAATAATATTGCGGACATACAATTCAGAATAGAAGTATCGACAGTTTTTTCGGGCACAGTCTTATCTAGCCTCAACCAACTCTGAGGGTCGGCACAAAATACCATGTATAAAATCCACCATATTTTTGCGAATATCTAGTTTACCCGGTATATACGTTGCCTGCCCGTCACTGCGACGTATATATGCAGAAACAGCAGATAAGCGGTGGTCTCGTGTTGACGCATACGCTGCCGCATCATGCACGTACAGATCGGATTTAATGTAGTGGTAGCAACATAATTTTGCGAATATCTCGAAAACGATGGTCGACCGCCAAAAAGTTTAGAGGAAAAAGTTGTTCAGAATGACGTCCTTGACAACATATTTCAAGGTCGTCAAAATCCGTGAGGTTGCCCTCTATCTATACCATTACCAAATACATTAGCCATATATTCATAAAAGGCTTCACCTGTCATCCAACCATTGTCTGACATTCCTACACTCCAATTTTTCGGTGCCTTTTCAATAATTACTGCAGGTAACCTCTTATATGAATACATTACCATGGGTGGTGCCATTTGACCTGCTGCGTTGCCTGTTATTAATAATAATAATAATAATAATAATAATAATAATTATTTATTTCGACGTCAAAGCCCAGAAATGGACTTGATCATTACCTGTTATTAAAGCTGTCAAACATTCTTTATCATTTCCACCAACTAAATTGTACACAGTTTTTGATTTTTTATTTGCTAATACTTTATTTCTTTTGGGGCAAAGGAAAAAGGCAGACTCGTCACAATTGAATATTCGACAAGAATCAATGTCGAATAAATTCTTCGATTTTAGATAACTCCCTACTTCATCAAACCATCCACGAAGTTGTTCTTCGGTGACATCATCTCGTCTTTTGTTTAAATTTTGTGGGGTTGTCATTTTTAACTGTGGGTAACGCTTTAGAAAACCCTCAAACCAGTGTCTGCCAGGTCTTCCCCCAGTGAATGGAGTTTTTTCTCTAATTTCTTCATCAACAGAGCAACACTATCAAGCAACATGTGCTTTGTAAAAGGGAAACCATTGTTACCCATCAGAAGGATGTAATCCACCAATTGCTGTTCTTCTTCAAGTGTCAATATAGTGGCAGGACCGCTTCTTTTATCGACATCATAAATACCTTTATGTTTGCATCGAATTGTAGAAAAAGGCACTTTAAACTTCTGACTAGCTGATCGATTTGACATTCCTTTCGCAACAGCATTTAGTGATTCAGTAAGAGCGCCCTTAGAATATGTTAAATATTTTTTTTTGTTTCTTATATTTCCTTCTGTTATTGGGCTCTGTGTTGCCATTTTTATGGATCTGTGCAATTTTTAGTAAATTGTTATTAAAATATAATGTAATTAGAAAAACAAAAAACGAACATTTCAAAAGCAGTACATTTTTAAGATAAACGCATTAAATTGAAATTATATTGTGAAAAATCTTTTCAGAAATTACAATGTATAAAATAGATATATTATTACCGAAAAAAAATGTATAAGAAAGCAATACCTATTTGAGGTTACACGACGTGTGAAATCTCCGAGTAGAAATACGTACACGTTGGTAAATCGTATGTCCCAATAACTACTCTCCTATATTTTGCACAAAAAATATTAAAAGCACATCGAATCAAGGTTTAGAACATAACTTCTTTAATTCTTTTTTTAAAAACCACTCTTCTTATTAATTAGCAAATTTAATTTTATACTTACCCAATATAATTTTCAGACGCCGTCCTTTACCGATACCCTTAACGCCATGTCTGAATTCACGAGCAACCGTGAGGTTACAGCACAAAATATTTTTTTATAAGAACGTGCTGCCTCCTGTAAAACGTCGGATTCACTCAACTGTCGCGGGAATATTTAAAGAATTTAAAAATATTTACATATACACAATTTTTATGTTTGCTAAATATTTATGAGCATAATAAAACGACCGAGTAGAAATGGGGACGTGAGTAGAAATAGGGCCCTCTACCTTACGACTTTTGTCTACAATCCATACAGGTTGCCCAATAAGGATGTGGTACGTTGGTGAGACTGGTTCGAACAGAATGAGACAAAATTTAAGTAAATATTACCATGTATTACAAAAATAAGCAAAAGAAAATTTTCGAAAGGTGGTACAAAAATGGGAATTTACATGGATTTTGTGCAAAGTCGTAGAGGGAAGATAACAGATGATAGACGACAATTTATGGACGACGATTGACCGAGGGAAAACCAGTAACACACCCTAGGTGGTTGGATCAACTTTCGCACGATTGTTTGGTATTACACATTCTAGGTGAATAATTTAGAAAGATAGTGTGGTCGGCGTTTCTGATAATCAGATTAGAAATAATTTGCAAATGCGGTACGCGCGGAAGGGAATGCGACAAATTATCGAGGGATGATGATTCCCGTAACACGCAATGGTTGGATTAATTGCCGGTTCTGTAAATGTCATACATAAAATCACTCACCGATTCGATACGAAGAGATTGTTAATTTTTAGAACGGCTTCCTCTCTCTCTCTCTCTCCCTCTCCCTCTCCCTCTCCCTCTCGCTCTCGCTCTCGCTCTCCCTCTCCCTCTCCCTCTCTCTCTCTCTCTCTCCCTCTCTGTCTGGATGTTAACCTCTCTCTGGAGGGGCTTGCGGTACACGGTGTTGAAACGCAGGATACGTCGCACTTTGATTAATATTCATATAAAAGGTGGATTTAAATATTAAAACGCAAAAATATAAAGGATTTAAACGAGAAGTGATTAAAATAAAGATTTAAACAGTAAAATCTAGACGAGTCTCTACGGGGACTGAGTCTTTCCACGTTCACTATGGCACAATGGAACTCCAGCTCAAAGACTATTTAAAACAAATAGCAATGTCCTTCGGACAGAACGACAATTGCTGACTTTGCACCTCATGCACACGGGCCCATCGCGTCGTTGCCTCGGAACGTTCCTAGCCTCGCACTGCTCGAGCTTCAAACCTTATCACATCCGGCGTTCTAAGAACGTCGACGGCGTTGGAAAATCGTTGCCGACAATCTTGCATGGGAAAATGCAGTGGCATAATGAATTATATAAAATTATTATCGTAATTCGGTTTGTAGATCATTGACAATTGATTGAAGGAAACTCCTATAACACGCAATGGTTGGATCAGTTGCCAATGATGGTGTAAAAGAAACTTGAATGTAAGAAAAATATAAATGGTCTACTACAATGCTTGGGTTTCGAAATACTTATCGCATTGAGCGTTCTCAGAACATCGCACGGCGTCGGAAGATCGTTGTCAACAATCTTGCATGAGAAAATATGCCGTGACGTGACAAGCTGGATTGGATTATTAGTATTGAGAACTATGATTCATAGATAATTGACTAATAATAGAAAAATTTAGATGGCACGTAACAGCGCACTAGCGCAAGTTTCCGAATGTGCTATAAAGTAGTAAGGCTAGGCGGGTTCTAACGCAGGTCCTCTGAGGGGAGCGCGGGGGCGGGGGGAAGTGAGGGCGCGCGGGGGAGCGCGGCGGAGGGAAACCTGGGCGCGGGGCCTGCGGGGAGAGGAAGAGTGGTTGCGCGCGCACGAGCCGCGGAGTGGGGGAAGCCGCAACCGCGGAGGGGATCACTCCGGGCCGAGCCGCCGCGGAGACCTGACCCACCGTCTCCGAAATTTTTCAAAGGGAGGGAATGACCCCCGAAAAGTCTTTTTCAGACTTTGGCCCACCCCGAAATTTTTTCAGACCTAACCCAGGGAGGGGACGGCCCCCGAAATTTTTTTCAAACCAACATGCAGCTGAAATTGTTTAATAATTTATTTTTTATCCGAAATTGTTTCGGACGATGTTGGGAAAGATCGACGTTCTTTTCTTTTACGCACCGCGTCTTCGGGACGGAAAGAGACAGAGCATTATTTTAAATCTAAATTCGGAGGAGGGAGAGAGAGAGAGAGACAGCACCACATAGCGGTACAATCGCAGATATTCTAAAATTTTGAATCAGCTATCTACAGAACCATTCTGTAGAAATATTATTTCAAGCAGATATGTAGCAAGCATTCTAAAGCTAACAGTATTTATTCTAAAGTGTTCCGATTTAACGTCGCAGCGTAATTCGAATCCTCTGGAGCAGCCGTACGGGATGACGTCATGTGGTGGCGCGAAGAAGGCGCGAATCAGAATTATGCGGCGTCAGCTGAAATTTCTTTCTCCAACGCAGAGAAATAATAATAATTTTTTTAAAACGCCGAATCTTAGAATTACGTGGCGAGGAGAGAAGGAGGATAAATGAAATTGGTAAATAATATGTGTTTGAGATTATATATATTGTTTACAAAAAAAAGAAAATATAAATGAATATAATATAAAAAAGAATATATAATATAAAAAGGAAAATAGAAAAAGAATATAAAAAAGAATATATATATATAATATAAAAGAAAACACAATTAAATAATAAATATAATAGAAAAAAGAAAATACAATAGAAAAAAGAAAATAAAACAATAAAATAATAAAATAAAACTAGAATATAAAAAATAGCAAAATAGAAAAAAACAGAATATAAAAAAATGGACAAATATAAAAAAAATAGGAAAAAAATATATAACTATACGAAGAAGGGGGGGGGGGGATGGTGGTGGTGAGGGCGACGATGGTGATGGTGAGGGCGACGATGGTGGTGGCGAGGGCGATGGTGATGGCGATATAGCCATCCGTTCGGGGGGGAGTGATGGTAGCTGCGGCAGCGGTTCTCGTCGCAACCGTCGCATCCACGACGGTGATGGGGACCGCGGCCGCCTCAACGGCAGGAACCCCACCTGTTGATTTGGCACCCAAGGGTGCCGCAGCCGAGCCACCATCACCCGACCAACCGCGATCTGATGGTGGGGGGGGGGTGCCACCTCCTCCTCCTCCTCCTCCAGCAGCCGCGCATTCATGTCCTAGAACACAGATACAAACGATGATATAATATTGGCACATTAAACATAATAAATATCGAATGTACGAAACAATGCAATGTATTACATAACACTGGAGGCGGCGACGGCGATGGCTGCGGCCACCCCCAATCGGGGGACCAATTGGGGGAACGCGGAGGCGGCGGCTGTAGCGGCGGCGGCGAGTCGGGCCCCTGCGGTTGAGGCGAGGGGGGCGACGGTAGTGGCGAGTCCTGCGAACATTGCATTTTTTGAAATCATTGGGATTCCTTGTGCGCATTTAAGTTGAAAAAAATGGTGGACATTCTAAGCATTGGAGGGAAGCCGACGTTCGACGATCGCATCGTCAAGCTCGAGACTCACACATACAACCCATACGTCAACACGACGTTTGGATACAGCGATGAGATAAGAATACCCATACAGCAGCAGGATTTATACACATTGCTGTGTGAAAGTTTCCTCTACTTGGGGGGGGGGGGGGAATTGAAGATAAACAAGCCAAGCGATACATTAACGGTGACGTTGGGAAATAATTGCGTGGCGTTCTTATTCGATGAGATTCGATACGAGCTGAATGGCGTGGAGATTGATCGCAACAGAAACGTTGGAATAACTAGCACGCTTAAAAACTATGTATCGCTGGCATCTGGCGAAGACAAAAGTATGGAGAATGCCGGATGGGGCTTGAAACGACGCGATGGGCTAATAGTGAAAAATCATTTCAATTTTTGCATCCCGCTTAAATATTTGCTGGGATTTTGCGAGGACTACAAACGTCTGATTTTTAATCTCACTGGATAACAAAGGTTAAACGCGATAAATGTTCAAATATTTAAAAGTACATACCTCAGAACTGTTTCGGCACTCCGCGGCAATCCTCGAAAATCCCATCGTTGCACAAAACAAAATCAAAAATATTAAAATTCAACCGACGTCTGTCGCGATTGAAAGGCAACTGGTCTCGCTGCATCTCCAAGCTCTCGCGTATAAACTCCTATCATGAAATCGAGAAGTGCATAGCTTTGCAAAGTAGGATGTCTTTGTTCTTCACCATCTTCATTACAGGCCACCTGCATTTTCGCTGACCATCCTCCTCCATATACTTATCTTCTTCTTCACTGACCACCCTCTCCTTCTATGTACTCCACTTGCATTTTCACCGACCATCAACACCTTCCATGCATCTTCTTCGAACTACTCACTGGCCATCCTCTCCTTTATCTTCTTCGCGTGTATCATTTGACTGAATCGTTTCTCCTTCTTTGACACATCATTCGACTAGATCACACCACTTTCAACATGAATCGAACGAGTATTGAACGGTATCGAACGGGTATCGAACGGCTTTGATCGGGTATCGAACGGGTATCGAACGGGTATCGAACGGCTTTGATCGGGTATCGAACGGTTTTGATCGGGTATCGAACGGTTTTGATCGGGTATCGAACGGCTTTGATCGGGTATCGAACGGTTTTGATCGGGTATCGAACGGGTATCGAACGGCTTTGATCGGGTATCGAACGGTTTTGATCGGGTATCGAACGGGTTTGATCGGGTATCGAACGGGTTTGATCAGGTATCGAACGGGTATCGAACGGCTTTGATCGGGTATCGAACGGGTTTGATCAGGTATCGAACGGGTATCGAACGGCTTTGATCGGGTATCGAACGGCTTTGATCGGGTATCGAACGGGTATCGAACGGCTTTGATCGGGTATCGAACGGCTTTGATCGGGTATCGAACAGGTATTGAACATGAATCATACCACTCTGAACGTGAATCGAACATGAATCATACCGCTTCTGCATAACTATCGTCTTAATCTAGCGTACATTACATGCAGGAGGTTGGGAGGGTGAAGAAAAAACATTTATACATTAAAAAAATTGATTTTATTTTATTTAAGCATTTCTCTCTGGCGTTTAGACCACCAGTTGAATATTTTAAATACATTTTGCATGGCGCAGTGCTTTGCGTGTCTGCCACATCGCAGAGTATTAATTACATTTAGCTTATTTAGAGATTTGATATCCTCGTAGTCAATGTCCAGCGTCTCGATGACCACGTCCATTCTCGTATCTTCATCGAGGAAATCCGCAAGCCAGTCGCGTTTCTGCAACCCTTTAACGTATACGATATGGGATGCGTCATCTTCTTCGTCGATCGCATCAGCTACAGCTTTCGTAATTAGCCGTTTAGCCATACAGTATGGAACGTCTCCATCGTCCCACCGTAGCCCGTGATGTTTTGCCACCAACCACCGGATGTTCGATTTGTCGGATTTCGTAAGAAGATATTGCGGCATCGAACTCCCAAAAATATAGTGCGAGAGAATTGTTCCCTTTCGCAGGACAGCCACTTCCTTGACGACAAATCTTCCATCGACGATGAACCCTTGCAGGTCAACAAATGTTGGTACGACCATTATCGATACGATTTAAAGGTCCGCTCGCTTCCAAGACAGTCGGGAGAATGCAGTCCTTCTCGTAAAGCATCTCGATTTTCACGATGAAATATTTGTATGAATTTGACACAGGAGAGGGCGGGGCAATTTGATTGATTTTGCGCACCACGTTTGTCAGCGGATTGTATTCAACCACACGATCGTGTAGAATCAGACAGTAGGCCGTAGTATTTGCAGGCACATTCTCTTTACACTCGAATTCTATGCGCACGTCCACGGTGCCATTCTTGATCGACTCATTTTGTCGCGAGCAATCAATCACCACGAGGGGACCAAATTGTAAAAATTCGGCCACGGTGAATAATGCCTCATTGCAACTATGTCCATAATACGATTTACGGAATTGCGTATACATGTGATACAAGATGGCATGCTTATTCTTGTCAAAGTCCAAGTTCAGGTCATCGTATGGATAAAATTCCGAGTTGAGAAAAAGTTTTACATTGGCCAATTTGCAGTTGTTGAACTTAGTAACATCTTCGCTCATCACATTCTTTTGATCAGTCTGTAGAACAAGGATAATAACTCGCGGCTTCTCCAGCTGTGCGGATGCCTTCATGGCCCACGAATGCTTGGTCGTGCTCTGTAAGAGAGGATACTCGTACAGATCCCACGAGTGAAAACAAATGCTCAGGTTTTTTCCACTTTCCAAAGCACGTAGCAACGATAGCTTATTAACGTCGTTCAGCGTCACATGAGGCATCCGCCATTGCACTTTAAGTAATTCAATTTCTGGTTCCAACATCGGCGATCCTATTAGAGAATTGTTGTCGTTGCGCGATCGTATTAAAATCAATTCGTGACGCGCATTAATAATCATGCGTTTGTAGTCCTCGCAAAATCCCAGCAAATATTTAAGCGAGATGCAAAAATTGAAATGATTTTTCACTATTAGCCCATCGCGTCGTTTCAAGCCCCATCCGGCATTCTCCATACTTTTGTCTTCGCCAGATGCCAGCGATACATAGTTTTTAAGCGTGCTAGTTATTCCAACGTTTCTGTTGCGATCAATCTCCACGCCATTCAGCTCGTATCGAATCTCATCGAATAAGAACGCCACGCAATTATTTCCCAACGTCACCGTTAATGTATCGCTTGGCTTGTTTATCTTCAATTTCCCCTCCAAGTAGAGGAAACTTTCACACGGCAATGTGTATAAATCCTGCTGCTGTATGGGTATTCTTATCTCATCGCTGTATCCAAACGTCGTGTTGACGTATGGGTTGTATGTGTGAGTCTCGAGCTTGACGATGCGATCGTCGAACGTCGGCTTCCCTCCAATGCTTAGAATGTCCACCATTTTTTTCAACTTAAATGCGCACAAGGAATCCCAATGATTTCAAAAATGCAATGTTCGCAGAACTGAGCCTTTTCTTTTTAGTGTAATCAGAGCTGTTGTTGTTGTTGTTGTTGTTGTTGTTGTTGTTGTTGCAAACAATTTCACTTGGAAGAAACGAGTTTCTGGAGTCGTTCAACACAAGCATCTCTTTCCGTCACGCCACACGTATTATCGTCGTTGCCGTCGTACGTGCAATCTGATGGTAATCTCTTCACCTCGAAAATCGAGCAACCGTCCGTCTTGATCCACAACGCGTATCGTTAGATCCGTAATGACCTGTGCGGTGGTTGGAAGGTAAATGATCTGCGCGGACGTTTCCGATATCTTATATCCTGGTGGGACTCTCGGAGAAAATTCATGTATCGTATGTACGCGCTTCCCATTGTTGTACGCGCCAGCGGTCACGCTGCATTCTATGCGAATAATGTTCACGTTCATGATATTAATTGGATCGTCCGATTCATACCACCGTCCAGGTTCTAATACCCGATTCGTCGAGAATCCCAGTAGCGATCCAGTGTTATTGGGTTTCGTAAAGTCTATGGCGAACGAGCAGTACAGCTCGCTTTTCATGGTGTTGTTGTTGGGACGCAACACTATTGGATACACATCGTTGTCACCGTCATCGATGCCGCCGAGATTTTGAGGATACCGCTCGAGTAATCGCTGCTTCAAATACTTGGCAATGGCGTCTAGTTCGTAGGAGCCGTGGGGAATCGTAATGTATTCATGAGTGGTGTCGATGCTATTGTTGATGTCATAGTTTACGACAAAGTAGAATTTATCGTTGCTCGAGTCGATGTTTGGTATCGTGTGATAAGTTTCAAAGGTTGCTAGACCAAGCTCGTAATCATCGTCGCTCAAATCTATGGGCGGAAAGTAGCTTACCGCGAGGGTGCCCCTCTTGCCGGTTAGAGTGAATGTTAACGACATATTCCGAGCTGTGCGACTGGACTGGTACTGAATCAGAGTGATGGGAAGTCAATCCTTAAATTTGGTGCCAATCGTTTGTAGGAAGCGTAGACATAGTTGTCCACAATTGCTCTGATCGTACTTCTGATAAGCCGTTCGATTGTATTCGATTTTCACAGCATCTTTGTCCAGATATTGTACCAATTCCTTAGGCCGTCGAAGATTCCCAAAACTGTCGAAATATATAGCTCGACACCCTCTCTTCGCATACGCCACCCAATGAGTCCCCGGCCCCTCGACATTGTCCAAATTCACGATACCGCTTTCGTTTCGACGTACTCCTCCGGCAGGTAGCGCGTTACGCATGAAAACGCCTCTAAAGAATGGAATACGCATACGTTTTGCAAACTCCTCCAATTGCGCGTCGGTAGTTACGCCCGCGGACATTTTTATTTTCTTTTCGACTTTTTTTTTTTCGTTTCGATATTCCCTGTCCGCGCTTGTATGATGCGAGATAAAGTCCACGACCTTCCATGGAGCGATTATGACGTTGCATTTCCTGCAGCTGATGTTGGGACGCCTTATTATCGTTTACCACCTTAGCGATCCCCGCCGCTCCACCAGCTAACGATCCGAGAACACCTAGCAGCGGGAGAAGTGGTAATATACCACCCCGTTTTGCCACTGGGAGAATCCGCTTTTTCGATGCTCTCTTTGGAATCCGCTTTTTCGATGCTCTTTTTGGAATCCTTTTGCGCAATTTTGCTTTCATCCCCATTCCGATTTTCGTCTTGGCCTTCATAGCTGCCCAAATAGCCGTAGCAGCACCTCTTTCGCCCAGAGTCGAGTCTCGCGCAACGATGCGTTTTCGCGCTTTGTCAGCGAGTACGTTATCTGCCGCGTGCCTTTCGCCGAGGTCGTTAATGCGCGAATACGCAATATCGTGTTCGCGACACGCTGCGTCCAACGGATTGATGCCTTGATCACCTCTAGCCAATCGTTTTGCCAGATGTGTTCCTGGACCGCAAAACTGGTATCCCGGGATATGTAATTCGATAGGTAGCGCGTTTATCACCCGATTTAACAAACCATTACCTTTCTTTACTCCCGTTGGTGACATTCGCTACAGTTTTTAATCAATGGTGCCGGACCGTCGATATGCGTTCGCTGCCAAGGGCGATTATAATGTTCCAGACACCGGCGATACTGTTGAACCTCGGAATCGGCTTTTATATGCTCGGGGAGTCTGTCCCACAACTGATCAATGTGTCTGCCAAACTCTCGCAGTAGAATAATCTTTGGTATATATTTCAACTGTTCAGAGGTTAAGTCTCGAATATCGCAATTATCCGACAGGATCAGAAGCATTTTGAATACTGAGCTGTTTTGCTTCAGCGCGGACCTATAAATAGGGCGCGTCGCCGCTTCGACGTATCAAAATCATTTTTCACAATTCGCGGAGAGGATGCGATTCGTGCGACAACCTGTGACGATACGCGTGACAAATGTGACGATAAATCACGAGTGATGTCCTCGAAAACAAAGCGCAAACATGGCAGCATGCTACCAAACACTATACGCTGTCTCATTTGCGGCCCATCAAATTGTGGAAAGACCAACGTGCTGGTGAGCTTGTTGGAAAGTCCTCACGGTGTTCGCTTCGAGAACGTGTACGTGTATTCCAAGTCGTTGCAACAGCCGAAATATCAGTATTTGGAGAATTTATTGACTCCGATAGATGAAATTGGCTACTTTACGTTTTCGAATAACAGCGATGTCATCCCACCGAGCGAATCGCTTCCGAATTCCATTTTTATCTTTGATGACGTGGCATGCGACAAGCAAGATACGATAAGGGAATACTTTGCAATGGGGCGCCACTCGAACGTTGACTGCTTCTATCTCTGTCAGACGTATGCAAAGATTCCCAAACATCTTATACGCGACAATGCCAATCTGTTGATTCTGTTTAAGCAGGATGGTACCAACTTGAAACATGCGTACGACGATCACGTAAACACTGATATGTCTTACGAGGATTTCTGCGCTTTGTGCCGTAATTGTTGGCAACGGGAATATGGTTTCGTGGTAATAGACAAGGATAGCGCGATGCCCAATGGACGTTATAGAAAGGGATTTAACGAGTTTGCCGTACCGTGAGATGGTCAATTGTCGTCAACTCGTCGGTGGGAAAGCAACGTCTGCGGTACAACGATGATTGATATCGATAGTCTGGAGATTAAGGATCGCGAGAGAATAGCGAAGGAAATTGCAAAAACCAGCGAATCCATTCGTAAGAAACATCAGGCTTTGAAGACTGGCAAGATGGAGGAAGATATCGCGTTGGAGAGATACTTCAAACCTGTCGTCGAACCCTTAAAACATATCATGAAAAATACCACAGCGGCAGAAGCTGACGCATCACCGTCGATGAGCACAGACGTTGGAGGGAATGAAACATTAACGCCTAAAACAAAAATTCAGTCGAAAGGGAACACATCGCGCAAGACAAAGAGGAAACCACACATGTCATCGGAATATTCACCCATAACCTCCACACCAGTTCAATCGAAGCGGAAACGACAGAATGCCGCGTCAAACGATTCCCCCGTTCCTCCCACACCAATAAATACCGGTATACAATCGCTCACAACCATTGATGACAACGTTTTCGAAACTAGTCCCGATGAGTCGTTTGCAACATCTATTAGACATCAACTCCAAACATCCGAGGGACCAGAAACGTTTCGCAGCCATTTCGGTCCGCTGGGGCAAAAATACATGGGCGCAATCCTAAGTGGTGATAGGGATACAACAATGGACTATGTGTATGGTGTATACTTTGGCAAAAGTGGAACGATGCTTGGAGATAAGGCTTTCGATATAGACAAGGATGATAATATAATCATTGATGGTGTAAGATACAGAGGAACGTCCGGTCTTTACGAACTGATTTTCAAGAGAATTCCCGACGATGCCCTGTACACCGATGCCGACAAACAAAAATACAAAAGTATTCTGCTGACGACGAATGCCCACAGACGCAGTCATAACGCTAAATATCCCATATTAAGCAATAAGGGATACAAGTACAAACATGTAATTGCACCTCTACTCCCCCGTGTATCGGCTAGTAGGGCAGGGAAAGGTCTAAGAACACCGCTAGCTATGATGGTAAACGACAACAAGATCGATTACGTGCATTGGGATGATCCCAACGAGTTGGTGGATCGATTGCGTTTGTTGGAAGCGTCGCGTCAGGCTGATAACAACTCTCATGATCCCGAAAGTCTATCGATTATCGAGGAACTCCGCGAGGTAGGCCTCATTATAAATTAAACCACACGTCGATGATTTGCACTGTATGCATCGAGATGCCGATCAACAAATTTGGAGTATCGCTCGAGAAGAGTGGAGCAGCTAGAATGGACTATTACAAATGGAGCGGCATGCTTCGAAATTATATACGAGATAACGCTCTTTGCGTGGACGGTGCCGACTTTGATGCAAAATCACGCAAGATACGACGCGTAGCTCAGCCGGTGGTTGACAGCGATGTCGTCAATAAACTATACATGGAAAAGAGCATTAAACTTTTGAGAGAGCAGCATGAAGAATTAGAGAGGAAGCTGGTCGTGTTTCAGAGAGATATGCTGACGTTGCAAAACAGCGTTAAAAAGATATCGCAGGCGTCAAATTCAATCCCACAGCAGCGTTGCGAAGGAGAATCATGCGAGGTGGCTGAACTTGTCCTCGGACCGATGGGGAGCACATAATGCATGTACACGATAATTATCGCATCATTCGTGTCAAAGACACCTCTGCGATCAAACATGCAACCATTATCGAAATCTAAAAGTAAAGAAAACCATGGCCCCAAGAAGCGGCAACTTGTTGAGGAATTGCATGCTCCAGCTCGAAGACATTTCCCGCGGAGGCGCGTCATAGTGCACGGATACGACGATCTGTGGCAAGCTGACGTTGTAGAAATGCGTCCATACTCGCGATTCAACCAAGGTCACCACTACATACTCACCGTCATCGATGTGTTGAGCAAGTATGCATGGGCGGTGCCGCTGAAGACTAAAAGTGGTGCTGAGGTGACCAAAGCGTTTGCAAAGATATTTAGAGATCGATATCCGAAAAATTTGCAAACCGATCAAGGAAAAGAATTTTACAACGCCGATGTGCAGAAACTCTTGTCAAAACATGACATTAATCATTATTCGACGTATTCGGTGATGAAGGCCTCCGTCGTAGAACGTTTCAGTCGAACTTTGAAGAACAATATGTGGAAAATGTTTACGCTCAATGGAACCTATAAATGGATCGATTCGCTATCGCGTCTTCTCGCAGAGTATAACGCGCGAAAACATAGAACCATCGGAATGCGTCCTCGCGATGTTACCCCTGCGATCGCCGACAAGCTGCTAGCAACGTATACGGCAACATAAAGATCGCTGCTCCGGCGAGATTCAAGTTGGGCGAGTTTGTGCGCGAGAGCAAATTTAAAACCATCTTCGATAAAGGCTATACGCCGAATTGGACAACGGAGGTGTTCAAGAAAACCAAAGTACAGGCAACTAATCCCGCGACGTATCTGCTCGTCGATTCCTGTGGAAAACCTGTTGCCGGAGGATTCTATGAACACGAGCTGCAACGCGTCACCGATTCTGATGTGTATCTAGTGGAAAAAGTGTTGCGTAGGAAGGGGGATAAGGTGTACGTCAAGTGGTTGGGGTTTGATAAATCACACAATTCTTGGATAAATAAAAATAATGTATTGTAACATAATAATATATGATTTAATAAAAAATACAATGATATATACATGTGTGAACAATTTTTTATACAATAATTCAACCATTTTATATGAAGGAGTTAATAAATACAATAATTTCTATTTTACATCGATTTTTTTCTTTTTTTTTACAACGGAATTTTACAATGGTATTTTATAATGTCCCCAGGGCAGAGTGTCGATCGAATCAGGTACGATATACCGCTTGTCGTCGTACGGACTTAGAGCGATTTTGGATTCCGAAATGGTGTACACTTTGTGCAATTTAGACCGTATGCACGATTGCCTGCGAACAATTTCGATCTCCCTTTGCAAACACTGCGCGTAGTCGTCGAAAGTTATCGTTCTGGCTATGACGTTGGTCTTGACGCCTTTCGCCTTTTTCGTATCTTTTTTGCCGTCTACGCGGAGTGCATACATTTTCGCTCTAAGACCTACGAACTCGGTCATTATCGCACCGTTAATTTCGTCCTTCATCAGCCCCGGAACCTTGTTATTTACACACGGCATATTATATGAATTGTCGATAGGAAAATCGCTTGTGTCGAATCTATCGATATCGCGTTTCATGGACTCGTAGATATCGTCGCATCGAATGTGATAAATGAGGCTGTCCGTGTCTGTGTATAGAATTTTACAATTTTGCCCGTGCAGGGGAGACATGTACTCGTGATGAAATTCGTACAAACAAATTTTTGATATGTCCAGAATGCACATACCCACGTATATCGGTTTGTTGAATTTCACCTCGAGTTTTCGCAATTCAACAGCTATTAAATTTTCCGAAAAAGCACTTCTGCTGTGGAAATTCGGTTTCGCGATCATTGCCTCCGCGCCATATCGCCCTTCCCAATGTGTCAAAAGTTTTACGTCCACGTGATTTCGTACATTTTCCATAGTTTTACCGAATACCGCGTTGTTCATCAATTTGTACAAATTTTTTTCGAAGTCGTTTGTCGCGCCTGTTCTAAACTGTGTATTGAGTTCGATGTAATCGCGGAGCCAGGGGGATTGAGCGAATTGAAGCACGCGGTGTATATTTGTAACACGAAGACCGTGACGCGTGCACTGCTGCAGGTTGCGGTAATGGATGACGTAACGCTGCTTATCGTATACCATCGCGAGTAACTTGTCCTGTCTGCTGCCAGGTGGTTTGGCACGCGTCAGGCAGAACGGTAGATCGGCATGAGCGTCGTGCAGACTTTGTGGATATTCCAGATCTACCTCGAGAATGTATCCCGTGGGCGAATCGACAGCGATCGAAGACACGTCAAATTTTTCAACATCTTCGACCCATTGAAATTTAGCATATGGCAGAGGCTGACACATTGCCCATCCATACAAATTGTTCACGTCAAAGTACATCAAGTACGATGACTCTTCCGATGCGTCGCAAGATGGCATGTACTTGTTATTGGCATGTGCGTATCTTCCGGAACATTGACTCAAACCCCCGCGTATACCGCGTTCGATAAACATGACCATATCGACGTCAGTGAGCAATTCGAATGTAATTTTGGTATGTTTTAGCATGGCATCCCACGTGAAACCGGGTAATGTATAATAATGCGCTGAATCTAGTCCGTAACTCTTGATGCAACTTTCGCGAAAATTTTCAAAAATATCTGCCAATAACAAGACATCTGTTTTCAAATACAAATCGCTGTATTCGCCCAAGGTTCTAATGCCGAAACGCTGCCAGACAGTCTCGGCGTGCGCGTAATCGCTCTCGGATACAGTCTCACCCGTTAACGAACTGTAGAATGATTCGCGCGGTGGTAAGCATGGGTCGTGCAGTTTGTTCGCGCAATCAAGATATTCGTACGGAAAGACACCCTTTCGCGTCAGTAAATTGAAATCCTCGACGGATAATGTTTGAAATTGGGATCGTAAAATTTTTAATTGATCTGTGCTAAGAAAAGATGCTAATTTGTCGAGACTGGTGTTGAGAAATTTGTACGAATCGATGAATCGCAATTTAATACAATTTCGCGAGTCTGAGTCAGCCGTATCTTCGACATTTTTTGTGAAAGAAATATACTTTTCTTTAGTTATGGGTAATACGTCGACGTGACCTTCGAAAGCGGTAGCTATTTCCTCGATAATAAAATGCGAATCGTAGCCTGATAAATTATGAAAAACTATGGGGATGTAAAACGCGTTTTTATAATTTAAATTGCACTCCGAATGTGCTGGACCTCTAAACCGCCCGGATAGATGACAATGATCGCGGACTCGTACATCGATAGCCTCGAATGGTTCTTCGCAAATATGACAGTGTGTTGCATCGCGAAATGCCGTCAACTGTTCGGCGGTTAAATCAAGCATGGGAACATTGCTGGTCAGGATGGGTTTGGCGAAATTTGCAAAATTTTTTAGTTCGTCTACGAACCATGAAACGCAATCCGCGTCGCGGCGACATCGATACACCGATAGCGATGTATCGTACGAGCAATGCATATAGTAGGCTATACTATGAACTTCGTGGTGTTGATACGTGTGTAATTTATTATCATCACCCATTCGTTGGCTGTCCTCTGTTTTCTCGATGATGCACTCCAGATCGGCGTACACCACGAAGAGGAGCCGCTCCTTCCTACAGTGGTTCTCGAAGCTGAGCAAGTTGTTACCTTCGCTGGGCAGCAGGATGGCGCAGTCGTTCATCTTGCTACAGTCCAACGAATGAAGCTCCAACTTCTCAGCAGATCCGAAGTAGTGCATGCATCTGTAAAAAAACAAAAAAATTTTTATTTAATTTGTTTCGCGAGACATTTCAACATTTCATACGTTAATATACGTACCGGTCGCAGATGAATTTCTTTGCCTTCTTCTTGCTCAGCTGTGCGCTCACCAGCCGGGACAAGACCTTGATCCATACAAAGTGCCCTACATCTCCATCATTCGGTATGTAGAGCAGGTTGATGTGCCGATCCCTCTTGTGGCTGGTGAGACGCAGCGGAAAGACCGTCTTCGTCTTCTCCGCCTCGAAGCTATAGACGTTGATCGAGATTTCGTTTAACCGCTCAAACTTCCCAATTTGCTCCAGGGACATTGGAAACTCAATGCCCTGGAGATTTAATATGGAAGCATATTGAGGATGGGGATTAAATTACATGCAATGGTGCGATATGCTGCGACGTTAAGATTGAAAAACATTATGGAAAAATTGGTAGCTTTAGAATAAAATGCGGTGGTGGGGGAACCAATTGCACCGCTATTTAAGCCAATCTCCCGAATGCTATTCCATCAATCGCTCAGTAGCCTCAGTGACGTTCGACGGAACAAATAGTGCTCTGAAAAAAAAATGTGCAGTACCAGTGTTGAAGGAAACGTTGAACGTATGAATTATTACGTTCCGATCGTACAAGATGATGGTGTAGCTCAATGCGGTGAGGATACAGTTGCTTGGTAAGACTTAATTTTCACATATTCTCAAAATTGTATTCCTAATACGAGCGGACAATTTCATAGCTTTGATTGTTCTCTTAGCCCGCGCCGAGTATCGCGTATCATGGTCAGAAGATACGCGTTAACATCCATGGGCAGCAAGTATTTGGAAATTGGAATCCACGTACGGCCTACGGTCGATGTTGAAGTTCTTCTCGGTGACAATCGTGGGAATCATCTGATATTACCATCGTATACATGGCATGTGCTATGCAACAGTCGTACAGCCATCGAAGAACGTTCACGATTACCTGGATCACCTTCGATGCGGATTGATGAATTAACGGTGGAATTTATTCGGATCTTTAATTCACCGATTGTAAAGATGATGCTATATGATAAGCCACTGTATTTCAAACCGGATACAGTATCATTTTTATTAAATCTTGAACCATGCATAAACTATGTGTATGCGCGGCTGCATCAAACTGCAGAAGATGTGAGGACAAAATTTGAATCTTTTGTTAACGTGCTACAGCAGGGCGATGTTGCCTGCGAAACATTAGATACGCGTCGTGCTGCTAAAATCATACGTGATAGCGAATATTACGACGAGGATTATCTTGTAGATTGCGAACTGGTAGCATGTGCCATCAATGATATTCTAGCTGATGCTCGTAAGAAAAAATGTTAAATTATATTCTTTTAATTTTAAATAAAATTTCTTAAACGTATATTATTTCTCCATTTTATTTACCCGTCCTCCTTCTCTCCTCGCCACGTAATTCTAAGATTTGCTGACGTCGCATAATTCTATTTCGTTCGAGCGTTCTTCACGCCGTAAATCAGATCTCAAAATGCTACTGCAGCGGTCAAGACGTATGTTACCGAGAGAAACGTTTTTTTTTTTAAGAATTTATCGTATCTATGTCGAGCGCCTTAGGTGCAATTGCTTCAAAGTGAATCGCTTTTTGAAGTGGATCGTTTTTGAAGGAGACTGCTTTTGAAGGAGATTGCTTTCCAAGGATATCGTCAGTCGTTCGACGCATAGAAATACAATCAATTAATATCGTAAGTTTCCATTATCATATTTTTTAGTGAATCGTTGTGTTAGTAACTTTGAGAATTATAAGAAAAATCGGTTTCAGATTATGTCATTGCCCATAAATTTGAAACGTCCAGCTACCGCTACGATCACCGGTGTTGCGACAGTTATTCATTCACACAGTCCGAAAGTGTATGTGGCGTGTCGAAATGTTGCGGTTCAAACCGAAGAAATTCGATGCGCAGAACTTTATGAGGCGGAAGCTAATCAGGATGGTGACATTTATTTAAAAGTATTTCGCAACCTAACGGATGACCATGCGTATGAGTACCTCGATGATGAGCAATATTGGTTGCGTCGATATGCGGACCAAATGTTTTTAGACTGCAATGATGTGTGTAGGAATATATCTCTGCGGAATCGTACGCATGCTCCAAAGAGTATGGTTTGGCGAAACGTGAAATCAGAGATTGATTATGATAACGTTTCCGCGAATAAAATATCGGGGCTTCGGGCTGGTGTTGTTGGAGTTCAAACTGACCCTGCGCAAGTTCCTGTAGATTTATTATTAAGTGAACTATTTGCTGATGACCCTATCGAGTGGGATACGTGGACGCCTTCGCCGCCTTCGCCACCTTCGCCGCCTTCATCGCCACCATCCCCCTTCTTAGAATAGTTTTATATTTTTTCCTATTTTTTTTCCTATTTTTTTATATTTGTCCATTTTTTATATTCTGTTTTTTCTATTTTTCTATTTTTATATTCTAGTTTTATTTGATTATTTTATTGTTTTATTTTCTTTTTTCTATTGTATTTTCTTTTTTCTATTATATTTATTATTTAATTGTGTTTTCTTTTATATTATATATATATATTCTTTTTTATATTATATTCATTTATATTCTTTTTTATATTATATTATATATATTTTTTTTTATATTATATTCATTTATATTTTCTTTTTTTGTAAACAATATATATATATATATAATCTCTTAAACACATATTATTTACCAATTTCATTTATCCTCCTTCTCTCCTCGCCACCTAATTCTAAGATTTGCTGACGTCGCATAATTATATTACATTCTTCGCGCCACCACATGACGTCATCGCACGCGGCTGCTCCAGAGGAGTCGAATTACGCGAGATCGCGCGATACGCTGCGACGCTAAGATTTAAAATCATTTTGAAAATTTTTAGAACGAAAGCGATTGTACCGCTATGTAGTGCTGTCTCTCTCCCTCGAATTTAGATTTAAAATAATGCTCTGTCTCTTTCCGTCCCGAAGACGCGGTGCGTAAAAGAAAAGAACGTCGATCTTTCCCGACATCGTCCGAAACAATTTCGGATAAAAAATAAATTATTAATCAATTTCAGCTGCATGTTGGTTTGAAAAAAATTTCGGGGGCCGTCCCCTCCCTGGGTTAGGTCTGAAAAAATTTCGGGGTGGGCCAAAGTCTGAAAAAGACTTTTCGGGGGTCATTCCCTCCCTTTGAAAAATTTCGGAGACGGTGGGTCAGGTCTCCGCGGCTGCTCGGCCCGGACTGATCCCCTCCGCGGTTGCGGCTTCCCCCACTCCGCGGCTCGTGCGCGCGCAACCGCTCTTCCACTCCCCGCAGGCCCCGCGCCCAGGTTTCCCTCCGCCGCGCTCCCCCGCGCGCCCTCACTTCCCCCCGCCCCCGCACTCCCCTCAGAGGACCTGCGTTAGAACCCGCCTTGCTATACTACTCTATAAGTTTTCTTTCCCTTATTTCTAACCCATAACAATTACAAGAAGAAGCTGGAAGCAAATTCCTTGAGCGACCGCGAGCAGAGCAGATCAGCGCTTCACGGGCAGCGAAACCATCCAACTAGAAACCAAGATCCCTGCTACATCTCGTAACACATGAAATACTGTAGAAATAATGTAGAATGTTAGCGATGAGAAAAAGACAACCCTGTTAAGCTCGAATGCAATCGAATCTCGATCGGCCACAATCGCAGCAAGGATTTCGTATACATACTTATTCAGTTAATTTGACACATGGACACCTTCGATAATGCATGAATTTAATCAGTGTTTTTTCTACTACAGGGGAGAGTAGGGTAAAGCGGAACGGGTGGATAAAATGGAACATCAATGTTTCTCTTAGATGAGAGCTGCGAATGAATTGGTATCACGTGATATGGGACCAAACGGTCCTCACAGCATTTCGTGACAGACCACAGACCCGTGCACACGTTTAACAGTGTTTAACAGTGTTGTAAACATTTCCGGTATCGAAGTTTCGATATTGTGTTGTAGTTTCGAGCACTTTTCTTCACTTAAATTTAGAAAATTTATAATGGTAAAAATACCGTTGGATTTTATAGTCATTGCGCTACATTTTGACGGTTTACCCAGTTCTTTACCTCACACTGAAGTGTAAATATTAAATGTTTACTAAATTACTGCATGTGGGGCAAAGTGGAACACTTTGCGTGGGGTAAAACGGAAACCTATTTAACCCACTTCCACCAATCCAATTGCCTTGAAACTTTGCAGGCGTGCGTAGTTATGATGACAATACAAAATTATGAAAAAAAAGGGAGAGGTGAAAAAATTGCCCCGTCATCAATAAATATATGAAGGATTGTTAGTTTTAAGTAAAGCTAAGAACGCATGGTTTGCGAGAAGCCCGAGCGAGAAAAGAACAAGAGAGGCCAGTAACGGGAACAACGGGCGATCGGCGTCGACGGTGGCGTGAGCCGAGAGTAGATCAGAGACCTCCGAAGCGCGAGCAGCCATATTTTACTTTATTTTATTCTATTCTATTCTTTTCTTTATATGACCTTAATAAACTTCTTACTTCTCTGCGATCCTGTGAGTTAGCCTTATTTAAAAGAATCCCACAAGTGGGGGCTCGTCCGAGATCAATCGAGCTAGCAAACGGGCGGTATCGCAAAAACGTAGTGACGCGTAAATGTTATAAGTGTCGAAGTTGACGAGTGCAGTGAAAGCTTTACGGCAGAAAGTTGAAAGTTGTCAAATTTCGATAGAAAGATAAGGATATGCGTTAAAGACGTTTTAATATGCCCGACACCAGAAGAAGCGAGTCAGAAGAAGAAGTACGCAGTAACGGGCAAAATGAGGACGAGGATATTCTCGACCGAACGGTGGTGGAAGGTGCAAGGGGAAGGAGAGGAAGTACAGGCAGTAGGACAATGGACACGCTGACGGAGGGAAGAATCAATCGCATGACAGTACACCAGTTAAAGCAAGAATTGGAAAAGTTAAATTTGGAATCCGCTGGTAAGAAGCAAGTGTTATGAGATGGGCTAATAAGCCAATTAATAAGCAACACCGCGGATGAAGTAACCGACAACGACGAAGAAGCAACCGACGGCAACGATTCCGACAAAGATGGCGATATGTCGTTAGTAGAAACGAAGAAGACAAAGGGACGTCATGGCGAAGAACGGCCGTTCGTGCGACGCGCCGCGCGAAGCATTAAATTCACGATAACAGATGTCGACGCAAATTTGGCGTACTTCACAGGAGACGATAAACTACCGATCGAAAAGTGGATCGGAAATTTTGGAGAACTAAGTGCGATATTGGAATGGGACGATATACAGAAGCTTCTGTACGGGAAACGTATGCTAAAGGGTTCCGCCAAACAGTTCGTAACGTACGAGAAGGGGGTAATATCGTGGAAAATCTTGAAAAAACAATTGTGCGCGAATTCAAAACTGAAATAAATAGTGCAGTAGTGCATGCGCAGCTTGCAAAGCGAAAACGAAAGCCCAACGAGAGTGCACGACAGTACGTAGGAGCAATGCAAGAAATAGCAAGTCAGGGAAATATGGAAGACGAGGCCCTAATCGAGCATATCATCAATGGTGTACAAGACGAAGAAACGAACAAAACCATGTTGTACGGTGCCCATTCGCTTCACGAAATGAGAAAAGTGTTGGAACTGTACGACAGAAGGAAAGAAAAGATGACGGACAACAAAAAACATTTCGCCAAGAGAGAAGTAGAAAAAGGGAAAACCAGCTTTGACAAATCCAGAAGGGCCCATTGTTCCGGATGTGGCTCGGCAGAGCACGATTTCAAAATGTGCCCGAACAAGAAAAAGGGGCCGAAATGTTTCAATTGCAACAATTTTGGCCACATCGCACCGAATTGTCCAGAGGAGAAGAAGCCGAAGCAGAGTGCGGCAAAAGTGAGTTGTGTGAACAGTAACAGCAACGAATTCCTTAGCGTGATCGAAGGTGTTAACGTAAAGTGTTGGGCGCTGGTAGACACGGGGAGTGAAGTGAGTCTTGTTGGACGAGACCTTTTCGCAAAAATGGACAAAGTAAAATTATCCCAGACGTCGCGTGTGCTTACGGGATTCGGTAACGCGCAGATTGTGCCGAGCGGACAGTTTATCGTGAAATTGGCCATCGGCGATACGGAATACGCGACCGGTATGTTGGTGGTGCCACGGGAGTCCATGAGGTCAGAAGTAATATTGGGACGGGACTTCTTGGCTCAAGTGGAACTGAGCATTTGCAAAGGCGTAATAACAGTGAAGCCCGTAAGTGATATTAAAAGGGTGGAAGGCTACGTCAATCGCAAGGAAGCCGCCATGACAGAGAACGATGTCGATGAAGAGTGTCAGGTTATTAGCTATAAATTTCGTGGAAATGAACGAATTGAAGACTTATACTTCGTACGTCGAGAGGATAAAAACGTTGATCTCGAATTACAAACCAGCCAAGAGCGTGAAGACAACAGTCAAGGCAAAGATCATCTTGCGAGACGAAGGACCAATCTACGCATGACCGAGGCGATTATCACCGAAGGAAAAGGAGATTCTGGCAAAGCAGATCAACAAATGGTTGGCGAGCGGTGTGATTCATCCCAGTACCAGTGAATACGCCAGCCAGGTGGTCATCGTATTGAAGAAGAACGGCGAGTATCGCGTATGCGTGGATTATCGTAAGCTAAATAAACAGATTATAACTGGCGGACGCTGGGATACATGGTAAGCGAGGAAACGAAGAGGAAGAAGTTGAGGACGTGGGCGGGAGGGAGGGCGTGGAGGTATGAAGAGAAGTTGGGCAGGGGAGAGGGAGGGGAATTGGCCAGGTTGTGCCTGGAAGAGGTGAGGCAAAGGGAAAAGGAAGCGGGGACGGGGTTATCCACGTCGGAAAGAGAGAGGAAGGAGTTTAGAATGGAGAGGGGGGAGGGAAGAAATGGAAAGGGGGTACGAAGAGATAGAGAAGGAAGACTGGAGGAAGCAGGAAGAAGAGAGAAGTGGGAAAATAAAGGAATCAAGGTACAGCTGGTACAGGGAGATTAGAATGAGAGGGTTGCCAAGATACCTAGAAGCAGGATGGAGTGAGGAAAGATACAGGAGGATTGCGAGATTTAGGCTGGGGAACGAAATGAGGGGAGGGAGGTATTGGGAGGGAGAGAGAGGAGAGGAGATGTAGAGTTTGCGAAGGCGAGGTAGAGACGTGGGAGCACGTGCTGGAGAGGTGCACACGGGCGGAAGGGAAGGAGGGGGATATAGGGGAAAAGATAAAGAAGATTTTGGACGAAGGAGGCAAAGGAGAGGAATGGATGAAGAGGTTAGAGGGAAGGAGGCACGGGGGAGAAGGGGGGGCGGATGAAGGAGGGAAGGAGTGAAAGAAGGAATGGAGTGAAAGAGAGGAAATGGAAGTCGAAGGCGGAGGGAGGGATCGAAAGTAGGGGCGTGAGAGCCGTAGAGGTAAGAAATAAGAAATAATATAGGTTAAGACTAGGCTAAGAACAGAGCGAGCGTAGCGTGGGAGAGGGAGAGGCGACGGGCGGAAAAGTAAGTTAAGAGATAGTATTAAGTTTAGGTTAAGGGAAGATGTGAGAGCGAAGAGAGAGGAGGAAGAAGATGAAAGCATGTAGCCCTAAGGGGAAGCAATTAAAGAAATACATACATACATAAACAGATTATAAAAGACCGATTTCCGAAGCCGCTTGTAGAGGATAGCATAGATGAGTTGGCAGAAGCTCGGGTATTTTCAGTACTAGATTTGAAGAACGGGTTTTTTCGCGTACCGGTGGAACAACAAAGTCAGAAGTATATCTCGTTCGTAACGCCAAGCGGACAATACGAGTTCGCGAAAACTCCATTCGGTCTTTGCAATAGTCCGACCAGTTTTCTAAGGTTCATTCACGAAGTTTTTAAAGATTTAGTTGCACGTAAAGTCGTTTTTACATACATGGACGATTTGATAGTACCGGGTGTTGATAATGAGGACGCGTATCAGAAACTTGTTGAAACATTGAGAGTCTCGGAAGAGAACGCCTTGGAGATCAATTGGAAAAAGTCAACGTTTTTACAAAAGCGTGTAGAGTATTTAGGACACGAGATAGAAGGAGTATACGTGTATCCGTCCCCGGCGAAAATCAGCGCGGTGCAATATTATCCGACTCCTACGTCTAGGAAACAAGTTCTAAGCTTCCTAGGTCTCACGGGATATTTTCGAAAGTTTATTCGTGATTACGCAAAAATCGCCCGCCCTTTGTCAGATTTGTTGAAGAAGGATACTAAATTTAATTTCGGTATAGAGCAGCTAAGATCATTTCAAACATTAAGACTATCCCTAACTAATAAACCCATATTGTGAATTTATAACCCGAAAGCAATCGCAGAACTGCATACGGATGCAAGTAAAGAAGGCTATGGCGCAATATTATTGCAAAAAGATATTGGTGAGAAACATTTTCATCCGGTATACTTTATGAGCCGAAAAACATCCGACGCGGAGAAAAAGTATCACTCGTACGAACTCGAGATATTAGCAGTCATGAAAGCCGTACAGAAATTCAGAGTATACCTGTTGGGAGTAAGGTTCAAATTAATTACTGATTGCGATGCGTTGCGAAAGACATTGCACAAACACGACTTGGCACCGAAAGTGGTAAGATGGGCAATGGTCTTAGAACAATTTGAGTATGAAGTGGAGCACCGCCCAGGCTTACAATTACGTCATGTAGATGCATTAAGTCGATATCCAGTGCTCGTAGTAGAAAATACGGTATTAGCAGTATTGCGGAAAAAAACAGGACAAAGACGAGCGTATTCGAGTAATAAAGCAGGTGTTGCAAACAGAACCTTATGAAGACTATGTTATAGAGAATGGGGTGTTAATGAAACAGGTAGATAATAAGAGTGTTATCGTTGTACCAGCCAGTATGTACACGGAAATTATTAGGAAAGTGCACGAAAATGGGCATTTCGGAATAAGAAAGATGACCGAGCGTATGAAAGATGAATACTATATACCTAATTTAGTGGATAGGCTGGAGAAATTAATTAAATGTTGCGTTCAGTGCGTCTTAGCAGAGAGAAAAAAAGGAAAGATTGAAGGGAAGCTCGCGCCGATCCCAAAAGGAGATAGTCCGCTATCGACTTATCACTTAGGACCGATGTCAACTACCAGTAAAGAGTACAAATATATTTTTGTAGTAATAGATGGGTTTTCCAAGTTTGTTTGGCTTTATCCGACGAGAACGACCAATACGAAGGAAGTACTGGATAAATTGATAAATCAGCAAAAAGTATTTGGTAATCCAGAGCGTATAGTTTCCGATCGGGGCTCAGCGTTTACGTCAGCGGATTTTAAGGAATATTGTAGTAAAGAAAGTATCGAGCACGTTTTCATTACGATAGGAGTCCCGCGGTCTAACCACAAATCAAAACTTAGACACTAAAAAGTAAATAATAAAAAAATATTCAAAAACATTTTTTTAAGTTGCACGATTTTATTTAAAATACACTAAAAACTAAAAAATTCTCCATGCACGTGTTGATATTCATTATTCAAGTAAAAATACATATGTATTTGATTATTTTCAGTAAATTTGGTGTTATCTGGTAAAATATTTTTTCTTATGTGTATAATATATATTTTTGTTATATTTTATTT
Organism: Andrena hattorfiana; assembly: GCA_944738655.2. NCBI lineage: Eukaryota > Metazoa > Arthropoda > Insecta > Hymenoptera > Andrenidae > Andrena > Andrena hattorfiana. The sequence goes on along the minus strand of OX122890.1, from coordinate 40,632,230 downwards.
GTAATAGTTATATCTAAAACATATATTTATAGTTTATTACATAAATGAATACTTTTTAAATCATAAAAATAAAGATTTTGTACGTTTACATGGTTTTCAAGTAGGTGTTCCACTTTACCTTACCACTTGAGCGAGGCGCAGATTTCAATACCTCCGGTAAATCTCATTTTCCTTTGTTGCCAAATATGTTTTTAACAAAGGCTTTGATTTTCTTATAGTCTAAGGTCCACTTGAGACTCCTGTTGAAGTCCAGTATCGGCTTTTTTTCGATTTTAAGTTATCACCCTCGAAAGTTAATCATTCCATTTTACCCTACACTCCCCCACACAAAGTAGAATACACATACATAATACATATATATCGGCAATGCGGTACACATGGCTTATTTCATAGTTGTTAAACTTGCGTACAATTTATCCTTAATTCTGTCCTGTGATAAAGCTGTTCATGGCTGTTGATGGTGAACTTTTCTAATTTATAATATTAAAAATTATCTTAAGTCATTATTGCAAATTATATGCAAATTATCTTTGTAAAAAGAAGTGAGACCCCCATAAAAAACTTCAAAAAATTAAAAAAAATTACGCCAAGAACATGAAAAAATCAAGGACCGGAAGCTATCGGTGGTCACGCATGCGCAAGGGCAATGACGCGCACGGGATATACAGGGTATCCGCGGGAAGAGTGGGCAGCTGGATATCTCCTAAGCTATTGGAGACAAAAATATTTAAAAAATAGGGATTGCATGGTTCGAGGGGGCCAATTTATTAGCGCGGACGAATTTTTTTTTCGATTATTATTTTAAAAGATACGATGGTCAAGTTTGGTTTTTTAAATGGAACTATTTTTTTTTGAAGACCTGAGTTGATAGTGCGTTTTAAGACAAATTCAATAAGCTTTAATAAGATTCGACGATAATAACATTCGACGTAGCGAATATAAATCGACCGGATGCGAACCAACAAGAGGTGAAACTGCACGATATTGTAGCAGATATACCAAGAAGTGTCGAGGACACATCTTTTACCATGGAAACAGACACGACGTTGGAATTCCTTCAACCATTTCGACCACATTCAGAAGTCTTCGTTGATGAAGAGGCACTATCACCAGAAGACTTACTTGAGGTATTAGAGTCAACGTAAGATGAAGAATAAGCCTGCGTTCCAGAAGAAGGTGGGCTCGTGGACTTGGAATACAAACAAAACGCAGTTGATTATTGGAAAGGTGGTAAGAAAAAGCGTCTGTCACTTGAGAGCGTTAGACAAAAGTTCAGAAAGGTAAAATAGGTGTCACAGTTATACAGGTGGTAACAGTTTTTAGAAAAGGGAGGGAATAGAAGGGAGTAGGTAAGCTATGAGAGTTCTGGCTCAAGTGGAGGCGAGGGGGTGAGGCGGGGCGGGGGGTACCGCGCTCTTCCGCGACATGGGCGAGGGGGTGAGGCGGGGCGGGGGGGTACCGCGCTCTTCCGCGACATGGGTGAGGGGGTGAGGCGGGGAGGGGGGTACCGCGCTCTTCCGCGACATGGGCGAGGGGGGTGAGGCGGGGCGGGGGGGTACCGCGCTCTTCCGCGACATGGGTGAGGGGGTGAGGCGGGGAGGGGGGGGTACCGCGCTCTTCCGCGAGATGGGTGAGGGGGTGCGGCGGGGAGGGGGGGTACCGCGCTCTTCCGCGACATGGGCGAGGGGGTGAGGCGGGGAGGGGGTACCGCGTTCGTGGGCGAGGGGATGACATCACAGGGGAAGGGGGATTTCAAAATTTTCAAAATGGCGTCGCGCGCGCAGGTCGAGTTCGTGGGCGAGGGGGGGGATGACGTCACAGGGGAAGGGGGATTTCAAAATTTTCAAAATGGCGTCCGCCGCCGCGCAATCTCCGTACACGTGCGGGGATCGGTGCGCAGGCGCGAAAGATAAGGTGCGAAAGGATGTAACGCGGATGCTGTAATTCGACACCGATAACTATTAGAGATTAATTAACCTAAATAGCCCAACCGTCTCACGAAAGAATGCAACGTCGCCCTCGTATAAACATCCGCCGACGAAATGTAATTCGACACCCTCAGAGCGATAATTATTCGGGTATCGCCCAACGTATTTTGAATGAAATAACTATTCGAGATCGATTCATAATACGGCAAGAAGTCTTCCGAAAGATAAGGAATCATGACGCGCGACAGGATGTAACGCGTCGAGGCGCGTACGTGCGTGCTCCGCAGATGCTGTAATTCGACACCCTCTGACACAGCGCGAAGCGATAACTATGCGAGATTTATTAATCTAAACGGTACAGCTGCCCCATGATCATCATGTAAGAATGGGGGGCATTGCGTTCGCGTAAACATCCGCCTACGAAAACATAGAGCGATAATTATTCGAGTTTCGTGTCGAATATTCCAAAGATTAGGACCACCGTGACGGATGCGAATGCCCTTATCGCGAACGGGGGAATCCGATACACGTGGTAACGCAACGAGTTAGTGCGACTTTACGTTACTCGATCGAGGTGCATGAAAGAAAGAGCGATAGCGATAGAGAGAGAGAGAGAGAGAGAATTCGATGATCATCGCCATCAATGCTGCAATATATATATATATATATATATATATATATATATATATTCATACATTGACGTGCACGCGTACGTGAATCTGTATAAAAGCAACGTTTAAATGAATCGTTACAGGTATTAACGTGAAAATCATCCATTTATTAAAACATATATGCGTACTATAGTGGTACATGATTTACATCGCGCAACATGGATTGCATTCCTAACGCTAACAATTCGCAATCGATCAAAGAATGTCGTTCAAAGTGATCGCTTTCGGAAATTAATTTTACATAATCTGTTGGTGCGGTAGCGCTACGTAGAACGTTTACGAACGCGGTATATTTACTAGCTACAGCGTACATATTTTCGGTCAACCAAGTGAACATATGATCGATGCAATGTTCATACGCGAACAGTTTTCGCATCGTGACTTCCGTCATGTATAAGGTAACGCGATTATCGGTGATTTTGACGAGTTGATCATTGTGCATGCGCGTGAATTCGATTCGCAAATGATCAATTTCGATGTGGGTCTGGGGTGTTGTTACGTTGTCGCGTAATTTTTGAAGAATGTCAGTCATATTTTGCAGTAGGAGCTTCCACGTAGACATTGAGAAGCTCAACTCGCCACCTTTATTGTCGACTATGGTGATCTCGACGCGACACGAATCCATGCCAATGCGAATTCCTATCGTGAGCCGTTTATACGATGTTGAGGTCAACGGGTAATCCCGCCCCAGGATTCGCACGATTGATGGTTTTGGCGTTTTCGTTGTTTTTGACGTTGCGGTTCTAGAACTGTAAGAAACGTATACACGGAATTAATACTCGGTTCGCTTGCGTTTACAGTGAAAGAAGTAAGTGAATGAACTAAGTGAAAAGTGAAAAGTGAAAAGTGTATAATAACGCGTACGTACCTCATATTGGACTGTTGATGATGAGGATGTTCATGTTGCCGGCGTTTATTGGGGTCATCACCATTGATGGCGGATGCGTAGGATGAATCGTCGAAGCTACGTTTATACATCTTGATATGCACTATGTATTCGCGCATCGTTGAAACTCCGCGTTGTAAAACTCCTTACCCATGTCGGTTTGTAAATTTCGCGGACATCTAGCGCTCTGTCGCAACACGGTCGCGAACGCCGCGGTCACGTCGCGTCCACTTTTCGTTTTCACGGGTACGGCCCACGCGTACTTGCTGAACGCGTCGATGATCGTTAGTATGTAGTGATATCCTCGATTTTGCTTCGCGTACGGACGCATCTCCACCAAATCGGCCTGCCACAAATCATCGTAGCCGCGAATCACGACGCTACGCCGTGGGAAATTCCGTCTAGCCGGGGCGTGTAATTCGTTCACTAGTTGTACTCGCTCCTTGTTCATGCTTCGCGGGTGGTTGGGAATGATCGCGACGTTCCAAAGACGTTAGAATTAGTATCAGTTCCTCGAGCGTACGTAAAACGCAATCGGTGCACGTATTTCGCGATCGTTCGTTATTAGTCGTTTCGAAGTCGTAGTCGATATTGTCAGCATCATTGATCATCGTCATCGTCGCCGTTGACCCTCGTTCGCTTTTCGCGGCTCCTTTCGTTTGTATATATCCGTGGTTGTTATCGCAGTCGGCGTCGTTGCCGACGTCGTCAACTCGTCGAGTCTGTCTTTCAAGTGATCGAACCGTCGTTCCATCGCGTTATTTAAATCATCCTCTAGTCGAGACAATTGCGCGTTAACGATATCCGTAATCGTTCGTTGTACTCGCGTCTCGAGTTGAGATCGTTGATACTCGGCGTCCAGTCGCGCGCTCGCGATAGCCGTTTCGATTTTTTGGGTAAAGCGTTCGTCCGCCGAGAACAATAGTCTCGTCATTGTCATCGTCGCTTCGTTGTTATTGTTGTTGTTGTTGTTGTTATTGTTGTTATTGCGTAACGAGGTGCCAAACTTGTTCACCGACATAACGATGCGTGCGCGCGAACGCTACTGACGCGACGATCATCGGATCGTTCAATTTAAGATGCGCCCGTCCTCGCGAAGTTCCTCCACGATGGATGCGATTTCGTTATCGTGACCCGTGTGACCTGCCGCGCGCGATGCTACGAGCAATCCAAGCCTATCGACCAATTCGTTCGGATCGTCCCAGTACACGTAATCGATCGCGTTATCGGTGACCGTCATCGATTCGTCGATGGGTAATCCTCGACCTTGTCGCGTACCCGCACCGCCCGCGTCGCCCGCGCCGCCTACGTTGCCACTAACGCGTCTGACACTCGATGTTCGCACCCCACCGATCACCTGGGATATGATTTTCTTATACTTGTACCCCCTGTTACCCAGCGTGCGCTTGCTCGGCGAATGGTTTTGCTTATGCGCGCTCGTCGACAACAAGATGCGTCGGTACGAGCGAAAATCAGCGTCCGTGCACGTCTGCTGGTTGGGTTCTCGCATGAACAACAATTCGTACAAACCCCGAGTCCCCGGGTATCGCGTTCCGTTCACGTGAATGTCATCGCCGTCCGCATCGATGGTGAGCACTGAATCGCCGATCATTAGATCTTCGTCGGGTCCCAAGTATACGCCGTACACATCATCGATTAGTCTCCTGTTGTCGGTGAAGAACAGTCGTAGGTATTGTCGCGACAAGGGTCCTTTGGCGTTCCGTATATACACTTCGATATCATCGACGGGTTTACGCACCATATCCAAATCGTAAGCCTTTACCGACGTCTCATCATCAGGAATTTTTTCATCGTCTTCATCGACGATATCATCAACATCATCATCATCATCATCATCATCATCATCATCAATAACATCATCGACAACTTCGTCAACATCGTTGTTGTCGTTGTCGTTGTCGTTGTTGTTGTTGTTGATGTTATCGTTGTCGTTGTTGTTATCGATGTCGGTGTTGTCGTCGTCGTCACTAGAATTTGGAAGGTTATTCGGATGTTCCTTGATTATCGACGGAGTGACGGGTCGAAATCTCTTCGATGATTGTCGTCGATCGTATTCGTGTTTCCTATTCACGGGTCGCGATCGAGGCGTTGAGTGCGTTTTCGACGCGGACGCGTTCTCGATCAATCGTTTCAACGGTTCAACGATGGGACGCGTGCTCGCATCCACAGCCGCTTCCGTATCCATTTTTCCAATTTTGAGGGCCAAGCACTTTTTACGTATAACGTCGCTGACTTTGGCGATTTCCACCTTTGCGTCCGCGGCCCGGCGTTTCGTACCATTTTGATGTATCGTTCCTTCTCGTCGATGACGTTGGCGAAGTTTTCGCGAATGCTTCGCGTCGACGTTGCTCGTGGTTATCGACGTCGTCGGTTCGTTAGACATTTCGTGTTGCTCGATGAACGATTCGCGGTTTACTGATGTCCTCGAGCTACGACAAACTCGTTAAATCCTCTTCGATACCGACCTTCGTACATGGAACTATCCTTATCGATCACCAAGAAATCATACCGTCGACGCCAACATCTCGCGCACAAGTCGTTGAACGACTCGAACGTCATGTCTGTGTTCACGTGATCGTTGTACACGCGGCGCAAGTTCGTACCGTCTTGTTTGAAAAGTATGAGAAAATTCGTGTTGTCCCTGATCAAATGTTTAGGTATTCTAGCGTACGACTGACACAAATAAAAGCAATCCACGTTCGAGTGACGACCCATAGAGAAGTATTCGCGTATCGCGTTCTGTTCGTCGCACGCCACGTCGTCGAACACGAAGATCGAATCGGGCCGAGCGTCTCTCGGTGGAACGATCTCGGTGTTGTCCGAGTAAGGAAAGTATTCGATTCCGTCGACCAACGACAACACCTGCTCGAGATAACGATACTTTGGCTGATGCAACGATTTCGAGTACACGTACACGTTCTCGAAACGCAAACCGTTCGGACTCTCTAGCATACTTAAAAGCACGTTCGTTTTTCCACACCCTGACGGTCCACAAATCACACCTCGCACGCTGTTCGGCAGCAACGGGCCGTGTCTGTTCGCTCGACTCGCATCCCTATCGTCTTCGAGCATTCGATTCGCGGTTACGCGAATAACGTTCGACTGTTTCGCGAATCGCATGTTCGCGGTGTTTCTCAGATACTCGCGCGCGTCAGACGAAGCACGACTATTTATATTCGTGGCACGCGTCGCGCAGGTCACTATCGTTGTGATCGGCTAAGCGTGCGTACGCGTTCATTATTATTATTATTATTATTACAGTAGCTATCGTAATTATTCTAACGTATATGATAGCGTCAACGACTGCGACGTGTCACGAATTAGGCAAGAATCAGAAGAGGAAGAAGAATCTGAAAAAGAATAAGACTGGATCGGGTCTCGTGAACGGTATCATAAACCGTCTCCCGTTCGAACTACACGTTCCGGGTTATCAGTTCTGCGGACCGGGAACGCGTTTGCTAAAGCGATTGGCTCGTGGCGACGAAGGTGTGAATCCCCTGGACGCAGCGTGTCGGGACCACGATATCGCGTACTCTCGTCGAAAGGATTTAGAGGGGCGACACGAGGCGGATCGTGCGTTAGCCGAACGAGCGCGAGAACGAGTATTCGCGAACGACGCGACCTTTGGTGAAAAAGCCGTAGCGACTGGAGTGTGGGCAACTATGAAGGTTAAGACTAAACTCGGCATGGGTACGAGAAGGACGAAACGTAAACATAGAAAGTCTGGAAGGAAACATCCTCGACGACGACGACGACATCGTAATCTACGAGTGGCGAAACGCGGTGGCTTTCTTCAATTTCTGCCGTTCGTGCTGCCCGCTTTATCAGCTATCGGGGCATTGGCCGGTGGAGCGGCTGGTATAACCAAAGCGGTGAACGATTCGAAGGCGTCTCGAAAACAGCTGGAAGAGACGTTGCGTCATCATCGGGCGATGGAAGGGCGAGGAATGCATCTGACACCGTACAAGCGTGGCGCGGGCTTGAACCCGAGACGGCGGCGCCAACGACGAGTGCAAACGAAGAAAAAAAAAAAAACGCCGATCGAGTAGGCGCGTGGCGACGGTGGCGGCGATAATCCAACAACCTATGACGAACCTGCAATTAGAGCGCGAGTGCGCCAGCATTCCGTTCTTTCGAGGGGTGTTTATGCGCGACACGCTTCCCACGCGCGTACGAACCAACGAATGCGGTATCGCGAATCTGGACGAGAATCGAGGCGACGGTACGCATTGGGTCGCGTACGCGAAACGTGGACCACGAGTACAGTACTTTGATAGTTTTGGGAATCTGCGACCACCAACGGAATTGATCCACTATTTCGGACGCGGTACAACGATCACGTACAATCACAACCGCTTTCAACGTTTCGACGAGATGAATTGCGGTCGCTTATGCATGCAATTTTTACAGCAAAAGTCTATGGAATTATGGCATACATACTAATAATAATAATAACGGTGTGTGCTGAGATTATGTTACAATGTATCCATGCGTAATGGTAATCCATATTTTCTTTAATAAAGACACATAATATCGATAAATTGCCGAGTATTCGTACGCGCGCGTCACTTCCCCTCCCTCCGTCTCGCGAGTGTAATCTATGATATGTCGTTCACGCTCACGTTAACGGGTCGCAGCAGCGCGCTCACGGTAAACTATTTTCCACCGATAGATTTGAGCGATGGTCAATACGAATTAGGACTCGCGGACTTGGAGACGTTTCACACGATACCGAACATCGACTCGAGCAACGATAAATTCTATTTCATCGTGAACTATGACACCGAAAACAAGTCCATCGTCGACGTCGCTCATGAATACATTACGATCCCCCACGGTTCCTACGAATTAGACGCTATCGCCGAGTATCTGAAGCAACGATTACTCGATCGATATCCTCGAAAACGCGGTAACAACGGGAACGACGATGACGACAAGTACCCTCTAATGCTACGAGCTAACAACAACACCATGAAAAGCGAGATGTACCGTTCGTTCTTCGTAGACTTTACGAAACCCAACAATGTAGGCTCGTTGTTAGGATTTTCCCCGAATCGTGTCTTAATACCGAGAATCTGGCACGAGTAATCGTTGCTTCAGATACTCGGCGATAGCGTCTAATTCGTAGGAACCGTGGGGGATCGTAATGTATTCATGAGCGACGTCGACGATGGACTTGTTTTCGGTGTCATAGTTCACGATGAAATAGAATTTATCGTTGCTCGAGTCGATGTTCGGTATCGTGTGAAACGTCTCCAAGTCCGCGAGTCCTAATTCGTATTGACCATCGCTCAAATCTATCGGTGGAAAATAGTTTACCGTGAGCGCGCTGCTGCGACCCGTTAACGTGAGCGTGAACGACATATCATAGATTACACTCGCGAGACGGAGGGAGGGGAAGTGACGCGCGCGTACGAATACTCGGCAATTTATCGATATTATGTGTCTTTATTAAAGAAAATATGGATTACCATTACGCATGGATACATTGTAACATAATCTCAGCACACACCGTTATTATTATTATTAGTATGTATGCCATAATTCCATAGACTTTTGCTGTAAAAATTGCATGCATAAGCGACCGCAATTCATCTCGTCGAAACGTTGAAAGCGGTTGTGATTGTACGTGATCGTTGTACCGCGTCCGAAATAGTGGATCAATTCCGTTGGTGGTCGCAGATTCCCAAAACTATCAAAGTACTGTACTCGTGGTCCACGTTTCGCGTACGCGACCCAATGCGTACCGTCGCCTCGATTCTCGTCCAGATTCGCGATACCGCATTCGTTGGTTCGTACGCGCGTGGGAAGCGTGTCGCGCATAAACACCCCTCGAAAGAACGGAATGCTGGCGCACTCGCGCTCTAATTGCAGGTTCGTCATAGGTTGTTGGATTATCGCCGCCACCGTCGCCACGCGCCTACTCGATCGGCGTTTTTTTTTTTTTTTCTTCGTTTGCACTCGTCGTTGGCGCCGCCGTCTCGGGTTCAAGCCCGCGCCACGCTTGTACGGTGTCAGATGCATTCCTCGCCCTTCCATCGCCCGATGATGACGCAACGTCTCTTCCAGCTGTTTTCGAGACGCCTTCGAATCGTTCACCGCTTTGGTTATACCAGCCGCTCCACCGGCCAATGCCCCGATAGCTGATAAAGCGGGCAGCACGAACGGCAGAAATTGAAGAAAGCCACCGCGTTTCGCCACTCGTAGATTACGATGTCGTCGTCGTCGTCGAGGATGTTTCCTTCCAGACTTTCTATGTTTACGTTTCGTCCTTCTCGTACCCATGCCGAGTTTAGTCTTAACCTTCATAGTTGCCCACACTCCAGTCGCTACGGCTTTTTCACCAAAGGTCGCGTCGTTCGCGAATACTCGTTCTCGCGCTCGTTCGGCTAACGCACGATCCGCCTCGTGTCGCCCCTCTAAATCCTTTCGACGAGAGTACGCGATATCGTGGTCCCGACACGCTGCGTCCAGGGGATTCACACCTTCGTCGCCACGAGCCAATCGCTTTAGCAAACGCGTTCCCGGTCCGCAGAACTGATAACCCGGAACGTGTAGTTCGAACGGGAGACGGTTTATGATACCGTTCACGAGACCCGATCCAGTCTTATTCTTTTTCAGATTCTTCTTCCTCTTCTGATTCTTGCCTAATTCGTGACACGTCGCAGTCGTTGACGCTATCATATACGTTAGAATAATTACGATAGCTACTGTAATAATAATAATAATAATAATGAACGCGTACGCACGCTTAGCCGATCACAACGATAGTGACCTGCGCGACGCGTGCCACGAATATAAATAGTCGTGCTTCGTCTGACGCGCGCGAGTATCTGAGAAACACCGCGAACATGCGATTCGCGAAACAGTCGAACGTTATTCGCGTAACCGCGAATCGAATGCTCGAAGACGATAGGGATGCGAGTCGAGCGAACAGACACGGCCCGTTGCTGCCGAACAGCGTGCGAGGTGTGATTTGTGGACCGTCAGGGTGTGGAAAAACGAACGTGCTTTTAAGTATGCTAGAGAGTCCGAACGGTTTGCGTTTCGAGAACGTGTACGTGTACTCGAAATCGTTGCATCAGCCAAAGTATCGTTATCTCGAGCAGGTGTTGTCGTTGGTCGACGGAATCGAATACTTTCCTTACTCGGACAACACCGAGATCGTTCCACCGAGAGACGCTCGGCCCGATTCGATCTTCGTGTTCGACGACGTGGCGTGCGACGAACAGAACGCGATACGCGAATACTTCTCTATGGGTCGTCACTCGAACGTGGATTGCTTTTATTTGTGTCAGTCGTACGCTAGAATACCTAAACATTTGATCAGGGACAACACGAATTTTCTCATACTTTTCAAACAAGACGGTACGAACTTGCGCCGCGTGTACAACGATCACGTGAACACAGACATGACGTTCGAGTCGTTCAACGACTTGTGCGCGAGATGTTGGCGTCGACGGTATGATTTCTTGGTGATCGATAAGGATAGTTCCATGTACGAAGGTCGGTATCGAAGAGGATTTAACGAGTTTGTCGTAGCTCGAGGACATCAGTAAACCGCGAATCGTTCATCGAGCAACACGAAATGTCTAACGAACCGACGACGTCGATAACCACGAGCAACGTCGACGCGAAGCATTCGCGAAAACTTCGCCAACGTCATCGACGAGAAGGAACGATACATCAAAATGGTACGAAACGCCGGGCCGCGGACGCAAAGGTGGAAATCGCCAAAGTCAGCGACGTTATACGTAAAAAGTGCTTGGCCCTCAAAATTGGAAAAATGGATACGGAAGCGGCTGTGGATGCGAGCACGCGTCCCATCGTTGAACCGTTGAAACGATTGATCGAGAACGCGTCCGCGTCGAAAACGCACTCAACGCCTCGATCGCGACCCGTGAATAGGAAACACGAATACGATCGACGACAATCATCGAAGAGATTTCGACCCGTCACTCCGTCGATAATCAAGGAACATCCGAATAACCTTCCAAATTCTAGTGACGACGACGACAACACCGACATCGATAACAACAACGACAACGATAACATCAACAACAACAACAACGACAACGACAACGACAACAACGATGTTGACGAAGTTGTCGATGATGTTATTGATGATGATGATGATGATGATGATGATGATGATGTTGATGATACCGTCGATGAAGACGATGAAAAAATTCCTGATGATGAGACGTCGGTAAAGGCTTACGATTTGGATATGGTGCGTAAACCCGTCGATGATATCGAAGTGTATATACGGAACGCCAAAGGACCCTTGTCGCGACAATACCTACGACTGTTCTTCACCGACAACAGGAGACTAATCGATGATGTGTACGGCGTATACTTGGGACCCGACGAAGATCTAATGATCGGCGATTCAGTGCTCACCATCGATGCGGACGGCGATGACATTCACGTGAACGGAACGCGATACCCGGGGACTCGGGGTTTGTACGAATTGTTGTTCATGCGAGAACCCAACCAGCAGACGTGCACGGACGCTGATTTTCGCTCGTACCGACGCATCTTGTTGTCGACGAGCGCGCATAAGCAAAACCATTCGCCGAGCAAGCGCACGCTGGGTAACAGGGGGTACAAGTATAAGAAAATCATATCCCAGGTGATCGGTGGGGTGCGAACATCGAGTGTCAGACGCGTTAGTGGCAACGTAGGCGGCGCGGGCGACGCGGGCGGTGCGGGTACGCGACAAGGTCGAGGATTACCCATCGACGAATCGATGACGGTCACCGATAACGCGATCGATTACGTGTACTGGGACGATCCGAACGAATTGGTCGATAGGCTTGGATTGCTCGTAGCATCGCGCGCGGCAGGTCACACGGGTCACGATAACGAAATCGCATCCATCGTGGAGGAACTTCGCGAGGACGGGCGCATCTTAAATTGAACGATCCGATGATCGTCGCGTCAGTAGCGTTCGCGCGCACGCATCGTTATGTCGGTGAACAAGTTTGGCACCTCGTTACGCAATAACAACAATAACAACAACAACAACAACAATAACAACGAAGCGACGATGACAATGACGAGACTATTGTTCTCGGCGGACGAACGCTTTACCCAAAAAATCGAAACGGCTATCGCGAGCGCGCGACTGGACGCCGAGTATCAACGATCTCAACTCGAGACGCGAGTACAACGAACGATTACGGATATCGTTAACGCGCAATTGTCTCGACTAGAGGATGATTTAAATAACGCGATGGAACGACGGTTCGATCACTTGAAAGACAGACTCGACGAGTTGACGACGTCGGCAACGACGCCGACTGCGATAACAACCACGGATATATACAAACGAAAGGAGCCGCGAAAAGCGAACGAGGGTCAACGGCGACGATGACGATGATCAATGATGCTGACAATATCGACTACGACTTCGAAACGACTAATAACGAACGATCGCGAAATACGTGCACCGATTGCGTTTTACGTACGCTCGAGGAACTGATACTAATTCTAACGTCTTTGGAACGTCGCGATCATTCCCAACCACCCGCGAAGCATGAACAAGGAGCGAGTACAACTAGTGAACGAATTACACGCCCCGGCTAGACGGAATTTCCCACGGCGTAGCGTCGTGATTCGCGGCTACGATGATTTGTGGCAGGCCGATTTGGTGGAGATGCGTCCGTACGCGAAGCAAAATCGAGGATATCACTACATACTAACGATCATCGACGCGTTCAGCAAGTACGCGTGGGCCGTACCCGTGAAAACGAAAAGTGGACGCGACGTGACCGCGGCGTTCGCGACCGTGTTGCGACAGAGCGCTAGATGTCCGCGAAATTTACAAACCGACATGGGTAAGGAGTTTTACAACGCGGAGTTTCAACGATGCGCGAATACATAGTGCATATCAAGATGTATAAACGTAGCTTCGACGATTCATCCTACGCATCCGCCATCAATGGTGATGACCCCAATAAACGCCGGCAACATGAACATCCTCATCATCAACAGTCCAATATGAGGTACGTACGCGTTATTATACACTTTTCACTTTTCACTTTTCACTTAGTTCATTCACTTACTTCTTTCACTGTAAACGCAAGCGAACCGAGTATTAATTCCGTGTATACGTTTCTTACAGTTCTAGAACCGCAACGTCAAAAACAACGAAAACGCCAAAACCATCAATCGTGCGAATCCTGGGGCGGGATTACCCGTTGACCTCAACATCGTATAAACGGCTCACGATAGGAATTCGCATTGGCATGGATTCGTGTCGCGTCGAGATCACCATAGTCGACAATAAAGGTGGCGAGTTGAGCTTCTCAATGTCTACGTGGAAGCTCCTACTGCAAAATATGACTGACATTCTTCAAAAATTACGCGACAACGTAACAACACCCCAGACCCACATCGAAATTGATCATTTGCGAATCGAATTCACGCGCATGCACAATGATCAACTCGTCAAAATCACCGATAATCGCGTTACCTTATACATGACGGAAGTCACGATGCGAAAACTGTTCGCGTATGAACATTGCATCGATCATATGTTCACTTGGTTGACCGAAAATATGTACGCTGTAGCTAGTAAATATACCGCGTTCGTAAACGTTCTACGTAGCGCTACCGCACCAACAGATTATGTAAAATTAATTTCCGAAAGCGATCACTTTGAACGACATTCTTTGATCGATTGCGAATTGTTAGCGTTAGGAATGCAATCCATGTTGCGCGATGTAAATCATGTACCACTATAGTACGCATATATGTTTTAATAAATGGATGATTTTCACGTTAATACCTGTAACGATTCATTTAAACGTTGCTTTTATACAGATTCACGTACGCGTGCACGTCAATGTATGAATATATATATATATATATATATTGCAGCATTGATGGCGATGATCATCGAATTCTCTCTCTCTCTCTCTCTCTCTATCGCTATCGCTCTTTCTTTCATGCACCTCGATCGAGTAACGTAAAGTCGCACTAACTCGTTGCGTTACCACGTGTATCGGATTCCCCCGTTCGCGATAAGGGCATTCGCATCCGTCACGGTGGTCCTAATCTTTGGAATATTCGACACGAAACTCGAATAATTATCGCTCTATGTTTTCGTAGGCGGATGTTTACGCGAACGCAATGCCCCCCATTCTTACATGATGATCATGGGGCAGCTGTACCGTTTAGATTAATAAATCTCGCATAGTTATCGCTTCGCGCTGTGTCAGAGGGTGTCGAATTACAGCATCTGCGGAGCACGCACGTACGCGCCTCGACGCGTTACATCCTGTCGCGCGTCATGATTCCTTATCTTTCGGAAGACTTCTTGCCGTATTATGAATCGATCTCGAATAGTTATTTCATTCAAAATACGTTGGGCGATACCCGAATAATTATCGCTCTGAGGGTGTCGAATTACATTTCGTCGGCGGATGTTTATACGAGGGCGACGTTGCATTCTTTCGTGAGACGGTTGGGCTATTTAGGTTAATTAATCTCTAATAGTTATCGGTGTCGAATTACAGCATCCGCGTTACATCCTTTCGCACCTTATCTTTCGCGCCTGCGCACCGATCCCCGCACGTGTACGGAGATTGCGCGGCGGCGGACGCCATTTTGAAAATTTTGAAATCCCCCTTCCCCTGTGACGTCATCCCCCCCTCGCCCACGAACTCGACCTGCGCGCGCGACGCCATTTTGAAAATTTTGAAATCCCCCTTCCCCTGTGATGTCATCCCCTCGCCCACGAACGCGGTACCCCCTCCCCGCCTCACCCCCTCGCCCATGTCGCGGAAGAGCGCGGTACCCCCCTCCCCGCCGCACCCCCTCACCCATCTCGCGGAAGAGCGCGGTACCCCCCCCTCCCCGCCTCACCCCCTCACCCATCTCGCGGAAGAGCGCGGTACCCCCCTCCCCGCCTCACCCCCTCACCCATGTCGCGGAAGAGCGCGGTACCCCCCGCCCCGCCTCACCCCCTCGCCCATGTCGCGGAAGAGCGCGGTACCACCTCCCCGCCTCACCCCCTCACCCATGTCGCGGAAGAGCGCGGTACCCCCCGCCCCGCCTCACCCCCTCGCCCATGTCGCGGAAGAGCGCGGTACCCCCCGCCCCGCCTCACCCCCTCGCCTCCACTTGAGCCAGAACTCTCATAGCTTACCTACTGAAGGGAAAAACTAATGCAAATATCCCGTTCTGTTTTTAATCAGTTTTGTGCTGCTACAGACGTAAACGCTATAATCCATGATACTGATTTGCGACAATGGGCTTTGGAAGCAAATATAGCGGTTTCTCTTCAAAATTTTAAAGCCTCGCCAATGTGGATATTAAATTTTAAAAGACATTATAATATTGTATCTCGGAAGATAAATAAGTTTATTACCCGCTTTTACACGGCGGACGCTGCAACTTTAGAAAACAGTGCTACAGAGTTTGTTAACATGATCAAAAGTGTAATTGACATTGTCGGCCTGGAACGTGTGTATAACGCGGACGAAAGCAATTTCAACCTTGAATTGCATTCTGGTCGTACGTTAGCAGTTGAAGGCACGAAAAAGGTGGAAACAGTTGTTCAGTCCCTTTCAGCAATGACACATAGCTATACCATATTACCCGTAATCTCTGCACCTGGGAAACTCATGTCTCCCCTTCTAATCGTGCTGAAAGAATCAAGTGGAACGTTTGGTCCTCAAGTGAAGAAAACATTATTTAATGCTCCAAATGTACATATACAGGCATCAAAATCAGGAAAATTAAGCACAAAATTATTTCATGAATGGTTTACTAATGTATACATACCTAATACACAGACCTCAAGTGCTCTTCTGTTAGATTCCTGGACTGGGCACTGTCCAGCTTCTCTGTTGGAACTTGTTCCTAACAATAAACAAGTCGCCATTTACACTATTCCAAAGAAAACAACCGGTATGATACAACCGCTTAACGTATACGGATTTCGGGTATGGAAAGGCTTCGTGAGAAAATTTTCAGATATAGTACTCCTTTTAAACATAGACGTTAATTTGCATTTGCGTAACAATATAATAAAACTACAATCACTAACGCACAATCAATTGTCTGCACCAAGATACAATGCCTTGTTCAGGTATGGATGGTACAAAAGTGGGTACATACCTACTAATTGTAAATCGACGTTTGAACATTCTGTGGATATTGCTTTTAAAAATCAAGAAAACATAGATCCACCTAAATGTACAATCTGTGGAGCGCCAGCTGTTATTCGTTGTGCATGGTGCGACAAGTTCTTATGCTTTCATCATTTCTTCGAAGCCTTTCACTACCACGCACATTCTTCATAGAAGTGTAACATTCTTCTACGGTAATACTGTTAGAATTGTCAGTGGTAATATGTATCGTAATGATTATACTGTCTTCGAGAATCACTCACGTATGTAAAGACATTGTTAGAGATACCCTCGTTGATGTCGTACATTCGTCTGTAGCACTTTTGATTGCATACATATTTGTCTGTATATTCTGTTACATTCCGACCAGATTTTTAATGTTACTTTCGACCTAACGTCGGCTGTAATGTGTCTTGACAATGCTTTGCATTTTGGATTTTCCTAATCGAGCACAATCTCAACGTTGACACATTGTTCCCATAAATACAACAAAAAAAATGAAAACGTCACACCTGGAGTGCAACTACTGTTTGGAAATACATTTTACGCGTACTTTATACATTTTACGGCTACTGTGACGCCACCTAGGATTTCGTTCTCGTTGCACTTCCGTTATATTATTCCTCATAAATATTCAAGTAATTTTTGTATTTGATATTTCTTTCTATGTCTATTACTTTTTCGGTTATACGCTTTAGAAGGTTCCCACCCCTAAACCTTGAGGGAGTAGTTTCACCCTGTAAACATGAATTTCCGCCAATAAAGACAAATACTTGTCGAATAGTTCCAAATGGTGTGCTTGTATACCAAGTTTCGTCGAAATCCTCGATTGTCAAGTGGCAGATGGTAGTAATATGGACAAAGGCGGAAAATTTTTGTAAACAAATAAACAAATGAACCAAAATTTTTTCCTTTTACATTTTAGTAAACCATTGCGAATTATAACTTTTACACGGAAAAAGATCGTCCCCAACCCTCACGGTTAGAAATTATATGTAAAATAACGAAAATTTTAATTTATTTATAAATTGTTGGACGTACAAACATTTCTTTTGCAGCGCGTTATACGGCATCAAACACTGAACATTTTGTCCATTTACGGTTTTCTTCTACCTCGCACCGTTACAAAGTTATACTCGAAAAACGAAAAATCGCTGAAAATTTGGGGGCTGATTTCACCCCCTCAGAGTGTTTTTCCGCAGAAAAAAAATCGTTTCTTACATACTCCGACATGCTCTACAATCGTACGGAGTTTCATTAAAATCAGAATTTTCGGGTGAGATATGTTTCCTTGTAAGATGATATAACTATATATAATAACATATACACAGCTAAAATGCTGTGTTCATACATTCCATTACTCATATCGCGGACATTTTAATTAATCCATAAAAAAGAATCCCATTTAAAGACATTGTCTTAAATTAATAGATTTACAAAATTAATGATATTACGTATGATATTAGAATATATGTAGAATAAATCTGACTGCGTTCCTAATATGTGTATGTATTTGTTTATGTATTTTAGATTGTAAGGCAGTTATTGTAAATTATTAATACTAAGACAATTAACATTTTTTCGGTTGCGCAGCGCCAAGTATTTTGAATAAAATATTTATTCGTATTAAAATATTTATTTCTATAAAAATATATCTGTTTAATATTATTTAATATATTTTTTCTTTGTATAAATAGCCATTGTTATAATTGGCGCAATTGTTGTATATCATTAATTTTGTAAATCTATTAATTTAAGACAATGTTTTTAAATGGGATTCTTTTTTATGGATTAATTAAAATGTCCGCGATATGAGTAATGGAATGTATGAACACAGCATTTTAGCTGTGTATATGTTATTATATATAGTTGTATCATCTTAGGCGCAGTTGGAAAGCACCTTTATGTACTTGCAGCTCATTTTGATTTCACTTTTTTTTTATTTTGTTATTATTATCTTCAATTTTTGTGTTTGTGATTTTTGATTTTTCATGTATTATTACTATTGTGACGTCCCACTATTTTTCGCGCGGTATTATTTCAAGTGTCCCTCATAAATTACTCCACAACTCCACCAAAATCCCTCAAACTCAAGTCTTACTCCTTTTCCCCAATCACTGACCATTTTGACGATGTACCTTAGCGGTCCCCATCTCAAGTTGGTCAACTACGAAAACTCCTTCCCCCCTCTTCGCCCTACGAGGCATGATCTCCTCCCTCATATCTAATTTTAAACAAGTCCCTCGTCCCAAAGAAACCCTCTTAATTCGAGACCACGTCTCACCCCCTCTCTACGACCCTCCAAATCAAAGCCACCCTCATCCCTCTCCAGTCAAAACACCCACAATCCATCAGATGGGTTGAGTGTTCCATTTTCAGAAGCCCAAATAAAAACCCCGGAAGTCCTATTGTAACACATATTTCGCGCATGAGTCATCAACACGTTCTAATTATAGATGCATATTTCGAACATGAGTCATGGTGCATACCGCGCGTACCCCTCATACCTGACATTCCTGTAAATCATATAAATACAAGGACCCGAGAGACCGGAACTCTCTTCTACGGAAACTCTTCTACGGAAACTCTTCTACTCTTCTACTTCTCTCCCGCGAAGAAAAAACATTTACACTTTTAAACTAAATTCTAAACTAATAAGCAATTATGACTAATTATTGTTATACGGCATATCATCTCCATATATATATCTTTTGTATTGTTAACGCTTATTGCTTTTCATATTATTATCTTTGCTAACGATCATTGCTTTATATCATTTTGTATTGTTAACGCTTATTGATTCATATTATTATTTCGCTAAAGGATTCATATCGTTATCTTAGCTAACGCTTATTGATTCTTATTATCATTTCGCTAACGCTCATTGACTTATATTGTTAGCGTAGCAAATTCCAATTACTTTTCATACTATTATCTTTGGCTTATAGACATGTATTTCATGTTCATACACATATATTGCTATTTATTACCATTTATATAAATGTTTATGTGCTAATGCTTAACGTCCAACGCATTATTATAAAACCTAACCGCTATCGCATTAACAGTGCATGGCATATTTTCGTGCTTCAAATTTAATAAACAGTTTTACTTTAAATCACGCTTCGAATTATTGTGTCTATCCTTCGTTACGAAGACTCCAAAACAAAACAGCCTACTGCAACAGCTGATCTCGGTTCGCGAACGTGAGAGTTCTTACAGTGTTTACAAGACGTACTTTCGCATAGGCCGTGTACGACCATATGGCTAGACATATTTCGCGGAAATATTACGTGTGGCTTTTTACAATAATGCAACGGTAAATCCAATTACCAAGCCTAAACAAAACAAAAGTGCTCTAACGCGTGTCTCCACTGGCGCGATTACTGTTTAAACCATATCTGGTCGTTCAGTACTACGAATCTGGCATTCGCGCCTGAATCCCTACTCACTGCAGTGCCACGAATCTGGCATTCGCGCCTGTATTCCTATTCACCCGCACTGTCACGAATCTGGCATTCGCGCCTGTATTCCTCCAACTATCGGTGCTACGAATCTCACATTCGCGCCTGACATCCTCCAACTCTCAGTGCTACGAATCTCGCATTCGCGCCTGACTCCCACTTACCCTCAGTGCTACGAATCTCGCATTCGCGCCTGACTTCCATTAACCCCACATTGTCATTGTCCTAAAGACCTCCACCCGGGACGTGACACTATCTTCAATTTTTTGTGATTATTATTATCTTCTATTTTTTGATTTATTTGATTTTTCATGTACTTGGCGTACTTTTTTTACTTTTTTGAAGTTTTTTTATGGGGATCACACTTCTTTTTACAAAGATAATTTGCATAGGGACTGACTTTAGATAATTTTGAATATTATAAATTACAAATTATCACGGCACAGAATTAAGGATAAATTCTATATTCTACGTAAGCTTAACAACTACGAACAGAAACCATGTGCACCGGATTGCCAATCTATATGTATTATATTATATGTATAGTACTTTGTGTACAATACATGGTGCGCGAAGCAGCTTATGGCGCTGAAAGCAGCCTTTGGCGCTGGACGTATTTAACATTGAAGTGTATTAACAAACGCAATTAACACCTTTCGAAGAAAAATATGTATGCATTTTTAGCATTTCGTGGCCAAGCTTGTTTTTCTACTCGTAAATCATCAACGGATACCCACGTTGTGGGTTATTACTCGTGTAACAACCATCGGCATTACTTTTACCATGGTGTAAAATCGCTGCCTTAAGTTTATAACAGTGATCTACCAATTGTATTTTAGTAGTAGGCATTGCTTTGACGTAGAAATTTTCCACTTTCGTTGTTGTTCCACTACTATCGTGATCGAACAAATGTAATTTTGCAATAAGAATTTGTTTGGAAGCAGTTATATCGATTTTCTTCATTGTGTTTGAATTATCACAATTATTGCAGGAATCTTTCAAATTTTTCCATCCTGTGAAATTGTATTTTATTATATCTTGAAATTCAAATGGTTTTTTTTTAACATCTTGGGTAGTGCAAGATGTACCACACAATTTGTACTGATAGTAGTACTTGTGTAATTACAACTTAAACATCTTAATACCGTTGTAATTTCGTGTTGTACAGCATTCTTAATAAGAATCTCCTGATCACAAAGAGAGGTAATAAACTCAGCTGCATCATGTAGCTGATTGTTAGCGTATTTTTCTCCTGCAAATTGCTGTAATGATATTATATTTGGATTTTGATCCGATTTATATTGGTCCATAAAGACTTTTATAATATGATCATCTTTTTCAATCGAAAATAAGTTTTCTCTTATGGATGAACAATATAACATACATTGGATTGTGGCATTCGCATAACAAGACACACCATCAGAATTCGGGAGACCTCTTACGTAGTATTGCATGGTATCTACGATGTGATCATCAGTATTCTGACATTCGGATACATTATAATTAGGTACTGCCCAAAGAGCATCACGAACTTTGAGAACGCGGTTTTTAGAAATTGAAATAGTCATAAGATCAGGTCTATATTTTTTTCGCAATCTACTGTACTCTATTATAGCCGATTCTTGTGCCTTTACGGAAGATGGGTCATAATTGATAAGATGGAGTCCTTGTAATGTGGTCACCCGAGAAAGAGCAACGTAAATTTGACCGCAAGTAAATATTGAATTACCTGCTTCTATGACAGCATTCTGCAAGCTTAGTCCTTGACTTTTGTGAATAGTTATACCATAGCTAAGGCAAATCGGAAATTGTTTTCTAATAACGAACGCTCTATCCATTACTTCAAATTTAACACTTACTCGTTCTATCATATGTTCTTGCCCCGTGGGTAATATAATTTTCAATTTTTCAACGTCATTATCAACACCTCGTGTAACTGAAACAAGTTTAGCAATGGTACCGTTGACAAAACCTAGTGTAACATCAATATTTCTTCTAATCATGATTTGCACTCCTGTTTTAACAATTACGACTCTTGCAAGTCCCGGCGTTCGGGAGCTATCATCGTCATTATTGTTTAGTACCTTTGACACCTTTTTTTTCAAATACGGTGCACAATTCGTTGTATTATGAGCAATCAAATGGATTTCTTCGGATGGAAATCGACTCAGCATTGCAGCGTTCAAAACATCACACTGAACACATGTGGGAAGTAAACACACCGTATTAGATCCTACATTACGCATGTAATCGCTTAATTCCTTTAATCGGTCATTACAATTTGTCGCTTTGAAATTTAATTTCCTCGATTCTAAAAGCTTTGTATCCGAAGCGGTCACTACTCCAGTGCGAATTCTCGACAAGATCTCTTTGTAAATATTATCACCCTTGTAACGATTTTAGGCGTGGCGTTAACGCGAGTTACAGGTTTTCGGGATTGGTTCGAGTGGCGTGCGATAAAGAATTAAAATTCCAGAACAAGAATTTAACTTAATAGTGTTTATTCAAGGAAAACACTTTAGAATGATACACGATAACGTAAATTAATGCCTTAATTCTAAATAAATTAAAGAAATTAATTATGTTGCGACACTCGGTCGTTACAAAAGGTAAAGCTGATCGTCTTGGGTTGCGACGCTTGGTCGGTACAAAAGAATACCCGGTTGAACGATCGAATTAGAGTAATATAACTTAAATAATTAATAGCGACGTTTAGTCGAATGAAAGGAATTAATTTATGGATAATGACTCTCGGTCGATAAAGGAATTTGCTTATAAATCTAGGAGATTGAATATGTTTATGTTGAGAACCGTTAAGTTGTTTCATTAGTTCATCAGGGGCGGTATTGCCACCTGGAATAGTCTTGTTCCCTCGTCGCTCAGGTGTAATATTACTAACCTGAGAATAATAATTGTCAATAATACAGCTTCAACAACTAAGTGTCCAGCAAAGCGGCCTCCAAGGCTGGAACCTCTCGCCAAACCTAGCGACTATGGCCTTAGTTTGAACGATCAGCGCAGCCAAGTGTCCAGCAAAGCGGCCTCCAAAGTTGGAGCATTAAATTATGTTGGAATCGGTTATTAACCTTAAATGATTCTTGTAAAGGCTTTATTGACTTCATGAATCTGAATGAATGAATCTCTCTGGGCTTCCTTGCCCGTATTTATACATATTCGGGGAACTGGGAGCGCACCAATAGGAACGGAGTTCGACTATTACGCGTCAATCATTCTCGTCTCGCTCGATCCGTTCTCCGGTCGGTCTACTGAGCGAGTGGAGAGCGCAGGCGCGCGCGTGGAACGCTCGGTTCCCTCTCTCATTTGCCATGCACAAATTACAATCACTGCTTCTGATCCTTACTCTCGTCGATCCGTTGATCGACTGAGGATCGCGCATGCGTTCGATTCTCTCACTCCTTTACACTCAATTCTCTCTTTCGACACACTCGCGACTCGCGGTATCCTGAGCTAATATTAATATTAATCCTAAACACTCTTTATAAACGTAAGAATAATAAGAATATAATAAGAATATAAGTATTTAAGTATTATTAATTAAGTTTATTAATGAAAAAGAAAATGGGCATATTTGGGGGTTTGTTACATCTCGCCGCCCGGGGTAATCTCTCGTCCTCGAGAGATTGGGTTTTGGGGAATGGTCATTTCAAAAGGGTGAAGGGGAGGGCTTGGGCTGTCCACTTCCTCGTCCATGTATTGGAATTTTTGAATATTGTCATCCACTGTCAATCTCTCTCCTGTGGTTGGAGGTGGTGCATGTCCAGAACCGAAGAGAAATATGTATTTCCAGGCTCGTTGTCGAGGGTCAGAGGGGGATAATTTAATATAATCGCACCAATTGATTTGAGGAATGTCTATTTTATTTAACTCTCGCCATTGGGTTTCCATTCTTTTTGTTTTTATTCTTTTTGTTCCCGCACGACGATGTGTCATTGTGATTATTTTAAATTTTGACTTTGCAAAAATTCTCGCTATCGATTGCTAAACTGATCTGTATCAGCCACTGTCGATTACTATTCTGCGCGCAATATTGATCATCTCGGCTTTGTTCTCTCATCTCCGCGACCTATTCTCTCGCGACCTACCTTTTTTTTTTTATTGACAGGATTGATACGGAGATCCACTGCGCAGTTTGGAAGGAAAATAAAATTTATGATTTTATTATTTTGTGATCACCATTCGGTGATCACGTTTATTGCTCCCCCGTTACGGAGGATCCCCTCATCTACACCTTCATCATCGAAATTAAAATGGGCCTCGATACACTCAGGGCACCTTCTCGCGTGATACACTGTATATAATTCTGAACCACATAGTTTGCAATCGCGAAAGGCAAGGGCATTTGATCTGAGAATTAAAATATGGTTAAAGGCCCGGGGGTAGAAAAATCTATGACCTTCTGGTAGCCACTCATAACAATTTCGACAAATCTTCCTTTTAAAAATGTCATAACGGTCTTCGTATAACAATCCTGGTCCTTGAAGGCAGGCCAACCTCATCAATTTTAAATAAATTGTTGGATAATGTTCGGGCAATATCCCGTCCCATGGCCCGTAATACTCCTCATCCATGTCGGTCGGGCGAAATGCACGAGAGTGGAATACCGGCATTCTTTTAAAATCAAAAGTTCCGCTTATTAATTTCATTGATTTAATAAATTAATTTATTCTTTTCGATTCTTTTACTCACTTTTCTTTTATATATATATCACCTTCTCTATTATTTCTCTATTAGCATTTATATTTTTCACTTAATATTGAGTGAAGTCTTGATGCGTACTAAATTTTTGAACTGATTTCGTCCTAATTAATCCCGCGGATCTCCCCACTTTTCGAAGTCATGGTTCTACATCATTACCAATCTGATTATGGTCCCTAGTATTATTATGGTTTGGTGAAATGTAAGCCTTCTTAATCCTATCCTGATGTACGATTCTAGTAAGACGGGGACTTATTGCCAGTTTCACGTTATTATTCTCTAGTACGTCCATAATCACATACGGTCCGTCATATTCATTACTAAATTTGTTCCTTTTTGGTTTTAATAGCATTACTTTTTCGCCTTTATGATATTGGACGGATGATACTTTCTTATCATAATAGTATTTTTGTCTAAATTTGGAGTTTTCTAAGTTATATCTGCTTATTTCACGAATATTTACCAATTTATTCATCAAGTTATCGACAAAATCTGGATATGTGTTTAACGAATCATTTGGTGCCATGCTAGATGGTTGTCTAGCCTTTTTTCCGTAAATAAGTTCATAAGGAGTATACTTTGTACTTTCATGTACACTAGTGTTGTAAGAAAACATTGCTTGTGGCAACCACTGATCCCATTGTTTTTCTTTTGTTATATAGTGTTTTAAATATTCGATTAGTACATGATGACTTCTTTCTAGCGAGCCATTTGATTGGGGATGAAATGCGGATGTTTTATATTGTTTGATGTTGAAGACTTTGGCAAATTTTTTCATAACAGACCCGATAAATGAAGAGCCTTGATCTGTCAAGATTGCCTTGGGACATCCATACTGACATATAAAGTTTTTCATAAAAGCTTCAGCTATTTCTTCGCTCGTGAATGATACTAATGGTATGGCTAATGAATATTTAGTTAAATCATCCTGTATCGTGAGTATGTAGCTATTTCCTGCTCGAGTATATGGTAATGGCCCTACAATGTCCATAGATACCTTATCGAACGCGTCCAATGGTGTGTCTGTTATCACCATAGGTTCTCTCGTTTTTACTCGTACTAATTTTTGTCTTTGACAACTCATACAGGTTTTAATGTATTGTTTAATATTTGCTTTCATATTTTTCCAATAATATAAACACCTGATACGCTCATATGTTTTCGTTATTCCTTTATGGCCTCCTACTGGTGATTCATGATTTTCTTTTATTATTGTTACCCTATCTTGTTCCATAGGTAATTGTATGGTTCCGTTACAAATAGTTATTGTGATATTGGTCTGTAATAATTTTAATTTAATTATATTCTTTATTTTTTCCCATAATGCATTATTACTTTCTTTATATAATGATATTTTCTTAATTCCCCATTCTATGAGGTTATGGCATAGGTTTCCTAATACAGTGGCATATGTCTGTATCGTCGGAGGATCCTGTATTACCATTCCTAAAATTAATTGACTTCCTTCTGAAATTTTTATTACTTCTCCTATTTCGAATGGAATTTTTGAGGTTATTGTAAGCATCTTTCTTTCTTTCAACTCTATTCCTGACTTCTCCACCGGATTGCCTTCTGTATTAATGAATATTGCTAATGTCTCTCTTCTCATCCATAAATGATCATTTATTTCTATAAATTTACATTTAATTGGAATGTTGCTTATTATCCTGGGTAATCCCTTTTGTTTGATATTCCTTTTCCTTGGTTTGGTAGATTTAATAAATTTATTTTTATTTTTATTTGTATCTTTAGGGGTTTTAGGAAGTATTTTATAATTCCCATTTCCTTCTCTTTTTAATATTAATGGCGATACTCGTCCTGATTCTGTTCCGCTGGATTTAAAATTTTTTTCTTTTTTAGGAGGGATGAGTTTGATGCTGCTACTACTACTACTAGAAGAATTTATTTTAGGGGGGTCACGATATACGTGGGTTTTAGGAACTTCTATTTCTTCATCTATTTCCATTATTTCATCCTCATTAACTATTCGTTGATTTATAATTGGTTTTGTTAAAATTTCGCCTCGTCTTTGTTGGTTCGTGGGTGATATTATCTCGACCTCCATTTTAGATGTTCCTGGTCTTTCTAAATCAATGACTGATTTAGGCGGAGGGTGTACCTCGACTGACACCTGAATATCCTTGTTTATTTCGAAACTATCTGTTGACCGTTTAGTTTTTAAGGGTTCATTGACTAATGATTCTCCTTCTTTTGTCTGTTTTCGGACTGGTCGACCTGTCGATGAGGTTGTCGTAGTCTGATGTTTTCGCTTTAATTTTCGTTTAATTTGGTAGTGATCTTTTATCAGGTCATCAGAATCGGTTGAGTCGCCCGTGTCACTTGCATCACCTGGTCTTATTTTTTTCTGAGTTGGTCTGCCTGGTGGTGATGTTGTTGTTGTTTGACGTTTCCGCTTTAATTTTCGTTTTATTTGATAATCATACATCATTGAATCTTCAGTGTCATCTGAGTCATCTGAGTCCCATGATGAAGCATCTCCCTTGGGTTGTTTTAATGGTCGTGGATTCCCAGATTCTGTATTAGTGGTCATCTGTGATCGAGTTCGTTTTTCGCTTGCTTGTAGAGGAAGAGTAGGTAATGGATTCCTTGATAGGGCATCAGCGTTGGTATTATATTTCCCGGGTTTATAAATGATTTCGTAATCATATTCAGCTAACCTAATTTTCCATCGCATCAACCTTGAAGTTGGGTTTGCCAATTTATGCAGCCATTCTAGAGGTTTATGGTCCATTATTAATTTACATTTCTTGCCATAGACGTAGGGTCTAAAATGTTCCATGCCGTATACTAGTGCTAGTAATTCACGTTCAGTCGGTGCGTAACGTGTTTCGGCATTGTTTAGGATTCTGGAGGCATATGCGATCGGAAGGTCCTTTCCAATTTCTCCTTGACTGAGGACGGCTCCCACGGCGTATCCAGAAGCGTCCGTGGTAATAATAAATGGAGCGTCAAAATTCGGATATTGTAGTATAGGCTCGCGGCATAACGCGTCCTTTAATATCTCGAATGCTTCTTGTTGTTTGCTCGTCCAAACGTAATTATTATTTTTCCTTGTTAGATCTGATAATGGTTTAGCTATTTTCGAGAAATCTTTTATAAATCTACGATAGTACCCAGCCAGTCCAAGGAACTGTCTCACATTCTTAATTGTTTTTGGTAATGGAAAATCCTTAACAGCTTCTAATTTTCTTGGATCTGGTCGGACTCCATTCTCACTAATAATATGTCCTAAATACGCTACCTCTTTCTTTAAAAATTCACATTTATCTGGTTGCAGACTTAAGTTTGCTTCTCTAAGTCGTTTCATTAACTTTTCGAATTTGACTGCATGCTCCTGAAGTGAGCGAGCATAGATTACTATGTCGTCTAAGTACACGAATAATTCTACACCCTGTAATCCTGTAAGAACTTGATCCATCAATCTTTGAAATGTGGCAGGGGCGTTTTTTAGTCCAAACGGCATTCGGTTAAATTCATAGTGTCCATAAGGAGTGGAAAATGCTGTTTTATGTTTATCATCTGGATGCATCGGAATTTGATGGAATCCTGAAGCTAAATCAAATACTGAGAAATATTTAGCACTACCAAGTTGATCCAATATATCTAGTATATTCGGCAATGGATATGCATCTCCTATTGTTTCGTCATTTAGATCACGGAAATCTATTACTACTCTCCATCTTTTGTTTCCTTTATTGTCTGGTTTCTTCGCGACTATCCATACTGGGGAATTATAAGGAGAAAATGAAGATTTAATAATATTATTATTTAATAATTCGCATATTTGTTTATTAATTTCCTCCTTATGCACCTGCGGGTATCGATACTGTTTAGTGTTTATTGGTATTTCAGTTTTTGTAATTATTCTGTGTTTAATTACACTTGTAGCTTCTAGTCCTGTTCCAGGGAGATGAAATCTATCAGAATGTCGTCTAATTAACTTTTCTATATTTTCTTTTTCTTCAGGATTTAAATGATTAGTACGGAGTAATTTTAATACTCGTTCAACATGCTCTGGGGTTTCAAGAATTTCTGGCATCTCTACTTCCTCATAAGGTTCTATTTGTATGGGTGGTATCGCTAATGTTATCTCCTTATTGGATGTATTAATAACATAAAGATTAGCTAACCCATTATTATTGGTAACCAGAGAATTTCCCATAAGGATTTTAGGATGTAAGTTTAATTTAGGTACGTATCCGGTTTTAAGATCTGAGGCGAGAACTTTAACTTGCACTTGACACCTTGATCGGTTCGGTATGGTTACCTTGCAATTTTCGAATGGTAAAATATAATCTCCTACTACTACAGCTGATTTAGCATAATCTATTCTGGCTCCAATTTCTTTGAAAAAGGTCGTACCTAATAATCCATCTTGTGTGATAGGCAATGTTTCGACAACATGGATCTCTACTTCGGTGTTTAGAAATTTAACTTTAATATATCCTATAGTGGGAAGAATACTATTAGCTATTCCTTTTAATTCGTATACAGCATCTGTATAAATTGGAATGTCAAGAGAAATAGATTCTTGTTTAATTATGCTTAGATCGGCACCAGTATCTATCATCATTTGGATTTCAGGTTTGTTAAATTCTGGCCCTGATAGAGTAAGGTTTGGTGATTTTCCAATTCTTAACATTTGTAAATTAAGTGCACCCTGTTTTTGTGTTGAAGCTTGTTGTGTATTATCTGAAGCTTTAGGTGTTTCTGGTTTAGAGTTTACAGTTCCTTCACGATTCTTATTATTATTGTATATTCTCTTACGGCATTGTTCGATAGTATGACCTTTGATTTTACAATATCTACATTCTATCTGCGATGTTGGGCGCGATACTGAATTATTTTGTGGATTTAACAGTCTACATTCTTGAATAGTATGTCCCACTCGTCGGCAATGATTACAAAATTTTGACTGCCAGGATATCTGTGATATTTGTCTCTCAGGGAGTTTACTACTACAATTCGTTGTTGTATGGCCGTAACCAAAACAATTAGTGCATTGCACAGAGTATGACAGACCTTCCGCGAATCTATTCCTCATTAAATTATCCTGATTTTCTGCTTCTGCTTTGATCGCGGCGGTAATAGCACTATCCAAATCAGCGAAGTCAACTGTTCGCATTCTCGCGTAAACCTCCGGTCTCAATCCTGTCAAAAATGTTCGAATTGCATTTACTTCCGCAGTTTGATTATACTGCTCGACATTCTGAGGAACTTCCGTTTCGTGACACGTCTTTATTTGTTGGAGGATTTCTGACACACGGCTACTGTAATCGACAGTTGCTTCGTCCGGCAGCTGAGCGATTCTGGACATATCACCGTATAATTGAATTGACGAATGTAATGGAGCAAAGCGAGAATTAAGTACTCTAATGAGTTCATCTATGGTATTGTAATCTCCATTTAAAACAACTCGTGAGGCTTGGCCATATAGTTTATTTTTTATAATCTGTACTAGTCCATACTCGGCGTTTGGTGCGACCATATTTTTCGCGTTTTTACAACATTTTGTAAATTGATACATAGAAATATTTCGTCCATCGAATGCCGGAACCGTAACTGCGGCATCTCTAATTCTAATCTGAGGGTGGCGCATATTTTCCTGATCTAAGTGCAGGTTTTGCATTTCGACTACCACATCGTTTAAAGGATTGTTTTGCGCCATGATTGGAACGCTTACTTCGCAATTTATCAAAGAAGAAAAATTCTCGTTCTTCGCTATAGGAGGGTTACTCCTTTGCCACACAATTCGCGGTTTTGCAAATCAACTATCCCACCGCTGCCACCAAAAATTTCTCCTGTAACGATTTTAGGCGTGGCGTTAACGCGAGTTACAGGTTTTCGGGATTGGTTCGAGTGGCGTGCGATAAAGAATTAAAATTCCAGAACAAGAATTTAACTTAATAGTGTTTATTCAAGGAAAACACTTTAGAATGATACACGATAACGTAAATTAATGCCTTAATTCTAAATAAATTAAAGAAATTAATTATGTTGCGACACTCGGTCGTTACAAAAGGTAAAGCTGATCGTCTTGGGTTGCGACGCTTGGTCGGTACAAAAGAATACCCGGTTGAACGATCGAATTAGAGTAATATAACTTAAATAATTAATAGCGACGTTTAGTCGAATGAAAGGAATTAATTTATGGATAATGACTCTCGGTCGATAAAGGAATTTGCTTATAAATCTAGGAGATTGAATATGTTTATGTTGAGAACCGTTAAGTTGTTTCATTAGTTCATCAGGGGCGGTATTGCCACCTGGAATAGTCTTGTTCCCTCGTCGCTCAGGAGTAATATTACTAACCTGAGAATAATAATTGTCAATAATACAGCTTCAACAACTAAGTGTCCAGCAAAGCGGCCTCCAAGGCTGGAACCTCTCGCCAAACCTAGCGACTATGGCCTTAGTTTGAACGATCAGCGCAGCCAAGTGTCCAGCAAAGCGGCCTCCAAAGTTGGAGCATTAAATTATGTTGGAATCGGTTATTAACCTTAAATGATTCTTGTAAAGGCTTTATTGACTTCATGAATCTGAATGAATGAATCTCTCTGGGCTTCCTTGCCCGTATTTATACATATTCGGGGAACTGGGAGCGCACCAATAGGAACGGAGTTCGACTATTACGCGTCAATCATTCTCGTCTCGCTCGATCCGTTCTCTGGTCGGTCTACTGAGCGAGTGGAGAGCGCAGGCGCGCGCGTGGAACGCTCGGTTCCCTCTCTCATTTGCCATGCACAAATTACAATCACTGCTTCTGATCCTTACTCTCGTCGATCCGTTGATCGACTGAGGATCGCGCATGCGTTCGATTCTCTCACTCCTTTACACTCAATTCTCTCTTTCGACACACTCGCGACTCGCGGTATCCTGAGCTAATATTAATATTAATCCTAAACACTCTTTATAAACGTAAGAATAATAAGAATATAATAAGAATATAAGTATTTAAGTATTATTAATTAAGTTTATTAATGAAAAAGAAAAGGGGCATATTTGGGGGTTTGTTACACCCTGCTGTCGCATGTTTATTGTCAGTTCGTCATAGCTAAACAAGGCAGACCATAAATTATAAGAACCTAATCCTCCCACATTTTTCTCCATACTCTTATTGGATAATTGTATAAAAGCAGGTTCTTCGTGAACAGGAGGAAGTTGTAATAAGTCACCAAATAACAGAATAGGTATTTTTCCGAACCACGCATCATCGGAATCTGCAGTATCAAATATTTCTGTAAGTCGTAGATGTATGTACAGGAAAGTTACGTTAGAAACAATCGATATTTCATCGATGATTACTAAAGCAACATTTTTGAGTTAATCTCGTACAATTTGAAGGGCTGCATCGCTAAGTTGCCTATACTGGGCTGTATGTCCATGTTCTACAGGTAATTGAAATAATCGGTGTATGGTAAGACCTTCGATACTAAAAGCTGCGATTCCAGTAGGAGCAGTTACTGCTGTGTCTTTTCTGATACTCTGCTTGATCCACTGTCTGATAGTTTTTATTAAAAAACTTTTTCCAGTGCCACCTTCTCCACTGACATAAAGTCTAAGAATGTCATCGTTAGATGTCAAGGACTTAGTAACTTTATCAAATATCCGCTTCTGATCATGGTTCAATTCCGAAATCATTTCTTGAAGATCACCACAGTCCAGTTTGTTTTCCGTGTCTTAAACATCTTTCATGGCACCAACAGTTTCAACGCGGACACACTGTAAGGGGTGATCGCCTTGATCATTTTCTTCTTGTTCTACAGTATTCAACACGTTCTTTTCAATTTCTTCCTTTATATGATCACGCGCTTCTTGAATATCCGTTATTCGTTCGTGATACTGAACTGCATCTGTCAATTGTGATTCTAGCGACAAAAAAAGATTCCACATATGTGTCAAATCCATTTTTCAATTCGTCGGTATTTCTCCAAGGTTTGAATAATAATAATAATGAGAAATAATAATTCTCAGGTTGGTTTTGAACATTGTACTTATAATGATTGATAAGATAGCCTCTGTTCCTTTTTTTTAAAAACAAAGAAGCACCGATTTCATAATATTCAGTATTATCAGACGGGTTATTTTTAGTAACATCATACCACATAGCAAAATTGTACAGGTGCATAGATTCTAATTTCTTAGGTCTGTTAAGATAGTGATCATCTATGAGAGATGGACAAAATATGTCTGTGGAATCACCCTCCAGCTCCTCAATCTCTTTGCGAGTTTTCAATTTCCTACTTCTCAGTATATTTACATCTAACCATCTAATAGTAGTATTGGAGTCAGTGGCATGGAATGATAATCCTAAAAGAGTATCAGCGCATTTAGGCGCTCCACATTCTCTATGATTTAGCATGCGCATTGCAAGGTTGCACAGCAGACTAGCCAATGACTTAATAGAATTTATTGCTGCCATAGTGTCCGTTGCGTAACTATTTTCCGGCTTTGACACGTACTTAGTACAGTAACATGTTACCAACCCTGTATTTTCCCCAATATATTGTATATCCATGTTACTTCTCCAAACCATGAGAACGGCAGCATTATAATCATTGATACGGACTTCCTTTATTGAACGTGGAAGATCATAGAGTCTACCTTTTGCTTTCAATTGTTTTCTAGCACCTATAGAAACAGCCACATCCCTTATTATCAAAGTATCTGTAACTGTACGTGGAAATGAAAATCTACATACTTTACGGAAGGAGGTTTTAGTTTTTTTGTTGCGTAGACAGTAACTGTTGCATTTATGCATTTGATGTGCAATTACACGACTATATAATTCTGGCGACACATGCGGTGATGGCAATCTGCAAGTGATGTAATTCATAATGAATCGTGTTACATCTTCCTTCGAAGATTTATCGATTACAGGGGCATCTTCAATCCAAATTAAAAGATGAAAATGTTGTAATCCCCTGCTTTGATATTCTCTACGCCAAAAGTAATGAGTGACCTTCCCAATCGGATTGTCGGGAGTACAAATGAAATCCAGCATAGCGTGGAATTTATTATCTATAAATCGAGCAGTTGAAACGGGATCAGAAGCAATGAGTTCGTTCGGGGACATTTTAGCCACCGATGAGCCGTTTACTTCACGAAGATATTCTATTAAATCTGTCCATAGCCACTCACTTGGACTGAGCGTGAGGAACCATGTAGCTGGTCCATAATGGTGTATCATACAGTTCAAATCGTTTCTCGGTTTTCGCCAATACTGTGCTGTATTACGTAATCTGGAGTATATAGTGTTCAAGTTCGTCTGTAGCTGATCTTTAGAGAGTTGCTCTAGAAAACCAGCAGCTGTGTATATTTCACGTGGATTTACGACGTTCATTTTGTGATAAATTCCAGCGTTCAATTGCCCCATATTGGTATCGTATAATAAATGGAAAATATATTGCATGTTCAATCGAAATTGCGAATGTTTGGACATCAGTTTGGACTTAATGAATTCATGATCAGTCAAACCAACCAATCTTTCTTCGTGCTGTCCGTTCACCCTATAAGGATATAAATCTGGGAAACATTTCACATCTAAGTGTTCAGCACGATGGCCCAACGGAATGTCATGAACTTTAAGCATTTGATAGAGTGTGGTAGCAGATTCATTAACCCTTTTGTCATACATTGGATAAATCGTAAACTGATCATAATATGAATCAGATTGTGACATTTGGTTCAATAGTGCACGTTTGTTGTTTTCATCGATAATAAGTGTTTCACCTTCAACGTCTTCGTTAGATTCGTTATTATCGTTATTATTATCATTGGCAACAATTTTTCTTGAAATTCTGTATCTGGTAATTTGGCATTCAGCAATAAATCGTGCGATTGTAGTAAAACAGTTTGTGAGTATAGAGAATTATTGGCTTTCAACCATACTAAGGCATTCCATACTTTCTTCAAGTCAACTAACTTTTCCCAAACTATTTTAGATTTTGTTGGAACGCCCCGCACCAATATGTATAATTCGTGATTTTTATTTAAAGGTTCAGTCGAAGGACAATTTTTTTTAAATTGTCTTGTAACGGCAAAGGAAGGTGAAATGTGCTCCCCTTTACTTTTGCAAACATATGTTTATGAGGCATATTTTTTTTACGCATTACTGTATCCATTACCACAATCGTTTGAAACGGTTTAGCTCTTTGAATGAGAATTCGTTCGTAATCGTTCAACACTGCTATTTCTGGAACTGAACGTACATCAAGCTTATTTAGAATACATTTTGGTGGTATGGAATCTTTGCAAATTTTATCGTGACAATATCGGCAAATAAAATGCATGTCACCAACTTTGTATCCAATATGATTTAACAAAGTTTGCATTACATTTCCCTCATATGTTCTCTTGTAAATATTAAGCTTAAGAATCTCTCTTTGAAAACAGAGTTTCTCGCAGGAAACGCACGAAATGCGTGCTGTGTCCATAGACCGCTTTGTGAAAGCTTTAAGTGCTAAATAATATCGTGATGTAATCTCTTCTTCGTTCAAGCTTATGTCAGTATTATTTTTTTGTAACGCTTCAGCTTCTTCCCGAGCTTGCAGTGTTATTCGTCCCAGTGATTCAAGGTCACTATAGTTTAATGCTTTGTCTAAATTATGTAGGTCTTTATAAATGCTCGCTATTCTATATATCATTCTCTTCAAATTTCGTAAATCCGGAAAGTGAGGTGCCAAAATCTCAACGGCTAAAAAATTGGACTTGCATACTTTAGGGTTTATGTAACAACCATGAGAATGACCAACTTTTTCAGCATGAACTTTATTAGAACAGCTACTGATATGGTTGTTCAACTTATGTACCTTTTTTAATGAGCATTCTAACAATCGTTTGAAGAAATCGTGTAAATAATTCAGAATTTCAACATCTTTTGTTTTACAAAGATAACTACAATGCCACGCTTCTGTCTTCTTCTTCGATTGCAATACAGGTAGAACGTTTATAGCTTTCCCTTCCGAATTCAGTATGATTGATGCAGAACCAGTGAATGTATGGTACGAACTTTCCGCATAATATGATTCTGAAGAAGATGTATGTCCGGATTGTCCACACAAAGCATTAATCCTGTCATCAACTTCTAAACATTTTCTGCTGCGCGCGTTAAGGAAACTTCCACTTTTTCTTTACAATCTTTCAACAGTTTCCTGATTTTCAAAATGTACTTTTGCCGAATATGAAAACACCATTTTATTATACGCTCAGCTTCCAATCTACTTGCTTCTCCAGACGGCATGCTAATAATTTTAGAAAATTTTCTGATATAAGTTTCTTTGTTATTTTTGGTTGCTATATTGTTATTTGTTACAGCAATATAACGATACTTTTTTATTATTTGCAAAGCAGCACGACGTTTTGCTACTTTATCATAATCATCTCCTTTACGTATTTCATGATAATATACCTTCCGCTTTTTGGTGATAACTTCTTTATTTAGCTGATCATAATTTATTTGCTTTCCGCATTTCACTTCTTTATTTGCGTCATAATGCACTTTTGCCTTTTTGATTATACCTTCTTTATTTACCTGATAATAATTTTTTCGCTTCCCGCATTTCACTTCTTTATTTGCGTCATAATGCACTTTCTTCTTTTTTACTATACCTTCTTTGTGTGCGTTATAATATTCAGAATTATAAAGTTTTTTGCTTTCCTCCCCTTTCTTACAATCTTTGCCTTGTTTCGTGTTACACTCCCCTTTATTTGCTTTATAAACAGCTTTTCTTTTTAAATTAATTTCCTCTTTATGTTTTTTATAATAATCAGACATGCATTCCACCCTACTTCTTGGTAGGTTTGGCTTCGAAACTAATGGTGGATCTGTCTGAATTACATTGTTTTTATATATGGTGCCTTCTTTGTCACTATCACTAAATACTACATTTTGAAATGGGGATATTGTTGTATTATGGGTTTCGGTAGTAATGTAACTTTTACCGATTTTAAATGGAGGATCCTTTCCACAAGAAAGATTTTTATTAATTGTACTACCAATTGCAGATTCATATTCGTGCACACAACGTGTTAATTGTTGATCCTGAGTTCATGGAAAATGTTCTATACGATTAGTTTGAAACATTTTGATTAAATGTTGACGCATCAACGCATGGGTGTACGTTACTTTGTCTGGTAATATTTTGAATAATAACGAGACAGCAAATGCAATCGCAAAAACTCCGTAATCCCGACAGTTAGGTTGAGCTTGTACACGTGGAAACTCAATAAATTTTTCGTTAATTGCACCGTCATGTTTGTTCAAAAAAGGGTACAACTTCTGCAGAAAAATTTTATGATGACTATGCAACATCGAGAAATTAAGAGAATCATAAATATAAACTCTTCTTTCATCATGTTTATAGAAGCTACAAACCCAATGTCCCCCTGCATTGGTTCCTAATTCTTCGCTTTGGTGCAAAATCTGTATGTGATCCTGATTTTCAGGAACAGATTGAATTGTATCAGGCATTTGAACTCTCCATGTGTCGCGTGGTTTATAATTGGAGTTAGCTTCTAATAATTTATGAAAATATTCGATATGATCATCTCTTAACCATTCGTCTTTACTGATAATTTGCATATTATGAAAACTGAGTGGTAAGATATTAATAATACTATTATAAATTACAGACATGACGAATTGTACTTTTATTTATATATTTCTAGTTTTGTAGTATACACTATTCTATTGTATACAATAGATATAATATATAAGATAAAGCGCGTTGCAGCCTGTAAAGCGTAGTCTAGTTTTCTAGTACGTAGTCTACACTATATTCTATTGTATACGATATAATATAATAAAATAACAATAATAATAATAATAAATCGTCTTTATTCCTTTTTCTTGCGACACAGACGCAGTACAATTAGTACTTTTATAAGATAAAAGCTTTTATTTATAATTAGCTTTTATAAGATAAGGCGCGATGCAGCCAGTAAAGTTTAATGAACAATTAATTAATACTCGCAAAAGCGCAAAGCAGTCAAGCGAGCGCAAAGCAGCTCAGCGAGTGTACTTTACTTTTTTTCTAATACTCCAACCTATAAAAAACAAAAAATTTGTAATAAACACTAAACTAATATCATATGTATTATTATATATATAAATAAATGTAAACGTCACTTACCAAATATATAATATTTCCTCTTTTGCTGCTCCTACTGACGAGAAGAATTGAATTTCCTTCCAAGGGACTTCATACTAAAAAATACACATTTCAATAAAGAAATAGGTTAGCAAAAATCAGCGCAGATTATTATTATTTTACACATGTAATGAAACAATAACTTATTCGTGGAAAATATGTTCGTTTCATTATGCGTACACCTTAATTAATAATAATGAAGCACACTTACATGCAAGGAAATCAGAAAGAATATTCGGACGCCGTGACATGCGTGAGCTCCGGTCGCCCGTTTTGTTCTTCTTTTTTTGCTTTACGCGCGACCCTAGCCCCATATGCCCGTCGGTCAGAGGGAGCCCTAATCGTACCAAGAAAATAGGCCGCCGGTCACGTCCCGCCGCCGTCAGGTGAGATCTAGAGACGCGGTAGCGTCTCGACGCCAAGTACATTTCGACACCCTGTATATGTCGTCTGTTGCTACCGCTATCATTTACTCGTCGCCCGGCCACAGACCAGGTATAGAATAGACCTGACATTCCTTTGTCTTCAGTGTCACCGGTCTGAAGTACCGATATTCTGAAATAAGCACTGGTTTTCGAGCGCCCTCTCGAATTTTCGAGCGGTGGGTGCGAGAAACATAATGTGTTTCTAGCATTGACACAGGTAAAGCTGCCGGTATCACCGAGAAAAGTATAGAAGCTGTGTTATACAGGGTGCTCCACTAAATCGGTTCACCTCAAATATCTATTATTTCAAGTAAGAAGCGAAAATATTATTTATAAAAGTTGTCTGGTTGTACGAAACACAAAACACGGTGAAACTAGTTTCTTTACAGGCATAGATCAGATGTGGAGGTCAATTTTATTTTTTCAAATGGACTGTCAAATTCAATAGAATAGCGAATTCTGAGTATGAAAGTACTAAATTTCGTGCATTAATCCTAAAACTTATTGTTTCTGAGATATTCAGCATTGTCCATCCTATGATATTGATTATGAAATTTGAAGCTATGCTCAGTTCATTTCGGATAGCCGGCCGTTGAATGCGAAAATAATAAAATAAAACAATAAATACGAACGTGAAAGGTCGCTTTTTTACTCTTGAAAGTACATATAAACATGCCATGTAACGCGTGTGTAATAAACCAAATGAACGACACTTAATATAAATTCAAACATATTGATATATTTATTAAAACATGGTATAGAAATTAAACAAATAATTCAATTTATCACGCAGCAGAATATGATAAATATTCCAACCAGTTGAAACAATTTTTTGGAATTATTTGAAGCATTCGGAGAGTACATATTATATCGAACTTGATGCAACTTTGTTTTTCAGCTACCTGTCTTGCCTCTTTTCACTATTTCGCACCTTCAAGGTGAAGGGTGACAGCAAGTCATAGTAGTGTAAGTGATAGGGATGCACCACTACAGTGCTTCGCGCTATGTCAGTGTGCCAGCCTTTCAATGGGACGGTTAAAGACCATCATCGACTCAAACCAGCGCGAGTGCAGCGAGCCTAAATTTTCTTATGTCGGGGGTCCCGTCTCAAGTCCTGAGGTCTCTTCTTCGAGAAATGATTCGCTATTCCTACTGACACGGGCGGACCGTCCCTCATGAGACTTTCCTATTTTTCGAGTACCTATACTTTCTCTCGCGTGGTCGGCGCTTGCACTATTTAAAGAGCAAACGAAAGGGGTACTTTTCATGTGTCATTTATTCATACTATAAAGAAACAATTGGAATGAAATCTCGGCAGCAAATAAAATTCATTACACATATGAGAACGAAATATTTGGCCAAAACAACAAGAGGAGGTTTTGTTCTCCTCTCTCGTATCCATTTTTACTTTACAATCATGCAACTCGTTCTATTATTCGCCGCAATATTTAAACAGTAGTATGTAAAACGCAAGTGCCTTTCTTTCACCTTAGTTCCGCCGTTCAAAGTGAATCTGCTAATGTTAAAACGTCAAAACATTGAAGTAATAGAGTTAACAATATAAGAGTTAATAATATAATAAGTGCGACTTATGATGTAAGATTACGGGTTGAGCCCGTGACGAGCCGAAAAAAAGATAGGCTCAGGCGGGGATCGAATTAACCGTTCTTTTAGTAATCTTTGATTTCTGTGAAAGTATAATATAATATATAATATAAAAATAATATAAAAATAATATTAATATAATATAATATAAAATATATATTCTGTATATACAGAAATCAAAGATTATTAAAAGCATATCCGTATTTTGCTTATGTTTTCCCTAATTATATAAGGCAGGCCTTCCCAAGTAGGGGAAAACCACTCCTGAAACATATGTTTCGGTTCTCCTTCCAACGGTGCGCCTCCAGCAGTGGGACGATTCCTACTACCCTCTCTCCAAGGAGACAGTAACGCCACTAGGAAGCATGTTGGGGCGTTTTAGGGTGAAAGTACCAAATGTGTCAAGTTTTTATAGGAAATTTCATAATGACTTAAAACTAGTAGGAAAAATTAAAATTAAAACTAGCATTTCAAAATGACGTAAAGAGAATTAAAAAAAATTTATTACTTGACACGTTTGGTACTTTCACCCTAATGGAGAACCGAAACATGTGTTTCAGGAGTGGTTTTCCCCTACTCGGGAAGGCCTGATATAGGGTAACACGCGTAAGTTTTAATAACTCAATATATCGAGAATTACGCACACGATCAGTTTTAGTCGTTCTGGTCTCGATTTCCATGCATTTCATGCTTTTAAATATGTATTGATACAGGCTCGCACTCATCTCTCCTTGTATTTAAAGCAGGGGTGGAACCAATTATTTTTCTAATCCACGTTAGAAAACAAGCAACTTTTGTTGAGAACATTTTTTCTTAAAACCATTCCAAACTATTTCTTAATGTCTAGATGCTAGAAGACAGGCAAAAGGTCAGAAGCTAAAATGGTTCCAAAATGAGAAACGAAAATCACATTTAGTATCTTGACCTGCAGGAGTATCGTTTACACCACTTGGGTTTTCCCCAACCACTTACCCGATGACCATCTACCCAGATTATGGTTGCCGCGACGCGACCCCCTCAACCATTCTTTGCGCGTTGCCTGACAACTGACTCCTGCCACAATCACACACCCCAAAAATCAGTCACACGTCACTCTTTCAAACAGTACTCGCTCCTACAGAACACACCTATTTGCTCATTCTCCACATGTATTGTACAATATGTAGAACAATTATTGGTCGTTGCTCTTAGGGGTGAATCTACACCTCTGGATCGGTGGACATTTGTAACAAAAGTGTCCGCGAAATTGTTTATAACATTGAAAATTAATGTTAAATTTTTTGGTAAACTGGTCGAAAAGCTACCTCCTTACCGATTTCAATGGCCCTCACATATGTTGTCGAAGTCATCATTCTGAACATTTCCCTTTAACCTTTTTGGCGGTTGGCTTTGGTTTACGAAATATTCGCAAAAACCTTTACTTAACACAAGAATTATTACCGAGTTTAACAGATGTTCTCTTCTGCGGTACCATCCTTTACGCGCCCCGGTCCTAGTCTAACCCCAACCAATACTAATACCGTCAGCTATGAAACAGATTTCAATATATTATGCCGAAAGTTTTTCATATGTTTTTTGATAACATATGCCAAGATCATTGAAATCGGTGGGGAGGTAGCTTTCAATCTATTATGCCGAAAGTTTTTTATTAATATCTCCGAAACTGAGGCCGGCCGTCAAAAAGTTTAAAAGGAAATGTTGTTCAGAATGATGACATTGACAACATATGCGAAGGTCATTGAAATCGATGAAGAGGTAGTTTTTCGACAAATTTACCAATTTTCTTTTACATCAACGTATTCTGCGCGTTGGAAAGGAAAAATGTTTGAATGAAGCCATATGACGCAAACGAACCCTTTGATCAGTAAAAATTGTTAAAGATTTCGGAACGACTTGATTGGGTAGAATTACACGTATATGTAGGCAGGGGCCCACCACTACTCTGCTGCTTGATATGAGACACACCATAAGATTACCATAATTTATTAATCATTTTTTAATTAGTTATTATAGAAAGTGTTCAAAACGATAAATGAAAGTGTATGTCTGTACACAGAGTATCCCGGGTATACAGTTGAAAAAAATTGAAAAAGTTGAAAAAGTTAATATAAACCCATGTCCGTAAATAATTTATTAGGGAATTATAAGATAGCAGAGGACTTCCGTTTCCGGTTGCGAGTGTGACGGTAGAGTGAGAGTGAGCGGTGTTGGCGAGTGAGGGAAAGTCTAGTTAGGAGGAAGAGAAGTGGGTGAAGTGTGTGTGAGGAAGGTGAGGGTGAAGTGAGGAAGGTTTAGG
The DNA here is from genome assembly GCA_944738655.2 of Andrena hattorfiana. Taxonomy (NCBI): domain Eukaryota; kingdom Metazoa; phylum Arthropoda; class Insecta; order Hymenoptera; family Andrenidae; genus Andrena; species Andrena hattorfiana. The sequence continues at coordinate 40,589,904 of OX122890.1, read as the reverse complement.
GATAAGGGGAAGAGGCCTGGGATAGAGGGTGATAGGAGAATAGAGGTTTGGAGGTTAAGTGGCAAAGGTAGGCGAAACTTGGCGGGAAAGAGGCAGCAGAAAGGCAAGGGGAGACATCTGTGGGAGAGGAGAAGAGGTAGAAGATTTGGAGGAAAGGCGGGAGATTTGAACGGGTGAAAGGAGATAAGATAATGGATAAAGGGAAGGATGGTACGGCAAGGGGGGGCGGGTAGTGGGGCGGTAAGGAAAGCGGATGGAGAGGGGGGAAGAGGCAAGAGTTGGTGGGAAAGGGGGAGAAAAAGGGAAAGGAAAGCAGAGGATTGAAGGAAGGTATAGAAAGGATAGTGGTGGTAGTGTAGGGAGTAGCGCAGGGAGTTTGGATAGCTTGTGGGGAAAAAAGAGGGAGAGAGAGGAGGAGTTGGAGGGAATGTACGAAGAGGGAAGGGGGCTTTCAAAAGGAGTGGGAAAACGATGAGATCGCCGGGGGGAAAGGAAAAGGAGGAGAGCAAACAGGTGGGAGGGGAGATAGGAAGGATGGAAGGTATAATGAAGGAGATGGTGGGGGAGTTAAGGGAACTGAGGGAGGAAGTGAGAAAAGAGAGAGAGAGAGGAGAGAAGAAGGATGGGGGAGGAATGGAGAGGGGAAAGGAGGAAATGGGAAGAGTGGCTGAAGGAGAAGTTAAGGAGGGAAGGTTTGGAGAAAAAGCTGGAGGGTTGGGAAGAGAGGGATAGGAGGATGGAAGAGGTGATGGAGAAAGTAGAGAGCTGGGAAAAGGAAGGAAGACGTGGTAAGTGGTGGAGGAAGGCCAAATGGAGGAGTGGGGCCTTAGGATGAGAAGAATGGAGGTGATGCAGGATAAAAAGGAAAGAGAGGGCAGAAGGAACAATGTAGCGGTAAGGGGGGTGGTGACAGAAGGAGGAGAGGTCGGAGAGGAGATACGGAAGCTATGGGGTAGGATGGGTTTGGAGAAGGGAGACATAAAAGAGGTGGTAAGGATAGGGAGAGCGGGAGGGGGAGGTAGTGGAATGGTGCTGGTGAAAATGGCGGGGAGAGAGGAAAAAAGGAAAGTGATGGAAGCGAGGACAAATATGAAGGGTGGAAGAGAGAGGATTGATGACGATCTAACGGAGGAGGAGAGGAGGGGGAGATGGAAAATAGAAAGGGAGGCAGAGAGGGAAAGGGAGAGCGGGAAGAACGTGCGGATTGGGTACATGAAGATGTGGGTGAACGGGAGGATGAAGAGATGGGATGAGGTGTATGAGAAATGGATAGAAGAATAGGGAAACGAAGGGAGGGCGAAGGGGGGAGGAGGGAGGGGATGAAGGGATGGGAGGAGGTGGCCAGCGGAGGAGGTCATAAGGTGGCCTTTTGGAATGTGGCGAGGCTAAAGAATAAGGATGGGGACTTTTGGAAAGGACTGGAGGAGTGGGAGGTGATAGTGATGTGTGAAACATGGATGGAGGAAAGCGATTGGGATTATGTAAGGAATAGGCTGCCAAAGGGATACGTGTGGGGAAAACAATGGGCTAAGAGGGAAAATAAAAAGGGGAGGGCAATAGGGGGAATGTTAATGGGGATAAGAAAGGAAATAGAAGCAAGGGACGAAGAAGTAGGGGAAAGAGAGGGGATAATGATGAGGATGGGAAGATGGGGGGGGAGTGGTGGAGGGTGGTGGGAGTATACGTAAACAAAGATCTGCAGAGGAAACTGGAGGACCTAGAGGAGTGGGTGGAGGGAAGAGAAGAGGGAGTAAGGGTGGTGATAGGGGGGACTTTAACGCAAGGATGGGAAGGGTAGGGGGGGGGGGAGAATTTCTGGAGAGGAGGAAGGGGAGGAAAAAGGACTGGGAACTAGGAGGTCGAAGGATATGGAGGTGAACGGGGAGGGGAAGAGGTTGTGCAAATATTTAGAGGAGAGGGGGTGGGGAATTCTGAATGGAAACATGGAGGGGGGTGAGGAGGGGGAGTGGACGTATACAGGAGGGAGAGGGAACTCAGTCATAGACTATGTCATAGGGAACGAGGACACGAGGGAAAGAGTGGAGAGGTTAGAGGTGGGGGAGAGGGTGGATTCAGACCACAACCCGGTGGTGGTGTGGCTGAGGGGAGAAGGTAGGGAGGAGGGAAGGAGGGGGAGAAAAGGGGGGGGGGAAGTGGGTAGGAAGGGGGAATTGGACAGCAGAGGGGAGGGAGGAGTTTATACGAAGGTTTGGGAAGAGAGAGGGGGGAAAGAGGTATACAGGAGGAATGGAAAGAGCTGAAGGAAATAGGATTAGGGAATCGAAATTTAATAGGGGGTATGGAGCGATAAAGGGGGTAGGGGTGCCGGGTTATTTGAAGAAGGGTTGGGGGAAAGTAGGTGGAGGAGAGTGGCGAGGTTTAGATTGGGGTCCGAGATGAGGGGAGGTAGGTACTGAGAGGAAGAGGAGAAGAGGAAATGTAGGGTTTGTGCATGGGGGGATGAGACATGGGAACATGTGTGGGAGGAGTGTACCGGGTGGGGGCGGGAGGGGGTGGCAGGAAGTAGTGGGAGAGGTAATGGACGACGAGGGAGGGGGAGAGGAGTGGATGAGAAGAGTGGAGGAGTGGAGAGGGGGTTGAATGGGAGGAAGAATGGCAAAGGAATGAGAGTGAGAGGCGGCGAGCGGAAGCGGGGGTCAAACGGTAGGGATGGGAGGTGCGGGGATGCGTGCGTGGCGGAGGGGTGCGAGCGAGCGGGCGAATAGGTTAAGGTAGTTTTTAAGAGCGGGCGACTAGGTTAAGATAGATTTAAGGACTAAGTGGAAAAGGAGAAGGGAGACAGGTTGTAATCCCCAAGGGGACACAAAATAAAGTATATATAAGATAGCAGAGGTTTGTTACATCGTAAGCGAAATTGTACAATGCTTCTCCGTTATATGGGTCTGTAGAGTTGCTGATTGATAAAGAAATAAAGAAATTTTTATTTGCCTTTTAAAAATGCTGCATTAATTTGACAGCGCGACACCCTGTATGTAACTTCTCACCACTATTATAACTTCCATTCCTACCGCTTATAGCGCTGAACTCTTATTTCATGCTTAGCCGTTAACGTTGGATGCGACACGCAAATGGTAATGGGGCTCTAGAGCCCCAAAATCGAGTGACACAGAAGACAAAGGAATGTCGGGTCTATTCTATACCTGGTCTGTGGCCCGGCTAATCCAACCTAACCTGAAACTTATTTCATTAATATCTCATCACGCCTGCATTATTTTCTAAATTTGAAGACATTTTTCTTATGTAAACCGCATATAAGTTTTCAAATAAGACCAATTTCAATAAAATCGGTCCACGTGTGACAGAGATATCGTAATATCGTCTCATGGATCAGTCGGAAACGGTAAGATTTTTCTTATGATTCTTTTCCTGATTCTCCAAGCCAAATTTTCGTCCACATAATACGTATACACGCGTTACACACACACCTTCAGCCAACACATGTTCGTTCTTCTTTCGTCGACTCTCGGGATTATTCGGCAGGGATCGTCGTCCGTCATTGTACATACATACAGGGCCATCCGTTAAAACTGCAACCTACGCGCGCGCCAACAGACGAAAATGGCAACACCGCCTCACGGACACACTCCACTACAACCATGCACCGGCCCAGCGTTCGGAGGGTTAACAGCGACCGCTGGGTAGCAGTGATGCCCGAGCTTCGAAAATTTTAGAATGATCTCTTTCAAATTAACGCTGCAAAGAGCTGTGCAGAATTTCCCGGCCCAGGTAAGCGAGCCACACGCTCCGCTTTTATGATCGGTTTACCACTCGCACCCCGGATTACTGTAGTGAGGTTTGAAAACAATGTCAACTGATCTCGTATCCGTCTTAATTTCAAAAATTTTAGCTACGACAGGATTGACCGCGGCGCTATACCCTTGTACGGAGAGATTTTTCGCCACCTGCGTGTAAAAGCCACAATAATGACGCATCGTTCCAAAAAATGACATTAACGGAAGCCGGTATATACGTGGCGTTGAGTAGCTAAAAGGTTAAACATTCAAACACAAAAATTATAGAAAAAAGATTCAAACACCGCTACAATCAAAGACACGTCCCATTAGTTACTCCTTACGTCCGATCTATGCATGCACTGCATATAAGGATAAAATTATAAAAAAGAAAACCAGAACAATAGATTCTGAGGTCTGCAGAACTAACACATAATTGAATAAAAATTTAATTTCTCAATTTATGAAAGTAATGACACAGAAACAACTAGCGTATTGTTTATCAACATCATAATTTTTAAAAAGAGCATTAAATACGGTATTAAATAATCAATTTGCAAAAGCTTTTCACAACAATTATGGTTAAAAAATTGATGAAAGAAAAATTAAGTAAACGTAAAATATTTCGAATTATCCATCATTAAGAGGGAATAATTTTTCCTCATTTTTCGGCGCAAATTGCATTCTGATATCTTTTATAATTCAAAAGTTATACGAAAAAGGCCCCAAATTTTTCAACCCCAGTCGGGAAATTTCAAATAGCTCCTGGTGACGTTAATTTGAAAGAGACCATCCTAAAATTTTCAAAGCTCGGACATCACCGCTGCCCAGCGGTCGCTGGCAACCCTCCGAACGCCGGACCGATGCATGGTTGTAGTGGAATGCGTCCGTGAGGCGGTGTTGCCATTTTCGTCTGTTCGCGTGCGCGTAGGTTGCAGTTTTAACGGATGACCCTGTACTTATATATACTATTTTGAATTTTATAACCTACCAAGTGATAAGTGTCAAATAAAGTAAGTTGTCCGAATTTGAAATGTCACGAGTTTTTACACTAAATAGGAGACTGAATTATTGTCTCAATTAACAAGGCAAGTCGCCAAAATTTTTTAAATAGATTTCTTATGTAGAGTCGCAGACTTGGAAGTTGTCCGGAGAAGGTTCGACAGAGAAGCATCTTCTTTCGCATAAGTTTCTGGAAATTTGTACCATGCATGTACAAAATAATATATATATTGAAACAAATTGCATTGCTTTTAAATTGCCAGATATTTTTATACCAGCAATTTAGAGTTTTTATGTAACGTTTATATTATAGAAATGAAGGGGACGCACAGGACTTGGATAAAAATGAAGGTGACGCACAGGTTTGGATAGAAATGAAGGGGACGCACAGGCTTGGATGGATAGAAATGAAGGGGATGCCCAGGCTTGGAGGTTGTCCGGAGAAGATTAGATAGATAGATAGACAGAGCATCTTTTTTCACACAAGTTTCTGAATATTTGTCAAATAAGGTAAATCGACAAAAATTGTCAAAAGACAGCAAAAGATAGCATTAAGAATTATTAAGAAAATAGTTTATTTATGGTGGACTGCTTGCAATGTAGTGCAAGTCACATTAGTGAGGAAAGTACGCTGAAAACACATCTCCCTTGATGCTTTTCAATCTATTGCGAAAGACATTCGTAATAATTTAATAAAATCCACAGTAGTTGCCACGCATTCATTAATTCATTAATTTTTTAGGTACTCATTAACAATGTTTTAATTCACCAATAAATATACTAAACTAATTTTATACCAAAACCAATCAATTGTGTGTTGAAAATATTGGATCTCTTTGTTCAAGTTTGTTGAATTATTACCATTAGCATTTAAATTTCCAGCAACAAGACTTTCTGCCATACGCTCTCACCTCGTTCGGACACATTTTGTAGTCTACACTTACTATAGCAAAATGCCACTCTATTTCTATATAAGTTCGTAAGTTGTAACTTAAATAAATAACTAAAATGTGGATTTTATATATTTACAGATAATCGAAGCAGAAGATGATGCAGTGTGATCTACGTCAGAGAAAAAAATTTATGACAGTATTAAGAATCAGAAAACTAGTAATTATTAATAAATATGTATTAAAACGTGTTCATAGTAACGGTTTGCGAATATTCTCCAGCCAGTTATTGTTTTCTATAAATAGAATTCAAGTATTTTGAATAAAATATTTATTCGTATTAACATATTTATTTGTATAAAAATATATCTGCTTAATATTATTTAATACATTTTTTCTTTGTATATATAGCCATTGTTATAATTGGCGCAATTTCTGTATATCAATAATTTTGTAAAGCTATTAATTTACGACAATGTTTTTAAATGAGATTCTTTTTGATGGGTTAATTAAAATGTCCGCGATATGAGTAATAGAATGTATGAATACAGCATTTTAGCTGTGTATATGTTATTATATATAGTTGTATCATTTTAAGCGCAGTTGGAAAGCACCTTTATGTACTTGCAGCTCATTTTGATTTCACATCTTTTTTTATTTTGTCATTATTATTATTATCTTCTATTTTTGTGATATATTTGATTTCATGTACTTGGCGTAATTTTGTTACTTTTTTGAAGTTTTTCTACTTTACCATTGGCTTTTGAATTTGAATACGCTTTCAGCCGTATTCGGTCCGAATTTTTTAATATAATTCTAACGTAAAAGTACAAATAATAATACACTTTTTCGTCTGCGACTTTTTCATGTACTTAGCGTGATTTTGTACTTTTTTGAAGCATTTTATGGGAATCTTACATACAACTAAATCTAACGTAGAAGTACAAACAAGCGTTACTTTAAATTTACTTACTGTAAATTTAAACGTGTAAAAAGCCTTGTTATAACTTCGCCTTCGCTTTATATGACAAGAAAACGTAATGTTACTTAACGCAAAACGTAATGAAGAATTTCGATAGATCGATATACTAAAAAGTACTCTTTGATCGTCAAATGTTTACCTGGTCTCTTAGCCAGTTTCAGCTACTTGTAGCATATTATTAGGGAAGCATGTGGTCGCAACAAGAAAATGTAAGTAATAAATTCATGTATACTCATAGCAGAGTTTTATCGTTTACTCTAGCCCGGTTATCTTTTCTTTATCTTTATTCGTGAGAAATTATGAAATTGTGTTTTATTATATCTTGGAATTCAAATGATTTTTTGAACTTCTTGGGACTTGTAATCTGGATTACAAGCGGAGTGTGATAGAAGACAGTCATACATGTTGCGCAAAAATACGTATTGTTCAATTGCAAATGATAAATTGGAAAGTCAGAAATACACTCCTCACATTAATTAAAGGATCACCTCTGGGAGCCCGAAAAATAGGGGCAAGTTCAAATGGCCATAACTCCGGTAAAAATAGTCGTATCGATATTTTGAAAATATGGTTTCAAAGCGTGGAATCTCTACTTTCAGCTGCTTTTTGTAAATTTCAGATGCATTGCTTTTCAGCAAAGTTATAGCAATATAAAGAGCATTTGGTCAGTTTGAAAAAATTTTCTTCAACTTTGCGATGTTCCACGGCGTGCACGAAATTTTTTACACAAATTTCACCTACACCAGGGGAAGCGGCTACTATCCTGTGTAAAAAACGAGTAATTAATTTCTTGTACGATTTTTTTGGGCCGAGTTATTCAACTTTGAAGCAAAAACCGTTTTTTTTTTACTTTAATTGCTTCTAGCAAACGAAGCGATCATCGTAGAACGTTCCTCGAAGAACCATTAGAAAGATCAGACTTTCCTCTTTAAGACGCATCTTCGACTTTTTCGATTCGATTAAAATTTGGGTCTCTGATGTCCTTTCCAAAATATGCTTAAAAATTGCACATATTCCATTTTCTCTTCAACTCGCTGTATCTTCGCGAGGGATGATCGGAACATCAATATTTTAAGCCCATTTTAAAGCGGAGAGTCTGTCGATTCTTTTGAGTGCCCCCAGAACCGGCTGCGATAATTTTTTACCTGTGGCCTTTATGTTTGAAGTTACCATTTCGGAAAAATAAGGCTACAATGGTATTGTGCCGAACTGTCGTTCTCGCGACGGCGATCGGCTTTTGTTTCTATCCCCACCCGTCTACATACGTAGGCGAAAGCGAGCCGATCTACGGCGTCCTGTAAGCACATGTGCAGCTCCCTGATTCAACTTCTGCTACTGTCAGATACCATAAAAGGCCATAAAATTCGATGGGCACTGCGGGGTGTTGTCCTCGCCACGGGGTGACGGGCGTACCACCATAATTACCCTGTATCTGTTTAAGAAATAAAATAATTCTTTATTCTTTATCGTATGGATATGGAAGTGTCGCCGATGGATTGCTTGTGGTTTTCCGATGAAAATCATTTCAAATGTCGTGTAAATCGGACAACTTTTACATAAGGAATACAAATAGCTTGTGTCAAGGTAGTCCGATTTGCATGATATTTCGTATGATTTTAATCGACGGAACGCCAGGAATCCATTGCCGCCACTTCCCCTTCGATATGATGAAGAAAAGATACAAACATTTGAAATCCTGAACAGTTCTCACTTCTTAATGATATTCCAAACCCTTCGAGGGTCGAAAGCCATAAAATTCGGCGAGGCACTGCGGGGTGTTGTCCTCGCCACGGCAGCAGCACGAGGTTGCTTTGCAAAGTGACCAAGGCGAGCTAAGGACTCTCCAGACTTTTCACTCCGCGCGGCACGCCTCGCGCTGCAGCCTCGCAACGTCTAGACGCGGCTAATCATTTGTGCAGTGTGTGACTTGACTACCCCCCGTGTAATCGGTCTGCGCGAAGTAGGGCGCAAGTTCGATGATTATCAATACTCCTTCCCGAGAGGAATACGATTTACATTAATTATAGTACATGTGTGTTTTGTAATAAAGTGTTTCTATCGTCTCCTGAATTCAATAACTAGCATCCAGACATCTACGCTCCTACAATCCACCGTCAATACGCCTCGTAGAGAGACACGGGAAGAAAAATGGTAGCCCGCTGTTGACACGTGGTCCTCTCGAATATAAACACGAGCTTTAATATCAAAACAGAAGCATGCGTCATCGTATTCTGTGCGAGAGAAGGTGGGCACTGGGGAGGAGGTATTGCTGTGAAGAGGGCCTCTTCAAGACAGCAGCCGTTTGTGAGGGATGCAAATTCGATTGGTTCTAATATAATCTGCTCCCTATGGTTGAAATTTAGTCTAGCAACTTTCACACCTCCTAACCTAACCAACTAAACTTACATCCCTCCCAAAAGAACCGGCCATCCGAGCGTAGAAGCAAGTGCGAAATAAAAGTAACGGTGCGCTTCTCGATACCGCAGATGTACCTACCTAAGTAGCATTTCTGACGGAAAAGAATTGTCCAGCCTTTGGGCCTGCCATTCCTGGCGTAGACCTTTGGCAGGTAGGTATCTGTTTCAACAGGCAAGGTCACCCGTGGCGCCAGCAAGACCGTCCCCGGTTCTTGCTATTCCAGCGAGTTTTCTTCCAGGGAAAATCAGTAAATTTGCAAGCGCAATATCTCAAAAACCAGTGGAAATCAAGTGTATACATTAAAGCTTATTGAATTTGTCTTAGAACGCAATATCAACTCAGGTCTTCAGAAAAAATAGTTTCATTTAAAAAACCGAACTTGACCATCGTATCTTTTAAAATAATAATCGAAAAAAAATTCGTCCGCGCTAATAAGTTGGCCCCCTCGAACCATGCAATTCCCTATTTTTTAAATATTTTTGTCTCCAATATTTTAGGAGATATCCAGCTGTCCACTCTTCCCGCGGACACCCTGTAGACCATCATTAATGTATGCGCAAACACATGATGAATGGGTGGGGTTCAGCAACAGATGCTCTTAAAAAACATTAAAGCACTGTTTTTACAAATTACGGTATTGCAGGCGAATGAAATTTGTTTTGCGGTAAATAAACCGGAATAGGACAGCAAAGTTAAAAGGCGAATGTGATATCGTTTTATATTCATTCTCCTTTCTCTTCCGTTGAACGGAATATGTTCATAAGACGATTTTTAAATTGTTACTCTAACAGAAACATTTGTAAATCGCGGGCTTCGACTGTCAAAAAATAACCTTGTTTTACCCGTGCTGAATTCTAATTCCTGCCCCGCGTAGCGTTACAATCTGTTTTGGGACTTCACCGGTAACGTTGCATGCGATACTCAAATGGTAAGGGGGTCCTAGGACCCCCCAAACCGGTGACAGAAAAATACATTGGTTGATAGGTCTATTCTATACCTCGTCTGTGGTACCACGCTCCAGAGTAGCAGCAATTCACCCGCGGTTCCTCCTCGATGCGGTTCGGTATCGATTGATATCTTCTGCTCTCGCGCTATACCCCCACCACTTCGCCACCTGTATGGCGTCATCCGCCGCCCGGCCGCGCGCCGCCCGCCCCGCAGGAATTTTCCGCCGACTTTTGAAACTCAAATTTGAGTTTCAAGGTCGGAGGAAATTCTTATCACAACCTTGAAACTCAAATTTGAGTTAGAATCGGCATAGCCTTACTACTCATTACTTATGTATAACTATTACTTAATCGTTTGTTTTAATGTAAGAAGGCTAAGGTGTTAATATTTTCTGGTAATAAACAGTTTTTTTTTGTTACAATACTTCCAGCACATGAAAAACATCGGTCCAACATCGCTGAGGTTGCTGGAATCGTTAAATATTTTTTGGCAACTACGGAAATCGCCGAGTATTTAATTGTCCTAGCTTTCCACCAGTCAAGCGAATCTAGAAATAAGTTTTCTTCGTTCCATGTTGTCCACTCATAACGGAAGTCTGCCTTTCAATATTTTCTACAGCCGTGTACGCTTGTCGCTTTATAGCTTCCATTGTTTAATATTTTGTAGCATTCGAATATTTTCGACACCTTAGAATCCAGGCAAACAATAGGCAAAGGTTCCGTCATCTGGTTGACAGTCGGTCTCGTCCGTGGGATAGGTACTACCGGGGCACCGAACAACAGGGTCGTAAACCCGCACCTTCGGCAGGCGCTCGCGAACTCGGCGCAGCCAGGTTAATCCTTGACCTCGTATATTTATTACTATCACGTGCACGCATCACGGTACTAAGGAGTGTGACAATGAAATGAAATTGATACTATTTGGACAGGGTTACAACTACGGTTTTCACCGTATTACTGTAATCTGCATTAACTCGATACCTTATAAAATATGGATGTTAATACCAGGGAGTCGAGACCGATAGAATTTCGGTTACGGTCGCGGTTGGGGTCACCGAGACGTTCGACACGGTATTTACGGTTCTCTCGACCGACCCCGAGAGCGACAATCGGTCTGAAGTTTTCTCTCAACCGATAACCGAGAGAGAATTTTTCTCAGACTTACGGTCAACCGAAAGTCTAGACCGGTCAGGAATACGGTCGCGTTAATTTATGGAGAGGTTGGAGTTAATGTATGGAGAGGTTCGCAAAACGGTCAACCGAGAGTCTCGACCGATTGCAATACGGTTGACGCAAAGTCGGGAGAGATAAAAATGCGGGCAGCTAGAATTCATCACATCATGAGAAATAGGAAGAAAATAGAAATACCCCCGATTAAAATTTGTGAAACAAATTGTTACTATCCCTGTTGTGAATCGCAAATCGTGACTAAAATTAATTAGTAGGTTATTTTAATTATTTTTTATCACGTTAGTAACCTGGCCTTGTATCTTTTGCAATCCACAGCGAAATACATAGTATAAATAAAATTGTTACCATTTATAATGTATCTATGCATATTGTACGAGAAATGGAATTTTTGGACCAATCGATATAACGAATGTAATTGCAAACATTTATGATATTTCCAATATTACAAACACAATACTATGTGTTTTTATTTTTCGACTAACATAGCAGGAAGGTCATCCCACTCGATCACTTTTTGACGTCGATGTCAGGATTTTTGATCAGTCGATGTGAAATTAGAGGGAGCTAATTATTATTTTGATGGTTCCGAATTTGTTTCAGAACCACAGTTGTGATTTGATTACTTTTTGCATATCCGTTTTTGAAACTACGCTATACTTATAAACTTTTATCTTTGGCACTATTTATCGTATTGCATTCATTTTTTTCTTTTTTAATTTAGATTATTTTGCCTATTCACATAATATTTTAAGAAATTTATTTTTGTAACGTCAAAAAATGTAGGAAAATTCTTATTTTCCCAATTTTGCCTGCCACATGGTATGTTTTTAAATTCTGAATAAGTATGATCATCTTTCTAAGCTACTGTCTACAAAAAAAGGTTTTTCGTAGGATGGTATGTTCGAAGGCAGCGGTGCGCCCCGTTTCAGGTAAGCGAGCCGCGCGCTGCACTATTGCGGACGGTTTACCATACCACCCGAAACCCCGTCTTACTTCAATCAGGTCAGAACATAAAATCGACTGGTCTCGTATCCCCATAATCGTATCATTTATACCTGCGGAAGAGTTTCTTTAATTGCGTTTGTTTGAACTTCAATAGGGGTTAAGTATACCCAAAAGTCCCTGTTCCATATAATATTATGGTTCAACGCAAATACAGGTTTTGTCCTCGCCCTAGAGAAAATAAAACCTTGGAATGATCCATGGACAAAATTTCAGGATGCGTCCTTTCGTTGGCGAATGAGGGTCTATGGTATAACAATAAAGTGCAGTTTGCGAGTGGCTAAATCGCGACTATAAAGCCCTGAGTAAAATAGCAATTATTGAAAACAATTTGAAATTTTTAACGAAGCTAGGACTACATTTTCCATGTTAAGAATGGTGTGGTAAACTACGAAGAGTTGTTTTTATTTTAGGATTAGGCGTTCTCGACAGCCGAGTTGTTCTTCCCTATGAAAGCTCAAGGGTCATCGAATGAGAGCGTTTTAAACATCTTACAGAAATGCACCGTGTACTCCCTTAAAATAGCGAAATTGTTTCCTGAGTTGCAGATAATTTCTAACTTGGATTCTTTTCTACGGGTCATTTCACGCTAATTCGATCACTTTTGGATCTTCTTAATGTAGTGTTTCAACTACAACAATGCCTCGGTACATCGGCGCAGTTTGGGACTGACAGTGTCAGAGTAACACATAACTGCAACAGCAGTATGAAAGGAACAGCATACATACCTTCCCGGCCTATTCAGCTAGGTCGAACTGAACCGAACCCACCCGAACTAAACCGAGCCGGAGCCCTAACCAGTCGGCGGACCGCTTCATACATTAAGTGGTGACCGATCTACCGACCGGTCCCCGTTCGTCTCAGAACTACGGTCCCCGATTCCCGACCGAAGTGCAATTGGTCAGGAGCTTCGGTTCCCTTTTGCAACCTCTCGCTACTACGGTCAGAAATCTCTCCACTTTCGTTACGGTTACTGGTTACTTGACCGATATGTGACCGGTCTGAATTTTGGTTTCTGCTTCGGTCTCGACTCCCTGGTTAATACAGAGAAATGATTGTGTAAACGAAACTAAATAATATTTTACTGATCTTTTTGCATATTTACATTCAGCATTCTATTCTTTAACAAAAACGATAATAATTATTTTAAAATGAAAGAAAGAATATATTAACAAAATGTTATATTAAAATATACAAATTTCCGTCATAATTTGTTTGCTGGAGAATATCTATTACAAATTACTAGGTTAAATTACTTAGGGGAGGTATGATACATGTATCAAACCGCTCTCGAATGTATCTCTCATACCTCCCCAAATGTAGAATTTTAAATCAATAATTTTAATTACACTTAACCTTAAACTGAAAGCAACAAGAGTTGGCACATATGTGTAATATTGAGTGTATTTTCCAGTAAAAATAATAATATTTCATACAAATCAATACACAGTGACAAAAACCTTATATAAATGAAGTACAAGCTTACATTTCTCAACACGAAAATGCACTTCCTTTAATAATAATAATTTCAGGTTAATAAATTAACTTCAAACAATTGTAATTGAACGCAATCTACAAAACGTCCTCTATTGCTGAAGTGTACGCTTCTCTTTTGTTTTTTTCGTGGGAAATATAAGGATGTATCAAGCCTGCCTATGCATCAATCGTATCCCTTGCAGTAGTCCTGCAAGAGGTAATAGGGGGGGGGGGGCACGTTTAGCGGCCCGTACCCAGCAGGGTATCGGTTAAGACCCCGCTGATTAAATGTGGAGGAATCACCAATGTTTTCCTGAAGTGGGGTGGTTGGCTTCGTGGACAACCCTTGGTGTGCGTCACCATGTGGAATTTCCCTGACCCGTTACAGGGACAGTTCCAGCTCTTTGTGTTCCGAACTAAAGTAAAAACGGAGACTTCGAAACATTGTACCTCCTGCCACATCTGGCAATAACCATAAAACAATTTAGTCCTAAGCCTTCGCGACATAAAAGGGATGCGATTGACAGGCTGCAGACCCTAACTAGCCACGATGGCCGACAATAAAGACGACGCCGTAAGAAATATGATTAAGATTTTGTATATATGTATATTCGGTAAATAAGTATATATAAAATAGAAATATAACGGACTTAAAAAGCTCTATCGCGAAATCAATCGTCCGTCCGGTAAGACTGTTGTCCACCAAATGCCTGGTCTTCAGTTCCTCTTCCCCCGCGATGTCCCGCGCCGGACCCATCGTTTTCATGTGCGTCTCCAACAACGCAAAGTATGGAATCATAGCAATGACCATCGCAACGACGACTTAACGTCCAAAACAAGGACCGTCATGGGAGCAAGCCGAGAGCCAGCGGTCCGTGATAAAACACGCTCCCAATCTGTAAGACATTATGTAATGGAAATACTTAATTGTTGCTTAATAACCTTACAAAATTTTATCGTAGAATTAGAAGGCGTGAAACATTACCTGAAATATGGTACTTATTGCTTTCTGCTTTTAATACCGATTATTTTTTAATCTTGTAAAAAGTCCGCCTGTAACAAATAATCGTAGAAATTTCGATAAGTGTGGTATAAAAGTAAAAGTTTGTTTCAATACTTCGTCGAACATCATGCATACCTGCGACACGCCTGTACTAGCCTGGCGCAGGTTGACCGAACCGGACTCGGCAAGTAATTTGCAACGTAGATCATCATCTGCATGTTTTCTTCTGTCTTCTGTTGTGTCCGCTCCTGTGAACTTAGAAATGGGTCTGAAAAAATTAACGGGTGAATTAAATTTATTATTTCTTTCGCCACTTTCATGGGAATCTTACGGCGGCGTCGATCTACTCGCGTGATCGTAAGGATCCGCGAGGAACAATGTCATTGCAGACAGTTTTGACCACCGATACAGTCAGTGGTCCTGCGCTGTACAGCGCGATGCGACGCCTAATTGATCGAATGTATTATATCTTTCGCCACTTTCATGGGAATCTTACGGCGGCGTCGATCCACTCGCGTGATCGTAAGGATCCGCGAGGAACAATGTCATTGCAGACAGTTTTGACCACCGATACAGTCAGTGGTCCTGCGCTTACAGCGCGATGCGACGCCGGGCTAATACAATAGTTTTACTATTTTCGGAAAGTCGAGAAATACGGTCGCGTATAAGTACACGTTTAATCTAGACGGTATCCTTAACATATATACATAAATGCGGCTTTAAAGCTAGCATCTGCTGTATGTATTTCGGCTTGTTTCTGAAGTCATCGTACTCGAACCAGCGATCTTGCTGGTTTATGAGCGCCGTGTAATGACCAAGGGATGTCATGCTTGCCCCCCCCGTAGTGAGGCACAACACCTGCCAACACGTAATTATCGGCCTCTATTTGTAATGTTAAAGGAAATTCATTTAATAATACTCTTCTATTACAATCTTCGTAACTTATCTCAATAAAAATAAATAATCCGTAAGAATATTTTATATGCACATGCTTGTCACAACACCGTTGCTGAAATTTTGTATCATTGGTGATTAAACTTTGTAAGTCCCTCACCCCGCATGTTTGCATCGTGTTGTGATTAATTGGAAATAACACAGACTTTCGATCGGATGTTGATCCGCATATATCACAACGTGATGTTGTAATCACACTTGGAATATCGATGAAAATTTTTTCGCACAAATACGCAATATTAGATGCAGCATCTATAATCTGTATATTATTTACCACTGTTGGTTTAACAAAAAATTCTACAGTTTTTAATAATAATGCTCGCATTTTATAAATGCTGTTACACGGTCCTTTCCGTAAAAATTCTCTTACAAATAGAAAACATTGTTTCTCGCTATTTTCTATATTGTTTCTTACATTATCATTATAACATGAATGAGCTAATATTTGCATTATACTATCAAAACCACATGTATTTTTAACTACTGTTTTATGGCTGCTCATCGTTCGAATTGTACACAGGTTTCCATTCGCAAGGATTCCAATGCCAAGGGATCTTGCTGTTTTTGCGTTCGGATCCCAATCAGGCCTCGTATCTAAGTATGTTCGATTAACCTTTTTGGGATCGTTTTTGTTGCGCCAATTTTGTTCAAATTGTAAATCCTGATTTGAATCAATTGCGGAGTCCGACTCACAATCAGGTGTATCGGTTGTTATAATAGGATCGTTTCTGGAGACAGTAGTTGTTGGTTCTGTTTTATTGTCGTCTTGTGCCACATCTTTTATTTCAATATATTCGTCATTCCCATCAGTGTCAGATGTATGTGTATTTTCTCGAGTTTCGTTGTCGTCTTGCACCACTTCTTTTGTTTCAATATATTCGTCATTCCCGTCAGTGTCAGATGTGTGTGCATTTCCTCGAGCTTCTGCCATTGCTAATTTTGCTCTACCAGAAAACGATTTTATGTGAATACTTACAAATTTGTCCACGCGCAGCGGTTTTGGTAAACCATTTAATAAACGATGTTTGATATCGTTCATTTCTGATTCGACGGCACTGGAACTAGCGTGTAATTTGCCAAATTGAAATTTCTCCATCATTAACCCAGTATATAATGGGAAATATGGTAGTAAATTACTAATGTTTCTAGCCATTTGCGGGCTATAATATGGATTTATCTCTGTACCATTTTTTTCATTTTCCCCTTGATTTTTAATATTTAAGCAAAACTCGCGACACCATGAGAATACCAACGTTTCATCGTTAAATTCTTGTGACTCTAATTCGTGGTCTCCAAAATTAGACTCGCACGTGGGATCATCATTTGTTTCGACATCTGCCATTTCCGCGAACTTTTCCTTACCCTTAATGACATTGATCATGTAAATGCGAGCCTCTTCCGATAATGTTTTTTGTCCACATTCGTCTAAACCGCATGTCTGTGCATAACATAAAATTAATAAATGTTTGACGAAAACTTTAAAGTTTTCAAAAGCTATTTGATTCGTCAGTTGCCCCATAGCCAATAGATAAAAGGTTTTGACTTGCGCGATGAAGAGATTTTATAGGCTTCCAACGTGATACAAAATGCATATAATGGCAAATGTCGAGTCTTACGAATGAACGTGGCAAAGTCAGAAGTGACTCGTTTGTTAAACATAAAAAACATTTGGATAGATAATCTTTTAGATTTTTACATTGGGCAAAAACTCTCGTTATAGCACCCAAAAGCGCTTTATCGAAATCACAAGTTACCTCTTGTGGTAGTGGAAACTTAGTTATGTGACTGGAACCCAGACGAATTATTTCGTACAGCCAATTTTGTATTGCGTTCGTATTCTGCGTAGAACTTAGCATTTGGAACACTGGCATTTTGGATGTAGGTGTCTCGGCAACAATTTGATATAAATAAATGTGTGGGCACAAATTTCCATTAGGCGTACGCAGTTTTTTAACAAGCGATCCAGTGGCATCAATAAATATTCTTCGATAATATTGAATATAAACGGCTGTTTGTTCCACTGTCCAGTAATGGACAAAAAACGGATCTAAACCTATAGAGTGAATAGAACCCGGATGATACTTATATTTCATTTGTGAAATGCTGTTTACTGGATCGGTTGAAGTAATTTCTAAATTCTTGTTTATTAATTGCTCCTTAGCTTTTCGCAACACGCATGGTTTCGGTAAATGTGGAGGCTCGGGATCACCAATCTCCATCAGATTATCTGCTTCTGTTCTTCGCCACATGCTAGGCAAAGTTTTATTATCGACCATCGTTTTTGCAATTGCAATTCTGCGACTGCCTTTTAACTGTCTTCTTTTGTTATGTTTAATGGTCGATACGAAACCTTCCACTTCGCATTCAAAAATTACTTCCGATTGGGGCAATGGTTTATTTACAACACATCCTGCAAATTTAGCCTGGCATTCGGAACAAGATCCTGATATTTTCAAATACAAACCCTGCTCTGAAACTTTACACCTTTTGAATGCGAAGGGACATGGAAGTTTTACTTCTTTATATATAGCTGCAAACAGTACGTCAGACCAAACTTTTCTTTGAAGCGTAGAATACGTTCGATTTTGACCTTCATTGTTTGCATATTCCATGTTTTCCGGTTTTATTTTTATCCACTCTTTATGTGACAGGATCACATTAAACCGAATTACGTTATCAGAAATGCTCTCCGTCGAAGCATCTAAATCAATAAAAGACAAATCTTCTTGAATATTGTGGAAATCTAATACTTTTTTCCAAATATCGTATCGATTCTGCTTGCACATGACATAAATATACTTCGGTTTCAGTATCTGATTCATACGATTCGAAATATCTTTATAAACTGCGTCACTTGGAACAACAGGCAAGCCACGACTATCAGCCAGATGCTTATAATCTTCTGAGAGAATTATATTCAAAAGTTGATCTACAGTATTCATTTTGAAGATATGTATAATATTCTCAATAAAGGAAACCCTGAATGAAAAAAGATTGGTCCAACTTTCTTAATCTTCAAGTGACTTCGTACTTACCAAATAGAAGGACAATGAAATGTGCTCTAGATGTAAACTAGAGCAAGCCCAATCAATAACACAAATAACACACATATAACGAACTTAACTAACGAAACACCACCTAAAACGAGCAAAACGAAACACAAACTAAACAGTAAGTTTAAAATGCATAAGAAATGCTTAAAACGTCTCACTGTGCAGTTGCTGCTCGAATGGTTCTGTTTCAACTGAATGTAAAGAGAAAGTCGAAGGCTTTTCTGCACCATAACATAAACACGTGAAGTGTCTATCGTCTAAGCAGTTCCTTCGTAGGAACTCCATAGCTCCTTACAGAGTCGCCCCTAGAGTTTGCGGGACCCGGGGCAAAAGTCGATCTTATTTAAAACATCTAATTGACTGTGTCCACACGCAGTATCTAATTAAACTTATATTTATATAAGTGGATAAAATTGTATACTTACCATAATCAGAAAACCTAACATGAAAATAAATAAATAACACACATAAGCACAATAGCACAAAAAACGTAAATCGAAAATTAACAATTCTGTTACGACCGACATTTTGTTGCATGCCTGACTTTACCATGTTGCTATGGATGCTTCGGGTATTTATTAGTTTCTAAGATATTAATAAAAAATTATTGTTAATTCTTTTTAGAATTTTGTTTGAATTACATACACGTAGCTGCGAACCCCCCTAACGAGGGGCCCTCTCGCCCTCTAAACCTAATATATCGATATTTCAGGCACGATGAACGCAGGTGTATCTGATTCCGAATAAATACCAAAATATTTTATGAATATCTCGAAATCTAAAGGAGTCCGGTGGTAACATCTATAGAGAAAAGTTATTTAAAATGTTGATCTTAACATATTTCAAGGTCATTAAAGTCGGTGGGTGAGGACCCTATTCCCAATAATTAACTTACATTTTTACGACATTTCGCAATGCTGCCGCTGATTTCTATCGAGCATTTCCTATATAGTTTAAAAAATATATGTGAAAAATTGATACCTGGACAACTATACTTAATTCATTTAATTTGTACAAAATGAAATCCCCAAGCGCAAGGCCCGGGGCAAGGGCCCCGCTTGCTCAGTGCTAAGGGCGGCTCTGCCTCCTTACGAATTTGGGACAATGTGTGCGAACGTGATACGTAAAAGCGCGACACGACGTACAGGGTAGAGCTGTATTTATTCGACCATTCGAATTTTCGAATAATTCAAATTAGAATATTTGAATAATCAGGAGTATTTGAATATTCGAATATTCGGAGCGATCGTATTACAGATTGTACCGAATAGGAACCTGAACATGCAATATTTGTTCTTACTTTATCGTGAAATTCTTTTTATATTGACCTTGACAATTGTTGGATATTATTCCGAAAGGGACCGGTGGCCGATCGAGTTGAGCTTTGGGGGGAGGGGTGGGGAGGGGGTGTGTGCCCTAAATCTAAAATTGTAGCGTCGTGTATGTATTAGTTTCCGAAATATTAATAAAAAATTGTTCATTTTTTTTGATATTTTTTTTGGACGTTGGTGCAGGCCTCCCTACCCGGGAGCCCTTCCGTCCCCCATTTTCCACTTTTGAAATTTTGTAACCACAGTCTCATTTTTAGCATTGCCAAACTCACATCGGTTCGCTACGATGCTTCACGCGCCCGCGAGCGGGCGCCCGCTCCCCCGCACCATCTAGCCCCAATCAATACTAATATCCGGAACAAGTTGGAAAGTGGAATACGTTGTGTCGGTATAAAGTCAACAGAAATATTGTTAAAAGGGGGGACCGTGGTAAAGTGATTAAAGAAAATCGGTAAGGTGTACCCTTTTATGCACAATTACCTCTGTATCTTTTGAACGCATTAATTGCCGAAGCTAAAATTTTATATTTCGGGTCTGTCCACACCCCTCGTAACACCCACCAAGTTTCATTTCGATCGGCCACCGGTTGGGGCTAGACCAGTGCGGGGAGCGCGCAAAGCACGGCAGCGAACCGATGTGAGTCCGGCGATGCCAAAAACGAGACTGTGATTAAAAAATTTCAAAAATAAAAAATAGGGGGACGGAAGGGCTCCCGGGTAGGGAGGCCTGCACCAACGTCTCAAAAAAATTTCCATTAAAAATTAACAATTTTTTATTAATATTTCGAAAACTAATAAATACCCGAAGCTACAATTTTAGATTTAGGGTTCACATCCCCTCCCCATCCATTCTCCCAAACCTCATCTCGATCGGCCACCGGTCCCTTTCGGAAGTACAGCCCAATTGTTTGTTTTTCAAACGATAAATTTGGAATCTTTGGATCTATGAATTTTGCAACCAAATGTATAAATTCTATTTAAATTTAGGAACCTAAATAGTGTATTTAAATGTTGAATCATAATGCTCATTAATAGCAATAGTAGTAATTTTATGCTGTAGACTGTTTAATCCAGTATGCCGCCTCCTTGGGCCTGTGAGATAGTGCAGACACCTTTTGCGTCGTAGGACTGTTAAGTGCGTGACGAATTCGACCCGCGCGCCCGGGTCACGTATTGTAAACAAGCGAGCCTGCGGAAAGGCTCAGTTCGTCGTTCGTCTTCAGATTGTAACCACTCCACATCTAGTTGTAATAAACGTCCACGGTTATTGTTATTTCTTTGGGTTTTATTAAGACCACCTCCTACAATTCTTTGCTTATTTTCGAAGCATTCATTGGGAAACATTTGCCTGCCAGATGTCGAATAGGGGGCAATCGACATTGTCCCGTTTTTCAGGAATTTCGATTTTCTTCACTTCGAATTAATCCGTATATTGCTCTGTCGGCGGGTGGTCATTTGGTAACCAGCCGTAGGTACCTGTATGTACCGTTGTCCATCGCCGACTCTCGGGGCAATTCCGTCATAAACCGCGACCCTGGTGAGATGTTCTGTCCGATCATACCGGCTAGTTTTTGCGACCAGCTGGTTGTACATTTCCTCCACCTCGTCAAGACGGCAAAAATACCCCCTCCACCGCCGAATTAACAGAGGGGAGGTCCCTCCTCTTCTTCAAAAGTGCAAACAATTGGAATTTGTCACCTCCCAAAATTTAGCGAGGGCTCTTACTAAAGTCATCGCTCAGCTTATGTTTCGGCTCATATCTAAATAAATTAATAATTCATACCAGAGGCAGTAAATATTTCATCAACTCATTCACAGAAGCCTCTAATAAAAAGACTAATGATTATACTACCTTTGTACACTCAATGTACTGCAGCCATTTAATAAATAATTCTTTGGGCAGAGCAGACCTTAAATTATAAACAAAAGGACATGTTTTTTATAAACAGGTGAATATTAAAGTTGACGAGTTTCTTTAATTTCTTTATTAAATAAGAATAAATTTAATAAATTAACTACTAATTTTATCATTATATCTGTATACAATTTATTTATATACTATTTATGTTTTAAGTAAACAACAGCACTCTTTCTCGTCAAACGTTCGTGACGCAGATATCATTCGAAAACACAGTCGTCTTCGTTAATTGTCAACGCATTATTCTCGTTAATATCACCATACGGACAACAACGTTTTTTCCTCGCCTGGTCGTCAGTCGGGCCAATGAGTTCTTTTTCGTCATGATATTTTCAATCAGTCACTTAAAATTAAGTTGCCGAGTCACTTACAGCGCACACCACGAGAGTTAATCGGGCCTTACAACCCTGAGAGAAGGGAGAGACAATTGCACGCGTGTGGGTACCTTACAGAAACAAAGAATATAATTACTACTATTACTATTAATGAGTAAGATGGGGTATATAAAGCGAATAATACTGTACAAATTTAGAGAAATAACGTTATAGTAGCGAGGGAGAAATAAAAATATTATAGTTCCACAAAATCGTTTCTGGGCTTTTAGCTTCCTACAAAAAAGTCTGCTTATACTGTTTGTCACCCGCTTATTATGGGATACAGGTGGGCAAAGAGGAGAGGGCCCTTGGCCGACTCCGTCGGTATTGTCCACTAATTATTATAAAAATAATAATACTAATATCTATACGTTGTTTTCGTTTCAAAATGTATAAATTTATCAAAGATTAATAAAGTTACAAATTTATCATTTGAAAAACAAATAATTGTAAATGCCAATATGAAAACAATTTCACGATAAACTGTGAACAAATATTTCATGTACAGATTCATATTCGATACAATTAGAAATTCGATAGATCCGAATATTCGAATGTTCGAATGTTCGAATATTGGAAGAAATTATTGGAATTCTGTGGTATTCGAATATTTAGTTTATTCGAATATTCATTACAGCACTAGTGCAAGGCAGCATTTACCATAAGGCGCAGTAGGCGCAAGCTGGGGCCTCACTCACAATGGGCCTATATTTTAACCATCACTCTGTGTACTAATATTTTAACGTTAACCGTGTACAGGGGTGTAATTACACTGTAGTCGCGTAAGCTGTATTAATTTTTAAGAACACAAGTATAGAAAGAATAATAACATTTAATTTAAAACACAAAAGCTAAAAGTTAAATACAAAAATTAAGAGTTAAACCATTTCTTCGAACGGTACAACGCGGTACAAACCTAGTACAAATTGGTACAACCACGAGTTTTTAATTTTTCGCAAATTTTTTTTTCCCACTAGTACGACTCGACACTTTGGTTATTTCCATTTTTTTCGGAAACCAAAAGAGTTAAACAATTTTTAGGAACGGTACAACACGGTATAAGCCTAGTACAAACTGGTACAACCACGAGTTTTTAATTTTTCGCAAACTTTTTTTTCCCAGTGGTACGACTCGACACTTTCGTTATTTCCATTTTTCTCGGAAACCAAAAGTGTTAAACAATTTTTAGGAACGGTACAACACGGTATAAGCCTAGTACAAACTGGTACAACCACGAGTTTTTAATTTTTCGCAAACTTTTTTTTCCCAGTGGTACGACTCGACACTTTCGTTATTTCCATTTTTCTCGGAAACCAAAAGTGTTAAACAATTTTTAGGAACGGTACAACGCGGTACAAACCTAGTACAAACTGGTACAACCACGAGTTTTTAATTTTTCGCAAATTTTTTTTTCCCAGTAGTACGACTCGACACTGTGGTTATTTCCATTTTTCTCGGAAACCAAAAGTGTTAAACAATTTTTAGGAACGGTACAACACGGTATAAGCCTAGTACAAACTTGTACAACCACGAGTTTTTAATTTTTCGCAAACTTTTTTTTTCCCCGTAGTACGACTCGACACTTTGGTTATGTCGATTTTTCTCGAAACCAAAAGAGTTAAACAATTTC
Source organism: Andrena hattorfiana (assembly GCA_944738655.2). Taxonomy (NCBI): domain Eukaryota; kingdom Metazoa; phylum Arthropoda; class Insecta; order Hymenoptera; family Andrenidae; genus Andrena; species Andrena hattorfiana. The sequence goes on along the minus strand of OX122890.1, from coordinate 40,565,982 downwards.
TTCGGACGGTGCAACGCGGTACAAACCTAGTACAAACTGGTACAGCAGAGAAATTGTAATTTTTCGCAAATTTTTTTTCCCAGTAGTACGACTCGACTTTCCTCGACTTTGGTTATTTGCATATTTCTTGGAAACCAAAAGAGTTAAACAGTTTCTTCGGACGGTACAATAATCGGTACAACTAGTACAATACAGTACAATTTCGAAAAATGATATTTTCAAAAAATGGGGGGCTAGCCAAAATTTTTCTTTCCCCATTTTCTCGAAAACGCTTTCGAATTTTTGAAAACTCTCAACGGTACAATGCTCGGTACAACTAGTACAACTTAGTACAATCTCGAAAAATGAGAATTTCCAAAAATGGGGGGCTAGCCTGATATTTGGTTTTTTCTTATTTTCGCAAACTTTTTTTTCCCAGTGGTACGACTCGACACTTTCGTTATTTCCCTTTTTCTCGGAAACCAAAAGTGTTAAACAATTTTTAGGAACGGTACAACGCGGTACAAACTATAATACAAACTGGTACAACCACGAGTTTTTAATTTTTCGCAAATTTTTTTTCCCCAGTAGTACGATTCGACACTGTGGTTATTTCCATTTTTCTCGGAAACCAAAAGTGTTAAACAATTTTTAGGAACGGTACAACACGGTATAAGCCTGGTACAAACTTGTACAACCACGAGTTTTTAATTTTTCGCAAACTTTTTTTTCCCAGTGGTACGACTCGACACTTTGGTTATGTCGATTTTTCTCGAAACCAAAAGAGTTAAACAATTTCTTCGGACGGTGCAACGCGGTACAAACCTAGTACAAACTGGTACAGCAGAGAAATTGTAATTTTTCGCAAATTTTTTTTTCCCAGTAGTACGACTCGACTTTCCTCGACTTTGGTTATTTGCATATTTCTTGGAAACCAAAAGAGTTAAACAGTTTCTTCGGACGGTACAATAATCGGTACAACTAGTACAATACAGTACAATTTCGAAAAATGATATTTTCAAAAAATGGGGGGCTAGCCAAAATTTTTCTTTCCCCATTTTCTCGAAAACGCTTTCGAATTTTTGAAAACTCTCAACGGTACAATGCTCGGTACAACTAGTACAACTTAGTACAATCTCGAAAAATGAGAATTTCCAAAAATGGGGGGCTAGCCTGATATTTGGTTTTTTCTTATTTTCTCGAAAACGGTTTCTAATTTTTGAAAACTCTCAACGGTACAACGCGGTACAAACATAGTACAAACTGGTACAGCAGAGATATTTTAATTTTTCGCAAATTTTTTTCCCCAGTAGTACGACTCGACACTTTGGTTATATCCATTTTTCTCGGAAACCAAAAGAGTTAAACAATTTTTAGGAACGGTACAACACGGTACAAACCTAGTACAAAGTGGTACAACCACGAGTTTTTAATTTTTCGCAAATTTTTTTTCCCCAGTAGTACGACTCGACACTTCGGTTATTTCCATTTTTCTCGGAAAACAAAAGTGTTAAACAATTTTTAGGAACGGTACAACACGGTACAAACCTAGTACAAAGTGGTATAACCACGAGTTTTTAATTTTTCGCAAATTTTTTTTTCCCAGTAGTACGACTCGTCACTTTGGTTATTTCCATTTTTCTCGGAAACCAAAAGAGTTAAACAATTTTTAGGAACGTGTTACGAGCCGGGGCTGTGGCAACGCGAGAGGCCGGCGAGAAGGATATTTCCCAAGGAATACGGTTTATGAGTTTGTTAGTTAGGGGCGCGGACGAACCTGATGCGAAATCAGGGAGCCGCTAGGATTATTGACGGCGAGGACGAACCTGATGCGAAATCAGGGAGCCTCTAGGAATGGAGTCACACGCGGACGAACCTGATGCGAAATCAGGGAGCCGCAGGAGGGTGAAACGTCGTGAACGAACCCGATGCGAAATCGGGGAGTCACTAGGATGAAGTTCACAGACGAACCTGGAGCGAAACCAGGGAGCTGCTAGGAGGTTGGATTATTCACAGACGAACCTGGTGCGAAACCAGGGAGCTGTTCGGAAGTTGGTAGATTTACAGACGAACCTGATGCGAAATCAGGGAGCTGTAGTATACGGACGAACCTGATGCGAAAGCAGGGAGCCGTAGGAGGGGTGCGGTTTCGTGGACGAATCCGATGCGAAATCGGGGAGCCACTGGGTTGGAGAAGATGGCTTGTTTTGGTAAAGGGTTTGCGAACGAACCTGATACGAAATCAGGGGGTCGCGGGAAATGTTAGTAATGCCTCGTAACTCTTAATTAAAGTTGATACAACTCGAGCGGTAAAGTTGTATCAGTGGGTGAGTGCTACTAATATTATAAGGATCGCTGGGTAAAAGATGGATTTAACGAATCTACTCGATTTACACGTGAACACAATTCGTATATTCAATAATCAGTTATTGTACAAATATAAGTGTCGCGATTAGTTAATTAAATAATGTGTATAAATTACCAATAGTTGCACGGTGTTGACGCACTGGCGATGCGGGGCGTACGAGTGGCTGTTTCAAAGTGTCAAATAGAATATAAACCGGACTCGCGGATTCTATGAGGTTAACTATGATTCTGACGGAGACTTTAGCCCGACCTTACAGAATTTAACCAACTCTGTACGAGCGTGACACGACGTGACTCTACGCGTGACTCTATAGATTTTAACCAACGAGGGTTGAAACCAAAGGGTTTATATAGTCCCAAAAATGAGTAGGGATTCGTTAGGAATCTCCATATAAGGAAATCCTTCGGGGTCGTCGTCGTGTCACTCCCGTTCCCATGGTCGTGATCCAGATGGTCGAGATCATGACCCCCATTAGTGGCGTTTGATAAACGAAAGGATTTTAGGACGTTTTCCCTTCACAGACGCGAGCTCGAAAAATGGTTGAGAGCGACGTATGGGAAAATTCCACATACGTAACAAACGGTACAACGCGGTACAAACCTAGTGGAAACTGGTACAACCACGAGTTTTTAATTTTTCGCAAATTTTTTTCTCCCAGTAGTACGACTCGACACTTTGATTATTTCCATTTTTCTCGGAAACCAAAAGTGTTAAACAATTTTTAGGAACGGTACAACACGGTACAAACCTAGTACAAAGTGGTACAACCAGGAGTTTTTAATTTTTCGTAAATTTTTTTTTCCCAGTAGTACGACTCGTCACTTTGGTTATTTCCATTTTTCTCGGAAACCAAAAGAGTTAAACAATTTTTAGGAACGGTACAAAGCGGTACAAACCTAGTAGAAACTGGTACAGCAGAGAGATTTTAATTTTTCGCAAATTTTTTTTCCCAGTAGTACGACTCGACACTTTGGTTATTTCCATTTTTCTCGGAAACCAAAAGTGTTAAACAATTTTTAGGAACGGTACAACGCGGTACAAACCTAGTACAAACTGGTACAACCACGAGTTTTTAATTTTTCGCAAATTTTTTTTCCCAGTAGTACGACTCGACACTTTGGTTATTTCCATTTTTCTCGGAAACCAAAAGTGTTAAACAATTTTTAGGAACGGTACAACACGGTACAAACCTAGTGCAAAGTGGTACAACCACGAGTTTTTAATTTTTCGCAAATTTTTTTTCCCAGTAGTACGACTTGTCACTTTGGTTATTTCCATTTTTCTCGGAAACCAAAAGAGTTAAACACTTTTTAGGAACGGTACAAAGCGGTACAAACCTAGTAGAAACTGGTACAGCAGAGAGATTTTAATTTTTCGCAAATTTTTTTTCCCAGTAATACGACTCGACACTTTGGTTATTTCCATTTTTCTCGGAAACCAAAAGAGTTAAACAATTTTTAGGAACGGCACAACGCGGTACAAACCTAGTGCAAACTGGTACAACCACGAGTTTTTAATTTTTCGCAAATTTTTTTTTTCCCAGTAGTACGACTCGACACTTTGATTATTTCCATTTTTCTCGGAAACCAAAAGTGTTAAACAATTTTTAGGAACGGTACAACACGGTACAAACTTAGTACAAAGTGGTACAACCACGAGTTTTTAATTTTTCGCAAATTTTTTTTCCCAGTAGTACGACTCGTCACTTTGGTTATTTCCATTTTTCTCGGAAACCAAAAGAGTTAAACAATTTTTAGGAACGGTACAAAGCGGTACAAACCTAGTAGAAACTGGTACAGCAGAGAGATTTTAATTTTTCGCAAATTTTTTTTCCCAGTAGTACGACTCGACACTTTGGTTATTTCCATTTTTCTCGGAAACCAAAAGAGTTAAACAATTTTTAGGAACGGTACAACGCGGTACAAACCTAGTGCAAACTGGTACAACCACGAGTTTTTAATTTTTCGCAAATTTTTTTTCCGAGTAGTACGACTCGGCACATTGGTTATTTCCATTTTTCTCGGAAACCAAAATTGTTAAACAATTTTTAGGAACGGTACAACGCGGTACAAACCTAGTACAAACTGGTAGAACCACGAGTTTTCAATTTTTCGCAACTTTGTTTTTCCCAGTAGTACGACTCGTCACTTTGGTTATTTCCATTTTTCTCGGAAACCAAAAGAGTTAAACCATTTTTAGGAACGGTACAACGCGGTACAAACCTAGTGCAAACTGGTACAACCACGAGTTTTTAATTTTTCGCAAATTTTTTTTCCCAGTAGTACGACTCGACACTTTGGTTATTTCCATTTTTCTCGGAAACCAAAAGAGTTAAACAATTTTTAGGAACGGTACAAAGCGGTACAAACCGAGTAGAAACTGGTACAGCAGAGAGATTTTAATTTTTCGCAAATTTTTTTTCCCAGTAGTACGACTCGACACTTTGGTTATTTCCATTTTTCTCGGAAACCAAAAGAGTTAAATAATTTTTAGGAACAGTACAACGCGGTACAAACCTAGTGCAAACTGGTACAACCACGAGTTTTTAATTTTTCGCAAATTTTTTTTCCGAGTAGTACGACTCGGCACATTGGTTATTTCCATTTTTCTCGGAAACCAAAATTGTTAAACAATTTTTAGGAACGGTACAACGCGGTACAAACCTAGTACAAACTGGTAGAACCACGAGTTTTCAATTTTTCGCAACTTTGTTTTTCCCAGTAGTACGACTCGTCACTTTGGTTATTTCCATTTTTCTCGGAAACCAAAAGAGTTAAACCATTTTTAGGAACGGTACAACGCGGTACAAACCTAGTGCAAACTGGTACAACCACGAGTTTTTAATTTTTCGCAAATTTTTTTTTCCCAGTAGTACGACTCGACACTTTGGTTATTTCCATTTTTCTCGGAAACCAAAAGAGTTAAACAATTTTTAGGAACGGTACAAAGCGGTACAAACCGAGTAGAAACTGGTACAGCAGAGAGATTTTAATTTTTCACAAATTTTTTTTCCCAGTAGTACGACTCGACACTTTGGTTATTTCCATTTTTCTCGGAAACCAAAAGAGTTAAATAATTTTTAGGAACAGTACAACGCGGTACAAACCTAGTGCAAACTGGTACAACCACGAGTTTTTAATTTTTCGCAAATTTTTTTTCCGAATAGTACGACTCGACACATGGGTTATTTCCATTTTTCTCGGAAACCAAAATGGTTAAACAATTTTTAGGAACGGTACAACACGGTACAAGCCTAGTACAAACTGGTACAACCACGAGTTTTTAATTTTTCGCAAATTTTTTTTTTCCAGTAGTACGACTCGACACTTTGGTTATTTCCATTTTTCTCGGAAACCAAAAGAGTTAAACAATTTTTAGGAACGGTACAACGCGGTACAAACCTAGTACAAACTGGTACAACAAGAAAATTTTATGTTTTCAAAAAATGGGGTCTAACTTCACACAGATGTTGGCTGAAGGTGTGTGTAACGCGTATATACGTATATTATGGTTGACGAAAAATTTCTTGGAAAATCAGAAGAAAAATCTTACCATTTTCGACAGATCCATGAGCCGATATCACGATATCTCTGTCATGCGTGGGCCGATTTGATTGAAATTGGCCTTATTCGAAAGCTGATATGCGGTTTACATAAGAGAAATGCCTTTAAATTTAGAAAATATTGCAGGCCTAATAAGATATTAATGAAATAAATGTCAGATTAGGTTGGAATAGCCCCGCGACGAGTAAATGTACACGGCAACGACATATCGACATGTACAGGGTGTTTTTCATGTACTTGGCGTCGAGACGCTACCGCGTCTCTAGATATTGTTGTGTCGTGTATTCACCCGCGTATCATTCTACTCCTTTGCGTCGGGGTGGCCTGCGATGGAAACACCCCGACGCAACAGTATTAATCTTCCACGCGATGCTAAGCATCAATATCCAGACAAATCACCTCAACGTATCCAGAAGGTAAACGTAATTATGGAATTGAATAATTGCCGATTATCTACGTCGCGGAACTCGAGATCCACATTATCTGCAAGACAGAAAAGTAGGGTTATACGCGACGTGCGAATATTTAGCGTCTTGTATTGTAGAAAATAATTTAACACATGTTTTCTTATAAACGTTAATGTTCGCAGGAGCATGCATGATCGCCTAGGGTGTGTACTGTGTGGAAATGGAGCTGAAGTAAGTATGGCATATATCCTGTTTATTCATACGTTACGTTTAATTTTATACTAATATTGTATTTGTTTTCAGCGCTAACACAACAGGAAACATGATGCTTCTACACAAAAAAGAAGTCGAAAATATTGAATGAAATTTTTTGATATCGGACCTACCTGTACCAGTGGTTACAGGACGTGGATTTGTAAATGTAAATGTTGAAAGTCCCTCTTCGGATTTATATGCGCTACTTATAGTAACAATTGTAATCACCGATCTTGTACATTATTAAAAAATAAAATAAATACTTTTTGAAATAAGTAGAATTAATTATTTAATAAACTGCAGAATGTGCTTGGTGGTTATGCAAGGGTAGGGATACACCTATAGAAATCATGATACACATGTGTTGGTGCGTAGGGGCGGTCATGTGACGTCACGCGTAGGGAATTATTTGGTAATTCTGGCCCTCACTCAGATGGCGCTGTTGGCTATGCCAAGCAGACGGCAGAATATGCTGCCGATCTGACATCGGGCACTGTCATCAGGGTCTGCACCTTAGAACGCAGCCAAATGCGGACACAGGCGACTACGGTTCTGACGTCAGATTCTGCTCCCCAGATCTGGCTATCAGGGAACTTAAACCCCTCCTAATTTGGTGTAGACTACATCGTATTTCAGCTTGAACGAAATCCCTGACATCGTTTGCAAAAAGTGATCAATTTGGTGTGGAATGACCCATCTCTAACTTGAACGCCTGCATCCCATGGCAAGCCAAGTCAAAGCGCCGTGTGGCGAGATCTCTCCGCTGTATCAAATTCTCACTCTATAAAAATAAGTTACACGTACGCAAGGTTAAGTAGCCCGCATGCAGAGTTAGGACCGATTAATCTGCAGTGATGAAGGGGAAACTCCTACAGTGAACTGACGCCACTTGGTTGGCTTGGCGCTGGCATGCGGGCCGCATGCAGCATTTCACATACTTTAGAGTAGTGCATGAGTTGGACGCAATTCTCAAATTACAGGTCGGTAACACAGTTTCGCTGGAAACACAAACCTTCATAAACCCTAACCTAGAATTACACACTTTTGACCGCAAATACTGAAACAATTATACAAAAACTGTACAAAAAACATTATGAAAGCTGTATAAAAGCTGTATGAAAACAATATAAAAACTGTATAAAATCTGTTTGCAAACATTCGGTCAAAAACATTTAAACAAATGCATCTGCGTTTTCTGTTTTTCATTGTGCTGGGAGCATTCATAAACATTTGTATGTATGTAGATATAATTAGGCTTTACCTGTTCGATCTATCCATACTTCGTGGATGGTTTGGGTTACTTAGACAGCGGTTACAATCCCTGGTTTCCTTTAACTAATGTATCGACATTTCTAAAATAACACATAGTTCTCTCAAAACGTCTTTTAAACACCTCTTCCAGACCTAACCAAAACATTTTAAAAACGTCTTACAAACACCTGTTTCGGACGTAACCAAAGCGTATTCTGGACGTCTTAAAAACGTCTGCAAAATACGTCCTTAAAACGTCTCCAAAATACGTCTTTAAAACGTCTTAAAAACGTCCAGAAAACGTCCAGAAGACGTATTACAAACGTCCATTTTCACAAATCAAACTATGGACGTTCAGACCTAAAATGGACGTAAAATAGACGTTTTTAAAACGCCCTGTGCTATCTGGGCGATTATGAAACAGACGAGGTAATGTCCTGTATATTTGCAGAAGAATGCTCAAAATATCTAAATGTGAGCCATGCAGAAGTGCATTTATTTCTCAGTATGAGAATATCCTTTCGGATTGCCCGGAAAGCGAATTAGTTACTGTATCGTCGCGGGGTGGGCTGATTCACCAATGTACATTTAGTACAAATTTTTAAGAAAATTGAAATCTCGTTTCAAAATTATTTATACTGTACAAATGTATATGAATTGGTAATAAATGACCTAAATGAAAATTGAGAGAAGTTTTCTTTCCCATGTATGAAGCATAAGGAATACACTGTTGCTTACTGCATACATTATTATTTAACCTATAAGAATGCGACAAGTAGCTAGAATAAAAAATAGAGAGCATTCTAAGAGCAAAGCAAAAAAGAAAACAGCCAAACTGTACAAAAAATAAATAAATATTTGTATCAATAAATACTTGTTTGGTCGTTAACCGACTCTCATTTTCTCAGTTTAATTAATTTTAAAAGTTAAAATATTTTACTTTATAAAACTTTTTATTGGAGGTGCATGAAGTCATTACAAATTTTGAAACCCACTTGGTTACAGCCGACTCTAATACTAGCCGTGCTATACAACGTGGCAACACCGTTCATGTGAGGATCGGGAGTCCTATTTTCAAGGTGCAGTTTTGTACTCAGCATTAAAATTAACGTTATTTTGTGATATAAAATTATACTAATATACAGTATTTTTATTAATTATGTGTTAGGAATATATAAATATCATAACTATAGTAAGTTTCTACTTACTATAGTTATGATATTTATATATTAATACAGAGGTATATTAATATTTATAAATGTGGTACATATTTTGTATAATCTCGGAATAGTTTGGTGTTGTGATGCATTATATTTGAAATATTTACAGAGATTTCAAGAAAATAGAAGTGTAAAACAAGTTAAAACCATTTTTGAACCAAATTGAAGGATTTAAAAATTGATAAAGGTACCCTGATAGCCATCTGTCGGCCGTCTGCCGGGAGAGCGCAGGATCTGCCGGCAGCTGCAGTGCAGTCTACGTCCGCATTCGGCTACGGATCTGCCGGCAGAGTCGGCGTGGCAGGGTCTGCCGGCAGATCCACGGCAGATCCGCGGCAGATCCTGCCGCCCGCCTGACACATCCAAGAGCGCCATCTGTACGCCGCAATTATGACACAATGCCCTACCCATGACGTCACATGGACCTACGCACCAACACAAATGTACCGTTATTGCTGTAGGTGTATCCCTAACCTTTCTAGTATGCGTGGAGAATTGATAGGCATCAGCGAAATGGAGCAGTGGATTACCTGTGGATTATAACCTGCGAGCAGATTCTGTAGTTCATTAAATAATAATGGTTCTATTTGTTTTTAAAGGTATGGTTTGTTTTTATTAATAATATATACATTTGATGCATCTATAAAACAGAAGAGAAACTTTCAATATTTGCTCTGTAAGCAGTGGTGATTCTACATGCAAAAATAAGTCAATTTTCTCGATAACGAAGGGCGATATCAAAAACTTTTATCCTATATTTTCGACTATCTTTTTTTGCAGAATCACCATATTCCCGCTTGTGTTAGTTCTGAAAACAAGTACAATATTAATCTAGAATTAAAAGGATGAACGTCGAGAGGTATATTTTACTTTTAGTTATACTGAAGTAAAATGGTATGTACGTTTTAAATTAGTGGCGCTGAAAAGTGCCGATTGATGTTCATTGCGAACGTCGAGAGGTAGTTCCCATTATAATCAATTAAAATGGGCACTGGAAAGTACCGTTTGGTTTCTTCGCCACTCTAAAAGGAGACACGCCTCTACTTTTAATAGGCATATTTCTGAAAAATAACTGCAGTTAAGTTTTGTTTTCACGTGACAGTAAATCATGACTTTTACTGTCACGTGAAAACATACCTTCATAGGTCATCTGTTTCTTCTTCCTGTTGGTGTTCGTTCCAGAAACTGCGGGGCCTTCTATGATCCTGGGATGATGAGGGCTTCGTTCGTGGACCACACTTCCTACTGCGTACCCTCTCCTTTGCCGCCTTCAGTTCCGCTTGCATCCGCAATTGGAAGTCAGATCGAGTGGGCTTGTCGAAATTGCGGTTGCGACACACACCGTCTGAAAAAGAAATGTATGTAAAGTACGTCAGCATCAATGGAACATACAGTAATAGTAACAATAATTCTACGTAAAAAGATGAAAAGTGCTTATTGCTTCGTACCAAAAATCGCCATCGCGATACGGGTGTCGAAGAATGATCTGTGTCCTTCGCGGCCAAACCAAGTAAAGGACGACGTTAAGTCGTCCGGCAGTGCTTCCTTGAAGCAGCACTTGACCGCTCCCTTCAAATCAAATCCGCCCATGTATTCGAAATACGTTACTTAAACAAAGCGAGTAAAGATTGATGTAAGTATATATTATATATAAAAGTAAATAAAAGAATAATTTCGTTTTCACTTACGATTTTGGAATAGGTGTCGTCATCGATGTCCTCAAAGCAGTCCACCTCCTGGACTGAGGACAAGGGGAGGACTGCTGGCTTAATGGGCCGGCCAGTATTATGGGTGGTCTGGACAGATTTCTGAATACTCATCAAGAGAGTATTCATTCTTCTGCAAACAGAACGGATGGAGAAGTAACGTATTAATAAACACGATACACGCGATACTTACATTAGCTCTGCCTCGATCCGATTCCGCCCAGCGAGATCTTCCATGCTTCTGTGAACATTAACATTTATAAGAAAATATCCTTACAGTGATATTTTTATAGCAAAAAAAAGAAACATGTAAATTTACCTATTAACATGGTTGAAACCCATGTTTCGGGCCAGATTGTGTCGGTATACAGCGCTCTGCATTACCCGTGTCTACCCCCTTAATAAGCCCATCTTATTTAAGGGCCAATGAATGTACGTGTAATACATAATAAAATTGATAAAAAGAAATTGTGTTATGAAAATTATTGATAATACATCCTAATCTCTTTATGCAATAGATATTGATATTTGTATAATTTATTGAAGGATGAATTACCAATATTTAGGTAATTCGATTAACATTTTATAATAAAAATTGTAATATTGCATTATAAAACTATGAACAATATTTAACTCTACGATGGCAAGTTATATGTTGTTGCAAAATTCGTTAAATCACATTCTTAAGTGCAGAAAAGTGAAAGATAACCTGGTAGTTATATCTACCTATTCCTAAATAGTCATGTTTTATTTATTTACAACTCTCATAAAATAATAATGCAAACCGTACTGAATTCATTGCGGAGTAGCAAAATTAAATATCAAACGAAAACAATAAAGATTTTTCATATCTATAGATTCAAACTTTTAACCATTTAATTCCGATATCTCAGGCACCATTACGAATCAGCATTTCAGTATGGTGATTTATAAATAAAACATTTTGTTTCTCTGTTTTACTGAAAATATTCTATCGTACATTTATTATTGCAAAGAAACTAAAGGTTCCATCTTAAAATTTCGCGCATTTAGGCTAGAACAAATCACTAATGCGGCACCGGAGTACCACGTGACCGTATCCCCCACGCCCCAAAGCTGTTTCACTCCCCTCGCCCAAAGTCGCAACTATTAGTTTGTTCCTATATTCCTATGTCCATGAATTAGACACCTCTAGTCGACTATCTAGAGACTGACACGTGTAAGGCTAGGCGCCACAACTCTGGCAGTTTTTCACACACGCTACTTCTTCGAATACCTCAGTACCTTTGTTATACACATTAGGGTTAAGTTTTGCAATAAATACTGTTACATATAAATTCAGTGCCAAAGACTCGAATTCCTTTTATGACTGCAAAGAAAACCGTTCCGTTTCAGTCTATGCGTGCATTGGTGGCATTGGTGGCACATAGGATTCCCTAGAATTCTCGCACTTCTAGCACATGAAGCGTTCAGTTCATGCGCGCATGAGTATTTGTTTCTTTACGTACGCTTTGAAAAACATACACCAAATTATGTGGTCCCCTCCTCGAAGTGACAGAAAATATAACCTACATATATGCTACATGACAATAAATGTTTATTGGATATTTCGTTCTTTTACGCTACATTTGTCAACTTTTTATAACTTAACATCCTTCCAAAATATAATTGTTACGCCGCAACGGTATCTTTATGAAATCGGGTATAAGGTCAATGTGCCTATTTCTAATCATGTAAGAATTTTGCTACCGAAAAATAGATTTTTATTATTATTTTATGCAACAATTGACAAAAAAAACTTATTAGACGTAATATTTAACCCTCCCTTACACATAAAATAAACAAGGAGTATTTTTAAAAACATTTTAACCTAATAATAGTCGTTTTAATATGAAGTATAAAATGTTAATTTCTGCTCAGCGAAAATGCTCGCATTTCTGCTCACATATCCACGTACGATTTATCTTCTAATTGAAATGTCTGTTGTATTTTGAATTTATCAAATAAGCTTCTTTCTCGTATACTTTAGAACGGTGAATTAAAAACTTTACTCATTGCTCCTTGATTATAAAAAAAAAATACTCTGTCGCGAGACGCATGGCGTGGTCGCTCGCAGGTTACACATTGACCGGTATTCATAGTCGCTACTTATTCTTAAACAAATGCTTAAGCATTGTTATAGCTCCGTAATTCCAGTCAAATCGACATTTTTGTGTTATTGCTTCCAAACTTTGTTACCACGTAAATTTATGCTTTCTCGGTCATACTAATAAAAACTAGACACTTCAAACTATCAATTCGTATAAAAAAACTAGCAAATGTGTACTTTTGCGTGGCAGTTTGGGTCCTCTGGATCCTTCGTAGGGAATTCGGGCACGGGACGATGCCCGTGGAACGCTAAAGCGTTCTGCTCCTCGGACGCGGATTTTTTAAGGGTGATTATAATAATAAGGATGATAATAAAACAATAAAACGATTGAAACACAAATAACTGGTAACTTCAATGAACTTAATGAAAGTACAGTATTGTCTCCGTATGTGCTCGCTGGTCGGGACCGGCGTTGAACTCTTATCGTGAACAGATCCCTAATTCCGAGTGTTCGTTTCTCGCTTCTTTCTGGCCGAAGGGGGGAGCGAGATGGAACGCTTTGCGTGCGCGGCGGGCGTGCGCGACGGGTGCGAGCACTCAGATGGAATCGTGACTGCTCGACGCATGCGCGCCACGGTCAGATAGCCAGGCACGACACGAGTCTTTTTTGCCCCCTAGGCGAGCTTGCCAAATTACGCCTTTTATTATAATACATTTATTTGAGATTATTGATAAGCTTACTATGAATTTTTATTCGTAGTTTAATCCACTTATAGTACAACATGTAATATTTAATTTTAAAGTTTATTTTCAACAATATCAGTAATGAAAATATCATTTTGCACCTCTTGTCGACTTTCCGCCCTAGGCAGTCGGCTAATTTTGCAGAGTAAAGTCATAAATAATCTCAAATAAATGTATTATAATAAAGGGCGCAATTTTACAAGTTCGCTTAGGGCGCAAAAACGACTTGAGCCGGGCCTGCGCCAAGATTTTGCGAAGCGGTTCCCGTGCTCACCGTAAGTGCTTGCGACCATCGCGCACGCTCGTCGCGCACGCAAAGGACGGAGAGTCACGGCGCCCAGAAGACGGAGGAAGACAAAATATCAACGCGTCGTCTGTCTCATACCGTCCTCGCTCGCTTTCAGTGGCTCTCGCTGGCTCTCGTTCCATCTCGCTCTTGCCTTCGCCGGACAAGAGTGAGACAGAAGTGGTGGGGATAGCGACAAGCACGTATCGTGTACACCAAACTGAGCACATACGGAGACAATACTGTATTTGAACAAAAATAATGAATTGTCAAAGGTTTTGATAGTACGTCTGTTCACTTTGGATATCAGGGCTCGAGTGGGTCTTACGGAGGTCCATCGGGTTTACACCTTTTTGTTCTTTACAAAATGTCTTAGTTTCTAAGAGCCAATCGCAAATTTCCTAATTAGTTAGCTAAATTCCTATTCGTTGATCCGATTCGTTTCGGTTATCGATTTTTGGAATAACAAGCGTTTAACAACATTGCGCTGGATTTTCACAACTAGAAGAAGGGAGGAAGGACAAGTTCATTTATTCAAACACCCGTTTCCAAGTGGGTATTGATTAATTTATAATCTTGATGTCCTCTTATTAAAAGAATCTCTAACTATTTTCAAACCCCTCGGGCTTGTGCGAACTTCACTTTGTCTCCCTATCGTATTACATTCGTGTGATCCGATTTGAAATTCGCGCTTCTAAAGTTTATACTGTTGCGTACCGCGCAGCCTCGAGTTGGTAACAATGTGTTTTCCACTATGGGAAAGACTTGGGGGCTTCTGCTAGGAGGTTGTCTGCCATGATAATTAGTCAGAGTCACGGTGAAATAGACAGGTGTTCCGACTCGTGTTCAGAATGTGTGACTTTTTGGTCCTAGTTCTTCTGGCGGCCGGCAGATTTCTTTGATGTCGTAAAGGCATTTACATATATATACAGGCCTGGTGTGGATGGGATCATCACGCGCATGCGTGGCCTGTTGTTTCTGGCAAGCCCAGTAATACCATTAAAGTCTCTACTACTACAGTCTCATTAATACATATGTATATGCCTTGTAGGTCGCCACGCCTCTCGCGACGGTCAGGGGAACTAAACAGAAATCGGCACACAAAATCGCTCGGGTAAAAAGGTATAGAGTCGGAACACCTGTCTATTTCACCGTGGTCAGAGTTTAAATTCGACTTTTGCATAGCATGTATGGAAGCCGCTCGATGTATTAGTGTTTGTTCTCTTTCACCGCGGAAACGCAAAATAACGACGCTAAAAGACGCGCATTACCAATCCTGCTGTACTAGCGATAACACGTTTATTTCTGAGCTTAGTTACAATAGCTACAATTCATATTTCCATCTTTAGGTTATTGAGAATTATAATAAAACAGTTAAGATTATAAGAATACCGAATATTGTACAGCTGAAGTTCAATTTATTTAAACACGAACGCGCAACTCCGAGCAGAGCTGTTCTGCGCTTCACGGGCATCGACCCAGCCCCTAGGACCATCGCCAGGCTGCAGGACCACGCAACATTTCTGGTGACAGCGGTGGGATAGCAAAAGAAGAATTTCTGCATTCTGCCGGCTCGGAATCTGTGCAGAGCCGTGGTGCTTCCTCTCTCCCCGGGTTTTCGCACGGTTTCTCCGAGGGCCAAGGGTAAATACCGGAGACGGGTGGTTTCAGCGGCCGTGCACGTTCCCTGAAAACACATAGCACACGTCAGCGTAAGGACCTACCAAATTCAACAAGCCGGATCTTGGATCGTCCAAATATATCGACGAAGAGGCCTACCAGTAGCAGCAGCGGACTCTAGAGATCGTCGTTGGACCGAAGGGAACTGCGGATCGCAGAGATCGTCGTTGGACGGGCAGCAGCAACGGACTCTGGAGATCGTCGTTAGACCGGAGGGAGCAGCTACGGATCGCGGAGATCGTCCCCTAGGCACAGGAACGACCACGGACCAACTACAGAAGTCGACGCGTCAGTTAGATAAGTCATAATTCTAAGAGCTTAGTTACGCGGGGCAGACAACCGATTAAATTTTCGTAAAATGCCGCCATATCGTAAGAAGTTTAAAAGATCTAAGAGGCGACGTGAGCCTGGCTTGAGTTGTGGTGATTCCTTCGAAGTAGACGATTTGGTAATAGACTCGCCTGGGACCGAATCTCTTCTTGAAGGGTCCCCGGTAGCCGAGATAAGAACGGTGACTATGCAGGCTCCTATTTCGGAATTTGGGTTGTTGCCCATCAATGGCGATGAGTTCACCCCTTCGAGTAGTGTGGGTACCTTGGATTGCGCGCGTTGCCCTCCTGGAAATTCATTTATGCCATTAAAGTTAGCCGTTGATTTAGTTCCACGTTTTGACGGGACAACGTGCTCATTAATTAAATTCGTGACCCAGTGTAAGTTTGCTGATTCCCGGGTAAAGCCTAGCGACAGGACTAATTTATTAGCCCTAATCCGTAATAAAATCGAGGGACACGCGGATCACTTGATATCGAATCGCTGCGAACTGAATACGTTGAATGACCTAATTAGTTCGTTAAAATCAGTTTTTGCGCGATCTTTTAACGTTGATCGGGTTCAGGACGAGTTGAAAAACGTATATCAAAGGAACGCTGAAAACGCTGAAATTTATGGGGCTAGAGTTAGCGAAGTATTAAGCCGCGGGATAGAAGCAGCCAAGGAAAAGTTTAACACAGAGCAGTTGATAGGTGTTAAAGTGCTCCTGAATCAGGCAGCTGTAAATGGGTTTGTTCGAGGGCTACAGAATCAAATCGTTAGATTGATAATTTCGAAAGACCAAATAAGTAACTTGGAAACCGGTATAGATATCGCGGCTCGCTTAGAACAGGAAATTGAACGTGGAAAACCTGTCGCGAATTCAAATAAAAAATTGATCACTCGAAGCACGAATATATATACGATCAACTCGGACGATCGCAAATGTTTTAGATGTAATCAACCGGGTTACCTGCTTGCAAATTGTCCCCAAGGCCAGGACTGTCGTTCTGCCTCGTCTGGCTATGAAAGGCCTAGATGTGAATTTTGCAGGAAATCCGGACATATTGAAGCACGTTGCTATAGTAAAAATAAGCCCCGCGAATTGAACGGACAATATCGTCTTCTTGCCACGAGTCCTGGGAATCAGCAACATTTAAACACGAAGGGCGTTCCACAACCTGACGCAGTGTCGAACAAGCCCTAATTGCGCGCGTCACAAATGCCGAGTCTATTACCCACTCAACGCACCCAAACCCAGTAGATCATTCGTGATGTCCTTGGCACACGATTCCTTCAACAAGAGATCCGCGGAGTTCCTTGTCGACACTGGGTCTTGGCTCAATCTGATTAAACGGGAGGGATTAATTACCAATTTGACGATCAATACCGACATTATTTATAACCTCACCGGTATAAGCTCGGGAGTGGTTCGTACCCATGGCGAAGTCATTGTTCCAATCCATAATGTTCCCATACCCTTTCAAATTGTGGAGGATGAGTTCCCTGTTAGAGAAACAGGAATTTTGGGAGTTTCATTTCTTGAGAGGCAGGAAGTAACGTTAAGATTCAGGGAACACTTACCAAATAGCCTTCAATTCAGAGACGGTAAATTGTCTTCTCATGCATTCTCGAACTTTGAGCTGCCCCCACGTACAAAGACTCTAATTGCGGTACCCACCCATAGCAAGTGTGTATCTGGTTACATGAGGAGGATAGATCTTGGTCCGGGTGTTTTCATGGGCGAGGCGTTGGTAAGCCAGGAGCACGGTTTTTCGGAAGTGTATGCAATCAACACTACTGCCGATCATGTCAAACTCAGCCTGCCACCTGTAGAATTGGAGGATTTTTACATAAAATCTCCTTCACCACGTTCCTCTCGTACCGGAGACCCTGGTGTCGATCAGTCAGTTGCTCATGCTCAACGGTTTGCCCAGCTGGTCAAGGCTCTCGATTTGGATAACCTTAACGAAACCGAACGGGTTAGCGTCCTAGAATTAATCAACGAGTTCCCGTATCAATTCTACCTTCCCGAGGACAGGTTAGGTCACACTAAAGACGGTCAACACTTTATAATAACTACCGATGAAGGTAGTCTACACAAGACCGAGATAGAAAAACAAGTAGATTCCTTGCTTAATGGAAATATAATCCAACCGTCTATGTCACCCTTTAATTCACCCGTGTGGATTGTCCCTAAGAAACCCGATTCGTCCGGAGTACCCCGTTGGCGAATGGTTATTAATTATAGGAAACTGAACGAGAAGACCGTTGGCGACGCTTACCCGCTCCCCAATATTACCGATATACTGGACCAGCTGGGTGGAGCAAAATACTTTAGTACCTTAGATTTGGCCTCTGGCTTTCACCAAATTCCTGTTGATCCCATTTCAAAGCCCAAGACCGCCTTCTCAACCCCCCATGGCCATTTTGAATTTAATCGAATGCCATTCGGACTGAGAAATGCCCCAGCCACTTTCCAGAGGCTGATGGATTTGATATTGTCAGGGTTACAGGGAACGGACCTTTTCGTATATATGGACGACATCGTCGTGTACTCTGACTCTCTAGAGGAACACGCTTGTAAATTAAAGAACCTTTTGGCGCGTTTACAAAATTCAGGGTTAATCCTCCAGCCCGAAAAATGTCTATTCCTTCGGCGGGAAATTGTTTATTTAGGACACATTATAACTAGCGAAGGAGTAAAACCCGACCCCGGAAAAATTAAAGCAGTTAAAGAGTTTCCATTACCCAAAACAAGGAAGAATATTAAACAATTTTTTGGGTCTTATAGGCTATTATTGAAGATTTATTGAAAATATGGCAAAAATCGCAAAACCGTTGACTGCACTTTTGAAAAAAGATACTGTTTTCCGTTGGGATTCCGTCACACAAACTGCTTTTGAAACTTTGAGAGACATCATTTGTTCGGAACCCCTTTTACAATTCCCTAACTTTTCGAAGCCGTTCCTTGTAACCACTGATGCATCCGATTATGCACTGGGAGCCATCCTGAGTCAGGGGGAAATTGGGCTCGATCTTCCCGTAGCCTACGCGTCCAGGACCTTGAATAATGCCGAAGTCAATTACTCGACGATAGAGAAAGAGTTACTGGCTGTTTTGTTCGCTGTAGATCATTTTCGACCCTACCTGTATGGTCAGCAATTTACATTGGTAACTGACCACCGACCGTTGGTCTGGTTCCATAACGCTAAGAATCCAACTTCTAAATTAATGAGGTGGCGTATCAAATTAAACGAGTATAATTATAATATAGTATATAAACCCGGTAGAGTAAATTCCAATGCCGACGCACTCTCGCGTAACCCAGTCGAGTCCATTAGTGCCCCAAATTTCCCCTCACGACCCTTACAACTTGACGAAACGTATAACTCGTCTTCGGGGGGCCCGCGGGAGACACTCGTTTGCGCAGACGAGTCGCCAATCTCCAGGTGACGAGGGCCGTTGACAGATTCTCTAATTATGATAATGAAGTAAAGGTGGCTTCTGTTTTCTTGGCGCGCGGGAACACAGAAGCCGGGCAAAATGAGGTCGTGGATAAGTTAAAATCAAACTCCAGTTTACAAACATGTATTTTCTCTAGTAGTCGTAATGAACACTCTCTGTCGCTGACCACCTTTTCTGAACGAGAGGAATTATCCGTCAATGAAATTAATATAACATGTGGGGGATCACTCCAATCGAACACTAATGACCAAAATCTACTCGGACGCTCGAGGGCTATCGGTGATTCCCAACTCCAGGAACCCGCTTCGAGTGGCGTTGGAGGAGGTCAGTGTTCGATAAGAGCGGATTCAATGTTTGCCGATGAGGGGACATGCTCGCGGGATCTTGACTCGCTGCAGAGGCCTGGGGAGCCTAGTAGGAACCCGACTGAGGTCGTGGTAGGGGCTGACGAGCATATTAGGAAAAATTCTACAGTGGCCGGAGAGCCCATGAATTTAGCGACCAAGACCGCACGGGGGATCCCCCTAAATCCGACCTCAATAGAAATTTTTAATCTGAAATCAAGCAAACTATTGATTACTTCTACAGACGAACTCCCAACCCCAACCATCTTTTACACTAAAGATTCTCTACTTATGCGAAGAGATAGTCTTGCCCACTTTCTTCCGCTTGACCTTGCCGTCACCTCCAATACTGATACGACAACTCAAGCTACGGCAGCGAACAAACTCGAACAATCTAAGCAAAGGAGTAAGACATATTATGATAAGAATATAAATCTTCGCCAGCTTAAAGTAGGTGACGTCGTTTACCTGTTGAAAGAACCGAGAACATCAAAGTTTGATCCAAACTGGGTAGGGCCTTATCAAATTATTCGAATATAAACTAATTTAACTGTAGAATTAGAATTAGGACCCAACAAAGTAAAAATTGTACACGCGAACAAACTAAAATTAGCTTGTATTAGACCGGATTTGTCTTAATATAATGATATAATGTAAATAATGTAAATAATTGTAAATTAAGTTAATACAACTAAGTTAGTATGTAGAGAGAAGTTAGGTTATTCTTTATCGCGTGCGTCATCCAGTGTCTGTAGCAGTCTATAGAAAAGTTGTTTCAAGGGAAACATCTTTTATGTAAGGGGGGAGGTGTTGCGTACCGCGCAACCTCGAGCTGGTAACAATGTGTTTTCCACTATGGGAAAGACTTGGGGGCTTCTGCTAGGAGGTTGTCTGCCATGATAATTAACCAGAGTTTAAATTCGACTTTTGCATAACATGTATGGAAGCCGCTTGATGTATTAGTTTTTGTTCTCTTCCACCGCGGAAACGCAAAATAACGACGCTAAAAGACGGGCATTACCAATCCTGCTGTACTAGCGATACAACGTTTATTTCTGAGCTCAGTTACAAAAGCTACAATTAATATTTCCATCTTTAAGTTGTTGAGAATTATAATAAAACAGTTAAGATTATAAGAATACCGAATATTGTACAACGCAAGTTCAATTTATTTAAACACGAACGCGCAACTCCGAGCAGAGCGGTTCTGCGCTTCACAGGCATCGACCCAGCCCCTAGGACCATCGCCAGGCTGCAGGACCACGCAACAATACTACACGCCGCTAGACGAGAGTCGCAACAGTACACTCAGCTCAACCGATTGTGACCGATCGAGATATGATTGCATTCGAGCTTACCAGGGTTGGCTTTTTCTCATCGCTAACATTCTACAGTATTTCATAAATATGGTGAGGGCACTGCCAAGCCACAGGTTCTCGTCTAGAACACTTCTAATTCATGTTAAAACACCACTGTGTCACCATGGAGTGCATAATCACTAACAGTGATTTATCACAGTGAGCGCAGATTCACGATCACGGTAATGATTGAAGTTAAATCACGACCGTGTTTGTGATTTTTTTAACTTGAGTGAATTGTTTACTGTGATCGTAATTCTTGATCTTGATTGAATTATTTTTTTATAGAATACCTCAATATAGCTTGTGTTACAGTCAAAGCGTGCTAATTCAGCGAATATATAGAATATATCATATATACATTCATAAATAGTCAATGCATGCACGCACTGATTTGATTGGCTAAAGTATTCACATATACATTATTTTTTTTAACTAAAGTGAAGAAATATTCGTTAATTTATATAGATCGAGAACGATTACATTGATTTAAAATATACAACTGAGATTCTATAAGAACAGTGAGGACTTGAGAATGTTTCGAGAGAAAGTAGAAATTGGGGTTATGTGGCGCGTGCAAAGAGCAGTTATGCTCTCCACTAATCAGTAGCGATCATAAAAATCACGGATCACTGTGAAAAATCACTGTGATTGGGAACGAATGTGATCGGATCACTCGTGATTCACAAATCACGGTTCTAGCCAACACTATATAGTCATAATTATATAAATCTGCGCGATCGAGTTTGTTCGCGATGCTATAGCGTAAATGACACCAAGAATAAATGTCAAATGACTTTTATTGCAATGAACCTCAAGAAAAATCATAATAATTTTGACACTATAAACGATAAACTTGTAATGTCCAAAGTAAATAAATCAACGGATTTATAATGGAAAACACAAATAAATGAAGCGGGAAGGTGGGGTGATAAGGAAAAGAATGGAAACGAATGTTATGTATTACGTAGAGATGGCAAGGGTTAGAAACCAGAATACAGAGATGAATAAAGTCTTGTGGTATTTTATTCGTAGCAGTCTTCATAGATCAAAATCGAAGATGCTCATTATTATTGGAAATGTATAGAGCAAAGAAATACGCATTTATTTCAAAATCTACTATCCGTTATTTTATGTTAATAACGGTAAAATAAATGTAACCGTAGCAATGTAAATTAAATTTTGTGACAGGACTGCCCGAACGTGTCTATTAGATGGCGTCACAGTGACGTTTCCTCACGAAATAGAAGTGTTTTAGACGGGGACCTGTGGCTTAACAGTGCCCTCACCATATTCATGAAATACTGTAGAACTGGTAACCTCGAATGCAATCGAATCTCGATCGGCCACAATCGTTTGATCTATTGCGTGGCCGGCTGGTTCCTCTAGATCCTTCGTAGGGAATTCGGGCGCGGGACGATGCCCGTGGAGCGCTAAGGCACTCTGCTCCTTGGACGCGGATTTTTGTATAATAAATATAATGAAAACAATAATAATAATTGAATAAAACGATTTGAACACAGTAACTTACAACTTTAATCAATTCAAGAAACGATTTTAACACAAAATAAATCTTTGAGATATTTTATTGATAGGTACGTCCGTTCACTTTTCCGCCTGTTTTACACCTTTTAGTTAATTACAAAATGTCTTAGATTCTAAGAGACAATCGCAAATTTACTAATTAACTAGCTAAATTCCTATTCGTCGATCCGATTCCTTTCGGTTATCGATTTTTACAAAAACAAGCGTTTAACTACATTACACTGGAATTACACACCTAGGAGAAGGGAGGAAGGAGAAGTTCACTTATTCAAACAACCGTTTCCAAGTGGGTATTGATTAATTTATAATCTTGAAGTCCTCTTATTAAAAGAATATCTAACTATTTTCAAACCCCTCGGCCTTGTGCGAACTTCACTTTGTCTCCCTTTCCTATTACATTCGTGTGATCCGATTCGAACTTCGCGCTTCTAAAGTTTATACTACACGCCGCTAGACGGGAGTCGCAACAGAGCATTGTGTACACTCAGCTGTTGCGACTCCCGTCTAGCGGCGTGTGGAATAAACTTTAAAAGCGCGAAGTTCGAAACGGATCATACGAGTGTAATAGGAAAGGGAAGCAAAGCGAAGTTCGCACAAGCCCGAGGGGTTTGAAAATAGTTAGAGATTCTTTTAATAAGGAAACTTCAAAATTATAAATTAATCAATACCCACTTGGAAACGGGTATTTGAATAAATGAACTCCACTTTGATCTCTTCTCCTAAGCGTATAATTCCAGAGCAATGTTGTTAAACGCTTGTTCCTAAAAATCAATATCCGAAAAGAAAATAGATTGACCAATAAGAATTTAGCTTATAAATATTTGATCGGCTTTTATATTTTAAGGACATTTTGTAATGAACAAAAGAAGAAAAGGCGTTGGCCTTTGTAACATTCACTCAAGCCTTGACACTCAAAGCTAACGGACGTGTTATCGAAAACTCTTAAAAACTCATTTCTGTATTCGAATCGTTCCATTAAACTCATTAAAGTTATTAGTTATTTGTGTTTCAAACGTTTTATTATTCTATTATCAGCTTTATCATTATAATTATCTTTAAAAATCCGCGTCCAAGGAGCAGAACGCCTTAGCGTTCCACGGGCGATGTCCCGCGCCTGAATTCCCCAAGAGGAAATTACATCTCCCAGACGGCCACGCAACACAGCTCAAACGATTGTGGCCGTTCGAGATTCGATTGCATTCGAGTATACCAGGGTCCGCTTTTTCACATCGCTAACATTCTACAGTATTTCATGAACATGGTGAGGGCATTTCCAAGCCACAGGTTCCCGTGTAGAACACTTCTAATTCATGATGAAACACCACTGTGGCGGCATCTGCCTATGATTGTCATAATTATATGAATCTGCGCGATTGGCTCTGTTCACGATGCTGTAGCGTAAATGACGCCAAAAATAAATGTCACAAAATTTAATCTACATTGCTTCGGGTATGTTTATTTTTCCGTTGTTAACATAAAATAACGGGTAGTAAATTTTGAAATAAATGCGTATTTCTTTGCTCTACACATTTCCACTAATAATGAGCGGCTTAGATTTTAATCTATGAGGACTGCTAGGAATAAAATACCATAAGACTTTATACATTTCAGTATTCTTGTTTCCTAACCCTTGCCATCTCTACGAAATATATAACATTGTAGCATGCAGAAAAGGAAGTTTGAGAAACGCTGACCATCTAGACGTTTCGAGAACACGCTTGTAGGCCGCCCGTGAGGAGGGACGGACAGCTCAGACAGCTTAGGGACTCCGGCAGGAGAGTTCGGCGATAATACCTGGACGCCTGCTGGAGGGACTAGGCACTAGAGTCTGTTCCTGGACGCTCGACCGATATGGAGAGTACGGCGATAATACCTGGACGCCTATCGGTCGAGAGAGTGCAGAGCATCTCATTAGAAAAGAGAGGAGAGTACGGGAGAATATGCCTGGACGCCTGTTCGGTATGGAGAGTTCGGCGACAATACCTGGACGCCAACCGAACAGGAGAGTACAGAGGAACTCCTGGACGCCTCGTTAACGTAGAGAGGAGAGTACGGGAGAATATTCCTGGACGCCTGTTCGGTATGGATAGTACAGCGATCATACCTGTACGCCAACCGAACGGGAGAGTACAGAGTATCTCCTGGACGCCTCAGTAGAGTAGAGTCGCGAAAGTACAAAGCTCCCTTCTTAAATACCCAATCGTTGAGAGAGGAGAGTACGGGACAATATTCCTGGACGCCTGTTCGATATAGAGAGTCCGGCGACAATACCTGGACGCCAATGGATCGGGAGAGTACAGAGTAACTCCTGGACGTCTCATTAGAGTAAAATCAAGTGCCGTTTGCACAATGGTATCTTTGAAAATTGTATAAATACATCGAGACGCAACGTCTGACCTTCGAAATTTGTAGCCCCATCCTGTCAATCAAACCATGTATTCCTTCCTAATCCGAATAAATCTTGTCTGTCCAGAAATATCCATATTCCTTGCAATCCAAAAGGCTACAACATTCGTTTCCATTTTATTCTTTATTACCCCACCATCCCGCTCTATTTATTTGTGTCTTCCATTATAAATCCATTGATTTATTTATTTATTTTTTTCGAAATATAGAAGCACACGTAAAGCGACAAATACGCATGCGCGTAGTATGCGCATTGGCTGCCCATGGCTTGATTTTCTGTAGTTGCTGCACACATCATGAGCTAGAAGTTGGAGGATTCTAGGGAATTCTACGAATCAGGTTATACCGTCTTTGCACTCGCTGCATGAAACGCAACCAACGCAACGGACCCAATTTCGAAGCGAACATCACATCTAGAAGGTTTTAGACAGGATCGAAACGGAAGATGAGAAGGGAAGCAAATACGTGGGGCGCATTGTTATTTCTTGAAGGCTTTTACCGCTAAGTTTTTCGAACGTGTTCTTATAATGCTAATTTTATAGCTATACTCTAATCCAGAAGACGTACGAGAGCCTGCGATTGTATTCAATAGCCTTGAAAACCTTCAATTTACCGCGGCCACGGATAATAAATAACTTCATTTTTTCATTACACATCTGCTTACCAAATTACGTTGAGTAAGCAGCAGTTCGTCCTGTAAAACTCATAAAATATAAGAAAATCCAGGAACCAATAAAGCCATCAAAATTCGTTAGGAGTCGATCTCCGATCCTTAGGACGAAGTAACCGATGTAGTTAGGAAGCGTGCTTCGACCACCGTCAAAAAGTCTGGAATTAAATTCAACATCCAACTGCATAACTAATTGTAAGTAAGTTTGAACATTACCGCGCAACCTCACGAGCATCAAACGCATCGAAAACCGTTCCGTTCCGTTACTGCGGTTCATGCGCTGTTGGAAACTGCACGCTATGAATCATAGACATATATAGGCGGAGCAGAAGCTGGGCCTATCGGCGAGGGGAACGTAGGCTTGGAAGGGAAAAGGCCGAGGTTCAGATACAAGCACATCGGTTAGCTTCGGATGCATTCGGCACGCATAACGACTGAGTTACCCGATTTACCTGCATCGCTCCCCTTACCGCGAACTTTGCCTCCTCCCTCAACTTACGCTCCGTCTATATACAGGGAGTCCCAAAAATGTCGGAGTTCCTTGGAGGGGGTAACTCGGGGGGAGATTTGAAACAACTTTTTCCTTAGCGAAAATATTGTCAGAAGCTTCGTTAAGGAGATATTAACAAAAAACCCCGACCAATCAGAGCGCGCGCCTTCCGTCCGAGCTCCCGCGGTAGCGTTGGCTACGCGGTAGGCGACTGCGCTTGTACTACGAACGTACGAACAATGAAGTCGGCATGCATCGAAGGAAACTGCGTTACACATTTTTTTTGTAAAGCAGAATCTTAAATAAGAATTATTTGAAGTGAGAGGACAAGAAGTACGTAAATTTCATTTTTAAATAAGGCATAAACGAAAAGGTAATGTAGCAGTAAATGTACGACATGTGATCGTAATTCGTTATTGAGGTAAAAATCCGTAATTTAATAACGGCCAACACAACTAAATTTAAACAATAATATTAGGTGTATGAATAAATTCTTTCCGACTGGATTTACATAATCAGTACAAAGCTACTGAATTTCTATCGCGGTGGTATTCATAAGCTGCCAGAAAAATGGCAAAAGGTAATTAACAATAATGTAAATTATTTCGATGATTGTGTTGTTTTCATATTTTTTAAATCGAACTGTTATTGTACCCTAAAATCGGAAAGAATTTATTTTTACACCTAATAATCACCAATAAATTAAATGTTGAAGCGTGAGTGATGCATGAGTGGAATACGAGTGATGGAAATGCACATTATTTTATACACTATGTAGATAGTTAAGGATAGGTCTTCTTGTAACGGTACTCGTCGATTGTCGACCAGATGACGGCTTTGCAGACCTGGGTAGAAGTCATAAAGCACGGCGCGAGGGGTACGTGGCGAGCGGCTAGGCGCGACTTTGGGGAAAACCCAAGCGTCCTTTCTTTCTGGTCTGCAGTGTCTCCCGCGCGATTTTTCGTGGTTCTTAGAGAACCAATCAAATGACCAGTTTAAGCGTCAGTATTTCGGCGCTAGTAGCGACGGCGTTTCCGCTTTCTTGTCTTCGTTAGAGTAAGCGGGTGACGCTATGGTCACTTCCTAACGATCGGTCAGACGAGCAACACCAGTCAATTGTCAAGTCATTTCTTCTTAATATACTTAGTCGTATTTAGTGTGACTTACTGAATTTACTTCTTTCGTTGTCCCTTCCCGCATCAACGTGAATCCATTCATTTAATTATACGTAAACGGTTCGGCAAAAACGCACGAGCATTTGCGTACGCAACATTTGGTCCTTCGAGCCGGATTCTTGTTCTGAAGTATCATTTTGGACTTCAACGTTTGCGGAGTACAACATTTCAGATTTCCATTCACCGGGCGTCAGACCACGGTTTTGAAGGAAGTCGGATCAACACTAGTCATAACAGAGGGACCTGCAACCAGCTATTTGAGGAGAATTCAGCAGGACCACGAAGCGGCCGTTCGGACAGCAATTTTCCGACGGAACAGTGGCAACATCTGCATCATTTTATTAGTGAGGATCGTTTGGCAAAGTCGAACATCAGCTCCCATTCGGGATTGCAAATTACTGCTTGGGTGAGTACAGCGAGTCACTGTGTTTTATACCATTTTCACGCTTCAATTTCAATCAATATGGCTCCGGATCCAGAGTCTGTATTAAAAGGGCATAAGAAGCAGCATGGCACCATCAAGGGCCAAGTAACACGCCTACATTCGTCCATTTGCGACACGGCGGAACTTTCCATTGACGCGTTAGAGACGCGTAGGTCTAAGTTAGAGCAATTTTACGATTCATTTTCATTGGTGCAACTCGCGATTGTGTCAGATGATTCGGTTCCTGATCAATCGGAGGAGCGTGCACAATTTGAGCAACAATATTATGAGGTAGCAGATTTAATCAGTGCGCGTATACAATCCTTGCGAATTGCAGAAAGAGTTGTTGCTCCAACGCGAAGCACGGATTCTCCGAGCACAATACTTGTAAAACAAGCCGCTGCGCTTTTACCTAAGATAGAGATAAAACCTTTCGATGGTAATCCTGTAGAGTGGCATAGCTTTCGTGACACGTTTCGGTCGGTAGTGCACGATAACGATGAGGTGCCTGCTGTTCAAAAATTTAATTTATTAAAAAATGCCTTGCGTGGAAGCGTCGCGTCGGTTATTACACCTCTTAACGCTTCAGAGCGAAACTATTTGGTGGCCTGGGACCTGTTGCAAGAACGTTGCAACAAACCTCGGCAGATTGTACATGCTCATTTGAAGGCGCTGCTGGATGTGCCAGAGTTAGTGCACGATTCTCCAACAAATTTAAGAGAGTTTGCCGAATTAGTACAAATGCACGTGGGTGCTCTTAAATCATTAGAACAACCGGTGCAACACTGGGATACGTTTCTAGTATTTATTGTGACCCGAAAGCTAGACAAAAATACGCGTCGGGCCTGGGATTGTACGTTAGAAAACGAACAAATGCCAGATTTCAAACAATTAGTCGCGTTTCTTGAAAAACGATCGCGTGGTGATGACGATGAAGGTGATTCGCATGCAACAAAGCCGAATCAAGACAAGAATCTTCGACCAAAGGTTACGAAGCGCGGGCAAGTTTATGTAGCGACAAGTAATGAAGTATCATGTGCCATATGCAAGGGAAATAATTTAGTGTATACGTGCTCAAGTTTTTTTAAGCTTTCTGTGCGAGAACGCTTGGACGCCGCTAAGAGGACCAAGTTGTGTACAAATTGTTTAGGAAGCAATCACTTCTCTACCACTTGCAGATTTGGTAACTGCAAAAAATGTGATCGCAGACATCACACGCTTTTACATTTTCCAGTCGAGTCGCGTAACGCAACTTCGAACGTGAATGAACCGTCTCAGAGGTCTACTGGCGACCAAGCTTCGGCAGTAGAAGCAAAATCCACGTTGACCGTAACGTTGGATGGAGAAGTTTTGCTCGGGACAGCCATCATAAAAATTCTGAATCAGGACAATAACGAGCAGTTTTGCCACGTACTTCTTGATAGTGGTTCTCAAGCATATATAATGACGGACAGGTTTGCGGATTTGCTTCAGTTAGAGAGACATGATATCAATTTGTCGTTTTACGGATTAAATAGGTTTAAAACACAGGCGAAGCACTTTGTCCGAACAATCATTAGATCGCGACATGAGAAATTTGAGTCGCAAGTTACATTTGTCGTCATTCCGACAATTACTGGGCTTCTGCCGTCTGTTGATGTTGATAGTAGTATGTTTAACATTCCAAAGAAACTAAAGTTAGCGGATCCGGACTTCTATAAGTCAGGAAGGATTGACGCATTATTAGGAAATAATTTTTTTTATGGATTATTACGTTCCGGGCAGATCAAATCATGTGGGGGATCAGTCATATTACAAAAATCGCAGTTAGGTTGGTTGGTGACAGGATCCAGTGACTGGCAACGGCGTTTTTCACATGTGGAATCGATTAAAACTTGCTATTTAGTCACGTCATTAAAACGAAGTTTAAGGCAACTTTGGGAGGTTGAAGAAGTATCCTCGAAGCAAGTTTTATCGTCGGAAGAGTTGGAGTGTGAGAGGCACTTTGCTGATCACACATCACGCGACTCAGCAGGTCGCTATGTTGTTAGTTTACCGTTCAATGGACGGGAGGTTCATATTGGTGAATCGCGAAATGGTGCTCTCAAACGGTTTTATGCCTTAGAGCGCAGGCTGGAGAAGAATCCAACTCTTCTGGAGCAATACAAAGAGTTTTTGCGAGAACCCGTAGCGTTAGGGCACATGAGCGAGATCATGCAAGACGAAGACCATTCTGGATATTATCTGCCGCATCACGCGGTAGTGAAGGAGTCGAGTGCCACCACAAAGGTGAGAGTAGTGTTCGACGCCTCGGCTAAGAGTTCCACGGGGATTTCTCTCAACGATGCGTTGTTAACCGGTCCAACCATTCAGGACAGTCTGTGGTCGATTTTATTAAGATTTCGTTTTCACATGGTGGTAATAACAGCAGACATCGAGAAGATGTACAGGCAGATTCAAGTGCGCCCGGAAGACACTAGATTTCAAAAGATTTTGTGGCGTGAGTCAGTTGCTGATCACGTTAAAACTTTCAAATTAAATACGGTCACATACGGTACTACATCAGCTCCATTTCTTGCGGTTAGATGCTTGAAGCAGCTTGCGATAGACGAAGCTGGTAAATTTCCAGCTGCAGCACGAATTTTTGAACGTGATTTCTATGTGGATGATTTGCTTACGGGAGCTCCTAGTAGCGAGGAAGCATTCAAATTAAGAAACGAATTGATCGCGTTAGCACAACTGGGAGGGCTCCATCTCAGGCAGTGGGCTTCGAATGACGTTAAGCTAGTGGAAGATTTGCAGGCCCATAGTACTCAGAAGGCTTTGTGTTTAGATGTCACAATGGTTAGGAAAACGTTAGGGGTTTTCTAGAATTCATCTACAGATGATGTATTTTATTCGATTAAACCCTTTTCAGGGTCACAACATTTTACAAAGAGAGCAATCTTATCGCAAGTTGCTCAATTATTTGATCCCTTCGGTTTGCTCGGGCCAGTCATCATTAAGGCAAAAATCGTGATGCAACAGCTTTGGAAAGCCAATGTAGGCTGGGACGAAATTGTTCCACCGAATCTTCAGCAGTCGAGGCTTGAATTTAGAAACGAATTACATTGTTTAAACAATTTTTCTGTTCCGCGAAGGGTAATTATTGACCGGGCTACACAATTGCAGCTCCACGGTTTTTGTGATGCCAGCGAGAGCGCATACGGCGCTTGTATATATATCAGAAGCACCACGATTCAATTCGAACATAGCGTTAGGCTCTTATGTGCAAAATCACGAGTCGCTCCGGTGAAATTCATATCACTGCCACGGCTCGAACTTTGTGCGGCTAGATTGTTGTCTAAATTATATAGAGAGGTTATAAGGGCATTGCCTACGGTCAGTTTTGATATGGTCAGGTTTTGGTCAGATTCGAGCGTTACGTTACAATGGATCAGAATAGCACCACATCTGTTAAAAACATTTGTCGCAAATCGGGTTAGTAAGTTACAAGATGAAACTGACCCTCAAGCTTGGTTTCACGTCGCTACATATGATAATCCTGCAGATTATGTGTCGCGAGGACAATTACCGTCGCAATTTTTAACCAATAGTGTTTGGTTAGAAGGTCCTCATTGGTTGGGTCAGGACGAGAAGGTGTGGCCAGTCAGTAAGATCGTGCTAGATAATGTTCCGGAGAAACGGCTTATAGTGTCGTTGGTTGCAACTAAAGTGTCTAATGATTTGTTGTCTAGATTCTCATCAATTACCTTCTTTAATAGAATTGTGGCGTATATTTTACGGTTTTGCCATAATCTCAAACATGAAACGCGGAATAAGGGGGAATTAACACCACAAGAGCTTAATAGGGCTCATACTATAATTCTGCGGGAAATGCAGGCAGAGGTTTTCAATAAGGAGATCTCTTGTTTGAAAAAAGGAACCGCGCTTCCTAAGGGGAGTAAGATTTTAAATTTAACTCCGTTTTTAGATAACGATAATTTGCTGAGGGTTGGCGGGAGGTTAAAACACGCACCGTTAAGCTATGCTCAGAAACATCCAGTGTTGCTACTGCGTTCGCATCACATCACAAATTTGATAGTGAGACATGCACATTTAAAGAATTGGCATGCGGGTATTCAGGCAACGTTAAATGCAGTTTGTCAAGGTTATTGGCCGATTGACGGCAAGAACACGACAAAGCGTATTATACGTAATTGTATACGCTGTTGCAAGATGAGTCCCAGGGCACCAGAATATATAATGGGACATTTACGGGTAGACCGGCTAACTCAGACTCGACCTTACCAAATCTCTGGTATTGACTACTGTGGTCCATTTTTTCTCAAAGAAAGGAAAGTTCGCAATCGCTCTAAGGTAAAGGCGTATGTGGCAGTGTTTGTTTTGCTAGCAAGGCTGTTCATTTAGAGCTGGTCACTGATCTCACTGCAGAATCATGTTTGACTGCTTTAAGGCGTTTCTTTGCCAGGAGAGGAAAATTGCAAAAAATATACACTGATAATGGCACCAACTTTGTGGGCGCGAAAAATGACATATTAGAGCTGCATGCTTTTCTATCGTCCAATGAATACAAGGACAAATTCCAGCATTTCTTATGTAACGAAAGCGTAGAATGGCACTTTTCTCCGCCTCGTGCACCACATTTTGGTGGTCTTTGGGAGGCCGCAGTTAAGGCATTTAAAAATCATTTGTACAAGACTGTGGGTGACGAGCTATTTACTTATGAGCAATTTAACACGCTAATAATTGAAATTGAAGCTATCCTGAACTCCCGTCCGTTAATTCCACTTTCCTCTGATCCTAATGATTTGGTCGCCTTGACACCGGCTCATTTCCTGATCGGGGATTTGCTGTATAATTTGCCTGGGCATGATTTGTTGGATGTGAAGAGCAACAGACTATCTTTTTGGCAACACATTCAGCGAGTGAAGCAGCATTTTTGGTCTCGTTGGCATAAGGAGTATTTACAGATCCTCCATACTCGCAAAAAATGGCATTTGGGGATGCTACACACATAAAAAACGGGGCTCTAGTTGTTGTCAGAGAAGACAACACACCACCGCTGCACTGGAAAATGGGACGAATTGTGGACATCCATCCAGGAGGAGACAGCATCATTCGGGTGGTTACGGTCCGAACAGCACAGGGAACGTACAAACGCAGCGTAAAACGACTTTCACCGTTGCCTATTGAGGGTCCTGACCTGGGTGTTTAATTATTGTACAGCTTCAATATTTCGTTTAGTTTGATGATTGATTGGGATTATGCGATTAGCCATATGGACATATTGTTTTTTGTTATTCTTTCTTCGGTGTATGCCACTACTAGACTAAGCATCTAGAATTAAGTGTGATTTTATATATACACCCACGTACTGTATCCTCATCTTAGCATGATAACTCTGTTGACCATATTCAGTTATATCCTGATGTTATGTAAGATTTCGGCAATTTTGGTTATGATATGTAGTGCATCGTATTATGATGTTTGTATCTCATATTATAATCTGCTATTTTTTGTTAAACGTAACCGTTCAAGGCCGGCGGCATGTTGAAGCGTGAGTGATGCATGAGTGGAATACGAGTGATGGAAATGCACATTATTTTATACACTATGTAGATAGTTAAGGATAGGTCTTCTTGTAACGGTACTCGTCGATTGTCGACCAGATGACGGCTTTGCAGACCTGGGTAGAAGTCATAAAGCACGGCGCGAGGGGTACGTGGCGAGCGGCTAGGCGCGACTTTGGGGAAAACCCAAGCGTCCTTTCTTTCTGGTCTGCAGTGTCTCCCGCGCGATTTTTCGCGGTTCTTAGAGAACCAATCAAATGACCAGTTTAAGCGTCAGTATTTCGGCGCTAGTAGCGACGGCGTTTCCGCTTTCTTGTCTTCGTTAGAGTAAGCGGGTGACGCTATGGTCACTTCCTAACGATCGCTCAGACGAGCAACACCAGTCAATTGTCAAGTCATTTCTTCTTAATATAGTTAGTTGTATTTAGTGTGACTTACTGAATTTACTTCTTTCGTTGACCCTTCCCGCATCAACGTGAATCCATTCATTTAATTATACGTAAACGGCTCGGCAAAAACGCACGAGCATTTGCGTACGCAACATTAAATAAAACTCACCCATTCGGACATTTCTTTCCTTCCTATTCGGAAACCTGTGTCACTGGGTCACTGTACCGATCCTGGTCATCGGTGGACGAAAAGATTTATGGTAGGGTAGCGCCCAGTGCTCAGCTGATCGCAGGTATTCGCAGGACACCACCCGAAGGTAAGGGTCGCAACGGCAAGTGCGTCCGGGTTAATGTACCGAATATTCACTTCACTGCACTGATTCTAACACTGATCACTTCATTTATTTTTCATGGAACGTGTTGTTTCTACGTTATAAAAATTGGTGGCCCCGAAAGGGGCCGATTACTGTTAGTTGAGCAGTTGCTCGATGTGGCCACCCTCAGCGTCTATGCACGCCACCGCACGTACAACCAGCTGCCTTTGGACGGCTCGCTTTGTGGCGTTATGTTTGCGACCGCAGCATGAATGCGCACGACTGTCTTCCAGTGAATCCACTAGCTGACGGTACACCTTATCCTGAAATGATTGTTGTAAAACAAATACAAAACGTAAGTAAAAAAAGAATACCTATAAAAAATTAAGAGCACTAATGGAATTACATTCAGGTAGCCCCAGAAGACAAAATCCAGCGGGGTCATATCCGGTGACCGTGGGGGCCACGCAACGGGACCGCCGCGGCCGATCCACCTGTTCTGGAAGGTTTCTTCATCAAGGTAGTCGCGGGCAATTGTGGCGTAGTGAGGTGCAGCCCCGTCTTGCTGATAGACCATGTTCTGTCGGACCTCATTTGGAATATGGTTGGAATATCGTTGGGCCGTACATGCTGCCAGACAGGATGGACGATCCAGCGTATAAAGTCTTTTTAGAGCATGTTCTGCCGGGTCTTATGGCCCATATACGGGCGTACCTCCAGAATTACCCTGTATCTGTTTAAGAAATAAAATAATTATTTATTCTTTATCGTATGGATATGGGAGTGTCGCCGAAGGATTCCATGTAGTTTTCTGATGAAAATCATTACAAATGTCGTGTAAATCGGACAACTTTTACATATGGAATACAAATAGCTAGTGTCAAAGTAGTCCGATTTGCATGATATTTGGTATGATTTTAATCGACGGAACGCCAGGAATTCATTGCCGCCACTTCCCCTTCGATACGATGAAGATAAGATGCAAACATTTGAAATCCTGAACAGTTTTCACTTCTTAATGATATTCCAAACCCTTCGAGGGTCGAAAGCCATAAAATTCGGCGAGGCACTGCGGGGTGTTGTCCTCGCCACGGCAGCAGTACGAGGTTGCTTTGCAAAGTGACCAAGGCGAGCTAAGGACTCTCCAGACTTTTCACTCCGCGAGGCACGCCTCGCGCTGCAGCCTCGCAACGTCTAGACGCGGCTTATCATTTGTGCAGTGTGTGACCCGACTACCCTCCGTGTAATCGGTCTGCGCGAAGTAGAGCGCAAGTTCGATGATTATCAGTACTGTTTGTCCTTATATGAGCAGATTTTGGGCTGGGTGAGGTCTCATTCGAAAGAGGTAGGTTCAGTGCAGCGCGCGCTGGTCATGGTTCGACGAGATTGTGTTGATATCTAATAATACGAGTGTTCAAAGTAGAGCAAAAGTCGACAAAATACACCCGCAAGAATCCAAGAATTTTTAGGTCACTAGAAGAGTTTTATGGCTTAACCGATGACCAGAGCGCGCTGCTCGAGGCACGGCACGAGTCTTTTTTGCGCCCTAGCTTGACAAATTCCGTCATTTATTCTAATACATTTAATTGAGTTTCTTCATATCCTTACTCTTAATTTTTACTCATAGTTTAAAACCGTTGTAGTAGAATTTGTAGTATTTCATTTAGAAATTTATTTTCAACAATGCCAACAATGAAAAGACCATTTTGCACCTCTTGTCAACCATACGCCCTAGCAGTTGCCTAATTTTGCAGAATAAAATCATAAATAATCTTAAATAAATGTATTATAATAAAGGGTGCAATTTGACAAGTTCGCCTAGTGCGCAAAAAAGACTTGAGCCGGACCTGCGTCAAGATTTTGCGAAGCGGTTCCCGTGCTCACCGTAAGTGCTTGCGACCATCGCGCACGCCCGTCGCGCACGCAAAGGACGAAGTGTCACGGCATCCGAAAAACGGAGCGAGACAAAACATCAACGCGTCGTCTGTTTCGTACCGTTCTCGCTCGCTTTCAGTGCCTTTCGCTCGCTCTCGTTCCATCTCGTTCTCGCCTTCGCCGGACGAGAGTGAGATAGAAGTGGTGGGGATAGCGAAAAGCCCACAACTCTCTCTCTCTCTACAGTATTCTCAACTTTCAAGCAGGGTCATTCCACGCGAAATCGGACACTTTTCGGAGTAACATTTGTGACTTTTGTGAAACTTGGATATATTGCAGTATTTACTGATATATAAATGTATACCAAAGGATTTTTAAAAATTTTCAAAATTGTGGAAATTGACATTCTTTCATTAAATTATAACTGTTGCGAATGAGCTTTTGGGTGCTTATACTGGGGAAGTAAAAGTACCTAATAAAAATTATGTCACTTAAAAAAAATTTTAGACCATTTATACTGCAATTGTTTTAAACAAATGCAATTTTATACTAGCAGGGTACTATGGTGAACAGACAGGTGGTAAGGAAGGGGAAGAATATGGTGGTCCTGTTTGTGGACATGAAGGCCGCGTTTGACTCGGAGGACAGGGGGGTGTTGATGAAGGCGTTTAGGGGGAGGGGGGTAAGGGAAGGGCTGGTGGAGAGGTGCGGGGAGGTGCTGGAGGAAACGGTGTGCAAGGTAAGGGTGGGGGAAGTGGAGGGGGAGAGGTTCTGGACCGCAAGGGGTGTGAGGCAGGGGTGCCTGCTCAGCCCAAGTCTCTTCACTCTGCTGATTGCAGACATGGACGAGGAACTTGAGAAGGGGGAGGTGGGGGGGGGTAAAGATGGGGGGTAGAAAGATATACACGCTAGCCTACGCAGTTGATGTGGCTATGATAGCGGAGGACGAGGATGGGATGAGGGGAATGATAGGGAAGCTGGACAGATACGTGGATGGGAAGGGACTACAGGTTAATGTTGAGAAGACGAAGGTAATGAGGTGTAGGAAGGGTGGAGGGAGGTGGAAGAAAATGACCTGGAGATGGAAGGGTAAAAAGCTGGAAGAGGTGAGGAGTTATAGGTACCTGGGGTATACGGTGATGGGGAATGGGGGGCAGGAACAGCATGTGGAGGAAAGAGTGAGGAAGGGGCAGCGGTAATGGGGAGGGCGTGGGGGGTGGAAAAAGACTATTTGGAAAGGATTGGGGAAGAAGGATTTGGTTGTTTGACAGGTTGGTATGGGCGGTGGTGGGATATGGGGTGGAAGTGTGGGGGTGGCGGGAGACAGGGAAAGTAGAGGCGCTGCAGGATAGGTATCTGAAGTGGGTCTTGGGGGTTGAAAGGAATACGCCGGGATACATGGTCAGGGAGGAGCTGCAAAGGGAGTTGTTGAAGGGTAGGGCAGGGATGAGGGCGTGGGAGTTTGAGAGGAAATTGAAGGAGGGGCAGGGAGGGGAGCTGGCGAGGGTGTGTTGGGAG
Organism: Andrena hattorfiana; assembly: GCA_944738655.2. Lineage (NCBI taxonomy): Eukaryota > Metazoa > Arthropoda > Insecta > Hymenoptera > Andrenidae > Andrena > Andrena hattorfiana. The sequence continues at coordinate 40,528,618 of OX122890.1, read as the reverse complement.
GAGATGAAGGGGAGATTTAAGAGGGGAAAGGTGCTAGAAGGATGGGAAAAGGAAAGGAAGCAGTTCTTCGGGGAAAGGGGATGGACAGTGGAGGAGGTAGAAAGGGGGGGAGATAAGAGGGGAGGAGATATTGGGCAGGGAGAGAAAGCTGCAGGAGGAGGAGAGGTGGAGGATACGGCAGTCAAGTTACAACAAGTGGTACGGGAGGGTGAAGGGGCCGGGAGTGCCGGGGTACCTGAAAAAGGGATGGGGGGAGAGCAGGTGGCAAAGGGTGGCCAGGTTTAGGTTGGGTAATGGAATGAGAGGGGTGAGGTATTGGATGGAGGAGGAGAAAAGGAGGTGCAGGGTGTGTGGATGGGGGGAGGAGTCATGGGAACATATATGGGAGGTATGTACGGGGTGGGGAGGGGAGAGGGGGTGGCAGGAGATGGTGGACGAGGTGATGGGGAAGAGGGGGAGGGAGAGGAGTGACTGAGGAGGATAGAGGAATGGAGAGAGGGATGTGTGGGAGAAGAGGGAAGAGAGGAGGGGTGAATGAGGAGATGAGGGTGAAAGGGCGGCGAGTGGAAGCGGGGGTCTAGGAGGGGGAGCGGAGACGGGAGAGCGGATGAGCGAGCGGGCGAGCGAGCGATAGAGTCGGCGTAGTATTAAGATAGTAATAAGTAGGAGGGTAAGGAATAGGTTAAGATAGATGTAAGTGGTTTATGTATAGAAGATTATAACCCCTAGGGGAATAATAAAGTTTATATAATACTAGCAGGGTACTATTTACACATTTGAAAAAAAATGAGGATATAGCCCCACTTGTGCTCTTTACGGACACGTTTTCAGAAACGCGGACACTTTAAAATTGGTCGCATGAAAATTAATTGAACATGATACTGCGTCGCCTAGCACCGGCTCGACTGGCTGAGTCGTGCGTGCTACAGTATAGAACTATATATGTCTTTCATTCCTAATCTTGCGTGGCCTTGAAAGTTATAGTATTGAATTTGTCTTGATAGTCACTTTCATATCGGGTAATCAAATATGTAGCATTCCATTAAAAAACTGAAGGTCACCTTCGGTTCACGAAAAACATCGCGAACACCAAAAGTTGACATACCGTATTATCTGGGCATAAAAAATAGTAAAAGTTTTCCTGTTCCAGTTCTTTTTTTCGAATACTTACCATTTGCGAGAACCCTATATAAGAATATCAGGTATAGCCGTTAGTACCGCATGGCTTAGCCACTCCAGTTGGTATTGGGCGACGCAGCGTCACATTCAATTACTTTTCATTGGGGCAAATTTTAAAGTGTCCGTATTTCTGAAAACGGGCCCGTAAAGGGGACAAATACGACTATATCCTAATATTTTTCAAATTTTTAAATAGTGCCCCGCTATTAAAACATGGCATTTGTTTAGAACAATTGCAAAATAAATGGTGAAAAATTTATTTCCTTTCAGTGAAATAATTTTTATTAGGTACTCTTACTTTCCCAGTGTAAGCACCCAAAAGCTCATTCTCAACAGTTATAATTTAATGAAAAAAAGTAAATTTGCACAATTTTGAACATTTTTAAAAATCCTTTGAAACACGTATATATATATCAGTAAAGACTACAGCTTATTCAAGTTTCACAAAAATCCCAAATGTTACTCCGAAAAGTGTCCGATTTCGCGTGGAATGACCCAGAATTGAAATGCGAAAAGTATTCTTTTCACACGCGGTCAAGTGCACACGCGCCTGTATACTCACACAACCGCGTATCACAACGCATACATGTCTGCTTGTGGCTGCCTTCGCTTGCGAGAAACGGAGACGGTTGTGCAGTTGTGTGCATGTGAAAAGAAAACAGGTTAAATGTGCATTTCCTTCGGTTTGCATAGCGAGGGAATCACGTTGTCTAAGAGGAACATTTGTATCACGTTACGTCCCTCTTCGTATCACCAAGATATATTAGAATGATGTTCACAGTAATGCAATAATAATATTTTCATAAATAAAGTACCGTAACATTTATGATGTTTCTGTAATGATTAATTACACCAAACACGGTATAATTTGAATAATACATATTTAGTTGTAATAAGTCTCAGCCGCAGAGAAGGATTGCGAATGAAAAAAATGGAGACAATCGGCAGTCCTTTTTTCCACTCGCTCTCTTCTCCTACGTTCGAGACTGTCGACAAACTTCTAAAAATGTAGGATCAATAGTAAAATCTCGATTAGAGTTCAAAATTGTGACTATATAACATTGGTTTTAATTTTTATCACCCCTAGTTGGGGTGGTCCCCCTTGGAACCAGTGAAGCGTGTAATATGGATCCTGCGCCGATCGTGTAACCCGATTCAAAATCGAAAATCGGTGACGGACAACACCGATGCAAACGAGATTCGCAATTAATAGTATTTTATTTTTGGTTCATTTTTATAATTTTTGTACCGACATATATGTGAGGGTTTTCTGATTAAAATGACATCAAACACGATATACGATAAGTGAAAGTTGTCCAATTTATGTCGTATTTTGTCAGGAGATTCTAACAAACATGTTGGTAAAAGTTTCATGAAAATGGAACCAAAAATACAAAAGTTTTAATAATTTTGATTGCGTTAGCATTGTCTCACACGCACACGGGTATTTAACAAGTTGAATGCCATGGGGGTCACCGGTAACCGGCACTCAGTTTGGCCGCAGCGCCGTGGGAGTCACCGGTGACCGGCGCCGCCAAGATTTGTTAAAACACATTATTAGAGTAAATGTCAATACTTATGAATTTTCCAATACTATCACTATTACGCGAGTCACGGATGACCCTCAGTAAGATAAATTCATTAAGCATGATTATACAACTCAACTTATCTGTTGTAGAGAATATTTCAAAATAATATGTATCACAGAATAAGAAATTCACCGTGGCGCCACAGGCAATCCATGTAAAAGTAGCGTGGCATTCAATGTGTTAAACTTGCTTCGTTCCGAGGCTTCCGCTTACATCGAGACTTTACTGTATATTTTCTTCTACTATGCTTGATTTTCTTTTCTGCTGTATGTTTTTCTTATTTCTATGTATGTACCACGTGTTACTGATTATTGACTTTTTACGTGCAGACAACGATTGAAGAACGCAGCGTGCCTCGCGGTAATTGAGGATACCGTGGCGGAAGCAGGTATCTCGTACGAAATACATCCAAGGACATCCGCTGCGGGTGATGTTCCTACGGACAAAATACACGAAGAAGACGTAGGAAATTTGGAAGATTTTCCAATTATGGAAGGAATTATAGAAGAAGTACATTTCAATACGGACGCAGAAGATATTGAACAAGAAATACATTTCAATGCGGACGAAGAGGATATTTTAGAAAAAGTGCATTTCGTGTCGAACGAAGAAGAAATTATACAAGAAATAGATTTCAACACAGACATCAAAGAAGAAACGGATGGAGATGTTGGAAATGATGCCGATTACTGGGTGGTGGAGACTACAGAACCAGAACAGCCGGAAAACCCAATTTCAGAAGGAATCGATTTCGTTAATTTTGGGCATGGTTTCGAGCAAATAAAAAATCTTCGAAAACATGCGACTACTGGCTGTGGCATCGAAGATTTTGATATTGTTAGATATGAACAGATTGGATTAGAAAAAGTGTATTATGTAGAGTGCATATATTCTGTCTTCGGAAGAGTGATGCCAGTATGGATATCGACCACGCCGCTGTTGCCGCAATAATGATGACGGGCGGCGGATATAATCAACTGGAGGACATATTAACTGCCATGAACGTGTCGTGTATGACGAAAAGGATCTACGAGAACTGTCAGAGTGGCCTAATCGATGCCCCCGATGTGGCCGCACAATGCGAAATGGAAGATGCTGGAAAAGAGGAAAAAGCATTAGCTATAGGAAGAGGCGACATACATGCAGAATCCAATATACCGTTTATCCTAGTTGTCGCAGATGGCAGCTGGATACAAAGGTCCTATCGCGGAGGAGATTACAATTCTCTTTCTGGCGTAGGAGTTATCGTGGGATACCACACGTAGAAAGTGCGGTACATCAGTGAAGAATAAATTCTGCATGACATGCCAAATATCATCTACGAAGAAGGAAGAACAGCGCGAGCATCGTTGCTTCAAGAACTGGGGTCGTAATCAGAGTTAAACTGGCATGGAGAGTGTTGCTATTGTCGAAGGCTTCAATTGCAGCATAGATATGCACGGCCCAATATACTCTATATTAGTTGCCGATGGCGATAGCAGTGTGTACAAAAAGATATTGGACAATGATCCATATGGAAAGTACATGGTGCAGGTACAAAAAATAGAATGCACCAATCACCTGTTACGCAATTTCAGTAGAAAAGTAACTGAAATCGTAACAAAAGGTCGCAATAAAGATCTCAGAGCTGCCGTACAGAATAATGCTCTCCGCCTGCGTACTAGTATAAAGAAAGCTGCAAAATACCGGCTCAAAGAAGAAATAACACTCGAGGAACGAATTCAAAATTTGAAGGAGGCTTGGCAAATGTACCGAGTCACTTTTTCGGTGAACACAAAGCGTGTCAGAAATTAGCATACTTCTGTAATAAATACTCTGATCCCAACACAGTAGACTATATTCCGCGACTGAGAGAAGCTGGTATTTATCAAAGTATCGAAGAAGTGATGCAGTAACTTTTCGCTAAAGCTGACAGTTTGCTGCGCGGTCTAAATAATAATGCTGTTGAAAGTTTTAATAATATCATTGCTAAATTCATCGGAGGCAAAATGATAAGCTTTGGACGAGGGGGCTCAGGGTAGAGTCTCCGCTGCAGTCGTCCAATATAACACAAAAGCGTTTAGCAGATTGAGTACGGCAATGAATAAAGAGCCGTCAACCATGTTAAGAAAGCTGGAAGGACGTCGGAAGCGTGCAACAGAAAAAGCAATGGAATATAAAAAGGAAGCGAAAGCATCCTTATTCCGAAATAAAAAACAATCGTGCGACCAAGATTACGGCCCCAACGCAGAAAAAGCAGATATGGAAGAGACAGTATACTCTTCCGAGTGTAAAAGGCACGCGGCTATACTCTTTCACTGGCAAACGAAGCGAAACGAGATCGAAGTGGAAACTCGCGATCAGGCGAATAGCGAAAAGTGGATTGGTTATAGGAAATAATTATTAACTGCATCCAATTTCGGCAAGGTATGCCGATTACGAAAGACTACACCACGGGCAAATACTGTGAAGAGTATAAAGTAAAGAGTATGAGGCAAACGCCTCATTTTCCTAATATATCACGCTAATTCATGGAAGAAGAATTAGCAATCCATATTTTACTGTGTGGCCTCTTCATCGATGACACTGTACCTCACTTAGGTGCAACTCCTGACGGCCTCGTGGACCGTGATATAATCGTCGAAGTAAATTATCCTGAATCGGCGAAGGATTTATCACCTGCTGAAGCAATAAATTAACTTCCTAAAATAGGGCGTAGTTTCGAGGGTGATAAAATGAATAAAAATTATCACTACTATTATCAAGTGCAAGGACAATTACACACAACGAAAAGGCAACGGGCTTAGTTTTGTTTATGGACGCCAAAAGAAATGAAGGTTACAACAGTACCAAGGGATCATCGATTCTGGGCAACAGAGATGGAGGAAAAACTGAGGATATTCTATGAGGACTACATGTTGCCAAAAATTATAGATAGTAAATACAATCGACAACAGCCGAATAGAGAACTTCCGTATATAAAAACACGAGGAGCAGGTACGAGTACATAAAAAAGTACATAAAACGATGAATGACAACATCGCAATAGCACCGGCGAGTGCATCCAGCGCATATGAAAAGCTGTCGAATAAGCAATAGCAATCCAATGTCACTATTGCACCGGCGAGTGCATTCAGCCATATGAAAAGCTGTCGAATAAGCAATAGCAATCCAATGTCACTATTGCACCGGCGAGTGCATCCAGCGCATATGAAGAGCTGTCGAATCAACCAATTGCAATTCAAAGTCACTATTGCACCGGCGAGTGCATCCAGCGCATATGAAGAGCTGTCGAATAAGTAATTGCAATTCAAAGTGACTATTGCACCGGCGAGTGCATCCAACGCATATGAAGAGCTGTCGAATAAGCAATTGCAAGCCAAAGTCACTATTGCACCGGCGAGTGCATCCAGCGCATATGAATAGCTGTCGAATAAGTAATGTTCCAAAATGTAAGTAAGAAAGTATGTAGAAGATACATACGGAGAGTGAATAGGACCGTCTATGACGGGGGTGGTGGTGGGCCTTTTCACACTCTCCTAATAATAAATACCTACAGCTATTCTTTCATATCAAGTGGAAATTACATATATAAAAGCGTAAGTATGACATCTACTTTTGTTATGCAAATAATTGGATTAATTGGAAATCATCATGAATGTTTCTCTCATATATGAATGTGCTTTAGATATTTCCACTAATCAGTATCAACGATTGAAAATCATGCTCTATGATGCGAGGAATGGAAGGCAGTCTTCTCCGTAAGCATAAAGATAAGTAAATAACATACATACATTTACATTTTTATTGCATTCATTTCCACTCGTTCTAACTTTTTATCACAGGTTCTATGACAACTATCTGTAATCGAAAGGGGTCAGTGCCATTGCAAGAAAATATTTATGAGAAATAGCCAACAATAATAATGGATTCTTCAGGAAGCGTAACTATCAGTTTTTGCATTCAAGTGGTATAAACACAAAAAGTAATTTTTATTAAATTTATTTATTTTTGCAGATCAGGGTGTACATAGGTACACTGGGCTCATGAACAGAGTTGAGCAAAATGTAATCCAATTTCATCTTACAAATTACGATTAAAATGTAATTGTTAAATTGATTACACATTATTTGCTGTAATCGTTCATTTAGGTAGTTGACCATTTGATTTTATCAACTACCTAAATGAACGATTACAAAAAATAATGTGTAATCAACTACGCAATTACATTTTAATCGTAATTTGTAAGTTGTAATTAGATTACATTTTGTCAAACTCTGCTCAGGAATATCGTTGCAACTACCACTAATGCAGGGTGGAGGAGGTAAAATCAGGACAGGGCAGGAGCACAGAAAATCCGCTCCTCCAAGTGACAGAAAATCTGTTCCTTCAACTGACAGAAAATATAACCTATATGCTATATCCGATTTCCTAAAGATACTGTTGCGGCGTAATAATAATGTTTCGGAAGGTGACAAATCCTAGAGAAGGAGTAACCAATTGCCCTATAAAAAGGGACTGACCACCCGCGGAGCTCATTATATTACTATTATTAATTAATACCTCATTAATATTCAAGTATCGTTTTGTAAATTACCTTGTTGGATCCATCATAAAACTTTAATCTAAAACTTAACCAGTGTTAAAAGATCAGGAAAAAGGGAAATAAAGGTGATTGTTTTACATAAAATCAGTGAGTGAAGTGTTTCCATCCCTTTATCCCATCCTCAAAAGCGGGCACTCGTCTTTTAATTAAGTAAACTCAATTACGAAAATGTGTATTGACAGTTCACGGGTTGCGCTGATTGATGGGAACTCCTATGAGCAGAACGTTGCCCGCGGTTTTACCAGAAATTAAGCGCAAGGCGTGATTGACGCGATTAGTTCTAATATCAACGAAATTCTAATTAAATGTTGCAAAAATGTGAAAAATCACGCTTGCCTCCGTCGATGGTGCCGCTGAAGAGCAGAACGTTGCCCGCGGTAGCACCTGGTACGGAAGGTGGAGAGTGATTTATTGGTCGATAAATAATAACTATTTTAAATTCTAAAAGACGAATGCCGCGAAACCATCGTGCGGGGCGACGTGTACAGTTAAGGAAACTATATAAACAATACCAGGAAACGCCAGCGACTAATTATAAGGACATTCTGGGAGTCGTCAAAAACCCAATCATTAGGAAGGACACAAAAACCCCGAACTTTGGTAACATCCTGGTCTGCGGAGATTGGGCAGCCCCTAAAGTAAACGTCGTACCAGAAAGTAACGGGATCCCAACGGGTCCAATCGAGTAGAGTCTGACCATCGTGAGCCTGCCCTCACCGCCGGTAAATTAAGGTATTTACTGAAAACAATATAATTATAATGTACCCCCAATCGCTCTCAACTATCCCAGAGCGTAAAGTCACTAGACCAGCTCGAAAGCGGATTGAAAATATAAACTCCCTAAAAATCGCGGCCCCGAATAGGAAGTAGGGACGTAACAATGTCCAACGCATTTTTTGTTCGTCACGATCAATTCATCTCCATACGGTTGTATTTCCAGAAGTGATTTGAAGGTTTTCGTATCCCCGTCGCCTATGTAGTTGGCATATTTTACACCGTGAAGCACCTCGGATCGTGTAAACATTTCGATAATACCATCGACTTCCATTTTTCCAGTGTTTCCAGTGTAATTGCATGTACACTTTTCTTCGTGCTCTTCGTACCAACTATCAAACTCTTCAGTGCCCTCTTTGCCACTCTAGTAATTACAGGCTTGGCAAAACATGGATTTCACAACAAGGTCCAGAATCTTACTGAAAGATTTTCCAATCAGAGTGACTACGTCAAACAACGATGAAAAATCTCTCCTGCTCCAAGTTCCATCACCTGAAATGGTCAAATGAGATGGCTCATTTCCCGCTGCAGCATTTTTTTCAATTTCTTCCTCTGCAGCCTTTCCGAGGGATACGTCGGCCGTGGTTTCCGCAGCAGTCAACGCATTTTCCAAGCATACATAATATGTACTGTTAGCCATTCCTTGACCCAAATCCATCATGCCACAAAAAAGATTTATGCCCTGCAACCCGATTCCACGGGTAATGCAGTGCGCTGTATACCGACACAATCTAGCCCGAAACATGGGTTTGGGAAATTACATTGTTTGTCCTTATATGAGCAGATTTTGGGCTGGGTGAGGTCTCGTTCGAAAGAGGGAGGTTCAATGCAGCCCGCTCTGGTCATGGTTCAACGAGATTGTGTCGATATCTGATAATATGAGCACAGACGAGGTATGGAATAGACCTATCACCTTATGGGACTTCATGTCACCACCCAAACTGTGTTACCGACCCATAATTTGAAGACTGAATTTAGCGACCTCTGTTCATGAACAGCGTCCAGCTCAAGAACTACTCTGAAATGTGTTGAAATACTGAAAGATGTGTGCGTGCTTGTATACATGTGACTTGTTTAGAGTGAGAGTTTAACATAGAGGGCGGGCTTTCGCTAAGCTACGCTTTGGCTCGGTTTGTCAACGACTCACGCGGGATTCTCTCTGAAAATCTATTTCGGGGATCAAGAGCCTATGTGGCGCTGTAATATGGCACTTCTTGAGAGCTTAAACTATAAATTGCAAGATGAAATTGATTATTAGTATTTTACATGTAGTGGAACATTTAACTAATATTTTCACGTGTCGTACGCCGAAAAATATTAAAACTTGACGCTATTACTAACATTCCCGCAAATCTCTGCACATCGCGCGTGTCTAAACAGACGGTGCCCATCCTACGACATGTAAAAATCATTGAAAATAATGAATTAAAACGTTTTTGTAAAATTTATATTCGTAGTTTTTGGGATCCGAGGCCCCTAAATCCCTACGTTTCGTTACAAATTGATTGGCTCTGTCCTTATTAACTATTGAATGGATTTAAAAATTATAAAAAACATCTACCATGTAAATACACGAGCGTAGGTATCGCTTACGTTAAGATCTGGGCACACATAGCAGTTCTGTGTCAGTTTACGTAGAATTCAGGTACTCTTCATTACTTTCCTCAATTCCTCTACTCCAAGTACTTTCCATTACAGTCATTAAAAATAATCAGGATTTTATCAAGTTTGGTTTCATTTTCATCAGAAAAATACTAGTAATCCATTTGTGATACTTCTATGATAGAAATTGGCATACTGATTACTGAATGGCCTATTGCTGACTTTGTTCTTATGTCACTACTCTAGCGTTTATGACCCCCGAGCCGCATCGTTTGAAAGCTTTTACCTAAGAACCCCTCAGGGTTGTAAAAAAAGGTACGCGTTACCGTTCAATCGATTTCAAGAGAGCGTACAGTGAAAAGGCCAGAATGTCGTGGCCATCGAATTTTAACTTTCTGAGTACGAATACAGATCCGACACCGAAGGAAAAAGATGAATGAGTATAATGGTCTTGTATTTCAAAATTTTAAGCTACGATAAGGTTGACCGCGGCGGTATACACCTGCACGGAGAGATTTTTCGCCTTCTGCGTGTAAAAGCCACAATAATGGCGCCTCATTCCAAAAAATGGTATTAATGGAAGCCGGTATAAGCGTGGCGTTGAGTAGCTAAAAGTTTAAAACATTCAGACACAAAAATTCTAGGAAAAAAATTAAAACACCGCTACTATCAAAGACATGTCTGATTAGTTGCCCCTTAAGTCTTATCTATGCATACACTGCATTGAAGATAAAATTGAAGATAAGATTTTTCACCACCTGCGTGTAAAAGCCACAATAATGGCGCATCGTTGCATAAAATGGAAAATTATAAGTAAAACCGACTTCAAAAAAATAAAAATGCACTAAAAAGTAAGAAATAATTTTGTTCGTTATTTAATCTACGACACTCAATTTTCTTTATATCGGTGCCTCATCATTTGCATTGTGTAAGTCTGGCGCCGACTTAAAAAAATTGAGTGTCACAGATTAAATAAGGGACAAAATTATTTTTTACTTTTTATCGCATTTTTATTTTTCTTTGAAGTCGAGAAAACCAGAACAATAGATTCTGAAGTCTGCAAACGCATTGTTGGACGCGGCAGATATGCGACGTCGATCTCGTCGACATGGACAAAAGAACGAGACAATCGGCGGCCGACGAAGGCCATCTCTGGTCTCCTGCAGTCGCTCGCATAGGACGGTCGTGTCGAGCACATTATGTATTCCAAACCTTAAATATATTCACTTCTTGCATTCTAAATACCGTACTCCTTTCTCCTCCTATACTATTCAGTTTCCTCGATCAAATAAAAAAAGTTTCATATGAAACATTTATTGCTTTTTCAATAGTTAGTAAAACAATAGCGTGTGAAAAATAATATACAAACAAATCGGACATAGTGTATAAACTTACTGAAACATCCGAACATCAGTTAACATTAGTCAGTCAACGTCAGTTAGTATATAGTATAAACAAATGAATTTTTCTAATAGTTATGGAGGAGAATGAATTCCTTCTTCAAAAAATATGTATCGAATATTGTTGGCTACTCTATACACTTGCAAAATTCCACCAAAATCGGTGTGTACGGGTTCGATATGTTCCTTTTAAATAATATAGTACAGTAGAAAGATATTATTATTATTATTATTATTATTGTTATTATTATATGTCTGTATTATATCATATAGACCATCATTAATGTATGCGCAAATACATGATGAATGGGTGGGGTTCAGCAACAGGTGCTCTTAAAAAACATTAAAGCACTGTTTTTACAAATTACGTTATTGCAAGCGAATGAAATTTGTTTTGCGTTAAATAAACCGGAATAGGACAGCAAAGTTAAAAGGCGAATGTGATATCGTTTTATATTCATCCTCCTTTCTCTTCCGTTGAACGGAATATGTTCATAAGACGATTTTTAAATTGTTACTCTAACAGAAACATTTGTAAATCGCGGGCTTCGACTGTCAAAAAATAACCTTATTTTACCCGTGCTGAATTCTAATTCCTACCACGCGTAGCATTACAATCTGTTTCGAGACTTCACCGGTAAAGTTGCATGCGACACTGAAATGGTAAGGGGGTCCTAGGACCCCCCAAACCGGTGACAGAAAAATACATTGGTTGATAGGTCTATTCTATACCTCGTCTGTGATATGAGTGTCCAAAGTAGAGAAAAAATCGACAAAATACACTCGCAGATTCCAAGTATTTGTAGGTCACTAAAAGAGTTTTATGACTCAAACGATGACCACAGCGGGCTGCATTGAACCTTCCTCTTTCGAATGAGACCTCACCCAGCCCAAAATCTGCTCATATAAGGACAAACAACGTAATTTCGTGATTGCATTCCCAAATACGAGTTCCGCCATATTGGTGATAATGCAGAGCAAGTCACGTGACACATTTAGTTGAGCTAGTGGATACGAGATGGCGCCTACTCGAGAGGACTGCCAACGTGGAATCATAGCAAAACTGAAGCGTTAGCTGGATACATGTGCCACAGTAAAAGCGTGATGCAGTCAATGTATGCATTTTCGGACGATTATAGGTTATGTTATATGCAGTCAGAGCTGGGCAAAATGTAATCTAATTACAAATTACAAATTACAATTAAAATGTAACTGTGTAATTGATTATATTTTTTTCTGGAATCGTTAATATTTAGGTACTTGAGAAAATTGTGGTCAACTACGTAAATTAACGATCACTTAAAATAATGTAATCAATTACACAGTTACATTTTAATCGTGATTTGTAATTACATTATATTTTGCCCAACTTTGTATGCAGTTTAGGCACACATTGACTAGGAACTGCTAGGAACTGTATACATTTACTAAATTAACGCTTTTACCGTAACACATAAGTACATACATCACTTGAAATCGCTGTTGAATTTACGTTATAATTGAGGCAGTGAGAGCAACGACGGTCTAATCCACATTAAAAAAAAAATTCCTATTTTATATGATTAGTAGTATCTAATGGAATACGTTATTGCTACTAACTCAATTTCGAAAAAATGTGGGTTAGTCCGTTGTTGCTCTCACTGCCACAATTATATGGTAAAATACCAGAGATGGGCATTGCTTAAATAAACCGACCCAATTTTTATTTGAAGCGGTATGATTGAATTAATTTAATCATGGGGAATTCAATAATTGTCGGCCATGAATAATTTTCTCGTGTTTTTTCTCGTTTAAATATATGATTCTCGACTAAAGTACGAATAAATAGGAGAAAATTATTCATGACCGACGGATGAAAGGCCTTCGAATAAAAAAATTATTGGCTACATATATTTTATATATTTGCTTTTTGAAACACAAAAATTAAAAATCAATTAAAATAAAAAAGATCTTGGCGCCTCTTCCTCCTCTTCCTCCTCTGCCTCCTCCATACTTAATACGCCGCAATTCCTTTCTGAGCTCACTTTACTGTAATATGAAAAATAAACATAAATCTTATGTTAATTACTGGAATAATGTTTTCATACTTTCGTGAGACTGTAGGGTGACTGTACCTAATATCGCCACTGTTCCTAATATCGCCACCCGCTATATCTCGCAAAGTTATGCACTCAATTAGTACCTAAACATATGTAGGAAGACATACTGTAATTGCAGCGTCATGTGATCAATAATTACAGACAAGGAAGGATTTTAGAGAATCTTAATAATGTAAAAATTTATTGGACTGCCACAATTTTGCCACATCCCATTCGGAGAAGGCAAGTCTAATAATTCCATGAATATAATTAATGGAATGAAGTCGATTCAAATATTTTCCGTGATGAAAATAGTGTTTTTCTTTTAACAGTATGGATGTTCTTATTACCGCCAACCGGAGAACAATGGTTTCGATGTAATGTTTGTCACAGGTGGGGTTACGAAATGTGCCGAGTAACCCAAATAAACTTTATTTGTCCAATATGTACATCGGAACGTAAAAAATAAAATATTTTAAAAATCTATAATTTTATATTTCTATATTTTTCTAATAAAAACAAAATCAAAGATGGATAAAAATACATTTATAGAGCATAAAGGAATAAAACAACATGTGAAAATTACTTTAAAAAAACTCATATATACATGCATTAATCAATATTTCTTAATGGGGTGGACACGTCACGTGACCTGGCCGATTTGGCAGGTCGGTATTACAGCAGATTTTTTCTGCACAGAAATGGTAATACCCATAGATACGCGGCTGCCCGGTGACACGAGAGGGAGCTGTTTGCTATTTCCGTATTCTATTCTGAATAAGGAAAGAAATTCTCAGCTGTTGCGTTGTACTTATAAAAATTTAAACGGAAAGTCGGCTGGTACTGCAAACGTAGAAAATTCATTGTTCATTTTAATTACTTAAAATGTGCTTATGTTACTGTTTGAGATTCGAGTAGTACCGATCTCCGCCACACCCCAACTCACCGCAGCACCTCCTGGACTGCGGAACTGCACGACCGATCCACAATCGATCGGCCAATCATACGTCAGCGACAAAACGCTCACCCAATCAAATTTCCCCACGTTGGTCGATCCGCTGAAAAGCTGGAGAAGACGGCTAACGGAAAACGATCAACCATGTTTGACTTACTTTCGTTCACGCAGCATACCATTGAAGACGCGTTTTCCTTGTGGCATTCGCATTTCATGTAACAACAAATTAGTTTACTCACCTCTCATCCTGCTCACGCTCAGAAACATCGCGTTCTCATCGATTGTGGATCGTAGTCGGTGCGCGACCGCGTGGTTCTTGTAGCGCGATAAATCTCAACGAGATTACAAATCTCAATCTCAGCACAACGTGCTTCCTCTCACCGCTCACCTCTTATTTATATTGTGACTCACTCCGCGAGTGTTTAAAATAAACTGACTCTGTACATTTCTCATGAACACTGTGCTTTACTTTCTGCACCTAACCTAAAACCGGGATAGACTCACGTGGTCAACGGTCAGACACTCAAACAGTTACAATATTCTAAGTTAGCAGTAAGGAATTATAAGTGAAAATAGATCAAGGGATGTCCCCAGAAAATGAAGTTTGTTACGTTAGACATTTTTTTATTAGCAAAGCACCGAAACAGAACATGAAATACACTTATTACACGTCCTATGCAGAAAGCAGTTATGAACAAACATTATATATAAAATTGTGTTGGATGTTGAATTGGACTAGTGAAAATGCGCAGGTTGGATGCGCGTGATTATTATATGGCCAGCTCCTCGAAGTGACAGAAAATATAACCTAAGTATATGCTATATGACAACAAATGTTTAGTGGCTATTTCATTCTTTTACGAAACATTTGTGAACATTTTAGCATCCTTCCAAAACATTATTATTACGCCGCAACAGCATCTTTAGGAAATCGAGTATAGCAATTAGGTTACATTTTCTGTCACTTCGAGGACAGAAAATCCGTTCGTGAAATCCGCTACTAAAAATGCGCAGACTGGATGCGCGTGATTGTTATGTGGTCGGTTCCTCGAAGTGACAGAAAATATGACCTATATGCTATACTCGATTTCCTAAAGATACTGTTGTGGCGTAATAATAATGTTTTGAAAGGGTGATAAAAAGTTCACAAATGTTTCGTAAAAGAACGAAATAGCCACTAAACATTTGTTGTCATATAGCATATACTTAGGTTATATTTTCTGTCACTTTGAGGAGCCGACCACATAATAATCACAAGCATCCAGCCTGCGCATTTTCAGTAGCGGATTTCATGAACGGATTCTGAACTGGATGTATAATAATTATGAAACACAATGTTTACGGGGTTTATCACTATTTTATTTGTTAAAGATGCTTCAATTCTTTTAATGTTCCTGCCCATATAACCGTTGGCTATTAACAAATAATATAAAGAAAAGTACTCAAAAATATTGGGAAACACCGAAATTATGAGATTTTTTCCGCGAATCCTATGTTACGTGCCCCACTGTCGGGCGTTATCATCGCAGGCCACCCCGACGCAAAGGATAGAATAATGATTACACGGGCGTACACACGACTGAACTATATTGTTACATAGAGCAATATCGGTTACAAAAGCACGACCCGCACGTCCGAACGCTATGGCGTTCGGTACAAGACAGTCTTCTGATCGCCGTCCCGATCGTCCTCTCGGAGGTGGCCAACCTTCTTCTATCTTCAGCTACGAGCACCAGCAGGCTATACACGGGCCTATATCCGGTGGTCGCAACACTGCTCTCCCCTCTGGAAGAGCGGACGTCTCGGCCGCAATGAATCCTCTTCGGAATCTTTGTACCCCTGGCTGAAGAAGTGGTCGTGCAGCCCCGTGTTTTCTTCAGACATCCGCCTCGGCATTTGCCTTCTCGCTCAGGGGAAAACCACGGAAAAACGTTGAGCAAGGCGTGGGTACAACGGGACTTCTCGATCTGCCACGACGAAACGCTCCAACTTCTGGTCCCACGACGTCTCTGGAACTCTGCAGCTTCCTGTCCCACGACGTCTCTGGAACTCCGCAGCTCCTTGCCCACGACGTCGCTGGAACCCCGCGGCTCTTGATCCCACGACGAAATCCACGGGGAGCTCCGGGCGCGTTCCTCTTCCGTATGTCCCACGACGAAATCCACGGAGAGCTCCGGGTCCAGCAGCCAGGCACAGGTACCGCGGGACTTCTAATTATCTCTCGACGAAACGCCCCTGGTCCTTGTCCCGCGACGTCCCTGAAACTCCACTCTGGAACGTCCCACATCTTCTTCAACGCTCCAACGCTGCATCCTCCTTCGTGCAGCATCCGGAACCCCGTGCAGACTCCAGCGCTGCCTCGTTTGCTGGCAGCATCCTCCAGAACGACCTCCGACGACGTCTCCACTACTTCGGCGACGTTCGCTCCTCCTCGTCGAATACTTGGTCGCGGTCGACCCTCTCCTCAAGGGATTCATCCTCGATGTCCTTCCGGTGGCCGTACGAGCTTGACACTTCAATTCCTTCACGGCTCCGGATTCCATGCAAAAGAGACGGAGAAGCATTAACATTTACTTTCATTTGAGAGAATCCGTTGGAGCTGAAAGAACCAGGAAAACGGAAAGGCGGGACGGAACCGATAACAGGGGATCACAGCTCATGAGCATGTTACCGGCCCGTTCCCCGATCAATCTGCCCAGTACCCCAGCTCGTTTGCATTGTCTTTCTTCTGGACTTCTTGTCCTCTTCTCCCTCTTTCAAGCCTTGGCTTTCAGATGGCCCCATTCCTCTTCGTGGCTTCTGGTGCTGACCCAGCGGACCGTCCTGTGCGTCCTGTTAACGCTCCCGTCTCCGCGACATCTCCTCCAGCCGATCCAAGCAGTCGCACCGCTTGTCCGACTGGTGGTTGGAGATGCCATTTCCTGGCTGCTGTCCACCCTGTTGAAGCGGACCTCTTGGTTTGTAAAAAACGGGGAGAAGCCAAGATCCACGCCAACAGGGCTAGAGAAGCGGTTAAATGTCCGCCCTCCACTGCGGACTGCTACTCTGTCGTAGCACAGACGGGAAATTCGGGAACGCGTATCCAGGCCGCGGCGGCAGTCCCCCGACACCTTGTCCCTCGTCTTGGGGTTTCGTGCTCTCTGAAACACTTTAAAGAAACAGAGAGCTGGGCTACGAAGGTAGCCTCCGCAGCCCAGTCCAGTAGATTAGCTTAGACTAATCTTCAGACTTTTCGTTCAGAACTTCAAACTCTCACCTCGAGCGACAGACTTCCTGGATCTTTGGTCGGCGAACGACTCATCCTGTCTAAACAACTCCACTCTTCGGGGCTCTCTCTCATAGGGAATTCGACCATTCTGCGACGATGTTCGCCCTCGAACTCCCTTCGTCGCAGCTCAATAACTCTGCGCACTCCACGGGTCTCCACGTTGCTCCGGTGGTGCCTGCGCTTTGTAAACTACATGCTTATACTTACATTTTGGAACATTGCTTATTCGACAGCTCTTCATATGTGCTGGATGCACTCGCCGGTGCATTAGTGACTTTGAATTGCAATTGCTTATTCGACAGCTCTTCATATGCGCTGAATGCAGTCGCCGGTGCTATTGCGATGTTGTCATCTATCGTTTTATGTATTTTCTTGTGTACTCGTACCTGCTCCTTCTGTTTTTATGTACGGAGGTTCTCTAATCGGCTGTTGTCGATTGTATCTGCTATCTATAATTTCTGGCAACATGCAGTCCTCATAGAACATCTTCAGTTTTTCCTCCATCTCTGTTGCCCAAAATCGATCTTCTCTCGATACTGTTGTAACCTTCATTCCTTTCGGCGTCCATAAACAAAAATAGGCCGGTTGCCTTTTCGTTGTGTGCAATTGTCCTTGCACTTGATAATAGTAATGATGATTTTTATTCAGTTTATCATGATCGAAAATACGCCCTATGTTAGGAAGTTGCTTTATTGCTTCAGCAGGTGATAAATCCTTGGCCGATTCAGGACACTTTACTTCGACGATTTTATCATGGTCCACGAGGCCGTCAGGAGTTGCACCTAAGTGAGGCACAGTGTCATCGATGAAGAGGCCACACAGTAAAATATGGATTGCTAATTCTTCTTCCATGAATTAGCGTGATATATTAGGAAAATGAGGCGTTTGCCTCATACTCTTTACTTTATACTCTTCACAGTATTTGCCCGTGGTGTAGTCTTTCGTAATCGGCATACCTTGCCGAAATTGGATGCAATTAATAATTATTTCCTATAACCAATCCACTTTTCGCTATTCGCCTGATCGCGAGTTTCCACTTGGATCTCGTCTCGCCTCGTTTGCCTGTGAAGGAGTATATCCGCGTGCCTTTTACACTCGGAAGAGTATACTGTCTCTTCCATATCTGGTTTTACTGCATTGGGGCCGTAATCCTGGTCGCACGATTGTTTCTTATTTCGGAAGGAGGATGCTTTCGCTTCTTTTTTATATTTCCTTGCTTTTTCTGCTGCGCGCTTCCGACGTCCTTCCAGCTTTCTTACCATGGTTGGCGGCTCCTTATTCATTGCCGTACTCAATCTGCTGAACGCCTCTTTTGTGTTATATTGGACGCCTGCAGCGGAGATTTTATCCTGATACGAGCCCCCTCGTCCAAAGTTTATCCTTTTGCTTCCGATGAATTTAGCAATTATATTATTCAAACTTTCAACAGCATTGTTATTTAGACCGCGTAGCAAACTGTCAGCTTTAACGAAAAGTTGCTGCATCGCTTCTTCCATACTTTGATAAATACCAGCTTCTCTCAATCGTGGAACGTAGTCTACTCTGTTGGGATTAGAGTATTTTTTACAGAAGTATGCTAACTTCTCACACTCCTTGTGTTGGCCGAAAACGTGACTCGGTACATTTGTCAAGTCTTGCTTCAAATTTTGTATTCGTTCCTCGAGTGGTATTTCTTCTCGCAACCGGTATTCCGCAGCTTTTTTTATACCAGTACGCAGGCGGAGAGCATTATTCTGTACGACAGCTCTTAGATCTTTATTGCGGCGTTTTATTCCGATTTCGTTTATTTTTTTACTGAAATTGAGTAACAGGTGATTGGTGCATTCGATCTTTTGTACCTGCACCATATACTTTTCATATGGATTACTGTCCAATATCTTCTTGTACACACGGCTATCGCCATCGGCAACTAATATAGAGTATATTAGGCCGTGCATATTTATGCTGCAATTGAAGCCTTCGACAATAGCAACACTCTCCATGCCAGTTGAACTCTGATTACAACCCCAGTTCTTGAACCAACGATGCTCGCGAGGTTCTTCCTTCTTCCTAGATGCTATTTGGCAAGTCATGCAGAATTTATTCTTCACGCTGATGTACAGCACTTTCTTCGTTTGGTATCCCACGATAGCTCCTACGCCAGAAAGAGAATTGTAATCTCCTCCGCGGTATGACTTTTTCATCCAGCTGCCATCTGCGACAACTGGGATAAACGGTACATTAGATTCTGGATATACGTGGCCTCTTGCTATTGCTAATGCTTTTTCCTCTTTTCCAGCATCTTCCATTTCGTGTTGTGCTGCCACTTCGAGGGCATCGATTACATCCTTTTGACAGTTCTCGTAGATCCTTTTCGTCATACAGGACACGTTCATGGCAGTCAATATGTCCTCCAGTTGATTATATCCGCCGCCCCTCATCATTGTTGCGGAAACAACGGCGCGGTTGATATCCATAATGGCATCATTCTTCCGAAGACAGGATATATGCTCTGTGTATTTGCACATTTTGCACTCTACATAATACACATTTTCTAGTCCATTCCGTTGACATCTAATTATTTCAAAATGTTCGATGCCACAGCCAATAGTCGAATGTTTTCCAAGATTTTTTATTTGTTCGAAAACATACGGAAAATCAACGAAGTCTATTCCTTCTGAAATTGGATTTTCCGGCTGTTCTGGTTCTGCATTCTCCACCACCCAGTAATCGGCATCACTTCCAACATCTTGAGTCGTTTCTTCATTGATGTCTCTTACGGTATGTATCTCATCCCTGTCTGTGTCCAAATCTATTTCTTGTACAATTTCTTCTTCGTTCGACTCGAAATGCACTTGTTCCACAATTTCCTCTTCGGCCGCGTTAAAATGTATTTCTTCTAAAATATCTTCCGCGTCCGTATCGATATGTACTTGTTCCACAATTCCTTCGAAAATTGGGAAGTCTTGAAAATTTCCTACATCTTCTTCGTGTATTCTGTCCGTAAGAAAATCATACGCAGCAGATGTGCTTGGAAGTGTTTCGTCGTACGAGGTTCCTGCACGCGTACCTGCGTCCGCCACGGTACCCTGACCTACCGTGAGGCACGCTGCTGTTTTCAATCGTTGCCTGCACGTAAATGGTCAATAATCAGTAACACGTGGTACATACATAGAAATAAGAAAAACATACATTAGAAAAGAAAAACAGGCATAGTAAAAGAAGATATAGTACAGTAAAGTCTCGATGTAAGCGAAAGCCTCGGAACGAAGTAAGTTTAAATACCCGTGTGCGTGTGAGATAATACTAACGCAATCAAAATTTAAAATTAAAACTTGTAGAGTGTGTTTGTATGAATGCTGCGAAAATAGAGAGAGAGAGAGAGAGAGAGAGAGAGAGAGAGAGAGAGAGAGAGA
The DNA here is from genome assembly GCA_944738655.2 of Andrena hattorfiana. NCBI lineage: Eukaryota > Metazoa > Arthropoda > Insecta > Hymenoptera > Andrenidae > Andrena > Andrena hattorfiana. Next base: position 40,507,793 of record OX122890.1, on the reverse strand, counting down.
GAGAGAGCGAGAGAGAGAATGATAAGGCGTGGTAATGTGCAGTCTAATAAAGTTATATATTTGTTCGCAAAAAGACACAACAAACTTTTTTATTTTGGGTTCTATTTTCATGAAACTTTTACCAACATGTTTGTTAGAATGTCTTGATTAAAAAATGATACCAAACACAACGTAAATCGGACAACTTTTACTTATCGTGGATACGAATCGTTTATATTTATATAATTGTCCAAACCATATCGTGTTTGGTGTCATTTTAATTAGAAAATACTCACAAATATGTTGGTAAAAAATTTATCAAAATAAAGCAAAAATAAAATACTTTCAGTTGTGAACCCCGTTTGCATCGGTGTTGTCTCTCACCGAATTTCGATTTCGGATCGAGTCACACGCTTCACTGGTCCCAAGGGGGACTAACCCACTGGGGGTGATATAAATTAACACTAATGTTACATAGTTACACTTTTGAACTCTAATCGAGATTTTACTGTAGATCCTACATTTTTAGAAGTTTGTCGACAGTCTCGAACGTAGGAGAAGAGAGCGAGTGGAAAAAAGGACTGCCGATTGTCTCCATCTTTTTCATTCGCTATCTTGGTGTAATTAATCATTACGGAAACATGACAAATGTGTTTTGGTGTAATTAATCATTACGGAAACATCACAAATGTGTTTTGGTGTAATTAATCATTACGGAAACATCACAAATGTGTTTTGGTGTAATTAATCATTACGGAAACATCACAAATGTTACGATGCTTTATTTATTAAAATGTTATTATTATTATTGCATTACTGTGAACATCATTCTAATATACCATAAAAAACTTCAAAAATGTAAAAAAATTACGCCAAGTACATGAAATCAAATATATCACAAAAATAGAAGATAATAATAATAATGGCAAAATAAAAAAAGATGTGAAATCAAAATGAGCTGCAAGTACATAAAGGTGCTTTCCAACTGCGCTTAAGATGACACAACTACATATACACAGCTAAAATGCTGTGTTCATACATTCTATTACTCATATCGCGGACATTTTAATTAACCCATCAAAAAGAATTCCATTTAAAAACATTGTCGTAAATTAATAGCTTTACAAAATTAATGATATACAAAAATTGCGCCAATTATAAAAATGGCTATTTATACAAAGAAAAAAATGTATTAAATAATATTAAGCAGATATATTTTTATACAAATAAATATTTTAATACGAATAAATATTTTATTCAAAATACTTGGCGCTGCGAAACCGAAAAAATGTTAATTGTCTTTGTTTGAGAATCAGTAGTTCTCAAAATCGCCGCACCCAAGCTCACCGCAGCACCTACTGGACTGCGGAACCTACGGACGATCCACAATCGATCGATCGATCGATACTCTCCGTCACCCTATCAACCAATCAGATTTCCCCACGTCGGTCGATACTCGAGAAGACTCGAGACGCCGCGTACCGGAAGGATTCGGGCTTCTTGTTCACATTGAGTTCGGAAAAGGACGCTTGGCTTGCCTAGCAGATTTTAACAGAAACATTGTGCGCATTCCTCTACATTTCACCAGTGTTCAAATCACTCAGCTCACCGCTCACATCTCTGTCGCTCATTCAGACCTTTACAAGGCTCGTGAATTCTCTCGTGTGTAAATGATCACCACGCGACCACGTGGCTCACCGCTCACCACTTCATATTCTCGCGTGTGTTTTGTGCTCACCAAAGTTCAAACCACGCTCTCTCTCACCACGTGTGAATTTCAATAAATTGACAAACGTTCAATGCACGTACGATTGACTTGTGCATTTTCTCACCGTCTTCTAACCTCACTTCCATCCCAGCGTGCTCAACCACCATTTCAAATTCTCAAATAGTCTTAGTATTAATAATTTACAATAACTACGTTACAATCGAAAATATATAAACATATACATATACATATTAGAAACGCAGTCAGATTTATTCTATATATATTTATCTCTAATATCATACGTAGCATATGCACACGCACACATACACACATTCACGAAGGCACGCACAAGAAAGAAAGAAAAAGGTTAATGCAATTTATACATATTTATTCAGTTTAGCAACACCAATTCGGGGCGCAGCGCCAAGTATTTTGAATAAAATACCGCGTCTCTAGATCTTGGTGATACGAAGAGGGACGTAACGTGATACAAATGTTCCTCGTAGACAACGTGATTCCCTCGCTACGCAAACGAAGGAAATGCAGATTTGGCCCGTTTTCTTTTCACACGCGAACATCTGCACAACCGTCTCCGCTACTCGCAAGCGAAGGCAGCCACGAGCAGCATGCTGTGTTGCGATACGCGGCTGTGTGAGCATACAGGCACGCGTGCACTTGGCCGCGTGTGAAAAGAATACTTTCCGCATTTCAATCTTGCGTCATTCCACGCGAATTCGGACACTATTCTGAGTAACATTTGGGATTTTTGTGAAACTTGGATATGTGTAGAATTTCAAAGAATTTTTCAAAATTGTGAAAATTGACTTTTTTCCGTTAAATTATAACTGTTGAACTGTACGGTATGTCAACTTTTGGTGTTCGCGATATTTTCCGTGAACCGAAGGTGACCTTCGGTGTTTTAAATGGAATGCTACATATTTGATTACCCGATGTGAAAGTGACTGTCAAGACAAATTCAACCATATGGCATACTATTAGGATTGGATTAGGAATGAAAGAAATAAATAGTTCAATATTGTAGCACGCACGGCTCACAAGGGGACCACGCGATAGTGGACATCGCTTTTGGAATGACAGTATATGGGGGTCGTAGTACTCATGTAATATGAAAATACCATTTCGGCTTTCTGTAGAATGGGCCTTCGTTTTCGAAATATTTTGATTTAAAATTTTTAACGGCTGTAGTAATCCAGATACATAGCACCCATACCCAATGAGGTTCTGTAACCACAACGTTAGCGCGTCAGATTGTCGTGCTGGCGACCGGAGTTCAAGCCCCCCCCCCCGCCCCGCTACTCCCGTAACTCTTTTTTTATTTTTTTTTAACAATTTGTCCCGTGGAAATGTATTTTGTGGATATTACGTATTATATAGTACGTTACATATTACTCTACGCAAATTTTAAGGTCAAAAATGCATTTATAACATAACATATTATTCTAATCATCTCTTTCACCGGTGCTATCATATTCTTGTACTGCGAAAATATTTCATTCCGAAACTTTCGACGCCTGCGATTGTCGAGCAGGTAAAGTGGGATAGCCGTTACTTCTGACCGAAAGGGTGGTCTTATAACTGCGCAAAAGATAGGTCGAAAGAGATGATTAAAATAATGTTGTTATAAATGCATTTTCAACCTTAAAATTTGCGTAGAGTAATATGTAACGTACTATATAATACGTAATATCCACAAAATATATTTCCACGGGAAAAATTGTTAAAAAAAAAAAAAGAAAAAATAGGTATGGGAGTTACAACAGGGGGGAATTGAACCTCGGGCCACCCGCATTATAATCTGACGTGCTACCGCTGTGGTCACGGAACCTTGTTGGGTATCCATGCTATGTATCTGGATTACTACATACGTTAAAAACTTTAAATCAAAATTTCTCGAAAACGAAGGCCCATTCTACGGAAAGCCGAAATTGTATTTTCATATTACATGAGTACTACGACCCCCATATACTGTCGTTCCAAAAGCGCTGTCCATTACCGCATGGTCCTCTTGTCAGCCAGTCGAGCCGGTGCTGGGCGACGCAGCGTCACATTCAATTAATTTTCATTCGACCAATTTTAAAGTGTCCGCGTTTCTGAAAACGTGTCCGTAAAGAGCACAAGTAGGGGCATATCCTCATTTTTTTTCAAATGTGTAAATAGTGCTCTGCTAGTATAAAATTGCATTTGTTTAAAACAATTGCAACATAAATAGTCTAAAACTTTTTTTTAAGTGACATAATTTTTATTAGGTACTCTTACTTCCCCAGTGTAAGCACCCAAAAGCTCATTCTTATCTGTCTCTTACTTCAACAGTTATAATTTAATGAAAAAAAGTCAATATTCACAATTTTGAAAAATTTGAAAAATTCTTTGAAATACATTTATATATCACTAAAGACTACAACATATCCAAGTTTCACAAAAATCCCAAATGTTACTCCGAAATGTGTACGATTTCGGGTGGAATGGCCCTGCTTGAAAGTTTAGAATACTGTAGAGAGAGTTGGTAGTAATATAATTGAAATGGTACAACATTGTATGCGACACACAGGACCACATTTCTAATAAATTATAACCTGAAGGGATAAAAATATTGCTAAACAAACATTTTGTCCTTTTGCGCATTCAGACATTAGTTTCCGAGATATTAATAAAAAACTTTTAGTATTTCTGTTGACTTATTCCGACATAACGCATTCCACTTTCCAACTTGTTCTGGATATTAGTATTGGTTGGGGCTAGATCAACGCGGGGGGCGCGTCCCCCGCTTGCGGTCGCGTAAATCGTGGTAGCGAGCCGATGTGAGTTTGCAGATGTGAACCAGAAACACTATTATACAGGATGGATACCTGTTACTCTATTGATAGTCAATACTCTAGGGGTGATTATATGGGCGTTAATAAGACGAAAATATACAATACAAGTTTTTGATATCGTGCTTCGTTTTCGAGAAAATTGGCTTTGAATTTCAGCTAAATACGCGTGCCATTTAGCCACCTGAGGGGCACGCGGAGGTAAGGGGGGCAGGACGGATCCCCGTACAGCGGCCTGTAGACGTTCAATATTATTGTACAATATTCAATATTGAATAGTTTGCGCAATATTCAATATTGCACAATAATATTGACCGTCTACAAGCCGCTTTAGGACTACGTGTATGCAGTTCAAAAAAATAATTTGTGAAAAGTTAATAATTTCTTATTAATATTTCGGAAACTCATAAATACCCGAAACTACAATTTTAGGTTTGGGTCCACACCCCCCATCCCGCCCCTCGAACCACGTTATTTAGAATGAATTACACATTTTAGCTCCTAACATCATCTTTTTTGGAGATAGAATTATTTTAATTATGTTTAAAAATTATGTAGAGTTGCAAATATTTGCCGCTATAACTTCTGAATATGTACTCTTTAAAGCATATAGAACAAATAACACAAAAATTTTCAGGTTCTATGAGGTTCCTGGATATCTAGAGCTTTTCCAACGAAAGTTATTGAAAAATTCCATTATTTGTATGATTATATTTTAATTCTGTTCGTTGGAAATTAAAATACTCATAGCTGAAACTTGATTTACTACTTATTTGTACCTCTGCAATCCATTATTCAAAATACTAACAATTCGCAATACAATTGAGCACTTTTGATATAGGTATAGCTTATACTGACGCATTCTAACAATCGGGGTTACATTGTAAGCGGTCGACTCGCGCTCGCCAAGCCGACTCGCCGAGCCGACTCACCGTTTCACTTCACCTGAAGACTGGGCTTTTCAATGAGACAATTTCGTTAAAGGTACCCATATGGACGTACATATTGCGGTCACAAATCCACAAAAGAAGAAGCAATGTGTACATATTTCGTATTCAACAAGTAACTACATATGCTCAACATCGAATCGCAAAGCATGGATGATTGTTGCTAATTTTAAACATTATCTTCCACATCTCAGAAATAAAATCTGAATTACATTTTTTATCCATTGAAAACTACGTGCAACGATTGAAATAATCACAACTGCATTATAAAGGAAGCATATCTAACGAAACGGTATATGTAGTTTGAACGTTTTATACTAACAAAACGCATGTAGTTTGTATAATATATGATGGAGGGTATGCGTGACGCCGGTAACGTGCGTGGTGCCGGTAGTATGCGAGGCGAGTGGAAGGGAGATAGCGAGAAGCCAGCTCGGCAGCGCCAAGGGAGGGGCACCGGTCACGAAGTGGGCTGGGGTGATCGCGAGGTCATCGTCGTCACCCTGCGTGGGGACGAGAGGGCGCGAATTGAGGCACGCCTCGACCATGCAGAGCACCGTCGTCAACTCCTCGTACGACAGGGTGTGGTCTCGCACAACTCTGTGCAGGTGGTGCTTCGCGCTCCTCACCCCTGCTTCCCACAATCCCCCGAAATGCGGCGCGGACGGGGGAATGAAACTCCACGCGATATTCTCAGTGTCGGAGAATGCAACGAGGGCCGGCGAGCTCACCGCGCCGCGGATCGCGGCACCGAGATCCCGCGCTGCGCCCCTGAAGTTCGTGCCGTTGTCGCTGTACACGCACTGGGGCCGCCCGCGGCGGGAGACGAACCGCTGAAACGCGGCGAGGAAAGTCGCGGTAGTGTAGTCCGACACCAACTCCAGGTGCACGGCCCGCGTCGACATGCACACGAAAAGGGCGATGTATGACTTGTGCGCTCGGTACCCGCGGCCCTTCGCCGGTCGCGCCATGATGGGCCCCGCGTAGTCGACGCCGGTGTTCTCGAAGGGACGCGACGGCGAGACTCGCGCGGCGGGAAGGTCAGCCATGATTTGCGTCCCGGCGGCGGCCCGGAACCGGGCGCATACAGTGCACCGATGCACGATCGCGCGAACTCCCTCCCTCGCGCGCACCACCCAATAATTATTCCTCAGGACGCTGAGGGTGAGCTGGGGCCCACCGTGCAGCGCCCTGAGGTGCGCGTGTCTAATTATCAAGTTCGAGACGTGATGGGCTGGGAGAACAATCGGATGCCGAGCATCGTAAGGGAGGGGGGCTTGCTGTAACCTTCCCCCCACGCGAATCAAACCGTCCTCGTCCACGTATGGGGCCAGCTGGCGGAGCGGGCTGGCTCGTCGGACTGGTTCCCTTTTCCGAATCTCGGCGATGTCGTCCGCGAACGCCGTGCCCTGGAGCCACCGGAGCCACCATATACGCGCCCGCTGCACCTCCGACAGTTGCGGTCCCCCACCCTTCCGCCCGGTCTCTCGACGGCACAATCGCGCGAAGGCTAGGACGCGAGCCGTGATTCGGAGGAGTCGCGGTCAAGAGGAGACGCTGTACGGCAGCGGATCTAATGGGCAGGGCGCGAGTGACGCCGTGACGTGGGTCACCGTCCGTCTCTCTTCCTCCTCTACCGGTCGCGAGTCCTCCGACGCCGGACACGCTGGCCACTCCGATGGTGCCAGCGGGAGCCACTTCGGCCCCCTCCACCAGAGCTCGTGGAGGACCAAGTCGCGCGGGTGCATGCCTCGCGAGGCGCAATCGGCCGGATTGTCCCGCGTTGGAACGTGATGCCACGTGGATGCCGGCAGTGAGGACTGGATCTCCGACACGCGGTTCGCGACGAACACGGTCCAGTGGGAGGGGTGACGTTGTAGCCACGCAAGCACCACGCGAGAATCCGTCCAGGCGTACACCGTCGAGAGCGGCCATAGGGCTTCGGATTTGATTTTCTGGAGGAAGCGCGCAAGGAGAACGGCGGCGCTCAGTTCGAGGCGAGGAATGCTCATGGTTTGGACCGGCGCGACCTTCGTTTTGGCGGCAAGGAGTGTGACGTGCGCAGCTTCCCCGTGTCGGCGAACGATCCTGGAGTAAACGACCGCGCCGTAGGCCCTTGAGGATGCGTCGGCGAAACCGTGCAGCTCACAGACGGCGACGGAGGCGTCGTGTCCGCACCAGCGCGGGATGCGCAACGACTTCAGGAGGGGGAGGCACGAGACGTGGTCCTGCCATCCTTGCAGCACATCCAACGGAAGCGGAGCATCCCAATCCGAGCCTCGCACCCACAGGTCGTGTAATAAGATTTTTGCGACCACCACCGCGGGCGATATCCAGCCGAGCGGGTCGTACAGACGCGCAGCCACCGACAGTGATGCGCTTGGTGCGCTTCGTCGTTGCGGGGGTGGATGGGGGGCCAATCACGTAGCGGAACGCGTCCGCCTGGGGAATCCAATGAATTCCCAGAACCGACTGGAGATCCGCGGCCTCCGGGGCACAGGGGACCGGCGACTCGGAGGTGGCCGAAGTCGCGCAGTCCGGAAGAAGGGACGGGTGATTGGCCGCCCATTGCCGCAGCACGAACCCTCCCCGTGCCAGCAAAGCGCAGAGCTCATCACGATCCGCGAGCGCCGACGAGACCTCGGCCGCCCCAAATAGTACGTCGTCGACATAAAATTGAGTCTCGAGGACTCGTCGCCCTCGCGGGTATCGCCCTCCTTCGTCGGTAGCCAGCTGCCGCAGGACGCGCAGGGCTAAATAGGGCGCGGAGGCGGTGCCATAAGTAACGGTCCGGAGCCGAAAAGTGGCGGGCGCGCTATCGGGGTGACGGTGCCACAGAATGCACTGGAGGTTGGCGTCGCTCGGGTGCACTAGGATTTGCCGGTACATCTTTTCGATGTCGGCTTTGAGGGCGAAGCGAGGGAGGCGCCACTGGAGAAGCACGGCCATGATGTCACACTGCAATTTCGGGCCGATCAGCATATGGTTGTTTAGGGAGGTGCCGTTCGACGTCGGGGTCGACGCATTGAAGACGACGCGGAGCTTCGATGCCGCACCCGGAGCCCGTTTCACGACCGCGTGATGGGGTAAATACACCATCCGGGGCGTCGCGTCGGCCCTCTGAGGGCTCCCGACCTCTTCCATGTGTCCGAGCGTTTCATATTCCGCGAGGAATTCGCGATATGACTTCTCCAGAGTCGCATCCCTCGCGAGTCGCCGATCGAGTGAGCGCAAGAGCGTGGTCGCGCGCGCCAGGGAGTCGCCGACATCGAGCGGATGTCCGGCCTTCAGGGGGAATCGCACTATGTACCGACCGTCCGCCCGCCGTGAGTGCGTGCTCGCGAAATGTTGCTCGCAGCGCGCGTCGTCCGGGGCGAGGGTTGTTGGCACGGTAACCTCTTCGACCTCCCAGAACTTCCGTAACAGGACGTGGATGTCGTCCTCCGCTGCCACGGGCTGGGCCGTGATATGATGCAACGCACCGGCGGCGGGCGAACGACCGGTTGGTCCGGACACAATCCATCCGAATATGGTCTGTTGGGCAATTAGGGCCGAGGGGGTGCCGCGACGCAGCCCGGGGAGCAACAAGGCTCCAAAATAGTCGGCACCGACGATCAGGTCAATCGGGCGACGGGTCGACGGATCGGGATCCGCGAAGTTCAGGCCGGCGAAGTCCTTCCGCTGCGTGGTCGGGGTCCACTCGGGCACGTACGACGACACCTTCGGCACGACATGGGCTGTGATGGTGATGGCAGCTGGGGGGGCTCCAGCAGGCGGCGACAAGGTCAACCTCACCGTCGCCTGCGAGGCGCCCAATTTGCCGTCCAGGGCGCCGATAAGGTTGGTGACGCGTGAATGGCGGGGGAGTCGCAGGGTCTGCACAACGGACTCCGACACGAGGGACACCTGGGCTCCCTGGTCCAGTAATGCTCGGATGGTCAACAAGTCGCCGCCCGATGACTGAACGCCGACAATCGCGGTGGCCAGCAGCGCTGACGCTCCATCCGTACTCGCGGGCGACGCGACGGAGTTGACCGCGGCCGCCGGGGGTTGATGGTCGCCAGCCGACGGGATCGCGGTGGCACCGTCGGCGCCGTTTGCCGTTTCGGAATTCGTGGGATGGAGTAGCGAGTGATGCCGTCGGCCGCACCGCGAACACGTGGATGTGACTGGGCATGACGGAGCCATGTGGCCGGGCGCGAGACAATTGAAGCAGACGCGCTTGTCCGCCGCGACTTCGCGGCGTTGCTCGAGCCGGAGAGCCTTAAATGCCGAGCACCGATATAACGCGTGTCGCGCCCGACACACCGGGCATTGGGACTTCGTACCGAATGACGAAGGGCCTGGCGCAGGGTTCGTGGTGCATACCCGAGCGACGGAGCCGCGCGATGATTTCGCCGATTTGGTGCGATCGGGCGCAGCGGCGTCTTTCATGAGTCGCGCGGCCTCCAGTGAGCGAATTCGTGCCTTCATAAATTGGTCGAGCTCCGCGTAAGAGGGGGGGGGGGTCGGTGCTGGTGCCAAGCGAGAGCTCCCATTCCCCCATCAACTCGGGATCGAGCTTCATCGTCGTCAAAGCGACGATTATGTCATCCCAATGTTCGGTGGGGCGGCCCAGGTTCGCGAGGAGGGAGAGCGCTCGGTTGGTGGGGGCACGCAACCGTTTCAGCTCCTCGGCTGACGCACCCGCCATCGGCGGCAGACTGAGGAGATCTCGCAGATGCGCCGAGACGATCGCCCGCGTATTTTCGAATTCCTGGATCATAAGTGCCCACGCGGGGCCGAAATTGGCATCGGTGATGGTAATGTGGGCGATCGTCTCGGCGGCCTGACCCTCCACCGCCAACTGCAGATACTGCAGCCGCGTCGTGTCGCTGAGGGTCGCGTTGCTGATGACCAACGACTTGAACAAATCGCGAAAGCTCGGCCACTCCGTGTACGCACCTGAGAATTTGGGCAAGTCGATGTGTGGAAGGCGCGCAAGGCCTGTTTTGGATCCCCCGCTGCTCCCTTCAGACGATCCCGATGTAGGCGGTGACTGGAACGTCTTGATGACTTCTCGTAGGAAGTCCCGGGCAGCCCAATATTCTTCCTCAGCCCGGACGAATTCCTCCTGCGCGACGAACGGGCACGCCGACCTCTCGGCGTCCGGGAGCAGGAGCTCCAGCTCCAGGTTAAGAGCCTCGCACCGAGCCCAAGTCTCGTTCAGCTTGGCCAGACGATCCTCGGCGTTTTCCTCCGTGAACTTCGCCCTCCCCATTTTCTTGAAGTTCGCGAGGAGGCGAACTGACCCTTGCAGCAGCAGTCGGATTTCCTTCACCAACGACTGCCATCTTGGAGGCGATGTCGGGGTGTCCTCGTTGTCTCCATTCTTAGACGTTGGAGCCATCCTTCACGGCGATCCGGCTCGAAGGACCAATGTATAAACTGTTGCCATGTGAAGGCGTTGTGGATCACCGCTGGGGTTGGCCAGGGAAGGGACGCACTCCAACGGATTGACGAACACTGCTTTATTTGTCGAATGGGCGTCGTTCACAACGCGGACGAGCAGTCCACAGAAATACAACACGAGCAAACACGACTTAACACACGCAATTAACACGAAGCAGAAAGTATGTACAACTATGTACAATGCGCTGGGCGCGAGGGCTCGAAGGGCCGTTTTCGTGTGGTTACGTAAACCGTGGGTCGCTGGGCGACAAAAACTTTTAACAGCTGTGCGTGCGAGAGCGTGTGGTGGTGTATCAGGTGTTCGTGGAACTAACGGCCGAATTCCCGGAAGAGATCCCCGCTCGAATTTCCTGCAAAAACGGGTGACGCGCGTAACCGTCCGAACGGCGGCGTGTCACCACTGTTTACACTCTCTCGCACGCACATTTAAATCAACGCGAAGCGGCGCGCCGGATCTCGGCCGCAACATTGCTTGGCGTGGGGAGAGAGCAGAGCAGTCGTCGAAAGACCACGCGGTGCGACGTTTATGTACATTTTCACTTGATTCATATATCTTTTCTTATTATTAAACCTCTTTTATTCATAACCACCAATTATTTGCCCTACCACGATCCACCTAATCCTAGATATATATGTCGAAATTTAAAATTTCTACATTTCGTCTCATCGGCACAAAAGTTGCAGGAACGTGCTGCTGACATTTTTCACGTGAAAATGAGTCCAAACACGGTATACATCGGATTATTAATTAATTACATAATGATGAACATATGAATTGGAAAAGAATAAGTGGGGCATGAGGGGTAAAGTAATGACAGGCGTCGCGGTGCGCATAGCATCGAATATGTGTTCGTAAAGTATCAAAGATAGCTGTTGATATACATATTTGAAGAATATGGATAATACTGTATTATATACAACAAAATACCGTGCTGCTACTACTACATCACAAACTGTAACTGTATACAAATCTGTACCATAAAACATAACTTGCATTTCTCGACGCTTTTTATTTTTTGACAAACGCTTTGCAGATAACTTGGGCCGCTTCGCTTTTGGATCACCCTTCAAATAGCGATTGTTCCTTGCATCTGCGGCTTCCTTCCTTTATTCCATGACAATGGAATGATCACACACACTTATCAACACTACAGTAACAAACCACGCAGGAATGGAACAATTCACAAATTATGAATATTCCATATGTATCAATATCTGCGCAGTAAATAAAAACCCGATTGCTTTCTGCGTCTTCACCGTTGTGCAAACGGCAGAAAACTGATCAGCTAGCGTTGTCGCTGCACAAACGATAGTGGGAAAAGGACGGATATATGCGTTCTGTTCCTCTCTTTCTCATTAGGATTGGTGTGTGCTGATACATTTACATAGAGTACTTTCGGGAATTCTTTTTGGTGCAGAAATGTGCACAGGAAAGGATTTTTGATTATCCTCTGTATATACTTAATTGAACCTTTACGCGGGCCGAGACGTGTCGCTCGGTCCTTGGTGCAAGTGAAATACAAAATATTGAGTGAGTGAGAAAGACAGTTTGGGCCCTGTCCAGCGGTTTCAGGAAAGAATTCGCAAGTTGTGTAGTAGGATCACCTACAGGAGTGGTGGTAATGTGTGCGTGAACCGCACCGGCGATTGTTTTCTGGCAACGCCGAGGCTAGCAAAGGCTCGATTGTCAGAAATACGCGTGCCTGCCGAACAGTAAAGATCGTAAGTACCTTCACGCTTACTACCCCTGTCTTTTTCACTATATGTATATGCCGACTATTATGAAAGTGGTCCAAGTCCAAATTTTTCGTTTATTACATTTCACTTCTTTTTTACGTATTATATCAACATGATACATAATAAACGTAAAGTTCAATTTCTTTTTTTTTCAATTTCGACCGACGCCACTTTTATTATAACTGACATATTTCAACATTTTACTTCCAACCCAAGACTGTATTTAGACATATTCCGGGTAAAGTTTCATTACCGTCATAGTATTGTTGTAATTTTTTGTGCAAAGTTTCTCAAGCTGCGTATCGCCATTGCGTGGCTGCCTCGCGTGGCACACTTCGCGGAGTGGAGAGTCTGGAGACTACCTCGACCATTATTACTTTACGAGGCATTAGCCGTCGATTTTTCGACGGGCTCAAAGATGCCTCGCAGCCCCAAAATCAAAAATCGCTTGCTCGGGCGACGCAAATATCATGCTGGAGGTAGCTCGAGACCGTCGCATGAACTTGCCTCGCAAAGTGATCATGTTCGAGGTAATCTCCAGACACTCCATTTCGCGAAGCGTGCCTCGCGCGGCAGCGTCGCAAAGTGATTATGATCGATGTAGTCTCCAGACTCTCCACTTCGCGAAGCGTGCCTCGCGCAGCAGCCTCGCAAAGTGATCATGATCGAGGTAGTCTTCAGATTCTCCACTTCGCGAAGCGTGCCTCGCTCGGCTGCCTCGCAAAGTGATCATGATCGAGGTAGTCTCCAGACTCTCCACTTCGCGAAACGTGCCTCGCGCGGCATCCTCGCAATGTCGATGCACAGCTTCACGCTCAGAGATTCGTGTATTCATTCTCACGTAGAATAAGAAAGTTATGTTGTAATTTACCCGCGCAATGTCTAAAACAGGTATATACATTCGGGTGCAATATAGGCTTCTTTTAGTTGAAACTGAAGACAAGTGATGAAAATTAAACAGTTTCTAAACATCAGAAGTGGAAAAATCGGAAATTTTATAATCATAAATGTTGGACATTTAAAAATACAGATATTTTAGAACTTGATAACCTCACAATTACAAATTTTGGAAATCTTTGAATTTCAAAGCTTTCGAACTTGGAAATTCCAGCATTTAGAAATCTTGGCTAAAGGAAGCCTCTATTGTACCCAAATGTACCAACTTGATAAAAGTGTACTCTTCTCAAAGTTTGGCAAAATGTAATCTAATTACAAATCATACATTACGATTAAAATGTAATTGTGTGGTTGATTACACATTATTTTCTGCAATCCTTAATTTAGATAGTTGACAAAATTGTGGTCAACTACCTAAATTAACGATTACAGAAAATAATGTGTAATCAATCATACAATTACATTTTAATAGTAATTTGTAATTTGTAATTAGATTACATTTTGGCCAACTCTGGCTCTTCTACTGCACTTTCAAATTCATTTTAATTACGTTCAATAGTTTCACTGTTTCTTCGACTCTTTTTTAGATGTCTGGAAAAGAAGACGATAATCTGAAGGGAGAAAAGGAAGCGACTCCGTCTCCGGGAGGGAGTCCAAACGGCAAACACCCTCCGTCCTCAAAACGGAGTCGAACAAGTAGCTGGACTCCGTCGCGAAGACGGAGTCCGCGCAGCAGGCGAACTTCGTACGGAAGACCCAGCAGCCGGCAGACTCCGTCCCGACGACGGAGTCCGTCTAGAAGTTCTAGCAGCGGCCGAACTCCATCGTCGAGGCGGAGTTGCCGGGACATTGCCATTGCGTATAGGCAACTGGCATTGCGCTTCAAGAAGGAGGTATGTAGATACGTAGGCGATCTCACGCAAAACGATCTGTTTTTAATTTCTTACATTCTCACGAAAGTGTGAAAACTTCTAGACATTATTGCAGTAATCCATAAGATTTATGTTTATTTTTCATATTACAGAACAGCGAGATGAAAAAAAAGTTGCGGGAGTTGAAGTACGGAAGAGGAGGAAGAGGAAGAAGAGGAGGAAGAGGAGGGAACGGAGGAAGAGGAGGGAGAGGAGAAAGAGGTGTAAGAGGAGGAATAGGCGGGAGGGGCCGCGGTGTTAATAATTATTTTTATATTAAGAATTAATAAATGTATTTCATTATATGCTGTTGTAAATTTAACCTTTATCATCATCATTTATCAGTCGTCACTATTGTAAGCCACATCTGCTGTTTTAAATTGTTTTATTTTTTATTTTTCTTAGCTCAGTCTGTACTTTAAATATTGACTGAGGACTATAGGAGATAGGACCGTAAAGAATTACAAAAAAAATCAGGGAATCACCTGTTCCCTGATTTGTAGACTTTTCCTTATTACATGTTTTATACAATAGTCAAAAGAATAAAAAAAAACAATTATAAGAGCAATAATTTCAAATAATTGCTGTAACTTCACCACATTCTGAAAATATGATAGCAGTAAATCACTACAGTATTAGCAAAAAAGTTCCAGTCTCTCTTTTTTTATTTTAAATAATGTGGCCATATAATTATAACATAAATTCGACGGTGATTTCAAGTGATGTATGTGTCACGGTAAAAGCGTTAATTTATATGTATACAGTTCCTAGCAGTTCCTGGCATGCCTAAAATGCATATAACTTAACCTACAATCGTACGAAAATGCATACATCGACTGCATCACGCTTTTACTGTAGCACATGTATTCCAGCTAACGCTTCAGTTTTGCTATGATTCCACGTTGGCAGTCCTCCCGAGTAGGCGTCATCTCGTATCCACTAGCTGAACTAAATGTGTCACATGACTTGCTCTGTATTATCGCCAATATGGCGGAACTCGTATTTGGGAATGAAGTCACGAAATTACGTTGTTTGTCCTTATATGAGCAAATTTTGGGCTGGGTGAGGTCTCATTCAAAAGAGGAAGGTTCAGTGCAGCGCGCTCTGGTCATCGTTGAAGCCACAAAACTTTTTTAGTGACCTAAAAATACTTAGATTCTTGCGGGTGTATTTTGTCGATTTTTGGTCTATGTTGAACACTGGTATTATTAGATATCAACACAATCTCGTCGAACCATGAACCTTCCTCTTTCGAATGAGACCTCACCCATCCCACAATCTGCTCATATAAGGACAAACAACGTAATTTCCCAAACCACAGACGAGGTATAGAATAGACCTATCACCTTATGGGACTTCGTGTCACCACCCAAACTGTGTTACCGACCCATAATTTGAGGACTGAATTTAGCGACCTCTGTTCATGAACAGCGTCCAACTCAAGAACTACTCTGAAATGTGTTGAAATACTGAAAGATGTGTGGGTGCTTGTATACGTGTGACTTGTTTAGAGTGAGAGTTTAACATAGAGGGCGTGCTTTCGCTAAGCTACGCTTTGGCTCGGTTTTTCAACGACTCACGCCGGATTTCTCTCTGAAACTCTATTTCGGGGATCAGGAGCCTATATATGCCGCTGAAATATGGTACTTCTTGAAAGGTTATACAAGCAATAAATTGCAAGATAAAATTGATTGTTAGTATTTTACGTGTAGTGCAACATTTAACTAATATTTTCGCGTGTTGTACGCCGTAACGTATTAAAAATTGACGCTATTACTAACATTCCCGCAAATATCTGCACTTCACGCGTGTCTAAATAGACGGTACCCATTCTACGACACGTAAAAATGATTAAAAATAATGATATGAAATGTTCTTGTCAAATTTATATTCGTTGTTTTTGGGATCCAAGGCCCCTAAATCCCTACGTTTCATTACAAATTGATTGCCTCTGTCCTTATTAACTATTGAATGGATTTCAAAATTATAAAAAACATCTACGATGTTAGTACACGAGCGTAGGTATCGCTTACTAGCGCTTAAAAGCCTTATGTTAAGATCTGGGCACACATATTAGTTCCGTCTCAGTTCACGTAGAATTCAGATACTCTTCATTACTTTCCTCAATTACTTTACTCCAAGTATTTTCCATTACAGTCATTAAAAATAATCAGGATTATATCAAGTTTGGTGTCATTTTAATCAGAAAAACACTAGTATTCCATTAGTGATACTTCTATGATAGAAATTGGCATACTCATTACTGAATGGTCTATTGTTGACTTTGTCCTTATGCCACTACCCTAGCGTTTATGACCCCCAAGCCGCGTCGTTCGAAAACTTTTACCTAAGAACCCATCGGGGTCGTAAAAAAAGGTACGCGTTACCGTTCAACCGATTTCAAGAAAGCGTACAGTGAAAAGGCCAGAATGTCGTGGCCATCGAATTTTAACTTTTTGAGTACGAATACAGATCCGACACTTAAGGAAAAAGATAAATGAGTATAATGGTCTTGAAACGCTGCGGATTACTCATACATCTGAAGTATTCAGGAGTTACATTTCTTTTGGAAGGGGCTGGGTGAGGTGTATTTTGTGAACAATCAAATCGATTGCAAATTGTTTCTTAATTTATTAATCTATTAACAAGAACAGCAATAAACAGGAGATGGATAAACATTTCTAACATAATCATTATCGATTCACTGCTTTATCATTTTGTTGCTTCGGATGAAATGCTTTGCATCTATTGTATTCCATTTTGGTTTTTCGTGTGCCGGATATCTCTTCTTTTCTGTAAATACATAGAAATAATATTAGCGATTATTTAAAATACATGATACAAATAAATGAAATACGTGAATGTGCTATTGATAGCCTCAGAGAATCATTCGAAGAGAGCAGTGAAACATGAAAGAAACTAAATCGTTATACAATATTACACGATAAATTTTAATAACAGTTGACTATTACTATCACATTATCACTCATTAATGATATTATCATCATTATCATTAAATAATTTAATTATTTAACCCACTTTCAGTCTCTTACATGTTTCCGGCAGAGCAATTAGAAACCATTGCCTGTCTTAATAGGAGAAAGATTGTAAGATTGTTATGAAACCAAAATAATAAGTAATCTGTAGAATTGAATTAGTGCCTTTCTTTTATCTTAGTTCCACTATCACTACTACTTGATAGTGTTAACAGGATGGGCCACGTGAAGGCGTAAAAGAAGGACTTTGCCATCCCGGAATACACTCAATGTTTTTGAAACCGACAAACCGAAATGCTCATTACCAGTAACCATCATTCAAAAATACAAAGCGATTGCCAACACGACAAAGTGATGTGTAACATGCAAAATGCGAAATGAAAAGCCCATAAATTGAAACCTTGAATGTATTCTTGATTTATGAAATTAAATCTAATGGTTCAGCCAGCACTTCCTATACTGTCCTCTAAAAACAAATTCCTGGCGGAGGGAGGCACAATTTTACATAGTTGCCGCCTGTTTCGCGAAACTTCTACAATATTTTCTGAATATGGTCTCTGATAAAGCCATGTTATAGGCTCTATCCAAGGCATTTACAAAATATTGTCGAAATATTCAAGAAAGAGATGCCAACTATGTGAAGAATGACCGTTCTAGGCTGTGCATTTGTGTTACAGAGGACACCATGGAATGTGCCGGCTATGTCAATCATATATACACAGAGAAATACATGCATAACTACTTTACAATTATGTACAGAGGTCTTATAATTATAATCATGCATTGCAAGTAGACTATTTCGCTGAATACAAAAAATACCTGAAAAAAGCACGTTTAAAGGTTTTGGAAATGTTGCAATCGCGAACCGCAATTCCTATTAACAGAATTGCGTAGTTTCTGACCGAGCCATACCGTATCCTTATAGATTTTAACCGTCATTGCAAAGTAAACCATATCTTGACGGTGTGCAGCACATTCACTGTCGGCAAACCAATTCGGATATTTTGTATGTACAGTGTGAGTTATAATCCGAAACAGTTTATCTAAAATGATTGTTTCGCTGCGCAATGCTGGATAGAAACGGTCAAATACAGCATTGATAATTTTAAAAACATGTGAAAACTCTACTGTTGGTGTTACCAGGTGCCCGAATTCTGTCTCCTCCCTTACAATATACGCCCGGAATGCTATTAAAATCTGCTCATTGCGCTGAAAATCGCGACTTGCATCAATAAAAATGGCGCGACATCTGGGACAACACGATTTATCCGTGCTTTTTTGGGCAATGTAACCAGCGAAATACTCCACTGCACATCTTTCTAAGGAGCACGTTGACGTCGATAATGATTCCGTCAAATCTTCAAGCACTTGCATATCCGGATTATCGATATCATCGCACTCCTCAGTCACATTTGTATCGCGACTGCATGCAACATTATTGTCTAACGCGGATGGAACTTGCGGTGAGAGCATATCCCCCTGTAAAAGCGTTTCGTCGTCGTCAGTTAAGCAATTACTATTTACAGAATTCTTATTCAAATTCAGTACAATATTTTTCCGTAGCGCGAGACGCACCGCTTTTACAGAAGGATTTTGGTTGTAACTACCACCATGCATTCTGAGGACGGAAAAAAGATTCTCTACTACATCGGTGTTCAAACGCGATGTCATTAGAAATAACGCGCCATCCTCGTGCAAATCATCCCAGAGCTGCAACGTGGCATTTACAGATTGCCGTAATCCTAGCAAACAAGGCAATGTCTTTAAACCATTTGGACTAATAACAAACCAATTCGCGATAGTGTCGCGCTGTTGTAATAAGTTATCTCTAACTACCGGATATGCATTTGAAATCGCGCACTTGTTTGGATTAGAATCATTAGCTGCTCTGCTATTTAAATTGTCGAACAAATTATTGAGGGTTTCAAAGAAGCTGGCAGTATGCTGTACGGTATCCGATCTTATGCATCCAGTAGCGCATGCAGTAAGCAGGGCAGGAGAAACTCTATTACTAAAAACTTGTAAAGCAAGCTTACATTTCATTTTGTCAAAAGAATTTGGCCGTACGTGTTTTTCGGATAGTTTGTAAGCTGCTCGCGTACCTTTACTAGATTCTAAATCCCATAATTGTACAACATCAGATCAAGAAACTCGCGAACCGTTAATTGAAAAATCATACTTTAATAAATTATTTCTGATGTTTTTGAATAAATGTAAATAATCAAACAAAAAGTAAATTTTCTGACCATTTTTGCAAAAATAAGGACGTTCAATGGTTACTCTTCCGTCTGCCATGCTTTGATTGCTTGTTCCTTGATCGGAAACAACAGCTCTAACTCGCAAGCCTGTATCATGCAATGCATCTAATACCGTGTCTAACAAAAAACCCAAATTCGCATTAGTTACGCAATTCTTTGCAACAAAGAATGCTACTGGTTGTTTCCAATTACTGAACAAGCCTCTGACCATAAAAACGAGTACCCGAGTACCCACTGCCAGATTTCTGCCTAAAGGGCCTAAATCTTCAAAGCCCTCGATAATTTGTTTGCCTGGGTGGAAATCAAAACACTTCTTGATGTGCATTTCATCGAAAGACAGAACGCAATTCCGGTCCAAATCACGCATATGTGCTGCTTTAATTTTTAACGCGGTAAATAAATTCTGGCAAATGCCAGGCCAAATATCGATTTTAGAAAACCAGCGAATAATGGTGTTTGGGCTCGGAAGATGAAACTTCAGAGTGGCGCGCATTTTACTGTACAGAGAGGGCGAAGTGTAATGCAATGTTTGGCATAATCTCTGTTGCTTCAACGTATATTTTCCCGATTTACGAGTGTGAAATAGCTGCATGAAAATAAATGTCAAAAGAAACCCTCTAACTCTTTTCGCGATAGCTTTCTTCAGGCAGACATCGCTGATGTCGCCTGACGAAAGTTTCTCCTTTAAGCGATTTAATACTCTACACTTCGCCCTGAATTGCAAGCGAAGGACACTAAATTTGTCCTTCCCTTGGTCTATTTCCTTCTGAAGCTTGATCACCCGATCCTTTAAATAATTGTTTTCTGTCTCTAATGGAACTTCAGAGTTGTAACTACCTTCTACTGGATGCAATTCCGGAATGGCATCTTTCTTCAAACGCCCCGTAGCGTGAAAATTATTCGACGTAAAGTGTCGACTACATACATATTTTCTCCTTAATTCCGCGTTTGGCATTTCCACCCAGTCGTCTATACCGCAATTAACCAGCCACGTTATTAAACGGTCATTATTTGAAATTGGAAGCGCATGAAATGTTCTTCCATCGCCATTATCGCGACTTGTCTTTCCGCAGTTGCGGTAAACACACTTTTTAAACGTAACTTTACTCTTATGCTGCTCCATCAGGTACTACGCAACCAAAATACAACACTTCGCACAACGTCTACCAATGCACTTATATATGTATTTAGAAGAAACGTACCTTGTCTCCGAATGTCACCTTATACGCACTGCACTTTAGGCACAAAGCACACGGGGATTTTTCGATCGTGGAATTGGCGCGACCAGGCTTGTACAACTCGTTGCTTCGCAAGCAGATCGTTAAAACCGATAGGTCGGTGGGTGACAAAAGCAGAAGGTTTATATATCCTCAGAAATTACTGCAGTTCCCCCACTACTTCGTTGGCTACCGACCTAACACGGAAATGTCGCTAACCGCGCCAACCATGCGCCCGAAACATTCAAATTGTTCATCCAAAAAGAAATTAAACAGTTTTTTACCATTTTGGAATCCGAGGCTTCGTTCTCGAAATATTAACAGTTGAATATTAGCGTGGATTTTTCCGGCCGTGTAGTAAAGTTGAAACACCTGAGCGTGGCGCAGCACATGCTCTCACGCGACGCAGAAGGCACGCGTAGATACAGACCCACACACACAGTAGAGCCGACCGTGCTGGTGCAAAACGTGAAAATGGGTAGCATGGGCTGCTCTACTGTGTGTGTGAACCGCCCGCTCAGCTGATTCGGCTTTAAACTGCGGTCCAGAAGATCCACCGCATATGTATACAATTTATGTTACGTACAATTTTTAATGTTTCCAGAAAGGACTCTGAATATGCGGACTAAACTATAAGCACACGGTTATTTTCTAACATGTCAAGCTATACTTATATTTTTGTAACAAAAGGCGTAAGCAACTACAGCAGGATGAATGTAATAAAATGCAAATGTAACACAGTACAATATATCGTATAAATACAATGTTACACATAACACAATACAACAATTTATGTCATTATTAAACAAATTAAGTACACATGGACTTGATAAGAAATAGAGGTGCTGGATGAAGAACAAAATTAAATACATTATTTCCATTCATTTTCATCTTCCTCGATCAATCTCGATTCGCATAGGCTAGGTTCACTACAGTCTTATTGTTAAAAAGTCAAATGTGTCGTGTCTATACCGTATTAATTATGCGTTTATGCGACGTTCCGGCTGGAACGTTTTCATGGCTGGAAGTCCCCAATTTGGACGCTATTAACCGACCCATCATAAAGCATTGTTACTGATCTTCGAAACGGGGTCTCGAATTTGGGTCGATTGTTTCAAACTAAGCATATTATGCTTTTATAAGAATGGAAAATTTAAAAAATTAACAATAATAAAAGAAATGTACAGGATCATCATTAAATCTTGCAACCCGCGCTCGCGCGAACAGGTAAAATGGCAACAGCGCCTCACGGACCCATTCCACTACAACAGAGATGGACAAAAAATTATTTGAAATAAAAATTTCGTACACAAGTTTTTATTTCAAATAATTTTTTGCCCATCTCTGTTGTAGTGGAATGCGCCGTCCTGGTGTTCGGAGAGCTTCGAAAATCTTGGGATGGTCTCTTTCAAATTCATGTGGCAAAGAGCTATTGAGAATTTCCTGGCCCAGGTAAGCGAGCCGCGCGCTCCGCTTTTATGATCGGTTTACCACTCGCAACCCGGATTACTCTAATGAGGTTTGAAAATAATGTCAACTGATCTCGTACCCGTCTCACTTTAAACAATTTTAGCTACGACAGGATTGACCGCGGCGCTATACCCCTGTACGGAAAAATTTTTCGCCTCCTGCGTGTAAAAGCCACAACAATGGCGCATCGTTCCCAAAAATGGCATTAACGGAAGGCGGTATAAGCGTGGCGTTGAGTGGCTAAAAGGTAAAAACATTCAGTCACAAAAATTCTAGAAAAAAAAAATAAAACACCGCTACTATCAAAAACACGTCCGATTAGTTGCCCCTTCAGTTCAATCTATGCATATCCTGCATTAAAGATAAAATCATAAAAAAGGAAACCAGAACAATAGATTCTGAGGTCTGCAAACGCATTGTTGGACGTGACTGAAACCGCGACGTCGAGCTCGTCGACATCGATAAAAGAACGAGATAACCGGCGGCCGACGAAGGCAGTCTCCTGCAGAGATGGACAAAAAATTATTTGAAGTAAATATTTCGTACACAAATTTTTATTTCAAATAATTTTTTGCCCATCTCTGCACTAGAACCATGCGCCGTCCCAGCGTTCGGAGAGCTGCCAGCGATCGCTGGACAGCAGTAATCCCCGAGTTTCGAAAATCTTGGGATGGTCTCTTTCAAATTCACGTGGCAAAGAGCTATTGGGAATTTCCCGGCCCAGGTAAGCGAGCCGCGCGCTCCGCTTTTATGATCCGATTTACCATTCGCACCCCGGATTACTGTAATGAAGTTTGAAAACAATGTCGACTGGTCTCGTACCCGTCTCAATTTCAAAACTTTTAGCTACGACAGGCTTGACCGCGACGCTATACTCCCGTACGGAGAGATTTTTCGCCACCTGCGTGTAAAAGCCACAATAATGGCGCATCGTTGCATAAAATGGAAAATTATAATTAAAACCGACTTCAAAAAAATAAAAATGCACTAAAAAGTAAGAAATAATTTTGTTCGTTATTTAATCTACGACACTCAATTTTTTTTATATCGGTGCCTCATCATTTGCACTGTGCAAGTCTGGCGTCGACTTAAAAAAATTGAGTGTCATAGATTAAATAAGGGACAAAATTATTTTTTACTTTTTATCGCATTTTTATTTTTTTGAAGTCGAGGAAACCAGAACAGTAGAGTCTGCAAACGCATTGTTGGACGCGGCAGAAATGCGACGTCGATCCCGTCGACATGGACAAAAGAACGAGACGATCGGCGGCCGACGAAGACAATTTCCTGCAGAGATGACCAACAAATTATTTGAAATAAAAATTTCGTACACAAATTTTTATTTCAAATAATTTGTTGGCCATCTCTGGTCTCCTGTAGTCGCTCGCATAGGATGGTCGTATCGAGCACATTATATATTCCAAACCTTAAATATATTCACTTCTTGCATTCTAAATACCGTACTCCTTTCTCCTCCTATACTATTCAGTTTCCTCGACCAAATAAAAAAAGTTTCATATAAAACATTTATTGCTTTTTCAATAGTTAGTAAAATAATAGCGTGTGAAAAATAATATACAAACAAATCGGACATAGTGTATAAACTTACTGAAACATCCGAACATCAGTTAACATTAGTCGGTCAACGTCAGTTAGTATATAGTATAAACAAATGAATTTTTCTAATAGTTATGGAGGAGAAAGAATTCCTTCTTCAAAAAATATGTATCGAATATTTTTGGCTACTCTACACACTTGCAAAATTCCACCAAAATCGGTGTGTACGGGTTCGATATGTTCCTTTTAAATAATATAGTACAGTAGAAAGATATTATTATTATTATTATTATTGTTATTATTATATGTCTGTATTATATCACATAGACCATCATTAATGTATGCGCAAACACATGATGCATGGGTGGGGTTCAGCAACAGGTGCTCTTAAAAAACATTAAAGCACTGTTTTTACAAATTACGTTATTGCAAGCGAATGAAATTTGTTTTGCGTTAAATAAACCGGAATAGGACAGCAAAGTTAAAAGGCGAATGTGATATCGTTTTATATTCATCCTCCTTTCTCTTCCGTTGAACGGAATATGTTCATAAGACGATTTTTAAATTGTTACTCTAACAGAAACATTTGTAAATCGCGGGCTTCGACAGTAAAAAAATAACCTTATTTTACCCGAGCTGAATTCTAATTCCTACCACGCGTGGCGTTACAATCTGTTTCGAGACTTCACCGGTAACGTTGCATGCGACACTGAAATGGTAAGGGGGTCCTAGGACCCCCAAACCGGTGACAGAAAAATACATTGGTTGGTAGGTCTATTCTATACCTCGTCTGTGCCCAAACCC
This sequence comes from Andrena hattorfiana, assembly GCA_944738655.2. NCBI lineage: Eukaryota > Metazoa > Arthropoda > Insecta > Hymenoptera > Andrenidae > Andrena > Andrena hattorfiana. The sequence continues at coordinate 40,483,030 of OX122890.1, read as the reverse complement.
ATGTTTCAGGCCAGATTGTGTCGGTATACAGCGCTCTGCATTACCCGTATCTACCCCCTTAAGGGGGTAGACACGTCACGTGACCTGGCCGATTTGACAGGTCGGTATTACAGCAGATTTTTTCTGCACAGAAATGGTAATACCCATAGATACGCAGCTGCCTGGTGACGCGAGAGGGAGCTGTTTGGTATTTCCGTATTCTATTCTGAATAAGAAAAGAAATTCTCAGCTGTTGCGTTGTACTTATAAAAATTTAAACGGAAAGTTGGCTGGTACTGCAAACGTAGAAAATTCATTGTACATTTTAATTACTTAAAATGTGCTTATGCTACAATATTCTATGTTAGCAGTAAGGAATTATAAGTGAAAACGGAAAATAGATGAGGGGATGTCCCCAAAAAATGAAGTTTGTTAGGTTAGACATTTTTTTATTAGCAAAGCACTGAAACAGAACATGAGATACACTTATTACACGTCCTATGCAGAAAGCAGTTATGAACAAACATTATATATAAAATTGTGTTGGATGTTGAATTGGACTAGTGAAAATGCGTAGGCTCGACGCGCGTGATTATTATATGATCGGCTCCTCGCAGTGACAGAAAATATAACCTAAGTATATGCTATTTGACAACAAATGTTTAGTGGCTATTTCGTTCTTTTACGAAACATTTGTGAACATTTTAGCATCCTTCCAAAACATTACTATTGCGGCGCAACAGTATCTTTAGGAAATCAAGTATAGCAATTAGGTTATATTTTCTGTCACTTCGAGGACAGAAAATCCGTTCGTGAAATCCGCTATGGAAAATGCGCAGGTTGGATGCGCGTGATTATTATGTGGTCGGTTCCTCGAAGTGACAGAAAATATAACCTATCTAGAGACGCGGTACCGTCTCGACCCCAAGTACATGAATCGACATCCTGTATATGTCGACTGTCGCTACCGCTATCATTTACTCGTCCCCGGGCTATTCCAACCTAACCTGAAACTTATTTCATTAATTATATCATCACGCCTGCAATATTTTCTAAATTTAAAGGCATTTTTCTGATGTAAACCGCATATAAGCTTTCGAATATAATCAATTTCAATAAAATCGGTCCACGAATGACAGAGATATCATAATATCGTCTCATGGATCAGTCGAAAACGGTAAGATTTTTCTCCTTTTTATGATTCTCCTTCTTGTTCAAGAAATTTTTCGTCAGCATAATACGTATACTACGCGTTACACGCACACCTTCAGCCAAAACGAAACTAACACATGTTTCGTTCTTCTTTCGCCGACTCTCGGGATTATTCGGCAGGGATCGTCGTCCGTCATTATATATATACCTATCTTTTAAATATACCATTGAACTTTATAACCTACCAATCTTAACCTCCTCCAAGTGTCAAATAATGTAAGTGGTCAAAATTTGAAATGTCAGGAGTTTTTACAATAAATGGGACACTGAATTAATTTCTCAATTAACAATGTAAGTCGCAAAATTTTTTAATAGATTTCTTATGTAGAGTCGCAGACTTGGAAGTTGTTCGGAGGAGGTTAGACAGAGAAGCATCTTCTTTCGCATATGTTTCTGGAAATTTGGTCTGGTGAAAATGCGCAGGCTGGATGCGCGTGATTATTATGTGGTCCCCTCTTCGAAGTGACAGAAAATGTAACCTATACGCTACATGACAATAAATGTTTATTGGCTATTTCGTTCTTTTACTCTACATTTGTGAACTTTGTATGACTTAACATCCTTCGACAATATTATTATTACACCGCAACGGTATCTTTATGAAATCAGGTATAGCATATAGGTTATGTTTTCTGTCACTTCGAGGAGCGGATTTTCTGTCCTCGAAGTAGGGTTGCCACCTTTTTTTTGCAGAAAAGTAACGTACATTTGCTTTTGGGGAGTATACAAAAAAGTACGCTCAACAAATCAAAAGTACACTTTAATCTTATTAGCTTTAATTTCTTCCAAACATATTTTCTATTGCTTTTAGCATTACAGAGTAAATTTTTATTATTTTGAAATATCTCAATGGCATCGTTGCACTCAATATTCATATTGATATATATATATAAATAATTCGTTTTTTATTAGATTGAGAGAGGCCTTGTTTCTTTCATCCCGCCACTTCACATTCATGACAGAGAAAACTCTCTCAGTAAATGCTGGAGTGGCAGGAACAGATAGAATATAATAATATTGCGTTACGTTTCACGTAATATCATTAATTGTGAAATAAAGTATTTTCGCGTACTTTATTGTTATTCAAAAGTATAGAGTACATTTACTTATAATAACTTAAGATACTTTATTTTAAAGTACGGGTGGCAACCGTACCTCGAAGTGACAGAAAATATAACCTCTATGCTACATGACAATAAATGTTTATTGGCTATTTCGTTCTTTTACGCTACACTTGTGAACTTTGTATGACTTAACATCCTTCCAAAGTATTATTATTACGCCGCAACTGTATCTTTATGAAATCTGGTATAGCACGTAGGTTCTGGTTTCTGTCACTTCGTCGAGGAGGGGACCACATAATAATCACGCGCATCCAGCCTGCGCATTTTCATGTACCATTTCAAAAGATGACATAAACGGAAGCCGCTACAGGCGTGGCGTATAATAGCTAAAGGGTTAAAACATTCAGACACAAAAATTGTATAAAAAATTCAAAGAATGCTAAAGAAACAAGGACACATCCCATTAATTACCCCCTACTTCCGATCTGTGCATGCACTACATTAAGGATACAATCGCAAAAAAGGAAACCAAAGCATTAGATTCTGAGGCTGCAGAACTAATATATAATTGAATAAAAATTTAATTCCTCAATTTGTGAAAGTAATGATACAGGGACAACTAGCATATTGTTTATCGGCGCCATGAATTTTAGAAAGAGCATTATATAAAGTATTTAAATAAACAGTTTGCAAAAGCTTTTCGCAACAATTATGGTTAAATAATTGAAAAAAGAAAAACTAAGTAAACGTAAAATTTGGTAATTTTTCCATCATTAGAAGGTGATAATTTGTCCCCATTTTATGGCGCAAATTGCATTCCGATATCTTTTGTAGTTCAAAAGCTATGCGAAAAATGCCTCAAATTCATCAACCCGGACCACTAACGCGTCAGCGTGTTCTAATACCGCTGCTGGATCATTGCATACGTAGATAACGGAATCGGCGCGGTCGCACTCTTAAAATGGCTTCCGTTTTCTTACCCGTCTGCTACGTCAAATTTAATATTCTTTAGCGAAATCCAAAAGCACCCTCTACTGGCGCCTATAAGACCCGACACTTTCATAGTTGGTTCATAGATGGCGGAAGTATCGGTGCATGGTTGTAGTGCAGGATTAAACGATGACCCTGTATTTACAGATAATCGAAGCAGAAGATGATGCATTGTGATCTACGTCAGACTATGTACGCACAAATTGACAGGTATGGTTTTGCATACGCAATTATTCATTCAATGATCTTGACATATGAGTACATGTGATAATTTATTTTATAAATAATTAGTAATGGTGTCCTATTTTTCAGTTAACGATGCATACGAAAGGAATTATTTCTTCAGCTGAAAGAGAAAGGAACCCTGCTGCACAAGCAAATGAAATAACCACATTTTCATGTATGAAATAATAAAACTTTATTTTCTAAATCTTTTTCTATACTCCTGCCCCCTCCCCCCTCCTCCCCCGCCCACTCCTCTTCCCCCAGAGATATTCGGCAGAGCTTAATTTTAAGAGGAAATTCATAAAGTGATCCTGCCGTCTTGATCGTCCTACCCGGATGCCTCTATCTGAAATGATAAATTAAATGAAGTAAATAAAAAAGGAAATAAATAAATCACAGAAATCGTTGATTTCTTTTTTTTTAAAAACACTTACATGTAGCCTACCGGCGTTGCCCCGCTGGTGGTTGATCCCCCTGGGTCGGTGCTGGTGGTAATTGAGCCGCCCTCTGGGTCGGTGTTGGTAGGGGTTGAGCCCCCCTCGGGGTCGGTGCTGGTCGTTGACCCCCCATGAATACATCGGCATCATCATTAGATTCTGGAAAAATTAATTTGATTAATATTATTTAATTTAATTTTTCTGTAAGTTTATTGTTAATCGTTAATAAAACTTACCAAACAGAAGGGTGTTCTCCTCTTGGAGTTCCTCCTTTGAGGCGTCCTCCTTTGAGGCGTCCTCCTTTGAGGCGTCCCCCTTTGAGGCGTCCTCCTTTGAGGCGTACTCTGTTTTCTGCAAAAATGAATAAACTATTAATTAGCCAAAAAGCTAAATGACATAGGCAAAGTGCATACCAAAGACTTTCAAAATGTTGCAGGTTACATGAACATTCGTTAGTTTTATTCGTGACATTAAATAAATTCTCACGAATAAAAGTGGCGAATTAAAAATCCACCGGGAAGTTAAGCTATGCTATGCTATGCGATGCTATGCTATGCTATGCCATGCTACGTTTTAAAAAAATTAGCTTCAATACATTCTTATGGAACCGTTTCCATCAAAAGCTAAGTTAAAACATAGCATCGCATAGCATAGCTTAGCTTTCCGGGGGATTCCCGGCTTAACTCTGCTATGAGTATATTTATTTTTATTACATACATTTTTATTATCCGAAGACATCTTGTGCGTCGTGGCGTCGTACGAAGAACAAAAAGAAGCTGAAGCTTGCCCAGATGCAAGGTAAACATTCGACGATCAAAGCGCACGTTTTAGTAAATATCGATCGATACTGCTAATTATCGAAATCTTTCTTCATTACGTTTCGCGTTAAGCGAAGGTAAAGAAGATCTCGCCCGACGTCAACGATCAAAGCGCACGTTTTAGTAAATATCGATCGATACTGCTAATTATCAAAATCTTTCTTCATTACGTTTCGCGTTAAGCGAGGGTAAAGAAGATCTCGCCCGCACAAAACGAAGCGGGCGACCGGAGCTCATTTTTTCGTATGCTCCATGGTTCAAATCCATATATAGAAATATGTTGTTGGGACACCTTCCTATTACACCGTGGTCCATGGTGTGACCGCACGGCCAATTGGCAAGCGTGTTGAGATATAACAGGGTTGACTAACTGGCGACTCACGAGCCGCCGGGGCCCCCTCCGCCTTACTACCACGCTGAACGGCCCCCTCCATACCTACCAGACTCTGACGATCGCAGTCGAAAAGAGAAGGAAAGAAGCAGGAATCGACTGCGATCGTCAGAGTCTAGTCGATATGGAGGGGGGCCGCTCATCGTGGCAGCAAGGCGAAGAGGCCCCCGGCGACTCTTGAGTCGACAGTTAGTCAACCCTGAGATATAAGCTAATATATTCACTCATATTTTGATTGTGATCAACTCTGATATTATTATAAATATAAAAAATATTTATCAGCTAAGTTTTCGGTAAGACTGGATTATTCCATTTGAAATTTTCTAATAAATAATCAAACTAATATATTCATAACTTATTATTTTCAGATCGTAGATATTTATTTATAAAATATAATTAAAAAATCGTTTAATCGAGATTGATATGTTCGTCAGATAAGTTTTAGGTAAGACTGGATTACTCCAATTGAAATTGTCTAATAATTAATCAAGTTAATATATGGATAAATTATTATTTTCAGATCGTGGACATTTATTTTAAAAACCATCGTGGGATCATCCTTTCTATTCTATTACTTTATAATAATACTTTCTAACCTCTCTTTGTTTCTCTTTCCCTTTTCCTGCCCTTCTTCCTCCTTTCTTTTAATATTCTAATAGTTTCTGCTGCTTATGCGTCAAAACTCTCGGCTGCTTATGCGCCGAAACCATCGGCTGCTTATGCGTCGAAACTATCGGCTGCTTATGCGCCGAAATTCTCAGCTGCTTAGGCGCTGAACTAATGCGAAGCATTCTTAACTTACATAATATAATACACTAGTTATTATTGGCGCAATAGCGTTAATTAAGTAGAGCTGTATTGAAAGGATTCAACGTACGCGTAGAACATCTTCTGTTCAATATAGTATGGTTTATTATCAGGTACATACAAAACGCGCACACATTAGCGAAACAAACCGCGGGAGCGAGTGAGTGGAAGCGCGGGAAGTTCCAGTGTAGGCAACCTCGACAAAAGACACTAGGTTGGTAGTAGATTAAGCGCGAAGGATTGAAAATATAATTATGAAAAATCTTACAGTTATCACAAAGTGTAATTTCAGCTGCTGAAGCTGTGAATAGAATAGAATAGAATAGAATAGAATACAATAGAATAATATATTTGAAATATTAAAGTATAATTCATCATGTCTGTAATTAATAGACTCAAACCACTCAATTTAAAAAGTATGCAAATTATCAATAGAGGCGAATGGTTAACAGATGATCATATTGAATATTTTCACAAATTATTAGAAGCTAACTCTAATTATAAACCATGCGAGACGTGGAGAGTTCAATTCCCTGGTACAATTCAACCAGTTCCTGAAAATCAGGATCACATACAGATTTTGCACCAAAGCGAAGATTTTAAAACCAATGCAGGGGGACACTGGGTTTGTAGATTCTATAAACATGATGAAAGAAGAGTTTATATCTATGATTCTTTTAATTCCTCGAAGTTGCATAGTCATCATAAAATTTTTCTGCAGAAGTTATACCCTTTTTTGAACAAACTTGACGGTGCAATTGACGAAGAATTTATTGAATTTCCACATGTACAAGCTCAACCTAACTGTCGGGATTGCGGAGTTTTTGCGATTGCATTTGCTGTCTCGTTATTATTCAATATATTACCAGACAAAGTACCGTACAAGCATACGTTGATGCGTCAACATTTGCTCCACATGTTTCGATCTACTAGTATCGAACATTTTCCAAGCAATCGGAAACAACAATTAACACGTTCTGTGCACGAATATGAATCTGCAACTGAATGTACGATTAATAAAAATCCCTCTTGTGGAAATTATCCTCCATTTAAAAGCGGGCAAAGTTACATTCCTAACGAAACAAATAATAATATATCCTCAGTTCAAAATGTAGTACTTACAAGGAAACATATCTCACCCGAAAATTCTGATTTTAATGAAATTCCGTACGATTGTAGAGCATGTCGGAGTATGTAAGAAACGATTTTTTTTCTGCGGAAAAACACTCTGAGGGGGTGATATCAGCCCCCAAATTTTCAGCGATTTTTCGTTTTTCGAGTATAACTTTGTAACGGTGCGAGGTAGAAGAAAACCGTAAATGGACAAAATGTTCAGTGTTTGATGCCGTATAACGCGCTGCAAAAGAAATGTTTGTACGTCCAACAATTTATAAATAAATTAAAATTTTCGTTATTTTACATATAATTTCTAACCGTGAGGGTTGGGGACGATCTTTTTCCGTGTAAAAGTTATAATTCGCAATGGTTTACTACAATGTAAAAGGAAAAAATTTTGGTTCATTTGTTTATTTACTTACAAAAATTTTCCGCCTTTGCCCATATTACTACCATCTGCCACTTGACAATCGAGGATTTCGATGAAACTTGGTATACAAGCACACCATTTGGAACTATTCGACAAGTATTTGTCTTTATTGGCGGAAATTCATGTTTACAGGGTGACTAAACTACTCCCTCAAGGTTTAGGGGTGGGAACCTTCTAAAGCGTATAACCGTAAAAGTAATAGACATAGAAAGAAGTGTTAAATACAAAAATTACTTCGACTTCCGTTTCCGGTCGCGTTGGGTGAAAGGTGTGTTGGGAGCGAGTAGTGTGTGTGGCGTGGAGAAAGAGTAGAGAGAAGGTGAAAAGGGGAGTGGAGTGCGAGTGTAGAGGTGAAGGGAGAGGTGTGGAAAGGATAGGGATAAGAGGGAAAGGGCTAGGAGTAAAGGTGACAGAGATATAGAAGGGAAAAGGGAAGGTTTGGAGGTTAGGGATAGTGGTGAGAGAAGTGTGGCGGGAAAGAGCAAGGATAGGTGCAAGGGGTGACACCTGTCGGAGAGGAAAGGAGGTAGAGGTGTCGGCAGAGAAGGCGGGAATTTTTAAACGGGGGAAAAGGATAGTAGAGAATGTTGAAAGGGAATTTCGGTGGGATTGGGGCGGGAGGGTCGGGGGGAGAAGGGCAATCAGGGGGAGAGGTGAGGAAGGGGGGGGGGAAGGACAAGGGGAGTGAAGCGATAAAGGAAAGGAATAGGAAGGACAGTGGAAGTAGTGTGGGGAGCAGTATAGGGAGCATGGAGAGTGGTATGGGAAAAAAGAGAGAAAGAGAGGAGGAGATGGAGAATACAGAAAGAGAGGGGTGGCGAGGGTTTAAAAAGAGTGGCAAAACGGAAAGGTCACCGGTAAAAGGGGGCAAAGGCGGGAAAGAGCAGGGGGGAGGGGGTATGGAAGGAGTGATGATGGAGTTAATAAGGGAAATAAGGGAGATGAAAGAGGAGATGAGGAAAGAGAGGGAGGAAAGAAGAATGATGGCGGAGGAATGGAGAGGGGAAAGAAGGAAGTGGGAAGAGTGGATGAGGGAAGAGAAGGTGAGGAGAGAAGGTTTGGAGGAAAAGTTGGAAAAGTTGGAAGGAAGGGACAGAAGGATGTTGGAAGTGATAGAGAAGGTGGAGAGCTGGGAGAAAGTAGGGGGACAGGGTAAGGTAGGGGTAGAGGAGGGACAGGTGGAGGAATGGAAAATAAGGATGAGAAGGGTAGAGGTAATGCAGGATAGGAAGGATAGAGAGGGGAGTAGGAACAATGTAATAATAAGGGGATTGGGGTGGGAAGGAGGGGATGTGGAGGAGGGGGTGAAGAAGCTTTGGGAGAGGATGGGGCTGGAGGGGGTGAGTATGAAGGATGTGACAAGGATAGGAAAAGCGGGAGGGGTGGGAAGTGGAATGGTGCTAGTGAAGTTGGCGGGAAGGGAGGAAAAAAGGAAAGTTATGGAGGCAAGGAAAAAGCTGAAGGTCGGGAAGGAGAGGATTGAGGATGACCTCACAGAGGAGGAGAGAAGAGGGAAGTGGAAGATAGAGAGAGAGAGGCAGAGGAGGAGAGGAGGAAGGGGAGGAATGTGCAGGTGGGGTACATGAAAATGTGGGTAAATGGGAGGATGAAGAGGTGGGATGAAATAGGAGAGAAATGGATGGAGGATCAGGGAAACGAGAAAGGGGGGAAAGGAGTGGGGGGAAAGGGTAAGGGAGGGAGGGGATGTAGTGGGGAAAGGAATATATAAGGTGGCTTTCTGGAACATGGCAGGGGTGAAAAATAAGGACGCAGAGTTCTGGAAGGGGTTAGAGGAATGGGAGGTAGTGGTACTGTATGAGACGTGGATAGAGGAAAGAGACTGGGGAAGGGTGAGAGATAAGTTGCCAAGGGGGTATGTGTGGGAGAAGCAGTGGGCAAGAAGGGAGAATAAGAAAGGAAGGGCAAGGGGGGAATGATAATGGGGGTCAGGAAGGAGATGGAAACAAGGGAAGGGGAAAGGGGGGAGAAGGAGGGCATAATGATGAAGAGGGTGAGGATAGGTGGGAGTGGTGGGTGGTGCTGGGGGTGTACGTAAATAAGGATCTGCAGGGGAAGCTAGAGGAACTGGAGGAGTGGATGGGGGGGAGAGAGGAGGGAGTGAGAGTAGTGATAGGTGGAGATTTTAATGCAACGACGGGGGGAGGGAGGGGGGATGTGGGGGGGGAGAGGAGGAAGAGAAGGGACTGGAAAGTAGGAGATCGAAGGACAGAGAGGTGAATAATGAGGGGAGGAGGCTGTGTAGATTTCTGGAGGAGAGGGGGTGGGGGATATTGAATGGAAAGGTAGAAGGGGATGAGGAGGGGGAATGGACATACACGGGAGGAAGAGGGAATACAGTGATAGACTACGTGATAGGGAACGAGGATACGAGGGAAAGAGTGGAGAGAATGGAAGTGGCTGAAAGGGTGGAGTCGGACCATCACCCAGTGGTGGTATGGTTGAGGGGGGAGGGCGGGAAGGGGGTAGTAGGGGGGAAAACAGGGGAGGGAAGAGGGATAGCAAGGGGAAACTGGACCGAAAGGGGAAGAGAGGAGTTCATAAGGACATTTGGGAAGAGGGAGGGAGGGGGCGGAGGAATCCAGGAAGAATGGAGGGAGTTGAGGGACAGGATAAAAGGGGTGATAAAGAAGGTGGGGCAAGGAGGGGGTAGGGTAGGACGGAGAGGTTGGTGGGATAAGGAGTGTAAGGAGGAGAAATGAAAGGTAAGAAGGGAGTTGAGGAGATGGAGGAGGGAGGGAGGAGACGGGAAAGAATATAGGAAAAAGAAAAAGGACTATAAGATTATGTGTGAGGGGAAAAAGAGGAAGGAGGTAGAAAGGTGGGAGAAGGAGATCGAGGGGGTAAGGACAGAGGGGCAGGTGTGGAGGGTAGTAAATAGTGAGAGGGGGAGAAGAAGGAGGGTCGAGGAGGGGATTAGAATGGAGGAGTGGGAGGACTATTTTAGGGGGCTAATAGGAGGAATGGAGTGGAGGGTGAGAAAAGGGGGGGAAAGAAGGAGGGTGGAGGACGAGGAGGGAGAGTTAAGTAAGGAGGAGGTGAGGAGGGTGGTAAGGAATCTGAAGGATTGGAAGGCAGGAGGGGGGGATGGTATAACAAATGAGGTGTGGAAGTATGGTGGGATAGAGGTGGAGGAGTGGTTATGGGATATTTGTAATAGGGTGTGGAAGGGGGAAGGTTGGGTGGAGGAATGGAGGGAAGGGGTAGTGGTACCGGTAGTTAAGAGAGGGGCTGGAAAGAGGGTAGAAGAGTACAGGGGGGGGGGGGGTGACGCTGACGCAGACGGCGTACAAAGTGTACGCGTCTGTGTTGGCAGAAAGGTTAAGGGAGGAGGTAGAGGGGAAGAAGTTGCTGCCACCGAGTCAGGCCGGATTTAGGAGAGGAAGAGGCTGCATAGACAACATTTATGTGTTGAATTTTTTAATGAATAGGCAGGTGACGAGGAAAGAGAGAAAGATGGTGATTTTCTTCATTGACCTAAAGGCGGCATTTGACTCGGTGGACAGGGAAGTGTTAATAAATGCGATGAGGAGGAGAGGAGTGAGGGTGGGGATAGTGGAGAGATGTGAGGAGGTGTTGAAAGAAACGGTATGTAGGGTAAAGGTGGGGGACGAGATAGGGAGGGTGTTTTGGACAGCTAGAGGAGTAAGGCAGGGCTGCCCACTGAGCCCTAGCCTGTTTACGTTGCTCTTGGCGGATTTGGATGAGGAGCTGGAAAAGGGTGGATGGGGAGGGGTGAGGTTAGGGGGTAAAAAGGTTTACACCCTTGCGTATGCCGATGATGTGGCAGTGTTGGCGGAGGATGAAGAGGGAATGAAGGGGATGATGTCGAGGTTGGAAAGGTATATGGATGGGAAGAGGCTGCAGTTGAATGTGGGAAAATCAAAGATGATGCGATGTAGGAAGGGGGGGGGGGGAGGTGGAAGAAGGTGGTATGGAGATGGAAGGGAAAGGAGGTAGAGGAGGTGAAGGAGTTCACGTATCTAGGGTATTCCTTAATGGCGAGTGGGGGGCAGGAGGCGCAAGTGAGGGATAGGGTGAAGAAAGCGGCAGCGGTGATGGGGCAGGTATGGAGTATTGGGAAGAGGAAGTTTGGCAAAGATTGGGGGAAAAGGGTATGGCTGTTTGACAGGTTGGTGTGGGCCACGATGGGGTATGGAGTAGAGATTTGGGGATGGAAAGAGAGGAAAGGGGTGGAGGGGATGCAGGAGAGGTATTTGAGATGGGTGCTGGGGGTGGATTGGTGTACCCCAGGATATCTGGTGAGGGAGGAGTTGTGGAGGGATATGTTGAAAGGAAGGGCGGGGATGAGGGCATGGGCATATGAGAGGAAGTTAGAGGAGGGGCAGGGGGGGAGCTGGCGAGGGATTGTTGGGAGGAGCTAAAAGGTAGGGCGAGGAGGGGAAAGGTGTTGGGGGGATGGGAGAAGGAAAGAAAGGGATTTTTTGAGGAGAGAGGGTGGACAGTGGAGGGAGTGGAATTGGTGAGGGGGAGGGGAGAATTGATGGGGGAGGAGCTGGTCTGCAGGGGAAGAAGACGAGAGGAGATGGAAAGATGGGAAAAGATAAGCGAGTCCAGGTATAATGAATGGTATGGAAGGATAAAAGGAGTGGGGGTGCCTGGATATTTGAAGAGGGGGTGGGGTGAGAGTAGGTGGAGAAGAATGGCAAGGTACAGGTTGGGGAATGAGATGAGAGGGGGGAGGTATTTGTGTGCTTAATTTTCCTGATTTTGATGCCTGTATATGTACGTTTGGAGCATTAAATAATGTTTTCTTTACTTGAGGACCAAACGTTCCACTTGATTCTTTCAGCACGATTAGAAGGGGAGACATGAGTTTCCCAGCTGCAGAGATTACGGGTAATATGGTACAGCTATGTGTCATTGCTGAAAGGGACTGAACAACTGTTTCCACCTTTTTCGTGCCTTCAACTGCTAACGTACGACCAGAATGCAATTCAAGGTTGAAATTGCTTTCGTTCGCGTTATACACACGTTCCAGGCCGACAATGTCAATTACACTTTTGATCATGTTAACAAACTCTGTAGCACTGTTTTCCAAAGTTGCAGCGTCTGCCGCGTAAGAGCAGGTAATAAACTTATTTATCTTCCGGGATACAATATTATAATGTCTTTTAAAATTTAATATCCACATTGGCGAGGCTTTAAAATTTTGAAGAGAAACCGCTATATTTGCTTCCAACGCCCAATGTCGCAAATCAGTATCGTGGATTATAGCGATTATATCTCGAGATTATATCTCGATATTATTTAGCATTTAGAGCTTTCACAAAGCGGTCTATGGACACACCACGCATTCCGTGTGTTTCCTGCGAAAAACTCTGTTTTCAAAGAGAGATTCTTAAGCTTAATATTTACAAGAGAACATATGAGGGAAATGTAATGCAAACTTTGTTAAATCATATTGGATACAAAGTTGGTGACATGCATTTTATTTGCCAATATTGTCACGATAAAATTCCCAACGATTCCATACCACCAAAATGTATTTTAAATGAGCTTGATGTACGTTCAGTTCCAGAAATAGCAGTGTTGAACGATTACGAACGAATTCTCATTCAAAGAGCTAAACCGTTTCAAACGATTGTGGTAATGGATACAGTAATGCGTAAAAAAAATATGCCTCATAAACATATGTTTCCAAAAGTAAAGGGGAGAACATTTCACCTTCCTTTGCCGTTACAAGACAATTTAAAAAAAATCTGTCCTTCGACTGAACCTTTAAATAAAAATCACGAATTATACATATTGGTGCGGGGCGTTCCAACAAAATCTAAAATAGTTTGGGAAAAGTTAGTTGACTTGGAGAAAGTATGGAATGGCTTAGTATGGTTGAAAGCCAATAATTCTCTATACTCACAAATTGTTTTACCACAATCGCATGATTTATTGCTGAATGCCAAATTATCAGATACAGAATTTCAAGAAGAAGTTGTTGCCAATGATAATAATAACGAATCTATCGAGGGCGTTGAAGGTGAAACACTTAATATCGATGAAAACAACAAACGTGCAATATTGACGCAAATCTCACAATCTGATTCATATTATGATCAGTTTACGATTTATCCAATGTATGACAAAAGGGTTAATGAATCTGCTACCGCACTCTACCAAATGCTTAAAGTTCATGACATTCCGTTGGGTCATCGTGCTGAACACTTACATGTGAAATGCAGTAGGTAAGCTATGCCGATTCTGGATACGGCTGGCGAGGGGGTGAGGCGGGGCGGGGGGGTACCGGGCGCGGGGGCGAGGTGTGGAGGGGGTACCGTGCTCTTCCGCGCGATGGGTGCGGGGGTGAGGCGGGGAGGGGTACCGCGTTCGTAGGTGGGGGGGCTGACGTCACAGGGGAAGGGGGATTTCAAAATTTTCAAAATGGCGTCGCGCGCGCATGTCGAGTTCGTGAGCGAGGGGGCTGACGTCACAGGGGAAGGGGGATTTCAAAATTTTCAAAATGGCGTCGCGCGCGCAGGTCGAGTTCGTGGGCGAGGGGGCTGACGTCACAGGGGAAGGAGGATTTCAAAATTTTCAAAATGGCGTCGCGCGCGCAGGTCGAGTTCGTGGGCGAGGGGCTGACATCACAGGGGAGGGGGTGAATTTTCAAAATTTTAGCACGCGCGGGGATCGGTGCGCAGGCGCGAAAGATAAGGCGCGAAAGGATGTAACGCGGATGCTGTAATTCGACACCGATAACTATTCGAGATTAATTAACCTAAATAGCCCAACCGCCTCACGAAAGAATGTAACGTCGCCCTCGTATAAACATCCACCGACGAAATGTAATTCGATGCACTGTCGCGATAACTATTCGAGAACGATTAACCTAAATAGCGCAACCGTCTCATGAAAGAATGCAACGCCACTCCGTATAAACATGCGTCGACGAAATATAATTCGACGCGCTGTCGCGATAACTATTCGAGAACGATTAATCTAAATAGCGCAACCGCTTTACAGGGAAGGTGGAAGATAGGTAAGTAAACCCAACATATTAATATTAAGATTTTCAAGATTGAATAATTTATTAAACTTAATTCTCCCACTCGACTACATCCCCAGCAAATAGGGCACTATCGTCGTCGTTGATAAAAATGACATCGTCGACGATTTCACAGAATACATCATCGTCATCCTCAATTTGCTCGGGCTCAGTCTGAACTGCAATATCGCAAGCGTAAAGCCCCGATACTGCATTCGTATAAACTGCGTCAAAATTAATCTTTTTGGCATTGACACAGTTACGCCAAACCACGCTCTGTGGAGCACTCGCACGATGCCGCTGATATATATTCCCATATACATCATTATCATCATCATCATCGTCGTCATCTAAAAAGTACGTCTGCTGAGCATGTCGATTCAACCAAAATTGCTCATCCCCGTAATGATCATTCGGTGGTTCATCAATTGCGGTGTCAGCATTATGAAAAACTTTTAAAAAAATATCGCCATCGTGAGCGACTTCAGCCTCGTGGACGATGTCATTCCGAATTTTTTCGGTTTGAACCTGAACATTCTGACACGTAACGTATACTTTCGGGCTAGAGGTATGGATCGGTATGACAGCAGAGGTGATCGTACCGGAAGCTGGACGATTCAAATTCACGGGTAATGACATAATCTGAAACCAATTTTTCTTATAATTCTCAAAGTTACTAACACAACGATTCACTAAAATATGGTAATGGAAACTTACGGTATTATTCGATTGTATTTCTCGTGCGTTGAACGACTGACGATATCCTCAACAAGCAATCTCTTTCAAAAGCAGTTTCCTTCAAAAGCGATCTACTTCAAAGCACTTTCACTTACAACACTTTGATGCAATTACAGTCGACTTAGATGTGATAAATTGTTAAAACGTTTCTCGCGGTAACGTACGTCTTGATCGCTGTAGTATCATTTGAGAACTGATTTTAAGGATGCTGATCCATGATCGCACATGCGAAAGTATAGCGCGATAATTATTCGGGCATCACCCAACGTATTTTGAAAACTGAGACCACCGTGATGGGTGTAAACACCATTATCATGAAAGTTGCAATTCAATACGCGTGGCAACGCATCGAGCAAGCGCTACATCACGTCACCTGATTGAGACGTTGATGGTGAGAGAGTTCGAAGAAAAGAATTCGAGGCGATAACGACTCATGAATCTCGGCTAGGGTAGGTGATTAGTACATTCAATCAGAGTCGCGCAGTCGTTCAATAAAGATCTTCGCGACAACATTCGTCACACCTCATTCTTCCCCCTGAGTTTTCGATATTCGAATCAGAACCGCATCAGGTGGTGGAAGAGTTGCATCAACCACTCATACCTGCTAGTGCGTACCTTTTAATTGAATATTAAAGCAGAAGAAGTAAACATGGAGGTATTCATGGACACGTACAGGGTTTTGTCCCGAATATCCGGACTTTTACGCAGTGTTGTGGAATTCCGAGACTGGGTGAATCAGTGTGACACGTGCTTGCGACACATCATCGAGTATCAGTGCGGCGAAGGAGTGTGAATGGCATCGAAGCAGCGTCTGGCATCGCTAATTGCGCGTATCAAGACATTACGTACGATCGTGCGGGCACGGTTTCGCGAGTAGGACTCGGGGTTTCAGGTCGATCGACGACACCTAAGGTCGTATGGGAGGATGTGGAAACCGCGTTTCGGAATCGTATTTCGACTGGTGCGGTCATTAACGTGGGTTACATCGATCCGCGTCAATTTTTGGAGGGGGCCCGACGAATGGTGCTATCGCGCGTGACAGACGCTATCGGAGAACATTCTGGTGTGGCCGCGAATACGGTCCTGAACGCGGAGTTTATGTTAAATACGAATATAGACATGAAAAGTTTCGCGACGCGAAATCGCGTACTGTTCAGGACATCGAACGTGCGCGAGTGGTATTCAAAGTGCGTGCTCGCTCCCACGTTAGTGGCGATCGAGGAGTTTCAAGATCGCGATAGTGGATGGGCTCTGGGAGCTGTGCTAAACCTCATAATAAACATTAATAAGCATAACCCTCTGCGCGCCGGCTGCGACGTACCACTTCCACGCAAGGTAATTCTTAAAAAGGCAGTGGTCAATGTACAGAGTAGAGACAGTGCGTGTTTCTTATGGTCCATCGTCGCAAGTTTGTATCCAGCTTCTACGAACGTACACAAGGACGCGTCGTATCATCATTACTCGACGGTACTTCGCACGGACGATGTGACGCTTCCCGTGACGTTGGACCAGCTGACGAAGTTCGAGAGGTCGAACGACGTGTCGGTGAACGTGTACACCTGGACCGACAAAAGCTGCATGCCCCTGCGTTTAACCGAGGACAAGGGGGAGAGGCACGCGAACGTGCTATTGATACAGGACACCAAGGACCCTCAACGATATCATTTCGCGTGCATTCGAAGCATGTCGAGACTCATTTCGAAGCAACTCGACAATCACGGACACCAAGTATTCGTTTGCGATAGGTGAGTAATAAAAAAAAAAAAAAAAAAAATATTTCGATCGATATATTATTTATTCTTATGTTTATTATTAATGCTATTATCGTTACAGATGTCTCAGCTTCTTCAATTCGTCAGAGCGATTGATAAAACACACCGTGGACTGTCAGCGCCTGAACGAGTGTGCCGTCGAATTGCCGTCCGCGGAGGATAAATGGTTGCAGTTCCAGAACTTCAAAAATAAGGAACGAGCGCCATTCACCGTGTACGCGGACTTCGAGTGCATGCTGGAGGACGTCGAGCCTGCGGAGCGCAGTCGCACGTACGCGTACCAGCAGCATAGAGCGTACAGCGTTGGATACTACGTTCATTGTTCCACCGACACGTCTCTGTGCCGTTATCGCGCGTATCGTCACGACTCCGAGTGCGTGAAATGGTTCGTGCTTTGAAACTGTGCGTTCAAACTTCGAGACTTTGCGAACATTGCGTATTCGTGGTTGCGGAACGCGAAACCAATGAACTCGTTGACGGATCAACAGTGGCAAAGTTTTAACGAAGCAATCGCGTGTCACGTGTGCGGACAACCTTTCGTCGAAACGGACAAAAAAGTGCGCGACCATTGTCACTCGACGGGCGAGTATCGAGGGGCGGCCCACGTGTCGTGTAACTTGCAGTTCCAAAGATCGTACACGATACCGGTAGTGTTTCACAATCTATCAGGCTACGACGCGCATTTCATGATCAAGCAGTTGGCGTCCCCGTTCGAGGGGCAGATCGACCTGCTGCCAGTGACGAAGGAGCGGTACATATCGTTCACCAAACACGTCAAGGGAATCGACGCCGAGAACAATGATTGGAAGAGGGGATTGAAGTTTCGTTTCATAGATTCGTTGAAGTTTTTGGCCGCTAGTCTGGAGAAACTCGCTTCGGACCTCGGCAAAGAGCGACTCGCGATTTTAAGACGCGAGTTTCAATCCCTGTTGGACGATCAGTTCGATCTCCTGACCAGGAAGGGCGTCTTCCTGTACGACTATGTATCGTCGTCCTCCAAACTGAACGATACGCGTTTACCATCCCGCGAAGCGTTTTATAACCAGCTGAACGATCGCGCCGCGTCGGAGCCTGATTACGCACACGCCGTGAACGTGTGGAACTCTTTTCGCGTACAGACATTGGGCGAGTACAGTGATTTGTATTTGAAAACAGATGTGCTGTTACTCGCCGACGTATTCGAAAGTTTCCGCACCGACTGTATCGCGAGTTACGATCTGGATCCCGCGCATTATTGCACGCTACCAAGATTCACGTGGGACGCGATGCTCAAGTACACCAGCGTACGATTAGAGCTTCTGACGAACGTGGACATGTTACTGTTCATGGAGCGTGGCATACGCGGTGGTCTGAGCCAGTACTCGCACAGCTACGCGCGAGCCAACAACAAGCACCTGCCTGCGGGGATGTACGACGAGTCGAAGCCGTCGACGTATCTAATGTACTTCGACGTCAACAACTTGTACGGCTGGGCGATGTCGCAGGCTATGCCGAAAGGAGGGTTTCGATGGCTGGACGATGCGACAGTGGCCACGCTCGACGTATCATCCCTATCCGACGGCCAGGACTCCGAGGAATCTGAGGGATACCTGCTGGAGGTAGACATCGAATATCCCAAGGAGATCCACGACGCCCACGCCGACCTTCCATTCTGCCCGGTGCGCGAGCACGCGCCAGGAGGAAAACAGACCAAGCTGCTTGCCACGCTCGACGATAAGGAGCGATACGTCATCCATTATCGCTACCTGAAACAGTGCGTCCGACACGATTTACGCGTGACGCGAATTCATCGAGTGTTACGATTTGATCAGTCGCATTGGTTGCGCGACTATATTCGATTGAACACCGGTTTGAGGACGCGAGCCACGAGTTAATTTAAAAAAACTCTATATAAATTAATGAATAACGCGGTGTACGGGAAGACAATCGAAAATGTGCGGAATCGCGTAGACGTGCGACTGGTGACGCGGTGGAACGGTCGTTACGGCGCGGAAGCGCTGATCGCGAAACCGAACTTTCACAGCCGCACGATCTTCTCGGAGCAGTTAGTGGCAATCGAAATGCGTAAACTGAAAGTTAAGTTTGACAAACCGATATACGTGGGTATGAGTGAGCTCGAGGTATCGAAGGAATGTCTGTATGAATTTCAGTATGCATATATGCCCGCCGAGTTCGGTGATCGGTGTAAGGTTCTGTACACCGACACCGACAGTTTAATGTATAGCGTGGAATGCGAGGATGCGTATGAAAGGATGAAGCGTGACGTCGCCCGATTCGACACGAGTGATTACGCGGTGGACAATCCGTACGGTATGTCCCGCGTAAACAAAAAGGTTCCGGCACTCATGAAAGATGAGAACAACGGCGCCTTGATGACCGAGTTCGTCGGACTACGGTCTAAGATGTACGCGACTAGAACGTTTAACGCGGCAGTGGGGTCTACGAGTGAGACTAAAAAAGTGAAGGGTGTGCGGAGACACGTGGTCGCGAACGATATACAATTCGACGATTACATTCGTTGTCTCCGCGATCTCACCGAAAAATCGATTCGGCAGAACAATATTCGCTCCAGCCGGCACGAGGAGTATTCCGTGAGTGGGGAAAAGAACGCTCTCAGTCCGTTCGACGACAAGCGATATATTTTAACCGATCGGGTCAGCACCCTTCCGTGGGGGCATTATCGAATCCCCGAGCTCGAGCTTGAGCCCGACGAGTCCCTCGAGAATCCCATTGTATAGAATGCTTGTATGTTTGTATTTTTTTTTTTTGCATGTACATATGTATATACGTTTCTTTTGTATATGTTATTTATTTATTTATGGATATGTAATATATGTATAGCGTAGAATATAACCAAAATTGTATTTTATACGTATTAGTATATATATTTTTTCCTTCTTTATTAAGATAAATTGTACGTATATATATGTGGCGAAGAAGAATGAGGAGGATGAGGAGGAGGATGTGTATAAACGGACAATGTATATATATGTATTTATTCATTCATTTATTTGTACCAGTAACATCAAGCACGATAACGAATCAGAGAATATCCTTGTCGCGTATCCACGAGTTCCGCGACGAATCGAATCCAAGCCACTTAACGTACACCTGATTCCCCGTGCGACGAATAATCTTCTCGACCAGATAGACGTCCGGATTCGCGACCGAATGTAGTTCGTACTCGTAGAATCCACCCGAGATCGGCTCTCCCGCGGAATCGCGCAGAATGTACGTCACCGGGAACGTTCGTTGTACGGTTACGATTTCGAATACCTCGGTCGACCAGTTCGGAGTGTACCCCTTCTCGAAGAGCGTCTTGAACTTGCTCACGCGTACCTTGTCACCGACTTTGAATTTCGTGCGTCGTCGAACACCTTTCGAGGCATATAGGGGGATGGGCTCATTCGCGGCGAACGACAAACGCGTCGCGGGGGTCACGTCAACGGGTCGGGCGTTGATCGTTCGATGCTTGCGATGATTGTAGGTGCGTAAAAGCGCAGGTAACAGGTCGATCCAACGATAGGAAGCGTTCAAGGAGAATTGTTTCCACATGATTTTTTTCAGCGTGCGATTGAAACGTTCGACGATCGACGCTTTCATCACGCTGTACGTGGAGTAGTGGTTGATCCCACGGGTCTTCGCGCATCGTTGAAACTCCGCGTTGTAAAACTCCTTACCCATGTCGGTTTGTAAATTTCGCGGACATCTAGCGCTCTGTCGCAATACGGTCGCGAACGCCGCGGTCACGTCGCGTCCACTTTTCGTTTTCACGGGTACGGCCCACGCGTACTTGCTGAACGCGTCGATGATCGTTAGTATGTAATGATATCCACGATTTTGCTTCGCGTACGGACGCATCTCCACCAAATCGGCCTGCCACAAATCATCGTAGCCGCGAATCACGACGCTACGCCGTGGGAAATTCCGTCTAGCCGGAGCGTGTAATTCGTTCACTAGTTGTACTCGCTCCATGTTCATGCTTCGTGGGTGGTCGGGGATGGTCGCGACGTTCCAAAGACGTTAGAATTAGTATCAGTTCCTCGAGCGTACGTAAAACGCAATCGGTGCACGTATTTCGCGATCGTTCGTTATTAGTCGTTTCGAAGTCGTAGTCGATATTGTCAGCATCATTGATCATCGTTATCGTCGTCGTAGACCCTCGTTTGCTTTTCGTTTGTATCGATCCGTGGTTGTTATCGCTGTCGGCGTCGTTGCCGATGTCGTCAACGCGTCGAGTCTGTCTTTCAAGTGATCGAAGCCTCATTCCATCGCGGTATTTAAATCTTCCTCTAGTTGGAACAATTGCGCGTTAACGATATCCGTAATCGTTCGTTGTACTCGCGTCTCGAGTTGAGATCGTTGATACTCGGTGTCCAGTCGCGCGCTCGCGATAGCCGTTTCGATTTTTTGGGTAAAGCGTTCGTCCGCCGAGAACAATAGTCTCGTCATTGTCATCGCCGCTTCGTTGTTATTATTGTTGTTATTGCGTAACGAGTTGCCAAACTTGTTCACCGACATAACGATGCGTGCGCGCGAACGCTACTGACGCGACGATCATCGGATCGTTCAATTTAAGATGCGCCCGTCCTCGCGAAGTTCCTCCACGATGGATGCGATTTCGTTATCGTGACCCGTGTGACCTGCCGCGCGCGATGCTACGAGCAATCCAAGCCTATCGACCAATTCGTTCGGATCGTCCCAGTACACGTAATCGATCGCGTTATCGGTGACCGTCATCGATTCGTCGATGGGCAATCCTCGACCTTGTCGCGTGCCCGCGCCGCCCGTGCCGCCCACGCCGCTTACGTTGCCCCTAACGCGTCTGACACTCGATGTTCGCACCCCACCGATCACCTGGGATATGATTTTCTTATACTTGTACCCCCTGTTACCCAGCGTGCGCTTGCTCGGCGAATGGTTTTGCTTATGCGCGCTCGTCGACAACAAGATGCGTCGGTACGAGCGAAAATCAGCGTCCGTGCACGTCTGCTGGTTGGGTTCTCGCATGAACAACAATTCGTACAAACCCCGAGTCCCCGGGTATCGCTGAACGGTTCCGTTCACGTGAATGTCATCGCTGTCCGCATCGATGGTGAGCACGGAAGCGCCGATCATTAGATCTTCGTCGGGTCCCAAGTATACGCCGTACACATCATCGATTAGTCTCCTGTTGTCGGTGAAGAACAGTCGTAGGTATTGTCGCGACAAGGGTCCTTTGGCGTTCCGTATATACACTTCGATATCATCGACGGGTTTACGCACCATATCCAAATCGTAAGCCTTTACCGACGTCTCATCATCAGGAAATTTTTCATCGTTTTCATCGACGATATCATCAACATCATCATCATCAATAACATCATCGACAACATTATCTTCATCGACAACTTCGTCAGCATCGTTGTTGTCGTTGTCGTTGTCGTTGTTGTTGTTGTTGATGTTATCGTTGTCGTTGTTGTAATCCTCATCAGCGTCGTCGTCGTCGTCGTCGTCGTCGTCGTCGTCGTCGTCGTCGTTGTCGTCACTAGAATCTGGAAGGTTATTCGGATGTTCCTTGATTATCGACGGAGTGACGGGTCGAAATCTCTTCGATGATTGTTGTCGATCGTATTCGTGTTTCCTATTCACGGGTCGCGATCGAGGCGTTGAGTGCGTTTTCGACGCGGACGCGTTCTCGATCAACCGTTTCAACCGTTCAACGATGGGACGCGTGCTCGCATCCACAGCCGCTTCCGTATCCATTTTTCCAATTTCAGGGCCAAGCACTTTTTACGTATAACGTCGCTGACTTTGGCGATTTCCACCTTTGTGTCCGCGACCCGGCGTTTCGTACCATTTTGATGTATCGTTCCTTCTCGTCGATGACGTTGACGAAGTTTTCGCGAATGCTTCGCGTCGAGGTTGCTCGTGGTTATCGGCGTCGTCGTCGTCGTCGTCGGTTCGTTAGACATATCGTGTTGCTCGATGAACGATTCGCGGTTTACTGATGTCCTCGAGCTACGACAAACTCGTTAAATCCTCTTCGATACCGACCTTCGTACATGGAACTATCCTTATCGATCACCACGAAATCGTATCGTCGACGCCAACATCTCGCGCACAAGTCGTGGAACGACTCGAACGTCATGTCTGTGTTCACGTGATCGTTGTACACGCGGCGCAAGTTCGTGCCGTCTTGTTTGAAAAGTATGAGAAAATTCGTGTTGTCCCTGATCAAATGTTTAGGTATTCTAGCGTACGACTGACACAAATAAAAGCAATCCACGTTCGAGTGACGACCCATAGAGAAGTATTCGCGTATCGCGTTCTGTTTGTCGCACGCCACGTCGTCGAACACGAAGATCGAATCGGACCGAGCGTCTCTAGGTGGAACGATCTCAGTGTTGTCCGAGTAAGGAAAGTATTCGATTCCGTCGACCAGCGACAACACCTGCTCGAGATAACGATACTTTGGCTGATGCAACGATTTCGAGTACACGTACACGTTCTCGAAACGCAAACCGTTCGGACTCTCTAGCATACTTAAAAGCACGTTCGTTTTTCCACACCCTGACGGTCCACAAATCACACCTCGCACGCTATTCGGCAGCAACGGGCCGTGTCTGTTCGCTCGACTCGCATCCCTATCATCTTCGAGCATTCGATTCGCGGTTACGCGAATAACGTTCGACTGTTTCGCGAATCGCATGTTCGCGGTGTTTCTCAGATACTCGCGCGCGTCAGACGAAGCACGACTATTTATATTCGTGGCACGCGTCGCGCAGGTCACTATCGTTGTGATCGGCTAAGCGTGCGTACGCGTTCATTATTATTATTATTATTATTACAGTAGCTATCGTAATTATTCTAACGTATATGATAGCGTCAACGACTGCGACGTCTCACGAATTAGGCAAGAATCAGAAGAGGAAGAAGAATCTGAAGAGGAAGAAGAATCTGAAAAAGAATAAGCCTGGATCGGGTCTCGTGAACGGTATCATAAACCGTCTCCCGTTCGAACAACACGTTCCGGGTTATCAGTTCTGTGGACCGGGAACGCGTTTGCTAAAGCGATTGGCTCGTGGCGACGAAGGTGTGAATCCCCTGGACGCAGCGTGTCGGGACCACGATATCGCGTACTCTCGTCGAAAGGATTTAAAGGGAAGACACGAGGCGGATCGTGCGTTAGCCGAACGA
The DNA here is from genome assembly GCA_944738655.2 of Andrena hattorfiana. Classification (NCBI taxonomy): domain Eukaryota; kingdom Metazoa; phylum Arthropoda; class Insecta; order Hymenoptera; family Andrenidae; genus Andrena; species Andrena hattorfiana. Next base: position 40,458,851 of record OX122890.1, on the reverse strand, counting down.
GCGCGAGAACGAGTATTCGCGAACGACGCGACCTTTGGTGAAAAAGCCGTAGCGATTGGAGTGTGGGCAACTATGAAGGCTAAGACTAAACTCGGCATGGGTACGAGAAGGACGAAACGTAAACATAGAAATTCTGGAAGGAAACATCCTCGACGACGACGACATCGTAATCTACTAGTGGCGAAACGCGGTGGCTTTCTTCAATTTCTCCCGATTGTGCTGCCCGCTTTATCAGCTATCGGGGCATTGGCCGGTGGAGCGGCTGGTATAACCAAAGCGGTGAACGATTCGAAGGCGTCTCGAAAATAGCTGGAAGAGACGTTGCGTCATCATCGGGCGATGGAAGGGCGAGGGATGCATCTGACACCGTACAAGCGTGGCGCGGGCTTGAACCCGAGACGGCGGTGCCAACGACGAGTGCAAACGAAGAAAAAAAACGCCGATCGAGTAGGCGCGTGGCGACGGTGGCGGCGATAATCCAACAACCTATGACGAACCTGCAATTAGAGCGCGAGTGTGCCAGCATTCCGTTCTTTCGAGGGGTGTTTATGCGCGACACGCTTCCCACACGCGTACGAACCAACGAATGCGGTATCGCGAATCTGAACGAGAATCGAGGCGACGGTACGCATTGGGTCGCGTACGCGAAACGTGGACCACGAGTACAGTACTTTGATAGTTTTGGGAATCTGCGACCACCAACGGAATTGATCTACTATTTCGGACGCGGTACAACGATCACGTACAATCACAACCGCTTTCAACGTTTCGACGAGATGAATTGCGGTCGCTTATGCATGCAATTTTTACAGCAAAAGTCTATGGAATTATGGCATACGTACTAATAACGGTGTGTGTGTGTGTGTGCTGAGATTATGTTACAATGTATCCATGCGTAATGGCAATCCATATTTTCTTTAATAAAGACATATAATATCGATAAATTGCCGAGTATTCGTACGCGCGCGTCACTTCCCCTCTCTCCGTCTCGCGAGTGTAATCTATGATATGTCGTTCACGCTCACGTTAACGGGTCGCAGCAGCGCGCTCACGGTAAACTATTTTCCACCGATAGATTTAAGCGATGGTCAATACAAATTAGGACTCGCGGACTTGGAGACGTTTCACACGATACCAAACATCGACTCGAGCAACGATAAATTCTATTTCGTCGTGAACTATGACACCGAAAACAACTCCATCGTCGACGTCGCTCATGAATACATTACGATCCCCCACGGTTCCTACGAATTAGACGCTATCGCCGAGTATCTGAAGCAACGATTACTCGATCGATATCCTCGAAAACGCGGTAACAACGGGAACGACGATGACGACAAGTACCCTCTAATGCTACGAGCTAACAACAACACCATGAAAAGCGAGATGTACTGTTCGTTCTTCGTAGACTTTACGAAACCCAACAATGTAGGCTCGTTGTTAGGATTTTCCCCGAATCGTGTCATAATACGGAGAATCTGGCACGAGTCCGACGTACCCGTGAATATTATAAACGTTAACGTGATCAGAGTAACGTGCAACGTAACTACCGGCGCGTACAGCAACGATAAACCGGTACACACTATCCACGAATTTTCACCTCGCGTGCCGCCGGGATATAAGATATCGGAAACTCCGCGACACGTCATTTACCTGCCGATCGTCGCACGAGCGATACACGATCTAACGCTGCGCATCGTGGATCAATACGATCGTCCTATAGATTTTCGCGGCGAAGAAATAACGATTCGTTTGCACGTTCAACGACGTCCGCGCGATAGGCTAGCGTGACCGCACGTGTATGCGCGCGTGTGTAGTATGTTAGTGTTAGATCACACGTACGAATCATCATTCGCCGCTGTCGCTGCTACTCCCGACGTCTCTGTCTCGCGTCATCGGCGCGACCCTTTATCGATAGGTGAAAGTAGAAAAATAAAGACGGGTGGAACGATAAGAAGAGGACCCATAAGGAGAAGCAAGCCGTTGACTCGCCGAAACGCACGTTTCCTACGATCGCTAGGATTCATCGTTGCCTATTAGACACGCAACCACGATGTCGATTATTCTGGATGTGGCGAATACGCCAACATGGAAGCGATGAAGATCGAGTTACACACATATAATCCGTACGCCAACACGACGTTCGACAATAGCGACGAGATAAGAATCCCCATACAGCAGCAAGATCTGTACACGCTTCCGTGCGAAAGTTTTCTCTACATCGAAGGTCGTGGCACGTTGACGGCGCAAAACGCGGCAGGTCCGACAACGTCCGCGACCGCTGTTCTAGACAATAATTGCGTTGCGTTCATGTTCGATGAGATTCGATACGAATTGAACGGTGTCGAGATCGATCGTTGCCGAAATCCAGGAATCACTACCACGTTGAAAAATTACGTTTCGTTGTCGTCCGATAGAAGCAAAGTGCTCGCGAATGCTGGTTGGAATTATGCCATCGATTACGATAACGACATTTTTCATTCGGGCGCTTTCAATTTCTGCGTACCCCTGAACGTGTTGTTAGGATTCTGCGAGGATTACAAACACATCGTGATGAATGCGCGGCACGAGCTGATCCTTATACGATCGCGAGTAGATTCGAACGCTATGCACTGCACCTCCGCCACTGCGATACCGAGACTAGAGATACGAAAGGTGCAGTGGCGTATGCCCCACGTCGTTTTGGAGGAAGTGAATAAACTGTCGATGCTGCGTATCCTGGAAAGCGGCCGGCCGATCGCGATGAGTTTCCGATCGTGGAGCTTGCACGAGTACCCGTTACTGCAAGCGACAACGAAACACACGTGGACCGTAAAAGCTACGTCGCAAATCGAGAAACCTCGATTCGTGCTATTCGCCACGCAAACCGATCGAAAGAATAACCCGAATAAATGCCGCGGGTGAATTCGACCCGAATCATCTCATGAACGTTCGACTGTATCTAAATTCCGAGTCGTATCCGTACGACGACTTAAACTTGGATTTCGATAAGAATAAATACGCGCTCCTGTACGATATGTACGCGAAATTCGGTCGATCATACTATGGTCACGGAGAACCGTTGCTGAATGCGATCGAATTCCGTAAATACGCGCCTATCGCGGTCATAGATTGTTCTAGGCAAAACGAGTCGTTGAAGAGCGCCACGGTGGACGTGCGAATAGATTTCGAATTCAAAGAAAATGTTCCCGCTAATACTACCGCGTACTGTTTGATGATACACGATCGTATAGTCGAATACAACCCTTTAACCAACGTGGTACGCAAACTAATATAGTGTGCGTGCGTGAACGATTATTATTACTACTACTACTAATACTACTACTACTACTGCGGATACTACTACTGTTTTAAAACGATGATGTAGATGTCAAAGTCCGCAGTTACTGATTCGTCACCGACGCTACTACTACTTAAACGAATAACGATGTTCGCCGTTGTCGACATGCAAGGTTTCAAAACCGAACGGGATTTCGTCGTGAAAGAGATCGCGATTCGCACAAGCAGCAGCAGCAGCAGCAGCAGCAATATCGATGAAACGTCGACGATCAGCCACTGGATATTCGAGCCGCCATACTTCTGGAATCATCTGAATTCGTTCGAGAAATGTCAAGCGTCCTGGCTCGCGAAGCATCATCACGGTCTCCGCTGGTCTGATGGCTGCGTTCCATACTGGAAACTTCCGGAACTGTTCGCCAGCGCACTCGCGAACATCGACTTCGCCATCGTGAAAGGTGCGGAAAAGAAAACCTGGATGCTGCAACTACTGCCGGACATAATCGTCGAGGATATCTGCGATGTGTACAAGCCGAAGGGGAAAAAGATAACCAACGCTCGAACCGTTGAGGACGACGGCGGCTACGACGTTGACGATGATTATTGCGGTATCACGCCTGACACCGTGGATCCCGACGTTCCTAACCTGAAGTCGATGGCTTCAACGAATACCTCACGATGCGCGTTTCACAACGACGGCGGTGTTTGCGCGCTGGAGAATGTCCATAAAGTATGAAATTATATACGTAGCGGCACCTAATGTGAGTCATACACACGCATTGCATCTACTTTGCGCGTTATATGTAGAGAAACGAATATGTAACAATTTTTTTTTGTTTTCTATAGCAATGGGAACTGTAGCGAAGACGAGCACAATGACAACGGCGACCGATTCCTCTACCCGCGAGCAAGAAGATCCCTCCCATACAAACGTTATTTTTACGCAAATACTGATTTTATAATTTAAGTACGCATGGATGGATGTACATTAATAAAACACACACTGTTTTGAATAAAAAATAATATTTATTTGAAAATTGTTATACCTTTATTATTAAACATATATATGCATGTACTATAGTGATACGTGGTTTACATCGCGTAACATGGATTGCAATCCCAATGCTAACAATTCACAATCGATCAATGAATGCTTCTCGAAGTGCTCGCTTTCAGAAATTAATTTCACATAATTCGTTGGTACGGAAGCGGTACGTAGAACTTCCACGGAGGCAGCATATTTACTGCTTACAGAATACATATTTTCGGTCAACCAAGTGAACATATGATCGATGCAATGTTCATACGCGAACAGTTTTCGCATCGTGACTTCCGTCATGTATAAGGTAACGCGATTATCGGTGATTTTGACGAGTTGATCATTGTGCATGCGCGTGAATTCGATTCGCAAATGATCAATTTCGATGTGGGTCTGGGGTGTTGTTACGTTGTCGCGTAATTTTTTAAGAATGTCAGTCATATTTTGCAGTAGGAGCTTCCACGTAGACATTGAGAAGCTCAACTCGCCACCTTTATTGTCGACTATGGTGATCTCGACACGGCACGAATCCATGCCAATGCGAATTCCTATCGTGAGCCGTTTATACGCTGTTGAGGTCAACGGGTAATCCCGCCCCAGGATTCGCACGATTGATGGTTTTGGCGTTTTCGCTGTTTTTGGTGTTGCGGATCCAGAACTGTAAGAAACGTATACGCGGAATTAATACTTTGTTCGGTTGCGTTTACAGTGAAAAAGTATGCGAATAAAATAAGTGAAAAGTGTATAGTAACGCGTACGTACCTCATATTGGACTGTTGTTGATGTTTATTGGGGAAACAGCCATCGTTGCCAGACGCGCACGATGAATCGTTGAAGCTGCGTTTGTACATTTTGATCTGCACTATACGATTATACTGATCGACGAAGAAATTGACGCGAACGATACTTGTTAGCACTCGAGCGTACGTGGTGTAATGAAGTCCGCAGGACTGACCAACGTTGCTTTTATACAGATTCACGTACACATGCACGTCAATGTATGAATATATATTGCAGCATTGATGGCGATGATCATCGAATTCTCTCTCTATCGCTCTTTCTCTCATGCACCTCAATCGAGTAACGTAAAGTCGCACTAACTCGTTGCGTTACCACGTGTATCGGATTCCCCCGTTCGCGATAAGGGCATTCGCATCCGTCACGGCGGTCCCAATCTTTGAAATATTGGAAACGAAACTCGAATAATTATCGCTCTATGTTTTCGTAGGCGGATGTTTACGCGAACGCAATGCCCCATTCTTACATGATGATCATGGGGCAGCTGTACTGTTTAGATGAATAAATCTCGCATAGTTATCGCTTCGCGCTGTGTCAGAGGGTGTCGAATTACAGCATCTGCGGAGCACGCACGTACGCGCCTCGACGCGTTACATCCTGACGCGCGTCATGATTCATTATCTTTCGGAAGATTTCTTGCCGTATTATGCATTGATCTCGAATAGTTATTTAATTCAAGATACGTTGGGCGATACCCGAATAATTATCGCTCTGAGGGTGTCGAATTACATTTCGTCGGCCGATGTTTATACGAGGGCGACGTTGCATTCTTTCGTGAGACGGTTGGGCTATTTAGGTTAATTAATCTCGAATAGGTATCGGTGTCGAATTACAGCATCCGCGTTACATCCTTTCGCGCCTTATCTTTCGCGCCTGCGCACCGATCCCCGCACGTGTACAGAGATTGCGCGGCGGCGGACGCCATTTTGAAAATTTTGAATTTCCCCTTCCCCTGTGACGTCAGCCCCCTCACCTACGAACGCGGTACCCCCTCCCCGCCTCACCCCCGCGCCGATCGCGCCGAAGAGCGCGGTACCCCCCTCCACACCTCGCCCCCGCGCCCGTTACCCCCCGCCCCGCTTCACCCCCTCACCTCCCGTATCCAGAATCGGCATAGCTTACCTACTAAATGCTTCCCAGATTTATATCCTTATGGGGTGAACGGACAGCACGAAGAAATATTGGTTCGTTTGACTGATCATGAATTCGTTAAGTCCAAACTGATGTCCAAGCATTCGCAATTCAGATTGAACATGCAATATATTTTTCATTTATTACACGATACCAATATGCGACAATTGAACGCTGGAATTTATCACAAAATGAACGTCGTAAATCCACGTGAAAAATACATAGCTGCTGGTTTTCTAGAGCAACTCTCTAAAGATCAGCTACAAATGAACTTGAACACTATATATTCCAGATTACGTAATACAGCACAGTATTGGCGAAAACCGAGAAATGATTTGAACTGTATGATTCACCATTATGGACCAGCTGCAAGGTTCCTCACGCTTAGTCCAAGTGAGTGGCTATGGGCAGATTTAATAGAATATCTTCGTGAAGTAAACGGCCCATCGGTGGCTAAAATATCTCCGAACGAACTCATTGCTTCTGATCCCGTTTCAACTGCTCGATTTATGGATAATACATTTCACGCTATGCTGGATTTCATTTGTTCGCCCGACAATCCGTTTGGCAAGGTCACTGATTACTTTTGGCGCAGAGAATATCAAAGAAGAGAATCACAACATTTTCATCTTTTAATTTGGATTGAAGATGCTCCTACAGGGTGTCCGCGGGAAGAGTGGACAGCTGGATATCTCTTAAATTATTGGAGACAAAATATTTAAAAAAATAGGGAATTGTATGGTTCGAGGGGGCCAACTTATTAGCGTGGACGAATTTTTTTTTCGATTATTATTTTAAAAGATACGATGGTCAAGTTCGGTTTTTTAAATGGAACTATTTTTTCTGAAGACCTGAGTTGATAGTGCGTTCTAAGACAAATTCAATAAGCTTTAATGTATACACTTGATTTCCACTGGTTTTTGAGATATTGCGCTTGCAAATTTACTGATTTTCCCTGGAAGAAAACTCGCTGGAATAGCAAGGACCGGGGACGGTCTTGCTGGCGCCACGGGTGGCCTTGCCTGATGAAACAGATACCTACCTGCCAAAGGTCTACGCCAGGAATGGCAGGCCCAAAGGCTGGACAATTCTTTTCCGTCAGAAATGCTACTTAGGTAGGTACATCTGCGGTATCGAGAAGCGCACCGTTACTTTTATTTCGCACTTGCTTCTACGCTCGGATGGCCGGTTCTTTTGGGAGGGATGTAAGTTCAATTGCTTAGGTTAGGAGGTGTGAAAGTTGCTAGACTAAATTTCAACCATAGGGAGCAGATTATATTAGAACCAATCAAATTTGCATCCCTCACAAACGGCTGCTCTCTTGAAGAGGCCCTCTTCACAGCAATACCTCCTCCCCAGTGCCCACCTTCTCTCGCACAGAATACGATGACGCATGCTTTTGTTTTGATATTAAAGCTCGTGTTTATATTCGAGAGGACCACGTGTCAACAGCGGGCTACCATTTTTCTTCCCGTGTCTCTCTACGAGGCGTATTGACGGTGGATTGTAGGAGCGTAGATGTCTGGATGCCAGTTATTGAATTCAGGAGACGATAGAAACACTTTATTACAAAACACACATGTACTATAATTAAAGTAAATCGTATTCCTCTCGGGAAGGAGTACTGATAATCATCGAACTTGCGCCCTACTTCGCGCAGACCGATTACACGGAGGGTAGTCAAGTCACACACTGCACAAATGATAAGCCGCGTCTAGACGTTGCGAGGCTGCAGCGCGAGGCGTGCCTCGCGGAGTGAAAAGTCTGGAGAGTCCTTAGCTCGCCTTGGTCACTTTGCAAAGCAACCTCGTGCTGCTGCCGTGGCGAGGACAACACCCCGCAGTGCCTCACCGAATTTTATGGCTTTCGACCCTCGAAGGGTTTGGAATATCATTAAGAAGTGAGAACTGTTCAGGATTTCAAATGTTTGTATCTTTTCTTCATCGTATCGAAGGGGAAGTGGCGGCAATGGATTCCTGGCGTTCCGTCGATTAAAATCATACCAAATATCATGCAAATCGGACTACCTTGACACAAGCTATTTGTATTCCTTATGTAAAAGTTGTCCGATTTACACGACATTTGTAATGATTTTCATCGGAAAACCACAAGGAATCCATCGGCGACACTTCCATATCCATACGATAAAGAATAAAGAATTATTTTATTTCACATCTTTTTTTATTTTGTAATTATTACCTTCTATTTTTTGTGATTTATTTGATTTTTCATGTACTTGGCGTAATTTTGTTACTTTTTTGAAGTTTTTTGTGGGGATATCATTTCTTTTTTCAAAGATTAATTGTACTATTATTTGCAAATTCATATTCATACACACGTGTTAATTGTTTATTTATCTTGATTGCATGGAAAATCTTCCAGACGATTAGATCGAAACATTTGGATCAAATGTTGACGCATTTGTAACGTTCTCGAACGAGACGTTGCCGTTCTTTATAGGAGATTCACAAGTAGAGCGGTTTAACTGTGAATTTGTGGGATTGGTTCGGGTGGCGTGAGATTAAGAAATGAATTTCAAGATACGAGAGTCCTTCTTTTAGTAATAAGTAACAAAAGATTTATTCAATAATAAGTTTGACGCTTGGTCGAGTTTGACATAGAATGCGACGCTGAGTCGTTTGAACCGAACATAAAGTGATTTTGCACTACGTATCGGTCGGTAGTTTGTTGGTTTCGACGCTAAGTCGGCAATAAGTAATAATTATAATTATAGGCGTTGATTAATATTAGAGTTTGATACTAAATCGCTAATGAACAGAGTTGTCGACACGACGTCGTAATAACGTATGATACAGTTTTGACGCTAGGTCGATTTAGAAACGTTTAGTTGAGAATGACGAGAGGATTCCTTCTCTCGGATTGCAAATGGCTTCCAGTTGCCTATCAGCTTGCCCGCGCTTTCTAGGATGGTAGCCAGGTAGCCGGTTCGGACGTCCCCAGATGGAAGTAGAATTATGGGCAGCTCTCTCTCAGTTTGGTTATAGCTTCTGGTGTCAATCAGCTGGCCCCCGCTTTGCAAGATGAGGTCGAGGGCTTAGTATGAATGGGCTTGAAGGGATGTTGAGGAGCTAATTAAAGCTACCTCGGATTGAGATTTAAGAGCTAATTAAAGCTACCTAGAAAGGAAGTTGAGGAGCTAATTAAAGCTACCTCGGATTGGAAGTTGAGGAGCTAATTAAAGCTACCTCGAGGAAGTTGAGGAGCTAACTAAAGCTACCTCGGAAGGAATTTGAGGAGCTAATTAAAGCTACCTCGGATTGAGATTTAGGAGCTAATTAAAGCTACCTCGGATTGGAAGTTGAGGAGCTAATTAAAGCTACCTCGAGGAAGTTGATGAGCTAACTAAAGCTACCTCGGAAGGAATTTGAGGAGCTAACTAAAGCTACCTCGGATTTAGATTTAGCAGTCTTAAGAATACATCTTGAAAACTCTGCTAGACTGAGGAGCTAGTTAAAGCGACGTCGGTATGGTTCGGTGGCAGAACCAAGTCTACCTTACTGCTGCTGGCGGGCCTGTATTTATACCGGTGGCTGGTACTTGGCCCGCACCAATCATTTGCTGCGCGAACTCGCGCACCAATTAGAATTAACATCCGGTTCGCGCCACTCGCGTACTACGCTCAGAATATTTGGCGTCCAGTTGTTCGTACGTTATGCGCACGCGCGCATTGAGTATGTAGTTTGAATCGGCGGCTGTGCGCATGCGTTGCGGGTGTAAGGGTAAAGGGTGCAAGGGTAAAGGGTGCAAGGGTAAAGGGTGCAAGGGTAAAGGGTGCAAGGGTAAAGGGTGCAAGGTTAAAGGGTGCAAGGTTAAAGGGTGCAAGGGTAAAGGGTGCAAGGTTAAAGGGTGCAAGGGTAAAGGGTGCAAGGGTAAAGGGTGCAAGGGTAAAGGGTGCGAGGGTAAAGGGTGCGAGGGTAAAGGGTGCGAGGGTAAAGGGTGCAAGGGCGAAGGGTGCAAGGGCGAAGGGTGCAAGGGGGAAGGGTGCAAGGGCGAAGGGTGCAAGGGCGAAGGGTGCAAGGGCGAAGGTTGCAAGGGCGAAGGGTGCAAGGGCGAAGGGTGCAAGGGCGAAGGGTGCAAGGGCGAAGGGTGCAAGGGCGAAGGGTGCAAGGGCGAAGGGTGCAAGGGCGAAGGGTGCAAGGGCGAAGGGTGCAAGGGCGAAGGGTGCAAGGGCGAAGGGTGCAAGGGCGAAGGGTGCAAGGGCGAAGGGTGCAAGGGCGAAGGGTGCAAGGGCGAAGGGTGCAAGGGCGAAGGGTGCAAGGGCGAAGGGTGCAAGGGTAAAGTGTGCAGGGGTAAAGGTTGCAGGGGCAAAGGGTGCAAGGGCAAAGTGTGCAAGGGCAAAGTGTGCAAGGGCAAAGGGTGCAAGTGCAAAGGGTGCAAGGGCAAAGGGTGCAAGGGCGAAGGGTGCAAGGGCGAAGGGTGCAAGGGTAAAGGGTGCAAGGGTAAAGGCTGCAAGGGTAAAGGGTGCAAGGGTGAAGGGTGCAAGGGTGAAGGGTGCAAGGGTGAAGCGTGCAAGGGTGAAGGGTGCAAGGGCGAAGGGTGCAAGGGCGAAGGGTGCAAGGGCGAAGGGTGCAAGGGCGAAGGGTGCAAGGGCGAAGGGTGCAAGGGCGAAGGGTGCAAGGGCGAAGGGTGCAAGGGCGAAGGGTGCAAGGGCGAAGGGTGCAAGGGCGAAGGGTGCAAGGGCGAAGGGTGCAAGGGCGAAGGGTGCAAGGGCGAAGGGTGCAAGGGCGAAGGGTGCAAGGGCGAAGGGTGCAAGGGCGAAGGGTGCAAGGGCGAAGGGTGCAAGGGCGAAGGGTGCAAGGGCGAAGGGTGCAAGGGTAAAGGCTGCAAGGGTAAAGGCTGCAAGGGTAAAGGCTGCAAGGGTAAAGGGTGCAAGGGTGAAGGGTGCAAGGGTGAAGGGTGCAAGGGTGAAGGGTGCAAGGGCGAAGGGTGCAAGGGCGAAGGGTGCAAGGGCGAAGGGTGCAAGGGCGAAGGGTGCAAGGGCGAAGGGTGCAAGGGCGAAGGGTGCAAGGGCGAAGGGTGCAAGGGCGAAGGGTGCAAGGGCGAAGGGTGCAAGGGCGAAGGGTGCAAGGGCGAAGGGTGCAAGGGCGAAGGGTGCAAGGGCGAAGGGTGCAAGGGCGAAGGGTGCAAGGGCGAAGGGTGCAAGGGCGAAGGGTGCAAGGGCGAAGGGTGCAAGGGCGAAGGGTGCAAGGGCGAAGGGTGCAAGGGCGAAGGGTGCAAGGGTGTAAGGGCGAAGGGTGTAAGGGCGAAGGGTGCAAGGGCGAAGGGTGCAAGGGCGAAGGGTGCAAGGGCGAAGGGTGCAAGGGCGAAGGGTGCAAGGGCGAAGGGTGCAAGGGCGAAGGGTGCAAGGGCGAAGGGTGCAAGGGCGAAGGGTGCAAGGGCGAAGGGTGCAAGGGCGAAGGGTGCAAGGGCGAAGGGTGCAAGGGCGAAGGGTGCAAGAGCGAAGGGTGCAAGGGTGCAAGGGTGAAGGGTGCAAGGGTGAAGGGTGCAAGGGTGAAGGGTGCAAGGGTGAAGGGTGCAAGGGTGAAGGGTGCAAGGGTGAAGGGTGCAAGGGTGAAGGGTGCAAGGGTGAAGGGTGCAAGGGTGAAGGGTGCAAGGGTGAAGAGTGCAAGGGCGAAGGGTGCAAGGGCGAAGGGTGCAAGGGCGAAGGGTGCAAGGGCGAAGGGTGCAAGGGCGAAGGGTGCAAGGGCGAAGGGTGCAAGAGCGAAGGGTGCAAGGGCGAAGGGTGCAAGGACGAAGGGTGCAAGGGCGAAGGGTGCAGGGGTGAAGGGTGCAAGGGTGAAGGGTGCACGGGTGAAGGGTGCAAGGGCGAAGGGTGCAAGGGCGAAGGGTGCAAGGGCGAAGGGTTCAAGGGCGAAGGGTGCAAGGGCGAAGGGTGCAAGGGCGAAGGGTGCAAGGGCGAAGGGTGCAAGGGCGAAGGGTGCAAGGGCGAAGGGTGCAAGGGCGAAGGGTGCAAGGGCGAAGGGTGCAAGGGCGAAGGGTGCAAGGGTGAAGGGTGCAAGGGTGAAGGGTGCAAGGGTGAAGGGTGCAGGGGTGAAGGGTGCAAGGGTGAAGGGTGCACGGGTGAAGGGTGCAAGGGCGAAGGGTGCAAGGGCGAAGGGTGCAAGGGCGAAGGGTTCAAGGGCGAAGGGTGCAAGGGCGAAGGGTGCAAGGGCGAAGGGTGCAAGGGCGAAGGGTGCAAGGGCGAAGGGTGCAAGGGCGAAGGGTGCAAGGGCGAAGGGTGCAAGGGCGAAGGGTGCAAGGGCGAAGGGTGCAAGGGCGAAGGGTGCAAGGGCGAAGGGTGCAAGAGCGAAGGGTGCAAGGGCGAAGGGTGCAAGGGCGAAGGGTGCAAGTGTGAAGGGTGCAAGGGTGAAGGGTGCAAGGGTGATGGGTGTAGGGGTGAAGGGTGTAGGGGTGAAGGGTGTAGGGGGAAGGGTGCAGGGGTGAAGGGTGCAAGGGTGAAGGGTGCAAGGGTGAAGGGTGCAAGGGTGATGGGTGTAGGGGTGAAGGGTGTAGGGGTGAAGGGTGTAGGGGGAAGGGTGCAGGGGTGAAGGGTGCAAGGGTGAAGGGTGCAAGGGTGAAGGGTGCAAGGGGGAAGGGTGCAAGGGCGAAGGGTGCAAGGGCGAAGGGTGCAAGGGCGAAGGGTGCAAGGGCGAAGGGTGCAAGGGCGAAGGGTGCAAGGGCGAAGGGTGCAAGGGCGAAGGGTGCAAGGGCGAAGGGTGCAAGGGCGAAGGGTGCAAGGGTAAAGTGTGCAGGGGTAAAGGTTGCAGGGGCAAAGGGTGCAAGGGCAAAGTGTGCAAGGGCAAAGTGTGCAAGGGCAAAGGGTGCAAGTGCAAAGGGTGCAAGGGCAAAGGGTGCAAGGGCAAAGGGTGCAAGGGCGAAGGGTGCAAGGGTAAAGGGTGCAAGGGTAAAGGCTGCAAGGGTAAAGGGTGCAAGGGTGAAGGGTGCAAGGGTGAAGGGTGCAAGGGTAAAGCGTGCAAGGGTGAAGGGTGCAAGGGCGAAGGGTGCAAGGGCGAAGGGTGCAAGGGCGAAGGGTGCAAGGGCGAAGGGTGCAAGGGCGAAGGGTGCAAGGGCGAAGGGTGCAAGGGCGAAGGGTGCAAGGGCGAAGGGTGCAAGGGCAAAGGGTGCAAGGGCAAAGGGTGCAAGGGCGAAGGGTGCAAGGGTAAAGGGTGCAAGGGTAAAGGCTGCAAGGGTAAAGGGTGCAAGGGTGAAGGGTGCAAGGGTGAAGGGTGCAAGGGTAAAGCGTGCAAGGGTGAAGGGTGCAAGGGCGAAGGGTGCAAGGGCGAAGGGTGCAAGGGCGAAGGGTGCAAGGGCGAAGGGTGCAAGGGCGAAGGGTGCAAGGGCGAAGGGTGCAAGGGCGAAGGGTGCAAGGGCGAAGGGTGCAAGGGCGAAGGGTGCAAGGGCGAAGGGTGCAAGGGCGAAGGGTGCAAGGGCGAAGGGTGCAAGGGCGAAGGGTGCAAGGGCGAAGGGTGCAAGGGCGAAGGGTGCAAGGGCGAAGGGTGCAAGGGCGAAGGGTGCAAGGGCGAAGGGTGCAAGGGCGAAGGGTGCAAGGGCGAAGGGTGCAAGGGCGAAGGGTGCAAGGGCGAAGGGTGCAAGGGCGAAGGGTGCAAGGGCGAAGGGTGCAAGGGCGAAGGGTGCAAGGGCGAAGGGTGCAAGGGCGAAGGGTGCAAGGGCGAAGGGTGCAAGAGCGAAGGGTGCAAGGGCGAAGGGTGCAAGGGCGAAGGGTGCAAGTGTGAAGGGTGCAAGGGTGAAGGGTGCAAGGGTGATGGGTGTAGGGGTGAAGGGTGTAGGGGTGAAGGGTGTAGGGGGAAGGGTGCAGGGGTGAAGGGTGCAAGGGTGAAGGGTGCAAGGGTGAAGGGTGCAAGGGGGAAGGGTGCAAGGGCGAAGGGTGCAAGGGCGAAGGGTGCAAGGGCGAAGGGTGCAAGGGCGAAGGGTGCAAGGGCGAAGGGTGCAAGGGCGAAGGGTGCAAGGGCGAAGGGTGCAAGGGCGAAGGGTGCAAGGGCGAAGGGTGCAAGGGCGAAGGGTGCAAGGGTAAAGTGTGCAGGGGTAAAGGTTGCAGGGGCAAAGGGTGCAAGGGCAAAGTGTGCAAGGGCAAAGTGTGCAAGGGCAAAGGGTGCAAGTGCAAAGGGTGCAAGGGCAAAGGGTGCAAGGGCGAAGGGTGCAAGGGCGAAGGGTGCAAGGGTAAAGGGTGCAAGGGTAAAGGCTGCAAGGGTAAAGGGTGCAAGGGTGAAGGGTGCAAGGGTGAAGGGTGCAAGGGTAAAGCGTGCAAGGGTGAAGGGTGCAAGGGCGAAGGGTGCAAGGGCGAAGGGTGCAAGGGCGAAGGGTGCAAGGGCGAAGGGTGCAAGGGCGAAGGGTGCAAGGGCGAAGGGTGCAAGGGCGAAGGGTGCAAGGGCGAAGGGTGCAAGGGCGAAGGGTGCAAGGGCGAAGGGTGCAAGGGCGAAGGGTGCAAGGGCGAAGGGTGCAAGGGCGAAGGGTGCAAGGGCGAAGGGTGCAAGGGCGAAGGGTGCAAGGGCGAAGGGTGCAAGGGCGAAGGGTGCAAGGGCGAAGGGTGCAAGGGCGAAGGGTGCAAGGGCGAAGGGTGCAAGGGCGAAGGGTGCAAGGGCGAAGGGTGCAAGGGTAAAGGCTGCAAGGGTAAAGGCTGCAAGGGTAAAGGCTGCAAGGGTGAAGGGTGCAAGGGTGAAGGGTGCAAGGGTGAAGGGTGCAAGGGTGAAGGGTGCAAGGGCGAAGGGTGCAAGGGCGAAGGGTGCAAGGGCGAAGGGTGCAAGGGCGAAGGGTGCAAGGGCGAAGGGTGCAAGGGCGAAGGGTGCAAGGGCGAAGGGTGCAAGGGCGAAGGGTGCAAGGGCGAAGGGTGCAAGGGCGAAGGGTGCAAGGGCGAAGGGTGCAAGGGCGAAGGGTGCAAGGGCGAAGGGTGCAAGGGCGAAGGGTGCAAGGGCGAAGGGTGCAAGGGCGAAGGGTGCAAGGGCGAAGGGTGCAAGGGCGAAGGGTGCAAGGGTGTAAGGGCGAAGGGTGTAAGGGCGAAGGGTGCAAGGGCGAAGGGTGCAAGGGCGAAGGGTGCAAGGGCGAAGGGTGCAAGGGCGAAGGGTGCAAGGGCGAAGGGTGCAAGGGCGAAGGGTGCAAGGGCGAAGGGTGCAAGGGCGAAGGGTGCAAGGGCGAAGGGTGCAAGAGCGAAGGGTGCAAGGGTGCAAGGGTGAAGGGTGCAAGGGTGAAGGGTGCAAGGGTGAAGGGTGCAAGGGTGAAGGGTGCAAGGGTGAAGGGTGCAAGGGTGAAGGGTGCAAGGGTGAAGGGTGCAAGGGTGAAGGGTGCAAGGGTGAAGGGTGCAAGGGTGAAGAGTGCAAGGGCGAAGGGTGCAAGGGCGAAGGGTGCAAGGGCGAAGGGTGCAAGGGCGAAGGGTGCAAGGGCGAAGGGTGCAAGGGCGAAGGGTGCAAGAGCGAAGGGTGCAAGGGCGAAGGGTGCAAGGACGAAGGGTGCAAGGGCGAAGGGTGCAGGGGTGAAGGGTGCAAGGGTGAAGGGTGCACGGGTGAAGGGTGCAAGGGCGAAGGGTGCAAGGGCGAAGGGTGCAAGGGCGAAGGGTTCAAGGGCGAAGGGTGCAAGGGCGAAGGGTGCAAGGGCGAAGGGTGCAAGGGCGAAGGGTGCAAGGGCGAAGGGTGCAAGGGCGAAGGGTGCAAGGGCGAAGGGTGCAAGGGCGAAGGGTGCAAGGGCGAAGGGTGCAAGGGCGAAGGGTGCAAGGGCGAAGGGTGCAAGGGTGAAGGGTGCAAGGGTGAAGGGTGCAAGGGTGAAGGGTGCAGGGGTGAAGGGTGCAAGGGTGAAGGGTGCACGGGTGAAGGGTGCAAGGGCGAAGGGTGCAAGGGCGAAGGGTGCAAGGGCGAAGGGTTCAAGGGCGAAGGGTGCAAGGGCGAAGGGTGCAAGGGCGAAGGGTGCAAGGGCGAAGGGTGCAAGGGCGAAGGGTGCAAGGGCGAAGGGTGCAAGGGCGAAGGGTGCAAGGGCGAAGGGTGCAAGGGCGAAGGGTGCAAGGGCGAAGGGTGCAAGAGCGAAGGGTGCAAGGGCGAAGGGTGCAAGGGCGAAGGGTGCAAGTGTGAAGGGTGCAAGGGTGAAGGGTGCAAGGGTGATGGGTGTAGGGGTGAAGGGTGTAGGGGTGAAGGGTGTAGGGGGAAGGGTGCAGGGGTGAAGGGTGCAAGGGTGAAGGGTGCAAGGGTGAAGGGTGCAAGGGTGATGGGTGTAGGGGTGAAGGGTGTAGGGGTGAAGGGTGTAGGGGGAAGGGTGCAGGGGTGAAGGGTGCAAGGGTGAAGGGTGCAAGGGTGAAGGGTGCAAGGGGGAAGGGTGCAAGGGCGAAGGGTGCAAGGGCGAAGGGTGCAAGGGCGAAGGGTGCAAGGGCGAAGGGTGCAAGGGCGAAGGGTGCAAGGGCGAAGGGTGCAAGGGCGAAGGGTGCAAGGGCGAAGGGTGCAAGGGCGAAGGGTGCAAGGGTAAAGTGTGCAGGGGTAAAGGTTGCAGGGGCAAAGGGTGCAAGGGCAAAGTGTGCAAGGGCAAAGTGTGCAAGGGCAAAGGGTGCAAGCGCAAAGGGTGCAAGGGCAAAGGGTGCAAGGGCAAAGGGTGCAAGGGCGAAGGGTGCAAGGGTAAAGGGTGCAAGGGTAAAGGCTGCAAGGGTAAAGGGTGCAAGGGTGAAGGGTGCAAGGGTGAAGGGTGCAAGGGTAAAGCGTGCAAGGGTGAAGGGTGCAAGGGCGAAGGGTGCAAGGGCGAAGGGTGCAAGGGCGAAGGGTGCAAGGGCGAAGGGTGCAAGGGCGAAGGGTGCAAGGGCGAAGGGTGCAAGGGCGAAGGGTGCAAGGGCGAAGGGTGCAAGGGCGAAGGGTGCAAGGGCGAAGGGTGCAAGGGCGAAGGGTGCAAGGGCGAAGGGTGCAAGGGCGAAGGGTGCAAGGGCGAAGGGTGCAAGGGCGAAGGGTGCAAGGGCGAAGGGTGCAAGGGCGAAGGGTGCAAGGGCGAAGGGTGCAAGGGCGAAGGGTGCAAGGGCGAAGGGTGCAAGGGCGAAGGGTGCAAGGGCGAAGGGTGCAAGGGCGAAGGGTGCAAGGGTAAAGGCTGCAAGGGTAAAGGCTGCAAGGGTAAAGGCTGCAAGTGTAAAGGGTGCAAGGGTGAAGGGTGCAAGGGCGAAGGGTGCAAGGGCGAAGGGTGCAAGGGTGAAGGGTGCAAGGGGGAAGGGTGCAAGGGCGAAGGGTGCAAGGGCGAAGGGTGTAGGGGTGAAGGGTGTAGGGGTGAAGGGTGTAGGGGGAAGGGTGCAGGGGTGAAGGGTGCAAGGGTGAAGGGTGCAAGGGTGAAGGGTGCAAGGGGGAAGGGTGCAAGGGCGAAGGGTGCAAGGGCGAAGGGTGCAAGGGCGAAGGGTTCAAGGGCGAAGGGTGCAAGGGCGAAGGGTGCAAGGGCGAAGGGTGCAAGGGTGAAGGGTGCAAGGGCGAAGGGTGCAAGGGCGAAGGGTGCAAGGGCGAAGGGTGCAAGGGCGAAGGGTGCAAGGGCGAAGGGTGCAAGGGCGAAGGGTGCAAGGGCGAAGGGTGCAAGGGCGAAGGGTGCAAGGGCGAAGGGTGCAAGGGCGAAGGGTGCAAGGGCGAAGGGTGCAAGGGTGCAAGGGTGAAGGGTGCAAGGGTGAAGGGTGCAAGGGTGAAGGGTGCAAGGGTGAAGGGTGCAAGGGTGAAGGGTGCAAGGGTGAAGGGTGCAAGGGTGAAGAGTGCAAGGGCGAAGGGTGCAAGGGCGAAGGGTGCAAGGATGAAGGGTGCAAGGGTGAAGGGTGCAAGGGCGAAGGGTGCAAGGGCGAAGGGTGCAAGGGCGAAGGGTGCAAGGGCGAAGGGTGCAAGGGCGAAGGGTGCAAGGGCGAAGGGTGCAAGGGCGAAGGGTGCAAGGGCGAAGGGTGCAAGGGCGAAGGGTGCAAGGGCGAAGGGTGCAAGGGCGAAGGGTGCAAGGGCGAAGGGTGCAAGGGCGAAGGGTGCAAGGGTGCAAGGGTGAAGGGTGCAAGGGTGAAGGGTGCAAGGGCGAAGGGTGCAAGGGCGAAGGGTGCAAGGGCGAAGGGTGCAAGAGCGAAGGGTGCAAGGGTGCAAGGGTGAAGGGTGCAAGGGTGAAGGGTGCAAGGGTGAAGGGTGCAAGGGTGAAGGGTGCAAGGGTGAAGGGTGCAAGGGTGAAGGGTGCAAGGGCGAAGGGTGCAAGGGCGAAGGGTGCAAGGGCGAAGGGTGCAAGGGCGAAGGGTGCAAGGGCGAAGGGTGCAAGGGCGAAGGGTGCAAGGGCGAAGGGTGCAAGGGCGAAGGGTGCAAGGGCGAAGGGTGCAAGGGCGAAGGGTGCAAGGGCGAAGGGTGCAAGGGTGCAAGGGTGAAGGGTGCAAGGGTGAAGGGTGCAAGGGTGAAGGGTGCAAGGGTGAAGGGTGCAAGGGTGAAGGGTGCAAGGGTGAAGGGTGCAAGGGTGAAGAGTGCAAGGGCGAAGGGTGCAAGGGCGAAGGGTGCAAGGATGAAGGGTGCAAGGGCGAAGGGTGCAAGGGCGAAGGGTGCAAGGGCGAAGGGTGCAAGGGCGAAGGGTGCAAGGGCGAAGGGTGCAAGGGCGAAGGGTGCAAGGGCGAAGGGTGCAAGGGCGAAGGGTGCAAGGGCGAAGGGTGCAAGGGCGAAGGGTGCAAGGGCGAAGGGTGCAAGGGCGAAGGGTGCAAGGGTGAAGGGTGCAAGGGTGAAGGGTGCAAGGGTGAAGGGTGCAAGGGTGAAGGGTGCAAGGGTGAAGGGTGCAAGGGTGAAGAGTGCAAGGGCGAAGGGTGCAAGGGCGAAGGGTGCAAGGGCGAAGGGTGCAAGGGCGAAGGGTGCAAGGGCGAAGGTTGCAAGGGTGAAGGGTGCAAGGGTGAAGGTTGCAAGGGGAAGGGTGCAAGGGCGAAGGGTGCAAGGGCGAAGGGTGCAAGGGCGAAGGGTGCAAGGGCGAAGGGTGCAAGGGCGAAGGGTGCAAGGGCGAAGGGTGCAAGGGCGAAGGGTGCAAGGGCGAAGGGTGCAAGGGCGAAGGGTGCAAGGGCGAAGGGTGCAAGGGCGAAGGGTGCAAGGGCGAAGGGTGCAAGGGTGAAGGGTGCAAGGGTGAAGGGTGCAAGGGTGAAGGGTGCAAGGGTGAAGGGTGCAAGGGTGAAGGGTGCAAGGGCGAAGGGTGCAAGGGCGAAGGGTGCAAGGGCGAAGGGTGCAAGGGCGAAGGGTGCAAGGGCGAAGGGTGCAAGGGCGAAGGTTGCAAGGGTGAAGGGTGCAAGGGTGAAGGTTGCAAGGGGAAGGGTGCAAGGGCGAAGGGTGCAAGGGCGAAGGGTGCAAGGGCGAAGGGTGCAAGGGCGAAGGGTGCAAGGGCGAAGGGTGCAAGGGCGAAGGGTGCAAGGGCGAAGGGTGCAAGGGCGAAGGGTGCAAGGGCGAAGGGTGCAAGGGCGAAGGGTGCAAGGGCGAAGGGTGCAAGGGCGAAGGGTGCAAGGGCGAAGGGTGCAAGGGCGAAGGGTGCAAGGGTGAAGGGTGCAAGGGTGAAGGTTGCAAGGGTGAAGGGTGCAAGGGCGAAGGGTGCAAGGGCGAAGGGTTCAAGGGCGAAGGGTGCAAGGGCGAAGGGTGCAAGGGCGAAGGGTGCAAGGGCGAAGGGTGCAAGGGCGAAGGGTGCAAGGGCGAAGGGTGCAAGGGCGAAGGGTGCAAGGGCGAAGGGTGCAAGGGCGAAGGGTGCAAGGGCGAAGGGTGCAAGGGCGAAGGGTGCAAGGGCGAAGGGTGCAAGGGCGAAGGGTGCAAGGGCGAAGGGTGCAAGGGTGCAAGGGTGAAGGGTGCAAGGGTGAAGGGTGCAAGGGTGAAGGGTGCAAGGGTGAAGGGTGCAAGGGTGAAGGGTGCAAGGGTGAAGGGTGCAAGGGTGAAGGGTGCAAGGGTGAAGAGTGCAAGGGCGAAGGGTGCAAGGGCGAAGGGTGCAAGGATGAAGGGTGCAAGGGTGAAGGGTGCAAGGGCGAAGGGTGCAAGGGCGAAGGGTGCAAGGGCGAAGGGTGCAAGGGCGAAGGGTGCAAGGGCGAAGGGTGCAAGGGCGAAGGGTGCAAGGGCGAAGGGTGCAAGGGCGAAGGGTGCAAGGGCGAAGGGTGCAAGGGCGAAGGGTGCAAGGGCGAAGGGTGCAAGGGCGAAGGGTGCAAGGGCGAAGGGTGCAAGGGTGCAAGGGTGAAGGGTGCAAGGGTGAAGGGTGCAAGGGCGAAGGGTGCAAGGGCGAAGGGTGCAAGAGCGAAGGGTGCAAGGGTGCAAGGGTGAAGGGTGCAAGGGTGAAGGGTGCAAGGGTGAAGGGTGCAAGGGTGAAGGGTGCAAGGGTGAAGGGTGCAAGGGTGAAGGGTGCAAGGGCGAAGGGTGCAAGGGCGAAGGGTGCAAGGGCGAAGGGTGCAAGGGCGAAGGGTGCAAGGGCGAAGGGTGCAAGGGCGAAGGGTGCAAGGGCGAAGGGTGCAAGGGCGAAGGGTGCAAGGGCGAAGGGTGCAAGGGCGAAGGGTGCAAGGGCGAAGGGTGCAAGGGTGCAAGGGTGAAGGGTGCAAGGGTGAAGGGTGCAAGGGTGAAGGGTGCAAGGGTGAAGGGTGCAAGGGTGAAGGGTGCAAGGGTGAAGGGTGCAAGGGTGAAGAGTGCAAGGGCGAAGGGTGCAAGGGCGAAGGGTGCAAGGATGAAGGGTGCAAGGGCGAAGGGTGCAAGGGCGAAGGGTGCAAGGGCGAAGGGTGCAAGGGCGAAGGGTGCAAGGGCGAAGGGTGCAAGGGCGAAGGGTGCAAGGGCGAAGGGTGCAAGGGCGAAGGGTGCAAGGGCGAAGGGTGCAAGGGCGAAGGGTGCAAGGGCGAAGGGTGCAAGGGCGAAGGGTGCAAGGGTGAAGGGTGCAAGGGTGAAGGGTGCAAGGGTGAAGGGTGCAAGGGTGAAGGGTGCAAGGGTGAAGAGTGCAAGGGCGAAGGGTGCAAGGGCGAAGGGTGCAAGGGCGAAGGGTGCAAGGGCGAAGGGTGCAAGGGCGAAGGTTGCAAGGGTGAAGGGTGCAAGGGTGAAGGTTGCAAGGGGAAGGGTGCAAGGGCGAAGGGTGCAAGGGCGAAGGGTGCAAGGGCGAAGGGTGCAAGGGCGAAGGGTGCAAGGGCGAAGGGTGCAAGGGCGAAGGGTGCAAGGGCGAAGGGTGCAAGGGCGAAGGGTGCAAGGGCGAAGGGTGCAAGGGCGAAGGGTGCAAGGGCGAAGGGTGCAAGGGCGAAGGGTGCAAGGGCGAAGGGTGCAAGGGCGAAGGGTGCAAGGGTGAAGGGTGCAAGGGTGAAGGGTGCAAGGGTGAAGGGTGCAAGGGTGAAGAGTGCAAGGGCGAAGGGTGCAAGGGCGAAGGGTGCAAGGGCGAAGGGTGCAAGGGCGAAGGGTGCAAGGGCGAAGGTTGCAAGGGTGAAGGGTGCAAGGGTGAAGGTTGCAAGGGGAAGGGTGCAAGGGCGAAGGGTGCAAGGGCGAAGGGTGCAAGGGCGAAGGGTGCAAGGGCGAAGGGTGCAAGGGCGAAGGGTGCAAGGGCGAAGGGTGCAAGGGCGAAGGGTGCAAGGGCGAAGGGTGCAAGGGCGAAGGGTGCAAGGGCGAAGGGTGCAAGGGCGAAGGGTGCAAGGGCGAAGGGTGCAAGGGCGAAGGGTGCAAGGGCGAAGGGTGCAAGGGTGAAGGGTGCAAGGGTGAAGGTTGCAAGGGTGAAGGGTGCAAGGGCGAAGGGTGCAAGGGCGAAGGGTTCAAGGGCGAAGGGTGCAAGGGCGAAGGGTGCAAGGGCGAAGGGTGCAAGGGCGAAGGGTGCAAGGGCGAAGGGTGCAAGGGCGAAGGGTGCAAGGGCGAAGGGTGCAAGGGCGAAGAGTGCAAGGGCGAAGGGTGCAAGGGCGAAGGGTGCAAGGGCGAAGGGTGCAAGGGCGAAGGGTGCAAGGGCGAAGGGTGCAAGGGCGAAGGGTGCAAGGGCGAAGGGTGCAAGGGCGAAGGGTGCAAGAGCGAAGGGTGCAAGGGTGCAAGGGTGAAGGGTGCAAGGGTGAAGGGTGCAAGGGTGAAGGGTGCAAGGGTGAAGGGTGCAAGGGTGAAGGGTGCAAGGGTGAAGGGTGCAAGGGTGAAGGGTGCAAGGGTGAAGGGTGCAAGGGTGAAGGGTGCAAGGGTGAAGAGTGCAAGGGCGAAGGGTGCAAGGGCGAAGGGTGCAAGGGCGAAGGGTGCAAGGGCGAAGGGTGCAAGGGCGAAGGGTGCAAGGGCGAAGGGTGCAAGAGCGAAGGGTGCAAGGGCGAAGGGTGCAAGGACGAAGGGTGCAAGTGTGAAGGGTGCAAGGGTGAAGGGTGCAAGGGTGATGGGTGTAGGGGTGAAGGGTGTAGGGGTGAAGGGTGTAGGGGGAAGGGTGCAGGGGTGAAGGGTGCAAGGGTGAAGGGTGCAAGGGTGAAGGGTGCAAGGGGGAAGGGTGCAAGGGCGAAGGGTGCAAGGGCGAAGGGTGCAAGGGCGAAGGGTTCAAGGGCGAAGGGTTCAAGGGCGAAGGGTGCAAGGGCGAAGGGTGCAAGGGCGAAGGGTGCAAGGGCGAAGGGTGCAAGGGCGAAGGGTGCAAGGGCGAAGGGTGCAAGGGCGAAGGGTGCAAGGGCGAAGGGTGCAAGGGCGAAGGGTGCAAGGGCGAAGGGTGCAAGGGCGAAGGGTGCAAGGGCGAAGGGTGCAAGGGCGAAGGGTGCAAGGGCGAAGGGTGCAAGGGCGAAGGGTGCAAGGGCGAAGGGTGCAAGGGTGCAAGGGTGAAGGGTGCAAGGGTGAAGGGTGCAAGGGTGAAGGGTGCAAGGGTGAAGGGTGCAAGGGTGAAGGGTGCAAGGGTGAAGGGTGCAAGGGTGAAGAGTGCAAGGGCGAAGGGTGCAAGGGCGAAGGGTGCAAGGAGGAAGGGTGCAAGGGCGAAGGGTGCAAGGGCGAAGGGTGCAAGGGCGAAGGGTGCAAGGGCGAAGGGTGCAAGGGCGAAGGGTGCAAGGGCGAAGGGTGCAAGGGCGAAGGGTGCAAGGGCGAAGGGTGCAAGGGCGAAGGGTGCAAGGGCGAAGGGTGCAAGGGCGAAGGGTGCAAGGGCGAAGGGTGCAAGGGCGAAGGGTGCAAGGGCGAAGGGTGCAAGGGTGCAAGGGTGAAGGGTGCAAGGGCGAAGGGTGCAAGGGCGAAGGGTGCAAGGGCGAAGGGTGCAAGGGCGAAGGGTGCAAGGGCGAAGGGTGCAAGGGCGAAGGGTGCAAGGGCGAAGGGTGCAAGGGCGAAGGGTGCAAGGGCGAAGGGTGCAAGGGTGAAGGGTGCAAGGGTGAAGGGTGCAAGGGTGAAGGGTGCAAGGGTGAAGGGTGCAGGGGTGAAGGGTGCAAGGGTGAAGGGTGCACGGGTGAAGGGTGCAAGGGTGAAGGTTGCAAGGGCGAAGGGTGCAAGGGCGAAGGGTGCAAGGGCGAAGGGTTCAAGGGCGAAGGGTGCAAGGGCGAAGGGTGCAAGGGCGAAGGGTGCAAGGGCGAAGGGTGCAAGGGCGAAGGGTGCAAGGGCGAAGGGTGCAAGGGCGAAGGGTGCAAGGGCGAAGGGTGCAAGGGCGATGGGTGCAAGGGCGAAGGGTGCAAGAGCGAAGGGTGCAAGGGCGAAGGGTGCAAGGGCGAAGGGTGCAAGTGTGAAGGGTGCAAGGGTGAAGGGTGCAAGGGTGATGGGTGTAGGGGTGAAGGGTGTAGGGGTGAAGGGTGTAGGGGGAAGGGTGCAGGGGTGAAGGGTGCAAGGGTGAAGGGTGCAAGGGTGAAGGGTGCAAGGGGGAAGGGTGCAAGGGCGAAGGGTGCAAGGGCGAAGGGTGCAAGGGCGAAGGGTGCAAGGGCGAAGGGTGCAAGGGCGAAGGGTGCAAGGGCGAAGGGTGCAAGGGCGAAGGGTGCAAGGGCGAAGGGTGCAAGGGTAAAGTGTGCAGGGGTAAAGGTTGCAGGGGCAAAGGGTGCAAGGGCAAAGTGTGCAAGGGCAAAGTGTGCAAGGGCAAAGGGTGCAAGTGCAAAGGGTGCAAGGGCAAAGGGTGCAAGGGCAAAGGGTGCAAGGGCGAAGGGTGCAAGGGTAAAGGGTGCAAGGGTAAAGGCTGCAAGGGTAAAGGGTGCAAGGGTGAAGGGTGCAAGGGTGAAGGGTGCAAGGGTAAAGCGTGCAAGGGCGAAGGGTGCAAGGGCGAAGGGTGCAAGGGCGAAGGGTGCAAGGGCGAAGGGTGCAAGGGCGAAGGGTGCAAGGGCGAAGGGTGCAAGGGCGAAGGGTGCAAGGGCGAAGGGTGCAAGGGCGAAGGGTGCAAGGGCGAAGGGTGCAAGGGCGAAGGGTGCAAGGGCGAAGGGTGCAAGGGCGAAGGGTGCAAGGGCGAAGGGTGCAAGGGCGAAGGGTGCAAGGGCGAAGGGTGCAAGGGCGAAGGGTGCAAGGGCGAAGGGTGCAAGGGCGAAGGGTGCAAGGGCGAAGGGTGCAAGGGTGAAGGGTGCAAGGGTGAAGGGTGCAAGGGTGAAGGGTGCAAGGGTGAAGGGTGCAGGGGTGAAGGGTGCAAGGGTGAAGGGTGCACGGGTGAAGGGTGCAAGGGCGAAGGTTGCAAGGGCGAAGGGTGCAAGGGCGAAGGGTGCAAGGGCGAAGGGTTCAAGGGCGAAGGGTGCAAGGGCGAAGGGTGCAAGGGCGAAGGGTGCAAGGGCGAAGGGTGCAAGGGCGAAGGGTGCAAGGGCGAAGGGTGCAAGGGCGAAGGGTGCAAGGGCGAAGGGTGCAAGGGCGAAGGGTGCAAGGGCGAAGGGTGCAAGAGCGAAGGGTGCAAGGGCGAAGGGTGCAAGGGCGAAGGGTGCAAGTGTGAAGGGTGCAAGGGTGAAGGGTGCAAGGGTGATGGGTGTAGGGGTGAAGGGTGTAGGGGTGAAGGGTGTAGGGGTGAAGGGTGTAGGGGGAAGGGTGCAGGGGTGAAGGGTGCAAGGGTGAAGGGTGCAAGGGTGAAGGGTGCAAGGGGGAAGGGTGCAAGGGCGAAGGGTGCAAGGGCGAAGGGTGCAAGGGCGAAGGGTGCAAGGGCGAAGGGTGCAAGGGCGAAGGGTGCAAGGGCGAAGGGTGCAAGGGCGAAGGGTGCAAGGGCGAAGGGTGCAAGGGTAAAGTGTGCAGGGGTAAAGGTTGCAGGGGCAAAGGGTGCAAGGGCAAAGTGTGCAAGGGCAAAGTGTGCAAGGGCAAAGGGTGCAAGTGCAAAGGGTGCAAGGGCAAAGGGTGCAAGGGCAAAGGGTGCAAGGGCGAAGGCTGCAAGGGTAAAGGCTGCAAGGGTAAAGGCTGCAAGGGTGAAGGGTGCAAGGGCGAAGGGTGCAAGGGCGAAGGGTGCAAGGGCGAAGGGTGCAAGGGCGAAGGGTGCAAGGGCGAAGGGTGCAAGGGCGAAGGGTGCAAGGGCGAAGGGTGCAAGGGCGAAGGGTGCAAGGGCGAAGGGTGCAAGGGCGAAGGGTGCAAGGGCGAAGGGTGCAAGGGCGAAGGGTGCAAGGGCGAAGGGTGCAAGGGCGAAGGGTGCAAGGGCGAAGGGTGCAAGGGCGAAGGGTGCAAGGGCGAAGGGTGCAAGGGCGAAGGGTGCAAGGGTGTAAGGGCGAAGGGTGCAAGGGCGAAGGGTGCAAGGGCGAAGGGTGCA
This sequence comes from Andrena hattorfiana, assembly GCA_944738655.2. NCBI lineage: Eukaryota > Metazoa > Arthropoda > Insecta > Hymenoptera > Andrenidae > Andrena > Andrena hattorfiana. Next base: position 40,433,065 of record OX122890.1, on the reverse strand, counting down.
AGGGCGAAGGGTGCAAGGGCGAAGGGTGCAAGGGCGAAGGGTGCAAGGGCGAAGGGTGCAAGGGCGAAGGGTGCAAGGGCGAAGGGTGCAAGGGCGAAGGGTGCAAGGGCGAAGGGTGCAAGGGCGAAGGGTGCAAGGGCGAAGGGTGCAAGGGCGAAGGGTGCAAGGGCGAAGGGTGCAAGGGCGAAGGGTGCAAGGGCAAAGGGTGCAAGGGCGAAGGGTGCAAGGGTAAAGGGTGCAAGGGTAAAGGCTGCAAGGGTAAAGGGTGCAAGGGTGAAGGGTGCAAGGGTGAAGGGTGCAAGGGTAAAGCGTGCAAGGGTGAAGGGTGCAAGGGCGAAGGGTGCAAGGGCGAAGGGTGCAAGGGCGAAGGGTGCAAGGGCGAAGGGTGCAAGGGCGAAGGGTGCAAGGGCGAAGGGTGCAAGGGCGAAGGGTGCAAGGGCGAAGGGTGCAAGGGCGAAGGGTGCAAGGGCGAAGGGTGCAAGGGCGAAGGGTGCAAGGGCGAAGGGTGCAAGGGCGAAGGGTGCAAGGGCGAAGGGTGCAAGGGCGAAGGGTGCAAGGGCGAAGGGTGCAAGGGCGAAGGGTGCAAGGGCGAAGGGTGCAAGGGCGAAGGGTGCAAGGGCGAAGGGTGCAAGGGCGAAGGGTGCAAGGGCGAAGGGTGCAAGGGCGAAGGGTGCAAGGGCGAAGGGTGCAAGGGCGAAGGGTGCAAGGGCGAAGGGTGCAAGGGCGAAGGGTGCAAGGGCGAAGGGTGCAAGAGCGAAGGGTGCAAGGGCGAAGGGTGCAAGGGCGAAGGGTGCAAGTGTGAAGGGTGCAAGGGTGAAGGGTGCAAGGGTGATGGGTGTAGGGGTGAAGGGTGTAGGGGTGAAGGGTGTAGGGGGAAGGGTGCAGGGGTGAAGGGTGCAAGGGTGAAGGGTGCAAGGGTGAAGGGTGCAAGGGGGAAGGGTGCAAGGGCGAAGGGTGCAAGGGCGAAGGGTGCAAGGGCGAAGGGTGCAAGGGCGAAGGGTGCAAGGGCGAAGGGTGCAAGGGCGAAGGGTGCAAGGGCGAAGGGTGCAAGGGCGAAGGGTGCAAGGGCGAAGGGTGCAAGGGTAAAGTGTGCAGGGGTAAAGGTTGCAGGGGCAAAGGGTGCAAGGGCAAAGTGTGCAAGGGCAAAGTGTGCAAGGGCAAAGGGTGCAAGTGCAAAGGGTGCAAGGGCAAAGGGTGCAAGGGCGAAGGGTGCAAGGGCGAAGGGTGCAAGGGTAAAGGGTGCAAGGGTAAAGGCTGCAAGGGTAAAGGGTGCAAGGGTGAAGGGTGCAAGGGTGAAGGGTGCAAGGGTAAAGCGTGCAAGGGTGAAGGGTGCAAGGGCGAAGGGTGCAAGGGCGAAGGGTGCAAGGGCGAAGGGTGCAAGGGCGAAGGGTGCAAGGGCGAAGGGTGCAAGGGCGAAGGGTGCAAGGGCGAAGGGTGCAAGGGCGAAGGGTGCAAGGGCGAAGGGTGCAAGGGCGAAGGGTGCAAGGGCGAAGGGTGCAAGGGCGAAGGGTGCAAGGGCGAAGGGTGCAAGGGCGAAGGGTGCAAGGGCGAAGGGTGCAAGGGCGAAGGGTGCAAGGGCGAAGGGTGCAAGGGCGAAGGGTGCAAGGGCGAAGGGTGCAAGGGCGAAGGGTGCAAGGGCGAAGGGTGCAAGGGCGAAGGGTGCAAGGGCGAAGGGTGCAAGGGTAAAGGCTGCAAGGGTAAAGGCTGCAAGGGTAAAGGCTGCAAGGGTGAAGGGTGCAAGGGTGAAGGGTGCAAGGGTGAAGGGTGCAAGGGTGAAGGGTGCAAGGGCGAAGGGTGCAAGGGCGAAGGGTGCAAGGGCGAAGGGTGCAAGGGCGAAGGGTGCAAGGGCGAAGGGTGCAAGGGCGAAGGGTGCAAGGGCGAAGGGTGCAAGGGCGAAGGGTGCAAGGGCGAAGGGTGCAAGGGCGAAGGGTGCAAGGGCGAAGGGTGCAAGGGCGAAGGGTGCAAGGGCGAAGGGTGCAAGGGCGAAGGGTGCAAGGGCGAAGGGTGCAAGGGCGAAGGGTGCAAGGGCGAAGGGTGCAAGGGTGTAAGGGCGAAGGGTGTAAGGGCGAAGGGTGCAAGGGCGAAGGGTGCAAGGGCGAAGGGTGCAAGGGCGAAGGGTGCAAGGGCGAAGGGTGCAAGGGCGAAGGGTGCAAGGGCGAAGGGTGCAAGGGCGAAGGGTGCAAGGGCGAAGGGTGCAAGGGCGAAGGGTGCAAGAGCGAAGGGTGCAAGGGTGCAAGGGTGAAGGGTGCAAGGGTGAAGGGTGCAAGGGTGAAGGGTGCAAGGGTGAAGGGTGCAAGGGTGAAGGGTGCAAGGGTGAAGGGTGCAAGGGTGAAGGGTGCAAGGGTGAAGGGTGCAAGGGTGAAGGGTGCAAGGGTGAAGGGTGCAAGGGCGAAGGGTGCAAGGGCGAAGGGTGCAAGGGCGAAGGGTGCAAGGGCGAAGGGTGCAAGGGCGAAGGGTGCAAGGGCGAAGGGTGCAAGAGCGAAGGGTGCAAGGGCGAAGGGTGCAAGGACGAAGGGTGCAAGGGCGAAGGGTGCAGGGGTGAAGGGTGCAAGGGTGAAGGGTGCACGGGTGAAGGGTGCAAGGGCGAAGGGTGCAAGGGCGAAGGGTGCAAGGGCGAAGGGTTCAAGGGCGAAGGGTGCAAGGGCGAAGGGTGCAAGGGCGAAGGGTGCAAGGGCGAAGGGTGCAAGGGCGAAGGGTGCAAGGGCGAAGGGTGCAAGGGCGAAGGGTGCAAGGGCGAAGGGTGCAAGGGCGAAGGGTGCAAGGGCGAAGGGTGCAAGGGCGAAGGGTGCAAGGGTGAAGGGTGCAAGGGTGAAGGGTGCAAGGGTGAAGGGTGCAGGGGTGAAGGGTGCAAGGGTGAAGGGTGCACGGGTGAAGGGTGCAAGGGCGAAGGGTGCAAGGGCGAAGGGTGCAAGGGCGAAGGGTTCAAGGGCGAAGGGTGCAAGGGCGAAGGGTGCAAGGGCGAAGGGTGCAAGGGCGAAGGGTGCAAGGGCGAAGGGTGCAAGGGCGAAGGGTGCAAGGGCGAAGGGTGCAAGGGCGAAGGGTGCAAGGGCGAAGGGTGCAAGGGCGAAGGGTGCAAGAGCGAAGGGTGCAAGGGCGAAGGGTGCAAGGGCGAAGGGTGCAAGTGTGAAGGGTGCAAGGGTGAAGGGTGCAAGGGTGATGGGTGTAGGGGTGAAGGGTGTAGGGGTGAAGGGTGTAGGGGGAAGGGTGCAGGGGTGAAGGGTGCAAGGGTGAAGGGTGCAAGGGTGAAGGGTGCAAGGGTGATGGGTGTAGGGGTGAAGGGTGTAGGGGTGAAGGGTGTAGGGGGAAGGGTGCAGGGGTGAAGGGTGCAAGGGTGAAGGGTGCAAGGGTGAAGGGTGCAAGGGGGAAGGGTGCAAGGGCGAAGGGTGCAAGGGCGAAGGGTGCAAGGGCGAAGGGTGCAAGGGCGAAGGGTGCAAGGGCGAAGGGTGCAAGGGCGAAGGGTGCAAGGGCGAAGGGTGCAAGGGCGAAGGGTGCAAGGGCGAAGGGTGCAAGGGTAAAGTGTGCAGGGGTAAAGGTTGCAGGGGCAAAGGGTGCAAGGGCAAAGTGTGCAAGGGCAAAGTGTGCAAGGGCAAAGGGTGCAAGCGCAAAGGGTGCAAGGGCAAAGGGTGCAAGGGCAAAGGGTGCAAGGGCGAAGGGTGCAAGGGTAAAGGGTGCAAGGGTAAAGGCTGCAAGGGTAAAGGGTGCAAGGGTGAAGGGTGCAAGGGTGAAGGGTGCAAGGGTAAAGCGTGCAAGGGTGAAGGGTGCAAGGGCGAAGGGTGCAAGGGCGAAGGGTGCAAGGGCGAAGGGTGCAAGGGCGAAGGGTGCAAGGGCGAAGGGTGCAAGGGCGAAGGGTGCAAGGGCGAAGGGTGCAAGGGCGAAGGGTGCAAGGGCGAAGGGTGCAAGGGCGAAGGGTGCAAGGGCGAAGGGTGCAAGGGCGAAGGGTGCAAGGGCGAAGGGTGCAAGGGCGAAGGGTGCAAGGGCGAAGGGTGCAAGGGCGAAGGGTGCAAGGGCGAAGGGTGCAAGGGCGAAGGGTGCAAGGGCGAAGGGTGCAAGGGCGAAGGGTGCAAGGGCGAAGGGTGCAAGGGTAAAGGCTGCAAGGGTAAAGGCTGCAAGGGTAAAGGCTGCAAGTGTAAAGGGTGCAAGGGTGAAGGGTGCAAGGGCGAAGGGTGCAAGGGCGAAGGGTGCAAGGGTGAAGGGTGCAAGGGGGAAGGGTGCAAGGGCGAAGGGTGCAAGGGCGAAGGGTGTAGGGGTGAAGGGTGTAGGGGTGAAGGGTGTAGGGGGAAGGGTGCAGGGGTGAAGGGTGCAAGGGTGAAGGGTGCAAGGGTGAAGGGTGCAAGGGGGAAGGGTGCAAGGGCGAAGGGTGCAAGGGCGAAGGGTGCAAGGGCGAAGGGTTCAAGGGCGAAGGGTGCAAGGGCGAAGGGTGCAAGGGCGAAGGGTGCAAGGGCGAAGGGTGCAAGGGCGAAGGGTGCAAGGGCGAAGGGTGCAAGGGCGAAGGGTGCAAGGGCGAAGGGTGCAAGGGCGAAGGGTGCAAGGGCGAAGGGTGCAAGGGCGAAGGGTGCAAGGGCGAAGGGTGCAAGGGCGAAGGGTGCAAGGGCGAAGGGTGCAAGGGCGAAGGGTGCAAGGGTGCAAGGGTGAAGGGTGCAAGGGTGAAGGGTGCAAGGGTGAAGGGTGCAAGGGTGAAGGGTGCAAGGGTGAAGGGTGCAAGGGTGAAGGGTGCAAGGGTGAAGAGTGCAAGGGCGAAGGGTGCAAGGGCGAAGGGTGCAAGGATGAAGGGTGCAAGGGTGAAGGGTGCAAGGGCGAAGGGTGCAAGGGCGAAGGGTGCAAGGGCGAAGGGTGCAAGGGCGAAGGGTGCAAGGGCGAAGGGTGCAAGGGCGAAGGGTGCAAGGGCGAAGGGTGCAAGGGCGAAGGGTGCAAGGGCGAAGGGTGCAAGGGCGAAGGGTGCAAGGGCGAAGGGTGCAAGGGCGAAGGGTGCAAGGGCGAAGGGTGCAAGGGTGCAAGGGTGAAGGGTGCAAGGGTGAAGGGTGCAAGGGCGAAGGGTGCAAGGGCGAAGGGTGCAAGGGCGAAGGGTGCAAGAGCGAAGGGTGCAAGGGTGCAAGGGTGAAGGGTGCAAGGGTGAAGGGTGCAAGGGTGAAGGGTGCAAGGGTGAAGGGTGCAAGGGTGAAGGGTGCAAGGGTGAAGGGTGCAAGGGCGAAGGGTGCAAGGGCGAAGGGTGCAAGGGCGAAGGGTGCAAGGGCGAAGGGTGCAAGGGCGAAGGGTGCAAGGGCGAAGGGTGCAAGGGCGAAGGGTGCAAGGGCGAAGGGTGCAAGGGCGAAGGGTGCAAGGGCGAAGGGTGCAAGGGCGAAGGGTGCAAGGGTGCAAGGGTGAAGGGTGCAAGGGTGAAGGGTGCAAGGGTGAAGGGTGCAAGGGTGAAGGGTGCAAGGGTGAAGGGTGCAAGGGTGAAGGGTGCAAGGGTGAAGAGTGCAAGGGCGAAGGGTGCAAGGGCGAAGGGTGCAAGGATGAAGGGTGCAAGGGCGAAGGGTGCAAGGGCGAAGGGTGCAAGGGCGAAGGGTGCAAGGGCGAAGGGTGCAAGGGCGAAGGGTGCAAGGGCGAAGGGTGCAAGGGCGAAGGGTGCAAGGGCGAAGGGTGCAAGGGCGAAGGGTGCAAGGGCGAAGGGTGCAAGGGCGAAGGGTGCAAGGGCGAAGGGTGCAAGGGTGAAGGGTGCAAGGGTGAAGGGTGCAAGGGTGAAGGGTGCAAGGGTGAAGGGTGCAAGGGTGAAGAGTGCAAGGGCGAAGGGTGCAAGGGCGAAGGGTGCAAGGGCGAAGGGTGCAAGGGCGAAGGGTGCAAGGGCGAAGGTTGCAAGGGTGAAGGGTGCAAGGGTGAAGGTTGCAAGGGGAAGGGTGCAAGGGCGAAGGGTGCAAGGGCGAAGGGTGCAAGGGCGAAGGGTGCAAGGGCGAAGGGTGCAAGGGCGAAGGGTGCAAGGGCGAAGGGTGCAAGGGCGAAGGGTGCAAGGGCGAAGGGTGCAAGGGCGAAGGGTGCAAGGGCGAAGGGTGCAAGGGCGAAGGGTGCAAGGGCGAAGGGTGCAAGGGCGAAGGGTGCAAGGGTGAAGGGTGCAAGGGTGAAGGGTGCAAGGGTGAAGGGTGCAAGGGTGAAGGGTGCAAGGGTGAAGAGTGCAAGGGCGAAGGGTGCAAGGGCGAAGGGTGCAAGGGCGAAGGGTGCAAGGGCGAAGGGTGCAAGGGCGAAGGTTGCAAGGGTGAAGGGTGCAAGGGTGAAGGTTGCAAGGGGAAGGGTGCAAGGGCGAAGGGTGCAAGGGCGAAGGGTGCAAGGGCGAAGGGTGCAAGGGCGAAGGGTGCAAGGGCGAAGGGTGCAAGGGCGAAGGGTGCAAGGGCGAAGGGTGCAAGGGCGAAGGGTGCAAGGGCGAAGGGTGCAAGGGCGAAGGGTGCAAGGGCGAAGGGTGCAAGGGCGAAGGGTGCAAGGGCGAAGGGTGCAAGGGCGAAGGGTGCAAGGGCGAAGGGTGCAAGGGTGAAGGTTGCAAGGGTGAAGGGTGCAAGGGCGAAGGGTGCAAGGGCGAAGGGTTCAAGGGCGAAGGGTGCAAGGGCGAAGGGTGCAAGGGCGAAGGGTGCAAGGGCGAAGGGTGCAAGGGCGAAGGGTGCAAGGGCGAAGGGTGCAAGGGCGAAGGGTGCAAGGGCGAAGGGTGCAAAGGCGAAGGGTGCAAGGGCGAAGGGTGCAAGGGCGAAGGGTGCAAGGGCGAAGGGTGCAAGGGCGAAGGGTGCAAGGGTGCAAGGGTGAAGGGTGCAAGGGTGAAGGGTGCAAGGGTGAAGGGTGCAAGGGTGAAGGGTGCAAGGGTGAAGGGTGCAAGGGTGAAGGGTGCAAGGGTGAAGGGTGCAAGGGTGAAGAGTGCAAGGGCGAAGGGTGCAAGGGCGAAGGGTGCAAGGATGAAGGGTGCAAGGGTGAAGGGTGCAAGGGCGAAGGGTGCAAGGGCGAAGGGTGCAAGGGCGAAGGGTGCAAGGGCGAAGGGTGCAAGGGCGAAGGGTGCAAGGGCGAAGGGTGCAAGGGCGAAGGGTGCAAGGGCGAAGGGTGCAAGGGCGAAGGGTGCAAGGGCGAAGGGTGCAAGGGCGAAGGGTGCAAGGGCGAAGGGTGCAAGGGCGAAGGGTGCAAGGGTGCAAGGGTGAAGGGTGCAAGGGTGAAGGGTGCAAGGGCGAAGGGTGCAAGGGCGAAGGGTGCAAGGGCGAAGGGTGCAAGAGCGAAGGGTGCAAGGGTGCAAGGGTGAAGGGTGCAAGGGTGAAGGGTGCAAGGGTGAAGGGTGCAAGGGTGAAGGGTGCAAGGGTGAAGGGTGCAAGGGTGAAGGGTGCAAGGGCGAAGGGTGCAAGGGCGAAGGGTGCAAGGGCGAAGGGTGCAAGGGCGAAGGGTGCAAGGGCGAAGGGTGCAAGGGCGAAGGGTGCAAGGGCGAAGGGTGCAAGGGCGAAGGGTGCAAGGGCGAAGGGTGCAAGGGCGAAGGGTGCAAGGGCGAAGGGTGCAAGGGTGCAAGGGTGAAGGGTGCAAGGGTGAAGGGTGCAAGGGTGAAGGGTGCAAGGGTGAAGGGTGCAAGGGTGAAGGGTGCAAGGGTGAAGGGTGCAAGGGTGAAGAGTGCAAGGGCGAAGGGTGCAAGGGCGAAGGGTGCAAGGATGAAGGGTGCAAGGGCGAAGGGTGCAAGGGCGAAGGGTGCAAGGGCGAAGGGTGCAAGGGCGAAGGGTGCAAGGGCGAAGGGTGCAAGGGCGAAGGGTGCAAGGGCGAAGGGTGCAAGGGCGAAGGGTGCAAGGGCGAAGGGTGCAAGGGCGAAGGGTGCAAGGGCGAAGGGTGCAAGGGCGAAGGGTGCAAGGGTGAAGGGTGCAAGGGTGAAGGGTGCAAGGGTGAAGGGTGCAAGGGTGAAGGGTGCAAGGGTGAAGAGTGCAAGGGCGAAGGGTGCAAGGGCGAAGGGTGCAAGGGCGAAGGGTGCAAGGGCGAAGGGTGCAAGGGCGAAGGTTGCAAGGGTGAAGGGTGCAAGGGTGAAGGTTGCAAGGGGAAGGGTGCAAGGGCGAAGGGTGCAAGGGCGAAGGGTGCAAGGGCGAAGGGTGCAAGGGCGAAGGGTGCAAGGGCGAAGGGTGCAAGGGCGAAGGGTGCAAGGGCGAAGGGTGCAAGGGCGAAGGGTGCAAGGGCGAAGGGTGCAAGGGCGAAGGGTGCAAGGGCGAAGGGTGCAAGGGCGAAGGGTGCAAGGGCGAAGGGTGCAAGGGCGAAGGGTGCAAGGGTGAAGGGTGCAAGGGTGAAGGGTGCAAGGGTGAAGGGTGCAAGGGTGAAGAGTGCAAGGGCGAAGGGTGCAAGGGCGAAGGGTGCAAGGGCGAAGGGTGCAAGGGCGAAGGGTGCAAGGGCGAAGGTTGCAAGGGTGAAGGGTGCAAGGGTGAAGGTTGCAAGGGGAAGGGTGCAAGGGCGAAGGGTGCAAGGGCGAAGGGTGCAAGGGCGAAGGGTGCAAGGGCGAAGGGTGCAAGGGCGAAGGGTGCAAGGGCGAAGGGTGCAAGGGCGAAGGGTGCAAGGGCGAAGGGTGCAAGGGCGAAGGGTGCAAGGGCGAAGGGTGCAAGGGCGAAGGGTGCAAGGGCGAAGGGTGCAAGGGCGAAGGGTGCAAGGGCGAAGGGTGCAAGGGTGAAGGGTGCAAGGGTGAAGGTTGCAAGGGTGAAGGGTGCAAGGGCGAAGGGTGCAAGGGCGAAGGGTTCAAGGGCGAAGGGTGCAAGGGCGAAGGGTGCAAGGGCGAAGGGTGCAAGGGCGAAGGGTGCAAGGGCGAAGGGTGCAAGGGCGAAGGGTGCAAGGGCGAAGGGTGCAAGGGCGAAGAGTGCAAGGGCGAAGGGTGCAAGGGCGAAGGGTGCAAGGGCGAAGGGTGCAAGGGCGAAGGGTGCAAGGGCGAAGGGTGCAAGGGCGAAGGGTGCAAGGGCGAAGGGTGCAAGGGCGAAGGGTGCAAGAGCGAAGGGTGCAAGGGTGCAAGGGTGAAGGGTGCAAGGGTGAAGGGTGCAAGGGTGAAGGGTGCAAGGGTGAAGGGTGCAAGGGTGAAGGGTGCAAGGGTGAAGGGTGCAAGGGTGAAGGGTGCAAGGGTGAAGGGTGCAAGGGTGAAGGGTGCAAGGGTGAAGAGTGCAAGGGCGAAGGGTGCAAGGGCGAAGGGTGCAAGGGCGAAGGGTGCAAGGGCGAAGGGTGCAAGGGCGAAGGGTGCAAGGGCGAAGGGTGCAAGAGCGAAGGGTGCAAGGGCGAAGGGTGCAAGGACGAAGGGTGCAAGTGTGAAGGGTGCAAGGGTGAAGGGTGCAAGGGTGATGGGTGTAGGGGTGAAGGGTGTAGGGGTGAAGGGTGTAGGGGGAAGGGTGCAGGGGTGAAGGGTGCAAGGGTGAAGGGTGCAAGGGTGAAGGGTGCAAGGGGGAAGGGTGCAAGGGCGAAGGGTGCAAGGGCGAAGGGTGCAAGGGCGAAGGGTTCAAGGGCGAAGGGTGCAAGGGCGAAGGGTGCAAGGGCGAAGGGTGCAAGGGCGAAGGGTGCAAGGGCGAAGGGTGCAAGGGCGAAGGGTGCAAGGGCGAAGGGTGCAAGGGCGAAGGGTGCAAGGGCGAAGGGTGCAAGGGCGAAGGGTGCAAGGGCGAAGGGTGCAAGGGCGAAGGGTGCAAGGGCGAAGGGTGCAAGGGCGAAGGGTGCAAGGGCGAAGGGTGCAAGGGCGAAGGGTGCAAGGGTGCAAGGGTGAAGGGTGCAAGGGTGAAGGGTGCAAGGGTGAAGGGTGCAAGGGTGAAGGGTGCAAGGGTGAAGGGTGCAAGGGTGAAGGGTGCAAGGGTGAAGAGTGCAAGGGCGAAGGGTGCAAGGGCGAAGGGTGCAAGGACGAAGGGTGCAAGGGCGAAGGGTGCAAGGGCGAAGGGTGCAAGGGCGAAGGGTGCAAGGGCGAAGGGTGCAAGGGCGAAGGGTGCAAGGGCGAAGGGTGCAAGGGCGAAGGGTGCAAGGGCGAAGGGTGCAAGGGCGAAGGGTGCAAGGGCGAAGGGTGCAAGGGCGAAGGGTGCAAGGGCGAAGGGTGCAAGGGCGAAGGGTGCAAGGGCGAAGGGTGCAAGGGTGCAAGGGTGAAGGGTGCAAGGGCGAAGGGTGCAAGGGCGAAGGGTGCAAGGGCGAAGGGTGCAAGGGCGAAGGGTGCAAGGGCGAAGGGTGCAAGGGCGAAGGGTGCAAGGGCGAAGGGTGCAAGGGCGAAGGGTGCAAGGGCGAAGGGTGCAAGGGCGAAGGGTGCAAGGGTGAAGGGTGCAAGGGTGAAGGGTGCAAGGGTGAAGGGTGCAAGGGTGAAGGGTGCAGGGGTGAAGGGTGCAAGGGTGAAGGGTGCACGGGTGAAGGGTGCAAGGGTGAAGGTTGCAAGGGCGAAGGGTGCAAGGGCGAAGGGTGCAAGGGCGAAGGGTTCAAGGGCGAAGGGTGCAAGGGCGAAGGGTGCAAGGGCGAAGGGTGCAAGGGCGAAGGGTGCAAGGGCGAAGGGTGCAAGGGCGAAGGGTGCAAGGGCGAAGGGTGCAAGGGCGAAGGGTGCAAGGGCGATGGGTGCAAGGGCGAAGGGTGCAAGAGCGAAGGGTGCAAGGGCGAAGGGTGCAAGGGCGAAGGGTGCAAGTGTGAAGGGTGCAAGGGTGAAGGGTGCAAGGGTGATGGGTGTAGGGGTGAAGGGTGTAGGGGTGAAGGGTGTAGGGGGAAGGGTGCAGGGGTGAAGGGTGCAAGGGTGAAGGGTGCAAGGGTGAAGGGTGCAAGGGGGAAGGGTGCAAGGGCGAAGGGTGCAAGGGCGAAGGGTGCAAGGGCGAAGGGTGCAAGGGCGAAGGGTGCAAGGGCGAAGGGTGCAAGGGCGAAGGGTGCAAGGGCGAAGGGTGCAAGGGCGAAGGGTGCAAGGGTAAAGTGTGCAGGGGTAAAGGTTGCAGGGGCAAAGGGTGCAAGGGCAAAGTGTGCAAGGGCAAAGTGTGCAAGGGCAAAGGGTGCAAGTGCAAATGGTGCAAGGGCAAAGGGTGCAAGGGCAAAGGGTGCAAGGGCGAAGGGTGCAAGGGTAAAGGGTGCAAGGGTAAAGGCTGCAAGGGTAAAGGGTGCAAGGGTGAAGGGTGCAAGGGTGAAGGGTGCAAGGGTAAAGCGTGCAAGGGCGAAGGGTGCAAGGGCGAAGGGTGCAAGGGCGAAGGGTGCAAGGGCGAAGGGTGCAAGGGCGAAGGGTGCAAGGGCGAAGGGTGCAAGGGCGAAGGGTGCAAGGGCGAAGGGTGCAAGGGCGAAGGGTGCAAGGGCGAAGGGTGCAAGGGCGAAGGGTGCAAGGGCGAAGGGTGCAAGGGCGAAGGGTGCAAGGGCGAAGGGTGCAAGGGCGAAGGGTGCAAGGGCGAAGGGTGCAAGGGCGAAGGGTGCAAGGGCGAAGGGTGCAAGGGCGAAGGGTGCAAGGGCGAAGGGTGCAAGGGTAAAGGCTGCAAGGGTAAAGGCTGCAAGGGTAAAGGCTGCAAGGGTAAAGGGTGCAAGGGCGAAGGGTGCAAGGGCGAAGGGTGCAAGGGCGAAGGGTGCAAGGGCGAAGGGTGCAAGGGCGAAGGGTGCAAGGGCGAAGGGTGCAAGGGCGAAGGGTGCAAGGGCGAAGTGTGCAAGGGCGAAGGGTGCAAGGGCGAAGGGTGCAAGGGCGAAGGGTGCAAGGGCGAAGGGTGCAAGGGCGAAGGGTGCAAGGGCGAAGAGTGCAAGGGCGAAGGGTGCAAGGGCGAAGGGTGCAAGGGCGAAGGGTGCAAGGGCGAAGGGTGCAAGGGCGAAGGGTGCAAGGGCGAAGGGTGCAAGGGCGAAGGGTGCAAGGGCGAAGGGTGCAAGGGCGAAGGGTGCAAGGGCGAAGGGTGCAAGGGCGAAGGGTGCAAGGGCGAAGGGTGCAAGGGCGAAGGGTGCAAGGGCGAAGGGTGCAAGGGCGAAGGGTGCAAGGGCGAAGGGTGCAAGGGCGAAGGGTGCAAGGGCGAAGGGTGCAAGGGTGAAGGGTGCAAGGGTGAAGGGTGCAAGGGTGAAGGGTGCAAGGGTGAAGGGTGCAGGGGTGAAGGGTGCAAGGGTGAAGGGTGCACGGGTGAAGGGTGCAAGGGTGAAGGTTGCAAGGGCGAAGGGTGCAAGGGCGAAGGGTGCAAGGGCGAAGGGTTCAAGGGCGAAGGGTGCAAGGGCGAAGGGTGCAAGGGCGAAGGGTGCAAGGGCGAAGGGTGCAAGGGCGAAGGGTGCAAGGGCGAAGGGTGCAAGGGCGAAGGGTGCAAGGGCGAAGGGTGCAAGGGCGAAGGGTGCAAGGGCGAAGGGTGCAAGAGCGAAGGGTGCAAGGGCGAAGGGTGCAAGGGCGAAGGGTGCAAGTGTGAAGGGTGCAAGGGTGAAGGGTGCAAGGGTGATGGGTGTAGGGGTGAAGGGTGTAGGGGTGAAGGGTGTAGGGGGAAGGGTGCAGGGGTGAAGGGTGCAAGGGTGAAGGGTGCAAGGGTGAAGGGTGCAAGGGGGAAGGGTGCAAGGGCGAAGGGTGCAAGGGCGAAGGGTGCAAGGGCGAAGGGTGCAAGGGCGAAGGGTGCAAGGGCGAAGGGTGCAAGGGCGAAGGGTGCAAGGGCGAAGGGTGCAAGGGCGAAGGGTGCAAGGGCGAAGGGTGCAAGGGTAAAGTGTGCAGGGGTAAAGGTTGCAGGGGCAAAGGGTGCAAGGGCAAAGTGTGCAAGGGCAAAGTGTGCAAGGGCAAAGGGTGCAAGTGCAAAGGGTGCAAGGGCAAAGGGTGCAAGGGCAAAGGGTGCAAGGGCGAAGGCTGCAAGGGTAAAGGCTGCAAGGGTAAAGGCTGCAAGGGTGAAGGGTGCAAGGGCGAAGGGTGCAAGGGCGAAGGGTGCAAGGGCGAAGGGTGCAAGGGCGAAGGGTGCAAGGGCGAAGGGTGCAAGGGCGAAGGGTGCAAGGGCGAAGGGTGCAAGGGCGAAGGGTGCAAGGGCGAAGGGTGCAAGGGCGAAGGGTGCAAGGGCGAAGGGTGCAAGGGCGAAGGGTGCAAGGGCGAAGGGTGCAAGGGCGAAGGGTGCAAGGGCGAAGGGTGCAAGGGCGAAGGGTGCAAGGGCGAAGGGTGCAAGGGCGAAGGGTGCAAGGGCGAAGGGTGCAAGGGTGTAAGGGCGAAGGGTGCAAGGGCGAAGGGTGCAAGGGCGAAGGGTGCAAGGGCGAAGGGTGCAAGGGCGAAGGGTGCAAGGGCGAAGGGTGCAAGGGCGAAGGGTGCAAGGGCGAAGGGTGCAAGGGCGAAGGGTGCAAGGGCGAAGGGTGCAAGGGCGAAGGGTGCAAGGGCGAAGGGTGCAAGGGCGAAGGGTGCAAGGGCGAAGGGTGCAAGGGCGAAGGGTGCAAGAGCGAAGGGTGCAAGGGTGCAAGGGTGAAGGGTGCAAGGGTGAAGGGTGCAAGGGTGAAGGGTGCAAGGGTGAAGGGTGCAAGGGTGAAGGGTGCAAGGGTGAAGGGTGCAAGGGTGAAGGGTGCAAGGGTGAAGAGTGCAAGGGCGAAGGGTGCAAGGGCGAAGGGTGCAAGGGCGAAGGGTGCAAGGGCGAAGGGTGCAAGGGCGAAGGGTGCAAGGGCGAAGGGTGCAAGAGCGAAGGGTGCAAGGGCGAAGGGTGCAAGGACGAAGGGTGCAAGTGTGAAGGGTGCAAGGGTGAAGGGTGCAAGGGTGATGGGTGTAGGGGTGAAGGGTGTAGGGGTGAAGGGTGTAGGGGGAAGGGTGCAGGGGTGAAGGGTGCAAGGGTGAAGGGTGCAAGGGTGAAGGGTGCAAGGGCGAAGGGTGCAAGGGCGAAGGGTGCAAGGGCGAAGGGTGCAAGGGCGAAGGGTGCAAGGGCGAAGGGTGCAAGGGCGAAGGGTGCAAGGGCGAAGGGTGCAAGGGCGAAGGGTGCAAGGGCGAAGGGTGCAAGGGCGAAGGGTGCAAGGGCGAAGGGTGCAAGGGCGAAGGGTGCAAGGGCGAAGGGTGCAAGGGTGCAAGGGTGAAGGGTGCAAGGGTGAAGGGTGCAAGGGTGAAGGGTGCAAGGGTGAAGGGTGCAAGGGTGAAGGGTGCAAGGGTGAAGGGTGCAAGGGTGAAGAGTGCAAGGGCGAAGGGTGCAAGGGCGAAGGGTGCAAGGGCGAAGGGTGCAAGGATGAAGGGTGCAAGGGCGAAGGGTGCAAGGGCGAAGGGTGCAAGGGCGAAGGGTGCAAGGGCGAAGGGTGCAAGGGCGAAGGGTGCAAGGGCGAAGGGTGCAAGGGCGAAGGGTGCAAGGGCGAAGGGTGCAAGGGCGAAGGGTGCAAGGGCGAAGGGTGCAAGGGCGAAGGGTGCAAGGGCGAAGGGTGCAAGGGCGAAGGGTGCAAGGGCGAAGGGTGCAAGGGTGAAGGATGCAAGGGTGAAGGGTGCAAGGGGAAGGGTGCAAGGGCGAAGGGTGCAAGGGCGAAGGGTGCAAGGGCGAAGGGTGCAAGGGCGAAGGGTGCAAGGGCGAAGGGTGCAAGGGCGAAGGGTGCAAGGGCGAAGGGTGCAAGGGTGAAGGGTGCAAGGGTGAAGGTTGCAAGGGCGAAGGGTGCAAGGGCGAAGGGTGCAAGGGCGAAGGGTTCAAGGGCGAAGGGTGCAAGGGCGAAGGGTGCAAGGGCGAAGGGTGCAAGGGCGAAGGGTGCAAGGGCGAAGGGTGCAAGGGCGAAGGGTGCAAGGGCGAAGGGTGCAAGGGCGAAGGGTGCAAGGGCGAAGGGTGCAAGGGCGAAGGGTGCAAGAGCGAAGGGTGCAAGGACGAAGGGTGCAAGTGTGAAGGGTGCAAGGGTGAAGGGTGCAAGGGTGATGGGTGTAGGGGTGAAGGGTGTAGGGGTGAAGGGTGTAGGGGGAAGGGTGCAGGGGTGAAGGGTGCAGGGGTGAAGGGTGCAAGGGTGAAGGGTGCAAGGGGGAAGGGTGCAAGGGCGAAGGGTGCAAGGGCGAAGGGTGCAAGGGCGAAGGGTGCAAGGGCGAAGGGTGCAAGGGCGAAGGGTGCAAGGGCGAAGGGTGCAAGGGCGAAGGGTGCAAGGGCGAAGGGTGCAAGGGCGAAGGGTGCAAGGGCGAAGGGTGCAAGGGCGAAGGGTGCAAGGGCGAAGGGTGCAAGGGCGAAGGGTGCAAGGGCGAAGGGTGCAAGGGCGAAGGGTGCAAGGGCGAAGGGTGCAAGGGCGAAGGGTGTAGGGGTGATGGGTGTAGGGGTGAAGGGTGTAGGGGTGAAGGGTGTAGGGGTGAAGGGTGCAGGGGTGAAGGGTGCAAGGGCGAAGGGTGCAAGGGCGAAGGGTGCAAGAGCGAAGGGTGCAAGGGCGAAGGGTGCAAGGGTGAAGGGTGCAAGGGTGAAGGGTGCAAGGGTGAAGAGTGCAAGGGCGAAGGGTGCAAGGGCGAAGGGTGCAAGGGCGAAGGGTGCAAGGGCGAAGGGTGCAAGGGCGAAGGTTGCAAGGGTGAAGGGTGCAAGGGTGAAGGTTGCAAGGGGAAGGGTGCAAGGGCGAAGGGTGCAAGGGCGAAGGGTGCAAGGGCGAAGGGTGCAAGGGCGAAGGGTGCAAGGGCGAAGGGTGCAAGGGCGAAGGGTGCAAGGGCGAAGGGTGCAAGGGCGAAGGGTGCAAGGGCGAAGGGTGCAAGGGCGAAGGGTGCAAGGGCGAAGGGTGCAAGGGTGAAGGGTGCAAGGGTGAAGGGTGCAAGGGTGAAGGGTGCAGGGGTGAAGGGTGCAAGGGTGAAGGGTGCAAGGGTGAAGGGTGCAAGGGTGAAGGGTGCAAGGGCGAAGGTTGCAAGGGCGAAGGGTGCAAGGGCGAAGGGTGCAAGGGCGAAGGGTTCAAGGGCGAAGGGTGCAAGGGCGAAGGGTGCAAGGGCGAAGGGTGCAAGGGCGAAGGGTGCAAGGGCGAAGGGTGCAAGGGCGAAGGGTGCAAGGGCGAAGGGTGCAAGGGCGAAGGGTGCAAGGGCGAAGGGTGCAAGGGCGAAGGGTGCAAGAGCGAAGGGTGCAAGGGCGAAGGGTGCAAGGGCGAAGGGTGCAAGGGCGAAGGGTGCAAGTGTGAAGGGTGCAAGGGTGAAGGGTGCAAGGGTGATGGGTGTAGGGGTGAAGGGTGTAGGGGTGAAGGGTGTAGGGGGAAGGGTGCAGGGGTGAAGGGTGCAAGGGTGAAGGGTGCAAGGGTGAAGGGTGCAAGGGGGAAGGGTGCAAGGGCGAAGGGTGCAAGGGCGAAGGGTGCAAGGGCGAAGGGTGCAAGGGCGAAGGGTGCAAGGGCGAAGGGTGCAAGGGCGAAGGGTGCAAGGGCGAAGGGTGCAAGGGTAAAGTGTGCAGGGGCAAAGGTTGCAGGGGCAAAGGGTGCAAGGGCAAAGTGTGCAAGGGCAAAGGGTGCAAGGGCGAAGGGTGCAAGGGCGAAGGGTGCAAGGGCGAAGGGTGCAAGGGCGAAGGGTGCAAGGGCGAAGGGTGCAAGGGCGAAGGGTGCAAGGGCGAAGGGTGCAAGGGCGAAGGGTGCAAGGGCGAAGGGTGCAAGGGCGAAGGGTGCAAGGGCGAAGGGTGCAAGGGCGAAGGGTGCAAGGGCGAAGGGTGCAAGGGCGAAGGGTGCAAGGGCGAAGGGTGCAAGGGCGAAGGGTGCAAGGGCGAAGGGTGCAAGGGCGAAGGGTGCAAGGGCGAAGGGTGCAAGGGCGAAGGGTGCAAGGGCGAAGGGTGCAAGGGCGAAGGGTGCAAGGGCGAAGGGTGCAAGGGCGAAGGGTGCAAGGGCGAAGGGTGCAAGGGCGAAGGGTGCAAGTGTGAAGGGTGCAAGGGTGAAGGGTGCAAGGGTGATGGGTGTAGGGGTGAAGGGTGTAGGGGTGAAGGGTGTAGGGGGAAGGGTGCAGGGGTGAAGGGTGCAAGGGTGAAGGGTGCAAGGGTGAAGGGTGCAAGGGGGAAGGGTGCAAGGGCGAAGGGTGCAAGGGCGAAGGGTGCAAGGGCGAAGGGTGCAAGGGCGAAGGGTGCAAGGGCGAAGGGTGCAAGGGCGAAGGGTGCAAGGGCGAAGGGTGCAAGGGCGAAGGGTGCAAGGGCGAAGGGTGCAAGGGTAAAGTGTGCAGGGGTAAAGGTTGCAGGGGCAAAGGGTGCAAGGGCAAAGTGTGCAAGGGCAAAGGGTGCAAGGGCAAAGGGTGCAAGGGCAAAGGGTGCAAGGGCAAAGGGTGCAAGGGTAAAGTGTGCAGGGGTAAAGGTTGCAGGGGTAAAGGGTGCAAGGGCGAAGGGTGCAAGGGCGAAGGGTGCAAGGGCGAAGGGTGCAAGGGCGAAGGGTGCAAGGGCGAAGGGTGCAAGGGCGAAGGGTGCAAGGGCGAAGGGTGCAAGGGCGAAGGGTGCAAGGGTGAAGGGTGCAAGGGTGAAGGGTGCAAGGGTGAAGGGTGCAAGGGTGAAGGGTGCAAGGGTGAAGGGTGCAGGGGTGAAGGGTGCAAGGGTGAAGGGTGCAAGGGTGAAGGGTGCAAGGGTGAAGGGTGCAAGGGTGAAGGGTGCAAGGGTGAAGGGTGCAAGGGTGAAGGGTGCAAGGGTGAAGGGTGCAAGGGCGAAGCGTGCAAGGGCGAAGGGTGCAAGGGCGAAGGGTTCAAGGGCGAAGGGTTCAAGGGCGAAGGGTGCAAGGGCGAAGGGTGCAAGGGCGAAGGGTGCAAGGGCGAAGGGTGCAAGGGCGAAGGGTGCAAGGGCGAAGGGTGCAAGGGCGAAGGGTGCAAGGGCGAAGGGTGCAAGGGCGAAGGGTGCAAGGGCGAAGGGTGCAAGGGCGAAGGGTGCAAGCGCGAAGGGTGTAGGGGCGATGGGTGTAGGGGTGAAGGGTGTAGGGGTGAAGGGTGTAGGGGTGAAGGGTGCAGGGGTGGAGGGTGCAAGGGTGAAGGGTGCAAGGGTGAAGGGTGCAAGGGTGAAGGGTGCAAGGGTGAAGGGTGCAAGGGTGAAGGGTGCAAGGGTGAAGGGTGCAAGGGTGAAGAGTGCAAGGGCGAAGGGTGCAAGGGCGAAGGGTGCAAGGGCGAAGGGTGCAAGGGCGAAGGGTGCAAGGGCGAAGGTTGCAAGGGTGAAGGGTGCAAGGGTGAAGGTTGCAAGGGGAAGGGTGCAAGGGCGAAGGGTGCAAGGGCGAAGGGTGCAAGGGCGAAGGGTGCAAGGGCGAAGGGTGCAAGGGCGAAGGGTGCAAGGGCGAAGGTTGCAAGGGTGAAGGGTGCAAGGGTGAAGGTTGCAAGGGGAAGGGTGCAAGGGCGAAGGGTGCAAGGGCGAAGGGTGCAAGGGCGAAGGGTGCAAGGGCGAAGGGTGCAAGGGCGAAGGGTGCAAGGGCGAAGGGTGCAAGGGCGAAGGGTGCAAGGGCGAAGGGTGCAAGGGCGAAGGGTGCAAGGGCGAAGGGTGCAAGGGCGAAGGGTGCAAGGGCGAAGGGTGCAAGGGCGAAGGGTGCAAGGGCGAAGGGTGCAAGGGTGAAGGGTGCAAGGGTGAAGGGTGCAAGGGTGAAGGGTGCAAGGGTGCAAGGGTGAAGGGTGCAAGGGTGAAGGGTGCAGGGGTGAAGGGTGCAAGGGTGAAGGGTGCAAGGGTGAAGGGTGCACGGGTGAAGGGTGCAAGGGCGAAGGTTGCAAGGGCGAAGGGTGCAAGGGCGAAGGGTGCAAGGGCGAAGGGTTCAAGGGCGAAGGGTGCAAGGGCGAAGGGTGCAAGGGCGAAGGGTGCAAGGGCGAAGGGTGCAAGGGCGAAGGGTGCAAGGGCGAAGGGTGCAAGGGCGAAGGGTGCAAGGGCGAAGGGTGCAAGGGCGAAGGGTGCAAGGGCGAAGGGTGCAAGGGCGAAGGGTGCAAGGGCGAAGGGTGCAAGGGCGAAGGGTGCAAGAGCGAAGGGTGCAAGGGCGAAGGGTGCAAGTGTGAAGGGTGCAAGGGTGAAGGGTGCAAGGGCGAAGGGTGCAAGTGTGAAGGGTGCAAGGGTGAAGGGTGCAAGGGTGATGAGTGTAGGGGTGAAGGGTGTAGGGGTGAAGGGTGTAGGGGGAAGGGTGCAGGGGTGAAGGGTGCAAGGGTGAAGGGTGCAAGGGTGAAGGGTGCAAGGGGGAAGGGTGCAAGGGCGAAGGGTGCAAGGGCGAAGGGTGCAAGGGCGAAGGGTGCAAGGGCGAAGGGTGCAAGGGCGAAGGGTGCAAGGGCGAAGGGTGCAAGGGCGAAGGGTGCAAGGGCGAAGGGTGCAAGGGCGAAGGGTGCAAGGGCGAAGGGTGCAAGGGCGAAGGGTGCAAGGGTGAAGGGTGCAAGGGTGAAGGGTGCAAGGGCGAAGGGTGCAAGGGCGAAGGGTGCAAGGGCGAAGGGTGCAAGGGCGAAGGGTGCAAGGGCGAAGGGTGCAAGGGCGAAGGGTGCAAGGGCGAAGGGTGCAAGGGCGAAGGGTGCAAGAGCGAAGGGTGCAAGGGCGAAGGGTGCAAGGGCGAAGGGTGCAAGCGCGAAGGGTGTAGGGGCGATGGGTGTAGGGGTGAAGGGTGTAGGGGTGAAGGGTGTAGGGGTGAAGGGTGCAGGGGTGAAGGGTGCAAGGGTGAAGGGTGCAAGGGTGAAGGGTGCAAGGGTGAAGGGTGCAAGGGTGAAGGGTGCAAGGGTGAAGGGTGCAAGGGTGAAGAGTGCAAGGGCGAAGGGTGCAAGGGCGAAGGGTGCAAGGGCGAAGGGTGCAAGGGCGAAGGGTGCAAGGGCGAAGGTTGCAAGGGTGAAGGGTATAAGGGTGAAGGGTGCAAGGGCGAAGGGTGCAAGGGCGAAGGGTGCAAGGGCGAAGGGTGCAAGGGCGAAGGGTGCAAGGGCGAAGGGTGCAAGGGCGAAGGGTGCAAGGGCGAAGGTTGCAAGGGTGAAGGGTGCAAGGGTGAAGGTTGCAAGGGGAAGGGTGCAAGGGCGAAGGGTGCAAGGGCGAAGGGTGCAAGGGCGAAGGGTGCAAGGGCGAAGGGTGCAAGGGCGAAGGGTGCAAGGGCGAAGGGTGCAAGGGCGAAGGGTGCAAGGGCGAAGGGTGCAAGGGCGAAGGGTGCAAGGGCGAAGGGTGCAAGGGCGAAGGGTGCAAGGGCGAAGGGTGCAAGTGCGAAGGGTGCAAGGGCGAAGGGTGCAAGGGCGAAGGGTGCAAGGGCGAAGGGTGCAAGGGCGAAGGGTGCAAGGGCGAAGGGTGCAAGGGCGAAGGGTGCAAGGGTGAAGGGTGCAAGGGTGAAGGGTGCAAGGGTGAAGGGTGCAAGGGTGAAGGGTGCAGGGGTGAAGGGTGCAAGGGTGAAGGGTGCACGGGTGAAGGGTGCAAGGGCGAAGGTTGCAAGGGCGAAGGGTGCAAGGGCGAAGGGTGCAAGGGCGAAGGGTTCAAGGGCGAAGGGTGCAAGGGCGAAGGGTGCAAGGGCGAAGGGTGCAAGGGCGAAGGGTGCAAGGGCGAAGGGTGCAAGGGCGAAGGGTGCAAGGGCGAAGGGTGCAAGGGCGAAGGGTGCAAGGGCGAAGGGTGCAAGAGCGAAGGGTGCAAGGGCGAAGGGTGCAAGGGCGAAGGGTGCAAGTGTGAAGGGTGCAAGGGTGAAGGGTGCAAGGGTGATGGGTGTAGGGGTGAAGGGTGTAGGGGTGAAGGGTGTAGGGGGAAGGGTGCAGGGGTGAAGGGTGCAAGGGTGAAGGGTGGAAGGGTGAAGGGTGCAAGGGGGATGGGTGCAAGGGCGAAGGGTGCAAGGGCGAAGGGTGCAAGGGCGAAGGGTGCAAGGGCGAAGGGTGCAAGGGCGAAGGGTGCAAGGGCGAAGGGTGCAAGGGCGAAGGGTGCAAGGGCGAAGGGTGCAAGGGCGAAGGGTGCAAGGGTAAAGTGTGCAGGGGTAAAGGTTGCAGGGGCAAAGGGTGCAAGGGCAAAGTGTGCAAGGGCAAAGGGTGCAAGTGCAAAGGGTGCAAGGGCAAAGGGTGCAAGGGCGAAGGGTGCAAGGGCGAAGGGTGCAAGGGTAAAGGGTGCAAGGGTAAAGGCTGCAAGGGTAAAGGGTGCAAGGGTGAAGGGTGCAAGGGTGAAGGGTGCAAGGGTAAAGCGTGCAAGGGCGAAGGGTGCAAGGGCGAAGGTTGCAAGGGCGAAGGGTGCAAGGGCGAAGGGTGCAAGGGCGAAGGGTGCAAGGGCGAAGGGTGCAAGGGCGAAGGGTGCAAGGGCGAAGGGTGCAAGGGCGAAGGGTGCAAGGGCGAAGGGTGCAAGGGCGAAGGGTGCAAGGGCGAAGGGTGCAAGGGCGAAGGGTGCAAGGGCGAAGGGTGCAAGGGCGAAGGGTGCAAGGGCGAAGGGTGCAAGGGCGAAGGGTGCAAGGGCGAAGGGTGCAAGGGCGAAGGGTGCAAGGGCGAAGGGTGCAAGGGCGAAGGGTGCAAGGGCGAAGGGTGCAAGGGCGAAGGGTGCAAGGGCGAAGGGTGCAAGGGTAAAGGCTGCAAGGGTAAAGGCTGCAAGGGTAAAGGCTGCAAGGGTGAAGGGTGCAAGGGTGAAGGGTGCAAGGGTGAAGGGTGCAAGGGCGAAGGGTGCAAGGGCGAAGGGTGCAAGGGCGAAGGGTGCAAGGGCGAAGGGTGCAAGGGCGAAGGGTGCAAGGGCGAAGGGTGCAAGGGCGAAGGGTGCAAGGGCGAAGGGTGCAAGGGCGAAGGGTGCAAGGGCGAAGGGTGCAAGGGCGAAGGGTGCAAGGGCGAAGGGTGCAAGGGCGAAGGGTGCAAGGGCGAAGGGTGCAAGGGCGAAGGGTGCAAGGGCGAAGGGTGCAAGGGCGAAGGGTGCAAGGGCGAAGGGTGCAAGGGCGAAGGGTGCAAGGGCGAAGGGTGCAAGGGTGTAAGGGCGAAGGGTGCAAGGGCGAAGGGTGCAAGGGCGAAGGGTGCAAGGGCGAAGGGTGCAAGGGCGAAGGGTGCAAGGGCGAAGGGTGCAAGGGTGCAAGGGTGAAGGGTGCAAGGGTGAAGGGTGCAAGGGTGAAGGGTGCAAGGGTGAAGGGTGCAAGGGTGAAGGGTGCAAGGGTGAAGGGTGTAAGGGGGAAGGGTGTAAGGTCGAAGGGTGTAAGGGCGAAGGGTGTAAGGGCGAAGGGTGTAAGGGCGAAGGGTGTAAGGGCGAAGGGTGTAAGGGTGAGGGGTGTAAGGGTGAAGGGTGAAGGGTGTAAGGGTGAAGGGTGTAAGGGTGAAGGGTGTAAGGGTGAAGGGTGTAAGGGTGAAGGGTGTAAGGGTGAAGGGTGTAAGGGTGTAAGGGTGAAGGGTGTAAGGGTGAAGGGTGCAAGGGTGAAGGGAGCAAGGGTGAAGGGAGCAAGGGTGAAGGGTGCAAGTGTGAAGGGTGCAAGGGTGAAGGGTGCAAGGGCGAAGGGTGCAAGGGCGAAGGGTGCAAGGGCGAAGGGTGCAAGGGCGAAGGGTGCAAGGGCGAAGGGTGCAAGGGCGAAGGGTGCAAGGGCGAAGGGTGCAAGGGCGAAGGGTGCAAGGGCGAAGGGTGCAAGGGCGAAGGGTGCAAGGGCGAAGGGTGCAAGGGCGAAGGGTGCAAGGGCGAAGGGTGCAAGGGCGAAGGGTGCAAGGGCGAAGGGTGCAAGGGTGATGGGTGTAGGGGTGAAGGGTGTAGGGGTGAAGGGTGTAGGGGGAAGGGTGCAGGGGTGAAGGGTGCAAGGGTGAAGGGTGCAAGGGTGAAGGGTGCAAGGGGGAAGGGTGCAAGGGCGAAGGGTGCAAGGGCGAAGGGTGCAAGGGCGAAGGGTGCAAGGGCGAAGGGTGCAAGGGCGAAGGGTGCAAGGGCGAAGGGTGCAAGGGCGAAGGGTGCAAGGGTAAAGTGTGCAGGGGCAAAGGTTGCAGGGGCAAAGGGTGCAAGGGCAAAGTGTGCAAGGGCAAAGGGTGCAAGGGCGAAGGGTGCAAGGGCGAAGGGTGCAAGGGCGAAGGGTGCAAGGGCGAAGGGTGCAAGGGCGAAGGGTGCAAGGGCGAAGGGTGCAAGGGCGAAGGGTGCAAGGGCGAAGGGTGCAAGGGCGAAGGGTGCAAGGGCGAAGGGTGCAAGGGCGAAGGGTGCAAGGGCGAAGGGTGCAAGGGCGAAGGGTGCAAGGGCGAAGGGTGCAAGGGCGAAGGGTGCAAGGGCGAAGGGTGCAAGGGCGAAGGGTGCAAGGGCGAAGGGTGCAAGGGCGAAGGGTGCAAGGGCGAAGGGTGCAAGGGCGAAGGGTGCAAGGGCGAAGGGTGCAAGGGCGAAGGGTGCAAGGGCGAAGGGTGCAAGGGCGAAGGGTGCAAGGGCGAAGGGTGCAAGTGTGAAGGGTGCAAGGGTGAAGGGTGCAAGGGTGATGGGTGTAGGGGTGAAGGGTGTAGGGGTGAAGGGTGTAGGGGGAAGGGTGCAGGGGTGAAGGGTGCAAGGGTGAAGGGTGCAAGGGCGAAGGGTGCAAGGGCGAAGGGTGCAAGGGCGAAGGGTGCAAGGGCGAAGGTTGCAAGGGTGAAGGGTGCAAGGGTGAAGGTTGCAAGGGGAAGGGTGCAAGGGCGAAGGGTGCAAGGGCGAAGGGTGCAAGGGCGAAGGGTGCAAGGGCGAAGGGTGCAAGGGCGAAGGGTGCAAGGGCGAAGGGTGCAAGGGCGAAGGGTGCAAGGGCGAAGGGTGCAAGGGCGAAGGGTGCAAGGGCGAAGGGTGCAAGGGCGAAGGGTGCAAGGGCGAAGGGTGCAAGGGCGAAGGGTGCAAGGGCGAAGGGTGCAAGGGCGAAGGGTGCAAGGGCGAAGGGTGCAAGGGCGAAGGGTGCAAGGGCGAAGGGTGCAAGGGTGAAGGTTGCAAGGGTGAAGGGTGCAAGGGCGAAGGGTGCAAGGGCGAAGGGTTCAAGGGCGAAGGGTGCAAGGGCGAAGGGTGCAAGGGCGAAGGGTGCAAGGGCGAAGGGTGCAAGGGCGAAGGTTGCAAGGGTGAAGGGTGCAAGGGTGAAGGTTGCAAGGGGAAGGGTGCAAGGGCGAAGGGTGCAAGGGCGAAGGGTGCAAGGGCGAAGGGTGCAAGGGCGAAGGGTGCAAGGGCGAAGGGTGCAAGGGCGAAGGGTGCAAGGGCGAAGGGTGCAAGGGCGAAGGGTGCAAGGGCGAAGGGTGCAAGGGCGAAGGGTGCAAGGGCGAAGGGTGCAAGGGCGAAGGGTGCAAGGGCGAAGGGTGCAAGGGCGAAGGGTGCAAGGGCGAAGGGTGCAAGGGTGAAGGTTGCAAGGGTGAAGGGTGCAAGGGCGAAGGGTGCAAGGGCGAAGGGTTCAAGGGCGAAGGGTGCAAGGGCGAAGGGTGCAAGGGCGAAGGGTGCAAGGGCGAAGGGTGCAAGGGCGAAGGGTGCAAGGGCGAAGGGTGCAAGGGCGAAGGGTGCAAGGGCGAAGGGTGCAAAGGCGAAGGGTGCAAGGGCGAAGGGTGCAAGGGCGAAGGGTGCAAGGGCGAAGGGTGCAAGGGCGAAGGGTGCAAGGGTGCAAGGGTGAAGGGTGCAAGGGTGAAGGGTGCAAGGGTGAAGGGTGCAAGGGTGAAGGGTGCAAGGGTGAAGGGTGCAAGGGTGAAGGGTGCAAGGGTGAAGGGTGCAAGGGTGAAGAGTGCAAGGGCGAAGGGTGCAAGGGCGAAGGGTGCAAGGATGAAGGGTGCAAGGGTGAAGGGTGCAAGGGCGAAGGGTGCAAGGGCGAAGGGTGCAAGGGCGAAGGGTGCAAGGGCGAAGGGTGCAAGGGCGAAGGGTGCAAGGGCGAAGGGTGCAAGGGCGAAGGGTGCAAGGGCGAAGGGTGCAAGGGCGAAGGGTGCAAGGGCGAAGGGTGCAAGGGCGAAGGGTGCAAGGGCGAAGGGTGCAAGGGCGAAGGGTGCAAGGGTGCAAGGGTGAAGGGTGCAAGGGTGAAGGGTGCAAGGGCGAAGGGTGCAAGGGCGAAGGGTGCAAGGGCGAAGGGTGCAAGAGCGAAGGGTGCAAGGGTGCAAGGGTGAAGGGTGCAAGGGTGAAGGGTGCAAGGGTGAAGGGTGCAAGGGTGAAGGGTGCAAGGGTGAAGGGTGCAAGGGTGAAGGGTGCAAGGGCGAAGGGTGCAAGGGCGAAGGGTGCAAGGGCGAAGGGTGCAAGGGCGAAGGGTGCAAGGGCGAAGGGTGCAAGGGCGAAGGGTGCAAGGGCGAAGGGTGCAAGGGCGAAGGGTGCAAGGGCGAAGGGTGCAAGGGCGAAGGGTGCAAGGGCGAAGGGTGCAAGGGTGCAAGGGTGAAGGGTGCAAGGGTGAAGGGTGCAAGGGTGAAGGGTGCAAGGGTGAAGGGTGCAAGGGTGAAGGGTGCAAGGGTGAAGGGTGCAAGGGTGAAGAGTGCAAGGGCGAAGGGTGCAAGGGCGAAGGGTGCAAGGATGAAGGGTGCAAGGGCGAAGGGTGCAAGGGCGAAGGGTGCAAGGGCGAAGGGTGCAAGGGCGAAGGGTGCAAGGGCGAAGGGTGCAAGGGCGAAGGGTGCAAGGGCGAAGGGTGCAAGGGCGAAGGGTGCAAGGGCGAAGGGTGCAAGGGCGAAGGGTGCAAGGGCGAAGGGTGCAAGGGCGAAGGGTGCAAGGGTGAAGGGTGCAAGGGTGAAGGGTGCAAGGGTGAAGGGTGCAAGGGTGAAGGGTGCAAGGGTGAAGAGTGCAAGGGCGAAGGGTGCAAGGGCGAAGGGTGCAAGGGCGAAGGGTGCAAGGGCGAAGGGTGCAAGGGCGAAGGTTGCAAGGGTGAAGGGTGCAAGGGTGAAGGTTGCAAGGGGAAGGGTGCAAGGGCGAAGGGTGCAAGGGCGAAGGGTGCAAGGGCGAAGGGTGCAAGGGCGAAGGGTGCAAGGGCGAAGGGTGCAAGGGCGAAGGGTGCAAGGGCGAAGGGTGCAAGGGCGAAGGGTGCAAGGGCGAAGGGTGCAAGGGCGAAGGGTGCAAGGGCGAAGGGTGCAAGGGCGAAGGGTGCAAGGGCGAAGGGTGCAAGGGCGAAGGGTGCAAGTGTGAAGGGTGCAAGGGTGAAGGGTGCAAGGGTGAAGGGTGCAAGGGTGAAGAGTGCAAGGGCGAAGGGTGCAAGGGCGAAGGGTGCAAGGGCGAAGGGTGCAAGGGCGAAGGGTGCAAGGGCGAAGGTTGCAAGGGTGAAGGGTGCAAGGGTGAAGGTTGCAAGGGGAAGGGTGCAAGGGCGAAGGGTGCAAGGGCGAAGGGTGCAAGGGCGAAGGGTGCAAGGGCGAAGGGTGCAAGGGCGAAGGGTGCAAGGGCGAAGGGTGCAAGGGCGAAGGGTGCAAGGGCGAAGGGTGCAAGGGCGAAGGGTGCAAGGGCGAAGGGTGCAAGGGCGAAGGGTGCAAGGGCGAAGGGTGCAAGGGCGAAGGGTGCAAGGGCGAAGGGTGCAAGGGTGAAGGGTGCAAGGGTGAAGGTTGCAAGGGTGAAGGGTGCAAGGGCGAAGGGTGCAAGGGCGAAGGGTTCAAGGGCGAAGGGTGCAAGGGCGAAGGGTGCAAGGGCGAAGGGTGCAAGGGCGAAGGGTGCAAGGGCGAAGGGTGCAAGGGCGAAGGGTGCAAGGGCGAAGGGTGCAAGGGCGAAGAGTGCAAGGGCGAAGGGTGCAAGGGCGAAGGGTGCAAGGGCGAAGGGTGCAAGGGCGAAGGGTGCAAGGGCGAAGGGTGCAAGGGCGAAGGGTGCAAGGGCGAAGGGTGCAAGGGCGAAGGGTGCAAGAGCGAAGGGTGCAAGGGTGCAAGGGTGAAGGGTGCAAGGGTGAAGGGTGCAAGGGTGAAGGGTGCAAGGGTGAAGGGTGCAAGGGTGAAGGGTGCAAGGGTGAAGGGTGCAAGGGTGAAGGGTGCAAGGGTGAAGGGTGCAAGGGTGAAGGGTGCAAGGGTGAAGAGTGCAAGGGCGAAGGGTGCAAGGGCGAAGGGTGCAAGGGCGAAGGGTGCAAGGGCGAAGGGTGCAAGGGCGAAGGGTGCAAGGGCGAAGGGTGCAAGAGCGAAGGGTGCAAGGGCGAAGGGTGCAAGGACGAAGGGTGCAAGTGTGAAGGGTGCAAGGGTGAAGGGTGCAAGGGTGATGGGTGTAGGGGTGAAGGGTGTAGGGGTGAAGGGTGTAGGGGGAAGGGTGCAGGGGTGAAGGGTGCAAGGGTGAAGGGTGCAAGGGTGAAGGGTGCAAGGGGGAAGGGTGCAAGGGCGAAGGGTGCAAGGGCGAAGGGTGCAAGGGCGAAGGGTTCAAGGGCGAAGGGTGCAAGGGCGAAGGGTGCAAGGGCGAAGGGTGCAAGGGCGAAGGGTGCAAGGGCGAAGGGTGCAAGGGCGAAGGGTGCAAGGGCGAAGGGTGCAAGGGCGAAGGGTGCAAGGGCGAAGGGTGCAAGGGCGAAGGGTGCAAGGGCGAAGGGTGCAAGGGCGAAGGGTGCAAGGGCGAAGGGTGCAAGGGCGAAGGGTGCAAGGGCGAAGGGTGCAAGGGCGAAGGGTGCAAGGGTGCAAGGGTGAAGGGTGCAAGGGTGAAGGGTGCAAGGGTGAAGGGTGCAAGGGTGAAGGGTGCAAGGGTGAAGGGTGCAAGGGTGAAGGGTGCAAGGGTGAAGAGTGCAAGGGCGAAGGGTGCAAGGGCGAAGGGTGCAAGGACGAAGGGTGCAAGGGCGAAGGGTGCAAGGGCGAAGGGTGCAAGGGCGAAGGGTGCAAGGGCGAAGGGTGCAAGGGCGAAGGGTGCAAGGGCGAAGGGTGCAAGGGCGAAGGGTGCAAGGGCGAAGGGTGCAAGGGCGAAGGGTGCAAGGGCGAAGGGTGCAAGGGCGAAGGGTGCAAGGGCGAAGGGTGCAAGGGCGAAGGGTGCAAGGGCGAAGGGTGCAAGGGTGCAAGGGTGAAGGGTGCAAGGGCGAAGGGTGCAAGGGCGAAGGGTGCAAGGGCGAAGGGTGCAAGGGCGAAGGGTGCAAGGGCGAAGGGTGCAAGGGCGAAGGGTGCAAGGGCGAAGGGTGCAAGGGCGAAGGGTGCAAGGGCGAAGGGTGCAAGGGCGAAGGGTGCAAGGGTGAAGGGTGCAAGGGTGAAGGGTGCAAGGGTGAAGGGTGCAAGGGTGAAGGGTGCAGGGGTGAAGGGTGCAAGGGTGAAGGGTGCACGGGTGAAGGGTGCAAGGGTGAAGGTTGCAAGGGCGAAGGGTGCAAGGGCGAAGGGTGCAAGGGCGAAGGGTTCAAGGGCGAAGGGTGCAAGGGCGAAGGGTGCAAGGGCGAAGGGTGCAAGGGCGAAGGGTGCAAGGGCGAAGGGTGCAAGGGCGAAGGGTGCAAGGGCGAAGGGTGCAAGGGCGAAGGGTGCAAGGGCGATGGGTGCAAGGGCGAAGGGTGCAAGAGCGAAGGGTGCAAGGGCGAAGGGTGCAAGGGCGAAGGGTGCAAGTGTGAAGGGTGCAAGGGTGAAGGGTGCAAGGGTGATGGGTGTAGGGGTGAAGGGTGTAGGGGTGAAGGGTGTAGGGGGAAGGGTGCAGGGGTGAAGGGTGCAAGGGTGAAGGGTGCAAGGGTGAAGGGTGCAAGGGGGAAGGGTGCAAGGGCGAAGGGTGCAAGGGCGAAGGGTGCAAGGGCGAAGGGTGCAAGGGCGAAGGGTGCAAGGGCGAAGGGTGCAAGGGCGAAGGGTGCAAGGGCGAAGGGTGCAAGGGCGAAGGGTGCAAGGGTAAAGTGTGCAGGGGTAAAGGTTGCAGGGGCAAAGGGTGCAAGGGCAAAGTGTGCAAGGGCAAAGTGTGCAAGGGCAAAGGGTGCAAGTGCAAATGGTGCAAGGGCAAAGGGTGCAAGGGCAAAGGGTGCAAGGGCGAAGGGTGCAAGGGTAAAGGGTGCAAGGGTAAAGGCTGCAAGGGTAAAGGGTGCAAGGGTGAAGGGTGCAAGGGTGAAGGGTGCAAGGGTAAAGCGTGCAAGGGCGAAGGGTGCAAGGGCGAAGGGTGCAAGGGCGAAGGGTGCAAGGGCGAAGGGTGCAAGGGCGAAGGGTGCAAGGGCGAAGGGTGCAAGGGCGAAGGGTGCAAGGGCGAAGGGTGCAAGGGCGAAGGGTGCAAGGGCGAAGGGTGCAAGGGCGAAGGGTGCAAGGGCGAAGGGTGCAAGGGCGAAGGGTGCAAGGGCGAAGGGTGCAAGGGCGAAGGGTGCAAGGGCGAAGGGTGCAAGGGCGAAGGGTGCAAGGGCGAAGGGTGCAAGGGCGAAGGGTGCAAGGGCGAAGGGTGCAAGGGTAAAGGCTGCAAGGGTAAAGGCTGCAAGGGTAAAGGCTGCAAGGGTAAAGGGTGCAAGGGCGAAGGGTGCAAGGGCGAAGGGTGCAAGGGCGAAGGGTGCAAGGGCGAAGGGTGCAAGGGCGAAGGGTGCAAGGGCGAAGGGTGCAAGGGCGAAGGGTGCAAGGGCGAAGTGTGCAAGGGCGAAGGGTGCAAGGGCGAAGGGTGCAAGGGCGAAGGGTGCAAGGGCGAAGGGTGCAAGGGCGAAGGGTGCAAGGGCGAAGAGTGCAAGGGCGAAGGGTGCAAGGGCGAAGGGTGCAAGGGCGAAGGGTGCAAGGGCGAAGGGTGCAAGGGCGAAGGGTGCAAGGGCGAAGGGTGCAAGGGCGAAGGGTGCAAGGGCGAAGGGTGCAAGGGCGAAGGGTGCAAGGGCGAAGGGTGCAAGGGCGAAGGGTGCAAGGGCGAAGGGTGCAAGGGCGAAGGGTGCAAGGGCGAAGGGTGCAAGGGCGAAGGGTGCAAGGGCGAAGGGTGCAAGGGCGAAGGGTGCAAGGGCGAAGGGTGCAAGGGTGAAGGGTGCAAGGGTGAAGGGTGCAAGGGTGAAGGGTGCAAGGGTGAAGGGTGCAGGGGTGAAGGGTGCAAGGGTGAAGGGTGCACGGGTGAAGGGTGCAAGGGTGAAGGTTGCAAGGGCGAAGGGTGCAAGGGCGAAGGGTGCAAGGGCGAAGGGTTCAAGGGCGAAGGGTGCAAGGGCGAAGGGTGCAAGGGCGAAGGGTGCAAGGGCGAAGGGTGCAAGGGCGAAGGGTGCAAGGGCGAAGGGTGCAAGGGCGAAGGGTGCAAGGGCGAAGGGTGCAAGGGCGAAGGGTGCAAGGGCGAAGGGTGCAAGAGCGAAGGGTGCAAGGGCGAAGGGTGCAAGGGCGAAGGGTGCAAGTGTGAAGGGTGCAAGGGTGAAGGGTGCAAGGGTGATGGGTGTAGGGGTGAAGGGTGTAGGGGTGAAGGGTGTAGGGGGAAGGGTGCAGGGGTGAAGGGTGCAAGGGTGAAGGGTGCAAGGGTGAAGGGTGCAAGGGGGAAGGGTGCAAGGGCGAAGGGTGCAAGGGCGAAGGGTGCAAGGGCGAAGGGTGCAAGGGCGAAGGGTGCAAGGGCGAAGGGTGCAAGGGCGAAGGGTGCAAGGGCGAAGGGTGC
Source organism: Andrena hattorfiana (assembly GCA_944738655.2). Lineage (NCBI taxonomy): Eukaryota > Metazoa > Arthropoda > Insecta > Hymenoptera > Andrenidae > Andrena > Andrena hattorfiana. Next base: position 40,403,099 of record OX122890.1, on the reverse strand, counting down.
AAGGGCGAAGGGTGCAAGGGCGAAGGGTGCAAGGGTAAAGTGTGCAGGGGTAAAGGTTGCAGGGGCAAAGGGTGCAAGGGCAAAGTGTGCAAGGGCAAAGTGTGCAAGGGCAAAGGGTGCAAGTGCAAAGGGTGCAAGGGCAAAGGGTGCAAGGGCAAAGGGTGCAAGGGCGAAGGCTGCAAGGGTAAAGGCTGCAAGGGTAAAGGCTGCAAGGGTGAAGGGTGCAAGGGCGAAGGGTGCAAGGGCGAAGGGTGCAAGGGCGAAGGGTGCAAGGGCGAAGGGTGCAAGGGCGAAGGGTGCAAGGGCGAAGGGTGCAAGGGCGAAGGGTGCAAGGGCGAAGGGTGCAAGGGCGAAGGGTGCAAGGGCGAAGGGTGCAAGGGCGAAGGGTGCAAGGGCGAAGGGTGCAAGGGCGAAGGGTGCAAGGGCGAAGGGTGCAAGGGCGAAGGGTGCAAGGGCGAAGGGTGCAAGGGCGAAGGGTGCAAGGGCGAAGGGTGCAAGGGCGAAGGGTGCAAGGGTGTAAGGGCGAAGGGTGCAAGGGCGAAGGGTGCAAGGGCGAAGGGTGCAAGGGCGAAGGGTGCAAGGGCGAAGGGTGCAAGGGCGAAGGGTGCAAGGGCGAAGGGTGCAAGGGCGAAGGGTGCAAGGGCGAAGGGTGCAAGGGCGAAGGGTGCAAGGGCGAAGGGTGCAAGGGCGAAGGGTGCAAGGGCGAAGGGTGCAAGGGCGAAGGGTGCAAGGGCGAAGGGTGCAAGAGCGAAGGGTGCAAGGGTGCAAGGGTGAAGGGTGCAAGGGTGAAGGGTGCAAGGGTGAAGGGTGCAAGGGTGAAGGGTGCAAGGGTGAAGGGTGCAAGGGTGAAGGGTGCAAGGGTGAAGGGTGCAAGGGTGAAGAGTGCAAGGGCGAAGGGTGCAAGGGCGAAGGGTGCAAGGGCGAAGGGTGCAAGGGCGAAGGGTGCAAGGGCGAAGGGTGCAAGGGCGAAGGGTGCAAGAGCGAAGGGTGCAAGGGCGAAGGGTGCAAGGACGAAGGGTGCAAGTGTGAAGGGTGCAAGGGTGAAGGGTGCAAGGGTGATGGGTGTAGGGGTGAAGGGTGTAGGGGTGAAGGGTGTAGGGGGAAGGGTGCAGGGGTGAAGGGTGCAAGGGTGAAGGGTGCAAGGGTGAAGGGTGCAAGGGCGAAGGGTGCAAGGGCGAAGGGTGCAAGGGCGAAGGGTGCAAGGGCGAAGGGTGCAAGGGCGAAGGGTGCAAGGGCGAAGGGTGCAAGGGCGAAGGGTGCAAGGGCGAAGGGTGCAAGGGCGAAGGGTGCAAGGGCGAAGGGTGCAAGGGCGAAGGGTGCAAGGGCGAAGGGTGCAAGGGCGAAGGGTGCAAGGGTGCAAGGGTGAAGGGTGCAAGGGTGAAGGGTGCAAGGGTGAAGGGTGCAAGGGTGAAGGGTGCAAGGGTGAAGGGTGCAAGGGTGAAGGGTGCAAGGGTGAAGAGTGCAAGGGCGAAGGGTGCAAGGGCGAAGGGTGCAAGGGCGAAGGGTGCAAGGATGAAGGGTGCAAGGGCGAAGGGTGCAAGGGCGAAGGGTGCAAGGGCGAAGGGTGCAAGGGCGAAGGGTGCAAGGGCGAAGGGTGCAAGGGCGAAGGGTGCAAGGGCGAAGGGTGCAAGGGCGAAGGGTGCAAGGGCGAAGGGTGCAAGGGCGAAGGGTGCAAGGGCGAAGGGTGCAAGGGCGAAGGGTGCAAGGGCGAAGGGTGCAAGGGCGAAGGGTGCAAGGGTGAAGGGTGCAAGGGTGAAGGGTGCAAGGGGAAGGGTGCAAGGGCGAAGGGTGCAAGGGCGAAGGGTGCAAGGGCGAAGGGTGCAAGGGCGAAGGGTGCAAGGGCGAAGGGTGCAAGGGCGAAGGGTGCAAGGGCGAAGGGTGCAAGGGTGAAGGGTGCAAGGGTGAAGGTTGCAAGGGCGAAGGGTGCAAGGGCGAAGGGTGCAAGGGCGAAGGGTTCAAGGGCGAAGGGTGCAAGGGCGAAGGGTGCAAGGGCGAAGGGTGCAAGGGCGAAGGGTGCAAGGGCGAAGGGTGCAAGGGCGAAGGGTGCAAGGGCGAAGGGTGCAAGGGCGAAGGGTGCAAGGGCGAAGGGTGCAAGGGCGAAGGGTGCAAGAGCGAAGGGTGCAAGGACGAAGGGTGCAAGTGTGAAGGGTGCAAGGGTGAAGGGTGCAAGGGTGATGGGTGTAGGGGTGAAGGGTGTAGGGGTGAAGGGTGTAGGGGGAAGGGTGCAGGGGTGAAGGGTGCAGGGGTGAAGGGTGCAAGGGTGAAGGGTGCAAGGGGGAAGGGTGCAAGGGCGAAGGGTGCAAGGGCGAAGGGTGCAAGGGCGAAGGGTGCAAGGGCGAAGGGTGCAAGGGCGAAGGGTGCAAGGGCGAAGGGTGCAAGGGCGAAGGGTGCAAGGGCGAAGGGTGCAAGGGCGAAGGGTGCAAGGGCGAAGGGTGCAAGGGCGAAGGGTGCAAGGGCGAAGGGTGCAAGGGCGAAGGGTGCAAGGGCGAAGGGTGCAAGGGCGAAGGGTGCAAGGGCGAAGGGTGCAAGGGCGAAGGGTGTAGGGGTGATGGGTGTAGGGGTGAAGGGTGTAGGGGTGAAGGGTGTAGGGGTGAAGGGTGCAGGGGTGAAGGGTGCAAGGGCGAAGGGTGCAAGGGCGAAGGGTGCAAGAGCGAAGGGTGCAAGGGCGAAGGGTGCAAGGGTGAAGGGTGCAAGGGTGAAGGGTGCAAGGGTGAAGAGTGCAAGGGCGAAGGGTGCAAGGGCGAAGGGTGCAAGGGCGAAGGGTGCAAGGGCGAAGGGTGCAAGGGCGAAGGTTGCAAGGGTGAAGGGTGCAAGGGTGAAGGTTGCAAGGGGAAGGGTGCAAGGGCGAAGGGTGCAAGGGCGAAGGGTGCAAGGGCGAAGGGTGCAAGGGCGAAGGGTGCAAGGGCGAAGGGTGCAAGGGCGAAGGGTGCAAGGGCGAAGGGTGCAAGGGCGAAGGGTGCAAGGGCGAAGGGTGCAAGGGCGAAGGGTGCAAGGGCGAAGGGTGCAAGGGTGAAGGGTGCAAGGGTGAAGGGTGCAAGGGTGAAGGGTGCAGGGGTGAAGGGTGCAAGGGTGAAGGGTGCAAGGGTGAAGGGTGCAAGGGTGAAGGGTGCAAGGGCGAAGGTTGCAAGGGCGAAGGGTGCAAGGGCGAAGGGTGCAAGGGCGAAGGGTTCAAGGGCGAAGGGTGCAAGGGCGAAGGGTGCAAGGGCGAAGGGTGCAAGGGCGAAGGGTGCAAGGGCGAAGGGTGCAAGGGCGAAGGGTGCAAGGGCGAAGGGTGCAAGGGCGAAGGGTGCAAGGGCGAAGGGTGCAAGGGCGAAGGGTGCAAGAGCGAAGGGTGCAAGGGCGAAGGGTGCAAGGGCGAAGGGTGCAAGGGCGAAGGGTGCAAGTGTGAAGGGTGCAAGGGTGAAGGGTGCAAGGGTGATGGGTGTAGGGGTGAAGGGTGTAGGGGTGAAGGGTGTAGGGGGAAGGGTGCAGGGGTGAAGGGTGCAAGGGTGAAGGGTGCAAGGGTGAAGGGTGCAAGGGGGAAGGGTGCAAGGGCGAAGGGTGCAAGGGCGAAGGGTGCAAGGGCGAAGGGTGCAAGGGCGAAGGGTGCAAGGGCGAAGGGTGCAAGGGCGAAGGGTGCAAGGGCGAAGGGTGCAAGGGTAAAGTGTGCAGGGGCAAAGGTTGCAGGGGCAAAGGGTGCAAGGGCAAAGTGTGCAAGGGCAAAGGGTGCAAGGGCGAAGGGTGCAAGGGCGAAGGGTGCAAGGGCGAAGGGTGCAAGGGCGAAGGGTGCAAGGGCGAAGGGTGCAAGGGCGAAGGGTGCAAGGGCGAAGGGTGCAAGGGCGAAGGGTGCAAGGGCGAAGGGTGCAAGGGCGAAGGGTGCAAGGGCGAAGGGTGCAAGGGCGAAGGGTGCAAGGGCGAAGGGTGCAAGGGCGAAGGGTGCAAGGGCGAAGGGTGCAAGGGCGAAGGGTGCAAGGGCGAAGGGTGCAAGGGCGAAGGGTGCAAGGGCGAAGGGTGCAAGGGCGAAGGGTGCAAGGGCGAAGGGTGCAAGGGCGAAGGGTGCAAGGGCGAAGGGTGCAAGGGCGAAGGGTGCAAGGGCGAAGGGTGCAAGGGCGAAGGGTGCAAGTGTGAAGGGTGCAAGGGTGAAGGGTGCAAGGGTGATGGGTGTAGGGGTGAAGGGTGTAGGGGTGAAGGGTGTAGGGGGAAGGGTGCAGGGGTGAAGGGTGCAAGGGTGAAGGGTGCAAGGGTGAAGGGTGCAAGGGGGAAGGGTGCAAGGGCGAAGGGTGCAAGGGCGAAGGGTGCAAGGGCGAAGGGTGCAAGGGCGAAGGGTGCAAGGGCGAAGGGTGCAAGGGCGAAGGGTGCAAGGGCGAAGGGTGCAAGGGCGAAGGGTGCAAGGGCGAAGGGTGCAAGGGTAAAGTGTGCAGGGGTAAAGGTTGCAGGGGCAAAGGGTGCAAGGGCAAAGTGTGCAAGGGCAAAGGGTGCAAGGGCAAAGGGTGCAAGGGCAAAGGGTGCAAGGGCAAAGGGTGCAAGGGTAAAGTGTGCAGGGGTAAAGGTTGCAGGGGTAAAGGGTGCAAGGGCGAAGGGTGCAAGGGCGAAGGGTGCAAGGGCGAAGGGTGCAAGGGCGAAGGGTGCAAGGGCGAAGGGTGCAAGGGCGAAGGGTGCAAGGGCGAAGGGTGCAAGGGCGAAGGGTGCAAGGGTGAAGGGTGCAAGGGTGAAGGGTGCAAGGGTGAAGGGTGCAAGGGTGAAGGGTGCAAGGGTGAAGGGTGCAGGGGTGAAGGGTGCAAGGGTGAAGGGTGCAAGGGTGAAGGGTGCAAGGGTGAAGGGTGCAAGGGTGAAGGGTGCAAGGGTGAAGGGTGCAAGGGTGAAGGGTGCAAGGGTGAAGGGTGCAAGGGCGAAGCGTGCAAGGGCGAAGGGTGCAAGGGCGAAGGGTTCAAGGGCGAAGGGTTCAAGGGCGAAGGGTGCAAGGGCGAAGGGTGCAAGGGCGAAGGGTGCAAGGGCGAAGGGTGCAAGGGCGAAGGGTGCAAGGGCGAAGGGTGCAAGGGCGAAGGGTGCAAGGGCGAAGGGTGCAAGGGCGAAGGGTGCAAGGGCGAAGGGTGCAAGGGCGAAGGGTGCAAGCGCGAAGGGTGTAGGGGCGATGGGTGTAGGGGTGAAGGGTGTAGGGGTGAAGGGTGTAGGGGTGAAGGGTGCAGGGGTGGAGGGTGCAAGGGTGAAGGGTGCAAGGGTGAAGGGTGCAAGGGTGAAGGGTGCAAGGGTGAAGGGTGCAAGGGTGAAGGGTGCAAGGGTGAAGGGTGCAAGGGTGAAGAGTGCAAGGGCGAAGGGTGCAAGGGCGAAGGGTGCAAGGGCGAAGGGTGCAAGGGCGAAGGGTGCAAGGGCGAAGGTTGCAAGGGTGAAGGGTGCAAGGGTGAAGGTTGCAAGGGGAAGGGTGCAAGGGCGAAGGGTGCAAGGGCGAAGGGTGCAAGGGCGAAGGGTGCAAGGGCGAAGGGTGCAAGGGCGAAGGGTGCAAGGGCGAAGGTTGCAAGGGTGAAGGGTGCAAGGGTGAAGGTTGCAAGGGGAAGGGTGCAAGGGCGCAAGGGGAAGGGTGCAAGGGCGAAGGGTGCAAGGGCGAAGGGTGCAAGGGCGAAGGGTGCAAGGGCGAAGGGTGCAAGGGCGAAGGGTGCAAGGGCGAAGGGTGCAAGGGCGAAGGGTGCAAGGGCGAAGGGTGCAAGGGCGAAGGGTGCAAGGGCGAAGGGTGCAAGGGCGAAGGGTGCAAGGGCGAAGGGTGCAAGGGCGAAGGGTGCAAGGGCGAAGGGTGCAAGGGTGAAGGGTGCAAGGGTGAAGGGTGCAAGGGTGAAGGGTGCAAGGGTGCAAGGGTGAAGGGTGCAAGGGTGAAGGGTGCAGGGGTGAAGGGTGCAAGGGTGAAGGGTGCAAGGGTGAAGGGTGCACGGGTGAAGGGTGCAAGGGCGAAGGTTGCAAGGGCGAAGGGTGCAAGGGCGAAGGGTGCAAGGGCGAAGGGTTCAAGGGCGAAGGGTGCAAGGGCGAAGGGTGCAAGGGCGAAGGGTGCAAGGGCGAAGGGTGCAAGGGCGAAGGGTGCAAGGGCGAAGGGTGCAAGGGCGAAGGGTGCAAGGGCGAAGGGTGCAAGGGCGAAGGGTGCAAGGGCGAAGGGTGCAAGGGCGAAGGGTGCAAGGGCGAAGGGTGCAAGGGCGAAGGGTGCAAGAGCGAAGGGTGCAAGGGCGAAGGGTGCAAGTGTGAAGGGTGCAAGGGTGAAGGGTGCAAGGGCGAAGGGTGCAAGTGTGAAGGGTGCAAGGGTGAAGGGTGCAAGGGTGATGAGTGTAGGGGTGAAGGGTGTAGGGGTGAAGGGTGTAGGGGGAAGGGTGCAGGGGTGAAGGGTGCAAGGGTGAAGGGTGCAAGGGTGAAGGGTGCAAGGGGGAAGGGTGCAAGGGCGAAGGGTGCAAGGGCGAAGGGTGCAAGGGCGAAGGGTGCAAGGGCGAAGGGTGCAAGGGCGAAGGGTGCAAGGGCGAAGGGTGCAAGGGCGAAGGGTGCAAGGGCGAAGGGTGCAAGGGCGAAGGGTGCAAGGGCGAAGGGTGCAAGGGCGAAGGGTGCAAGGGTGAAGGGTGCAAGGGTGAAGGGTGCAAGGGCGAAGGGTGCAAGGGCGAAGGGTGCAAGGGCGAAGGGTGCAAGGGCGAAGGGTGCAAGGGCGAAGGGTGCAAGGGCGAAGGGTGCAAGGGCGAAGGGTGCAAGGGCGAAGGGTGCAAGAGCGAAGGGTGCAAGGGCGAAGGGTGCAAGGGCGAAGGGTGCAAGCGCGAAGGGTGTAGGGGCGATGGGTGTAGGGGTGAAGGGTGTAGGGGTGAAGGGTGTAGGGGTGAAGGGTGCAGGGGTGAAGGGTGCAAGGGTGAAGGGTGCAAGGGTGAAGGGTGCAAGGGTGAAGGGTGCAAGGGTGAAGGGTGCAAGGGTGAAGGGTGCAAGGGTGAAGAGTGCAAGGGCGAAGGGTGCAAGGGCGAAGGGTGCAAGGGCGAAGGGTGCAAGGGCGAAGGGTGCAAGGGCGAAGGTTGCAAGGGTGAAGGGTATAAGGGTGAAGGGTGCAAGGGCGAAGGGTGCAAGGGCGAAGGGTGCAAGGGCGAAGGGTGCAAGGGCGAAGGGTGCAAGGGCGAAGGGTGCAAGGGCGAAGGGTGCAAGGGCGAAGGTTGCAAGGGTGAAGGGTGCAAGGGTGAAGGTTGCAAGGGGAAGGGTGCAAGGGCGAAGGGTGCAAGGGCGAAGGGTGCAAGGGCGAAGGGTGCAAGGGCGAAGGGTGCAAGGGCGAAGGGTGCAAGGGCGAAGGGTGCAAGGGCGAAGGGTGCAAGGGCGAAGGGTGCAAGGGCGAAGGGTGCAAGGGCGAAGGGTGCAAGGGCGAAGGGTGCAAGGGCGAAGGGTGCAAGTGCGAAGGGTGCAAGGGCGAAGGGTGCAAGGGCGAAGGGTGCAAGGGCGAAGGGTGCAAGGGCGAAGGGTGCAAGGGCGAAGGGTGCAAGGGCGAAGGGTGCAAGGGTGAAGGGTGCAAGGGTGAAGGGTGCAAGGGTGAAGGGTGCAAGGGTGAAGGGTGCAGGGGTGAAGGGTGCAAGGGTGAAGGGTGCACGGGTGAAGGGTGCAAGGGCGAAGGTTGCAAGGGCGAAGGGTGCAAGGGCGAAGGGTGCAAGGGCGAAGGGTTCAAGGGCGAAGGGTGCAAGGGCGAAGGGTGCAAGGGCGAAGGGTGCAAGGGCGAAGGGTGCAAGGGCGAAGGGTGCAAGGGCGAAGGGTGCAAGGGCGAAGGGTGCAAGGGCGAAGGGTGCAAGGGCGAAGGGTGCAAGAGCGAAGGGTGCAAGGGCGAAGGGTGCAAGGGCGAAGGGTGCAAGTGTGAAGGGTGCAAGGGTGAAGGGTGCAAGGGTGATGGGTGTAGGGGTGAAGGGTGTAGGGGTGAAGGGTGTAGGGGGAAGGGTGCAGGGGTGAAGGGTGCAAGGGTGAAGGGTGGAAGGGTGAAGGGTGCAAGGGGGATGGGTGCAAGGGCGAAGGGTGCAAGGGCGAAGGGTGCAAGGGCGAAGGGTGCAAGGGCGAAGGGTGCAAGGGCGAAGGGTGCAAGGGCGAAGGGTGCAAGGGCGAAGGGTGCAAGGGCGAAGGGTGCAAGGGCGAAGGGTGCAAGGGTAAAGTGTGCAGGGGTAAAGGTTGCAGGGGCAAAGGGTGCAAGGGCAAAGTGTGCAAGGGCAAAGGGTGCAAGTGCAAAGGGTGCAAGGGCAAAGGGTGCAAGGGCGAAGGGTGCAAGGGCGAAGGGTGCAAGGGTAAAGGGTGCAAGGGTAAAGGCTGCAAGGGTAAAGGGTGCAAGGGTGAAGGGTGCAAGGGTGAAGGGTGCAAGGGTAAAGCGTGCAAGGGCGAAGGGTGCAAGGGCGAAGGTTGCAAGGGCGAAGGGTGCAAGGGCGAAGGGTGCAAGGGCGAAGGGTGCAAGGGCGAAGGGTGCAAGGGCGAAGGGTGCAAGGGCGAAGGGTGCAAGGGCGAAGGGTGCAAGGGCGAAGGGTGCAAGGGCGAAGGGTGCAAGGGCGAAGGGTGCAAGGGCGAAGGGTGCAAGGGCGAAGGGTGCAAGGGCGAAGGGTGCAAGGGCGAAGGGTGCAAGGGCGAAGGGTGCAAGGGCGAAGGGTGCAAGGGCGAAGGGTGCAAGGGCGAAGGGTGCAAGGGCGAAGGGTGCAAGGGCGAAGGGTGCAAGGGCGAAGGGTGCAAGGGCGAAGGGTGCAAGGGTAAAGGCTGCAAGGGTAAAGGCTGCAAGGGTAAAGGCTGCAAGGGTGAAGGGTGCAAGGGTGAAGGGTGCAAGGGTGAAGGGTGCAAGGGCGAAGGGTGCAAGGGCGAAGGGTGCAAGGGCGAAGGGTGCAAGGGCGAAGGGTGCAAGGGCGAAGGGTGCAAGGGCGAAGGGTGCAAGGGCGAAGGGTGCAAGGGCGAAGGGTGCAAGGGCGAAGGGTGCAAGGGCGAAGGGTGCAAGGGCGAAGGGTGCAAGGGCGAAGGGTGCAAGGGCGAAGGGTGCAAGGGCGAAGGGTGCAAGGGCGAAGGGTGCAAGGGCGAAGGGTGCAAGGGCGAAGGGTGCAAGGGCGAAGGGTGCAAGGGCGAAGGGTGCAAGGGCGAAGGGTGCAAGGGTGTAAGGGCGAAGGGTGCAAGGGCGAAGGGTGCAAGGGCGAAGGGTGCAAGGGCGAAGGGTGCAAGGGCGAAGGGTGCAAGGGCGAAGGGTGCAAGGGTGCAAGGGTGAAGGGTGCAAGGGTGAAGGGTGCAAGGGTGAAGGGTGCAAGGGTGAAGGGTGCAAGGGTGAAGGGTGCAAGGGTGAAGGGTGTAAGGGGGAAGGGTGTAAGGTCGAAGGGTGTAAGGGCGAAGGGTGTAAGGGCGAAGGGTGTAAGGGCGAAGGGTGTAAGGGCGAAGGGTGTAAGGGTGAGGGGTGTAAGGGTGAAGGGTGAAGGGTGTAAGGGTGAAGGGTGTAAGGGTGAAGGGTGTAAGGGTGAAGGGTGTAAGGGTGAAGGGTGTAAGGGTGAAGGGTGTAAGGGTGTAAGGGTGAAGGGTGTAAGGGTGAAGGGTGCAAGGGTGAAGGGAGCAAGGGTGAAGGGAGCAAGGGTGAAGGGTGCAAGTGTGAAGGGTGCAAGGGTGAAGGGTGCAAGGGCGAAGGGTGCAAGGGCGAAGGGTGCAAGGGCGAAGGGTGCAAGGGCGAAGGGTGCAAGGGCGAAGGGTGCAAGGGCGAAGGGTGCAAGGGCGAAGGGTGCAAGGGCGAAGGGTGCAAGGGCGAAGGGTGCAAGGGCGAAGGGTGCAAGGGCGAAGGGTGCAAGGGCGAAGGGTGCAAGGGCGAAGGGTGCAAGGGCGAAGGGTGCAAGGGCGAAGGGTGCAAGGGTGATGGGTGTAGGGGTGAAGGGTGTAGGGGTGAAGGGTGTAGGGGGAAGGGTGCAGGGGTGAAGGGTGCAAGGGTGAAGGGTGCAAGGGTGAAGGGTGCAAGGGGGAAGGGTGCAAGGGCGAAGGGTGCAAGGGCGAAGGGTGCAAGGGCGAAGGGTGCAAGGGCGAAGGGTGCAAGGGCGAAGGGTGCAAGGGCGAAGGGTGCAAGGGCGAAGGGTGCAAGGGTAAAGTGTGCAGGGGCAAAGGTTGCAGGGGCAAAGGGTGCAAGGGCAAAGTGTGCAAGGGCGAAGGGTGCAAGGGCGAAGGGTGCAAGGGCGAAGGGTGCAAGGGCGAAGGGTGCAAGGGCGAAGGGTGCAAGGGCGAAGGGTGCAAGGGCGAAGGGTGCAAGGGCGAAGGGTGCAAGGGCGAAGGGTGCAAGGGCGAAGGGTGCAAGGGCGAAGGGTGCAAGGGCGAAGGGTGCAAGGGCGAAGGGTGCAAGGGCGAAGGGTGCAAGGGCGAAGGGTGCAAGGGCGAAGGGTGCAAGGGCGAAGGGTGCAAGGGCGAAGGGTGCAAGGGCGAAGGGTGCAAGGGCGAAGGGTGCAAGGGCGAAGGGTGCAAGGGCGAAGGGTGCAAGGGCGAAGGGTGCAAGGGCGAAGGGTGCAAGGGCGAAGGGTGCAAGGGCGAAGGGTGCAAGGGCGAAGGGTGCAAGTGTGAAGGGTGCAAGGGTGAAGGGTGCAAGGGTGATGGGTGTAGGGGTGAAGGGTGTAGGGGTGAAGGGTGTAGGGGGAAGGGTGCAGGGGTGAAGGGTGCAAGGGTGAAGGGTGCAAGGGTGAAGGGTGCAAGGGGGAAGGGTGCAAGGGCGAAGGGTGCAAGGGCGAAGGGTGCAAGGGCGAAGGGTGCAAGGGCGAAGGGTGCAAGGGCGAAGGGTGCAAGGGCGAAGGGTGCAAGGGCGAAGGGTGCAAGGGCGAAGGGTGCAAGGGCGAAGGGTGCAAGGGTAAAGTGTGCAGGGGTAAAGGTTGCAGGGGCAAAGGGTGCAAGGGCAAAGTGTGCAAGGGCAAAGGGTGCAAGGGCAAAGGGTGCAAGGGCAAAGGGTGCAAGGGCAAAGGGTGCAAGGGTAAAGTGTGCAGGGGTAAAGGTTGCAGGGGTAAAGGGTGCAAGGGCGAAGGGTGCAAGGGCGAAGGGTGCAAGGGCGAAGGGTGCAAGGGCGAAGGGTGCAAGGGCGAAGGGTGCAAGGGCGAAGGGTGCAAGGGCGAAGGGTGCAAGGGCGAAGGGTGCAAGGGTGAAGGGTGCAAGGGTGAAGGGTGCAAGGGTGAAGGGTGCAAGGGTGAAGGGTGCAAGGGTGAAGGGTGCAGGGGTGAAGGGTGCAAGGGTGAAGGGTGCAAGGGTGAAGGGTGCAAGGGTGAAGGGTGCAAGGGTGAAGGGTGCAAGGGTGAAGGGTGCAAGGGTGAAGGGTGCAAGGGTGAAGGGTGCAAGGGCGAAGCGTGCAAGGGCGAAGGGTGCAAGGGCGAAGGGTTCAAGGGCGAAGGGTTCAAGGGCGAAGGGTGCAAGGGCGAAGGGTGCAAGGGCGAAGGGTGCAAGGGCGAAGGGTGCAAGGGCGAAGGGTGCAAGGGCGAAGGGTGCAAGGGCGAAGGGTGCAAGGGCGAAGGGTGCAAGGGCGAAGGGTGCAAGGGCGAAGGGTGCAAGGGCGAAGGGTGCAAGCGCGAAGGGTGTAGGGGCGATGGGTGTAGGGGTGAAGGGTGTAGGGGTGAAGGGTGTAGGGGTGAAGGGTGCAGGGGTGGAGGGTGCAAGGGTGAAGGGTGCAAGGGTGAAGGGTGCAAGGGTGAAGGGTGCAAGGGTGAAGGGTGCAAGGGTGAAGGGTGCAAGGGTGAAGGGTGCAAGGGTGAAGAGTGCAAGGGCGAAGGGTGCAAGGGCGAAGGGTGCAAGGGCGAAGGGTGCAAGGGCGAAGGGTGCAAGGGCGAAGGTTGCAAGGGTGAAGGGTGCAAGGGTGAAGGTTGCAAGGGGAAGGGTGCAAGGGCGAAGGGTGCAAGGGCGAAGGGTGCAAGGGCGAAGGGTGCAAGGGCGAAGGGTGCAAGGGCGAAGGGTGCAAGGGCGAAGGTTGCAAGGGTGAAGGGTGCAAGGGTGAAGGTTGCAAGGGGAAGGGTGCAAGGGCGAAGGGTGCAAGGGCGAAGGGTGCAAGGGCGAAGGGTGCAAGGGCGAAGGGTGCAAGGGCGAAGGGTGCAAGGGCGAAGGGTGCAAGGGCGAAGGGTGCAAGGGCGAAGGGTGCAAGGGCGAAGGGTGCAAGGGCGAAGGGTGCAAGGGCGAAGGGTGCAAGGGCGAAGGGTGCAAGGGCGAAGGGTGCAAGGGCGAAGGGTGCAAGGGTGAAGGGTGCAAGGGTGAAGGGTGCAAGGGTGAAGGGTGCAAGGGTGCAAGGGTGAAGGGTGCAAGGGTGAAGGGTGCAGGGGTGAAGGGTGCAAGGGTGAAGGGTGCAAGGGTGAAGGGTGCACGGGTGAAGGGTGCAAGGGCGAAGGTTGCAAGGGCGAAGGGTGCAAGGGCGAAGGGTGCAAGGGCGAAGGGTTCAAGGGCGAAGGGTGCAAGGGCGAAGGGTGCAAGGGCGAAGGGTGCAAGGGCGAAGGGTGCAAGGGCGAAGGGTGCAAGGGCGAAGGGTGCAAGGGCGAAGGGTGCAAGGGCGAAGGGTGCAAGGGCGAAGGGTGCAAGGGCGAAGGGTGCAAGGGCGAAGGGTGCAAGGGCGAAGGGTGCAAGGGCGAAGGGTGCAAGAGCGAAGGGTGCAAGGGCGAAGGGTGCAAGTGTGAAGGGTGCAAGGGTGAAGGGTGCAAGGGCGAAGGGTGCAAGTGTGAAGGGTGCAAGGGTGAAGGGTGCAAGGGTGATGAGTGTAGGGGTGAAGGGTGTAGGGGTGAAGGGTGTAGGGGGAAGGGTGCAGGGGTGAAGGGTGCAAGGGTGAAGGGTGCAAGGGTGAAGGGTGCAAGGGGGAAGGGTGCAAGGGCGAAGGGTGCAAGGGCGAAGGGTGCAAGGGCGAAGGGTGCAAGGGCGAAGGGTGCAAGGGCGAAGGGTGCAAGGGCGAAGGGTGCAAGGGCGAAGGGTGCAAGGGCGAAGGGTGCAAGGGCGAAGGGTGCAAGGGCGAAGGGTGCAAGGGCGAAGGGTGCAAGGGTGAAGGGTGCAAGGGTGAAGGGTGCAAGGGCGAAGGGTGCAAGGGCGAAGGGTGCAAGGGCGAAGGGTGCAAGGGCGAAGGGTGCAAGGGCGAAGGGTGCAAGGGCGAAGGGTGCAAGGGCGAAGGGTGCAAGAGCGAAGGGTGCAAGGGCGAAGGGTGCAAGGGCGAAGGGTGCAAGCGCGAAGGGTGTAGGGGCGATGGGTGTAGGGGTGAAGGGTGTAGGGGTGAAGGGTGTAGGGGTGAAGGGTGCAGGGGTGAAGGGTGCAAGGGTGAAGGGTGCAAGGGTGAAGGGTGCAAGGGTGAAGGGTGCAAGGGTGAAGGGTGCAAGGGTGAAGGGTGCAAGGGTGAAGAGTGCAAGGGCGAAGGGTGCAAGGGCGAAGGGTGCAAGGGCGAAGGGTGCAAGGGCGAAGGGTGCAAGGGCGAAGGTTGCAAGGGTGAAGGGTATAAGGGTGAAGGGTGCAAGGGCGAAGGGTGCAAGGGCGAAGGGTGCAAGGGCGAAGGGTGCAAGGGCGAAGGGTGCAAGGGCGAAGGGTGCAAGGGCGAAGGGTGCAAGGGCGAAGGTTGCAAGGGTGAAGGGTGCAAGGGTGAAGGTTGCAAGGGGAAGGGTGCAAGGGCGAAGGGTGCAAGGGCGAAGGGTGCAAGGGCGAAGGGTGCAAGGGCGAAGGGTGCAAGGGCGAAGGGTGCAAGGGCGAAGGGTGCAAGGGCGAAGGGTGCAAGGGCGAAGGGTGCAAGGGCGAAGGGTGCAAGGGCGAAGGGTGCAAGGGCGAAGGGTGCAAGGGCGAAGGGTGCAAGTGCGAAGGGTGCAAGGGCGAAGGGTGCAAGGGCGAAGGGTGCAAGGGCGAAGGGTGCAAGGGCGAAGGGTGCAAGGGCGAAGGGTGCAAGGGCGAAGGGTGCAAGGGTGAAGGGTGCAAGGGTGAAGGGTGCAAGGGTGAAGGGTGCAAGGGTGAAGGGTGCAGGGGTGAAGGGTGCAAGGGTGAAGGGTGCACGGGTGAAGGGTGCAAGGGCGAAGGTTGCAAGGGCGAAGGGTGCAAGGGCGAAGGGTGCAAGGGCGAAGGGTTCAAGGGCGAAGGGTGCAAGGGCGAAGGGTGCAAGGGCGAAGGGTGCAAGGGCGAAGGGTGCAAGGGCGAAGGGTGCAAGGGCGAAGGGTGCAAGGGCGAAGGGTGCAAGGGCGAAGGGTGCAAGGGCGAAGGGTGCAAGAGCGAAGGGTGCAAGGGCGAAGGGTGCAAGGGCGAAGGGTGCAAGTGTGAAGGGTGCAAGGGTGAAGGGTGCAAGGGTGATGGGTGTAGGGGTGAAGGGTGTAGGGGTGAAGGGTGTAGGGGGAAGGGTGCAGGGGTGAAGGGTGCAAGGGTGAAGGGTGGAAGGGTGAAGGGTGCAAGGGGGATGGGTGCAAGGGCGAAGGGTGCAAGGGCGAAGGGTGCAAGGGCGAAGGGTGCAAGGGCGAAGGGTGCAAGGGCGAAGGGTGCAAGGGCGAAGGGTGCAAGGGCGAAGGGTGCAAGGGCGAAGGGTGCAAGGGCGAAGGGTGCAAGGGTAAAGTGTGCAGGGGTAAAGGTTGCAGGGGCAAAGGGTGCAAGGGCAAAGTGTGCAAGGGCAAAGGGTGCAAGTGCAAAGGGTGCAAGGGCAAAGGGTGCAAGGGCGAAGGGTGCAAGGGCGAAGGGTGCAAGGGTAAAGGGTGCAAGGGTAAAGGCTGCAAGGGTAAAGGGTGCAAGGGTGAAGGGTGCAAGGGTGAAGGGTGCAAGGGTAAAGCGTGCAAGGGCGAAGGGTGCAAGGGCGAAGGTTGCAAGGGCGAAGGGTGCAAGGGCGAAGGGTGCAAGGGCGAAGGGTGCAAGGGCGAAGGGTGCAAGGGCGAAGGGTGCAAGGGCGAAGGGTGCAAGGGCGAAGGGTGCAAGGGCGAAGGGTGCAAGGGCGAAGGGTGCAAGGGCGAAGGGTGCAAGGGCGAAGGGTGCAAGGGCGAAGGGTGCAAGGGCGAAGGGTGCAAGGGCGAAGGGTGCAAGGGCGAAGGGTGCAAGGGCGAAGGGTGCAAGGGCGAAGGGTGCAAGGGCGAAGGGTGCAAGGGCGAAGGGTGCAAGGGCGAAGGGTGCAAGGGCGAAGGGTGCAAGGGCGAAGGGTGCAAGGGCGAAGGGTGCAAGGGTAAAGGCTGCAAGGGTAAAGGCTGCAAGGGTAAAGGCTGCAAGGGTGAAGGGTGCAAGGGTGAAGGGTGCAAGGGCGAAGGGTGCAAGGGCGAAGGGTGCAAGGGCGAAGGGTGCAAGGGCGAAGGGTGCAAGGGCGAAGGGTGCAAGGGCGAAGGGTGCAAGGGCGAAGGGTGCAAGGGCGAAGGGTGCAAGGGCGAAGGGTGCAAGGGCGAAGGGTGCAAGGGCGAAGGGTGCAAGGGCGAAGGGTGCAAGGGCGAAGGGTGCAAGGGCGAAGGGTGCAAGGGCGAAGGGTGCAAGGGCGAAGGGTGCAAGGGCGAAGGGTGCAAGGGCGAAGGGTGCAAGGGCGAAGGGTGCAAGGGCGAAGGGTGCAAGGGCGAAGGGTGCAAGGGTGTAAGGGCGAAGGGTGCAAGGGCGAAGGGTGCAAGGGCGAAGGGTGCAAGGGCGAAGGGTGCAAGGGCGAAGGGTGCAAGGGCGAAGGGTGCAAGGGTGCAAGGGTGAAGGGTGCAAGGGTGAAGGGTGCAAGGGTGAAGGGTGCAAGGGTGAAGGGTGCAAGGGTGAAGGGTGCAAGGGTGAAGGGTGTAAGGGGGAAGGGTGTAAGGTCGAAGGGTGTAAGGGCGAAGGGTGTAAGGGCGAAGGGTGTAAGGGCGAAGGGTGTAAGGGCGAAGGGTGTAAGGGTGAGGGGTGTAAGGGTGAAGGGTGAAGGGTGTAAGGGTGAAGGGTGTAAGGGTGAAGGGTGTAAGGGTGAAGGGTGTAAGGGTGAAGGGTGTAAGGGTGAAGGGTGTAAGGGTGTAAGGGTGAAGGGTGTAAGGGTGAAGGGTGCAAGGGTGAAGGGAGCAAGGGTGAAGGGAGCAAGGGTGAAGGGTGCAAGTGTGAAGGGTGCAAGGGTGAAGGGTGCAAGGGCGAAGGGTGCAAGGGCGAAGGGTGCAAGGGCGAAGGGTGCAAGGGCGAAGGGTGCAAGGGCGAAGGGTGCAAGGGCGAAGGGTGCAAGGGCGAAGGGTGCAAGGGCGAAGGGTGCAAGGGCGAAGGGTGCAAGGGCGAAGGGTGCAAGGGCGAAGGGTGCAAGGGCGAAGGGTGCAAGGGCGAAGGGTGCAAGGGCGAAGGGTGCAAGGGCGAAGGGTGCAAGGGCGAAGGGTGCAAGGGCGAAGGGTGCAAGGGCGAAGGGTGCAAGGGCGAAGGGTGCAAGGGCGAAGGGTGCAAGGGCGAAGGGTGCAAGGGCGAAGGGTGCAAGGGCGAAGGGTGCAAGGGTAAAGGCTGCAAGGGTAAAGGGTGCAAGGGTGAAGGGTGCAAGGGTGAAGGGTGCAAGGGTGAAGGGTGCAAGGGCGAAGGGTGCAAGGGTGAAGGGTGCAAGGGTGATGGGTGTAGGGGTGATGGGTGTAGGGGTGAAGGGTGCAGGGGTGAAGGGTGCAGGGGTGAAGGGTGCAGGGGCGAAGGGTGCAAGGGTGAAGGGTGCAAGGGTGAAGGGTGCAAGGGCGAAGGGTGCAAGGGCGAAGGGTGCAAGGGCGAAGGGTGCAAGGGCGAAGGGTGCAAGGGCGAAGGGTGCAAGGGCGAAGGGTGCAAGGGCGAAGGGTGCAAGGGCGAAGGGTGCAAGGGCGAAGGGTGCAAGGGCGAAGGGTGCAAGGGCGAAAGGTGCAAGGGCGAAGGGTGCAAGGGCGAAAGGTGCAAGGGCGAAGGGTGCAAGGGCGAAGGGTGCAAGGGCGAAGGGTGCAAGGGCGAAGGGTGCAAGGGCGAAGGGTGCAAGGGCGAAGGGTGCAAGGGCGAAGGGGTGTAAGGGTGAAGGGTGAAGGGTGTAAGGGTGAAGGGTGTAAGGGTGAAGGGTGTAAGGGTGTAAGGGTGAAGGGTGTAAGGGTGAAGGGTGCAAGGGTGAAGGGAGCAAGGGTGAAGGGAGCAAGGGTGAAGGGTGCAAGTGTGAAGGGTGCAAGGGTGAAGGGTGCAAGGGCGAAGGGTGCAAGGGCGAAGGGTGCAAGGGCGAAGGGTGCAAGGGCGAAGGGTGCAAGGGCGAAGGGTGCAAGGGCGAAGGGTGCAAGGGCGAAGGGTGCAAGGGCGAAGGGTGCAAGGGCGAAGGGCGCAAGGGCGAAGGGTGCAAGGGCGAAGGGTGCAAGGGCGAAGGGTGCAAGGGCGAAGGGTGCAAGGGCGAAGGGTGCAAGGGCGAAGGGTGCAAGGGCGAAGGGTGCAAGGGCGAAGGGTGCAAGGGCGAAGGGTGCAAGGGCGAAGGGTGCAAGGGCGAAGGGTGCAAGGGCGAAGGGTGCAAGGGCGAAGGGTGCAAGGGCGAAGGGTGCAAGGGCGAAGGGTGCAAGGGCGAAGGGTGCAAGGGCGAAGGGTGCAAGTGTGAAGGGTGCAAGGGTGAAGGGTGCAAGGGTGATGGGTGTAGGGGTGAAGGGTGTAGGGGTGAAGGGTGTAGGGGGAAGGGTGCAGGGGTGAAGGGTGCAAGGGTGAAGGGTGCAAGGGTGAAGGGTGCAAGGGGGAAGGGTGCAAGGGCGAAGGGTGCAAGGGCGAAGGGTGCAAGGGCGAAGGGTGCAAGGGCGAAGGGTGCAAGGGCGAAGGGTGCAAGGGCGAAGGGTGCAAGGGCGAAGGGTGCAAGGGCGAAGGGTGCAAGGGCGAAGGGTGCAAGGGTAAAGTGTGCAGGGGTAAAGGTTGCAGGGGCAAAGGGTGCAAGGGCAAAGTGTGCAAGGGCAAAGGGTGCAAGTGCAAAGGGTGCAAGGGCAAAGGGTGCAAGGGCAAAGGGTGCAAGGGCGAAGGGTGCAAGGGTAAAGGGTGCAAGGGTAAAGGCTGCAAGGGTAAAGGGTGCAAGGGTGAAGGGTGCAAGGGTGAAGGGTGCAAGGGTAAAGCGTGCAAGGGTGAAGGGTGCAAGGGCGAAGGGTGCAAGAGCGAAGGGTGCAAGGGCGAAGGGTGCAAGGGCGAAGGGTGCAAGCGCGAAGGGTGTAGGGGCGATGGGTGTAGGGGTGAAGGGTGTAGGGGTGAAGGGTGTAGGGGTGAAGGGTGCAGGGGTGAAGGGTGCAAGGGTGAAGGGTGCAAGGGTGAAGGGTGCAAGGGTGAAGGGTGCAAGGGTGAAGGGTGCAAGGGTGAAGGGTGCAAGGGCGAAGGGTGCAAGGGCGAAGAGTGCAAGGGCGAAGGGTGCAAGGGCGAAGGGTGCAAGGGCGAAGGGTGCAAGGGCGAAGGGTGCAAGGGCGAAGGTTGCAAGGGTGAAGGGTATAAGGGTGAAGGTTGCAAGGGGAAGGGTGCAAGGGCGAAGGGTGCAAGGGCGAAGGGTGCAAGGGCGAAGGGTGCAAGGGCGAAGGGTGCAAGGGCGAAGGGTGCAAGGGCGAAGGTTGCAAGGGTGAAGGGTGCAAGGGTGAAGGTTGCAAGGGGAAGGGTGCAAGGGCGAAGGGTGCAAGGGCGAAGGGTGCAAGGGCGAAGGGTGCAAGGGCGAAGGGTGCAAGGGCGAAGGGTGCAAGGGCGAAGGGTGCAAGGGCGAAGGGTGCAAGGGCGAAGGGTGCAAGGGCGAAGGGTGCAAGGGCGAAGGGTGCAAGGGCGAAGGGTGCAAGGGCGAAGGGTGCAAGGGCGAAGGGTGCAAGGGCGAAGGGTGCAAGGGCGAAGGGTGCAAGGGCGAAGGGTGCAAGTGCGAAGGGTGCAAGGGCGAAGGGTGCAAGGGTGAAGGGTGCAAGGGTGAAGGGTGCAAGGGTGAAGGGTGCAAGGGCGAAGGGTGCACGGGCGAAGGTTGCAAGGGCGAAGGGTGCAAGGGCGAAGGGTGCAAGGGCGAAGGGTTCAAGGGCGAAGGGTGCAAGGGCGAAGGGTGCAAGGGCGAAGGGTGCAAGGGCGAAGGGTGCAAGGGCGAAGGGTGCAAGGGCGAAGGGTGCAAGGGCGAAGGGTGCAAGGGCGAAGGGTGCAAGGGCGAAGGGTGCAAGAGCGAAGGGTGCAAGGGCGAAGGGTGCAAGGGCGAAGGGTGCAAGTGTGAAGGGTGCAAGGGTGAAGGGTGCAAGGGTGATGGGTGTAGGGGTGAAGGGTGTAGGGGTGAAGGGTGTAGGGGGAAGGGTGCAGGGGTGAAGGGTGCAAGGGTGAAGGGTGGAAGGGTGAAGGGTGCAAGGGGGATGGGTGCAAGGGCGAAGGGTGCAAGGGCGAAGGGTGCAAGGGCGAAGGGTGCAAGGGCGAAGGGTGCAAGGGCGAAGGGTGCAAGGGCGAAGGGTGCAAGGGCGAAGGGTGCAAGGGCGAAGGGTGCAAGGGCGAAGGGTGCAAGGGTAAAGTGTGCAGGGGTAAAGGTTGCAGGGGCAAAGGGTGCAGGGGCAAAGTGTGCAAGGGCAAAGGGTGCAAGTGCAAAGGGTGCAAGGGCAAAGGGTGCAAGGGCGAAGGGTGCAAGGGCGAAGGGTGCAAGGGTAAAGGGTGCAAGGGTAAAGGCTGCAAGGGTAAAGGGTGCAAGGGTGAAGGGTGCAAGGGTGAAGGGTGCAAGGGTAAAGCGTGCAAGGGCGAAGGGTGCAAGGGCGAAGGTTGCAAGGGCGAAGGGTGCAAGGGCGAAGGGTGCAAGGGCGAAGGGTGCAAGGGCGAAGGGTGCAAGGGCGAAGGGTGCAAGGGCGAAGGGTGCAAGGGCGAAGGGTGCAAGGGCGAAGGGTGCAAGGGCGAAGGGTGCAAGGGCGAAGGGTGCAAGGGCGAAGGGTGCAAGGGCGAAGGGTGCAAGGGCGAAGGGTGCAAGGGCGAAGGGTGCAAGGGCGAAGGGTGCAAGGGCGAAGGGTGCAAGGGCGAAGGGTGCAAGGGCGAAGGGTGCAAGGGCGAAGGGTGCAAGGGCGAAGGGTGCAAGGGCGAAGGGTGCAAGGGCGAAGGGTGCAAGGGCGAAGGGTGCAAGGGTAAAGGCTGCAAGGGTAAAGGCTGCAAGGGTAAAGGCTGCAAGGGTGAAGGGTGCAAGGGTGAAGGGTGCAAGGGTGAAGGGTGCAAGGGTGAAGGGTGCAAGGGCGAAGGGTGCAAGGGCGAAGGGTGCAAGGGCGAAGGGTGCAAGGGCGAAGGGTGCAAGGGCGAAGGGTGCAAGGGCGAAGGGTGCAAGGGCGAAGGGTGCAAGGGCGAAGGGTGCAAGGGCGAAGGGTGCAAGGGCGAAGGGTGCAAGGGCGAAGGGTGCAAGGGCGAAGGGTGCAAGGGCGAAGGGTGCAAGGGCGAAGGGTGCAAGGGCGAAGGGTGCAAGGGCGAAGGGTGCAAGGGCGAAGGGTGCAAGGGCGAAGGGTGCAAGGGCGAAGGGTGCAAGGGTGTAAGGGCGAAGGGTGTAAGGGCGAAGGGTGCAAGGGCGAAGGGTGCAAGGGCGAAGGGTGCAAGGGCGAAGGGTGCAAGGGCGAAGGGTGCAAGGGCGAAGGGTGCAAGGGCGAAGGGTGCAAGGGTGCAAGGGTGAAGGGTGCAAGGGTGAAGGGTGCAAGGGTGAAGGGTGCAAGGGTGAAGGGTGCAAGGGTGAAGGATGTAAGGGGGAAGGGTGTAAGGTCGAAGGGTGTAAGGGCGAAGGGTGTAAGGGCGAAGGGTGTAAGGGCGAAGGGTGTAAGGGCGAGGGGTGTAAGGGTGAGGGGTGTAAGGGTGAAGGGTGAAGGGTGTAAGGGTGAAGGGTGTAAGGGTGAAGGGTGTAAGGGTGAAGGGTGTAAGGGTGAAGGGTGTAAGGGTGAAGGGTGTAAGGGTGTAAGGGTGAAGGGTGTAAGGGTGAAGGGTGCAAGGGTGAAGGGAGCAAGGGTGAAGGGAGCAAGGGTGAAGGGTGCAAGTGTGAAGGGTGCAAGGGTGAAGGGTGCAAGGGCGAAGGGTGCAAGGGCGAAGGGTGCAAGGGCGAAGGGTGCAAGGGCGAAGGGTGCAAGGGCGAAGGGTGCAAGGGCGAAGGGTGCAAGGGCGAAGGGTGCAAGGGCGAAGGGTGCAAGGGCGAAGGGTGCAAGGGCGAAGGGTGCAAGGGCGAAGGGTGCAAGGGCGAAGGGTGCAAGGGCGAAGGGTGCAAGGGCGAAGGGTGCAAGGGCGAAGGGTGCAAGGGCGAAGGGTGCAAGGGCGAAGGGTGCAAGGGCGAAGGGTGCAAGGGCGAAGGGTGCAAGGGCGAAGGGTGCAAGGGCGAAGGGTGCAAGGGCGAAGGGTGCAAGGGCGAAGGGTGCAAGGGCGAAGGGTGCAAGGGCGAAGGGTGCAAGGGCGAAGGGTGCAAGGGTAAAGGCTGCAAGGGTGAAGGGTGCAAGGGTGAAGGGTGCAAGGGTGAAGGGTGCAAGGGTGAAGGGTGCAAGGGCGAAGGGTGCAAGGGCGAAGGGTGCAAGGGTGAAGGGTGCAAGGGTGATGGGTGTAGGGGTGATGGGTGTAGGGGTGAAGGGTGCAGGGGTGAAGGGTGCAGGGGTGAAGGGTGCAGGGGCGAAGGGTGCAAGGGTGAAGGGTGCAAGGGCGAAGGGTGCAAGGGCGAAGGGTGCAAGGGCGAAGGGTGCAAGGGCGAAGGGTGCAAGGGCGAAGGGTGCAAGGGCGAAGGGTGCAAGGGCGAAGGGTGCAAGGGCGAAGGGTGCAAGGGCGAAGGGTGCAAGGGCGAAGGGTGCAAGGGCGAAGGGTGCAAGGGCGAAGGGTGCAAGGGCGAAGGGTGCAAGGGCGAAAGGTGCAAGGGCGAAGGGTGCAAGGGCGAAGGGTGCAAGGGCGAAGGGTGCAAGGGCGAAGGGTGCAAGGGCGAAGGGTGCAAGGGCGAAGGGGTGTAAGGGTGAAGGGTGAAGGGTGTAAGGGTGAAGGGTGTAAGGGTGAAGGGTGTAAGGGTGAAGGGTGTAAGGGTGAAGGGTGTAAGGGTGTAAGGGTGAAGGGTGCAAGGGTGAAGGGTGCAAGGGTGAAGGGAGCAAGGGTGAAGGGTGCAAGTGTGAAGGGTGCAAGGGCGAAGGGTGCAAGGGCGAAGGGTGCAAGGGCGAAGGGTGCAAGGGCGAAGGGTGCAAGGGCGAAGGGTGCAAGGGCGAAGGGTGCAAGGGCGAAGGGCGCAAGGGCGAAGGGCGCAAGGGCGAAGGGTGCAAGGGCGAAGGGTGCAAGGGCGAAGGGTGCAAGGGCGAAGGGTGCAAGGGCGAAGGGTGCAAGGGCGAAGGGTGCAAGGGCGAAGGGTGCAAGGGCGAAGGGTGCAAGGGCGAAGGGTGCAAGGGCGAAGGGTGCAAGGGCGAAGGGTGCAAGGGCGAAGGGTGCAAGGGCGAAGGGTGCAAGGGCGAAGGGTGCAAGGGCGAAGGGTGCAAGGGCGAAGGGTGCAAGGGCGAAGGGTGCAAGGGCGAAGGGTGCAAGGGCGAAGGGTGCAAGGGCGAAGGGTGCAAGTGTGAAGGGTGCAAGGGTGAAGGGTGCAAGGGTGATGGGTGTAGGGGTGAAGGGTGTAGGGGTGAAGGGTGTAGGGGGAAGGGTGCAGGGGTGAAGGGTGCAAGGGTGAAGGGTGCAAGGGTGAAGGGTGCAAGGGGGAAGGGTGCAAGGGCGAAGGGTGCAAGGGCGAAGGGTGCAAGGGCGAAGGGTGCAAGGGCGAAGGGTGCAAGGGCGAAGGGTGCAAGGGCGAAGGGTGCAAGGGCGAAGGGTGCAAGGGCGAAGGGTGCAAGGGCGAAGGGTGCAAGGGTAAAGTGTGCAGGGGTAAAGGTTGCAGGGGCAAAGGGTGCAAGGGCAAAGTGTGCAAGGGCAAAGGGTGCAAGTGCAAAGGGTGCAAGGGCAAAGGGTGCAAGGGCGAAGGGTGCAAGGGCGAAGGGTGCAAGGGTAAAGGGTGCAAGGGTAAAGGCTGCAAGGGTAAAGGGTGCAAGGGTGAAGGGTGCAAGGGTGAAGGGTGCAAGGGTAAAGCGTGCAAGGGTGAAGGGTGCAAGGGCGAAGGGTGCAAGGGCGAAGGGTGCAAGGGCGAAGGGTGCAAGGGCGAAGGGTGCAAGGGTGAAGGGTGCAAGGGTGAAGGGTGCAAGGGTGAAGGGTGCAAGGGCGAAGGGTGCAAGGGCGAAGGGTGCAAGGGCGAAGGGTGCAAGGGCGAAGGGTGCAAGGGCGAAGGGTGCAAGGGCGAAGCGTGCAAGGGCGAAGGGTGCAAGGGCGAAGGGTGCAAGGGTGAAGGGTGCAAGGGTGAAGGGTGCAAGGGTGAAGGGTGCAAGGGTGAAGGGTGCAAGGGTGAAGGGTGCAAGGGTGAAGGGTGCAAAGGTGAAGGGTGCAAGGGTGAAGGGTGCAGGGGTGAAGGGTGCAAGGGTGAAGGGTGCAAGGGTGAAGGGTGCAAGGGTGAAGGTTGCAAGGGTGAAGGGTGCAAGGGCGAAGGGTGCAAGGGCGAAGGGTTCAAGGGCGAAGGGTGCAAGGGCGAAGGGTGCAAGGGCGATGGGTGCAAGGGCGAAGGGTGCAAGGGCGAAGGGTGCAAGGGCGAAGGGTGCAAGGGCGAAGAGTGCAAGGGCGAAGGGTGCAAGGGCGAAGGGTGCAAGGGCGAAGGGTGCAAGGGCGAAGGGTGCAAGGGCGAAGGGTGCAAGGGCGAAGGGTGCAAGGGCGAAGGGTGCAAGGGCGAAGGGTGCAAGGGCGAAGGGTGCAAGGGCGAAGGGTGCAAGGGCGAAGGGTGCAAGGGCGAAGGGTGCAAGGGTAAAGGGTGCAAGGGTGAAGGGTGCAAGGGTGAAGGGTGCAAGGGTGAAGGGAGCAAGGGTGAAGGGTGCAAGGGTGAAGGGTGCAAGGGTGAAGGGTGCAAGGGTGAAGGGTGCAAGGGTGAAGGGTGCAAGGGTGAAGGGTGCAAGGGTGAAGGGTGCAAGGGTGAAGGGTGCAGGGGTGAAGGGTGCAGGGGTGAAGGGTGCAGGGGTGAAGGGTGCAGGGGTGAAGGGTGCAAGGGTGAAGGGTGCAAGGGTGAAGGGTGCAAGGGTGAAGGGTGCAAGGGCGAAGGTTGCAAGGGTGAAGAGTGCAAGGGCGAAGGGTGCAAGGGCGAAGGGTGCAAGGGCGAAGGGTGCAAGGGCGAAGGGTGCAAGGGCGAAGGGTGCAAGGGCGAAGGGTGCAAGGGCGAAGGGTGCAAGGGCGAAGGGTGCAAGGGTAAAGGCTGCAAGGGTAAAGGGTGCAAGGGTGAAGGGTGCAAGGGTGAAGGGAGCAAGGGTGAAGGGAGCAAGGGTGAAGGGTGCAAGGGTGAAGGGTGCAAGGGTGAAGGGTGCAAGGGTGAAGGGTGCAAGGGTGAAGGGTGCAAGGGTGAAGGGTGCAAGGGTGAAGGGTGCAAGGGTGAAGGGTGCAGGGGTGAAGGGTGCAGGGGTGAAGGGTGCAGGGGTGAAGGGTGCAAGGGTGAAGGGTGCAAGGGTGAAGGGTGCAAGGGTGAAGGGTGCAAGGGTGAAGGGTGCAAGGGTGCAAGGGCGAAGCGTGCAAGGGCGAAGGGTGCAAGGGCGAAGGGTGCAAGGTCGAAGGGTTCAAGGGCGAAGGGTGCAAGGGCGAAGGGTGCAAGGGCGAAGGGTGCAAGGGCGAAGGGTGCAAGGGCGAAGGGTGCAAGGGCGAAGGGTGCAAGGGCGAAGGGTGCAAGGGCGAAGGGTGCAAGAGCGAAGGGTGCAAGGGCGAAGGGTGCAAGGGCGAAGGGTGCAAGGGCGAAGGGTGCAAGGGCGAAGGGTGCAAGGGCGAAGGGTGTAGGGGCGATGGGTGTAGGGGTGAAGGGTGTAGGGGTGAAGGGTGCAGGGGTGAAGGGTGCAGGGGTGAAGGGTGCAAGGGTGAAGGGTGCAAGGGTGAAGGGTGCAAGGGTGAAGGGTGCAAGGGTGAAGGGTGCAAGGGTGAAGGGTGCAAGGGTGAAGGGTGCAAGGGCGAAGAGTGCAAGGGCGAAGGGTGCAAGGGCGAAGGGTGCAAGGGCGAAGGGTGCAAGGGCGAAGGGTGCAAGGGCGAAGGGTGCAAGGGTGAAGGTTGCAAGGGGAAGGGTGCAAGGGCGAAGGGTGCAAGGGCGAAGGGTGCAAGGGCGAAGGGTGCAAGGGCGAAGGGTGCAAGGGCGAAGGGTGCAAGGGCGAAGGGTGCAAGGGCGAAGGGTGCAAGGGCGAAGGGTGCAAGGGCGAAGGGTGCAAGGGCGAAGGGTGCAAGGGCGAAGGGTGCAAGGGCGAAGGGTGCAAGGGCGAAGGGTGCAAGGGCGAAGGGTGCAAGGGCGAAGGGTGCAAGGGCGAAGGGTGCAAGGGCGAAGGGTGCAAGGGCGAAGGGTGCAAGTGTGAAGGGTGCAAGGGTGAAGGGTGCAAGGGTGATGGGTGTAGGGGTGAAGGGTGTAGGGGTGAAGGGTGTAGGGGGAAGGGTGCAGGGGTGAAGGGTGCAAGGGTGAAGGGTGCAAGGGGGAAGGGTGCAAGGGCGAAGGGTGCAAGGGCGAAGGGTGCAAGGGCGAAGGGTGCAAGGGCGAAGGGTGCAAGGGCGAAGGGTGCAAGGGCGAAGGGTGCAAGGGTAAAGTGTGCAGGGGTAAAGGTTGCAGGGGCAAAGGGTGCAAGGGCAAAGTGTGCAAGGGCGAAGGGTGCAAGGGTGAAGGGTGCAAGGGTGAAGGGTGCAAGGGTGAAGGGTGCAGGGGTGAAGGGTGCAAGGGTGAAGGGTGCAAGGGTGAAGGGTGCAAGGGTGAAGGTTGCAAGGGCGAAGGGTGCAAGGGCGAAGGGTGCAAGGGCGAAGGGTTCAAGGGCGAAGGGTGCAAGGGCGAAGGGTGCAAGGGCGAAGGGTGCAAGGGCGAAGGGTGCAAGGGCGAAGGGTGCAAGGGCGAAGGGTGCAAGGGCGAAGGGTGCAAGGGCGAAGGGTGCAAGGGCGAAGGGTGCAAGGGCGAAGGGTGCAAGAGCGAAGGGTGCAAGGGCGAAGGGTGCAAGGGCGAAGGGTGCAAGGGCGAAGGGTGCAAGGGCGAAGGGTGCAAGGGCGAAGGGTGCAAGGGCGAAGGGTGCAAGGGCGAAGGGTGCAAGGGCGAAGGGTGCAAGGGCGAAGGGTGCAAGGGCGAAGGGTGCAAGGGCGAAGGGTGCAAGGGCGAAGGGTGCAAGGGCGAAGGGTGCAAGGGCGAAGGGTGCAAGGGCGAAGGGTGCAAGGGCGAAGGGTGCAAGGGTGAAGGGTGCAAGGGTGAAGGGTGCAAGGGTGATGGGTGTAGGGGTGAAGGGTGTAGGGGTGAAGGGTGTAGGGGGAAGGGTGCAGGGGTGAAGGGTGCAAGGGTGAAGGGTGCAAGGGTGAAGGGTGCAAGGGGGAAGGGTGCAAGGGCGAAGGGTGCAAGGGCGAAGGGTGCAAGGGCGAAGGGTGCAAGGGCGAAGGGTGCAAGGGCGAAGGGTGCAAGGGCGAAGGGTGCAAGGGCGAAGGGTGCAAGGGCGAAGGGTGCAAGGGCGAAGGGTGCAAGGGCGAAGGGTGCAAGGGCGAAGGGTGCAAGGGCGAAGGGTGCAAGGGTGAAGGGTGCAAGGGTGAAGGGTGCAAGGGCGAAGGGTGCAAGGGCGAAGGGTGCAAGGGCGAAGGGTGCAAGGGCGAAGGTTGCAAGGGCGAAGGTTGCAAGGGGAAGGGTGCAAGGGCGAAGGGTGCAAGGGCGAAGGGTGCAAGGGCGAAGGGTGCAAGGGCGAAGGGTGCAAGGGCGAAGGGTGCAAGGGCGAAGGGTGCAAGGGCGAAGGGTGCAAGGGCGAAGGGTGCAAGGGCGAAGGGTGCAAGGGCGAAGGGTGCAAGGGCGAAGGGTGCAAGGGCGAAGGGTGCAAGGGCGAAGGGTGCAAGGGCGAAGGGTGCAAGGGCGAAGGGTGCAAGGGCGAAGGGTGCAAGGGCGAAGGGTGCAGGGGTAAAGGTTGCAGGGGCAAAGGGTGCAAGGGCAAAGTGTGCAAGGGCAAAGGGTGCAAGGGCAAAGGGTGCAAGGGCAAAGGGTGCAAGGGTGAAGGGTGCAAGGGTGAAGGGTGCAAGGGTGAAGGGAGCAAGGGTGAAGGGTGCAAGGGTGAAGGGTGCAAGGGTGAAGGGTGCAAGGGTGAAGGGTGCAAGGGTGAAGGGTGCAAGGGTGAAGGGTGCAAGGGTGAAGGGTGCAAGGGTGAAGGGTGCAGGGGTGAAGGGTGCAGGGGTGAAGGGTGCAGGGGTGAAGGGTGCAGGGGTGAAGGGTGCAGGGGTGAAGGGTGCAGGGGTGAAGGGTGCAAGGGTGAAGGGTGCAAGGGTGCAAGGGCGAAGCGTGCAAGGGCGAAGGGTGCAAGGGCGAAGGGTGCAAGGTCGAAGGGTTCAAGGGCGAAGGGTGCAAGGGCGAAGGGTGCAAGGGCGAAGGGTGCAAGGGCGAAGGGTGCAAGGGCGAAGGGTGCCAGGGCGAAGGGTGTAGGGGTGATGGGTGTAGGGGTGAAGGGTGTAGGGGTGAAGGGTGTAGGGGTGAAGGGGGCAGGGGTGAAGGGTGCAAGGGTGAAGGGTGCAAGGGTGAAGGGTGCAAGGGTGAAGGGTGCAAGGGTGAAGGGTGCAAGGGTGAAGGGTGCAAGGGTGAAGGGTGCAAGGGTGAAGGGTGCAAGGGTGAAGAGTGCAAGGGCGAAGGGTGCAAGGGCGAAGGGTGCAAGGGCGAAGGGTGCAAGGGCGAAGGGTGCAAGGGCGAAGGTTGCAAGGGTGAAGAGTGCAAGGGCGAAGGGTGCAAGGGCGAAGGGTGCAAGGGCGAAGGGTGCAAGGGCGAAGGGTGCAAGGGCGAAGGGTGCAAGGGCGAAGGGTGCAAGGGCGAAGGGTGCAAGGGCGAAGGGTGCAAGGGCGAAGGGTGCAAGGGCGAAGGGTGCAAGGGCGAAGGGTGCAAGGGTAAAGGCTGCAAGGGTAAAGGGTGCAAGGGTGAAGGGTGCAAGGGTGAAGGGAGCAAGGGTGAAGGGAGCAAGGGTGAAGGGTGCAAGGGTGAAGGGTGCAAGGGTGAAGGGTGCAAGGGTGAAGGGTGCAAGGGTGAAGGGTGCAAGGGTGAAGGGTGCAAGGGTGAAGGGTGCAAGGGTGAAGGGTGCAGGGGTGAAGGGTGCAGGGGTGAAGGGTGCAGGGGTGAAGGGTGCAGGGGTGAAGGGTGCAGGGGTGAAGGGTGCAAGGGTGAAGGGTGCAAGGGTGAAGGGTGCAAGGGTGAAGGGTGCAAGGGTGCAAGGGCGAAGCGTGCAAGGGCGAAGGGTGCAAGGGCGAAGGGTGCAAGGTCGAAGGGTTCAAGGGCGAAGGGTGCAAGGGCGAAGGGTGCAAGGGCGAAGGGTGCAAGGGCGAAGGGTGCAAGGGCGAAGGGTGCAAGGGCGAAGGGTGCAAGGGCGAAGGGTGCAAGGGCGAAGGGTGCAAGAGCGAAGGGTGCAAGGGCGAAGGGTGCAAGGGCGAAGGGTGCAAGGGCGAAGGGTGCAAGGGCGAAGGGTGCAAGGGCGAAGGGTGTAGGGGCGATGGGTGTAGGGGTGAAGGGTGTAGGGGTGAAGGGTGCAGGGGTGAAGGGTGCAGGGGTGAAGGGTGCAAGGGTGAAGGGTGCAAGGGTGAAGGGTGCAAGGGTGAAGGGTGCAAGGGTGAAGGGTGCAAGGGTGAAGGGTGCAAGGGTGAAGGGTGCAAGGGCGAAGGGTGCAAGGGCGAAGGGTGCAAGGGCGAAGGGTGCAAGGGCGAAGGGTGCAAGGGCGAAGGTTGCAAGGGTGAAGGGTGCAAGGGTGAAGGTTGCAAGGGGAAGGGTGCAAGGGCGAAGGGTGCAAGGGCGAAGGGTGCAAGGGCGAAGGGTGCAAGGGCGAAGGGTGCAAGGGCGAAGGGTGCAAGGGCGAAGGGTGCAAGGGCGAAGGGTGCAAGGGCGAAGGGTGCAAGGGCGAAGGGTGCAAGGGCGAAGGGTGCAAGGGCGAAGGGTGCAAGGGCGAAGGGTGCAAGGGCGAAGGGTGCAAGGGCGAAGGGTGCAAGGGCGAAGGGTGCAAGGGCGAAGGGTGCAAGTGTGAAGGGTGCAAGGGTGAAGGGTGCAAGGGTGATGGGTGTAGGGGTGAAGGGTGTAGGGGTGAAGGGTGTAGGGGGAAGGGTGCAGGGGTGAAGGGTGCAAGGGTGAAGGGTGCAAGGGTGAAGGGTGCAAGGGCGAAGGGTGCAAGGGCGAAGGGTGCAAGGGCGAAGGGTGCAAGGGCGAAGGGTGCAAGGGCGAAGGGTGCAAGGGCGAAGGGTGCAAGGGTAAAGGGTGCAGGGGTAAAGGTTGCAGGGGCAAAGGGTGCAAGGGCAAAGTGTGCAAGGGCGAAGGGTGCAAGGGTGAAGGGTGCAAGGGTGAAGGGTGCAAGGGTGAAGGGTGCAAGGGTGAAGGGTGCAGGGGTGAAGGGTGCAAGGGTGAAGGGTGCAAGGGTGAAGGGTGCAAGGGTGAAGGTTGCAAGGGCGAAGGGTGCAAGGGCGAAGGGTGCAAGGGCGAAGGGTTCAAGGGCGAAGGGTGCAAGGGCGAAGGGTGCAAGGGCGAAGGGTGCAAGGGCGAAGGGTGCAAGGGCGAAGGGTGCAAGGGCGAAGGGTGCAAGGGCGAAGGGTGCAAGGGCGAAGGGTGCAAGGGCGAAGGGTGCAAGGGCGAAGGGTGCAAGAGCGAAGGGTGCAAGGGCGAAGGGTGCAAGGGCGAAGGGTGCAAGGGCGAAGGGTGCAAGGGCGAAGGGTGCAAGGGCGAAGCGTGCAAGGGCGAAGGGTGCAAGAGCGAAGGGTGCAAGGGCGAAGGGTGCAAGGGCGAAGGGTGCAAGGGCGAAGGGTGCAAGGGCGAAGGGTGCAAGGGCGAAGGGTGTAGGGGCGATGGGTGTAGGGGTGAAGGGTGTAGGGGTGAAGGGTGCAGGGGTGAAGGGTGCAGGGGTGAAGGGTGCAAGGGTGAAGGGTGCAAGGGTGAAGGGTGCAAGGGTGAAGGGTGCAAGGGTGAAGGGTGCAAGGGTGAAGGGTGCAAGGGTGAAGGGTGCAAGGGTGAAGGGTGCAAGGGTGAAGAGTGCAAGGGCGAAGGGTGCAAGGGCGAAGGGTGCAAGGGCGAAGGGTGCAAGGGCGAAGGTTGCAAGGGTGAAGGGTGCAAGGGTGAAGGTTGCAAGGGGAAGGGTGCAAGGGCGAAGGGTGCAAGGGCGAAGGGTGCAAGGGCGAAGGGTGCAAGGGCGAAGGGTGCAAGGGCGAAGGGTGCAAGGGCGAAGGGTGCAAGGGCGAAGGGTGCAAGGGCGAAGGGTGCAAGGGCGAAGGGTGCAAGGGCGAAGGGTGCAAGGGCGAAGGGTGCAAGGGCGAAGGGTGCAAGGGCGAAGGGTGCAAGGGCGAAGGGTGCAAGGGCGAAGGGTGCAAGGGCGAAGGGTGCAAGGGCGAAGGGTGCAAGGGCGAAGGGTGCAAGGGTGAAGGGTGCAAGGGTGATGGGTGTAGGGGTGAAGGGTGTAGGGGTGAAGGGTGTAGGGGGAAGGGTGCAGGGGTGAAGGGTGCAAGGGTGAAGGGTGCAAGGGTGAAGGGTGCAAGGGGGAAGGGTGCAAGGGCGAAGGGTGCAAGGGCGAAGGGTGCAAGGGCGAAGGGTGCAAGGGCGAAGGGTGCAAGGGCGAAGGGTGCAAGGGCGAAGGGTGCAAGGGTAAAGTGTGCAGGGGCAAAGGTTGCAGGGGCAAAGGGTGCAAGGGCAAAGTGTGCAAGGGCAAAGGGTGCAAGGGTGAAGGGTGCAAGGGTGAAGGGTGCAAGGGTGAAGGGTGCAAGGGTGAAGGGTGCAGGGGTGAAGGGTGCAAGGGTCAAGGGTGCAAGGGTGAAGGGTGCAAGGGCGAAGGTTGCAAGGGCGAAGGGTGCAAGGGCGAAGGGTGCAAGGGCGAAGGGTTCAAGGGCGAAGGGTGCAAGGGCGAAGGGTGCAAGGGCGAAGGGTGCAAGGGCGAAGGGTGCAAGGGCGAAGGGTGCAAGGGCGAAGGGTGCAAGGGCGAAGGGTGCAAGGGCGAAGGGTGCAAGGGCGAAGGGTGCAAGGGCGAAGGGTGCAAGAGCGAAGGGTGCAAGGGCGAAGGGTGCAAGGGCGAAGGGTGCAAGGGCGAAGGGTGCAAGGGCGAAGGGTGCAAGGGCGAAGGGTGCAAGGGCGAAGGGTGCAAGGGCGAAGGGTGCAAGGGCGAAGGGTGCAAGGGCGAAGGGTGCAAGGGCGAAGGGTGCAAGGGCGAAGGGTGCAAGGGCGAAGGGTGCAAGGGCGAAGGGTGCAAGGGCGAAGGGTGCAAGGGCGAAGGGTGCAAGGGCGAAGGGTGCAAGTGTGAAGGGTGCAAGGGTGAAGGGTGCAAGGGTGATGGGTGTAGGGGTGAAGGGTGTAGGGGTGAAGGGTGTAGGGGGAAGGGTGCAGGGGTGAAGGGTGCAAGGGTGAAGGGTGCAAGGGTGAAGGGTGCAAGGGGGAAGGGTGCAAGGGCGAAGGGTGCAAGGGCGAAGGGTGCAAGGGCGAAGGGTGCAAGGGCGAAGGGTGCAAGGGCGAAGGGTGCAAGGGCGAAGGGTGCAAGGGCGAAGGGTGCAAGGGCGAAGGGTGCAAGGGCGAAGGGTGCAAGGGCGAAGGGTGCAAGGGCGAAGGGTGCAAGGGCGAAGGGTGCAAGGGTGAAGGGTGCAAGGGTGAAGGGTGCAAGGGTGAAGGGTGCAAGGGCGAAGAGTGCAAGGGCGAAGGGTGCAAGGGCGAAGGGTGCAAGGGCGAAGGGTGCAAGGGCGAAGGGTGCAAGGGTGAAGGTTGCAAGGGGAAGGGTGCAAGGGCGAAGGGTGCAAGGGCGAAGGGTGCAAGGGCGAAGGGTGCAAGGGCGAAGGGTGCAAGGGCGAAGGGTGCAAGGGCGAAGGGTGCAAGGGCGAAGGGTGCAAGGGCGAAGGGTGCAAGGGCGAAGGGTGCAAGGGCGAAGGGTGCAAGGGCGAAGGGTGCAAGGGCGAAGGGTGCAAGGGCGAAGGGTGCAAGGGCGAAGGGTGCAAGGGCGAAGGGTGCAAGGGCGAAGGGTGCAAGGGCGAAGGGTGCAAGGGCGAAGGGTGCAAGGGCGAAGGGTGCAAGGGCGAAGGGTGCAAGGGCGAAGGGTGCAAGGGCGAAGGGTGCAGGGGTAAAGGTTGCAGGGGCAAAGGGTGCAAGGGCAAAGTGTGCAAGGGCAAAGGGTGCAAGGGCAAAGGGTGCAAGGGCAAAGGGTGCAAGGGTGAAGGGTGCAAGGGTGAAGGGTGCAAGGGTGAAGGGAGCAAGGGTGAAGGGTGCAAGGGTGAAGGGTGCAAGGGTGAAGGGTGCAAGGGTGAAGGGTGCAAGGGTGAAGGGTGCAAGGGTGAAGGGTGCAAGGGTGAAGGGTGCAAGGGTGAAGGGTGCAAGGGTGAAGGGTGCAGGGGTGAAGGGTGCAGGGGTGAAGGGTGCAGGGGTGAAGGGTGCAAGGGTGAAGGGTGCAAGGGTGAAGGGTGCAAGGGTGAAGGGTGCAAGGGTGAAGGGTGCAAGGGTGCAAGGGCGAAGCGTGCAAGGGCGAAGGGTGCAAGGGCGAAGGGTGCAAGGTCGAAGGGTTCAAGGGCGAAGGGTGCAAGGGCGAAGGGTGCAAGGGCGAAGGGTGCAAGGGCGAAGGGTGCAAGGGCGAAGGGTGCCAGGGCGAAGGGTGTAGGGGTGATGGGTGTAGGGGTGAAGGGTGTAGGGGTGAAGGGTGTAGGGGTGAAGGGGGCAGGGGTGAAGGGTGCAAGGGAGAAGGGTGCAAGGGTGAAGGGTGCAAGGGTGAAGGGTGCAAGGGTGAAGGGTGCAAGGGTGAAGGGTGCAAGGGTGAAGGGTGCAAGGGTGAAGGGTGCAAGGGTGAAGAGTGCAAGGGCGAAGGGTGCAAGGGCGAAGGGTGCAAGGGCGAAGGGTGCAAGGGCGAAGGGTGCAAGGGCGAAGGTTGCAAGGGTGAAGAGTGCAAGGGCGAAGGGTGCAAGGGCGAAGGGTGCAAGGGCGAAGGGTGCAAGGGCGAAGGGTGCAAGGGCGAAGGGTGCAAGGGCGAAGGGTGCAAGGGCGAAGGGTGCAAGGGCGAAGGGTGCAAGGGCGAAGGGTGCAAGGGCGAAGGGTGCAAGGGCGAAGGGTGCAAGGGCGAAGGGTGCAAGGGCGAAGGGTGCAAGGGCGAAGGGTGCAAGTGTGAAGGGTGCAAGGGTGAAGGGTGTAGGGGTGAAGGGTGTAGGGGTGAAGGGTGTAGGGGGAAGGGTGCAGGGGTGAAGGGTGCAAGGGTGAAGGGTGCAAGGGTGAAGGGTGCAAGGGGGAAGGGTGCAAGGGCGAAGGGTGCAAGGGCGAAGGGTGCAAGGGCGAAGGGTGCAAGGGCGAAGGGTGCAAGGGTAAAGTGTGCAGGGGTAAAGGTTGCAGGGGCAAAGGGTGCAAGGGCAAAGTGTGCAAGGGCAAAGGGTGCAAGGGTGAAGGGTGCAAGGGTGAAGGGTGCAAGGGTGAAGGGTGCAAGGGTGAAGGGTGCAGGGGTGAAGGGTGCAAGGGTGAAGGGTGCAAGGGTGAAGGGTGCAAGGGTGAAGGTTGCAAGGGCGAAGGGTGCAAGGGCGAAGGGTGCAAGGGCGAAGGGTTCAAGGGCGAAGGGTGCAAGGGCGAAGGGTGCAAGGGCGAAGGGTGCAAGGGCGAAGGGTGCAAGGGCGAAGGGTGCAAGGGCGAAGGGTGCAAGGGCGAAGGGTGCAAGGGCGAAGGGTGCAAGGGCGAAGGGTGCAAGGGCGAAGGGTGCAAGAGCGAAGGGTGCAAGGGCGAAGGGTGCAAGGGCGAAGGGTGCAAGGGCGAAGGGTGCAAGGGCGAAGGGTGCAAGGGCGAAGGGTGCAAGGGCGAAGGGTGCAAGGGCGAAGGGTGCAAGGGCGAAGGGTGCAAGGGCGAAGGGTGCAAGGGCGAAGGGTGCAAGGGCGAAGGGTGCAAGGGCGAAGGGTGCAAGGGCGAAGGGTGCAAGGGCGAAGGGTGCAAGGGCGAAGGGTGCAAGGGCGAAGGGTGCAAGGGCGAAGGGTGCAAGTGTGAAGGGTGCAAGGGTGAAGGGTGCAAGGGTGATGGGTGTAGGGGTGAAGGGTGTAGGGGTGAAGGGTGTAGGGGGAAGGGTGCAGGGGTGAAGGGTGCAAGGGTGAAGGGTGCAAGGGTGAAGGGTGCAAGGGGGAAGGGTGCAAGGGCGAAGGGTGCAAGGGCGAAGGGTGCAAGGGCGAAGGGTGCAAGGGCGAAGGGTGCAAGGGCGAAGGGTGCAAGGGCGAAGGGTGCAAGGGCGAAGGGTGCAAGGGCGAAGGGTGCAAGGGCGAAGGGTGCAAGGGCGAAGGGTGCAAGGGCGAAGGGTGCAAGGGTGAAGGGTGCAAGGGTGAAGGGTGCAAGGGTGAAGGGTGCAAGGGTGAAGAGTGCAAGGGCGAAGGGTGCAAGGGCGAAGGGTGCAAGGGCGAAGGTTGCAAGGGCGAAGGGTGCAAGGGTGAAGGTTGCAAGGGGAAGGGTGCAAGGGCGAAGGGTGCAAGGGCGAAGGGTGCAAGGGCGAAGGGTGCAAGGGCGAAGGGTGCAAGGGCGAAGGGTGCAAGGGCGAAGGGTGCAAGGGCGAAGGGTGCAAGGGCGAAGGGTGCAAGGGCGAAGGGTGCAAGGGCGAAGGGTGCAAGGGCGAAGGGTGCAAGGGCGAAGGGTGCAAGGGCGAAGGGTGCAAGGGCGAAGGGTGCAAGGGCGAAGGGTGCAAGGGCGAAGGGTGCAAGGGCGAAGGGTGCAAGGGCGAAGGGTGCAAGGGCGAAGGGTGCAAGGGCGAAGGGTGCAAGGGCGAAGGGTGCAAGGGCGAAGGGTGCAAGGGCGAAGGGTGCAAGGGCGAAGGGTGCAAGGGCGAAGGGTGCAAGGGCGAAGGGTGCAAGGGCGAAGGGTGCAAGGGCGAAGGGTGCAAGGGCGAAGGGTGCAAGGGCGAAGGGTGCAAGTGTGAAGGGTGCAAGGGTGAAGGGTGCAAGGGTGATGGGTGTAGGGGTGAAGGGTGTAGGGGTGAAGGGTGTAGGGGGAAGGGTGCAGGGGTGAAGGGTGCAAGGGTGAAGGGTGCAAGGGTGAAGGGTGCAAGGGGGAAGGGTGCAAGGGCGAAGGGTGCAAGGGCGAAGGGTGCAAGGGCGAAGGGTGCAAGGGCGAAGGGTGCAAGGGCGAAGGGTGCAAGGGCGAAGGGTGCAAGGGCGAAGGGTGCAAGGGCGAAGGGTGCAAGGGCGAAGGGTGCAAGGGCGAAGGGTGCAAGGGCGAAGGGTGCAAGGGTGAAGGGTGCAAGGGTGAAGGGTGCAAGGGTGAAGGGTGCAAGGGTGAAGAGTGCAAGGGCGAAGGGTGCAAGGGCGAAGGGTGCAAGGGCGAAGGTTGCAAGGGCGAAGGGTGCAAGGGTGAAGGTTGCAAGGGGAAGGGTGCAAGGGCGAAGGGTGCAAGGGCGAAGGGTGCAAGGGCGAAGGGTGCAAGGGCGAAGGGTGCAAGGGCGAAGGGTGCAAGGGCGAAGGGTGCAAGGGCGAAGGGTGCAAGGGCGAAGGGTGCAAGGGCGAAGGGTGCAAGGGCGAAGGGTGCAAGGGCGAAGGGTGCAAGGGCGAAGGGTGCAAGGGCGAAGGGTGCAAGGGCGAAGGGTGCAAGGGCGAAGGGTGCAGGGGTAAAGGTTGCAGGGGCAAAGGGTGCAAGGGCAAAGTGTGCAAGGGCAAAGGGTGCAAGGGCAAAGGGTGCAAGGGCAAAGGGTGCAAGGGCAAAGGGTGCAAGGGTAAAGTGTGCAGGGGTAAAGGTTGCAGGGGTAAAGGGTGCAAGGGTAAAGGGTGCAAGGGCGAAGGGTGCAAGGGCGAAGGGTGCAAGGGCGAAGGGTGCAAGGGCGAAGGGTGCAAGGGCGAAGGGTGCAAGGGCGAAGGGTGCAAGGGCGAAGGGTGCAAGGGCGAAGGGTGCAAGGGTGAAGGTTGCAAGGGTGAAGGGTGCAAGGGTGAAGGTTGCAAGGGGAAGGGTGCAAGGGCGAAGGGTGCAAGGGCGAAGGGTGCAAGGGCGAAGGGTGCAAGGGCGAAGGGTGCAAGGGCGAAGGGTGCAAGGGCGAAGGGTGCAAGGGCGAAGGGTGCAAGGGCGAAGGGTGCAAGGGCGAAGGGTGCAAGGGCGAAGGGTGCAAGGGCGAAGGGTGCAAGGGCGAAGGGTGCAAGGGCGAAGGGTGCAAGGGCGAAGGGTGCAAGGGCGAAGGGTGCAAGGGCGAAGGTTGCAAGGGTGAAGGGTGCAAGGGTGAAGGTTGCAAGGGGAAGGGTGCAAGGGCGAAGGGTGCAAGGGCGAAGGGTGCAAGGGCGAAGGGTGCAAGGGCGAAGGGTGCAAGGGCGAAGGGTGCAAGGGCGAAGGGTGCAAGGGCGAAGGGTGCAAGGGCGAAGGGTGCAAGGGCGAAGGGTGCAAGGGCGAAGGGTGCAAGGGCGAAGGGTGCAAGGGCGAAGGGTGCAAGGGCGAAGGGTGCAAGGGCGAAGGGTGCAAGGGCGAAGGGTGCAAGGGCGAAGGGTGCAAGGGCGAAGGGTGCAAGGGCGAAGGGTGCAAGGGCGAAGGGTACAAGGGCGAAGGGTGCAAGGGCGAAGGGTGCAAGGGCGAAGGGTGCAAGGGCGAAGGGTGCAAGGGCGAAGGGTGCAAGGGCGAAGGGTGCAAGGGCGAAGGGTGCAAGGGCGAAGGGTGCAAGGGCGAAGGGTGCAAGGGCGAAGGGTGCAAGGGCGAAGGGTGCAAGGGCGAAGGGTGCAAGGGCGAAGGGTGCAAGGGCGAAGGGTGCAAGGGTAAAGTGTGCAGGGGTAAAGGTTGCAGGGGCAAAGGGTGCAAGGGCAAAGTGTGCAAGGGCAAAGGGTGCAAGTGCAAAGGGTGCAAGGGCGAAGGGTGCAAGGGCGAAGGGTGCAAGGGCGAAGGGTGCAAGGGCGAAGGGTGCAAGGGCGAAGGGTGCAAGGGCGAAGGGTGCAAGGGCGAAGGGTGCAAGGGCGAAGGGTGCAAGGGCGAAGGGTGCAAGGGCGAAGGCTGCAAGGGTAAAGGGTGCAAGGGTAAAGGGTGCAAGGGTGAAGGGTGCAAGGGTGAAGGGTGCAAGGGTGAAGGGTGCAAGGGCGAAGGGTGCAAGGGCGAAGGGTGCAAGGGCGAAGGGTGCAAGGGCGAAGGGTGCAAGTGCGAAGGGTGCAAGGGCGAAGGGTGCAAGGGCGAAGGGTGCAAGGGCGAAGGGTGCAAGGGCGAAGGGTGCAAGGGCGAAGGGTGCAAGGGCGAAGGGTGCAAGGGCGAAGGGTGCAAGGGCGAAGGGTGCAAGGGCGAAGGGTGCAAGGGCGAAGGGTGCAAGGGCGAAGGGTGCAAGGGCGAAGGGTGCAAGGGTAAAGTGTGCAGGGGTAAAGGTTGCAGGGGCAAAGGGTGCAGGGGCAAAGTGTGCAAGGGCAAAGGGTGCAAGTGCAAAGGGTGCAAGGGCAAAGGGTGCAAGGGCGAAGGGTGCAAGGGCGAAGGGTGCAAGGGCGAAGGGTGCAAGGGCGAAGGGTGCAAGGGCGAAGGGTGCAAGGGCGAAGGGTGCAAGGGCGAAGGGTGCAAGGGCGAAGGGTGCAAGGGCGAAGGCTGCAAGGGTAAAGGGTGCAAGGGTAAAGGGTGCAAGGGTGAAGGGTGCAAGGGTGAAGGGTGCAAGGGTGAAGGGTGCAAGGGCGAAGGGTGCAAGGGCGAAGGGTGCAAGGGCGAAGGGTGCAAGGGCGAAGGGTGCAAGTGCGAAGGGTGCAAGGGCGAAGGGTGCAAGGGCGAAGGGTGCAAGGGCGAAGGGTGCAAGGGCAGAGGGTGCAAGGGCGAAGGGTGCAAGGGCGAAGGGTGCAAGGGCGAAGGGTGCAAGGGCGAAGGGTGCAAGGGCGAAGGGTGCAAGGGCGAAGGGTGCAAGGGCGAAGGGTGCAAGGGCGAAGGGTGCAAGGGCGAATGGTGCAAGGGCGAAGGGTGCAAGTGTGAAGGGTGCAAGGGTGAAGGGTGCAAGGGTGATGGGTGTAGGGGTGAAGGGTGTAGGGGTGAAGGTTGTAGGGGGAAGGGTGCAGGGGTGAAGGGTGCAAGGGTGAAGGGTGCAAGGGTGAAGGGTGCAAGGGTGAAGGGTGCAAGGGTGAAGGGTGCAAGGGGGAAGGGTGCAAGGGCGAAGGGTGCAAGGGCGAAGGGTGCAAGGGCGAAGGGTGCAAGGGCGAAGGGTGCAAGGGCGAAGGGTGCAGGGGTAAAGGTTGCAGGGGCAAAGGGTGCAAGGGCAAAGTGTGCAAGGGCAAAGGGTGCAAGGGCAAAGGGTGCAAGGGCAAAGGGTGCAAGGGCAAAGGGTGCAAGGGTAAAGTGTGCAGGGGTAAAGGTTGCAGGGGTAAAGGGTGCAAGGGTAAAGGGTGCAAGGGCGAAGGGTGCAAGGGCGAAGGGTGCAAGGGCGAAGGGTGCAAGGGCGAAGGGTGCAAGGGCGAAGGGTGCAAGGGTGAAGGGTGCAAGGGTGAAGGGTGCAAGGGCGAAGGGTGCAAGGGCGAAGGGTGCAAGGGCGAAGGGTGCAAGGGCGAAGGGTGCAAGGGCGAAGGGTGCAAGGGCGAAGGGTGCAAGGGCGAAGGGTGCAAGGGCGAAGGGTGCAAGGGCGAAGGGTGCAAGGGCGAAGGGTGCAAGGGCGAAGGGTGCAAGGGCGAAGGGTGCAAGGGCGAAGGGTGCAAGGGCGAAGGGTGCAAGGGCGAAGGGTGCAAGGGCGAAGGGTGCAAGGGCGAAGGGTGCAAGGGCGAAGGGTGCAAGGGCGAAGGGTGCAAGGGCGAAGGGTGCAAGGGCGAAGGGTGCAAGGGCGAAGGGTGCAAGGGCGAAGGGTGCAAGGGTAAAGGGTGCAAGGGTAAAGGGTGCAAGGGTAAAGGGTGCAAGGGCGAAGGGTGCAAGGGCGAAGGGTGCAAGGGCGAAGGGTGCAAGGGCGAAGGGTGCAAGGGTGAAGGGTGCAAGGGTGATGGGTGTAGGGGTGAAGGGTGTAGGGGTGAAGGGTGCAGGGGTGAAGGGTGCAGGGGTGAAGGGTGCAAGGGTGAAGGGTGCAAGGGTGAAGGGTGCAAGGGTGAAGGGTGCAAGGGTGAAGGGTGCAAGGGCGAAGAGTGCAAGGGCGAAGGGTGCAAGGGCGAAGGGTGCAAGGGCGAAGGGTGCAAGGGCGAAGGGTGCAAGGGCGAAGGGTGCAAGGGCGAAGGTTGCAAGGGTGAAGGGTGCAAGGGTGAAGGTTGCAAGGGGAAGGGTGCAAGGGCGAAGGGTGCAAGGGCGAAGGGTGCAAGGGCGAAGGGTGCAAGGGCGAAGGGTGCAAGGGCGAAGGGTGCAAGGGCGAAGGGTGCAAGGGCGAAGGGTGCAAGGGCGAAGGGTGCAAGGGCGAAGGGTGCAAGGGCGAAGGGTGCAAGGGCGAAGGGTGCAAGGGCGAAGGGTGCAAGGGCGAAGGGTGCAAGGGCGAAGGGTGCAAGGGCGAAGGGTGCAAGGGCGAAGGGTGCAAGGGCGAAGGGTGCAAGGGCGAAGGGTGCAAGGGCGAAGGGTGCAAGGGCGAAGGGTGCAAGGGCGAAGGGTGCAAGGGCGAAGGGTGCAAGGGCGAAGGGTGCAAGGGCGAAGGGTGCAAGGGCGAAGGGTGCAAGGGCGAAGGGTGCAAGGGTAAAGGCTGCAAGGGCGAAGGGTGCAAGGGCGAAGGGTGCAAGGGCGAAGGGTGCAAGGGCGAAGGGTGCAAGGGTGAAGGGTGCAAGGGTGAAGGGTGCAAGGGTGAAGGGTGCAAGGGTGAAGGGTGCAAGGGTGAAGGGTGTAGGGGGAAGGGTGCAAGGGTGAAGGGTGCAAGGGTGAAGGGTGCAAGGGTGAAGGGTGCAAGGGGGAAGGGTGCAAGGGCGAAGGGTGCAAGGGCGAAGGGTGTAGGGGTGATGGGTGTAGGGGTGAAGGGTGTAGGGGTGAAGGGTGCAGGGGTGAAGGGTGCAGGGGTGAAGGGTGCAAGGGTGAAGGGTGCAAGGGTGAAGGGTGCAAGGGTGAAGGGTGCAAGGGTGAAGGGTGCAAGGGTGAAGGGTGCAAGGGTGAAGGGTGCAGGGGTGAAGGGTGCAAGGGTGAAGGGTGCAAGGGTGAAGGGTGCAAGGGTGAAGGTTGCAAGGGCGAAGGGTGCAAGGGCGAAGGGTGCAAGGGCGAAGGGTTCAAGGGCGAAGGGTGCAAGGGCGAAGGGTGCAAGGGCGAAGGGTGCAAGGGCGAAGGGTGCAAGGGCGAATGGTGCAAGGGCGAAGGGTGCAAGGGCGAAGAGTGCAAGGGCGAAGGGTGCAAGGGCGAAGGGTGCAAGGGCGAAGGGTGCAAGGGCGAAGGGTGCAGGGGCGAAGGGTGCAAGGGTGAAGGGTGCAAGGGTGAAGGGTGCAAGGGTGAAGGGTGCAAGGGTGAAGGGTGCAAGGGTGAAGGGTGCAAGGGTGAAGGGTGCAAGGGTGAAGGGTGCAAGGGCGAAGCGTGCAAGGGCGAAGGGTGCAAGGGCGAAGGGTGCAAGGGTGAAGGGTGCAAGGGTGAAGGGTGCAAGGGTCAAGGGTGCAAGGGTGAAAGGTGCAAGGGTGAAGGGTGCAAGGGTGAAGGGTGCAAGGGTGAAGGGTGCAAGGGTGAAGGGTGCAGGGGTGAAGGGTGCAAGGGTGAAGGGTGCAAGGGTGAAGGGTGCAAGGGTGAAGGTTGCAAGGGTGAAGGGTGCAAGGGCGAAGGGTGCAAGGGCGAAGGGTTCAAGGGCGAAGGGTGCAAGGGCGAAGGGTGCAAGGGCGAAGGGTGCAAGGGCGAAGGGTGCAAGGGCGAAGGGTGCAAGGGCGAAGAGTGCAAGGGCGAAGGGTGCAAGGGCGAAGGGTGCAAGGGCGAAGGGTGCAAGGGCGAAGGGTGCAAGGGCGAAGGGTGCAAGGGTGAAGGGTGCAAGGGTGAAGGGTGCAAGGGTGAAGGGTGCAAGGGTGAAGGGTGCAAGGGTGAAGGGTGCAAGGGTGAAGGGTGCAAGGGTGAAGGGTGCAGGGGTGAAGGGTGCAAGGGTGAAGGGTGCAGGGGTGAAGGGTGCAAGGGTGAAGGGTGCAAGGGTGAAGGGTGCAAGGGTGAAGGTTGCAAGGGCGAAGGGTGCAAGGGGGAAGGGTGCAAGGGTGAAGGGTGCAAGTGTGAAGGGTGCAAGGGTGAAGGGTGCAAGGGTGATGGGTGTAGGGGTGAAGGGTGTAGGGGTGAAGGGTGCAAGGGTGAAGGGTGCAAGGGTGAAGGGTGCAAGGGGGAAGGGTGCAAGGGCGAAGGGTGCAAGGGCGAAGGGTGCAAGGGCGAAGGGTGCAAGGGCGAAGGGTGCAAGGGCGAAGGGTGCAAGGGCGAAGGGTGCAAGGGCGAAGGGTGCAAGGGCGAAGGGTGCAAGGGCGAAGGGTGCAAGGGTAAAGTGTGCAGGGGTAAAGGTTGCAGGGGCAAAGGGTGCAAGGGCAAAGTGTGCAAGGGCAAAGGGTGCAAGTGCAAAGGGTGCAAGGGCAAAGGGTGCAAGGGCAAAGGGTGCAAGGGCAAAGGGTGCAAGGGTAAAGTGTGCAGGGGTAAAGGTTGCAGGGGTAAAGGGTGCAAGGGTAAAGGGTGCAAGGGCGAAGGGTGCAAGGGCGAAGGGTGCAAGGGCGAAGGGTGCAAGGGCGAAGGGTGCAAGGGCGAAGGGTGCAAGGGCGAAGGGTGCAAGGGCGAAGGGTGCAAGGGCGAAGGGTGCAAGGGCGAAGGGTGCAAGGGCGAAGGGTGCAAGGGCGAAGGGTGCAAGGGCGAAGGGTGCAAGGGCGAAGGGTGCAAGGGCGAAGGGTGCAAGGGCGAAGGGTGCAAGGGCGAAGGGTGCAAGGGTAAAGGCTGCAAGGGTAAAGGGTGCAAGGGTAAAGGGTGCAAGGGTGAAGGGTGCAAGGGTGAAGGGTGCAAGTGTGAAGGGTGCAAGTGTGAAGGGTGCAAGGGTGAAGGGTGCAAGGGCGAAGGGTGCAAGGGCGAAGGGTGCAAGGTTGAAGGGTGCAAGGGTGAAGGGTGCAAGGGCGAAGGGTGCAAGGGCGAAGGTTGCAAGGGCGAAGGGTGCAAGGGCGAAGGGTGCAAGGGCGAAGGGTGCAAGGGCGAAGGGTGCAAGGGCGAAGGGTGCAAGTGCGAAGGGTGCAAGGGCGAAGGGTGCAAGGGCGAAGGGTGCAAGGGCGAAGGGTGCAAGGGCGAAGGGTGCAAGGGCGAAGGGTGCAAGGGCGAAGGGTGCAAGGGCGAAGGGTGCAAGGGCGAAGGGTGCAAGGGCGAAGGGTGCAAGGGCGAAGGGTGCAAGGGCGAAGGGTGCAAGGGCGAAGGGTGCAAGGGCGAAGGGTGCAAGGGCGAAGGGTGCAAGGGTAAAGGGTGCAAGGGTGAAGGGTGCAAGGGTGAAGGGTGCAAGGGTGAAGGGTGCAAGGGTGAAGGGTGCAAGGGCGAAGGGTGCAAGGGCGAAGGGTGCAAGGGCGAAGGGTGCAAGGGCGAAGGGTGCAAGGGCGAAGGGTGCAAGGGCGAAGGGTGCAAGGGTGTAAGGGTGAAGGGTGTAAGGGCGAAGGGTGCAAGGGCGAAGGGTGCAAGGGCGAAGGGTGCAAGGGCGAAGGGTGCAAGGGCGAAGGGTGCAAGGGCGAAGGGTGCAAGGGCGAAGGGTGCAAGGGCGAAGGGTGCAAGGGTGTAAGGGTGAAGGGTGTAAGGGTGAAGGGTGCAAGGGTGAAGGGTGCAAGGGTGAAGGGTGCAAGGGTGAAGGGTGTAAGGGGGAAGGGTGTAAGGTCGAAGAGTGTAAGGGCGAAGGGTGTAAGGGCGAAGGGTGTAAGGGCGAAGGGTGTAAGGGCGAAGGGTGTAAGGGTGAGGGGTGTAAGGGTGAAGGGTGAAGGGTGCAAGGGCGAAGGGTGCAAGGGCGAAGGGTGCAAGGGCGAAGGGTGCAAGGGCGAAGGGTGCAAGGGCGAAGGGTGCAAGGGCGAAGGGTGCAAGGGCGAAGGGTGCAAGGGCGAAGGGTGCAAGGGCGAAGGGTGCAAGGGCGAAGGGTGCAAGGGCGAAGGGTGCAAGGGCGAAGGGTGCAAGGGCGAAGGGTGCAAGGGCGAAGGGTGCAAGGGCGAAGGGTGCAAGGGCGAAGGGTGCAAGGGCGAAGG
Source organism: Andrena hattorfiana (assembly GCA_944738655.2). Taxonomy (NCBI): domain Eukaryota; kingdom Metazoa; phylum Arthropoda; class Insecta; order Hymenoptera; family Andrenidae; genus Andrena; species Andrena hattorfiana. The sequence goes on along the minus strand of OX122890.1, from coordinate 40,360,394 downwards.
GTGCAAGGGCGAAGGGTGCAAGGGCGAAGGGTGCAAGGGTAAAGGGTGCAAGGGTGAAGGGTGCAAGGGTGAAGGGTGCAAGGGTGAAGGGTGCAAGGGCGAAGGGTGCAAGGGCGAAGGGTGCAAGGGCGAAGGGTGCAAGGGCGAAGGGTGCAAGGGCGAAGGGTGCAAGGGCGAAGGGTGCAAGGGCGAAGGGTGCAAGGGCGAAGGGTGCAAGGGCGAAGTGTGCAAGGGCGAAGGGTGCAAGGGCGAAGGGTGCAAGGGCGAAGGGTGCAAGGGCGAAGGGTGCAAGGGTGTAAGGGTGAAGGGTGCAAGGGCGAAGGGTGCAAGGGCGAAGGGTGCAAGGGCGAAGGGTGCAAGGGCGAAGGGTGCAAGGGCGAAGGGTGCAAGGGCGAAGGGTGCAAGGGCGAAGGGTGCAAGGGTGAAGGGTGCAAGGGTGAAGGGTGTAAGGGTGAAGGGTGTAAGGGTGTAAGGGTGAAGGGTGTAAGGGTGAAGGGTGTAAGGGTGAAGGGTGTAAGGGTGAAGGGTGTAAGGGTGAAGGGTGTAAGGGTGAAGGGTGTAAGGGTGAAGGGTGTAAGGGCGAAGGGTGTAAGGGCGAAGGGTGTAAGGGTGAGGGGTGTAAGGGTGAAGGGTGAAGGGTGTAAGGGTGAAGGGTGTAAGGGTGAAGGGTGTAAGGGTGAAGGGTGTAAGGGTGAAGGGTGTAAGGGTGAAGGGTGTAAGGGTGAAGGGTGTAAGGGTGTAAGGGTGAAGGGTGTAAGGGTGAAGGGTGTAAGGGTGAAGGGTGTAAGGGTGAAGGGTGTAAGGGTGAAGGGTGTAAGGGTGAAGGGTGTAAGGGTGAAGGGTGTAAGGGTGAAGGGTGTAAGGGTGAAGGGTGTAAGGGTGAAGGGTGTAAGGGTGAAGGGTGTAAGGGTGAAGGGTGTAAGGGTGAAGGGTGTAAGGGTGAAGGGTGTAAGGGTGAAGGGTGTAAGGGTGAAGGGTGTAAGGGTGAAGGGTGTAAGGGTGAAGGGTGTAAGGGTGAAGGGTGTAAGGGTGAAGGGTGTAAGGGTGTAAGGGTGAAGGGTGTAAGGGTGAAGGGTGTAAGGGTGAAGGGTGTAAGGGTGAAGGGTGTAAGGGTGAAGGGTGCAAGGGTGAAGGGTGCAAGGGTGAAGGGTGCAAGGGTGAAGGGTGCAAGGGTGAAGGGTGCAAGGGTGAAGGGTGCAAGGGTGAAGGGTGCAAGGGTGAAGGGTGTAAGGGTGAAGGGTGTAAGGGTGAAGGGTGTAAGGGTGAAGGGTGTAAGGGTGAAGGGTGTAAGGGTGAAGGGTGTAAGGGTGAAGGGTGTAAGGGTGAAGGGTGTAAGGGTGAAGGGTGTAAGGGTGAAGGGTGTAAGGGTGAAGGGTGTAAGGGTGAAGGGTGTAAGGGTGAAGGGTGTAAGGGTGAAGGGTGCAAGGGTGAAGGGTGCAAGGGTGAAGGGTGCAAGGGTGAAGGGTGCAAGGGGGGAAGGGTGCAGGGGTGAAGGGTGCAAGGGTGAAGGGTGCAAGGGCGAAGGGTGCAAGGGCGAAGGGTGCAAGGGCGAAGGGTGCAAGGGCGAAGGGTGCAAGGGCGAAGGGTGCAAGGGCGAAGGGTGCAAGGGCGAAGTGTGCAAGGGCGAAGGGTGCAAGGGCGAAGGGTGCAAGGGCGAAGGGTGCAAGGGCGAAGGGTGCAAGGGTGTAAGGGTGAAGGGTGCAAGGGCGAAGGGTGCAAGGGCGAAGGGTGCAAGGGCGAAGGGTGCAAGGGCGAAGGGTGCAAGGGCGAAGGGTGCAAGGGCGAAGGGTGCAAGGGCGAAGGGTGCAAGGGTGAAGGGTGCAAGGGTGAAGGGTGTAAGGGTGAAGGGTGTAAGGGTGTAAGGGTGAAGGGTGTAAGGGTGAAGGGTGTAAGGGTGAAGGGTGTAAGGGTGAAGGGTGTAAGGGTGAAGGGTGTAAGGGTGAAGGGTGTAAGGGTGAAGGGTGTAAGGGTGAAGGGTGTAAGGGTGAAGGGTGTAAGGGTGAAGGGTGTAAGGGTGAAGGGTGTAAGGGTGAAGGGTGTAAGGGTGAAGGGTGTAAGGGTGAAGGGTGTAAGGGTGAAGGGTGTAAGGGTGAAGGGTGTAAGGGTGAAGGGTGTAAGGGTGAAGGGTGTAAGGGTGAAGGGTGTAAGGGTGAAGGGTGTAAGGGTGAAGGGTGTAAGGGTGAAGGGTGTAAGGGTGAAGGGTGTAAGGGTGAAGGGTGTAAGGGTGAAGGGTGTAAGGGTGAAGGGTGTAAGGGTGAAGGGTGTAAGGGTGAAGGGTGTAAGGGTGTAAGGGTGAAGGGTGTAAGGGTGAAGGGTGTAAGGGTGAAGGGTGCAAGGGTGAAGGGTGCAAGGGTGAAGGGTGCAAGGGTGAAGGGTGCAAGGGTGAAGGGTGCAAGGGTGAAGGGTGCAAGGGTGAAGGGTGTAAGGGTGAAGGGTGTAAGGGTGAAGGGTGTAAGGGTGAAGGGTGTAAGGGTGAAGGGTGTAAGGGTGAAGGGTGTAAGGGTGAAGGGTGTAAGGGTGAAGGGTGTAAGGGTGAAGGGTGTAAGGGTGAAGGGTGTAAGGGTGAAGGGTGTAAGGGTGAAGGGTGTAAGGGTGAAGGGTGTAAGGGTGAAGGGTGTAAGGGTGAAGGGTGCAAGGGTGAAGGGTGCAAGGGTGAAGGGTGCAAGGGTGAAGGGTGCAAGGGTGAAAGGTGCAAGGGTGAAGGGTGCAAGGGTGAAGGGTGCAAGGGTGAAGGGTGCAAGGGTGAAGGGTGCAGGGGTGAAGGGTGCAGGGGTGAAGGGTGCAAGGGTGAAGGGTGCAAGGGTGAAGTGTGCAAGGGTGAAGGGTGTAGGGGGAAGGGTGCAAGGGTGAAGGGTGCAAGGGCGAAGGGTGCAAGGGCGAAGGGTGCAAGGGCGAAGGGTGCAAGGGCGAAGGGTGCAAGGGCGAAGGGTGCAAGGGCGAAGGGTGCAAGGGCGAAGGGTGCAAGGGCGAAGGGTGCAAGGGCGAAGAGTGCAAGGGCGAAGGGTGCAAGGGCGAAGGGTGCAAGGGCGAAGGGTGCAAGGGCGAAGGGTGCAGGGGCGAAGGGTGCAAGGGCGAAGGGTGCAAGGGTGAAGGGTGCAAGGGTGAAGGGTGCAAGGGTGAAGGGTGCAAGGGTGAAGGGTGCAAGGGTGAAGGGTGCAAGGGTGAAGGGTGCAAGGGTGAAGGGTGCAAGGGTGAAGGGTGCAAGGGTGAAGGGTGTAGGGGGAAGGGTGCAAGGGTGAAGGGTGCAAGGGTGAAGGGTGCAAGGGGGAAGGGTGCAAGGGCGAAGGGTGCAAGGGCGAAGGGTGCAAGGGCGAAGGGTGCAAGGGCGAAGGGTGCAAGGGCGAAGGGTGCAAGGGTAAAGTGTGCAGGGGTAAAGGTTGCAGGGGCAAAGGGTGCAAGGGCAAAGTGTGCAAGGGCAAAGGGTGCAAGGGCGAAGGGTGCAAGGGCGAAGGGTGCAAGGGCGAAGGGTGCAAGGGCGAAGGGTGCAAGGGCGAAGGGTGCAAGGGTAAAGGCTGCAAGGGTAAAGGGTGCAAGGGTAAAGGGTGCAAGGGTGAAGGGTGCAAGGGTGAAGGGTGCAAGGGTGAAGGGTGCAAGGGCGAAGGGTGCAAGGGCGAAGGGTGCAAGGGCGAAGGGTGCAAGGGCGAAGGGTGCAAGGGCGAAGGGTGCAAGGGCGAAGGGTGCAAGGGCGAAGGGTGCAAGGGCGAAGGGTGCAAGGGCGAAGGGTGCAAGGGCGAAGGGTGCAAGGGCGAAGGGTGCAAGGGCGAAGGGTGCAAGGGCGAAGGGTGCAAGGGCGAAGGGTGCAAGGGTGTAAGGGCGAAGGGTGCAAGGGCGAAGGGTGCAAGGGCGAAGGGTGCAAGGGCGAAGGGTGCAAGGGCGAAGGGTGCAAGGGCGAAGGGTGCAAGGGCGAAGGGTGCAAGGGCGAAGGGTGCAAGGGCGAAGGGTGCAAGGGCGAAGGGTGCAAGGGCGAAGGGTGCAAGGGCGAAGGGTGCAAGGGCGAAGGGTGCAAGGGCGAAGGGTAAAGGGTGCAAGGGTGAAGGGTGCAAGGGTGAAGGGTGCAAGGGTGAAGGGTGCAAGGGCGAAGGGTGCAAGGGCGAAGGGTGCAAGGGCGAAGGGTGCAAGGGCGAAGGGTGCAAGGGCGAAGGGTGCAAGGGCGAAGGGTGCAAGGGTGAAGGGTGCAAGGGTGCAAGGGTGAAGGGTGCAAGGGTGAAGGGTGCAAGGGTGAAGGGTGCAAGGGTGAAGGGTGCAAGGGTGAAGGGTGCAAGGGTGAAGGGTGCAAGGGTGAAGGGTGCAAGGGTGAAGGGTGCAAGGGTGAAGGGTGCAAGGGTGAAGGGTGCAAGGGTGAAGGGTGCAAGGGTGAAGGGTGCAAGGGTAAAGGTTGCAGGGGTAAAGGGTGCAGGGGTAAAGGGTGCAAGGGTAAAGGGTGCAAGGGCGAAGGGAGCAAGGGCGAAGGGTTCAAGGGCGAAGGGTGCAAGGGCGAAGGGTGCAAGGGCGAAGGGTGCAAGGGCGAAGGGTGCAAGGGCGAAGGGTGCAAGGGCGAAGGGTGCAAGGGCGAAGGGTGCAAGGGCGAAGGGTGCAAGGGCGAAGGGTGTAAGGGTGAGGGGTGTAAGGGTGAAGGGTGAAGGGTGCAAGGGCGAAGGGTGCAAGGGCGAAGGGTGCAAGGGCGAAGGGTGCAAGGGCGAAGGGTGCAAGGGCGAAGGGTGCAAGGGCGAAGGGTGCAAGGGTGTAAGGGTGAAGGGTGCAAGGGCGAAGGGTGCAAGGGCGAAGGGTGCAAGGGCGAAGGGTGCAAGGGCGAAGGGTGCAAGGGCGAAGGGTGCAAGGGCGAAGGGTGCAAGGGCGAAGGGTGCAAGGGCGAAGGGTGCAAGGGTGTAAGGGTGAAGGGTGTAAGGGTGAAGGGTGCAAGGGTGAAGGGTGCAAGGGTGAAGGGTGCAAGGGTGAAGGGTGTAAGGGGGAAGGGTGTAAGGTCGAAGAGTGTAAGGGCGAAGGGTGTAAGGGCGAAGGGTGTAAGGGCGAAGGGTGTAAGGGCGAAGGGTGTAAGGGCGAAGGGTGTAAGGGCGAAGGGTGTAAGGGCGAAGGGTGTAAGGGTGAGGGGTGTAAGGGTGAAGGGTGAAGGGTGTAAGGGTGAAGGGTGTAAGGGTGAAGGGTGTAAGGGTGAAGGGTGTAAGGGTGAAGGGTGTAAGGGTGAAGGGTGTAAGGGTGAAGGGTGTAAGGGTGAAGGGTGTAAGGGTGTAAGGGTGAAGGGTGTAAGGGTGAAGGGTGTAAGGGTGAAGGGTGTAAGGGTGAAGGGTGTAAGGGTGAAGGGTGTAAGGGTGAAGGGTGTAAGGGTGAAGGGTGTAAGGGTGAAGGGTGTAAGGGTGAAGGGTGTAAGGGTGAAGGGTGTAAGGGTGAAGGGTGTAAGGGTGAAGGGTGTAAGGGTGAAGGGTGTAAGGGTGAAGGGTGTAAGGGTGAAGGGTGTAAGGGTGAAGGGTGTAAGGGTGAAGGGTGTAAGGGTGAAGGGTGTAAGGGTGAAGGGTGTAAGGGTGAAGGGTGTAAGGGTGAAGGGTGTAAGGGTGAAGGGTGTAAGGGTGAAGGGTGTAAGGGTGAAGGGTGTAAGGGTGAAGGGTGTAAGGGTGAAGGGTGTAAGGGTGAAGGGTGTAAGGGTGTAAGGGTGAAGGGTGTAAGGGTGAAGGGTGTAAGGGTGAAGGGTGTAAGGGTGAAGGGTGTAAGGGTGAAGGGTGTAAGGGTGAAGGGTGTAAGGGTGAAGGGTGCAAGGGTGAAGGGTGCAAGGGTGAAGGGTGCAAGGGTGAAGGGTGCAAGGGTGAAGGGTGCAAGGGTGAAGGGTGCAAGGGTGAAGGGTGCAAGGGTGAAGGGTGCAAGGGTGAAGGGTGTAAGGGTGAAGGGTGTAAGGGTGAAGGGTGTAAGGGTGAAGGGTGTAAGGGTGAAGGGTGTAAGGGTGAAGGGTGTAAGGGTGAAGGGTGTAAGGGTGAAGGGTGTAAGGGTGAAGGGTGTAAGGGTGAAGGGTGTAAGGGTGAAGGGTGTAAGGGTGAAGGGTGTAAGGGTGAAGGGTGTAAGGGTGAAGGGTGCAAGGGTGAAGGGTGCAAGGGTGAAGGGTGCAAGGGTGAAGGGTGCAGGGGGGAAGGGTGCAGGGGTGAAGGGTGCAAGGGCGAAGGGTGCAAGGGCGAAGGGTGCAAGGGCGAAGGGTGCAAGGGCGAAGGGTGCAAGGGCGAAGGGTGCAAGGGCGAAGGGTGCAAGGGCGAAGGGTGCAAGGGCGAAGGGTGCAAGGGCGAAGGGTGCAAGGGCGAAGGGTGCAAGGTCGAAGGGTGCAAGGGCGAAGGGTGCAAGGGTGTAAGGGCGAAGGGTGCAAGGGCGAAGGGTGCAAGGGCGAAGGGTGCAAGGGCGAAGGGTGCAAGGGCGAAGGGTGCAAGGGCGAAGGGTGCAAGGGCGAAGGGTGCAAGGGCGAAGGGTGTAAGGGCGAAGGGTGTAAGGGTGAAGGGTGTAAGGGTGTAAGGGTGAAGGGTGTAAGGGTGAAGGGTGTAAGGGTGAAGGGTGTAAGGGTGAAGGGTGTAAGGGTGAAGGGTGTAAGGGTGAAGGGTGTAAGGGTGAAGGGTGTAAGGGTGAAGGGTGTAAGGGTGAAGGGTGTAAGGGTGAAGGGTGTAAGGGTGAAGGGTGTAAGGGTGAAGGGTGTAAGGGTGAAGGGTGTAAGGGTGAAGGGTGTAAGGGTGAAGGGTGTAAGGGTGAAGGGTGTAAGGGTGAAGGGTGTAAGGGTGAAGGGTGTAAGGGTGAAGGGTGTAAGGGTGAAGGGTGTAAGGGTGAAGGGTGTAAGGGTGAAGGGTGTAAGGGTGTAAGGGTGAAGGGTGTAAGGGTGAAGGGTGCAAGGGTGAAGGGTGCAAGGGTGAAGGGTGCAAGGGTGAAGGGTGCAAGGGTGAAGGGTGCAAGGGTGAAGGGTGCAAGGGTGAAGGGTGCAAGGGTGAAGGGTGCAAGGGTGAAGGGTGTAAGGGTGAAGGGTGTAAGGGTGAAGGGTGTAAGGGTGAAGGGTGTAAGGGTGAAGGGTGTAAGGGTGAAGGGTGTAAGGGTGAAGGGTGTAAGGGTGAAGGGTGTAAGGGTGAAGGGTGTAAGGGTGAAGGGTGTAAGGGTGAAGGGTGTAAGGGTGAAGGGTGTAAGGGTGAAGGGTGCAAGGGTGAAGGGTGCAAGGGTGAAGGGTGCAAGGGTGAAGGGTGCAAGGGTGAAAGGTGCAAGGGTGAAGGGTGCAAGGGTGAAGGGTGCAAGGGTGAAGGGTGCAAGGGTGAAGGGTGCAGGGGTGAAGGGTGCAAGGGTGAAGGGTGCAAGGGTGAAGGGTGCAAGGGTGAAGGGTGCAAGGGTGAAGGGTGTAGGGGGAAGGGTGCAAGGGTGAAGGGTGCAAGGGCGAAGGGTGCAAGGGCGAAGGGTGCAAGGGCGAAGGGTGCAAGGGCGAAGGGTGCAAGGGCGAAGGGTGCAAGGGCGAAGGGTGCAAGGGCGAAGGGTGCAAGGGCGAAGGGTGCAAGGGCGAAGGGTGCAAGGGCGAAGGGTGCAAGGGCGAAGGGTGCAAGGGCGAAGGGTGCAAGGGCGAAGGGTGCAAGGGCGAAGGGTGCAGGGGCGAAGGGTGCAAGGGCGAAGGGTGCAAGGGTGAAGGGTGCAAGGGTGAAGGGTGCAAGGGTGAAGGGTGCAAGGGTGAAGGGTGCAAGGGTGAAGGGTGCAAGGGTGAAGGGTGCAAGGGTGAAGGGTGCAAGGGTGAAGGGTGCAAGGGTGAAGGGTGTAGGGGGAAGGGTGCAAGGGTGAAGGGTGCAAGGGTGAAGGGTGCAAGGGGGAAGGGTGCAAGGGCGAAGGGTGCAAGGGCGAAGGGTGCAAGGGCGAAGGGTGCAAGGGCGAAGGGTGCAAGGGCGAAGGGTGCAAGGGTAAAGTGTGCAGGGGTAAAGGTTGCAGGGGCAAAGGGTGCAAGGGCAAAGTGTGCAAGGGCGAAGGGTGCAAGGGCGAAGGGTGCAAGGGCGAAGGGTGCAAGGGCGAAGGGTGCAAGGGCGAAGGGTGCAAGGGCGAAGGGTGCAAGGGTAAAGGCTGCAAGGGTAAAGGGTGCAAGGGTAAAGGGTGCAAGGGTAAAGGGTGCAAGGGTGAAGGGTGCAAGGGTGAAGGGTGCAAGGGCGAAGGGTGCAAGGGCGAAGGGTGCAAGGGCGAAGGGTGCAAGGGCGAAGGGTGCAAGGGCGAAGGGTGCAAGGGCGAAGGGTGCAAGGGCGAAGGGTGCAAGGGCGAAGGGTGCAAGGTCGAAGGGTGCAAGGGCGAAGGGTGCAAGGGTGTAAGGGCGAAGGGTGCAAGGGCGAAGGGTGCAAGGGCGAAGGGTGCAAGGGCGAAGGGTGCAAGGGCGAAGGGTGCAAGGGCGAAGGGTGCAAGGGCGAAGGGTGCAAGGGCGAAGGGTGTAAGGGCGAAGGGTGTAAGGGTGAAGGGTGTAAGGGTGTAAGGGTGAAGGGTGTAAGGGTGAAGGGTGTAAGGGTGAAGGGTGTAAGGGTGAAGGGTGTAAGGGTGAAGGGTGTAAGGGTGAAGGGTGTAAGGGTGAAGGGTGTAAGGGTGAAGGGTGTAAGGGTGAAGGGTGTAAGGGTGAAGGGTGTAAGGGTGAAGGGTGTAAGGGTGAAGGGTGTAAGGGTGAAGGGTGTAAGGGTGAAGGGTGTAAGGGTGAAGGGTGTAAGGGTGAAGGGTGTAAGGGTGAAGGGTGTAAGGGTGAAGGGTGTAAGGGTGAAGGGTGTAAGGGTGAAGGGTGTAAGGGTGAAGGGTGTAAGGGTGAAGGGTGTAAGGGTGTAAGGGTGAAGGGTGTAAGGGTGAAGGGTGCAAGGGTGAAGGGTGCAAGGGTGAAGGGTGCAAGGGTGAAGGGTGCAAGGGTGAAGGGTGCAAGGGTGAAGGGTGCAAGGGTGAAGGGTGCAAGGGTGAAGGGTGCAAGGGTGAAGGGTGTAAGGGTGAAGGGTGTAAGGGTGAAGGGTGTAAGGGTGAAGGGTGTAAGGGTGAAGGGTGTAAGGGTGAAGGGTGTAAGGGTGAAGGGTGTAAGGGTGAAGGGTGTAAGGGTGAAGGGTGTAAGGGTGAAGGGTGTAAGGGTGAAGGGTGTAAGGGTGAAGGGTGTAAGGGTGAAGGGTGCAAGGGTGAAGGGTGCAAGGGTGAAGGGTGCAAGGGTGAAGGGTGCAAGGGTGAAAGGTGCAAGGGTGAAGGGTGCAAGGGTGAAGGGTGCAAGGGTGAAGGGTGCAAGGGTGAAGGGTGCAGGGGTGAAGGGTGCAAGGGTGAAGGGTGCAAGGGTGAAGGGTGCAAGGGTGAAGGGTGCAAGGGTGAAGGGTGTAGGGGGAAGGGTGCAAGGGTGAAGGGTGCAAGGGCGAAGGGTGCAAGGGCGAAGGGTGCAAGGGCGAAGGGTGCAAGGGCGAAGGGTGCAAGGGCGAAGGGTGCAAGGGCGAAGGGTGCAAGGGCGAAGGGTGCAAGGGCGAAGGGTGCAAGGGCGAAGGGTGCAAGGGCGAAGGGTGCAAGGGCGAAGGGTGCAAGGGCGAAGGGTGCAAGGGCGAAGGGTGCAAGGGCGAAGGGTGCAGGGGCGAAGGGTGCAAGGGCGAAGGGTGCAAGGGTGAAGGGTGCAAGGGTGAAGGGTGCAAGGGTGAAGGGTGCAAGGGTGAAGGGTGCAAGGGTGAAGGGTGCAAGGGTGAAGGGTGCAAGGGTGAAGGGTGCAAGGGTGAAGGGTGCAAGGGTGAAGGGTGTAGGGGGAAGGGTGCAAGGGTGAAGGGTGCAAGGGTGAAGGGTGCAAGGGGGAAGGGTGCAAGGGCGAAGGGTGCAAGGGCGAAGGGTGCAAGGGCGAAGGGTGCAAGGGCGAAGGGTGCAAGGGCGAAGGGTGCAAGGGTAAAGTGTGCAGGGGTAAAGGTTGCAGGGGCAAAGGGTGCAAGGGCAAAGTGTGCAAGGGCGAAGGGTGCAAGGGCGAAGGGTGCAAGGGCGAAGGGTGCAAGGGCGAAGGGTGCAAGGGCGAAGGGTGCAAGGGCGAAGGGTGCAAGGGTAAAGGCTGCAAGGGTAAAGGGTGCAAGGGTAAAGGGTGCAAGGGTAAAGGGTGCAAGGGTGAAGGGTGCAAGGGTGAAGGGTGCAAGGGCGAAGGGTGCAAGGGCGAAGGGTGCAAGGGCGAAGGGTGCAAGGGCGAAGGGTGCAAGGGCGAAGGGTGCAAGGGCGAAGGGTGCAAGGGCGAAGGGTGCAAGGGCGAAGGGTGCAAGGGCGAAGGGTGCAAGGGCGAAGGGTGCAAGGGCGAAGGGTGCAAGGGCGAAGGGTGCAAGGGCGAAGGGTGCAAGGGCGAAGGGTGCAAGGGTGTAAGGGCGAAGGGTGCAAGGGCGAAGGGTGCAAGGGCGAAGGGTGCAAGGGCGAAGGGTGCAAGGGCGAAGGGTGCAAGGGCGAAGGGTGCAAGGGCGAAGGGTGCAAGGGCGAAGGGTGCAAGGGCGAAGGGTGCAAGGGCGAAGGGTGCAAGGGCGAAGGGTGCAAGGGCGAAGGGTGCAAGGGCGAAGGGTGCAAGGGCGAAGGGTGCAAGGGCGAAGGGTAAAGGGTGCAAGGGTGAAGGGTGCAAGGGTGAAGGGTGCAAGGGTGAAGGGTGCAAGGGCGAAGGGTGCAAGGGCGAAGGGTGCAAGGGCGAAGGGTGCAAGGGCGAAGGGTGCAAGGGTGAAGGGTGCAAGGGTGAAGGGTGAAGGGTGCAAGGGTGAAGGGTGCAAGGGTGAAGGGTGCAAGGGTGAAGGGTGCAAGGGTGAAGGGTGCAAGGGTGAAGGGTGCAAGGGTGAAGGGTGCAAGGGTGAAGGGTGTAAGGGTGAAGGGTGTAAGGGTGAAGGGTGTAAGGGTGAAGGGTGCAAGGGTAAAGGGTGCAAGGGTAAAGGTTGCAGGGGTAAAGGGTGCAGGGGTAAAGGGTGCAGGGGTAAAGGGTGCAAGGGTAAAGGGTGCAAGGGCGAAGGGAGCAAGGGCGAAGGGTTCAAGGGCGAAGGGTGCAAGGGCGAAGGGTGCAAGGGCGAAGGGTGCAAGGGCGAAGGGTGCAAGGGCGAAGGGTGCAAGGGCGAAGGGTGCAAGGGCGAAGGGTGCAAGGGCGAAGGGTGCAAGGGCGAAGGCTGCAAGGGTGATGGGTGTAGGGGTGAAGGGTGTAGGGGTGAAGGGTGTAGGGGTGAAGGGTGCAGGGGTGAAGGGTGCAAGGGTGAAGGGTGCAAGGGTGAGGGGTGTAAGGGTGAAGGGTGAAGGGTGTAAGGGTGAAGGGTGTAAGGGTGAAGGGTGTAAGGGTGAAGGGTGTAAGGGTGAAGGGTGTAAGGGTGAAGGGTGTAAGGGTGAAGGGTGTAAGGGTGAAGGGTGTAAGGGTGAAGGGTGTAAGGGTGTAAGGGTGAAGGGTGTAAGGGTGAAGGGTGTAAGGGTGAAGGGTGTAAGGGTGAAGGGTGTAAGGGTGAAGGGTGTAAGGGTGAAGGGTGTAAGGGTGAAGGGTGTAAGGGTGAAGGGTGTAAGGGTGAAGGGTGTAAGGGTGAAGGGTGTAAGGGTGAAGGGTGTAAGGGTGAAGGGTGTAAGGGTGATGGGTGTAAGGGTGCAAGGGTGAAGGGTGCAAGGGTGAAGGGTGCAAGGGTGAAGGGTGCAAGGGTGAAGGGTGCAAGGGTGAAGGGTGTAAGGGTGAAGGGTGTAGGGGGGAAGGGTGCAGGGGTGAAGGGTGCAAGGGTGAAGGGTGCAAGGGTGAAGGGTGCAAGGGGGAAGGGTGCAAGGGCGAAGGGTGCAAGGGCGAAGGGTGCAAGGGCGAAGGGTGCAAGGGCGAAGGGTGCAAGGGCGAAGGGTGCAAGCGCGAAGGGTGCAAGGGCGAAGGGTGCAAGGGCGAAGGGTGCAAGGGCGAAGGGTGCAAGGGCGAAGGGTGCAAGGGCGAAGGGTGCAAGGGCGAAGGGTGCAAGGGCGAAGGGTGCAAGGGCGAAGGGTGCAAGGGTGCAAGGGCGAAGGGTGCAAGGGCGAAGGGTGCAAGGGCGAAGGGTGCAAGGGCGAAGGGTGCAAGGGCGAAGGGTGCAAGGGCGAAGGGTGCAAGGGCGAAGGGTGCAAGGGCGAAGGGTGCAAGGGCGAAGGGTGCAAGGGCGAAGGGTGCAAGGGTGTAAGGGTGAAGGGTGCAAGGGTGAAGGGTGCAAGGGTGAAGGGTGCAAGGGTGAAGGGTGCAAGGGTGAAGGGTGTAAGGGGGAAGGGTGTAAGGTCGAAGGGTGTAAGGGCGAAGGGTGCAAGGGCGAAGGGTGCAAGGGCGAAGGGTGCAAGGGCGAAGGGTGCAAGGGCGAAGGGTGCAAGGGCGAAGGGTGCAAGGGCGAAGGGTGCAAGGGCGAAGGGTGCAAGGGCGAAGGGTGCAAGGGCGAAGGGTGCAAGGGCGAAGGGTGCAAGGGCGAAGGGTGCAAGGGCGAAGGGTGCAAGGGCGAAGGGTGCAAGGGCGAAGGGTGCAAGGGCGAAGGGTGCAAGGGCGAAGGGTGCAAGGGCGAAGGGTGCAAGGGCGAAGGGTGCAAGGGCGAAGGGTGCAAGGGCGAAGGGTAAAGGGTGCAAGGGTGAAGGGTGCAAGGGTGTAAGGGTGAAGGGTGTAAGGGTGTAAGGGTGAAGGGTGTAAGGGTGAAGGGTGTAAGGGTGAAGGGTGTAAGGGTGAAGGGTGTAAGGGTGAAGGGTGTAAGGGTGAAGGGTGTAAGGGTGAAGGGTGTAAGGGTGAAGGGTGTAAGGGTGAAGGGTGTAAGGGTGAAGGGTGTAAGGGTGAAGGGTGTAAGGGTGAAGGGTGTAAGGGTGAAGGGTGTAAGGGTGAAGGGTGTAAGGGTGAAGGGTGTAAGGGTGAAGGGTGTAAGGTTGAAGGGTGTAAGGGCGAAGGGTGTAAGGGCGAAGGGTGCAAGGGCGAAGGGTGCAAGGGCGAAGGGTGCAAGAGCGAAGGGTGCAAGGGCGAAGGGTGCAAGGGCGAAGGGTGCAAGTGTGAAGGGTGCAAGGGCGAAGGGTGCAAGGGCGAAGGGTGCAAGGGCGAAGGGTGCAAGGGCGAAGGGTGCAAGGGCGAAGGGTGCAAGGGCGAAGGGTGCAAGGGCGAAGGGTGCAAGGGCGAAGGGTGCAAGGGCGAAGGGTGCAAGGGCGAAGGGTGCAAGGGCGAAGGGTGCAAGGGCGAAGGGTGCAAGGGCGAAGGGTGCAAGGGCGAAGGGTGCAAGAGCGAAGGGTGCAAGGGCGAAGGGTGCAAGGGCGAAGGGTGCAAGGGCGAAGGGTGCAAGGGTGTAAGGGTGAAGGGTGCAAGGGCGAAGGGTGCAAGGGCGAAGGGTGCAAGGGCGAAGGGTGCAAGGGCGAAGGGTGCAAGGGTGTAAGGGTGAAGGGTGCAAGGGCGAAGGGTGCAAGGGCGAAGGGTGCAAGGGCGAAGGGTGCAAGGGCGAAGGGTGCAAGGGTGTAAGGGTGAAGGGTGCAAGGGCGAAGGGTGCAAGGGCGAAGGGTGCAAGGGCGAAGGGTGCAAGGGCGAAGGGTGCAAGGGCGAAGGGTGCAAGGGCGAAGGGTGCAAGGGCGAAGGGTGCAAGGGCGAAGGGTGCAAGGGCGAAGGGTGCAAGGGCGAAGGGTGCAAGGGCGAAGGGTGCAAGGGCGAAGGGTGCAAGGGCGAAGGGTGCAAGGGCGAAGGGTGCAAGGGCGAAGGGTGCAAGGGCGAAGGGTGCAAGGGCGAAGGGTGCAAGGGTGAAGGGTGCAAGGGTGAAGGTTGCAAGGGGAAGGGTGCAAGGGCGAAGGGTGCAAGGGCGAAGGGTGCAAGGGCGAAGGGTGCAAGGGCGAAGGGTGCAAGGGCGAAGGGTGCAAGGGCGAAGGGTGCAAGGGCGAAGGGTGCAAGGGCGAAGGGTGCAAGGGCGAAGGGTGCAAGGGCGAAGGGTGCAAGGGCGAAGGGTGCAAGGGCGAAGGGTGCAAGGGCGAAGGGTGCAAGGGTGCAAGGGTGAAGGGTGCAAGGGCGAAGGGTGCAAGGGCGAAGGGTGCAAGGGCGAAGGGTGCAAGGGCGAAGGGTGCAAGGGCGAAGGGTGTAAGGGCGAAGGGTGTAAGGGCGAAGGGTGTAAGGGCGAAGGGTGTAAGGGCGAAGGGTGTAAGGGCGAAGGGTGTAAGGGTGAGGGGTGTAAGGGTGAAGGGTGAAGGGTGTAAGGGTGAAGGGTGTAAGGGTGAAGGGTGTAAGGGTGAAGGGTGTAAGGGTGAAGGGTGTAAGGGTGAAGGGTGTAAGGGTGAAGGGTGTAAGGGTGAAGGGTGTAAGGGTGAAGGGTGTAAGGGTGTAAGGGTGAAGGGTGTAAGGGTGAAGGGTGTAAGGGTGAAGGGTGTAAGGGTGAAGGGTGTAAGGGTGAAGGGTGTAAGGGTGAAGGGTGTAAGGGTGAAGGGTGTAAGGGTGAAGGGTGTAAGGGTGAAGGGTGTAAGGGTGAAGGGTGTAAGGGTGAAGGGTGTAAGGGTGAAGGGTGTAAGGGTGAAGGGTGTAAGGGTGAAGGGTGTAAGGGTGAAGGGTGTAAGGGTGAAGGGTGTAAGGGTGAAGGGTGTAAGGGTGTAAGGGTGAAGGGTGTAAGGGTGAAGGGTGTAAGGGTGAAGGGTGTAAGGGTGTAAGGGTGAAGGGTGTAAGGGTGAAAGGTGTAAGGGTGAAGGGTGTAAGGGTGAAGGGTGTAAGGGTGAAGGGTGTAAGGGTGAAGGGTGTAAGGGTGAAGGGTGTAAGGGTGAAGGGTGTAAGGGTGAAGGGTGTAAGGGTGAGGGGTGTAAGGGTGAAGGGTGAAGGGTGTAAGGGTGAAGGGTGTAAGGGTGAAGGGTGTAAGGGTGAAGGGTGTAAGGGTGAAGGGTGTAAGGGTGAAGGGTGTAAGGGTGAAGGGTGTAAGGGTGAAGGGTGTAGGGGTGAAGGGTGTAGGGGTGAAGGGTGTAGGGGTGAAGGGTGCAAGGGTGAAGGGTGCAAGGGTGAAGGGTGCAAGGGTGAAGGGTGCAAGGGTGAAGGGTGCAAGGGTGAAGGGTGCAAGGGTGAAGGGTGCAAGGGTGAAGGGTGCAAGGGTGAAGGGTGCAAGTGTGAAGGGTGCAAGGGTGAAGGGTGCAAGGGTGAAGGGTGCAAGGGTGAAGGGTGCAAGGGTGAAGGGTGCAAGGGTGAAGGGTGCAAGGGTGAAGCGTGCAAGGGTGAAGCGTGCAAGGGTGAAGCGTGCAAGGGCGAAGGGTGCAAGGACGAAGGGTGCAAGGGCGAAGGGTGCAAGGGCGAAGGGTGCAAGGGCGAAGGGTGCAAGGGTGAAGGGTGCAAGGGTGATGGGTGTAGGGGTGAAGGGTGTAGGGGGAAGGGTGCAGGGGTGAAGGGTGCAAGGGTGAAGGGTGCAAGGGTGAAGGGTGCAAGGGTGAAGGGTGCAAGGGTGAAGGGTGCAAGGGTGAAGGGTGCAAGGGGGAAGGGTGCAAGGGCGAAGGGTGCAAGGGCGAAGGGTGCAAGGGCGAAGGGTGCAAGGGCGAAGGGTGCAAGGGTGAAGGTTGCAAGGGTGAAGGGTGCAAGGGTGAAGGGTGCAAGGGTGAAGGGTGCAAGGGTGAAGGGTGCAAGGGTGAAGGGTGCAGGGGTGAAGGGTGCAGGGGTGAAGGGAGCAAGGGTGAAGGGTGCAAGGGTGAAGGGTGCAAGGGCGAAGGGTGCAAGGGCGAAGGGTGCAAGGGCGAAGGGTGTAAGGGTGAAGGGTGTAAGGGTGAGGGGTGTAAGGGTGAAGGGTGAAGGGTGTAAGGGTGAAGGGTGTAAGGGTGAAGTGTGTAAGGGTGAAGGGTGTAAGGGTGAAGGGTGTAAGGGTGAAGGGTGTAAGGGTGAAGGGTGTAAGGGTGAAGGGTGTAAGGGTGTAAGGGTGAAGGGTGTAAGGGTGAAGGGTGTAAGGGTGAAGGGTGTAAGGGTGAAGGGTGTAAGGGTGAAGGGTGTAAGGGTGAAGGGTGTAAGGGTGAAGGGTGTAAGGGTGAAGGGTGTAAGGGTGTAAGGGTGAAGAGTGTAAGGGTGAAGGGTGTAAGGGTGAAGGGTGTAAGGGTGAAGGGTGTAAGGGTGAAGGGTGTAAGGGTGAAGGGTGTAAGGGTGAAGGGTGTAAGGGTGAAGGGTGTAAGGGTGAAGGGTGTAAGGGTGAAGGGTGTAAGGGTGAAGGGTGCAAGGGTGAAGGGTGCAAGGGTGAAGGGTGCAAGGGTGAAGGGTGCAAGGGTGAAGGGTGCAGGGGTGAAGGGTGCAAGGGTGAAGGGTGCAAGGGGGAAGGGTGCAAGGGCGAAGGGTGCAAGGGCGAAGGGTGCAAGGGCGAAGGGTGTAAGGGTGAAGGGTGTAAGGGTGAGGGGTGTAAGGGTGAAGGGTGAAGGGTGTAAGGGTGAAGGGTGTAAGGGTGAAGGGTGTAAGGGTGAAGGGTGTAAGGGTGAAGGGTGTAAGGGTGAAGGGTGTAAGGGTGAAGGGTGTAAGGGTGAAGGGTGTAAGGGTGAAGGGTGTAAGGGTGAAGGGTGAAGGGTGTAAGGGTGAAGGGTGTAAGGGTGAAGGGTGTAAGGGTGAAGGGTGTAAGGGTGAAGGGTGTAAGGGTGAAGGGTGTAAGGGTGAAGGGTGTAAGGGTGAAGGGTGTAAGGGTGAAGGGTGTAAGGGTGAAGGGTGTAAGGGTGTAAGGGTGAAGGGTGTAAGGGTGAAGGGTGTAAGGGTGAAGGGTGTAAGGGTGAAGGGTGTAAGGGTGAAGGGTGTAAGGGTGAAGGGTGTAAGGGTGAAGGGTGTAAGGGTGAAGGGTGTAAGGGTGAAGGGTGTAAGGGTGAAGGGTGTAAGGGTGAAGGGTGTAAGGGTGAAGGGTGTAAGGGTGAAGGGTGTAAGGGTGAAGGGTGTAAGGGTGAAGGGTGTAAGGGTGAAGGGTGTAAGGGTGAAGGGTGTAAGGGTGAAGGGTGTAAGGGTGAAGGGTGTAAGGGTGAAGGGTGTAAGGGTGAAGGGTGTAAGGGTGAGGGGTGTAAGGGTGAAGGGTGAAGGGTGTAAGGGTGAAGGGTGTAAGGGTGAAGGGTGTAAGGGTGAAGGGTGTAAGGGTGAAGGGTGTAAGGGTGAAGGGTGTAACGGTGAAGGGTGTAAGGGTGAAAGGGTGAAGGGTGTAAGGGTGAAGGGTGTAAGGGTGAAGGGTGTAAGGGTGAAGGGTGTAAGGGTGAAGGGTGTAAGGGTGAAGGGTGTAAGGGTGAAGGGTGTAAGGGTGAAGGGTGTAAGGGTGAAGGGTGTAAGGGTGAAGGGTGTAAGGGTGAAGGGTGTAAGGGTGAAGGGTGTAAGGGTGAAGGGTGTAAGGGTGAAGGGTGTAAGGGTGAAGGGTGTAAGGGTGAAGGGTGTAAGGGTGAAGGGTGTAAGGGTGTAAGGGTGAAGGGTGTAAGGGTGAAGGGTGTAAGGGTGAAGGGTGTAAGGGTGAAGGGTGTAAGGGTGAAGGGTGTAAGGGTGAAGGGTGTAAGGGTGAAGGGTGTAAGGGTGAAGGGTGTAAGGGTGAAGGGTGTAAGGGTGAAGGGTTCAAGGGTGAAGGGTGTAAGGGTGAAGGGTGTAAGGGTGAAGGGTGTAAGGGTGAAGGGTGTAAGGGTGAAGGGTGTAAGGGTGAAGGGTGTAAGGGTGAAGGGTGTAAGGGTGAAGGGTGTAAGGGTGAAGGGTGTAAGGGTGAAGGGTGTAAGGGTGAAGGGTGTAAGGGTGAAGGGTGTAAGGGTGAAGGGTGTAAGGGTGAAGGGTGTAAGGGTGAAGGGTGTAAGGGTGAAGGGTGTAAGGGTGAAGGGTGTAAGGGTGAAGGGTGTAAGGGTGAAGGGTGTAAGGGTGAAGGGTGTAAGGGTGAAGGGTGTAAGGGTGAAGGGTGTAAGGGTGAAGGGTGTAAGGGTGAAGGGTGTAAGGGTGAAGGGTGTAAGGGCGAAGGGTGTAAGGGCGAAGGGTGTAAGGGCGAAGGGTGTAAGGGCGAAGGGTGTAAGGGCGAAGGGTGTAAGGGCGAAGGGTGCAAGGGCGAAGGGTGCAAGGGCGATGGGTGCAAGGGCGAAGGGTGCAAGGGCGAAGGGTGCAAGGGCGAAGGGTGCAAGGGCGAAGGGTGCAAGGGCGAAGGGTGCAAGGGCGAAGGGTGCAAGGGCGAAGGGTGCAAGGGCGAAGGGTGCAAGGGCGAAGGGTGCAAGGGCGAAGGGTGTAAGGGCGAAGGGTGTAAGGGTGAAGGGTGTAAGGGTGAAGGGTGTAAGGGTGAAGGGTGTAAGGGTGAAGGGTGTAAGGGTGAAGGGTGTAAGGGTGAAGGGTGTAAGGGTGAAGGGTGTAAGGGTGAAGGGTGTAAGGGTGAAGGGTGTAAGGGTGAAGGGTGTAAGGGTGAAGGGTGTAAGGGTGAAGGGTGTAAGGGTGTAAGGGTGAAGGGTGTAAGGGTGAAGGGTGTAAGGGTGAAGGGTGTAAGGGTGAAGGGTGTAAGGGTGAAGGGTGTAAGGGTGAAGGGTGTAAGGGTGA
This sequence comes from Andrena hattorfiana, assembly GCA_944738655.2. Lineage (NCBI taxonomy): Eukaryota > Metazoa > Arthropoda > Insecta > Hymenoptera > Andrenidae > Andrena > Andrena hattorfiana. Next base: position 40,342,039 of record OX122890.1, on the reverse strand, counting down.
AGGGTGTAAGGGTGAAGGGTGTAAGGGTGAAGGGTGTAAGGGTGAAGGGTGTAAGGGTGAAGGGTGTAAGGGTGAAGGGTGTAAGGGCGAAGGGTGTAAGGGCGAAGGGTGCAAGGGCGAAGGGTGCAAGGGCGAAGGGTGCAAGGGCGAAGGGTGCAAGGGTGAAGGGTGCAAGGGCGAAGGGTGCAAGGGCGAAGGGTGCAAGGGCGATGGGTGCAAGGGCGAAGGGTGCAAGGGCGAAGGGTGCAAGGGCGAAGGGTGCAAGGGTGAAGGGTGCAAGGGTGAAGGGTGCAAGGGCGAAGGGTGCAAGGGCGAAGGGTGCAAGGGCGAAGGGTGCAAGAGCGAAGGGTGCAAGAGCGAAGGGTGCAAGGGCGAAGGGTGCAAGGGCGAAGGGTGCAAGGGCGAAGGGTGCAAGGGCGAAGGGTGCAAGGGCGAAGGGTGCAAGGGCGAAGGGTGCAAGGGCGAAGGGTGCAAGGGCGAAGGGTGCAAGGGCGAAGGGTGCAAGGGCGAAGGGTGCAAGGGCGAAGGGTGCAAGGGCGAAGGGTGCAAGGGCGAAGGGTGCAAGGGCGAAGGGTGCAAGGGCGAAGGGTGCAAGGGCGAAGGGTGCAAGGGCGAAGGGTGCAAGGGCGAAGGGTGCAAGGGCGAAGGGTGCAAGGGCGAAGGGTGCAAGGGCGAAGGGTGCAAGGGCGAAGGGTGTAAGGGCGAAGGGTGTAAGGGCGAAGGGTGTAAGGGCGAAGGGTGTAAGGGCGAAGGGTGTAAGGGCGAAGGGTGCAAGGGTGAAGGGTGCAAGGGTGAAGGGTGCAAGGGTGAAGGGTGCAAGGGTGAAGGGTGCAAGGGTGAAGGGTGCAAGGGTGAAGGGTGCAAGGGTGAAGGGTGCAAGGGTGAAGGGTGCAAGGGAGAAGGGTGCAAGGGCGAAGGGTGCAAGGGCGAAGGGTGCAAGGGCGAAGGGTGCAAGGGCGAAGGGTGTAAGGGCGAAGGGTGTAAGGGCGAAGGGTGTAAGGGCGAAGGGTGTAAGGGCGAAGGGTGTAAGGGCGAAGGGTGTAAGGGTGTAAGGGTGAAGGGTGTAAGGGTGAAGGGTGTAAGGGTGAAGGGTGTAAGGGTGAAGGGTGTAAGGGTGAAGGGTGTAAGGGTGAAGGGTGTAAGGGTGAAGGGTGTAAGGGTGAAGGGTGTAAGGGTGAAGGGTGTAAGGGTGTAAGGGTGAAGGGTGTAAGGGTGAAGGGTGTAAGGGTGAAGGGTGTAAGGGTGAAGGGTGTAAGGGTGAAGGGTGTAAGGGTGAAGGGTGTAAGGGTGAAGGGTGTAAGGGTGAAGGGTGTAAGGGTGAAGGGTGTAAGGGTGAAGGGTGTAAGGGTGAAGGGTGTAAGGGTGAAGGGTGCAAGGGTGAAGGGTGCAAGGGTGAAGGGTGCAAGGGTGAAGGGTGCAAGGGTGAAGGGTGCAAGGGTGAAGGGTGCAGGGGTGAAGGGTGCAAGGGTGAAGGGTGCAAGGGTGAAGGGTGCAAGGGTGAAGGGTGCAAGTGTGAAGGGTGCAAGGGTGAAGGGTGCAAGGGTGAAGGGTGTAAGGGTGAAGGGTGTAAGGGCGAAGGGTGTAAGGGCGAAGGGTGTAAGGGCGAAGGGTGCAAGGGCGAAGGGTGCAAGGGCGAAGGGTGCAGGGGTGAAGGGTGCAAGGGTGAAGGGTGCAAGGGTGAAGGGTGCAAGGGTGAAGGGTGCAAGGGTGAAGGGTGCAAGGGTGAAGGGTGCAAGGGGGAAGGGTGCAAGGGCGAAGGGTGCAAGGGCGAAGGGTGCAAGGGCGAAGGGTGCAAGGGTGAAGGGTGCAAGGGTGAAGGGTGCAAGGGTGAAGGGTGCAAGGGCGAAGGGTGCAAGGGCGAAGGGTGCAAGGGCGAAGGGTGCAAGGGCGAAGGGTGCAAGGGTGAAGGTTGCAAGGGTGAAGGGTGCAAGGGTGAAGGGTGCAAGGGTGAAGGGTGCAAGGGTGAAGGGTGCAAGGGTGAAGGGTGCAAGGGTGAAGGGTGCAGGGGTGAAGGGTGCAAGGGTGAAGGGTGCAAGGGTGAAGGGTGCAAGGGCGAAGGGTGTAAGGGTGAAGGGTGTAAGGGTGAAGGGTGTAAGGGTGAAGGGTGTAAGGGTGAAGGGTGTAAGGGTGAAGGGTGTAAGGGTGAAGGGTGTAAGGGTGAAGGGTGTAAGGGTGAAGGGTGCAAGGGTGAAGGGTGTAAGGGTGAAGGGTGCAAGGGTGAAGGGTGCAAGGGTGAAGGGTGCAAGGGTGAAGGGTGCAAGGGTGAAGGGTGCAAGGGTGAAGGGTGCAGGGGTGAAGGGTGCAAGGGTGAAGGGTGCAAGGGTGAAGGGTGCAAGGGCGAAGGGTGCAAGGGCGAAGGGTGCAAGGGCGAAGGGTGTAAGGGCGAAGGGTGTAAGGGTGAGGGGTGTAAGGGTGAAGGGTGAAGGGTGTAAGGGTGAAGGGTGTAAGGGTGAAGTGTGTAAGGGTGAAGGGTGTAAGGGTGAAGGGTGTAAGGGTGAAGGGTGTAAGGGTGAAGGGTGTAAGGGTGAAGGGTGTAAGGGTGTAAGGGTGAAGGGTGTAAGGGTGAAGGGTGTAAGGGTGAAGGGTGTAAGGGTGAAGGGTGTAAGGGTGAAGGGTGTAAGGGTGAAGGGTGTAAGGGTGAAGGGTGTAAGGGTGAAGGGTGTAAGGGTGAAGGGTGTAAGGGTGTAAGGGTGAAGGGTGTAAGGGTGAAGGGTGTAAGGGTGAAGGGTGTAAGGGTGAAGGGTGTAAGGGTGAAGGGTGTAAGGGTGAAGGGTGTAAGGGTGAAGGGTGTAAGGGTGAAGGGTGTAAGGGTGAAGGGTGTAAGGGTGAAGGGTGTAAGGGTGAAGGGTGTAAGGGTGAAGGGTGTAAGGGTGAAGGGTGTAAGGGTGAGGGGTGTAAGGGTGAAGGGTGAAGGGTGTAAGGGTGAAGGGTGTAAGGGTGAAGTGTGTAAGGGTGAAGGGTGTAAGGGTGAAGGGTGTAAGGGTGAAGGGTGTAAGGGTGAAGGGTGTAACGGTGAAGGGTGTAAGGGTGAAAGGGTGAAGGGTGTAAGGGTGAAGGGTGTAAGGGTGAAGGGTGTAAGGGTGAAGGGTGTAAGGGTGAAGGGTGTAAGGGTGAAGGGTGTAAGGGTGAAGGGTGTAAGGTTGAAGGGTGTAAGGGTGAAGGGTGTAAGGGTGAAGGGTGTAAGGGTGAAGGGTGTAAGGGTGAAGGGTGTAAGGGTGAAGGGTGTAAGGGTGAAGGGTGTAAGGGTGAAGGGTGTAAGGGTGAAGGGTGTAAGGGTGAAGGGTGTAAGGGTGAAGGGTGTAAGGGTGAAGGGTGTAAGGGTGTAAGGGTGAAGGGTGTAAGGGTGAAGGGTGTAAGGGTGAAGGGTGTAAGGGTGAAGGGTGTAAGGGTGAAGGGTGTAAGGGTGAAGGGTGTAAGGGTGAAGGGTGTAAGGGTGAAGGGTGTAAGGGTGAAGGGTTCAAGGGTGAAGGGTGTAAGGGTGAAGGGTGTAAGGGTGAAGGGTGTAAGGGTGAAGGGTGTAAGGGTGAAGGGTGTAAGGGTGAAGGGTGTAAGGGTGAAGGGTGTAAGGGTGTAAGGGTGAAGGGTGTAAGGGTGAAGGGTGTAAGGGTGAAGGGTGTAAGGGTGAAGGGTGTAAGGGTGAAGGGTGTAAGGGTGAAGGGTGTAAGGGTGAAGGGTGTAAGGGTGAAGGGTGTAAGGGTGAAGGGTGTAAGGGTGAAGGGTGTAAGGGTGAAGGGTGTAAGGGTGAAGGGTGTAAGGGCGAAGGGTGTAAGGGCGAAGGGTGTAAGGGCGAAGGGTGTAAGGGCGAAGGGTGTAAGGGCGAAGGGTGTAAGGGCGAAGGGTGTAAGGGCGAAGGGTGTAAGGGTGCAAGGGCGAAGGGTGCAAGGGTAAATGGTGCAAGGGTAAAGGGTGCAAGGGTAAAGGGTGCAAGGTTAAAGGGTGCAAGGTTAAAGGGTGCAAGGGTAAAGGGTGCAAGGGTAAAGGGTGCAAGGGTAAAGGGTGCAAGTGTAAAGGGTGCAAGGGTAAAGGGTAAAGGGTGCAAGGGTAAAGCGTGCAAGGGCGAAGGGTGCAAGGGCGAAGGGTGCAAGGGCGAAGGGTGCAAGGGCGAAGGGTGCAAGGGCGAAGGGTGCAAGGGCGAAGGGTGCAAGGGTAAAGGCTGCAAGGGAAAAGGGTGCAAGGGTGAAGGGTGCAAGGGTGAAGGGTGCAAGGGTGAAGGGTGCAAGGGTGAAGGGTGCAAGGGTGAAGGGTGCAAGTGTGAAGGGTGCAAGGGTGAAGGGTGCAAGGGTGAAGGGTGCAAGGGCGAAGGGTGCAAGGGCGAAGGGTGCAAGGGCGAAGGGTGCAAGGGCGAAGGGTGCAAGGGCGAAGGGTGCAAGGGCGAAGGGTGCAAGGGCGAAGGGTGCAAGGGCGAAGGGTGCAAGGGCGAAGGGTGCAAGGGCGAAGGGTGCAAGGGTGAAGGTTGCAAGGGTGAAGGGTGCAAGGGTGAAGGGTGCAAGGGTGAAGGGTGCAAGGGTGAAGGGTGCAAGGGTGAAGGGTGCAAGGGTGAAGGGTGCAGGGGTGAAGGGTGCAAGGGTGAAGGGTGCAAGGGTGAAGGGTGCAAGGGCGAAGGGTGTAAGGGTGAAGGGTGTAAGGGTGAAGGGTGTAAGGGTGAAGGGTGTAAGGGTGAAGGGTGTAAGGGTGAAGGGTGTAAGGGTGAAGGGTGTAAGGGTGAAGGGTGTAAGGGTGAAGGGTGCAAGGGTGAAGGGTGTAAGGGTGAAGGGTGCAAGGGTGAAGGGTGCAAGGGTGAAGGGTGCAGGGGTGAAGGGTGCAAGGGTGAAGGGTGCAAGGGTGAAGGGTGCAAGGGTGAAGGGTGCAAGGGTGAAGGGTGCAAGGGTGAAGGGTGCAAGGGGGAAGGGTGCAAGGGCGAAGGGTGCAAGGGCGAAGGGTGCAAGGGCGAAGGGTGCAAGGGTGAAGGGTGCAAGGGTGAAGGGTGCAAGGGTGAAGGGTGCAAGGGCGAAGGGTGCAAGGGCGAAGGGTGCAAGGGCGAAGGGTGCAAGGGCGAAGGGTGCAAGGGTGAAGGTTGCAAGGGTGAAGGGTGCAAGGGTGAAGGGTGCAAGGGTGAAGGGTGCAAGGGTGAAGGGTGCAAGGGTGAAGGGTGCAAGGGTGAAGGGTGCAGGGGTGAAGGGTGCAAGGGTGAAGGGTGCAAGGGTGAAGGGTGCAAGGGCGAAGGGTGTAAGGGTGAAGGGTGTAAGGGTGAAGGGTGTAAGGGTGAAGGGTGTAAGGGTGAAGGGTGTAAGGGTGAAGGGTGTAAGGGTGAAGGGTGTAAGGGTGAAGGGTGTAAGGGTGAAGGGTGTAAGGGTGAAGGGTGCAAGGGTGAAGGGTGTAAGGGTGAAGGGTGCAAGGGTGAAGGGTGCAAGGGTGAAGGGTGCAAGGGTGAAGGGTGCAAGGGTGAAGGGTGCAAGGGTGAAGGGTGCAGGGGTGAAGGGTGCAAGGGTGAAGGGTGCAAGGGTGAAGGGTGCAAGGGCGAAGGGTGCAAGGGCGAAGGGTGCAAGGGCGAAGGGTGTAAGGGCGAAGGGTGTAAGGGTGAGGGGTGTAAGGGTGAAGGGTGAAGGGTGTAAGGGTGAAGGGTGTAAGGGTGAAGTGTGTAAGGGTGAAGGGTGTAAGGGTGAAGGGTGTAAGGGTGAAGGGTGTAAGGGTGAAGGGTGTAAGGGTGAAGGGTGTAAGGGTGTAAGGGTGAAGGGTGTAAGGGTGAAGGGTGTAAGGGTGAAGGGTGTAAGGGTGAAGGGTGTAAGGGTGAAGGGTGTAAGGGTGAAGGGTGTAAGGGTGAAGGGTGTAAGGGTGAAGGGTGTAAGGGTGAAGGGTGTAAGGGTGTAAGGGTGAAGGGTGTAAGGGTGAAGGGTGTAAGGGTGAAGGGTGTAAGGGTGAAGGGTGTAAGGGTGAAGGGTGTAAGGGTGAAGGGTGTAAGGGTGAAGGGTGTAAGGGTGAAGGGTGTAAGGGTGAAGGGTGTAAGGGTGAAGGGTGTAAGGGTGAAGGGTGTAAGGGTGAAGGGTGTAAGGGTGAAGGGTGTAAGGGTGAGGGGTGTAAGGGTGAAGGGTGAAGGGTGTAAGGGTGAAGTGTGTAAGGGTGAAGGGTGTAAGGGTGAAGGGTGTAAGGGTGAAGGGTGTAAGGGTGAAGGGTGTAACGGTGAAGGGTGTAAGGGTGAAAGGGTGAAGGGTGTAAGGGTGAAGGGTGTAAGGGTGAAGGGTGTAAGGGTGAAGGGTGTAAGGGTGAAGGGTGTAAGGGTGAAGGGTGTAAGGGTGAAGGGTGTAAGGTTGAAGGGTGTAAGGGTGAAGGGTGTAAGGGTGAAGGGTGTAAGGGTGAAGGGTGTAAGGGTGAAGGGTGTAAGGGTGAAGGGTGTAAGGGTGAAGGGTGTAAGGGTGAAGGGTGTAAGGGTGAAGGGTGTAAGGGTGAAGGGTGTAAGGGTGAAGGGTGTAAGGGTGTAAGGGTGAAGGGTGTAAGGGTGAAGGGTGTAAGGGTGAAGGGTGTAAGGGTGAAGGGTGTAAGGGTGAAGGGTGTAAGGGTGAAGGGTGTAAGGGTGAAGGGTGTAAGGGTGAAGGGTTCAAGGGTGAAGGGTGTAAGGGTGAAGGGTGTAAGGGTGAAGGGTGTAAGGGTGAAGGGTGTAAGGGTGAAGGGTGTAAGGGTGAAGGGTGTAAGGGTGAAGGGTGTAAGGGTGAAGGGTGTAAGGGTGTAAGGGTGAAGGGTGTACGGGTGAAGGGTGTAAGGGTGAAGGGTGTAAGGGTGAAGGGTGTAAGGGTGAAGGGTGTAAGGGTGAAGGGTGTAAGGGTGAAGGGTGTAAGGGTGAAGGGTGTAAGGGTGAAGGGTGTAAGGGTGAAGGGTGTAAGGGTGAAGGGTGTAAGGGTGAAGGGTGTAAGGGCGAAGGGTGTAAGGGCGAAGGGTGTAAGGGCGAAGGGTGTAAGGGCGAAGGGTGTAAGGGCGAAGGGTGTAAGGGCGAAGGGTGTAAGGGCGAAGGGTGTAAGGGTGCAAGGGCGAAGGGTGCAAGGGTAAAGGGTGCAAGGGTAAAGGGTGCAAGGGTAAAGGGTGCAAGGTTAAAGGGTGCAAGGTTAAAGGGTGCAAGGGTAAAGGGTGCAAGGGTAAAGGGTGCAAGGGTAAAGGGTGCAAGTGTAAAGGGTGCAAGGGTAAAGGGTAAAGGGTGCAAGGGTAAAGCGTGCAAGGGCGAAGGGTGCAAGGGCGAAGGGTGCAAGGGCGAAGGGTGCAAGGGCGAAGGGTGCAAGGGCGAAGGGTGCAAGGGCGAAGGGTGCAAGGGTAAAGGCTGCAAGGGAAAAGGGTGCAAGGGTGAAGGGTGCAAGGGTGAAGGGTGCAAGGGTGAAGGGTGCAAGGGTGAAGGGTGCAAGGGTGAAGGGTGCAAGTGTGAAGGGTGCAAGGGTGAAGGGTGCAAGGGTGAAGGGTGCAAGGGCGAAGGGTGCAAGGGCGAAGGGTGCAAGGGCGAAGGGTGCAAGGGCGAAGGGTGCAAGGGCGAAGGGTGCAAGGGCGAAGGGTGCAAGGGCGAAGGGTGCAAGGGCGAAGGGTGCAAGGGCGAAGGGTGCAAGAGCGAAGGGTGCAAGAGCGAAGGGTGCAAGGGCGAAGGGTGCAAGGGCGAAGGGTGCAAGGGCGAAGGGTGTAAGGGTGAAGGGTGTAAGGGTGAAGGGTGTAAGGGTGTAAGGGTGAAGGGTGTAAGGGTGAAGGGTGTAAGGGTGAAGGGTGTAAGGGTGAAGGGTGTAAGGGTGAAGGGTGTAAGGGTGAAGGGTGTAAGGGTGAAGGGTGTAAGGGTGAAGGGTGTAAGGGTGAAGGGTGTAAGGGTGAAGGGTGTAAGGGTGAAGGGTGTAAGGGTGAAGGGTGTAAGGGTGAAGGGTGTAAGGGTGAAGGGTGTAAGGGCGAAGGGTGTAAGGGCGAAGGGTGCAAGGGCGAAGGGTGCAAGGGTGAAGGGTGCAAGGGTGAAGGGTGCAAGGGTGAAGGGTGCAAGGGCGAAGGGTGCAAGGGCGAAGGGTGCAAGGGCGATGGGTGCAAGGGCGAAGGGTGCAAGGGCGAAGGGTGCAAGGGTGAAGGGTGCAAGGGTGAAGGGTGCAAGGGTGAAGGGTGCAAGGGTGAAGGGTGCAAGGGTGAAGGGTGCAAGGGCGAAGGGTGCAAGGGCGAAGGGTGCAAGGGCGAAGGGTGCAAGGGCGAAGGGTGCAAGGGCGAAGGGTGCAAGGGCGAAGGGTGCAAGGGCGAAGGGTGCAAGGGCGAAGGGTGCAAGGGCGAAGGGTGCAAGGGCGAAGGGTGCAAGGGCGATGGGTGCAAGGGCGAAGGGTGCAAGGGCGAAGGGTGCAAGGGCGAAGGGTGCAAGGGCGAAGGGTGCAAGGGCGAAGGGTGCAAGGGCGAAGGGTGCAAGGGCGAAGGGTGTAAGGGCGAAGGGTGTAAGGGTGAAGGGTGTAAGGGTGTAAGGGTGAAGGGTGTAAGGGTGAAGGGTGTAAGGGTGAAGGGTGCAAGGGTGAAGGGTGCAAGGGTGAAGGGTGCAAGGGTGAAGGGTGCAGGGGTGAAGGGTGCAAGGGTGTAAGGGTGCAAGGGCGAAGGGTGCAAGGGTAAAGGGTGCAAGGGTAAAGGGTGCAAGGGTAAAGGGTGCAAGGTTAAAGGGTGCAAGGGTAAAGGGTGCAAGGGTAAAGGGTGCAAGGGTAAAGGGTGCAAGTGTAAAGGGTGCAAGGGTAAAGGGTAAAGGGTGCAAGGGTAAAGCGTGCAAGGGTAAAGGGTGCAAGGGCGAAGGGTGCAAGGGCGAAGGGTGCAAGGGCGAAGGGTGCAAGGGCGAAGGGTGCAAGGGCGAAGGGTGCAAGGGTAAAGGCTGCAAGGGAAAAGGGTGCAAGGGTGAAGGGTGCAAGGGTGAAGGGTGCAAGGGTGAAGGGTGCAAGGGTGAAGGGTGCAAGGGTGAAGGGTGCAAGTGTGAAGGGTGCAAGGGTGAAGGGTGCAAGGGCGAAGGGTGCAAGGGCGAAGGGTGCAAGGGCGAAGGGTGCAAGGGCGAAGGGTGCAAGGGCGAAGGGTGCAAGGGCGAAGGGTGCAAGGGTGAAGGGTGCAAGGGTGAAGGGTGTAAGGGTGAAGGGTGTAAGGGTGAAGGGTGTAAGGGTGAAGGGTGTAAGGGTGAAGGGTGTAAGGGTGAAGGGTGTAAGGGTGAAGGGTGCAAGGGCGAAGGGTGCAAGGGCGAAGGGTGCAAGGGCGAAGGGTGCAAGGGCGAAGGGTGCAAGGGCGAAGGGTGCAAGGGTGAAGGGTGCAAGGGTGAAGGGTGTAAGGGTGAAGGGTGTAAGGGTGAAGGGTGTAAGGGTGAAGGGTGTAAGGGTGAAGGGTGTAAGGGTGAAGGGTGTAAGGGTGAAGGGTGCAAGGGTGAAGGGTGCAAGGGTGAAGGGTGTAAGGGTGAAGGGTGTAAGGGTGAAGGGTGCAAGGGTGAAGGGTGCAAGGGTGAAGGGTGCAAGGGTGAAGGGTGCAAGGGTGAAGGGTGCAAGGGTGAAGGGTGCAAGGGTGAAGGGTGCAGGGGTGAAGGGTGCAAGGGTGAAGGGTGCAAGGGTGAAGGGTGCAAGGGTGAAGGGTGCAAGTGTGAAGGGTGCAAGGGTGAAGGGTGCAAGGGCGAAGGGTGCAAGGGCGAAGGGTGCAAGGGTAAAGGCTGCAAGGGAAAAGGGTGCAAGGGTGAAGGGTGCAAGGTTAAAGGGTGCAAGGTTAAAGGGTGCAAGGGTAAAGGGTGCAAGGGTAAAGGGTGCAAGGGTAAAGGGTGCAAGTGTAAAGGGTGCAAGGGTAAAGGGTAAAGGGTGCAAGGGTAAAGCGTGCAAGGGTAAAGGGTGCAAGGGCGAAGGGTGCAAGGGCGAAGGGTGCAAGGGCGAAGGGTGCAAGGGCGAAGGGTGCAAGGGCGAAGGGTGCAAGGGTAAAGGCTGCAAGGGAAAAGGGTGCAAGGGTGAAGGGTGCAAGGGTGAAGGGTGCAAGGGTGAAGGGTGCAAGGGTGAAGGGTGCAAGGGTGAAGGGTGCAGGTGTGAAGGGTGCAAGGGTGAAGGGTGCAAGGGTGAAGGGTGCAAGGGCGAAGGGTGCAAGGGCGAAGGGTGCAAGGGCGAAGGGTGCAAGGGCGAAGGGTGCAAGGGCGAAGGGTGCAAGGGTGAAGGGTGTAAGGGTGAAGGGTGTAAGGGTGAAGGGTGTAAGGGTGAAGGGTGTAAGGGTGAAGGGTGTAAGGGTGAAGGGTGTAAGGGTGAAGGGTGTAAGGGTGAAGGGTGTAAGGGTGAAGGGTGTAAGGGTGAAGGGTGTAAGGGTGTAAGGGTGAAGGGTGTAAGGGTGAAGGGTGTAAGGGTGAAGGGTGTAAGGGTGAAGGGTGTAAGGGTGAAGGGTGTAAGGGTGAAGGGTGTAAGGGTGAAGGGTGTAAGGGTGAAGGGTGTAAGGGTGAAGGGTGTAAGGGTGAAGGGTGTAAGGGTGAAGGGTGTAAGGGTGAAGGGTGTAAGGGTGAAGGGTGTAAGGGTGAAGGGTGTAAGGGCGAAGGGTGTAAGGGCGAAGGGTGTAAGGGCGAAGGGTGCAAGGGCGAAGGGTGCAAGGGTGAAGGGTGCAAGGGTGAAGGGTGCAAGGGTGAAGGGTGCAAGGGCGAAGGGTGCAAGGGCGATGGGTGCAAGGGCGATGGGTGCAAGGGCGAAGGGTGCAAGGGCGAAGGGTGCAAGGGCGAAGGGTGCAAGGGCGAAGGGTGCAAGGGTGAAGGGTGCAAGGGCGAAGGGTGCAAGGGCGAAGGGTGCAAGGGCGAAGGGTGCAAGGGCGAAGGGTGCAAGGGCGAAGGGTGCAAGGGCGAAGGGTGCAAGGTTGAAGGGTGCAAGGTTGAAGGGTGCAAGGGTGAAGGGTGCAAGGGTGAAGGGTGCAAGGGCGAAGGGTGCAAGGGCGATGGGTGCAAGGGCGAAGGGTGCAAGGGCGAAGGGTGCAAGGGCGAAGGGTGCAAGGGCGAAGGGTGCAAGGGCGAAGGGTGCAAGGGCGAAGGGTGCAAGGGCGAAGGGTGCAAGGGCGAAGGGTGCAAGGGCGAAGGGTGCAAGGGCGAAGGGTGCAAGAGCGAAGGGTGCAAGAGCGAAGGGTGCAAGGGCGAAGGGTGCAAGGGCGAAGGGTGCAAGGGCGAAGGGTGCAAGGGCGAAGGGTGCAAGGGCGAAGGGTGCAAGGGCGAAGGGTGCAAGGGCGAAGGGTGCAAGGGCGAAGGGTGCAAGGGCGAAGGGTGCAAGGGCGAAGGGTGCAAGGGCGATGGGTGCAAGGGCGAAGGGTGCAAGGGCGAAGGGTGCAAGGGCGAAGGGTGCAAGGGCGAAGGGTGCAAGGGCGAAGGGTGCAAGGGCGAAGGGTGCAAGGGCGAAGGGTGTAAGGGCGAAGGGTGTAAGGGCGAAGGGTGTAAGGGCGAAGGGTGTAAGGGCGAAGGGTGTAAGGGCGAAGGGTGTAAGGGCGAAGGGTGGAAGGGCGAAGGGTGCAAGGGCGAAGGGTGCAAGGGCGAAGGGTGCAAGGGCGAAGGGTGTAAGGGCGAAGGGTGCAAGGGCGAAGGGTGCAAGGGCGAAGGGTGCAAGGGCGAAGGGTGCAAGGGCGAAGGGTGCAAGGGCGAAGGGTGCAAGGGCGAAGGGTGCAAGGGCGAAGGGTGCAAGGGCGAAGGGTGCAAGGGCGAAGGGTGCAAGGGCGATGGGTGCAAGGGCGAAGGGTGCAAGGGCGAAGGGTGCAAGGGCGAAGGGTGCAAGGGCGATGGGTGCAAGGGCGAAGGGTGCAAGGGCGAAGGGTGCAAGGGCGAAGGGTGCAAGGGCGAAGGGTGCAAGGGCGAAGGGTGCAAGGGCGAAGGGTGCAAGGGCGAAGGGTGTAAGGGCGAAGGGTGTAAGGGCGAAGGGTGTAAGGGCGAAGGGTGTAAGGGCGAAGGGTGTAAGGGCGAAGGGTGTAAGGGCGAAGGGTGTAAGGGCGAAGGGTGGAAGGGCGAAGGGTGCAAGGGCGAAGGGTGCAAGGGCGAAGGGTGCAAGGGCGAAGGGTGCAAGGGCGAAGGGTGCAAGGGCGAAGGGTGCAAGGGCGAAGGGTGCAAGGGCGAAGGGTGCAAGGGCGAAGGGTGCAAGGGCGAAGGGTGCAAGGGCGAAGGGTGCAAGGGCGAAGGGTGCAAGGGCGAAGGGTGCAAGGGCGAAGGGTGCAAGGGCGAAGGGTGCAAGGGCGAAGGGTGCAAGGGCGATGGGTGCAAGGGCGAAGGGTGCAAGGGCGAAGGGTGCAAGGGCGAAGGGTGCAAGGGCGAAGGGTGCAAGGGCGAAGGGTGCAAGGGCGAAGGGTGCAAGGGCGAAGGGTGTAAGGGCGAAGGGTGTAAGGGCGAAGGGTGTAAGGGCGAAGGGTGTAAGGGCGAAGGGTGTAAGGGTGAAGGGTGTAAGGGTGTAAGGGTGAAGGGTGTAAGGGTGAAGGGTGTAAGGGTGAAGGGTGTAAGGGTGAAGGGTGTAAGGGTGAAGGGTGTAAGGGTGAAGGGTGTAAGGGTGAAGGGTGTAAGGGTGAAGGGTGTAAGGGTGAAGGGTGTAAGGGTGAAGGGTGTAAGGGTGAAGGGTGTAAGGGTGAAGGGTGTAAGGGTGAAGGGTGTAAGGGTGAAGGGTGTAAGGGTGAAGGGTGTAAGGGTGTAAGGGTGAAGGGTGTAAGGGTGAAGGGTGTAAGGGTGAAGGGTGTAAGGGTGAAGGGTGTAAGGGTGAAGGGTGTAAGGGTGAAGGGTGTAAGGGTGAAGGGTGTAAGGGTGAAGGGTGTAAGGGTGAAGGGTGTAAGGGTGAAGGGTGTAAGGGTGAAGGGTGTAAGGGTGAAGGGTGTAAGGGTGAAGGGTGTAAGGGTGAAGGGTGTAAGGGTGAGGGGTGTAAGGGTGAAGGGTGAAGGGTGTAAGGGTGAAGGGTGTAAGGGTGAAGTGTGTAAGGGTGAAGGGTGTAAGGGTGAAGGGTGTAAGGGTGAAGGGTGTAAGGGTGAAGGGTGTAACGGTGAAGGGTGTAAGGGTGAAAGGGTGAAGGGTGTAAGGGTGAAGGGTGTAAGGGTGAAGGGTGTAAGGGTGAAGGGTGTAAGGGTGAAGGGTGTAAGGGTGAAGGGTGTAAGGGTGAAGGGTGTAAGGTTGAAGGGTGTAAGGGTGAAGGGTGTAAGGGTGAAGGGTGTAAGGGTGAAGGGTGTAAGGGTGAAGGGTGTAAGGGTGAAGGGTGTAAGGGTGAAGGGTGTAAGGGTGAAGGGTGTAAGGGTGAAGGGTGTAAGGGTGAAGGGTGTAAGGGTGAAGGGTGTAAGGGTGAAGGGTGTAAGGGTGTAAGGGTGAAGGGTGTAAGGGTGAAGGGTGTAAGGGTGAAGGGTGTAAGGGTGAAGGGTGTAAGGGTGAAGGGTGTAAGGGTGAAGGGTGTAAGGGTGAAGGGTGTAAGGGTGAAGGGTGTAAGGGTGAAGGGTTCAAGGGTGAAGGGTGTAAGGGTGAAGGGTGTAAGGGTGAAGGGTGTAAGGGTGAAGGGTGTAAGGGTGAAGGGTGTAAGGGTGAAGGGTGTAAGGGTGAAGGGTGTAAGGGTGTAAGGGTGAAGGGTGTAAGGGTGAAGGGTGTAAGGGTGAAGGGTGTAAGGGTGAAGGGTGTAAGGGTGAAGGGTGTAAGGGTGAAGGGTGTAAGGGTGAAGGGTGTAAGGGTGAAGGGTGTAAGGGTGAAGGGTGTAAGGGTGAAGGGTGTAAGGGCGAAGGGTGTAAGGGCGAAGGGTGTAAGGGCGAAGGGTGTAAGGGCGAAGGGTGTAAGGGCGAAGGGTGTAAGGGCGAAGGGTGTAAGGGCGAAGGGTGTAAGGGTGCAAGGGCGAAGGGTGCAAGGGTAAATGGTGCAAGGGTAAAGGGTGCAAGGGTAAAGGGTGCAAGGTTAAAGGGTGCAAGGTTAAAGGGTGCAAGGGTAAAGGGTGCAAGGGTAAAGGGTGCAAGGGTAAAGGGTGCAAGTGTAAAGGGTGCAAGGGTAAAGGGTAAAGGGTGCAAGGGTAAAGCGTGCAAGGGCGAAGGGTGCAAGGGCGAAGGGTGCAAGGGCGAAGGGTGCAAGGGCGAAGGGTGCAAGGGCGAAGGGTGCAAGGGCGAAGGGTGCAAGGGTAAAGGCTGCAAGGGAAAAGGGTGCAAGGGTGAAGGGTGCAAGGGTGAAGGGTGCAAGGGTGAAGGGTGCAAGGGTGAAGGGTGCAAGGGTGAAGGGTGCAAGTGTGAAGGGTGCAAGGGTGAAGGGTGCAAGGGTGAAGGGTGCAAGGGCGAAGGGTGCAAGGGCGAAGGGTGCAAGGGCGAAGGGTGCAAGGGCGAAGGGTGCAAGGGCGAAGGGTGCAAGGGCGAAGGGTGCAAGGGCGAAGGGTGCAAGGGCGAAGGGTGCAAGGGCGAAGGGTGCAAGGGCGAAGGGTGCAAGGGTGAAGGTTGCAAGGGTGAAGGGTGCAAGGGTGAAGGGTGCAAGGGTGAAGGGTGCAAGGGTGAAGGGTGCAAGGGTGAAGGGTGCAAGGGTGAAGGGTGCAGGGGTGAAGGGTGCAAGGGTGAAGGGTGCAAGGGTGAAGGGTGCAAGGGCGAAGGGTGTAAGGGTGAAGGGTGTAAGGGTGAAGGGTGTAAGGGTGAAGGGTGTAAGGGTGAAGGGTGTAAGGGTGAAGGGTGTAAGGGTGAAGGGTGTAAGGGTGAAGGGTGTAAGGGTGAAGGGTGCAAGGGTGAAGGGTGTAAGGGTGAAGGGTGCAAGGGTGAAGGGTGCAAGGGTGAAGGGTGCAGGGGTGAAGGGTGCAAGGGTGAAGGGTGCAAGGGTGAAGGGTGCAAGGGTGAAGGGTGCAAGGGTGAAGGGTGCAAGGGTGAAGGGTGCAAGGGGGAAGGGTGCAAGGGCGAAGGGTGCAAGGGCGAAGGGTGCAAGGGCGAAGGGTGCAAGGGTGAAGGGTGCAAGGGTGAAGGGTGCAAGGGTGAAGGGTGCAAGGGCGAAGGGTGCAAGGGCGAAGGGTGCAAGGGCGAAGGGTGCAAGGGCGAAGGGTGCAAGGGTGAAGGTTGCAAGGGTGAAGGGTGCAAGGGTGAAGGGTGCAAGGGTGAAGGGTGCAAGGGTGAAGGGTGCAAGGGTGAAGGGTGCAAGGGTGAAGGGTGCAGGGGTGAAGGGTGCAAGGGTGAAGGGTGCAAGGGTGAAGGGTGCAAGGGCGAAGGGTGTAAGGGTGAAGGGTGTAAGGGTGAAGGGTGTAAGGGTGAAGGGTGTAAGGGTGAAGGGTGTAAGGGTGAAGGGTGTAAGGGTGAAGGGTGTAAGGGTGAAGGGTGTAAGGGTGAAGGGTGTAAGGGTGAAGGGTGCAAGGGTGAAGGGTGTAAGGGTGAAGGGTGCAAGGGTGAAGGGTGCAAGGGTGAAGGGTGCAAGGGTGAAGGGTGCAAGGGTGAAGGGTGCAAGGGTGAAGGGTGCAGGGGTGAAGGGTGCAAGGGTGAAGGGTGCAAGGGTGAAGGGTGCAAGGGCGAAGGGTGCAAGGGCGAAGGGTGCAAGGGCGAAGGGTGTAAGGGCGAAGGGTGTAAGGGTGAGGGGTGTAAGGGTGAAGGGTGAAGGGTGTAAGGGTGAAGGGTGTAAGGGTGAAGTGTGTAAGGGTGAAGGGTGTAAGGGTGAAGGGTGTAAGGGTGAAGGGTGTAAGGGTGAAGGGTGTAAGGGTGAAGGGTGTAAGGGTGTAAGGGTGAAGGGTGTAAGGGTGAAGGGTGTAAGGGTGAAGGGTGTAAGGGTGAAGGGTGTAAGGATGAAGGGTGTAAGGGTGAAGGGTGTAAGGGTGAAGGGTGTAAGGGTGAAGGGTGTAAGGGTGAAGGGTGTAAGGGTGTAAGGGTGAAGGGTGTAAGGGTGAAGGGTGTAAGGGTGAAGGGTGTAAGGGTGAAGGGTGTAAGGGTGAAGGGTGTAAGGGTGAAGGGTGTAAGGGTGAAGGGTGTAAGGGTGAAGGGTGTAAGGGTGAAGGGTGTAAGGGTGAAGGGTGTAAGGGTGAAGGGTGTAAGGGTGAAGGGTGTAAGGGTGAAGGGTGTAAGGGTGAGGGGTGTAAGGGTGAAGGGTGAAGGGTGTAAGGGTGAAGGGTGTAAGGGTGAAGTGTGTAAGGGTGAAGGGTGTAAGGGTGAAGGGTGTAAGGGTGAAGGGTGTAAGGGTGAAGGGTGTAACGGTGAAGGGTGTAAGGGTGAAAGGGTGAAGGGTGTAAGGGTGAAGGGTGTAAGGGTGAAGGGTGTAAGGGTGAAGGGTGTAAGGGTGAAGGGTGTAAGGGTGAAGGGTGTAAGGGTGAAGGGTGTAAGGTTGAAGGGTGTAAGGGTGAAGGGTGTAAGGGTGAAGGGTGTAAGGGTGAAGGGTGTAAGGGTGAAGGGTGTAAGGGTGAAGGGTGTAAGGGTGAAGGGTGTAAGGGTGAAGGGTGTAAGGGTGAAGGGTGTAAGGGTGAAGGGTGTAAGGGTGAAGGGTGTAAGGGTGTAAGGGTGAAGGGTGTAAGGGTGAAGGGTGTAAGGGTGAAGGGTGTAAGGGTGAAGGGTGTAAGGGTGAAGGGTGTAAGGGTGAAGGGTGTAAGGGTGAAGGGTGTAAGGGTGAAGGGTTCAAGGGTGAAGGGTGTAAGGGTGAAGGGTGTAAGGGTGAAGGGTGTAAGGGTGAAGGGTGTAAGGGTGAAGGGTGTAAGGGTGAAGGGTGTAAGGGTGAAGGGTGTAAGGGTGAAGGGTGTAAGGGTGTAAGGGTGAAGGGTGTACGGGTGAAGGGTGTAAGGGTGAAGGGTGTAAGGGTGAAGGGTGTAAGGGTGAAGGGTGTAAGGGTGAAGGGTGTAAGGGTGAAGGGTGTAAGGGTGAAGGGTGTAAGGGTGAAGGGTGTAAGGGTGAAGGGTGTAAGGGTGAAGGGTGTAAGGGTGAAGGGTGTAAGGGCGAAGGGTGTAAGGGCGAAGGGTGTAAGGGCGAAGGGTGTAAGGGCGAAGGGTGTAAGGGCGAAGGGTGTAAGGGCGAAGGGTGTAAGGGCGAAGGGTGTAAGGGTGCAAGGGCGAAGGGTGCAAGGGTAAAGGGTGCAAGGGTAAAGGGTGCAAGGGTAAAGGGTGCAAGGTTAAAGGGTGCAAGGTTAAAGGGTGCAAGGGTAAAGGGTGCAAGGGTAAAGGGTGCAAGGGTAAAGGGTGCAAGTGTAAAGGGTGCAAGGGTAAAGGGTAAAGGGTGCAAGGGTAAAGCGTGCAAGGGCGAAGGGTGCAAGGGCGAAGGGTGCAAGGGCGAAGGGTGCAAGGGCGAAGGGTGCAAGGGCGAAGGGTGCAAGGGCGAAGGGTGCAAGGGTAAAGGCTGCAAGGGAAAAGGGTGCAAGGGTGAAGGGTGCAAGGGTGAAGGGTGCAAGGGTGAAGGGTGCAAGGGTGAAGGGTGCAAGGGTGAAGGGTGCAAGTGTGAAGGGTGCAAGGGTGAAGGGTGCAAGGGTGAAGGGTGCAAGGGCGAAGGGTGCAAGGGCGAAGGGTGCAAGGGCGAAGGGTGCAAGGGCGAAGGGTGCAAGGGCGAAGGGTGCAAGGGCGAAGGGTGCAAGGGCGAAGGGTGCAAGGGCGAAGGGTGCAAGGGCGAAGGGTGCAAGAGCGAAGGGTGCAAGAGCGAAGGGTGCAAGGGCGAAGGGTGCAAGGGCGAAGGGTGCAAGGGCGAAGGGTGTAAGGGTGAAGGGTGTAAGGGTGAAGGGTGTAAGGGTGTAAGGGTGAAGGGTGTAAGGGTGAAGGGTGTAAGGGTGAAGGGTGTAAGGGTGAAGGGTGTAAGGGTGAAGGGTGTAAGGGTGAAGGGTGTAAGGGTGAAGGGTGTAAGGGTGAAGGGTGTAAGGGTGAAGGGTGTAAGGGTGAAGGGTGTAAGGGTGAAGGGTGTAAGGGTGAAGGGTGTAAGGGTGAAGGGTGTAAGGGTGAAGGGTGTAAGGGCGAAGGGTGTAAGGGCGAAGGGTGCAAGGGCGAAGGGTGCAAGGGTGAAGGGTGCAAGGGTGAAGGGTGCAAGGGTGAAGGGTGCAAGGGCGAAGGGTGCAAGGGCGAAGGGTGCAAGGGCGATGGGTGCAAGGGCGAAGGGTGCAAGGGCGAAGGGTGCAAGGGTGAAGGGTGCAAGGGTGAAGGGTGCAAGGGTGAAGGGTGCAAGGGTGAAGGGTGCAAGGGTGAAGGGTGCAAGGGCGAAGGGTGCAAGGGCGAAGGGTGCAAGGGCGAAGGGTGCAAGGGCGAAGGGTGCAAGGGCGAAGGGTGCAAGGGCGAAGGGTGCAAGGGCGAAGGGTGCAAGGGCGAAGGGTGCAAGGGCGAAGGGTGCAAGGGCGAAGGGTGCAAGGGCGATGGGTGCAAGGGCGAAGGGTGCAAGGGCGAAGGGTGCAAGGGCGAAGGGTGCAAGGGCGAAGGGTGCAAGGGCGAAGGGTGCAAGGGCGAAGGGTGCAAGGGCGAAGGGTGTAAGGGCGAAGGGTGTAAGGGTGAAGGGTGTAAGGGTGTAAGGGTGAAGGGTGTAAGGGTGAAGGGTGTAAGGGTGAAGGGTGCAAGGGTGAAGGGTGCAAGGGTGAAGGGTGCAAGGGTGAAGGGTGCAGGGGTGAAGGGTGCAAGGGTGTAAGGGTGCAAGGGCGAAGGGTGCAAGGGTAAAGGGTGCAAGGGTAAAGGGTGCAAGGGTAAAGGGTGCAAGGTTAAAGGGTGCAAGGGTAAAGGGTGCAAGGGTAAAGGGTGCAAGGGTAAAGGGTGCAAGTGTAAAGGGTGCAAGGGTAAAGGGTAAAGGGTGCAAGGGTAAAGCGTGCAAGGGTAAAGGGTGCAAGGGCGAAGGGTGCAAGGGCGAAGGGTGCAAGGGCGAAGGGTGCAAGGGCGAAGGGTGCAAGGGCGAAGGGTGCAAGGGTAAAGGCTGCAAGGGAAAAGGGTGCAAGGGTGAAGGGTGCAAGGGTGAAGGGTGCAAGGGTGAAGGGTGCAAGGGTGAAGGGTGCAAGGGTGAAGGGTGCAAGTGTGAAGGGTGCAAGGGTGAAGGGTGCAAGGGCGAAGGGTGCAAGGGCGAAGGGTGCAAGGGCGAAGGGTGCAAGGGCGAAGGGTGCAAGGGCGAAGGGTGCAAGGGCGAAGGGTGCAAGGGTGAAGGGTGCAAGGGTGAAGGGTGTAAGGGTGAAGGGTGTAAGGGTGAAGGGTGTAAGGGTGAAGGGTGTAAGGGTGAAGGGTGTAAGGGTGAAGGGTGTAAGGGTGAAGGGTGCAAGGGCGAAGGGTGCAAGGGCGAAGGGTGCAAGGGCGAAGGGTGCAAGGGCGAAGGGTGCAAGGGCGAAGGGTGCAAGGGTGAAGGGTGCAAGGGTGAAGGGTGTAAGGGTGAAGGGTGTAAGGGTGAAGGGTGTAAGGGTGAAGGGTGTAAGGGTGAAGGGTGTAAGGGTGAAGGGTGTAAGGGTGAAGGGTGCAAGGGTGAAGGGTGCAAGGGTGAAGGGTGTAAGGGTGAAGGGTGTAAGGGTGAAGGGTGCAAGGGTGAAGGGTGCAAGGGTGAAGGGTGCAAGGGTGAAGGGTGCAAGGGTGAAGGGTGCAAGGGTGAAGGGTGCAGGGGTGAAGGGTGCAAGGGTGAAGGGTGCAAGGGTGAAGGGTGCAAGGGTGAAGGGTGCAAGTGTGAAGGGTGCAAGGGTGAAGGGTGCAAGGGCGAAGGGTGCAAGGGCGAAGGGTGCAAGGGTAAAGGCTGCAAGGGAAAAGGGTGCAAGGGTGAAGGGTGCAAGGTTAAAGGGTGCAAGGTTAAAGGGTGCAAGGGTAAAGGGTGCAAGGGTAAAGGGTGCAAGGGTAAAGGGTGCAAGTGTAAAGGGTGCAAGGGTAAAGGGTAAAGGGTGCAAGGGTAAAGCGTGCAAGGGTAAAGGGTGCAAGGGCGAAGGGTGCAAGGGCGAAGGGTGCAAGGGCGAAGGGTGCAAGGGCGAAGGGTGCAAGGGCGAAGGGTGCAAGGGTAAAGGCTGCAAGGGAAAAGGGTGCAAGGGTGAAGGGTGCAAGGGTGAAGGGTGCAAGGGTGAAGGGTGCAAGGGTGAAGGGTGCAAGGGTGAAGGGTGCAAGTGTGAAGGGTGCAAGGGTGAAGGGTGCAAGGGTGAAGGGTGCAAGGGCGAAGGGTGCAAGGGCGAAGGGTGCAAGGGCGAAGGGTGCAAGGGCGAAGGGTGCAAGGGCGAAGGGTGCAAGGGTGAAGGGTGCAAGGGTGAAGGGTGTAAGGGTGAAGGGTGTAAGGGTGAAGGGTGTAAGGGTGAAGGGTGTAAGGGTGAAGGGTGTAAGGGTGAAGGGTGTAAGGGTGAAGGGTGTAAGGGTGAAGGGTGTAAGGGTGAAGGGTGTAAGGGTGTAAGGGTGAAGGGTGTAAGGGTGAAGGGTGTAAGGGTGAAGGGTGTAAGGGTGAAGGGTGTAAGGGTGAAGGGTGTAAGGGTGAAGGGTGTAAGGGTGAAGGGTGTAAGGGTGAAGGGTGTAAGGGTGAAGGGTGTAAGGGTGAAGGGTGTAAGGGTGAAGGGTGTAAGGGTGAAGGGTGTAAGGGTGAAGGGTGTAAGGGTGAAGGGTGTAAGGGCGAAGGGTGTAAGGGCGAAGGGTGTAAGGGCGAAGGGTGCAAGGGCGAAGGGTGCAAGGGTGAAGGGTGCAAGGGTGAAGGGTGCAAGGGTGAAGGGTGCAAGGGCGAAGGGTGCAAGGGCGATGGGTGCAAGGGCGATGGGTGCAAGGGCGAAGGGTGCAAGGGCGAAGGGTGCAAGGGCGAAGGGTGCAAGGGCGAAGGGTGCAAGGGTGAAGGGTGCAAGGGCGAAGGGTGCAAGGGCGAAGGGTGCAAGGGCGAAGGGTGCAAGGGCGAAGGGTGCAAGGGCGAAGGGTGCAAGGGCGAAGGGTGCAAGGTTGAAGGGTGCAAGGTTGAAGGGTGCAAGGGTGAAGGGTGCAAGGGTGAAGGGTGCAAGGGCGAAGGGTGCAAGGGCGATGGGTGCAAGGGCGAAGGGTGCAAGGGCGAAGGGTGCAAGGGCGAAGGGTGCAAGGGCGAAGGGTGCAAGGGCGAAGGGTGCAAGGGCGAAGGGTGCAAGGGCGAAGGGTGCAAGGGCGAAGGGTGCAAGGGCGAAGGGTGCAAGGGCGAAGGGTGCAAGAGCGAAGGGTGCAAGAGCGAAGGGTGCAAGGGCGAAGGGTGCAAGGGCGAAGGGTGCAAGGGCGAAGGGTGCAAGGGCGAAGGGTGCAAGGGCGAAGGGTGCAAGGGCGAAGGGTGCAAGGGCGAAGGGTGCAAGGGCGAAGGGTGCAAGGGCGAAGGGTGCAAGGGCGAAGGGTGCAAGGGCGATGGGTGCAAGGGCGAAGGGTGCAAGGGCGAAGGGTGCAAGGGCGAAGGGTGCAAGGGCGAAGGGTGCAAGGGCGAAGGGTGCAAGGGCGAAGGGTGCAAGGGCGAAGGGTGTAAGGGCGAAGGGTGTAAGGGCGAAGGGTGTAAGGGCGAAGGGTGTAAGGGCGAAGGGTGTAAGGGCGAAGGGTGTAAGGGCGAAGGGTGGAAGGGCGAAGGGTGCAAGGGCGAAGGGTGCAAGGGCGAAGGGTGCAAGGGCGAAGGGTGTAAGGGCGAAGGGTGCAAGGGCGAAGGGTGCAAGGGCGAAGGGTGCAAGGGCGAAGGGTGCAAGGGCGAAGGGTGCAAGGGCGAAGGGTGCAAGGGCGAAGGGTGCAAGGGCGAAGGGTGCAAGGGCGAAGGGTGCAAGGGCGAAGGGTGCAAGGGCGATGGGTGCAAGGGCGAAGGGTGCAAGGGCGAAGGGTGCAAGGGCGAAGGGTGCAAGGGCGATGGGTGCAAGGGCGAAGGGTGCAAGGGCGAAGGGTGCAAGGGCGAAGGGTGCAAGGGCGAAGGGTGCAAGGGCGAAGGGTGCAAGGGCGAAGGGTGCAAGGGCGAAGGGTGTAAGGGCGAAGGGTGTAAGGGCGAAGGGTGTAAGGGCGAAGGGTGTAAGGGCGAAGGGTGTAAGGGCGAAGGGTGTAAGGGCGAAGGGTGTAAGGGCGAAGGGTGGAAGGGCGAAGGGTGCAAGGGCGAAGGGTGCAAGGGCGAAGGGTGCAAGGGCGAAGGGTGCAAGGGCGAAGGGTGCAAGGGCGAAGGGTGCAAGGGCGAAGGGTGCAAGGGCGAAGGGTGCAAGGGCGAAGGGTGCAAGGGCGAAGGGTGCAAGGGCGAAGGGTGCAAGGGCGAAGGGTGCAAGGGCGAAGGGTGCAAGGGCGAAGGGTGCAAGGGCGAAGGGTGCAAGGGCGAAGGGTGCAAGGGCGATGGGTGCAAGGGCGAAGGGTGCAAGGGCGAAGGGTGCAAGGGCGAAGGGTGCAAGGGCGAAGGGTGCAAGGGCGAAGGGTGCAAGGGCGAAGGGTGCAAGGGCGAAGGGTGTAAGGGCGAAGGGTGTAAGGGCGAAGGGTGTAAGGGCGAAGGGTGTAAGGGCGAAGGGTGTAAGGGTGAAGGGTGTAAGGGTGTAAGGGTGAAGGGTGTAAGGGTGAAGGGTGTAAGGGTGAAGGGTGTAAGGGTGAAGGGTGTAAGGGTGAAGGGTGTAAGGGTGAAGGGTGTAAGGGTGAAGGGTGTAAGGGTGAAGGGTGTAAGGGTGAAGGGTGCAAGGGTGAAGGGTGCAAGGGTGAAGGGTGCAAGGGTGAAGGGTGCAAGGGTGAAGGGTGCAAGGGTGAAGGGTGCAAGGGTGAAGGGTGCAGGGGTGAAGGGTGCAAGGGTGAAGGGTGCAAGGGCGAAGGGTGCAAGGGCGAAGGGTGTAAGGGCGAAGGGTGTAAGGGCGAAGGGTGCAAGGGCGAAGGGTGTAAGGGCGAAGGGTGTAAGGGCGAAGGGTGTAAGGGCGAAGGGTGTAAGGGCGAAGGGTGTAAGGGCGAAGGGTGTAAGGGCGAAGGGTGGAAGGGCGAAGGGTGCAAGGGCGAAGGGTGCAAGGGCGAAGGGTGCAAGGGCGAAGGGTGCAAGGGCGAAGGGTGCAAGGGCGAAGGGTGCAAGGGCGAAGGGTGCAAGGGCGAAGGGTGCAAGGGCGAAGGGTGCAAGGGCGAAGGGTGCAAGGGCGAAGGGTGCAAGGGCGAAGGGTGCAAGGGCGAAGGGTGCAAGGGCGAAGGGTGCAAGGGCGAAGGGTGCAAGGGCGAAGGGTGCAAGGGCGAAGGGTGCAAGGGCGAAGGGTGCAAGGGCGATGGGTGCAAGGGCGAAGGGTGCAAGGGCGAAGGGTGCAAGGGCGAAGGGTGCAAGGGCGAAGGGTGCAAGGGCGAAGGGTGCAAGGGCGAAGGGTGCAAGGGCGAAGGGTGTAAGGGCGAAGGGTGTAAGGGCGAAGGGTGTAAGGGCGAAGGGTGTAAGGGCGAAGGGTGTAAGGGTGAAGGGTGTAAGGGTGTAAGGGTGAAGGGTGTAAGGGTGAAGGGTGTAAGGGTGAAGGGTGTAAGGGTGAAGGGTGTAAGGGTGAAGGGTGTAAGGGTGAAGGGTGTAAGGGTGAAGGGTGTAAGGGTGAAGGGTGTAAGGGTGAAGGGTGCAAGGGTGAAGGGTGCAAGGGTGAAGGGTGCAAGGGTGAAGGGTGCAAGGGTGAAGGGTGCAAGGGTGAAGGGTGCAAGGGTGAAGGGTGCAGGGGTGAAGGGTGCAAGGGTGAAGGGTGCAAGGGTGAAGGGTGCAAGGGTGAAGGGTGCAAGTGTGAAGGGTGCAAGGGTGAAGGGTGCAAGGGTGAAGGGTGCAAGGGCGAAGGGTGCAAGGGCGAAGGGTGCAAGGGCGAAGGGTGCAAGGGCGAAGGGTGCAAGGGCGAAGGGTGTAAGGGTGAAGGGTGTAAGGGTGAAGGGTGTAAGGGTGAAGGGTGTAAGGGTGAAGGGTGTAAGGGTGAAGGGTGTAAGGGTGTAAGGGTGAAGGGTGTAAGGGTGAAGGGTGTAAGGGTGAAGGGTGTAAGGGTGAAGGGTGTAAGGGTGAAGGGTGCAAGGGTGAAGGGTGCAAGGGTGAAGGGTGCAAGGGTGAAGGGTGCAAGGGTGAAGGGTGCAAGGGTGAAGGGTGCAAGGGGGAAGGGTGCAAGGGCGAAGGGTGCAAGGGCGAAGGGTGCAAGGGCGAAGGGTGCAAGGGCGAAGGGTGCAAGGGCGAAGGGTGCAAGGGTGAAGGGTGCAAGGGTGAAGGGTGCAAGGGTGAAGGGTGCAAGGGTAAAGGGTGCAAGGGTAAAGGGTGCAAGGGTAAAGGGTGCAAGTGTAAAGGGTGCAAGGGTAAAGGGTAAAGGGTGCAAGGGTAAAGCGTGCAAGGGTAAAGGGTGCAAGGGCGAAGGGTGCAAGGGCGAAGGGTGCAAGGGCGAAGGGTGCAAGGGCGAAGGGTGCAAGGGTAAAGGCTGCAAGGGAAAAGGGTGCAAGGGTGAAGGGTGCAAGGGTGAAGGGTGCAAGGGTGAAGGGTGCAAGGGTGAAGGGTGCAAGGGTGAAGGGTGCAAGTGTGAAGGGTGCAAGGGTGAAGGGTGCAAGGGTGAAGGGTGCAAGGGCGAAGGGTGCAAGGGCGAAGGGTGCAAGGGCGAAGGGTGCAAGTGCGAAGGGTGTAAGGGTGAAGGGTGTAAGGGTGAAGGGTGTAAGGGTGAAGGGTGTAAGGGTGAAGGGTGTAAGGGTGAAGGGTGTAAGGGTGTAAGGGTGAAGGGTGTAAGGGTGAAGGGTGTAAGGGTGAAGGGTGTAAGGGTGAAGGGTGTAAGGGTGAAGGGTGTAAGGGTGAAGGGTGTAAGGGTGAAGGGTGTAAGGGTGAAGGGTGTAAGGGTGAAGGGTGTAAGGGTGAAGGGTGTAAGGGTGAAGGGTGTAAGGGTGAAGGGTGTAAGGGTGAAGGGTGTAAGGGTGAAGGGTGTAAGGGTGAAGGGTGTAAGGGCGAAGGGTGTAAGGGCGAAGGGTGCAAGGGCGAAGGGTGCAAGGGTGAAGGGTGCAGGGGTGAAGGGTGCAAGGGTGAAGGGTGCAAGGGTGAAGGGTGCAAGGGTGAAGGGTGCAAGGGTGAAGGGTGCAAGGGGGAAGGGTGCAAGGGCGAAGGGTGCAAGGGCGAAGGGTGCAAGGGCGAAGGGTGCAAGGGTGAAGGGTGCAAGGGTGAAGGGAGCAAGGGTGAAGGGTGCAAGGGCGAAGGGTGCAAGGGCGAAGGGTGCAAGGGCGAAGGGTGCAAGGGCGAAGGGTGCAAGGGTGAAGGTTGCAAGGGTGAAGGGTGCAAGGGTGAAGGGTGCAAGGGTGAAGGGTGCAAGGGTGAAGGGTGCAAGGGTGAAGGGTGCAAGGGTGAAGGGTGCAGGGGTGAAGGGTGCAAGGGTGAAGGGTGCAAGGGTGAAGGGTGCAAGGGCGAAGGGTGCAAGGGCGAAGGGTGCAAGGGCGAAGGGTGTAAGGGTGAAGGGTGTAAGGGTGAGGGGTGTAAGGGTGAAGGGTGAAGGGTGTAAGGGTGAAGGGTGTAAGGGTGAAGTGTGTAAGGGTGAAGGGTGTAAGGGTGAAGGGTGTAAGGGTGAAGGGTGTAAGGGTGAAGGGTGTAAGGGTGAAGGGTGTAAGGGTGTAAGGGTGAAGGGTGTAAGGGTGAAGGGTGTAAGGGTGAAGGGTGTAAGGGTGAAGGGTGTAAGGGTGAAGGGTGTAAGGGTGAAGGGTGTAAGGGTGAAGGGTGTAAGGGTGAAGGGTGTAAGGGTGAAGGGTGTAAGGGTGAAGGGTGTAAGGGTGTAAGGGTGAAGGGTGTAAGGGTGAAGGGTGTAAGGGTGAAGGGTGTAAGGGTGAAGGGTGTAAGGGTGAAGGGTGTAAGGGTGAAGGGTGTAAGGGTGAAGGGTGTAAGGGTGAAGGGTGTAAGGGTGAAGGGTGTAAGGGTGAAGGGTGTAAGGGTGAAGGGTGCAAGGGTGAAGGGTGCAAGGGTGAAGGGTGCAAGGGTGAAGGTTGCAAGGGTGAAGGGTGCAAGGGTGAAGGGTGCAGGGGTGAAGGGTGCAAGGGTGAAGGGTGCAAGGGTGAAGGGTGCAAGGGCGAAGGGTGCAAGGGCGAAGGGTGCAAGGGCGAAGGGTGTAAGGGCGAAGGGTGTAAGGGTGAGGGGTGTAAGGGTGAAGGGTGAAGGGTGTAAGGGTGAAGGGTGTAAGGGTGAAGTGTGTAAGGGTGAAGGGTGTAAGGGTGAAGGGTGTAAGGGTGAAGGGTGTAAGGGTGAAGGGTGTAAGGGTGAAGGGTGTAAGGGTGTAAGGGTGAAGGGTGTAAGGGTGAAGGGTGTAAGGGTGAAGGGTGTAAGGGTGAAGGGTGTAAGGGTGAAGGGTGTAAGGGTGAAGGGTGTAAGGGTGAAGGGTGTAAGGGTGTAAGGGTGAAGGGTGTAAGGGTGAAGGGTGTAAGGGTGAAGGGTGTAAGGGTGAAGGGTGTAAGGGTGAAGGGTGTAAGGGTGAAGGGTGTAAGGGTGAAGGGTGTAAGGGTGAAGGGTGTAAGGGTGAAGGGTGTAAGGGTGAAGGGTGTAAGGGTGAAGGGTGTAAGGGTGAAGGGTGTAAGGGTGAAGGGTGTAAGGGTGAGGGGTGTAAGGGTGAAGGGTGAAGGGTGTAAGGGTGAAGGGTGTAAGGGTGAAGTGTGTAAGGGTGAAGGGTGTAAGGGTGAAGGGTGTAAGGGTGAAGGGTGTAAGGGTGAAGGGTGTAACGGTGAAGGGTGTAAGGGTGAAAGGGTGAAGGGTGAAAGGGTGAAGGGTGTAAGGGTGAAGGGTGTAAGGGTGAAGGGTGTAAGGGTGAAGGGTGTAAGGGTGAAGGGTGTAAGGGTGAAGGGTGTAAGGGTGAAGGGTGTAAGGGTGAAGGGTGTAAGGGTGAAGGGTGTAAGGGTGAAGGGTGTAAGGGTGAAGGGTGTAAGGGTGAAGGGTGTAAGGGTGAAGGGTGTAAGGGTGAAGGGTGTAAGGGTGAAGGGTGTAAGGGTGAAGGGTGTAAGGGTGAAGGGTGTAAGGGTGAAGGGTGTAAGGGTGAAGGGTGTAAGGGTGAAGGGTGTAAGGGTGAAGGGTGTAAGGGTGTAAGGGTGAAGGGTGTAAGGGTGAAGGGTGTAAGGGTGAAGGGTGTAAGGGTGAAGGGTGTAAGGGTGAAGGGTGTAAGGGTGAAGGGTGTAAGGGTGAAGGGTGTAAGGGTGAAGGGTTCAAGGGTGAAGGGTTCAAGGGTGAAGGGTGTAAGGGTGAAGGGTGTAAGGGTGAAGGGTGTAAGGGTGAAGGGTGTAAGGGTGAAGGGTGTAAGGGTGAAGGGTGTAAGGGTGAAGGGTGTAAGGGTGAAGGGTGTAAGGGTGAAGGGTGTAAGGGTGAAGGGTGTAAGGGTGAAGGGTGTAAGGGTGAAGGGTGTAAGGGTGAAGGGTGTAAGGGTGAAGGGTGTAAGGGTGAAGGGTGTAAGGGTGAAGGGTGTAAGGGTGAAGGGTGTAAGGGTGAAGGGTGTAAGGGTGAAGGGTGTAAGGGTGAAGGGTGTAAGGGTGAAGGGTGTAAGGGTGAAGGGTGTAAGGGTGAAGGGTGTAAGGGTGAAGGGTGTAAGGGTGAAGGGTGTAAGGGTGAAGGGTGTAAGGGTGAAGGGTGTAAGGGTGAAGGGTGTAAGGGTGAAGGGTGTAAGGGTGAAGGGTGTAAGGGTGAAGGGTGTAAGGGTGAAGGGTGTAAGGGCGAAGGGTGTAAGGGCGAAGGGTGTAAGGGCGAAGGGTGTAAGGGCGAAGGGTGTAAGGGCGAAGGGTGTAAGGGTGCAAGGGCGAAGGGTGCAAGGGTAAAGGGTGCAAGGGTAAAGGGTGCAAGGTTAAAGGGTGCAAGGTTAAAGGGTGCAAGGGTAAAGGGTGCAAGGGTAAAGGGTGCAAGGGTAAAGGGTGCAAGTGTAAAGGGTGCAAGGGTAAAGGGTAAAGGGTGCAAGGGTAAAGCGTGCAAGGGTAAAGGGTGCAAGGGCGAAGGGTGCAAGGGCGAAGGGTGCAAGGGCGAAGGGTGCAAGGGCGAAGGGTGCAAGGGCGAAGGGTGCAAGGGCGAAGGGTGCAAGGGTAAAGGCTGCAAGGGAGAAGGGTGCAAGGGTGAAGGGTGCAAGGGTGAAGGGTGCAAGGGTGAAGGGTGCAAGGGTGTAGGGTGCAAGGGTGAAGGGTGCAAGGGTGAAGGGTGCAAGGGCGAAGGGTGCAAGGGCGAAGGGTGCAAGGGCGAAGGGTGCAAGGGCGAAGGGTGCAAGGGCGAAGGGTGCAAGGGCGAAGGGTGTAAGGGTGAAGGGTGTAAGGGTGAAGGGTGTAAGGGTGAAGGGTGTAAGGGTGAAGGGTGTAAGGGTGAAGGGTGTAAGGGTGAAGGGTGTAAGGGTGAAGGGTGTAAGGGTGAAGTGTGTAAGGGTGAAGGGTGTAAGGGTGAAGGGTGTAAGGGTGAAGGGTGTAAGGGTGAAGGGTGTAAGGGTGAAGGGTGTAAGGGTGAAGGGTGTAAGGGTGTAAGGGTGAAGGGTGTAAGGGTGAAGGGTGTAAGGGTGAAGGGTGTAAGGGTGAAGGGTGTAAGGGTGAAGGGTGTAAGGGTGAAGGGTGTAAGGGTGAAGGGTGTAAGGGTGAAGGGTGTAAGGGTGAAGGGTGTAAGGGTGAAGGGTGTAAGGGTGTAAGGGTGAAGGGTGTAAGGGTGAAGGGTGTAAGGGTGAAGGGTGTAAGGGTGAAGGGTGTAAGGGTGAAGGGTGTAAGGGTGAAGGGTGTAAGGGTGAAGGGTGTAAGGGTGAAGGGTGTAAGGGTGAAGGGTGCAAGGGTGAAGGGTGCAAGGGTGAAGGGTGCAAGGGTGAAGGGTGCAAGGGTGAAGGGTGCAAGGGCGAAGGGTGCAAGGGCGAAGGGTGCAAGGGCGAAGGGTGTAAGGGCGAAGGGTGTAAGGGTGAGGGGTGTAAGGGTGAAGGGTGAAGGGTGTAAGGGTGAAGGGTGTAAGGGTGAAGTGTGTAAGGGTGAAGGGTGTAAGGGTGAAGGGTGTAAGGGTGAAGGGTGTAAGGGTGAAGGGTGTAAGGGTGAAGGGTGTAAGGGTGAAGGGTGTAAGGGTGTAAGGGTGAAGGGTGTAAGGGTGAAGGGTGTAAGGGTGAAGGGTGTAAGGGTGAAGGGTGTAAGGGTGAAGGGTGTAAGGGTGAAGGGTGTAAGGGTGTAAGGGTGAAGGGTGTAAGGGTGAAGGGTGTAAGGGTGAAGGGTGTAAGGGTGAAGGGTGTAAGGGTGAAGGGTGTAAGGGTGAAGGGTGTAAGGGTGAAGGGTGTAAGGGTGAAGGGTGTAAGGGTGAAGGGTGTAAGGGTGAAGGGTGTAAGGGTGAAGGGTGTAAGGGTGAAGGGTGTAAGGGTGAAGGGTGTAAGGGTGAGGGGTGTAAGGGTGAAGGGTGAAGGGTGTAAGGGTGAAGGGTGTAAGGGTGAAGTGTGTAAGGGTGAAGGGTGTAAGGGTGAAGGGTGTAAGGGTGAAGGGTGTAAGGGTGAAGGGTGTAACGGTGAAGGGTGTAAGGGTGAAAGGGTGAAGGGTGTAAGGGTGAAGGGTGTAAGGGTGAAGGGTGTAAGGGTGAAGGGTGTAAGGGTGAAGGGTGTAAGGGTGAAGGGTGTAAGGGTGAAGGGTGTAAGGGTGAAGGGTGTAAGGGTGAACGGTGTAAGGGTGAAGGGTGTAAGGGTGAAGGGTGTAAGGGTGAAGGGTGTAAGGGTGAAGGGTGTAAGGGTGAAGGGTGTAAGGGTGAAGGGTGTAAGGGTGAAGGGTGTAAGGGTGAAGGGTGTAAGGGTGAAGGGTGTAAGGGTGAAGGGTGTAAGGGTGTAAGGGTGAAGGGTGTAAGGGTGAAGGGTGTAAGGGTGAAGGGTGTAAGGGTGAAGGGTGTAAGGGTGAAGGGTGTAAGGGTGAAGGGTGTAAGGGTGAAGGGTGTAAGGGTGAAGGGTTCAAGGGTGAAGGGTGTAAGGGTGAAGGGTGTAAGGGTGAAGGGTGTAAGGGTGAAGGGTGTAAGGGTGAAGGGTGTAAGGGTGAAGGGTGTAAGGGTGAAGGGTGTAAGGGTGAAGGGTGTAAGGGTGAAGGGTGTAAGGGTGAAGGGTGTAAGGGTGAAGGGTGTAAGGGTGAAGGGTGTAAGGGTGAAGGGTGTAAGGGTGAAGGGTGTAAGGGTGAAGGGTGTAAGGGTGAAGGGTGTAAGGGTGAAGGGTGTAAGGGTGAAGGGTGTAAGGGTGAAGGGTGTAAGGGTGAAGGGTGTAAGGGTGAAGGGTGTAAGGGTGAAGGGTGTAAGGGTGAAGGGTGTAAGGGTGAAGGGTGTAAGGGTGAAGGGTGTAAGGGTGAAGGGTGTAAGGGTGAAGGGTGTAAGGGTGAAGGGTGTAAGGGTGAAGGGTGTAAGGGTGAAGGGTGTAAGGGCGAAGGGTGTAAGGGCGAAGGGTGTAAGGGCGAAGGGTGTAAGGGCGAAGGGTGTAAGGGCGAAGGGTGTAAGGGCGAAGGGTGTAAGGGTGCAAGGGCGAAGGGTGCAAGGGTAAAGGGTGCAAGGGTAAAGGGTGCAAGGGTAAAGGGTGCAAGGTTAAAGGGTGCAAGGTTAAAGGGTGCAAGGGTAAAGGGTGCAAGGGTAAAGGGTGCAAGGGTAAAGGGTGCAAGGGTAAAGGGTGCAAGTGTAAAGGGTGCAAGGGTAAAGGGTAAAGGGTGCAAGGGTAAAGCGTGCAAGGGTAAAGGGTGCAAGGGCGAAGGGTGCAAGGGCGAAGGGTGCAAGGGCGAAGGGTGCAAGGGCGAAGGGTGCAAGGGCGAAGGGTGCAAGGGTAAAGGCTGCAAGGGAAAAGGGTGCAAGGGTGAAGGGTGCAAGGGTGAAGGGTGCAAGGGTGAAGGGTGCAAGGGTGAAGGGTGCAAGGGTGAAGGGTGCAAGTGTGAAGGGTGCAAGGGTGAAGGGTGCAAGGGTGAAGGGTGCAAGGGCGAAGGGTGCAAGGGCGAAGGGTGCAAGGGCGAAGGGTGCAAGGGCGAAGGGTGCAAGGGCGAAGGGTGTAAGGGTGAAGGGTGTAAGGGTGAAGGGTGTAAGGGTGAAGGGTGTAAGGGTGAAGGGTGTAAGGGTGAAGGGTGTAAGGGTGAAGGGTGTAAGGGTGAAGGGTGTAAGGGTGAAGGGTGTAAGGGTGAAGGGTGTAAGGGTGAAGGGTGTAAGGGTGAAGGGTGTAAGGGTGTAAGGGTGAAGGGTGTAAGGGTGAAGGGTGTAAGGGTGAAGGGTGTAAGGGTGAAGGGTGTAAGGGTGAAGGGTGTAAGGGTGAAGGGTGTAAGGGTGAAGGGTGTAAGGGTGAAGGGTGTAAGGGTGAAGGGTGTAAGGGTGAAGGGTGTAAGGGTGAAGGGTGTAAGGGTGAAGGGTGTAAGGGTGAAGGGTGTAAGGGTGAAGGGTGTAAGGGTGAAGGGTGTAAGGGCGAAGGGAGTAAGGGCGAAGGGTGCAAGGGCGAAGGGTGCAAGGGCGAAGGGTGCAAGGGTGAAGGGTGCAAGGGTGAAGGGTGCAAGGGCGAAGGGTGCAAGGGCGAAGGGTGCAAGGGCGATGGGTGCAAGGGCGAAGGGTGCAAGGGCGAAGGGTGCAAGGGTGAAGGGTGCAAGGGTGAAGGGTGCAAGGGTGAAGGGTGCAAGGGTGAAGGGTGCAAGGGCGAAGGGTGCAAGGGCGAAGGGTGCAAGGGCGAAGGGTGCAAGGGCGAAGGGTGCAAGGGCGAAGGGTGCAAGTGCGAAGGGTGCAAGGTTGAAGGGTGCAAGGTTGAAGGGTGCAAGGGTGAAGGGTGCAAGGGTGAAGGGTGCAAGGGCGAAGGGTGCAAGGGCGATGGGTGCAAGGGCGAAGGGTGCAAGGGCGAAGGGTGCAAGGGCGAAGGGTGCAAGGGCGAAGGGTGCAAGGGTGAAGGGTGTAAGGGTGAAGGGTGTAAGGGTGAAGGGTGTAAGGGTGAAGGGTGCAAGGGCGAAGGGTGCAAGGGCGAAGGGTGCAAGGGCGCAAGGGTGCAAGGGTAAAGGGTGCAAGGTAAAGGGTGCAAGGGTAAAGGTTGCAGGGGTAAAGGGTGCAGGGGTAAAGGGTGCAGGGGTAAAGGGTGCAAGGGTAAAGGGTGCAAGGGCGAAGGGTGCAAGGGCGAAAGGTGCAAGGGCAAAGGGTGCAAGGGCGAAGGGTGCAAGGGCGAAGGGTGCAAGGGCGAAGGGTGCAAGGGCGAAGGGTGTAAGGGCGAAGGGTGTAAGGGCGAAGGGTGTAAGGGC
This sequence comes from Andrena hattorfiana, assembly GCA_944738655.2. NCBI lineage: Eukaryota > Metazoa > Arthropoda > Insecta > Hymenoptera > Andrenidae > Andrena > Andrena hattorfiana. The sequence continues at coordinate 40,310,210 of OX122890.1, read as the reverse complement.
GAAGGGTGTAAGGGTGAAGGGTGCAAGGGCGAAGGGTGCAAGGGCGAAGGGTGCAAGGTTGAAGGGCGCAAGGTTGAAGGGTGCAAGGTTGAAGGGTGCAAGGGTGAAGGGTGTAAGGGTGAAGGGTGTAAGGGTGAAGGGTGTAAGGGTGAAGGGTGTAAGGGTGAAGGGTGTAAGGGTGAAGGGTGCAAGGGTGAAGGGTGTAAGGGTGAAGGGTGTAAGGGTGAAGGGTGCAAGGGCGATGGGTGCAAGGGCGAAGGGTGCAAGGGCGAAGGGTGCAAGGGCGAAGGGTGTAAGGGCGAAGGGTGTAAGGGCGAAGGGTGTAAGGGCGAAGGGTGTAAGGGCGAAGGGTGTAAGGGCGAAGGGTGCAAGGGCGTAGGGTGTAAGGGCGAAGGGTGTAAGGGCGAAGGGTGCAAGGGCGAAGGGTGCAAGGGCGAAGGGTGCAAGGGCGAAGGGTGCAAGGGCGAAGGGTGCAAGGGCGAAGGGTGCAAGGGCGAAGGGTGCAAGGGCGAAGGGTGTAAGGGCGAAGGGTGTAAGGGCGAAGGGTGGAAGGGCGAAGGGTGTAAGGGCGAAGGGTGCAAGGGCGTAGGGTGCAAGGGTGAAGGGTGCAAGGGCGAAGGGTGCAAGGGAGAAGGGTGCAAGAGCGAAGGGTGCAAGAGCGAAGGGTGCAAGAGCGAAGGGTGCAAGGGCGAAGGGAGCAAGGGCGAAGGGTGCAAGGGCGAAGGGTGCAAGGGCGAAGGGTGCAAGGGCGAAGGGTGCAAGGGCGAAGGGTGCAAGAGCGAAGGGTGCAAGAGCGAAGGGTGCAAGGGCGAAGGGTGCAAGGGCGATGGGTGCAAGGGCGAAGGGTGCAAGGGCGAAGGGTGCAAGGGCGAAGGGTGTAAGGGCGAAGGGTGCAAGGGCGTAGGGTGTAAGGGCGAAGGGTGTAAGGGCGAAGGGTGCAAGGGCGAAGGGTGCAAGGGCGAAGGGTGCAAGGGCGAAGGGTGCAAGGGCGAAGGGTGCAAGGGCGAAGGGTGCAAGGGCGAAGGGTGCAAGGGCGAAGGGTGCAAGGGCGAAGGGTGTAAGGGCGAAGGGTGGAAGGGCGAAGGGTGCAAGGGCGAAGGGTGCAAGGGCGAAGGGTGTAAGCGCGAAGGGTGGAAGGGCGAAGGGTGTAAGGGCGAAGGGTGCAAGGGCGTAGGGTGCAAGGGTGAAGGGTGCAAGGGCGAAGGGTGCAAGGGAGAAGGGTGCAAGAGCGAAGGGTGCAAGAGCGAAGGGTGCAAGGGCGAAGGGTGGAAGGGCGAAGGGTGCAAGGGCGAAGGGTGCAAGGGCGAAGGGTGCAAGGGCGAAGGGTGCAAGGGCGAAGGGTGCAAGGGCGAAGGGTGCAAGGGCGAAGGGTGCAAGGGCGAAGGGTGTAAGGGCGAAGGGTGTAAGGGCGAAGGGTGGAAGGGCGAAGGGTGTAAGGGCGAAGGGTGCAAGGGCGTAGGGTGCAAGGGCGAAGGGTGTAAGGGCGAAGGGTGCAAGGGCGTAGGGTGTAAGGGCGAAGGGTGTAAGGGCGAAGGGTGCAAGGGCGAAGGGTGCAAGGGCGAAGGGTGCAAGGGCGAAGGGTGCAAGGGCGAAGGGTGCAAGGGCGAAGGGTGCAAGGGCGAAGGGTGCAAGGGCGAAGGGTGTAAGGGCGAAGGGTGGAAGGGCGAAGGGTGCAAGGGCGAAGGGTGCAAGGGCGAAGGGTGTAAGCGCGAAGGGTGGAAGGGCGAAGGGTGTAAGGGCGAAGGGTGCAAGGGCGTAGGGTGCAAGGGTGAAGGGTGCAAGGGCGAAGGGTGCAAGGGAGAAGGGTGCAAGAGCGAAGGGTGCAAGAGCGAAGGGTGCAAGGGCGAAGGGTGCAAGGGCGAAGGGTGCAAGGGCGAAGGGTGCAAGGGCGAAGGGTGCAAGAGCGAAGGGTGCAAGAGCGAAGGGTGCAAGGGCGAAGGGTGCAAGGGCGATGGGTGCAAGGGCGAAGGGTGCAAGGGCGAAGGGTGCAAGGGCGAAGGGTGTAAGGGCGAAGGGTGTAAGGGCGAAGGGTGTAAGGGCGAAGGGTGTAAGGGCGAAGGGTGCAAGGGCGTAGGGTGTAAGGGCGAAGGGTGTAAGGGCGAAGGGTGCAAGGGCGAAGGGTGCAAGGGCGAAGGGTGCAAGGGCGAAGGGTGCAAGGGCGAAGGGTGCAAGGGCGAAGGGTGCAAGGGCGAAGGGTGCAAGGGCGAAGGGTGCAAGGGCGTAGGGTGCAAGGGCGAAGGGTGCAAGGGCGAAGGGTGCAAGGGCGAAGGGTGCAAGGGCGAAGGGTGCAAGGGCGAAGGGTGCAAGGGCGAAGGGTGCAAGGGCGAAGGGTGCAAGGGCGAAGGGTGCAAGGGCGAAGGGTGCAAGGGCGAAGGGTGCAAGGGCGAAGGGTGCAAGGGCGAAGGGTGCAAGGGCGAAGGGTGCAAGGGCGAAGGGTGCAAGGGCGATGGGTGCAAGGGCGAAGGGTGCAAGGGCGAAGGGTGCAAGGGCGAAGGGTGCAAGGGCGAAGGGTGTAAGGTTGAAGGGTGTAAGGATGAAGGGTGTAAGGGTGAAGGGCGTAAGGGTGAAGGGTGCAAGGGCGAAGGGTGCAAGGGCGAAGGGTGCAAGGGCAATGGGTGCAAGGGCGAAGGGTGCAAGGGCGAAGGGTGCAAGGGCGAAGGGTGCAAGGGCGAAGGGTGCAAGGGCGAAGGGTGCAAGGTTGAAGGGTGCAAGGTTGAAGGGTGCAAGGTTGAAGGGTGCAAGGGTGAAGGGTGTAAGGGTGAAGGGTGTAAGGGTGAAGGGTGTAAGGGTGAAGGGTGTAAGGGTGAAGGGTGTAAGGGTGAAGGGTGCAAGGGTGAAGGGTGCAAGGGTGAAGGGTGTAAGGGTGAAGGGTGCAAGGGCGATGGGTGCAAGGGCGAAGGGTGCAAGGGCGAAGGGTGCAAGGGCGAAGGGTGCAAGGGCGAAGGGTGTAAGGGCGAAGGGTGTAAGGGTGAAGGGTGTAAGGGTGAAGGGTGTAAGGGTGAAGGGTGTAAGGGTGAAGGGTGTAAGGGTGAAGGGTGTAAGGGTGAAGGGTGTAAGGGTGAAGGGTGTAAGGGTGAAGGGTGTAAGGGTGAAGGGTGTAAGGGTGAAGGGTGTAAGGGCGAAGGGTGTAAGGGCGAAGGGTGTAAGGGCGAAGGGTGCAAGGGTGAAGGGTGTAAGGGTGAAGGGTGTAAGGGTGAAGGGTGTAAGGGTGAAGCGTGTAAGGGTGAAGGGTGTAAGGGTGAAGGGTGTAAGGGTGAAGGGTGTAAGGGTGAAGGGTGTAAGGGTGAAGGGTGTAAGGGTGAAGGGTGTAAGGGTGAAGGGTGTAAGGGTGAAGGGTGTAAGGGTGAAGGGTGTAAGGGTGAAGGGTGTAAGGGTGAAGGGTGTAAGGGTGAAGGGTGTAAGGGTGAAGGGTGTAAGGGTGAAGGGTGTAAGGGCGAAGGGTGTAAGGGCGAAGGGTGCAAGGTTGAAGGGTGCAAGGTTGAAGGGTGCAAGGTTGAAGGGTGCAAGGTTGAAGGGTGCAAGGGGGAAGGGTGCAAGGGCGAAGGGTGCAAGGGCGAAGGGTGCAAGGGTGAAGGGTGCAAGGGTGAAGGGTGCAAGGGCGAAGGGTGCAAGGGCGAAGGGTGCAAGGGCGAAGGGTGCAAGGGCGCAAGGGTGCAAGGGTAAAGGGTGCAAGGTAAAGGGTGCAAGGGTAAAGGTTGCAGGGGTAAAGGGTGCAGGGGTAAAGGGTGCAGGGGTAAAGGGTGCAAGGGTAAAGGGTGCAAGGGCGAAGGGTGCAAGGGCGAAAGGTGCAAGGGCGAAGGGTGCAAGGGTGAAGGGTGCAAGGGCGAAGGGTGCAAGGGCGAAGGGTGCAAGGGCGAAGGGTGCAAGGGCGAAGGGTGCAAGGGCGAAGGGTGCAAGGGCGAAGGGTGCAAGGGCGAAGGGTGCAAGGGCGAAGGGTGCAAGGGCGAAGGGTGCAAGGGCGAAGGGTGCAAGGGCGAAGGGTGCAAGGGCGAAGGGTGCAAGGGCGAAGGGTGCAAGGGCGAAGGGTGCAAGGGCGAAGGGTGCAAGGGCGAAGGGTGCAAGGGTGAAGGGTGCAAGGGTGAAGGGTGCAAGGGCGAAGGGTGCAAGGGCGAAGGGTGCAAGGGCGAAGGGTGCAAGGGCGCAAGGGTGCAAGGGTAAAGGGTGCAAGGTAAAGGGTGCAAGGGTAAAGGTTGCAGGGGTAAAGGGTGCAGGGGTAAAGGGTGCAGGGGTAAAGGGTGCAAGGGTAAAGGGTGCAAGGGCGAAGGGTGCAAGGGCGAAAGGTGCAAGGGCGAAGGGTGCAAGGGCGAAGGGTGCAAGGGCGAAGGGTGCAAGGGCGAAGGGTGCAAGGGCGAAGGGTGCAAGGGCGAAGGGTGCAAGGGCGAAGGGTGTAAGGGCGAAGGGTGTAAGGGCGAAGGGTGTAAGGGTGAAGGGTGTAAGGGTGAAGGGTGCAAGGGCGAAGGGTGCAAGGGCGAAGGGTGTAAGGGCGAAGGGTGTAAGGGCGAAGGGTGTAAGGGTGAAGGGTGTAAGGGTGAAGGGTGCAAGGGCGAAGGGTGCAAGGGCGAAGGGTGCAAGGTTGAAGGGTGCAAGGTTGAAGGGTGCAAGGTTGAAGGGTGCAAGGGTGAAGGGTGTAAGGGTGAAGGGTGTAAGGGTGAAGGGTGTAAGGGTGAAGGGTGTAAGGGTGAAGGGTGTAAGGGTGAAGGGTGCAAGGGTGAAGGGTGCAAGGGTGAAGGGTGTAAGGGTGAAGGGTGCAAGGGCGATGGGTGCAAGGGCGAAGGGTGCAAGGGCGAAGGGTGCAAGGGCGAAGGGTGTAAGGGCGAAGGGTGTAAGGGCGAAGGGTGTAAGGGCGAAGGGTGTAAGGGCGAAGGGTGTAAGGGCGAAGGGTGTAAGGGCGAAGGGTGCAAGGGCGTAGGGTGTAAGGGCGAAGGGTGTAAGGGCGAAGGGTGCAAGGGCGAAGGGTGCAAGGGCGAAGGGTGCAAGGGCGAAGGGTGCAAGGGCGAAGGGTGCAAGGGCGAAGGGTGCAAGGGCGAAGGGTGCAAGGGCGAAGGGTGTAAGGGCGAAGGGTGTAAGGGCGAAGGGTGGAAGGGCGAAGGGTGTAAGGGCGAAGGGTGCAAGGGCGTAGGGTGCAAGGGTGAAGGGTGCAAGGGCGAAGGGTGCAAGGGAGAAGGGTGCAAGAGCGAAGGGTGCAAGAGCGAAGGGTGCAAGAGCGAAGGGTGCAAGGGCGAAGGGTGCAAGGGCGAAGGGTGCAAGGGCGAAGGGTGCAAGGGCGAAGGGTGCAAGGGCGAAGGGTGCAAGGGCGAAGGGTGCAAGAGCGAAGGGTGCAAGAGCGAAGGGTGCAAGGGCGAAGGGTGCAAGGGCGATGGGTGCAAGGGCGAAGGGTGCAAGGGCGAAGGGTGCAAGGGCGAAGGGTGCAAGGGCGAAGGGTGTAAGGGCGAAGGGTGCAAGGGCGTAGGGTGTAAGGGCGAAGGGTGTAAGGGCGAAGGGTGCAAGGGCGAAGGGTGCAAGGGCGAAGGGTGCAAGGGCGAAGGGTGCAAGGGCGAAGGGTGCAAGGGCGAAGGGTGCAAGGGCGAAGGGTGCAAGGGCGAAGGGTGTAAGGGCGAAGGGTGGAAGGGCGAAGGGTGCAAGGGCGAAGGGTGCAAGGGCGAAGGGTGTAAGCGCGAAGGGTGGAAGGGCGAAGGGTGCAAGGGCGAAGGGTGCAAGGGCGTAGGGTGCAAGGGTGAAGGGTGCAAGGGCGAAGGGTGCAAGGGAGAAGGGTGCAAGAGCGAAGGGTGCAAGAGCGAAGGGTGCAAGGGCGAAGGGTGCAAGGGCGAAGGGTGCAAGGGCGAAGGGTGCAAGGGCGAAGGGTGCAAGGGCGAAGGGTGCAAGGGCGAAGGGTGCAAGAGCGAAGGGTGCAAGAGCGAAGGGTGCAAGGGCGAAGGGTGCAAGGGCGATGGGTGCAAGGGCGAAGGGTGCAAGGGCGAAGGGTGCAAGGGCGAAGGGTGTAAGGGCGAAGGGTGTAAGGGCGAAGGGTGTAAGGGCGAAGGGTGTAAGGGCGAAGGGTGCAAGGGCGTAGGGTGTAAGGGCGAAGGGTGTAAGGGTGAAGGGTGTAAGGGTGAAGGGTGTAAGGGTGAAGGGTGTAAGGGTGAAGGGTGTAAGGGTGAAGGGTGTAAGGGTGAAGGGTGTAAGGGTGAAGGGTGTAAGGGTGAAGGGTGTAAGGGTGAAGGGTGTAAGGGTGAGGGGTGTAAGGGTGAAGGGTGAAGGGTGTAAGGGTGAAGGGTGTAAGGGTGAAGTGTGTAAGGGTGAAGGGTGTAAGGGTGAAGGGTGTAAGGGTGAAGGGTGTAAGGGTGAAGGGTGTAACGGTGAAGGGTGTAAGGGTGAAAGGGTGAAGGGTGTAAGGGTGAAGGGTGTAAGGGTGAAGGGTGTAAGGGTGAAGGGTGTAAGGGTGAAGGGTGTAAGGGTGAAGGGTGTAAGGGTGAAGGGTGTAAGGGTGAAGGGTGTAAGGGTGAACGGTGTAAGGGTGAAGGGTGTAAGGGTGAAGGGTGTAAGGGTGAAGGGTGTAAGGGTGAAGGGTGTAAGGGTGAAGGGTGTAAGGGTGAAGGGTGTAAGGGTGAAGGGTGTAAGGGTGAAGGGTGTAAGGGTGAAGGGTGTAAGGGTGAAGGGTGTAAGGGTGTAAGGGTGAAGGGTGTAAGGGTGAAGGGTGTAAGGGTGAAGGGTGTAAGGGTGAAGGGTGTAAGGGTGAAGGGTGTAAGGGTGAAGGGTGTAAGGGTGAAGGGTGTAAGGGTGAAGGGTGTAAGGGTGAAGGGTTCAAGGGTGAAGGGTGTAAGGGTGAAGGGTGTAAGGGTGAAGGGTGTAAGGGTGAAGGGTGTAAGGGTGAAGGGTGTAAGGGTGAAGGGTGTAAGGGTGAAGGGTGTAAGGGTGAAGGGTGTAAGGGTGAAGGGTGTAAGGGTGAAGGGTGTAAGGGTGAAGGGTGTAAGGGTGAAGGGTGTAAGGGTGAAGGGTGTAAGGGTGAAGGGTGTAAGGGTGAAGGGTGTAAGGGTGAAGGGTGTAAGGGTGAAGGGTGTAAGGGTGAAGGGTGTAAGGGTGAAGGGTGTAAGGGTGAAGGGTGTAAGGGTGAAGGGTGTAAGGGTGAAGGGTGTAAGGGTGAAGGGTGTAAGGGTGAAGGGTGTAAGGGTGAAGGGTGTAAGGGTGAAGGGTGTAAGGGCGAAGGGTGTAAGGGCGAAGGGTGTAAGGGCGAAGGGTGTAAGGGCGAAGGGTGTAAGGGCGAAGGGTGTAAGGGCGAAGGGTGTAAGGGTGCAAGGGCGAAGGGTGCAAGGGTAAAGGGTGCAAGGGTAAAGGGTGCAAGGGTAAAGGGTGCAAGGGTAAAGGGTGCAAGGTTAAAGGGTGCAAGGTTAAAGGGTGCAAGGGTAAAGGGTGCAAGGGTAAAGGGTGCAAGGGTAAAGGGTGCAAGGGTAAAGGGTGCAAGTGTAAAGGGTGCAAGGGTAAAGGGTAAAGGGTGCAAGGGTAAAGCGTGCAAGGGTAAAGGGTGCAAGGGCGAAGGGTGCAAGGGCGAAGGGTGCAAGGGCGAAGGGTGCAAGGGCGAAGGGTGCAAGGGCGAAGGGTGCAAGGGTAAAGGCTGCAAGGGAAAAGGGTGCAAGGGTGAAGGGTGCAAGGGTGAAGGGTGCAAGGGTGAAGGGTGCAAGGGTGAAGGGTGCAAGGGTGAAGGGTGCAAGTGTGAAGGGTGCAAGGGTGAAGGGTGCAAGGGTGAAGGGTGCAAGGGCGAAGGGTGCAAGGGCGAAGGGTGCAAGGGCGAAGGGTGCAAGGGCGAAGGGTGCAAGGGCGAAGGGTGCAAGGGCGAAGGGTGTAAGGGTGAAGGGTGTAAGGGTGAAGGGTGTAAGGGTGAAGGGTGTAAGGGTGAAGGGTGTAAGGGTGAAGGGTGTAAGGGTGAAGGGTGTAAGGGTGAAGGGTGTAAGGGTGAAGGGTGTAAGGGTGAAGGGTGTAAGGGTGAAGGGTGTAAGGGTGTAAGGGTGAAGGGTGTAAGGGTGAAGGGTGTAAGGGTGAAGGGTGTAAGGGTGAAGGGTGTAAGGGTGAAGGGTGTAAGGGTGAAGGGTGTAAGGGTGAAGGGTGTAAGGGTGAAGGGTGTAAGGGTGAAGGGTGTAAGGGTGAAGGGTGTAAGGGTGAAGGGTGTAAGGGTGAAGGGTGTAAGGGTGAAGGGTGTAAGGGCGAAGGGAGTAAGGGCGAAGGGTGCAAGGGCGAAGGGTGCAAGGGCGAAGGGTGCAAGGGTGAAGGGTGCAAGGGTGAAGGGTGCAAGGGCGAAGGGTGCAAGGGCGAAGGGTGCAAGGGCGATGGGTGCAAGGGCGAAGGGTGCAAGGGCGAAGGGTGCAAGGGTGAAGGGTGCAAGGGTGAAGGGTGCAAGGGTGAAGGGTGCAAGGGCGAAGGGTGCAAGGGCGAAGGGTGCAAGGGCGAAGGGTGCAAGGGCGAAGGGTGCAAGGGCGAAGGGTGCAAGGGCGAAGGGTGCAAGGGCGAAGGGTGCAAGGTTGAAGGGTGCAAGGTTGAAGGGTGCAAGGGTGAAGGGTGCAAGGGTGAAGGGTGCAAGGGCGAAGGGTGCAAGGGCGATGGGTGCAAGGGCGAAGGGTGCAAGGGCGAAGGGTGCAAGGGCGAAGGGTGCAAGGGCGAAGGGTGCAAGGGCGAAGGGTGCAAGGGTGAAGGGTGTAAGGGTGAAGGGTGTAAGGGTGAAGGGTGTAAGGGTGAAGGGTGCAAGGGCGAAGGGTGCAAGGGCGAAGGGTGCAAGGGCGCAAGGGTGCAAGGGTAAAGGGTGCAAGGTAAAGGGTGCAAGGGTAAAGGTTGCAGGGGTAAAGGGTGCAGGGGTAAAGGGTGCAGGGGTAAAGGGTGCAAGGGTAAAGGGTGCAAGGGCGAAGGGTGCAAGGGCGAAAGGTGCAAGGGCAAAGGGTGCAAGGGCGAAGGGTGCAAGGGCGAAGGGTGCAAGGGCGAAGGGTGCAAGGGCGAAGGGTGTAAGGGCGAAGGGTGTAAGGGCGAAGGGTGTAAGGGCGAAGGGTGTAAGGGTGAAGGGTGCAAGGGCGAAGGGTGCAAGGGCGAAGGGTGCAAGGTTGAAGGGTGCAAGGTTGAAGGGTGCAAGGTTGAAGGGTGCAAGGGTGAAGGGTGTAAGGGTGAAGGGTGTAAGGGTGAAGGGTGTAAGGGTGAAGGGTGTAAGGGTGAAGGGTGTAAGGGTGAAGGGTGCAAGGGTGAAGGGTGTAAGGGTGAAGGGTGTAAGGGTGAAGGGTGCAAGGGCGATGGGTGCAAGGGCGAAGGGTGCAAGGGCGAAGGGTGCAAGGGCGAAGGGTGTAAGGGCGAAGGGTGTAAGGGCGAAGGGTGTAAGGGCGAAGGGTGTAAGGGCGAAGGGTGTAAGGGCGAAGGGTGTAAGGGCGAAGGGTGCAAGGGCGTAGGGTGTAAGGGCGAAGGGTGTAAGGGCGAAGGGTGCAAGGGCGAAGGGTGCAAGGGCGAAGGGTGCAAGGGCGAAGGGTGCAAGGGCGAAGGGTGCAAGGGCGAAGGGTGCAAGGGCGAAGGGTGCAAGGGCGAAGGGTGTAAGGGCGAAGGGTGTAAGGGCGAAGGGTGGAAGGGCGAAGGGTGTAAGGGCGAAGGGTGCAAGGGCGTAGGGTGCAAGGGTGAAGGGTGCAAGGGCGAAGGGTGCAAGGGAGAAGGGTGCAAGAGCGAAGGGTGCAAGAGCGAAGGGTGCAAGAGCGAAGGGTGCAAGGGCGAAGGGAGCAAGGGCGAAGGGTGCAAGGGCGAAGGGTGCAAGGGCGAAGGGTGCAAGGGCGAAGGGTGCAAGGGCGAAGGGTGCAAGAGCGAAGGGTGCAAGAGCGAAGGGTGCAAGGGCGATGGGTGCAAGGGCGAAGGGTGCAAGGGCGAAGGGTGCAAGGGCGAAGGGTGTAAGGGCGAAGGGTGCAAGGGCGTAGGGTGTAAGGGCGAAGGGTGTAAGGGCGAAGGGTGCAAGGGCGAAGGGTGCAAGGGCGAAGGGTGCAAGGGCGAAGGGTGCAAGGGCGAAGGGTGCAAGGGCGAAGGGTGCAAGGGCGAAGGGTGCAAGGGCGAAGGGTGCAAGGGCGAAGGGTGTAAGGGCGAAGGGTGGAAGGGCGAAGGGTGCAAGGGCGAAGGGTGCAAGGGCGAAGGGTGTAAGCGCGAAGGGTGGAAGGGCGAAGGGTGTAAGGGCGAAGGGTGCAAGGGCGTAGGGTGCAAGGGTGAAGGGTGCAAGGGCGAAGGGTGCAAGGGAGAAGGGTGCAAGAGCGAAGGGTGCAAGAGCGAAGGGTGCAAGGGCGAAGGGTGTAAGGGCGAAGGGTGCAAGGGCGAAGGGTGCAAGGGCGAAGGGTGCAAGGGCGAAGGGTGCAAGGGCGAAGGGTGCAAGGGCGAAGGGTGCAAGGGCGAAGGGTGCAAGGGCGAAGGGTGTAAGGGCGAAGGGTGTAAGGGCGAAGGGTGGAAGGGCGAAGGGTGTAAGGGCGAAGGGTGCAAGGGCGTAGGGTGCAAGGGCGAAGGGTGTAAGGGCGAAGGGTGCAAGGGCGTAGGGTGTAAGGGCGAAGGGTGTAAGGGCGAAGGGTGCAAGGGCGAAGGGTGCAAGGGCGAAGGGTGCAAGGGCGAAGGGTGCAAGGGCGAAGGGTGCAAGGGCGAAGGGTGCAAGGGCGAAGGGTGCAAGGGCGAAGGGTGTAAGGGCGAAGGGTGGAAGGGCGAAGGGTGCAAGGGCGAAGGGTGCAAGGGCGAAGGGTGTAAGCGCGAAGGGTGGAAGGGCGAAGGGTGTAAGGGCGAAGGGTGCAAGGGCGTAGGGTGCAAGGGTGAAGGGTGCAAGGGCGAAGGGTGCAAGGGAGAAGGGTGCAAGAGCGAAGGGTGCAAGAGCGAAGGGTGCAAGGGCGAAGGGTGCAAGGGCGAAGGGTGCAAGGGCGAAGGGTGCAAGGGCGAAGGGTGCAAGGGCGAAGGGTGCAAGGGCGAAGGGTGCAAGGGCGAAGGGTGCAAGAGCGAAGGGTGCAAGAGCGAAGGGTGCAAGGGCGAAGGGTGCAAGGGCGATGGGTGCAAGGGCGAAGGGTGCAAGGGCGAAGGGTGCAAGGGCGAAGGGTGTAAGGGCGAAGGGTGTAAGGGCGAAGGGTGTAAGGGCGAAGGGTGTAAGGGCGAAGGGTGCAAGGGCGTAGGGTGTAAGGGCGAAGGGTGTAAGGGCGAAGGGTGCAAGGGCGAAGGGTGCAAGGGCGAAGGGTGCAAGGGCGAAGGGTGCAAGGGCGAAGGGTGCAAGGGCGAAGGGTGCAAGGGCGAAGGGTGCAAGGGCGTAGGGTGCAAGGGCGAAGGGTGCAAGGGCGAAGGGTGCAAGGGCGAAGGGTGCAAGGGCGAAGGGTGCAAGGGCGAAGGGTGCAAGGGCGAAGGGTGCAAGGGCGAAGGGTGCAAGGGCGAAGGGTGCAAGGGCGAAGGGTGCAAGGGCGAAGGGTGCAAGGGCGAAGGGTGCAAGGGCGAAGGGTGCAAGGGCGAAGGGTGCAAGGGCGAAGGGTGCAAGGGCGATGGGTGCAAGGGCGAAGGGTGCAAGGGCGAAGGGTGCAAGGGCGAAGGGTGCAAGGGCGAAGGGTGTAAGGTTGAAGGGTGTAAGGATGAAGGGCGTAAGGGTGAAGGGCGTAAGGGTGAAGGGTGCAAGGGCGAAGGGTGCAAGGGCGAAGGGTGCAAGGGCAATGGGTGCAAGGGCGAAGGGTGCAAGGGCGAAGGGTGCAAGGGCGAAGGGTGCAAGGGCGAAGGGTGCAAGGGCGAAGGGTGCAAGGTTGAAGGGTGCAAGGTTGAAGGGTGCAAGGTTGAAGGGTGCAAGGGTGAAGGGTGTAAGGGTGAAGGGTGTAAGGGTGAAGGGTGTAAGGGTGAAGGGTGTAAGGGTGAAGGGTGCAAGGGTGAAGGGTGCAAGGGTGAAGGGTGTAAGGGTGAAGGGTGTAAGGGTGAAGGGTGCAAGGGCGATGGGTGCAAGGGCGAAGGGTGCAAGGGCGAAGGGTGCAAGGGCGAAGGGTGTAAGGGCGAAGGGTGTAAGGGTGAAGGGTGTAAGGGTGAAGGGTGTAAGGGTGAAGGGTGTAAGGGTGAAGGGTGTAAGGGTGAAGGGTGTAAGGGTGAAGGGTGTAAGGGTGAAGGGTGTAAGGGTGAAGGGTGTAAGGGTGAAGGGTGTAAGGGTGAAGGGTGTAAGGGCGAAGGGTGTAAGGGCGAAGGGTGCAAGGGTGAAGGGTGCAAGGGTGAAGGGTGTAAGGGTGAAGGGTGTAAGGGTGAAGGGTGTAAGGGTGAAGCGTGTAAGGGTGAAGGGTGTAAGGGTGAAGGGTGTAAGGGTGAAGGGTGTAAGGGTGAAGGGTGTAAGGGTGAAGGGTGTAAGGGTGAAGGGTGTAAGGGTGAAGGGTGTAAGGGTGAAGGGTGTAAGGGTGAAGGGTGTAAGGGTGAAGGGTGTAAGGGTGAAGGGTGTAAGGGTGAAGGGTGTAAGGGTGAAGGGTGTAAGGGTGAAGGGTGTAAGGGCGAAGGGTGTAAGGGCGAAGGGTGCAAGGTTGAAGGGTGCAAGGTTGAAGGGTGCAAGGTTGAAGGGTGCAAGGTTGAAGGGTGCAAGGGGGAAGGGTGCAAGGGCGAAGGGTGCAAGGGCGAAGGGTGCAAGGGCGAAGGGTGCAAGGGCGAAGGGTGCAAGGGTGAAGGGTGCAAGGGCGAAGGGTGCAAGGGCGAAGGGTGCAAGGGCGAAGGGTGCAAGGGCGCAAGGGTGCAAGGGTAAAGGGTGCAAGGTAAAGGGTGCAAGGGTAAAGGTTGCAGGGGTAAAGGGTGCAGGGGTAAAGGGTGCAGGGGTAAAGGGTGCAAGGGTAAAGGGTGCAAGGGCGAAGGGTGCAAGGGCGAAAGGTGCAAGGGCGAAGGGTGCAAGGGTGAAGGGTGCAAGGGTGAAGGGTGCAAGGGCGAAGGGTGCAAGGGCGAAGGGTGCAAGGGCGAAGGGTGCAAGGGCGAAGGGTGCAAGGGCGAAGGGTGCAAGGGCGAAGGGTGCAAGGGCGAAGGGTGCAAGGGCGAAGGGTGCAAGGGCGAAGGGTGCAAGGGCGAAGGGTGCAAGGGCGAAGGGTGCAAGGGCGAAGGGTGCAAGGGCGAAGGGTGCAAGGGCGAAGGGTGCAAGGGCGAAGGGTGCAAGGGCGAAGGGTGCAAGGGTGAAGGGTGCAAGGGCGAAGGGTGCAAGGGCGAAGGGTGCAAGGGCGAAGGGTGCAAGGGCGCAAGGGTGCAAGGGTAAAGGGTGCAAGGTAAAGGGTGCAAGGGTAAAGGTTGCAGGGGTAAAGGGTGCAGGGGTAAAGGGTGCAGGGGTAAAGCGTGCAAGGGTAAAGGGTGCAAGGGCGAAGGGTGCAAGGGCGAAAGGTGCAAGGGCGAAGGGTGCAAGGGCGAAGGGTGCAAGGGCGAAGGGTGCAAGGGCGAAGGGTGCAAGGGCGAAGGGTGCAAGGGCGAAGGGTGCAAGGGCGAAGGGTGCAAGGGCGAAGGGTGTAAGGGCGAAGGGTGTAAGGGCGAAGGGTGTAAGGGTGAAGGGTGTAAGGGTGAAGGGTGCAAGGGCGAAGGGTGCAAGGTTGAAGGGTGCAAGGTTGAAGGGTGCAAGGTTGAAGGGTGCAAGGTTGAAGGGTGCAAGGGTGAAGGGTGCAAGGGTGAAGGGTGCAAGGGTGAAGGGTGCAAGGGTGAAGGGTGTAAGGGTGAAGGGTGTAAGGGTGAAGGGTGTAAGGGTGAAGGGTGCAAGGGTGAAGGGTGCAAGGGTGAAGGGTGTAAGGGTGAAGGGTGCAAGGGCGATGGGTGCAAGGGCGAAGGGTGCAAGGGCGAAGGGTGCAAGGGCGAAGGGTGCAAGGGCGAAGGGTGTAAGGGCGAAGGGTGTAAGGGCGAAGGGTGTAAGGGCGAAGGGTGTAAGGGCGAAGGGTGTAAGGGCGAAGGGTGCAAGGGCGTAGGGTGTAAGGGCGAAGGGTGTAAGGGCGAAGGGTGCAAGGGCGAAGGGTGCAAGGGCGAAGGGTGCAAGGGCGAAGGGTGCAAGGGCGAAGGGTGCAAGGGCGAAGGGTGCAAGGGCGAAGGGTGCAAGGGCGAAGGGTGCAAGGGCGAAGGGTGTAAGGGCGAAGGGTGTAAGGGCGAAGGGTGGAAGGGCGAAGGGTGTAAGGGCGTAGGGTGCAAGGGCGAAGGGTGCAAGGGCGAAGGGTGCAAGGGCGAAGGGTGCAAGGGAGAAGGGTGCAAGAGCGAAGGGTGCAAGAGCGAAGGGTGCAAGAGCGAAGGGTGCAAGGGCGAAGGGTGCAAGGGCGAAGGGTGCAAGGGCGAAGGGTGCAAGGGCGAAGGGTGCAAGGGCGAAGGGTGCAAGGGCGAAGGGTGCAAGAGCGAAGGGTGTAAGGGCGAAGGGTGTAAGGGCGAAGGGTGTAAGGGTGAAGGGTGTAAGGGTGAAGGGTGCAAGGGCGAAGGGTGCAAGGGCGAAGGGTGCAAGGGCGAAGGGTGCAAGGGCGCAAGGGTGCAAGGGTAAAGGGTGCAAGGTAAAGGGTGCAAGGGTAAAGGTTGCAGGGGTAAAGGGTGCAGGGGTAAAGGGTGCAGGGGTAAAGGGTGCAAGGGTAAAGGGTGCAAGGGCGAAGGGTGCAAGGGCGAAAGGTGCAAGGGCAAAGGGTGCAAGGGCGAAGGGTGCAAGGGCGAAGGGTGCAAGGGCGAAGGGTGCAAGGGCGAAGGGTGCAAGGGCGAAGGGTGCAAGGGCGAAGGGTGTAAGGGCGAAGGGTGTAAGGGCGAAGGGTGTAAGGGTGAAGGGTGTAAGGGTGAAGGGTGCAAGGGCGAAGGGTGCAAGGGCGAAGGGTGCAAGGTTGAAGGGTGCAAGGTTGAAGGGTGCAAGGTTGAAGGGTGCAAGGGTGAAGGGTGTAAGGGTGAAGGGTGTAAGGGTGAAGGGTGTAAGGGTGAAGGGTGTAAGGGTGAAGGGTGTAAGGGTGAAGGGTGCAAGGGTGAAGGGTGCAAGGGTGAAGGGTGTAAGGGTGAAGGGTGCAAGGGCGATGGGTGCAAGGGCGAAGGGTGCAAGGGCGAAGGGTGCAAGGGCGAAGGGTGTAAGGGCGAAGGGTGTAAGGGCGAAGGGTGTAAGGGCGAAGGGTGTAAGGGCGAAGGGTGTAAGGGCGAAGGGTGTAAGGGCGAAGGGTGCAAGGGCGTAGGGTGTAAGGGCGAAGGGTGTAAGGGCGAAGGGTGCAAGGGCGAAGGGTGCAAGGGCGAAGGGTGCAAGGGCGAAGGGTGCAAGGGCGAAGGGTGCAAGGGCGAAGGGTGCAAGGGCGAAGGGTGCAAGGGCGAAGGGTGTAAGGGCGAAGGGTGTAAGGGCGAAGGGTGGAAGGGCGAAGGGTGTAAGGGCGAAGGGTGCAAGGGCGTAGGGTGCAAGGGTGAAGGGTGCAAGGGCGAAGGGTGCAAGGGAGAAGGGTGCAAGAGCGAAGGGTGCAAGAGCGAAGGGTGCAAGAGCGAAGGGTGCAAGGGCGAAGGGTGCAAGGGCGAAGGGTGCAAGGGCGAAGGGTGCAAGGGCGAAGGGTGCAAGGGCGAAGGGTGCAAGGGCGAAGGGTGCAAGAGCGAAGGGTGCAAGAGCGAAGGGTGCAAGGGCGAAGGGTGCAAGGGCGAAGGGTGCAAGGGCGAAGGGTGCAAGGGCGAAGGGTGCAAGGGCGAAGGGTGCAAGGGCGAAGGGTGCAAGGGCGTAGGGTGTAAGGGCGAAGGGTGTAAGGGCGAAGGGTGCAAGGGCGAAGGGTGCAAGGGCGAAGGGTGCAAGGGCGAAGGGTGCAAGGGCGAAGGGTGCAAGGGCGAAGGGTGCAAGGGCGAAGGGTGCAAGGGCGAAGGGTGTAAGGGCGAAGGGTGGAAGGGCGAAGGGTGCAAGGGCGAAGGGTGCAAGGGCGAAGGGTGTAAGCGCGAAGGGTGGAAGGGCGAAGGGTGTAAGGGCGTAGGGTGCAAGGGCGAAGGGTGCAAGGGAGAAGGGTGCAAGAGCGAAGGGTGCAAGAGCGAAGGGTGCAAGAGCGAAGGGTGCAAGGGCGAAGGGTGCAAGGGCGAAGGGTGCAAGGGCGAAGGGTGCAAGGGCGAAGGGTGCAAGGGCGAAGGGTGCAAGGGCGAAGGGTGCAAGGGCGAAGGGTGCAAGGGCGAAGGGTGCAAGAGCGAAGGGTGCAAGAGCGAAGGGTGCAAGGGCGAAGGGTGCAAGGGCGATGGGTGCAAGGGCGAAGGGTGCAAGGGCGAAGGGTGCAAGGGCGAAGGGTGTAAGGGCGAAGGGTGTAAGGGCGAAGGGTGTAAGGGCGAAGGGTGTAAGGGCGAAGGGTGCAAGGGCGTAGGGTGTAAGGGCGAAGGGTGTAAGGGCGAAGGGTGCAAGGGCGAAGGGTGCAAGGGCGAAGGGTGCAAGGGCGAAGGGTGCAAGGGCGAAGGGTGCAAGGGCGAAGGGTGCAAGGGCGAAGGGTGCAAGGGCGTAGGGTGCAAGGGCGAAGGGTGCAAGGGCGAAGGGTGCAAGGGCGAAGGGTGCAAGGGCGAAGGGTGCAAGGGCGAAGGGTGCAAGGGCGAAGGGTGCAAGGGCGAAGGGTGCAAGGGCGAAGGGTGCAAGGGCGAAGGGTGCAAGGGCGAAGGGTGCAAGGGCGAAGGGTGCAAGGGCGAAGGGTGCAAGGGCGAAGGGTGCAAGGGCGATGGGTGCAAGGGCGAAGGGTGCAAGGGCGAAGGGTGCAAGGGCGAAGGGTGCAAGGGCGAAGGGTGTAAGGTTGAAGGGTGTAAGGATGAAGGGTGTAAGGGTGAAGGGCGTAAGGGTGAAGGGTGCAAGGGCGAAGGGTGCAAGGGCGAAGGGTGCAAGGGCGATGGGTGCAAGGGCGAAGGGTGCAAGGGCGAAGGGTGCAAGGGCGAAGGGTGCAAGAGCGAAGGGTGCAAGAGCGAAGGGTGCAAGAGCGAAGGGTGCAAGGGCGAAGGGTGCAAGGGCGAAGGGTGCAAGGGCGAAGGGTGCAAGGGCGAAGGTTGCAAGGGCGAAGGGTGCAAGGGCGAAGGGTGCAAGGGCGAAGGGTGCAAGGGCGAAGGGTGCAAGGGCGAAGGGTGCAAGGGCGAAGGGTGCAAGGGCGAAGGGTGCAAGGGCGAAGGGTGCAAGGGCGAAGGGTGCAAGGGCGATGGGTGCAAGGGCGAAGGGTGCAAGGGCGAAGGGTGCAAGGGCGAAGGGTGCAAGGGCGAAGGGTGCAAGGGCGAAGGGTGCAAGGGCGAAGGGTGCAAGGGCGAAGGGTGCAAGGGCGAAGGGTGCAAGGGCGAAGGGTGCAAGGGCGAAGGGTGCAAGGGCGAAGGGTGCAAGGGCGCAAGGGTGAAGGGCGCAAGGGTGAAGGGCGCAAGGGTGAAGGGCGCAAGGGTGAAGGGCGCAAGGGTGAAGGGCGCAAGGGTGCAAGGGCAAAGTGTGCAAGGGCAAAGGGTGCAAGGGCAAAGGGTGCAGGGGTAAAGGTTGCAGGGGTAAAGGTTGCAGGGGTAAAGGTTGCAGGCGTAAAGGATGCAGAGGTGAAGGGTGCAAGGGTGAAGGGTGCAAGGGTAAAGGGTGCAAGGGTAAAGGGTGCAAGGGTGAAGGGTGCAAGGGTGAAGGGTGCAAGGGCGAAGGGTGCAAGGGCGAAGGGTGCAAGGGCGAAGGGTGCAAGGGCGCAAGGGTGCAAGGGTAAAGGGTGCAAGGTAAAGGGTGCAAGGGTAAAGGTTGCAGGGGTAAAGGGTGCAGGGGTAAAGGGTGCAGGGGTAAAGGGTGCAAGGGTAAAGGGTGCAAGGGCGAAGGGTGCAAGGGCGAAGGGTGCAAGGGCGAAGGGTGCAAGGGCGAAGGGTGTAAGGGCGAAGGGTGTAAGGGCGAAGGGTGTAAGGGTGAAGGGTGTAAGGGTGAAGGGTGCAAGGGCGAAGGGTGCAAGGGCGAAGGGTGCAAGGGCGAAGGGTGCAAGGTTGAAGGGTGCAAGGTTGAAGGGTGCAAGGTTGAAGGGTGCAAGGGTGAAGGGTGTAAGGGTGAAGGGTGTAAGGGTGAAGGGTGTAAGGGTGAAGGGTGTAAGGGTGAAGGGTGTAAGGGTGAAGGGTGTAAGGGTGAAGGGTGTAAGGGTGAAGGGTGTAAGGGTGAAGGGTGTAAGGGTGAAGGGTGTAAGGGTGAAGGGTGTAAGGGTGAAGGGTGTAAGGGTGAAGGGTGTAAGGGTGAAGGGTGCAAGGGCGAAGGGTGTAAGGGCGAAGGGTGTAAGGGCGAAGGGTGTAAGGGTGAAGGGTGTAAGGGTGAAGGGTGTAAGGGTGAAGGGTGTAAGGGTGAAGGGTGTAAGGGTGAAGGGTGTAAGGGTGAAGGGTGTAAGGGTGAAGGGTGTAAGGGTGAAGGGTGTAAGGGTGAAGGGTGTAAGCGTGTAAGGGTGAAGGGTGTAAGGGTGAAGGGTGTAAGGGTGAAGGGTGAAGGGTGTAAGGGTGAAGGTTGTAAGGGTGAAGGGTGCAAGGGCGAACGGTGCAAGGGTAAAGGGTGCAAGGTAAAGGGTGCAGGGGTAAAGGTTGCAGGGGTAAAGGGTGCAGGGGTAAAGGGTGCAGGGGTAAAGGGTGCAAGGGTAAAGGGTGCAAGGGCGAAGGGTGCAAGGGCGAAAGGTGCAAGGGCGAAGGGTGCAAGGGCGAAGGGTGCAAGGGCGAAGGGTGCAAGGGCGAAGGGTGCAAGGGCGAAGGGTGCAAGGGCGAAGGGTGCAAGGTAAAGGGTGCAAGGGTAAAGGTTGCAGGGGTAAAGGGTGCAGGGGTAAAGGGTTCAGGGGTAAAGGGTGCAAGGGTAAAGGGTGCAAGGGCGAAGGGTGCAAGGGCGAATGGTGCAAGGGCGAAGGGTGCAAGGGCGAAGGGTGCAAGGGCGAAGGGTGCAAGGGCGAAGGGTGCAAGGGCGAAGGGTGCAAGGGCGAAGGGTGCAAGGGCGAAGGGTGCAAGGGCGAAGGGTGTAAGGGCGAAGGGTGTAAGGGCGAAGGGTGTAAGGGTGAAGGGTGTAAGGGTGAAGGGTGTAAGGGTGAAGGGTGTAAGGGTGAAGGGTGTAAGGGTGAAGGGTGTAAGCGTGTAAGGGTGAAGGGTGTAAGGGTGAAGGGTGTAAGGGTGAAGGGTGTAAGGGTGAAGGGTGTAAGGGTGAAGGGTGTAAGGGTGAAGCGTGTAAGGGTGAAGGGTGTAAGGGTGAAGGGTGTAAGGGTGAAGGGTGTAAGGGTGAAGGGTGTAAGGGTGAAGGGTGTAAGGGTGAAGGGTGGAAGGGCGAAGGGTGCAAGGGCAAAGGGTGCAAGGGCGAAGGGTGCAAGGGCGAAGGGTGCAAGGGCGAAGGGTGCAAGGGCGAAGGGTGGAAGGGCGAAGGGTGTAAGGGCGAAGGGTGTAAGGGCGAAGGGTGTAAGGGCGAAGGGTGTAAGGGCGAAGGGTGTAAGGGCGAAGGGTGTAAGGGCGAAGGGTGTAAGGGCGAAGGGTGTAAGGGTGAAGGGTGTAAGGGTGAAGCGTGTAAGGGTGAAGGGTGTAAGGGTGAAGGGTGTAAGGGTGAAGGGTGTAAGGGTGAAGGGTGTAAGGGTGAAGGGTGTAAGGGAGAAGGGTGTAAGGGTGAAGGGTGTAAGGGTGAAGGGTGTAAGGGTGAAGGGTGTAAGGGTGAAGGGTGTAAGGGTGAAGGGTGTAAGGGTGAAGGGTGTAAGGGTTTAAGGGCGAAGGGTGTAAGGGCGAAGGGTGGAAGGGCGAAGGGTGGAAGGGCGAAGGGTGCAAGGGCGAAGGGTGCAAGGGCGAAGGGTGCAAGGGCGAAGGCTGCAAGGGCGAAGGGTGCAAGGTTGAAGGGTGCAAGGTTGAAGGGTGCAAGGGTGAAGGGTGCAAGGGCGAAGGGTGCAAGGGCGTAGGGTGTAAGGGCGAAGGGTGTAAGGGCGAAGGGTGCAAGGGCGAAGGGTGCAAGGGCGAAGGGTGCAAGGGCGAAGGGTGCAAGGGTGAAGGGTGTAAGGGTGAAGGGTGTAAGGGTGAAGGGTGTAAGGGTGAAGGGTGTAAGGGTGAAGGGTGTAAGGGTGAAGGGTGCAAGGGTGAAGGGTGTAAGGGTGAAGGGTGTAAGGGTGAAGGGTGCAAGGGCGATGGGTGCAAGGGCGAAGGGTGCAAGGGCGAAGGGTGCAAGGGCGAAGGGTGCAAGGGCGAAGGGTGCAAGGGCGAAGGGTGCAAGGGCGAAGGGTGTAAGGGCGAAGGGTGTAAGGGCGAAGGGTGTAAGGGTGAAGGGTGTAAGGGTGAAGGGTGCAAGGGCGAAGGGTGCAAGGGCGAAGGGTGCAAGGTTGAAGGGTGGAAGGGCGAAGGGTGGAAGGGCGAAGGGTGCAAGGGCGAAGGGTGCAAGGGCGAAGGGTGCAAGGGCGAAGGGTGCAAGGGCGAAGGGTGCAAGGGCGAAGGGTGCAAGGGCGAAGGGTGCAAGGGCGAAGGGTGCAAGGGCGAAGGGTGCAAGGGCGAAGGGTGCAAGGGCGAAGGGTGCAAGGGCGAAGGGTGCAAGGGCGAAGGGTGCAAGGGTGAAGGGTGCAAGGGCGAAGGGTGCAAGGGCGAAGGGTGCAAGGGCGAAGGGTGCAAGGGCGCAAGGGTGCAAGGGTAAAGGGTGCAAGGTAAAGGGTGCAAGGGTAAAGGTTGCAGGGGTAAAGGGTGCAGGGGTAAAGGGTGCAGGGGTAAAGGGTGCAGGGGTAAAGGGTGCAAGGGTAAAGGGTGCAAGGGCGAAGGGTGCAAGGGCGAAAGGTGCAAGGGCGAAGGGTGCAAGGGCGAAGGGTGCAAGGGCGAAGGGTGCAAGGGCGAAGGGTGCAAGGGCGAAGGGTGCAAGGGCGAAGGGTGCAAGGGCGAAGGGTGTAAGGGCGAAGGGTGTAAGGGCGAAGGGTGTAAGGGCGAAGGGTGTAAGGGTGAAGGGTGCAAGGGCGAAGGGTGCAAGGGCGAAGGGTGCAAGGTTGAAGGGTGCAAGGTTGAAGGGTGCAAGGTTGAAGGGTGCAAGGGTGAAGGGTGCAAGGGTGAAGGGTGTAAGGGTGAAGGGTGTAAGGGTGAAGGGTGTAAGGGTGAAGGGTGTAAGGGTGAAGGGTGCAAGGGTGAAGGGTGTAAGGGTGAAGGGTGTAAGGGTGAAGGGTGCAAGGGCGATGGGTGCAAGGGCGAAGGGTGCAAGGGCGAAGGGTGCAAGGGCGAAGGGTGCAAGGGCGAAGGGTGTAAGGGCGAAGGGTGTAAGGGCGAAGGGTGTAAGGGCGAAGGGTGTAAGGGCGAAGGGTGTAAGGGCGAAGGGTGCAAGGGCGTAGGGTGCAAGGGCGAAGGGTGTAAGGGCGAAGGGTGCAAGGGCGAAGGGTGCAAGGGCGAAGGGTGCAAGGGCGAAGGGTGCAAGGGCGAAGGGTGCAAGGGCGAAGGGTGCAAGGGCGAAGGGTGCAAGGGCGAAGGGTGCAAGGGCGAAGGGTGCAAGGGCGAAGGGTGCAAGGGCGAAGGGTGCAAGGGCGAAGGGTGCAAGGGCGAAGGGTGCAAGGGTGAAGGGTGCAAGGGTGAAGGGTGCAAGGGCGAAGGGTGCAAGGGCGAAGGGTGCAAGGGCGAAGGGTGCAAGGGCGCAAGGGTGCAAGGGTAAAGGGTGCAAGGTAAAGGGTGCAAGGGTAAAGGTTGCAGGGGTAAAGGGTGCAGGGGTAAAGGGTGCAGGGGTAAAGGGTGCAAGGGTAAAGGGTGCAAGGGCGAAGGGTGCAAGGGCGAAAGGTGCAAGGGCGAAGGGTGCAAGGGCGAAGGGTGCAAGGGCGAAGGGTGCAAGGGCGAAGGGTGCAAGGGCGAAGGGTGCAAGGGCGAAGGGTGCAAGGGCGAAGGGTGTAAGGGCGAAGGGTGTAAGGGCGAAGGGTGTAAGGGTGAAGGGTGTAAGGGTGAAGGGTGCAAGGGCGAAGGGTGCAAGGGCGAAGGGTGCAAGGTTGAAGGGTGCAAGGTTGAAGGGTGCAAGGTTGAAGGGTGCAAGGGTGAAGGGTGTAAGGGTGAAGGGTGTAAGGGTGAAGGGTGTAAGGGTGAAGGGTGTAAGGGTGAAGGGTGTAAGGGTGAAGGGTGCAAGGGTGAAGGGTGTAAGGGTGAAGGGTGTAAGGGTGAAGGGTGCAAGGGCGATGGGTGCAAGGGCGAAGGGTGCAAGGGCGAAGGGTGCAAGGGCGAAGGGTGTAAGGGCGAAGGGTGTAAGGGCGAAGGGTGTAAGGGCGAAGGGTGTAAGGGCGAAGGGTGTAAGGGCGAAGGGTGTAAGGGCGAAGGGTGCAAGGGCGTAGGGTGTAAGGGCGAAGGGTGTAAGGGCGAAGGGTGCAAGGGCGAAGGGTGCAAGGGCGAAGGGTGCAAGGGCGAAGGGTGCAAGGGCGAAGGGTGCAAGGGCGAAGGGTGCAAGGGCGAAGGGTGTAAGGGCGAAGGGTGTAAGGGCGAAGGGTGGAAGGGCGAAGGGTGTAAGGGCGAAGGGTGCAGGGGCGTAGGGTGCAAGGGTGAAGGGTGCAAGGGCGAAGGGTGCAAGGGAGAAGGGTGCAAGAGCGAAGGGTGCAAGAGCGAAGGGTGCAAGAGCGAAGGGTGCAAGGGCGAAGGGTGCAAGGGCGAAGGGTGCAAGGGCGAAGGGTGCAAGGGCGAAGGGTGCAAGGGCGAAGGGTGCAAGGGCGAAGGGTGCAAGAGCGAAGGGTGTAAGGGCGAAGGGTGTAAGGGCGAAGGGTGTAAGGGTGAAGGGTGTAAGGGTGAAGGGTGCAAGGGCGAAGGGTGCAAGGGCGAAGGGTGCAAGGGCGAAGGGTGCAAGGGCGCAAGGGTGCAAGGGTAAAGGGTGCAAGGTAAAGGGTGCAAGGGTAAAGGTTGCAGGGGTAAAGGGTGCAGGGGTAAAGGGTGCAGGGGTAAAGGGTGCAAGGGTAAAGGGTGCAAGGGCGAAGGGTGCAAGGGCGAAAGGTGCAAGGGCAAAGGGTGCAAGGGCGAAGGGTGCAAGGGCGAAGGGTGCAAGGGCGAAGGGTGCAAGGGCGAAGGGTGCAAGGGCGAAGGGGGCAAGGGCGAAGGGTGTAAGGGCGAAGGGTGTAAGGGCGAAGGGTGTAAGGGTGAAGGGTGTAAGGGTGAAGGGTGCAAGGGCGAAGGGTGCAAGGGCGAAGGGTGCAAGGTTGAAGGGTGCAAGGTTGAAGGGTGCAAGGTTGAAGGGTGCAAGGGTGAAGGGTGTAAGGGTGAAGGGTGTAAGGGTGAAGGGTGTAAGGGTGAAGGGTGTAAGGGTGAAGGGTGTAAGGGTGAAGGGTGCAAGGGTGAAGGGTGTAAGGGTGAAGGGTGTAAGGGTGAAGGGTGCAAGGGCGATGGGTGCAAGGGCGAAGGGTGCAAGGGCGAAGGGTGCAAGGGCGAAGGGTGTAAGGGCGAAGGGTGTAAGGGCGAAGGGTGTAAGGGCGAAGGGTGTAAGGGCGAAGGGTGTAAGGGCGAAGGGTGTAAGGGCGAAGGGTGCAAGGGCGTAGGGTGTAAGGGCGAAGGGTGTAAGGGCGAAGGGTGCAAGGGCGAAGGGTGCAAGGGCGAAGGGTGCAAGGGCGAAGGGTGCAAGGGCGAAGGGTGCAAGGGCGAAGGGTGCAAGGGCGAAGGGTGCAAGGGCGAAGGGTGTAAGGGCGAAGGGTGTAAGGGCGAAGGGTGGAAGGGCGAAGGGTGTAAGGGCGAAGGGTGCAAGGGCGTAGGGTGCAAGGGTGAAGGGTGCAAGGGCGAAGGGTGCAAGGGAGAAGGGTGCAAGAGCGAAGGGTGCAAGAGCGAAGGGTGCAAGAGCGAAGGGTGCAAGGGCGAAGGGTGCAAGGGCGAAGGGTGCAAGGGCGAAGGGTGCAAGGGCGAAGGGTGCAAGGGCGAAGGGTGCAAGGGCGAAGGGTGCAAGGGCGAAGGGTGCAAGGGCGAAGGGTGTAAGGGCGAAGGGTGTAAGGGCGAAGGGTGTAAGGGCGAAGGGTGTAAGGGCGAAGGGTGTAAGGGCGAAGGGTGCAAGGGCGTAGGGTGTAAGGGCGAAGGGTGTAAGGGCGAAGGGTGTAAGGGTGAAGGGTGTAAGGGTGAAGGGTGCAAGGGCGAAGGGTGCAAGGGCGAAGGGTGCAAGGTTGAAGGGTGGAAGGGCGAAGGGTGGAAGGGCGAAGGGTGCAAGGGCGAAGGGTGCAAGGGCGAAGGGTGCAAGGGCGAAGGGTGCAAGGGCGAAGGGTGCAAGGGCGAAGGGTGCAAGGGCGAAGGGTGCAAGGGCGAAGGGTGCAAGGGCGAAGGGTGCAAGGGCGAAGGGTGCAAGGGCGAAGGGTGCAAGGGCGAAGGGTGCAAGGGTGAAGGGTGCAAGGGTGAAGGGTGCAAGGGCGAAGGGTGCAAGGGCGAAGGGTGCAAGGGCGAAGGGTGCAAGGGCGCAAGGGTGCAAGGGTAAAGGGTGCAAGGTAAAGGGTGCAAGGGTAAAGGTTGCAGGGGTAAAGGGTGCAGGGGTAAAGGGTGCAGGGGTAAAGGGTGCAAGGGTAAAGGGTGCAAGGGCGAAGGGTGCAAGGGCGAAAGGTGCAAGGGCGAAGGGTGCAAGGGCGAAGGGTGCAAGGGCGAAGGGTGCAAGGGCGAAGGGTGCAAGGGCGAAGGGTGCAAGGGCGAAGGGTGCAAGGGCGAAGGGTGTAAGGGCGAAGGGTGTAAGGGCGAAGGGTGTAAGGGTGAAGGGTGCAAGGGTGAAGGGTGCAAGGGCGAAGGGTGCAAGGGCGAAGGGTGCAAGGTTGAAGGGTGCAAGGGCGATGGGTGCAAGGGCGAAGGGTGCAAGGGCGAAGGGTGCAAGGGCGAAGGGTGCAAGAGCGAAGGGTGCAAGAGCGAAGGGTGCAAGAGCGAAGGGTGCAAGGGCGAAGGGTGCAAGGGCGAAGGGTGCAAGGGCGAAGGGTGCAAGGGCGAAGGTTGCAAGGGCGAAGGGTGCAAGGGCGAAGGGTGCAAGGGCGAAGGGTGCAAGGGCGAAGGGTGCAAGGGCGAAGGGTGCAAGGGCGAAGGGTGCAAGGGCGAAGGGTGCAAGGGCGAAGGGTGCAAGGGCGAAGGGTGCAAGGGCGAAGGGTGCAAGGGCGAAGGGTGCAAGGGCGATGGGTGCAAGGGCGAAGGGTGCAAGGTCAAAGGGTGCAGGGGTAAAGGTTGCAGGGGTAAAGGTTGCAGGGGTAAAGGTTGCAGGCGTAAAGGATGCAGAGGTGAAGGGTGCAAGGGTGAAGGGTGCAAGGGTAAAGGGTGCAAGGGTGAAGGGTGCAAGGGTGAAGGGTGCAAGGGTGAAGGGTGCAAGGGCGAAGGGTGCAAGGGCGAAGGGTGCAAGGGCGAAGGGTGCAAGGGCGCAAGGGTGCAAGGGTAAAGGGTGCAAGGGCGAAGGGTGCAAGGGCGAAGGGTGCAAGGGCGAAGGGTGCAAGGGCGAAGGGTGCAAGGGCGAAGGGTGCAAGGGCGAAGGGTGCAAGGGCGAAGGGTGCAAGGGCGAAGGGTGCAAGGGCGCAAGGGTGAAGGGCGCAAGGGTGAAGGGCGCAAGGGTGAAGGGCGCAAGGGTGAAGGGCGCAAGGGTGAAGGGCGCAAGGGTGCAAGGGCAAAGTGTGCAAGGGCAAAGGGTGCAAGGGCAAAGGGTGCAGGGGTAAAGGTTGCAGGGGTAAAGGTTGCAGGGGTAAAGGTTGCAGGCGTAAAGGATGCAGAGGTGAAGGGTGCAAGGGTGAAGGGTGCAAGGGTAAAGGGTGCAAGGGTGAAGGGTGCAAGGGTGAAGGGTGCAAGGGTGAAGGGTGCAAGGGCGAAGGGTGCAAGGGCGAAGGGTGCAAGGGCGAAGGGTGCAAGGGCGCAAGGGTGCAAGGGTAAAGGGTGCAAGGTAAAGGGTGCAAGGGTAAAGGTTGCAGGGGTAAAGGGTGCAGGGGTAAAGGGTGCAGGGGTAAAGGGTGCAAGGGTAAAGGGTGCAAGGGCGAAGGGTGCAAGGGCGAAGGGTGCAAGGGCGAAGGGTGCAAGGGCGAAGGGTGTAAGGGCGAAGGGTGTAAGGGCGAAGGGTGTAAGGGTGAAGGGTGTAAGGGTGAAGGGTGCAAGGGCGAAGGGTGCAAGGGCGAAGGGTGCAAGGGCGAAGGGTGCAAGGTTGAAGGGTGCAAGGTTGAAGGGTGCAAGGTTGAAGGGTGCAAGGGTGAAGGGTGTAAGGGTGAAGGGTGTAAGGGTGAAGGGTGTAAGGGTGAAGGGTGTAAGGGTGAAGGGTGTAAGGGTGAAGGGTGTAAGGGTGAAGGGTGTAAGGGTGAAGGGTGTAAGGGTGAAGGGTGTAAGGGTGAAGGGTGTAAGGGTGAAGGGTGTAAGGGTGAAGGGTGTAAGGGTGAAGGGTGCAAGGGCGAAGGGTGTAAGGGCGAAGGGTGTAAGGGCGAAGGGTGTAAGGGTGAAGGGTGTAAGGGTGAAGGGTGTAAGGGTGAAGGGTGTAAGGGTGAAGGGTGTAAGGGTGAAGGGTGTAAGGGTGAAGGGTGTAAGGGTGAAGGGTGTAAGGGTGAAGGGTGTAAGGGTGAAGGGTGTAAGGGTGAAGGGTGTAAGCGTGTAAGGGTGAAGGGTGTAAGGGTGAAGGGTGTAAGGGTGAAGGGTGAAGGGTGTAAGGGTGAAGGTTGTAAGGGTGAAGGGTGCAAGGGCGAACGGTGCAAGGGTAAAGGGTGCAAGGTAAAGGGTGCAAGGGTAAAGGTTGCAGGGGTAAAGGGTGCAGGGGTAAAGGGTGCAGGGGTAAAGGGTGCAAGGGTAAAGGGTGCAAGGGCGAAGGGTGCAAGGGCGAAAGGTGCAAGGGCGAAGGGTGCAAGGGCGAAGGGTGCAAGGGCGAAGGGTGCAAGGGCGAAGGGTGCAAGGGCGAAGGGTGCAAGGGCGAAGGGTGCAAGGGCGAAGGGTGCAAGGTAAAGGGTGCAAGGGTAAAGGTTGCAGGGGTAAAGGGTGCAGGGGTAAAGGGTTCAGGGGTAAAGGGTGCAAGGGTAAAGGGTGCAAGGGCGAAGGGTGCAAGGGCGAATGGTGCAAGGGCGAAGGGTGCAAGGGCGAAGGGTGCAAGGGCGAAGGGTGCAAGGGCGAAGGGTGCAAGGGCGAAGGGTGCAAGGGCGAAGGGTGCAAGGGCGAAGGGTGCAAGGGCGAAGGGTGTAAGGGCGAAGGGTGTAAGGGCGAAGGGTGTAAGGGTGAAGGGTGTAAGGGTGAAGGGTGTAAGGGTGAAGGGTGTAAGGGTGAAGGGTGTAAGGGTGAAGGGTGTAAGCGTGTAAGGGTGAAGGGTGTAAGGGTGAAGGGTGTAAGGGTGAAGGGTGTAAGGGTGAAGGGTGTAAGGGTGAAGGGTGTAAGGGTGAAGCGTGTAAGGGTGAAGGGTGTAAGGGTGAAGGGTGTAAGGGTGAAGGGTGTAAGGGTGAAGGGTGTAAGGGTGAAGGGTGTAAGGGTGAAGGGTGGAAGGGCGAAGGGTGCAAGGGCAAAGGGTGCAAGGGCGAAGGGTGCAAGGGCGAAGGGTGCAAGGGCGAAGGGTGCAAGGGCGAAGGGTGGAAGGGCGAAGGGTGTAAGGGCGAAGGGTGTAAGGGCGAAGGGTGTAAGGGCGAAGGGTGTAAGGGCGAAGGGTGTAAGGGCGAAGGGTGTAAGGGCGAAGGGTGTAAGGGCGAAGGGTGTAAGGGCGAAGGGTGTAAGGGTGAAGGGTGTAAGGGTGAAGCGTGTAAGGGTGAAGGGTGTAAGGGTGAAGGGTGTAAGGGTGAAGGGTGTAAGGGTGAAGGGTGTAAGGGTGAAGGGTGTAAGGGTGAAGGGTGTAAGGGTGAAGGGTGTAAGGGTGAAGGGTGTAAGGGTGAAGGGTGTAAGGGTGAAGGGTGTAAGGGTGAAGGGTGTAAGGGTTTAAGGGCGAAGGGTGTAAGGGCGAAGGGTGGAAGGGCGAAGGGTGGAAGGGCGAAGGGTGCAAGGGCGAAGGGTGCAAGGGCGAAGGGTGCAAGGGCGAAGGGTGCAAGGGCGAAGGGTGCAAGGGCGAAGGGTGCAAGGGCGAAGGGTGCAAGGGCGAAGGGTGCAAGGGCGAAGGGTGTAAGGGCGAAGGGTGGAAGGGCGAAGGGTGCAAGGGCGAAGGGTGCAAGGGTGAAGGGTGCAAGGGTGAAGGGTGCAAGGGTGAAGGGTGCAAGGGTGAAGGGTGCAAGGGTGAAGGGTGCAAGGGTGAAGGGTGCAAGGGTGAAGGGTGCAAGGGAGAAGGGTGCAAGGGCGAAGGGTGCAAGGGCGAAGGGTGCAAGGGCGAAGGGTGCAAGGGCGAAGGGTGCAAGGGCGAAGGGTGCAAGGGCGAAGGGTGCAAGGGCGAAGGGTGCAAGGGCGAAGGGTGCAAGGGCGAAGGGTGCAAGGGCGAAGGGTGCAAGGGCGAAGGGTGTAAGGGCGAAGGGTGTAAGGGCGAAGGGTGTAAGGGCGAAGGGTGTAAGGGTGAAGGGTGTAAGGGTGAAGGGTGTAAGGGTGAAGGGTGTAAGGGTGAAGGGTGTAAGCGTGTAAGGGTGAAGGGTGTAAGGGTGAAGGGTGTAAGGGTGAAGGGTGTAAGGGTGAAGGGTGTAAGGGTGAAGGGTGTAAGGGTGAAGCGTGTAAGGGTGAAGGGTGTAAGGGTGAAGGGTGTAAGGGTGAAGGGTGTAAGGGTGAAGGGTGTAAGGGTGAAGGGTGTAAGGGTGAAGGGTGGAAGGGCGAAGGGTGCAAGGGCAAAGGGTGCAAGGGCGAAGGGTGCAAGGGCGAAGGGTGCAAGGGCGAAGGGTGCAAGGGCGAAGGGTGGAAGGGCGAAGGGTGTAAGGGCGAAGGGTGTAAGGGCGAAGGGTGTAAGGGCGAAGGGTGTAAGGGCGAAGGGTGTAAGGGCGAAGGGTGTAAGGGCGAAGGGTGTAAGGGCGAAGGGTGTAAGGGCGAAGGGTGTAAGGGTGAAGGGTGTAAGGGTGAAGCGTGTAAGGGTGAAGGGTGTAAGGGTGAAGGGTGTAAGGGTGAAGGGTGTAAGGGTGAAGGGTGTAAGGGTGAAGGGTGTAAGGGTGAAGGGTGTAAGGGTGAAGGGTGTAAGGGTGAAGGGTGTAAGGGTGAAGGGTGTAAGGGTGAAGGGTGTAAGGGTGAAGGGTGTAAGGGTGAAGGGTGTAAGGGTTTAAGGGCGAAGGGTGTAAGGGCGAAGGGTGGAAGGGCGAAGGGTGGAAGGGCGAAGGGTGCAAGGGCGAAGGGTGCAAGGGCGAAGGGTGCAAGGGCGAAGGGTGCAAGGGCGAAGGGTGCAAGGGCGAAGGGTGCAAGGGCGAAGGGTGCAAGGGCGAAGGGTGCAAGGGCGAAGGGTGTAAGGGCGAAGGGTGTAAGGGCGAAGGGTGGAAGGGCGAAGGGTGCAAGGGTGAAGGGTGCAAGGGTGAAGGGTGCAAGGGTGAAGGGTGCAAGGGTGAAGGGTGCAAGGGTGAAGGGTGCAAGGGTGAAGGGTGCAAGGGTGAAGGGTGCAAGGGTGAAGGGTGCAAGGGTGAAGGGTGCAAGGGAGAAGGGTGCAAGGGCGAAGGGTGCAAGGGCGAAGGGTGCAAGGGCGAAGGGTGCAAGGGCGAAGGGTGCAAGGGCGAAGGGTGCAAGGGCGAAGGGTGCAAGGGCGAAGGCTGCAAGGGCGAAGGGTGCAAGGTTGAAGGGTGCAAGGTTGAAGGGTGCAAGGGTGAAGGGTGCAAGGGCGAAGGGTGCAAGGGCGTAGGGTGTAAGGGCGAAGGGTGTAAGGGCGAAGGGTGTAAGGGCGAAGGGTGCAAGGGCGAAGGGTGCAAGGGCGAAGGGTGCAAGGGCGAAGGGTGCAAGGGCGAAGGGTGCAAGGGCGAAGGGTGCAAGGGCGAAGGGTGCAAGGGCGAAGGGTGCAAGGGCGTAGGGTGCAAGGGCGAAGGGTGCAAGGGCGAAGGGTGCAAGGGCGAAGGGTGCAAGGGCGAAGGTTGCAAGGGCGAAGGGTGCAAGGGCGAAGGGTGCAAGGGCGAAGGGTGCAAGGGCGAAGGGTGTAAGGATGAAGGGTGTAAGGGTGAAGGGCGTAAGGGTGAAGGGCGCAAGGGCGAAGGGTGCAAGGGCGAAGGGTGCAAGGGCGATGGGTGCAAGGGCGAAGGGTGCAAGGGCGAAGGGTGCAAGAGCGAAGGGTGCAAGAGCGAAGGGTGCAAGAGCGAAGGGTGCAAGGGCGAAGGGTGCAAGGGCGAAGGGTGCAAGGGCGAAGGGTGCAAGGGCGAAGGTTGCAAGGGCGAAGGGTGCAAGGGCGAAGGGTGCAAGGGCGAAGGGTGCAAGGGCGAAGGGTGCAAGGGCGAAGGGTGCAAGGGCGAAGGGTGCAAGGGCGAAGGGTGCAAGGGCGAAGGGTGCAAGGGCGAAGGGTGCAAGGGCAAAGGGTGCAGGGGTAAAGGTTGCAGGGGTAAAGGTTGCAGGGGTAAAGGTTGCAGGCGTAAAGGATGCAGAGGTGAAGGGTGCAAGGGTGAAGGGTGCAAGGGTGAAGGGTGCAAGGGTAAAGGGTGCAAGGGTAAAGGGTGCAAGGGTGAAGGGTGCAAGGGTGAAGGGTGCAAGGGCGAAGGGTGCAAGGGCGAAGGGTGCAAGGGCGAAGGGTGCAAGGGCGCAAGGGTGCAAGGGTAAAGGGTGCAAGGTAAAGGGTGCAAGGGTAAAGGTTGCAGGGGTAAAGGGTGCAGGGGTAAAGGGTGCAGGGGTAAAGGGTGCAAGAGTAAAGGGTGCAAGGGCGAAGGGTGCAAGGGCGAAGGGTGCAAGGGCGAAGGGTGCAAGGGCGAAGAGTGTAAGGGCGAAGGGTGTAAGGGCGAAGGGTGTAAGGGTGAAGGGTGTAAGGGTGAAGGGTGCAAGGGCGAAGGGTGCAAGGGCGAAGGGTGCAAGGGCGAAGGGTGCAAGGTTGAAGGGTGCAAGGTTGAAGGGTGCAAGGTTGAAGGGTGCAAGGGTGAAGGGTGTAAGGGTGAAGGGTGTAAGGGTGAAGGGTGTAAGGGTGAAGGGTGTAAGGGTGAAGGGTGTAAGGGTGAAGGGTGTAAGGGTGAAGGGTGTAAGGGTGAAGGGTGTAAGGGTGAAGGGTGTAAGGGTGAAGGGTGTAAGGGTGAAGGGTGTAAGGGTGAAGGGTGTAAGGGTGAAGGGTGTAAGGGTGAAGGGTGTAAGGGTGAAGGGTGCAAGGGCGAAGGGTGTAAGGGCGAAGGGTGTAAGGGCGAAGGGTGTAAGGGTGAAGGGTGTAAGGGTGAAGGGTGTAAGGGTGAAGGGTGTAAGGGTGAAGGGTGTAAGGGTGAAGGGTGTAAGGGTGAAGGGTGTAAGGGTGAAGGGTGTAAGCGTGTAAGGGTGAAGGGTGTAAGGGTGAAGGGTGTAAGGGTGAAGGGTGAAGGGTGTAAGGGTGAAGGTTGTAAGGGTGAAGGGTGCAAGGGCGAACGGTGCAAGGGTAAAGGGTGCAAGGTAAAGGGTGCAAGGGTAAAGGTTGCAGGGGTAAAGGGTGCAGGGGTAAAGGGTGCAGGGGTAAAGGGTGCAAGGGTAAAGGGTGCAAGGGCGAAGGGTGCAAGGGCGAAAGGTGCAAGGGCGAAGGGTGCAAGGGCGAAGGGTGCAAGGGCGAAGGGTGCAAGGGCGAAGGGTGCAAGGGCGAAGGGTGCAAGGTAAAGGGTGCAAGGGTAAAGGTTGCAGGGGTAAAGGGTGCAGGGGTAAAGGGTGCAGGGGTAAAGGGTGCAAGGGTAAAGGGTGCAAGGGCGAAGGGTGCAAGGGCGAATGGTGCAAGGGCGAAGGGTGCAAGGGCGAAGGGTGCAAGGGCGAAGGGTGCAAGGGCGAAGGGTGCAAGGGCGAAGGGTGCAAGGGCGAAGGGTGCAAGGGCGAAGGGTGCAAGGGCGAAGGGTGCAAGGGCGAAGGGTGTACGGGCGAAGGGTGTAAGGGTGAAGGGTGTAAGGGTGAAGGGTGTAAGGGTGAAGGGTGTAAGGGTGAAGGGTGTAAGGGTGAAGGGTGTAAGCGTGTAAGGGTGAAGGGTGTAAGGGTGAAGGGTGTAAGGGTGAAGGGTGTAAGGGTGAAGGGTGTAAGGGTGAAGGGTGTAAGGGTGAAGGGTGTAAGGGTGAAGGGTGTAAGGGTGAAGCGTGTAAGGGTGAAGGGTGTAAGGGTGAAGGGTGTAAGGGTGAAGGGTGTAAGGGTGAAGGGTGTAAGGGTGAAGGGTGTAAGGGTGAAGGGTGTAAGGGTGAAGGGTGTAAGGGTGAAGGGTGTAAGGGTGAAGGGTGTAAGGGTGTAAGGGTGAAGGGTGTAAGGGTGAAGGGTGTAAGGGAGAAGGGTGTAAGGGCGAAGGGTGGAAGGGCGAAGGGTGCAAGGGCGAAGGGTGCAAGGGCGAAGGGTGCAAGGGCGAAGGGTGCAAGGGCGAAGGGTGCAAGGGCGAAGGGTGCAAGGGCGAAGGGTGCAAGGGCGAAGGGTGCAAGGGCGAAGGGTGCAAGGTCGAAGGGTGCAAGGGCGAAGGGTGCAAGGGCGAAGGGTGCAAGGGCGAAGGGTGCAAGGGCGAAGGGTGCAAGGGCGAAGGGTGCAAGGGCGAAGGGTGTAAGGGCGAAGGGTGTAAGGGTGAAGGGTGTAAGGGTGAAGGGTGTAATGGTGAAGGGTGTAAGGGTGAAGGGTG
Organism: Andrena hattorfiana; assembly: GCA_944738655.2. Lineage (NCBI taxonomy): Eukaryota > Metazoa > Arthropoda > Insecta > Hymenoptera > Andrenidae > Andrena > Andrena hattorfiana. Next base: position 40,277,890 of record OX122890.1, on the reverse strand, counting down.
TAAGGGTGAAGGGTGTAAGCGTGTAAGGGTGAAGGGTGTAAGGGTGAAGGGTGTAAGGGTGAAGGGTGTAAGGGTGAAGGGTGAAGGGTGTAAGGTTGAAGGGTGTAAGGGTGAAGGGTGTAAGGGTGAAGGGTGGAAGGGCGAAGGGTGCAAGGGCGAAGGGTGCAAGGGCGAAGGGTGCAAGGGCGAAGGGTGCAAGGGCGAAGGGTGCAAGGGCGAAGGGTGCAAGGGCGAAGGGTGCAAGGGCGAAGGGTGCAAGGGCGAAGGGTGCAAGGGCGAAGGGTGCAAGGGCGAAGGGTGCAAGGGCGAAGGGTGCAAGGGCGAAGGGTGCAAGGGCGAAGGGTGCAAGGGCGAAGGGTGTAAGGGCGAAGGGTGTAAGGGTGAAGGGTGGAAGGGTGAAGGGTGCAAGGGTGAAGGGTGCAAGGGTGAAGGGTGCAAGGGTGAAGGGTGCAAGGGTGAAGGGTGCAAGGGTGAAGGGTGCAAGGGTGAAGGGTGCAAGGGTGAAGGGTGCAAGGGTGAAGGGTGCAAGGGTGAAGGGTGCAAGGGTGAAGGGTGCAAGGGAGAAGGGTGCAAGGGAGAAGGGTGCAAGGTTGAAGGGTGCAAGGGTGAAGGGTGCAAGGGTGAAGGGTGCAAGGGCGAATGGTGCAAGGGCGAATGGTGCAAGGGCGAAGGGTGCAAGTGCGAAGGGTGCAAGGTCGAAGGGTGCAAGGGCGAAGGGTGCAAGGGCGAAGGGTGCAAGGGCGAAGGGTGCAAGGGCGAAGGGTGCAAGGGCGAAGGGTGCAAGGGCGAAGGGTGTAAGGGCGAAGGGTGTAAGGGTGAAGGGTGTAAGGGTGAAGGGTGTAATGGTGAAGGGTGTAAGGGTGAAGGGTGTAAGGGTGAAGGGTGTAAGCGTGTAAGGGTGAAGGGTGTAAGGGTGAAGGGTGTAAGGGTGAAGGGTGTAAGGGTGAAGGGTGTAAGGGTGAAGGGTGTAAGGGTGAAGGGTGAAGGGTGTAAGGGTGAAGGGTGTAAGGGTGAAGGGTGTAAGGGCGAAGGGTGTAAGGGCGAAGGGTGCAAGGGCGAAGGGTGCAAGGGCGAAGGGTGCAAGGGCGAAGGGTGCAAGGGCGAAGGGTGCAAGGGCGAAGGGTGCAAGGGCGAAGGGTGCAAGGGCGAAGGGTGCAAGGGCGAAGGGTGCAAGGGCGAAGGGTGCAAGGGCGAAGGGTGCAAGGGCGAAGGGTGCAAGGGCGAAGGGTGCAAGGGCGAAGGGTGCAAGGGCGAAGGGTGCAAGGGCGAAGGGTGCAAGGGCGAAGGGTGCAAGGGCGAAGGGTGCAAGGGCGAAGGGTGCAAGGGCGAATGGTGCAAGGGCGAAGGGTGCAAGGGCGAAGGGTGCAAGGGCGAAGGGTGTAAGGGTGAAGGGTGTAAGGGTGAAGGGTGTAAGGGTGAAGGGTGTAAGGGTGAAGGGTGTAAGGGTGAAGGGTGAAGGGTGGAAGGGTGAAGGGTGCAAGGGTGAAGGGTGCAAGGGTGAAGGGTGCAAGGGTGAAGGGTGCAAGGGTGAAGGGTGCAAGGGTGAAGGGTGCAAGGGTGAAGGGTGCAAGGGTGAAGGGTGCAAGGGTGAAGGGTGCAAGGGTGAAGGGTGCAAGGGTGAAGGGTGCAAGGGTGAAGGGTGCAAGGGTGAAGGGTGCAAGGGCGAAGGGTGCAAGGGCGAAGGGTGCAAGGGCGAAGGGTGCAAGGGCGAAGGGTGCAAGGGCGAAGGGTGCAAGGGCGAAGGGTGTAAGGGCGAAGGGTGTAAGGGTGAAGGGTGTAATGGTGAAGGGTGTAAGGGTGAAGGGTGTAAGGGTGAAGGGTGTAAGCGTGTAAGGGTGAAGGGTGTAAGGGTGAAGGGTGTAAGGGTGAAGGGTGTAAGGGTGAAGGGTGAAGGGTGTAAGGGTGAAGGGTGTAAGGGTGAAGGGTGTAAGGGTGAAGGGTGTAAGGGCGAAGGGTGGAAGGGCGAAGGGTGCAAGGGCGAAGGGTGCAAGGGCGAAGGGTGCAAGGGCGAAGGGTGCAAGGGCGAAGGGTGCAAGGGCGAAGGGTGCAAGGGCGAAGGGTGCAAGGGCGAAGGGTGCAAGGGCGAAGGGTGCAAGGGCGAAGGGTGCAAGGGCGAAGGGTGCAAGGGCGAAGGGTGCAAGGGCGAAGGGTGCAAGGGCGAAGGGTGCAAGGGCGAAGGGTGCAAGGGCGAAGGGTGCAAGGGCGAATGGTGCAAGGGCGAAGGGTGCAAGGGCGAAGGGTGCAAGGGCGAAGGGTGCAAGGGCGAAGGGTGTAAGGGTGAAGGGTGTAAGGGTGAAGGGTGTAAGGGTGAAGGGTGTAAGGGTGAAGGGTGTAAGGGTGAAGGGTGTAAGGGTGTAAGGGTGAAGGGTGTAAGGGTGAAGGGTGTAAGGGTGAAGGGTGCAAGGGCGAAGGGTGCAAGGGCGAAGGGTGCAAGGGCGAAGGGTGCAAGGGCGAAGGGTGCAAGGGCGAAGGGTGCAAGGGCGAAGGGTGCAAGGGCGAAGGGTGCAAGGGCGAAGGGTGCAAGGGCGAAGGGTGCAAGGGCGAAGGGTGCAAGGGCGAAGGGTGCAAGGGCGAAGGGTGCAAGGGCGAAGGGTGCAAGGGCGAAGGGTGCAAGGGCGAAGGGTGCAAGGGCGAAGGGTGCAAGGTTGAAGGGTGCAAGGTTGAAGGGTGCAAGGGTGAAGGGTGCAAGGGTGAAGGGTGCAAGGGCGAATGGTGCAAGGGCGAAGGGTGCAAGGGCGAAGGGTGCAAGGTCGAATGGTGCAAGGGCGAAGGGTGCAAGGGCGAAGGGTGCAAGGGCGAAGGGTGCAAGGGCGAAGGGTGCAAGGGCGAAGGGTGCAAGGGCGAAGGGTGCAAGGGCGAAGGGTGCAAGGGCGAAGGGTGCAAGGGCGAAGGGTGCAAGGGCGAAGGGTGCAAGAGCGAAGGGTGCAAGGGCGAAGGGTGCAAGGGCGATGGGTGCAAGGGCGAAGGGTGCAAGGGCGAAGGGTGCAAGGGCGAAGGGTGTAAGGGCGAAGGGTGTAAGGGCGAAGGGTGTAAGGGCGAAGGGTGTAAGGGCGAAGGGTGTAAGGGCGAAGGGTGTAAGGGCGAAGGGTGCAAGGGCGTAGGGTGTAAGGGCGAAGGGTGCAAGGGCGAAGGGTGCAAGGGCGAAGGGTGCAAGGGCGAAGGGTGCAAGGGCGAAGGGTGCAAGGGCGAAGGGTGCAAGGGCGAAGGGTGCAAGGGCGAAGGGTGCAAGGGCGAAGGGTGTAAGGGCGAAGGGTGTAAGGGCGAAGGGTGGAAGGGCGAAGGGTGTAAGGGCGAAGGGTGCAAGGGCGTAGGGTGCAAGGGCGAAGGGTGCAAGGGCGAAGGGTGCAAGGGAGAAGGGTGCAAGAGCGAAGGGTGCAAGAGCGAAGGGTGCAAGGGCGAAGGGTGCAAGGGCGAAGGGTGTAAGGGTGAAGGGTGGAAGGGTGAAGGGTGCAAGGGTGAAGGGTGCAAGGGTGAAGGGTGCAAGGGTGAAGGGTGCAAGGGTGAAGGGTGCAAGGGTGAAGGGTGCAAGGGTGAAGGGTGCAAGGGTGAAGGGTGCAAGGGTGAAGGGTGCAAGGGTGAAGGGTGCAAGGGTGAAGGGTGCAAGGGAGAAGGGTGCAAGGGAGAAGGGTGCAAGGTTGAAGGGTGCAAGGGTGAAGGGTGCAAGGGTGAAGGGTGCAAGGGCGAATGGTGCAAGGGCGAATGGTGCAAGGGCGAAGGGTGCACGGGCGAAGGGTGCAAGGTCGAAGGGTGCAAGGGCGAAGGGTGCAAGGGCGAAGGGTGCAAGGGCGAAGGGTGCAAGGGCGAAGGGTGCAAGGGCGAAGGGTGCAAGGGCGAAGGGTGTAAGGGCGAAGGGTGTAAGGGTGAAGGGTGTAAGGGTGAAGGGTGTAATGGTGAAGGGTGTAAGGGTGAAGGGTGTAAGGGTGAAGGGTGTAAGCGTGTAAGGGTGAAGGGTGTAAGGGTGAAGGGTGTAAGGGTGAAGGGTGTAAGGGTGAAGGGTGTAAGGGTGAAGGGTGTAAGGGTGAAGGGTGAAGGGTGTAAGGGTGAAGGGTGTAAGGGTGAAGGGTGTAAGGGTGAAGGGTGTAAGGGCGAAGGGTGGAAGGGCGAAGGGTGCAAGGGCGAAGGGTGCAAGGGCGAAGGGTGCAAGGGCGAAGGGTGCAAGGGCGAAGGGTGCAAGGGCGAAGGGTGCAAGGGCGAAGGGTGCAAGGGCGAAGGGTGCAAGGGCGAAGGGTGCAAGGGCGAAGGGTGCAAGGGCGAAGGGTGCAAGGGCGAAGGGTGCAAGGGCGAAGGGTGCAAGGGCGAAGGGTGCAAGGGCGAAGGGTGCAAGGGCGAATGGTGCAAGGGCGAAGGGTGCAAGGGCGAAGGGTGCAAGGGCGAAGGGTGCAAGGGCGAAGGGTGTAAGGGCGAAGGGTGTAAGGGTGAAGGGTGTAAGGGTGAAGGGTGTAAGGGTGAAGGGTGTAAGGGTGAAGGGTGTAAGGGTGTAAGGGTGAAGGGTGTAAGGGTGAAGGGTGTAAGGGTGAAGGGTGTAAGGGTGAAGGGTGTAAGGGTGAAGGGTGTAAGGGTGAAGGGTGTAAGGGTGAAGGGTGCAAGGGCGAAGGGTGCAAGGGCGAAGGGTGCAAGGGCGAAGGGTGCAAGGGCGAAGGGTGCAAGGGCGAAGGGTGCAAGGGCGAAGGGTGCAAGGGCGAAGGGTGCAAGGGCGAAGGGTGCAAGGGCGAAGGGTGCAAGGGCGAAGGGTGCAAGGGCGAAGGGTGTAAGGGCGAAGGGTGTAAGGGCGAAGGGTGTAAGGGCGAAGGGTGTAAGGGCGAAGGGTGTAAGGGCGAAGGGTGTAAGGGCGAAGGGTGGAAGGGTGAAGGGTGGAAGGGTGAAGGGTGCAAGGGTGAAGGGTGCAAGGGTGAAGGGTGCAAGGGTGAAGGGTGCAAGGGTGAAGGGTGCAAGGGTGAAGGGTGCAAGGGTGAAGGGTGCAAGGGTGAAGGGTGCAAGGGTGAAGGGTGCAAGGGTGAAGGGTGCAAGGGTGAAGGGTGCAAGGGAGAAGGGTGCAAGGGCGAAGGGTGCAAGGGCGAAGGGTGCAAGGGCGAAGGGTGCAAGGGCGAAGGGTGCAAGGGCGAAGGGTGCAAGGGCGAAGGGTGCAAGGGCGAAGGGTGCAAGGGCGAAGGGTGCAAGGGCGAAGGGTGCAAGGGCGAAGGGTGCAAGGTTGAAGGGTGCAAGGTTGAAGGGTGCAAGGGTGAAGGGTGCAAGGGTGAAGGGTGCAAGGGCGAATGGTGCAAGGGCGAAGGGTGCAAGGGTGAAGGGTGTAAGGGTGAAGGGTGTAAGGGTGAAGGGTGTAAGGGTGAAGGGTGTAAGGGTGAAGGGTGTAAGGGTGAAGGGTGAAGGGTGCAAGGGCGAATGGTGCAAGGGCGAAGGGTGCAAGGGCGAAGGGTGCAAGGTCGAATGGTGCAAGGGCGAAGGGTGCAAGGGCGAAGGGTGCAAGGGCGAAGGGTGCAAGGGCGAAGGGTGCAAGGGCGAAGGGTGCAAGGGCGAAGGGTGCAAGGGCGAAGGGTGCAAGGGCGAAGGGTGCAAGGGCGAAGGGTGCAAGGGCGAAGGGTGCAAGGGCGAAGGGTGCAAGGGCGAAGGGTGCAAGGGCGAAGGGTGCAAGAGCGAAGGGTGCAAGGGCGTAGGGTGCAAGGGCGAAGGGTGCAAGGGCGAAGGGTGCAAGGGAGAAGGGTGCAAGAGCGAAGGGTGCAAGAGCGAAGGGTGCAAGGGCGAAGGGTGCAAGGGCGAAGGGTGCAAGGGCGAAGGGTGCAAGGGCGAAGGGTGCAAGGGCGAAGGGTGCAAGGGCGAAGGGTGCAAGGGCGAAGGGTGCAAGAGCGAAGGGTGCAAGGGCGAAGGGTGCAAGGGCGATGGGTGCAAGGGCGAAGGGTGCAAGGGCGAAGGGTGCAAGGGCGAAGGGTGTAAGGGCGAAGGGTGTAAGGGCGAAGGGTGTAAGGGCGAAGGGTGTAAGGGCGAAGGGTGTAAGGGCGAAGGGTGTAAGGGCGAAGGGTGCAAGGGCGTAGGGTGTAAGGGCGAAGGGTGCAAGGGCGAAGGGTGCAAGGGCGAAGGGTGCAAGGGCGAAGGGTGCAAGGGCGAAGGGTGCAAGGGCGAAGGGTGCAAGGGCGAAGGGTGCAAGGGCGAAGGGTGCAAGGGCGAAGGGTGTAAGGGCGAAGGGTGTAAGGGCGAAGGGTGGAAGGGCGAAGGGTGTAAGGGCGAAGGGTGCAAGGGCGTAGGGTGCAAGGGCGAAGGGTGCAAGGGCGAAGGGTGCAAGGGAGAAGGGTGCAAGAGCGAAGGGTGCAAGAGCGAAGGGTGCAAGGGCGAAGGGTGCAAGGGCGAAGGGTGCAAGGGCGAAGGGTGCAAGGGCGAAGGGTGCAAGGGCGAAGGGTGCAAGGGCGAAGGGTGCAAGAGCGAAGGGTGCAAGAGCGAAGGGTGCAAGGGCGAAGGGTGCAAGGGCGATGGGTGCAAGGGCGAAGGGTGCAAGGGCGAAGGGTGCAAGGGCGAAGGGTGTAAGGGCGAAGGGTGTAAGGGCGAAGGGTGTAAGGGCGAAGGGTGTAAGGGCGAAGGGTGTAAGGGCGAAGGGTGTAAGGGCGAAGGGTGCAAGGGCGGAGGGTGCAAGGGCGGAGGGTGCAAGGGCGTAGGGTGTAAGGGCGAAGGGTGCAAGGGCGAAGGGTGCAAGGGCGTAGGGTGCAAGGGCGAAGGGTGCAAGGGCGAAGGGTGCAAGGGAGAAGGGTGCAAGAGCGAAGGGTGCAAGAGCGAAGGGTGCAAGGGCGAAGGGTGCAAGGGCGAAGGGTGTAAGGGCGAAGGGTGGAAGGGCGAAGGGTGCAAGGGCGAAGGGTGCAAGGGCGTAGGGTGCAAGGGCGAAGGGTGCAAGGGCGAAGGGTGCAAGGGAGAAGGGTGCAAGAGCGAAGGGTGCAAGAGCGAAGGGTGCAAGGGCGAAGGGTGCAAGGGCGAAGGGTGCAAGGGCGAAGGGTGCAAGGGCGAAGGGTGCAAGGGCGAAGGGTGCAAGGGCGAAGGGTGCAAGGGCGAAGGGTGCAAGGGCGAAGGGTGCAAGGGCGAAGGGTGCAAGGGCGAAGGGTGCAAGAGCGAAGGGTGCAAGAGCGAAGGGTGCAAGGGCGAAGGGTGCAAGGGCGATGGGTGCAAGGGCGAAGGGTGCAAGGGCGAAGGGTGCAAGGGCGAAGGGTGTAAGGGCGAAGGGTGTAAGGGCGAAGGGTGTAAGGGCGAAGGGTGTAAGGGCGAAGGGTGCAAGGGCGTAGGGTGTAAGGGCGAAGGGTGTAAGGGCGAAGGGTGCAAGGGCGAAGGGTGCAAGGGCGAAGGGTGTAAGGGCGAAGGGTGGAAGGGTGAAGGGTGGAAGGGTGAAGGGTGCAAGGGTGAAGGGTGCAAGGGTGAAGGGTGCAAGGGTGAAGGGTGCAAGGGTGAAGGGTGCAAGGGTGAAGGGTGCAAGGGTGAAGGGTGCAAGGGTGAAGGGTGTAAGGGTGAAGGGTGCAAGGGCGAAGGGTGCAAGGGCGAAGGGTGCAAGGGCAAAGGGTGCAAGGGCGAAGGGTGCAAGGGCGAAGGGTGCAAGGGCGAAGGGTGTAAGGGCGAAGGGTGTAAGGGCGAAGGGTGGAAGGGCGAAGGGTGTAAGGGCGAAGGGTGCAAGGGCGTAGGGTGCAAGGGCGAAGGGTGCAAGGGCGAAGGGTGCAAGGGAGAAGGGTGCAAGAGCGAAGGGTGCAAGAGCGAAGGGTGCAAGGGCGAAGGGTGCAAGGGCGAAGGGTGTAAGGGTGAAGGGTGGAAGGGTGAAGGGTGCAAGGGTGAAGGGTGCAAGGGTGAAGGGTGCAAGGGTGAAGGGTGCAAGGGTGAAGGGTGCAAGGGTGAAGGGTGCAAGGGTGAAGGGTGCAAGGGTGAAGGGTGCAAGGGTGAAGGGTGCAAGGGTGAAGGGTTCAAGGGTGAAGGGTGCAAGGGAGAAGGGTGCAAGGGAGAAGGGTGCAAGGTTGAAGGGTGCAAGGGTGAAGGGTGCAAGGGTGAAGGGTGCAAGGGCGAATGGTGCAAGGGCGAATGGTGCAAGGGCGAAGGGTGCACGGGCGAAGGGTGCAAGGTCGAAGGGTGCAAGGGCGAAGGGTGCAAGGGCGAAGGGTGCAAGGGCGAAGGGTGCAAGGGCGAAGGGTGCAAGGGCGAAGGGTGCAAGGGCGAAGGGTGCAAGGGCGAAGGGTGTAAGGGTGAAGGGTGTAAGGGTGAAGGGTGTAATGGTGAAGGGTGTAAGGGTGAAGGGTGTAAGGGTGAAGGGTGTAAGCGTGTAAGGGTGAAGGGTGTAAGGGTAAAGGGTGTAAGGGTGAAGGGTGTAAGGGTGAAGGGTGTAAGGGTGAAGGGTGTAAGGGTGAAGGGTGAAGGGTGTAAGGGTGAAGGGTGTAAGGGTGAAGGGTGTAAGGGTGAAGGGTGTAAGGGCGAAGGGTGGAAGGGCGAAGGGTGCAAGGGCGAAGGGTGCAAGGGCGAAGGGTGCAAGGGCGAAGGGTGCAAGGGCGAAGGGTGCAAGGGCGAAGGGTGCAAGGGCGAAGGGTGCAAGGGCGAAGGGTGCAAGGGCGAAGGGTGCAAGGGCGAAGGGTGCAAGGGCGAAGGGTGCAAGGGCGAAGGGTGCAAGGGCGAAGGGTGCAAGGGCGAAGGGTGCAAGGGCGAAGGGTGCAAGGGCGAAGGGTGCAAGGGCGAAGGGTGCAAGGGCGAAGGGTGCAAGGGCGAATGGTGCAAGGGCGAAGGGTGCAAGGGCGAAGGGTGCAAGGGCGAAGGGTGCAAGGGCGAAGGGTGTAAGGGCGAAGGGTGTAAGGGTGAAGGGTGTAAGGGTGAAGGGTGTAAGGGTGAAGGGTGTAAGGGTGAAGGGTGTAAGGGTGTAAGGGTGAAGGGTGTAAGGGTGAAGGGTGTAAGGGTGAAGGGTGTAAGGGTGAAGGGTGTAAGGGTGAAGGGTGTAAGGGTGAAGGGTGCAAGGGCGAAGGGTGCAAGGGCGAAGGGTGCAAGGGCGAAGGGTGCAAGGGCGAAGGGTGCAAGGGCGAAGGGTGCAAGGGCGAAGGGTGCAAGGGCGAAGGGTGCAAGGGCGAAGGGTGCAAGGGCGAAGGGTGCAAGGGCGAAGGGTGTAAGGGCGAAGGGTGTAAGGGCGAAGGGTTTAAGGGCGAAGGGTGTAAGGGCGAAGGGTGTAAGGGCGAAGGGTGTAAGGGCGAAGGGTGGAAGGGTGAAGGGTGGAAGGGTGAAGGGTGCAAGGGTGAAGGGTGCAAGGGTGAAGGGTGCAAGGGTGAAGGGTGCAAGGGTGAAGGGTGCAAGGGTGAAGGGTGCAAGGGTGAAGGGTGCAAGGGTGAAGGGTGCAAGGGTGAAGGGTGCAAGGGTGAAGGGTGCAAGGGTGAAGGGTGCAAGGGAGAAGGGTGCAAGGGCGAAGGGTGCAAGGGCGAAGGGTGCAAGGGCGAAGGGTGCAAGGGCGAAGGGTGCAAGGGCGAAGGGTGCAAGGGCGAAGGGTGCAAGGGCGAAGGGTGCAAGGGCGAAGGGTGCAAGGGCGAAGGGTGCAAGGGCGAAGGGTGCAAGGGCGAAGGGTGCAAGGTTGAAGGGTGCAAGGTTGAAGGGTGCAAGGGTGAAGGGTGCAAGGGTGAAGGGTGCAAGGGCGAATGGTGCAAGGGCGAAGGGTGCAAGGGCGAAGGGTGCAAGGTCGAATGGTGCAAGGGCGAAGGGTGCAAGGGCGAAGGGTGCAAGGGCGAAGGGTGCAAGGGCGAAGGGTGCAAGGGCGAAGGGTGCAAGGGCGAAGGGTGCAAGGGCGAAGGGTGCAAGGGCGAAGGGTGCAAGGGCGAAGGGTGTAAGGGTGAAGGGTGTAAGGGTGAAGGGTGTAAGGGTGAAGGGTGTAAGGGTGAAGGGTGTAAGGGTGAAGGGTGTAAGGGTGAAGGGTGTAAGGGCGAAGGGTGCAAGAGCGAAGGGTGCAAGAGCGAAGGGTGCAAGGGCGAAGGGTGCAAGGGCGATGGGTGCAAGGGCGAAGGGTGCAAGGGCGAAGGGTGTAAGGGCGAAGGGTGTAAGGGCGAAGGGTGTAAGGGCGAAGGGTGTAAGGGCGAAGGGTGTAAGGGCGAAGGGTGCAAGGGCGAAGGGTGCAAGGGCGGAGGGTGCAAGGGCGGAGGGTGCAAGGGCGTAGGGTGTAAGGGCGAAGGGTGCAAGGGCGAAGGGTGCAAGGGCGAAGGGTGCAAGGGCGAAGGGTGCAAGGGCGAAGGGTGCAAGGGCGAAGGGTGCAAGGGCGAAGGGTGCAAGGGCGAAGGGTGCAAGGGCGAAGGGTGTAAGGGCGAAGGGTGTAAGGGCGAACGGTGGAAGGGCGAAGGGTGCAAGGGCGAAGGGTGCAAGGGCGTAGGGTGCAAGGGCGAAGGGTGCAAGGGCGAAGGGTGCAAGGGAGAAGGGTGCAAGAGCGAAGGGTGCAAGAGCGAAGGGTGCAAGGGCGAAGGGTGCAAGGGCGAAGGGTGCAAGGGCGAAGGGTGCAAGGGCGAAGGGTGCAAGGGCGAAGGGTGCAAGGGCGAAGGGTGCAAGGGCGAAGGGTGCAAGGGCGATGGGTGCAAGGGCGAAGGGTGCAAGGGCGAAGGGTGCAAGGGCGAAGGGTGTAAGGGCGAAGGGTGTAAGGGCGAAGGGTGCAAGGGCGAAGGGTGCAAGGGCGAAGGGTGCAAGGGCGAAGGGTGCAAGGGCGAAGGGTGCAAGGGCGAAGGGTGCAAGGGCGAAGGGTGCAAGGGCGAAGGGTGCAAGGGCGAAGGGTGGAAGGGCGAAGGGTGCAAGGGCGAAGGGTGCAAGGGCGAAGGGTGTAAGCGCGAAGGGTGGAAGGGCGAAGGGTGTAAGGGCGAAGGGTGCAAGGGCGTAGGGTGCAAGGGTGAAGGGTGCAAGGGCGAAGGGTGCAAGGGAGAAGGGTGCAAGAGCGAAGGGTGCAAGAGCGAAGGGTGCAAGGGCGAAGGGTGCAAGGGCGAAGGGTGCAAGGGCGAAGGGTGCAAGGGCGAAGGGTGCAAGGGCGAAGGGTGCAAGGGCGAAGGGTGCAAGGGCGAAGGGTGCAAGGGCGAAGGGTGCAAGGGCGAAGGGTGCAAGGGCGAAGGGTGCAAGGGCGAAGGGTGCAAGGGCGAAGGGTGCAAGGGCGAAGGGTGCAAGGGCGAAGGGTGCAAGGGCGAAGGGTGCAAGGGCGAAGGGTGCAAGGGCGAAGGGTGCAAGGGCGAAGGGTGCAAGGGCGAAGGGTGCAAGGGCGAAGGGTGCAAGGGCGAAGGGTGCAAGGGCGAAGGGTGCAAGGGCGAAGGGTGCAAGGGCGAAGGGTGCAAGGGCGAAGGGTGCAAGGGCGAAGGGTGCAAGGGCGATGGGTGCAAGGGCGAAGGGTGCAAGGGCGAAGGGTGCAAGGGCGAAGGGTGCAAGGGCGAAGGGTGTAAGGTTGAAGGGTGTAAGGATGAAGGGTGTAAGGGTGAAGGGCGTAAGGGTGAAGGGTGCAAGGGCGAAGGGTGCAAGGGCGAAGGGTGCAAGGGCGAAGGGTGCAAGGGCGATGGGTGCAAGGGCGAAGGGTGCAAGGGCGAAGGGTGCAAGGGCGAAGGGTGCAAGAGCGAAGGGTGCAAGAGCGAAGGGTGCAAGAGCGAAGGGTGCAAGGGCGAAGGGTGCAAGGGCGAAGGGTGCAAGGGCGAAGGGTGCAAGGGCGAAGGTTGCAAGGGCGAAGGGTGCAAGGGCGAAGGGTGCAAGGGCGAAGGGTGCAAGGGCGAAGGGTGCAAGGGCGAAGGGTGCAAGGGCGAAGGGTGCAAGGGCGAAGGGTGCAAGGGCGAAGGGTGCAAGGGCGAAGGGTGCAAGGGCGAAGGGTGCAAGGGCGATGGGTGCAAGGGCGAAGGGTGCAAGGGCGAAGGGTGCAAGGGCGAAGGGTGCAAGGGCGAAGGGTGCAAGGGCGAAGGGTGCAAGGGCGAAGGGTGCAAGGGCGAAGGGTGCAAGGGCGAAGGGTGCAAGGGCGCAAGGGTGAAGGGCGCAAGGGTGAAGGGCGCAAGGGTGAAGGGCGCAAGGGTGAAGGGCGCAAGGGTGCAAGGGCAAAGTGTGCAAGGGCAAAGGGTGCAAGGGCAAAGGGTGCAGGGGTAAAGGTTGCAGGGGTAAAGGTTGCAGGGGTAAAGGTTGCAGGCGTAAAGGATGCAGAGGTGAAGGGTGCAAGGGTGAAGGGTGCAAGGGTAAAGGGTGCAAGGGTGAAGGGTGCAAGGGTGAAGGGTGCAAGGGTGAAGGGTGCAAGGGCGAAGGGTGCAAGGGCGAAGGGTGCAAGGGCGAAGGGTGCAAGGGCGAAGGGTGCAAGGGTAAAGGGTGCAAGGGTAAAGGGTGCAAGGTAAAGGGTGCAAGGGTAAAGGTTGCAGGGGTAAAGGGTGCAGGGGTAAAGGGTGCAAGGGTAAAGGGTGCAAGGGCGAAGGGTGCAAGGGCGAAGGGTGCAAGGGCGAAGGGTGCAAGGGCGAAGGGTGCAAGGGCGAAGGGTGTAAGGGCGAAGGGTGTAAGGGCGAAGGGTGTAAGGGTGAAGGGTGTAAGGGTGAAGGGTGCAAGGGCGAAGGGTGCAAGGGCGAAGGGTGCAAGGGCGAAGGGTGCAAGGTTGAAGGGTGCAAGGTTGAAGGGTGCAAGGTTGAAGGGTGCAAGGGTGAAGGGTGTAAGGGTGAAGGGTGTAAGGGTGAAGGGTGTAAGGGTGAAGGGTGTAAGGGTGAAGGGTGTAAGGGTGAAGGGTGTAAGGGTGAAGGGTGCAAGGGCGATGGGTGCAAGGGCGAAGGGTGCAAGGGCGAAGGGTGCAAGGGCGAAGGGTGCAAGGGCGAAGGGTGTAAGGTTGAAGGGTGTAAGGATGAAGGGTGTAAGGGTGAAGGGCGTAAGGGTGAAGGGCGCAAGGGCGAAGGGTGCAAGGGCGAAGGGTGCAAGGGCGATGGGTGCAAGGGCGAAGGGTGCAAGGGCGAAGGGTGCAAGGGCGAAGGGTGCAAGAGCGAAGGGTGCAAGAGCGAAGGGTGCAAGAGCGAAGGGTGCAAGGGCGAAGGGTGCAAGGGCGAAGGGTGCAAGGGCGAAGGGTGCAAGGGCGAAGGTTGCAAGGGCGAAGGGTGCAAGGGCGAAGGGTGCAAGGGCGAAGGGTGCAAGGGCGAAGGGTGCAAGGGCGAAGGGTGCAAGGGCGAAGGGTGCAAGGGCGAAGGGTGCAAGGGCGAAGGGTGCAAGGGCGAAGGGTGCAAGGGCGAAGGGTGCAAGGGCGATGGGTGCAAGGGCGAAGGGTGCAAGGGCGAAGGGTGCAAGGGCGAAGGGTGCAAGGGCGAAGGGTGCAAGGGCGAAGGGTGCAAGGGCGAAGGGTGCAAGGGCGAAGGGTGCAAGGGCGAAGGGTGCAAGGGCGAAGGGTGCAAGGGCGAAGGGTGCAAGGGCGAAGGGTGCAAGGGCGCAAGGGTGAAGGGCGCAAGGGTGAAGGGCGCAAGGGTGAAGGGCGCAAGGGTGCAAGGGCAAAGTGTGCAAGGGCAAAGGGTGCAAGGGCAAAGGGTGCAGGGGTAAAGGTTGCAGGGGTAAAGGTTGCAGGGGTAAAGGTTGCAGGCGTAAAGGATGCAGAGGTGAAGGGTGCAAGGGTGAAGGGTGCAAGGGTAAAGGGTGCAAGGGTAAAGGGTGCAAGGGTGAAGGGTGCAAGGGTGAAGGGTGCAAGGGCGAAGGGTGCAAGGGCGAAGGGTGCAAGGGCGAAGGGTGTAAGGGTGAAGGGTGTAAGGGTGAAGGGTGTAAGGGTGAAGGGTGTAAGGGTGAAGGGTGTAAGGGTGTAAGGGTGAAGGGTGTAAGGGTGAAGGGTGTAAGGGTGAAGGGTGTAAGGGTGAAGGGTGTAAGGGTGAAGGGTGTAAGGGTGAAGGGTGCAAGGGCGAAGGGTGCAAGGGCGAAGGGTGCAAGGGCGAAGGGTGCAAGGGCGAAGGGTGCAAGGGCGAAGGGTGCAAGGGCGAAGGGTGCAAGGGCGAAGGGTGCAAGGGCGAAGGGTGCAAGGGCGAAGGGTGCAAGGGCGAAGGGTGCAAGGGCGAAGGGTGTAAGGGCGAAGGGTGTAAGGGCGAAGGGTGTAAGGGCGAAGGGTGTAAGGGCGAAGGGTGTAAGGGCGAAGGGTGTAAGGGCGAAGGGTGGAAGGGTGAAGGGTGCAAGGGTGAAGGGTGCAAGGGTGAAGGGTGCAAGGGTGAAGGGTGCAAGGGTGAAGGGTGCAAGGGTGAAGGGTGCAAGGGTGAAGGGTGCAAGGGTGAAGGGTGCAAGGGTGAAGGGTGCAAGGGTGAAGGGTGCAAGGGAGAAGGGTGCAAGGGCGAAGGGTGCAAGGGCGAAGGGTGCAAGGGCGAAGGGTGCAAGGGCGAAGGGTGCAAGGGCGAAGGGTGCAAGGGCGAAGGGTGCAAGGGCGAAGGGTGCAAGGGCGAAGGGTGCAAGGGCGAAGGGTGCAAGGGCGAAGGGTGCAAGGGCGAAGGGTGCAAGGGCGAAGGGTGCAAGGGCGAAGGGTGCAAGGGCGAAGGGTGCAAGGGCGAAGGGTGCAAGGGCGAAGGGTGCAAGGGCGAAGGGTGCAAGGGCGAAGGGTGCAAGGGCGCAAGGGTGAAGGGCGCAAGGGTGAAGGGCGCAAGGGTGAAGGGCGCAAGGGTGAAGGGCGCAAGGGTGAAGGGCGCAAGGGTGAAGGGCGCAAGGGTGAAGGGTGCAAGGGTGAAGGGTGCAAGGGTGAAGGGTGCAAGGGCGAAGGGTGCAAGGGCGAAGGGTGCAAGGGCGAAGGGTGCAAGGGCGAAGGGTGCAAGGGCGAAGGGTGCAAGGGCGAAGGGTGCAAGGGCGAAGGGTGCAAGGGCGCAAGGGTGAAGGGCGCAAGGGTGAAGGGCGCAAGGGTGAAGGGCGCAAGGGTGAAGGGCGCAAGGGTGCAAGGGCAAAGTGTGCAAGGGCAAAGGGTGCAAGGGCAAAGGGTGCAGGGGTAAAGGTTGCAGGGGTAAAGGTTGCAGGGGTAAAGGTTGCAGGCGTAAAGGATGCAGAGGTGAAGGGTGCAAGGGTGAAGGGTGCAAGGGTAAAGGGTGCAAGGGTAAAGGGTGCAAGGGTGAAGGGTGCAAGGGTGAAGGGTGCAAGGGCGAAGGGTGCAAGGGCGAAGGGTGCAAGGGCGAAGGGTGTAAGGGTGAAGGGTGTAAGGGTGAAGGGTGTAAGGGTGAAGGGTGTAAGGGTGAAGGGTGTAAGGGTGTAAGGGTGAAGGGTGTAAGGGTGAAGGGTGTAAGGGTGAAGGGTGTAAGGGTGAAGGGTGTAAGGGTGTAAGGGTGAAGGGTGTAAGGGTGAAGGGTGTAAGGGTGAAGGGTGTAAGGGTGAAGGGTGTAAGGGTGAAGGGTGTAAGGGTGAAGGGTGCAAGGGCGAAGGGTGCAAGGGCGAAGGGTGCAAGGGCGAAGGGTGCAAGGGCGAAGGGTGCAAGGGCGAAGGGTGCAAGGGCGAAGGGTGCAAGGGCGAAGGGTGCAAGGGCGAAGGGTGCAAGGGCGCAAGGGTGAAGGGCGCAAGGGTGAAGGGCGCAAGGGTGAAGGGCGCAAGGGTGAAGGGCGCAAGGGTGCAAGGGCAAAGTGTGCAAGGGCAAAGGGTGCAAGGGCAAAGGGTGCAGGGGTAAAGGTTGCAGGGGTAAAGGTTGCAGGGGTAAAGGTTGCAGGCGTAAAGGATGCAGAGGTGAAGGGTGCAAGGGTGAAGGGTGCAAGGGTAAAGGGTGCAAGGGTGAAGGGTGCAAGGGTGAAGGGTGCAAGGGTGAAGGGTGCAAGGGCGAAGGGTGCAAGGGCGAAGGGTGCAAGGGCGAAGGGTGCAAGGGCGAAGGGTGCAAGGGTAAAGGGTGCAAGGGTAAAGGGTGCAAGGTAAAGGGTGCAAGGGTAAAGGTTGCAGGGGTAAAGGGTGCAGGGGTAAAGGGTGCAAGGGTAAAGGGTGCAAGGGCGAAGGGTGCAAGGGCGAAGGGTGCAAGGGCGAAGGGTGCAAGGGCGAAGGGTGCAAGGGCGAAGGGTGTAAGGGCGAAGGGTGTAAGGGCGAAGGGTGTAAGGGTGAAGGGTGTAAGGGTGAAGGGTGCAAGGGCGAAGGGTGCAAGGGCGAAGGGTGCAAGGGCGAAGGGTGCAAGGTTGAAGGGTGCAAGGTTGAAGGGTGCAAGGTTGAAGGGTGCAAGGGTGAAGGGTGTAAGGGTGAAGGGTGTAAGGGTGAAGGGTGTAAGGGTGAAGGGTGTAAGGGTGAAGGGTGTAAGGGTGAAGGGTGTAAGGGTGAAGGGTGCAAGGGCGATGGGTGCAAGGGCGAAGGGTGCAAGGGCGAAGGGTGCAAGGGCGAAGGGTGCAAGGGCGAAGGGTGTAAGGTTGAAGGGTGTAAGGATGAAGGGTGTAAGGGTGAAGGGCGTAAGGGTGAAGGGCGCAAGGGCGAAGGGTGCAAGGGCGAAGGGTGCAAGGGCGATGGGTGCAAGGGCGAAGGGTGCAAGGGCGAAGGGTGCAAGGGCGAAGGGTGCAAGAGCGAAGGGTGCAAGAGCGAAGGGTGCAAGAGCGAAGGGTGCAAGGGCGAAGGGTGCAAGGGCGAAGGGTGCAAGGGCGAAGGGTGCAAGGGCGAAGGTTGCAAGGGCGAAGGGTGCAAGGGCGAAGGGTGCAAGGGCGAAGGGTGCAAGGGCGAAGGGTGCAAGGGCGAAGGGTGCAAGGGCGAAGGGTGCAAGGGCGAAGGGTGCAAGGGCGAAGGGTGCAAGGGCGAAGGGTGCAAGGGCGAAGGGTGCAAGGGCGATGGGTGCAAGGGCGAAGGGTGCAAGGGCGAAGGGTGCAAGGGCGAAGGGTGCAAGGGCGAAGGGTGCAAGGGCGAAGGGTGCAAGGGCGAAGGGTGCAAGGGCGAAGGGTGCAAGGGCGAAGGGTGCAAGGGCGAAGGGTGCAAGGGCGAAGGGTGCAAGGGCGAAGGGTGCAAGGGCGCAAGGGTGAAGGGCGCAAGGGTGAAGGGCGCAAGGGTGAAGGGCGCAAGGGTGCAAGGGCAAAGTGTGCAAGGGCAAAGGGTGCAAGGGCAAAGGGTGCAGGGGTAAAGGTTGCAGGGGTAAAGGTTGCAGGGGTAAAGGTTGCAGGCGTAAAGGATGCAGAGGTGAAGGGTGCAAGGGTGAAGGGTGCAAGGGTAAAGGGTGCAAGGGTAAAGGGTGCAAGGGTGAAGGGTGCAAGGGTGAAGGGTGCAAGGGCGAAGGGTGCAAGGGCGAAGGGTGCAAGGGCGAAGGGTGTAAGGGTGAAGGGTGTAAGGGTGAAGGGTGTAAGGGTGAAGGGTGTAAGGGTGAAGGGTGTAAGGGTGTAAGGGTGAAGGGTGTAAGGGTGAAGGGTGTAAGGGTGAAGGGTGTAAGGGTGAAGGGTGTAAGGGTGAAGGGTGTAAGGGTGAAGGGTGCAAGGGCGAAGGGTGCAAGGGCGAAGGGTGCAAGGGCGAAGGGTGCAAGGGCGAAGGGTGCAAGGGCGAAGGGTGCAAGGGCGAAGGGTGCAAGGGCGAAGGGTGCAAGGGCGAAGGGTGCAAGGGCGAAGGGTGCAAGGGCGAAGGGTGCAAGGGCGAAGGGTGTAAGGGCGAAGGGTGTAAGGGCGAAGGGTGTAAGGGCGAAGGGTGTAAGGGCGAAGGGTGTAAGGGCGAAGGGTGTAAGGGCGAAGGGTGGAAGGGTGAAGGGTGGAAGGGTGAAGGGTGCAAGGGTGAAGGGTGCAAGGGTGAAGGGTGCAAGGGTGAAGGGTGCAAGGGTGAAGGGTGCAAGGGTGAAGGGTGCAAGGGTGAAGGGTGCAAGGGTGAAGGGTGCAAGGGTGAAGGGTGCAAGGGTGAAGGGTGCAAGGGTGAAGGGTGCAAGGGAGAAGGGTGCAAGGGCGAAGGGTGCAAGGGCGAAGGGTGCAAGGGCGAAGGGTGCAAGGGCGAAGGGTGCAAGGGCGAAGGGTGCAAGGGCGAAGGGTGCAAGGGCGAAGGGTGCAAGGGCGAAGGGTGCAAGGGCGAAGGGTGCAAGGGCGAAGGGTGCAAGGTTGAAGGGTGCAAGGTTGAAGGGTGCAAGGGTGAAGGGTGCAAGGGTGAAGGGTGCAAGGGCGAATGGTGCAAGGGCGAAGGGTGCAAGGGCGAAGGGTGCAAGGTCGAATGGTGCAAGGGCGAAGGGTGCAAGGGCGAAGGGTGCAAGGGCGAAGGGTGCAAGGGCGAAGGGTGCAAGGGCGAAGGGTGCAAGGGCGAAGGGTGCAAGGGCGAAGGGTGCAAGGGCGAAGGGTGCAAGGGTGAAGGGTGTAAGGGTGAAGGGTGTAAGGGTGAAGGGTGTAAGGGTGAAGGGTGTAAGGGTGAAGGGTGTAAGGGTGAAGGGTGTAAGGGTGAAGGGTGTAAGGGTGAAGGGTGTAAGGGTGAAGGGTGTAAGGGTGAAGGGTGTAAGGGTGAAGGGTGTAAGGGTGAAGGGTGTAAGGGTGAAGGGTGGAAGGGTGAAGGGTGCAAGGGTGAAGGGTGCAAGGGTGAAGGGTGCAAGGGTGAAGGGTGCAAGGGTGAAGGGTGCAAGGGCGAAGGGTGCAAGGGCGAAGGGTGCAAGGGCGAAGGGTGCAAGGGCGAAGGGTGCAAGGGCGAAGGGTGCAAGGGCGAAGGGTGTAAGGGCGAAGGGTGTAAGGGCGAAGGGTGGAAGGGCGAAGGGTGTAAGGGCGAAGGGTGCAAGGGCGTAGGGTGCAAGGGCGAAGGGTGCAAGGGCGAAGGGTGCAAGGGAGAAGGGTGCAAGAGCGAAGGGTGCAAGAGCGAAGGGTGCAAGGGCGAAGGGTGCAAGGGCGAAGGGTGTAAGGGTGAAGGGTGGAAGGGTGAAGGGTGCAAGGGTGAAGGGTGCAAGGGTGAAGGGTGCAAGGGTGAAGGGTGCAAGGGTGAAGGGTGCAAGGGTGAAGGGTGCAAGGGTGAAGGGTGCAAGGGTGAAGGGTGCAAGGGTGAAGGGTGCAAGGGTGAAGGGTTCAAGGGTGAAGGGTGCAAGGGAGAAGGGTGCAAGGGAGAAGGGTGCAAGGTTGAAGGGTGCAAGGGTGAAGGGTGCAAGGGTGAAGGGTGCAAGGGCGAATGGTGCAAGGGCGAATGGTGCAAGGGCGAAGGGTGCACGGGCGAAGGGTGCAAGGTCGAAGGGTGCAAGGGCGAAGGGTGCAAGGGCGAAGGGTGCAAGGGCGAAGGGTGCAAGGGCGAAGGGTGCAAGGGCGAAGGGTGCAAGGGCGAAGGGTGTAAGGGCGAAGGGTGTAAGGGTGAAGGGTGTAAGGGTGAAGGGTGTAATGGTGAAGGGTGTAAGGGTGAAGGGTGTAAGGGTGAAGGGTGTAAGCGTGTAAGGGTGAAGGGTGTAAGGGTGAAGGGTGTAAGGGTGAAGGGTGTAAGGGTGAAGGGTGTAAGGGTGAAGGGTGTAAGGGTGAAGGGTGAAGGGTGTAAGGGTGAAGGGTGTAAGGGTGAAGGGTGTAAGGGTGAAGGGTGTAAGGGCGAAGGGTGGAAGGGCGAAGGGTGCAAGGGCGAAGGGTGCAAGGGCGAAGGGTGCAAGGGCGAAGGGTGCAAGGGCGAAGGGTGCAAGGGCGAAGGGTGCAAGGGCGAAGGGTGCAAGGGCGAAGGGTGCAAGGGCGAAGGGTGCAAGGGCGAAGGGTGCAAGGGCGAAGGGTGCAAGGGCGAAGGGTGCAAGGGCGAAGGGTGCAAGGGCGAAGGGTGCAAGGGCGAAGGGTGCAAGGGCGAAGGGTGCAAGGGCGAAGGGTGCAAGGGCGAAGGGTGCAAGGGCGAATGGTGCAAGGGCGAAGGGTGCAAGGGCGAAGGGTGCAAGGGCGAAGGGTGCAAGGGCGAAGGGTGTAAGGGTGAAGGGTGTAAGGGTGAAGGGTGTAAGGGTGAAGGGTGTAAGGGTGAAGGGTGTAAGGGTGAAGGGTGTAAGGGTGTAAGGGTGAAGGGTGTAAGGGTGAAGGGTGTAAGGGTGAAGGGTGTAAGGGTGAAGGGTTCAAGGGTGAAGGGTGCAAGGGAGAAGGGTGCAAGGGAGAAGGGTGCAAGGTTGAAGGGTGCAAGGGTGAAGGGTGCAAGGGTGAAGGGTGCAAGGGCGAATGGTGCAAGGGCGAAGGGTGCAAGGGCGAAGGGTGCAAGGGCGAAGGGTGCAAGGGCGAAGGGTGTAAGGGTGAAGGGTGTAAGGGTGAAGGGTGTAAGGGTGAAGGGTGTAAGGGTGAAGGGTGTAAGGGTGAAGGGTGTAAGGGTGTAAGGGTGAAGGGTGTAAGGGTGAAGGGTGTAAGGGTGAAGGGTGTAAGGGTGAAGGGTGTAAGGGTGAAGGGTGTAAGGGTGAAGGGTGCAAGGGCGAAGGGTGCAAGGGCGAAGGGTGCAAGGGCGAAGGGTGCACGGGCGAAGGGTGCAAGGTCGAAGGGTGCAAGGGCGAAGGGTGCAAGGGCGAAGGGTGCAAGGGCGAAGGGTGCAAGGGCGAAGGGTGCAAGGGCGAAGGGTGCAAGGGCGAAGGGTGTAAGGGCGAAGGGTGTAAGGGTGAAGGGTGTAAGGGTGAAGGGTGTAATGGTGAAGGGTGTAAGGGTGAAGGGTGTAAGGGTGAAGGGTGTAAGCGTGTAAGGGTGAAGGGTGTAAGGGTGAAGGGTGTAAGGGTGAAGGGTGTAAGGGTGAAGGGTGTAAGGGTGAAGGGTGTAAGGGTGAAGGGTGAAGGGTGTAAGGGTGAAGGGTGTAAGGGTGAAGGGTGTAAGGGTGAAGGGTGTAAGGGCGAAGGGTGGAAGGGCGAAGGGTGCAAGGGCGAAGGGTGCAAGGGCGAAGGGTGCAAGGGCGAAGGGTGCAAGGGCGAAGGGTGCAAGGGCGAAGGGTGCAAGGGCGAAGGGTGCAAGGGCGAAGGGTGCAAGGGCGAAGGGTGCAAGGGCGAAGGGTGCAAGGGCGAAGGGTGCAAGGGCGAAGGGTGCAAGGGCGAAGGGTGCAAGGGCGAAGGGTGCAAGGGCGAAGGGTGCAAGGGCGAAGGGTGCAAGGGCGAAGGGTGCAAGGGCGAATGGTGCAAGGGCGAAGGGTGCAAGGGCGAAGGGTGCAAGGGCGAAGGGTGCAAGGGCGAAGGGTGTAAGGGTGAAGGGTGTAAGGGTGAAGGGTGTAAGGGTGAAGGGTGTAAGGGTGAAGGGTGTAAGGGTGAAGGGTGTAAGGGTGTAAGGGTGAAGGGTGTAAGGGTGAAGGGTGTAAGGGTGAAGGGTGTAAGGGTGAAGGGTGTAAGGGTGAAGGGTGTAAGGGTGAAGGGTGCAAGGGCGAAGGGTGCAAGGGCGAAGGGTGCAAGGGCGAAGGGTGCAAGGGCGAAGGGTGCAAGGGCGAAGGGTGCAAGGGCGAAGGGTGCAAGGGCGAAGGGTGCAAGGGCGAAGGGTGCAAGGGCGAAGGGTGCAAGGGCGAAGGGTGCAAGGGCGAAGGGTGCAAGGGCGAAGGGTGTAAGGGCGAAGGGTGTAAGGGCGAAGGGTTTAAGGGCGAAGGGTGTAAGGGCGAAGGGTGTAAGGGCGAAGGGTGTAAGGGCGAAGGGTGGAAGGGTGAAGGGTGGAAGGGTGAAGGGTGCAAGGGTGAAGGGTGCAAGGGTGAAGGGTGCAAGGGTGAAGGGTGCAAGGGTGAAGGGTGCAAGGGTGAAGGGTGCAAGGGTGAAGGGTGCAAGGGTGAAGGGTGCAAGGGTGAAGGGTGCAAGGGTGAAGGGTGCAAGGGTGAAGGGTGCAAGGGAGAAGGGTGCAAGGGCGAAGGGTGCAAGGGCGAAGGGTGCAAGGGCGAAGGGTGCAAGGGCGAAGGGTGCAAGGGCGAAGGGTGCAAGGGCGAAGGGTGCAAGGGCGAAGGGTGCAAGGGCGAAGGGTGCAAGGGCGAAGGGTGCAAGGTTGAAGGGTGCAAGGTTGAAGGGTGCAAGGGTGAAGGGTGCAAGGGTGAAGGGTGCAAGGGCGAATGGTGCAAGGGCGAAGGGTGCAAGGGCGAAGGGTGCAAGGTCGAATGGTGCAAGGGCGAAGGGTGCAAGGGCGAAGGGTGCAAGGGCGAAGGGTGCAAGGGCGAAGGGTGCAAGGGCGAAGGGTGCAAGGGCGAAGGGTGCAAGGGCGAAGGGTGCAAGGGCGAAGGGTGCAAGGGCGAAGGGTGTAAGGGTGAAGGGTGTAAGGGTGAAGGGTGTAAGGGTGAAGGGTGTAAGGGTGAAGGGTGTAAGGGTGAAGGGTGTAAGGGTGAAGGGTGTAAGGGTGAAGGGTGTAAGGGTGAAGGGTGTAAGGGTGAAGGGTGTAAGGGTGAAGGGTGTAAGGGTGAAGGGTGCAAGGGTGAAGGGTGCAAGGGCGAAGGGTGCAAGGGCGAAGGGTGCAAGGGCGAAGGGTGCAAGGGCGAAGGGTGCAAGGGCGAAGGGTGCAAGGGCGAAGGGTGCAAGGGCGAAGGGTGCAAGGGCGAAGGGTGCAAGGGCGAAGGGTGCAAGAGCGAAGGGTGCAAGGGCGTAGGGTGCAAGGGCGAAGGGTGCAAGGGCGAAGGGTGCAAGGGAGAAGGGTGCAAGAGCGAAGGGTGCAAGAGCGAAGGGTGCAAGGGTAAAGGGTGCAAGGGCGAAGGGTGCAAGGGCGAAGGGTGCAAGGGCGAAGGGTGCAAGGGCGAAGGGTGCAAGGGCGAAGGGTGTAAGGGCGAAGGGTGTAAGGGCGAAGGGTGTAAGGGTGAAGGGTGTAAGGGTGAAGGGTGCAAGGGCGAAGGGTGCAAGGGCGAAGGGTGCAAGGGCGAAGGGTGCAAGGGCGAAGGGTGCAAGGTTGAAGGGTGCAAGGTTGAAGGGTGCAAGGGTGAAGGGTGTAAGGGTGAAGGGTGTAAGGGTGAAGGGTGTAAGGGTGAAGGGTGTAAGGGTGAAGGGTGTAAGGGTGAAGGGTGTAAGGGTGAAGGGTGCAAGGGCGATGGGTGCAAGGGCGAAGGGTGCAAGGGCGAAGGGTGCAAGGGCGAAGGGTGCAAGGGCGAAGGGTGTAAGGTTGAAGGGTGTAAGGATGAAGGGTGTAAGGGTGAAGGGCGTAAGGGTGAAGGGTGCAAGGGCGAAGGGTGCAAGGGCGAAGGGTGCAAGGGCGATGGGTGCAAGGGCGAAGGGTGCAAGGGCGAAGGGTGCAAGGGCGAAGGGTGCAAGAGCGAAGGGTGCAAGAGCGAAGGGTGCAAGAGCGAAGGGTGCAAGGGCGAAGGGTGCAAGGGCGAAGGGTGCAAGGGCGAAGGGTGCAAGGGCGAAGGTTGCAAGGGCGAAGGGTGCAAGGGCGAAGGGTGCAAGGGCGAAGGGTGCAAGGGCGAAGGGTGCAAGGGCGAAGGGTGCAAGGGCGAAGGGTGCAAGGGCGAAGGGTGCAAGGGCGAAGGGTGCAAGGGCGAAGGGTGCAAGGGCGAAGGGTGCAAGGGCGATGGGTGCAAGGGCGAAGGGTGCAAGGGCGAAGGGTGCAAGGGCGAAGGGTGCAAGGGCGAAGGGTGCAAGGGCGAAGGGTGCAAGGGCGAAGGGTGCAAGGGCGAAGGGTGCAAGGGCGAAGGGTGCAAGGGCGAAGGGTGCAAGGGCGAAGGGTGCAAGGGCGAAGGGTGCAAGGGCGCAAGGGTGAAGGGCGCAAGGGTGAAGGGCGCAAGGGTGAAGGGCGCAAGGGTGCAAGGGCAAAGTGTGCAAGGGCAAAGGGTGCAAGGGCAAAGGGTGCAGGGGTAAAGGTTGCAGGGGTAAAGGTTGCAGGGGTAAAGGTTGCAGGCGTAAAGGATGCAGAGGTGAAGGGTGCAAGGGTGAAGGGTGCAAGGGTAAAGGGTGCAAGGGTAAAGGGTGCAAGGGTGAAGGGTGCAAGGGCGAAGGGTGCAAGGGCGAAGGGTGCAAGGGCGAAGGGTGCAAGGGCGAAGGGTGTAAGGGTGAAGGGTGTAAGGGTGAAGGGTGTAAGGGTGAAGGGTGTAAGGGTGAAGGGTGTAAGGGTGTAAGGGTGAAGGGTGTAAGGGTGAAGGGTGTAAGGGTGAAGGGTGTAAGGGTGAAGGGTGTAAGGGTGAAGGGTGTAAGGGCGAAGGGTGCAAGGGCGAAGGGTGCAAGGGCGAAGGGTGCAAGGGCGAAGGGTGCAAGGGCGAAGGGTGCAAGGGCGAAGGGTGCAAGGGCGAAGGGTGCAAGGGCGAAGGGTGCAAGGGCGAAGGGTGCAAGGGCGAAGGGTGCAAGGGCGAAGGGTGCAAGGGCGAAGGGTGCAAGGGCGAAGGGTGTAAGGGCGAAGGGTGTAAGGGCGAAGGGTGTAAGGGCGAAGGGTGTAAGGGCGAAGGGTGTAAGGGCGAAGGGTGGAAGGGCGAAGGGTGGAAGGGTGAAGGGTGCAAGGGTGAAGGGTGCAAGGGTGAAGGGTGCAAGGGTGAAGGGTGCAAGGGTGAAGGGTGCAAGGGTGAAGGGTGCAAGGGTGAAGGGTGCAAGGGTGAAGGGTGCAAGGGTGAAGGGTGCAAGGGTGAAGGGTGCAAGGGTGAAGGGTGCAAGGGTGAAGGGTGCAAGGGAGAAGGGTGCAAGGGCGAAGGGTGCAAGGGCGAAGGGTGCAAGGGCGAAGGGTGCAAGGGCGAAGGGTGCAAGGGCGAAGGGTGCAAGGGCGAAGGGTGCAAGGGCGAAGGGTGCAAGGGCGAAGGGTGCAAGGGCGAAGGGTGCAAGGGCGAAGGGTGCAAGGTTGAAGGGTGCAAGGTTGAAGGGTGCAAGGGTGAAGGGTGCAAGGGTGAAGGGTGCAAGGGCGAATGGTGCAAGGGCGAAGGGTGCAAGGGCGAAGGGTGCAAGGTCGAATGGTGCAAGGGCGAAGGGTGCAAGGGCGAAGGGTGCAAGGGCGAAGGGTGTAAGGGCGAAGGGTGTAAGGGCGAAGGGTTTAAGGGCGAAGGGTGTAAGGGCGAAGGGTGTAAGGGCGAAGGGTGGAAGGGTGAAGGGTGGAAGGGTGAAGGGTGCAAGGGTGAAGGGTGCAAGGGTGAAGGGTGCAAGGGTGAAGGGTGCAAGGGTGAAGGGTGCAAGGGTGAAGGGTGCAAGGGTGAAGGGTGCAAGGGTGAAGGGTGCAAGGGTGAAGGGTGCAAGGGTGAAGGGTGCAAGGGTGAAGGGTGCAAGGGAGAAGGGTGCAAGGGCGAAGGGTGCAAGGGCGAAGGGTGCAAGGGCGAAGGGTGCAAGGGCGAAGGGTGCAAGGGCGAAGGGTGCAAGGGCGAAGGGTGCAAGGGCGAAGGGTGCAAGGGCGAAGGGTGCAAGGGCGAAGGGTGCAAGGTTGAAGGGTGCAAGGTTGAAGGGTGCAAGGGTGAAGGGTGCAAGGGCGAAGGGTGCAAGGGCGAATGGTGCAAGGGCGAAGGGTGCAAGGGCGAAGGGTGCAAGGTCGAATGGTGCAAGGGCGAAGGGTGCAAGGGCGAAGGGTGCAAGGGCGAAGGGTGCAAGGGCGAAGGGTGCAAGGGCGAAGGGTGCAAGGGCGAAGGGTGCAAGGGCGAAGGGTGCAAGGGCGAAGGGTGCAAGGGTGAAGGGTGTAAGGGTGAAGGGTGTAAGGGTGAAGGGTGTAAGGGTGAAGGGTGTAAGGGTGAAGGGTGTAAGGGTGAAGGGTGTAAGGGTGAAGGGTGTAAGGGTGAAGGGTGTAAGGGTGAAGGGTGTAAGGGTGAAGGGTGTAAGGGTGAAGGGTGCAAGGGTGAAGGGTGCAAGGGCGAAGGGTGCAAGGGCGAAGGGTGCAAGGGCGAAGGGTGCAAGGGCGAAGGGTGCAAGGGCGAAGGGTGCAAGGGCGAAGGGTGCAAGGGCGAAGGGTGCAAGGGCGAAGGGTGCAAGGGCGAAGGGTGCAAGGGCGAAGGGTGCAAGAGCGAAGGGTGCAAGGGCGTAGGGTGCAAGGGCGAAGGGTGCAAGGGCGAAGGGTGCAAGGGAGAAGGGTGCAAGAGCGAAGGGTGCAAGAGCGAAGGGTGCAAGGGCGAAGGGTGCAAGGGCGAAGGGTGCAAGGGCGAAGGGTGCAAGGGCGAAGGGTGCAAGGGCGAAGGGTGCAAGGGCGAAGGGTGCAAGGGCGAAGGGTGCAAGAGCGAAGGGTGCAAGGGCGAAGGGTGCAAGGGCGATGGGTGCAAGGGCGAAGGGTGCAAGGGCGAAGGGTGCAAGGGCGAAGGGTGTAAGGGCGAAGGGTGTAAGGGCGAAGGGTGTAAGGGCGAAGGGTGTAAGGGCGAAGGGTGTAAGGGCGAAGGGTGTAAGGGCGAAGGGTGCAAGGGCGTAGGGTGTAAGGGCGAAGGGTGCAAGGGCGAAGGGTGCAAGGGCGAAGGGTGCAAGGGCGAAGGGTGCAAGGGCGAAGGGTGCAAGGGCGAAGGGTGCAAGGGCGAAGGGTGCAAGGGCGAAGGGTGCAAGGGCGAAGGGTGTAAGGGCGAAGGGTGTAAGGGCGAAGGGTGGAAGGGCGAAGGGTGTAAGGGCGAAGGGTGCAAGGGCGTAGGGTGCAAGGGCGAAGGGTGCAAGGGCGAAGGGTGCAAGGGAGAAGGGTGCAAGAGCGAAGGGTGCAAGAGCGAAGGGTGCAAGGGCGAAGGGTGCAAGGGCGAAGGGTGCAAGGGCGAAGGGTGCAAGGGCGAAGGGTGCAAGGGCGAAGGGTGCAAGGGCGAAGGGTGCAAGAGCGAAGGGTGCAAGAGCGAAGGGTGCAAGGGCGAAGGGTGCAAGGGCGATGGGTGCAAGGGCGAAGGGTGCAAGGGCGAAGGGTGCAAGGGCGAAGGGTGTAAGGGCGAAGGGTGTAAGGGCGAAGGGTGTAAGGGCGAAGGGTGTAAGGGCGAAGGGTGTAAGGGCGAAGGGTGTAAGGGCGAAGGGTGCAAGGGCGGAGGGTGCAAGGGCGGAGGGTGCAAGGGCGTAGGGTGTAAGGGCGAAGGGTGCAAGGGCGAAGGGTGCAAGGGCGAAGGGTGCAAGGGCGAAGGGTGCAAGGGCGAAGGGTGCAAGGGCGAAGGGTGCAAGGGCGAAGGGTGCAAGGGCGAAGGGTGCAAGGGCGAAGGGTGTAAGGGCGAAGGGTGTAAGGGCGAAGGGTGGAAGGGCGAAGGGTGCAAGGGCGAAGGGTGCAAGGGCGTAGGGTGCAAGGGCGAAGGGTGCAAGGGCGAAGGGTGCAAGGGAGAAGGGTGCAAGAGCGAAGGGTGCAAGAGCGAAGGGTGCAAGGGCGAAGGGTGCAAGGGCGAAGGGTGCAAGGGCGAAGGGTGCAAGGGCGAAGGGTGCAAGGGCGAAGGGTGCAAGGGCGAAGGGTGCAAGGGCGAAGGGTGCAAGGGCGAAGGGTGCAAGGGCGAAGGGTGCAAGGGCGAAGGGTGCAAGAGCGAAGGGTGCAAGAGCGAAGGGTGCAAGGGCGAAGGGTGCAAGGGCGATGGGTGCAAGGGCGAAGGGTGCAAGGGCGAAGGGTGCAAGGGCGAAGGGTGTAAGGGCGAAGGGTGTAAGGGCGAAGGGTGTAAGGGCGAAGGGTGTAAGGGCGAAGGGTGCAAGGGCGTAGGGTGTAAGGGCGAAGGGTGTAAGGGCGAAGGGTGCAAGGGCGAAGGGTGCAAGGGCGAAGGGTGTAAGGGCGAAGGGTGGAAGGGTGAAGGGTGGAAGGGTGAAGGGTGCAAGGGTGAAGGGTGCAAGGGTGAAGGGTGCAAGGGTGAAGGGTGCAAGGGTGAAGGGTGCAAGGGTGAAGGGTGCAAGGGTGAAGGGTGCAAGGGTGAAGGGTGCAAGGGTGAAGGGTGTAAGGGTGAAGGGTGTAAGGGTGAAGGGTGTAAGGGTGAAGGGTGTAAGGGTGAAGGGTGTAAGGGTGAAGGGTGTAAGGGTGAAGGGTGTAAGGGTGAAGGGTGTAAGGGTGAAGGGTGTAAGGGTGAAGGGTGGAAGGGTGAAGGGTGCAAGGGTGAAGGGTGCAAGGGTGAAGGGTGCAAGGGTGAAGGGTGCAAGGGTGAAGGGTGCAAGGGTGAAGGGTGCAAGGGCGAAGGGTGCAAGGGCGAAGGGTGCAAGGGCGAAGGGTGCAAGGGCGAAGGGTGCAAGGGCGAAGGGTGCAAGGGCGAAGGGTGTAAGGGCGAAGGGTGTAAGGGCGAAGGGTGGAAGGGCGAAGGGTGTAAGGGCGAAGGGTGCAAGGGCGTAGGGTGCAAGGGCGAAGGGTGAAAGGGCGAAGGGTGCAAGGGAGAAGGGTGCAAGAGCGAAGGGTGCAAGAGCGAAGGGTGCAAGGGCGAAGGGTGCAAGGGCGAAGGGTGTAAGGGTGAAGGGTGGAAGGGTGAAGGGTGCAAGGGTGAAGGGTGCAAGGGTGAAGGGTGCAAGGGTGAAGGGTGCAAGGGTGAAGGGTGCAAGGGTGAAGGGTGCAAGGGTGAAGGGTGCAAGGGTGAAGGGTGCAAGGGTGAAGGGTGCAAGGGTGAAGGGTTCAAGGGTGAAGGGTGCAAGGGAGAAGGGTGCAAGGGAGAAGGGTGCAAGGTTGAAGGGTGCAAGGGTGAAGGGTGCAAGGGTGAAGGGTGCAAGGGCGAATGGTGCAAGGGCGAATGGTGCAAGGGCGAAGGGTGCACGGGCGAAGGGTGCAAGGTCGAAGGGTGCAAGGGCGAAGGGTGCAAGGGCGAAGGGTGCAAGGGCGAAGGGTGCAAGGGCGAAGGGTGCAAGGGCGAAGGGTGCAAGGGCGAAGGGTGCAAGGGCGAAGGGTGTAAGGGCGAAGGGTGTAAGGGTGAAGGGTGTAAGGGTGAAGGGTGTAATGGTGAAGGGTGTAAGGGTGAAGGGTGTAAGGGTGAAGGGTGTAAGCGTGTAAGGGTGAAGGGTGTAAGGGTGAAGGGTGTAAGGGTGAAGGGTGTAAGGGTGAAGGGTGTAAGGGTGAAGGGTGTAAGGGTGAAGGGTGAAGGGTGTAAGGGTGAAGGGTGTAAGGGTGAAGGGTGTAAGGGTGAAGGGTGTAAGGGCGAAGGGTGGAAGGGCGAAGGGTGCAAGGGCGAAGGGTGCAAGGGCGAAGGGTGCAAGGGCGAAGGGTGCAAGGGCGAAGGGTGCAAGGGCGAAGGGTGCAAGGGCGAAGGGTGCAAGGGCGAAGGGTGCAAGGGCGAAGGGTGCAAGGGCGAAGGGTGCAAGGGCGAAGGGTGCAAGGGCGAAGGGTGCAAGGGCGAAGGGTGCAAGGGCGAAGGGTGCAAGGGCGATGGGTGCAAGGGCGAAGGGTGCAAGGGCGAAGGGTGCAAGGGCGAAGGGTGCAAGGGCGAATGGTGCAAGGGCGAAGGGTGCAAGGGCGAAGGGTGCAAGGGCGAAGGGTGCAAGGGCGAAGGGTGTAAGGGTGAAGGGTGTAAGGGTGAAGGGTGTAAGGGTGAAGGGTGTAAGGGTGAAGGGTGTAAGGGTGAAGGGTGTAAGGGTGTAAGGGTGAAGGGTGTAAGGGTGAAGGGTGTAAGGGTGAAGGGTGTAAGGGTGAAGGGTGTAAGGGTGAAGGGTGTAAGGGTGAAGGGTGCAAGGGCGAAGGGTGCAAGGGCGAAGGGTGCAAGGGCGAAGGGTGCAAGGGCGAAGGGTGCAAGGGCGAAGGGTGCAAGGGCGAAGGGTGCAAGGGCGAAGGGTGCAAGGGCGAAGGGTGCAAGGGCGAAGGGTGCAAGGGCGAAGGGTGCAAGGGCGAAGGGTGTAAGGGCGAAGGGTGTAAGGGCGAAGGGTTTAAGGGCGAAGGGTGTAAGGGCGAAGGGTGTAAGGGCGAAGGGTGTAAGGGCGAAGGGTGGAAGGGTGAAGGGTGGAAGGGTGAAGGGTGCAAGGGTGAAGGGTGCAAGGGTGAAGGGTGCAAGGGTGAAGGGTGCAAGGGTGAAGGGTGCAAGGGTGAAGGGTGCAAGGGTGAAGGGTGCAAGGGTGAAGGGTGCAAGGGTGAAGGGTGCAAGGGTGAAGGGTGCAAGGGTGAAGGGTGCAAGGGTGAAGGGTGCAAGGGTGAAGGGTGCAAGGGAGAAGGGTGCAAGGGCGAAGGGTGCAAGGGCGAAGGGTGCAAGGGCGAAGGGTGCAAGGGCGAAGGGTGCAAGGGCGAAGGGTGCAAGGGCGAAGGGTGCAAGGGCGAAGGGTGCAAGGGCGAAGGGTGCAAGGGCGAAGGGTGCAAGGTTGAAGGGTGCAAGGTTGAAGGGTGCAAGGGTGAAGGGTGCAAGGGTGAAGGGTGCAAGGGCGAATGGTGCAAGGGCGAAGGGTGCAAGGGCGAAGGGTGCAAGGTCGAATGGTGCAAGGGCGAAGGGTGCAAGGGCGAAGGGTGCAAGGGCGAAGGGTGCAAGGGCGAAGGGTGCAAGGGCGAAGGGTGCAAGGGCGAAGGGTGCAAGGGCGAAGGGTGCAAGGGCGAAGGGTGCAAGGGCGAAGGGTGTAAGGGTGAAGGGTGTAAGGGTGAAGGGTGTAAGGGTGAAGGGTGTAAGGGTGAAGGGTGTAAGGGTGAAGGGTGTAAGGGTGAAGGGTGTAAGGGTGAAGGGTGTAAGGGTGAAGGGTGTAAGGGTGAAGGGTGTAAGGGTGAAGGGTGTAAGGGTGAAGGGTGCAAGGGTGAAGGGTGCAAGGGCGAAGGGTGCAAGGGCGAAGGGTGCAAGGGCGAAGGGTGCAAGGGCGAAGGGTGCAAGGGCGAAGGGTGCAAGGGCGAAGGGTGCAAGGGCGAAGGGTGCAAGGGCGAAGGGTGCAAGGGCGAAGGGTGCAAGGGCGAAGGGTGCAAGAGCGAAGGGTGCAAGGGCGTAGGGTGCAAGGGCGAAGGGTGCAAGGGCGAAGGGTGCAAGGGAGAAGGGTGCAAGAGCGAAGGGTGCAAGAGCGAAGGGTGCAAGGGCGAAGGGTGCAAGGGCGAAGGGTGCAAGGGCGAAGGGTGCAAGGGCGAAGGGTGCAAGGGCGAAGGGTGCAAGGGCGAAGGGTGCAAGGGCGAAGGGTGCAAGAGCGAAGGGTGCAAGGGCGAAGGGTGCAAGGGCGATGGGTGCAAGGGCGAAGGGTGCAAGGGCGAAGGGTGCAAGGGCGAAGGGTGTAAGGGCGAAGGGTGTAAGGGCGAAGGGTGTAAGGGCGAAGGGTGTAAGGGCGAAGGGTGTAAGGGCGAAGGGTGTAAGGGCAAAGGGTGCAAGGGCGTAGGGTGTAAGGGCGAAGGGTGCAAGGGCGAAGGGTGCAAGGGCGAAGGGTGCAAGGGCGAAGGGTGCAAGGGCGAAGGGTGCAAGGGCGAAGGGTGCAAGGGCGAAGGGTGCAAGGGCGAAGGGTGCAAGGGCGAAGGGTGCAAGGGCGAAGGGTGCAAGGGCGAAGGGTGCAAGGGCGAAGGGTGCAAGGGCGATGGGTGCAAGGGCGAAGGGTGCAAGGGCGAAGGGTGCAAGGGCGAAGGGTGTAAGGGCGAAGGGTGTAAGGGCGAAGGGTGCAAGGGCGAAGGGTGCAAGGGCGAAGGGTGCAAGGGCGAAGGGTGCAAGGGCGAAGGGTGCAAGGGCGAAGGGTGCAAGGGCGAAGGGTGCAAGGGCGAAGGGTGCAAGGGCGAAGGGTGGAAGGGCGAAGGGTGCAAGGGCGAAGGGTGCAAGGGCGAAGGGTGTAAGCGCGAAGGGTGGAAGGGCGAAGGGTGTAAGGGCGAAGGGTGCAAGGGCGTAGGGTGCAAGGGTGAAGGGTGCAAGGGCGAAGGGTGCAAGGGAGAAGGGTGCAAGAGCGAAGGGTGCAAGAGCGAAGGGTGCAAGGGCGAAGGGTGCAAGGGCGAAGGGTGCAAGGGCGAAGGGTGCAAGGGCGAAGGGTGCAAGGGCGAAGGGTGCAAGGGCGAAGGGTGCAAGAGCGAAGGGTGCAAGAGCGAAGGGTGCAAGGGCGAAGGGTGCAAGGGCGATGGGTGCAAGGGCGAAGGGTGCAAGGGCGAAGGGTGCAAGGGCGAAGGGTGTAAGGGCGAAGGGTGTAAGGGCGAAGGGTGTAAGGGCGAAGGGTGTAAGGGCGAAGGGTGCAAGGGCGTAGGGTGTAAGGGCGAAGGGTGTAAGGGCGAAGGGTGCAAGGGCGAAGGGTGCAAGGGCGAAGGGTGCAAGGGCGAAGGGTGCAAGGGCGAAGGGTGCAAGGGCGAAGGGTGCAAGGGCGAAGGGTGCAAGGGCGAAGGGTGCAAGGGCGAAGGGTGCAAGGGCGAAGGGTGCAAGGGCGAAGGGTGCAAGGGCGAAGGGTGCAAGGGCGAAGGGTGCAAGGGCGAAGGGTGCAAGGGCGAAGGGTGCAAGGGCGAAGGGTGCAAGGGCGAAGGGTGCAAGGGCGAAGGGTGCAAGGGCGAAGGGTGCAAGGGCGAAGGGTGCAAGGGCGAAGGGTGCAAGGGCGAAGGGTGCAAGGGCGAAGGGTGCAAGGGCGAAGGGTGCAAGGGCGAAGGGTGCAAGGGCGAAGGGTGCAAGGGCGATGGGTGCAAGGGCGAAGGGTGCAAGGGCGAAGGGTGCAAGGGCGAAGGGTGCAAGGGCGAAGGGTGTAAGGTTGAAGGGTGTAAGGATGAAGGGTGTAAGGGTGAAGGGCGTAAGGGTGAAGGGTGCAAGGGCGAAGGGTGCAAGGGCGAAGGGTGCAAGGGCGATGGGTGCAAGGGCGAAGGGTGCAAGGGCGAAGGGTGCAAGGGCGAAGGGTGCAAGAGCGAAGGGTGCAAGAGCGAAGGGTGCAAGAGCGAAGGGTGCAAGGGCGAAGGGTGCAAGGGCGAAGGGTGCAAGGGCGAAGGGTGCAAGGGCGAAGGTTGCAAGGGCGAAGGGTGCAAGGGCGAAGGGTGCAAGGGCGAAGGGTGCAAGGGCGAAGGGTGCAAGGGCGAAGGGTGCAAGGGCGAAGGGTGCAAGGGCGAAGGGTGCAAGGGCGAAGGGTGCAAGGGCGAAGGGTGCAAGGGCGAAGGGTGCAAGGGCGATGGGTGCAAGGGCGAAGGGTGCAAGGGCGAAGGGTGCAAGGGCGAAGGGTGCAAGGGCGAAGGGTGCAAGGGCGAAGGGTGCAAGGGCGAAGGGTGCAAGGGCGAAGGGTGCAAGGGCGAAGGGTGCAAGGGCGAAGGGTGCAAGGGCGAAGGGTGCAAGGGCGAAGGGTGCAAGGGCGAAGGGTGCAAGGGCGCAAGGGTGAAGGGCGCAAGGGTGAAGGGCGCAAGGGTGAAGGGCGCAAGGGTGAAGGGCGCAAGGGTGCAAGGGCAAAGTGTGCAAGGGCAAAGGGTGCAAGGGCAAAGGGTGCAGGGGTAAAGGTTGCAGGGGTAAAGGTTGCAGGGGTAAAGGTTGCAGGCGTAAAGGATGCAGAGGTGAAGGGTGCAAGGGTGAAGGGTGCAAGGGTAAAGGGTGCAAGGGTAAAGGGTGCAAGGGTGAAGGGTGCAAGGGTGAAGGGTGCAAGGGCGAAGGGTGCAAGGGCGAAGGGTGCAAGGGCGAAGGGTGCAAGGGCGAAGGGTGCAAGGGTAAAGGGTGCAAGGGTAAAGGGTGCAAGGTAAAGGGTGCAAGGGTAAAGGTTGCAGGGGTAAAGGGTGCAGGGGTAAAGGGTGCAAGGGTAAAGGGTGCAAGGGCGAAGGGTGCAAGGGCGAAGGGTGCAAGGGCGAAGGGTGCAAGGGCGAAGGGTGCAAGGGCGAAGGGTGTAAGGGCGAAGGGTGTAAGGGCGAAGGGTGTAAGGGTGAAGGGTGTAAGGGTGAAGGGTGCAAGGGCGAAGGGTGCAAGGGCGAAGGGTGCAAGGGCGAAGGGTGCAAGGTTGAAGGGTGCAAGGTTGAAGGGTGCAAGGTTGAAGGGTGCAAGGGCGATGGGTGCAAGGGCGAAGGGTGCAAGGGCGAAGGGTGCAAGGGCGAAGGGTGCAAGGGCGAAGGGTGCAAGGGCGAAGGGTGCAAGGGCGAAGGGTGCAAGGGCGAAGGGTGCAAGGGCGCAAGGGTGAAGGGCGCAAGGGTGAAGGGCGCAAGGGTGAAGGGCGCAAGGGTGAAGGGCGCAAGGGTGCAAGGGCAAAGTGTGCAAGGGCAAAGGGTGCAAGGGCAAAGGGTGCAGGGGTAAAGGTTGCAGGGGTAAAGGTTGCAGGGGTAAAGGTTGCAGGCGTAAAGGATGCAGAGGTGAAGGGTGCAAGGGTGAAGGGTGCAAGGGTAAAGGGTGCAAGGGTAAAGGGTGCAAGGGTGAAGGGTGCAAGGGTGAAGGGTGCAAGGGCGAAGGGTGCAAGGGCGAAGGGTGCAAGGGCGAAGGGTGCAAGGGCGAAGGGTGCAAGGGTAAAGGGTGCAAGGGTAAAGGGTGCAAGGTAAAGGGTGCAAGGGTAAAGGTTGCAGGGGTAAAGGGTGCAGGGGTAAAGGGTGCAAGGGTAAAGGGTGCAAGGGCGAAGGGTGCAAGGGCGAAGGGTGCAAGGGCGAAGGGTGCAAGGGCGAAGGGTGCAAGGGCGAAGGGTGTAAGGGCGAAGGGTGTAAGGGCGAAGGGTGTAAGGGTGAAGGGTGTAAGGGTGAAGGGTGCAAGGGCGAAGGGTGCAAGGGCGAAGGGTGCAAGGGCGAAGGGTGCAAGGTTGAAGGGTGCAAGGTTGAAGGGTGCAAGGTTGAAGGGTGCAAGGGTGAAGGGTGTAAGGGTGAAGGGTGTAAGGGTGAAGGGTGTAAGGGTGAAGGGTGTAAGGGTGAAGGGTGTAAGGGTGAAGGGTGTAAGGGTGAAGGGTGTAAGGGTGAAGGGTGTAAGGGTGAAGGGTGTAAGGGTGAAGGGTGTAAGGGTGAAGGGTGTAAGGGTGAAGGGTGTAAGGGTGAAGGGTGTAAGGGTGAAGGGTGTAAGGGTGAAGGGTGCAAGGGCGAAGGGTGTAAGGGCGAAGGGTGTAAGGGCGAAGGGTGTAAGGGTGAAGGGTGTAAGGGTGAAGGGTGTAAGGGTGAAGGGTGTAAGGGTGAAGGGTGTAAGGGTGAAGGGTGTAAGGGTGAAGGGTGTAAGGGTGAAGGGTGTAAGCGTGTAAGGGTGAAGGGTGTAAGGGTGAAGGGTGTAAGGGTGAAGGGTGAAGGGTGTAAGGGTGAAGGTTGTAAGGGTGAAGGGTGCAAGGGCGAACGGTGCAAGGGTAAAGGGTGCAAGGTAAAGGGTGCAAGGGTAAAGGTTGCAGGGGTAAAGGGTGCAGGGGTAAAGGGTGCAGGGGTAAAGGGTGCAAGGGTAAAGGGTGCAAGGGCGAAGGGTGCAAGGGCGAAAGGTGCAAGGGCGAAGGGTGCAAGGGCGAAGGGTGCAAGGGCGAAGGGTGCAAGGGCGAAGGGTGCAAGGGCGAATGGTGCAAGGGCGAAGGGTGCAAGGGCGAAGGGTGCAAGGGCGAAGGGTGCAAGGGCGAAGGGTGCAAGGGCGAAGGGTGCAAGGGCGAAGGGTGCAAGGGCGAAGGGTGCAAGGGCGAAGGGTGCAAGGGCGAAGGGTGTAAGGGTGAAGGGTGTAAGGGTGAAGGGTGTAAGGGTGAAGGGTATAAGGGTGAAGGGTGTAAGGGTGAAGGGTGTAAGGGTGAAGGGTGTAAGCGTGTAAGGGTGAAGGGTGTAAGGGTGAAGGGTGTAAGGGTGAAGGGTGTAAGGGTGAAGGGTGTAAGGGTGAAGGGTGGAAGGGCGAAGGGTGGAAGGGCGAAGGGTGCAAGGGCGAAGGGTGCAAGGGCGAAGGGTGCAAGGGCGAAGGGTGCAAGGGCGAAGGGTGCAAGGGCGAAGGGTGTAAGGGCGAAGGGTGTAAGGGCGAAGGGTGTAAGGGCGAAGGGTGTAAGGGCGAAGGGTGGAAGGGTGAAGGGTGCAAGGGTGAAGGGTGCAAGGGTGAAGGGTGCAAGGGTGAAGGGTGCAAGGGTGAAGGGTGCAAGGGTGAAGGGTGCAAGGGTGAAGGGTGCAAGGGTGAAGGGTGCAAGGGTGAAGGGTGCAAGGGCGAAGGGTGCAAGGGCGAAGGGTGCAAGGGCGAAGGGTGCAAGGGCGAAGGGTGCAAGGGCGAAGGGTGCAAGGGCGAAGGGTGCAAGGGCGAAGGGTGCAAGGGCGAAGGTTGCAAGGGCGAAGGGTGCAAGGGCGAAGGGTGCAAGGGCGAAGGGTGCAAGGGCGAAGGGTGCAAGGGCGAAGGGTGCAAGGGCGAAGGGTGCAAGGGCGAAGGGTGCAAGGGCGAATGGTGCAAGGGCGAAGGGTGCAAGGGCGAAGGGTGCAAGGGCGAAGGGTGCAAGGGCGAAGGGTGCAAGGGCGAAGGGTGCAAGGGCGAAGGGTGCAAGGGCGAAGGGTGTAAGGGTGAAGGGTGTAAGGGTGAAGGGTGTAATGGTGAAGGGTGTAAGGGTGAAGGGTGTAAGGGTGAAGGGTGTAAGCGTGTAAGGGTGAAGGGTGTAAGGGTGAAGGGTGTAAGGGTGAAGGGTGTAAGGGTGAAGGGTGTAAGGGTGAAGGGTGTAAGGGTGAAGGGTGAAGGGTGTAAGGGTGAAGGGTGTAAGGGTGAAGGGTGTAAGGGTGAAGGGTGTAAGGGCGAAGGGTGGAAGGGCGAAGGGTGCAAGGGCGAAGGGTGCAAGGGCGAAGGGTGCAAGGGCGAAGGGTGCAAGGGCGAAGGGTGCAAGGGCGAAGGGTGCAAGGGCGAAGGGTGCAAGGGCGAAGGGTGCAAGGGCGAAGGGTGCAAGGGCGAAGGGTGCAAGGGCGAAGGTTGCAAGGGCGAAGGGTGCAAGGGCGAAGGGTGCAAGGGCGAAGGGTGCAAGGGCGAAGGGTGCAAGGGCGAAGGGTGCAAGGGCGAAGGGTGCAAGGGCGAAGGGTGCAAGGGCGAAGGGTGCAAGGGCGAAGGGTGCAAGGGCGAAGGGTGCAAGGGCGAAGGGTGCAAGGGCGAAGGGTGTAAGGGTGAAGGGTGTAAGGGTGAAGGGTGTAAGGGTGAAGGGTGTAAGGGTGAAGGGTGTAAGGGTGAAGGGTGTAAGGGTGAAGGGTGTAAGGGTGAAGGGTGTAAGGGTGAAGGGTGTAAGGGTGAAGGGTGTAAGGGTGAAGGGTGTAAGGGTGAAGGGTGCAAGGGCGAAGGGTGCAAGGGCGAAGGGTGCAAGGGCGAAGGGTGCAAGGGCGAAGGGTGTAAGGGCGAAGGGTGCAAGGGCGAAGGGTGCAAGGGCGAAGGGTGCAAGGGCGAAGGGTGCAAGGGCGAAGGGTGCAAGGGCGAAGGGTGCAAGGGCGAAGGGTGTAAGGGCGAAGGGTGTAAGGGCGAAGGGTGTAAGGGCGAAGGGTGTAAGGGCGAAGGGTGTAAGGGTGAAGGGTGCAAGGGTGAAGGGTGCAAGGGTGAAGGGTGCAAGGGTGAAGGGTGCAAGGGTGAAGGGTGCAAGGGTGAAGGGTGCAAGGGTGAAGGGTGCAAGGGTGAAGGGTGCAAGGGTGAAGGGTGCAAGGGTGAAGGGTGCAAGGGTGAAGGGTGCAAGGGTGAAGGGTGCAAGGGAGAAGGGTACAAGGGCGAAGGGTGCAAGGGCGAAGGGTGCAAGGGCGAAGGGTGCAAGGGCGAAGGGTGCAAGGGCGAAGGGTGCAAGGTTGAAGGGTGCAAGGTTGAAGGGTGCAAGGGTGAAGGGTGCAAGGGTGAAGGGTGCAAGGGCGAATGGTGCAAGGGCGAAGGGTGCAAGGGTGAAGGGTGTAAGGGTGAAGGGTGTAAGGGTGAAGGGTGTAAGGGTGAAGGGTGTAAGGGTGAAGGGTGTAAGGGTGAAGGGTGTAAGGGTGAAGGGTGTAAGGGTGAAGGGTGTCAGGGTGAAGGGTGTAAGGGTGAAGGGTGCAAGGGCGAAGGGTGTAAGGGCGAAGGGTGTAAGGGCGAAGGGTGTAAGGGTGAAGGGTGTAAGGGTGAAGGGTGTAAGGGTGAAGGGTGTAAGGGTGAAGGGTGTAAGGGTGAAGGGTGTAAGGGTGAAGGGTGTAAGGGTGAAGGGTGTAAGCGTGTAAGGGTGAAGGGTGTAAGGGTGAAGGGTGTAAGGGTGAAGGGTGAAGGGTGTAAGGGTGAAGGTTGTAAGGGTGAAGGGTGCAAGGGCGAACGGTGCAAGGGTAAAGGGTGCAAGGTAAAGGGTGCAAGGGTAAAGGTTGCAGGGGTAAAGGGTGCAGGGGTAAAGGGTGCAGGGGTAAAGGGTGCAAGGGTAAAGGGTGCAAGGGCGAAGGGTGCAAGGGCGAAAGGTGCAAGGGCGAAGGGTGCAAGGGCGAAGGGTGCAAGGGCGAAGGGTGCAAGGGCGAAGGGTGCAAGGGCGAATGGTGCAAGGGCGAAGGGTGCAAGGGCGAAGGGTGCAAGGGCGAAGGGTGCAAGGGCGAAGGGTGCAAGGGCGAAGGGTGCAAGGGCGAAGGGTGCAAGGGCGAAGGGTGCAAGGGCGAAGGGTGCAAGGGCGAAGGGTGTAAGGGTGAAGGGTGTAAGGGTGAAGGGTGTAAGGGTGAAGGGTATAAGGGTGAAGGGTGTAAGGGTGAAGGGTGTAAGGGTGAAGGGTGTAAGCGTGTAAGGGTGAAGGGTGTAAGGGTGAAGGGTGTAAGGGTGAAGGGTGTAAGGGTGAAGGGTGTAAGGGTGAAGGGTGGAAGGGCGAAGGGTGGAAGGGCGAAGGGTGCAAGGGCGAAGGGTGCAAGGGCGAAGGGTGCAAGGGCGAAGGGTGCAAGGGCGAAGGGTGCAAGGGCGAAGGGTGTAAGGGCGAAGGGTGTAAGGGCGAAGGGTGTAAGGGCGAAGGGTGTAAGGGCGAAGGGTGGAAGGGTGAAGGGTGCAAGGGTGAAGGGTGCAAGGGTGAAGGGTGCAAGGGTGAAGGGTGCAAGGGTGAAGGGTGCAAGGGTGAAGGGTGCAAGGGTGAAGGGTGCAAGGGTGAAGGGTGCAAGGGTGAAGGGTGCAAGGGCGAAGGGTGCAAGGGCGAAGGGTGCAAGGGCGAAGGGTGCAAGGGCGAAGGGTGCAAGGGCGAAGGGTGCAAGGGCGAAGGGTGCAAGGGCGAAGGGTGCAAGGGCGAAGGTTGCAAGGGCGAAGGGTGCAAGGGCGAAGGGTGCAAGGGCGAAGGGTGCAAGGGCGAAGGGTGCAAGGGCGAAGGGTGCAAGGGCGAAGGGTGCAAGGGCGAAGGGTGCAAGGGCGAATGGTGCAAGGGCGAAGGGTGCAAGGGCGAAGGGTGCAAGGGCGAAGGGTGCAAGGGCGAAGGGTGCAAGGGCGAAGGGTGCAAGGGCGAAGGGTGCAAGGGCGAAGGGTGTAAGGGTGAAGGGTGTAAGGGTGAAGGGTGTAATGGTGAAGGGTGTAAGGGTGAAGGGTGTAAGGGTGAAGGGTGTAAGCGTGTAAGGGTGAAGGGTGTAAGGGTGAAGGGTGTAAGGGTGAAGGGTGTAAGGGTGAAGGGTGTAAGGGTGAAGGGTGTAAGGGTGAAGGGTGAAGGGTGTAAGGGTGAAGGGTGTAAGGGTGAAGGGTGTAAGGGTGAAGGGTGTAAGGGCGAAGGGTGGAAGGGCGAAGGGTGCAAGGGCGAAGGGTGCAAGGGCGAAGGGTGCAAGGGCGAAGGGTGCAAGGGCGAAGGGTGCAAGGGCGAAGGGTGCAAGGGCGAAGGGTGCAAGGGCGAAGGGTGCAAGGGCGAAGGGTGCAAGGGCGAAGGGTGCAAGGGCGAAGGTTGCAAGGGCGAAGGGTGCAAGGGCGAAGGGTGCAAGGGCGAAGGGTGCAAGGGCGAAGGGTGCAAGGGCGAAGGGTGCAAGGGCGAAGGGTGCAAGGGCGAAGGGTGCAAGGGCGAAGGGTGCAAGGGCGAAGGGTGCAAGGGCGAAGGGTGCAAGGGCGAAGGGTGCAAGGGCGAAGGGTGTAAGGGTGAAGGGTGTAAGGGTGAAGGGTGTAAGGGTGAAGGGTGTAAGGGTGAAGGGTGTAAGGGTGAAGGGTGTAAGGGTGAAGGGTGTAAGGGTGAAGGGTGTAAGGGTGAAGGGTGTAAGGGTGAAGGGTGTAAGGGTGAAGGGTGTAAGGGTGAAGGGTGCAAGGGCGAAGGGTGCAAGGGCGAAGGGTGCAAGGGCGAAGGGTGCAAGGGCGAAGGGTGTAAGGGCGAAGGGTGCAAGGGCGAAGGGTGCAAGGGCGAAGGGTGCAAGGGCGAAGGGTGCAAGGGCGAAGGGTGCAAGGGCGAAGGGTGCAAGGGCGAAGGGTGTAAGGGCGAAGGGTGTAAGGGCGAAGGGTGTAAGGGCGAAGGGTGTAAGGGCGAAGGGTGTAAGGGCGAAGGGTGCAAGGGTGAAGGGTGCAAGGGTGAAGGGTGCAAGGGTGAAGGGTGCAAGGGTGAAGGGTGCAAGGGTGAAGGGTGCAAGGGTGAAGGGTGCAAGGGTGAAGGGTGCAAGGGTGAAGGGTGCAAGGGTGAAGGGTGCAAGGGTGAAGGGTGCAAGGGTGAAGGGTGCAAGGGAGAAGGGTACAAGGGCGAAGGGTGCAAGGGCGAAGGGTGCAAGGGCGAAGGGTGCAAGGGCGAAGGGTGCAAGGGCGAAGGGTGCAAGGTTGAAGGGTGCAAGGTTGAAGGGTGCAAGGGTGAAGGGTGCAAGGGTGAAGGGTGCAAGGGCGAATGGTGCAAGGGCGAAGGGTGCAAGGGCGAAGGGTGCAAGGTCGAATGGTGCAAGGGCGAAGGGTGCAAGGGCGAAGGGTGCAAGGGCGAAGGGTGCAAGGGCGAAGGGTGCAAGGGCGAAGGGTGCAAGGGCGAATGGTGCAAGGGCGAAGGGTGCAAGGGCGAAGGGTGCAAGGGCGAAGGGTGCAAGGGCGAAGGGTGCAAGGGTGAAGGGTGTAAGGGTGAAGGGTGTAAGGGTGAAGGGTGTAAGGGTGAAGGGTGTAAGGGTGAAGGGTGTAAGGGTGAAGGGTGTAAGGGTGAAGGGTGTAAGGGTGAAGGGTGTAAGGGTGAAGGGTGTAAGGGTGAAGGGTGTAAGGGTGAAGGGTGTAAGGGCGAAGGGTGCAAGGGCGAAGGGTGCAAGGGCGAAGGGTGCAAGGGCGAAGGGTGCAAGGGCGAAGGGTGCAAGGGCGAAGGGTGTAAGGGCGAAGGGTGCAAGGGCGAAGGGTGCAAGGGCGAAGGGTGCAAGGGCGAAGGGTGCAAGGGCGAAGGGTGCAAGGGCGAAGGGTGTAAGGGCGATGGGTGTAAGGGCGAAGGGTGTAAGGGCGAAGGGTGTAAGGGCGAAGGGTGTAAGGGCGAAGGGTGTAAGGGTGAAGGGTGGAAGGGTGAAGGGTGCAAGGGTGAAGGGTGCAAGGGTGAAGGGTGCAAGGGTGAAGGGTGCAAGGGTGAAGGGTGCAAGGGTGAAGGGTGCAAGGGTGAAGGGTGCAAGGGTGAAGGGTGCAAGGGTGAAGGGTGCAAGGGTGAAGGGTGCAAGGGAGAAGGGTGCAAGGGCGAAGGGTGCAAGGGCGAAGGGTGCAAGGGCGAAGGGTGCAAGGGCGAAGGGTGCAAGGGCGAAGGGTGCAAGGGCGAAGGGTGCAAGGGCGAAGGGTGCAAGGGCGAAGGGTGCAAGGGCGAAGGGTGCAAGGGCGAAGGGTGCAAGGTTGAAGGGTGCAAGGTTGAAGGGTGCAAGGGTGAAGGGTGCAAGGGTGAAGGGTGCAAGGGCGAATGGTGCAAGGGTGAAGGGTGCAAGGGCGAAGGGTGCAAGGTCGAATGGTGCAAGGGCGAAGGGTGCAAGGGCGAAGGGTGCAAGGGCGAAGGGTGCAAGGGCGAAGGGTGCAAGGGCGAAGGGTGCAAGGGCGAAGGGTGCAAGGGCGAAGGGTGCAAGGGCGAAGGGTGCAAGGGCGAAGGGTGCAAGGGCGAAGGGTGCAAGGGCGAAGGGTGTAAGGGCGAAGGGTGTAAGGGCGAAGGGTGCAAGGGCGAAGGGTGCAAGGGCGTAGGGTGCAAGGGCGAAGGGTGCAAGGGCGAAGGGTGCAAGGGCGAAGGGTGCAAGAGCGAAGGGTGCAAGAGCGAAGGGTGCAAGGGCGAAGGGTGCAAGGGCGAAGGGTGCAAGGGCGAAGGGGGCAAGGGCGAAGGGTGCAAGGGCGAAGGGTGCAAGGGCGAAGGGTGCAAGGGCGAAGGGTGCAAGGGCGAAGGGTGCAAGGGCGAAGGGTGCAAGGGCGAAGGGTGCAAGGGCGAAGGGTGCAAGGGCGAAGGGTGCAAGGGCGAAGGGTGCAAGAGCGAAGGGTGCAAGGGCGTAGGGTGCAAGGGCGAAGGGTGCAAGGGCGAAGGGTGCAAGGGAGAAGGGTGCAAGAGCGAAGGGTGCAAGAGCGAAGGGTGCAAGGGCGAAGGGTGCAAGGGCGAAGGGTGCAAGGGCGAAGGGTGCAAGGGCGAAGGGTGCAAGGGCGAAGGGTGCAAGAGCGAAGGGTGCAAGGGCGAAGGGTGCAAGGGCGATGGGTGCAAGGGCGAAGGGTGCAAGGGCGAAGGGTGCAAGGGCGAAGGGTGCAAGGGCGAAGGGTGTAAGGGCGAAGGGTGTAAGGGCGAAGGGTGTAAGGGCGAAGGGTGTAAGGGCGAAGGGTGTAAGGGCGAAGGGTGCAAGGGCGTAGGGTGCAAGGGCGAAGGGTGCAAGGGCGAAGGGTGCAAGGGGGAAGGGTGCAAGGGCGAAGGGTGCAAGGGCGAAGGGTGCAAGGGCGAAGGGTGCAAGGGCGAAGGGTGCAAGGGCGAAGGGTGCAAGGGCGAAGGGTGTAAGGGCGAAGGGTGTAAGGGCGAAGGGTGGAAGGGCGAAGGGTGTAAGGGCGAAGGGTGCAAGGGCGTAGGGTGCAAGGGCGAAGGGTGCAAGGGCGAAGGGTGCAAGGGAGAAGGGTGCAAGAGCGAAGGGTGCAAGAGCGAAGGGTGCAAGGGCGAAGGGTGCAAGGGCGAAGGGTGCAAGGGCGAAGGGTGCAAGGGCGAAGGGTGCAAGGGCGAAGGGTGCAAGGGCGAAGGGTGCAAGAGCGAAGGGTGCAAGAGCGAAGGGTGCAAGGGCGAAGGGTGCAAGGGCGATGGGTGCAAGGGCGAAGGGTGCAAGGGCGAAGGGTGCAAGGGCGAAGGGTGTAAGGGCGAAGGGTGTAAGGGCGAAGGGTGTAAGGGCGAAGGGTGTAAGGGCGAAGGGTGTAAGGGCGAAGGGTGTAAGGGCGAAGGGTGCAAGGGCGGAGGGTGCAAGGGCGGAGGGTGCAAGGGCGTAGGGTGTAAGGGCGAAGGGTGCAAGGGCGAAGGGTGCAAGGGCGAAGGGTGCAAGGGCGAAGGGTGCAAGGGCGAAGGGTGCAAGGGCGAAGGGTGCAAGGGCGAAGGGTGCAAGGGCGAAGGGTGTAAGGGCGAAGGGTGTAAGGGCGAAGGGTGGAAGGGCGAAGGGTGCAAGGGCGAAGGGTGCAAGGGCGTAGGGTGCAAGGGCGAAGGGTGCAAGGGCGAAGGGTGCAAGGGAGAAGGGTGCAAGAGCGAAGGGTGCAAGAGCGAAGGGTGCAAGGGCGAAGGGTGCAAGGGCGAAGGGTGCAAGAGCGAAGGGTGCAAGGGCGAAGGGTGCAAGGGCGAAGGGTGCAAGGGCGAAGGGTGCAAGGGCGAAGGGTGCAAGGGCGAAGGGTGCAAGGGCGAAGGGTGTAAGGGCGAAGGGTGCAAGGGCGAAGGGTGCAAGGGCGAAGGGTGCAAGGGCGAAGGGTGCAAGGGCGAAGGGTGCAAGGGCGAAGGGTGTAAGGGCGATGGGTGTAAGGGCGAAGGGTGTAAGGGCGAAGGGTGTAAGGGCGAAGGG
Source organism: Andrena hattorfiana (assembly GCA_944738655.2). Classification (NCBI taxonomy): domain Eukaryota; kingdom Metazoa; phylum Arthropoda; class Insecta; order Hymenoptera; family Andrenidae; genus Andrena; species Andrena hattorfiana. The sequence continues at coordinate 40,234,796 of OX122890.1, read as the reverse complement.
TGTAAGGGCGAAGGGTGTAAGGGTGAAGGGTGGAAGGGTGAAGGGTGCAAGGGTGAAGGGTGCAAGGGCGAAGGGTGCAAGGGCGAAGGGTGCAAGGGCGAAGGGTGCAAGGGCGAAGGGTGCAAGGGCGAAGGGTGCAAGGGCGAAGGGTGCAAGGGCGAAGGGTGCAAGGGCGAAGGGTGCAAGGGCGAAGGGTGCAAGGGCGAAGGGTGCAAGGGCGAAGGGTGTAAGGGCGAAGGGTGTAAGGGCGAAGGGTGCAAGGGCGAAGGGTGCAAGGGCGTAGGGTGCAAGGGCGAAGGGTGCAAGGGCGAAGGGTGCAAGGGCGAAGGGTGCAAGAGCGAAGGGTGCAAGAGCGAAGGGTGCAAGGGCGAAGGGTGCAAGGGCGAAGGGTGCAAGGGCGAAGGGGGCAAGGGCGAAGGGTGCAAGGGCGAAGGGTGCAAGGGCGAAGGGTGCAAGGGCGAAGGGTGCAAGGGCGAAGGGTGCAAGGGCGAAGGGTGCAAGGGCGAAGGGTGCAAGGGCGAAGGGTGCAAGGGCGAAGGGTGCAAGGGCGAAGGGTGCAAGAGCGAAGGGTGCAAGGGCGTAGGGTGCAAGGGCGAAGGGTGCAAGGGCGAAGGGTGCAAGGGAGAAGGGTGCAAGAGCGAAGGGTGCAAGAGCGAAGGGTGCAAGGGCGAAGGGTGCAAGGGCGAAGGGTGCAAGGGCGAAGGGTGCAAGGGCGAAGGGTGCAAGGGCGAAGGGTGCAAGGGCGAAGGGTGCAAGAGCGAAGGGTGCAAGGGCGAAGGGTGCAAGGGCGATGGGTGCAAGGGCGAAGGGTGCAAGGGCGAAGGGTGCAAGGGCGAAGGGTGTAAGGGCGAAGGGTGTAAGGGCGAAGGGTGTAAGGGCGAAGGGTGTAAGGGCGAAGGGTGTAAGGGCGAAGGGTGTAAGGGCGAAGGGTGCAAGGGCGTAGGGTGCAAGGGCGAAGGGTGCAAGGGCGAAGGGTGCAAGGGCGAAGGGTGCAAGGGCGAAGGGTGCAAGGGCGAAGGGTGCAAGGGCGAAGGGTGCAAGGGCGAAGGGTGCAAGGGCGAAGGGTGCAAGGGCGAAGGGTGTAAGGGCGAAGGGTGTAAGGGCGAAGGGTGGAAGGGCGAAGGGTGTAAGGGCGAAGGGTGCAAGGGCGTAGGGTGCAAGGGCGAAGGGTGCAAGGGCGAAGGGTGCAAGGGAGAAGGGTGCAAGAGCGAAGGGTGCAAGAGCGAAGGGTGCAAGGGCGAAGGGTGCAAGGGCGAAGGGTGCAAGGGCGAAGGGTGCAAGGGCGAAGGGTGCAAGGGCGAAGGGTGCAAGGGCGAAGGGTGCAAGAGCGAAGGGTGCAAGAGCGAAGGGTGCAAGGGCGAAGGGTGCAAGGGCGATGGGTGCAAGGGCGAAGGGTGCAAGGGCGAAGGGTGCAAGGGCGAAGGGTGTAAGGGCGAAGGGTGTAAGGGCGAAGGGTGTAAGGGCGAAGGGTGTAAGGGCGAAGGGTGTAAGGGCGAAGGGTGTAAGGGCGAAGGGTGCAAGGGCGGAGGGTGCAAGGGCGGAGGGTGCAAGGGCGTAGGGTGTAAGGGCGAAGGGTGCAAGGGCGAAGGGTGCAAGGGCGAAGGGTGCAAGGGCGAAGGGTGCAAGGGCGAAGGGTGCAAGGGCGAAGGGTGCAAGGGCGAAGGGTGCAAGGGCGAAGGGTGCAAGGGCGAAGGGTGTAAGGGCGAAGGGTGTAAGGGCGAAGGGTGGAAGGGCGAAGGGTGCAAGGGCGAAGGGTGCAAGGGCGTAGGGTGCAAGGGCGAAGGGTGCAAGGGCGAAGGGTGCAAGGGAGAAGGGTGCAAGAGCGAAGGGTGCAAGAGCGAAGGGTGCAAGGGCGAAGGGTGCAAGGGCGAAGGGTGCAAGAGCGAAGGGTGCAAGGGCGAAGGGTGCAAGGGCGAAGGGTGCAAGGGCGAAGGGTGCAAGGGCGAAGGGTGCAAGGGCGATGGGTGCAAGGGCGAAGGGTGCAAGGGCGAAGGGTGCAAGGGCGAAGGGTGTAAGGGCGAAGGGTGCAAGGGCGTAGGGTGTAAGGGCGAAGGGTGTAAGGGCGAAGGGTGCAAGGGCGAAGGGTGCAAGGGCGAAGGGTGCAAGGGCGTAGGGTGCAAGGGCGAAGGGTGCAAGGGCGAAGGGTGCAAGGGAGAAGGGTGCAAGAGCGAAGGGTGCAAGAGCGAAGGGTGCAAGGGCGAAGGGTGCAAGGGCGAAGGGTGCAAGAGCGAAGGGTGCAAGGGCGAAGGGTGCAAGGGCGAAGGGTGCAAGGGCGAAGGGTGCAAGGGCGAAGGGTGCAAGGGCGATGGGTGCAAGGGCGAAGGGTGCAAGGGCGAAGGGTGCAAGGGCGAAGGGTGTAAGGGCGAAGGGTGCAAGGGCGTAGGGTGTAAGGGCGAAGGGTGTAAGGGCGAAGGGTGCAAGGGCGAAGGGTGCAAGGGCGAAGGGTGCAAGGGCGAAGGGTGCAAGGGCGAAGGGTGCAAGGGCGAAGGGTGCAAGGGCGAAGGGTGTAAGGGCGAAGGGTGGAAGGGCGAAGGGTGCAAGGGCGAAGGGTGCAAGGGCGAAGGGTGTAAGCGCGAAGGGTGGAAGGGCGAAGGGTGTAAGGGCGAAGGGTGCAAGGGCGTAGGGTGCAAGGGTGAAGGGTGCAAGGGCGAAGGGTGCAAGGGAGAAGGGTGCAAGAGCGAAGGGTGCAAGAGCGAAGGGTGCAAGGGCGAAGGGTGCAAGGGCGAAGGGTGCAAGGGCGAAGGGTGTAAGGGTGAAGGGTGTAAGGGTGAAGGGTGTAAGGGTGAAGGGTGTAAGGGTGAAGGGTGTAAGGGTGAAGGGTGTAAGGGTGAAGGGTGTAAGGGTGAAGGGTGTAAGGGTGAAGGGTGCAAGGGCGAAGGGTGTAAGGGCGAAGGGTGTAAGGGCGAAGGGTGTAAGGGTGAAGGGTGTAAGGGTGAAGGGTGTAAGGGTGAAGGGTGTAAGGGTGAAGGGTGTAAGGGTGAAGGGTGTAAGGGTGAAGGGTGTAAGGGTGAAGGGTGTAAGCGTGTAAGGGTGAAGGGTGTAAGGGTGAAGGGTGTAAGGGTGAAGGGTGAAGGGTGTAAGGGTGAAGGTTGTAAGGGTGAAGGGTGCAAGGGCGAACGGTGCAAGGGTAAAGGGTGCAAGGTAAAGGGTGCAAGGGTAAAGGTTGCTGGGGTAAAGGGTGCAGGGGTAAAGGGTGCAGGGGTAAAGGGTGCAAGGGTAAAGGGTGCAAGGGCGAAGGGTGCAAGGGCGAAAGGTGCAAGGGCGAAGGGTGCAAGGGCGAAGGGTGCAAGGGCGAAGGGTGCAAGGGCGAAGGGTGCAAGGGCGAAGGGTGCAAGGGCGAAGGGTGCAAGGTAAAGGGTGCAAGGGTAAAGGTTGCAGGGGTAAAGGGTGCAGGGGTAAAGGGTGCAGGGGTAAAGGGTGCAAGGGTAAAGGGTGCAAGGGCGAAGGGTGCAAGGGCGAATGGTGCAAGGGCGAAGGGTGCAAGGGCGAAGGGTGCAAGGGCGAAGGGTGCAAGGGCGAAGGGTGCAAGGTCGAAGGGTGCAAGGGCGAAGGGTGCAAGAGCGAAGGGTGCAAGAGCGAAGGGTGCAAGAGCGAAGGGTGCAAGGGCGAAGGGTGCAAGGGCGAAGGGTGCAAGGGCGAAGGGTGCAAGGGCGAAGGGTGCAAGGGCGAAGGGTGTAAGGGCGAAGGGTGCAAGGGCGAAGGGTGCAAGGGCGAAGGGTGCAAGGGCGAAGGGTGTAAGGGCGAAGGGTGTAAGGGTGAAGGGTGTAAGGGTGAAGGGTGTAAGGGTGAAGGGTGTAATGGTGAAGGGTGTAAGGGTGAAGGGTGTAAGGGTGAAGGGTGTAAGCGTGTAAGGGTGAAGGGTGTAAGGGTGAAGGGTGTAAGGGTGAAGGGTGTAAGGGTGAAGGGTGAAGGGTGTAAGGGTGAAGGGTGTAAGGGTGAAGGGTGTAAGGGTGAAGGGTGTAAGGGCGAAGGGTGGAAGGCCGAAGGGTGCAAGGGCGAAGGGTGCAAGGGCGAAGGGTGCAAGGGCGAAGGGTGCAAGGGCGAAGGGTGCAAGGGCGAAGGGTGCAAGGGCGAAGGGTGCAAGGGCGAAGGGTGCAAGGGCGAAGGGTGCAAGGGCGAAGGGTGCAAGGGCGAAGGGTGCAAGGGCGAAGGGTGTAAGGGCGAAGGGTGTAAGGGTGAAGGGTGTAAGGGTGAAGGGTGTAAGGGTGAAGGGTGTAAGGGTGAAGGGTGTAAGGGTGAAGGGTGTAAGGGTGAAGGGTGTAAGGGTGAAGGGTGTAAGGGTGAAGGGTGCAAGGGCGAAGGGTGCAAGGGCGAAGGGTGCAAGGGCGAAGGGTGCAAGGGCGAAGGGTGCAAGGGCGAAGGGTGCAAGGGCGAAGGGTGCAAGAGCGAAGGGTGCAAGAGCGAAGGGTGCAAGGGCGAAGGGTGCAAGGGCGATGGGTGCAAGGGCGAAGGGTGCAAGGGCGAAGGGTGCAAGGGCGAAGGGTGTAAGGGCGAAGGGTGTAAGGGCGAAGGGTGTAAGGGCGAAGGGTGTAAGGGCGAAGGGTGCAAGGGCGTAGGGTGTAAGGGCGAAGGGTGTAAGGGCGAAGGGTGCAAGGGCGAAGGGTGCAAGGGCGAAGGGTGCAAGGGCGAAGGGTGCAAGGGCGAAGGGTGCAAGGGCGAAGGGTGCAAGGGCGAAGGGTGCAAGGGCGAAGGGTGCAAGGGCGTAGGGTGCAAGGGCGAAGGGTGTAAGGGCGAAGGGTGTAAGGGCGAAGGGTGTAAGGGCGAAGGGTGCAAGGGCGTAGGGTGTAAGGGCGAAGGGTGCAAGGGCGAAGGGTGCAAGGGCGAAGGGTGCAAGGGCGAAGGGTGCAAGGGCGAAGGGTGCAAGGGCGAAGGGTGCAAGGGCGAAGGGTGCAAGGGCGAAGGGTGCAAGGGCGATGGGTGCAAGGGCGAAGGGTGCAAGGGCGAAGGGTGCAAGGGCGAAGGGTGCAAGGGCGAAGGGTGTAAGGTTGAAGGGTGTAAGGATGAAGGGTGTAAGGGTGAAGGGCGTAAGGGTGAAGGGTGCAAGGGCGAAGGGTGCAAGGGCGAAGGGTGCAAGGGCGATGGGTGCAAGGGCGAAGGGTGCAAGGGCGAAGGGTGCAAGGGCGAAGGGTGCAAGAGCGAAGGGTGCAAGAGCGAAGGGTGCAAGAGCGAAGGGTGCAAGGGCGAAGGGTGCAAGGGCGAAGGGTGCAAGGGCGAAGGGTGCAAGGGCGAAGGGTGCAAGGGCGAAGGGTGTAAGGGCGAAGGGTGGAAGGGCGAAGGGTGCAAGGGCGAAGGGTGCAAGGGCGAAGGGTGTAAGCGCGAAGGGTGGAAGGGCGAATGGTGTAAGGGCGAAGGGTGCAAGGGCGTAGGGTGCAAGGGCGAAGGGTGCAAGGGCGAAGGGTGCAAGGGAGAAGGGTGCAAGAGCGAAGGGTGCAAGAGCGAAGGGTGCAAGGGCGAAGGGTGCAAGGGCGAAGGGTGCAAGGGCGAAGGGTGTAAGGTTGAAGGGTGTAAGGATGAAGGGTGTAAGGGTGAAGGGCGTAAGGGTGAAGGGTGCAAGGGCGAAGGGTGCAAGGGCGAAGGGTGCAAGGGCGATGGGTGCAAGGGCGAAGGGTGCAAGGGCGAAGGGTGCAAGGGCGAAGGGTGCAAGAGCGAAGGGTGCAAGAGCGAAGGGTGCAAGAGCGAAGGGTGCAAGGGCGAAGGGTGCAAGGGCGAAGGGTGCAAGGGCGAAGGGTGCAAGGGTGAAGGGTGTAAGGGTGAAGGGTGTAAGGGTGAAGGGTGCAAGGGCGAAGGGTGTAAGGGCGAAGGGTGTAAGGGCGAAGGGTGTAAGGGTGAAGGGTGTAAGGGTGAAGGGTGTAAGGGTGAAGGGTGTAAGGGTGAAGGGTGTAAGGGTGAAGGGTGTAAGGGTGAAGGGTGTAAGGGTGAAGGGTGTAAGCGTGTAAGGGTGAAGGGTGTAAGGGTGAAGGGTGTAAGGGTGAAGGGTGAAGGGTGTAAGGGTGAAGGTTGTAAGGGTGAAGGGTGCAAGGGCGAACGGTGCAAGGGTAAAGGGTGCAAGGTAAAGGGTGCAAGGGTAAAGGTTGCTGGGGTAAAGGGTGCAGGGATAAAGGGTGCAGGGGTAAAGGGTGCAAGGGTAAAGGGTGCAAGGGTAAAGGGTGCAAGGGCGAAGGGTGCAAGGGCGAAAGGTGCAAGGGCGAAGGGTGCAAGGGCGAAGGGTGCAAGGGCGAAGGGTGCAAGGGCGAAGGGTGCAAGGGCGAAGGGTGCAAGGGCGAAGGGTGCAAGGTAAAGGGTGCAAGGGTAAAGGTTGCAGGGGTAAAGGGTGCAGGGGTAAAGGGTGCAGGGGTAAAGGGTGCAAGGGTAAAGGGTGCAAGGGCGAAGGGTGCAAGGGCGAATGGTGCAAGGGCGAAGGGTGCAAGGGCGAAGGGTGCAAGGGCGAAGGGTGCAAGGGCGAAGGGTGCAAGGGCGAAGGGTGCAAGGGCGAAGGGTGCAAGGGCGAAGGGTGCAAGGGCGAAGGGTGTAAGGGCGAAGGGTGTAAGGGTGAAGGGTGTAAGGGTGAAGGGTGTAAGGGTGAAGGGTGTAAGGGTGAAGGGTGTAAGGGTGAAGGGTGTAAGGGTGAAGGGTGTAAGCGTGTAAGGGTGAAGGGTGTAAGGGTGAAGGGTGTAAGGGTGAAGGGTGTAAGGGTGAAGGGTGTAAGGGTGAAGGGTGTAAGGGTGAAGGGTGTAAGGGTGAAGCGTGTAAGGGTGAAGGGTGTAAGGGTGAAGGGTGTAAGGGTGAAGGGTGTAAGGGTGAAGGGTGTAAGGGTGAAGGGTGTAAGGGTGAAGGGTGTAAGGGTGAAGGGTGTAAGGGTGAAGGGTGTAAGGGTGAAGGGTGTAAGGGTGAAGGGTGTAAGGGTGAAGGGTGTAAGGGTGTAAGGGTGAAGGGTGTAAGGGCGAAGGGTGTAAGGGCGAAGGGTGCAAGGGCGAAGGGTGCAAGGGCGAAGGGTGCAAGGGCGAAGGGTGCAAGGGCGAAGGGTGCAAGGGCGAAGGGTGCAAGGGCGAAGGGTGCAAGGGCGAAGGGTGGAAGGGCGAAGGGTGCAAGGGCGAAGGGTGCAAGGGCGAAGGGTGCAAGGGCGAAGGGTGCAAGGGCGAAGGGTGCAAGGGCGAAGGGTGGAAGGGCGAAGGGTGTAAGGGCGAAGGGTGTAAGGGCGAAGGGTGTAAGGGCGAAGGGTGTAAGGGCGAAGGGTGTAAGGGCGAAGGGTGTAAGGGCGAAGGGTGTAAGGGCGAAGGGTGTAAGGGCGAAGGGTGTAAGGGTGAAGGGTGTAAGGGTGAAGCGTGTAAGGGTGAAGGGTGTAAGGGTGTAAGGGTGAAGGGTGTAAGGGTGAAGGGTGTAAGGGTGAAGGGTGTAAGGGTGAAGGGTGTAAGGGTGAAGGGTGTAAGGGTGAAGGGTGTAAGGGTGAAGGGTGTAAGGGTGAAGGGTGTAAGGGTGAAGGGTGTAAGGGTGAAGGGTGTAAGGGTGAAGGGTGTAAGGGTGAAGGGTGTAAGGGTTTAAGGGCGAAGGGTGTAAGGGCGAAGGGTGTAAGGGCGAAGGGTGGAAGGGCGAAGGGTGGAAGGGCGAAGGGTGCAAGGGCGAAGGGTGCAAGGGCGAAGGGTGCAAGGGCGAAGGGTGCAAGGGCGAAGGGTGCAAGGGCGAAGGGTGTAAGGGCGAAGGGTGTAAGGGCGAAGGGTGTAAGGGCGAAGGGTGTAAGGGCGAAGGGTGGAAGGGCGAAGGGTGCAAGGGTGAAGGGTGCAAGGGTGAAGGGTGCAAGGGTGAAGGGTGCAAGGGTGAAGGGTGCAAGGGTGAAGGGTGCAAGGGTGAAGGGTGCAAGGGTGAAGGGTGCAAGGGTGAAGGGTGCAAGGGTGAAGGGTGCAAGGGAGAAGGGTGCAAGGGCGAAGGGTGCAAGGGCGAAGGGTGCAAGGGCGAAGGGTGCAAGGGCGAAGGGTGCAAGGGCGAAGGGTGCAAGGGCGAAGGGTGCAAGGGCGAAGGGTGCAAGGGCGAAGGGTGCAAGGGCGAAGGCTGCAAGGGCGAAGGGTGCAAGTTTGAAGGGTGCAAGGTTGAAGGGTGCAAGGGTGAAGGGTGCAAGGGCGAAGGGTGCAAGGGCGAATGGTGCAAGGGCGAATGGTGCAAGGGCGAAGGGTGCAAGGGCGAAGGGTGCAAGGTCGAAGGGTGCAAGGGCGAAGGGTGCAAGGGCGAAGGGTGCAAGGGCGAAGGGTGCAAGGGCGAAGGGTGCAAGGGCGAAGGGTGTAAGGGCGAAGGGTGTAAGGGTGAAGGGTGTAAGGGTGAAGGGTGTAAGGGTGAAGGGTGTAATGGTGAAGGGTGTAAGGGTGAAGGGTGTAAGGGTGAAGGGTGTAAGCGTGTAAGGGTGAAGGGTGTAAGGGTGAAGGGTGTAAGGGTGAAGGGTGTAAGGGTGAAGGGTGAAGGGTGTAAGGGTGAAGGGTGTAAGGGTGAAGGGTGTAAGGGCGAAGGGTGTAAGGGCGAAGGGTGGAAGGCCGAAGGGTGCAAGGGCGAAGGGTGCAAGGGCGAAGGGTGCAAGGGCGAAGGGTGCAAGGGCGAAGGGTGCAAGGGCGAAGGGTGCAAGGGCGAAGGGTGCAAGGGCGAAGGGTGCAAGGGCGAAGGGTGCAAGGGCGAAGGGTGCAAGGGCGAAGGGTGCAAGGGCGAAGGGTGCAAGGGCGAAGGGTGTAAGGGCGAAGGGTGTAAGGGCGAAGGGTGTAAGGGTGAAGGGTGTAAGGGTGAAGGGTGTAAGGGTGAAGGGTGTAAGGGTGAAGGGTGTAAGGGTGAAGGGTGTAAGGGTGAAGGGTGTAAGGGTGAAGGGTGTAAGGGTGAAGGGTGTAAGGGTGAAGGGTGCAAGGGTGAAGGGTGCAAGGGCGAAGGGTGCAAGGGCGAAGGGTGCAAGGGCGAAGGGTGCAAGGGCGAAGGGTGCAAGGGCGAAGGGTGCAAGGGCGAAGGGTGCAAGGGCGAAGGGTGCAAGAGCGAAGGGTGCAAGAGCGAAGGGTGCAAGGGCGAAGGGTGCAAGGGCGATGGGTGTAAGGTTGAAGGGTGTAAGGTTGAAGGGTGTAAGGATGAAGGGTGTAAGGGTGAAGGGCGTAAGGGCGAAGGGTGCAAGGGCGAAGGGTGCAAGGGCGAAGGGTGCAAGGGCGAAGGGTGCAAGGGCGAAGGGTGCAAGAGCGAAGGGTGCAAGAGCGAAGGGTGCAAGAGCGAAGGGTGCAAGGGCGAAGGGTGCAAGGGCGAAGGGTGCAAGGGCGAAGGGTGCAAGGGCGAAGGGTGCAAGGGCGAAGGGTGCAGGGGCGAAGGGTGCAAGGGCGAAGGGTGCAAGGGCGAAGGGTGCAAGGGCGAAGGGTGCAAGGGCGAAGGGTGCAAGGGCGAAGGGTGCAAGGGCGAAGGGTGCAAGGGCGCAAGGGTGAAGGGCGCAAGGGTGAAGGGCGCAAGGGTGCAAGGGCAAAGTGTGCAAGGGCAAAGGGTGCAAGGGCAAAGGGTGCAGGGGTAAAGGTTGCAGGGGTAAAGGTTGCAGGGGTAAAGGTTGCAGGCGTAAAGGATGCAGAGGTGAAGGGTGCAAGGGTGAAGGGTGCAAGGGTAAAGGGTGCAAGGGTAAAGGGTGCAAGGGTGAAGGGTGCAAGGGTGAAGGGTGCAAGGGCGAAGGGTGCAAGGGCGAAGGGTGCAAGGGCGAAGGGTGCAAGGGCGCAAGGGTGCAAGGGTAAAGGGTGCAAGGTAAAGCGTGCAAGGGTAAAGGTTGCAGGGGTAAAGGGTGCAGGGGTAAAGGGTGCAGGGGTAAAGGGTGCAAGGGTAAAGGGTGCAAGGGCGAAGGGTGCAAGGGCGAAGGGTGTAAGGGCGAAGGGTGTAAGGGCGAAGGGTGTAAGGGTGAAGGGTGTAAGGGTGAAGGGTGCAAGGGCGAAGGGTGCAAGGGCGAAGGGTGCAAGGGCGAAGGGTGCAAGGTTGAAGGGTGCAAGGTTGAAGGGTGCAAGGTTGAAGGGTGCAAGGGTGAAGGGTGTAAGGGTGAAGGGTGTAAGGGTGAAGGGTGTAAGGGTGAAGGGTGTAAGGGTGAAGGGTGTAAGGGTGAAGGGTGTAAGGGTGAAGGGTGTAAGGGTGAAGGGTGTAAGGGTGAAGGGTGTAAGGGTGAAGGGTGTAAGGGTGAAGGGTGTAAGGGCGTAGGGTGCAAGGGCGAAGGGTGCAAGGGCGAAGGGTGCAAGGGCGAAGGGTGCAAGGGCGAAGGGTGCAAGGGCGAAGGGTGCAAGGGCGAAGGGTGCAAGGGCGAAGGGTGCAAGGGCGAAGGGTGCAAGGGCGAAGGGTGCAAGGGCGAAGGGTGCAAGGGCGAAGGGTGCAAGGGCGAAGGGTGCAAGGGCGAAGGGTGCAAGGGCGAAGGGTGCAAGGGCGAAGGGTGCAAGGGCGATGGGTGCAAGGGCGAAGGGTGCAAGGGCGAAGGGTGCAAGGGCGAAGGGTGCAAGGGCGAAGGGTGTAAGGTTGAAGGGTGTAAGGATGAAGGGTGTAAGGGTGAAGGGCGTAAGGGTGAAGGGTGCAAGGGCGAAGGGTGCAAGGGCGAAGGGTGCAAGGGCGATGGGTGCAAGGGCGAAGGGTGCAAGGGCGAAGGGTGCAAGGGCGAAGGGTGCAAGAGCGAAGGGTGCAAGAGCGAAGGGTGCAAGAGCGAAGGGTGCAAGGGCGAAGGGTGCAAGGGCGAAGGGTGCAAGGGCGAAGGTTGCAAGGGCGAAGGGTGCAAGGGCGAAGGGTGCAAGGGCGAAGGGTGCAAGGGCGAAGGGTGCAAGGGCGAAGGGTGCAAGGGCGAAGGGTGCAAGGGCGAAGGGTGCAAGGGCGAAGGGTGCAAGGGCGAAGGGTGCAAGGGCGAAGGGTGCAAGGGCGAAGGGTGCAAGGGCGAAGGGTGCAAGGGCGAAGGGTGCAAGGGCGAAGGGTGCAAGGGCGATGGGTGCAAGGGCGAAGGGTGCAAGGGCGAAGGGTGCAAGGGCGAAGGGTGCAAGGGCGAAGGGTGCAAGGGCGAAGGGTGCAAGGGCGAAGGGTGCAAGGGCGAAGGGTGCAAGGGCGAAGGGTGCAAGGGCGAAGGGTGCAAGGGCGAAGGGTGCAAGGGCGAAGGGTGCAAGGGCGAAAGGTGCAAGGGCGAAGGGTGCAAGGGCGAAGGGTGTAAGGTTGAAGGGTGTAAGGATGAAGGGTGTAAGGGTGAAGGGCGTAAGGGCGAAGGGTGCAAGGGCGAAGGGTGCAAGGGCGATGGGTGCAAGGGCGAAGGGTGCAAGGGCGAAGGGTGCAAGGGCGAAGGGTGCAAGAGCGAAGGGTGCAAGAGCGAAGGGTGCAAGAGCGAAGGGTGCAAGGGCGAAGGGTGCAAGGGCGAAGGGTGCAAGGGCGAAGGGTGCAAGGGCGAAGGGTGCAAGGGCGAAGGGTGCAGGGGCGAAGGGTGCAAGGGCGAAGGGTGCAAGGGCGAAGGGTGCAAGGGCGAAGGGTGCAAGGGCGAAGGGTGCAAGGGCGAAGGGTGCAAGGGCGAAGGGTGCAAGGGCGCAAGGGTGAAGGGCGCAAGGGTGAAGGGCGCAAGGGTGCAAGGGCAAAGTGTGCAAGGGCAAAGGGTGCAAGGGCAAAGGGTGCAGGGGTAAAGGTTGCAGGGGTAAAGGTTGCAGGGGTAAAGGTTGCAGGCGTAAAGGATGCAGAGGTGAAGGGTGCAAGGGTGAAGGGTGTAAGGGTGAAGGGTGTAAGGGTGAAGGGTGTAAGGGTGAAGGGTGTAAGGGTGAAGGGTGTAAGGGTGAAGGGTGTAAGGGTGAAGGGTGTAAGGGTGAAGGGTGTAAGGGTGAAGGGTGTAAGGGTGAAGGGTGTAAGGGTGAAGGGTGCAAGGGCGAAGGGTGTAAGGGCGAAGGGTGTAAGGGCGAAGGGTGTAAGGGTGAAGGGTGTAAGGGTGAAGGGTGTAAGGGTGAAGGGTGTAAGGGTGAAGGGTGTAAGGGTGAAGGGTGTAAGGGTGAAGGGTGTAAGGGTGAAGGGTGTAAGCGTGTAAGGGTGAAGGGTGTAAGGGTGAAGGGTGTAAGGGTGAAGGGTGAAGGGTGTAAGGGTGAAGGTTGTAAGGGTGAAGGGTGCAAGGGCGAACGGTGCAAGGGTAAAGGGTGCAAGGTAAAGGGTGCAAGGGTAAAGGTTGCATGGGTAAAGGGTGCAGGGGTAAAGGGTGCAGGGGTAAAGGGTGCAAGGGTAAAGGGTGCAAGGGCGAAGGGTGCAAGGGCGAAAGGTGCAAGGGCGAAGGGTGCAAGGGCGAAGGGTGCAAGGGCGAAGGGTGCAAGGGCGAAGGGTGCAAGGGCGAAGGGTGCAAGGGCGAAGGGTGCAAGGTAAAGGGTGCAAGGGTAAAGGTTGCAGGGGTAAAGGGTGCAGGGGTAAAGGGTGCAAGGGTAAAGGGTGCAAGGGCGAAGGGTGCAAGGGCGAATGGTGCAAGGGCGAAGGGTGCAAGGGCGAAGGGTGCAAGGGCGAAGGGTGCAAGGGCGAAGGGTGCAAGGGCGAAGGGTGCAAGGGCGAAGGGTGCAAGGGCGAAGGGTGCAAGGGCGAAGGGTGTAAGGGCGAAGGGTGTAAGGGTGAAGGGTGTAAGGGTGAAGGGTGTAAGGGTGAAGGGTGTAAGGGTGAAGGGTGTAAGGGTGAAGGGTGTAAGGGTGAAGGGTGTAAGCGTGTAAGGGTGAAGGGTGTAAGGGTGAAGGGTGTAAGGGTGAAGGGTGTAAGGGTGAAGGGTGTAAGGGTGAAGGGTGTAAGGGTGAAGCGTGTAAGGGTGAAGGGTGTAAGGGTGAAGGGTGTAAGGGTGAAGGGTGTAAGGGTGAAGGGTGTAAGGGTGAAGGGTGTAAGGGTGAAGGGTGTAAGGGTGAAGGGTGTAAGGGTGTAAGGGTGAAGGGTGTAAGGGTGAAGGGTGTAAGGGTGAAGGGTGTAAGGGCGAAGGGTGGAAGGGCGAAGGGTGCAAGGGCGAAGGGTGCAAGGGCGAAGGGTGCAAGGGCGAAGGGTGCAAGGGCGAAGGGTGCAAGGGCGAAGGGTGCAAGGGCGAAGGGTGCAAGGGCGAAGGGTGCAAGGGCGAAGGGTGCAAGGGCGAAGGGTGCAAGGGCGAAGGGTGCAAGGGCGAAGGGTGCAAGGGCGAAGGGTGCAAGGGCGAAGGGTGCAAGGGCGAAGGGTGCAAGGGCGAAGGGTGCAAGGGCGAATGGTGCAAGGGCGAAGGGTGCAAGGGCGAAGGGTGCAAGGGCGAAGGGTGCAAGGGCGAAGGGTGCAAGGGCGAAGGGTGCAAGGGTGAAGGGTGTAAGGGTGAAGGGTGTAAGGGTGAAGGGTGTAAGGGTGAAGGGTGTAAGGGTGAAGGGTGTAAGGGTGAAGGGTGTAAGGGTGAAGGGTGTAAGGGTGAAGGGTGTAAGGGTGAAGGGTGTAAGGGTGAAGGGTGTAAGGGTGAAGGGTGCAAGGGTGAAGGGTGCAAGGGAGAAGGGTGCAAGGGCGAAGGGTGCAAGGGCGAAGGGTGCAAGGGCGAAGGGTGCAAGGGCGAAGGGTGCAAGGGCGAAGGGTGCAAGGGCGAAGGGTGCAAGGGCGAAGGGTGCAAGGGCGAAGGGTGCAAGGGCGAAGGGTGCAAGGGCGAAGGGTGCAAGGGCGAAGGGTGCAAGGGCGAAGGGTGCAAGGTTGAAGGGTGCAAGGTTGAAGGGTGCAAGGGTGAAGGGTGCAAGGGCGAAGGGTGCAAGGGCGAATGGTGCAAGGGCGAAGGGTGCAAGGGCGAAGGGTGCAAGGGCGAAGGGTGCAAGGGCGAAGGGTGCAAGGGCGAAGGGTGCAAGAGCGAAGGGTGCAAGGGCGAAGGGTGCAAGGGCGAAGGGTGCAAGGGCGAAGGGTGCAGGGGCGAAGGGTGCAAGGGCGAAGGTTGCAAGGGCGAAGGGTGCAAGGGCGAAGGGTGCAAGGGCGAAGGGTGCAAGGGCGAAGGGTGCAAGGGCGAAGGGTGCAAGGGCGAAGGGTGCAAGGGCGAACGGTGCAAGGGCGAAGTGTGCAAGGGCGAAGGGTGCAAGGGCGAAGGGTGCAAGGGCGAAGGGTGCAAGGGCGAAGGGTGCAAGGGCGAAGGGTGCAAGGGCGAAGGGTGCAAGGGCGAAGGGTGCAAGGGCGAAGGGTGCAAGGGCGAAGGGTGCAAGGGCGCAAGGGTGAAGGGCGCAAGGGTGAAGGGCGCAAGGGTGAAGGGCGCAAGGGTGAAGGGCGCAAGGGTGAAGGGCGCAAGGGTGCAAGGGCAAAGTGTGCAAGGGCAAAGGGTGCAAGGGCAAAGGGTGCAGGGGTAAAGGTTGCAGGGGCAAAGGTTGCAGGGGTAAAGGTTGCAGGCGTAAAGGATGCAGAGGTGAAGGGTGCAAGGGTGAAGGGTGCAAGGGTAAAGGGTGCAAGGGTAAAGGGTGCAAGGGTGAAGGGTGCAAGGGTGAAGGGTGCAAGGGCGAAGGGTGCAAGGGCGAAGGGTGCAAGGGCGCAAGGGTGCAAGGGTAAAGGGTGCAAGGTAAAGGGTGCAAGGGTAAAGGTTGCAGGGGTAAAGGGTGCAGGGGTAAAGGGTGCAGGGGTAAAGGGTGCAAGGGTAAAGGGTGCAAGGGCGAAGGGTGCAAGGGCGAAAGGTGCAAGGGCGAAGGGTGCAAGGGCGAAGGGTGCAAGGGCGAAGGGTGCAAGGGCGAAGGGTGCAAGGGCGAAGGGTGCAAGGGCGAAGGGTGCAAGGGCGAAGGGTGCAAGGGCGAAGGGTGTAAGGGCGAAGGGTGTAAGGGCGAAGGGTGTAAGGGCGAAGGGTGCAAGGGCGAAGGGTGCAAGGGCGAAGGGTGCAAGGTTGAAGGCTGCAAGGTTGAAGGGTGCAAGGTTGAAGGGTGCAAGGGTGAAGGGTGTAAGGGTGAAGGGTGTAAGGGTGAAGGGTGTAAGGGTGAAGGGTGTAAGGGTGAAGGGTGTAAGGGTGAAGGGTGTAAGGGTGAAGGGTGTAAGGGTGAAGGGTGTAAGGGTGAAGGGTGTAAGGGTGAAGGGTGTAAGGGTGAAGGGTGTAAGGGTGAAGGGTGTAAGGGTGTAGGGTGTAAGGGTGAAGGGTGCAAGGGCGAAGGGTGTAAGGGCGAAGGGTGTAAGGGCGAAGGGTGTAAGGGTGAAGGGTGTAAGGGTGAAGGGTGTAAGGGTGAAGGGTGTAAGGGTGAAGGGTGTAAGGGTGAAGGGTGTAAGGGTGAAGGGTGTAAGGGTGAAGGGTGTAAGGGTGAAGGGTGTAAGCGTGTAGGGTGTAAGGGTGAAGGGTGCAAGGGCGAAGGGTGTAAGGGCGAAGGGTGTAAGGGCGAAGGGTGTAAGGGTGAAGGGTGTAAGGGTGAAGGGTGTAAGGGTGAAGGGTGTAAGGGTGAAGGGTGTAAGGGTGAAGGGTGTAAGGGTGAAGGGTGTAAGGGTGAAGGGTGAAGGGTGTAAGGGTGAAGGTTGTAAGGGTGAAGGGTGCAAGGGCGAACGGTGCAAGGGTAAAGGGTGCAAGGTAAAGGGTGCAAGGGTAAAGGTTGCAGGGGTAAAGGGTGCAGGGGTAAAGGGTGCAGGGGTAAAGGGTGCAAGGGTAAAGGGTGCAAGGGCGAAGGGTGCAAGGGCGAAAGGTGCAAGGGCGAAGGGTGCAAGGGCGAAGGGTGCAAGGGCGAAGGGTGCAAGGGCGAAGGGTGCAAGGGCGAAGGGTGCAAGGGCGAAGGGTGCAAGGGCGAAGGGTGCAAGGTAAAGGGTGCAAGGGTAAAGGTTGCAGGGGTAAAGGGTGCAGGGGTAAAGGGTGCAGGGGTAAAGGGTGCAAGGGTAAAGGGTGCAAGGGCGAAGGGTGCAAGGGCGAATGGTGCAAGGGCGAAGGGTGCAAGGGCGAAGGGTGCAAGGGCGAAGGGTGCAAGGGCGAAGGGTGCAAGGGCGAAGGGTGCAAGGGCGAAGGGTGCAAGGGCGAAGGGTGCAAGGGCGAAGGGTGCAAGGGCGAAGGGTGCAAGGGCGAAGGGTGCAAGGGCGAAGGGTGCAAGGGCGAAGGGTGCAAGGGCGAATGGTGCAAGGGCGAAGGGTGCAAGGGCGAAGGGTGCAAGGGTGAAGGGTGTAAGGGTGAAGGTTGTAAGGGTGAAGGGTGTAAGGGTGAAGGGTGTAAGGGTGAAGGGTGTAAGGGTGAAGGGTGTAAGGGTGAAGGGTGTAAGGGTGAAGGGTGTAAGGGTGAAGGGTGTAAGGGTGAAGGGTGTAAGGGTGAAGGGTGTAAGGGTGAAGGGTGCAAGGGCGAAGGGTGCAAGGGCGAAGGGTGCAAGGGCGAAGGGTGCAAGGGCGAACGGTGCAAGGGTAAAGGGTGCAAGGTAAAGGGTGCAAGGGTAAAGGTTGCAGGGGTAAAGGGTGCAGGGGTAAAGGGTGCAGGGGTAAAGGGTGCAAGGGTAAAGGGTGCAAGGGCGAAGGGTGCAAGGGCGAAAGGTGCAAGGGCGAAGGGTGCAAGGGCGAAGGGTGCAAGGGCGAAGGGTGCAAGGGCGAAGGGTGCAAGGGCGAAGGGTGCAAGGGCGAAGGGTGCAAGGTAAAGGGTGCAAGGGTAAAGGTTGCAGGGGTAAAGGGTGCAGGGGTAAAGGGTGCAGGGGTAAAGGGTGCAAGGGTAAAGGGTGCAAGGGCGAAGGGTGCAAGGGCGAATGGTGCAAGGGCGAAGGGTGCAAGGGCGAAGGGTGCAAGGGCGAAGGGTGCAAGGGCGAAGGGTGCAAGGGCGAAGGGTGCAAGGGCGAAGGGTGCAAGGGCGAAGGGTGCAAGGGCGAAGGGTGTAAGGGCGAAGGGTGTAAGGGTGAAGGGTGTAAGGGTGAAGGGTGTAAGGGTGAAGGGTGTAAGGGTGAAGGGTGTAAGGGTGAAGGGTGTAAGGGTGAAGGGTGTAAGCGTGTAAGGGTGAAGGGTGTAAGGGTGAAGGGTGTAAGGGTGAAGGGTGTAAGGGTGAAGGGTGTAAGGGTGAAGGGTGTAAGGGTGAAGGGTGTAAGGGTGAAGGGTGTAAGGGTGAAGGGTGTAAGGGTGAAGGGTGTAAGGGTGAAGGGTGTAAGGGTGAAGGGTGTAAGGGTGAAGGGTGTAAGGGTGAAGGGTGTAAGGGTGAAGGGTGTAAGGGTGAAGGGTGTAAGGGTGAAGGGTGTAAGGGTGAAGGGTGTAAGGGTGAAGGGTGTAAGGGTGAAGGGTGTAAGGGCGAAGGGTGTAAGGGCGAAGGGTGTAAGGGCGAAGGGTGGAAGGGCGAAGGGTGCAAGGGCGAAGGGTGCAAGGGCGAAGGGTGCAAGGGCGAAGGGTGCAAGGGCGAAGGGTGCAAGGGCGAAGGGTGCAAGGGCGAAGGGTGCAAGGGCGAAGGGTGCAAGGGCGAAGGGTGCAAGGGCGAAGGGTGCAAGGGCGAAGGGTGCAAGGGCGAAGGGTGCAAGGGCGAAGGGTGCAAGGGCGAAGGGTGCAAGGGCGAAGGGTGCAAGAGCGAAGGGTGCAAGAGCGAAGGGTGCAAGAGCGAAGGGTGCAAGAGCGAAGGGTGCAAGGGCGAAGGGTGCAAGGGCGAAGGGTGCAAGGGCGAAGGGTGCAAGGGCGAAGGGTGTAAGGGCGAAGGGTGTAAGGGCGAAGGGTGTAAGGGTGAAGGGTGTAAGGGTGAAGGGTGTAAGGGTGAAGGGTGTAAGCGTGTAAGGGTGAAGGGTGTAAGGGTGAAGGGTGTAAGGGTGAAGGGTGTAAGGGTGAAGGGTGTAAGGGTGAAGGGTGTAAGGGTGAAGGGTGTAAGGGTGAAGGGTGTAAGGGGGAAGGGTGTAAGGGTGAAGCGTGTAAGGGTGAAGGGTGTAAGGGTGAAGGGTGTAAGGGTGAAGGGTGTAAGGGTGAAGGGTGTAAGGGTGAAGGGTGTAAGGGTGAAGGGTGTAAGGGTGAAGGGTGTAAGGGTGAAGGGTGTAAGGGTGAAGGGTGTAAGGGTGAAGGGTGTAAGGGTGAAGGGTGTAAGGGTGAAGGGTGTAAGGGTGAAGGGTGTAAGGGTGAAGGGTGTAAGGGTGAAGGGTGTAAGGGCGAAGGGTGTAAGGGCGAAGGGTGGAAGGGCGAAGGGTGCAAGGGCGAAGGGTGCAAGGGCGAAGGGTGCAAGGGCGAAGGGTGCAAGGGCGAAGGGTGCAAGGGCGAAGGGTGCAAGGGCGAAGGGTGCAAGGGCGAAGGGTGCAAGGGCGAAGGGTGCAAGGGCGAAGGGTGCAAGGGCGAAGGGTGTAAGGTTGAAGGGTGTAAGGGTGAAGGGTGCAAGGGCGAAGGGTGCAAGGGCGAAGGGTGCAAGGGCGAAGGGTGCAAGGGCGAAGGGTGCAAGGGCGAAGGGTGCAAGGGCGAAGGGTGCAAGGGCGAAGGGTGCAAGAGCGAAGGGTGCAAGAGCGAAGGGTGCAAGAGCGAAGGGTGCAAGAGCGAAGGGTGCAAGGGCGAAGGGTGCAAGGGCGAAGGGTGCAGGGGCGAAGGGTGCAAGGGCGAAGGGTGCAAGGGCGAAGGTTGCAAGGGCGAAGGGTGCAAGGGCGAAGGGTGCAAGGGCGAAGGGTGCAAGGGCGAAGGGTGCAAGGGCGAAGGGTGCAAGGGCGAAGGGTGCAAGAGCGAAGGGTGCAAGAGCGAAGGGTGCAAGGGTAAAGGGTGCAAGGGCGAAGGGTGCAAGGGCGAAAGGTGCAAGGGCGAAGGGTGCAAGGGCGAAGGGTGCAAGGGCGAAGGGTGCAAGGGCGAAGGGTGCAAGGGCGAAGGGTGTAAGGGCGAAGGGTGTAAGGGTGAAGGGTGTAAGGGTGAAGGGTGTAAGGGTGAAGGGTGTAAGGGTGAAGGGTGTAAGGGTGAAGGGTGTAAGGGTGAAGGGTGTAAGCGTGTAAGGGTGAAGGGTGTAAGGGTGAAGGGTGTAAGGGTGAAGGGTGTAAGGGTGAAGGGTGTAAGGGTGAAGGGTGTAAGGGTGAAGGGTGTAAGGGTGAAGGGTGTAAGGGTGAAGGGTGTAAGGGTGAAGGGTGTAAGGGTGAAGGGTGTAAGGGTGAAGGGTGTAAGGGTGAAGGGTGTAAGGGTGAAGGGTGTAAGGGTGAAGGGTGTAAGGGTGAAGGGTGTAAGGGTGAAGGGTGTAAGGGTGAAGGGTGTAAGGGTGAAGGGTGTAAGGGTGAAGGGTGTAAGGGTGAAGGGTGTAAGGGTGAAGGGTGTAAGGGCGAAGGGTGTAAGGGCGAAGGGTGTAAGGGCGAAGGGTGGAAGGGCGAAGGGTGCAAGGGCGAAGGGTGCAAGGGCGAAGGGTGCAAGGGCGAAGGGTGCAAGGGCGAAGGGTGCAAGGGCGAAGGGTGCAAGGGCGAAGGGTGCAAGGGCGAAGGGTGCAAGGGCGAAGGGTGCAAGGGCGAAGGGTGCAAGGGCGAAGGGTGCAAGGGCGAAGGGTGCAAGGGCGAAGGGTGCAAGGGCGAAGGGTGCAAGGGCGAAGGGTGCAAGAGCGAAGGGTGCAAGAGCGAAGGGTGCAAGAGCGAAGGGTGCAAGGGCGAAGGGTGCAAGGGCGAAGGGTGCAAGGGCGAAGGGTGCAAGGGCGAAGGGTGTAAGGGCGAAGGGTGTAAGGGCGAAGGGTGTAAGGGTGAAGGGTGTAAGGGTGAAGGGTGTAAGGGTGAAGGGTGTAAGCGTGTAAGGGTGAAGGGTGTAAGGGTGAAGGGTGTAAGGGTGAAGGGTGTAAGGGTGAAGGGTGTAAGGGTGAAGGGTGTAAGGGTGAAGGGTGTAAGGGTGAAGGGTGTAAGGGGGAAGGGTGTAAGGGTGAAGCGTGTAAGGGTGAAGGGTGTAAGGGTGAAGGGTGTAAGGGTGAAGGGTGTAAGGGTGAAGGGTGTAAGGGTGAAGGGTGTAAGGGTGAAGGGTGTAAGGGTGAAGGGTGTAAGGGTGAAGGGTGTAAGGGTGAAGGGTGTAAGGGTGAAGGGTGTAAGGGTGAAGGGTGTAAGGGTGAAGGGTGTAAGGGTGAAGGGTGTAAGGGTGAAGGGTGTAAGGGTGAAGGGTGTAAGGGCGAAGGGTGTAAGGGCGAAGGGTGGAAGGGCGAAGGGTGCAAGGGCGAAGGGTGCAAGGGCGAAGGGTGCAAGGGCGAAGGGTGCAAGGGCGAAGGGTGCAAGGGCGAAGGGTGCAAGGGCGAAGGGTGCAAGGGCGAAGGGTGCAAGGGCGAAGGGTGCAAGGGCGAAGGGTGCAAGGGCGAAGGGTGTAAGGTTGAAGGGTGTAAGGGTGAAGGGTGCAAGGGCGAAGGGTGCAAGGGCGAAGGGTGCAAGGGCGAAGGGTGCAAGGGCGAAGGGTGCAAGGGCGAAGGGTGCAAGGGCGAAGGGTGCAAGGGCGAAGGGTGCAAGAGCGAAGGGTGCAAGAGCGAAGGGTGCAAGAGCGAAGGGTGCAAGAGCGAAGGGTGCAAGGGCGAAGGGTGCAAGGGCGAAGGGTGCAGGGGCGAAGGGTGCAAGGGCGAAGGGTGCAAGGGCGAAGGTTGCAAGGGCGAAGGGTGCAAGGGCGAAGGGTGCAAGGGCGAAGGGTGCAAGGGCGAAGGGTGCAAGGGCGAAGGGTGCAAGGGCGAAGGGTGCAAGAGCGAAGGGTGCAAGAGCGAAGGGTGCAAGGGTAAAGGGTGCAAGGGCGAAGGGTGCAAGGGCGAAAGGTGCAAGGGCGAAGGGTGCAAGGGCGAAGGGTGCAAGGGCGAAGGGTGCAAGGGCGAAGGGTGCAAGGGCGAAGGGTGTAAGGGCGAAGGGTGTAAGGGTGAAGGGTGTAAGGGTGAAGGGTGTAAGGGTGAAGGGTGTAAGGGTGAAGGGTGTAAGGGTGAAGGGTGTAAGCGTGTAAGGGTGAAGGGTGTAAGGGTGAAGGGTGTAAGGGTGAAGGGTGTAAGGGTGAAGGGTGTAAGGGTGAAGGGTGTAAGGGTGAAGGGTGTAAGGGTGAAGGGTG
Source organism: Andrena hattorfiana (assembly GCA_944738655.2). Lineage (NCBI taxonomy): Eukaryota > Metazoa > Arthropoda > Insecta > Hymenoptera > Andrenidae > Andrena > Andrena hattorfiana. The sequence goes on along the minus strand of OX122890.1, from coordinate 40,214,006 downwards.
TAAGGGTGAAGGGTGTAAGGGTGAAGGGTGTAAGGGTGAAGGGTGTAAGGGTGAAGGGTGTAAGGGTGAAGGGTGTAAGGGTGAAGGGTGTAAGGGTGAAGGGTGTAAGGGTGAAGGGTGTAAGGGTGAAGGGTGTAAGGGTGAAGGGTGTAAGGGTGAAGGGTGTAAGGGTGAAGGGTGTAAGGGTGAAGGGTGTAAGGGTGAAGGGTGTAAGGGTGAAGGGTGTAAGGGTGAAGGGTGTAAGGGTGAAGGGTGTAAGGGCGAAGGGTGTAAGGGCGAAGGGTGTAAGGGCGAAGGGTGGAAGGGCGAAGGGTGCAAGGGCGAAGGGTGCAAGGGCGAAGGGTGCAAGGGCGAAGGGTGCAAGGGCGAAGGGTGCAAGGGCGAAGGGTGCAAGGGCGAAGGGTGCAAGGGCGAAGGGTGCAAGGGCGAAGGGTGCAAGGGCGAAGGGTGCAAGGGCGAAGGGTGCAAGGGCGAAGGGTGCAAGGGCGAAGGGTGCAAGGGCGAAGGGTGCAAGGGCGAAGGGTGCAAGGGCGAAGGGTGCAAGGGCGAAAGGTGCAAGGGCGAAGGGTGCAAGAGCGAAGGGTGCAAGAGCGAAGGGTGCAAGAGCGAAGGGTGCAAGAGCGAAGGGTGCAAGGGCGAAGGGTGCAAGGGCGAAGGGTGCAAGGGCGAAGGGTGCAAGGGCGAAGGGTGTAAGGGCGAAGGGTGTAAGGGTGAAGGGTGTAAGGGTGAAGGGTGTAAGGGTGAAGGGTGTAAGGGTGAAGGGTGTAAGGGTGAAGGGTGTAAGCGTGTAAGGGTGAAGGGTGTAAGGGTGAAGGGTGTAAGGGTGAAGGGTGTAAGGGTGAAGGGTGTAAGGGTGAAGGGTGTAAGGGTGAAGGGTGTAAGGGTGAAGGGTGTAAGGGTGAAGCGTGTAAGGGTGAAGGGTGTAAGGGTGAAGGGTGTAAGGGTGAAGGGTGTAAGGGTGAAGGGTGTAAGGGTGAAGGGTGTAAGGGTGAAGGGTGTAAGGGTGAAGGGTGTAAGGGTGAAGGGTGTAAGGGTGAAGGGTGTAAGGGTGAAGGGTGTAAGGGTGAAGGGTGTAAGGGTGAAGGGTGTAAGGGTGAAGGGTGTAAGGGTGAAGGGTGTAAGGGTGAAGGGTGTAAGGGTGAAGGGTGTAAGGGCGAAGGGTGTAAGGGCGAAGGGTGGAAGGGCGAAGGGTGCAAGGGCGAAGGGTGCAAGGGCGAAGGGTGCAAGGGCGAAGGGTGCATGGGCGAAGGGTGCAAGGGCGAAGGGTGCAAGGGCGAAGGGTGCAAGGGCGAAGGGTGCAAGGGCGAAGGGCGCAAGGGCGAAGGGTGCAAGGGCGAAGGGTGTAAGGTTGAAGGGTGTAAGGGTGAAGGGTGCAAGGGCGAAGGGTGCAAGGGCGAAGGGTGCAAGGGCGAAGGGTGCAAGGGCGAAGGGTGCAAGGGCGAAGGGTGCAAGGGCGAAGGGTGCAAGGGCGAAGGGTGCAAGAGCGAAGGGTGCAAGAGCGAAGGGTGCAAGAGCGAAGGGTGCAAGAGCGAAGGGTGCAAGGGCGAAGGGTGCAAGGGCGAAGGGTGCAGGGGCGAAGGGTGCAAGGGCGAAGGGTGCAAGGGCGAAGGTTGCAAGGGCGAAGGGTGCAAGGGCGAAGGGTGCAAGGGCGAAGGGTGCAAGGGCGAAGGGTGCAAGGGCGAAGGGTGCAAGGGCGAAGGGTGCAAGAGCGAAGGGTGCAAGAGCGAAGGGTGCAAGAGCGAAGGGTGCAAGGGCGAAGGGTGCAAGGGCGAAGGGTGCAAGGGCGAAGGGTGCAGGGGCGAAGGGTGCAAGGGCGAAGGTTGCAAGGGCGAAGGGTGCAAGGGCGAAGGGTGCAAGGGCGAAGGGTGCAAGGGCGAAGGGTGCAAGGGCGAAGGGTGCAAGGGCGAAGGGTGCAAGGGCGAACGGTGCAAGGGCGAAGTGTGCAAGGGCGAAGGGTGCAAGGGCGAAGGGTGCAAGGGCGAAGGGTGCAAGGGCGAAGGGTGCAAGGGCGAAGGGTGCAAGGGCGAAGGGTGCAAGGGCGAAGGGTGCAAGGGCGAAGGGTGCAAGGGCGAAGGGTGCAAGGGCGAAGGGTGCAAGGGCGAAGGGTGCAAGGGCGAAGGGTGCAAGGGCGCAAGGGTGAAGGGCGCAAGGGTGAAGGGCGCAAGGGTGAAGGGCGCAAGGGTGAAGGGCGCAAGGGTGAAGGGCGCAAGGGTGCAAGGGCAAAGTGTGCAAGGGCAAAGGGTGCAAGGGCAAAGGGTGCAGGGGTAAAGGTTGCAGGGGTAAAGGTTGCAGGGGTAAAGGTTGCAGGCGTAAAGGATGCAGAGGTGAAGGGTGCAAGGGTGAAGGGTGCAAGGGTAAAGGGTGCAAGGGTGAAGGGTGCAAGGGTGAAGGGTGCAAGGGTGAAGGGTGCAAGGGCGAAGGGTGCAAGGGCGAAGGGTGCAAGGGCGAAGGGTGCAAGGGCGCAAGGGTGCAAGGGTAAAGGGTGCAAGGTAAAGGGTGCAAGGGTAAAGGTTGCAGGGGTAAAGGGTGCAGGGGTAAAGGGTGTAAGGGTGAAGGGTGTAAGGGTGAAGGGTGTAAGGGTGAAGGGTGTAAGGGTGAAGGGTGTAAGGGTGAAGGGTGTAAGGGTGAAGGGTGTAAGGGTGAAGGGTGTAAGGGTGAAGGGTGTAAGGGTGAAGGGTGTAAGGGTGAAGGGTGTAAGGGTGAAGGGTGTAAGGGTGTAGGGTGTAAGGGTGAAGGGTGCAAGGGCGAAGGGTGTAAGGGCGAAGGGTGTAAGGGCGAAGGGTGTAAGGGTGAAGGGTGTAAGGGTGAAGGGTGTAAGGGTGAAGGGTGTAAGGGTGAAGGGTGTAAGGGTGAAGGGTGTAAGGGTGAAGGGTGTAAGGGTGAAGGGTGTAAGGGTGAAGGGTGTAAGCGTGTAAGGGTGAAGGGTGTAAGGGTGAAGGGTGTAAGGGTGAAGGGTGAAGGGTGTAAGGGTGAAGGTTGTAAGGGTGAAGGGTGCAAGGGCGAACGGTGCAAGGGTAAAGGGTGCAAGGTAAAGGGTGCAAGGGTAAAGGTTGCAGGGGTAAAGGGTGCAGGGGTAAAGGGTGCAGGGGTAAAGGGTGCAAGGGTAAAGGGTGCAAGGGCGAAGGGTGCAAGGGCGAAAGGTGCAAGGGCGAAGGGTGCAAGGGCGAAGGGTGCAAGGGCGAAGGGTGCAAGGGCGAAGGGTGCAAGGGCGAAGGGTGCAAGGGCGAAGGGTGCAAGGGCGAAGGGTGCAAGGGCGAAGGGTGCAAGGGCGAAGGGTGCAAGGGTAAAGGTTGCAGGGGTAAAGGGTGCAGGGGTAAAGGGTGCAGGGGTAAAGGGTGCAAGGGTAAAGGGTGCAAGGGCGAAGGGTGCAAGGGCGAATGGTGCAAGGGCGAAGGGTGCAAGGGCGAAGGGTGCAAGGGCGAAGGGTGCAAGGGCGAAGGGTGCAAGGGCGAAGGGTGCAAGGGCGAAGGGTGCAAGGGCGAAGGGTGCAAGGGCGAAGGGTGCAAGGGCGAAGGGTGCAAGGGCGAAGGGTGCAAGGGCGAATGGTGCAAGGGCGAAGGGTGCAAGGGCGAAGGGTGCAAGGGCGAAGGGTGTAAGGGTGAAGGGTGTAAGGGTGAAGGGTGTAAGGGTGAAGGGTGTAAGGGTGAAGGGTGTAAGGGTGAAGGGTGTAAGGGTGAAGGGTGTAAGGGTGAAGGGTGTAAGGGTGAAGGGTGTAAGGGTGAAGGGTGTAAGGGTGAAGGGTGTAAGGGTGAAGGGTGTAAGGGTGAAGGGTGTAAGGGTGAAGGGTGCAAGGGCGAAGGGTGCAAGGGCGAAGGGTGCAAGGGCGAAGGGTGCAAGGGCGAAGGTTGCAAGGGCGAAGGGTGCAAGGGTAAAGGGTGCAAGGGCGAAGGGTGCAAGGGCGAAGGGTGCAAGGGCGAAGGGTGCAAGGGCGAAGGGTGCAAGAGCGAAGGGTGCAAGAGCGAAGGGTGCAAGAGCGAAGGGTGCAAGGGCGAAGGGTGCAAGGGCGAAGGGTGCAAGGGCGAAGGGTGCAGGGGCGAAGGGTGCAAGGGCGAAGGTTGCAAGGGCGAAGGGTGCAAGGGCGAAGGGTGCAAGGGCGAAGGGTGCAAGGGCGAAGGGTGCAAGGGCGAAGGGTGCAAGGGCGAAGGGTGCAAGGGCGAACGGTGCAAGGGCGAAGTGTGCAAGGGCGAAGGGTGCAAGGGCGAAGGGTGCAAGGGCGAAGGGTGCAAGGGCGAAGGGTGCAAGGGCGAAGGGTGCAAGGGCGAAGGGTGCAAGGGCGAAGGGTGCAAGGGCGAAGGGTGCAAGGGCGAAGGGTGCAAGGGCGAAGGGTGCAAGGGCGAAGGGTGCAAGGGCGAAGGGTGCAAGGGCGCAAGGGTGAAGGGCGCAAGGGTGAAGGGCGCAAGGGTGAAGGGCGCAAGGGTGAAGGGCGCAAGGGTGAAGGGCGCAAGGGTGCAAGGGCAAAGTGTGCAAGGGCAAAGGGTGCAAGGGCAAAGGGTGCAGGGGTAAAGGTTGCAGGGGTAAAGGTTGCAGGGGTAAAGGTTGCAGGCGTAAAGGATGCAGAGGTGAAGGGTGCAAGGGTGAAGGGTGCAAGGGTAAAGGGTGCAAGGGTGAAGGGTGCAAGGGTGAAGGGTGCAAGGGCGAAGGGTGCAAGGGCGAAGGGTGCAAGGGCGAAGGGTGCAAGGGCGCAAGGGTGCAAGGGTAAAGGGTGCAAGGTAAAGGGTGCAAGGGTAAAGGTTGCAGGGGTAAAGGGTGCAGGGGTAAAGGGTGTAAGGGTGAAGGGTGTAAGGGTGAAGGGTGTAAGGGTGAAGGGTGTAAGGGTGAAGGGTGTAAGGGTGAAGGGTGTAAGGGTGAAGGGTGTAAGGGTGAAGGGTGTAAGGGTGAAGGGTGTAAGGGTGAAGGGTGTAAGGGTGAAGGGTGTAAGGGTGAAGGGTGTAAGGGTGTAGGGTGTAAGGGTGAAGGGTGCAAGGGCGAAGGGTGTAAGGGCGAAGGGTGTAAGGGCGAAGGGTGTAAGGGTGAAGGGTGTAAGGGTGAAGGGTGTAAGGGTGAAGGGTGTAAGGGTGAAGGGTGTAAGGGTGAAGGGTGTAAGGGTGAAGGGTGTAAGGGTGAAGGGTGTAAGGGTGAAGGGTGTAAGCGTGTAAGGGTGAAGGGTGTAAGGGTGAAGGGTGTAAGGGTGAAGGGTGAAGGGTGTAAGGGTGAAGGTTGTAAGGGTGAAGGGTGCAAGGGCGAACGGTGCAAGGGTAAAGGGTGCAAGGTAAAGGGTGCAAGGGTAAAGGTTGCAGGGGTAAAGGGTGCAGGGGTAAAGGGTGCAGGGGTAAAGGGTGCAAGGGTAAAGGGTGCAAGGGCGAAGGGTGCAAGGGCGAAAGGTGCAAGGGCGAAGGGTGCAAGGGCGAAGGGTGCAAGGGCGAAGGGTGCAAGGGCGAAGGGTGCAAGGGCGAAGGGTGCAAGGGCGAAGGGTGCAAGGGCGAAGGGTGCAAGGGCGAAGGGTGCAAGGGCGAAGGGTGCAAGGTAAAGGGTGCAAGGGTAAAGGTTGCAGGGGTAAAGGGTGCAGGGGTAAAGGGTGCAGGGGTAAAGGGTGCAAGGGTAAAGGGTGCAAGGGCGAAGGGTGCAAGGGCGAATGGTGCAAGGGCGAAGGGTGCAAGGGCGAAGGGTGCAAGGGCGAAGGGTGCAAGGGCGAAGGGTGCAAGGGCGAAGGGTGCAAGGGCGAAGGGTGCAAGGGCGAAGGGTGCAAGGGCGAAGGGTGCAAGGGCGAAGGGTGCAAGGGCGAAGGGTGCAAGGGCGAAGGGTGCAAGGGCGAAGGGTGCAAGGGCGAAGGGTGCAAGGGCGAAGGGTGCAAGGGCGAAGGGTGCAAGGGCGAAGGGTGCAAGGTAAAGGGTGCAAGGGTAAAGGTTGCAGGGGTAAAGGGTGCAGGGGTAAAGGGTGCAGGGGTAAAGGGTGCAAGGGTAAAGGGTGCAAGGGCGAAAGGTGCAAGGGCGAAGGGTGCAAGGGCGAAGGGTGCAAGGGCGAAGGGTGCAAGGGCGAAGGGTGCAAGGGCGAAGGGTGCAAGGGCGAAGGGTGCAAGGTAAAGGGTGCAAGGGTAAAGGTTGCAAGGGCGAAGGGTGCAAGGGCGAAGGGTGTAAGGGTGAAGGGTGTAAGGGTGAAGGGTGTAAGGGTGAAGGGTGTAAGGGTGAAGGGTGTAAGGGTGAAGGGTGTAAGGGTGAAGGGTGTAAGGGTGAAGGGTGTAAGGGTGTAAGGGTGAAGGGTGTAAGGGTGAAGGGTGTAAGGGTGAAGGGTGTAAGGGTGAAGGGTGTAAGGGTGAAGGGTGTAAGGGTGAAGGGTGCAAGGGCGAAGGGTGCAAGGGCGAAGGGTGCAAGGGCGAAGGGTGCAAGGGCAAAGGGTGCAAGGGCGAACGGTGCAAGGGTAAAGGGTGCAAGGTAAAGGGTGCAAGGGTAAAGGTTGCAGGGGTAAAGGGTGCAGGGGTAAAGGGTGCAGGGGTAAAGGGTGCAAGGGTAAAGGGTGCAAGGGCGAAGGGTGCAAGGGCGAAAGGTGCAAGGGCGAAGGGTGCAAGGGCGAAGGGTGCAAGGGCGAAGGGTGCAAGGGCGAAGGGTGCAAGGGCGAAGGGTGCAAGGGCGAAGGGTGCAAGGTAAAGGGTGCAAGGGTAAAGGTTGCAGGGGTAAAGGGTGCAGGGGTAAAGGGTGCAGGGGTAAAGGGTGCAAGGGTAAAGGGTGCAAGGGCGAAGGGTGCAAGGGCGAATGGTGCAAGGGCGAAGGGTGCAAGGGCGAAGGGTGCAAGGGCGAAGGGTGCAAGGGCGAAGGGTGCAAGGGCGAAGGGTGCAAGGGCGAAGGGTGCAAGGGCGAAGGGTGTAAGGGCTAAGGGTGTAAGGGTGAAGGGTGTAAGGGTGAAGGGTGTAAGGGTGAAGGGTGTAAGGGTGAAGGGTGTAAGGGTGAAGGGTGTAAGGGTGAAGGGTGTAAGCGTGTAAGGGTGAAGGGTGTAAGGGTGAAGGGTGTAAGGGTGAAGGGTGTAAGGGTGAAGGGTGTAAGGGTGAAGGGTGTAAGGGTGAAGGGTGTAAGGGTGAAGGGTGTAAGGGTGAAGGGTGTAAGGGTGAAGCGTGTAAGGGTGAAGGGTGTAAGGGTGAAGGGTGTAAGGGTGAAGGGTGTAAGGGTGAAGGGTGTAAGGGTGAAGGGTGTAAGGGTGAAGGGTGTAAGGGTGAAGGGTGTAAGGGTGAAGGGTGTAAGGGTGAAGGGTGTAAGGGTGAAGGGTGTAAGGGTGAAGGGTGTAAGGGTGAAGGGTGTAAGGGTGAAGGGTGTAAGGGCGAAGGGTGTAAGGGCGAAGGGTGTAAGGGCGAAGGGTGTAAGGGCGAAGGGTGTAAGGGCGAAGGGTGTAAGGGCGAAGGGTGGAAGGGCGAAGGGTGCAAGGGCGAAGGGTGCAAGGGCGAAGGGTGCAAGGGCGAAGGGTGCAAGGGCGAAGGGTGCAAGGGCGAAGGGTGCAAGGGCGAAGGGTGCAAGGGCGAAGGGTGCAAGGGCGAAGGGTGCAAGGGCGAAGGGTGCAAGGGCGAAGGGTGCAAGGGCGAAGGGTGCAAGGGCGAAGGGTGCAAGGGCGAATGGTGCAAGGGCGAAGGGTGCAAGGGCGAATGGTGCAAGGGCGAAGGGTGCAAGGGCGAAGGGTGCAAGGGCGAAGGGTGCAAGGGCGAAGGGTGCAAGGGCGAAGGGTGCAAGGGTGAAGGGTGTAAGGGTGAAGGGTGTAAGGGTGAAGGGTGTAAGGGTGAAGGGTGTAAGGGTGAAGGGTGTAAGGGTGAAGGGTGTAAGGGTGAAGGGTGTAAGGGTGAAGGGTGTAAGGGTGAAGGGTGTAAGGGTGAAGGGTGTAAGGGTTTAAGGGCGAAGGGTGTAAGGGCGAAGGGTGTAAGGGCGAAGGGTGTAAGGGCGAAGGGTGCAAGGGCGAAGGGTGCAAGGGCGAAGGGTGCAAGGGCGAAGGGTGCAAGGGCGAAGGGTGCAAGGGCGAAGGGTGGAAGGGCGAAGGGTGGAAGGGCGAAGGGTGCAAGGGCGAAGGGTGCAAGGGCGAAGGGTGCAAGGGCGAAGGGTGCAAGGGCGAAGGGTGCAAGGGCGAAGGGTGCAAGGGCGAAGGGTGCAAGGGCGAAGGGTGCAAGGGCGAAGGGTGTAAGGGCGAAGGGTGTAAGGGCGAAGGGTGTAAGGGCGAAGGGTGTAAGGGCGAAGGGTGTAAGGGCGAAGGGTGTAAGGGCGAAGGGTGTAAGGGTGAAGGGTGTAAGGGTGAAGGGTGTAAGGGTGAAGGGTGTAAGGGTGAAGCGTGTAAGGGTGAAGGGTGTAAGGGTGAAGGGTGTAAGGGTGAAGGGTGTAAGGGTGAAGGGTGTAAGGGTGAAGGGTGTAAGGGTGAAGGGTGTAAGGGTGAAGGGTGTAAGGGTGAAGGGTGTAAGGGTGAAGGGTGTAAGGGTGAAGGGTGTAAGGGTGAAGGGTGTAAGGGTGAAGGGTGTAAGGGTGAAGGGTGTAAGGGTGAAGGGTGTAAGGGTGAAGGGTGTAAGGGTTTAAGGGCGAAGGGTGTAAGGGCGAAGGGTGGAAGGGCGAAGGGTGCAAGGGCGAAGGGTGCAAGGGCGAAGGGTGCAAGGGCGAAGGGTGCAAGGGCGAAGGGTGCAAGGGCGAAGGGTGCAAGGGCGAAGGGTGCAAGGGCGAAGGGTGCAAGGGCGAAGGGTGTAAGGGCGAAGGGTGTAAGGGCGAAGGGTGTAAGGGCGAAGGGTGTAAGGGCGAAGGGTGGAAGGGTGAAGGGTGGAAGGGTGAAGGGTGCAAGGGTGAAGGGTGCAAGGGTGAAGGGTGCAAGGGTGAAGGGTGCAAGGGTGAAGGGTGCAAGGGTGAAGGGTGCAAGGGTGAAGGGTGCAAGGGAGAAGGGTGCAAGGGCGAAGGGTGCAAGGGCGAAGGGTGCAAGGGCGAAGGGTGCAAGGGCGAAGGGTGCAAGGGCGAAGGGTGCAAGGGCGAAGGGTGCAAGGGCGAAGGGTGCAAGGGCGAAGGGTGCAAGGGCGAAGGGTGCAAGGGCGAAGGGTGCAAGGTTGAAGGGTGCAAGGTTGAAGGGTGCAAGGGCGAAGGGTGCAAGGGCGAAGGGTGCAAGGGCGAAGGGTGCAAGGGCGAAGGGTGCAAGGGCGAAGGGTGCAAGGGCGAAGGGTGCAAGGGCGAAGGGTGCAAGGGCGAAGGGTGCAAGGGCGAAGGGTGCAAGGGCGAAGGGTGCAAGGTAAAGGGTGCAAGGGTAAAGGTTGCAGGGGTAAAGGGTGCAGGGGTAAAGGGTGCAAGGGTAAAGGGTGCAAGGGCGAAGGGTGCAAGGGCGAAGGGTGCAAGGGCGAAGGGTGCAAGGGCGAAGGGTGCAAGGGCGAAGGGTGCAAGGGCGAAGGGTGCAAGGGCGAAGGGTGCAAGGGCGAAGGGTGCAAGGGCGAAGGGTGCAAGGGCGAAGGGTGCAAGGGCGAAGGGTGCAAGGGCGAAGGGTGCAAGGGCGAAGGGTGCAAGGGCGAAGGGTGTAAGGGCGAAGGGTGTAAGGGTGAAGGGTGTAAGGGTGAAGGGTGTAAGGGTGAAGGGTGTAAGGGTGAAGGGTGTAAGGGTGAAGGGTGTAAGGGTGAAGGGTGTAAGGGTGAAGGGTGTAAGGGTGAAGGGTGTAAGGGTGAAGGGTGTAAGGGTGAAGGGTGTAAGGGTGAAGGGTGTAAGGGTGAAGGGTGCAAGGGCGAAGGGTGCAAGGGCGAAGGGTGCAAGGGCGAACGGTGCAAGGGTAAAGGGTGCAAGGTAAAGGGTGCAAGGGTAAAGGTTGCAGGGGTAAAGGGTGCAGGGGTAAAGGGTGCAGGGGTAAAGGGTGCAAGGGTAAAGGGTGCAAGGGCGAAGGGTGCAAGGGCGAAAGGTGCAAGGGCGAAGGGTGCAAGGGCGAAGGGTGCAAGGGCGAAGGGTGCAAGGGCGAAGGGTGCAAGGGCGAAGGGTGCAAGGTAAAGGGTGCAAGGGTAAAGGTTGCAGGGGTAAAGGGTGCAGGGGTAAAGGGTGCAGGGGTAAAGGGTGCAGGGGTAAAGGGTGCAAGGGCGAAGGGTGCAAGGGCGAATGGTGCAAGGGCGAAGGGTGCAAGGGCGAAGGGTGCAAGGGCGAAGGGTGCAAGGGCGAAGGGTGCAAGGGCGAAGGGTGCAAGGGCGAAGGGTGCAAGGGCGAAGGGTGCAAGGGCGAAGGGTGTAAGGGCGAAGGGTGTAAGGGGAAGGGTGTAAGGGTGAAGGGTGTAAGGGTGAAGGGTGTAAGGGTGAAGGGTGTAAGGGTGAAGGGTGTAAGGGTGAAGGGTGTAAGCGTGTAAGGGTGAAGGGTGTAAGGGTGAAGGGTGTAAGGGTGAAGGGTGTAAGGGTGAAGGGTGTAAGGGTGAAGGGTGTAAGGGTGAAGCGTGTAAGGGTGAAGGGTGTAAGGGTGAAGGGTGTAAGGGTGAAGGGTGTAAGGGTGAAGGGTGTAAGGGTGAAGGGTGTAAGGGTGAAGGGTGTAAGGGTGAAGGGTGTAAGGGTGAAGGGTGTAAGGGTGAAGGGTGTAAGGGTGAAGGGTGTAAGGGTGAAGGGTGTAAGGGTGAAGGGTGTAAGGGTGAAGGGTGTAAGGGTGAAGGGTGTAAGGGGGAAGGGTGTAAGGGCGAAGGGTGTAAGGGCGAAGGGTGTAAGGGCGAAGGGTGTAAGGGCGAAGGGTGTAAGGGCGAAGGATGGAAGGGCGAAGGGTGCAAGGGCGAAGGGTGCAAGGGCGAAGGGTGCAAGGGCGAAGGGTGCAAGGGCGAAGGGTGCAAGGGCGAAGGGTGCAAGGGCGAAGGGTGCAAGGGCGAAGGGTGCAAGGGCGAAGGGTGCAAGGGCGAAGGGTGCAAGGGCGAAGGGTGCAAGGGCGAAGGGTGCAAGGGCGAAGGGTGCAAGGGCGAAGGGTGCAAGGGCGAAGGGTGCAAGGGCGAATGGTGCAAGGGCGAAGGGTGCAAGGGCGAATGGTGCAAGGGCGAAGGGTGCAAGGGCGAAGGGTGCAAGGGCGAAGGGTGCAAGGGCGAAGGGTGCAAGGGCGAAGGGTGCAAGGGTGAAGGGTGCAAGGGTGAAGGGTGCAAGGGTGAAGGGTGTAAGGGTGAAGGGTGTAAGGGTGAAGGGTGTAAGGGTGAAGGGTGTAAGGGTGAAGGGTGTAAGGGTGAAGGGTGTAAGGGTGAAGGGTGTAAGGGTGAAGGGTGTAAGGGTGAAGGGTGTAAGGGTGAAGGGTGTAAGGGTTTAAGGGCGAAGGGTGTAAGGGCGAAGGGTGTAAGGGCGAAGGGTGCAAGGGCGAAGGGTGCAAGGGCGAAGGGTGCAAGGGCGAAGGGTGCAAGGGCGAAGGGTGCAAGGGCGAAGGGTGCAAGGGCGAAGGGTGCAAGGGCGAAGGGTGCAAGGGCGAAGGGTGCAAGGGCGAAGGGTGCAAGGGCGAAGGGTGGAAGGGCGAAGGGTGGAAGGGCGAAGGGTGCAAGGGCGAAGGGTGCAAGGGCGAAGGGTGCAAGGGCGAAGGGTGCAAGGGCGAAGGGTGCAAGGGCGAAGGGTGCAAGGGCGAAGGGTGCAAGGGCGAAGGGTGTAAGGGCGAAGGGTGTAAGGGCGAAGGGTGTAAGGGCGAAGGGTGCAAGGGCGAAGGGTGCAAGGGCGAAGGGTGTAAGGGCGAAGGGTGTAAGGGCGAAGGGTGTAAGGGCGAAGGGTGTAAGGGCGAAGGGTGGAAGGGTGAAGGGTGCAAGGGTGAAGGGTGCAAGGGTGAAGGGTGCAAGGGTGAAGGGTGCAAGGGTGAAGGGTGGAAGGGCGAAGGGTGCAAGGGCGAAGGGTGCAAGGGCGAAGGGTGCAAGGGCGAAGGGTGCAAGGGCGAAGGGTGCAAGGGCGAAGGGTGCAAGGGCGAAGGGTGCAAGGGTGAAGGGTGCAAGGGTGAAGGGTGCAAGGGTGAAGGGTGCAAGGGTGAAGGGTGCAAGGGTGAAGGGTGCAAGGGCGAAGGGTGCAAGGGCGAAGGGTGCAAGGGCGAAGGGTGCAAGGTTGAAGGGTGCAAGGTTGAAGGGTGCAAGGTTGAAGGGTGCAAGGGTGAAGGGTGCAAGGGTGAAGGGTGCAAGGGTGAAGGGTGCAAGGGTGAAGGGTGAAGGGTGTAAGGGCGAAGGGTGTAAGGGCGAAGGGTGTAAGGGCGAAGGGTGTAAGGTTGAAGGGTGTAAGGGTGAAGGGTGTAAGGGTGAAGGGTGTAAGGGTGAAGGGTGTAAGGGTGAAGGGTGGAAGGGTGAAGGGTGCAAGGGTGAAGGGTGCAAGGGTGAAGGGTGCAAGGGTGAAGGGTGCAAGGGGGAAGGGTGCAAGGGCGAAGGGTGCAAGGGCGAAGGGTGCAAGGGCGAAGGGTGCAAGGGCGAAGGGTGCAAGAGCGAAGGGTGCAAGGGCGAAGGGTGCAAGGGCGAAGGGTGCAAGGGCGAAGGGTGCAAGGGCGAAGGGTGCAAGGGCGAAGGGTGCAAGGGCGAAGGGTGCAAGGGCGAAGGGTGCAAGGGCGAAGGGTGCAAGGGCGAAGGGTGCAAGGGCGAAGGGTGCAAGGGCGAAGGGTGCAAGGTTGAAGGGTGCAAGGTTGAAGGGTGCAAGGTTGAAGGGTGCAAGGGTGAAGGGTGTAAGGGTGAAGGGTGTAAGGTTGAAGGGTGTAAGGGTGAAGGGTGCAAGGGCGAAGGGTGCAAGGGCGAAGGGTGCAAGGGCGAAGGGTGCAAGGGCGAAGGGTGCAAGGGCGAAGGGTGCAAGGGCGATGGGTGCAAGGGCGAAGGGTGCAAGGGCGAAGGGTGCAAGGGCGAAGGGTGCAAGGGCGAAGGGTGCAAGGGCGAAGGGTGCAAGGGCGAAGGGTGTAAGGGCGAAGGGTGTAAGGGCGAAGGGTGTAAGGGCGAAGGGTGTAAGGGTGAAGGGTGGAAGGGTGAAGGGTGGAAGGGTGAAGGGTGGAAGGGTGAAGGGTGCAAGGGTGAAGGGTGCAAGGGTGAAGGGTGCAAGGGTGAAGGGTGCAAGGGTGAAGGGTGCAAGGGTGAAGGGTGCAAGGGTGTAAGGGTGAAGGGTGTAAGGGTGAAGGGTGGAAGGGTGAAGGGTGTAAGGTTGAAGGGTGTAAGGGTGAAGGGTGCAAGGGCGAAGGGTGCAAGGGCGAAGGGTGCAAGGGCTTATGGTGCAAGGGCGAAGGGTGTAAGGGTGAAGGGTGGAAGGGTGAAGGGTGGAAGGGTGAAGGGTGCAAGGGTGAAGGGTGCAAGGGTGAAGGGTGTAAGGGTGAAGGGTGTAAGGGTGAAGGGTGTAAGGGTGAAGGGTGTAAGGGTGAAGGGTGGAAGGGTGAAGGGTGCAAGGGTGAAGGGTGCAAGGGTGAAGGGTGCAAGGGTGAAGGGTGCAAGGGTGAAGGGTGCACGGGTGAAGGGTGCAAGGGCGAAGGGTGCAAGGGCGAAGGGTGCAAGGGCGAAGGGTGCAAGAGCGAAGGGTGCAAGAGCGAAGGGTGCAAGGGCGAAGGGTGCAAGGGCGAAGGGTGCAAGGGCGAAGGGTGCAAGGGCGAAGGGTGCAAGGGCGAAGGGTGTAAGGGCGAAGGGTGTAAGGGCGAAGGGTGTAAGGGCGAAGGGTGTAAGGGTGAAGGGTGTAAGGGTGAAGGGTGGAAGGGCGAAGGGTGGAAGGGCGAAGGGTGTAAGGGCGAAGGGTGTAAGGGCGAAGGGTGTAAGGGCGAAGGGTGTAACGGCGAAGGGTGCAAGGGCGAAGGGTGCAAGGGCGAAGGGTGCAAGGGCGAAGGGTGCAAGGGCGAAGGGTGCAAGGGCGAAGGGGGCAAGGGCGAAGGGTGCAAGGGCGAAGGGTGCAAGGGCGAAGGGTGCAAGGGCGTAGGGTGCAAGGGTGAAGGGTGCAAGGGTGAAGGGTGCAAGGGTGAAGGGTGCAAGGGTGAAGGGTGCAAGGGTGAAGGGTGCAAGGGTGAAGGGTGCAAGGGAGAAGGGTGCAAGGGCGAAGGGTGCAAGGGCGAAGGGTGCAAGGGCGAAGGGTGCAAGGGCGAAGGGTGCAAGGGCGAAGGGTGTAAGGGCGAAGGGTGTAAGGGCGAAGGGTGTAAGGGCGAAGGGTGTAAGGGTGAAGGGTGTAAGGGTGAAGGGTGTAAGGGTGAAGGGTGTAAGGGTGAAGGGTGTAAGGGTGAAGGGTGTAAGGGTGAAGGGTGTAAGGGTGAAGGGTGTAAGGGTGAAGGGTGTAAGGGTGAAGGGTATAAGGTTGAAGGGTGCAAGGGCGAAGGGTGCAAGGGCGAAGGGTGCAAGGGCGAAGGGTGCAAGGGCGTATGGTGCAAGGGCGAAGGGTGCAAGGGCGAAGGGTGCAAGGGCGAAGGGTGCAAGGGCGAAGGGTGCAAGGGTGAAGGGTGTAAGGGTGAAGGGTGTAAGGGTGAAGGGTGTAAGGGTGAAGGGTGTAAGGGTGAAGCGTGTAAGGGTGAAGGGTGTAAGGGTGAAGGGTGTAAGGGTGAAGGGTGTAAGGGTGAAGGGTGTAAGGGTGAAGGGTGTAAGGGTGAAGGGTGTAAGGGTGAAGGGTGTAAGGGTGAAGGGTGTAAGGGTGAAGGGTGTAAGGGTGAAGGGTGTAAGGGTGAAGGGTGTAAGGGTTTAAGGGCGAAGGGTGTAAGGGCGAAGGGTGGAAGGGCGAAGGGTGCAAGGGCGAAGGGTGCAAGGGCGAAGGGTGCAAGGGCGAAGGGTGCAAGGGCGAAGGGTGCAAGGGTGAAGGGTGTAAGGGTGAAGGGTGTAAGGGTGAAGGGTGTAAGGGTGAAGGGTGTAAGGGTGAAGCGTGTAAGGGTGAAGGGTGTAAGGGTGAAGGGTGTAAGGGTGAAGGGTGTAAGGGTGAAGGGTGTAAGGGTGAAGGGTGTAAGGGCGAAGGGTGTAAGGGCGAAGGGTGTAAGGGCGAAGGGTGTAAGGGCGAAGGGTGTAAGGGCGAAGGGTGTAAGGGTGAAGGGTGTAAGGGTGAAGGGTGTAAGGGTGAAGGGTGTAAGGGTGAAGGGTGTAAGGGTGAAGCGTGTAAGGGTGAAGGGTGTAAGGGTGAAGGGTGTAAGGGTGAAGGGTGTAAGGGTGAAGGGTGTAAGGGTGAAGGGTGTAAGGGTGAAGGGTGTAAGGGTGAAGGGTGTAAGGGTGAAGGGTGTAAGGGTGAAGGGTGTAAGGGTGAAGGGTGTAAGGGTGAAGGGTGTAAGGGTTTAAGGGCGAAGGGTGTAAGGGCGAAGGGTGGAAGGGCGAAGGGTGCAAGGGCGAAGGGTGCAAGGGCGAAGGGTGCAAGGGCGAAGGGTGCAAGGGCGAAGGGTGCAAGGGCGAAGGGTGCAAGGGCGAAGGGTGTAAGGGCGAAGGGTGTAAGGGCGAAGGGTGTAAGGGCGAAGGGTGTAAGGGCGAAGGGTGGAAGGGTGAAGGGTGCAAGGGTGAAGGGTGCAAGGGTGAAGGGTGCAAGGGTGAAGGGTGCAAGGGTGAAGGGTGCAAGGGTGAAGGGTGCAAGGGTGAAGGGTGCAAGGGTGAAGGGTGCAAGGGTGAAGGGTGCAAGGGAGAAGGGTGCAAGGGCGAAGGGTGCAAGGGCGAAGGGTGCAAGGGCGAAGGGTGCAAGGGCGAAGGGTGCAAGGGCGAAGGGTGCAAGGGCGAAGGGTGCAAGGGCGAAGGGTGCAAGGGCGAAGGGTGCAAGGGCGAAGGGTGCAAGGGCGAAGGGTGCAAGGTTGAAGGGTGCAAGGTTGAAGGGTGCAAGGGCGAAGGGTGCAAGGGCGAAGGGTGCAAGGGCGAATGGTGCAAGGGCGAATGGTGCAAGGGCGAAGGGTGCAAGGGCGAAGGGTGCAAGGTCGAAGGGTGCAAGGGCGAAGGGTGCAAGGGCGAAGGGTGCAAGGGCGAAGGGTGCAAGGGCGAAGGGTGCAAGGGCGAAGGGTGCAAGGGCGAAGGGTGCAAGGGCGAAGGGTGCAAGGGCGAAGGGTGCAAGGGCGAAGGGTGCAAGGGCGAAGGGTGCAAGGGCGAAGGGTGCAAGGGCGAAGGGTGCAAGGGCGAAGGGTGCAAGGTTGAAGGGTGCAAGGTTGAAGGGTGCAAGGTTGAAGGGTGCAAGGGTGAAGGGTGCAAGGGTGAAGGGTGCAAGGGTGAAGGGTGCAAGGGTGAAGGGTGAAGGGTGTAAGGGCGAAGGGTGTAAGGGCGAAGGGTGTAAGGGCGAAGGGTGTAAGGTTGAAGGGTGTAAGGGTGAAGGGTGTAAGGGTGAAGGGTGTAAGGGTGAAGGGTGTAAGGGTGAAGGGTGGAAGGGTGAAGGGTGCAAGGGTGAAGGGTGCAAGGGTGAAGGGTGCAAGGGTGAAGGGTGCAAGGGGGAAGGGTGCAAGGGCGAAGGGTGCAAGGGCGAAGGGTGCAAGGGCGAAGGGTGCAAGGGCGAAGGGTGCAAGAGCGAAGGGTGCAAGGGCGAAGGGTGCAAGGGCGAAGGGTGCAAGGGCGAAGGGTGCAAGGGCGAAGGGTGCAAGGGCGAAGGGTGCAAGGGCGAAGGGTGCAAGGGCGAAGGGTGCAAGGGCGAAGGGTGCAAGGGCGAAGGGTGCAAGGGCGAAGGGTGCAAGGGCGAAGGGTGCAAGGTTGAAGGGTGCAAGGTTGAAGGGTGCAAGGTTGAAGGGTGCAAGGGTGAAGGGTGTAAGGGTGAAGGGTGTAAGGTTGAAGGGTGTAAGGGTGAAGGGTGCAAGGGCGAAGGGTGCAAGGGCGAAGGGTGCAAGGGCGAAGGGTGCAAGGGCGAAGGGTGCAAGGGCGAAGGGTGCAAGGGCGATGGGTGCAAGGGCGAAGGGTGCAAGGGCGAAGGGTGCAAGGGCGAAGGGTGCAAGGGCGAAGGGTGCAAGGGCGAAGGGTGCAAGGGCGAAGGGTGTAAGGGCGAAGGGTGTAAGGGCGAAGGGTGTAAGGGCGAAGGGTGTAAGGGTGAAGGGTGGAAGGGTGAAGGGTGGAAGGGTGAAGGGTGGAAGGGTGAAGGGTGCAAGGGTGAAGGGTGCAAGGGTGAAGGGTGCAAGGGTGAAGGGTGCAAGGGTGAAGGGTGCAAGGGTGAAGGGTGCAAGGGTGTAAGGGTGAAGGGTGTAAGGGTGAAGGGTGGAAGGGTGAAGGGTGTAAGGTTGAAGGGTGTAAGGGTGAAGGGTGCAAGGGCGAAGGGTGCAAGGGCGAAGGGTGCAAGGGCTTATGGTGCAAGGGCGAAGGGTGTAAGGGTGAAGGGTGGAAGGGTGAAGGGTGGAAGGGTGAAGGGTGCAAGGGTGAAGGGTGCAAGGGTGAAGGGTGTAAGGGTGAAGGGTGTAAGGGTGAAGGGTGTAAGGGTGAAGGGTGTAAGGGTGAAGGGTGGAAGGGTGAAGGGTGCAAGGGTGAAGGGTGCAAGGGTGAAGGGTGCAAGGGTGAAGGGTGCAAGGGTGAAGGGTGCACGGGTGAAGGGTGCAAGGGCGAAGGGTGCAAGGGCGAAGGGTGCAAGGGCGAAGGGTGCAAGAGCGAAGGGTGCAAGAGCGAAGGGTGCAAGGGCGAAGGGTGCAAGGGCGAAGGGTGCAAGGGCGAAGGGTGCAAGGGCGAAGGGTGCAAGGGCGAAGGGTGTAAGGGCGAAGGGTGTAAGGGCGAAGGGTGTAAGGGTGAAGGGTGTAAGGGTGAAGGGTGTAAGGGTGAAGGGTGGAAGGGCGAAGGGTGGAAGGGCGAAGGGTGTAAGGGCGAAGGGTGTAAGGGCGAAGGGTGTAAGGGCGAAGGGTGTAACGGCGAAGGGTGCAAGGGCGAAGGGTGCAAGGGCGAAGGGTGCAAGGGCGAAGGGTGCAAGGGCGAAGGGTGCAAGGGCGAAGGGGGCAAGGGCGAAGGGTGCAAGGGCGAAGGGTGCAAGGGCGAAGGGTGCAAGGGCGTAGGGTGCAAGGGTGAAGGGTGCAAGGGTGAAGGGTGCAAGGGTGAAGGGTGCAAGGGTGAAGGGTGCAAGGGTGAAGGGTGCAAGGGTGAAGGGTGCAAGGGAGAAGGGTGCAAGGGCGAAGGGTGCAAGGGCGAAGGGTGCAAGGGCGAAGGGTGCAAGGGCGAAGGGTGCAAGGGCGAAGGGTGTAAGGGCGAAGGGTGTAAGGGCGAAGGGTGTAAGGGCGAAGGGTGTAAGGGTGAAGGGTGTAAGGGTGAAGGGTGTAAGGGTGAAGGGTGTAAGGGTGAAGGGTGTAAGGGTGAAGGGTGTAAGGGTGAAGGGTGTAAGGGTGAAGGGTGTAAGGGTGAAGGGTGTAAGGGTGAAGGGTGTAAGGGTGAAGGGTATAAGGTTGAAGGGTGCAAGGGCGAAGGGTGCAAGGGCGAAGGGTGCAAGGGCGAAGGGTGCAAGGGCGTATGGTGCAAGGGCGAAGGGTGCAAGGGCGAAGGGTGCAAGGGCGAAGGGTGCAAGGGCGAAGGGTGCAAGGGCGAAGGGTGCAAGGGCGAAGGGTGCAAGGGCGAAGGGTGCAAGGGCGAAGGGTGCAAGGGCGAAGGGTGCAAGGGCGAAGGGTGCAAGGGCGAAGGGTGCAAGGGCGAAGGGTGCAAGGGCGAAGGGTGCAAGGGCGAAGGGTGCAAGGGCGATGGGTGCAAGGGCGAAGGGTGCAAGGGCGAAGGGTGCAAGGGCGAAGGGTGCAAGGGCGAAGGGTGTAAGGTTGAAGGGTGTAAGGGTGAAGGGTGTAAGGGTGAAGGGTGTAAGGGTGAAGGGTGTAAGGGTGAAGGGTGTAAGGGTGAAGGGTGGAAGGGTGAAGGGTGCAAGGGTGAAGGGTGCAAGGGTGAAGGGTGCAAGGGTGAAGGGTGCAAGGGTGAAGGGTGCAAGGGCGAAGGGTGCAAGGGCGAAGGGTGCAAGGGCGAAGGGTGCAAGGGCGAAGGGTGCAAGGGCGAAGGGTGCAAGGGCGATGGGTGCAAGGGCGAAGGGTGCAAGGGCGAAGGGTGCAAGGGCGAAGGGTGTATGGGCGAAGGGTGTAAGGGCGAAGGGTGTAAGGGCGAAGGGTGTAAGGTTGAAGGGTGTAAGGGTGAAGGGTGTAAGGGTGAAGGGTGTAAGGGTGAAGGGTGTAAGGGTGAAGGGTGCAAGAGCGAAGGGTGCAAGAGCGAAGGGTGCAAGGGCGAAGGGTGCAAGGGCGAAGGGTGCAAGGGCGAAGGGTGCAAGGGCGAAGGGTGCAAGGGTGAAGGGTGTAAGGGTGAAGGGTGTAAGGGTGAAGGGTGGAAGGGTGAAGGGTGCAAGGGTGAAGGGTGCAAGGGTGAAGGGTGCAAGGGTGAAGGGTGCAAGGCTGAAGGGTGCAAGGGCGAAGGGTGCAAGGGCGAAGGGTGCAAGGGCGAAGGGTGCAAGGGCGAAGGGTGCAAGGGCGAAGGGTGCAAGAGCGAAGGGTGCAAGAGCGAAGGGTGCAAGGGCGAAGGGTGCAAGGGCGAAGGGTGCAAGGGCGAAGGGTGCAAGGGCGAAGGGTGCAAGGGCGAAGGGTGCAAGAGCGAAGGGTGCAAGGGCGAAGGGTGCAAGGGCGAAGGGTGCAAGGGCGAAGGGTGCAAGGGCGAAGGGTGCAAGGTTGAAGGGTGCAAGGTTGAAGGGTGCAAGGGTGAAGGGTGCAAGGGTGAAGGGTGCAAGGGTGAAGGGTGTAAGGGTGAAGGGTGTAAGGGTGAAGGGTGTAAGGGTGAAGGGTGTAAGGGTGAAGGGTGTAAGGGTGAAGGGTGTAAGGGTGAAGGGTGTAAGGGTGAAGGGTGTAAGGGTGAAGGGTGTAAGGTTGAAGGGTGTAAGGGTGAAGGGTGCAAGGGCGAAGGGTGCAAGGGCGAAGGGTGCAAGGGCGTATGGTGCAAGGGCGAAGGGTGCAAGGGCGAAGGGTGCAAGGGCGAAGGGTGCAAGGGCGAAGGGTGCAAGGGCGAAGGGTGCAAGGGCGAAGGGTGCAAGGGCGAAGGGTGCAAGGGCGAAGGGTGCAAGGGCGAAGGGTGCAAGGACGAAGGGTGCAAGGGCGAAGGGTGCAAGGGCGAAGGGTGCAAGGGTGAAGGGTGCAAGGGTGAAGGGTGCAAGGGTGAAGGGTGCAAGGGAGAAGGGTGCAAGGGCGAAGGGTGTAAGGGCGACGGGTGCAAGGGCGAAGGGTGTAAGGGCGAAGGGTGTAAGGTTGAAGGGTGTAAGGGTGAAGGGTGTAAGGGTGAAGGGTGTAAGGGTGAAGGGTGTAAGGGTGAAGGGTGTAAGGGTGAAGGGTGTAAGGGTGAAGGGTGTAAGGGTGAAGGGTGTAAGGGTGAAGGGTGGAAGGGTGAAGGGTGCAAGGGTGAAGGGTGCAAGGGTGAAGGGTGCAAGGGTGAAGGGTGCAAGGGTGAAGGGTGCACGGGTGAAGGGTGCAAGGGCGAAGGGTGCAAGGGCGAAGGGTGCAAGGGCGAAGGGTGCAAGAGCGAAGGGTGCAAGAGCGAAGGGTGCAAGGGCGAAGGGTGCAAGGGCGAAGGGTGCAAGGGCGAAGGGTGCAAGGGCGAAGGGTGCAAGGGCGAAGGGTGCAAGGGCGAAGGGTGCAAGGGCGAAGGGTGCAAGGGCGAAGGGTGCAAGTGCGAAGGGTGCAAGAGCGAAGGGTGCAAGAGCGAAGGGTGCAAGGGCGAAGGGTGCAAGGGCGAAGGGTGCAAGGGCGAAGGGTGCAAGGGCGAAGGGTGCAAGGGCGAAGGGTGCAAGGGCGAAGGGTGCAAGGGCGAAGGGTGCAAGGGCGAAGGGTGCAAGGGCGAAGGGTGCAAGGGCGAAGGGTGCAAGGGCGAAGGGTGCAAGGGCGAAGGGTGCAAGGTTGAAGGGTGCAAGGTTGAAGGGTGCAAGGGTGAAGGGTGCAAGGGTGAAGGGTGCAAGGGTGAAGGGTGCAAGGGTGAAGGGTGTAAGGGTGAAGGGTGTAAGGGTGAAGGGTGTAAGGGTGAAGGGTGGAAGGGTGAAGGGTGCAAGGGTGAAGGGTGCAAGGGTGAAGGGTGCAAGGGTGAAGGGTGCAAGGGTGAAGGGTGCACGGGTGAAGGGTGCAAGGGCGAAGGGTGCAAGGGCGAAGGGTGCAAGGGCGAAGGGTGCAAGAGCGAAGGGTGCAAGGTTGAAGGGTGCAAGGGTGAAGGGTGCAAGGTTGAAGGGTGCAAGGGTGAAGGGTGCAAGGGTGAAGGGTGTAAAGGTGAAGGGTGTAAGGGTGAAGGGTGGAAGGGTGAAGGGTGCAAGGGTGAAGGGTGCAAGGGTGAAGGGTGCAAGGGTGAAGGGTGCAAGGGTGAAGGGTGCACGGGTGAAGGGTGCAAGGGCGAAGGGTGCAAGGGCGAAGGGTGCAAGGGCGAAGGGTGCAAGGGCGAAGGGTGCAAGGGCGAAGGGTGCAAGGGCGAAGGGTGCAAGGGCGAAGGGTGCAAGGGTGAAGGGTGTAAGGGTGAAGGGTGTAAGGGTGAAGGGTGTAAGGGTGAAGGGTGTAAGGGTGAAGGGTGTAAGGGTGAAGGGTGGAAGGGTGAAGGGTGCAAGGGTGAAGGGTGCAAGGGTGAAGGGTGCAAGGGTGAAGGGTGCAAGGGTGAAGGGTGCAAGGGCGAAGGGTGCACGGGCGAAGGGTGCAAGGGCGAAGGGTGCAAGGGCGAAGGGTGCAAGAGCGAAGGGTGCAAGAGCGAAGGGTGCAAGGGCGAAGGGTGCAAGGGCGAAGGGTGCAAGGGCGAAGGGTGCAAGGGCGAAGGGTGCAAGGGCGAAGGGTGCAAGGGCGAAGGGTGCAAGGGCGAAGGGTGCAAGTGCGAAGGGTGCAAGAGCGAAGGGTGCAAGAGCGAAGGGTGCAAGGGCGAAGGGTGCAAGGGCGAAGGGTGCAAGGGCGAAGGGTGCAAGGGCGAAGGGTGCAAGGGCGAAGGGTGCAAGGGCGAAGGGTGCAAGGGCGAAGGGTGCAAGGGCGAAGGGTGCAAGGGCGAAGGGTGCAAGGGCGAAGGGTGCAAGGGCGAAGGGTGCAAGGGCGAAGGGTGCAAGGTTGAAGGGTGCAAGGTTGAAGGGTGCAAGGTTGAAGGGTGCAAGGGTGAAGGGTGCAACGGTGAAGGGTGCAAGGGTGAAGGGTGTAAGGGTGAAGGGTGTAAGGGTGAAGGGTGTAAGGGTGAAGGGTGTAAGGGTGAAGGGTGTAAGGGTGAAGGGTGTAAGGGTGAAGGGTGTAAGGGTGAAGGGTGTAAGGGTGAAGGGTGTAAGGTTGAAGGGTGTAAGGGCGAAGGGTGCAAGGGCGAAGGGTGCAAGGGCGAAGGGTGCAAGGGCGTATGGTGCAAGGGCGAAGGGTGCAAGGGCGAAGGGTGCAAGGGCGAAGGGTGCAAGGGCGAAGGGTGCAAGGGCGAAGGGTGCAAGGGCGAAGGGTGCAAGGGCGAAGGGTGCAAGGGCGAAGGGTGCAAGGACGAAGGGTGCAAGGGCGAAGGGTGCAAGGGCGAAGGGTGCAAGGGCGAAGGGTGCAAGGGCGAAGGGTGCAAGGGCGATGGGTGCAAGGGCGAAGGGTGCAAGGGCGAAGGGTGCAAGTGCGAAGGGTGCAAGGGCGAAGGGTGCAAGGGCGAAGGGTGTAAGGTTGAAGGGTGTAAGGGTGAAGGGTGTAAGGGTGAAGGGTGTAAGGGTGAAGGGTGTAAGGGTGAAGGGTGTAAGGGTGAAGGGTGGAAGGGTGAAGGGTGCAAGGGTGAAGGGTGCAAGGGTGAAGGGTGCAAGGGTGAAGGGTGCAAGGGTGAAGGGTGCAAGGGTGAAGGGTGCACGGGTGAAGGGTGCAAGGGCGAAGGGTGCAAGGGCGAAGGGTGCAAGGGCGAAGGGTGCAAGAGCGAAGGGTGCAAGGGCGAAGGGTGCAAGGGCGAAGGGTGTAAGGGCGAAGGGTGTAAGGGCGAAGGGTGTAAGGGCGAAGGGTGTAAGGGTGAAGGGTGTAAGGGTGAAGGGTGGAAGGGCGAAGGGTGTAAGGGCGAAGGGTGTAAGGGCGAAGGGTGTAAGGGCGAAGGGTGCAAGGGCGAAGGGTGCAAGGGCGAAGGGTGCAAGGGCGAAGGGTGCAAGGGCGAAGGGTGCAAGGGCGAAGGGTGCAAGGGCGAAGGGTGCAAGGGCGAAGGGTGCAAGGGCGAAGGGTGCAAGGGCGTAGGGTGCAAGGGCGAAGGGTGCAAGGGCGAAGGGTGCAAGGGCGAAGGGTGCAAGGGCGAAGGGTGCAAGGGCGAAGGGTGCAAGGGCGAAGGGTGCAAGGGCGAAGGGTGCAAGGGCGAAGGGTGCAAGGGCGAAGGGTGCAAGGGCGAAGGGTGCAAGGGCTAAGGGTGCAAGGGCGAAGGGTGCAAGGGCGAAGGGTGCAAGGGCGAAGGGTGCAAGGGCGTAGGGTGCAAGGGCGAAGGGTGCAAGGGCGAAGGGTGCAAGGGCGAAGGGTGCAAGGGCGAAGGGTGCAAGGGCGAAGGGTGCAAGGGCGAAGGGTGCAAGGGCGAAGGGTGCAAGGGCGAAGGGTGCAAGGGCGAAGGGGGCAAGGGCGAAGGGTGCAAGGGCGAAGGGTGCAAGGGCGAAGGGTGCAAGGGCGTAGGGTGCAAGGGCGAAGGGTGCAAGGGCGAAGGGTGCAAGGGCGAAGGGTGCAAGGGCGAAGGGTGCAAGGGCGAAGGGTGCAAGGGCGAAGGGTGCAAGGGCGAAGGGTGCAAGGGCGAAGGGTGCAAGGGCGAAGGGTGCAAGGGCGAAGGGTGCAAGGGCGAAGGGTGCAAGGGCGAAGGGTGCAAGGGCGAAGGGGGCAAGGGCGAAGGGTGCAAGGGCGAAGGGTGCAAGGGCGAAGGGTGCAAGGGCGAAGGGTGCAAGGGCGAAGGGTGCAAGGGCGAAGGGGGCAAGGGCGAAGGGGGCAAGGGCGAAGGGTGCAAGGGCGAAGGGTGCAAGGGCGTAGGGTGCAAGGGCGTAGGGTGCAAGGGCGAAGGGTGCAAGGGCGAAGGGTGCAAGGGCGAAGGGTGCAAGGGCGAAGGGTGCAAGGGCGAAGGGTGCAAGGGCGAAGGGTGCAAGGGCGAAGGGTGCAAGGGCGAAGGGTGCAAGGGCGAAGGGTGTAAGGGCGAAGGGTGGAAGGGTGAAGGGTGCAAGGGTGAAGGGTGCAAGGGTGAAGGGTGCAAGGGTGAAGGGTGCAAGGGTGAAGGGTGCACGGGTGAAGGGTGCAAGGGCGAAGGGTGCAAGGGCGAAGGGTGCAAGTGCGAAGGGTGCAAGGTTGAAGGGTGCAAGGGTGAAGGGTGCAAGGTTGAAGGGTGCAAGGGTGAAGGGTGCAAGGGCGAAGGGTGCAAGGGCGTATGGTGCAAGGGCGAAGGGTGCAAGGGCGAAGGGTGCAAGGGCGAAGGGTGCAAGGGCGAAGGGTGCAAGGGCGAAGGGTGCAAGGGCGAGGGGTGCAAGGGCGAAGGGTGCAAGGGCGAAGGGTGCAAGGGCGAAGGGTGCAAGGACGAAGGGTGCAAGGGCGAAGGGTGCAAGGGCGAAGGGTGCAAGGGCGAAGGGTGCAAGGGCGAAGGGTGCAAGGGCGAAGGGTGCAAGGGCGATGGGTGCAAGGGCGAAGGGTGCAAGGGCGAAGGGTGCAAGTGCGAAGGGTGCAAGGGCGAAGGGTGTAAGGTTGAAGGGTGTAAGGGTGAAGGGTGTAAGGGTGAAGGGTGTAAGGGTGAAGGGTGTAAGGGTGAAGGGTGTAAGGGTGAAGGGTGGAAGGGTGAAGGGTGCAAGGGTGAAGGGTGCAAGGGTGAAGGGTGCAAGGGTGAAGGGTGCAAGGGTGAAGGGTGCAAGGGTGAAGGGTGCACGGGTGAAGGGTGCAAGGGCGAAGGGTGCAAGGGCGAAGGGTGCAAGGGCGAAGGGTGCAAGAGCGAAGGGTGCAAGGGCGAAGGGTGCAAGGGCGAAGGGTGTAAGGGCGAAGGGTGTAAGGGCGAAGGGTGTAAGGGTGAAGGGTGTAAGGGTGAAGGGTGGAAGGGCGAAGGGTGTAAGGGCGAAGGGTGTAAGGGCGAAGGGTGCAAGGGCGAAGGGTGCAAGGGCGAAGGGTGCAAGGGCGAAGGGTGCAAGGGCGAAGGGTGCAAGGGCGAAGGGTGCAAGGGCGAAGGGGGCAAGGGCGAAGGGTGCAAGGGCGAAGGGTGCAAGGGCGAAGGGTGCAAGGGCGTAGGGTGCAAGGGCGAAGGGTGCAAGGGCGAAGGGTGCAAGGGCGAAGGGTGCAAGGGCGAAGGGTGCAAGGGCGAAGGGTGCAAGGGCGAAGGGTGCAAGGGCGAAGGGTGCAAGGGCGAAGGGTGCAAGGGCGAAGGGTGCAAGGGCGAAGGGTGCAAGGGCTAAGGGTGCAAGGGCGAAGGGTGCAAGGGCGAAGGGTGCAAGGGCGAAGGGTGCAAGGGCGTAGGGTGCAAGGGCGAAGGGTGCAAGGGCGAAGGGTGCAAGGGCGAAGGGTGCAAGGGCGAAGGGTGCAAGGGCGAAGGGTGCAAGGGCGAAGGGTGCAAGGGCGAAGGGTGCAAGGGCGAAGGGTGCAAGGGCGAAGGGTGCAAGGTTGAAGGGTGCAATGTTGAAGGGTGCAAGGTTGAAGGGTGCAAGGGTGAAGGGTGCAAGGGTGAAGGGTGCAAGGGTGAAGGGTGCAAGGGTGAAGGGTGTAAGGGTGAAGGGTGTAAGGGTGAAGGGTGTAAGGGTGAAGGGTGTAAGGGTGAAGGGTGTAAGGGTGAAGGGTGTAAGGGTGAAGGGTGTAAGGGTGAAGGGTGTAAGGTTGAAGGGTGTAAGGGTGAAGGGTGCAAGGGCGAAGGGTGCAAGGGCGAAGGGTGCAAGGGCGTATGGTGCAAGGGCGAAGGGTGCAAGGGCGAAGGGTGCAAGGGCGAAGGGTGCAAGGGCGAAGGGTGCAAGGGCGAAGGGTGCAAGGGCGAAGGGTGCAAGGGCGAAGGGTGCAAGGGCGAAGGGTGCAAGGGCGAAGGGTGCAAGGACGAAGGGTGCAAGGGCGAAGGGTGCAAGGGCGAAGGGTGCAAGGGCGAAGGGTGCAAGGGCGAAGGGTGCAAGGGCGAAGGGTGCAAGGGCGATGGGTGCAAGGGCGAAGGGTGCAAGGGCGAAGGGTGCAAGTGCGAAGGGTGCAAGGGCGAAGGGTGCAAGGTTGAAGGGTGTAAGGGTGAAGGGTGTAAGGGTGAAGGGTGTAAGGGTGAAGGGTGTAAGGGTGAAGGGTGCAAGGGTGAAGGGTGCAAGGGTGAAGGGTGCAAGGGTGAAGGGTGCAAGGGTGAAGGGTGCACGGGTGAAGGGTGCAAGGGCGAAGGGTGCAAGGGCGAAGGGTGCAAGGGCGAAGGGTGCAAGAGCGAAGGGTGCAAGGGCGAAGGGTGCAAGGGCGAAGGGTGCAAGGGCGAAGGGTGTAAGGGCGAAGGGTGTAAGGGCGAAGGGTGTAAGGGTGAAGGGTGGAAGGGCGAAGGGTGTAAGGGCGAAGGGTGTAAGGGCGAAGGGTGTAAGGGCGAAGGGTGCAAGGGCGAAGGGTGCAAGGGCGAAGGGTGCAAGGGCGAAGGGTGCAAGGGCGAAGGGTGCAAGGGCGAAGGGGGCAAGGGCGAAGGGTGCAAGGGCGAAGGGTGCAAGGGCGAAGGGTGCAAGGGCGTAGGGTGCAAGGGCGAAGGGTGCAAGGGCGAAGGGTGCAAGGGCGAAGGGTGCAAGGGCGAAGGGTGCAAGGGCGAAGGGTGCAAGGGCGAAGGGTGCAAGGGCGAAGGGTGCAAGGGCGAAGGGTGCAAGGGCGAAGGGTGCAAGGGCGAAGGGTGCAAGGGCGAAGGGTGCAAGGGCTAAGGGTGCAAGGGCGAAGGGTGCAAGGGCGAAGGGTGCAAGGGCGAAGGGTGCAAGGGCGTAGGGTGCAAGGGCGAAGGGTGCAAGGGCGAAGGGTGCAAGGGCGAAGGGTGCAAGGGCGAAGGGTGCAAGGGCGAAGGGTGCAAGGGCGAAGGGTGCAAGGGCGAAGGGTGCAAGGGCGAAGGGTGCAAGGGCGAAGGGTGCAAGGGCGAAGGGGGCAAGGGCGAAGGGTGCAAGGGCGAAGGGTGCAAGGGCGAAGGGTGCAAGGGCGTAGGGTGCAAGGGCGAAGGGTGCAAGGGCGAAGGGTGCAAGGGCGAAGGGTGCAAGGGCGAAGGGTGCAAGGGCGAAGGGTGCAAGGGCGAAGGGTGCAAGGGCGAAGGGTGCAAGGGCGAAGGGTGCAAGGGCGAAGGGTGCAAGAGCGAAGGGTGCAAGAGCGAAGGGTGCAAGGGCGAAGGGTGCAAGGGCGAAGGGTGCAAGGGCGAAGGGTGCAAGGGCGAAGGGTGCAAGAGCGAAGGGTGCAAGGGCGAAGGGTGCAAGGGCGAAGGGTGCAAGGGCGAAGGGTGCAAGGGCGAAGGGTGCAAGGTTGAAGGGTGCAAGGTTGAAGGGTGCAAGGTTGAAGGGTGCAAGGGTGAAGGGTGCAAGGGTGAAGGGTGCAAGGGTGAAGGGTGCAAGGGTGAAGGGTGGAAGGGTGAAGGGTGTAAGGGTGAAGGGTGTAAGGGTGAAGGGTGTAAGGGTGAAGGGTGTAAGGGTGAAGGGTGTAAGGGTGAAGGGTGTAAGGTTGAAGGGTGCAAGGGCGAAGGGTGCAAGGGCGAAGGGTGCAAGGGCGAAGGGTGCAAGGGCGAAGGGTGCAAGGGCGAAGGGTGCAAGGGCGAAGGGTGCAAGGGCGAAGGGTGCAAGGGCGAAGGGTGCAAGGGCTAAGGGTGCAAGGGCGAAGGGTGCAAGGGCGAAGGGTGCAAGGGCGAAGGGTGCAAGGGCGAAGGGTGCAAGGGCGAAGGGTGCAAGGGCGAAGGGTGCAAGGGCGATGGGTGCAAGGGCGAAGGGTGCAAGGGCGAAGGGTGTAAGGGCGAAGGGTGTAAGGGCGAAGGGTGGAAGGGCGAAGGGTGCAAGGGCGAAGGGTGCAAGGGCGTAGGGTGCAAGGGCGAAGGGTGCAAGGGCGAAGGGTGCAAGGGCGAAGGGTGCAAGGGCGAAGGGTGCAAGGGCGAAGGTTGCAAGGGCGAAGGGTGCAAGGGCGAAGGGTGCAAGAGCGAAGGGTGCAAGAGCGAAGGGTGCAAGGGCGAAGGGTGCAAGGGCGAAGGGTGCAAGGGCGAAGGGTGCAAGGGCGAAGGGTGCAAGGGCGAAGGGTGCAAGAGCGAAGGGTGCAAGGGCGAAGGGTGCAAGGGCGAAGGGTGCAAGGGCGAAGGGTGCAAGGGCGAAGGGTGCAAGGTTGAAGGGTGCAAGGTTGAAGGGTGCAAGGTTGAAGGGTGCAAGGGTGAAGGGTGCAAGGGTGAAGGGTGCAAGGGTGAAGGGTGCAAGGGTGAAGGGTGCAAGGGTGAAGGGTGTAAGGGTGAAGGGTGTAAGGGTGAAGGGTGTAAGGGTGAAGGGTGTAAGGGTGAAGGGTGTAAGGTTGAAGGGTGCAAGGGCGAAGGGTGCAAGGGCGAAGGGTGCAAGGGCGAAGGGTGCAAGGGCGTATGGTGCAAGGGCGAAGGGTGCAAGGGCGAAGGGTGCAAGGGCGAAGGGTGCAAGGGCGAAGGGTGCAAGGGCGAAGGGTGCAAGGGCGAAGGGTGCAAGGGCGAAGGGTGCAAGGGCGAAGGGTGCAAGGACGAAGGGTGCAAGGGCGAAGGGTGCAAGGGCGAAGGGTGCAAGGGCGAAGGGTGCAAGGGCGAAGGGTGCAAGGGCGATGGGTGCACGGGCGAAGGGTGCACGGGCGAAGGGTGCAAGGGCGAAGGGTGCAAGGGCGAAGGGTGCAAGGGCGAAGGGTGTAAAGGCGAAGGGTGTAAGGTTGAAGGGTGAAGGGTGTAAGGGTGAAGGGTGTAAGGGTGAAGGGTGTAAGGGTGAAGGGTGTAAGGGTGAAGGGTGTAAGGGTGAAGGGTGGAAGGGTGAAGGGTGCAAGGGTGAAGGGTGCAAGGGTGAAGGGTGCAAGGGTGAAGGGTGCAAGGGTGAAGGGTGCAAGGGTGAAGGGTGCAAGGGCGAAGGGTGCAAGGGCGAAGGGTGCAAGGGCGAAGGGTGCAAGGGCGAAGGGTGCAAGGGCGAAGGGTGCAAGGGCGAAGGGTGCAAGGGCGAAGGGGGCAAGGGCGAAGGGTGCAAGGGCGAAGGGTGCAAGGGCGAAGGGTGCAAGGGCGTAGGGTGCAAGGGCGAAGGGTGCAAGGGCGAAGGGTGCAAGGGCGAAGGGTGCAAGGGCGAAGGGTGCAAGGGCGAAGGGTGCAAGGGCGAAGGGTGCAAGGGCGAAGGGTGCAAGGGCGAAGGGTGCAAGGGCGTAGGGTGCAAGGGCGAAGGGTGCAAGGGCGAAGGGTGCAAGGGCGAAGGGTGCAAGGGCGAAGGGTGCAAGGGCGAAGGGTGCAAGGGCGAAGGGTGCAAGGGCGAAGGGTGCAAGGGCGAAGGGTGCAAGGGCGAAGGGTGCAAGGGCGAAGGGGGCAAGGGCGAAGGGTGCAAGGGCGAAGGGTGCAAGGGCGAAGGGTGCAAGGGCGTAGGGTGCAAGGGCGAAGGGTGCAAGGGCGAAGGGTGCAAGGGCGAAGGGTGCAAGGGCGAAGGGTGCAAGGGCGAAGGGTGCAAGGGCGAAGGGTGCAAGGGCGAAGGGTGCAAGGGCGAAGGGTGCAAGGGCGAAGGGTGCAAGGGCGAAGGGTGCAAGGGCGAAGGGTGCAAGGGCGAAGGGTGTAAGGGCGAAGGGTGCAAGGGCGAAGGGTGCAAGGGCGAAGGGTGCAAGGGCGAAGGGGGCAAGGGCGAAGGGTGCAAGGGCGAAGGGTGCAAGGGCGAAGGGTGCAAGGGCGAAGGGTGCAAGGGCGAAGGGTGCAAGGGCGAAGGGTGCAAGGGCGAAGGGGGCAAGGGCGAAGGGTGCAAGGGCGAAGGGTGCAAGGGCGAAGGGTGCAAGGGCGTAGGGTGCAAGGGCGAAGGGTGCAAGGGCGAAGGGTGCAAGGGCGAAGGGTGCAAGGGCGAAGGGTGCAAGGGCGAAGGGTGCAAGGGCGAAGGGTGCAAGGGCGAAGGGTGCAAGGGCGAAGGGTGCAAGGGCGAAGGGTGCAAGGGCTAAGGGTGCAAGGGCGAAGGGTGCAAGGGCGAAGGGTGCAAGGGCGAAGGGTGCAAGGGCGAAGGGTGCAAGGGCGAAGGGTGCAAGGGCGAAGGGTGCAAGGGCGATGGGTGCAAGGGCGAAGGGTGCAAGGGCGAAGGGTGTAAGGGGGAAGGGTGTAAGGGCGAAGGGTGGAAGGGCGAAGGGTGCAAGGGCGAAGGGTGCAAGGGCGTAGGGTGCAAGGGCGAAGGGTGCAAGGGCGAAGGGTGCAAGGGCGAAGGGTGCAAGGGCGAAGGGTGCAAGGGCGAAGGGTGCAAGGGCGAAGGGTGCAAGAGCGAAGGGTGCAAGAGCGAAGGGTGCAAGGGCGAAGGGTGCAAGGGCGAAGGGTGCAAGGGCGAAGGGTGCAAGGGCGAAGGGTGCAAGAGCGAAGGGTGCAAGGGCGAAGGGTGCAAGGGCGAAGGGTGCAAGGGCGAAGGGTGCAAGGGCGAAGGGTGCAAGGTTGAAGGGTGCAAGGTTGAAGGGTGCAAGGTTGAAGGGTGCAAGGGTGAAGGGTGCAAGGGTGAAGGGTGCAAGGGTGAAGGGTGCAAGGGTGAAGGGTGGAAGGGTGAAGGGTGTAAGGGTGAAGGGTGTAAGGGTGAAGGGTGTAAGGGTGAAGGGTGTAAGGGTGAAGGGTGTAAGGGTGAAGGGTGTAAGGTTGAAGGGTGCAAGGGCGAAGGGTGCAAGGGCGAAGGGTGCAAGGGCGAAGGGTGCAAGGGCGAAGGGTGCAAGGGCGAAGGGTGCAAGGGCGAAGGGTGCAAGGGCGAAGGGTGCAAGGGCGAAGGGTGCAAGGGCTAAGGGTGCAAGGGCGAAGGGTGCAAGGGCGAAGGGTGCAAGGGCGAAGGGTGCAAGGGCGAAGGGTGCAAGGGCGAAGGGTGCAAGGGCGAAGGGTGCAAGGGCGATGGGTGCAAGGGCGAAGGGTGCAAGGGCGAAGGGTGTAAGGGCGAAGGGTGTAAGGGCGAAGGGTGGAAGGGCGAAGGGTGCAAGGGCGAAGGGTGCAAGGGCGTAGGGTGCAAGGGCGAAGGGTGCAAGGGCGAAGGGTGCAAGGGCGAAGGGTGCAAGGGCGAAGGGTGCAAGGGCGAAGGTTGCAAGGGCGAAGGGTGCAAGGGCGAAGGGTGCAAGAGCGAAGGGTGCAAGAGCGAAGGGTGCAAGGGCGAAGGGTGCAAGGGCGAAGGGTGCAAGGGCGAAGGGTGCAAGGGCGAAGGGTGCAAGGGCGAAGGGTGCAAGAGCGAAGGGTGCAAGGGCGAAGGGTGCAAGGGCGAAGGGTGCAAGGGCGAAGGGTGCAAGGGCGAAGGGTGCAAGGTTGAAGGGTGCAAGGTTGAAGGGTGCAAGGTTGAAGGGTGCAAGGGTGAAGGGTGCAAGGGTGAAGGGTGCAAGGGTGAAGGGTGCAAGGGTGAAGGGTGCAAGGGTGAAGGGTGTAAGGGTGAAGGGTGTAAGGGTGAAGGGTGTAAGGGTGAAGGGTGTAAGGGTGAAGGGTGTAAGGTTGAAGGGTGCAAGGGCGAAGGGTGCAAGGGCGAAGGGTGCAAGGGCGAAGGGTGCAAGGGCGTATGGTGCAAGGGCGAAGGGTGCAAGGGCGAAGGGTGCAAGGGCGAAGGGTGCAAGGGCGAAGGGTGCAAGGGCGAAGGGTGCAAGGGCGAAGGGTGCAAGGGCGAAGGGTGCAAGGGCGAAGGGTGCAAGGACGAAGGGTGCAAGGGCGAAGGGTGCAAGGGCGAAGGGTGCAAGGGCGAAGGGTGCAAGGGCGAAGGGTGCAAGGGCGATGGGTGCACGGGCGAAGGGTGCACGGGCGAAGGGTGCAAGGGCGAAGGGTGCAAGGGCGAAGGGTGCAAGGGCGAAGGGTGTAAAGGCGAAGGGTGTAAGGTTGAAGGGTGAAGGGTGTAAGGGTGAAGGGTGTAAGGGTGAAGGGTGTAAGGGTGAAGGGTGTAAGGGTGAAGGGTGTAAGGGTGAAGGGTGGAAGGGTGAAGGGTGCAAGGGTGAAGGGTGCAAGGGTGAAGGGTGCAAGGGTGAAGGGTGCAAGGGTGAAGGGTGCAAGGGTGAAGGGTGCAAGGGTGAAGGGTGCAAGGGTGAAGGGTGCAAGGGCGAAGGGTGCAAGGGCGAAGGGTGCAAGGGCGAAGGGTGCAAGGGCGAAGGGTGCAAGGGCGAAGGGTGCAAGGGCGAAGGGTGTAAAGGCGAAGGGTGTAAGGTTGAAGGGTGTAAGGGTGAAGGGTGTAAGGGTGAAGGGTGTAAGGGTGAAGGGTGTAAGGGTGAAGGGTGGAAGGGTGAAGGGTGCAAGGGTGAAGGGTGCAAGGGCGAAGGGTGCAAGGGCGAAGGGTGCAAGGGCGAAGGGTGCAAGGTTGAAGGGTGCAAGGTTGAAGGGTGCAAGGGTGAAGGGTGCAAGGGTGAAGGGTGCAAGGGAGAAGGGTGCAAGGGCGAAGGGTGCAAGGGCGAAGGGTGCAAGGGCGAAGGGTGCAAGGGCGAAGGGTGCAAGGGCGAAGGGTGTAAGGGCGAAGGGTGTAAGGGCGAAGGGTGTAAGGGCGAAGGGTGTAAGGGTGAAGGGTGTAAGGGTGAAAGGTGCAAGGTTGAAGGGTGCAAGGGTGAAGGGTGCAAGGGTGAAGGGTGCAAGGGTGAAGGGTGCAAGGGTGAAGGGTGCAAGGGTGAAGGGTGTAAGGGTGAAGGGTGTAAGGGTGAAGGGTGTAAGGGTGAAGGGTGTAAGGGTGAAGGGTGTAAGGGTGAAGGGTGTAAGGTTGAAGGGTGCAAGGGCGAAGGGTGCAAGGGCGAAGGGTGCAAGGGCGAAGGGTGCAAGGGCGTATGGTGCAAGGGCGAAGGGTGCAAGGGCGAAGGGTGCAAGGGCGAAGGGTGCAAGGGCGAAGGGTGCAAGGGCGAAGGGTGCAAGGGCGAAGGGTGCAAGGGCGAAGGGTGCAAGGGTGAAGGGTGCAAGGGTGAAGGGTGCAAGGGTGAAGGGTGCAAGGGTGAAGGGTGCAAGGGTGAAGGGTGCAAGGGTGAAGGGTGCAAGGGAGAAGGGTGCAAGGGCGAAGGGTGCAAGGGCGAAGGGTGCAAGGGCGAAGGGTGCAAGGGCGAAGGGTGCAAGGGCGAAGGGTGCAAGGGCGAAGGGTGCAAGGGCGAAGGGTGCAAGGGCGAAGGGTGCAAGGGCGAAGGGTGCAAGGGCGAAGGGTGCAAGGTTGAAGGGTGCAAGGTTGAAGGGTGCAAGGGCGAAGGGTGCAAGGGCGAAGGGTGCAAGGGCGAATGGTGCAAGGGCGAATGGTGCAAGGGCGAAGGGTGCAAGGGCGAAGGGTGCAAGGGCGAAGGGTGCAAGGGCGAAGGGTGCAAGGGCGAAGGGTGCAAGGGCGAAGGGTGCAAGGGCGAAGGGTGCAAGGGCGAAGGGTGCAAGGGCGAAGGGTGCAAGGGCGAAGGGTGCAAGGGCGAAGGGTGCAAGGGCGAAGGGTGCAAGGGCGAAGGGTGCAAGGGCGAAGGGTGCAAGGGCGAAGGGTGCAAGGTTGAAGGGTGCAAGGTTGAAGGGTGCAAGGTTGAAGGGTGCAAGGGTGAAGGGTGCAAGGGTGAAGGGTGCAAGGGTGAAGGGTGCAAGGGTGAAGGGTGAAGGGTGTAAGGGCGAAGGGTGTAAGGGCGAAGGGTGTAAGGGCGAAGGGTGTAAGGTTGAAGGGTGTAAGGGTGAAGGGTGTAAGGGTGAAGGGTGTAAGGGTGAAGGGTGTAAGGGTGAAGGGTGGAAGGGTGAAGGGTGCAAGGGTGAAGGGTGCAAGGGTGAAGGGTGCAAGGGTGAAGGGTGCAAGGGGGAAGGGTGCAAGGGCGAAGGGTGCAAGGGCGAAGGGTGCAAGGGCGAAGGGTGCAAGGGCGAAGGGTGCAAGAGCGAAGGGTGCAAGGGCGAAGGGTGCAAGGGCGAAGGGTGCAAGGGCGAAGGGTGCAAGGGCGAAGGGTGCAAGGGCGAAGGGTGCAAGGGCGAAGGGTGCAAGGGCGAAGGGTGCAAGGGCGAAGGGTGCAAGGGCGAAGGGTGCAAGGGCGAAGGGTGCAAGGGCGAAGGGTGCAAGGTTGAAGGGTGCAAGGTTGAAGGGTGCAAGGTTGAAGGGTGCAAGGGTGAAGGGTGTAAGGGTGAAGGGTGTAAGGTTGAAGGGTGTAAGGGTGAAGGGTGCAAGGGCGAAGGGTGCAAGGGCGAAGGGTGCAAGGGCGAAGGGTGCAAGGGCGAAGGGTGCAAGGGCGAAGGGTGCAAGGGCGATGGGTGCAAGGGCGAAGGGTGCAAGGGCGAAGGGTGCAAGGGCGAAGGGTGCAAGGGCGAAGGGTGCAAGGGCGAAGGGTGCAAGGGCGAAGGGTGTAAGGGCGAAGGGTGTAAGGGCGAAGGGTGTAAGGGCGAAGGGTGTAAGGGTGAAGGGTGGAAGGGTGAAGGGTGGAAGGGTGAAGGGTGGAAGGGTGAAGGGTGCAAGGGTGAAGGGTGCAAGGGTGAAGGGTGCAAGGGTGAAGGGTGCAAGGGTGAAGGGTGCAAGGGTGAAGGGTGCAAGGGTGTAAGGGTGAAGGGTGTAAGGGTGAAGGGTGGAAGGGTGAAGGGTGTAAGGTTGAAGGGTGTAAGGGTGAAGGGTGCAAGGGCGAAGGGTGCAAGGGCGAAGGGTGCAAGGGCTTATGGTGCAAGGGCGAAGGGTGTAAGGGTGAAGGGTGGAAGGGTGAAGGGTGGAAGGGTGAAGGGTGCAAGGGTGAAGGGTGCAAGGGTGAAGGGTGTAAGGGTGAAGGGTGTAAGGGTGAAGGGTGTAAGGGTGAAGGGTGTAAGGGTGAAGGGTGGAAGGGTGAAGGGTGCAAGGGTGAAGGGTGCAAGGGTGAAGGGTGCAAGGGTGAAGGGTGCAAGGGTGAAGGGTGCACGGGTGAAGGGTGCAAGGGCGAAGGGTGCAAGGGCGAAGGGTGCAAGGGCGAAGGGTGCAAGAGCGAAGGGTGCAAGAGCGAAGGGTGCAAGGGCGAAGGGTGCAAGGGCGAAGGGTGCAAGGGCGAAGGGTGCAAGGGCGAAGGGTGCAAGGGCGAAGGGTGTAAGGGCGAAGGGTGTAAGGGCGAAGGGTGTAAGGGTGAAGGGTGTAAGGGTGAAGGGTGTAAGGGTGAAGGGTGGAAGGGCGAAGGGTGGAAGGGCGAAGGGTGTAAGGGCGAAGGGTGTAAGGGCGAAGGGTGTAAGGGCGAAGGGTGTAACGGCGAAGGGTGCAAGGGCGAAGGGTGCAAGGGCGAAGGGTGCAAGGGCGAAGGGTGCAAGGGCGAAGGGTGCAAGGGCGAAGGGGGCAAGGGCGAAGGGTGCAAGGGCGAAGGGTGCAAGGGCGAAGGGTGCAAGGGCGTAGGGTGCAAGGGTGAAGGGTGCAAGGGTGAAGGGTGCAAGGGTGAAGGGTGCAAGGGTGAAGGGTGCAAGGGTGAAGGGTGCAAGGGTGAAGGGTGCAAGGGAGAAGGGTGCAAGGGCGAAGGGTGCAAGGGCGAAGGGTGCAAGGGCGAAGGGTGCAAGGGCGAAGGGTGCAAGGGCGAAGGGTGTAAGGGCGAAGGGTGTAAGGGCGAAGGGTGTAAGGGCGAAGGGTGTAAGGGTGAAGGGTGTAAGGGTGAAGGGTGTAAGGGTGAAGGGTGTAAGGGTGAAGGGTGTAAGGGTGAAGGGTGTAAGGGTGAAGGGTGTAAGGGTGAAGGGTGTAAGGGTGAAGGGTGTAAGGGTGAAGGGTGTAAGGGTGAAGGGTATAAGGTTGAAGGGTGCAAGGGCGAAGGGTGCAAGGGCGAAGGGTGCAAGGGCGAAGGGTGCAAGGGCGTATGGTGCAAGGGCGAAGGGTGCAAGGGCGAAGGGTGCAAGGGCGAAGGGTGCAAGGGCGAAGGGTGCAAGGGCGAAGGGTGCAAGGGCGAAGGGTGCAAGGGCGAAGGGTGCAAGGGCGAAGGGTGCAAGGGCGAAGGGTGCAAGGGCGAAGGGTGCAAGGGCGAAGGGTGCAAGGGCGAAGGGTGCAAGGGCGAAGGGTGCAAGGGCGAAGGGTGCAAGGGCGATGGGTGCAAGGGCGAAGGGTGCAAGGGCGAAGGGTGCAAGGGCGAAGGGTGCAAGGGTGAAGGGTGCAAGGGTGAAGGGTGCAAGGCTGAAGGGTGCAAGGGCGAAGGGTGCAAGGGCGAAGGGTGCAAGGGCGAAGGGTGCAAGGGCGAAGGGTGCAAGGGCGAAGGGTGCAAGAGCGAAGGGTGCAAGAGCGAAGGGTGCAAGGGCGAAGGGTGCAAGGGCGAAGGGTGCAAGGGCGAAGGGTGCAAGGGCGAAGGGTGCAAGGGCGAAGGGTGCAAGAGCGAAGGGTGCAAGGGCGAAGGGTGCAAGGGCGAAGGGTGCAAGGGCGAAGGGTGCAAGGGCGAAGGGTGCAAGGTTGAAGGGTGCAAGGTTGAAGGGTGCAAGGGTGAAGGGTGCAAGGGTGAAGGGTGCAAGGGTGAAGGGTGTAAGGGTGAAGGGTGTAAGGGTGAAGGGTGTAAGGGTGAAGGGTGTAAGGGTGAAGGGTGTAAGGGTGAAGGGTGTAAGGGTGAAGGGTGTAAGGGTGAAGGGTGTAAGGGTGAAGGGTGTAAGGTTGAAGGGTGTAAGGGTGAAGGGTGCAAGGGCGAAGGGTGCAAGGGCGAAGGGTGCAAGGGCGTATGGTGCAAGGGCGAAGGGTGCAAGGGCGAAGGGTGCAAGGGCGAAGGGTGCAAGGGCGAAGGGTGCAAGGGCGAAGGGTGCAAGGGCGAAGGGTGCAAGGGCGAAGGGTGCAAGGGCGAAGGGTGCAAGGGCGAAGGGTGCAAGGACGAAGGGTGCAAGGGCGAAGGGTGCAAGGGCGAAGGGTGCAAGGGTGAAGGGTGCAAGGGTGAAGGGTGCAAGGGTGAAGGGTGCAAGGGAGAAGGGTGCAAGGGCGAAGGGTGTAAGGGCGACGGGTGCAAGGGCGAAGGGTGTAAGGGCGAAGGGTGTAAGGTTGAAGGGTGTAAGGGTGAAGGGTGTAAGGGTGAAGGGTGTAAGGGTGAAGGGTGTAAGGGTGAAGGGTGTAAGGGTGAAGGGTGTAAGGGTGAAGGGTGTAAGGGTGAAGGGTGTAAGGGTGAAGGGTGGAAGGGTGAAGGGTGCAAGGGTGAAGGGTGCAAGGGTGAAGGGTGCAAGGGTGAAGGGTGCAAGGGTGAAGGGTGCACGGGTGAAGGGTGCAAGGGCGAAGGGTGCAAGGGCGAAGGGTGCAAGGGCGAAGGGTGCAAGAGCGAAGGGTGCAAGAGCGAAGGGTGCAAGGGCGAAGGGTGCAAGGGCGAAGGGTGCAAGGGCGAAGGGTGCAAGGGCGAAGGGTGCAAGGGCGAAGGGTGCAAGGGCGAAGGGTGCAAGGGCGAAGGGTGCAAGGGCGAAGGGTGCAAGTGCGAAGGGTGCAAGAGCGAAGGGTGCAAGAGCGAAGGGTGCAAGGGCGAAGGGTGCAAGGGCGAAGGGTGCAAGGGCGAAGGGTGCAAGGGCGAAGGGTGCAAGGGCGAAGGGTGCAAGGGCGAAGGGTGCAAGGGCGAAGGGTGCAAGGGCGAAGGGTGCAAGGGCGAAGGGTGCAAGGGCGAAGGGTGCAAGGGCGAAGGGTGCAAGGGCGAAGGGTGCAAGGTTGAAGGGTGCAAGGTTGAAGGGTGCAAGGGTGAAGGGTGCAAGGGTGAAGGGTGCAAGGGTGAAGGGTGCAAGGGTGAAGGGTGTAAGGGTGAAGGGTGTAAGGGTGAAGGGTGTAAGGGTGAAGGGTGGAAGGGTGAAGGGTGCAAGGGTGAAGGGTGCAAGGGTGAAGGGTGCAAGGGTGAAGGGTGCAAGGGTGAAGGGTGCACGGGTGAAGGGTGCAAGGGCGAAGGGTGCAAGGGCGAAGGGTGCAAGGGCGAAGGGTGCAAGAGCGAAGGGTGCAAGGTTGAAGGGTGCAAGGGTGAAGGGTGCAAGGTTGAAGGGTGCAAGGGTGAAGGGTGCAAGGGTGAAGGGTGTAAAGGTGAAGGGTGTAAGGGTGAAGGGTGGAAGGGTGAAGGGTGCAAGGGTGAAGGGTGCAAGGGTGAAGGGTGCAAGGGTGAAGGGTGCAAGGGTGAAGGGTGCACGGGTGAAGGGTGCAAGGGCGAAGGGTGCAAGGGCGAAGGGTGCAAGGGCGAAGGGTGCAAGGGCGAAGGGTGCAAGGGCGAAGGGTGCAAGGGCGAAGGGTGCAAGGGCGAAGGGTGCAAGGGTGAAGGGTGTAAGGGTGAAGGGTGTAAGGGTGAAGGGTGTAAGGGTGAAGGGTGTAAGGGTGAAGGGTGTAAGGGTGAAGGGTGGAAGGGTGAAGGGTGCAAGGGTGAAGGGTGCAAGGGTGAAGGGTGCAAGGGTGAAGGGTGCAAGGGTGAAGGGTGCAAGGGCGAAGGGTGCACGGGCGAAGGGTGCAAGGGCGAAGGGTGCAAGGGCGAAGGGTGCAAGAGCGAAGGGTGCAAGAGCGAAGGGTGCAAGGGCGAAGGGTGCAAGGGCGAAGGGTGCAAGGGCGAAGGGTGCAAGGGCGAAGGGTGCAAGGGCGAAGGGTGCAAGGGCGAAGGGTGCAAGGGCGAAGGGTGCAAGTGCGAAGGGTGCAAGAGCGAAGGGTGCAAGAGCGAAGGGTGCAAGGGCGAAGGGTGCAAGGGCGAAGGGTGCAAGGGCGAAGGGTGCAAGGGCGAAGGGTGCAAGGGCGAAGGGTGCAAGGGCGAAGGGTGCAAGGGCGAAGGGTGCAAGGGCGAAGGGTGCAAGGGCGAAGGGTGCAAGGGCGAAGGGTGCAAGGGCGAAGGGTGCAAGGGCGAAGGGTGCAAGGGCGAAGGGTGCAAGGTTGAAGGGTGCAAGGTTGAAGGGTGCAAGGTTGAAGGGTGCAAGGGTGAAGGGTGCAACGGTGAAGGGTGCAAGGGTGAAGGGTGTAAGGGTGAAGGGTGTAAGGGTGAAGGGTGTAAGGGTGAAGGGTGTAAGGGTGAAGGGTGTAAGGGTGAAGGGTGTAAGGGTGAAGGGTGTAAGGGTGAAGGGTGTAAGGGTGAAGGGTGTAAGGTTGAAGGGTGTAAGGGCGAAGGGTGCAAGGGCGAAGGGTGCAAGGGCGAAGGGTGCAAGGGCGTATGGTGCAAGGGCGAAGGGTGCAAGGGCGAAGGGTGCAAGGGCGAAGGGTGCAAGGGCGAAGGGTGCAAGGGCGAAGGGTGCAAGGGCGAAGGGTGCAAGGGCGAAGGGTGCAAGGGCGAAGGGTGCAAGGACGAAGGGTGCAAGGGCGAAGGGTGCAAGGGCGAAGGGTGCAAGGGCGAAGGGTGCAAGGGCGAAGGGTGCAAGGGCGATGGGTGCAAGGGCGAAGGGTGCAAGGGCGAAGGGTGCAAGTGCGAAGGGTGCAAGGGCGAAGGGTGCAAGGGCGAAGGGTGTAAGGTTGAAGGGTGTAAGGGTGAAGGGTGTAAGGGTGAAGGGTGTAAGGGTGAAGGGTGTAAGGGTGAAGGGTGTAAGGGTGAAGGGTGGAAGGGTGAAGGGTGCAAGGGTGAAGGGTGCAAGGGTGAAGGGTGCAAGGGTGAAGGGTGCAAGGGTGAAGGGTGCAAGGGTGAAGGGTGCACGGGTGAAGGGTGCAAGGGCGAAGGGTGCAAGGGCGAAGGGTGCAAGGGCGAAGGGTGCAAGAGCGAAGGGTGCAAGGGCGAAGGGTGCAAGGGCGAAGGGTGTAAGGGCGAAGGGTGTAAGGGCGAAGGGTGTAAGGGCGAAGGGTGTAAGGGTGAAGGGTGTAAGGGTGAAGGGTGGAAGGGCGAAGGGTGTAAGGGCGAAGGGTGTAAGGGCGAAGGGTGTAAGGGCGAAGGGTGCAAGGGCGAAGGGTGCAAGGGCGAAGGGTGCAAGGGCGAAGGGTGCAAGGGCGAAGGGTGCAAGGGCGAAGGGTGCAAGGGCGAAGGGTGCAAGGGCGAAGGGTGCAAGGGCGAAGGGTGCAAGGGCGTAGGGTGCAAGGGCGAAGGGTGCAAGGGCGAAGGGTGCAAGGGCGAAGGGTGCAAGGGCGAAGGGTGCAAGGGCGAAGGGTGCAAGGGCGAAGGGTGCAAGGGCGAAGGGTGCAAGGGCGAAGGGTGCAAGGGCGAAGGGTGCAAGGGCGAAGGGTGCAAGGGCTAAGGGTGCAAGGGCGAAGGGTGCAAGGGCGAAGGGTGCAAGGGCGAAGGGTGCAAGGGCGTAGGGTGCAAGGGCGAAGGGTGCAAGGGCGAAGGGTGCAAGGGCGAAGGGTGCAAGGGCGAAGGGTGCAAGGGCGAAGGGTGCAAGGGCGAAGGGTGCAAGGGCGAAGGGTGCAAGGGCGAAGGGTGCAAGGGCGAAGGGGGCAAGGGCGAAGGGTGCAAGGGCGAAGGGTGCAAGGGCGAAGGGTGCAAGGGCGTAGGGTGCAAGGGCGAAGGGTGCAAGGGCGAAGGGTGCAAGGGCGAAGGGTGCAAGGGCGAAGGGTGCAAGGGCGAAGGGTGCAAGGGCGAAGGGTGCAAGGGCGAAGGGTGCAAGGGCGAAGGGTGCAAGGGCGAAGGGTGCAAGGGCGAAGGGTGCAAGGGCGAAGGGTGCAAGGGCGAAGGGTGCAAGGGCGAAGGGGGCAAGGGCGAAGGGTGCAAGGGCGAAGGGTGCAAGGGCGAAGGGTGCAAGGGCGAAGGGTGCAAGGGCGAAGGGTGCAAGGGCGAAGGGGGCAAGGGCGAAGGGGGCAAGGGCGAAGGGTGCAAGGGCGAAGGGTGCAAGGGCGTAGGGTGCAAGGGCGTAGGGTGCAAGGGCGAAGGGTGCAAGGGCGAAGGGTGCAAGGGCGAAGGGTGCAAGGGCGAAGGGTGCAAGGGCGAAGGGTGCAAGGGCGAAGGGTGCAAGGGCGAAGGGTGCAAGGGCGAAGGGTGCAAGGGCGAAGGGTGTAAGGGCGAAGGGTGGAAGGGTGAAGGGTGCAAGGGTGAAGGGTGCAAGGGTGAAGGGTGCAAGGGTGAAGGGTGCAAGGGTGAAGGGTGCACGGGTGAAGGGTGCAAGGGCGAAGGGTGCAAGGGCGAAGGGTGCAAGTGCGAAGGGTGCAAGGTTGAAGGGTGCAAGGGTGAAGGGTGCAAGGTTGAAGGGTGCAAGGGTGAAGGGTGCAAGGGCGAAGGGTGCAAGGGCGTATGGTGCAAGGGCGAAGGGTGCAAGGGCGAAGGGTGCAAGGGCGAAGGGTGCAAGGGCGAAGGGTGCAAGGGCGAAGGGTGCAAGGGCGAAGGGTGCAAGGGCGAAGGGTGCAAGGGCGAAGGGTGCAAGGGCGAAGGGTGCAAGGACGAAGGGTGCAAGGGCGAAGGGTGCAAGGGCGAAGGGTGCAAGGGCGAAGGGTGCAAGGGCGAAGGGTGCAAGGGCGAAGGGTGCAAGGGCGATGGGTGCAAGGGCGAAGGGTGCAAGGGCGAAGGGTGCAAGTGCGAAGGGTGCAAGGGCGAAGGGTGTAAGGTTGAAGGGTGTAAGGGTGAAGGGTGTAAGGGTGAAGGGTGTAAGGGTGAAGGGTGTAAGGGTGAAGGGTGTAAGGGTGAAGGGTGGAAGGGTGAAGGGTGCAAGGGTGAAGGGTGCAAGGGTGAAGGGTGCAAGGGTGAAGGGTGCAAGGGTGAAGGGTGCAAGGGTGAAGGGTGCACGGGTGAAGGGTGCAAGGGCGAAGGGTGCAAGGGCGAAGGGTGCAAGGGCGAAGGGTGCAAGAGCGAAGGGTGCAAGGGCGAAGGGTGCAAGGGCGAAGGGTGTAAGGGCGAAGGGTGTAAGGGCGAAGGGTGTAAGGGTGAAGGGTGTAAGGGTGAAGGGTGGAAGGGCGAAGGGTGTAAGGGCGAAGGGTGTAAGGGCGAAGGGTGCAAGGGCGAAGGGTGCAAGGGCGAAGGGTGCAAGGGCGAAGGGTGCAAGGGCGAAGGGTGCAAGGGCGAAGGGTGCAAGGGCGAAGGGGGCAAGGGCGAAGGGTGCAAGGGCGAAGGGTGCAAGGGCGAAGGGTGCAAGGGCGTAGGGTGCAAGGGCGAAGGGTGCAAGGGCGAAGGGTGCAAGGGCGAAGGGTGCAAGGGCGAAGGGTGCAAGGGCGAAGGGTGCAAGGGCGAAGGGTGCAAGGGCGAAGGGTGCAAGGGCGAAGGGTGCAAGGGCGAAGGGTGCAAGGGCGAAGGGTGCAAGGGCTAAGGGTGCAAGGGCGAAGGGTGCAAGGGCGAAGGGTGCAAGGGCGAAGGGTGCAAGGGCGTAGGGTGCAAGGGCGAAGGGTGCAAGGGCGAAGGGTGCAAGGGCGAAGGGTGCAAGGGCGAAGGGTGCAAGGGCGAAGGGTGCAAGGGCGAAGGGTGCAAGGGCGAAGGGTGCAAGGGCGAAGGGTGCAAGGGCGAAGGGTGCAAGGTTGAAGGGTGCAATGTTGAAGGGTGCAAGGTTGAAGGGTGCAAGGGTGAAGGGTGCAAGGGTGAAGGGTGCAAGGGTGAAGGGTGCAAGGGTGAAGGGTGTAAGGGTGAAGGGTGTAAGGGTGAAGGGTGTAAGGGTGAAGGGTGTAAGGGTGAAGGGTGTAAGGGTGAAGGGTGTAAGGGTGAAGGGTGTAAGGGTGAAGGGTGTAAGGTTGAAGGGTGTAAGGGTGAAGGGTGCAAGGGCGAAGGGTGCAAGGGCGAAGGGTGCAAGGGCGTATGGTGCAAGGGCGAAGGGTGCAAGGGCGAAGGGTGCAAGGGCGAAGGGTGCAAGGGCGAAGGGTGCAAGGGCGAAGGGTGCAAGGGCGAAGGGTGCAAGGGCGAAGGGTGCAAGGGCGAAGGGTGCAAGGGCGAAGGGTGCAAGGACGAAGGGTGCAAGGGCGAAGGGTGCAAGGGCGAAGGGTGCAAGGGCGAAGGGTGCAAGGGCGAAGGGTGCAAGGGCGAAGGGTGCAAGGGCGATGGGTGCAAGGGCGAAGGGTGCAAGGGCGAAGGGTGCAAGTGCGAAGGGTGCAAGGGCGAAGGGTGCAAGGTTGAAGGGTGTAAGGGTGAAGGGTGTAAGGGTGAAGGGTGTAAGGGTGAAGGGTGTAAGGGTGAAGGGTGCAAGGGTGAAGGGTGCAAGGGTGAAGGGTGCAAGGGTGAAGGGTGCAAGGGTGAAGGGTGCACGGGTGAAGGGTGCAAGGGCGAAGGGTGCAAGGGCGAAGGGTGCAAGGGCGAAGGGTGCAAGAGCGAAGGGTGCAAGGGCGAAGGGTGCAAGGGCGAAGGGTGCAAGGGCGAAGGGTGTAAGGGCGAAGGGTGTAAGGGTGAAGGGTGTAAGGGTGAAGGGTGGAAGGGCGAAGGGTGTAAGGGCGAAGGGTGTAAGGGCGAAGGGTGTAAGGGCGAAGGGTGCAAGGGCGAAGGGTGCAAGGGCGAAGGGTGCAAGGGCGAAGGGTGCAAGGGCGAAGGGTGCAAGGGCGAAGGGGGCAAGGGCGAAGGGTGCAAGGGCGAAGGGTGCAAGGGCGAAGGGTGCAAGGGCGTAGGGTGCAAGGGCGAAGGGTGCAAGGGCGAAGGGTGCAAGGGCGAAGGGTGCAAGGGCGAAGGGTGCAAGGGCGAAGGGTGCAAGGGCGAAGGGTGCAAGGGCGAAGGGTGCAAGGGCGAAGGGTGCAAGGGCGAAGGGTGCAAGGGCGAAGGGTGCAAGGGCGAAGGGTGCAAGGGCTAAGGGTGCAAGGGCGAAGGGTGCAAGGGCGAAGGGTGCAAGGGCGAAGGGTGCAAGGGCGTAGGGTGCAAGGGCGAAGGGTGCAAGGGCGAAGGGTGCAAGGGCGAAGGGTGCAAGGGCGAAGGGTGCAAGGGCGAAGGGTGCAAGGGCGAAGGGTGCAAGGGCGAAGGGTGCAAGGGCGAAGGGTGCAAGGGCGAAGGGTGCAAGGGCGAAGGGGGCAAGGGCGAAGGGTGCAAGGGCGAAGGGTGCAAGGGCGAAGGGTGCAAGGGCGTAGGGTGCAAGGGCGAAGGGTGCAAGGGCGAAGGGTGCAAGGGCGAAGGGTGCAAGGGCGAAGGGTGCAAGGGCGAAGGGTGCAAGGGCGAAGGGTGCAAGGGCGAAGGGTGCAAGGGCGAAGGGTGCAAGGGCGAAGGGTGCAAGAGCGAAGGGTGCAAGAGCGAAGGGTGCAAGGGCGAAGGGTGCAAGGGCGAAGGGTGCAAGGGCGAAGGGTGCAAGGGCGAAGGGTGCAAGAGCGAAGGGTGCAAGGGCGAAGGGTGCAAGGGCGAAGGGTGCAAGGGCGAAGGGTGCAAGGGCGAAGGGTGCAAGGTTGAAGGGTGCAAGGGTGAAGGGTGCAAGGGTGAAGGGTGCAAGGGTGAAGGGTGCAAGGGTGAAGGGTGCAAGGGTGAAGGGTGTAAGGGTGAAGGGTGTAAGGGTGAAGGGTGTAAGGGTGAAGGGTGTAAGGGTGAAGGGTGTAAGGTTGAAGGGTGCAAGGGCGAAGGGTGCAAGGGCGAAGGGTGCAAGGGCGAAGGGTGCAAGGGCGTATGGTGCAAGGGCGAAGGGTGCAAGGGCGAAGGGTGCAAGGGCGAAGGGTGCAAGGGCGAAGGGTGCAAGGGCGAAGGGTGCAAGGGCGAAGGGTGCAAGGGCGAAGGGTGCAAGGGCGAAGGGTGCAAGGACGAAGGGTGCAAGGGCGAAGGGTGCAAGGGCGAAGGGTGCAAGGGCGAAGGGTGCAAGGGCGAAGGGTGCAAGGGCGATGGGTGCACGGGCGAAGGGTGCACGGGCGAAGGGTGCAAGGGCGAAGGGTGCAAGGGCGAAGGGTGCAAGGGCGAAGGGTGTAAAGGCGAAGGGTGTAAGGTTGAAGGGTGAAGGGTGTAAGGGTGAAGGGTGTAAGGGTGAAGGGTGTAAGGGTGAAGGGTGTAAGGGTGAAGGGTGTAAGGGTGAAGGGTGGAAGGGTGAAGGGTGCAAGGGTGAAGGGTGCAAGGGTGAAGGGTGCAAGGGTGAAGGGTGCAAGGGTGAAGGGTGCAAGGGTGAAGGGTGCAAGGGCGAAGGGTGCAAGGGCGAAGGGTGCAAGGGCGAAGGGTGCAAGGGCGAAGGGTGCAAGGGCGAAGGGTGCAAGGGCGAAGGGTGCAAGGGCGAAGGGGGCAAGGGCGAAGGGTGCAAGGGCGAAGGGTGCAAGGGCGAAGGGTGCAAGGGCGTAGGGTGCAAGGGCGAAGGGTGCAAGGGCGAAGGGTGCAAGGGCGAAGGGTGCAAGGGCGAAGGGTGCAAGGGCGAAGGGGGCAAGGGCGAAGGGTGCAAGGGCGAAGGGTGCAAGGGCGAAGGGTGCAAGGGCGTAGGGTGCAAGGGCGAAGGGTGCAAGGGCGAAGGGTGCAAGGGCGAAGGGTGCAAGGGCGAAGGGTGCAAGGGCGAAGGGTGCAAGGGCGAAGGGTGCAAGGGCGAAGGGTGCAAGGGCGAAGGGTGCAAGGGCGAAGGGTGCAAGGGCGAAGGGTGCAAGGGCGAAGGGTGCAAGG
Organism: Andrena hattorfiana; assembly: GCA_944738655.2. NCBI lineage: Eukaryota > Metazoa > Arthropoda > Insecta > Hymenoptera > Andrenidae > Andrena > Andrena hattorfiana. The sequence continues at coordinate 40,169,052 of OX122890.1, read as the reverse complement.
GCGAAGGGTGCAAGGGCGAAGGGGGCAAGGGCGAAGGGTGCAAGGGCGAAGGGTGCAAGGGCGAAGGGTGCAAGGGCGTAGGGTGCAAGGGCGAAGGGTGCAAGGGCGAAGGGTGCAAGGGCGAAGGGTGCAAGGGCGAAGGGTGCAAGGGCGAAGGGTGCAAGGGCGAAGGGTGCAAGGGCGAAGGGTGCAAGGGCGAAGGGTGCAAGGGCGAAGGGTGCAAGGGCTAAGGGTGCAAGGGCGAAGGGTGCAAGGGCGAAGGGTGCAAGGGCGAAGGGTGCAAGGGCGAAGGGTGCAAGGGCGAAGGGTGCAAGGGCGATGGGTGCAAGGGCGAAGGGTGCAAGGGCGAAGGGTGTAAGGGGGAAGGGTGTAAGGGCGAAGGGTGGAAGGGCGAAGGGTGCAAGGGCGAAGGGTGCAAGGGCGTAGGGTGCAAGGGCGAAGGGTGCAAGGGCGAAGGGTGCAAGGGCGAAGGGTGCAAGGGCGAAGGGTGCAAGGGCGAAGGGTGCAAGGGCGAAGGGTGCAAGAGCGAAGGGTGCAAGAGCGAAGGGTGCAAGGGCGAAGGGTGCAAGGGCGAAGGGTGCAAGGGCGAAGGGTGCAAGGGCGAAGGGTGCAAGAGCGAAGGGTGCAAGGGCGAAGGGTGCAAGGGCGAAGGGTGCAAGGGCGAAGGGTGCAAGGGCGAAGGGTGCAAGGTTGAAGGGTGCAAGGTTGAAGGGTGCAAGGTTGAAGGGTGCAAGGGTGAAGGGTGCAAGGGTGAAGGGTGCAAGGGTGAAGGGTGCAAGGGTGAAGGGTGGAAGGGTGAAGGGTGTAAGGGTGAAGGGTGTAAGGGTGAAGGGTGTAAGGGTGAAGGGTGTAAGGGTGAAGGGTGTAAGGGTGAAGGGTGTAAGGTTGAAGGGTGCAAGGGCGAAGGGTGCAAGGGCGAAGGGTGCAAGGGCGAAGGGTGCAAGGGCGAAGGGTGCAAGGGCGAAGGGTGCAAGGGCGAAGGGTGCAAGGGCGAAGGGTGCAAGGGCGAAGGGTGCAAGGGCTAAGGGTGCAAGGGCGAAGGGTGCAAGGGCGAAGGGTGCAAGGGCGAAGGGTGCAAGGGCGAAGGGTGCAAGGGCGAAGGGTGCAAGGGCGAAGGGTGCAAGGGCGATGGGTGCAAGGGCGAAGGGTGCAAGGGCGAAGGGTGTAAGGGCGAAGGGTGTAAGGGCGAAGGGTGGAAGGGCGAAGGGTGCAAGGGCGAAGGGTGCAAGGGCGTAGGGTGCAAGGGCGAAGGGTGCAAGGGCGAAGGGTGCAAGGGCGAAGGGTGCAAGGGCGAAGGGTGCAAGGGCGAAGGTTGCAAGGGCGAAGGGTGCAAGGGCGAAGGGTGCAAGAGCGAAGGGTGCAAGAGCGAAGGGTGCAAGGGCGAAGGGTGCAAGGGCGAAGGGTGCAAGGGCGAAGGGTGCAAGGGCGAAGGGTGCAAGGGCGAAGGGTGCAAGAGCGAAGGGTGCAAGGGCGAAGGGTGCAAGGGCGAAGGGTGCAAGGGCGAAGGGTGCAAGGGCGAAGGGTGCAAGGTTGAAGGGTGCAAGGTTGAAGGGTGCAAGGTTGAAGGGTGCAAGGGTGAAGGGTGCAAGGGTGAAGGGTGCAAGGGTGAAGGGTGCAAGGGTGAAGGGTGCAAGGGTGAAGGGTGTAAGGGTGAAGGGTGTAAGGGTGAAGGGTGTAAGGGTGAAGGGTGTAAGGGTGAAGGGTGTAAGGTTGAAGGGTGCAAGGGCGAAGGGTGCAAGGGCGAAGGGTGCAAGGGCGAAGGGTGCAAGGGCGTATGGTGCAAGGGCGAAGGGTGCAAGGGCGAAGGGTGCAAGGGCGAAGGGTGCAAGGGCGAAGGGTGCAAGGGCGAAGGGTGCAAGGGCGAAGGGTGCAAGGGCGAAGGGTGCAAGGGCGAAGGGTGCAAGGACGAAGGGTGCAAGGGCGAAGGGTGCAAGGGCGAAGGGTGCAAGGGCGAAGGGTGCAAGGGCGAAGGGTGCAAGGGCGATGGGTGCACGGGCGAAGGGTGCACGGGCGAAGGGTGCAAGGGCGAAGGGTGCAAGGGCGAAGGGTGCAAGGGCGAAGGGTGTAAAGGCGAAGGGTGTAAGGTTGAAGGGTGAAGGGTGTAAGGGTGAAGGGTGTAAGGGTGAAGGGTGTAAGGGTGAAGGGTGTAAGGGTGAAGGGTGTAAGGGTGAAGGGTGGAAGGGTGAAGGGTGCAAGGGTGAAGGGTGCAAGGGTGAAGGGTGCAAGGGTGAAGGGTGCAAGGGTGAAGGGTGCAAGGGTGAAGGGTGCAAGGGTGAAGGGTGCAAGGGTGAAGGGTGCAAGGGCGAAGGGTGCAAGGGCGAAGGGTGCAAGGGCGAAGGGTGCAAGGGCGAAGGGTGCAAGGGCGAAGGGTGCAAGGGCGAAGGGTGTAAAGGCGAAGGGTGTAAGGTTGAAGGGTGTAAGGGTGAAGGGTGTAAGGGTGAAGGGTGTAAGGGTGAAGGGTGTAAGGGTGAAGGGTGGAAGGGTGAAGGGTGCAAGGGTGAAGGGTGCAAGGGCGAAGGGTGCAAGGGCGAAGGGTGCAAGGGCGAAGGGTGCAAGGTTGAAGGGTGCAAGGTTGAAGGGTGCAAGGGTGAAGGGTGCAAGGGTGAAGGGTGCAAGGGAGAAGGGTGCAAGGGCGAAGGGTGCAAGGGCGAAGGGTGCAAGGGCGAAGGGTGCAAGGGCGAAGGGTGCAAGGGCGAAGGGTGTAAGGGCGAAGGGTGTAAGGGCGAAGGGTGTAAGGGCGAAGGGTGTAAGGGTGAAGGGTGTAAGGGTGAAAGGTGCAAGGTTGAAGGGTGCAAGGGTGAAGGGTGCAAGGGTGAAGGGTGCAAGGGTGAAGGGTGCAAGGGTGAAGGGTGCAAGGGTGAAGGGTGTAAGGGTGAAGGGTGTAAGGGTGAAGGGTGTAAGGGTGAAGGGTGTAAGGGTGAAGGGTGTAAGGGTGAAGGGTGTAAGGTTGAAGGGTGCAAGGGCGAAGGGTGCAAGGGCGAAGGGTGCAAGGGCGAAGGGTGCAAGGGCGTATGGTGCAAGGGCGAAGGGTGCAAGGGCGAAGGGTGCAAGGGCGAAGGGTGCAAGGGCGAAGGGTGCAAGGGCGAAGGGTGCAAGGGCGAAGGGTGCAAGGGCGAAGGGTGCAAGGGCGAAGGGTGCAAGGACGAAGGGTGCAAGGGCGAAGGGTGCAAGGGCGAAGGGTGCAAGGGCGAAGGGTGCAAGGGCGAAGGGTGCAAGGGCTAAGGGTGCAAGGGCGAAGGGTGCAAGGGCGAAGGGTGCAAGGGCGAAGGGTGCAAGGGCGAAGGGTGCAAGGGCGAAGGGTGCAAGGGCGATGGGTGCAAAGGCGAAGGGTGCAAGGGCGAAGGGTGCAAGGGCGAAGGGTGTAAGGGCGAAGGGTGGAAGGGCGAAGGGTGGAAGGGCGAAGGGTGCAAGGGCGAAGGGTGCAAGGGCGTAGGGTGCAAGGGCGAAGGGTGTAAGGGTGAAGGGTGGAAGGGTGAAGGGTGCAAGGGCGAAGGGTGCAAGGGCGAAGGGTGCAAGGGCGAAGGGTGCAAGGGCGAAGGGTGCAAGGGCGAAGGGGGCAAGGGCGAAGGGTGCAAGGGCGAAGGGTGCAAGGGCGAAGGGTGCAAGGGCGTAGGGTGCAAGGGCGAAGGGTGCAAGGGCGAATGGTGCAAGGGCGAAGGGTGCAAGGGCGAAGGGTGCAAGGGCGAAGGGTGCAAGGGCGAAGGGTGCAAGGGCGAAGGGTGCAAGGGCGAAGGGTGCAAGGGCGAAGGGTGCAAGGGCGAAGGGTGCAAGGGCTAAGGGTGCAAGGGCGAAGGGTGCAAGGGCGAAGGGTGCAAGGGCGAAGGGTGCAAGGGCGAAGGGTGCAAGGGCGAAGGGTGCAAGGGCGAAGGGTGCAAGGGCGATGGGTGCAAGGGCGAAGGGTGCAAGGGCGAAGGGTGCAAGGGCGAAGGGTGCAAGGGCGAAGGGTGGAAGGGCGAAGGGTGCAAGGGCGAAGGGTGCAAGGGCGTAGGGTGCAAGGGCGAAGGGTGCAAGGGCGAAGGGTGCAAGGGCGAAGGGTGCAAGGGCGAAGGGTGCAAGGGCGAAGGGTGCAAGGGCGAAGGGTGCAAGGGCGAAGGGTGCAAGAGCGAAGGGTGCAAGAGCGAAGGGTGCAAGGGCGAAGGGTGCAAGGGCGAAGGGTGCAAGGGCGAAGGGTGCAAGGGCGAAGGGTGCAAGGGCGAAGGGTGCAAGAGCGAAGGGTGCAAGGGCGAAGGGTGCAAGGGCGAAGGGTGCAAGGGCGAAGGGTGCAAGGGCGAAGGGTGCAAGGTTGAAGGGTGCAAGGTTGAAGGGTGCAAGGTTGAAGGGTGCAAGGGTGAAGGGTGCAAGGGTGAAGGGTGCAAGGGTGAAGGGTGTAAGGGTGAAGGGTGTAAGGGTGAAGGGTGTAAGGGTGAAGGGTGTAAGGGTGAAGGGTGTAAGGGTGAAGGGTGTAAGGGTGAAGGGTGTAAGGGTGAAGGGTGTAAGGTTGAAGGGTGCAAGGGCGAAGGGTGCAAGGTCGAAGGGTGCAAGGGCGAAGGGTGCAAGGGCGTATGGTGCAAGGGCGAAGGGTGCAAGGGCGAAGGGTGCAAGGGCGAAGGGTGCAAGGGCGAAGGGTGCAAGGGCGAAGGGTGCAAGGGCGAAGGGTGCAAGGGCGAAGGGTGCAAGGGCGAAGGGTGCAAGGACGAAGGGTGCAAGGGCGAAGGGTGCAAGGGCGAAGGGTGCAAGGGCGAAGGGTGCAAGGGCGAAGGGTGCAAGGGCGAAGGGTGCAAGGGCGAAGGGTGCAAGGGCGAAGGGTGCAAGGGCGAAGGGTGCAAGGGCGAAGGGTGTAAGGGTGAAGGGTGTAAGGTTGAAGGGTGTAAGGGTGAAGGGTGCAAGGGCGAAGGGTGCAAGGGCGAAGGGTGCAAGGGCGAAGGGTGCAAGGGCGAAGGGTGCAAGGGCGAAGGGTGCAAGGGCGATGGGTGCAAGGGCGAAGGGTGCAAGGGCGAAGGGTGCAAGGGCGAAGGGTGCAAGGGCGAAGGGTGCAAGGGCGAAGGGTGCAAGGGCGAAGGGTGCAAGGGCGAAGGGTGCAAGGGCGAAGGGTGCAAGGTTGAAGGGTGCATGGTTGAAGGGTGCAAGGGTGAAGGGTGCAAGGGTGAAGGGTGCAAGGGAGAAGGGTGCAAGGGCGAAGGGTGCAAGGGCGAAGGGTGCAAGGGCGAAGGGTGCAAGGGCGAAGGGTGCAAGGGCGAAGGGTGCAAGGGCGAAGGGTGTAAGGGCGAAGGGTGTAAGGGCGAAGGGTGTAAGGGCGAAGGGTGTAAGGGTGAAGGGTGTAAGGGTGAAGGGTGTAAGGGTGAAGGGTGGAAGGGCGAAGGGTGGAAGGGCGAAGGGTGTAAGGGCGAAGGGTGTAAGGGCGAAGGGTGTAAGGGCGAAGGGTGCAAGGGCGAAGGGTGCAAGGGCGAAGGGTGCAAGGGCGAAGGGTGCAAGGGCGAAGGGTGCAAGGGCGAAGGGTGCAAGGGCGAAGGGGGCAAGGGCGAAGGGTGCAAGGGCGAAGGGTGCAAGGGCGAAGGGTGCAAGGGTGAAGGGTGCAAGGGTGAAGGGTGCAAGGGTGAAGGGTGCAAGGGTGAAGGGTGCAAGGGTGAAGGGTGCAAGGGTGAAGGGTGCAAGGGAGAAGGCTGCAAGGGCGAAGGGTGCAAGGGCGAAGGGTGCAAGGGCGAAGGGTGCAAGGGCGAAGGGTGTAAGGGCGAAGGGTGTAAGGGCGAAGGGTGTAAGGGTGAAGGGTGTAAGGGTGAAGGGTGTAAGGGTGAAGGGTGGAAGGGCGAAGGGTGTAAGGGCGAAGGGTGTAAGGGCGAAGGGTGTAAGGGCGAAGGGTGTAAGGGCGAAGGGTGCAAGGGCGAAGGGTGCAAGGGCGAAGGGTGGAAGGGCGAAGGGTGCAAGGGCGAAGGGTGCAAGGGCGTAGGGTGCAAGGGCGAAGGGTGCAAGGGCGAAGGGTGCAAGGGCGTAGGGTGCAAGGGCGAAGGGTGCAAGGGCGAAGGGTGCAAGGGCGAAGGGTGCAAGGGCGAAGGGTGCAAGGGCGAAAGGTGCAAGGGCGAAGGGTGCAAGGGCGAAGGGTGCAAGGGCGAAGGGTGCAAGGGCGAAGGGTGCAAGGGCTAAGGGTGCAAGGGCGAAGGGTGCAAGGGCGAAGGGTGCAAGGGCGAAGGGTGCAAGGGCGAAGGGTGCAAGGGCGAAGGGTGCAAGGGCGAAGGGTGCAAGGGCGAAGGGTGCAAGGGCGAAGGGTGCAAGGGCGAAGGGTGCAAGGGCGATGGGTGCAAGGGCGAAGGGTGCAAGGGCGAAGGGTGCAAGGGCGTAGGGTGCAAGGGCGAAGGGTGCAAGGGCGAAGGGTGCAAGGGCGAAGGGTGCAAGGGCGAAGGGTGCAAGGGCGAAGGTTGCAAGGGCGAAGGGTGCAAGGGCGAAGGGTGCAAGAGCGAAGGGTGCAAGAGCGAAGGGTGCAAGGGCGAAGGGTGCAAGGGCGAAGGGTGCAAGGGCGAAGGGTGCAAGGGCGAAGGTTGCAAGGGCGAAGGGTGCAAGGGCGAAGGGTGCAAGAGCGAAGGGTGCAAGAGCGAAGGGTGCAAGGGCGAAGGGTGCAAGGGCGAAGGGTGCAAGGGCGAAGGGTGCAAGGGCGAAGGGTGCAAGGGCGAAGGGTGCAAGAGCGAAGGGTGCAAGGGCGAAGGGTGCAAGGGCGAAGGGTGCAAGGGCGAAGGGTGCAAGGGCGAAGGGTGCAAGGGCGAAGGGTGCAAGGTTGAAGGGTGCAAGGTTGAAGGGTGCAAGGTTGAAGGGTGCAAGGGTGAAGGGTGCAAGGGTGAAGGGTGCAAGGGTGAAGGGTGTAAGGGTGAAGGGTGTAAGGGTGAAGGGTGTAAGGGTGAAGGGTGTAAGGGTGAAGGGTGTAAGGGTGAAGGGTGTAAGGGTGAAGGGTGTAAGGGTGAAGGGTGTAAGGTTGAAGGGTGCAAGGGCGAAGGGTGCAAGGGCGAAGGGTGCAAGGGCGTATTGTGCAAGGGCGAAGGGTGCAAGGGCGAAGGGTGCAAGGGCGAAGGGTGCAAGGGCGAAGGGTGCAAGGGCGAAGGGTGCAAGGGCGAAGGGTGCAAGGGCGAAGGGTGCAAGGGCGAAGGGTGCAAGGACGAAGGGTGCAAGGGCGAAGGGTGCAAGGGCGAAGGGTGCAAGGGCGAAGGGTGCAAGGGCGAAGGGTGCAAGGGCGATGGGTGCACGGGCGAAGGGTGCAAGGGCGAAGGGTGCAAGGGCGAAGGGTGCAAGGGCGAAGGGTGTAAAGGCGAAGGGTGTAAGGTTGAAGGGTGAAGGGTGTAAGGGTGAAGGGTGTAAGGGTGAAGGGTGTAAGGGTGAAGGGTGTAAGGGTGAAGGGTGGAAGGGTGAAGGGTGCAAGGGTGAAGGGTGCAAGGGTGAAGGGTGCAAGGGTGAAGGGTGCAAGGGTGAAGGGTGTAAAGGCGAAGGGTGTAAGGTTGAAGGGTGTAAGGGTGAAGGGTGTAAGGGTGAAGGGTGCAAGGGCGAAGGGTGCCAGCGCGAAGGGTGCAAGGTTGAAGGGTGCAAGGGTGAAGGGTGCAAGGGTGAAGGGTGCAAGGGTGAATGGTGCAAGGGTGAAGGGTGCAAGTGTGAAGGGTGCAAGGTCGAAGGGTGCAAGGGCGAAGCGTGCAAGGGCGAAGGGTGCAAGGGCGAAGGGTGCAAGGGCGAAGGGTGCAAGGGCGAAGGGTGCAAGGGCGAAGGGTGCAAGGGCGAAGGGTGCAAGGGCGAAGGGTGTAAGGGCGAAGGGTGCAAGGGCGAAGGGTGCAAGGGCGAAGGGTGCAAGGGCGAAGGGTGCAAGGGCGAAGAGTGCAAGGGCGAAGGGTGCAAGGGCGAAGGGTGCAAGGGCGAAGGGTGCAAGGGCGAAGGGTGCAAGGGCGAAGGGTGTAAGGGCGAAGGGTGTAAGGGCGAAGGGTGTAAGGGCGAAGGGTGTAAGGGCGAAGGGTGTAAGGGCGAAGGGTGTAAGGGCGAAGGGTGTAAGGGCGAAGGGTGTAAGGGCGAAGGGTGTAAGGGTGAAGGGTGTAAGGGTGAAGGGTGTAAGGGTGAAGGGTGTAAGGGTAAAGGGTGCAAGGGTAAAGGGTGCAAGGGCGAAGGGTGCAAGGGCGGAGGGTGCAAGGGCGAAGGGTGCAAGGGCGAAGGGTGCAAGGGCGAATGGTGCAAGGGCGAAGGGTGCAAGGGCGAAGGGTGCAAGGGCGAAGGGTGCAAGGGCGAAGGGTGCAAGGGCGAAGGGTGCAAGGGCGAAGGGTGTAAGGGCGAAGGGTGTAAGGGCGAAGGGTGTAAGGGCGAAGGGTGTAAGGGTGAAGGGTGTAAGGGTGAAGGGTGTAAGGGTGAAGGGTGTAAGGGTGAAGGGTGTAAGGGTGAAGGGTGTAAGGGTAAAGGGTGTAAGGGTAAAGGGTGTAAGGGTAAAGGGGCAAGGGTAAAGGGCGCAAGGGCGAAGGGTGCAAAGGCGAAGGGTGCAAGGGCGAAGGGTGCAAGGGCGAAGGGTGCAAGCGCGAAGGGTGCATGGGCGAAGGGTGCAAGGGTGAAGGGTGCAAGGGTGAAGGGTGCAAGGGTGAAGGGTGCAAGGGTGAAGGGTGCAAGCGTGAAGGGTGCAAGGGTGAAGGGTGCAAGGGTGAAGGGTGTAAGGGTGAAGGGTGTAAGGGTGAAGGGTGTAAGGGTGAAGGGTGTAAGGGTGAAGGGTGTAAGGGTGAAGGGTGTAAGGGTGAAGGGTGTAAGGGTGAAGGGTGTAAGGGTGAAGGGTGTAAGGGTGAAGGGTGTAAGGGTGAAGGGTGTAAGGGTGAAGGGTGTAAGGGTGAAGGGTGTAAGGGTGAAGGGTGTAAGGGTGAAGGGTGTAAGGGTGAAGGGTGTAAGGGTGAAGGGTGTAAGGGTGAAGGGTGTAAGGGTGAAGGGTGCAAGGGCGAAGGGTGCAAGGGCGAAGGTTGCAAGGGCGAAGGGTGCAAGGGCGAAGGGTGCAAGAGCGAAGGGTGCAAGAGCGAAGGGTGCAAGGGCGAAGGGTGCAAGGGCGAAGGGTGCAAGGGCGAAGGGTGCAAGAGCGAAGGGTGCAAGAGCGAAGGGTGCAAGGGCGAAGGGTGCAAGGGTAAAGGGTGCAAGGGTAAAGGGTGCAAGGGTAAAGGGTGCAAGGCTAAAAGTTGCAGGGGTAAAGGGTGCAAGGGTAAAGGGTGCAGGGGTAAAGGGTGCAGGGGTAAAGGGTGCAAGGGTAAAGGGCGCAAGGGTGAAGGGCGCAAGGGTGCAAGGGCAAAGTGTGCAAGGGCAAAGGGTGCTAGGGCAAAGGGTGCTAGGGCAAAGGGTGCTAGGGCAAAGGGTGCAAGGGCAAAGGGTGCAAGGGCGAAGGGTGCAAGGGCGAAGGGTGTAAGGGCGAAGGGTGTAAGGGTGAAGGGTGCAAGGGCGAAGTGTGCAGGGGCAAAGGGTGCTAGGGCAAAGGGTGCTAGGGCAAAGGGTGCAAGGGCAAAGGGTGCAAGGGCGAAGGGTGCAAGGGCGAAGGGTGTAAGGGCGAAGGGTGTAAGGGTGAAGGGTGTAAGGGTGAAGGGTGTAAGGGCGAAGGGTGTAAGGGCGAAGGGTGTAAGGGCGAAGGGTGGAAGGGCGAAGGGTGCAAGGGCGAAGGGTGCAAGGGCGAAGGGTGCAAGGGCGAAGGGTGCAAGGGCGAAGGGTGCAAGGGCGAAGGGTGCAAGGGCGAAGGGTGCAAGGGCGAAGGGTGTAAGGGTGAAGGGTGTAAGGGCGAAGGTTGTAAGGGCGAAGGGTGTAAGGGCGAAGGGTGCAAGGGCGAAGGGTGCAAGGGCGAAGGGTGCAAGGGCGAAGGGTGCAAGGGCGAAGGGTGCAAGGGCGAAGGGTGCAAGGGTAAAGGGTGCAAGGTAAGGGGTGCAAGGGTAAAGGTTGCAGGGGTAAAGGGTGCAGGGGTAAAGGGTGCAAGGGCGAAGGGTGCAAGGGCGAAGGGTGCAAGGGCGAAGGGTGCAAGGGCGAAGGGTGCAAGGGCGAAGGGTGCAAGGGTAAAGGGTGCAAGGTAAGGGGTGCAAGGGTAAAGGTTGCAGGGGTAAAGGGTGCAGGGGTAAAGGGTGCAGGGGTAAAGGGTGCAGGGGTAAAGGGTGCAGGGGTAAAGGGTGCAGGGGTAAAGGGTGCAGGGGTAAAGTGTGCAAGGGCGAAGGGTGCAAGGGCGAAGGGTGCAAGGGCGAAGGGTGCAAGGGCGAAGGGTGCAAGGGCGAAGGGTGCAAGGGCGAAGGGTGAAGGGTGTAAGGGTGAAGGGTGTAAGGGTGAAGGGTGTAAGGGTGAAGGGTGTAAGGGTGAAGGGTGTAAGGGTGAAGGGTGTAAGGGTGAAGGGTGTAAGGGTGAAGGGTGTAAGGGTGAAGGGTGTAAGGGTGAAGGGTGTAAGGGTGAAGGGTGTAAGGGTGAAGGGTGTAAGGGTGAAGGGTGTAAGGGTGAAGGGTGTAAGGGTGAAGGGTGCAAGGGCGAAGGGTGTAAGGGCGAAGGGTGTAAGGGTGAAGGGTGTAAGGGTGAAGGGTGTAAGGGTGAAGGGTGTGAGGGTGAAGGGTGTAAGGGTGAAGGGTGTAAGGGTAAAGGGTGTAAGGGTAAAGGGTGTAAGGGTAAAGGGTGTAAGGGTAAAGGGGCAAGGGTAAAGGGCGCAAGGGCGAAGGGCGCAAGGGCGAAGGGTGCAAGGGCGAAGGGTGCAAGGGCGAAGGGTGTAAGGGCGAAGGGTGCAAGGGCGAAGGGTGCAAGGGCGCAAGGGTGCAAGGGCAAAGGGTGCAAGGGCAAAGGGTGCAAGGGTAAAGGGTGCAAGGGTAAAGGGTGAAGGGCGAAGGGTGAAGGGTGTAAGGGTGAAGGGTGTAGGGGTGAAGGGTGTAGGGGTGAAGGGTGTAGGGGTGAAGGGTGTAGGGGTGAAGGGTGTAGGGGTGAAGGGTGTAGGGGTGAAGGGTGTAGGGGTGAAGGGTGTAAGGGTGAAGGGTGTAAGGGTGAAGGGTGTAAGGGTGAAGCGTGTAAGGGTGAAGGGTGTAAGGGTGAAGGGTGTAAGGGTGAAGGGTGTAAGGGTGAAGGGTGAAGGGTGTAAGGGTGAAGGGTGTAAGGGTGAAGGGTGTAAGGGTGAAGGGTGTAAGGGTGAAGGGTGTAAGGGTGAAGGGTGTAAGGGTGAAGGGTGTAAGGGTGAAGGGTGTAAGGGTGAAGGGTGTAAGGGTGAAGGGTGTAAGGGTGAAGGGTGTAAGGGTGAAGGGTGTAGGGGTGAAGGGTGTAGGGGTGAAGGGTGTAGGGGTGAAGGGTGTAGGGGTGAAGGGTGTAGGGGTGAAGGGTGTACGGGTGAAGGGTGTAGGGGTGAAGGGTGTAGGGGTGAAGGGTGTAGGGGTGAAGGGTGCAAGGGCGAAGGGTGCAAGGGTAAAGGGTGCAAGGGTAAAGGGTGCAAGGGTAAAGGTTGCAGGGGTAAAGGTTGCAGGGGTAAAGGGTGCAAGGGTAAAGGGTGCAAGGGTAAAGGGTGCAAGGGTAAAGGGTGTAAGGGTAAAGGGTGTAAGGGTAAAGCGTGTAAGGGTAAAGGGGCAAGGGTAAAGGGCGCAAGGGTGAAGGGCGCAAGGGTGAAGGGCGCAAGGGTGAAGGGCGCAAGGGTGAAGGGCGCAAGGGTGCAAGGGCAAAGTGTGAAGGGCGCAAGGGTGAAGGGCGCAAGGGTGCAAGGGCAAAGTGTGCAAGGGCAAAGGGTGCAAGGGCAAAGGGTGCAAGGGCAAAGGGTGCAAGGGCAAAGGGTGCAAGGGTAAAGGGTGCAAGGGTAAAGGGTGAAGGGCGCAAGGGTGAAGGGCGCAAGGGTGCAAGGGCGCAAGGGTGCAAGGGCGCAAGGGTGCAAGGGCAAAGTGTGCAAGGGCAAAGGGTGCAAGGGCAAAGGGTGCAAGGGCGAAGGGTGCAAGGGCGAAGGGTGCAAGGGTGAAGGGTGCAAGGGTGAAGGGTGTAAGGGCGAAGGGTGTAAGGGCGAAGGGTGTAAGGGCGAAGGGTGTAAGGGTGAAGGGTGTAAGGGTGAAGGGTGTAAGGGTGAAGGGTGTAAGGGTGAAGGGTGTAAGGGTGAAGGGTGTAAGGGTGAAGGGTGTAACGGTGAAGGGTGTAAGGGTGAAGGGTGTAAGGGTGAAGGGTGTAAGGGTGAAGGGTGTAAGGGTGAAGGGTGTAAGGGTGAAGGGCGCAAGGTTGAAGGGCGCAAGGTTGAAGGGCGCAAGTGTGAAGGGCGCAAGGGTGAAGGGCGCAAGGGTGCAAGGGCAAAGTGTGCAAGGGCAAAGTGTGCAAGGGCAAAGGGTGCAAGGGCAAAGGGTGCAAGGGCAAAGGGTGCAAGGGTAAAGGTTGCAGGCGTAAAGGGTGCAGAGGTGAAGGGTGCAAGGGTAAAGGGTGCAAGGGTAAAGGGTGCAAGGGTAAAGGGTGCAAGGGTAAAGGGTGCAAGGGTAAAGGGTGCAAGGGCGAAGGGTGCAAGGGCGAAGGGTGCAAGGGCGAAGGGTGCAAGGGCGAAGGGTGCAAGGGCGAAGGGTGCAAGGGCGAAGGGTGCAAGGGCGAAGGGTGCAAGGGCGAAGGGTGCAAGGGCGAAGGGTGCAAGGGCGAAGGGTGAAGGGTGTAAGGGTGAAGGGTGTAAGGGTGAAGGGTGTAAGGGTGAAGGGTGTAAGGGTGAAGGGTGTAAGGGTGAAGGGTGTAGGGGTGAAGGGTGTAGGGGTGAAGGGTGTAGGGGTGAACGGTGTAGGGGTGAAGGGTGTAGGGGTGAAGGGTGTAGGGCGAAGGGTGCAAGGGCGAAGGGTGCAAGGGCGAAGGGTGCAAGGGCGAAGGGTGCAAGGGCGAAGGGTGCAAGGGCGAAGGGTGCAAGGGCGAAGGGTGCAAGGGCGAAGGGTGCAAGGGCGAAGGGTGCAAGGGCGAAGGGTGCAAGGGCGAATGGTGCAAGGGCGAAGGGTGCAAGGGCGAAGGGTGCAAGGGCGAAGGGTGCAAGGGCGAAGGGTGCAAGGGCGAAGGGTGCAAGGGCGAAGGGTGTAAGGGCGAAGGGTGTAAGGGTGAAGGGTGTAAGGGTGAAGGGTGTAAGGGTGAAGGGTGTGAGGGTGAAGGGTGTAAGGGTGAAGGGTGTAAGGGTAAAGGGTGTAAGGGTAAAGGGTGTAAGGGTAAAGGGTGTAAGGGTAAAGGGGCAAGGGTAAAGGGCGCAAGGGCGAAGGGCGCAAGGGCGAAGGGTGCAAGGGCGAAGGGTGCAAGGGCGAAGGGTGTAAGGGCGAAGGGTGGAAGGGCGAAGGGTGCAAGTGCGAAGGGTGCAAGGGCGAAGGGTGCAAGGGCGAAGGGTGCAAGGGCGAAGGGTGCAAGGGCGAAGGGTGCAAGGGCGAAGGGTGCAAGGGCGAAGGGTGCAAGGGCGAAGGGTGCGAGGGCGAAGGGTGCAAGGGCGAAGGGTGCAAGGGCGAAGGGTGCAAGGGCGAAGGGTGCAAGCGCGAAGGGTGCAAGGGTGAAGGGTGCAAGGGTGAAGGGTGCAAGGGTGAAGGGTGCAAGGGTGAAGGGTGCAAGGGTGAAGGGTGCAAGGGTGAAGGGTGCAAGGGTGAAGGGTGCAAGGGTGAAGGGTGCAAGGGTGAAGGGTGCAAGGGTGAAGGGTGCAAGGGTGAAGGGTGTAAGGGTGAAGGGTGTAAGGGCGAAGGGTGCAAGGGCGAAGGGTGCAAGGGTAAAGGGTGCAAGGTAAGGGGTGCAAGGGTAAAGGTTGCAGGGGTAAAGGGTGCAGGGGTAAAGGGTGCAGGGGTAAAGGGTGCAGGGGTAAAGGGTGCAGGGGTAAAGTGTGCAAGGGCGAAGGGTGCAAGGGCGAAGGGTGCAAGGGCGAAGGGTGCAAGGGCGAAGGGTGCAAGGGCGAAGGGTGCAAGGGCGAAGGGTGAAGGGTGTAAGGGTGAAGGGTGTAAGGGTGAAGGGTGTAAGGGTGAAGGGTGTAAGGGTGAAGGGTGTAAGGGTGAAGGGTGTAAGGGTGAAGGGTGTAAGGGTGAAGGGTGTAAGGGTGAAGGGTGTAAGGGTGAAGGGTGTAAGGGTGAAGGGTGTCAGGGTGAAGGGTGTAAGGGTGAAGGGTGTAAGGGTGAAGGGTGTAAGGGTGAAGGGTGTAAGGGTGAAGGGTGTAAGGGTGAAGGGTGTAAGGGTGAAGGGTTTAAGGGTGAAGGTTGTAAGGGTGAAGGGTGTAAGGGTGAAGGGTGTAAGGGTGAAGGGTGTAAGGGTGAAGGGTGTAAGGGTGAAGGGTGTAAGGGTGAAGGGTGTAAGGGTGAAGGGTGTAAGGGTGAAGGGTGTAAGGGTGAAGGGTGTAAGGGTGAAGGGTGTAAGGGTGAAGGGTGTAAGGGTGAAGGGTGTAAGGGTGAAGGGTGTAAGGGTGAAGGGTGTAAGGGTGAAGGGTGTAAGGGTGAAGGGTGTAAGGGTGAAGGGTGTAAGGGTGAAGGGTGTAAGGGTGAAGGGTGTAAGGGTGAAGGGTGTAAGGGTGAAGGGTGTAAGGGTGAAGGGTGTAAGGGTGAAGGGTGTAAGGGTGAAGGGTGTAAGGGTGAAGGGTGTAAGGGTGAAGGGTGTAAGGGTGAAGGGTGTAAGGGTGAAGGGTGTAAGGGTGAAGGGTGTAAGGGTGAAGGGTGTAAGGGTGAAGGGTGTAAGGGTGAAGGGTGTAAGGGTGAAGGGTGTAAGGGTGAAGGGTGTAAGGGTGAAGGGTGTAAGGGTGAAGGGTGTAAGGGTGAAGGGTGTAAGGGTGAAGGGTGTAAGGGTGAAGGGTGTAAGGGTGAAGGGTGTAAGGGTGAAGGGTGTAAGGGTGAAGGGTGTAAGGGTGAAGGGTGTAAGGGTGAAGGGTGTAAGGGTGAAGGGTGTAAGGGTGAAGGGTGTAAGGGTGAAGGGTGTAAGGGTGAAGGGTGTAAGGGTGAAGGGTGTAAGGGTGAAGGGTGTAAGGGTGAAGGGTGTAAGGGTGAAGGGTGTAAGGGTGAAGGGTGTAAGGGTGAAGGGTGTAAGGGTGAAGGGTGTAAGGGTGAAGGGTGTAAGGGTGAAGGGTGTAAGGGTGAAGGGTGTAAGGGTGAAGGGTGTAAGGGTGAAGGGTGTAAGGGTGAAGGGTGTAAGGGTGAAGGGTGTAAGGGTGAAGGGTGTAAGGGTGAAGGGTGTAAGGGTGAAGGGTGTAAGGGTGAAGGGTGTAAGGGTGAAGGGTGTAAGGGTGAAGGGTGTAAGGGTGAAGGGTGTAAGGGTGAAGGGTGTAAGGGTGAAGGGTGTAAGGGTGAAGGGTGTAAGGGTGAAGGGTGTAAGGGTGAAGGGTGTAAGGGTGAAGGGTGTAAGGGTGAAGGGTGTAAGGGTGAAGGGTGTAAGGGTGAAGGGTGTAAGGGTGAAGGGTGTAAGGGTGAAGGGTGTAAGGGTGAAGGGTGTAAGGGTGAAGGGTGTAAGGGTGAAGGGTGTAAGGGTGAAGGGTGTAAGGGTGAAGGGTGTAAGGGTGAAGGGTGTAAGGGTGAAGGGTGTAAGGGTGAAGGGTGTAAGGGTGAAGGGTGTAAGGGTGAAGGGTGTAAGGGTGAAGGGTGTAAGGGTGAAGGGTGTAAGGGTGAAGGGTGTAAGGGTGAAGGGTGTAAGGGTGAAGGGTGTAAGGGTGAAGGGTGTAAGGGTGAAGGGTGTAAGGGTGAAGGGTGTAAGGGTGAAGGGTGTAAGGGTGAAGGGTGTAAGGGTGAAGGGTGTAAGGGTGAAGGGTGTAAGGGTGAAGGGTGTAAGGGTGAAGGGTGTAAGGGTGAAGGGTGTAAGGGTGAAGGGTGTAAGGGTGAAGGGTGTAAGGGTGAAGGGTGTAAGGGTGAAGGGTGTAAGGGTGAAGGGTGTAAGGGTGAAGGGTGTAAGGGTGAAGGGTGTAAGGGTGAAGGGTGTAAGGGCGAAGGGTGTAAGGGCGAAGGGTGTAAGGGTGAAGGGTGTAAGGCGAAGGGAGTAAGGGCGAAGGGTGCAAGGGCGAAGGGTGTAAGGGCGAAGGGTGTAAGGGCGAAGGGTGTAGGGGTGAAGGGTGTAGGGGTGAAGGGTGTAGGGGTGAAGGGTGTAGGGGTGAAGGGTGTAGGGGTGAAGGGTGTAGGGGTGAAGGGTGTAGGGGTGAAGGGTGTAGGGGTGAAGGGTGCAAGGGCGAAGGGTGCAAGGGCGAAGGGTGCAAGGGCGAAGGGCGCAAGGGCGAAGGGCGCAAGGGTAAAGGGTGCAAGGGTAAAGGGTGCAAGGCTAAAGGTTGCAGGGGTAAAGGGTGCAGGGGTAAAGGGTGCAGGGGTAAAGGGTGTAAGGGTAAAGGGTGCAAGGGTAAAGGGTGCAAGGGTAAAGGGTGCAAGGGCGAAGGGTGCAAGGGCGAAGGGTGCAAGGGCGAAGGGTGTAGGGGTGAAGGATGTAGGGGTGAAGGGTGTAGGGGTGAAGGGTGTAGGGGTGAAGGGTGTTGGGGTGAAGGGTGTAGGGGTGAAGGGTGTAGGGGTGAAGGGTGTAGGGATGAAGGGTGTAGGGGTGAAGGGTGTAAGGGTGAAGGGTGTAAGGGTGAAGGGTGTAAGGGTGAAGGGTGTAAGGGTGAAGGGTGTAAGGGTGAAGGGTGTAAGGGTGAAGGGTGTAAGGGTGAAGGGTGTAAGGGTGAAGGGTGTAAGGGTGAAGGGTGTAAGGGTGAAGGGTGTAAGGGCGAAGGGTGCAAGGGCGAAGGGTGCAAGGGCGAAGGGTGCAAGGGCGTAGGGTGCAAGGGCGAAGGGTGCAAGGGCGAAGGGTGCAAGGGCGAAGGGTGCAAGGGCGAAGGGTGCAAGGGCGAAGGGTGCAAGGGCGAAGGGTGTAAGGGCGAAGGGTGTAAGGGCGAAGGGTGTAAGGGTGAAGGGTGTAAGGGTGAAGGGTGTAAGGGTGAAGGGTGTAAGGGTGAAGGGTGTAAGGGTGAAGGGTGTAAGGGTGAAGGGTGTAAGGGTGAAGGGTGTAAGGGTGAAGGGTGTAAGGGTGAAGGGTGTAAGGGTGAAGGGTGTAAGGGTGAAGGGTGTAAGGGTGAAGGGTGTAAGGGTGAAGGGTGTAAGGGTGAAGGGTGTAAGGGTGAAGGGTGTAAGGGTGAAGGGTGTAAGGGTGAAGGGTGTAAGGGTGAAGGGTGTAAGGGTGAAGGGTGTAAGGGTGAAGGGTGTAAGGGTGAAGGGTGTAAGGGTGAAGGGTGTAAGGGTGAAGGGTGTAAGGGTGAAGGGTGTAAGGGTGAAGGGTGTAAGGGTGAAGGGTGCAAGGGTAAAGGGTGCAAGGGTAAAGGGTGCAAGGGCGAAGGGTGCAAGGGCGAAGGGTGCAAGGGCGAAGGGTGCAAGGGCGAAGGGTGCAAGGGCGAAGGGTGCAAGGGCGAAGGGTGCAAGGGCGAAGGGTGCAAGGGCGAAGGGTGCAAGGGCGAAGGGTGCAAGGGCGAAGGGTGAAGGGTGTAAGGGTGAAGGGTGTAAGGGTGAAGGGTGTAAGGGTGAAGGGTGTAAGGGTGAAGGGTGTAGGGGTGAAGGGTGTAGGGGTGAAGGGTGTAGGGGTGAAGGGTGTAGGGGTGAAGGGTGTAGGGGTGAAGGGTGTAGGGCGAAGGGTGCAAGGGCGAAGGGTGCAAGGGCGAAGGGTGCAAGGGCGAAGGGTGCAAGGGCGAAGGGTGCAAGGGTGAAGGGTGTAAGGGTGAAGGGTGTAAGGGCGAAGGGTGCAAGGGCGAAGGGTGCAAGGGTAAAGGGTGCAAGGTAAGGGGTGCAAGGGTAAAGGTTGCAGGGGTAAAGGGTGCAGGGGTAAAGGGTGCAGGGGTAAAGGGTGCAGGGGTAAAGGGTGCAGGGGTAAAGTGTGCAAGGGCGAAGGGTGCAAGGGCGAAGGGTGCAAGGGCGAAGGGTGCAAGGGCGAAGGGTGCAAGGGCGAAGGGTGAAGGGTGTAAGGGTGAAGGGTGTAAGGGTGAAGGGTGTAAGGGTGAAGGGTGTAAGGGTGAAGGGTGTAAGGGTGAAGGGTGTAAGGGTGAAGGGTGTAAGGGTGAAGGGTGTAAGGGTGAAGGGTGTAAGGGTGAAGGGTGTCAGGGTGAAGGGTGTAAGGGTGAAGGGTGTAAGGGTGAAGGGTGTAAGGGTGAAGGGTGTAAGGGTGAAGGGTGTAAGGGTGAAGGGTGTAAGGGTGAAGGGTTTAAGGGTGAAGGTTGTAAGGGTGAAGGGTGTAAGGGTGAAGGGTGTAAGGGTGAAGGGTGTAAGGGTGAAGGGTGTAAGGGTGAAGGGTGTAAGGGTGAAGGGTGTAAGGGTGAAGGGTGTAAGGGTGAAGGGTGTAAGGGTGAAGGGTGTAAGGGTGAAGGGTGTAAGGGTGAAGGGTGTAAGGGTGAAGGGTGTAAGGGTGAAGGGTGTAAGGGTGAAGGGTGTAAGGGTGAAGGGTGTAAGGGTGAAGGGTGTAAGGGTGAAGGGTGTAAGGGTGAAGGGTGTAAGGGTGAAGGGTGTAAGGGTGAAGGGTGTAAGGGTGAAGGGTGTAAGGGTGAAGGGTGTAAGGGTGAAGGGTGTAAGGGTGAAGGGTGTAAGGGTGAAGGGTGTAAGGGTGAAGGGTGTAAGGGTGAAGGGTGTAAGGGTGAAGGGTGTAAGGGTGAAGGGTGTAAGGGTGAAGGGTGTAAGGGTGAAGGGTGTAAGGGTGAAGGGTGTAAGGGTGAAGGGTGTAAGGGTGAAGGGTGTAAGGGTGAAGGGTGTAAGGGTGAAGGGTGTAAGGGTGAAGGGTGTAAGGGTGAAGGGTGTAAGGGTGAAGGGTGTAAGGGTGAAGGGTGTAAGGGTGAAGGGTGTAAGGGTGAAGGGTGTAAGGGTGAAGGGTGTAAGGGTGAAGGGTGTAAGGGTGAAGGGTGTAAGGGTGAAGGGTGTAAGGGTGAAGGGTGTAAGGGTGAAGGGTGTAAGGGTGAAGGGTGTAAGGGTGAAGGGTGTAAGGGTGAAGGGTGTAAGGGTGAAGGGTGTAAGGGTGAAGGGTGTAAGGGTGAAGGGTGTAAGGGTGAAGGGTGTAAGGGTGAAGGGTGTAAGGGCGAAGGGTGTAAGGGCGAAGGGTGTAAGGGTGAAGGGTGTAAGGGTGAAGGGTGTAAGGGTGAAGGGTGTAAGGGTAAAGGGTGCAAGGGTAAAGGGTGCAAGGGCGAAGGGTGCAAGGGCGGAGGGTGCAAGGGCGAAGGGTGCAAGGGCGAAGGGTGCAAGGGCGAATGGTGCAAGGGCGAAGGGTGCAAGGGCGAAGGGTGCAAGGGCGAAGGGTGCAAGGGCGAAGGGTGCAAGGGCGAAGGGTGCAAGGGCGAAGGGTGTAAGGGCGAAGGGTGTAAGGGCGAAGGGTGTAAGGGCGAAGGGTGTAAGGGTGAAGGGTGTAAGGGTGAAGGGTGTAAGGGTGAAGGGTGTAAGGGTGAAGGGTGTAAGGGTGAAGGGTGTAAGGGTAAAGGGTGTAAGGGTAAAGGGTGTAAGGGTAAAGGGGCAAGGGTAAAGGGCGCAAGGGCGAAGGGTGCAAAGGCGAAGGGTGCAAGGGCGAAGGGTGCAAGGGCGAAGGGTGCAAGCGCGAAGGGTGCATGGGCGAAGGGTGCAAGGGTGAAGGGTGCAAGGGTGAAGGGTGCAAGGGTGAAGGGTGCAAGGGTGAAGGGTGCAAGCGTGAAGGGTGCAAGGGTGAAGGGTGCAAGGGTGAAGGGTGTAAGGGTGAAGGGTGTAAGGGTGAAGGGTGTAAGGGTGAAGGGTGTAAGGGTGAAGGGTGTAAGGGTGAAGGGTGTAAGGGTGAAGGGTGTAAGGGTGAAGGGTGTAAGGGTGAAGGGTGTAAGGGTGAAGGGTGTAAGGGTGAAGGGTGTAAGGGTGAAGGGTGTAAGGGTGAAGGGTGTAAGGGTGAAGGGTGTAAGGGTGAAGGGTGTAAGGGTGAAGGGTGTAAGGGTGAAGGGTGTAAGGGTGAAGGGTGTAAGGGTGAAGGGTGCAAGGGCGAAGGGTGCAAGGGCGAAGGTTGCAAGGGCGAAGGGTGCAAGGGCGAAGGGTGCAAGAGCGAAGGGTGCAAGAGCGAAGGGTGCAAGGGCGAAGGGTGCAAGGGCGAAGGGTGCAAGGGCGAAGGGTGCAAGGGCGAAGGGTGCAAGGGCGAAGGGTGCAAGGGCGAAGGGTGCAAGGTTGAAGGGTGCAAGGTTGAAGGGTGCAAGGGTGAAGGGTGCAAGGGTGAAGGGTGCAAGGGTGAAGGGTGTAAGGGTGAAGGGTGTAAGGGTGAAGGGTGTAAGGGTGAAGGGTGTAAGGGTGAAGGGTGTAAGGGTGAAGGGTGTAAGGGTGAAGGGTGTAAGGGTGAAGGGTGTAAGATTGAAGGGTGCAAGGGCGAAGGGTGCAAGGGCGAAGGGTGCAAGGGCGTATGGTGCAAGGGCGAAGGGTGCAAGGGCGAAGGGTGCAAGGGCGAAGGGTGCAAGGGCGAAGGGTGCAAGGGCGAAGGGTGTAAGGGTGAAGGGTGTAAGGGTGAAGGGTGTAAGGGTGAAGGGTGTAAGGGTGAAGGGTGCAAGGGCGAAGGGTGCAAGGGCGAAGGGTGCAAGGGCGAAGGGCGCAAGGGCGAAGGGTGCAAGGGTAAAGGGTGCAAGGGTAAAGGGTGCAAGGGTAAAGGGTGCAAGGCTAAAAGTTGCAGGGGTAAAGGGTGCAAGGGTAAAGGGTGCAGGGGTAAAGGGTGCAGGGGTAAAGGGTGCAAGGGTAAAGGGCGCAAGGGTGAAGGGCGCAAGGGTGCAAGGGCAAAGTGTGCAAGGGCAAAGGGTGCTAGGGCAAAGGGTGCTAGGGCAAAGGGTGCTAGGGCAAAGGGTGCAAGGGCAAAGGGTGCAAGGGCGAAGGGTGCAAGGGCGAAGGGTGTAAGGGCGAAGGGTGTAAGGGTGAAGGGTGCAAGGGCGAAGTGTGCAGGGGCAAAGGGTGCTAGGGCAAAGGGTGCTAGGGCAAAGGGTGCAAGGGCAAAGGGTGCAAGGGCGAAGGGTGCAAGGGCGAAGGGTGTAAGGGCGAAGGGTGTAAGGGTGAAGGGTGTAAGGGTGAAGGGTGTAAGGGCGAAGGGTGTAAGGGCGAAGGGTGTAAGGGCGAAGGGTGGAAGGGCGAAGGGTGCAAGGGCGAAGGGTGCAAGGGCGAAGGGTGCAAGGGCGAAGGGTGCAAGGGCGAAGGGTGCAAGGGCGAAGGGTGCAAGGGCGAAGGGTGCAAGGGCGAAGGGTGTAAGGGTGAAGGGTGTAAGGGCGAAGGTTGTAAGGGCGAAGGGTGTAAGGGCGAAGGGTGCAAGGGCGAAGGGTGCAAGGGCGAAGGGTGCAAGGGCGAAGGGTGCAAGGGCGAAGGGTGCAAGGGCGAAGGGTGCAAGGGTAAAGGGTGCAAGGTAAGGGGTGCAAGGGTAAAGGTTGCAGGGGTAAAGGGTGCAGGGGTAAAGGGTGCAAGGGCGAAGGGTGCAAGGGCGAAGGGTGCAAGGGCGAAGGGTGCAAGGGCGAAGGGTGCAAGGGCGAAGGGTGCAAGGGTAAAGGGTGCAAGGTAAGGGGTGCAAGGGTAAAGGTTGCAGGGGTAAAGGGTGCAGGGGTAAAGGGTGCAGGGGTAAAGGGTGCAGGGGTAAAGGGTGCAGGGGTAAAGGGTGCAGGGGTAAAGGGTGCAGGGGTAAAGTGTGCAAGGGCGAAGGGTGCAAGGGCGAAGGGTGCAAGGGCGAAGGGTGCAAGGGCGAAGGGTGCAAGGGCGAAGGGTGCAAGGGCGAAGGGTGAAGGGTGTAAGGGTGAAGGGTGTAAGGGTGAAGGGTGTAAGGGTGAAGGGTGTAAGGGTGAAGGGTGTAAGGGTGAAGGGTGTAAGGGTGAAGGGTGTAAGGGTGAAGGGTGTAAGGGTGAAGGGTGTAAGGGTGAAGGGTGTAAGGGTGAAGGGTGTAAGGGTGAAGGGTGTAAGGGTGAAGGGTGTAAGGGTGAAGGGTGTAAGGGTGAAGGGTGCAAGGGCGAAGGGTGTAAGGGCGAAGGGTGTAAGGGTGAAGGGTGTAAGGGTGAAGGGTGTAAGGGTGAAGGGTGTGAGGGTGAAGGGTGTAAGGGTGAAGGGTGTAAGGGTAAAGGGTGTAAGGGTAAAGGGTGTAAGGGTAAAGGGTGTAAGGGTAAAGGGGCAAGGGTAAAGGGCGCAAGGGCGAAGGGCGCAAGGGCGAAGGGTGCAAGGGCGAAGGGTGCAAGGGCGAAGGGTGTAAGGGCGAAGGGTGCAAGGGCGAAGGGTGCAAGGGCGCAAGGGTGCAAGGGCAAAGGGTGCAAGGGCAAAGGGTGCAAGGGTAAAGGGTGCAAGGGTAAAGGGTGAAGGGCGAAGGGTGAAGGGTGTAAGGGTGAAGGGTGTAGGGGTGAAGGGTGTAGGGGTGAAGGGTGTAGGGGTGAAGGGTGTAGGGGTGAAGGGTGTAGGGGTGAAGGGTGTAGGGGTGAAGGGTGTAGGGGTGAAGGGTGTAAGGGTGAAGGGTGTAAGGGTGAAGGGTGTAAGGGTGAAGCGTGTAAGGGTGAAGGGTGTAAGGGTGAAGGGTGTAAGGGTGAAGGGTGTAAGGGTGAAGGGTGAAGGGTGTAAGGGTGAAGGGTGTAAGGGTGAAGGGTGTAAGGGTGAAGGGTGTAAGGGTGAAGGGTGTAAGGGTGAAGGGTGTAAGGGTGAAGGGTGTAAGGGTGAAGGGTGTAAGGGTGAAGGGTGTAAGGGTGAAGGGTGTAAGGGTGAAGGGTGTAAGGGTGAAGGGTGTAGGGGTGAAGGGTGTAGGGGTGAAGGGTGTAGGGGTGAAGGGTGTAGGGGTGAAGGGTGTAGGGGTGAAGGGTGTACGGGTGAAGGGTGTAGGGGTGAAGGGTGTAGGGGTGAAGGGTGTAGGGGTGAAGGGTGCAAGGGCGAAGGGTGCAAGGGTAAAGGGTGCAAGGGTAAAGGGTGCAAGGGTAAAGGTTGCAGGGGTAAAGGTTGCAGGGGTAAAGGGTGCAAGGGTAAAGGGTGCAAGGGTAAAGGGTGCAAGGGTAAAGGGTGTAAGGGTAAAGGGTGTAAGGGTAAAGCGTGTAAGGGTAAAGGGGCAAGGGTAAAGGGCGCAAGGGTGAAGGGCGCAAGGGTGAAGGGCGCAAGGGTGAAGGGCGCAAGGGTGAAGGGCGCAAGGGTGCAAGGGCAAAGTGTGAAGGGCGCAAGGGTGAAGGGCGCAAGGGTGCAAGGGCAAAGTGTGCAAGGGCAAAGGGTGCAAGGGCAAAGGGTGCAAGGGCAAAGGGTGCAAGGGCAAAGGGTGCAAGGGTAAAGGGTGCAAGGGTAAAGGGTGAAGGGCGCAAGGGTGAAGGGCGCAAGGGTGCAAGGGCGCAAGGGTGCAAGGGCGCAA
The DNA here is from genome assembly GCA_944738655.2 of Andrena hattorfiana. Taxonomy (NCBI): domain Eukaryota; kingdom Metazoa; phylum Arthropoda; class Insecta; order Hymenoptera; family Andrenidae; genus Andrena; species Andrena hattorfiana. The sequence continues at coordinate 40,145,895 of OX122890.1, read as the reverse complement.
GGGTGCAAGGGCAAAGTGTGCAAGGGCAAAGGGTGCAAGGGCAAAGGGTGCAAGGGCGAAGGGTGCAAGGGCGAAGGGTGCAAGGGTGAAGGGTGCAAGGGTGAAGGGTGTAAGGGCGAAGGGTGTAAGGGCGAAGGGTGTAAGGGCGAAGGGTGTAAGGGTGAAGGGTGTAAGGGTGAAGGGTGTAAGGGTGAAGGGTGTAAGGGTGAAGGGTGTAAGGGTGAAGGGTGTAAGGGTGAAGGGTGTAACGGTGAAGGGTGTAAGGGTGAAGGGTGTAAGGGTGAAGGGTGTAAGGGTGAAGGGTGTAAGGGTGAAGGGTGTAAGGGTGAAGGGCGCAAGGTTGAAGGGCGCAAGGTTGAAGGGCGCAAGTGTGAAGGGCGCAAGGGTGAAGGGCGCAAGGGTGCAAGGGCAAAGTGTGCAAGGGCAAAGTGTGCAAGGGCAAAGGGTGCAAGGGCAAAGGGTGCAAGGGCAAAGGGTGCAAGGGTAAAGGTTGCAGGCGTAAAGGGTGCAGAGGTGAAGGGTGCAAGGGTAAAGGGTGCAAGGGTAAAGGGTGCAAGGGTAAAGGGTGCAAGGGTAAAGGGTGCAAGGGTAAAGGGTGCAAGGGCGAAGGGTGCAAGGGCGAAGGGTGCAAGGGCGAAGGGTGCAAGGGCGAAGGGTGCAAGGGCGAAGGGTGCAAGGGCGAAGGGTGCAAGGGCGAAGGGTGCAAGGGCGAAGGGTGCAAGGGCGAAGGGTGCAAGGGCGAAGGGTGAAGGGTGTAAGGGTGAAGGGTGTAAGGGTGAAGGGTGTAAGGGTGAAGGGTGTAAGGGTGAAGGGTGTAAGGGTGAAGGGTGTAGGGGTGAAGGGTGTAGGGGTGAAGGGTGTAGGGGTGAACGGTGTAGGGGTGAAGGGTGTAGGGGTGAAGGGTGTAGGGCGAAGGGTGCAAGGGCGAAGGGTGCAAGGGCGAAGGGTGCAAGGGCGAAGGGTGCAAGGGCGAAGGGTGCAAGGGCGAAGGGTGCAAGGGCGAAGGGTGCAAGGGCGAAGGGTGCAAGGGCGAAGGGTGCAAGGGCGAAGGGTGCAAGGGCGAATGGTGCAAGGGCGAAGGGTGCAAGGGCGAAGGGTGCAAGGGCGAAGGGTGCAAGGGCGAAGGGTGCAAGGGCGAAGGGTGCAAGGGCGAAGGGTGTAAGGGCGAAGGGTGTAAGGGTGAAGGGTGTAAGGGTGAAGGGTGTAAGGGTGAAGGGTGTGAGGGTGAAGGGTGTAAGGGTGAAGGGTGTAAGGGTAAAGGGTGTAAGGGTAAAGGGTGTAAGGGTAAAGGGTGTAAGGGTAAAGGGGCAAGGGTAAAGGGCGCAAGGGCGAAGGGCGCAAGGGCGAAGGGTGCAAGGGCGAAGGGTGCAAGGGCGAAGGGTGTAAGGGCGAAGGGTGGAAGGGCGAAGGGTGCAAGTGCGAAGGGTGCAAGGGCGAAGGGTGCAAGGGCGAAGGGTGCAAGGGCGAAGGGTGCAAGGGCGAAGGGTGCAAGGGCGAAGGGTGCAAGGGCGAAGGGTGCAAGGGCGAAGGGTGCGAGGGCGAAGGGTGCAAGGGCGAAGGGTGCAAGGGCGAAGGGTGCAAGGGCGAAGGGTGCAAGCGCGAAGGGTGCAAGGGTGAAGGGTGCAAGGGTGAAGGGTGCAAGGGTGAAGGGTGCAAGGGTGAAGGGTGCAAGGGTGAAGGGTGCAAGGGTGAAGGGTGCAAGGGTGAAGGGTGCAAGGGTGAAGGGTGCAAGGGTGAAGGGTGCAAGGGTGAAGGGTGCAAGGGTGAAGGGTGTAAGGGTGAAGGGTGTAAGGGCGAAGGGTGCAAGGGCGAAGGGTGCAAGGGTAAAGGGTGCAAGGTAAGGGGTGCAAGGGTAAAGGTTGCAGGGGTAAAGGGTGCAGGGGTAAAGGGTGCAGGGGTAAAGGGTGCAGGGGTAAAGGGTGCAGGGGTAAAGTGTGCAAGGGCGAAGGGTGCAAGGGCGAAGGGTGCAAGGGCGAAGGGTGCAAGGGCGAAGGGTGCAAGGGCGAAGGGTGCAAGGGCGAAGGGTGAAGGGTGTAAGGGTGAAGGGTGTAAGGGTGAAGGGTGTAAGGGTGAAGGGTGTAAGGGTGAAGGGTGTAAGGGTGAAGGGTGTAAGGGTGAAGGGTGTAAGGGTGAAGGGTGTAAGGGTGAAGGGTGTAAGGGTGAAGGGTGTAAGGGTGAAGGGTGTCAGGGTGAAGGGTGTAAGGGTGAAGGGTGTAAGGGTGAAGGGTGTAAGGGTGAAGGGTGTAAGGGTGAAGGGTGTAAGGGTGAAGGGTGTAAGGGTGAAGGGTTTAAGGGTGAAGGTTGTAAGGGTGAAGGGTGTAAGGGTGAAGGGTGTAAGGGTGAAGGGTGTAAGGGTGAAGGGTGTAAGGGTGAAGGGTGTAAGGGTGAAGGGTGTAAGGGTGAAGGGTGTAAGGGTGAAGGGTGTAAGGGTGAAGGGTGTAAGGGTGAAGGGTGTAAGGGTGAAGGGTGTAAGGGTGAAGGGTGTAAGGGTGAAGGGTGTAAGGGTGAAGGGTGTAAGGGTGAAGGGTGTAAGGGTGAAGGGTGTAAGGGTGAAGGGTGTAAGGGTGAAGGGTGTAAGGGTGAAGGGTGTAAGGGTGAAGGGTGTAAGGGTGAAGGGTGTAAGGGTGAAGGGTGTAAGGGTGAAGGGTGTAAGGGTGAAGGGTGTAAGGGTGAAGGGTGTAAGGGTGAAGGGTGTAAGGGTGAAGGGTGTAAGGGTGAAGGGTGTAAGGGTGAAGGGTGTAAGGGTGAAGGGTGTAAGGGTGAAGGGTGTAAGGGTGAAGGGTGTAAGGGTGAAGGGTGTAAGGGTGAAGGGTGTAAGGGTGAAGGGTGTAAGGGTGAAGGGTGTAAGGGTGAAGGGTGTAAGGGTGAAGGGTGTAAGGGTGAAGGGTGTAAGGGTGAAGGGTGTAAGGGTGAAGGGTGTAAGGGTGAAGGGTGTAAGGGTGAAGGGTGTAAGGGTGAAGGGTGTAAGGGTGAAGGGTGTAAGGGTGAAGGGTGTAAGGGTGAAGGGTGTAAGGGTGAAGGGTGTAAGGGTGAAGGGTGTAAGGGTGAAGGGTGTAAGGGTGAAGGGTGTAAGGGTGAAGGGTGTAAGGGTGAAGGGTGTAAGGGTGAAGGGTGTAAGGGTGAAGGGTGTAAGGGTGAAGGGTGTAAGGGTGAAGGGTGTAAGGGTGAAGGGTGTAAGGGTGAAGGGTGTAAGGGTGAAGGGTGTAAGGGTGAAGGGTGTAAGGGTGAAGGGTGTAAGGGTGAAGGGTGTAAGGGTGAAGGGTGTAAGGGTGAAGGGTGTAAGGGTGAAGGGTGTAAGGGTGAAGGGTGTAAGGGTGAAGGGTGTAAGGGTGAAGGGTGTAAGGGTGAAGGGTGTAAGGGTGAAGGGTGTAAGGGTGAAGGGTGTAAGGGTGAAGGGTGTAAGGGTGAAGGGTGTAAGGGTGAAGGGTGTAAGGGTGAAGGGTGTAAGGGTGAAGGGTGTAAGGGTGAAGGGTGTAAGGGTGAAGGGTGTAAGGGTGAAGGGTGTAAGGGTGAAGGGTGTAAGGGTGAAGGGTGTAAGGGTGAAGGGTGTAAGGGTGAAGGGTGTAAGGGTGAAGGGTGTAAGGGTGAAGGGTGTAAGGGTGAAGGGTGTAAGGGTGAAGGGTGTAAGGGTGAAGGGTGTAAGGGTGAAGGGTGTAAGGGTGAAGGGTGTAAGGGTGAAGGGTGTAAGGGTGAAGGGTGTAAGGGTGAAGGGTGTAAGGGTGAAGGGTGTAAGGGTGAAGGGTGTAAGGGTGAAGGGTGTAAGGGTGAAGGGTGTAAGGGTGAAGGGTGTAAGGGTGAAGGGTGTAAGGGTGAAGGGTGTAAGGGTGAAGGGTGTAAGGGTGAAGGGTGTAAGGGTGAAGGGTGTAAGGGTGAAGGGTGTAAGGGTGAAGGGTGTAAGGGTGAAGGGTGTAAGGGTGAAGGGTGTAAGGGTGAAGGGTGTAAGGGTGAAGGGTGTAAGGGTGAAGGGTGTAAGGGTGAAGGGTGTAAGGGTGAAGGGTGTAAGGGTGAAGGGTGTAAGGGTGAAGGGTGTAAGGGTGAAGGGTGTAAGGGCGAAGGGTGTAAGGGCGAAGGGTGTAAGGGTGAAGGGTGTAAGGCGAAGGGAGTAAGGGCGAAGGGTGCAAGGGCGAAGGGTGTAAGGGCGAAGGGTGTAAGGGCGAAGGGTGTAGGGGTGAAGGGTGTAGGGGTGAAGGGTGTAGGGGTGAAGGGTGTAGGGGTGAAGGGTGTAGGGGTGAAGGGTGTAGGGGTGAAGGGTGTAGGGGTGAAGGGTGTAGGGGTGAAGGGTGCAAGGGCGAAGGGTGCAAGGGCGAAGGGTGCAAGGGCGAAGGGCGCAAGGGCGAAGGGCGCAAGGGTAAAGGGTGCAAGGGTAAAGGGTGCAAGGCTAAAGGTTGCAGGGGTAAAGGGTGCAGGGGTAAAGGGTGCAGGGGTAAAGGGTGTAAGGGTAAAGGGTGCAAGGGTAAAGGGTGCAAGGGTAAAGGGTGCAAGGGCGAAGGGTGCAAGGGCGAAGGGTGCAAGGGCGAAGGGTGTAGGGGTGAAGGATGTAGGGGTGAAGGGTGTAGGGGTGAAGGGTGTAGGGGTGAAGGGTGTTGGGGTGAAGGGTGTAGGGGTGAAGGGTGTAGGGGTGAAGGGTGTAGGGATGAAGGGTGTAGGGGTGAAGGGTGTAAGGGTGAAGGGTGTAAGGGTGAAGGGTGTAAGGGTGAAGGGTGTAAGGGTGAAGGGTGTAAGGGTGAAGGGTGTAAGGGTGAAGGGTGTAAGGGTGAAGGGTGTAAGGGTGAAGGGTGTAAGGGTGAAGGGTGTAAGGGTGAAGGGTGTAAGGGCGAAGGGTGCAAGGGCGAAGGGTGCAAGGGCGAAGGGTGCAAGGGCGTAGGGTGCAAGGGCGAAGGGTGCAAGGGCGAAGGGTGCAAGGGCGAAGGGTGCAAGGGCGAAGGGTGCAAGGGCGAAGGGTGCAAGGGCGAAGGGTGTAAGGGCGAAGGGTGTAAGGGCGAAGGGTGTAAGGGTGAAGGGTGTAAGGGTGAAGGGTGTAAGGGTGAAGGGTGTAAGGGTGAAGGGTGTAAGGGTGAAGGGTGTAAGGGTGAAGGGTGTAAGGGTGAAGGGTGTAAGGGTGAAGGGTGTAAGGGTGAAGGGTGTAAGGGTGAAGGGTGTAAGGGTGAAGGGTGTAAGGGTGAAGGGTGTAAGGGTGAAGGGTGTAAGGGTGAAGGGTGTAAGGGTGAAGGGTGTAAGGGTGAAGGGTGTAAGGGTGAAGGGTGTAAGGGTGAAGGGTGTAAGGGTGAAGGGTGTAAGGGTGAAGGGTGTAAGGGTGAAGGGTGTAAGGGTGAAGGGTGTAAGGGTGAAGGGTGTAAGGGTGAAGGGTGTAAGGGTGAAGGGTGTAAGGGTGAAGGGTGCAAGGGTAAAGGGTGCAAGGGTAAAGGGTGCAAGGGCGAAGGGTGCAAGGGCGAAGGGTGCAAGGGCGAAGGGTGCAAGGGCGAAGGGTGCAAGGGCGAAGGGTGCAAGGGCGAAGGGTGCAAGGGCGAAGGGTGCAAGGGCGAAGGGTGCAAGGGCGAAGGGTGCAAGGGCGAAGGGTGAAGGGTGTAAGGGTGAAGGGTGTAAGGGTGAAGGGTGTAAGGGTGAAGGGTGTAAGGGTGAAGGGTGTAGGGGTGAAGGGTGTAGGGGTGAAGGGTGTAGGGGTGAAGGGTGTAGGGGTGAAGGGTGTAGGGGTGAAGGGTGTAGGGCGAAGGGTGCAAGGGCGAAGGGTGCAAGGGCGAAGGGTGCAAGGGCGAAGGGTGCAAGGGCGAAGGGTGCAAGGGTGAAGGGTGTAAGGGTGAAGGGTGTAAGGGCGAAGGGTGCAAGGGCGAAGGGTGCAAGGGTAAAGGGTGCAAGGTAAGGGGTGCAAGGGTAAAGGTTGCAGGGGTAAAGGGTGCAGGGGTAAAGGGTGCAGGGGTAAAGGGTGCAGGGGTAAAGGGTGCAGGGGTAAAGTGTGCAAGGGCGAAGGGTGCAAGGGCGAAGGGTGCAAGGGCGAAGGGTGCAAGGGCGAAGGGTGCAAGGGCGAAGGGTGAAGGGTGTAAGGGTGAAGGGTGTAAGGGTGAAGGGTGTAAGGGTGAAGGGTGTAAGGGTGAAGGGTGTAAGGGTGAAGGGTGTAAGGGTGAAGGGTGTAAGGGTGAAGGGTGTAAGGGTGAAGGGTGTAAGGGTGAAGGGTGTCAGGGTGAAGGGTGTAAGGGTGAAGGGTGTAAGGGTGAAGGGTGTAAGGGTGAAGGGTGTAAGGGTGAAGGGTGTAAGGGTGAAGGGTGTAAGGGTGAAGGGTTTAAGGGTGAAGGTTGTAAGGGTGAAGGGTGTAAGGGTGAAGGGTGTAAGGGTGAAGGGTGTAAGGGTGAAGGGTGTAAGGGTGAAGGGTGTAAGGGTGAAGGGTGTAAGGGTGAAGGGTGTAAGGGTGAAGGGTGTAAGGGTGAAGGGTGTAAGGGTGAAGGGTGTAAGGGTGAAGGGTGTAAGGGTGAAGGGTGTAAGGGTGAAGGGTGTAAGGGTGAAGGGTGTAAGGGTGAAGGGTGTAAGGGTGAAGGGTGTAAGGGTGAAGGGTGTAAGGGTGAAGGGTGTAAGGGTGAAGGGTGTAAGGGTGAAGGGTGTAAGGGTGAAGGGTGTAAGGGTGAAGGGTGTAAGGGTGAAGGGTGTAAGGGTGAAGGGTGTAAGGGTGAAGGGTGTAAGGGTGAAGGGTGTAAGGGTGAAGGGTGTAAGGGTGAAGGGTGTAAGGGTGAAGGGTGTAAGGGTGAAGGGTGTAAGGGTGAAGGGTGTAAGGGTGAAGGGTGTAAGGGTGAAGGGTGTAAGGGTGAAGGGTGTAAGGGTGAAGGGTGTAAGGGTGAAGGGTGTAAGGGTGAAGGGTGTAAGGGTGAAGGGTGTAAGGGTGAAGGGTGTAAGGGTGAAGGGTGTAAGGGTGAAGGGTGTAAGGGTGAAGGGTGTAAGGGTGAAGGGTGTAAGGGTGAAGGGTGTAAGGGTGAAGGGTGTAAGGGTGAAGGGTGTAAGGGTGAAGGGTGTAAGGGTGAAGGGTGTAAGGGTGAAGGGTGTAAGGGTGAAGGGTGTAAGGGTGAAGGGTGTAAGGGTGAAGGGTGTAAGGGTGAAGGGTGTAAGGGTGAAGGGTGTAAGGGTGAAGGGTGTAAGGGTGAAGGGTGTAAGGGTGAAGGGTGTAAGGGTGAAGGGTGTAAGGGTGAAGGGTGTAAGGGTGAAGGGTGTAAGGGTGAAGGGTGTAAGGGTGAAGGGTGTAAGGGTGAAGGGTGTAAGGGTGAAGGGTGTAAGGGTGAAGGGTGTAAGGGTGAAGGGTGTAAGGGTGAAGGGTGTAAGGGTGAAGGGTGTAAGGGTGAAGGGTGTAAGGGTGAAGGGTGTAAGGGTGAAGGGTGTAAGGGTGAAGGGTGTAAGGGTGAAGGGTGTAAGGGTGAAGGGTGTAAGGGTGAAGGGTGTAAGGGTGAAGGGTGTAAGGGTGAAGGGTGTAAGGGTGAAGGGTGTAAGGGTGAAGGGTGTAAGGGTGAAGGGTGTAAGGGTGAAGGGTGTAAGGGTGAAGGGTGTAAGGGTGAAGGGTGTAAGGGTGAAGGGTGTAAGGGTGAAGGGTGTAAGGGTGAAGGGTGTAAGGGTGAAGGGTGTAAGGGTGAAGGGTGTAAGGGTGAAGGGTGTAAGGGTGAAGGGTGTAAGGGTGAAGGGTGTAAGGGCGAAGGGTGTAAGGGCGAAGGGTGTAAGGGCGAAGGGTGTAAGGGTGAAGGGTGTAAGGCGAAGGGAGTAAGGGCGAAGGGTGCAAGGGCGAAGGGTGTAAGGGCGAAGGGTGTAGGGGTGAAGGGTGTAGGGGTGAAGGGTGTAGGGGTGAAGGGTGTAGGGGTGAAGGGTGTAGGGGTGAAGGGTGTAGGGGTGAAGGGTGTAGGGGTGAAGGGTGTAGGGGTGAAGGGTGTAGGGGTGAAGGGTGCAAGGGCGAAGGGTGCAAGGGCGAAGGGTGCAAGGGCGAAGGGCGCAAGGGCGAAGGGCGCAAGGGTAAAGGGTGCAAGGGTAAAGGGTGCAAGGCTAAAGGTTGCAGGGGTAAAGGGTGCAGGGGTAAAGGGTGCAGGGGTAAAGGGTGTAAGGGTAAAGGGTGCAAGGGTAAAGGGTGCAAGGGTAAAGGGTGCAAGGGCGAAGGGTGCAAGGGCGAAGGGTGCAAGGGCGAAGGGTGTAGGGGTGAAGGGTGTAGGGGTGAAGGGTGTAGGGGTGAAGGGTGTAGGGGTGAAGGGTGTTGGGGTGAAGGGTGTAGGGGTGAAGGGTGTAGGGGTGAAGGGTGTAGGGGTGAAGGGTGTAGGGATGAAGGGTGTAGGGGTGAAGGGTGTAAGGGTGAAGGGTGTAAGGGTGAAGGGTGTAAGGGTGAAGGGTGTAAGGGTGAAGGGTGTAAGGGTGAAGGGTGTAAGGGTGAAGGGTGTAAGGGTGAAGGGTGTAAGGGTGAAGGGTGTAAGGGTGAAGGGTGTAAGGGTGAAGGGTGTAAGGGCGAAGGGTGCAAGGGCGAAGGGTGCAAGGGCGAAGGGTGCAAGGGCGTAGGGTGCAAGGGCGAAGGGTGCAAGGGCGAAGGGTGCAAGGGCGAAGGGTGCAAGGGCGAAGGGTGCAAGGGCGAAGGGTGCAAGGGCGAAGGGTGTAAGGGCGAAGGGTGTAAGGGTGAAGGGTGTAAGGGTGAAGGGTGTAAGGGTGAAGGGTGTAAGGGTGAAGGGTGTAAGGGTGAAGGGTGTAAGGGTGAAGGGTGTAAGGGTGAAGGGTGTAAGGGTGAAGGGTGTAAGGGTGAAGGGTGTAAGGGTGAAGGGTGTAAGGGTGAAGGGTGTAAGGGTGAAGGGTGTAAGGGTGAAGGGTGTAAGGGTGAAGGGTGTAAGGGTGAAGGGTGTAAGGGTGAAGGGTGTAAGGGTGAAGGGTGTAAGGGTGAAGGGTGTAAGGGTGAAGGGTGTAAGGGTGAAGGGTGTAAGGGTGAAGGGTGTAAGGGTGAAGGGTGTAAGGGTGAAGGGTGTAAGGGTGAAGGGTGTAAGGGTGAAGGGTGTAAGGGTGAAGGGTGTAAGGGTGAAGGGTGTAAGGGTGAAGGGTGTAAGGGTGAAGGGTGTAAGGGTGAAGGGTGTAAGGGTGAAGGGTGTAAGGGTGAAGGGTGTAAGGGTGAAGGGTGTAAGGGTGAAGCGTGTAAGGGTGAAGGGTGTAAGGGTGAAGGGTGTAAGGGTGAAGGGTGAAGGGTGTAAGGGTGAAGGGTGTAAGGGTGAAGGGTGTAAGGGTGAAGGGTGTAGGGGTGAAGGGTGTAGGGGTGAAGGGTGTAGGGGTGAAGGGTGTAGGGTTGAAGGGTGTAGGGGCGAAGGGTGTAGGGGCGAAGGGTGTAGGGGCGAAGGGTGCAAGGGCGAAGGGTGCAAGGGCGAAGGGTGCAAGGGCGAAGGGTGCAAGGGCGAAGGGTGCAAGGGCGAAGGGTGCAAGGGCAAAGGGTGCAAGGTAAGGGGTGCAAGGTAAGGGGTGCAAGGGTAAAGGTTGCAGGGGTAAAGGGTGCAGGGGTAAAGGGTGCAGGGGTAAAGGGTGCAAGGGTAAAGGGTGCAAGGATAAAGGGTGAAGGGCGCAAGGGTGAAGGGCGCAAGGGTGCAAGGGCGCAAGGGTGCAAGGGCGAAGGGTGTAAGGGCGAAGGGTGTAAGGGCGAAGGGTGTAAGGGCGAAGGGTGGAAGGGGGAAGGGTGCAAGGGCGAAGGGTGCAAGGGCGAAGGGTGCAAGGGCGAAGGGTGCAAGGGCGAAGGGTGCAAGGGCGAAGGGTGCAAGGGCGAAGGGTGCAAGGGCGAAGGGTGCAAGGGCGAAGGGTGCAAGGGCGAAGGGTGCAAGGGCGAAGGGTGCAAGGGCGAAGGGTGCAAGGGCGAAGGGTGCAAGGGCGAAGGGTGCAAGGGCGAAGGGTGCAAGGGCGAAGGGTGTAAGGGTGAAGGGTGTAAGGGTGAAGGGTGTAAGGGTGAAGGGTGTAAGGGTGAAGGGTGTAAGGGTGAAGGGTGTAAGGGTGAAGGGTGTAAGGGTGAAGGGTGTAAGGGTGAAGGGTGTAAGGGTGAAGGGTGTAAGGGTGAAGGGTGTAAGGGTGAAGGGTGTAAGAGTGAAGGGTGTAAGGGTGAAGGGTGTAAGGGTGAAGGGTGTAAGGGTGAAGGGTGTAAGGGTGAAGGGTGTAAGGGTGAAGGGTGTAAGGGTGAAGGGTGTAAGGGTGAAGGGTGTAAGGGTGAAGGGTGTATGGGTGAAGGGTGTAAGGGTGAAGGGTGTAAGGGTGAAGGGTGTAAGTGTGAAGGGTGTAAGGGTGAAGGGTGTAAGGGTGAAGGGTGTAAGGGTGAAGGGTGTAAGGGTGAAGGGTGTAAGGGTGAAGGGTGTAAGGGTGAAGGGTGTAAGGGTGAAGGGTGTAAGGGTGAAGGGTGTAAGGGTGAAGGGCGCAAGGGTGAAGGGCGCAAGGGTGAAGGGCGCAAGGGTGCAAGGGCGCAAGGGTGCAAGGGCAAAGTGTGCAAGGGCAAAGGGTGCAAGGGCAAAGGGTGCAAGGGTAAAGGTTGCAAGGGTAAAGGTTGCAGGGGTAAAGGTTGCAGGCGTAAAGGGTGCAAGGGTAAAGGGTGCAAGGGTAAAGGGTGCAAGGGTAAAGGGTGCAAGGGTGAAGGGTGTAAGGGTGAAGGGTGTAAGGGTGAAGGGTGTAAGGGTGAAGGGTGTAAGGGTGAAGGGTGTAAGGGTGAAGGGTGTAAGGGTGAAGGGTGTAAGGGTGAAGGGTGTAAGGGTGAAGGGTGTAAGGGTGAAGGGTGTAAGGGTGAAGGGTGTAAGGGTGAAGGGTGTAAGGGTGAAGGGTGTAAGGGTGAAGGGTGTAAGGGTGAAGGGTGTAAGGGTGAAGGGTGTAAGGGTGAAGGGTGTAAGGGTGAAGGGTGTAAGGGTGAAGGGTGTAAGGGTGAAGGGTGTAAGGGTGAAGGGTGTAAGGGTGAAGGGTGTAAGGGTGAAGGGTGTAAGGGCGAAGGGTGCAAGGGCGAAGGGTGCAAGGGCGAAGGGTGCAAGGGCGTAGGGTGCAAGGGCGAAGGGTGCAAGGGTGAAGGGTGTAAGGGTGAAGGGTGTAAGGGTGAAGGGTGTAAGGGTGAAGGGTGTAAGGGTGAAGGGTGTAAGGGTGAAGGGTGTAAGGGTGAAGGGTGTAAGGGTGAAGGGTGTAAGGGTGAAGGGTGTAAGGGTGAAGGGTGTAAGGGTGAAGCGTGTAAGGGTGAAGGGTGTAAGGGTGAAGGGTGTAAGGGTGAAGGGTGAAGGGTGTAAGGGTGAAGGGTGTAAGGGTGAAGGGTGTAAGGGTGAAGGGTGTAAGGGTGAAGGGTGTAAGGGTGAAGGGTGTAAGGGTGAAGGGTGTAAGGGTGAAGGGTGTAAGGGTGAAGGGTGTAAGGGTGAAGGGTGTAAGGGTGAAGGGTGTAAGGGTGAAGGGTGTAAGGGTGAAGGGTGTAAGGGTGAAGGGTGTAAGGGTGAAGGGTGTAAGGGTGAAGGGTGTAAGGGTGAAGCGTGTAAGGGTGAAGGGTGTAAGGGTGAAGGGTGTAAGGGTGAAGGGTGAAGGGTGTAAGGGTGAAGGGTGTAAGGGTGAAGGGTGTAAGGGTGAAGGGTGTAGGGGTGAAGGGTGTAGGGGTGAAGGGTGTAGGGGTGAAGGGTGTAGGGTTGAAGGGTGTAGGGGCGAAGGGTGTAGGGGCGAAGGGTGCAAGGGCGAAGGGTGCAAGGGCGAAGGGTGCAAGGGCGAAGGGTGCAAGGGCGAAGGGTGCAAGGGCGAAGGGTGCAAGGGCAAAGGGTGCAAGGTAAGGGGTGCAAGGGTAAAGGTTGCAGGGGTAAAGGGTGCAGGGGTAAAGGGTGCAGGGGTAAAGGGTGCAGGGGTAAAGGGTGCAGGGGTAAAGGGTGCAAGGGTAAAGGGTGCAAGGGTAAAGGGTGCAAGGGCGAAGGGTGCAAGGGCGAAGGGTGCAAGGGCGAAGGGTGCAAGGGCGAAGGGTGCAAGGGCGAAGGGTGCAAGGACGAAGGGTGCAAGGGTGTAAGGGTGAAGGGTGCAGGGGTGAAGGGTGTAGGGGTGAAGGGTGTAGGGGTGAAGGGTGTAGGGGTGAAGGGTGTAGGGGTGAAGGGTGTAGGGGTGAAGGGTGTAGGGGTGAAGGGTGTAGGGGTGAAGGGTGTAGGGGTGAAGGGTGTAGGGGTGAAGGGTGCAAGGGCGAAGGGTGCAAGGGCGAAGGGTGCAAGGGCGAAGGGTGCAAGGGCGAAGGGTGCAAGGGCGAAGGGTGCAAGGGCAAAGGGTGCAAGGTAAGGGGTGCAAGGGTAAAGGTTGCAGGGGTAAAGGGTGCAGGGGTAAAGGGTGCAGGGGTAAAGGGTGCAGGGGTAAAGGGTGCAGGGGTAAAGGGTGCAAGGGTAAAGGGTGCAAGGGTAAAGGGTGCAAGGGCGAAGGGTGCAAGGGCGAAGGGTGCAAGGGCGAAGGGTGCAAGGGCGAAGGGTGCAAGGACGAAGGGTGCAAGGGTGTAAGGGTGAAGGGTGCAGGGGTGAAGGGTGTAGGGGTGAAGGGTGTAGGGGTGAAGGGTGTAGGGGTGAAGGGTGTAGGGGTGAAGGGTGTAGGGGTGAAGGGTGTAAGGGTGAAGGGTGTAAGGGTGAAGGGTGTAAGGGTGAAGGGTGTAAGGGTGAAGGGTGTAAGGGTGAAGGGTGTAAGGGTGAAGGGTGTAAGGGTGAAGGGTGTAAGGGTGAAGGGTGTAAGGGTGAAGGGTGTAAGGGTGAAGGGTGTAAGGGTGAAGGGTGTAAGGGTGAAGGGTGTAAGGGTGAAGGGTGTAAGGGTGAAGGGTGTAAGGGTGAAGGGTGTAAGGGTGAAGGGTGTAAGGGTGAAGGGTGTAAGGGTGAAGGGTGTAAGGGTGAAGGGTGTAAGGGTGAAGGGTGTAAGGGTGAAGGGTGTAAGGGTGAAGGGTGTATGGGTGAAGGGTGTAAGGGTGAAGGGTGTAAGGGTGCAAGGGCGAAGGGCGCAAGGGCGAAGGGCGCAAGGGCGAAGGGTGCCAGGGTAAAGGGTGCAAGGCTAAAGGTTGCAAGGCTAAAGGGTGCAGGGGTAAAGGGTGCAGGGGTAAAGGGTGTAAGGGTAAAGGGTGCAAGGGTAAAGGGTGCAAGGGTAAAGGGTGCAAGGGTAAAGGGTGCAAGGGCGAAGGGTGCAAGGGCGAAGGGTGCAAGGGTGAAGGGTGCAAGGGTAAAGGCTGCAAGGGTAAAGGTTGCAGGGGTAAAGGTTGCAGGGGTAAAGGGTGCAAGGGTAAAGGGTGCAAGGGTAAACGGTGTAAGGGTAAAGGGTGTAAGGGTAAAGGGGCAAGGGTAAAGGGCGCAAGGGTGAAGGGAGCAAGGGTGAAGGGCGCAAGGGTGAAGGGCGCAAGGGTGAAGGGCGCAAGGGCGAAGGGTGAAGGGTGTAAGGGTGAAGGGTGTAAGGGTGAAGGGTGTAAGGGTGAAGGGTGTAGGGGTGAAGGGTGTAGGGGTGAAGGGTGTAGGGGTGAAGGTTGTAGGGGTGAAGGGTGTAGGGGTGAAGGGTGTAGGGGTGAAGGGTGTAGGGATGAAGGGTGTAGGGGCGAAGGGTGTAGGGGCGAAGGGTGCAAGGGCGAAGGGTGCAAGGGCGAAGGGTGCAAGGGCGAAGGGTGCAAGGGCGAAGGGTGTAAGGGCGAAGGGTGTAAGGGTGAAGGGTGTAAGGGTGAAGGGTGTTGGGGTGAAGGGTGTAGGGGTGAAGGGTGTAGGGGTGAAGGGTGTAGGGATGAAGGGTGTAGGGGTGAAGGGTGTAAGGGTGAAGGGTGTAAGGGTGAAGGGTGTAAGGGTGAAGGGTGTAAGGGTGAAGGGTGTAAGGGTGAAGGGTGTAAGGGTGAAGGGTGTAAGGGTGAAGGGTGTAAGGGTGAAGGGTGTAAGGGTGAAGGGTGTAAGGGTGAAGGGTGTAAGGGTGAAGGGTGTAAGGGTGAAGGGTGTAAGGGTGAAGGGTGTAAGGGTGAAGGGTGTAAGGGTGAAGGGTGTAAGGGTGAAGGGTGTAAGGGTGAAGGGTGTAAGGGTGAAGGGTGTAAGGGTGAAGGGTGTAAGGGTGAAGGGTGTAAGGGTGAAGGGTGTAAGGGTGAAGGGTGTAAGGGTGAAGGGTGTAAGGGTGAAGGGTGTAAGGGTGAAGGGTGTAAGGGCGAAGGGTGTAAGGGCGAAGGGTGTAAGGGTGAAGGGTGTAAGGCGAAGGGAGTAAGGGTGAAGGGTGTAAGGGTGAAGGGTGTAAGGGTGAAGGGTGTAAGGGTGAAGGGTGTAAGGGTGAAGGGTGTAAGGGTGAAGGGTGTAAGGGTGAAGGGTGTAAGGGTGAAGGGTGTAAGGGTGAAGGGTGTAAGGGTGAAGGGTGTAAGGGTGAAGGGTGTAAGGGTGAAGGGTGTAAGGGTGAAGGGTGTAAGGGTGAAGGGTGTAAGGGTGAAGGGTGTAAGGGTGAAGCGTGTAAGGGTGAAGGGTGTAAGGGTGAAGGGTGTAAGGGTGAAGGGTGAAGGGTGTAAGGGTGAAGGGTGTAAGGGTGAAGGGTGTAAGGGTGAAGGGTGTAGGGGTGAAGGGTGTAGGGGTGAAGGGTGTAGGGGTGAAGGGTGTAGGGTTGAAGGGTGTAGGGGCGAAGGGTGTAGGGGCGAAGGGTGTAGGGGCGAAGGGTGCAAGGGCGAAGGGTGCAAGGGCGAAGGGTGCAAGGGCGAAGGGTGCAAGGGCGAAGGGTGCAAGGGCGAAGGGTGCAAGGGCAAAGGGTGCAAGGTAAGGGGTGCAAGGTAAGGGGTGCAAGGGTAAAGGTTGCAGGGGTAAAGGGTGCAGGGGTAAAGGGTGCAGGGGTAAAGGGTGCAAGGGTAAAGGGTGCAAGGATAAAGGGTGAAGGGCGCAAGGGTGAAGGGCGCAAGGGTGCAAGGGCGCAAGGGTGCAAGGGCGAAGGGTGTAAGGGCGAAGGGTGTAAGGGCGAAGGGTGTAAGGGCGAAGGGTGGAAGGGGGAAGGGTGCAAGGGCGAAGGGTGCAAGGGCGAAGGGTGCAAGGGCGAAGGGTGCAAGGGCGAAGGGTGCAAGGGCGAAGGGTGCAAGGGCGAAGGGTGCAAGGGCGAAGGGTGCAAGGGCGAAGGGTGCAAGGGCGAAGGGTGCAAGGGCGAAGAGTGCAAGGGCGAAGGGTGCAAGGGCGAAGGGTGCAAGGGCGAAGGGTGCAAGGGCGAAGGGTGCAAGGGCGAAGGGTGCAAGGGCGAAGGGTGCAAGGGCGAAGGGTGTAAGGGTGAAGGGTGTAAGGGTGAAGGGTGTAAGGGTGAAGGGTGTAAGGGTGAAGGGTGTAAGGGTGAAGGGTGTAAGGGTGAAGGGTGTAAGGGTGAAGGGTGTAAGGGTGAAGGGTGTAAGGGTGAAGGGTGTAAGGGTGAAGGGTGTAAGGGTGAAGGGTGTAAGGGTGAAGGGTGTAAGGGTGAAGGGTGTAAGGGTGAAGGGTGTAAGGGTGAAGGGTGTAAGGGTGAAGGGTGTAAGGGTGAAGGGTGTAAGGGTGAAGGGTGTAAGGGTGAAGGGTGTAAGGGTGAAGGGTGTAAGGGTGAAGGGTGTAAGGGTGAAGGGTGTAAGGGTGAAGGGTGTAAGGGTGAAGGGTGTAAGGGTGAAGGGTGTAAGGGTGAAGGGTGTAAGGGTGAAGGGTGTAAGGGTGAAGGGTGTAAGGGTGAAGGGTGTAAGGGTGAAGGGTGTAAGGGTGAAGGGTGTAAGGGTGAAGGGTGTAAGGGTGAAGGGTGTAAGGGTGAAGGGTGTAAGGGTGAAGGGTGTAAGGGTGAAGGGTGTAAGGGTGAAGGGTGTAAGGGTGAAGGGTGTAAGGGTGAAGGGTGTAAGGGTGAAGGGTGTAAGGGTGAAGGGTGTAAGGGTGAAGGGTGTAAGGGTGAAGGGTGTAAGGGTGAAGGGTGTAAGGGTGAAGGGTGTAAGGGTGAAGGGTGTAAGGGTGAAGGGTGTAAGGGTGAAGGGTGTAAGGGTGAAGGGTGTAAGGGTGAAGGGTGTAAGGGTGAAGGGTGTAAGGGTGAAGGGTGTAAGGGTGAAGGGTGTAAGGGTGAAGGGTGTAAGGGTGAAGGGTGTAAGGGTGAAGGGTGTAAGGGCGAAGGGTGTAAGGGCGAAGGGTGTAAGGGTGAAGGGTGTAAGGCGAAGGGAGTAAGGGCGAAGGGTGCAAGGGCGAAGGGTGTAAGGGCGAAGGGTGTAAGGGCGAAGGGTGTAGGGGTGAAGGGTGTAGGGGTGAAGGGTGTAGGGGTGAAGGGTGTAGGGGTGAAGGGTGTAGGGGTGAAGGGTGTAGGGGTGAAGGGTGTAGGGGTGAAGGGTGTAGGGGTGAAGGGTGCAAGGGCGAAGGGTGCAAGGGCGAAGGGTGCAAGGGCGAAGGGCGCAAGGGCGAAGGGCGCAAGGGTAAAGGGTGCAAGGGTAAAGGGTGCAAGGCTAAAGGTTGCAGGGGTAAAGGGTGCAGGGGTAAAGGGTGCAGGGGTAAAGGGTGTAAGGGTAAAGGGTGCAAGGGTAAAGGGTGCAAGGGTAAAGGGTGCAAGGGCGAAGGGTGCAAGGGCGAAGGGTGCAAGGGCGAAGGGTGTAGGGGTGAAGGGTGTAGGGGTGAAGGGTGTAGGGGTGAAGGGTGTAGGGGTGAAGGGTGTTGGGGTGAAGGGTGTAGGGGTGAAGGGTGTAGGGGTGAAGGGTGTAGGGATGAAGGGTGTAGGGGTGAAGGGTGTAAGGGTGAAGGGTGTAAGGGTGAAGGGTGTAAGGGTGAAGGGTGTAAGGGTGAAGGGTGTAAGGGTGAAGGGTGTAAGGGTGAAGGGTGTAAGGGTGAAGGGTGTAAGGGTGAAGGGTGTAAGGGTGAAGGGTGTAAGGGTGAAGGGTGTAAGGGCGAAGGGTGCAAGGGCGAAGGGTGCAAGGGCGAAGGGTGCAAGGGCGTAGGGTGCAAGGGCGAAGGGTGCAAGGGCGAAGGGTGCAAGGGCGAAGGGTGCAAGGGCGAAGGGTGCAAGGGCGAAGGGTGTAAGGGCGAAGGGTGTAAGGGTGAAGGGTGTAAGGGTGAAGGGTGTAAGGGTGAAGGGTGTAAGGGTGAAGGGTGTAAGGGTGAAGGGTGTAAGGGTGAAGGGTGTAAGGGTGAAGGGTGTAAGGGTGAAGGGTGTAAGGGTGAAGGGTGTAAGGGTGAAGGGTGTAAGGGTGAAGGGTGTAAGGGTGAAGGGTGTAAGGGTGAAGGGTGTAAGGGTGAAGGGTGTAAGGGTGAAGGGTGTAAGGGTGAAGGGTGTAAGGGTGAAGGGTGTAAGGGTGAAGGGTGTAAGGGTGAAGGGTGTAAGGGTGAAGGGTGTAAGGGTGAAGGGTGTAAGGGTGAAGGGTGTAAGGGTGAAGGGTGTAAGGGTGAAGGGTGTAAGGGTGAAGGGTGTAAGGGTGAAGGGTGTAAGGGTGAAGGGTGTAAGGGTGAAGGGTGTAAGGGTGAAGGGTGTAAGGGTGAAGGGTGTAAGGGTGAAGGGTGTAAGGGTGAAGGGTGTAAGGGTGAAGGGTGTAAGGGTGAAGCGTGTAAGGGTGAAGGGTGTAAGGGTGAAGGGTGTAAGGGTGAAGGGTGAAGGGTGTAAGGGTGAAGGGTGTAAGGGTGAAGGGTGTAAGGGTGAAGGGTGTAGGGGTGAAGGGTGTAGGGGTGAAGGGTGTAGGGGTGAAGGGTGTAGGGTTGAAGGGTGTAGGGGCGAAGGGTGTAGGGGCGAAGGGTGCAAGGGCGAAGGGTGCAAGGGCGAAGGGTGCAAGGGCGAAGGGTGCAAGGGCGAAGGGTGCAAGGGCGAAGGGTGCAAGGGCAAAGGGTGCAAGGTAAGGGGTGCAAGGTAAGGGGTGCAAGGGTAAAGGTTGCAGGGGTAAAGGGTGCAGGGGTAAAGGGTGCAAGGGTAAAGGGTGCAAGGATAAAGGGTGAAGGGCGCAAGGGTGAAGGGCGCAAGGGTGCAAGGGCGCAAGGGTGCAAGGGCGAAGGGTGTAAGGGCGAAGGGTGTAAGGGCGAAGGGTGTAAGGGCGAAGGGTGGAAGGGGGAAGGGTGCAAGGGCGAAGGGTGCAAGGGCGAAGGGTGCAAGGGCGAAGGGTGCAAGGGCGAAGGGTGCAAGGGCGAAGGGTGCAAGGGCGAAGGGTGCAAGGGCGAAGGGTGCAAGGGCGAAGGGTGCAAGGGCGAAGGGTGCAAGGGCGAAGAGTGCAAGGGCGAAGGGTGCAAGGGCGAAGGGTGCAAGGGCGAAGGGTGCAAGGGCGAAGGGTGCAAGGGCGAAGGGTGCAAGGGCGAAGGGTGCAAGGGTGAAGGGTGTAAGGGTGAAGGGTGTAAGGGTGAAGGGTGTAAGGGTGAAGGGTGTAAGGGTGAAGGGTGTAAGGGTGAAGGGTGTAAGGGTGAAGGGTGTAAGGGTGAAGGGTGTAAGGGTGAAGGGTGTAAGGGTGAAGGGTGTAAGGGTGAAGGGTGTAAGGGTGAAGGGTGTAAGGGTGAAGGGTGTAAGGGTGAAGGGTGTAAGGGTGAAGGGTGTAAGGGTGAAGGGTGTAAGGG
Organism: Andrena hattorfiana; assembly: GCA_944738655.2. Taxonomy (NCBI): domain Eukaryota; kingdom Metazoa; phylum Arthropoda; class Insecta; order Hymenoptera; family Andrenidae; genus Andrena; species Andrena hattorfiana. Next base: position 40,127,473 of record OX122890.1, on the reverse strand, counting down.
TGAAGGGTGTAAGGGTGAAGGGTGTAAGGGTGAAGGGTGTAAGGGTGAAGGGTGTAAGGGTGAAGGGTGTAAGGGTGAAGGGTGTAAGAGTGAAGGGTGTAAGGGTGAAGGGTGTAAGGGTGAAGGGTGTAAGGGTGAAGGGTGTAAGGGTGAAGGGTGTAAGGGTGAAGGGTGTAAGGGTGAAGGGTGTAAGGGTGAAGGGTGTAAGGGTGAAGGGTGTAAGGGTGAAGGGTGTATGGGTGAAGGGTGTAAGGGTGAAGGGTGTAAGGGTGAAGGGTGTAAGGGTGAAGGGTGTAAGGGTGAAGGGTGTAAGGGTGAAGGGTGTAAGGGTGAAGGGTGTAAGGGTGAAGGGTGTAAGGGTGAAGGGTGTAAGGGTGAAGGGTGTAAGGGTGAAGGGTGTAAGGGTGAAGGGTGTAAGGGTGAAGGGTGTAAGGGTGAAGGGTGTAAGGGTGAAGGGTGTAAGGGTGAAGGGTGTAAGGGTGAAGGGTGTAAGGGTGAAGGGTGTAAGGGTGAAGGGTGTAAGGGTGAAGGGTGTAAGGGTGAAGGGTGTAAGGGTGAAGGGTGTAAGGGTGAAGGGTGTAAGGGTGAAGGGTGTAAGGGTGAAGGGTGTAAGGGTGAAGGGTGTAAGGGTGAAGGGTGTAAGGGTGAAGGGTGTAAGGGTGAAGGGTGTAAGGGTGAAGGGTGTAAGGGTGAAGGGTGAAGGGTGTAAGGGTGAAGGGTGTAAGGGTGAAGGGTGTAAGGGTGAAGGGTGTAGGGGTGAAGGGTGTAGGGGTGAAGGGTGTAGGGGTGAAGGGTGTAGGGTTGAAGGGTGTAGGGGCGAAGGGTGTAGGGGCGAAGGGTGTAGGGGCGAAGGGTGCAAGGGCGAAGGGTGCAAGGGCGAAGGGTGCAAGGGCGAAGGGTGCAAGGGCGAAGGGTGCAAGGGCGAAGGGTGCAAGGGCAAAGGGTGCAAGGTAAGGGGTGCAAGGTAAGGGGTGCAAGGGTAAAGGTTGCAGGGGTAAAGGGTGCAGGGGTAAAGGGTGCAAGGGTAAAGGGTGCAAGGATAAAGGGTGAAGGGCGCAAGGGTGAAGGGCGCAAGGGTGCAAGGGCGCAAGGGTGCAAGGGCGAAGGGTGTAAGGGCGAAGGGTGTAAGGGCGAAGGGTGTAAGGGCGAAGGGTGGAAGGGGGAAGGGTGCAAGGGCGAAGGGTGCAAGGGCGAAGGGTGCAAGGGCGAAGGGTGCAAGGGCGAAGGGTGCAAGGGCGAAGGGTGCAAGGGCGAAGGGTGCAAGGGCGAAGGGTGCAAGGGCGAAGGGTGCAAGGGCGAAGGGTGCAAGGGCGAAGGGTGCAAGGGCGAAGAGTGCAAGGGCGAAGGGTGCAAGGGCGAAGGGTGCAAGGGCGAAGGGTGCAAGGGCGAAGGGTGCAAGGGCGAAGGGTGCAAGGGCGAAGGGTGCAAGGGTGAAGGGTGTAAGGGTGAAGGGTGTAAGGGTGAAGGGTGTAAGGGTGAAGGGTGTAAGGGTGAAGGGTGTAAGGGTGAAGGGTGTAAGGGTGAAGGGTGTAAGGGTGAAGGGTGTAAGGGTGAAGGGTGTAAGGGTGAAGGGTGTAAGGGTGAAGGGTGTAAGGGTGAAGGGTGTAAGAGTGAAGGGTGTAAGGGTGAAGGGTGTAAGGGTGAAGGGTGTAAGGGTGAAGGGTGTAAGGGTGAAGGGTGTAAGGGTGAAGGGTGTAAGGGTGAAGGGTGTAAGGGTGAAGGGTGTAAGGGTGAAGGGTGTAAGGGTGAAGGGTGTATGGGTGAAGGGTGTAAGGGTGAAGGGTGTAAGGGTGAAGGGTGTAAGTGTGAAGGGTGTAAGGGTGAAGGGTGTAAGGGTGAAGGGTGTAAGGGTGAAGGGTGTAAGGGTGAAGGGTGTAAGGGTGAAGGGTGTAAGGGTGAAGGGTGTAAGGGTGAAGGGTGTAAGGGTGAAGGGTGTAAGGGTGAAGGGCGCAAGGGTGAAGGGCGCAAGGGTGAAGGGCGCAAGGGTGCAAGGGCGCAAGGGTGCAAGGGCAAAGTGTGCAAGGGCAAAGGGTGCAAGGGCAAAGGGTGCAAGGGTAAAGGTTGCAAGGGTAAAGGTTGCAGGGGTAAAGGTTGCAGGCGTAAAGGGTGCAAGGGTAAAGGGTGCAAGGGTAAAGGGTGCAAGGGTAAAGGGTGCAAGGGTAAAGGGTGCAAGGGCGAAGGGTGCAAGGGCGAAGGGTGCAAGGGCGAAGGGTGTAGGGGCGAAGGGTGCAAGGGCAAAGGGTGCAAGGTAAGGGGTGCAAGGTAAGGGGTGCAAGGGTAAAGGTTGCAGGGGTAAAGGGTGCAGGGGTAAAGGGTGCAGGGGTAAAGGGTGCAAGGGTAAAGGGTGCAAGGATAAAGGGTGAAGGGCGCAAGGGTGAAGGGCGCAAGGGTGCAAGGGCGCAAGGGTGCAAGGGCGAAGGGTGTAAGGGCGAAGGGTGTAAGGGCGAAGGGTGAAGGGTGTAAGGGTGAAGGGTGTAAGGGTGAAGGGTGTAAGGGCGAAGGGTGCAAGGGCGAAGGGTGCAAGGGCGAAGGGTGCAAGGGCGAAGGGTGCAAGGGCGTAGGGTGCAAGGGCGAAGGGTGCAAGGGCGAAGGGTGCAAGGGCGAAGGGTGCAAGGGCGAAGGGTGCAAGGGCGAAGGGTGTAAGGGCGAAGGGTGTAAGGGCGAAGGGTGTAAGGGTGAAGGGTGTAAGGGTGAAGGGTGTAAGGGTGAAGGGTGTAAGGGTGAAGGGTGTAAGGGTGAAGGGTGTAAGGGTGAAGGGTGTAAGGGTGAAGGGTGTAAGGGTGAAGGGTGTAAGGGTGAAGGGTGTAAGGGTGAAGGGTGTAAGGGTGAAGGGTGTAAGGGTGAAGGGTGTAAGGGTGAAGGGTGTAAGGGTGAAGGGTGTAAGGGTGAAGGGTGTAAGGGTGAAGGGTGTAAGGGTGAAGGGTGTAAGGGTGAAGGGTGTAAGGGTGAAGGGTGTAAGGGTGAAGGGTGTAAGGGTGAAGGGTGTAAGGGTGAAGGGTGTAAGGGTGAAGGGTGTAAGGGTGAAGGGTGTAAGGGTGAAGGGTGTAAGGGTGAAGGGTGTAAGGGTGAAGGGTGTAAGGGTGAAGGGTGTAAGGGTGAAGGGTGTAAGGGTGAAGGGTGTAAGGGTGAAGGGTGTAAGGGTGAAGGGTGTAAGGGTGAAGCGTGTAAGGGTGAAGGGTGTAAGGGTGAAGGGTGTAAGGGTGAAGGGTGAAGGGTGTAAGGGTGAAGGGTGTAAGGGTGAAGGGTGTAAGGGTGAAGGGTGTAAGGGTGAAGGGTGTAAGGGTGAAGGGTGTAAGGGTGAAGGGTGTAAGGGTGAAGGGTGTAAGGGTGAAGGGTGTAAGGGTGAAGGGTGTAAGGGTGAAGGGTGTAAGGGTGAAGGGTGTAAGGGTGAAGGGTGTAAGGGTGAAGGGTGTAAGGGTGAAGGGTGTAAGGGTGAAGCGTGTAAGGGTGAAGGGTGTAAGGGTGAAGGGTGTAAGGGTGAAGGGTGAAGGGTGTAAGGGTGAAGGGTGTAAGGGTGAAGGGTGTAAGGGTGAAGGGTGTAGGGGTGAAGGGTGTAGGGGTGAAGGGTGTAGGGGTGAAGGGTGTAGGGTTGAAGGGTGTAGGGGCGAAGGGTGTAGGGGCGAAGGGTGTAGGGGCGAAGGGTGCAAGGGCGAAGGGTGCAAGGGCGAAGGGTGCAAGGGCGAAGGGTGCAAGGGCGAAGGGTGCAAGGGCGAAGGGTGCAAGGGCAAAGGGTGCAAGGTAAGGGGTGCAAGGGTAAAGGTTGCAGGGGTAAAGGGTGCAGGGGTAAAGGGTGCAGGGGTAAAGGGTGCAGGGGTAAAGGGTGCAGGGGTAAAGGGTGCAAGGGTAAAGGGTGCAAGGGTAAAGGGTGCAAGGGCGAAGGGTGCAAGGGCGAAGGGTGCAAGGGCGAAGGGTGCAAGGGCGAAGGGTGCAAGGGCGAAGGGTGCAAGGACGAAGGGTGCAAGGGTGTAAGGGTGAAGGGTGCAGGGGTGAAGGGTGTAGGGGTGAAGGGTGTAGGGGTGAAGGGTGTAGGGGTGAAGGGTGTAGGGGTGAAGGGTGTAGGGGTGAAGGGTGTAGGGGTGAAGGGTGTAGGGGTGAAGGGTGTAGGGGTGAAGGGTGTAGGGGTGAAGGGTGCAAGGGCGAAGGGTGCAAGGGCGAAGGGTGCAAGGGCGAAGGGTGCAAGGACGAAGGGTGCAAGGGTGTAAGGGTGAAGGGTGCAGGGGTGAAGGGTGTAGGGGTGAAGGGTGTAGGGGTGAAGGGTGTAGGGGTGAAGGGTGTAGGGGTGAAGGGTGTAAGGGTGAAGGGTGTAAGGGTGAAGGGTGTAAGGGTGAAGGGTGTAAGGGTGAAGGGTGTAAGGGTGAAGGGTGTAAGGGTGAAGGGTGTAAGGGTGAAGGGTGTAAGGGTGAAGGGTGTAAGGGTGAAGGGTGTAAGGGTGAAGGGTGTAAGGGTGAAGGGTGTAAGGGTGAAGGGTGTAAGGGTGAAGGGTGTAAGGGTGAAGGGTGTAAGGGTGAAGGGTGTATGGGTGAAGGGTGTAAGGGTGAAGGGTGTAAGGGTGCAAGGGCGAAGGGCGCAAGGGCGAAGGGCGCAAGGGCGAAGGGTGCCAGGGTAAAGGGTGCAAGGCTAAAGGTTGCAAGGCTAAAGGGTGCAGGGGTAAAGGGTGCAGGGGTAAAGGGTGTAAGGGTAAAGGGTGCAAGGGTAAAGGGTGCAAGGGTAAAGGGTGCAAGGGTAAAGGGTGCAAGGGCGAAGGGTGCAAGGGCGAAGGGTGCAAGGGTGAAGGGTGCAAGGGTAAAGGGTGCAAGGGTAAAGGTTGCAGGGGTAAAGGTTGCAGGGGTAAAGGGTGCAAGGGTAAAGGGTGCAAGGGTAAACGGTGTAAGGGTAAAGGGTGTAAGGGTAAAGGGGCAAGGGTAAAGGGCGCAAGGGTGAAGGGAGCAAGGGTGAAGGGCGCAAGGGTGAAGGGCGCAAGGGTGAAGGGCGCAAGGGCGAAGGGTGAAGGGTGTAAGGGTGAAGGGTGTAAGGGTGAAGGGTGTAGGGGTGAAGGGTGTAGGGGTGAAGGGTGTAGGGGTGAAGGTTGTAGGGGTGAAGGGTGTAGGGGTGAAGGGTGTAGGGGTGAAGGGTGTAGGGATGAAGGGTGTAGGGGCGAAGGGTGTAGGGGCGAAGGGTGCAAGGGCGAAGGGTGCAAGGGCGAAGGGTGCAAGGGCGAAGGGTGCAAGGGCGAAGGGTGTAAGGGCGAAGGGTGTAAGGGTGAAGGGTGTAAGGGTGAAGGGTGCAAGGGCGAAGGGTGCAAGGGCGAAGGGTGCAAGGGCGAAGGGTGCAAGGGCGAAGGGTGCAAGGGCGAAGGGTGCAAGGGCGAAGGGTGCAAGGGCGAAGGGTGCAAGGGCGAAGGGTGCAAGGGCGAAGGGTGCAAGGGCGAAGGGTGCAAGGGCGAAGGGTGCAAGGGCGAAGGGTGTAAGGGCGAAGGGTGTAAGGGCGAAGGGTGTAAGGGCGAAGGGTGTAAGGGCGAAGGGTGTAAGGGCGAAGGGTGTAAGGGTGAAGGGTGTAAGGGTGAAGGGTGTAAGGGTGAAGGGTGTAAGGGTGAAGGGTGTAAGGGTGAAGGGTGTAAGGGTGAAGGGTGTAAGGGTGAAGGGTGTAAGGGTGAAGGGTGTAAGGGTGAAGGGTGTATGGGTGAAGGGTGTAAGGGTGAAGGGTGTAAGGGTGAAGGGTGTAAGTGTGAAGGGTGTAAGGGTGAAGGGTGTAAGGGTGGAGGGTGTAAGGGTGAAGGGTGTAAGGGTGAAGGGTGTAAGGGTGAAGGGTGTAAGGGTGAAGGGTGTAAGGGTGAAGGGTGTAAGGGTGAAGGGTGTAAGGGTGAAGGGTGTAAGGGTGAAGGGTGTAAGGGTGAAGGGTGTAAGGGTGAAGGGTGTAAGGGTGAAGGGTGTAAGGGTGAAGGGTGTAAGGGTGAAGGGTGTAAGGGTGAAGGGTGTAAGGGTGAAGGGTGTAAGGGTGAAGGGTGTAAGGGTGTAAGGGCGAAGGGTGTAAGGGTGAAGGGTGTAAGGGCGAAGGGTGTAAGGGCGAAGGGTGCAAGGGCGAAGGGTGTAAGGGCGAAGGGTGTAAGGGCGAAGGGTGTAAGGGCGAAGGGTGTAAGGGCGAAGGGTTTAAGGGTGAAGGTTGTAAGGGTGAAGGGTGTAAGGGTGAAGGGTGTAAGGGTGAAGGGTGTAAGGGTGAAGGGTGTAAGGGTGAAGGGTGTAAGGGTGAAGGGTGTAAGGGTGAAGGGTGTAAGGGTGAAGGGTGTAAGGGTGAAGGGTGTAAGGGTGAAGGGTGTAAGGGTGAAGGGTGTAAGGGTGAAGGGTGTAAGGGTGAAGGGTGTAAGGGTGAAGGGTGTAAGGGTGAAGGGTGTAAGGGTGAAGGGTGTAAGGGTGAAGGGTGTAAGGGTGAAGGGTGTAAGGGTGAAGGGTGTAAGGGTGAAGGGTGTAAGGGTGAAGGGTGTAAGGGTGAAGGGTGTAAGGGTGAAGGGTGTAAGGGTGAAGGGTGTAAGGGTGAAGGGTGTAAGGGTGAAGGGTGTAAGGGTGAAGGGTGTAAGGGCGAAGGGTGTAAGGGCGAAGGGTGTAAGGGCGAAGGATGTAAGGGCGAAGGGTGTAAGGGCGAAGGGTGTAAGGGCGAAGGGTGCAAGGGCGAAGGGTGCAAGGGCGAAGGGTGTAAGGGCGAAGGGTGTAAGGGCGAAGGGTGTAAGGGCGAAGGGTGTAAGGGCGAAGGGTGTAAGGGCGAAGGGTTTAAGGGTGAAGGTTGTAAGGGTGAAGGGTGTAAGGGTGAAGGGTGTAAGGGTGAAGGGTGTAAGGGTGAAGGGTGTAAGGGTGAAGGGTGTAAGGGTGAAGGGTGTAAGGGTGAAGGGTGTAAGGGTGAAGGGTGTAAGGGTGAAGGGTGTAAGGGTGAAGGGTGTAAGGGTGAAGGGTGTAAGGGTGAAGGGTGTAAGGGTGAAGGGTGTAAGGGTGAAGGGTGTAAGGGTGAAGGGTGTAAGGGTGAAGGGTGTAAGGGTGAAGGGTGTAAGGGTGAAGGGTGTAAGGGTGAAGGGTGTAAGGGTGAAGGGTGTAAGGGTGAAGGGTGAAGGGTGTAAGGGTGAAGGGTGTAAGGGTGAAGGGTGAAGGGTGTAAGGGTGAAGGGTGTAAGGGTGAAGGGTGTAAGGGTGAAGGGTGTAAGGGTGAAGGGTGTAAGGGTGAAGGGTGTAAGGGTGAAGGGTGTAAGGGTGAAGGGTGTAAGGGTGAAGGGTGTAAGGGTGAAGGGTGTAAGGGTGAAGGGTGTAAGGGTGAAGGGTGTAAGGGTGAAGGGTGTAAGGGTGAAGGGTGTAAGGGTGAAGGGTGTAAGGGTGTAAGGGTGAAGGGTGTAAGGGTGAAGGGTGTAAGGGTGAAGGGTGTAAGGGTGAAGGGTGTAAGGGTGAAGGGTGTAAGGGTGAAGGGTGTAAGGGTGAAGGGTGTAAGGGTGAAGGGTGTAAGGGTGAAGGGTGTAAGGGTGAAGGGTGTAAGGGTGAAGGGTGTAAGGGTGAAGGGTGTAAGGGTGAAGGGTGTAAGGGTGAAGGGTGTAAGGGTGAAGGGTGTAAGGGCGAAGGGTGTAAGGGCGAAGGGTGTAAGGGCGAAGGGTGTAAGGGTGAAGGGTGTAAGGGTGAAGGGTGTAAGGGTGAAGGGTGTAAGGGTGAAGGGTGTAAGGGTGAAGGGTGTAAGGGTGAAGGGTGTAAGGGTGAAGGGTGTAAGGGTGAAGGGTGTAAGGGTGAAGGGTGTAAGGGTGAAGGGTGTAAGGGTGAAGGGTGTAAGGGTGAAGGGTGTAAGGGTGAAGGGTGTAAGGGTGAAGGGTGTAAGGGTGAAGGGTGTAAGGGTGAAGGGTGTAAGGGTGAAGGGTGTAAGGGTGAAGGGTGTAAGGGTGAAGGGTGTAAGGGTGAAGGGTGTAAGGGTGAAGGGTGTAAGGGTGAAGGGTGTAAGGGTGAAGGGTGTAAGGGTGAAGGGTGTAAGGGTGAAGGGTGTAAGGGTGAAGGGTGTAAGGGTGAAGGGTGTACGGGTGAAGGGTGTAAGGGTGAAGGGTGTATGGGTGAAGGGTGTAAGGGTGAAGGGTGTAAGAGTGCAAGGGTGAAGGGTGTAAGGGTGAAGGGTGTAAGGGTGAAGGGTGTATGGGTGAAGGGTGTAAGGGTGAAGGGTGTAAGGGTGAAGGGTGTAGGGGTGAAGGGTGTTGGGGTGAAGGGTGTAGGGGTGAAGGGTGTAGGGGTGAAGGGTGTAGGGATGAAGGGTGTAGGGGTGAAGGGTGTAGGGGTGAAGGGTGCAAGGGCGAAGGGTGCAAGGGCGAAGGGTGCAAGGGCGAAGGGCGCAACGGCGAAGGGTGCAAGGGTAAAGGGTGCAAGGGTAAAGGGTGCAAGGGTAAAGGTGCAAGGCTAAAGGTTGCAGGGGTAAAGGGTGCAGGGGTAAAGGGTGCAGGGGTAAAGGGTGCAAGGGTAAAGGGCGCAAGGGTGAAGGGCGCAAGGGTGCAAGGGCAAAGTGTGCAAGGGCAAAGGGTGCTAGGGCAAAGGGTGCTAGGGCAAAGGGTGCAAGGGCGAAGGGTGCAAGGGCGAAGGGTGCAAGGGCGAAGGGTGTAAGGGTGAAGGGTGTAAGGGTGAAGGGTGTAAGGGTGAAGGGTGTAAGGGCGAAGGGTGTAAGGGCGAAGGGTGCAAGGGCGAAGGGTGCAAGGGCGAAGGGTGCAAGGGCGAAGGGTGCAAGGGCGAAGGGTGCAAGGGCGAAGGGTGCAAGGGCGAAGGGTGCAAGGGCGAAGGGTGTAAGGGTGAAGGGTGTAAGGGTGAAGGTTGTAAGGGCGAAGGGTGTAAGGGCGAAGGGTGTAAGGGCGAATGGTGTAAGGGCGAATGGTGTAAGGGTGAAGGGTGTAAGGGTGAAGGGTGTAAGGGTGAAGGGTGTAAGGGTGAAGGGTGTAAGGGTGAAGGGTGTAAGGGTGAAGGGTGTAAGGGTGAAGGGTGTAAGGGTGAAGGGTGTAAGGGTGAAGGGTGTAAGGGTGAAGGGTGTAAGGGTGAAGGGTGTAAGGGTGAAGGGTGTAAGGGTGAAGGGTGTAAGGGTGAAGGGTGTAAGGGTGAAGGGTGTAAGGGTGTAAGGGCGAAGGGTGTAAGGGTGAAGGGTGTAAGGGTGAAGGGTGTAAGGGTGAAGGGTGTAAGGGTGAAGGGTGTAAGAGTGAAGGGTGTAAGAGTGAAGGGTGTAAGGGTGAAGGGTGTAAGGGTGAAGGGTGTAAGGGTGAAGGGTGTAAGGGTGAAGGGTGTAAGGGTGAAGGGTGTAAGGGTGAAGGGTGTAAGGGTGAAGGGTGTAAGGGTGAAGGGTGTATGGGTGAAGGGTGTAAGGGTGAAGGGTGTAAGGGTGAAGGGTGTAAGGGTGAAGGGTGTAAGGGTGAAGGGTGTAAGGGTGAAGGGTGTAAGGGTGAAGGGTGTAAGGGTGAAGGGTGTAAGGGTGAAGGGTGTAAGGGTGAAGGGTGTAAGGGTGAAGGGTGTAAGGGTGAAGGGCGCAAGGGTGAAGGGCGCAAGGGTGAAGGGTGTAAGGGTGAAGGGTGTAAGGGTGAAGGGTGTAAGGGTGAAGGGTGTAAGGGTGAAGGGTGTAAGGGTGAAGGGTGTAAGGGTGAAGGGTGTAAGGGTGAAGGTTGTAAGGGCGAAGGGTGTAAGGGCGAAGGGTGTAAGGGCGAATGGTGTAAGGGCGAATGGTGTAAGGGTGAAGGGTGTAAGGGTGAAGGGTGTAAGGGTGAAGGGTGTAAGGGTGAAGGGTGTAAGGGTGAAGGGTGTAAGGGTGAAGGGTGTAAGGGTGAAGGGTGTAAGGGTGAAGGGTGTAAGGGTGAAGGGTGTAAGGGTGTAAGGGCGAAGGGTGTAAGGGTGAAGGGTGTAAGGGTGAAGGGTGTAAGGGTGAAGGGTGTAAGGGTGAAGGGTGTAAGAGTGAAGGGTGTAAGAGTGAAGGGTGTAAGGGTGAAGGGTGTAAGGGTGAAGGGTGTAAGGGTGAAGGGTGTAAGGGTGAAGGGTGTAAGGGTGAAGGGTGTAAGGGTGAAGGGTGTAAGGGTGAAGGGTGTAAGAGTGAAGGGTGTAAGGGTGAAGGGTGTAAGGGTGAAGGGTGTAAGGGTGAAGGGTGTAAGGGTGAAGGGTGTAAGGGTGAAGGGTGTAAGGGTGAAGGGTGTAAGGGTGAAGGGTGTAAGGGTGAAGGGTGTACGGGTGAAGGGTGTAAGGGTGAAGGGTGTATGGGTGAAGGGTGTAAGGGTGAAGGGTGTAAGAGTGCAAGGGTGAAGGGTGTAAGGGTGAAGGGTGTAAGGGTGAAGGGTGTATGGGTGAAGGGTGTAAGGGCGAAGGGTGTAAGGGCGAAGGGTGCAAGGGCGAAGGGTGCAAGGGCGAAGGGTGCAAGGGCGAAGGGTGTAAGGGTGAAGGGTGTAAGGGTGAAGGTTGTAAGGGCGAAGGGTGTAAGGGCGAAGGGTGTAAGGGCGAATGGTGTAAGGGCGAATGGTGTAAGGGTGAAGGGTGTAAGGGTGAAGGGTGTAAGGGTGAAGGGTGTAAGGGCGAAGGGTGTAAGGGCGAAGGGTGCAAGGGCGAAGGGTGCAAGGGCGAAGGGTGCAAGGGCGAAGGGTGCAAGGGCGAAGGGTGCAAGGGCGAAGGGTGCAAGGGCGAAGGGTGCAAGGGCGAAGGGTGTAAGGGTGAAGGGTGTAAGGGTGAAGGTTGTAAGGGCGAAGGGTGTAAGGGCGAAGGGTGTAAGGGCGAATGGTGTAAGGGCGAATGGTGTAAGGGTGAAGGGTGTAAGGGTGAAGGGTGTAAGGGTGAAGGGTGTAAGGGTGAAGGGTGTAAGGGTGAAGGGTGTAAGGGTGAAGGGTGTAAGGGTGAAGGGTGTAAGGGTGAAGGGTGTAAGGGTGAAGGGTGTAAGGGTGAAGGGTGTAAGGGTGAAGGGTGTAAGGGTGAAGGGTGTAAGGGTGAAGGGTGTAAGGGTGAAGGGTGTAAGGGTGAAGGGTGTAAGGGTGTAAGGGCGAAGGGTGTAAGGGTGAAGGGTGTAAGGGTGAAGGGTGTAAGGGTGAAGGGTGTAAGGGTGAAGGGTGTAAGAGTGAAGGGTGTAAGAGTGAAGGGTGTAAGGGTGAAGGGTGTAAGGGTGAAGGGTGTAAGGGTGAAGGGTGTAAGGGTGAAGGGTGTAAGGGTGAAGGGTGTAAGGGTGAAGGGTGTAAGGGTGAAGGGTGTAAGGGTGAAGGGTGTATGGGTGAAGGGTGTAAGGGTGAAGGGTGTAAGGGTGAAGGGTGTAAGGGTGAAGGGTGTAAGGGTGAAGGGTGTAAGGGTGAAGGGTGTAAGGGTGAAGGGTGTAAGGGTGAAGGGTGTAAGGGTGAAGGGTGTAAGGGTGAAGGTTGTAAGGGCGAAGGGTGTAAGGGCGAAGGGTGTAAGGGCGAATGGTGTAAGGGCGAATGGTGTAAGGGTGAAGGGTGTAAGGGTGAAGGGTGTAAGGGTGAAGGGTGTAAGGGTGAAGGGTGTAAGGGTGAAGGGTGTAAGGGTGAAGGGTGTAAGGGTGAAGGGTGTAAGGGTGAAGGGTGTAAGGGTGAAGGGTGTAAGGGTGAAGGGTGTAAGGGTGAAGGGTGTAAGGGTGAAGGGTGTAAGAGTGAAGGGTGTAAGAGTGAAGGGTGTAAGGGTGAAGGGTGTAAGGGTGAAGGGTGTAAGGGTGAAGGGTGTAAGGGTGAAGGGTGTAAGGGTGAAGGGTGTAAGGGTGAAGGGTGTAAGGGTGAAGGGTGTAAGGGTGAAGGGTGTATGGGTGAAGGGTGTAAGGGTGAAGGGTGTAAGGGTGAAGGGTGTAAGGGTGAAGGGTGTAAGGGTGAAGGGTGTAAGGGTGAAGGGTGTAAGGGTGAAGGGTGTAAGGGTGAAGGGTGTAAGGGTGAAGGGTGTAAGGGTGAAGGGTGTAAGGGTGAAGGGTGTAAGGGTGAAGGGCGCAAGGGTGAAGGGCGCAAGGGTGAAGGGCGCAAGGGTGCAAGGGCGCAAGGGTGCAAGGGCAAAGTGTGCAAGGGCAAAGGGTGCAAGGGCAAAGGGTGCAAGGGTAAAGGTTGCAAGGGTAAAGGTTGCAGGGGTAAAGGTTGCAGGCGTAAAGGGTGCAAGGGTAAAGGGTGCAAGGGTAAAGGGTGCAAGGGTAAAGGGTGCAAGGGTAAAGGGTGCAAGGGCGAAGGGTGCAAGGGCGAAGGGTGCAAGGGCGAAGGGTGTAGGGGCGAAGGGTGTAGGGGTGAAGGGTGTAGGGGTGAAGGGTGTAGGGGTGAAGGGTGTAGGGGTGAAGGGTGTTGGGGTGAAGGGTGTAGGGGTGAAGGGTGTAGGGGTGAAGGGTGTAGGGATGAAGGGTGTAGGGGTGAAGGGTGTAAGGGTGAAGGGTGTAAGGGTGAAGGGTGTAAGGGTGAAGGGTGTAAGGGTGAAGGGTGTAAGGGTGAAGGGTGTAAGGGTGAAGGGTGTAAGGGTGAAGGGTGTAAGGGTGAAGGGTGTAAGGGTGAAGGGTGTAAGGGCGAAGGGTGCAAGGGCGAAGGGTGCAAGGGCGAAGGGTGCAAGGGCGAAGGGTGCAAGGGCGTAGGGTGCAAGGGCGAAGGGTGCAAGGGCGAAGGGTGCAAGGGCGAAGGGTGCAAGGGCGAAGGGTGCAAGGGCGAAGGGTGTAAGGGTGAAGGGTGTAAGGGTGAAGGGTGTAAGGGTGAAGGGTGTAAGGGTGAAGGGTGTAAGGGTGAAGGGTGTAAGGGTGAAGGGTGTAAGGGTGAAGGGTGTAAGGGTGAAGGGTGTAAGGGTGAAGGGTGTAAGGGTGAAGGGTGTAAGGGTGAAGGGTGTAAGGGTGAAGGGTGTAAGGGTGAAGGGTGTAAGGGTGAAGGGTGTAAGGGTGAAGGGTGTAAGGGTGAAGGGTGTAAGGGTGAAGGGTGTAAGGGTGAAGGGTGTAAGGGTGAAGGGTGTAAGGGTGAAGGGTGTAAGGGTGAAGGGTGTAAGGGTGAAGGGTGTAGGGTGAAGGGTGTAAGGGTGAAGGGTGTAAGGGTGAAGGGTGTAAGGGTGAAGGGTGTAAGGGTGAAGGGTGTAAGGGCGAAGGGTGTAAGGGTGAAGGGTGTAAGGGTGAAGGGTGTAAGGGTGAAGGGTGTAAGGGTGAAGGGTGTAAGGGTGAAGGGTGTAAGGGTGAAGGGTGTAAGGGTGAAGGGTGTAAGGGTGAAGGGTGTAAGGGTGAAGGGTGTAAGGGTGAAGGGTGTATGGGTGAAGGGTGTAAGGGTGAAGGGTGTAAGGGTGAAGGGTGTAAGTGTGAAGGGTGTAAGGGTGAAGGGTGTAAGGGTGGAGGGTGTAACGGTGAAGGGTGTAAGGGTGAAGGGTGTAAGGGTGAAGGGTGTAAGGGTGAAGGGTGTAAGGGTGAAGGGTGTAAGGGTGAAGGGTGTAAGGGTGAAGGGTGTAAGGGTGAAGGGTGTAAGGGTGAAGGGTGTAAGGGTGAAGGGTGTAAGGGTGAAGGGTGTAAGGGTGAAGGGTGTAAGGGTGAAGGGTGTAAGGGTGTAAGGGCGAAGGGTGTAAGGGTGAAGGGTGTAAGGGCGAAGGGTGTAAGGGCGAAGGGTGCAAGGGCGAAGGGTGTAAGGGCGAAGGGTGTAAGGGCGAAGGGTGTAAGGGCGAAGGGTGTAAGGGCGAAGGGTTTAAGGGTGAAGGTTGTAAGGGTGAAGGGTGTAAGGGTGAAGGGTGTAAGGGTGAAGGGTGTAAGGGTGAAGGGTGTAAGGGTGAAGGGTGTAAGGGTGAAGGGTGTAAGGGTGAAGGGTGTAAGGGTGAAGGGTGTAAGGGTGAAGGGTGTAAGGGTGAAGGGTGTAAGGGTGAAGGGTGTAAGGGTGAAGGGTGTAAGGGTGAAGGGTGTAAGGGTGAAGGGTGTAAGGGTGAAGGGTGTAAGGGTGAAGGGTGTAAGGGTGAAGGGTGTAAGGGTGAAGGGTGTAAGGGTGAAGGGTGTAAGGGTGAAGGGTGTAAGGGTGAAGGGTGTAAGGGTGAAGGGTGTAAGGGTGAAGGGTGTAAGGGTGAAGGGTGTAAGGGTGAAGGGTGTAAGGGCGAAGGGTGTAAGGGCGAAGGGTGTAAGGGCGAAGGGTGTAAGGGCGAAGGGTGTAAGGGCGAAGGGTGCAAGGGCGAAGGGTGCAAGGGCGAAGGGTGTAAGGGCGAAGGGTGCAAGGGCGCAAGGGTGCAAGGGCAAAGGGTGCAAGGGTAAAGGGTGCAAGGGTAAAGGGTGCAAGGCTAAAAGTTGCAGGGGTAAAGGGTGCAAGGGTAAAGGGTGCAGGGGTAAAGGGTGCAGGGGTAAAGGGTGCAAGGGTAAAGGGCGCAAGGGTGAAGGGCGCAAGGGTGCAAGGGCAAAGTGTGCAAGGGCAAAGGGTGCTAGGGCAAAGGGTGCTAGGGCAAAGGGTGCTAGGGCAAAGGGTGCAAGGGCAAAGGGTGCAAGGGCGAAGGGTGCAAGGGCGAAGGGTGTAAGGGCGAAGGGTGTAAGGGTGAAGGGTGCAAGGGCGAAGTGTGCAGGGGCAAAGGGTGCTAGGGCAAAGGGTGCTAGGGCAAAGGGTGCAAGGGCAAAGGGTGCAAGGGCGAAGGGTGCAAGGGCGAAGGGTGTAAGGGCGAAGGGTGTAAGGGTGAAGGGTGTAAGGGTGAAGGGTGTAAGGGCGAAGGGTGTAAGGGCGAAGGGTGTAAGGGCGAAGGGTGGAAGGGCGAAGGGTGCAAGGGCGAAGGGTGCAAGGGCGAAGGGTGCAAGGGCGAAGGGTGCAAGGGCGAAGGGTGCAAGGGCGAAGGGTGCAAGGGCGAAGGGTGCAAGGGCGAAGGGTGTAAGGGTGAAGGGTGTAAGGGCGAAGGTTGTAAGGGCGAAGGGTGTAAGGGCGAAGGGTGCAAGGGCGAAGGGTGCAAGGGCGAAGGGTGCAAGGGCGAAGGGTGCAAGGGCGAAGGGTGCAAGGGCGAAGGGTGCAAGGGTAAAGGGTGCAAGGTAAGGGGTGCAAGGGTAAAGGTTGCAGGGGTAAAGGGTGCAGGGGTAAAGGGTGCAGGGGTAAAGGGTGCAGGGGTAAAGGGTGCAGGGGTAAAGTGTGCAAGGGCGAAGGGTGCAAGGGCGAAGGGTGCAAGGGCGTAGGGTGCAAGGGCGAAGGGTGCAAGGGCGAAGGGTGCAAGGGCGAAGGGTGAAGGGTGTAAGGGTGAAGGGTGTAAGGGTGAAGGGTGTAAGGGTGAAGGGTGTAAGGGTGAAGGGTGTAAGGGTGAAGGGTGTAAGGGTGAAGGGTGTAAGGGTGAAGGGTGTAAGGGTGAAGGGTGTAAGGGTGAAGGGTGTAAGGGTGAAGGGTGTAAGGGTGAAGGGTGTAAGGGTGAAGGGTGTAAGGGTGAAGGGTGCAAGGGCGAAGGGTGTAAGGGCGAAGGGTGTAAGGGTGAAGGGTGTAAGGGTGAAGGGTGTAAGGGTGAAGGGTGTGAGGGTGAAGGGTGTAAGGGTGAAGGGTGTAAGGGTAAAGGGTGTAAGGGTAAAGGGTGTAAGGGTAAAGGGTGTAAGGGTAAAGGGGCAAGGGTAAAGGGCGCAAGGGCGAAGGGCGCAAGGGCGAAGGGCGCAAGGGCGAAGGGTGCAAGGGCGAAGGGTGCAAGGGCGAAGGGTGTAAGGGCGAAGGGTGCAAGGGCGAAGGGTGCAAGGGCGCAAGGGTGCAAGGGCAAAGGGTGCAAGGGCAAAGGGTGCAAGGGTAAAGGGTGCAAGGGTAAAGGGTGAAGGGCGAAGGGTGAAGGGTGTAAGGGTGAAGGGTGTAGGGGTGAAGGGTGTAGGGGTGAAGGGTGTAGGGGTGAAGGGTGTAGGGGTGAAGGGTGTAGGGGTGAAGGGTGTAGGGGTGAAGGGTGTAAGGGTGAAGGGTGTAAGGGTGAAGGGTGTAAGGGTGAAGCGTGTAAGGGTGAAGGGTGTAAGGGTGAAGGGTGTAAGGGTGAAGGGTGTAAGGGTGAAGGGTGAAGGGTGTAAGGGTGAAGGGTGTAAGGGTGAAGGGTGTAAGGGTGAAGGGTGTAAGGGTGAAGGGTGTAAGGGTGAAGGGTGTAAGGGTGAAGGGTGTAAGGGTGAAGGGTGTAAGGGTGAAGGGTGTAAGGGTGAAGGGTGTAAGGGTGAAGGGTGTAAGGGTGAAGGGTGTAGGGGTGAAGGGTGTAGGGGTGAAGGGTGTAGGGGTGAAGGGTGTAGGGGTGAAGGGTGTAGGGGTGAAGGGTGTACGGGTGAAGGGTGTAGGGGTGAAGGGTGTAGGGGTGAAGGGTGTAGGGGTGAAGGGTGCAAGGGCGAAGGGTGCAAGGGTAAAGGGTGCAAGGGTAAAGGGTGCAAGGGTAAAGGTTGCAGGGGTAAAGGTTGCAGGGGTAAAGGGTGCAAGGGTAAAGGGTGCAAGGGTAAAGGGTGCAAGGGTAAAGGGTGTAAGGGTAAAGGGTGTAAGGGTAAAGCGTGTAAGGGTAAAGGGGCAAGGGTAAAGGGCGCAAGGGTGAAGGGCGCAAGGGTGAAGGGCGCAAGGGTGAAGGGCGCAAGGGTGAAGGGCGCA
This sequence comes from Andrena hattorfiana, assembly GCA_944738655.2. Classification (NCBI taxonomy): domain Eukaryota; kingdom Metazoa; phylum Arthropoda; class Insecta; order Hymenoptera; family Andrenidae; genus Andrena; species Andrena hattorfiana. The sequence goes on along the minus strand of OX122890.1, from coordinate 40,111,018 downwards.
AGGGTGCAAGGGCAAAGTGTGAAGGGCGCAAGGGTGAAGGGCGCAAGGGTGCAAGGGCAAAGTGTGCAAGGGCAAAGGGTGCAAGGGCAAAGGGTGCAAGGGCAAAGGGTGCAAGGGCAAAGGGTGCAAGGGTAAAGGGTGCAAGGGTAAAGGGTGAAGGGCGCAAGGGTGAAGGGCGCAAGGGTGCAAGGGCGCAAGGGTGCAAGGGCGCAAGGGTGCAAGGGCAAAGTGTGCAAGGGCAAAGGGTGCAAGGGCAAAGGGTGCAAGGGCGAAGGGTGCAAGGGCGAAGGGTGCAAGGGTGAAGGGTGCAAGGGTGAAGGGTGTAAGGGCGAAGGGTGTAAGGGCGAAGGGTGTAAGGGCGAAGGGTGTAAGGGTGAAGGGTGTAAGGGTGAAGGGTGTAAGGGTGAAGGGTGTAAGGGTGAAGGGTGTAAGGGTGAAGGGTGTAAGGGTGAAGGGTGTAAGGGTGAAGGGTGTAAGGGTGAAGGGTGTAAGGGTGAAGGGTGTAAGGGTGAAGGGTGTAAGGGTGAAGGGTGTAAGGGTGAAGGGCGCAAGGTTGAAGGGCGCAAGGTTGAAGGGCGCAAGTGTGAAGGGCGCAAGGGTGAAGGGCGCAAGGGTGCAAGGGCAAAGTGTGCAAGGCCAAAGTGTGCAAGGGCAAAGGGTGCAAGGGCAAAGGGTGCAAGGGCAAAGGGTGCAAGGGTAAAGGTTGCAGGCGTAAAGGGTGCAGAGGTGAAGGGTGCAAGGGTAAAGGGTGCAAGGGTAAAGGGTGCAAGGGTAAAGGGTGCAAGGGTAAAGGGTGCAAGGGTAAAGGGTGCAAGGGCGAAGGGTGCAAGGGCGAAGGGTGCAAGGGCGAAGGGTGCAAGGGCGAAGGGTGCAAGGGCGAAGGGTGCAAGGGCGAAGGGTGCAAGGGCGAAGGGTGCAAGGGCGAAGGGTGCAAGGGCGAAGGGTGAAGGGTGTAAGGGTGAAGGGTGTAAGGGTGAAGGGTGTAAGGGTGAAGGGTGTAAGGGTGAAGGGTGTAAGGGTGAAGGGTGTAGGGGTGAAGGGTGTAGGGGTGAAGGGTGTAGGGGTGAAGGGTGTAGGGGTGAAGGGTGTAGGGGTGAAGGGTGTAGGGCGAAGGGTGCAAGGGCGAAGGGTGCAAGGGCGAAGGGTGCAAGGGCGAAGGGTGCAAGGGCGAAGGGTGCAAGGGCGAAGGGTGCAAGGGCGAAGGGTGCAAGGGCGAAGGGTGCAAGGGCGAAGGGTGCAAGGGCGAAGGGTGCAAGGGCGAATGGTGCAAGGGCGAAGGGTGCAAGGGCGAAGGGTGCAAGGGCGAAGGGTGCAAGGGCGAAGGGTGCAAGGGCGAAGGGTGCAAGGGCGAAGGGTGTAAGGGCGAAGGGTGTAAGGGTGAAGGGTGTAAGGGTGAAGGGTGTAAGGGTGAAGGGTGTGAGGGTGAAGGGTGTAAGGGTGAAGGGTGTAAGGGTAAAGGGTGTAAGGGTAAAGGGTGTAAGGGTAAAGGGTGTAAGGGTAAAGGGGCAAGGGTAAAGGGCGCAAGGGCGAAGGGCGCAAGGGCGAAGGGTGCAAGGGCGAAGGGTGCAAGGGCGAAGGGTGTAAGGGCGAAGGGTGGAAGGGCGAAGGGTGCAAGTGCGAAGGGTGCAAGGGCGAAGGGTGCAAGGGCGAAGGGTGCAAGGGCGAAGGGTGCAAGGGCGAAGGGTGCAAGGGCGAAGGGTGCAAGGGCGAAGGGTGCAAGGGCGAAGGGTGCGAGGGCGAAGGGTGCAAGGGCGAAGGGTGCAAGGGCGAAGGGTGCAAGGGCGAAGGGTGCAAGCGCGAAGGGTGCAAGGGTGAAGGGTGCAAGGGTGAAGGGTGCAAGGGTGAAGGGTGCAAGGGTGAAGGGTGCAAGGGTGAAGGGTGCAAGGGTGAAGGGTGCAAGGGTGAAGGGTGCAAGGGTGAAGGGTGCAAGGGTGAAGGGTGCAAGGGTGAAGGGTGCAAGGGTGAAGGGTGCAAGGGTGAAGGGTGTAAGGGTGAAGGGTGTAAGGGCGAAGGGTGCAAGGGCGAAGGGTGCAAGGGTAAAGGGTGCAAGGTAAGGGGTGCAAGGGTAAAGGTTGCAGGGGTAAAGGGTGCAGGGGTAAAGGGTGCAGGGGTAAAGGGTGCAGGGGTAAAGGGTGCAGGGGTAAAGTGTGCAAGGGCGAAGGGTGCAAGGGCGAAGGGTGCAAGGGCGAAGGGTGCAAGGGCGAAGGGTGCAAGGGCGAAGGGTGCAAGGGCGAAGGGTGAAGGGTGTAAGGGTGAAGGGTGTAAGGGTGAAGGGTGTAAGGGTGAAGGGTGTAAGGGTGAAGGGTGTAAGGGTGAAGGGTGTAAGGGTGAAGGGTGTAAGGGTGAAGGGTGTAAGGGTGAAGGGTGTAAGGGTGAAGGGTGTAAGGGTGAAGGGTGTAAGGGTGAAGGGTGTCAGGGTGAAGGGTGTAAGGGTGAAGGGTGTAAGGGTGAAGGGTGTAAGGGTGAAGGGTGTAAGGGTGAAGGGTGTAAGGGTGAAGGGTGTAAGGGTGAAGGGTTTAAGGGTGAAGGTTGTAAGGGTGAAGGGTGTAAGGGTGAAGGGTGTAAGGGTGAAGGGTGTAAGGGTGAAGGGTGTAAGGGTGAAGGGTGTAAGGGTGAAGGGTGTAAGGGTGAAGGGTGTAAGGGTGAAGGGTGTAAGGGTGAAGGGTGTAAGGGTGAAGGGTGTAAGGGTGAAGGGTGTAAGGGTGAAGGGTGTAAGGGTGAAGGGTGTAAGGGTGAAGGGTGTAAGGGTGAAGGGTGTAAGGGTGAAGGGTGTAAGGGTGAAGGGTGTAAGGGTGAAGGGTGTAAGGGTGAAGGGTGTAAGGGTGAAGGGTGTAAGGGTGAAGGGTGTAAGGGTGAAGGGTGTAAGGGTGAAGGGTGTAAGGGTGAAGGGTGTAAGGGTGAAGGGTGTAAGGGTGAAGGGTGTAAGGGTGAAGGGTGTAAGGGTGAAGGGTGTAAGGGTGAAGGGTGTAAGGGTGAAGGGTGTAAGGGTGAAGGGTGTAAGGGTGAAGGGTGTAAGGGTGAAGGGTGTAAGGGTGAAGGGTGTAAGGGTGAAGGGTGTAAGGGTGAAGGGTGTAAGGGTGAAGGGTGTAAGGGTGAAGGGTGTAAGGGTGAAGGGTGTAAGGGTGAAGGGTGTAAGGGTGAAGGGTGTAAGGGTGAAGGGTGTAAGGGTGAAGGGTGTAAGGGTGAAGGGTGTAAGGGTGAAGGGTGTAAGGGTGAAGGGTGTAAGGGTGAAGGGTGTAAGGGTGAAGGGTGTAAGGGTGAAGGGTGTAAGGGTGAAGGGTGTAAGGGTGAAGGGTGTAAGGGTGAAGGGTGTAAGGGTGAAGGGTGTAAGGGTGAAGGGTGTAAGGGTGAAGGGTGTAAGGGTGAAGGGTGTAAGGGTGAAGGGTGTAAGGGTGAAGGGTGTAAGGGTGAAGGGTGTAAGGGTGAAGGGTGTAAGGGTGAAGGGTGTAAGGGTGAAGGGTGTAAGGGTGAAGGGTGTAAGGGTGAAGGGTGTAAGGGTGAAGGGTGTAAGGGTGAAGGGTGTAAGGGTGAAGGGTGTAAGGGTGAAGGGTGTAAGGGTGAAGGGTGTAAGGGTGAAGGGTGTAAGGGTGAAGGGTGTAAGGGTGAAGGGTGTAAGGGTGAAGGGTGTAAGGGTGAAGGGTGTAAGGGTGAAGGGTGTAAGGGTGAAGGGTGTAAGGGTGAAGGGTGTAAGGGTGAAGGGTGTAAGGGTGAAGGGTGTAAGGGTGAAGGGTGTAAGGGTGAAGGGTGTAAGGGTGAAGGGTGTAAGGGTGAAGGGTGTAAGGGTGAAGGGTGTAAGGGTGAAGGGTGTAAGGGTGAAGGGTGTAAGGGTGAAGGGTGTAAGGGTGAAGGGTGTAAGGGTGAAGGGTGTAAGGGTGAAGGGTGTAAGGGTGAAGGGTGTAAGGGTGAAGGGTGTAAGGGTGAAGGGTGTAAGGGTGAAGGGTGTAAGGGTGAAGGGTGTAAGGGTGAAGGGTGTAAGGGTGAAGGGTGTAAGGGTGAAGGGTGTAAGGGTGAAGGGTGTAAGGGTGAAGGGTGTAAGGGTGAAGGGTGTAAGGGTGAAGGGTGTAAGGGCGAAGGGTGTAAGGGCGAAGGGTGTAAGGGTGAAGGGTGTAAGGCGAAGGGAGTAAGGGCGAAGGGTGCAAGGGCGAAGGGTGTAAGGGCGAAGGGTGTAAGGGCGAAGGGTGTAGGGGTGAAGGGTGTAGGGGTGAAGGGTGTAGGGGTGAAGGGTGTAGGGGTGAAGGGTGTAGGGGTGAAGGGTGTAGGGGTGAAGGGTGTAGGGGTGAAGGGTGTAGGGGTGAAGGGTGCAAGGGCGAAGGGTGCAAGGGCGAAGGGTGCAAGGGCGAAGGGCGCAAGGGCGAAGGGCGCAAGGGTAAAGGGTGCAAGGGTAAAGGGTGCAAGGCTAAAGGTTGCAGGGGTAAAGGGTGCAGGGGTAAAGGGTGCAGGGGTAAAGGGTGTAAGGGTAAAGGGTGCAAGGGTAAAGGGTGCAAGGGTAAAGGGTGCAAGGGCGAAGGGTGCAAGGGCGAAGGGTGCAAGGGCGAAGGGTGTAGGGGTGAAGGGTGTAGGGGTGAAGGGTGTAGGGGTGAAGGGTGTAGGGGTGAAGGGTGTTGGGGTGAAGGGTGTAGGGGTGAAGGGTGTAGGGGTGAAGGGTGTAGGGGTGAAGGGTGTAGGGATGAAGGGTGTAGGGGTGAAGGGTGTAAGGGTGAAGGGTGTAAGGGTGAAGGGTGTAAGGGTGAAGGGTGTAAGGGTGAAGGGTGTAAGGGTGAAGGGTGTAAGGGTGAAGGGTGTAAGGGTGAAGGGTGTAAGGGTGAAGGGTGTAAGGGTGAAGGGTGTAAGGGTGAAGGGTGTAAGGGCGAAGGGTGCAAGGGCGAAGGGTGCAAGGGCGAAGGGTGCAAGGGCGTAGGGTGCAAGGGCGAAGGGTGCAAGGGCGAAGGGTGCAAGGGCGAAGGGTGCAAGGGCGAAGGGTGCAAGGGCGAAGGGTGCAAGGGCGAAGGGTGTAAGGGCGAAGGGTGTAAGGGTGAAGGGTGTAAGGGTGAAGGGTGTAAGGGTGAAGGGTGTAAGGGTGAAGGGTGTAAGGGTGAAGGGTGTAAGGGTGAAGGGTGTAAGGGTGAAGGGTGTAAGGGTGAAGGGTGTAAGGGTGAAGGGTGTAAGGGTGAAGGGTGTAAGGGTGAAGGGTGTAAGGGTGAAGGGTGTAAGGGTGAAGGGTGTAAGGGTGAAGGGTGTAAGGGTGAAGGGTGTAAGGGTGAAGGGTGTAAGGGTGAAGGGTGTAAGGGTGAAGGGTGTAAGGGTGAAGGGTGTAAGGGTGAAGGGTGTAAGGGTGAAGGGTGTAAGGGTGAAGGGTGTAAGGGTGAAGGGTGTAAGGGTGAAGGGTGTAAGGGTGAAGGGTGTAAGGGTGAAGGGTGTAAGGGTGAAGGGTGTAAGGGTGAAGGGTGTAAGGGTGAAGGGTGTAAGGGTGAAGGGTGTAAGGGTGAAGGGTGTAAGGGTGAAGGGTGTAAGGGTGAAGCGTGTAAGGGTGAAGGGTGTAAGGGTGAAGGGTGTAAGGGTGAAGGGTGAAGGGTGTAAGGGTGAAGGGTGTAAGGGTGAAGGGTGTAAGGGTGAAGGGTGTAGGGGTGAAGGGTGTAGGGGTGAAGGGTGTAGGGGTGAAGGGTGTAGGGTTGAAGGGTGTAGGGGCGAAGGGTGTAGGGGCGAAGGGTGTAGGGGCGAAGGGTGCAAGGGCGAAGGGTGCAAGGGCGAAGGGTGCAAGGGCGAAGGGTGCAAGGGCGAAGGGTGCAAGGGCGAAGGGTGCAAGGGCAAAGGGTGCAAGGTAAGGGGTGCAAGGTAAGGGGTGCAAGGGTAAAGGTTGCAGGGGTAAAGGGTGCAGGGGTAAAGGGTGCAGGGGTAAAGGGTGCAAGGGTAAAGGGTGCAAGGATAAAGGGTGAAGGGCGCAAGGGTGAAGGGCGCAAGGGTGCAAGGGCGCAAGGGTGCAAGGGCGAAGGGTGTAAGGGCGAAGGGTGTAAGGGCGAAGGGTGTAAGGGCGAAGGGTGGAAGGGGGAAGGGTGCAAGGGCGAAGGGTGCAAGGGCGAAGGGTGCAAGGGCGAAGGGTGCAAGGGCGAAGGGTGCAAGGGCGAAGGGTGCAAGGGCGAAGGGTGCAAGGGCGAAGGGTGCAAGGGCGAAGGGTGCAAGGGCGAAGGGTGCAAGGGCGAAGGGTGCAAGGGCGAAGAGTGCAAGGGCGAAGGGTGCAAGGGCGAAGGGTGCAAGGGCGAAGGGTGCAAGGGCGAAGGGTGCAAGGGCGAAGGGTGCAAGGGCGAAGGGTGCAAGGGTGAAGGGTGTAAGGGTGAAGGGTGTAAGGGTGAAGGGTGTAAGGGTGAAGGGTGTAAGGGTGAAGGGTGTAAGGGTGAAGGGTGTAAGGGTGAAGGGTGTAAGGGTGAAGGGTGTAAGGGTGAAGGGTGTAAGGGTGAAGGGTGTAAGGGTGAAGGGTGTAAGGGTGAAGGGTGTAAGAGTGAAGGGTGTAAGGGTGAAGGGTGTAACGGTGAAGGGTGTAAGGGTGAAGGGTGTAAGGGTGAAGGGTGTAAGGGTGAAGGGTGTAAGGGTGAAGGGTGTAAGGGTGAAGGGTGTAAGGGTGAAGGGTGTAAGGGTGAAGGGTGTATGGGTGAAGGGTGTAAGGGTGAAGGGTGTAAGGGTGAAGGGTGTAAGTGTGAAGGGTGTAAGGGTGAAGGGTGTAAGGGTGAAGGGTGTAAGGGTGAAGGGTGTAAGGGTGAAGGGTGTAAGGGTGAAGGGTGTAAGGGTGAAGGGTGTAAGGGTGAAGGGTGTAAGGGTGAAGGGTGTAAGGGTGAAGGGCGCAAGGGTGAAGGGCGCAAGGGTGAAGGGCGCAAGGGTGCAAGGGCGCAAGGGTGCAAGGGCAAAGTGTGCAAGGGCAAAGGGTGCAAGGGCAAAGGGTGCAAGGGTAAAGGTTGCAAGGGTAAAGGTTGCAGGGGTAAAGGTTGCAGGCGTAAAGGGTGCAAGGGTAAAGGGTGCAAGGGTAAAGGGTGCAAGGGTAAAGGGTGCAAGGGTAAAGGGTGCAAGGGCGAAGGGTGCAAGGGCGAAGGGTGCAAGGGCGAAGGGTGTAGGGGTGAAGGGTGTAGGGGTGAAGGGTGTAGGGGTGAAGGGTGTTGGGGTGAAGGGTGTAGGGGTGAAGGGTGTAGGGGTGAAGGGTGTAGGGATGAAGGGTGTAGGGGTGAAGGGTGTAAGGGTGAAGGGTGTAAGGGTGAAGGGTGTAAGGGTGAAGGGTGTAAGGGTGAAGGGTGTAAGGGTGAAGGGTGTAAGGGTGAAGGGTGTAAGGGTGAAGGGTGTAAGGGTGAAGGGTGTAAGGGTGAAGGGTGTAAGGGTGAAGGGTGTAAGGGTGAAGGGTGTAAGGGCGAAGGGTGCAAGGGCGAAGGGTGCAAGGGCGAAGGGTGCAAGGGCGTAGGGTGCAAGGGCGAAGGGTGCAAGGGTGAAGGGTGTAAGGGTGAAGGGTGTAAGGGTGAAGGGTGTAAGGGTGAAGGGTGTAAGGGTGAAGGGTGTAAGGGTGAAGGGTGTAAGGGTGAAGGGTGTAAGGGTGAAGGGTGTAAGGGCGAAGGGTGTAAGGGTGAAGCGTGTAAGGGTGAAGGGTGTAAGGGTGAAGGGTGTAAGGGTGAAGGGTGAAGGGTGTAAGGGTGAAGGGTGTAAGGGTGAAGGGTGTAAGGGTGAAGGGTGTAAGGGTGAAGGGTGTAAGGGTGAAGGGTGTAAGGGTGAAGGGTGTAAGGGTGAAGGGTGTAAGGGTGAAGGGTGTAAGGGTGAAGGGTGTAAGGGTGAAGGGTGTAAGGGTGAAGGGTGTAAGGGTGAAGGGTGTAAGGGTGAAGGGTGTAAGGGTGAAGGGTGTAAGGGTGAAGGGTGTAAGGGTGAAGCGTGTAAGGGTGAAGGGTGTAAGGGTGAAGGGTGTAAGGGTGAAGGGTGAAGGGTGTAAGGGTGAAGGGTGTAAGGGTGAAGGGTGTAAGGGTGAAGGGTGTAGGGGTGAAGGGTGTAGGGGTGAAGGGTGTAAGGGCGAAGGGTTTAAGGGTGAAGGTTGTAAGGGTGAAGGGTGTAAGGGTGAAGGGTGTAAGGGTGAAGGGTGTAAGGATGAAGGGTGTAAGGGTGAAGGGTGTAAGGGTGAAGGGTGTAAGGGTGAAGGGTGTAAGGGCGAAGGGTGTAAGGGTGAAGGGTGTAAGGGTGAAGGGTGTAAGGGTGAAGGGTGTAAGGGTGAAGGGTGTAAGGGTGAAGGGTGTAAGGGTGAAGGGTGTAAGGGTGAAGGGTGTAAGGGTGAAGGGTGTAAGGGTGAAGGGTGTAAGGGTGAAGGGTGTAAGGGTGAAGGGTGTAAGGGTGAAGGGTGTAAGGGTGAAGGGTGTAAGGGTGAAGGGTGTAAGGGTGAAGGGTGTAAGGGTGAAGGGTGTAAGGGTGAAGCGTGTAAGGGTGAAGCGTGTAAGGGTGAAGGGTGTAAGGGTGAAGGGTGTAAGGGTGAAGGGTGAAGGGTGTAAGGGTGAAGGGTGTAAGGGTGAAGGGTGTAAGGGTGAAGGGTGTAGGGGTGAAGGGTGTAGGGGTGAAGGGTGTAGGGGTGAAGGGTGTAGGGTTGAAGGGTGTAGGGGCGAAGGGTGTAGGGGCGAAGGGTGCAAGGGCGAAGGGTGCAAGGGCGAAGGGTGCAAGGGCGAAGGGTGCAAGGGCGAAGGGTGCAAGGGCGAAGGGTGCAAGGGCAAAGGGTGCAAGGTAAGGGGTGCAAGGGTAAAGGTTGCAGGGGTAAAGGGTGCAGGGGTAAAGGGTGCAGGGGTAAAGGGTGCAGGGGTAAAGGGTGCAGGGGTAAAGGGTGCAAGGGTAAAGGGTGCAAGGGTAAAGGGTGCAAGGGCGAAGGGTGCAAGGGCGAAGGGTGCAAGGGCGAAGGGTGCAAGGGCGAAGGGTGCAAGGGCGAAGGGTGCAAGGACGAAGGGTGCAAGGGTGTAAGGGTGAAGGGTGCAGGGGTGAAGGGTGTAGGGGTGAAGGGTGTAGGGGTGAAGGGTGTAGGGGTGAAGGGTGTAGGGGTGAAGGGTGTAGGGGTGAAGGGTGTAGGGGTGAAGGGTGTAGGGGTGAAGGGTGTAGGGGTGAAGGGTGTAGGGGTGAAGGGTGCAAGGGCGAAGGGTGCAAGGGCGAAGGGTGCAAGGGCGAAGGGTGCAAGGGCGAAGGGTGCAAGGGCGAAGGGTGCAAGGGCAAAGGGTGCAAGGTAAGGGGTGCAAGGGTAAAGGTTGCAGGGGTAAAGGGTGCAGGGGTAAAGGGTGCAGGGGTAAAGGGTGCAGGGGTAAAGGGTGCAGGGGTAAAGGGTGCAAGGGTAAAGGGTGCAAGGGTAAAGGGTGCAAGGGCGAAGGGTGCAAGGGCGAAGGGTGCAAGGGCGAAGGGTGCAAGGGCGAAGGGTGCAAGGGCGAAGGGTGCAAGGACGAAGGGTGCAAGGGTGTAAGGGTGAAGGGTGCAGGGGTGAAGGGTGTAGGGGTGAAGGGTGTAGGGGTGAAGGGTGTAGGGGTGAAGGGTGTAGGGGTGAAGGGTGTAGGGGTGAAGGGTGTAAGGGTGAAGGGTGTAAGGGTGAAGGGTGTAAGGGCGAAGGGTGTAAGGGCGAAGGGTGCAAGGGCGAAGGGTGTAAGGGCGAAGGGTGTAAGGGCGAAGGGTGTAAGGGCGAAGGGTGTAAGGGCGAAGGGTTTAAGGGTGAAGGTTGTAAGGGTGAAGGGTGTAAGGGTGAAGGGTGTAAGGGTGAAGGGTGTAAGGGTGAAGGGTGTAAGGGTGAAGGGTGTAAGGGTGAAGGGTGTAAGGGTGAAGGGTGTAAGGGCGAAGGGTGTAAGGGTGAAGGGTGTAAGGGTGAAGGGTGCAAGGGTAAAGGGTGCAAGGTAAGGGGTGCAAGGGTAAAGGTTGCAGGGGTAAAGGGTGCAGGGGTAAAGGGTGCAGGGGTAAAGGGTGCAGGGGTAAAGGGTGCAGGGGTAAAGTGTGCAAGGGCGAAGGGTGCAAGGGCGAAGGGTGCAAGGGCGAAGGGTGCAAGGGCGAAGGGTGCAAGGGCGAAGGGTGCAAGGGCGAAGGGTGAAGGGTGTAAGGGTGAAGGGTGTAAGGGTGAAGGGTGTAAGGGTGAAGGGTGTAAGGGTGAAGGGTGTAAGGGTGAAGGGTGTAAGGGTGAAGGGTGTAAGGGTGAAGGGTGTAAGGGTGAAGGGTGTAAGGGTGAAGGGTGTAAGGGTGAAGGGTGTAAGGGTGAAGGGTGTAAGGGTGAAGGGTGTAAGGGTGAAGGGTGTAAGGGTGAAGGGTGTAAGGGTGAAGGGTGTAAGGGTGAAGGGCGCAAGGTTGAAGGGCGCAAGGTTGAAGGGCGCAAGTGTGAAGGGCGCAAGGGTGAAGGGCGCAAGGGTGCAAGGGCAAAGTGTGCAAGGGCAAAGTGTGCAAGGGCAAAGGGTGCAAGGGCAAAGGGTGCAAGGGCAAAGGGTGCAAGGGTAAAGGTTGCAGGCGTAAAGGGTGCAGAGGTGAAGGGTGCAAGGGTAAAGGGTGCAAGGGTAAAGGGTGCAAGGGTAAAGGGTGCAACGGTAAAGGGTGCAAGGGTAAAGGGTGCAAGGGCGAAGGGTGCAAGGGCGAAGGGTGCAAGGGCGAAGGGTGCAAGGGCGAAGGGTGCAAGGGCGAAGGGTGCAAGGGCGAAGGGTGCAAGGGCGAAGGGTGCAAGGGCGAAGGGTGCAAGGGCGAAGGGTGCAAGGGCGAAGGGTGAAGGGTGTAAGGGTGAAGGGTGTAAGGGTGAAGGGTGTAAGGGTGAAGGGTGTAGGGGTGAAGGGTGTAGGGGTGAAGGGTGTAGGGGTGAAGGGTGTAGGGGTGAAGGGTGTAGGGGTGAAGGGTGTAGGGCGAAGGGTGCAAGGGCGAAGGGTGCAAGGGCGAAGGGTGCAAGGGCGAAGGGTGCAAGGGCGAAGGGTGCAAGGGCGAAGGGTGCAAGGGCGAAGGGTGCAAGGGCGAAGGGTGCAAGGGCGAAGGGTGCAAGGGCGAAGGGTGCAAGGGCGAATGGTGCAAGGGCGAAGGGTGCAAGGGCGAAGGGTGCAAGGGCGAAGGGTGCAAGGGCGAAGGGTGCAAGGGCGAAGGGTGCAAGGGCGAAGGGTGCAAGGGCGAAGGGTGCAAGGGCGAAGGGTGTAAGGGTGAAGGGTGTAAGGGTGAAGGGTGTAAGGGTGAAGGGTGTGAGGGTGAAGGGTGTAAGGGTGAAGGGTGTAAGGGTAAAGGGTGTAAGGGTAAAGGGTGTAAGGGTAAAGGGTGTAAGGGTAAAGGGGCAAGGGTAAAGGGCGCAAGGGCGAAGGGCGCAAGGGCGAAGGGTGCAAGGGCGAAGGGTGCAAGGGCGAAGGGTGTAAGGGCGAAGGGTGGAAGGGCGAAGGGTGCAAGTGCGAAGGGTGCAAGGGCGAAGGGTGCAAGGGCGAAGGGTGCAAGGGCGAAGGGTGCAAGGGCGAAGGGTGCAAGGGCGAAGGGTGCAAGGGCGAAGGGTGCAAGGGCGAAGGGTGCAAGGGCGAAGGGTGCAAGCGCGAAGGGTGCAAGGGTGAAGGGTGCAAGGGTGAAGGGTGCAAGGGTGAAGGGTGCAAGGGTGAAGGGTGCAAGGGTGAAGGGTGCAAGGGTGAAGGGTGCAAGGGTGAAGGGTGCAAGGGTGAAGGGTGCAAGGGTGAAGGGTGCAAGGGTGAAGGGTGCAAGGGTGAAGGGTGTAAGGGTGAAGGGTGCAAGGGCGAAGGGTGCAAGGGCGAAGGGTGCAAGGGTAAAGGGTGCAAGGTAAGGGGTGCAAGGGTAAAGGTTGCAGGGGTAAAGGGTGCAGGGGTAAAGGGTGCAGGGGTAAAGGGTGCAGGGGTAAAGGGTGCAGGGGTAAAGTGTGCAAGGGCGAAGGGTGCAAGGGCGAAGGGTGCAAGGGCGAAGGGTGCAAGGGCGAAGGGTGCAAGGGCGAAGGGTGCAAGGGCGAAGGGTGCAAGGGCGAAGGGTGAAGGGTGTAAGGGTGAAGGGTGTAAGGGTGAAGGGTGTAAGGGTGAAGGGTGTAAGGGTGAAGGGTGTAAGGGTGAAGGGTGTAAGGGTGAAGGGTGTAAGGGTGAAGGGTGTAAGGGTGAAGGGTGTAAGGGTGAAGGGTGTAAGGGTGAAGGGTGTCAGGGTGAAGGGTGTAAGGGTGAAGGGTGTAAGGGTGAAGGGTGTAAGGGTGAAGGGTGTAAGGGTGAAGGGTGTAAGGGTGAAGGGTGTAAGGGTGAAGGGTTTAAGGGTGAAGGTTGTAAGGGTGAAGGGTGTAAGGGTGAAGGGTGTAAGGGTGAAGGGTGTAAGGGTGAAGGGTGTAAGGGTGAAGGGTGTAAGGGTGAAGGGTGTAAGGGTGAAGGGTGTAAGGGTGAAGGGTGTAAGGGTGAAGGGTGTAAGGGTGAAGGGTGTAAGGGTGAAGGGTGTAAGGGTGAAGGGTGTAAGGGTGAAGGGTGTAAGGGTGAAGGGTGTAAGGGTGAAGGGTGTAAGGGTGAAGGGTGTAAGGGTGTAAGGGTGAAGGGTGTAAGGGTGAAGGGTGTAAGGGTGAAGGGTGTAAGGGTGAAGGGTGTAAGGGTGAAGGGTGTAAGGGTGAAGGGTGTAAGGGTGAAGGGTGTAAGGGTGAAGGGTGTAAGGGTGAAGGGTGTAAGGGTGAAGGGTGTAAGGGTGAAGGGTGTAAGGGTGAAGGGTGTAAGGGTGAAGGGTGTAAGGGTGAAGGGTGTAAGGGTGAAGGGTGTAAGGGTGAAGGGTGTAAGGGTGAAGGGTGTAAGGGTGAAGGGTGTAAGGGTGAAGGGTGTAAGGGTGAAGGGTGTAAGGGTGAAGGGTGTAAGGGTGAAGGGTGTAAGGGTGAAGGGTGTAAGGGTGAAGGGTGTAAGGGTGAAGGGTGTAAGGGTGAAGGGTGTAAGGGTGAAGGGTGTAAGGGTGAAGGGTGTAAGGGTGAAGGGTGTAAGGGTGAAGGGTGTAAGGGTGAAGGGTGTAAGGGTGAAGGGTGTAAGGGTGAAGGGTGTAAGGGTGAAGGGTGTAAGGGTGAAGGGTGTAAGGGTGAAGGGTGTAAGGGTGAAGGGTGTAAGGGTGAAGGGTGTAAGGGTGAAGGGTGTAAGGGTGAAGGGTGTAAGGGTGAAGGGTGTAAGGGTGAAGGGTGTAAGGGTGAAGGGTGTAAGGGTGAAGGGTGTAAGGGTGAAGGGTGTAAGGGTGAAGGGTGTAAGGGTGAAGGGTGTAAGGGTGAAGGGTGTAAGGGTGAAGGGTGTAAGGGTGAAGGGTGTAAGGGTGAAGGGTGTAAGGGTGAAGGGTGTAAGGGTGAAGGGTGTAAGGGTGAAGGGTGTAAGGGTGAAGGGTGTAAGGGTGAAGGGTGTAAGGGTGAAGGGTGTAAGGGTGAAGGGTGTAAGGGTGAAGGGTGTAAGGGTGAAGGGTGTAAGGGTGAAGGGTGTAAGGGTGAAGGGTGTAAGGGTGAAGGGTGTAAGGGTGAAGGGTGTAAGGGTGAAGGGTGTAAGGGTGAAGGGTGTAAGGGTGAAGGGTGTAAGGGTGAAGGGTGTAAGGGTGAAGGGTGTAAGGGTGAAGGGTGTAAGGGTGAAGGGTGTAAGGGTGAAGGGTGTAAGGGTGAAGGGTGTAAGGGTGAAGGGTGTAAGGGTGAAGGGTGTAAGGGTGAAGGGTGTAAGGGTGAAGGGTGTAAGGGTGAAGGGTGTAAGGGTGAAGGGTGTAAGGGTGAAGGGTGTAAGGGCGAAGGGTGTAAGGGCGAAGGGTGTAAGGGTGAAGGGTGTAAGGCGAAGGGAGTAAGGGCGAAGGGTGCAAGGGCGAAGGGTGTAAGGGCGAAGGGTGTAAGGGCGAAGGGTGTAGGGGTGAAGGGTGTAGGGGTGAAGGGTGTAGGGGTGAAGGGTGTAGGGGTGAAGGGTGTAAGGGTGAAGGGTGTAAGGGTGAAGGGTGTAAGGGTGAAGGGTGTAAGGGTGAAGGGTGTAAGGGTGAAGGGTGTAAGGGTGAAGGGTGTAAGGGTGAAGGGTGTAAGGGTGAAGGGTGTAAGGGTGAAGGGTGTAAGGGTGAAGGGTGTAAGGGTGAAGGGTGTAAGGGTGAAGGGTGTAAGGGTGAAGGGTGTAAGGGTGAAGGGTGTAAGGGTGAAGGGTGTAAGGGTGAAGGGCGCAAGGGTGAAGGGCGCAAGGGTGAAGGGCGCAAGGGTGCAAGGGCGCAAGGGTGCAAGGGCAAAGTGTGCAAGGGCAAAGGGTGCAAGGGCAAAGGGTGCAAGGGTAAAGGTTGCAAGGGTAAAGGTTGCAGGGGTAAAGGTTGCAGGCGTAAAGGGTGCAAGGGTAAAGGGTGCAAGGGTAAAGGGTGCAAGGGTAAAGGGTGCAAGGGTAAAGGGTGCAAGGGCGAAGGGTGCAAGGGCGAAGGGTGCAAGGGCGAAGGGTGTAGGGGTGAAGGGTGTAGGGGTGAAGGGTGTAGGGGTGAAGGGTGTTGGGGTGAAGGGTGTAGGGGTGAAGGGTGTAGGGGTGAAGGGTGTAGGGATGAAGGGTGTAGGGGTGAAGGGTGTAAGGGTGAAGGGTGTAAGGGTGAAGGGTGTAAGGGTGAAGGGTGTAAGGGTGAAGGGTGTAAGGGTGAAGGGTGTAAGGGTGAAGGGTGTAAGGGTGAAGGGTGTAAGGGTGAAGGGTGTAAGGGTGAAGGGTGTAAGGGTGAAGGGTGTAAGGGTGAAGGGTGTAAGGGCGAAGGGTGCAAGGGCGAAGGGTGCAAGGGCGAAGGGTGCAAGGGCGTAGGGTGCAAGGGCGAAGGGTGCAAGGGTGAAGGGTGTAAGGGTGAAGGGTGTAAGGGTGAAGGGTGTAAGGGTGAAGGGTGTAAGGGTGAAGGGTGTAAGGGTGAAGGGTGTAAGGGTGAAGGGTGTAAGGGTGAAGGGTGTAAGGGTGAAGGGTGTAAGGGTGAAGCGTGTAAGGGTGAAGGGTGTAAGGGTGAAGGGTGTAAGGGTGAAGGGTGAAGGGTGTAAGGGTGAAGGGTGTAAGGGTGAAGGGTGTAAGGGTGAAGGGTGTAAGGGTGAAGGGTGTAAGGGTGAAAGGTGTAAGGGTGAAGGGTGTAAGGGTGAAGGGTGTAAGGTTGAAGGGTGTAAGGGTGAAGGGTGTAAGGGTGAAGGGTGTAAGGGTGAAGGGTGTAAGGGTGAAGGGTGTAAGGGTGAAGGGTGTAAGGGTGAAGGGTGTAAGGGTGAAGGGTGTAAGGGTGAAGCGTGTAAGGGTGAAGGGTGTAAGGGTGAAGGGTGTAAGGGTGAAGGGTGAAGGGTGTAAGGGTGAAGGGTGTAAGGGTGAAGGGTGTAAGGGTGAAGGGTGTAGGGGTGAAGGGTGTAGGGGTGAAGGGTGTAGGGGTGAAGGGTGTAGGGTTGAAGGGTGTAGGGGCGAAGGGTGTAGGGGCGAAGGGTGCAAGGGCGAAGGGTGCAAGGGCGAAGGGTGCAAGGGCGAAGGGTGCAAGGGCGAAGGGTGCAAGGGCGAAGGGTGCAAGGGCAAAGGGTGCAAGGTAAGGGGTGCAAGGGTAAAGGTTGCAGGGGTAAAGGGTGCAGGGGTAAAGGGTGCAGGGGTAAAGGGTGCAGGGGTAAAGGGTGCAGGGGTAAAGGGTGCAAGGGTAAAGGGTGCAAGGGTAAAGGGTGCAAGGGCGAAGGGTGCAAGGGCGAAGGGTGCAAGGGCGAAGGGTGCAAGGGCGAAGGGTGCAAGGGCGAAGGGTGCAAGGACGAAGGGTGCAAGGGTGTAAGGGTGAAGGGTGCAGGGGTGAAGGGTGTAGGGGTGAAGGGTGTAGGGGTGAAGGGTGTAGGGGTGAAGGGTGTAGGGGTGAAGGGTGTAGGGGTGAAGGGTGTAGGGGTGAAGGGTGTAGGGGTGAAGGGTGTAGGGGTGAAGGGTGTAGGGGTGAAGGGTGCAAGGGCGAAGGGTGCAAGGGCGAAGGGTGCAAGGGCGAAGGGTGCAAGGGCGAAGGGTGCAAGGGCGAAGGGTGCAAGGGCAAAGGGTGCAAGGTAAGGGGTGCAAGGGTAAAGGTTGCAGGGGTAAAGGGTGCAGGGGTAAAGGGTGCAGGGGTAAAGGGTGCAGGGGTAAAGGGTGCAGGGGTAAAGGGTGCAAGGGTAAAGGGTGCAAGGGTAAAGGGTGCAAGGGCGAAGGGTGCAAGGGCGAAGGGTGCAAGGGCGAAGGGTGCAAGGGCGAAGGGTGCAAGGGCGAAGGGTGCAAGGACGAAGGGTGCAAGGGTGTAAGGGTGAAGGGTGCAGGGGTGAAGGGTGTAGGGGTGAAGGGTGTAGGGGTGAAGGGTGTAGGGGTGAAGGGTGTAGGGGTGAAGGGTGTAGGGGTGAAGGGTGTAAGGGTGAAGGGTGTAAGGGTGAAGGGTGTAAGGGTGAAGGGTGTAAGGGTGAAGGGTGTAAGGGTGAAGGGTGTAAGGGTGAAGGGTGTAAGGGTGAAGGGTGTAAGGGTGAAGGGTGTAAGGGTGAAGGGTGTAAGGGTGAAGGGTGTAAGGGTGAAGGGTGTAAGGGTGAAGGGTGTAAGGGTGAAGGGTGTAAGGGTGAAGGGTGTAAGGGTGAAGGGTGTAAGGGTGAAGGGTGTAAGGGTGAAGGGTGTAAGGGTGAAGGGTGTAAGGGTGAAGGGTGTAAGGGTGAAGGGTGTATGGGTGAAGGGTGTAAGGGTGAAGGGTGTAAGGGTGCAAGGGCGAAGGGCGCAAGGGCGAAGGGCGCAAGGGCGAAGGGTGCCAGGGTAAAGGGTGCAAGGCTAAAGGTTGCAAGGCTAAAGGGTGCAGGGGTAAAGGGTGCAGGGGTAAAGGGTGTAAGGGTAAAGGGTGCAAGGGTAAAGGGTGCAAGGGTAAAGGGTGCAAGGGTAAAGGGTGCAAGGGCGAAGGGTGCAAGGGCGAAGGGTGCAAGGGTGAAGGGTGCAAGGGTAAAGGGTGCAAGGGTAAAGGTTGCAGGGGTAAAGGTTGCAGGGGTAAAGGGTGCAAGGGTAAAGGGTGCAAGGGTAAACGGTGTAAGGGTAAAGGGTGTAAGGGTAAAGGGGCAAGGGTAAAGGGCGCAAGGGTGAAGGGAGCAAGGGTGAAGGGCGCAAGGGTGAAGGGCGCAAGGGTGAAGGGCGCAAGGGCGAAGGGTGAAGGGTGTAAGGGTGAAGGGTGTAAGGGTGAAGGGTGTAAGGGTGAAGGGTGTAGGGGTGAAGGGTGTAGGGGTGAAGGGTGTAGGGGTGAAGGTTGTAGGGGTGAAGGGTGTAGGGGTGAAGGGTGTAGGGGTGAAGGGTGTAGGGATGAAGGGTGTAGGGGCGAAGGGTGTAGGGGCGAAGGGTGCAAGGGCGAAGGGTGCAAGGGCGAAGGGTGCAAGTGCGAAGGGTGCAAGGGCGAAGGGTGTAAGGGCGAAGGGTGTAAGGGTGAAGGGTGTAAGGGTGAAGGGTGTTGGGGTGAAGGGTGTAGGGGTGAAGGGTGTAGGGGTGAAGGGTGTAGGGATGAAGGGTGTAGGGGTGAAGGGTGTAAGGGTGAAGGGTGTAAGGGTGAAGGGTGTAAGGGTGAAGGGTGTAAGGGTGAAGGGTGTAAGGGTGAAGGGTGTAAGGGTGAAGGGTGTAAGGGTGAAGGGTGTAAGGGTGAAGGGTGTAAGGGTGAAGGGTGTAAGGGCGAAGGGTGCAAGGGCGAAGGGTGCAAGGGCGAAGGGTGCAAGGGCGTAGGGTGCAAGGGCGAAGGGTGCAAGGGCGAAGGGTGCAAGGGCGAAGGGTGCAAGGGCGAAGGGTGCAAGGGCGAAGGGTGTAAGGGCGAAGGGTGTAAGGGTGATGGGTGTAAGGGTGAAGGGTGTAAGGGTGAAGGGTGTAAGGGTGAAGGGTGTAAGGGTGAAGGGTGTAAGGGTGAAGGGTGTAAGGGTGAAGGGTGTAAGGGTGAAGGGTGTAAGGGTGAAGGGTGTAAGGGTGAAGGGTGTAAGGGTGAAGGGTGTAAGGGTGAAGGGTGTAAGGGTGAAGGGTGTAAGGGTGAAGGGTGTAAGGGTGAAGGGTGTAAGGGTGAAGGGTGTAAGGGTGAAGGGTGTAAGGGTGAAGGGTGTAAGGGTGAAGGGTGTAAGGGTGAAGGGTGTAAGGGTGAAGGGTGTAAGGGTGAAGGGTGTAAGGGTGAAGGGTGTAAGGGTGAAGGGTGTAAGGGTGAAGGGTGTAAGGGTGAAGGGTGTAAGGGTGAAGGGTGTAAGGGTGAAGGGTGTAAGGGTGAAGGGTGTAAGGGTGAAGGGTGTAAGGGTGAAGCGTGTAAGGGTGAAGGGTGTAAGGGTGAAGGGTGTAAGGGTGAAGGGTGAAGGGTGTAAGGGTGAAGGGTGTAAGGGTGAAGGGTGTAAGGGTGAAGGGTGTAGGGGTGAAGGGTGTAGGGGTGAAGGGTGTAGGGGTGAAGGGTGTAGGGTTGAAGGGTGTAGGGGCGAAGGGTGTAGGGGCGAAGGGTGTAGGGGCGAAGGGTGCAAGGGCGAAGGGTGCAAGGGCGAAGGGTGCAAGGGCGAAGGGTGTAAGGGTGAAGGGTGTAAGGGTGAAGGGTGTAAGGGTGAAGGGTGTAAGGGTGAAGGGTGTAAGGGTGAAGGGTGTAAGGGTGAAGGGTGTAAGGGTGAAGGGTGTAAGGGTGAAGGGTGTAAGGGTGAAGGGTGTAAGGGTGAAGGGTGTAAGGGTGAAGGGTGTAAGGGTGAAGGGTGTAAGGGTGAAGGGTGTAAGGGTGAAGGGTGTAAGGGTGAAGGGTGTAAGGGTGAAGGGTGTAAGGGTGAAGGGTGTAAGGGTGAAGGGTGTAAGGGTGAAGGGTGTAAGGGTGAAGGGTGTAAGGGTGAAGGGTGTAAGGGTGAAGGGTGTAAGGGTGAAGGGTGTAAGGGTGAAGGGTGTAAGGGTGAAGGGTGTAAGGGTGAAGGGTGTAAGGGTGAAGGGTGTAAGGGTGAAGGGTGTAAGGGTGAAGGGTGTAAGGGTGAAGGGTGTAAGGGTGAAGGGTGTAAGGGTGAAGGGTGTAAGGGTGAAGGGTGTAAGGGTGAAGGGTGTAAGGGTGAAGGGTGTAAGGGTGAAGGGTGTAAGGGTGAAGGGTGTAAGGGTGAAGGGTGTAAGGGTGAAGGGTGTAAGGGTGAAGGGTGTAAGGGTGAAGGGTGTAAGGGTGAAGGGTGTAAGGGTGAAGGGTGTAAGGGTGAAGGGTGTAAGGGTGAAGGGTGTAAGGGTGAAGGGTGTAAGGGTGAAGGGTGTAAGGGTGAAGGGTGTAAGGGTGAAGGGTGTAAGGGTGAAGGGTGTAAGGGTGAAGGGTGTAAGGGTGAAGGGTGTAAGGGTGAAGGGTGTAAGGGTGAAGGGTGTAAGGGTGAAGGGTGTAAGGGTGAAGGGTGTAAGGGTGAAGGGTGTAAGGGCGAAGGGTGTAAGGGCGAAGGGTGTAAGGGTGAAGGGTGTAAGGCGAAGGGAGTAAGGGCGACGGGTGCAAGGGCGAAGGGTGTAAGGGCGAAGGGTGTAAGGGCGAAGGGTGTAGGGGCGAAGGGTGTAGGGGTGAAGGGTGTAGGGGTGAAGGGTGTAGGGGTGAAGGGTGTAGGGGTGAAGGGTGTAGGGGTGAAGGGTGTAGGGGTGAAGGGTGTAGGGGTGAAGGGTGCAAGGGCGAAGGGTGCAAGGGCGAAGGGTGCAAGGGCGAAGGGCGCAAGGGCGAAGGGCGCAAGGGTAAAGGGTGCAAGGGTAAAGGGTGCAAGGCTAAAGCTTGCAGGGGTAAAGGGTGCAGGGGTAAAGGGTGCAGGGGTAAAGGGTGTAAGGGTAAAGGGTGCAAGGGTAAAGGGTGCAAGGGTAAAGGGTGCAAGGGCGAAGGGTGCAAGGGCGAAGGGTGCAAGGGCGAAGGGTGTAGGGGTGAAGGGTGTAGGGGTGAAGGGTGTAGGGGTGAAGGGTGTAGGGGTGAAGGGTGTTGGGGTGAAGGGTGTAGGGGTGAAGGGTGTAGGGGTGAAGGGTGTAGGGATGAAGGGTGTAGGGGTGAAGGGTGTAAGGGTGAAGGGTGTAAGGGTGAAGGGTGTAAGGGTGAAGGGTGTAAGGGTGAAGGGTGTAAGGGTGAAGGGTGTAAGGGTGAAGGGTGTAAGGGTGAAGGGTGTAAGGGTGAAGGGTGTAAGGGTGAAGGGTGTAAGGGTGAAGGGTGTAAGGGTGAAGGGTGTAAGGGCGAAGGGTGCAAGGGCGAAGGGTGCAAGGGCGAAGGGTGCAAGGGCGTAGGGTGCAAGGGCGAAGGGTGCAAGGGCGAAGGGTGCAAGGGCGAAGGGTGCAAGGGCGAAGGGTGCAAGGGCGAAGGGTGTAAGGGCGAAGGGTGTAAGGGTGAAGGGTGTAAGGGTGAAGGGTGTAAGGGTGAAGGGTGTAAGGGTGAAGGGTATAAGGGTGAAGGGTGTAAGGGTGAAGGGTGTAAGGGTGAAGGGTGTAAGGGTGAAGGGTGTAAGGGTGAAGGGTGTAAGGGTGAAGGGTGTAAGGGTGAAGGGTGTAAGGGTGAAGGGTGTAAGGGTGAAGGGTGTAAGGGTGAAGGGTGTAAGGGTGAAGGGTGTAAGGGTGAAGGGTGTAAGGGTGAAGGGTGTAAGGGTGAAGGGTGTAAGGGTGAAGGGTGTAAGGGTGAAGGGTGTAAGGGTGAAGGGTGTAAGGGTGAAGGGTGTAAGGGTGAAGGGTGTAAGGGTGAAGGGTGTAAGGGTGAAGGGTGTAAGGGTGAAGGGTGTAAGGGTGAAGGGTGTAAGGGTGAAGGGTGTAAGGGTGAAGGGTGTAAGGGTGAAGCGTGTAAGGGTGAAGGGTGTAAGGGTGAAGGGTGTAAGGGTGAAGGGTGAAGGGTGTAAGGGTGAAGGGTGTAAGGGTGAAGGGTGTAAGGGTGAAGGGTGTAGGGGTGAAGGGTGTAGGGGTGAAGGGTGTAGGGGTGAAGGGTGTAGGGTTGAAGGGTGTAGGGGCGAAGGGTGTAGGGGCGAAGGGTGTAGGGGCGAAGGGTGCAAGGGCGAAGGGTGCAAGGGCGAAGGGTGCAAGGGCGAAGGGTGCAAGGGCGAAGGGTGCAAGGGCAAAGGGTGCAAGGTAAGGGGTGCAAGGTAAGGGTTGCAAGGGTAAAGGTTGCAGGGGTAAAGGGTGCAGGGGTAAAGGGTGCAGGGGTAAAGGGTGCAAGGGTAAAGGGTGCAAGGATAAAGGGTGAAGGGCGCAAGGGTGAAGGGCGCAAGGGTGCAAGGGCGCAAGGGTGCAAGGGCGAAGGGTGTAAGGGCGAAGGGTGTAAGGGCGAAGGGTGTAAGGGCGAAGGGTGGAAGGGGGAAGGGTGCAAGGGCGAAGGGTGCAAGGGCGAAGGGTGCAAGGGCGAAGGGTGCAAGGGCGAAGGGTGCAAGGGCGAAGGGTGCAAGGGCGAAGGGTGCAAGGGCGAAGGGTGCAAGGGCGAAGGGTGCAAGGGCGAAGGGTGCAAGGGCGAAGGGTGCAAGGGCGAAGGGTGCAAGGGCGAAGAGTGCAAGGGCGAAGGGTGCAAGGGCGAAGGGTGCAAGGGCGAAGGGTGCAAGGGCGAAGGGTGCAAGGGCGAAGGGTGCAAGGGCGAAGGGTGCAAGGGTGAAGGGTGTAAGGGTGAAGGGTGTAAGGGTGAAGGGTGTAAGGGTGAAGGGTGTAAGGGTGAAGGGTGTAAGGGTGAAGGGTGTAAGGGTGAAGGGTGTAAGGGTGAAGGGTGTAAGGGTGAAGGGTGTAAGGGTGAAGGGTGTAAGGGTGAAGGGTGTAAGAGTGAAGGGTGTAAGGGTGAAGGGTGTAAGGGTGAAGGGTGTAAGGGTGAAGGGTGTAAGGGTGAAGGGTGTAAGGGTGAAGGGTGTAAGGGTGAAGGGTGTAAGGGTGAAGGGTGTAAGGGTGAAGGGTGTAAGGGTGAAGGGTGTATGGGTGAAGGGTGTAAGGGTGAAGGGTGTAAGGGTGAAGGGTGTAAGTGTGAAGGGTGTAAGGGTGAAGGGTGTAAGGGTGAAGGGTGTAAGGGTGAAGGGTGTAAGGGTGAAGGGTGTAAGGGTGAAGGGTGTAAGGGTGAAGGGTGTAAGGGTGAAGGGTGTAAGGGTGAAGGGTGTAAGGGTGAAGGGCGCAAGGGTGAAGGGCGCAAGGGTGAAGGGCGCAAGGGTGCAAGGGCGCAAGGGTGCAAGGGCAAAGTGTGCAAGGGCAAAGGGTGCAAGGGCAAAGGGTGCAAGGGTAAAGGTTGCAAGGGTAAAGGTTGCAGGGGTAAAGGTTGCAGGCGTAAAGGGTGCAAGGGTAAAGGGTGCAAGGGTAAAGGGTGCAAGGGTAAAGGGTGCAAGGGTAAAGGGTGCAAGGGCGAAGGGTGCAAGGGCGAAGGGTGCAAGGGCGAAGGGTGTAGGGGCGAAGGGTGCAAGGGCAAAGGGTGCAAGGTAAGGGGTGCAAGGTAAGGGGTGCAAGGGTAAAGGTTGCAGGGGTAAAGGGTGCAGGGGTAAAGGGTGCAGGGGTAAAGGGTGCAAGGGTAAAGGGTGCAAGGATAAAGGGCGCAAGGGTGCAAGGGCGCAAGGGTGCAAGGGCGAAGGGTGTAAGGGCGAAGGGTGTAAGGGCGAAGGGTGAAGGGTGTAAGGGTGAAGGGTGTAAGGGTGAAGGGTGTAAGGGTGAAGGGTGTAAGGGCGAAGGGTGCAAGGGCGAAGGGTGCAAGGGCGAAGGGTGCAAGGGCGTAGGGTGCAAGGGCGAAGGGTGCAAGGGCGAAGGGTGCAAGGGCGAAGGGTGCAAGGGCGAAGGGTGCAAGGGCGAAGGGTGTAAGGGCGAAGGGTGTAAGGGCGAAGGGTGTAAGGGTGAAGGGTGTAAGGGTGAAGGGTGTAAGGGTGAAGGGTGTAAGGGTGAAGGGTGTAAGGGTGAAGGGTGTAAGGGTGAAGGGTGTAAGGGTGAAGGGTGTAAGGGTGAAGGGTGTAAGGGTGAAGGGTGTAAGGGTGAAGGGTGTAAGGGTGAAGGGTGTAAGGGTGAAGGGTGTAAGGGTGAAGGGTGTAAGGGTGAAGGGTGTAAGGGTGAAGGGTGTAAGGGTGAAGGGTGTAAGGGTGAAGGGTGTAAGGGTGAAGGGTGTAAGGGTGAAGGGTGTAAGGGTGAAGGGTGTAAGGGTGAAGGGTGTAAGGGTGAAGGGTGTAAGGGTGAAGGGTGTAAGGGTGAAGGGTGTAAGGGTGAAGGGTGTAAGGGTGAAGGGTGTAAGGGTGAAGCGTGTAAGGGTGAAGGGTGTAAGGGTGAAGGGTGTAAGGGTGAAGGGTGAAGGGTGTAAGGGTGAAGGGTGTAAGGGTGAAGGGTGTAAGGGTGAAGGGTGTAAGGGTGAAGGGTGTAAGGGTGAAGGGTGTAAGGGTGAAGGGTGTAAGGGTGAAGGGTGTAAGGGTGAAGGGTGTAAGGGTGAAGGGTGTAAGGGTGAAGGGTGTAAGGGTGAAGGGTGTAAGGGTGAAGGGTGTAAGGGTGAAGCGTGTAAGGGTGAAGGGTGTAAGGGTGAAGGGTGTAAGGGTGAAGGGTGAAGGGTGTAAGGGTGAAGGGTGTAAGGGTGAAGGGTGTAAGGGTGAAGGGTGTAGGGGTGAAGGGTGTAGGGGTGAAGGGTGTAGGGGTGAAGGGTGTAGGGTTGAAGGGTGTAGGGGCGAAGGGTGTAGGGGCGAAGGGTGTAGGGGCGAAGGGTGCAAGGGCGAAGGGTGCAAGGGCGAAGGGTGCAAGGGCGAAGGGTGCAAGGGCGAAGGGTGCAAGGGCGAAGGGTGCAAGGGCAAAGGGTGCAAGGTAAGGGGTGCAAGGGTAAAGGTTGCAGGGGTAAAGGGTGCAGGGGTAAAGGGTGCAGGGGTAAAGGGTGCAGGGGTAAAGGGTGCAGGGGTAAAGGGTGCAAGGGTAAAGGGTGCAAGGGTAAAGGGTGCAAGGGCGAAGGGTGCAAGGGCGAAGGGTGCAAGGGCGAAGGGTGCAAGGGCGAAGGGTGCAAGGGCGAAGGGTGCAAGGACGAAGGGTGCAAGGGTGTAAGGGTGAAGGGTGCAGGGGTGAAGGGTGTAGGGGTGAAGGGTGTAGGGGTGAAGGGTGTAGGGGTGAAGGGTGTAGGGGTGAAGGGTGTAGGGGTGAAGGGTGTAGGGGTGAAGGGTGTAGGGGTGAAGGGTGTAGGGGTGAAGGGTGTAGGGGTGAAGGGTGCAAGGGCGAAGGGTGCAAGGGCGAAGGGTGCAAGGGCGAAGGGTGCAAGGGCGAAGGGTGCAAGGGCGAAGGGTGCAAGGGCAAAGGGTGCAAGGTAAGGGGTGCAAGGGTAAAGGTTGCAGGGGTAAAGGGTGCAGGGGTAAAGGGTGCAGGGGTAAAGGGTGCAGGGGTAAAGGGTGCAGGGGTAAAGGGTGCAAGGGTAAAGGGTGCAAGGGTAAAGGGTGCAAGGGCGAAGGGTGCAAGGGCGAAGGGTGCAAGGGCGAAGGGTGCAAGGGCGAAGGGTGCAAGGGCGAAGGGTGCAAGGACGAAGGGTGCAAGGGTGTAAGGGTGAAGGGTGTAGGGGTGAAGGGTGTAGGGATGAAGGGTGTAGGGGCGAAGGGTGTAGGGGCGAAGGGTGCAAGGGCGAAGGGTGCAAGGGCGAAGGGTGCAAGGGCGAAGGGTGCAAGGGCGAAGGGTGTAAGGGCGAAGGGTGTAAGGGTGAAGGGTGTAAGGGTGAAGGGTGTAAGGGCGAAGGGTGCAAGGGCGAAGGGTGCAAGGGCGAAGGGTGCAAGGGCGAAGGGTGCAAGGGCGAAGGGTGCAAGGGCGAAGGGTGCAAGGGCGAAGGGTGCAAGGGCGAAGGGTGCAAGGGCGAAGGGTGCAAGGGCGAAGGGTGCAAGGGCGAAGGGTGCAAGGGCGAAGGGTGTAAGGGCGAAGGGTGTAAGGGCGAAGGGTGTAAGGGCGAAGGGTGTAAGGGCGAAGGGTGTAAGGGCGAAGGGTGTAAGGGTGAAGGGTGTAAGGGTGAAGGGTGTAAGGGTGAAGGGTGTAAGGGTGAAGGGTGTAAGGGTGAAGGGTGTAAGGGTGAAGGGTGTAAGGGTGAAGGGTGTAAGGGTGAAGGGTGTAAGGGTGAAGGGTGTATGGGTGAAGGGTGTAAGGGTGAAGGGTGTAAGGGTGAAGGGTGTAAGTGTGAAGGGTGTAAGGGTGAAGGGTGTAAGGGTGGAGGGTGTAAGGGTGAAGGGTGTAAGGGTGAAGGGTGTAAGGGTGAAGGGTGTAAGGGTGAAGGGTGTAAGGGTGAAGGGTGTAAGGGTGAAGGGTGTAAGGGTGAAGGGTGTAAGGGTGAAGGGTGTAAGGGTGAAGGGTGTAAGGGTGAAGGGTGTAAGGGTGAAGGGTGTAAGGGTGAAGGGTGTAAGGGTGAA
Source organism: Andrena hattorfiana (assembly GCA_944738655.2). Lineage (NCBI taxonomy): Eukaryota > Metazoa > Arthropoda > Insecta > Hymenoptera > Andrenidae > Andrena > Andrena hattorfiana. The sequence continues at coordinate 40,085,901 of OX122890.1, read as the reverse complement.
GGGTGTAAGGGTGAAGGGTGTAAGGGTGAAGGGTGTAAGGGTGAAGGGTGTAAGGGTGAAGGGTGTAAGGGTGAAGGGTGTAAGGGTGAAGGGTGTAAGGGTGTAAGGGCGAAGGGTGTAAGGGTGAAGGGTGTAAGGGCGAAGGGTGTAAGGGCGAAGGGTGCAAGGGCGAAGGGTGTAAGGGCGAAGGGTGTAAGGGCGAAGGGTGTAAGGGCGAAGGGTGTAAGGGCGAAGGGTTTAAGGGTGAAGGTTGTAAGGGTGAAGGGTGTAAGGGTGAAGGGTGTAAGGGTGAAGGGTGTAAGGGTGAAGGGTGTAAGGGTGAAGGGTGTAAGGGTGAAGGGTGTAAGGGTGAAGGGTGTAAGGGTGAAGGGTGTAAGGGTGAAGGGTGTAAGGGTGAAGGGTGTAAGGGTGAAGGGTGTAAGGGTGAAGGGTGTAAGGGTGAAGGGTGTAAGGGTGAAGGGTGTAAGGGTGAAGGGTGTAAGGGTGAAGGGTGTAAGGGTGAAGGGTGTAAGGGTGAAGGGTGTAAGGGTGAAGGGTGTAAGGGTGAAGGGTGTAAGGGTGAAGGGTGTAAGGGTGAAGGGTGTAAGGGTGAAGGGTGTAAGGGTGAAGGGTGTAAGGGTGAAGGGTGTAAGGGTGAAGGGTGTAAGGGTGAAGGGTGTAAGGGTGAAGGGTGTAAGGGTGAAGGGTGTAAGGGTGAAGGGTGTAAGGGTGAAGGGTGTAAGGGCGAAGGGTGTAAGGGCGAAGGGTGTAAGGGCGAAGGATGTAAGGGCGAAGGGTGTAAGGGCGAAGGGTGTAAGGGCGAAGGGTGCAAGGGCGAAGGGTGCAAGGGCGAAGGGTGTAAGGGCGAAGGGTGTAAGGGCGAAGGGTGTAAGGGCGAAGGGTGTAAGGGCGAAGGGTGTAAGGGTGAAGGGTGTAAGGGTGAAGGGTGTAAGGGTGAAGGGTGTAAGGGTGAAGGGTGTAAGGGTGAAGGGTGTAAGGGTGAAGGGTGTAAGGGTGAAGGGTGTAAAGGTGAAGGGTGTAAGGGTGAAGGGTGTAAGGGTGAAGGGTGTAAGGGTGAAGGGTGTAAGGGTGAAGGGTGTAAGGGTGAAGGGTGTAAGGGTGAAGGGTGTAAGGGTGAAGGGTGTAAGGGTGAAGGGTGTAAGGGTGAAGGGTGTAAGGGTGAAGGGTGTAAGGGCGAAGGGTGTAAGGGCGAAGGGTGTAAGGGCGAAGGGTGTAAGGGCGAAGGGTGTAAGGGTGAAGGGTGTAAGGGTGAAGGGTGTAAGGGTGAAGGGTGTAAGGGTGAAGGGTGTAAGGGTGAAGGGTGTAAGGGTGAAGGGTGTAAGGGTGAAGGGTGTAAGGGTGAAGGGTGTAAGGGTGAAGGGTGTAAGGGTGAAGGGTGTAAGGGTGAAGGGTGTAAGGGTGAAGGGTGTAAGGGTGAAGGGTGTAAGGGTGAAGGGTGTAAGGGTGAAGGGTGTAAGGGTGAAGGGTGTAAGGGTGAAGGGTGTAAGGGTGAAGGGTGTAAGGGTGAAGGGTGTAAGGGTGAAGGGTGTAAGGGTGAAGGGTGTAAGGGTGAAGGGTGTAAGGGTGAAGGGTGTAAGGGTGAAGGGTGTACGGGTGAAGGGTGTAAGGGTGAAGGGTGTATGGGTGAAGGGTGTAAGGGTGAAGGGTGTAAGAGTGCAAGGGTGAAGGGTGTAAGGGTGAAGGGTGTAAGGGTGAAGGGTGTATGGGTGAAGGGTGTAAGGGTGAAGGGTGTAAGGGTGAAGGGTGTAGGGGTGAAGGGTGTTGGGGTGAAGGGTGTAGGGGTGAAGGGTGTAGGGGTGAAGGGTGTAGGGATGAAGGGTGTAGGGGTGAAGGGTGTAGGGGTGAAGGGTGCAAGGGCGAAGGGTGCAAGGGCGAAGGGTGCAAGGGCGAAGGGCGCAACGGCGAAGGGTGCAAGGGTAAAGGGTGCAAGGGTAAAGGGTGCAAGGGTAAAGGTGCAAGGCTAAAGGTTGCAGGGGTAAAGGGTGCAGGGGTAAAGGGTGCAGGGGTAAAGGGTGCAAGGGTAAAGGGCGCAAGGGTGAAGGGCGCAAGGGTGCAAGGGCAAAGTGTGCAAGGGCAAAGGGTGCTAGGGCAAAGGGTGCTAGGGCAAAGGGTGCAAGGGCGAAGGGTGCAAGGGCGAAGGGTGCAAGGGCGAAGGGTGTAAGGGTGAAGGGTGTAAGGGTGAAGGGTGTAAGGGTGAAGGGTGTAAGGGCGAAGGGTGTAAGGGCGAAGGGTGCAAGGGCGAAGGGTGCAAGGGCGAAGGGTGCAAGGGCGAAGGGTGCAAGGGCGAAGGGTGCAAGGGCGAAGGGTGCAAGGGCGAAGGGTGCAAGGGCGAAGGGTGCAAGGGCGAAGGGTGTAAGGGTGAAGGGTGTAAGGGTGAAGGTTGTAAGGGCGAAGGGTGTAAGGGCGAAGGGTGTAAGGGCGAATGGTGTAAGGGCGAATGGTGTAAGGGTGAAGGGTGTAAGGGTGAAGGGTGTAAGGGTGAAGGGTGTAAGGGTGAAGGGTGTAAGGGTGAAGGGTGTAAGGGTGAAGGGTGTAAGGGTGAAGGGTGTAAGGGTGAAGGGTGTAAGGGTGAAGGGTGTAAGGGTGAAGGGTGTAAGGGTGAAGGGTGTAAGGGTGAAGGGTGTAAGGGTGAAGCGTGTAAGGGTGAAGGGTGTAAGTGTGAAGGGTGTAAGGGTGAAGGGTGTAAGGGTGAAGGGTGTAAGGGTGAAGGGTGTAAGGGTGAAGGGTGTAAGGGTGAAGGGTGTAAGGGTGAAGGGTGTAAGGGTGAAGGGTGTAAGGGTGAAGGGTGTAAGGGTGAAGGGTGTAAGGGTGAAGGGTGTAAGGGTGAAGGGTGTAAGGGTGAAGGGTGTAAGGGCGAAGGGTGTAAGGGCGAAGGGTGTAAGGGCGAAGGGTGTAAGGGTGAAGGGTGTAAGGGTGAAGGGTGTAAGGGTGAAGGGTGTAAGGGTGAAGGGTGTAAGGGTGAAGGGTGTAAGGGTGAAGGGTGTAAGGGTGAAGGGTGTAAGGGTGAAGGGTGTAAGGGTGAAGGGTGTAAGGGTGAAGGGTGTAAGGGTGAAGGGTGTAAGGGTGAAGGGTGTAAGGGTGAAGGGTGTAAGGGTGAAGGGTGTAAGGGTGAAGGGTGTAAGGGTGAAGGGTGTAAGGGTGAAGGGTGTAAGGGTGAAGGGTGTAAGGGTGAAGGGTGTAAGGGTGAAGGGTGTAAGGGTGAAGGGTGTAAGGGTGAAGGGTGTAAGGGTGAAGGGTGTAAGGGTGAAGGGTGTAAGGGTGAAGGGTGTAAGGGTGAAGGGTGTACGGGTGAAGGGTGTAAGGGTGAAGGGTGTATGGGTGAAGGGTGTAAGGGTGAAGGGTGTAAGAGTGCAAGGGTGAAGGGTGTAAGGGTGAAGGGTGTAAGGGTGAAGGGTGTATGGGTGAAGGGTGTAAGGGTGAAGGGTGTAAGGGTGAAGGGTGTAGGGGTGAAGGGTGTTGGGGTGAAGGGTGTAGGGGTGAAGGGTGTAGGGGTGAAGGGTGTAGGGATGAAGGGTGTAGGGGTGAAGGGTGTAGGGGTGAAGGGTGCAAGGGCGAAGGGTGCAAGGGCGAAGGGTGCAAGGGCGAAGGGCGCAACGGCGAAGGGTGCAAGGGTAAAGGGTGCAAGGGTAAAGGGTGCAAGGGTAAAGGTGCAAGGCTAAAGGTTGCAGGGGTAAAGGGTGCAGGGGTAAAGGGTGCAGGGGTAAAGGGTGCAAGGGTAAAGGGCGCAAGGGTGCAAGGGCAAAGTGTGCAAGGGCAAAGGGTGCTAGGGCAAAGGGTGCTAGGGCAAAGGGTGCAAGGGCGAAGGGTGCAAGGGCGAAGGGTGCAAGGGCGAAGGGTGTAAGGGTGAAGGGTGTAAGGGTGAAGGGTGTAAGGGTGAAGGGTGTAAGGGCGAAGGGTGTAAGGGCGAAGGGTGCAAGGGCGAAGGGTGCAAGGGCGAAGGGTGCAAGGGCGAAGGGTGCAAGGGCGAAGGGTGCAAGGGCGAAGGGTGCAAGGGCGAAGGGTGCAAGGGCGAAGGGTGCAAGGGCGAAGGGTGCAAGGGCGAAGGGTGTAAGGGTGAAGGGTGTAAGGGCGAAGGTTGTAAGGGCGAAGGGTGTAAGGGCGAAGGGTGTAAGGGCGAATGGTGTAAGGGCGAATGGTGTAAGGGTGAAGGGTGTAAGGGTGAAGGGTGTAAGGGTGAAGGGTGTAAGGGTGAAGGGTGTAAGGGTGAAGGGTGTAAGGGTGAAGGGTGTAAGGGTGAAGGGTGTAAGGGTGAAGGGTGTAAGGGTGAAGGGTGTAAGGGTGAAGGGTGTAAGGGTGAAGCGTGTAAGGGTGAAGGGTGTAAGTGTGAAGGGTGTAAGGGTGAAGGGTGTAAGGGTGAAGGGTGTAAGGGTGAAGGGTGTAAGGGTGAAGGGTGTAAGGGTGAAGGGTGTAAGGGTGAAGGGTGTAAGGGTGAAGGGTGTAAGGGTGAAGGGTGTAAGGGTGAAGGGTGTAAGGGTGAAGGGTGTAAGGGTGAAGGGTGTAAGGGTGAAGGGTGTAAGGGTGAAGGGTGTAAGGGTGAAGGGTGTAAGGGTGAAGGGTGTAAGGGTGAAGGGTGTAAGGGTGAAGGGTGTAAGGGTGAAGGGTGTAAGGGTGAAGGGTGTAAGGGTGAAGGGTGTAAGGGTGAAGGGTGTAAGGGTGAAGGGTGTAAGGGTGAAGGGTGTAAGGGTGAAGGGTGTAAGGGTGAAGGGTGTAAGGGTGAAGGGTGTAAGGGTGAAGGGTGTAAGGGTGAAGGGTGTAAGGGTGAAGGGTGTAAGGGTGAAGGGTGTAAGGGTGAAGGGTGTAAGGGTGAAGGGTGTAAGGGTGAAGGGTGTAAGGGTGAAGGGTGTAAGGGTGAAGGGTGTAAGGGTGTAAGGGCGAAGGGTGTAAGGGCGAAGGGTGTAAGGGTGAAGGGTGTAAGGGTGAAGGGTGTAAGGGTGAAGGGTGTAAGGGTGAAGGGTGTAAGGGTGAAGGGTGTAAGGGTGAAGGGTGTAAGAGTGAAGGGTGTAAGGGTGAAGGGTGTAAGGGTGAAGGGTGTAAGGGTGAAGGGTGTAAGGGTGAAGGGTGTAAGGGTGAAGGGTGTAAGGGTGAAGGGTGTAAGGGTGAAGGGTGTAAGGGTGAAGGGTGTAAGGGTGAAGGGTGTAAGGGTGAAGGGTGTAAGGGTGAAGGGTGTAAGGGTGAAGGGTGTAAGGGTGAAGGGTGTAAGAGTGAAGGGTGTAAGAGTGAAGGGTGTAAGGGTGAAGGGTGTAAGGGTGAAGGGTGTAAGGGTGAAGGGTGTAAGGGTGAAGGGTGTAAGGGTGAAGGGTGTAAGGGTGAAGGGTGTAAGGGTGAAGGGTGTAAGGGTGAAGGGTGTAAGGGTGAAGGGTGTATGGGTGAAGGGTGTAAGGGTGAAGGGTGTAAGGGTGAAGGGTGTAAGGGTGAAGGGTGTAAGGGTGAAGGGTGTAAGGGTGAAGGGTGTAAGGGTGAAGGGTGTAAGGGTGAAGGGTGTAAGGGTGAAGGGTGTAAGGGTGAAGGGTGTAAGGGTGAAGGGTGTAAGGGTGAAGGGTGTAAGGGTGAAGGGCGCAAGGGTGAAGGGCGCAAGGGTGAAGGGCGCAAGGGTGCAAGGGCGCAAGGGTGCAAGGGCAAAGTGTGCAAGGGCAAAGGGTGCAAGGGTAAAGGTTGCAAGGGTAAAGGTTGCAGGGGTAAAGGTTGCAGGCGTAAAGGGTGCAAGGGTAAAGGGTGCAAGGGTAAAGGGTGCAAGGGTAAAGGGTGCAAGGGTAAAGGGTGCAAGGGCGAAGGGTGCAAGGGCGAAGGGTGCAAGGGCGAAGGGTGTAGGGGCGAAGGGTGTAGGGGTGAAGGGTGTAGGGGTGAAGGGTGTAGGGGTGAAGGGTGTAGGGGTGAAGGGTGTAGGGGTGAAGGGTGTTGGGGTGAAGGGTGTAGGGGTGAAGGGTGTAGGGGTGAAGGGTGTAGGGATGAAGGGTGTAGGGGTGAAGGGTGTAAGGGTGAAGGGTGTAAGGGTGAAGGGTGTAAGGGTGAAGGGTGTAAGGGTGAAGGGTGTAAGGGTGAAGGGTGTAAGGGTGAAGGGTGTAAGGGTGAAGGGTGTAAGGGTGAAGGGTGTAAGGGCGAAGGGTGCAAGGGCGAAGGGTGCAAGGGCGAAGGGTGCAAGGGCGAAGGGTGCAAGGGCGTAGGGTGCAAGGGCGAAGGGTGCAAGGGCGAAGGGTGCAAGGGCGAAGGGTGCAAGGGCGAAGGGTGTAAGGGTGAAGGGTGTAAGGGTGAAGGGTGTAAGGGTGAAGGGTGTAAGGGTGAAGGGTGTAAGGGTGAAGGGTGTAAGGGTGAAGGGTGTAAGGGTGAAGGGTGTAAGGGTGAAGGGTGTAAGGGTGAAGGGTGTAAGGGTGAAGGGTGTAAGGGTGAAGGGTGTAAGGGTGAAGGGTGTAAGGGTGAAGGGTGTAAGGGTGAAGGGTGTAAGGGTGAAGGGTGTAAGGGTGAAGGGTGTAAGGGTGAAGGGTGTAAGGGTGAAGGGTGTAAGGGTGAAGGGTGTAAGGGTGAAGGGTGTAAGGGTGAAGGGTGTAGGGTGAAGGGTGTAAGGGTGAAGGGTGTAAGGGTGAAGGGTGTAAGGGTGAAGGGTGTAAGGGTGAAGGGTGTAAGGGCGAAGGGTGTAAGGGTGAAGGGTGTAAGGGTGAAGGGTGTAAGGGTGAAGGGTGTAAGGGTGAAGGGTGTAAGGGTGAAGGGTGTAAGGGTGAAGGGTGTAAGGGTGAAGGGTGTAAGGGTGAAGGGTGTAAGGGTGAAGGGTGTAAGGGTGAAGGGTGTAAGGGTGAAGGGTGTAAGGGTGAAGGGTGTAAGGGTGAAGGGTGTAAGGGTGAAGGGTGTAAGGGTGAAGGGTGTAAGGGTGAAGGGTGTAAGGGTGTAAGGGCGAAGGGTGTAAGGGTGAAGGGTGTAAGGGCGAAGGGTGTAAGGGCGAAGGGTGCAAGGGCGAAGGGTGTAAGGGCGAAGGGTGTAAGGGCGAAGGGTGTAAGGGCGAAGGGTGTAAGGGCGAAGGGTTTAAGGGTGAAGGTTGTAAGGGTGAAGGGTGTAAGGGTGAAGGGTGTAAGGGTGAAGGGTGTAAGGGTGAAGGGTGTAAGGGTGAAGGGTGTAAGGGTGAAGGGTGTAAGGGTGAAGGGTGTAAGGGTGAAGGGTGTAAGGGTGAAGGGTGTAAGGGTGAAGGGTGTAAGGGTGAAGGGTGTAAGGGTGAAGGGTGTAAGGGTGAAGGGTGTAAGGGTGAAGGGTGTAAGGGTGTAAGGGCGAAGGGTGTAAGGGTGAAGGGTGTAAGGGTGAAGGGTGTAAGGGTGAAGGGTGTAAGGGTGAAGGGTGTAAGGGTGAAGGGTGTAAGGGTGAAGGGTGTAAGGGTGAAGGGTGTAAGGGTGAAGGGTGTAAGGGTGAAGGGTGTAAGGGTGAAGGGTGTAAGGGTGAAGGGTGTAAGGGTGAAGGGTGTAAGGGTGAAGGGTGTAAGGGTGAAGGGTGTAAGGGTGAAGGGTGTAAGGGTGAAGGGTGTAAGGGTGAAGGGTGTAAGGGTGAAGGGTGTAAGGGTGAAGGGTGTAAGGGTGAAGGGTGTAAGGGTGAAGGGTGTAAGGGTGAAGGGTGTAAGGGTGAAGGGTGTAAGGGTGAAGGGTGTAAGGGTGAAGGGTGTAAGGGTGAAGGGTGTAAGGGTGAAGGGTGTAAGGGTGAAGGGTGTAAGGGTGAAGGGTGTAAGGGTGAAGGGTGTAAGGGTGAAGGGTGTAAGGGTGAAGGGTGTAAGGGTGAAGGGTGTAAGGGTGAAGGGTGTAAGGGTGAAGCGTGTAAGGGTGAAGGGTGTAAGGGTGAAGGGTGTAAGGGTGAAGGGTGAAGGGTGTAAGGGTGAAGGGTGTAAGGGTGAAGGGTGTAAGGGTGAAGGGTGTAAGGGTGAAGGGTGTAAGGGTGAAGGGTGTAAGGGTGAAGGGTGTAAGGGTGAAGGGTGTAAGGGTGAAGGGTGTAAGGGTGAAGGGTGTAAGGGTGAAGGGTGTAAGGGTGAAGGGTGTAAGGGTGAAGGGTGTAAGGGTGAAGGGTGTAAGGGTGAAGCGTGTAAGGGTGAAGGGTGTAAGGGTGAAGGGTGTAAGGGTGAAGGGTGAAGGGTGTAAGGGTGAAGGGTGTAAGGGTGAAGGGTGTAAGGGTGAAGGGTGTAGGGGTGAAGGGTGTAGGGGTGAAGGGTGTAGGGGTGAAGGGTGTAGGGTTGAAGGGTGTAGGGGCGAAGGGTGTAGGGGCGAAGGGTGTAGGGGCGAAGGGTGCAAGGGCGAAGGGTGCAAGGGCGAAGGGTGCAAGGGCGAAGGGTGCAAGGGCGAAGGGTGCAAGGGCGAAGGGTGCAAGGGCAAAGGGTGCAAGGTAAGGGGTGCAAGGGTAAAGGTTGCAGGGGTAAAGGGTGCAGGGGTAAAGGGTGCAGGGGTAAAGGGTGCAGGGGTAAAGGGTGCAGGGGTAAAGGGTGCAAGGGTAAAGGGTGCAAGGGCGAAGGGTGCAAGGGCGAAGGGTGCAAGGGCGAAGGGTGCAAGGGCGAAGGGTGCAAGGGCGAAGGGTGCAAGGGCGAAGGGTGCAAGGACGAAGGGTGCAAGGGTGTAAGGGTGAAGGGTGCAGGGGTGAAGGGTGTAGGGGTGAAGGGTGTAGGGGTGAAGGGTGTAGGGGTGAAGGGTGTAGGGGTGAAGGGTGTAGGGGTGAAGGGTGTAGGGGTGAAGGGTGTAGGGGTGAAGGGTGTAGGGGTGAAGGGTGTAGGGGTGAAGGGTGCAAGGGCGAAGGGTGCAAGGGCGAAGGGTGCAAGGGCGAAGGGTGCAAGGGCGAAGGGTGCAAGGGCGAAGGGTGCAAGGGCAAAGGGTGCAAGGTAAGGGGTGCAAGGGTAAAGGTTGCAGGGGTAAAGGGTGCAGGGGTAAAGGGTGCAGGGGTAAAGGGTGCAGGGGTAAAGGGTGCAGGGGTAAAGGGTGCAAGGGTAAAGGGTGCAAGGGTAAAGGGTGCAAGGGCGAAGGGTGCAAGGGCGAAGGGTGCAAGGGCGAAGGGTGCAAGGGCGAAGGGTGCAAGGGCGAAGGGTGCAAGGACGAAGGGTGCAAGGGTGTAAGGGTGAAGGGTGTAGGGGTGAAGGGTGTAGGGATGAAGGGTGTAGGGGCGAAGGGTGTAGGGGCGAAGGGTGCAAGGGCGAAGGGTGCAAGGGCGAAGGGTGCAAGGGCGAAGGGTGCAAGGGCGAAGGGTGTAAGGGCGAAGGGTGTAAGGGTGAAGGGTGTAAGGGTGAAGGGTGTAAGGGCGAAGGGTGCAAGGGCGAAGGGTGCAAGGGCGAAGGGTGCAAGGGCGAAGGGTGCAAGGGCGAAGGGTGCAAGGGCGAAGGGTGCAAGGGCGAAGGGTGCAAGGGCGAAGGGTGCAAGGGCGAAGGGTGCAAGGGCGAAGGGTGCAAGGGCGAAGGGTGCAAGGGCGAAGGGTGTAAGGGCGAAGGGTGTAAGGGCGAAGGGTGTAAGGGCGAAGGGTGTAAGGGCGAAGGGTGTAAGGGCGAAGGGTGTAAGGGTGAAGGGTGTAAGGGTGAAGGGTGTAAGGGTGAAGGGTGTAAGGGTGAAGGGTGTAAGGGTGAAGGGTGTAAGGGTGAAGGGTGTAAGGGTGAAGGGTGTAAGGGTGAAGGGTGTATGGGTGAAGGGTGTAAGGGTGAAGGGTGTAAGGGTGAAGGGTGTAAGTGTGAAGGGTGTAAGGGTGAAGGGTGTAAGGGTGGAGGGTGTAAGGGTGAAGGGTGTAAGGGTGAAGGGTGTAAGGGTGAAGGGTGTAAGGGTGAAGGGTGTAAGGGTGAAGGGTGTAAGGGTGAAGGGTGTAAGGGTGAAGGGTGTAAGGGTGAAGGGTGTAAGGGTGAAGGGTGTAAGGGTGAAGGGTGTAAGGGTGAAGGGTGTAAGGGTGAAGGGTGTAAGGGTGAAGGGTGTAAGGGTGAAGGGTGTAAGGGTGAAGGGTGTAAGGGTGAAGGGTGTAAGGGTGAAGGGTGTAAGGGTGAAGGGTGTAAGGGTGTAAGGGCGAAGGGTGTAAGGGTGAAGGGTGTAAGGGCGAAGGGTGTAAGGGCGAAGGGTGCAAGGGCGAAGGGTGTAAGGGCGAAGGGTGTAAGGGCGAAGGGTGTAAGGGCGAAGGGTGTAAGGGCGAAGGGTTTAAGGGTGAAGGTTGTAAGGGTGAAGGGTGTAAGGGTGAAGGGTGTAAGGGTGAAGGGTGTAAGGGTGAAGGGTGTAAGGGTGAAGGGTGTAAGGGTGAAGGGTGTAAGGGTGAAGGGTGTAAGGGTGAAGGGTGTAAGGGTGAAGGGTGTAAGGGTGAAGGGTGTAAGGGTGAAGGGTGTAAGGGTGAAGGGTGTAAGGGTGAAGGGTGTAAGGGTGAAGGGTGTAAGGGTGAAGGGTGTAAGGGTGAAGGGTGTAAGGGTGAAGGGTGTAAGGGTGAAGGGTGTAAGGGTGAAGGGTGTAAGGGTGAAGGGTGTAAGGGTGAAGGGTGTAAGGGTGAAGGGTGTAAGGGTGAAGGGTGTAAGGGTGAAGGGTGTAAGGGTGAAGGGTGTAAGGGTGAAGGGTGTAAGGGTGAAGGGTGTAAGGGTGAAGGGTGTAAGGGTGAAGGGTGTAAGGGTGAAGGGTGTAAGGGCGAAGGGTGTAAGGGCGAAGGGTGTAAGGGCGAAGGATGTAAGGGCGAAGGGTGTAAGGGCGAAGGGTGTAAGGGCGAAGGGTGCAAGGGCGAAGGGTGCAAGGGCGAAGGGTGTAAGGGCGAAGGGTGTAAGGGCGCAGGGTGTAAGGGCGAAGGGTGTAAGGGCGAAGGGTGTAAGGGCGAAGGGTTTAAGGGTGAAGGTTGTAAGGGTGAAGGGTGTAAGGGTGAAGGGTGTAAGGGTGAAGGGTGTAAGGGTGAAGGGTGTAAGGGTGAAGGGTGTAAGGGTGAAGGGTGTAAGGGTGAAGGGTGTAAGGGTGAAGGGTGTAAGGGTGAAGGGTGTAAGGGTGAAGGGTGTAAGGGTGAAGGGTGTAAGGGTGAAGGGTGTAAGGGTGAAGGGTGTAAGGGTGAAGGGTGTAAGGGTGAAGGGTGTAAGGGTGAAGGGTGTAAGGGTGAAGGGTGTAAGGGTGAAGGGTGTAAGGGTGAAGGGTGAAGGGTGTAAGGGTGAAGGGTGTAAGGGTGAAGGGTGAAGGGTGTAAGGGTGAAGGGTGTAAGGGTGAAGGGTGTAAGGGTGAAGGGTGTAAGGGTGAAGGGTGTAAGGGTGAAGGGTGTAAGGGTGAAGGGTGTAAGGGTGAAGGGTGTAAGGGTGAAGGGTGTAAGGGTGAAGGGTGTAAGGGTGAAGGGTGTAAGGGTGAAGGGTGTAAGGGTGAAGGGTGTAAGGGTGAAGGGTGTAAGGGTGAAGGGTGTAAGGGTGAAGGGTGTAAGGGTGAAGGTGCAAGGCTAAAGGTTGCAGGGGTAAAGGGTGCAGGGGTAAAGGGTGCAGGGGTAAAGGGTGCAAGGGTAAAGGGCGCAAGGGTGAAGGGCGCAAGGGTGCAAGGGCAAAGTGTGCAAGGGCAAAGGGTGCTAGGGCAAAGGGTGCTAGGGCAAAGGGTGCAAGGGCGAAGGGTGCAAGGGCGAAGGGTGCAAGGGCGAAGGGTGTAAGGGTGAAGGGTGTAAGGGTGAAGGGTGTAAGGGGGAAGGGTGTAAGGGCGAAGGGTGTAAGGGCGAAGGGTGCAAGGGCGAAGGGTGCAAGGGCGAAGGGTGCAAGGGCGAAGGGTGCAAGGGCGAAGGGTGCAAGGGCGAAGGGTGCAAGGGCGAAGGGTGCAAGGGCGAAGGGTGCAAGGGCGAAGGGTGTAAGGGTGAAGGGTGTAAGGGTGAAGGTTGTAAGGGCGAAGGGTGTAAGGGCGAAGGGTGTAAGGGCGAATGGTGTAAGGGCGAATGGTGTAAGGGTGAAGGGTGTAAGGGTGAAGGGTGTAAGGGTGAAGGGTGTAAGGGTGAAGGGTGTAAGGGTGAAGGGTGTAAGGGTGAAGGGTGTAAGGGTGAAGGGTGTAAGGGTGAAGGGTGTAAGGGTGAAGGGTGTAAGGGTGAAGGGTGTAAGGGTGAAGGGTGTAAGGGTGAAGCGTGTAAGGGTGAAGGGTGTAAGTGTGAAGGGTGTAAGGGTGAAGGGTGTAAGGGTGAAGGGTGTAAGGGTGAAGGGTGTAAGGGTGAAGGGTGTAAGGGTGAAGGGTGTAAGGGTGAAGGGTGTAAGGGTGAAGGGTGTAAGGGTGAAGGGTGTAAGGGTGAAGGGTGTAAGGGTGAAGGGTGTAAGGGTGAAGGGTGTAAGGGTGAAGGGTGTAAGGGCGAAGGGTGTAAGGGCGAAGGGTGTAAGGGCGAAGGGTGTAAGGGTGAAGGGTGTAAGGGTGAAGGGTGTAAGGGTGAAGGGTGTAAGGGTGAAGGGTGTAAGGGTGAAGGGTGTAAGGGTGAAGGGTGTAAGGGTGAAGGGTGTAAGGGTGAAGGGTGTAAGGGTGAAGGGTGTAAGGGTGAAGGGTGTAAGGGTGAAGGGTGTAAGGGTGAAGGGTGTAAGGGTGAAGGGTGTAAGGGTGAAGGGTGTAAGGGTGAAGGGTGTAAGGGTGAAGGGTGTAAGGGTGAAGGGTGTAAGGGTGAAGGGTGTAAGGGTGAAGGGTGTAAGGGTGAAGGGTGTAAGGGTGAAGGGTGTAAGGGTGAAGGGTGTAAGGGTGAAGGGTGTAAGGGTGAAGGGTGTAAGGGTGAAGGGTGTAAGGGTGAAGGGTGTAAGGGTGAAGGGTGTAAGGGTGAAGGGTGTACGGGTGAAGGGTGTAAGGGTGAAGGGTGTATGGGTGAAGGGTGTAAGGGTGAAGGGTGTAAGAGTGCAAGGGTGAAGGGTGTAAGGGTGAAGGGTGTAAGGGTGAAGGGTGTATGGGTGAAGGGTGTAAGGGTGAAGGGTGTAAGGGTGAAGGGTGTAGGGGTGAAGGGTGTTGGGGTGAAGGGTGTAGGGGTGAAGGGTGTAGGGGTGAAGGGTGTAGGGATGAAGGGTGTAGGGGTGAAGGGTGTAGGGGTGAAGGGTGCAAGGGCGAAGGGTGCAAGGGCGAAGGGTGCAAGGGCGAAGGGCGCAACGGCGAAGGGTGCAAGGGTAAAGGGTGCAAGGGTAAAGGGTGCAAGGGTAAAGGTGCAAGGCTAAAGGTTGCAGGGGTAAAGGGTGCAGGGGTAAAGGGTGCAGGGGTAAAGGGTGCAAGGGTAAAGGGCGCAAGGGTGCAAGGGCAAAGTGTGCAAGGGCAAAGGGTGCTAGGGCAAAGGGTGCTAGGGCAAAGGGTGCAAGGGCGAAGGGTGCAAGGGCGAAGGGTGCAAGGGCGAAGGGTGTAAGGGTGAAGGGTGTAAGGGTGAAGGGTGTAAGGGTGAAGGGTGTAAGGGCGAAGGGTGTAAGGGCGAAGGGTGCAAGGGCGAAGGGTGCAAGGGCGAAGGGTGCAAGGGCGAAGGGTGCAAGGGCGAAGGGTGCAAGGGCGAAGGGTGCAAGGGCGAAGGGTGCAAGGGCGAAGGGTGCAAGGGCGAAGGGTGTAAGGGTGAAGGGTGTAAGGGCGAAGGTTGTAAGGGCGAAGGGTGTAAGGGCGAAGGGTGTAAGGGCGAATGGTGTAAGGGCGAATGGTGTAAGGGTGAAGGGTGTAAGGGTGAAGGGTGTAAGGGTGAAGGGTGTAAGGGTGAAGGGTGTAAGGGTGAAGGGTGTAAGGGTGAAGGGTGTAAGGGTGAAGGGTGTAAGGGTGAAGGGTGTAAGGGTGAAGGGTGTAAGGGTGAAGGGTGTAAGGGTGAAGGGTGTAAGGGTGAAGCGTGTAAGGGTGAAGGGTGTAAGTGTGAAGGGTGTAAGGGTGAAGGGTGTAAGGGTGAAGGGTGTAAGGGTGAAGGGTGTAAGGGTGAAGGGTGTAAGGGTGAAGGGTGTAAGGGTGAAGGGTGTAAGGGTGAAGGGTGTAAGGGTGAAGGGTGTAAGGGTGAAGGGTGTAAGGGTGAAGGGTGTAAGGGTGAAGGGTGTAAGGGTGAAGGGTGTAAGGGTGAAGGGTGTAAGGGTGAAGGGTGTAAGGGTGAAGGGTGTAAGGGTGAAGGGTGTAAGGGTGAAGGGTGTAAGGGTGAAGGGTGTAAGGGTGAAGGGTGTAAGGGTGAAGGGTGTAAGGGTGAAGGGTGTAAGGGTGAAGGGTGTAAGGGTGAAGGGTGTAAGGGTGAAGGGTGTAAGGGTGAAGGGTGTAAGGGTGAAGGGTGTAAGGGTGAAGGGTGTAAGGGTGAAGGGTGTAAGGGTGAAGGGTGTAAGGGTGAAGGGTGTAAGGGTGAAGGGTGTAAGGGTGAAGGGTGTAAGGGTGAAGGGTGTAAGGGTGAAGGGTGTAAGGGTGAAGGGTGTAAGGGTGAAGGGTGTAAGGGTGAAGGGTGTAAGGGTGAAGGGTGTAAGGGTGTAAGGGCGAAGGGTGTAAGGGTGAAGGGTGTAAGGGTGAAGGGTGTAAGGGTGAAGGGTGTAAGGGTGAAGGGTGTAAGGGTGAAGGGTGTAAGGGTGAAGGGTGTAAGGGTGAAGGGTGTAAGAGTGAAGGGTGTAAGGGTGAAGGGTGTAAGGGTGAAGGGTGTAAGGGTGAAGGGTGTAAGGGTGAAGGGTGTAAGGGTGAAGGGTGTAAGGGTGAAGGGTGTAAGGGTGAAGGGTGTAAGGGTGAAGGGTGTAAGGGTGAAGGGTGTAAGGGTGAAGGGTGTAAGGGTGAAGGGTGTAAGGGTGAAGGGTGTAAGAGTGAAGGGTGTAAGAGTGAAGGGTGTAAGGGTGAAGGGTGTAAGGGTGAAGGGTGTAAGGGTGAAGGGTGTAAGGGTGAAGGGTGTAAGGGTGAAGGGTGTAAGGGTGAAGGGTGTAAGGGTGAAGGGTGTAAGGGTGAAGGGTGTATGGGTGAAGGGTGTAAGGGTGAAGGGTGTAAGGGTGAAGGGTGTAAGGGTGAAGGGTGTAAGGGTGAAGGGTGTAAGGGTGAAGGGTGTAAGGGTGAAGGGTGTAAGGGTGAAGGGTGTAAGGGTGAAGGGTGTAAGGGTGAAGGGTGTAAGGGTGAAGGGTGTAAGGGTGAAGGGTGTAAGGGTGAAGGGCGCAAGGGTGAAGGGCGCAAGGGTGAAGGGCGCAAGGGTGCAAGGGCGCAAGGGTGCAAGGGCAAAGTGTGCAAGGGCAAAGGGTGCAAGGGCAAAGGGTGCAAGGGTAAAGGTTGCAAGGGTAAAGGTTGCAGGGGTAAAGGTTGCAGGCGTAAAGGGTGCAAGGGTAAAGGGTGCAAGGGTAAAGGGTGCAAGGGTAAAGGGTGCAAGGGTAAAGGGTGCAAGGGCGAAGGGTGCAAGGGCGAAGGGTGCAAGGGCGAAGGGTGTAGGGGCGAAGGGTGTAGGGGTGAAGGGTGTAGGGGTGAAGGGTGTAGGGGTGAAGGGTGTAGGGGTGAAGGGTGTTGGGGTGAAGGGTGTAGGGGTGAAGGGTGTAGGGGTGAAGGGTGTAGGGATGAAGGGTGTAGGGGTGAAGGGTGTAAGGGTGAAGGGTGTAAGGGTGAAGGGTGTAAGGGTGAAGGGTGTAAGGGTGAAGGGTGTAAGGGTGAAGGGTGTAAGGGTGAAGGGTGTAAGGGTGAAGGGTGTAAGGGTGAAGGGTGTAAGGGCGAAGGGTGCAAGGGCGAAGGGTGCAAGGGCGAAGGGTGCAAGGGCGAAGGGTGCAAGGGCGTAGGGTGCAAGGGCGAAGGGTGCAAGGGCGAAGGGTGCAAGGGCGAAGGGTGCAAGGGCGAAGGGTGTAAGGGTGAAGGGTGTAAGGGTGAAGGGTGTAAGGGTGAAGGGTGTAAGGGTGAAGGGTGTAAGGGTGAAGGGTGTAAGGGTGAAGGGTGTAAGGGTGAAGGGTGTAAGGGTGAAGGGTGTAAGGGTGAAGGGTGTAAGGGTGAAGGGTGTAAGGGTGAAGGGTGTAAGGGTGAAGGGTGTAAGGGTGAAGGGTGTAAGGGTGAAGGGTGTAAGGGTGAAGGGTGTAAGGGTGAAGGGTGTAAGGGTGAAGGGTGTAAGGGTGAAGGGTGTAAGGGTGAAGGGTGTAAGGGTGAAGGGTGTAAGGGTGAAGGGTGTAGGGTGAAGGGTGTAAGGGTGAAGGGTGTAAGGGTGAAGGGTGTAAGGGTGAAGGGTGTAAGGGTGAAGGGTGTAAGGGCGAAGGGTGTAAGGGTGAAGGGTGTAAGGGTGAAGGGTGTAAGGGTGAAGGGTGTAAGGGTGAAGGGTGTAAGGGTGAAGGGTGTAAGGGTGAAGGGTGTAAGGGTGAAGGGTGTAAGGGTGAAGGGTGTAAGGGTGAAGGGTGTAAGGGTGAAGGGTGTATGGGTGAAGGGTGTAAGGGTGAAGGGTGTAAGGGTGAAGGGTGTAAGGGTG
Organism: Andrena hattorfiana; assembly: GCA_944738655.2. Taxonomy (NCBI): domain Eukaryota; kingdom Metazoa; phylum Arthropoda; class Insecta; order Hymenoptera; family Andrenidae; genus Andrena; species Andrena hattorfiana. The sequence goes on along the minus strand of OX122890.1, from coordinate 40,069,635 downwards.
AAGGGTGTAAGGGTGAAGGGTGTAAGGGTGGAGGGTGTAACGGTGAAGGGTGTAAGGGTGAAGGGTGTAAGGGTGAAGGGTGTAAGGGTGAAGGGTGTAAGGGTGAAGGGTGTAAGGGTGAAGGGTGTAAGGGTGAAGGGTGTAAGGGTGAAGGGTGTAAGGGTGAAGGGTGTAAGGGTGAAGGGTGTAAGGGTGAAGGGTGTAAGGGTGAAGGGTGTAAGGGTGAAGGGTGTAAGGGTGAAGGGTGTAAGGGTGTAAGGGCGAAGGGTGTAAGGGCGAAGGGTGTAAGGGCGAAGGGTGCAAGGGCGAAGGGTGCAAGGGCGAAGGGTGTAAGGGCGAAGGGTGTAAGGGCGAAGGGTGTAAGGGCGAAGGGTGTAAGGGCGAAGGGTTTAAGGGTGAAGGTTGTAAGGGTGAAGGGTGTAAGGGTGAAGGGTGTAAGGGTGAAGGGTGTAAGGGTGAAGGGTGTAAGGGTGAAGGGTGTAAGGGTGAAGGGTGTAAGGGTGAAGGGTGTAAGGGTGAAGGGTGTAAGGGTGAAGGGTGTAAGGGTGAAGGGTGTAAGGGTGAAGGGTGTAAGGGTGAAGGGTGTAAGGGTGAAGGGTGTAAGGGTGAAGGGTGTAAGGGTGAAGGGTGTAAGGGTGAAGGGTGTAAGGGTGAAGGGTGTAAGGGTGAAGGGTGTAAGGGTGAAGGGTGTAAGGGTGAAGGGTGTAAGGGTGAAGGGTGTAAGGGTGAAGGGTGTAAGGGTGAAGGGTGTAAGGGTGAAGGGTGTAAGGGTGAAGGGTGTAAGGGTGAAGGGTGTAAGGGCGAAGGGTGTAAGGGCGAAGGGTGTAAGGGCGAAGGGTGTAAGGGCGAAGGGTGTAAGGGCGAAGGGTGTAAGGGCGAAGGGTGTAAGGGCGAAGGGTGCAAGGGCGAAGGGTGCAAGGGCGAAGGGTGTAAGGGCGAAGGGTGTAAGGGCGAAGGGTGTAAGGGCGAAGGGTGTAAGGGCGAAGGGTGTAAGGGCGAAGGGTTTAAGGGTGAAGGTTGTAAGGGTGTAAGGGTGAAGGGTGTAAGGGTGAAGGGTGTAAGGGTGAAGGGTGTAAGGGTGAAGGGTGTAAGGGTGAAGGGTGTAAGGGTGAAGGGTGTAAGGGTGAAGGGTGTAAGGGTGAAGGGTGTAAGGGTGAAGGGTGTAAGGGTGAAGGGTGTAAGGGTGAAGGGTGTAAGGGTGAAGGGTGTAAGGGTGAAGGGTGTAAGGGTGAAGGGTGTAAGGGTGAAGGGTGAAGGGTGTAAGGGTGAAGGGTGTAAGGGTGAAGGGTGAAGGGTGTAAGGGTGAAGGGTGTAAGGGTGAAGGGTGTAAGGGTGAAGGGTGTAAGGGTGAAGGGTGTAAGGGTGAAGGGTGTAAGGGTGAAGGGTGTAAGGGTGAAGGGTGTAAGGGTGAAGGGTGTAAGGGTGAAGGGTGTAAGGGTGAAGGGTGTAAGGGTGAAGGGTGTAAGGGTGAAGGGTGTAAGGGTGAAGGGTGTAAGGGCGAAGGGTGTAAGGGCGAAGGGTGTAAGGGCGAAGGGTGTAAGGGCGAAGGGTGTAAGGGCGAAGGGTGTAAGGGCGAAGGGTGTAAGGGCGAAGGGTGTAAGGGCGAAGGGTGTAAGGGCGAAGGGTGTAAGGGTGAAGGGTGTAAGGGTGAAGGGTGTAAGGGTGAAGGGTGTAAGGGTGAAGGGTGTAAGGGTGAAGGGTGTAAGGGTGAAGGGTGTAAGGGTGAAGGGTGTAAGGGTGAAGGGTGTAAGGGTGAAGGGTGTAAGGGTGAAGGGTGTAAGGGTGAAGGGTGTAAGGGTGAAGGGTGTAAGGGTGAAGGGTGTAAGGGCGAAGGGTGTAAGGGCGAAGGGTGTAAGGGCGAAGGGTGTAAGGGCGAAGGGTGTAAGGGTGAAGGGTGTAAGGGTGAAGGGTGTAAGGGTGAAGGGTGTAAGGGTGAAGGGTGTAAGGGTGAAGGGTGTAAGGGTGAAGGGTGTAAGGGTGAAGGGTGTAAGGGTGAAGGGTGTAAGGGTGAAGGGTGTAAGGGTGAAGGGTGTAAGGGTGAAGGGTGTAAGGGTGAAGGGTGTAAGGGTGAAGGGTGTAAGGGTGAAGGGTGTAAGGGTGAAGGGTGTAAGGGTGAAGGGTGTAAGGGTGAAGGGTGTAAGGGTGAAGGGTGTAAGGGTGAAGGGTGTAAGGGTGAAGGGTGTAAGGGTGAAGGGTGTAAGGGTGAAGGGTGTAAGGGTGAAGGGTGTAAGGGTGAAGGGTGTAAGGGTGAAGGGTGTAAGGGCGAAGGGTGTAAGGGCGAAGGGTGTAAGGGCGAAGGGTGTAAGGGCGAAGGGTGTAAGGGTGAAGGGTGTAAGGGTGAAGGGTGTAAGGGTGAAGGGTGTAAGGGTGAAGGGTGTAAGGGTGAAGGGTGTAAGGGTGAAGGGTGTAAGGGTGAAGGGTGTAAGGGTGAAGGGTGTAAGGGTGAAGGGTGTAAGGGTGAAGGGTGTAAGGGTGAAGGGTGTAAGGGTGAAGGGTGTAAGGGTGAAGGGTGTAAGGGTGAAGGGTGTAAGGGTGAAGGGTGTAAGGGTGAAGGGTGTAAGGGTGTAAGGGCGAAGGGTGTAAGGGCGAAGGGTGTAAGGGTGAAGGGTGTAAGGGTGAAGGGTGTAAGGGTGAAGGGTGTAAGGGTGAAGGGTGTAAGGGTGAAGGGTGTAAGGGTGAAGGGTGTAAGGGTGAAGGGTGTAAGAGTGAAGGGTGTAAGGGTGAAGGGTGTAAGGGTGAAGGGTGTAAGGGTGAAGGGTGTAAGGGTGAAGGGTGTAAGGGTGAAGGGTGTAAGGGTGAAGGGTGTAAGGGTGAAGGGTGTAAGGGTGAAGGGTGTAAGGGTGAAGGGTGTAAGGGTGAAGGGTGTAAGGGTGAAGGGTGTAAGGGTGAAGGGTGTAAGAGTGAAGGGTGTAAGGGTGAAGGGTGTAAGGGTGAAGGGTGTAAGGGTGAAGGGTGTAAGGGTGAAGGGTGTAAGGGTGAAGGGTGTAAGGGTGAAGGGTGTAAGGGTGAAGGGTGTAAGGGTGAAGGGTGTATGGGTGAAGGGTGTAAGGGTGAAGGGTGTAAGGGTGAAGGGTGTAAGTGTGAAGGGTGTAAGGGTGAAGGGTGTAAGGGTGAAGGGTGTAAGGGTGAAGGGTGTAAGGGTGAAGGGTGTAAGGGTGAAGGGTGTAGGGGTGAAGGGTGTTGGGGTGAAGGGTGTAGGGGTGAAGGGTGTAGGGGTGAAGGGTGTAGGGATGAAGGGTGTAGGGGTGAAGGGTGTAGGGGTGAAGGGTGCAAGGGCGAAGGGTGCAAGGGCGAAGGGTGCAAGGGCGAAGGGCGCAAGGGCGAAGGGTGCAAGGGCGAAGGGTGCAAGGGCGAAGGGTGCAAGGGCGAAGGGTGCAAGGGTGAAGGGTGCAAGGGTGAAGGGTGTAAGGGTGAAGGTTGTAAGGGCGAAGGGTGTAAGGGCGAAGGGTGTAAGGGCGAATGGTGTAAGGGCGAATGGTGTAAGGGTGAAGGGTGTAAGGGTGAAGGGTTTAAGGGTGAAGGGTGTAAGGGTGAAGGGTGTAAGGGTGAAGGGTGTAAGGGTGAAGGGTGTAAGGGTGAAGGGTGTAAGGGTGAAGGGTGTAAGGGTGAAGGGTGTAAGGGTGAAGGGTGTAAGGGTGAAGGGTGTAAGGGTGAAGGGTGTAAGGGTGAAGGGTGTAAGGGTGAAGCGTGTAAGGGTGAAGGGTGTAAGGGTGAAGGGTGTAAGGGTGAAGGGTGTAAGGGTGAAGGGTGTAAGGGTGAAGGGTGTAAGGGTGAAGGGTGTAAGGGTGAAGGGTGTAAGGGTGAAGGGTGTAAGGGTGAAGGGTGTAAGGGTGAAGGGTGTAAGGGTGAAGGGTGTAAGGGTGAAGGGTGTAAGGGTGAAGGGTGTAAGGGTGAAGGGTGAAGGGTGTAAGGGTGAAGGGTGTAAGGGTGAAGGGTGTAAGGGTGAAGGGTGTAAGGGTGAAGGGTGTAAGGGTGAAGGGTGTAAGGGTGAAGGGTGTAAGGGTGAAGGGTGTAAGGGTGAAGGGTGTAAGGGTGAAGGGTGTAAGGGTGAAGGGTGTAAGGGTGAAGGGTGTAAGGGTGAAGGGTGTAAGGGTGAAGGGTGTAAGGGTGAAGGGTGAAGGGTGTAAGGGTGAAGGGTGTAAGGGTGAAGGGTGAAGGGTGTAAGGGTGAAGGGTGTAAGGGTGAAGGGTGTAAGGGTGAAGGGTGTAAGGGTGAAGGGTGTAAGGGTGAAGGGTGTAAGGGTGAAGGGTGTAAGGGTGAAGGGTGTAAGGGTGAAGGGTGTAAGGGTGAAGGGTGTAAGGGTGAAGGGTGTAAGGGTGAAGGGTGTAAGGGTGAAGGGTGTAAGGGTGAAGGGTGTAAGGGTGAAGGGTGTAAGGGTGAAGGGTGTAAGGGTGAAGGGTGTAAGGGTGAAGGGTGTAAGGGTGAAGGGTGTAAGGGTGAAGGGTGTAAGGGTGAAGGGTGTAAGGGTGAAGGGTGTAAGGGTGAAGGGTGTAAGGGTGAAGGGTGTAAGGGTGAAGGGTGTAAGGGTGAAGGGTGTAAGGGTGAAGGGGGTAAGGGTGAAGGGGGTAAGGGTGAAGGGTGTAAGGGTGAAGGGTGTAAGGGTGAAGGGTGTAAGGGTGAAGGGTGTAAGGGTGAAGGGTGTAAGGGCGAAGGGTGTAAGGGCGAAGGGTGTAAGGGCGAAGGGTGTAAGGGCGAAGGGTGTAAGGGTGAAGGGTGTAAGGGTGAAGGGTGTAAGGGTGAAGGGTGTAAGGGTGAAGGGTGTAAGGGTGAAGGGTGTAAGGGTGAAGGGTGTAAGGGTGAAGGGTGTAAGGGTGAAGGGTGTAAGGGTGAAGGGTGTAAGGGTGAAGGGTGTAAGGGTGAAGGGTGTAAGGGTGAAGGGTGTAAGGGTGAAGGGTGTAAGGGTGAAGGGTGTAAGGGTGAAGGGTGTAAGGGTGAAGGGTGTAAGGGTGAAGGGTGTAAGGGTGAAGGGTGTAAGGGTGAAGGGTGTAAGGGTGAAGGGTGTAAGGGTGAAGGGTGTAAGGGTGAAGGGTGTAAGGGTGAAGGGTGTAAGGGTGAAGGGTGTACGGGTGAAGGGTGTAAGGGTGAAGGGTGTATGGGTGAAGGGTGTAAGGGTGAAGGGTGTAAGGGTGCAAGGGTGAAGGGTGTAAGGGTGAAGGGTGTAAGGGTGAAGGGTGTATGGGTGAAGGGTGTAAGGGTGAAGGGTGTAAGGGTGAAGGGTGTAAGGGTGAAGGGTGTAAGGGTGAAGGGTGTAAGGGTGAAGGGTGAAGGGTGTAAGGGTGAAGGGTGTAAGGGTGAAGGGTGAAGGGTGTAAGGGTGAAGGGTGTAAGGGTGAAGGGTGTAAGGGTGAAGGGTGTAAGGGTGAAGGGTGTAAGGGTGAAGGGTGTAAGGGTGAAGGGTGTAAGGGTGAAGGGTGTAAGGGTGAAGGGTGTAAGGGTGAAGGGTGAAGGGTGTAAGGGTGAAGGGTGTAAGGGTGAAGGGTGTAAGGGTGAAGGGTGTAAGGGTGAAGGGTGTAAGGGTGAAGGGTGTAAGGGTGAAGGGTGTAAGGGTGAAGGGTGTAAGGGTGTAAGGGTGAAGGGTGTAAGGGTGAAGGGTGTAAGGGTGAAGGGTGTAAGGGTGAAGGGTGTACGGGTGAAGGGTGTAAGGGTGAAGGGTGTAAGGGTGAAGGGTGAAGGGTGTAAGGGTGAAGGGTGTAAGGGTGAAGGGTGTAAGGGTGAAGGGTGTAAGGGTGAAGGGTGTACGGGTGAAGGGTGTAAGGGTGAAGGGTGTATGGGTGAAGGGTGTAAGGGTGAAGGGTGTAAGGGTGCAAGGGTGAAGGGTGTAAGGGTGAAGGGTGTAAGGGTGAAGGGTGTATGGGTGAAGGGTGTAAGGGTGAAGGGTGTAAGGGTGAAGGGTGTAAGGGTGAAGGGTGTAAGGGTGAAGGGTGTAAGGGTGAAGGGTGAAGGGTGTAAGGGTGAAGGGTGTAAGGGTGAAGGGTGAAGGGTGTAAGGGTGAAGGGTGTAAGGGTGAAGGGTGTAAGGGTGAAGGGTGTAAGGGTGAAGGGTGTAAGGGTGAAGGGTGTAAGGGTGAAGGGTGTAAGGGTGAAGGGTGTAAGGGTGAAGGGTGAAGGGTGTAAGGGTGAAGGGTGTAAGGGTGAAGGGTGTAAGGGTGAAGGGTGTAAGGGTGAAGGGTGTAAGGGTGAAGGGTGTAAGGGTGAAGGGTGTAAGGGTGAAGGGTGTAAGGGTGAAGGGTGTAAGGGTGAAGGGTGTAAGGGTGAAGGGTGTAAGGGTGAAGGGTGTAAGGGTGAAGGGTGTAAGGGTGAAGGGTGTAAGGGTGAAGGGTGTAAGGGTGAAGGGTGTAAGGGTGAAGGGTGAAGGGTGTAAGGGTGAAGGGTGTAAGGGTGAAGGGTGAAGGGTGTAAGGGTGAAGGGTGTAAGGGTGAAGGGTGTAAGGGTGAAGGGTGTAAGGGTGAAGGGTGTAAGGGTGAAGGGTGTAAGGGTGAAGGGTGTAAGGGTGAAGGGTGTAAGGGTGAAGGGTGTAAGGGTGAAGGGTGTAAGGGTGAAGGGTGTAAGGGTGAAGGGTGTAAGGGTGAAGGGTGTAAGGGTGAAGGGTGTAAGGGTGAAGGGTGTAAGGGTGAAGGGTGTAAGGGTGAAGGGTGTAAGGGTGAAGGGTGTAAGGGTGAAGGGTGTAAGGGTGAAGGGTGTAAGGGTGAAGGGTGTAAGGGTGAAGGGTGTAAGGGTGAAGGGTGTAAGGGTGAAGGGTGTAAGGGTGAAGGGTGTAAGGGTGAAGGGTGTAAGGGTGAAGGGTGTAAGGGTGAAGGGTGTAAGGGTGAAGGGTGTAAGGGTGAAGGGGGTAAGGGTGAAGGGTGTAAGGGTGAAGGGTGTAAGGGTGAAGGGTGTAAGGGTGAAGGGTGTAAGGGCGAAGGGTGTAAGGGCGAAGGGTGTAAGGGCGAAGGGTGTAAGGGCGAAGGGTGTAAGGGTGAAGGGTGTAAGGGTGAAGGGTGTAAGGGTGAAGGGTGTAAGGGTGAAGGGTGTAAGGGTGAAGGGTGTAAGGGTGAAGGGTGTAAGGGTGAAGGGTGTAAGGGTGAAGGGTGTAAGGGTGAAGGGTGTAAGGGTGAAGGGTGTAAGGGTGAAGGGTGTAAGGGTGAAGGGTGTAAGGGTGAAGGGTGTAAGGGTGAAGGGTGTAAGGGTGAAGGGTGTAAGGGTGAAGGGTGTAAGGGTGAAGGGTGTAAGGGTGAAGGGTGTAAGGGTGAAGGGTGTAAGGGTGAAGGGTGTAAGGGTGAAGGGTGTAAGGGTGAAGGGTGTAAGGGTGAAGGGTGTAAGGGTGAAGGGTGTAAGGGTGAAGGGTGTAAGGGTGAAGGGTGTATGGGTGAAGGGTGTAAGGGTGAAGGGTGTAAGGGTGCAAGGGTGAAGGGTGTAAGGGTGAAGGGTGTAAGGGTGAAGGGTGTATGGGTGAAGGGTGTAAGGGTGAAGGGTGTAAGGGTGAAGGGTGTAGGGGTGAAGGGTGTAAGGGCGAAGGGTGCAAGGGCGAAGGGTGCAAGGGCGAAGGGTGCAAGGGCGAAGGGTGCAAGGGCGAAGGGTGCAAGGGCGAAGGGTGCAAGGGCGAAGGGTGCAAGGGCGAAGGGTGCAAGGGCGAAGGGTGTAAGGGTGAAGGGTGTAAGGGCGAAGGTTGTAAGGGCGAAGGGTGTAAGGGTGAAGGGTGTAAGGGTGAAGGGTGTAAGGGTGAAGGGTGTAAGGGTGAAGGGTGTAAGGGTGAAGGGTGTACGGGTGAAGGGTGTAAGGGTGAAGGGTGTATGGGTGAAGGGTGTAAGGGTGAAGGGTGTAAGAGTGCAAGGGTGAAGGGTGTAAGGGTGAAGGGTGTAAGGGTGAAGGGTGTATGGGTGAAGGGTGTAAGGGTGAAGGGTGTAAGGGTGAAGGGTGTAGGGGTGAAGGGTGTTGGGGTGAAGGGTGTAGGGGTGAAGGGTGTAGGGGTGAAGGGTGTAGGGATGAAGGGTGTAGGGGTGAAGGGTGTAGGGGTGAAGGGTGCAAGGGCGAAGGGTGCAAGGGCGAAGGGTGCAAGGGCGAAGGGCGCAACGGCGAAGGGTGCAAGGGTAAAGGGTGCAAGGGTAAAGGGTGCAAGGGTAAAGGTGCAAGGCTAAAGGTTGCAGGGGTAAAGGGTGCAGGGGTAAAGGGTGCAGGGGTAAAGGGTGCAAGGGTAAAGGGCGCAAGGGTGCAAGGGCAAAGTGTGCAAGGGCAAAGGGTGCTAGGGCAAAGGGTGCTAGGGCAAAGGGTGCAAGGGCGAAGGGTGCAAGGGCGAAGGGTGCAAGGGCGAAGGGTGTAAGGGTGAAGGGTGTAAGGGTGAAGGGTGTAAGGGTGAAGGGTGTAAGGGCGAAGGGTGTAAGGGCGAAGGGTGCAAGGGCGAAGGGTGCAAGGGCGAAGGGTGCAAGGGCGAAGGGTGCAAGGGCGAAGGGTGCAAGGGCGAAGGGTGCAAGGGCGAAGGGTGCAAGGGCGAAGGGTGCAAGGGCGAAGGGTGTAAGGGTGAAGGGTGTAAGGGCGAAGGTTGTAAGGGCGAAGGGTGTAAGGGCGAAGGGTGTAAGGGCGAATGGTGTAAGGGCGAATGGTGTAAGGGTGAAGGGTGTAAGGGTGAAGGGTGTAAGGGTGAAGGGTGTAAGGGTGAAGGGTGTAAGGGTGAAGGGTGTAAGGGTGAAGGGTGTAAGGGTGAAGGGTGTAAGGGTGAAGGGTGTAAGGGTGAAGGGTGTAAGGGTGAAGGGTGTAAGGGTGAAGCGTGTAAGGGTGAAGGGTGTAAGTGTGAAGGGTGTAAGGGTGAAGGGTGTAAGGGTGAAGGGTGTAAGGGTGAAGGGTGTAAGGGTGAAGGGTGTAAGGGTGAAGGGTGTAAGGGTGAAGGGTGTAAGGGTGAAGGGTGTAAGGGTGAAGGGTGTAAGGGTGAAGGGTGTAAGGGTGAAGGGTGTAAGGGTGAAGGGTGTAAGGGTGAAGGGTGTAAGGGTGAAGGGTGTAAGGGTGAAGGGTGTAAGGGTGAAGGGTGTAAGGGTGAAGGGTGTAAGGGTGAAGGGTGTAAGGGTGAAGGGTGTAAGGGTGAAGGGTGTAAGGGTGAAGGGTGTAAGGGTGAAGGGTGTAAGGGTGAAGGGTGTAAGGGTGAAGGGTGTAAGGGTGAAGGGTGTAAGGGTGAAGGGTGTAAGGGTGAAGGGTGTAAGGGTGAAGGGTGTAAGGGTGAAGGGTGTAAGGGTGAAGGGTGTAAGGGTGAAGGGTGTAAGGGTGAAGGGTGTAAGGGTGAAGGGTGTAAGGGTGAAGGGTGTAAGGGTGAAGGGTGTAAGGGTGAAGGGTGTAAGGGTGAAGGGTGTAAGGGTGAAGGGTGTAAGGGTGTAAGGGCGAAGGGTGTAAGGGCGAAGGGTGTAAGGGTGAAGGGTGTAAGGGTGAAGGGTGTAAGGGTGAAGGGTGTAAGGGTGAAGGGTGTAAGGGTGAAGGGTGTAAGGGTGAAGGGTGTAAGAGTGAAGGGTGTAAGGGTGAAGGGTGTAAGGGTGAAGGGTGTAAGGGTGAAGGGTGTAAGGGTGAAGGGTGTAAGGGTGAAGGGTGTAAGGGTGAAGGGTGTAAGGGTGAAGGGTGTAAGGGTGAAGGGTGTAAGGGTGAAGGGTGTAAGGGTGAAGGGTGTAAGGGTGAAGGGTGTAAGGGTGAAGGGTGTAAGAGTGAAGGGTGTAAGAGTGAAGGGTGTAAGGGTGAAGGGTGTAAGGGTGAAGGGTGTAAGGGTGAAGGGTGTAAGGGTGAAGGGTGTAAGGGTGAAGGGTGTAAGGGTGAAGGGTGTAAGGGTGAAGGGTGTAAGGGTGAAGGGTGTAAGGGTGAAGGGTGTATGGGTGAAGGGTGTAAGGGTGAAGGGTGTAAGGGTGAAGGGTGTAAGGGTGAAGGGTGTAAGGGTGAAGGGTGTAAGGGTGAAGGGTGTAAGGGTGAAGGGTGTAAGGGTGAAGGGTGTAAGGGTGAAGGGTGTAAGGGTGAAGGGTGTAAGGGTGAAGGGTGTAAGGGTGAAGGGTGTAAGGGTGAAGGGCGCAAGGGTGAAGGGCGCAAGGGTGAAGGGCGCAAGGGTGCAAGGGCGCAAGGGTGCAAGGGCAAAGTGTGCAAGGGCAAAGGGTGCAAGGGCAAAGGGTGCAAGGGTAAAGGTTGCAAGGGTAAAGGTTGCAGGGGTAAAGGTTGCAGGCGTAAAGGGTGCAAGGGTAAAGGGTGCAAGGGTAAAGGGTGCAAGGGTAAAGGGTGCAAGGGTAAAGGGTGCAAGGGCGAAGGGTGCAAGGGCGAAGGGTGCAAGGGCGAAGGGTGTAGGGGCGAAGGGTGTAGGGGTGAAGGGTGTAGGGGTGAAGGGTGTAGGGGTGAAGGGTGTAGGGGTGAAGGGTGTTGGGGTGAAGGGTGTAGGGGTGAAGGGTGTAGGGGTGAAGGGTGTAGGGATGAAGGGTGTAGGGGTGAAGGGTGTAAGGGTGAAGGGTGTAAGGGTGAAGGGTGTAAGGGTGAAGGGTGTAAGGGTGAAGGGTGTAAGGGTGAAGGGTGTAAGGGTGAAGGGTGTAAGGGTGAAGGGTGTAAGGGTGAAGGGTGTAAGGGCGAAGGGTGCAAGGGCGAAGGGTGCAAGGGCGAAGGGTGCAAGGGCGAAGGGTGCAAGGGCGTAGGGTGCAAGGGCGAAGGGTGCAAGGGCGAAGGGTGCAAGGGCGAAGGGTGCAAGGGCGAAGGGTGTAAGGGTGAAGGGTGTAAGGGTGAAGGGTGTAAGGGTGAAGGGTGTAAGGGTGAAGGGTGTAAGGGTGAAGGGTGTAAGGGTGAAGGGTGTAAGGGTGAAGGGTGTAAGGGTGAAGGGTGTAAGGGTGAAGGGTGTAAGGGTGAAGGGTGTAAGGGTGAAGGGTGTAAGGGTGAAGGGTGTAAGGGTGAAGGGTGTAAGGGTGAAGGGTGTAAGGGTGAAGGGTGTAAGGGTGAAGGGTGTAAGGGTGAAGGGTGTAAGGGTGAAGGGTGTAAGGGTGAAGGGTGTAAGGGTGAAGGGTGTAAGGGTGAAGGGTGTAAGGGTGAAGGGTGTAAGGGTGAAGGGTGTAGGGTGAAGGGTGTAAGGGTGAAGGGTGTAAGGGTGAAGGGTGTAAGGGTGAAGGGTGTAAGGGTGAAGGGTGTAAGGGCGAAGGGTGTAAGGGTGAAGGGTGTAAGGGTGAAGGGTGTAAGGGTGAAGGGTGTAAGGGTGAAGGGTGTAAGGGTGAAGGGTGTAAGGGTGAAGGGTGTAAGGGTGAAGGGTGTAAGGGTGAAGGGTGTAAGGGTGAAGGGTGTAAGGGTGAAGGGTGTAAGGGTGAAGGGTGTAAGGGTGAAGGGTGTAAGGGTGAAGGGTGTAAGGGTGAAGGGTGTAAGGGTGTAAGGGCGAAGGGTGTAAGGGTGAAGGGTGTAAGGGCGAAGGGTGTAAGGGCGAAGGGTGCAAGGGCGAAGGGTGTAAGGGCGAAGGGTGTAAGGGCGAAGGGTGTAAGGGCGAAGGGTGTAAGGGCGAAGGGTTTAAGGGTGAAGGTTGTAAGGGTGAAGGGTGTAAGGGTGAAGGGTGTAAGGGTGAAGGGTGTAAGGGTGAAGGGTGTAAGGGTGAAGGGTGTAAGGGTGAAGGGTGTAAGGGTGAAGGGTGTAAGGGTGAAGGGTGTAAGGGTGAAGGGTGTAAGGGTGAAGGGTGTAAGGGTGAAGGGTGTAAGGGTGAAGGGTGTAAGGGTGAAGGGTGTAAGGGTGAAGGGTGTAAGGGTGTAAGGGCGAAGGGTGTAAGGGTGAAGGGTGTAAGGGTGAAGGGTGTAAGGGTGAAGGGTGTAAGGGTGAAGGGTGTAAGGGTGAAGGGTGTAAGGGTGAAGGGTGTAAGGGTGAAGGGTGTAAGGGTGAAGGGTGTAAGGGTGAAGGGTGTAAGGGTGAAGGGTGTAAGGGTGAAGGGTGTAAGGGTGAAGGGTGTAAGGGTGAAGGGTGTAAGGGTGAAGGGTGTAAGGGTGAAGGGTGTAAGGGTGAAGGGTGTAAGGGTGAAGGGTGTAAGGGTGAAGGGTGTAAGGGTGAAGGGTGTAAGGGTGAAGGGTGTAAGGGTGAAGGGTGTAAGGGTGAAGGGTGTAAGGGTGAAGGGTGTAAGGGTGAAGGGTGTAAGGGTGAAGGGTGTAAGGGTGAAGGGTGTAAGGGTGAAGGGTGTAAGGGTGAAGGGTGTAAGGGTGAAGGGTGTAAGGGTGAAGGGTGTAAGGGTGAAGGGTGTAAGGGTGAAGGGTGTAAGGGTGAAGGGTGTAAGGGTGAAGGGTGTAAGGGTGAAGGGTGTAAGGGTGAAGGGTGTAAGGGTGAAGGGTGTAAGGGTGAAGGGTGTAAGGGTGAAGGGTGTAAGGGTGAAGGGTGTAAGGGTGAAGGGTGAAGGGTGTAAGGGTGAAGGGTGTAAGGGTGAAGGGTGTAAGGGTGAAGGGTGTAAGGGTGAAGGGTGTAAGGGTGAAGGGTGTAAGGGTGAAGCGTGTAAGGGTGAAGGGTGTAAGGGTGAAGGGTGTAAGGGTGAAGGGTGAAGGGTGTAAGGGTGAAGGGTGTAAGGGTGAAGGGTGTAAGGGTGAAGGGTGTAGGGGTGAAGGGTGTAGGGGTGAAGGGTGTAGGGGTGAAGGGTGTAGGGTTGAAGGGTGTAGGGGCGAAGGGTGTAGGGGCGAAGGGTGTAGGGGCGAAGGGTGCAAGGGCGAAGGGTGCAAGGGCGAAGGGTGCAAGGGCGAAGGGTGCAAGGGCGAAGGGTGCAAGGGCGAAGGGTGCAAGGGCAAAGGGTGCAAGGTAAGGGGTGCAAGGGTAAAGGTTGCAGGGGTAAAGGGTGCAGGGGTAAAGGGTGCAGGGGTAAAGGGTGCAGGGGTAAAGGGTGCAGGGGTAAAGGGTGCAAGGGTAAAGGGTGCAAGGGCGAAGGGTGCAAGGGCGAAGGGTGCAAGGGCGAAGGGTGCAAGGGCGAAGGGTGCAAGGGCGAAGGGTGCAAGGGCGAAGGGTGCAAGGACGAAGGGTGCAAGGGTGTAAGGGTGAAGGGTGCAGGGGTGAAGGGTGTAGGGGTGAAGGGTGTAGGGGTGAAGGGTGTAGGGGTGAAGGGTGTAGGGGTGAAGGGTGTAGGGGTGAAGGGTGTAGGGGTGAAGGGTGTAGGGGTGAAGGGTGTAGGGGTGAAGGGTGTAGGGGTGAAGGGTGCAAGGGCGAAGGGTGCAAGGGCGAAGGGTGCAAGGGCGAAGGGTGCAAGGGCGAAGGGTGCAAGGGCGAAGGGTGCAAGGGCAAAGGGTGCAAGGTAAGGGGTGCAAGGGTAAAGGTTGCAGGGGTAAAGGGTGCAGGGGTAAAGGGTGCAGGGGTAAAGGGTGCAGGGGTAAAGGGTGCAGGGGTAAAGGGTGCAAGGGTAAAGGGTGCAAGGGTAAAGGGTGCAAGGGCGAAGGGTGCAAGGGCGAAGGGTGCAAGGGCGAAGGGTGCAAGGGCGAAGGGTGCAAGGGCGAAGGGTGCAAGGACGAAGGGTGCAAGGGTGTAAGGGTGAAGGGTGTAGGGGTGAAGGGTGTAGGGATGAAGGGTGTAGGGGCGAAGGGTGTAGGGGCGAAGGGTGCAAGGGCGAAGGGTGCAAGGGCGAAGGGTGCAAGGGCGAAGGGTGCAAGGGCGAAGGGTGTAAGGGCGAAGGGTGTAAGGGTGAAGGGTGTAAGGGTGAAGGGTGTAAGGGCGAAGGGTGCAAGGGCGAAGGGTGCAAGGGCGAAGGGTGCAAGGGCGAAGGGTGCAAGGGCGAAGGGTGCAAGGGCGAAGGGTGCAAGGGCGAAGGGTGCAAGGGCGAAGGGTGCAAGGGCGAAGGGTGCAAGGGCGAAGGGTGCAAGGGCGAAGGGTGCAAGGGCGAAGGGTGTAAGGGCGAAGGGTGTAAGGGCGAAGGGTGTAAGGGCGAAGGGTGTAAGGGCGAAGGGTGTAAGGGCGAAGGGTGTAAGGGTGAAGGGTGTAAGGGTGAAGGGTGTAAGGGTGAAGGGTGTAAGGGTGAAGGGTGTAAGGGTGAAGGGTGTAAGGGTGAAGGGTGTAAGGGTGAAGGGTGTAAGGGTGAAGGGTGTAAGGGTGAAGGGTGTATGGGTGAAGGGTGTAAGGGTGAAGGGTGTAAGGGTGAAGGGTGTAAGTGTGAAGGGTGTAAGGGTGAAGGGTGTAAGGGTGGAGGGTGTAAGGGTGAAGGGTGTAAGGGTGAAGGGTGTAAGGGTGAAGGGTGTAAGGGTGAAGGGTGTAAGGGTGAAGGGTGTAAGGGTGAAGGGTGTAAGGGTGAAGGGTGTAAGGGTGAAGGGTGTAAGGGTGAAGGGTGTAAGGGTGAAGGGTGTAAGGGTGAAGGGTGTAAGGGTGAAGGGTGTAAGGGTGAAGGGTGTAAGGGTGAAGGGTGTAAGGGTGAAGGGTGTAAGGGTGAAGGGTGTAAGGGTGAAGGGTGTAAGGGTGAAGGGTGTAAGGGTGTAAGGGCGAAGGGTGTAAGGGTGAAGGGTGTAAGGGCGAAGGGTGTAAGGGCGAAGGGTGCAAGGGCGAAGGGTGTAAGGGCGAAGGGTGTAAGGGCGAAGGGTGTAAGGGCGAAGGGTGTAAGGGCGAAGGGTTTAAGGGTGAAGGTTGTAAGGGTGAAGGGTGTAAGGGTGAAGGGTGTAAGGGTGAAGGGTGTAAGGGTGAAGGGTGTAAGGGTGAAGGGTGTAAGGGTGAAGGGTGTAAGGGTGAAGGGTGTAAGGGTGAAGGGTGTAAGGGTGAAGGGTGTAAGGGTGAAGGGTGTAAGGGTGAAGGGTGTAAGGGTGAAGGGTGTAAGGGTGAAGGGTGTAAGGGTGAAGGGTGTAAGGGTGAAGGGTGTAAGGGTGAAGGGTGTAAGGGTGAAGGGTGTAAGGGTGAAGGGTGTAAGGGTGAAGGGTGTAAGGGTGAAGGGTGTAAGGGTGAAGGGTGTAAGGGTGAAGGGTGTAAGGGTGAAGGGTGAAGGGTGTAAGGGTGAAGGGTGTAAGGGTGAAGGGTGAAGGGTGTAAGGGTGAAGGGTGTAAGGGTGAAGGGTGTAAGGGTGAAGGGTGTAAGGGTGAAGGGTGTAAGGGTGAAGGGTGTAAGGGTGAAGGGTGTAAGGGTGAAGGGTGTAAGGGTGAAGGGTGTAAGGGTGAAGGGTGTAAGGGTGAAGGGTGTAAGGGTGAAGGGTGTAAGGGTGAAGGGTGTAAGGGTGAAGGGTGTAAGGGTGAAGGGTGTAAGGGTGAAGGGTGTAAGGGTGAAGGGTGTAAAGGTGAAGGGTGTAAGGGTGAAGGGTGTAAGGGTGAAGGGTGTAAGGGTGAAGGGTGTAAGGGTGAAGGGTGTAAGGGTGAAGGGTGTAAGGGTGAAGGGTGTAAGGGTGAAGGGTGTAAGGGTGAAGGGTGTAAGGGTGAAGGGTGTAAGGGTGAAGGGTGTAAGGGCGAAGGGTGTAAGGGCGAAGGGTGTAAGGGCGAAGGGTGTAAGGGCGAAGGGTGTAAGGGTGAAGGGTGTAAGGGTGAAGGGTGTAAGGGTGAAGGGTGTAAGGGTGAAGGGTGTAAGGGTGAAGGGTGTAAGGGTGAAGGGTGTAAGGGTGAAGGGTGTAAGGGTGAAGGGTGTAAGGGTGAAGGGTGTAAGGGTGAAGGGTGTAAGGGTGAAGGGTGTAAGGGTGAAGGGTGTAAGGGTGAAGGGTGTAAGGGTGAAGGGTGTAAGGGTGAAGGGTGTAAGGGTGAAGGGTGTAAGGGTGAAGGGTGTAAGGGTGAAGGGTGTAAGGGTGAAGGGTGTAAGGGTGAAGGGTGTAAGGGTGAAGGGTGTAAGGGTGAAGGGTGTAAGGGTGAAGGGTGTAAGGGTGAAGGGTGTAAGGGTGAAGGGTGTACGGGTGAAGGGTGTAAGGGTGAAGGGTGTATGGGTGAAGGGTGTAAGGGTGAAGGGTGTAAGAGTGCAAGGGTGAAGGGTGTAAGGGTGAAGGGTGTAAGGGTGAAGGGTGTATGGGTGAAGGGTGTAAGGGTGAAGGGTGTAAGGGTGAAGGGTGTAGGGGTGAAGGGTGTTGGGGTGAAGGGTGTAGGGGTGAAGGGTGTAGGGGTGAAGGGTGTAGGGATGAAGGGTGTAGGGGTGAAGGGTGTAGGGGTGAAGGGTGCAAGGGCGAAGGGTGCAAGGGCGAAGGGTGCAAGGGCGAAGGGCGCAACGGCGAAGGGTGCAAGGGTAAAGGGTGCAAGGGTAAAGGGTGCAAGGGTAAAGGTGCAAGGCTAAAGGTTGCAGGGGTAAAGGGTGCAGGGGTAAAGGGTGCAGGGGTAAAGGGTGCAAGGGTAAAGGGCGCAAGGGTGAAGGGCGCAAGGGTGCAAGGGCAAAGTGTGCAAGGGCAAAGGGTGCTAGGGCAAAGGGTGCTAGGGCAAAGGGTGCAAGGGCGAAGGGTGCAAGGGCGAAGGGTGCAAGGGCGAAGGGTGTAAGGGTGAAGGGTGTAAGGGTGAAGGGTGTAAGGGGGAAGGGTGTAAGGGCGAAGGGTGTAAGGGCGAAGGGTGCAAGGGCGAAGGGTGCAAGGGCGAAGGGTGCAAGGGCGAAGGGTGCAAGGGCGAAGGGTGCAAGGGCGAAGGGTGCAAGGGCGAAGGGTGCAAGGGCGAAGGGTGCAAGGGCGAAGGGTGTAAGGGTGAAGGGTGTAAGGGTGAAGGTTGTAAGGGCGAAGGGTGTAAGGGCGAAGGGTGTAAGGGCGAATGGTGTAAGGGCGAATGGTGTAAGGGTGAAGGGTGTAAGGGTGAAGGGTGTAAGGGTGAAGGGTGTAAGGGTGAAGGGTGTAAGGGTGAAGGGTGTAAGGGTGAAGGGTGTAAGGGTGAAGGGTGTAAGGGTGAAGGGTGTAAGGGTGAAGGGTGTAAGGGTGAAGGGTGTAAGGGTGAAGGGTGTAAGGGTGAAGCGTGTAAGGGTGAAGGGTGTAAGTGTGAAGGGTGTAAGGGTGAAGGGTGTAAGGGTGAAGGGTGTAAGGGTGAAGGGTGTAAGGGTGAAGGGTGTAAGGGTGAAGGGTGTAAGGGTGAAGGGTGTAAGGGTGAAGGGTGTAAGGGTGAAGGGTGTAAGGGTGAAGGGTGTAAGGGTGAAGGGTGTAAGGGTGAAGGGTGTAAGGGTGAAGGGTGTAAGGGCGAAGGGTGTAAGGGCGAAGGGTGTAAGGGCGAAGGGTGTAAGGGTGAAGGGTGTAAGGGTGAAGGGTGTAAGGGTGAAGGGTGTAAGGGTGAAGGGTGTAAGGGTGAAGGGTGTAAGGGTGAAGGGTGTAAGGGTGAAGGGTGTAAGGGTGAAGGGTGTAAGGGTGAAGGGTGTAAGGGTGAAGGGTGTAAGGGTGAAGGGTGTAAGGGTGAAGGGTGTAAGGGTGAAGGGTGTAAGGGTGAAGGGTGTAAGGGTGAAGGGTGTAAGGGTGAAGGGTGTAAGGGTGAAGGGTGTAAGGGTGAAGGGTGTAAGGGTGAAGGGTGTAAGGGTGAAGGGTGTAAGGGTGAAGGGTGTAAGGGTGAAGGGTGTAAGGGTGAAGGGTGTAAGGGTGAAGGGTGTAAGGGTGAAGGGTGTAAGGGTGAAGGGTGTAAGGGTGAAGGGTGTACGGGTGAAGGGTGTAAGGGTGAAGGGTGTATGGGTGAAGGGTGTAAGGGTGAAGGGTGTAAGAGTGCAAGGGTGAAGGGTGTAAGGGTGAAGGGTGTAAGGGTGAAGGGTGTATGGGTGAAGGGTGTAAGGGTGAAGGGTGTAAGGGTGAAGGGTGTAGGGGTGAAGGGTGTTGGGGTGAAGGGTGTAGGGGTGAAGGGTGTAGGGGTGAAGGGTGTAGGGATGAAGGGTGTAGGGGTGAAGGGTGTAGGGGTGAAGGGTGCAAGGGCGAAGGGTGCAAGGGCGAAGGGTGCAAGGGCGAAGGGCGCAACGGCGAAGGGTGCAAGGGTAAAGGGTGCAAGGGTAAAGGGTGCAAGGGTAAAGGTGCAAGGCTAAAGGTTGCAGGGGTAAAGGGTGCAGGGGTAAAGGGTGCAGGGGTAAAGGGTGCAAGGGTAAAGGGCGCAAGGGTGCAAGGGCAAAGTGTGCAAGGGCAAAGGGTGCTAGGGCAAAGGGTGCTAGGGCAAAGGGTGCAAGGGCGAAGGGTGCAAGGGCGAAGGGTGCAAGGGCGAAGGGTGTAAGGGTGAAGGGTGTAAGGGTGAAGGGTGTAAGGGTGAAGGGTGTAAGGGCGAAGGGTGTAAGGGCGAAGGGTGCAAGGGCGAAGGGTGCAAGGGCGAAGGGTGCAAGGGCGAAGGGTGCAAGGGCGAAGGGTGCAAGGGCGAAGGGTGCAAGGGCGAAGGGTGCAAGGGCGAAGGGTGCAAGGGCGAAGGGTGTAAGGGTGAAGGGTGTAAGGGCGAAGGTTGTAAGGGCGAAGGGTGTAAGGGCGAAGGGTGTAAGGGCGAATGGTGTAAGGGCGAATGGTGTAAGGGTGAAGGGTGTAAGGGTGAAGGGTGTAAGGGTGAAGGGTGTAAGGGTGAAGGGTGTAAGGGTGAAGGGTGTAAGGGTGAAGGGTGTAAGGGTGAAGGGTGTAAGGGTGAAGGGTGTAAGGGTGAAGGGTGTAAGGGTGAAGGGTGTAAGGGTGAAGGGTGTAAGGGTGAAGCGTGTAAGGGTGAAGGGTGTAAGTGTGAAGGGTGTAAGGGTGAAGGGTGTAAGGGTGAAGGGTGTAAGGGTGAAGGGTGTAAGGGTGAAGGGTGTAAGGGTGAAGGGTGTAAGGGTGAAGGGTGTAAGGGTGAAGGGTGTAAGGGTGAAGGGTGTAAGGGTGAAGGGTGTAAGGGTGAAGGGTGTAAGGGTGAAGGGTGTAAGGGTGAAGGGTGTAAGGGTGAAGGGTGTAAGGGTGAAGGGTGTAAGGGTGAAGGGTGTAAGGGTGAAGGGTGTAAGGGTGAAGGGTGTAAGGGTGAAGGGTGTAAGGGTGAAGGGTGTAAGGGTGAAGGGTGTAAGGGTGAAGGGTGTAAGGGTGAAGGGTGTAAGGGTGAAGGGTGTAAGGGTGAAGGGTGTAAGGGTGAAGGGTGTAAGGGTGAAGGGTGTAAGGGTGAAGGGTGTAAGGGTGAAGGGTGTAAGGGTGAAGGGTGTAAGGGTGAAGGGTGTAAGGGTGAAGGGTGTAAGGGTGAAGGGTGTAAGGGTGAAGGGTGTAAGGGTGAAGGGTGTAAGGGTGAAGGGTGTAAGGGTGTAAGGGCGAAGGGTGTAAGGGTGAAGGGTGTAAGGGTGAAGGGTGTAAGGGTGAAGGGTGTAAGGGTGAAGGGTGTAAGGGTGAAGGGTGTAAGGGTGAAGGGTGTAAGGGTGAAGGGTGTAAGAGTGAAGGGTGTAAGGGTGAAGGGTGTAAGGGTGAAGGGTGTAAGGGTGAAGGGTGTAAGGGTGAAGGGTGTAAGGGTGAAGGGTGTAAGGGTGAAGGGTGTAAGGGTGAAGGGTGTAAGGGTGAAGGGTGTAAGGGTGAAGGGTGTAAGGGTGAAGGGTGTAAGGGTGAAGGGTGTAAGGGTGAAGGGTGTAAGAGTGAAGGGTGTAAGAGTGAAGGGTGTAAGGGTGAAGGGTGTAAGGGTGAAGGGTGTAAGGGTGAAGGGTGTAAGGGTGAAGGGTGTAAGGGTGAAGGGTGTAAGGGTGAAGGGTGTAAGGGTGAAGGGTGTAAGGGTGAAGGGTGTATGGGTGAAGGGTGTAAGGGTGAAGGGTGTAAGGGTGAAGGGTGTAAGGGTGAAGGGTGTAAGGGTGAAGGGTGTAAGGGTGAAGGGTGTAAGGGTGAAGGGTGTAAGGGTGAAGGGTGTAAGGGTGAAGGGTGTAAGGGTGAAGGGTGTAAGGGTGAAGGGTGTAAGGGTGAAGGGTGTAAGGGTGAAGGGCGCAAGGGTGAAGGGCGCAAGGGTGAAGGGCGCAAGGGTGCAAGGGCGCAAGGGTGCAAGGGCAAAGTGTGCAAGGGCAAAGGGTGCAAGGGCAAAGGGTGCAAGGGTAAAGGTTGCAAGGGTAAAGGTTGCAGGGGTAAAGGTTGCAGGCGTAAAGGGTGCAAGGGTAAAGGGTGCAAGGGTAAAGGGTGCAAGGGTAAAGGGTGCAAGGGTAAAGGGTGCAAGGGCGAAGGGTGCAAGGGCGAAGGGTGCAAGGGCGAAGGGTGTAGGGGCGAAGGGTGTAGGGGTGAAGGGTGTAGGGGTGAAGGGTGTAGGGGTGAAGGGTGTAGGGGTGAAGGGTGTTGGGGTGAAGGGTGTAGGGGTGAAGGGTGTAGGGGTGAAGGGTGTAGGGATGAAGGGTGTAGGGGTGAAGGGTGTAAGGGTGAAGGGTGTAAGGGTGAAGGGTGTAAGGGTGAAGGGTGTAAGGGTGAAGGGTGTAAGGGTGAAGGGTGTAAGGGTGAAGGGTGTAAGGGCGAAGGGTGCAAGGGCGAAGGGTGCAAGGGCGAAGGGTGCAAGGGCGAAGGGTGCAAGGGCGTAGGGTGCAAGGGCGAAGGGTGCAAGGGCGAAGGGTGCAAGGGCGAAGGGTGCAAGGGCGAAGGGTGTAAGGGTGAAGGGTGTAAGGGTGAAGGGTGTAAGGGTGAAGGGTGTAAGGGTGAAGGGTGTAAGGGTGAAGGGTGTAAGGGTGAAGGGTGTAAGGGTGAAGGGTGTAAGGGTGAAGGGTGTAAGGGTGAAGGGTGTAAGGGTGAAGGGTGTAAGGGTGAAGGGTGTAAGGGTGAAGGGTGTAAGGGTGAAGGGTGTAAGGGTGAAGGGTGTAAGGGTGAAGGGTGTAAGGGTGAAGGGTGTAAGGGTGAAGGGTGTAAGGGTGAAGGGTGTAAGGGTGAAGGGTGTAAGGGTGAAGGGTGTAAGGGTGAAGGGTGTAAGGGTGAAGGGTGTAGGGTGAAGGGTGTAAGGGTGAAGGGTGTAAGGGTGAAGGGTGTAAGGGTGAAGGGTGTAAGGGTGAAGGGTGTAAGGGCGAAGGGTGTAAGGGTGAAGGGTGTAAGGGTGAAGGGTGTAAGGGTGAAGGGTGTAAGGGTGAAGGGTGTAAGGGTGAAGGGTGTAAGGGTGAAGGGTGTAAGGGTGAAGGGTGTAAGGGTGAAGGGTGTAAGGGTGAAGGGTGTAAGGGTGAAGGGTGTATGGGTGAAGGGTGTAAGGGTGAAGGGTGTAAGGGTGAAGGGTGTAAGGGTGAAGGGTGTAAGGGTGAAGGGTGTAAGGGTGGAGGGTGTAACGGTGAAGGGTGTAAGGGTGAAGGGTGTAAGGGTGAAGGGTGTAAGGGTGAAGGGTGTAAGGGTGAAGGGTGTAAGGGTGAAGGGTGTAAGGGTGAAGGGTGTAAGGGTGAAGGGTGTAAGGGTGAAGGGTGTAAGGGTGAAGGGTGTAAGGGTGAAGGGTGTAAGGGTGAAGGGTGTAAGGGTGAAGGGTGTAAGGGTGAAGGGTGTAAGGGTGTAAGGGCGAAGGGTGTAAGGGCGAAGGGTGTAAGGGCGAAGGGTGCAAGGGCGAAGGGTGCAAGGGCGAAGGGTGTAAGGGCGAAGGGTGTAAGGGCGAAGGGTGTAAGGGCGAAGGGTGTAAGGGCGAAGGGTTTAAGGGTGAAGGTTGTAAGGGTGAAGGGTGTAAGGGTGAAGGGTGTAAGGGTGAAGGGTGTAAGGGTGAAGGGTGTAAGGGTGAAGGGTGTAAGGGTGAAGGGTGTAAGGGTGAAGGGTGTAAGGGTGAAGGGTGTAAGGGTGAAGGGTGTAAGGGTGAAGGGTGTAAGGGTGAAGGGTGTAAGGGTGAAGGGTGTAAGGGTGAAGGGTGTAAGGGTGAAGGGTGTAAGGGTGAAGGGTGTAAGGGTGAAGGGTGTAAGGGTGAAGGGTGTAAGGGTGAAGGGTGTAAGGGTGAAGGGTGTAAGGGTGAAGGGTGTAAGGGTGAAGGGTGTAAGGGTGAAGGGTGTAAGGGTGAAGGGTGTAAGGGTGAAGGGTGTAAGGGTGAAGGGTGTAAGGGTGAAGGGTGTAAGGGCGAAGGGTGTAAGGGCGAAGGGTGTAAGGGCGAAGGGTGTAAGGGCGAAGGGTGTAAGGGCGAAGGGTGTAAGGGCGAAGGGTGTAAGGGCGAAGGGTGCAAGGGCGAAGGGTGCAAGGGCGAAGGGTGTAAGGGCGAAGGGTGTAAGGGCGAAGGGTGTAAGGGCGAAGGGTGTAAGGGCGAAGGGTGTAAGGGCGAAGGGTTTAAGGGTGAAGGTTGTAAGGGTGTAAGGGTGAAGGGTGTAAGGGTGAAGGGTGTAAGGGTGAAGGGTGTAAGGGTGAAGGGTGTAAGGGTGAAGGGTGTAAGGGTGAAGGGTGTAAGGGTGAAGGGTGTAAGGGTGAAGGGTGTAAGGGTGAAGGGTGTAAGGGTGAAGGGTGTAAGGGTGAAGGGTGTAAGGGTGAAGGGTGTAAGGGTGAAGGGTGTAAGGGTGAAGGGTGTAAGGGTGAAGGGTGAAGGGTGTAAGGGTGAAGGGTGTAAGGGTGAAGGGTGAAGGGTGTAAGGGTGAAGGGTGTAAGGGTGAAGGGTGTAAGGGTGAAGGGTGTAAGGGTGAAGGGTGTAAGGGTGAAGGGTGTAAGGGTGAAGGGTGTAAGGGTGAAGGGTGTAAGGGTGAAGGGTGTAAGGGTGAAGGGTGTAAGGGTGAAGGGTGTAAGGGTGAAGGGTGTAAGGGTGAAGGGTGTAAGGGTGAAGGGTGTAAGGGCGAAGGGTGTAAGGGCGAAGGGTGTAAGGGCGAAGGGTGTAAGGGCGAAGGGTGTAAGGGCGAAGGGTGTAAGGGCGAAGGGTGTAAGGGCGAAGGGTGTAAGGGTGAAGGGTGTAAGGGTGAAGGGTGTAAGGGTGAAGGGTGTAAGGGTGAAGGGTGTAAGGGTGAAGGGTGTAAGGGTGAAGGGTGTAAGGGTGAAGGGTGTAAGGGTGAAGGGTGTAAGGGTGAAGGGTGTAAGGGTGAAGGGTGTAAGGGTGAAGGGTGTAAGGGTGAAGGGTGTAAGGGTGAAGGGTGTAAGGGTGAAGGGTGTAAGGGCGAAGGGTGTAAGGGCGAAGGGTGTAAGGGCGAAGGGTGTAAGGGCGAAGGGTGTAAGGGTGAAGGGTGTAAGGGTGAAGGGTGTAAGGGTGAAGGGTGTAAGGGTGAAGGGTGTAAGGGTGAAGGGTGTAAGGGTGAAGGGTGTAAGGGTGAAGGGTGTAAGGGTGAAGGGTGTAAGGGTGAAGGGTGTAAGGGTGAAGGGTGTAAGGGTGAAGGGTGTAAGGGTGAAGGGTGTAAGGGTGAAGGGTGTAAGGGTGAAGGGTGTAAGGGTGAAGGGTGTAAGGGTGAAGGGTGTAAGGGTGAAGGGTGTAAGGGTGAAGGGTGTAAGGGTGAAGGGTGTAAGGGTGAAGGGTGTAAGGGTGAAGGGTGTAAGGGTGAAGGGTGTAAGGGTGAAGGGTGTAAGGGTGAAGGGTGTAAGGGCGAAGGGTGTAAGGGCGAAGGGTGTAAGGGCGAAGGGTGTAAGGGCGAAGGGTGTAAGGGTGAAGGGTGTAAGGGTGAAGGGTGTAAGGGTGAAGGGTGTAAGGGTGAAGGGTGTAAGGGTGAAGGGTGTAAGGGTGAAGGGTGTAAGGGTGAAGGGTGTAAGGGTGAAGGGTGTAAGGGTGAAGGGTGTAAGGGTGAAGGGTGTAAGGGTGAAGGGTGTAAGGGTGAAGGGTGTAAGGGTGAAGGGTGTAAGGGTGAAGGGTGTAAGGGTGAAGGGTGTAAGGGTGAAGGGTGTAAGGGTGTAAGGGCGAAGGGTGTAAGGGCGAAGGGTGTAAGGGTGAAGGGTGTAAGGGTGAAGGGTGTAAGGGTGAAGGGTGTAAGGGTGAAGGGTGTAAGGGTGAAGGGTGTAAGGGTGAAGGGTGTAAGGGTGAAGGGTGTAAGAGTGAAGGGTGTAAGGGTGAAGGGTGTAAGGGTGAAGGGTGTAAGGGTGAAGGGTGTAAGGGTGAAGGGTGTAAGGGTGAAGGGTGTAAGGGTGAAGGGTGTAAGGGTGAAGGGTGTAAGGGTGAAGGGTGTAAGGGTGAAGGGTGTAAGGGTGAAGGGTGTAAGGGTGAAGGGTGTAAGGGTGAAGGGTGTAAGAGTGAAGGGTGTAAGGGTGAAGGGTGTAAGGGTGAAGGGTGTAAGGGTGAAGGGTGTAAGGGTGAAGGGTGTAAGGGTGAAGGGTGTAAGGGTGAAGGGTGTAAGGGTGAAGGGTGTAAGGGTGAAGGGTGTAAGGGTGAAGGGTGTATGGGTGAAGGGTGTAAGGGTGAAGGGTGTAAGGGTGAAGGGTGTAAGTGTGAAGGGTGTAAGGGTGAAGGGTGTAAGGGTGAAGGGTGTAAGGGTGAAGGGTGTAAGGGTGAAGGGTGTAAGGGTGAAGGGTGTAGGGGTGAAGGGTGTTGGGGTGAAGGGTGTAGGGGTGAAGGGTGTAGGGGTGAAGGGTGTAGGGATGAAGGGTGTAGGGGTGAAGGGTGTAGGGGTGAAGGGTGCAAGGGCGAAGGGTGCAAGGGCGAAGGGTGCAAGGGCGAAGGGCGCAAGGGCGAAGGGTGCAAGGGCGAAGGGTGCAAGGGCGAAGGGTGCAAGGGCGAAGGGTGCAAGGGTGAAGGGTGCAAGGGTGAAGGGTGTAAGGGTGAAGGTTGTAAGGGCGAAGGGTGTAAGGGCGAAGGGTGTAAGGGCGAATGGTGTAAGGGCGAATGGTGTAAGGGTGAAGGGTGTAAGGGTGAAGGGTTTAAGGGTGAAGGGTGTAAGGGTGAAGGGTGTAAGGGTGAAGGGTGTAAGGGTGAAGGGTGTAAGGGTGAAGGGTGTAAGGGTGAAGGGTGTAAGGGTGAAGGGTGTAAGGGTGAAGGGTGTAAGGGTGAAGGGTGTAAGGGTGAAGGGTGTAAGGGTGAAGGGTGTAAGGGTGAAGCGTGTAAGGGTGAAGGGTGTAAGGGTGAAGGGTGTAAGGGTGAAGGGTGTAAGGGTGAAGGGTGTAAGGGTGAAGGGTGTAAGGGTGAAGGGTGTAAGGGTGAAGGGTGTAAGGGTGAAGGGTGTAAGGGTGAAGGGTGTAAGGGTGAAGGGTGTAAGGGTGAAGGGTGTAAGGGTGAAGGGTGTAAGGGTGAAGGGTGTAAGGGTGAAGGGTGAAGGGTGTAAGGGTGAAGGGTGTAAGGGTGAAGGGTGTAAGGGTGAAGGGTGTAAGGGTGAAGGGTGTAAGGGTGAAGGGTGTAAGGGTGAAGGGTGTAAGGGTGAAGGGTGTAAGGGTGAAGGGTGTAAGGGTGAAGGGTGTAAGGGTGAAGGGTGTAAGGGTGAAGGGTGTAAGGGTGAAGGGTGTAAGGGTGAAGGGTGTAAGGGTGAAGGGTGAAGGGTGTAAGGGTGAAGGGTGTAAGGGTGAAGGGTGAAGGGTGTAAGGGTGAAGGGTGTAAGGGTGAAGGGTGTAAGGGTGAAGGGTGTAAGGGTGAAGGGTGTAAGGGTGAAGGGTGTAAGGGTGAAGGGTGTAAGGGTGAAGGGTGTAAGGGTGAAGGGTGTAAGGGTGAAGGGTGTAAGGGTGAAGGGTGTAAGGGTGAAGGGTGTAAGGGTGAAGGGTGTAAGGGTGAAGGGTGTAAGGGTGAAGGGTGTAAGGGTGAAGGGTGTAAGGGTGAAGGGTGTAAGGGTGAAGGGTGTAAGGGTGAAGGGTGTAAGGGTGAAGGGTGTAAGGGTGAAGGGTGTAAGGGTGAAGGGTGTAAGGGTGAAGGGTGTAAGGGTGAAGGGTGTAAGGGTGAAGGGTGTAAGGGTGAAGGGTGTAAGGGTGAAGGGGGTAAGGGTGAAGGGGGTAAGGGTGAAGGGTGTAAGGGTGAAGGGTGTAAGGGTGAAGGGTGTAAGGGTGAAGGGTGTAAGGGCGAAGGGTGTAAGGGCGAAGGGTGTAAGGGCGAAGGGTGTAAGGGCGAAGGGTGTAAGGGCGAAGGGTGTAAGGGTGAAGGGTGTAAGGGTGAAGGGTGTAAGGGTGAAGGGTGTAAGGGTGAAGGGTGTAAGGGTGAAGGGTGTAAGGGTGAAGGGTGTAAGGGTGAAGGGTGTAAGGGTGAAGGGTGTAAGGGTGAAGGGTGTAAGGGTGAAGGGTGTAAGGGTGAAGGGTGTAAGGGTGAAGGGTGTAAGGGTGAAGGGTGTAAGGGTGAAGGGTGTAAGGGTGAAGGGTGTAAGGGTGAAGGGTGTAAGGGTGAAGGGTGTAAGGGTGAAGGGTGTAAGGGTGAAGGGTGTAAGGGTGAAGGGTGTAAGGGTGAAGGGTGTAAGGGTGAAGGGTGTAAGGGTGAAGGGTGTAAGGGTGAAGGGTGTACGGGTGAAGGGTGTAAGGGTGAAGGGTGTATGGGTGAAGGGTGTAAGGGTGAAGGGTGTAAGGGTGCAAGGGTGAAGGGTGTAAGGGTGAAGGGTGTAAGGGTGAAGGGTGTATGGGTGAAGGGTGTAAGGGTGAAGGGTGTAAGGGTGAAGGGTGTAAGGGTGAAGGGTGTAAGGGTGAAGGGTGTAAGGGTGAAGGGTGAAGGGTGTAAGGGTGAAGGGTGTAAGGGTGAAGGGTGAAGGGTGTAAGGGTGAAGGGTGTAAGGGTGAAGGGTGTAAGGGTGAAGGGTGTAAGGGTGAAGGGTGTAAGGGTGAAGGGTGTAAGGGTGAAGGGTGTAAGGGTGAAGGGTGTAAGGGTGAAGGGTGTAAGGGTGAAGGGTGAAGGGTGTAAGGGTGAAGGGTGTAAGGGTGAAGGGTGTAAGGGTGAAGGGTGTAAGGGTGAAGGGTGTAAGGGTGAAGGGTGTAAGGGTGAAGGGTGTAAGGGTGAAGGGTGTAAGGGTGTAAGGGTGAAGGGTGTAAGGGTGAAGGGTGTAAGGGTGAAGGGTGTAAGGGTGAAGGGTGTACGGGTGAAGGGTGTAAGGGTGAAGGGTGTAAGGGTGAAGGGTGAAGGGTGTAAGGGTGAAGGGTGTAAGGGTGAAGGGTGTAAGGGTGAAGGGTGTAAGGGTGAAGGGTGTACGGGTGAAGGGTGTAAGGGTGAAGGGTGTATGGGTGAAGGGTGTAAGGGTGAAGGGTGTAAGGGTGCAAGGGTGAAGGGTGTAAGGGTGAAGGGTGTAAGGGTGAAGGGTGTATGGGTGAAGGGTGTAAGGGTGAAGGGTGTAAGGGTGAAGGGTGTAAGGGTGAAGGGTGTAAGGGTGAAGGGTGTAAGGGTGAAGGGTGAAGGGTGTAAGGGTGAAGGGTGTAAGGGTGAAGGGTGAAGGGTGTAAGGGTGAAGGGTGTAAGGGTGAAGGGTGTAAGGGTGAAGGGTGTAAGGGTGAAGGGTGTAAGGGTGAAGGGTGTAAGGGTGAAGGGTGTAAGGGTGAAGGGTGTAAGGGTGAAGGGTGAAGGGTGTAAGGGTGAAGGGTGTAAGGGTGAAGGGTGTAAGGGTGAAGGGTGTAAGGGTGAAGGGTGTAAGGGTGAAGGGTGTAAGGGTGAAGGGTGTAAGGGTGAAGGGTGTAAGGGTGAAGGGTGTAAGGGTGAAGGGTGTAAGGGTGAAGGGTGTAAGGGTGAAGGGTGTAAGGGTGAAGGGTGTAAGGGTGAAGGGTGTAAGGGTGAAGGGTGTAAGGGTGAAGGGTGAAGGGTGTAAGGGTGAAGGGTGTAAGGGTGAAGGGTGAAGGGTGTAAGGGTGAAGGGTGTAAGGGTGAAGGGTGTAAGGGTGAAGGGTGTAAGGGTGAAGGGTGTAAGGGTGAAGGGTGTAAGGGTGAAGGGTGTAAGGGTGAAGGGTGTAAGGGTGAAGGGTGTAAGGGTGAAGGGTGTAAGGGTGAAGGGTGTAAGGGTGAAGGGTGTAAGGGTGAAGGGTGTAAGGGTGAAGGGTGTAAGGGTGAAGGGTGTAAGGGTGAAGGGTGTAAGGGTGAAGGGTGTAAGGGTGAAGGGTGTAAGGGTGAAGGGTGTAAGGGTGAAGGGTGTAAGGGTGAAGGGTGTAAGGGTGAAGGGTGTAAGGGTGAAGGGTGTAAGGGTGAAGGGTGTAAGGGTGAAGGGTGTAAGGGTGAAGGGTGTAAGGGTGAAGGGTGTAAGGGTGAAGGGTGTAAGGGTGAAGGGGGTAAGGGTGAAGGGTGTAAGGGTGAAGGGTGTAAGGGTGAAGGGTGTAAGGGTGAAGGGTGTAAGGGCGAAGGGTGTAAGGGCGAAGGGTGTAAGGGCGAAGGGTGTAAGGGCGAAGGGTGTAAGGGTGAAGGGTGTAAGGGTGAAGGGTGTAAGGGTGAAGGGTGTAAGGGTGAAGGGTGTAAGGGTGAAGGGTGTAAGGGTGAAGGGTGTAAGGGTGAAGGGTGTAAGGGTGAAGGGTGTAAGGGTGAAGGGTGTAAGGGTGAAGGGTGTAAGGGTGAAGGGTGTAAGGGTGAAGGGTGTAAGGGTGAAGGGTGTAAGGGTGAAGGGTGTAAGGGTGAAGGGTGTAAGGGTGAAGGGTGTAAGGGTGAAGGGTGTAAGGGTGAAGGGTGTAAGGGTGAAGGGTGTAAGGGTGAAGGGTGTAAGGGTGAAGGGTGTAAGGGTGAAGGGTGTAAGGGTGAAGGGTGTAAGGGTGAAGGGTGTAAGGGTGAAGGGTGTAAGGGTGAAGGGTGTATGGGTGAAGGGTGTAAGGGTGAAGGGTGTAAGGGTGCAAGGGTGAAGGGTGTAAGGGTGAAGGGTGTAAGGGTGAAGGGTGTATGGGTGAAGGGTGTAAGGGTGAAGGGTGTAAGGGTGAAGGGTGTAGGGGTGAAGGGTGTTGGGGTGAAGGGTGTAGGGGTGAAGGGTGTAGGGGTGAAGGGTGTAGGGATGAAGGGTGTAGGGGTGAAGGGTGTAGGGGTGAAGGGTGCAAGGGCGAAGGGTGCAAGGGCGAAGGGTGCAAGGGCGAAGGGCGCAAGGGCGAAGGGCGCAAGGGTAAACGGTGCAAGGGTAAAGGGTGCAAGGGTAAAGGGTGCAAGGCTAAAGGTTGCAGGGGTAAAGGGTGCAGGGGTAAAGGGTGCAGGGGTAAAGGGTGCAAGGGTAAAGGGCGCAAGGGTGAAGGGCGCAAGGGTGCAAGGGCAAAGTGTGCAAGGGCAAAGGGTGCTAGGGCAAAGGGTGCTAGGGCAAAGCGTGCAAGGGCGAAGGGTGCAAGGGCGAAGGGTGCAAGGGCGAAGGGTGCAAGGGCGAAGGGTGTAAGGGTGAAGGGTGTAAGGGCGAAGGGTGTAAGGGCGAAGGGTGTAAGGGCGAAGGGTGCAAGGGCGAAGGGTGCAAGGGCGAAGGGTGCAAGGGCGAAGGGTGCAAGGGCGAAGGGTGCAAGGGCGAAGGGTGCAAGGGCGAAGGGTGCAAGGGCGAAGGGTGCAAGGGCGAAGGGTGCAAGGGCGAAGGGTGCAAGGGCGAAGGGTGCAAGGGCGAAGGGTGTAAGGGCGAAGGGTGTAAGGGTGAAGGTTGTAAGGGCGAAGGGTGTAAGGGCGAAGGGTGTAAGGGCGAATGGTGTAAGGGCGAAGGGTGTAAGGGTGAAGGGTGTAAGGGTGAAGGGTGTAAGTGTGAAGGGTGTAAGGGTGAAGGGTGTAAGGGTGAAGGGTGTAAGGGTGAAGGGTGTAAGGGTGAAGGGTGTAAGGGTGAAGGGTGTAAGGGTGAAGGGTGTAAGGGTGAAGGGTGTAAGGGTGAAGGGTGTAAGGGTGAAGCGTGTAAGGGTGAAGGGTGTAAGTGTGAAGGGTGTAAGGGTGAAGGGTGTAAGGGTGAAGGGTGTAAGGGTGAAGGGTGTAAGGGTGAAGGGTGTAAGGGTGAAGGGTGTAAGGGTGAAGGGTGTAAGGGTGAAGGGTGTAAGGGTGAAGGGTGTAAGGGTGAAGGGTGTAAGGGTGAAGGGTGTAAGGGTGAAGGGTGTAAGGGTGAAGGGTGTAAGGGTGAAGGGTGTAAGGGTGAAGGGTGTAAGGGTGAAGGGTGTAAGGGTGAAGGGTGTAGGGGTGAAGGGTGTAAGGGTGAAGGGTGTAAGGGTTAAGGGTGTAAGGGTGAAGGGTGTAAGGGTGAAGGGTGTAAGGGTGAAGGGTGTAAGGGTGAAGGGTGTAAGGGTGAAGGGTGTAAGGGTGAAGGGTGTAAGGGTGAAGGGTGTAAGGGTGAAGGGTGTAAGGGTGAAGGGTGTAAGGGTGAAGGGTGTAAGGGTGAAGGGTGTAAGGGTGAAGGGTGTAAGGGTGAAGGGTGTAAGGGTGAATGGTGTAAGGGTGAAGGGTGTAAGGTTGTAAGGGCGAAGGGTGTAAGGGCGAAGGGTGTAAGGGCGAAGGGTGTAAGGGCGAAGGGTGCAAGGGCGAAGGGTGCAAGGGCGAAGGGTGCAAGGGCGAAGGGTGTAAGGGCGAAGGGTTTAAGGGTGAAGGTTGTAAGGGTGAAGGGTGTAAGGGTGAAGGGTGTAAGGGTGAAGGGTGTAAGGGTGAAGGGTGTAAGGGTGAAGGGTGTAAGGGTGAAGGGTGTAAGGGTGAAGGGTGTAAGGGTGAAGGGTGTAAGGGTGAAGGGTGTAAGGGTGAAGGGTGTAAGGGTGAAGGGTGTAAGGGTGAAGGGTGTAAGGGTGAAGGGTGTAAGGGTGAAGGGTGTAAGGGTGAAGGGTGTAAGGGTGAAGGGTGTAAGGGTGAAGGGTGTAAGGGTGAAGGGTGTAAGGGTGAAGGGTGTAAGGGTGAAGGGTGTAAGGGTGAAGGGTGTAAGGGTGAAGGGTGTAAGGGTGAAGGGTGTAAGGGTGAAGGGTGTAAGGGTGAAGGGTGTAAGGGTGAAGGGTGTAAGGGTGAAGGGTGTAAGGGTGAAGGGTGTAAGGGTGAAGGGTGTAAGGGTGAAGGGTGTAAGGGTGAAGGGTGTAAGGGTGAAGGGTGTAAGGGTGAAGGGTGTAAGGGTGAAGGGTGTAAGGGTGAAGGGTGTAAGGGTGAAGGGTGTAAGGGTGAAGGGTGTAAGGGTGAAGGGTGTAAGGGTGAAGGGTGTAAGGGTGAAGGGTGTAAGGGTGAAGGGTGTAAGGGTGAAGGGTGTAAGGGTGAAGGGTGTAAGGGTGAAGGGTGTAAGGGTGAAGGGTGTAAGGGTGAAGGGTGTAAGGGTGAAGGGTGTAAGGGTGAAGGGTGTAAGGGTGAAGGGTGTAAGGGTGAAGGGTGTAAGGGTGAAGGGTGTAAGGGTGAAGGGTGTAAGGGTGAAGGGTGTAAGGGTGAAGGGTGTAAGGGTGAAGGGTGTAAGGGTGAAGGGTGTAAGGGTGAAGGGTGTAAGGGTGAAGGGTGTAAGGGTGAAGGGTGTAAGGGTGAAGGGTGTAAGGGTGAAGGGTGTAAGGGTGAAGGGTGTAAGGGTGAAGGGTGTAAGGGTGAAGGGTGTAAGGGTGAAGGGTGTAAGGGTGAAGGGTGTAAGGGTGAAGGGTGTAAGGGTGAAGGGTGTAAGGGTGAAGGGTGTAAGGGTGAAGGGTGTAAGGGTGAAGGGTGTAAGGGTGAAGGGTGTAAGGGTGAAGGGTGTAAGGGTGAAGGGTGTAAGGGTGAAGGGTGTAAGGGTGAAGGGTGTAAGGGTGAAGGGTGTAAGGGTGAAGGGTGTAAGGGTGAAGGGTGTAAGGGTGAAGGGTGTAAGGGTGAAGGGTGTATGGGTGAAGGGTGTAAGGGTGAAGGGTGTAAGGGTGAAGGGTGTAAGGGTGAAGGGTGTAAGGGTGAAGGGTGTAAGGGTGAAGGGTGTAAGGGTGAAGGGTGTAAGGGTGAAGGGTGTAAGGGTGAAGGGTGTAAGGGTGAAGGGTGTAAGGGTGAAGGGTGTAAGGGTGAAGGGTGTAAGGGTGAAGGGTGTAGGGGTGAAGGGTGTTGGGGTGAAGGGTGTAGGGGTGAAGGGTGTAGGGGTGAAGGGTGTAGGGGTGAAGGGTGTAGGGGTGAAGGTTGTAGGGGTGAAGGGTGCAAGGGCGAAGGGTGCAAGGGCGAAGGGTGCAAGGGCGAAGGGCGCAAGGGCGAAGGGTGCAAGGGTAAAGGGTGCAAGGGTAAAGGGTGCAAGGGTAAAGGGTGCAAGGCTAAAGGTTGCAGGGGTAAAGGGTGCAGGGGTAAAGGGTGCAGGGGTAAAGGGCGCAAGGGTAAAGGGCGCAAGGGTGAAGGGCGCAAGGGTGCAAGGGCAAAGTGTGCAAGGGCAAAGGGTGCTAGGGCAAAGGGTGCTAGGGCAAAGGGTGCAAGGGCAAAGGGTGCAAGGGCGAAGGGTGCAAGGGCGAAGGGTGCAAGGGCGAAGGGTGTAAGGGTGAAGGGTGTAAGGGTGAAGGGTGTAAGGGCGAAGGGTGTAAGGGCGAAGGGTGTAAGGGCGAAGGGTGCAAGGGCGAAGGGTGCAAGGGCGAAGGGTGCAAGGGCGAAGGGTGCAAGGGCGAAGGGTGCAAGGGCGAAGGGTGCAAGGGCGAAGGGTGCAAGGGCGAAGGGTGCAAGGGCGAAGGGTGCAAGGGCGAAGGGTGCAAGGGCGAAGGGTGCAAGGGTGAAGGGTGTAAGGGTGAAGGTTGTAAGGGCGAAGGGTGTAAGGGCGAAGGGTGTAAGGGCGAATGGTGTAAGGGCGAATGGTGTAAGGGTGAAGGGTGTAAGGGTGAAGGGTGTAAGGGTGAAGGGTGTAAGGGTGAAGGGTGTAAGGGTGAAGGGTGTAAGGGTGAAGGGTGTAAGGGTGAAGGGTGTAAGGGTGAAGGGTGTAAGGGTGAAGGGTGTAAGGGTGAAGGGTGTAAGGGTGAAGGGTGTAAGGGTGAAGGGTGTAAGGGTGAAGGGTGTAAGGGTGAAGGGTGTAAGGGTGAAGGGTGTAAGGGTGAAGGGTGTAAGGGTGAAGGGTGTAAGGGTGAAGGGTGTAAGGGTGAAGGGTGTAAGGGTGAAGGGTGTAAGGGTGAAGGGTGTAAGGGTGAAGGGTGTAAGGGTGAAGGGTGTAAGGGTGAAGGGTGTAAGGGTGAAGGGTGTAAGGGTGAAGGGTGTATGGGTGAAGGGTGTAAGGGTGAAGGGTGTAAGGGTGAAGGGTGTAAGGGTGAAGGGTGTAAGGGTGAAGGGTGTAAGGGTGAAGGGTGTAAGGGTGAAGGGTGTAAGGGTGAAGGGTGTAAGGGTGAAGGGTGTAAGGGTGAAGGGTGTAAGGGTGAAGGGTGTAAGGGTGAAGGGTGTAAGGGTGAAGGGTGTAAGGGTGAAGGGTGTATGGGTGAAGGGTGTATGGGTGAAGGGTGTAAGGGTGAAGGGTGTAGGGGTGAAGGGTGTTGGGGTGAAGGGTGTAGGGGTGAAGGGTGTAGGGGTGAAGGGTGTAGGGATGAAGGGTGTAGGGGTGAAGGGTGTAGGGGTGAAGGGTGCAAGGGCGAAGGGTGCAAGGGCGAAGGGTGCAAGGGCGAAGGGCGCAAGGGCGAAGGGTGCAAGGGTAAAGGGTGCAAGGGTAAAGGGTGCAAGGGTAAAGGGTGCAAGGCTAAAGGTTGCAGGGGTAAAGGGTGCAGGGGTAAAGGGTGCAGGGGTAAAGGGTGCTAGGGTAAAGGGCGCAAGGGTGAAGGGCGCAAGGGTGCAAGGGCAAAGTGTGCAAGGGCAAAGGGTGCTAGGGCAAAGGGTGCTAGGGCAAAGGGTGCAAGGGCAAAGGGTGCAAGGGCGAAGGGTGCAAGGGCGAAGGGTGTAAGGGCGAAGGGTGTAAGGGCGAAGGGTGTAAGGGCGAAGGGTGCAAGGGCGAAGGGTGCAAGGGCGAAGGGTGCAAGGGCGAAGGGTGCAAGGGCGAAGGGTGCAAGGGCGAAGGGTGCAAGGGCGAAGGGTGCAAGGGCGAAGGGTGCAAGGGCGAAGGGTGCAAGGGCGAAGGGTGTAAGGGTGAAGGGTGTAAGGGTGAAGGTTGTAAGGGCGAAGGGTGTAAGGGCGAAGGGTGTAAGGGCGAATGGTGTAAGGGCGAATGGTGTAAGGGTGAAGGGTGTAAGGGTGAAGGGTGTAAGGGTGAAGGGTGTAAGGGTGAAGGGTGTAAGGGTGAAGGGTGTAAGGGTGAAGGGTGTAAGGGTGAAGGGTGTAAGGGTGAAGGGTGTAAGGGTGAAGGGTGTAAGGGTGAAGGGTGTAAGGGTGAAGGGTGTAAGGGTGAAGGGTGTAAGGGTGAAGCGTGTAAGGGTGAAGGGTGTAAGGGTGAAGGGTGTAAGGGTGAAGGGTGTAAGGGTGAAGGGTGTAAGGGTGAAGGGTGTAAGGGTGAAGGGTGTAAGGGTGAAGGGTGTAAGGGTGAAGGGTGTAAGGGTGAAGGGTGTAAGGGTGAAGGGTGAAGGGTGTAAGGGTGAAGGGTGTAAGGGTGAAGGGTGTAAGGGTGAAGGGTGTAGGGGTGAAGGGTGTAGGGGTGAAGGGTGTAGGGGTGAAGGGTGTAGGGTTGAAGGGTGTAGGGGCGAAGGGTGTAGGGGCGAAGGGTGTAGGGGCGAAGGGTGCAAGGGCGAAGGGTGCAAGGGCGAAGGGTGCAAGGGCGAAGGGTGCAAGGGCGAAGGGTGCAAGGGCGAAGGGTGCAAGGGCGAAGGGTGCAAGGGCGAAGGGTGCAAGGGCGAAGGGTGCAAGGGCGAAGGGTGCAAGGGCGAAGGGTGCAAGGGCGAAGGGTGCAAGGGCGAAGGGTGCAAGGGCGAAGGGTGCAAGGGCGAAGGGTGCAAGGGCGAAGGGTGCAAGGGTGAAGGGTGCAAGGGTGAAGGGTGCAAGGGTGAAGGGTGTAAGGGTGAAGGGTGTAAGGGTGAAGGGTGTAAGGGTGAAGGGTGTAAGGGTGAAGGGTGTAAGGGTGAAGGGTGTAAGGGTGAAGGGTGTAAGGGTGAAGGGTGTAAGGGTGAAGGGTGTAAGGGTGAAGGGTGTAAGGGTGAAGGGTGTAAGGGTGAAGGGTGTAAGGGTGAAGGGTGTAAGGGTGAAGGGTGTAAGGGTGAAGGGTGTAAGGGTGAAGGGTGTAAGGGTGAAGGGTGTAAGGGTGAAGGGTGTAAGGGTGAAGGGTGTAAGGGTGAAGGGTGTAAGGGTGAAGGGTGTAAGGGTGAAGGGTGTAAGGGTGAAGGGTGTAAGGGTGAAGGGTGTAAGGGTGAAGGGTGTAAGGGTGAAGGGTGTAAGGGTGAAGGGTGTAAGGGTGAAGGGTGTAAGGGTGAAGGGTGTAAGGGTGAAGGGTGTAAGGGTGAAGGGTGTAAGGGTGAAGGGTGTAAGGGTGAAGGGTTGTAAGGGTGAAGGTTGTAAGGGTGAAGGTTGTAAGGGTGAAGGTTGTAAGGGTGAAGGGTGTAAGGGTGAAGGGTGTAAGGGTGAAGGGTGTAAGGGTGAAGGGTGTAAGGGTGAAGGGTGTAAGGGTGAAGGGTGTAAGGGTGAAGGGTGTAAGGGTGAAGGGTGTAAGGGTGAAGGGTGTAAGGGTGAAGGGTGTAAGGGTGAAGGGTGTAAGGGTGAAGGGTGTAAGGGTGAAGGGTGTAAGGGTGAAGGGTGTAAGGGTGAAGGGTGTAAGGGTGAAGGGTGTAAGGGTGAAGGGTGTAAGGGTGAAGGGTGTAAGGGTGAAGGGTGTAAGGGTGAAGGGTGTAAGGGTGAAGGGTGTAAGGGTGAAGGGTGTAAGGGTGAAGGGTGTAAGGGTGAAGGGTGTAAGGGTGAAGGGTGTAAGGGTGAAGGGTGTAAGGGTGAAGGGTGTAAGGGTGAAGGGTGTAAGGGTGAAGGGTGTAAGGGTGAAGGGTGTAAGGGTGAAGGGTGTAAGGGTGAAGGGTGTAAGGGTGAAGGGTGTAAGGGTGAAGGGTGTAAGGGTGAAGGGTGTAAGGGTGAAGGGTGTAAGGGTGAAGGGTGTAAGGGTGAAGGGTGAAGGGTGTAAGGGTGAAGGGTGTAAGGGTGAAGGGTGTAAGGGTGAAGGGTGTAGGGGTGAAGGGTGTAGGGGTGAAGGGTGTAGGGGTGAAGGGTGTAGGGTTGAAGGGTGTAGGGGCGAAGGGTGTAGGGGCGAAGGGTGTAGGGGCGAAGGGTGCAAGGGCGAAGGGTGCAAGGGCGAAGGGTGCAAGGGCGAAGGGTGCAAGGGCGAAGGGTGCAAGGGCGAAGGGTGCAAGGGCGAAGGGTGCAAGGGCGAAGGGTGCAAGGGCGAAGGGTGCAAGGGCGAAGGGTGCAAGGGCGAAGGGTGCAAGGGCGAAGGGTGCAAGGGCGAAGGGTGCAAGGGCGAAGGGTGCAAGGGCGAAGGGTGCAAGGGCGAAGGGTGCAAGGGTGAAGGGTGCAAGGGTGAAGGGTGTAAGGGTGAAGGGTGTAAGGGTGAAGGGTGTAAGGGTGAAGGGTGTAAGGGTGAAGGGTGTAAGGGTGAAGGGTGTAAGGGTGAAGGGTGTAAGGGTGAAGGGTGTAAGGGTGAAGGGTGTAAGGGTGAAGGGTGTAAGGGTGAAGGGTGTAAGGGTGAAGGGTGTAAGGGTGAAGGGTGTAAGGGTGAAGGGTGTAAGGGTGAAGGGTGTAAGGGTGAAGGGTGTAAGGGTGAAGGGTGTAAGGGTGAAGGGTGTAAGGGTGAAGGGTGTAAGGGTGAAGGGTGTATGGGTGAAGGGTGTAAGGGTGAAGGGTGTAAGGGTGAAGGGTGTAAGGGTGAAGGGTGTAAGGGTGAAGGGTGTAAGGGTGAAGGGTGTAAGGGTGAAGGGTGTAAGGGTGAAGGGTGTAAGGGTGAAGGGTGTAAGGGTGAAGGGTGTAAGGGTGAAGGGTGTAAGGGTGAAGGGTGTAAGGGTGAAGGGTGTAGGGGTGAAGGGTGTTGGGGTGAAGGGTGTAGGGGTGAAGGGTGTAGGGGTGAAGGGTGTAGGGGTGAAGGGTGTAGGGGTGAAGGTTGTAGGGGTGAAGGGTGCAAGGGCGAAGGGTGCAAGGGCGAAGGGTGCAAGGGCGAAGGGCGCAAGGGCGAAGGGTGCAAGGGTAAAGGGTGCAAGGGTAAAGGGTGCAAGGGTAAAGGGTGCAAGGCTAAAGGTTGCAGGGGTAAAGGGTGCAGGGGTAAAGGGTGCAGGGGTAAAGGGCGCAAGGGTAAAGGGCGCAAGGGTGAAGGGCGCAAGGGTGCAAGGGCAAAGTGTGCAAGGGCAAAGGGTGCTAGGGCAAAGGGTGCTAGGGCAAAGGGTGCAAGGGCAAAGGGTGCAAGGGCGAAGGGTGCAAGGGCGAAGGGTGCAAGGGCGAAGGGTGTAAGGGTGAAGGGTGTAAGGGTGAAGGGTGTAAGGGCGAAGGGTGTAAGGGCGAAGGGTGTAAGGGCGAAGGGTGCAAGGGCGAAGGGTGCAAGGGCGAAGGGTGCAAGGGCGAAGGGTGCAAGGGCGAAGGGTGCAAGGGCGAAGGGTGCAAGGGCGAAGGGTGCAAGGGCGAAGGGTGCAAGGGCGAAGGGTGCAAGGGCGAAGGGTGCAAGGGCGAAGGGTGCAAGGGTGAAGGGTGTAAGGGTGAAGGTTGTAAGGGCGAAGGGTGTAAGGGCGAAGGGTGTAAGGGCGAATGGTGTAAGGGCGAATGGTGTAAGGGTGAAGGGTGTAAGGGTGAAGGGTGTAAGGGTGAAGGGTGTAAGGGTGAAGGGTGTAAGGGTGAAGGGTGTAAGGGTGAAGGGTGTAAGGGTGAAGGGTGTAAGGGTGAAGGGTGTAAGGGTGAAGGGTGTAAGGGTGAAGGGTGTAAGGGTGAAGGGTGTAAGGGTGAAGGGTGTAAGGGTGAAGGGTGTAAGGGTGAAGGGTGTAAGGGTGAAGGGTGTAAGGGTGAAGGGTGTAAGGGTGAAGGGTGTAAGGGTGAAGGGTGTAAGGGTGAAGGGTGTAAGGGTGAAGGGTGTAAGGGTGAAGGGTGTAAGGGTGAAGGGTGTAAGGGTGAAGGGTGTAAGGGTGAAGGGTGTAAGGGTGAAGGGTGTATGGGTGAAGGGTGTAAGGGTGAAGGGTGTAAGGGTGAAGGGTGTAAGGGTGAAGGGTGTAAGGGTGAAGGGTGTAAGGGTGAAGGGTGTAAGGGTGAAGGGTGTAAGGGTGAAGGGTGTAAGGGTGAAGGGTGTAAGGGTGAAGGGTGTAAGGGTGAAGGGTGTAAGGGTGAAGGGTGTAAGGGTGAAGGGTGTATGGGTGAAGGGTGTATGGGTGAAGGGTGTAAGGGTGAAGGGTGTAGGGGTGAAGGGTGTTGGGGTGAAGGGTGTAGGGGTGAAGGGTGTAGGGGTGAAGGGTGTAGGGATGAAGGGTGTAGGGGTGAAGGGTGTAGGGGTGAAGGGTGCAAGGGCGAAGGGTGCAAGGGCGAAGGGTGCAAGGGCGAAGGGCGCAAGGGCGAAGGGTGCAAGGGTAAAGGGTGCAAGGGTAAAGGGTGCAAGGGTAAAGGGTGCAAGGCTAAAGGTTGCAGGGGTAAAGGGTGCAGGGGTAAAGGGTGCAGGGGTAAAGGGTGCTAGGGTAAAGGGCGCAAGGGTGAAGGGCGCAAGGGTGCAAGGGCAAAGTGTGCAAGGGCAAAGGGTGCTAGGGCAAAGGGTGCTAGGGCAAAGGGTGCAAGGGCAAAGGGTGCAAGGGCGAAGGGTGCAAGGGCGAAGGGTGTAAGGGCGAAGGGTGTAAGGGCGAAGGGTGTAAGGGCGAAGGGTGCAAGGGCGAAGGGTGCAAGGGCGAAGGGTGCAAGGGCGAAGGGTGCAAGGGCGAAGGGTGCAAGGGCGAAGGGTGCAAGGGCGAAGGGTGCAAGGGCGAAGGGTGCAAGGGCGAAGGGTGCAAGGGCGAAGGGTGTAAGGGTGAAGGGTGTAAGGGTGAAGGTTGTAAGGGCGAAGGGTGTAAGGGCGAAGGGTGTAAGGGCGAATGGTGTAAGGGCGAATGGTGTAAGGGTGAAGGGTGTAAGGGTGAAGGGTGTAAGGGTGAAGGGTGTAAGGGTGAAGGGTGTAAGGGTGAAGGGTGTAAGGGTGAAGGGTGTAAGGGTGAAGGGTGTAAGGGTGAAGGG
Source organism: Andrena hattorfiana (assembly GCA_944738655.2). Classification (NCBI taxonomy): domain Eukaryota; kingdom Metazoa; phylum Arthropoda; class Insecta; order Hymenoptera; family Andrenidae; genus Andrena; species Andrena hattorfiana. Next base: position 40,031,256 of record OX122890.1, on the reverse strand, counting down.
TGTAAGGGTGAAGGGTGTAAGGGTGAAGGGTGTAAGGGTGAAGGGTGTAAGGGTGAAGGGTGTAAGGGTGAAGCGTGTAAGGGTGAAGGGTGTAAGGGTGAAGGGTGTAAGGGTGAAGGGTGTAAGGGTGAAGGGTGTAAGGGTGAAGGGTGTAAGGGTGAAGGGTGTAAGGGTGAAGGGTGTAAGGGTGAAGGGTGTAAGGGTGAAGGGTGTAAGGGTGAAGGGTGAAGGGTGTAAGGGTGAAGGGTGTAAGGGTGAAGGGTGTAAGGGTGAAGGGTGTAGGGGTGAAGGGTGTAGGGGTGAAGGGTGTAGGGGTGAAGGGTGTAGGGTTGAAGGGTGTAGGGGCGAAGGGTGTAGGGGCGAAGGGTGTAGGGGCGAAGGGTGCAAGGGCGAAGGGTGCAAGGGCGAAGGGTGCAAGGGCGAAGGGTGCAAGGGCGAAGGGTGCAAGGGCGAAGGGTGCAAGGGCGAAGGGTGCAAGGGCGAAGGGTGCAAGGGCGAAGGGTGCAAGGGCGAAGGGTGCAAGGGCGAAGGGTGCAAGGGCGAAGGGTGCAAGGGCGAAGGGTGCAAGGGCGAAGGGTGCAAGGGCGAAGGGTGCAAGGGCGAAGGGTGCAAGGGCGAAGGGTGCAAGGGTGAAGGGTGCAAGGGTGAAGGGTGTAAGGGTGAAGGGTGTAAGGGTGAAGGGTGTAAGGGTGAAGGGTGTAAGGGTGAAGGGTGTAAGGGTGAAGGGTGTAAGGGTGAAGGGTGTAAGGGTGAAGGGTGTAAGGGTGAAGGGTGTAAGGGTGAAGGGTGTAAGGGTGAAGGGTGTAAGGGTGAAGGGTGTAAGGGTGAAGGGTGTAAGGGTGAAGGGTGTAAGGGTGAAGGGTGTAAGGGTGAAGGGTGTAAGGGTGAAGGGTGTAAGGGTGAAGGGTGTAAGGGTGAAGGGTGTAAGGGTGAAGGGTGTAAGGGTGAAGGGTGTAAGGGTGAAGGGTGTAAGGGTGAAGGGTGTAAGGGTGAAGGGTGTAAGGGTGAAGGGTGTAAGGGTGAAGGGTGTAAGGGTGAAGGGTGTAAGGGTGAAGGGTGTAAGGGTGAAGGGTGTAAGGGTGAAGGGTGTAAGGGTGAAGGGTGTAAGGGTGAAGGGTGTAAGGGTGAAGGGTGTAAGGGTGAAGGTTGTAAGGGTGAAGGTTGTAAGGGTGAAGGTTGTAAGGGTGAAGGTTGTAAGGGTGAAGGTTGTAAGGGTGAAGGGTGTAAGGGTGAAGGGTGTAAGGGTGAAGGGTGTAAGGGTGAAGGGTGTAAGGGTGAAGGGTGTAAGGGTGAAGGGTGTAAGGGTGAAGGGTGTAAGGGTGAAGGGTGTAAGGGTGAAGGGTGTAAGGGTGAAGGGTGTAAGGGTGAAGGGTGTAAGGGTGAAGGGTGTAAGGGTGAAGGGTGTAAGGGTGAAGGGTGTAAGGGTGAAGGGTGTAAGGGTGAAGGGTGTAAGGGTGAAGGGTGTAAGGGTGAAGGGTGTAAGGGTGAAGGGTGTAAGGGTGAAGGGTGTAAGGGTGAAGGGTGTAAGGGTGAAGGGTGTAAGGGTGAAGGGTGTAAGGGTGAAGGGTGTAAGGGTGAAGGGTGTAAGGGTGAAGGGTGTAAGGGTGAAGGGTGTAAGGGTGAAGGGTGTAAGGGTGAAGGGTGTAAGGGTGAAGGGTGTAAGGGTGAAGGGTGTAAGGGTGAAGGGTGTAAGGGTGAAGGGTGTAAGGGTGAAGGGTGTAAGGGTGAAGGGTGTAAGGGTGAAGGGTGTAAGGGTGAAGGGTGTAAGGGTGAAGGGTGTAAGGGTGAAGGGTGTAAGGGTGAAGGGTGTAAGGGTGAAGGGTGTAAGGGTGAAGGGTGTAAGGGTGAAGGGTGTAAGGGTGAAGGGTGTAAGGGTGAAGGGTGTAAGGGTGAAGGGTGTAAGGGTGAAGGGTGTAAGGGTGAAGGGTGTAAGGGTGAAGGGTGTAAGGGTGAAGGGTGTAAGGGTGAAGGGTGTAAGGGTGAAGGGCGTAAGGGTGAAGGGTGTATGGGTGAAGGGCGTAAGGGTGAAGGGTGTAAGGGTGAAGGGTGTAAGTGTGAAGGGTGTAAGGGTGAAGGGTGTAAGGGTGAAGGGTGTAAGGGTGAAGGGTGTAAGGGTGAAGGGTGTAAGGGTGAAGGGTGTAAGGGTGAAGGGTGTAAGGGTGAAGGGTGTAAGGGTGAAGGGTGTAAGGGTGAAGGGTGTAAGGGTGAAGGGTGTAAGGGTGAAGGGCGCAAGGGTGAAGGGCGCAAGGGTGAAGGGCGCAAGGGTGCAAGGGCAAAGTGTGCAAGGGCAAAGGGTGCAAGGGCAAAGGGTGCAAGGGTAAAGGTTGCAAGGGTAAAGGTTGCAGGGGTAAAGGTTGCAGGCGTAAAGGGTGCAGAGGTGAAGGGTGCAAGGGTAAAGGGTGCAAGGGTAAAGGGTGCAAGGGTAAAGGGTGCAAGGGCGAAGGGTGCAAGGGCGAAGGGTGCAAGGGCGAAGGGTGCAAGGGCGAAGGGTGCAAGGGCGAAGGGTGCAAGGGCGAAGGGTGCAAGGCCGAAGGGTGCAAGGGCGAAGGGTGCAAGGGCGAAGGGTGAAGGGTGTAAGGGTGAAGGGTGTAAGGGTGAAGGGTGTAAGGGTGAAGGGTGTAGGGGTGAAGGGTGTAGGGGTGAAGGGTGTAGGGGTGAAGGGTGTAGGGTTGAAGGGTGTAGGGGTGAAGGGTGTAAGGGTGAAGGGTGTAAGGGTGAAGGGTGTAAGGGTGAAGGGTGTAAGGGTGAAGGGTGTAAGGGTGAAGGGTGTAAGGGTGAAGGGTGTAAGGGTGAAGGGTGTAAGGGTGAAGGGTGTAAGGGTGAAGGGTGTAAGGGTGAAGGGTGTAAGGGTGAAGGGTGTAAGGGTGAAGGGTGTAAGGGTGAAGGGTGTAAGGGTGAAGGGTGTAAGGGTGAAGGGTGTAAGGGTGAAGGGTGTAAGGGTGAAGGGTGTAAGGGTGAAGGGTGTAAGGGTGAAGGGTGTAAGGGTGAAGGGTGTAAGGGTGAAGGGTGTAAGGGTGAAGGGTGTAAGGGTGAAGGGTGTAAGGGTGAAGGGTGTAAGGGTGAAGGGTGTAAGGGTGAAGGGTGTAAGGGTGAAGGGTGTAAGGGTGAAGGGTGTAAGGGTGAAGGGTGTAAGGGTGAAGGGCGTAAGGGTGAAGGGTGTATGGGTGAAGGGCGTAAGGGTGAAGGGTGTAAGGGTGAAGGGTGTAAGTGTGAAGGGTGTAAGGGTGAAGGGTGTAAGGGTGAAGGGTGTAAGGGTGAAGGGTGTAAGGGTGAAGGGTGTAAGGGTGAAGGGTGTAAGGGTGAAGGGTGTAAGGGTGAAGGGTGTAAGGGTGAAGGGTGTAAGGGTGAAGGGCGTAAGGGTGAAGGGCGCAAGGGTGAAGGGCGCAAGGGTGAAGGGCGCAAGGGTGCAAGGGCAAAGTGTGCAAGGGCAAAGGGTGCAAGGGCAAAGGGTGCAAGGGTAAAGGTTGCAAGGGTAAAGGTTGCAGGGGTAAAGGTTGCAGGCGTAAAGGGTGCAGAGGTGAAGGGTGCAAGGGTAAAGGGTGCAAGGGTAAAGGGTGCAAGGGTAAAGGGTGCAAGGGCGAAGGGTGCAAGGGCGAAGGGTGCAAGGGCGAAGGGTGCAAGGGCGAAGGGTGCAAGGGCGAAGGGTGCAAGGGCGAAGGGTGCAAGGCCGAAGGGTGCAAGGGCGAAGGGTGCAAGGGCGAAGGGTGAAGGGTGTAAGGGTGAAGGGTGTAAGGGTGAAGGGTGTAAGGGTGAAGGGTGTAGGGGTGAAGGGTGTAGGGGTGAAGGGTGTAGGGGTGAAGGGTGTAGGGGTGAAGGGTGTAGGGGTGAAGGGTGTAGGGTTGAAGGGTGTAGGGGTGAAGGGTGTAGGGGTGAAGGGTGTAGGGGTGAAGGGTGTAGGGGTGAAGGGTGTAAGGGTGAAGGGTGTAAGGGTGAAGGGTGTAAGGGTGAAGGGTGTAAGGGTGAAGGGTGTAAGGGTGAAGGGTGTAAGGGTGAAGGGTGTAAGGGTGAAGGGTGTAAGGGTGAAGGGTGTAAGGGTGAAGGGTGTAAGGGTGAAGGGTGTAAGGGTGAAGGGTGTAAGGGTGAAGGGCGTAAGGGTGAAGGGCGTAAGGGTGAAGGGCGTATGGGTGAAGGGCGTAAGGGTGAAGGGTGTAAGGGTGAAGGGTGTAAGTGTGAAGGGTGTAAGGGTGAAGGGTGTAAGGGTGAAGGGTGTAAGGGTGAAGGGTGTAAGGGTGAAGGGTGTAAGGGTGAAGGGTGTAAGGGTGAAGGGTGTAAGGGTGAAGGGTGTAAGGGTGAAGGGTGTAAGGGTGAAGGGTGTAAGGGTGAAGGGCGCAAGGGTGAAGGGCGCAAGGGTGAAGGGCGCAAGGGTGCAAGGGTGCAAGGGTGAAGGGTGTAAGGGTGAAGGGTGTAAGGGTGAAGGGTGTAAGGGTGAAGGGTGTAAGGGTGAAGGGTGTAAGGGTGAAGGGTGTAAGGGTGAAGGGTGTAAGGGTGAAGGGTGTAAGGGTGAAGGGTGTAAGGGTGAAGGGTGTAAGGGTGAAGGGTGTAAGGGTGAAGGGTGTAAGGGTGAAGGGTTTAAGGGTGAAGGTTGTAAGAGTGAAGGTTGTAAGGGTGAAGGGTGTAAGGGTGAAGGGTGTAAGGGTGAAGGGTGTAAGGGTGAAGGGTGTAAGGGTGAAGGGTGTAAGGGTGAAGGGTGTAAGGGTGAAGGGTGTAAGGGTGAAGGGTGTAAGGGTGAAGGGTGTAAGGGTGAAGGGTGTAAGGGTGAAGGGTGTAAGGGTGAAGGGTGTAAGGGTGAAGGGTGTAAGGGTGAAGGGTGTAAGGGTGAAGGGTTTAAGGGTGAAGGTTGTAAGGGTGAAGGTTGTAAGGGTGAAGGGTGTAAGGGTGAAGGGTGTAAGGGTGAAGGGTGTAAGGGTGAAGGGTGTAAGGGTGAAGGGTGTAAGGGTGAAGGGTGTAAGGGTGAAGGGTGTAAGGGTGAAGGGTGTAAGGGTGAAGGGTGTAAGGGTGAAGGGTGTAAGGGTGAAGGGTGTAAGGGTGAAGGGTGTAAGGGTGAAGGGTGTAAGGGTGAAGGGTGTAAGGGTGAAGGGTGTAAGGGTGAAGGGTGTAAGGGTGAAGGGTGTAAGGGTGAAGGGTGTAAGGGTGAAGGGTGTAAGGGTGAAGGGTGTAAGGGTGAAGGGTGTAAGGGTGAAGGGTGTAAGGGTGAAGGGTGTAAGGGTGAAGGGTGTAACGGTGAAGGGTGTAAGGGTGAAGGGTGTAAGGGTGAAGGGTGTAAGGGTGAAGGGTGTAAGGGTGAAGGGTGTAAGGGTGAAGGGTGTAAGGGTGAAGGGTGTAAGGGTGAAGGGTGTAAGGGTGAAGGGTGTAAGGGTGAAGGGTGTAAGGGTGAAGGGTGTAAGGGTGAAGGGTGTAAGGGTGAAGGGTGTAAGGGTGAAGGGTGTAAGGGTGAAGGGTGTAAGGGTGAAGGGTGTAAGGGTGAAGGGTGTAAGGGTGAAGGGTGTAAGGGTGAAGGGTGTAAGGGTGAAGGGTGTAAGGGTGAAGGGTGTAAGGGTGAAGGGTGTAAGGGTGAAGGGTGTAAGGGTGAAGGGTGTAAGGGTGAAGGGTGTAAGGGTGAAGGGTGTAAGGGTGAAGGGTGTAAGGGTGAAGGGTGTAAGGGTGAAGGGTGTAAGGGTGAAGGGTGTAAGGGTGAAGGGTGTAAGGGTGAAGGGTGTAAGGGTGAAGGGTGTAAGGGTGAAGGGTGTAAGGGTGAAGGGTGTAAGGGTGAAGGGTGTAAGGGTGAAGGGTGTAAGGGTGAAGGGTGTAAGGGTGAAGGGTGTAAGGGTGAAGGGTGTAAGGGTGAAGGGTGTAAGGGTGAAGGGTGTAAGGGTGAAGGGTGTAACGGTGAAGGGTGTAAGGGTGAAGGGTGTAAGGGTGAAGGGTGTAAGGGTGAAGGGTGTAAGGGTGAAGGGTGTAAGGGTGAAGGGTGTAAGGGTGAAGGGTGTAAGGGTGAAGGGCGCAAGGGTGAAGGGCGCAAGGGTGAAGGGCGCAAGGGTGCAAGGGCAAAGTGTGCAAGGGCAAAGGGTGCAAGGGCAAAGGGTGCAAGGGTAAAGGTTGCAAGGGTAAAGGTTGCAGGGGTAAAGGTTGCAGGCGTAAAGGGTGCAGAGGTGAAGGGTGCAAGGGTAAAGGGTGCAAGGGTAAAGGGTGCAAGGGTAAAGGGTGCAAGGGCGAAGGGTGCAAGGGCGAAGGGTGCAAGGGCGAAGGGTGCAAGGGCGAAGGGTGCAAGGGCGAAGGGTGCAAGGGCGAAGGGTGCAAGGCCGAAGGGTGCAAGGGCGAAGGGTGCAAGGGCGAAGGGTGAAGGGTGTAAGGGTGAAGGGTGTAAGGGTGAAGGGTGTAAGGGTGAAGGGTGTAGGGGTGAAGGGTGTAGGGGTGAAGGGTGTAGGGGTGAAGGGTGTAGGGTTGAAGGGTGTAGGGGTGAAGGGTGTAAGGGTGAAGGGTGTAAGGGTGAAGGGTGTAAGGGTGAAGGGTGTAAGGGTGAAGGGTGTAAGGGTGAAGGGTGTAAGGGTGAAGGGTGTAAGGGTGAAGGGTGTAAGGGTGAAGGGTGTAAGGGTGAAGGGTGTAAGGGTGAAGGGTGTAAGGGTGAAGGGTGTAAGGGTGAAGGGTGTAAGGGTGAAGGGTGTAAGGGTGAAGGGTGTAAGGGTGAAGGGTGTAAGGGTGAAGGGTGTAAGGGTGAAGGGTGTAAGGGTGAAGGGTGTAAGGGTGAAGGGTGTAAGGGTGAAGGGTGTAAGGGTGAAGGGTGTAAGGGTGAAGGGTGTAAGGGTGAAGGGTGTAAGGGTGAAGGGTGTAAGGGTGAAGGGTGTAAGGGTGAAGGGTGTAAGGGTGAAGGGTGTAAGGGTGAAGGGTGTAAGGGTGAAGGGTGTAAGGGTGAAGGGCGTAAGGGTGAAGGGTGTATGGGTGAAGGGCGTAAGGGTGAAGGGTGTAAGGGTGAAGGGTGTAAGTGTGAAGGGTGTAAGGGTGAAGGGTGTAAGGGTGAAGGGTGTAAGGGTGAAGGGTGTAAGGGTGAAGGGTGTAAGGGTGAAGGGTGTAAGGGTGAAGGGTGTAAGGGTGAAGGGTGTAAGGGTGAAGGGTGTAAGGGTGAAGGGTGTAAGGGTGAAGGGCGCAAGGGTGAAGGGCGCAAGGGTGAAGGGCGCAAGGGTGCAAGGGCAAAGTGTGCAAGGGCAAAGGGTGCAAGGGCAAAGGGTGCAAGGGTAAAGGTTGCAAGGGTAAAGGTTGCAGGGGTAAAGGTTGCAGGCGTAAAGGGTGCAGAGGTGAAGGGTGCAAGGGTAAAGGGTGCAAGGGTAAAGGGTGCAAGGGTAAAGGGTGCAAGGGCGAAGGGTGCAAGGGCGAAGGGTGCAAGGGCGAAGGGTGCAAGGGCGAAGGGTGCAAGGGCGAAGGGTGCAAGGGCGAAGGGTGCAAGGCCGAAGGGTGCAAGGGCGAAGGGTGCAAGGGCGAAGGGTGAAGGGTGTAAGGGTGAAGGGTGTAAGGGTGAAGGGTGTAAGGGTGAAGGGTGTAGGGGTGAAGGGTGTAGGGGTGAAGGGTGTAGGGGTGAAGGGTGTAGGGGTGAAGGGTGTAGGGGTGAAGGGTGTAGGGGTGAAGGGTGTAGGGTTGAAGGGTGTAGGGGTGAAGGGTGTAGGGGTGAAGGGTGTAGGGGTGAAGGGTGTAGGGGTGAAGGGTGTAAGGGTGAAGGGTGTAAGGGTGAAGGGTGTAAGGGTGAAGGGTGTAAGGGTGAAGGGTGTAAGGGTGAAGGGTGTAAGGGTGAAGGGTGTAAGGGTGAAGGGTGTAAGGGTGAAGGGTGTAAGGGTGAAGGGTGTAAGGGTGAAGGGTGTAAGGGTGAAGGGCGTAAGGGTGAAGGGCGTAAGGGTGAAGGGCGTATGGGTGAAGGGCGTAAGGGTGAAGGGTGTAAGGGTGAAGGGTGTAAGTGTGAAGGGTGTAAGGGTGAAGGGTGTAAGGGTGAAGGGTGTAAGGGTGAAGGGTGTAAGGGTGAAGGGTGTAAGGGTGAAGGGTGTAAGGGTGAAGGGTGTAAGGGTGAAGGGTGTAAGGGTGAAGGGTGTAAGGGTGAAGGGTGTAAGGGTGAAGGGCGCAAGGGTGAAGGGCGCAAGGGTGAAGGGCGCAAGGGTGCAAGGGTGCAAGGGTGAAGGGTGTAAGGGTGAAGGGTGTAAGGGTGAAGGGTGTAAGGGTGAAGGGTGTAAGGGTGAAGGGTGTAAGGGTGAAGGGTGTAAGGGTGAAGGGTGTAAGGGTGAAGGGTGTAAGGGTGAAGGGTGTAAGGGTGAAGGGTGTAAGGGTGAAGGGTGTAAGGGTGAAGGGTTTAAGGGTGAAGGTTGTAAGAGTGAAGGTTGTAAGGGTGAAGGGTGTAAGGGTGAAGGGTGTAAGGGTGAAGGGTGTAAGGGTGAAGGGTGTAAGGGTGAAGGGTGTAAGGGTGAAGGGTGTAAGGGTGAAGGGTGTAAGGGTGAAGGGTGTAAGGGTGAAGGGTGTAAGGGTGAAGGGTGTAAGGGTGAAGGGTGTAAGGGTGAAGGGTGTAAGGGTGAAGGGTGTAAGGGTGAAGGGTGTAAGGGTGAAGGGTGTAAGGGTGAAGGGTGTAAGGGTGAAGGGTGTAAGGGTGAAGGGTGTAAGGGTGAAGGGTGTAAGGGTGAAGGGTGTAAGGGTGAAGGGTGTAAGGGTGAAGGGTGTAAGGGTGAAGGGTGTAACGGTGAAGGGTGTAAGGGTGAAGGGTGTAAGGGTGAAGGGTGTAAGGGTGAAGGGTGTAAGGGTGAAGGGTGTAAGGGTGAAGGGTGTAAGGGTGAAGGGTGTAAAGGTGAAGGGTGTAAGGGTGAAGGGTGTAAGGGTGAAGGGTGTAAGGGTGAAGGGTGTAAGGGTGAAGGGTGTAAGGGTGAAGGGTGTAAGGGTGAAGGGTGTAAGGGTGAAGGGTGTAAGGGTGAAGGGTGTAAGGGTGAAGGGTGTAAGGGTGAAGGGTGTATGGGTGAAGGGTGTAAGGGTGAAGGGTGTAAGGGTGAAGGGTGTAAGTGTGAAGGGTGTAAGGGTGAAGGGTGTAAGGGTGAAGGGTGTAAGGGTGAAGGGTGTAAGGGTGAAGGGTGTAAGGGTGAAGGGTGTAAGGGTGAAGGGTGTAAGGGTGAAGGGTGTAAGGGTGATGGGTGTAAGGGTGAAGGGTGTAAGGGTGATGGGTGTAAGGGTGAAGGGTGTAAGGGTGAAGGGTGTAAGGGTGAAGGGTGTAAGGGTGAAGGGTGTAAGGGTGAAGGGTGTAAGGGTGAAGGGTGTAAGGGTGAAGGGTGTAAGGGTGAAGGGTGTAAGGGTGAAGGGTGTAAGGGTGAAGGGTGTAAGGGTGAAGGGTTTAAGGGTGAAGGTTGTAAGGGTGAAGGTTGTAAGGGTGAAGGGTGTAAGGGTGAAGGGTGTAAGGGTGAAGGGTGTAAGGGTGAAGGGTGTAAGGGTGAAGGGTGTAAGGGTGAAGGGTGTAAGGGTGAAGGGTGTAAGGGTGAAGGGTGTAAGGGTGAAGGGTGTAAGGGTGAAGGGTGTAAGGGTGAAGGGTGTAAGGGTGAAGGGTGTAAGGGTGAAGGGTGTAAGGGTGAAGGGTGTAAGGGTGAAGGGTGTAAGGGTGAAGGGTGTAAGGGTGAAGGGTGTAAGGGTGAAGGGTGTAAGGGTGAAGGGTGTAAGGGTGAAGGGTGTAAGGGTGAAGGGTGTAAGGGTGAAGGGTGTAAGGGTGAAGGGTGTAACGGTGAAGGGTGTAAGGGTGAAGGGTGTAAGGGTGAAGGGTGTAAGGGTGAAGGGTGTAAGGGTGAAGGGTGTAAGGGTGAAGGGTGTAAAGGTGAAGGGTGTAAGGGTGAAGGGTGTAAGGGTGAAGGGTGTAAGGGTGAAGGGTGTAAGGGTGAAGGGTGTAAGGGTGAAGGGTGTAAGGGTGAAGGGTGTAAGGGTGAAGGGTGTAAGGGTGAAGGGTGTAAGGGTGAAGGGTGTAAGGGTGAAGGGTGTATGGGTGAAGGGTGTAAGGGTGAAGGGTGTAAGGGTGAAGGGTGTAAGTGTGAAGGGTGTAAGGGTGAAGGGTGTAAGGGTGAAGGGTGTAAGGGTGAAGGGTGTAAGGGTGAAGGGTGTAAGGGTGAAGGGTGTAAGGGTGAAGGGTGTAAGGGTGAAGGGTGTAAGGGTGAAGGGTGTAAGGGTGAAGGGTGTAAGGGTGAAGGGCGCAAGGGTGAAGGGCGCAAGGGTGAAGGGCGCAAGGGTGCAAGGGCAAAGTGTGCAAGGGCAAAGGGTGCAAGGGCAAAGGGTGCAAGGGTAAAGGTTGCAAGGGTAAAGGTTGCAGGGGTAAAGGTTGCAGGCGTAAAGGGTGCAGAGGTGAAGGGTGCAAGGGTAAAGGGTGCAAGGGTAAAGGGTGCAAGGGTAAAGGGTGCAAGGGCGAAGGGTGCAAGGGCGAAGGGTGCAAGGGCGAAGGGTGCAAGGGCGAAGGGTGCAAGGGCGAAGGGTGCAAGGCCGAAGGGTGCAAGGGCGAAGGGTGCAAGGGCGAAGGGTGAAGGGTGTAAGGGTGAAGGGTGTAAGGGTGAAGGGTGTAAGGGTGAAGGGTGTAGGGGTGAAGGGTGTAGGGGTGAAGGGTGTAGGGGTGAAGGGTGTAGGGGTGAAGGGTGTAGGGTTGAAGGGTGTAGGGGTGAAGGGTGTAGGGGTGAAGGGTGTAGGGGTGAAGGGTGTAGGGGTGAAGGGTGTAGGGGTGAAGGGTGTAGGGGTGAAGGGTGTAGGGGTGAAGGGTGCAAGGGCGAAGGGTGCAAGGGCGAAGGGTGCAAGGGCGAAGGGCGCAAGGGCGAAGGGCGCAAGGGTAAAGGGTGCAAGGGTAAAGGGTGCAAGGGTAAAGGGTGCAAGGCTAAAGGTTGCAGGGGTAAAGGGTGCAGGGGTAAAGGGTGCAGGGGTAAAGGGTGCAAGGGTAAAGGGTGCAAGGGTAAAGGGTGCAAGGGTAAAGGGTGCAAGGGCGAAGGGTGCAAGGGCGAAGGGTGCAGGGGCGAAGGGTGCAAGGGTAAAGGGTGCAAGGGTAAAGGTTGCAGGGATAAAGGTTGCAGGGGTAAAGGGTGCAAGGGTAAAGGGTGCAAGGGTAAAGGGTGTAAGGGTAAAGGGTGTAAGGGTAAAGGGTGTAAGGGTAAAGGGGCAAGGGTAAAGGGCGCAAGGGTGAAGGGAGCAAGGGTGAAGGGCGCAAGGGTGAAGGGCGCAAGGGTGAAGGGCGCAAGGGTGAAGGGCGCAAGGGTGAAGGGCGCAAGGGTGCAAGGGCAAAGTGTGCAAGGGCAAAGGGTGCAAGGGCAAAGGGTGCAAGGGCAAAGGGTGCAAGGGCAAAGGGTGCAAGGGCAAAGGGTGCAAGGGTAAAGGGTGCAAGGGTAAAGGGTGAAGGGCGCAAGGGTGAAGGGCGCAAGGGTGCAAGGGCAAAGTGTGCAAGGGCAAAGGGTGCTAGGGCAAAGGGTGCAAGGGCGAAGGGTGCAAGGGCGAAGGGTGCAAGGGCGAAGGGTGCAAGGGCGAAGGGTGCAAGGGCGAAGGGTGTAAGGGCGAAGGGTGTAAGGGCGATGGGTGTAAGGGCGAAGGGTGCAAGGGCGAAGGGTGCAAGGGCGAAGGGTGCAAGGGCGAAGGGTGCAAGGGCGAAGGGTGCAAGGGCGAAGGGTGCAAGGGCGAAGGGTGCAAGGGCGAAGGGTGCAAGGGCGAAGGGTGCAAGGGCGAAGGGTGCAAGGGTGAAGGGTGCAAGGGTGAAGGGTGCAAGGGTGAAGGGTGTAAGGGTGAAGGGTGTAAGGGTGAAGGGTGTAAGGGTGAAGGGTGTAAGGGTGAAGGGTGTAAGGGTGAAGGGTGTAAGGGTGAAGGGTGTAAGGGTGAAGGGTGTAAGGGTGAAGGGTGTAAGGGTGAAGGGTGTAAGGGTGAAGGGTGTAAGGGTGAAGGGTGTAAGGGTGAAGGGTGTAAGGGTGAAGGGTGTAAGGGTGAAGGGTGTAAGGGTGAAGGGTGTAAGGGTGAAGGGTGTAAGGGTGAAGGGTGTAAGGGTGAAGGGTGTAAGGGTGAAGGGTGTAAGGGTGAAGGGTGTAAGGGTGAAGGGTGTAAGGGTGAAGGGTGTAAGGGTGAAGGGTGTAAGGGTGAAGGGTGTAAGGGTGAAGGGTGTAAGGGTGAAGGGTGTAAGGGTGAAGGGTGTAAGGGTGAAGGGTGTAAGGGTGAAGGGTGTAAGGGTGAAGGGTGTAAGGGTGAAGGGTGTAAGGGTGAAGGGTGTAAGGGTGAAGGGTGTAAGGGTGAAGGGTGTAAGGGTGAAGGGTGTAAGGGTGAAGGGTGTAAGGGTGAAGGGTGTAAGGGTGAAGGGTGTAAGGGTGAAGGGTGTAAGGGTGAAGGGTGTAAGGGTGAAGGGTGTAAGGGTGAAGGGTGTAAGGGTGAAGGGTGTAAGGGTGAAGGGTGTAAGGGTGAAGGGTGTAAGGGTGAAGGGTGTAAGGGTGAAGGGTGTAAGGGTGAAGGGTGTAAGGGTGAAGGGTGTAAGGGTGAAGGGTGTAAGGGTGAAGGGTGTAAGGGTGAAGGGTGTAAGGGTGAAGGGTGTAAGGGTGAAGGGTTTAAGGGTGAAGGTTGTAAGAGTGAAGGTTGTAAGGGTGAAGGTTGTAAGGGTGAAGGGTGTAAGGGTGAAGGGTGTAAGGGTGAAGGGTGTAAGGGTGAAGGGTGTAAGGGTGAAGGGTGTAAGGGTGAAGGGTGTAAGGGTGAAGGGTGTAAGGGTGAAGGGTGTAAGGGTGAAGGGTGTAAGGGTGAAGGGTGTAAGGGTGAAGGGTGTAAGGGTGAAGGGTGTAAGGGTGAAGGGTGTAAGGGTGAAGGGTGTAAGGGTGAAGGGTGTAAGGGTGAAGGGTGTAAGGGTGAAGGGTGTAAGGGTGAAGGGTGTAAGGGTGAAGGGTGTAAGGGTGAAGGGTGTAAGGGTGAAGGGTGTAAGGGTGAAGGGTGTAAGGGTGAAGGGTGTAAGGGTGAAGGGTGTAAGGGTGAAGGGTGTAAGGGTGAAGGGTGTAAGGGTGAAGGGTGTAAGGGTGAAGGGTGTAAGGGTGAAGGGTGTAAGGGTGAAGGGTGTAAGGGTGAAGGGTGTAAGGGTGAAGGGTGTAAGGGTGAAGGGTGTAAGGGTGAAGGGTGTAAGGGTGAAGGGTGTAAGGGTGAAGGGTGTAAGGGTGAAGGGTGTAAGGGTGAAGGGTGTAAGGGTGAAGGGTGTAAGGGTGAAGGGTGTAAGGGTGAAGGGTGTAAGGGTGAAGGGTGTAAGGGTGAAGGGTGTAAGGGTGAAGGGTGTAAGGGTGAAGGGTGTAAGGGTGAAGGGTGTAAGGGTGAAGGGTGTAAGGGTGAAGGGTGTAAGGGTGAAGGGTGTAAGGGTGAAGGGTGTAAGGGTGAAGGGTGTAAGGGTGAAGGGTGTAAGGGTGAAGGGTGTAAGGGTGAAGGGTGTAAGGGTGAAGGGTGTAAGGGTGAAGGGTGTAAGGGTGAAGGGTGTAAGGGTGAAGGGTGTAAGTGTGAAGGGTGTAAGGGTGAAGGGTGTAAGGGTGAAGGGTGTAAGGGTGAAGGGTGTAAGGGTGAAGGGTGTAAGGGTGAAGGGTGTAAGGGTGAAGGGTGTAAGGGTGAAGGGTGTAAGGGTGAAGGGTGTAAGGGTGAAGGGTGTAAGGGTGAAGGGTGTAAGGGTGAAGGACGCAAGGGTGAAGGGCGCAAGGGTGAAGGGCGCAAGGGTGCAAGGGCAAAGTGTGCAAGGGCAAAGGGTGCAAGGGCAAAGGGTGCAAGGGTAAAGGTTGCAAGGGTAAAGGTTGCAGGGGTAAAGGTTGCAGGCGTAAAGGGTGCAGAGGTGAAGGGTGCAAGGGTAAAGGGTGCAAGGGTAAAGGGTGCAAGGGTAAAGGGTGCAAGGGCGAAGGGTGCAAGGGCGAAGGGTGCAAGGGCGAAGGGTGCAAGGGCGAAGGGTGCAAGGGCGAAGGGTGCAAGGCCGAAGGGTGCAAGGGCGAAGGGTGCAAGGGCGAAGGGTGAAGGGTGTAAGGGTGAAGGGTGTAAGGGTGAAGGGTGTAAGGGTGAAGGGTGTAGGGGTGAAGGGTGTAGGGGTGAAGGGTGTAGGGGTGAAGGGTGTAGGGGTGAAGGGTGTAGGGGTGAAGGGTGTAGGGTTGAAGGGTGTAGGGGTGAAGGGTGTAGGGGTGAAGGGTGTAGGGGTGAAGGGTGTAGGGGTGAAGGGTGTAGGGGTGAAGGGTGTAGGGGTGAAGGGTGTAGGGGTGAAGGGTGCAAGGGCGAAGGGTGCAAGGGCGAAGGGTGCAAGGGCGAAGGGCGCAAGGGCGAAGGGCGCAAGGGTAAAGGGTGCAAGGGTAAAGGGTGCAAGGGTAAAGGGTGCAAGGCTAAAGGTTGCAGGGGTAAAGGGTGCAGGGGTAAAGGGTGCAGGGGTAAAGGGTGCAAGGGTAAAGGGTGCAAGGGTAAAGGGTGCAAGGGTAAAGGGTGCAAGGGCGAAGGGTGCAAGGGCGAAGGGTGCAAGGGCGAAGGGTGCAAGGGTAAAGGGTGCAAGGGTAAAGGTTGCAGGGATAAAGGTTGCAGGGGTAAAGGGTGCAAGGGTAAAGGGTGCAAGGGTAAAGGGTGTAAGGGTAAAGGGTGTAAGGGTAAAGGGTGTAAGGGTAAAGGGGCAAGGGTGAAGGGTGTAAGGGTGAAGGGTGTAAGGGTGAAGGGTGTAGGGGTGAAGGGTGTAGGGGTGAAGGGTGTAGGGGTGAAGGGTGTAGGGGTGAAGGGTGTAGGGGTGAAGGGTGTAGGGTTGAAGGGTGTAGGGGTGAAGGGTGTAGGTGTGAAGGGTGTAGGGGTGAAGGGTGTAGGGGTGAAGGGTGTAGGGGTGAAGGGTGTAGGGGTGAAGGGTGTAGGGGTGAAGGGTGCAAGGGCGAAGGGTGCAAGGGCGAAGGGTGCAAGGGCGAAGGGCGCAAGGGCGAAGGGCGCAAGGGTAAAGGGTGCAAGGGTAAAGGGTGCAAGGGTAAAGGGTGCAAGGCTAAAGGTTGCAGGGGTAAAGGGTGCAGGGGTAAAGGGTGCAAGGGTAAAGGGTGCAAGGGTAAAGGGTGCAAGGGTAAAGGGTGCAAGGGCGAAGGGTGCAAGGGCGAAGGGTGCAAGGGCGAAGGGTGCAAGGGTAAAGGGTGCAAGGGTAAAGGTTGCAGGGATAAAGGTTGCAGGGGTAAAGGGTGCAAGGGTAAAGGGTGCAAGGGTAAAGGGTGTAAGGGTAAAGGGTGTAAGGGTAAAGGGTGTAAGGGTAAAGGGGCAAAGGTAAAGGGCGCAAGGGTGAAGGGAGCAAGGGTGAAGGGCGCAAGGGTGAAGGGCGCAAGGGTGAAGGGCGCAAGGGTGAAGGGCGCAAGGGTGAAGGGCGCAAGGGTGCAAGGGCAAAGTGTGCAAGGGCAAAGGGTGCAAGGGCAAAGGGTGCAAGGGCAAAGGGTGCAAGGGCAAAGGGTGCAAGGGCAAAGGGTGCAAGGGCAAAGGGTGCAAGGGTAAAGGGTGCAAGGGTAAAGGGTGAAGGGCGCAAGGGTGAAGGGCGCAAGGGTGCAAGGGCAAAGTGTGCAAGGGCAAAGGGTGCTAGGGCAAAGGGTGCAAGGGCAAAGGGTGCAAGGGCGAAGGGTGCAAGGGCGAAGGGTGCAAGGGCGAAGGGTGCAAGGGCGAAGGGTGCAAGGGCGAAGGGTGTAAGGGCGAAGGGTGCAAGGGCGAAGGGTGCAAGGGCGAAGGGTGCAAGGGCGAAGGGTGCAAGGGCGAAGGGTGCAAGGGCGAAGGGTGCAAGGGCGAAGGGTGCAAGGGCGAAGGGTGCAAGGGCGAAGGGTGCAAGGGTGAAGGGTGTAAGGGTGAAGGGTGTAAGGGTGAAGGGTGTAAGGGTGAAGGGTGTAAGGGTGAAGGGTGTAAGGGTGAAGGGTGAAGGGTGTAAGGGTGAAGGGTGTAAGGGTGAAGGGTGTAAGGGTGAAGGGTGTAAGGGTGAAGGGTGGAAGGGTGAAGGGTGTAAGGGTGAAGGGTGTAAGGGTGAAGGGTGTAAGGGTGAAGGGTGTAAGGGTGAAGGGTTTAAGGGTGAAGGTTGTAAGGGTGAAGGGTGTAAGGGTGAAGGGTGTAAGGGTGAAGGGTGTAAGGGTGAAGGGCGCAAGGGTAAAGGGTGCAAGGGTAAAGGGTGCAAGGCTAAAGGTTGCAGGGGTAAAGGGTGCAGGGGTAAAGGGTGCAGGGGTAAAGGGTGCAAGGGTAAAGGGTGCAAGGGTAAAGGGTGCAAGGGTAAAGGGTGCAAGGGCGAAGGGTGCAAGGGCGAAGGGTGCAAGGGCGAAGGGTGCAAGGGTAAAGGGTGCAAGGGTAAAGGTTGCAGGGATAAAGGTTGCAGGGGTAAAGGGTGCAAGGGTAAAGGGTGCAAGGGTAAAGGGTGTAAGGGTAAAGGGTGTAAGGGTAAAGGGTGTAAGGGTAAAGGGGCAAGGGTAAAGGGCGCAAGGGTGAAGGGAGCAAGGGTGAAGGGTGTAAGGGCGAAGGGTGTAAGGGCGAAGGGTGTAAGGGCGAAGGGTGAAAGGGCGAAGGGTGCAAGGGCGAAGGGTGCAAGGGCGAAGGGTGCAAGGGTAAAGGGTGCAAGGGTAAAGGTTGCAGGGATAAAGGTTGCAGGGGTAAAGGGCGCAAGGGTGAAGGGCGCAAGGGTGAAGGGCGCAAGGGTGAAGGGCGCAAGGGTACAAGGGCAAAGTGTGCAAGGGCAAAGGGTGCAAGGGCAAAGGGTGCAAGGGCAAAGGGTGCAAGGGCAAAGGGTGCAAGGGCAAAGGGTGCAAGGGTAAAGGGTGCAAGGGTAAAGGGTGAAGGGCGCAAGGGTGCAAGGGCAAAGTGTGCAAGGGCAAAGGGTGCTAGGGCAAAGGGTGCAAGGGCAAAGGGTGCAAGGGCGAAGGGTGCAAGGGCGAAGGGTGCAAGGGCGAAGGGTGCAAGGGCGAAGGGTGTAAGGGCGAAGGGTGTAAGGGCGAAGGGTGTAAGGGCGAAGGGTGAAAGGGCGAAGGGTGCAAGGGCGAAGGGTGCAAGGGCGAAGGGTGCAAGGGTAAAGGGTGCAAGGGTAAAGGTTGCAGGGATAAAGGTTGCAGGGGTAAAGGGTGCAAGGGTAAAGGGTGCAAGGGTAAAGGGTGTAAGGGTAAAGGGTGTAAGGGTAAAGGGGCAAGGGTAAAGGGCGCAAGGGTGAAGGGAGCAAGGGTGAAGTGCGCAAGGGTGAAGGGCGCAAGGGTGAAGGGCGCAAGGGTGAAGGGCGCAAGGGTGAAGGGCGCAAGGGTGCAAGGGCAAAGTGTGCAAGGGCAAAGGGTGCAAGGGCAAAGGGTGCAAGGGCAAAGGGTGCAAGGGCAAAGGGTGCAAGGGCAAAGGGTGCAAGGGTAAAGGGTGCAAGGGTAAAGGGTGCAAGGGCAAAGGGTGCAAGGGTAAAGGTTGCAAGGGTAAAGGTTGCAGGGGTAAAGGTTGCAGGCGTAAAGGGTGCAGAGGTGAAGGGTGCAAGGGTAAAGGGTGCAAGGGTAAAGGGTGCAAGGGTAAAGGGTGCAAGGGCGAAGGGTGCAAGGGCGAAGGGTGCAAGGGCGAAGGGTGCAAGGGCGAAGGGTGCAAGGGCGAAGGGCGCAAGGGCGAAGGGCGCAAGGGTAAAGGGTGCAAGGGTAAAGGGTGCAAGGGTAAAGGGTGCAAGGCTAAAGGTTGCAGGGGTAAAGGGTGCAGGGGTAAAGGGTGCAGGGGTAAAGGGTGCAAGGGTAAAGGGTGCAAGGGTAAAGGGTGCAAGGGTAAAGGGTGCAAGGGCGAAGGGTGCAAGGGCGAAGGGTGCAAGGGCGAAGGGTGCAAGGGCGAAGGGTGCAAGGGTAAAGGGTGCAAGGCTAAAGGTTGCAGGGATAAAGGTTGCAGGGGTAAAGGGTGCAAGGGTAAAGGGTGCAAGGGTAAAGGGTGTAAGGGTAAAGGGTGTAAGGGTAAAGGGTGTAAGGGTAAAGGGGCAAGGGTAAAGGGCGCAAGGGTGAAGGGAGCAAGGGTGAAGGGCGCAAGGGTGAAGGGCGCAAGGGTGAAGGGCGCAAGGGTGAAGGGCGCAAGGGTGAAGGGCGCAAGGGTGAAGGGCGCAAGGGTGCAAGGGCAAAGTGTGCAAGGGCAACGTGTGCAAGGGCAAAGGGTGCAAGGGCAAAGGGTGCAAGGGCAAAGGGTGCAAGGGCAAAGGGTGCAAGGGCAAAGGGTGCAAGGGTAAAGGGTGCAAGGGTAAAGGGTGAAGGGCGCAAGGGTGAAGGGCGCAAGGGTGCAAGGGCAAAGTGTGCAAGGGCAAAGGGTGCAAGGGCAAAGGGTGCAAGGGCGAAGGGTGCAAGGGCGAAGGGTGCAAGGGCGAAGGGTGCAAGGGCGAAGGGTGTAAGGGCGAAGGGTGTAAGGGCGAAGGGTGTAAGGGCGAAGGGTGCAAGGGCGAAGGGTGCAAGGGCGAAGGGTGCAAGGGCGAAGGGTGCAAGGGCGAAGGGTGCAAGGGCGAAGGGTGCAAGGGCGAAGGGTGCAAGGGCGAAGGGTGCAAGGGCGAAGGGTGCAAGGGCGAAGGGTGCAAGGGCGAAGGGTGTAAGGGTGAAGGGTGTAAGGGTGAAGGGTGTAAGGGTGAAGGGTGTAAGGGTGAAGGGCGTAAGGGTGAAGGGTGTAAGGGTGAAGGGTGTAAGGGTGAAGGGTGTAAGGGTGAAGGGTGTAAGGGTGAAGGGTGGAAGGGTGAAGGGTGTAAGGGTGAAGGGTGTAAGGGTGAAGGGTGTAAGGGTGAAGGGTGTAAGGGTGAAGGGTTTAAGGGTGAAGGTTGTAAGGGTGAAGGGTGTAAGGGTGAAGGGTGTAAGGGTGAAGGGTGTAAGGGTGAAGGGTGTAAGGGTGAAGGGTGTAAGGGTGAAGGGTGTAAGGGTGAAGGGTGTAAGGGTGAAGGGTGTAAGGGTGAAGGGTGTAAGGGTGAAGGGTGTAAGGGTGAAGGGTGTAAGGGTGAAGGGTGTAAGGGTGAAGGGTGTAAGGGTGAAGGGTGTAAGGGTGAAGGGTGTAAGGGTGAAGGGTGTAAGGGTGAAGGGTGTAGGGGTGAAGGGTGTAGGGGCGAAGGGTGTAGGGGCGAAGGGTGCAAGGGCGAAGGGTGCAAGGGCGAAGGGTGTAAGGGCGAAGGGTGTAAGGGCGAAGGGTGTAAGGGCGAAGGGTGTAAGGGCGAAGGGTGTAAGGGTGAAGGGTGTAAGGGTGAAGGGTGTAAGGGTGAAGGGTGTAAGGGTGAAGGGTGTAAGGGTGAAGGGTGTAAGGGTGAAGGGTGTAAGGGTGAAGGGTGTAAGGGTGAAGGGTGTAAGGGTGAAGGGTGTAAGGGTGAAGGGTGTAAGGGTGAAGGGTGTAAGGGTGAAGGGTGTATGGGTGAAGGGTGTAAGGGTGAAGGGTGTAAGGGTGAAGGGTGTAAGTGTGAAGGGTGTAAGGGTGAAGGGTGTAAGGGTGAAGGGTGTAAGGGTGAAGGGTGTAAGGGTGAAGGGTGTAAGGGTGAAGGGTGTAAGGGTGAAGGGTGTAAGGGTGAAGGGTGTAAGGGTGAAGGGTGTAAGGGTGAAGGGTGTAAGGGTGAAGGGTGTAAGGGTGAAGGGTGTAAGGGTGAAGGGTGTAAGGGTGAAGGGTGTAGGGGTGAAGGGTGTAGGGGCGAAGGGTGTAGGGGCGAAGGGTGCAAGGGCGAAGGGTGCAAGGGCGAAGGGTGTAAGGGCGAAGGGTGTAAGGGCGAAGGGTGTAAGGGCGAAGGGTGTAAGGGTGAAGGGTGTAAGGGTGAAGGGTGTAAGGGTGAAGGGTGTAAGGGTGAAGGGTGTAAGGGTGAAGGGTGTAAGGGTGAAGGGTGTAAGGGTGAAGGGTGTAAGGGTGAAGGGTGTAAGGGTGAAGGGTGTAAGGGTGAAGGGTGTAAGGGTGAAGGGTGCAAGGGCGAAGGGTGCAAGGGCGAAGGGTGAAGGGTGTAAGGGTGAAGGGTGTAGGGGTGAAGGGTGTAGGGGTGAAGGGTGTAGGGGTGAAGGGTGTAGGGGTGAAGGGTGTAGGGGTGAAGGGTGTAGGGGTGAAGGGTGTAGGGGTGAAGGGTGTAGGGGTGAAGGGTACAAGGGCGAAGGGTGCAAGGGCGAAGGGTGCAAGGGCGCAAGGGTGAAGGGCGCAAGGGTGCAAGGGTAAAGGGTGAAGGGCGCAAGGGTGAAGGGCGCAAGGGTGAAGGGCGCAAGGGTGCAAGGGCGCAAGGGTGTAAGGGCGAAGGGTGTAAGGGCGAAGGGTGTAAGGGCGAAGGGTGTAAGGGCGAAGGGTGTGAGGGGGAAGGGTGCAAGGGCGAAGGGTGCAAGGGCGAAGGGTGCAAGGGCGAAGGGTGCAAGGGCGAAGGGTGCAAGGGCGAAGGGTGCAAGGGCGAAGGGTGCAAGGGCGAAGGGTGCAAGGGCGAAGGGTGCAAGGGCGAAGGGTGCAAGGGCGAAGGGTGCAAGGGCGAAGGGTGCAAGGGCGAAGGGTGCAAGGGCGAAGGGTGCAAGGGCGAAGGGTGCAAGGGCGAAGGGTGCAAGGGCGAAGGGTGCAAGGGCGAAGGGTGCAAGGGCGAAGGGTGCAAGGGCGAAGGGTGCAAGGGCGAATGGTGCAAGGGCGAATGGTGCAAGGGCGAAGGGTGCAAGGGCGAAGGGTGCAAGGGCGAAGGGTGCAAGGGCGAAGGCTGCAAGGGCGAAGGGTGCAAGGGCGAAGGGTGCAAGGGCGAAGGGTGCAAGGGCGAAGGGTGCAAGGGCGAAGGGTGCAAGGGCGAAGGGTGCAAGGGCGAAGGGTGCAAGCGCGAAGGGTGCAAGCGCGAAGGGTGCAAGGGCGAAGGGTGCAAGGGCGAAGGGTGCAAGGGCGAAGGGTGTAAGGGTGAAGGGTGCAAGGGCGAAGGGTGCAAGGGTAAAGGGTGCAAGGTAAGGGGTGCAAGGTAAGGGGTGCAAGGGTAAAGGTTGCAGGGGTAAAGGGTGCAGGGGTAAAGGGTGCAGGGGTAAAGGGTGCAGGGGTAAAGGGTGCAAGGGTAAAGGGTGCAAGGGTAAAGGGTGCAAGGGTAAAGGGTGCAAGGGCGAAGGGTGCAAGGGCGAAGGGTGCAAGGGCGAAGGGTGCAAGGGCGAAGGGTGCAAGGGCGAAGGGTGCAAGGGCGAAGGGTGCAAGGGCGAAGGGTGAAGGGTGTAAGGGTGAAGGGTGTAGGGGTGAAGGGTGTAGGGGTGAAGGGTGTAAGGGTGAAGGGTGTATGGGTGAAGGGTGTAAGGGTGAAGGGTGTAAGGGTGAAGGGTGTAAGTGTGAAGGGTGTAAGTGTGAAGGGTGTAAGGGTGAAGGGTGTAAGGGTGAAGGGTGTAAGGGTGAAGGGTGTAAGGGTGAAGGGTGTAAGGGTGAAGGGTGTAAGGGTGAAGGGTGTAAGGGTGAAGGGTGTAAGGGTGAAGGGCGCAAGGGTGAAGGGCGCAAGGGTGAAGGGCGCAAGGGTGCAAGGGCAAAGTGTGCAAGGGCAAAGGGTGCAAGGGCAAAGGGTGCAAGGGTAAAGGTTGCAAGGGTAAAGGTTGCAGGGGTAAAGGTTGCAGGCGTAAAGGGTGCAGAGGTGAAGGGTGCAAGGGTAAAGGGTGCAAGGGTAAAGGGTGCAAGGGTAAAGGGTGCAAGGGCGAAGGGTGTAAGGGTGAAGGGTGTAAGGGTGAAGGGTGTAAGGGTGAAGGGTGTAAGGGCGAAGGGTGCAAGGGCGAAGGGTGTAAGGGCGAAGGGTGTAAGGGCGAAGGGTGCAAGGGCGAAGGGTGCAAGGGCGAAGGGTGCAAGGGCGAAGGGTGCAAGGGCGAAGGGTGCAAGGGCGAAGGCTGAAGGGTGTAAGGGTGAAGGGTGTAGGGGTGAAGGGTGTAGGGGTGAAGGGTGTAAGGGTGAAGGGTGTATGGGTGAAGGGTGTAAGGGTGAAGGGTGTAAGGGTGAAGGGTGTAAGTGTGAAGGGTGTAAGTGTGAAGGGTGTAAGGGTGAAGGGTGTAAGGGTGAAGGGTGTAAGGGTGAAGGGTGTAAGGGTGAAGGGTGTAAGGGTGAAGGGTGTAAGGGTGAAGGGTGTAAGGGTGAAGGGTGTAAGGGTGAAGGGCGCAAGGGTGAAGGGCGCAAGGGTGAAGGGCGCAAGGGTGCAAGGGCAAAGTGTGCAAGGGCAAAGGGTGCAAGGGCAAAGGGTGCAAGGGTAAAGGTTGCAAGGGTAAAGGTTGCAGGGGTAAAGGTTGCAGGCGTAAAGGGTGCAGAGGTGAAGGGTGCAAGGGTAAAGGGTGCAAGGGTAAAGGGTGCAAGGGTAAAGGGTGCAAGGGTAAAGGGTGCAAGGGCGAAGGGTGTAAGGGTGAAGGGTGTAAGGGTGAAGGGTGTAAGGGCGAAGGGTGCAAGGGCGAAGGGTGCAAGGGCGAAGGGTGTAAGGGCGAAGGGTGCAAGGGCGAAGGGTGCAAGGGCGAAGGGTGCAAGGGCGAAGGGTGCAAGGGCGAAGGGTGCAAGGGCGAAGGGTGCAAGGGCGAAGGGTGCAAGGGCGAAGGGTGCAAGGGCGAAGGGTGCAAGGGCGAAGGGTGCAAGGGCGAAGGGTGCAAGGGCGAAGGGTGTAAGGGGGAAGGTTGTAAGGGCGAAGGGTGTAAGGGCGAATGGTGTAAGGGCGAATGGTGTAAGGGCGAATGGTGTAAGGGCGAAGGGTGTAAGGGCGAAGGGTGTAAGGGCGAAGGGTGTAAGGGCGAAGGGTGTAAGGGTGAAGGGTGTAAGGGTGAAGGGTGTAAGGGTGAAGGGTGTAAGGGTGAAGGGTGTAAGGGTGAAGGGTGTAAGGGTGAAGGTTGTAAGGGTGAAGGTTGTAAGGGTGAAGGGTGTAAGGGTGAAGGGTGTAAGGGTGAAGGGTGTAAGGGTGAAGGGTGTAAGGGTGAAGGGTGCAAGGGTGAAGGGTGCAAGGGTGAAGGGTGCAAGGGTGAAGGTTGCAAGGGTGAAGGTTGTAAGGGTGAAGGGTGTAAGGGTGAAGGGTGTAAGGGTGAAGGGTGTAAGGGTGAAGGGTGTAAGGGTGAAGGGTGTAAGGGTGAAGGGTGTAAGGGTGAAGGGTGTAAGGGTGAAGGGTGTAAGGGTGAAGGGTGTAAGGGTGAAGGGTGTAAGGGTGAAGGGTGTAAGGGTGAAGGGTGTAAGGGTGAAGGGTGTAAGGGTGAAGGGTGTAAGGGTGAAGGGTGTAAGGGTGAAGGGTGTAAGGGTGAAGGGTGTAAGGGTGAAGGGTGTAAGGGTGAAGGGTGTAAGGGTGAAGGGTGTAAGGGTGAAGGGTGTAAGGGTGAAGGGTGTAAGGGTGAAGGGTGTAAGGGTGAAGGGTGTAAGGGTGAAGGGTGTAAGGGTGAAGGGTGTAAGGGTGAAGGGTGTAAGGGTGAAGGGTGTAAGGGTGAAGGGTGTAAGGGTGAAGGGTGTAAGGGTGTAAGGGTGAAGGGTGTAAGGGTGAAGGGTGTAAGGGTGAAGGGTGTAAGGGTGAAGGGTGTAAGGGTGAAGGGTGTAAGGGTGAAGGGTGTAAGGGTGAAGGGTGTAAGGGTGAAGGGTGTAAGGGTGAAGGGTGTAAGGGTGAAGGGTGTAAGGGTGAAGGGTGTAAGGGTGTAAGGGTGAAGGGTGTAAGGGTGAAGGGTGTAAGGGTGAAGGGTGTAAGGGTGAAGGGTGTAAGGGTGAAGGGTGTAAGGGTGAAGGGTGTAAGGGTGAAGGGTGTAAGGGTGAAGGGTGTAAGGGTGAAGGGTGTAAGGGTGAAGGGTGTAAGGGTGAAGGGTGTAAGGGTGAAGGGTGTAAGGGTGAAGGGTGTAAGGGTGAAGGGTGTAAGGGTGAAGGGTGTAAGGGTGAAGGGTGTAAGGGTGAAGGGTGTAAGGGTGAAGGGTGTAAGGGTGAAGGGTGTAAGGGTGAAGGGTGTATGGGTGAAGGGTGTAAGGGTGAAGGGTGTAAGGGTGAAGGGTGTAAGTGTGAAGGGTGTAAGTGTGAAGGGTGTAAGGGTGAAGGGTGTAAGGGTGAAGGGTGTAAGGGTGAAGGGTGTAAGGGTGAAGGGTGTAAGGGTGAAGGGTGTAAGGGTGAAGGGTGTAAGGGTGAAGGGTGTAAGGGTGAAGGGCGCAAGGGTGAAGGGCGCAAGGGTGAAGGGCGCAAGGGTGCAAGGGCAAAGTGTGCAAGGGCAAAGGGTGCAAGGGCAAAGGGTGCAAGGGTAAAGGTTGCAAGGGTAAAGGTTGCAGGCGTAAAGGGTGCAGAGGTGAAGGGTGCAAGGGTAAAGGGTGCAAGGGTAAAGGGTGCAAGGGTAAAGGGTGCAAGGGCGAAGGGTGTAAGGGTGAAGGGTGTAAGGGTGAAGGGTGTAAGGGTGAAGGGTGTAAGGGCGAAGGGTGCAAGGGCGAAGGGTGTAAGGGCGAAGGGTGTAAGGGCGAAGGGTGCAAGGGCGAAGGGTGCAAGGGCGAAGGCTGCAAGGGCGAAGGGTGCAAGGGCGAAGGGTGCAAGGGCGAAGGGTGCAAGGGCGAAGGGTGCAAGGGCGAAGGGTGCAAGGGCGAAGGGTGCAAGGGCGAAGGGTGTAAGGGTGAAGGTTGTAAGGGCGAAGGGTGTAAGGGCGAAGGGTGTAAGGGCGAATGGTGTAAGGGCGAATGGTGTAAGGGCGAATGGTGTAAGGGCGAAGGGTGTAAGGGCGAAGGGTGTAAGGGCGAAGGGTGTAAGGGCGAAGGGTGTAAGGGTGAAGGGTGTAAGGGCGAATGGTGTAAGGGCGAATGGTGTAAGGGCGAATGGTGTAAGGGCGAAGGGTGTAAGGGCGAAGGGTGTAAGGGCGAAGGGTGTAAGGGCGAAGGGTGTAAGGGTGAAGGGTGTAAGGGTGAAGGGTGTAAGGGTGAAGGGTGTAAGGGTGAAGGTTGTAAGGGTGAAGGTTGTAAGGGTGAAGGGTGTAAGGGTGAAGGGTGTAAGGGTGAAAGGTGTAAGGGTGAAGGGTGTAAGGGTGAAGGGTGTAAGGGTGAAGGGTGTAAGGGTGAAGGGTGTAAGGGTGAAGGGTGTAAGGGTGAAGGGTGTAAGGGTGAAGGGTGCAAGGGCGAAGGGTGCAAGGGCGAAGGGTGCAAGGGCGAAGGGTGCAAGGGCGAAGGGTGCAAGGGCAAAGGGTGCAAGGGCAAAGGGTGCAAGGGTAAAGGGTGCAAGGGTAAAGGGTGAAGGGCGCAAGGGTGAAGGGTGTAAGGGTGAAGGGTGTAAGGGTGAAGGGTGTAGGGGTGAAGGGTGTAGGGGTGAAGGGTGTAGGGGTGAAGGGTGTAGGGGTGAAGGGTGTAGGGGTGAAGGGTGTAGGGTTGAAGGGTGTAGGGGTGAAGGGTGTAGGTGTGAAGGGTGTAGGTGTGAAGGGTGTAGGGGTGAAGGGTGTAGGGGTGAAGGGTGTAGGGGTGAAGGGTGTAGGGGTGAAGGGTGTAGGGGTGAAGGGTGCAAGGGCGAAGGGTGCAAGGGCGAAGGGTGCAAGGGCGAAGGGCGCAAGGGCGAAGGGCGCAAGGGTAAAGGGTGCAAGGGTAAAGGGTGCAAGGGTAAAGGGTGCAAGGCTAAAGGTTGCAGGGGTAAAGGGTGCAGGGGTAAAGGGTGCAAGGGTAAAGGGTGCAAGGGTAAAGGGTGCAAGGGCGAAGGGTGCAAGGGCGAAGGGTGCAAGGGCGAAGGGTGCAAGGGTAAAGGGTGCAAGGGTAAAGGTTGCAGGGATAAAGGTTGCAGGGGTAAAGGGTGCAAGGGTAAAGGGTGCAAGGGTAAAGGGTGTAAGGGTAAAGGGTGTAAGGGTAAAGGGTGTAAGGGTAAAGGGGCAAAGGTAAAGGGCGCAAGGGTGAAGGGAGCAAGGGTGAAGGGCGCAAGGGTGAAGGGCGCAAGGGTGAAGGGCGCAAGGGTGAAGGGCGCAAGGGTGAAGGGCGCAAGGGTGCAAGGGCAAAGTGTGCAAGGGCAAAGGGTGCAAGGGCAAAGGGTGCAAGGGCAAAGGGTGCAAGGGCAAAGGGTGCAAGGGCAAAGGGTGCAAGGGCAAAGGGTGCAAGGGTAAAGGGTGCAAGGGTAAAGGGTGAAGGGCGCAAGGGTGAAGGGCGCAAGGGTGCAAGGGCAAAGTGTGCAAGGGCAAAGGGTGCTAGGGCAAAGGGTGCAAGGGCAAAGGGTGCAAGGGCGAAGGGTGCAAGGGCGAAGGGTGCAAGGGCGAAGGGTGCAAGGGCGAAGGGTGCAAGGGCGAAGGGTGTAAGGGCGAAGGGTGCAAGGGCGAAGGGTGCAAGGGCGAAGGGTGCAAGGGCGAAGGGTGCAAGGGCGAAGGGTGCAAGGGCGAAGGGTGCAAGGGCGAAGGGTGCAAGGGCGAAGGGTGCAAGGGCGAAGGGTGCAAGGGTGAAGGGTGTAAGGGTGAAGGGTGTAAGGGTGAAGGGTGTAAGGGTGAAGGGTGTAAGGGTGAAGGGTGTAAGGGTGAAGGGTGAAGGGTGTAAGGGTGAAGGGTGTAAGGGTGAAGGGTGTAAGGGTGAAGGGTGTAAGGGTGAAGGGTGTAAGGGTGAAGGGTGGAAGGGTGAAGGGTGTAAGGGTGAAGGGTGTAAGGGTGAAGGGTGTAAGGGTGAAGGGTGTAAGGGTGAAGGGTTTAAGGGTGAAGGTTGTAAGGGTGAAGGGTGTAAGGGTGAAGGGTGTAAGGGTGAAGGGTGTAAGGGTGAAGGGCGCAAGGGTAAAGGGTGCAAGGGTAAAGGGTGCAAGGCTAAAGGTTGCAGGGGTAAAGGGTGCAGGGGTAAAGGGTGCAGGGGTAAAGGGTGCAAGGGTAAAGGGTGCAAGGGTAAAGGGTGCAAGGGTAAAGGGTGCAAGGGCGAAGGGTGCAAGGGCGAAGGGTGCAAGGGCGAAGGGTGCAAGGGTAAAGGGTGCAAGGGTAAAGGTTGCAGGGATAAAGGTTGCAGGGGTAAAGGGTGCAAGGGTAAAGGGTGCAAGGGTAAAGGGTGTAAGGGTAAAGGGTGTAAGGGTAAAGGGTGTAAGGGTAAAGGGGCAAGGGTAAAGGGCGCAAGGGTGAAGGGAGCAAGGGTGAAGGGTGTAAGGGCGAAGGGTGTAAGGGCGAAGGGTGTAAGGGCGAAGGGTGAAAGGGCGAAGGGTGCAAGGGCGAAGGGTGCAAGGGCGAAGGGTGCAAGGGTAAAGGGTGCAAGGGTAAAGGTTGCAGGGATAAAGGTTGCAGGGGTAAAGGGCGCAAGGGTGAAGGGCGCAAGGGTGAAGGGCGCAAGGGTGAAGGGCGCAAGGGTACAAGGGCAAAGTGTGCAAGGGCAAAGGGTGCAAGGGCAAAGGGTGCAAGGGCAAAGGGTGCAAGGGCAAAGGGTGCAAGGGCAAAGGGTGCAAGGGTAAAGGGTGCAAGGGTAAAGGGTGAAGGGCGCAAGGGTGCAAGGGCAAAGTGTGCAAGGGCAAAGGGTGCTAGGGCAAAGGGTGCAAGGGCAAAGGGTGCAAGGGCGAAGGGTGCAAGGGCGAAGGGTGCAAGGGCGAAGGGTGCAAGGGCGAAGGGTGTAAGGGCGAAGGGTGTAAGGGCGAAGGGTGTAAGGGCGAAGGGTGAAAGGGCGAAGGGTGCAAGGGCGAAGGGTGCAAGGGCGAAGGGTGCAAGGGTAAAGGGTGCAAGGGTAAAGGTTGCAGGGATAAAGGTTGCAGGGGTAAAGGGTGCAAGGGTAAAGGGTGCAAGGGTAAAGGGTGTAAGGGTAAAGGGTGTAAGGGTAAAGGGGCAAGGGTAAAGGGCGCAAGGGTGAAGGGAGCAAGGGTGAAGTGCGCAAGGGTGAAGGGCGCAAGGGTGAAGGGCGCAAGGGTGAAGGGCGCAAGGGTGAAGGGCGCAAGGGTGCAAGGGCAAAGTGTGCAAGGGCAAAGGGTGCAAGGGCAAAGGGTGCAAGGGCAAAGGGTGCAAGGGCAAAGGGTGCAAGGGCAAAGGGTGCAAGGGTAAAGGGTGCAAGGGTAAAGGGTGCAAGGGCAAAGGGTGCAAGGGTAAAGGTTGCAAGGGTAAAGGTTGCAGGGGTAAAGGTTGCAGGCGTAAAGGGTGCAGAGGTGAAGGGTGCAAGGGTAAAGGGTGCAAGGGTAAAGGGTGCAAGGGTAAAGGGTGCAAGGGCGAAGGGTGCAAGGGCGAAGGGTGCAAGGGCGAAGGGTGCAAGGGCGAAGGGTGCAAGGGCGAAGGGCGCAAGGGCGAAGGGCGCAAGGGTAAAGGGTGCAAGGGTAAAGGGTGCAAGGGTAAAGGGTGCAAGGCTAAAGGTTGCAGGGGTAAAGGGTGCAGGGGTAAAGGGTGCAGGGGTAAAGGGTGCAAGGGTAAAGGGTGCAAGGGTAAAGGGTGCAAGGGTAAAGGGTGCAAGGGCGAAGGGTGCAAGGGCGAAGGGTGCAAGGGCGAAGGGTGCAAGGGCGAAGGGTGCAAGGGTAAAGGGTGCAAGGGTAAAGGTTGCAGGGATAAAGGTTGCAGGGGTAAAGGGTGCAAGGGTAAAGGGTGCAAGGGTAAAGGGTGTAAGGGTAAAGGGTGTAAGGGTAAAGGGTGTAAGGGTAAAGGGGCAAGGGTAAAGGGCGCAAGGGTGAAGGGAGCAAGGGTGAAGGGCGCAAGGGTGAAGGGCGCAAGGGTGAAGGGCGCAAGGGTGAAGGGCGCAAGGGTGAAGGGCGCAAGGGTGAAGGGCGCAAGGGTGCAAGGGCAAAGTGTGCAAGGGCAACGTGTGCAAGGGCAAAGGGTGCAAGGGCAAAGGGTGCAAGGGCAAAGGGTGCAAGGGCAAAGGGTGCAAGGGCAAAGGGTGCAAGGGTAAAGGGTGCAAGGGTAAAGGGTGAAGGGCGCAAGGGTGAAGGGCGCAAGGGTGCAAGGGCAAAGTGTGCAAGGGCAAAGGGTGCAAGGGCAAAGGGTGCAAGGGCGAAGGGTGCAAGGGCGAAGGGTGCAAGGGCGAAGGGTGCAAGGGCGAAGGGTGTAAGGGCGAAGGGTGTAAGGGCGAAGGGTGTAAGGGCGAAGGGTGCAAGGGCGAAGGGTGCAAGGGCGAAGGGTGCAAGGGCGAAGGGTGCAAGGGCGAAGGGTGCAAGGGCGAAGGGTGCAAGGGCGAAGGGTGCAAGGGCGAAGGGTGCAAGGGCGAAGGGTGCAAGGGCGAAGGGTGTAAGGGTGAAGGGTGTAAGGGTGAAGGGTGTAAGGGTGAAGGGTGTAAGGGTGAAGGGCGTAAGGGTGAAGGGTGTAAGGGTGAAGGGTGTAAGGGTGAAGGGTGTAAGGGTGAAGGGTGTAAGGGTGAAGGGTGGAAGGGTGAAGGGTGTAAGGGTGAAGGGTGTAAGGGTGAAGGGTGTAAGGGTGAAGGGTGTAAGGGTGAAGGGTTTAAGGGTGAAGGTTGTAAGGGTGAAGGGTGTAAGGGTGAAGGGTGTAAGGGTGAAGGGTGTAAGGGTGAAGGGTGTAAGGGTGAAGGGTGTAAGGGTGAAGGGTGTAAGGGTGAAGGGTGTAAGGGTGAAGGGTGTAAGGGTGAAGGGTGTAAGGGTGAAGGGTGTAAGGGTGAAGGGTGTAAGGGTGAAGGGTGTAAGGGTGAAGGGTGTAAGGGTGAAGGGTGTAAGGGTGATGGGTGTAAGGGTGAAGGGTGTAAGGGTGAAGGGTGTAGGGGCGAAGGGTGTAGGGGCGAAGGGTGTAGGGGCGAAGGGTGCAAGGGCGAAGGGTGCAAGGGCGAAGGGTGTAAGGGCGAAGGGTGTAAGGGCGAAGGGTGTAAGGGCGAAGGGTGTAAGGGCGAAGGGTGCAAGGGCGAAGGGTGCAAGGGCGAAGGGTGCAAGGGCGAAGGGTGCAAGGGCGAAGGGTGCAAGCGCGAAGGGTGCAAGCGCGAAGGGTGCAAGGGCGAAGGGTGCAAGGGCGAAGGGTGCAAGGGCGAAGGGTGTAAGGGTGAAGGGTGCAAGGGCGAAGGGTGCAAGGGTAAAGGGTGCAAGGTAAGGGGTGCAAGGTAAGGGGTGCAAGGGTAAAGGTTGCAGGGGTAAAGGGTGCAGGGGTAAAGGGTGCAGGGGTAAAGGGTGCAGGGGTAAAGGGTGCAAGGGTAAAGGGTGCAAGGGTAAAGGGTGCAAGGGTAAAGGGTGCAAGGGCGAAGGGTGCAAGGGCGAAGGGTGCAAGGGCGAAGGGTGCAAGGGCGAAGGGTGCAAGGGCGAAGGGTGCAAGGGCGAAGGGTGCAAGGGCGAAGGGTGAAGGGTGTAAGGGTGAAGGGTGTAGGGGTGAAGGGTGTAGGGGTGAAGGGTGTAAGGGTGAAGGGTGTATGGGTGAAGGGTGTAAGGGTGAAGGGTGTAAGGGTGAAGGGTGTATGGGTGAAGGGTGTAAGGGTGAAGGGTGTAAGGGTGAAGGGTGTAAGTGTGAAGGGTGTAAGTGTGAAGGGTGTAAGTGTGAAGGGTGTAAGGGTGAAGGGTGTAAGGGTGAAGGGTGTAAGGGTGAAGGGTGTAAGGGTGAAGGGTGTAAGGGTGAAGGGTGTAAGGGTGAAGGGTGGAAGGGTGAAGGGTGTAAGGGTGAAGGGTGTAAGGGCGAAGGGTGTAAGGGCGAAGGGTGTGAGGGGGAAGGGTGCAAGGGCGAAGGGTGCAAGGGCGAAGGGTGCAAGGGCGAAGGGTGCAAGGGCGAAGGGTGCAAGGGCGAAGGGTGCAAGGGCGAAGGGTGCAAGGGCGAAGGGTGCAAGGGCGAAGGGTGCAAGGGCGAAGGGTGCAAGGGCGAAGGGTGCAAGGGCGAAGGGTGCAAGGGCGAAGGGTGCAAGGGCGAAGGGTGCAAGGGCGAAGGGTGCAAGGGCGAAGGGTGCAAGGGCGAAGGGTGCAAGGGCGAAGGGTGCAAGGGCGAATGGTGCAAGGGCGAATGGTGCAAGGGCGAAGGGTGCAAGGGCGAAGGGTGCAAGGGCGAAGGGTGCAAGGGCGAAGGCTGCAAGGGCGAAGGGTGCAAGGGCGAAGGGTGCAAGGGCGAAGGGTGCAAGGGCGAAGGGTGCAAGGGCGAAGGGTGCAAGGGCGAAGGGTGCAAGGGCGAAGGGTGCAAGCGCGAAGGGTGCAAGCGCGAAGGGTGCAAGGGCGAAGGGTGCAAGGGCGAAGGGTGCAAGGGCGAAGGGTGTAAGGGTGAAGGGTGCAAGGGCGAAGGGTGCAAGGGTAAAGGGTGCAAGGTAAGGGGTGCAAGGTAAGGGGTGCAAGGGTAAAGGTTGCAGGGGTAAAGGGTGCAGGGGTAAAGGGTGCAGGGGTAAAGGGTGCAGGGGTAAAGGGTGCAAGGGTAAAGGGTGCAAGGGTAAAGGGTGCAAGGGTAAAGGGTGCAAGGGCGAAGGGTGCAAGGGCGAAGGGTGCAAGGGCGAAGGGTGCAAGGGCGAAGGGTGCAAGGGCGAAGGGTGCAAGGGCGAAGGGTGCAAGGGCGAAGGGTGAAGGGTGTAAGGGTGAAGGGTGTAGGGGTGAAGGGTGTAGGGGTGAAGGGTGTAAGGGTGAAGGGTGTATGGGTGAAGGGTGTAAGGGTGAAGGGTGTAAGGGTGAAGGGTGTAAGTGTGAAGGGTGTAAGTGTGAAGGGTGTAAGGGTGAAGGGTGTAAGGGTGAAGGGTGTAAGGGTGAAGGGTGTAAGGGTGAAGGGTGTAAGGGTGAAGGGTGTAAGGGTGAAGGGTGTAAGGGTGAAGGGTGTAAGGGTGAAGGGCGCAAGGGTGAAGGGCGCAAGGGTGAAGGGCGCAAGGGTGCAAGGGCAAAGTGTGCAAGGGCAAAGGGTGCAAGGGCAAAGGGTGCAAGGGTAAAGGTTGCAAGGGTAAAGGTTGCAGGGGTAAAGGTTGCAGGCGTAAAGGGTGCAGAGGTGAAGGGTGCAAGGGTAAAGGGTGCAAGGGTAAAGGGTGCAAGGGTAAAGGGTGCAAGGGCGAAGGGTGTAAGGGTGAAGGGTGTAAGGGTGAAGGGTGTAAGGGTGAAGGGTGTAAGGGCGAAGGGTGCAAGGGCGAAGGGTGTAAGGGCGAAGGGTGTAAGGGCGAAGGGTGCAAGGGCGAAGGGTGCAAGGGCGAAGGGTGCAAGGGCGAAGGGTGCAAGGGCGAAGGGTGCAAGGGCGAAGGCTGAAGGGTGTAAGGGTGAAGGGTGTAGGGGTGAAGGGTGTAGGGGTGAAGGGTGTAAGGGTGAAGGGTGTATGGGTGAAGGGTGTAAGGGTGAAGGGTGTAAGGGTGAAGGGTGTAAGTGTGAAGGGTGTAAGTGTGAAGGGTGTAAGGGTGAAGGGTGTAAGGGTGAAGGGTGTAAGGGTGAAGGGTGTAAGGGTGAAGGGTGTAAGGGTGAAGGGTGTAAGGGTGAAGGGTGTAAGGGTGAAGGGTGTAAGGGTGAAGGGCGCAAGGGTGAAGGGCGCAAGGGTGAAGGGCGCAAGGGTGCAAGGGCAAAGTGTGCAAGGGCAAAGGGTGCAAGGGCAAAGGGTGCAAGGGTAAAGGTTGCAAGGGTAAAGGTTGCAGGGGTAAAGGTTGCAGGCGTAAAGGGTGCAGAGGTGAAGGGTGCAAGGGTAAAGGGTGCAAGGGTAAAGGGTGCAAGGGTAAAGGGTGCAAGGGTAAAGGGTGCAAGGGCGAAGGGTGTAAGGGTGAAGGGTGTAAGGGTGAAGGGTGTAAGGGCGAAGGGTGCAAGGGCGAAGGGTGCAAGGGCGAAGGGTGTAAGGGCGAAGGGTGCAAGGGCGAAGGGTGCAAGGGCGAAGGGTGCAAGGGCGAAGGGTGCAAGGGCGAAGGGTGCAAGGGCGAAGGGTGCAAGGGCGAAGGGTGCAAGGGCGAAGGGTGCAAGGGCGAAGGGTGCAAGGGCGAAGGGTGCAAGGGCGAAGGGTGCAAGGGCGAAGGGTGTAAGGGGGAAGGTTGTAAGGGCGAAGGGTGTAAGGGCGA
Organism: Andrena hattorfiana; assembly: GCA_944738655.2. NCBI lineage: Eukaryota > Metazoa > Arthropoda > Insecta > Hymenoptera > Andrenidae > Andrena > Andrena hattorfiana. The sequence goes on along the minus strand of OX122890.1, from coordinate 39,998,659 downwards.
ATGGTGTAAGGGCGAATGGTGTAAGGGCGAATGGTGTAAGGGCGAAGGGTGTAAGGGCGAAGGGTGTAAGGGCGAAGGGTGTAAGGGCGAAGGGTGTAAGGGTGAAGGGTGTAAGGGTGAAGGGTGTAAGGGTGAAGGGTGTAAGGGTGAAGGGTGTAAGGGTGAAGGGTGTAAGGGTGAAGGTTGTAAGGGTGAAGGTTGTAAGGGTGAAGGGTGTAAGGGTGAAGGGTGTAAGGGTGAAGGGTGTAAGGGTGAAGGGTGTAAGGGTGAAGGGTGCAAGGGTGAAGGGTGCAAGGGTGAAGGGTGCAAGGGTGAAGGTTGCAAGGGTGAAGGTTGTAAGGGTGAAGGGTGTAAGGGTGAAGGGTGTAAGGGTGAAGGGTGTAAGGGTGAAGGGTGTAAGGGTGAAGGGTGTAAGGGTGAAGGGTGTAAGGGTGAAGGGTGTAAGGGTGAAGGGTGTAAGGGTGAAGGGTGTAAGGGTGAAGGGTGTAAGGGTGAAGGGTGTAAGGGTGAAGGGTGTAAGGGTGAAGGGTGTAAGGGTGAAGGGTGTAAGGGTGAAGGGTGTAAGGGTGAAGGGTGTAAGGGTGAAGGGTGTAAGGGTGAAGGGTGTAAGGGTGAAGGGTGTAAGGGTGAAGGGTGTAAGGGTGAAGGGTGTAAGGGTGAAGGGTGTAAGGGTGAAGGGTGTAAGGGTGAAGGGTGTAAGGGTGAAGGGTGTAAGGGTGAAGGGTGTAAGGGTGAAGGGTGTAAGGGTGAAGGGTGTAAGGGTGAAGGGTGTAAGGGTGAAGGGTGTAAGGGTGTAAGGGTGAAGGGTGTAAGGGTGAAGGGTGTAAGGGTGAAGGGTGTAAGGGTGAAGGGTGTAAGGGTGAAGGGTGTAAGGGTGAAGGGTGTAAGGGTGAAGGGTGTAAGGGTGAAGGGTGTAAGGGTGAAGGGTGTAAGGGTGAAGGGTGTAAGGGTGTAAGGGTGAAGGGTGTAAGGGTGAAGGGTGTAAGGGTGAAGGGTGTAAGGGTGAAGGGTGTAAGGGTGAAGGGTGTAAGGGTGAAGGGTGTAAGGGTGAAGGGTGTAAGGGTGAAGGGTGTAAGGGTGAAGGGTGTAAGGGTGAAGGGTGTAAGGGTGAAGGGTGTAAGGGTGAAGGGTGTAAGGGTGAAGGGTGTAAGGGTGAAGGGTGTAAGGGTGAAGGGTGTAAGGGTGAAGGGTGTAAGGGTGAAGGGTGTAAGGGTGAAGGGTGTAAGGGTGAAGGGTGTAAGGGTGAAGGGTGTATGGGTGAAGGGTGTAAGGGTGAAGGGTGTAAGGGTGAAGGGTGTAAGTGTGAAGGGTGTAAGTGTGAAGGGTGTAAGGGTGAAGGGTGTAAGGGTGAAGGGTGTAAGGGTGAAGGGTGTAAGGGTGAAGGGTGTAAGGGTGAAGGGTGTAAGGGTGAAGGGTGTAAGGGTGAAGGGTGTAAGGGTGAAGGGCGCAAGGGTGAAGGGCGCAAGGGTGAAGGGCGCAAGGGTGCAAGGGCAAAGTGTGCAAGGGCAAAGGGTGCAAGGGCAAAGGGTGCAAGGGTAAAGGTTGCAAGGGTAAAGGTTGCAGGCGTAAAGGGTGCAGAGGTGAAGGGTGCAAGGGTAAAGGGTGCAAGGGTAAAGGGTGCAAGGGTAAAGGGTGCAAGGGCGAAGGGTGTAAGGGTGAAGGGTGTAAGGGTGAAGGGTGTAAGGGTGAAGGGTGTAAGGGCGAAGGGTGCAAGGGCGAAGGGTGTAAGGGCGAAGGGTGTAAGGGCGAAGGGTGCAAGGGCGAAGGGTGCAAGGGCGAAGGCTGCAAGGGCGAAGGGTGCAAGGGCGAAGGGTGCAAGGGCGAAGGGTGCAAGGGCGAAGGGTGCAAGGGCGAAGGGTGCAAGGGCGAAGGGTGCAAGGGTGAAGGGTGTAAGGGTGAAGGTTGTAAGGGCGAAGGGTGTAAGGGCGAAGGGTGTAAGGGCGAATGGTGTAAGGGCGAATGGTGTAAGGGCGAATGGTGTAAGGGCGAAGGGTGTAAGGGCGAAGGGTGTAAGGGCGAAGGGTGTAAGGGCGAAGGGTGTAAGGGTGAAGGGTGTAAGGGCGAATGGTGTAAGGGCGAATGGTGTAAGGGCGAATGGTGTAAGGGCGAAGGGTGTAAGGGCGAAGGGTGTAAGGGCGAAGGGTGTAAGGGCGAAGGGTGTAAGGGTGAAGGGTGTAAGGGTGAAGGGTGTAAGGGTGAAGGGTGTAAGGGTGAAGGTTGTAAGGGTGAAGGTTGTAAGGGTGAAGGGTGTAAGGGTGAAGGGTGTAAGGGTGAAAGGTGTAAGGGTGAAGGGTGTAAGGGTGAAGGGTGTAAGGGTGAAGGGTGTAAGGGTGAAGGGTGTAAGGGTGAAGGGTGTAAGGGTGAAGGGTGTAAGGGTGAAGGGTGCAAGGGCGAAGGGTGCAAGGGCGAAGGGTGCAAGGGCGAAGGGTGCAAGGGCGAAGGGTGCAAGGGCAAAGGGTGCAAGGGCAAAGGGTGCAAGGGTAAAGGGTGCAAGGGTAAAGGGTGAAGGGCGCAAGGGTGAAGGGTGTAAGGGTGAAGGGTGTAAGGGTGAAGGGTGTAGGGGTGAAGGGTGTAGGGGTGAAGGGTGTAGGGGTGAAGGGTGTAGGGGTGAAGGGTGTAGGGGTGAAGGGTGTAGGGTTGAAGGGTGTAGGGGTGAAGGGTGTAGGTGTGAAGGGTGTAGGTGTGAAGGGTGTAGGGGTGAAGGGTGTAGGGGTGAAGGGTGTAGGGGTGAAGGGTGTAGGGGTGAAGGGTGTAGGGGTGAAGGGTGCAAGGGCGAAGGGTGCAAGGGCGAAGGGTGCAAGGGCGAAGGGCGCAAGGGCGAAGGGCGCAAGGGTAAAGGGTGCAAGGGTAAAGGGTGCAAGGGTAAAGGGTGCAAGGCTAAAGGTTGCAGGGGTAAAGGGTGCAGGGGTAAAGGGTGCAAGGGTAAAGGGTGCAAGGGTAAAGGGTGCAAGGGCGAAGGGTGCAAGGGCGAAGGGTGCAAGGGCGAAGGGTGCAAGGGTAAAGGGTGCAAGGGTAAAGGTTGCAGGGATAAAGGTTGCAGGGGTAAAGGGTGCAAGGGTAAAGGGTGCAAGGGTAAAGGGTGTAAGGGTAAAGGGTGTAAGGGTAAAGGGTGTAAGGGTAAAGGGGCAAAGGTAAAGGGCGCAAGGGTGAAGGGAGCAAGGGTGAAGGGCGCAAGGGTGAAGGGCGCAAGGGTGAAGGGCGCAAGGGTGAAGGGCGCAAGGGTGAAGGGCGCAAGGGTGCAAGGGCAAAGTGTGCAAGGGCAAAGGGTGCAAGGGCAAAGGGTGCAAGGGCAAAGGGTGCAAGGGCAAAGGGTGCAAGGGCAAAGGGTGCAAGGGCAAAGGGTGCAAGGGTAAAGGGTGCAAGGGTAAAGGGTGAAGGGCGCAAGGGTGAAGGGCGCAAGGGTGCAAGGGCAAAGTGTGCAAGGGCAAAGGGTGCTAGGGCAAAGGGTGCAAGGGCAAAGGGTGCAAGGGCGAAGGGTGCAAGGGCGAAGGGTGCAAGGGCGAAGGGTGCAAGGGCGAAGGGTGCAAGGGCGAAGGGTGTAAGGGCGAAGGGTGCAAGGGCGAAGGGTGCAAGGGCGAAGGGTGCAAGGGCGAAGGGTGCAAGGGCGAAGGGTGCAAGGGCGAAGGGTGCAAGGGCGAAGGGTGCAAGGGCGAAGGGTGCAAGGGCGAAGGGTGCAAGGGTGAAGGGTGTAAGGGTGAAGGGTGTAAGGGTGAAGGGTGTAAGGGTGAAGGGTGTAAGGGTGAAGGGTGTAAGGGTGAAGGGTGAAGGGTGTAAGGGTGAAGGGTGTAAGGGTGAAGGGTGTAAGGGTGAAGGGTGTAAGGGTGAAGGGTGTAAGGGTGAAGGGTGGAAGGGTGAAGGGTGTAAGGGTGAAGGGTGTAAGGGTGAAGGGTGTAAGGGTGAAGGGTGTAAGGGTGAAGGGTTTAAGGGTGAAGGTTGTAAGGGTGAAGGGTGTAAGGGTGAAGGGTGTAAGGGTGAAGGGTGTAAGGGTGAAGGGCGCAAGGGTAAAGGGTGCAAGGGTAAAGGGTGCAAGGCTAAAGGTTGCAGGGGTAAAGGGTGCAGGGGTAAAGGGTGCAGGGGTAAAGGGTGCAAGGGTAAAGGGTGCAAGGGTAAAGGGTGCAAGGGTAAAGGGTGCAAGGGCGAAGGGTGCAAGGGCGAAGGGTGCAAGGGCGAAGGGTGCAAGGGTAAAGGGTGCAAGGGTAAAGGTTGCAGGGATAAAGGTTGCAGGGGTAAAGGGTGCAAGGGTAAAGGGTGCAAGGGTAAAGGGTGTAAGGGTAAAGGGTGTAAGGGTAAAGGGTGTAAGGGTAAAGGGGCAAGGGTAAAGGGCGCAAGGGTGAAGGGAGCAAGGGTGAAGGGTGTAAGGGCGAAGGGTGTAAGGGCGAAGGGTGTAAGGGCGAAGGGTGAAAGGGCGAAGGGTGCAAGGGCGAAGGGTGCAAGGGCGAAGGGTGCAAGGGTAAAGGGTGCAAGGGTAAAGGTTGCAGGGATAAAGGTTGCAGGGGTAAAGGGCGCAAGGGTGAAGGGCGCAAGGGTGAAGGGCGCAAGGGTGAAGGGCGCAAGGGTACAAGGGCAAAGTGTGCAAGGGCAAAGGGTGCAAGGGCAAAGGGTGCAAGGGCAAAGGGTGCAAGGGCAAAGGGTGCAAGGGCAAAGGGTGCAAGGGTAAAGGGTGCAAGGGTAAAGGGTGAAGGGCGCAAGGGTGCAAGGGCAAAGTGTGCAAGGGCAAAGGGTGCTAGGGCAAAGGGTGCAAGGGCAAAGGGTGCAAGGGCGAAGGGTGCAAGGGCGAAGGGTGCAAGGGCGAAGGGTGCAAGGGCGAAGGGTGTAAGGGCGAAGGGTGTAAGGGCGAAGGGTGTAAGGGCGAAGGGTGAAAGGGCGAAGGGTGCAAGGGCGAAGGGTGCAAGGGCGAAGGGTGCAAGGGTAAAGGGTGCAAGGGTAAAGGTTGCAGGGATAAAGGTTGCAGGGGTAAAGGGTGCAAGGGTAAAGGGTGCAAGGGTAAAGGGTGTAAGGGTAAAGGGTGTAAGGGTAAAGGGGCAAGGGTAAAGGGCGCAAGGGTGAAGGGAGCAAGGGTGAAGTGCGCAAGGGTGAAGGGCGCAAGGGTGAAGGGCGCAAGGGTGAAGGGCGCAAGGGTGAAGGGCGCAAGGGTGCAAGGGCAAAGTGTGCAAGGGCAAAGGGTGCAAGGGCAAAGGGTGCAAGGGCAAAGGGTGCAAGGGCAAAGGGTGCAAGGGCAAAGGGTGCAAGGGTAAAGGGTGCAAGGGTAAAGGGTGCAAGGGCAAAGGGTGCAAGGGTAAAGGTTGCAAGGGTAAAGGTTGCAGGGGTAAAGGTTGCAGGCGTAAAGGGTGCAGAGGTGAAGGGTGCAAGGGTAAAGGGTGCAAGGGTAAAGGGTGCAAGGGTAAAGGGTGCAAGGGCGAAGGGTGCAAGGGCGAAGGGTGCAAGGGCGAAGGGTGCAAGGGCGAAGGGTGCAAGGGCGAAGGGCGCAAGGGCGAAGGGCGCAAGGGTAAAGGGTGCAAGGGTAAAGGGTGCAAGGGTAAAGGGTGCAAGGCTAAAGGTTGCAGGGGTAAAGGGTGCAGGGGTAAAGGGTGCAGGGGTAAAGGGTGCAAGGGTAAAGGGTGCAAGGGTAAAGGGTGCAAGGGTAAAGGGTGCAAGGGCGAAGGGTGCAAGGGCGAAGGGTGCAAGGGCGAAGGGTGCAAGGGCGAAGGGTGCAAGGGTAAAGGGTGCAAGGGTAAAGGTTGCAGGGATAAAGGTTGCAGGGGTAAAGGGTGCAAGGGTAAAGGGTGCAAGGGTAAAGGGTGTAAGGGTAAAGGGTGTAAGGGTAAAGGGTGTAAGGGTAAAGGGGCAAGGGTAAAGGGCGCAAGGGTGAAGGGAGCAAGGGTGAAGGGCGCAAGGGTGAAGGGCGCAAGGGTGAAGGGCGCAAGGGTGAAGGGCGCAAGGGTGAAGGGCGCAAGGGTGAAGGGCGCAAGGGTGCAAGGGCAAAGTGTGCAAGGGCAACGTGTGCAAGGGCAAAGGGTGCAAGGGCAAAGGGTGCAAGGGCAAAGGGTGCAAGGGCAAAGGGTGCAAGGGTAAAGGGTGCAAGGGTAAAGGGTGAAGGGCGCAAGGGTGAAGGGCGCAAGGGTGCAAGGGCAAAGTGTGCAAGGGCAAAGGGTGCAAGGGCAAAGGGTGCAAGGGCGAAGGGTGCAAGGGCGAAGGGTGCAAGGGCGAAGGGTGCAAGGGCGAAGGGTGTAAGGGCGAAGGGTGTAAGGGCGAAGGGTGTAAGGGCGAAGGGTGCAAGGGCGAAGGGTGCAAGGGCGAAGGGTGCAAGGGCGAAGGGTGCAAGGGCGAAGGGTGCAAGGGCGAAGGGTGCAAGGGCGAAGGGTGCAAGGGCGAAGGGTGCAAGGGCGAAGGGTGCAAGGGCGAAGGGTGTAAGGGTGAAGGGTGTAAGGGTGAAGGGTGTAAGGGTGAAGGGTGTAAGGGTGAAGGGCGTAAGGGTGAAGGGTGTAAGGGTGAAGGGTGTAAGGGTGAAGGGTGTAAGGGTGAAGGGTGTAAGGGTGAAGGGTGGAAGGGTGAAGGGTGTAAGGGTGAAGGGTGTAAGGGTGAAGGGTGTAAGGGTGAAGGGTGTAAGGGTGAAGGGTTTAAGGGTGAAGGTTGTAAGGGTGAAGGGTGTAAGGGTGAAGGGTGTAAGGGTGAAGGGTGTAAGGGTGAAGGGTGTAAGGGTGAAGGGTGTAAGGGTGAAGGGTGTAAGGGTGAAGGGTGTAAGGGTGAAGGGTGTAAGGGTGAAGGGTGTAAGGGTGAAGGGTGTAAGGGTGAAGGGTGTAAGGGTGAAGGGTGTAAGGGTGAAGGGTGTAAGGGTGAAGGGTGTAAGGGTGATGGGTGTAAGGGTGAAGGGTGTAAGGGTGAAGGGTGTAGGGGCGAAGGGTGTAGGGGCGAAGGGTGTAGGGGCGAAGGGTGCAAGGGCGAAGGGTGCAAGGGCGAAGGGTGTAAGGGCGAAGGGTGTAAGGGCGAAGGGTGTAAGGGCGAAGGGTGTAAGGGTGAAGGGTGTAAGGGTGAAGGGTGTAAGGGTGAAGGGTGTAAGGGTGAAGGGTGTAAGGGTGAAGGGTGTAAGGGTGAAGGGTGTAAGGGTGAAGGGTGTAAGGGTGAAGGGTGTAAGGGTGAAGGGTGTAAGGGTGAAGGGTGTAAGGGTGAAGGGTGTAAGGGTGAAGGGTGTATGGGTGAAGGGTGTAAGGGTGAAGGGTGTAAGGGTGAAGGGTGTAAGTGTGAAGGGTGTAAGGGTGAAGGGTGTAAGGGTGAAGGGTGTAAGGGTGAAGGGTGTAAGGGTGAAGGGTGTAAGGGTGAAGGGTGTAAGGGTGAAGGGTGTAAGGGTGAAGGGTGTAAGGGTGAAGGGTGTAAGGGTGAAGGGTGTAAGGGTGAAGGGTGTAAGGGTGAAGGGTGTAAGGGTGAAGGGTGTAAGGGTGAAGGGTGTAAGGGTGAAGGGTGTAAGGGTGAAGGGTGTATGGGTGAAGGGTGTAAGGGTGAAGGGTGTAAGGGTGAAGGGTGTAAGTGTGAAGGGTGTAAGGGTGAAGGGCGTAAGGGTGAAGGGTGTAAGGGTGAAGGGTGTAAGGGTGTAAGGGTGAAGGGTGTAAGGGTGAAGGGTGTAAGGGTGAAGGGTGTAAGGGTGAAGGGTGTAAGGGTGAAGGGTGTAAGGGTGAAGGGTGTAAGGGTGAAGGGTGTAAGGGTGAAGGGTGTAAGGGTGAAGGGTGTAAGGGTGAAGGGTGTAAGGGTGAAGGGCGCAAGGGTGAAGGGCGCAAGGGTGAAGGGCGCAAGGGTGCAAGGGCAAAGTGTGCAAGGGCAAAGGGTGCAAGGGTAAAGGTTGCAAGGGTAAAGGTTGCAGGGGTAAAGGTTGCAGGGGTAAAGGTTGCAGGCGTAAAGGGTGCAAGGGTAAAGGGTGCAAGGGTAAAGGGTGCAAGGGTGAAGGGTGCAAGGGCGAAGGGTGCAAGGGCGAAGGGTGCAAGGGCGAAGGGTGCAAGGGCGAAGGGTGCAAGGGCGAAGGGTGCAAGGGCGAAGGGTGCAAGGGCGAAGGGTGCAAGGGCGAAGGGTGCAAGGGCGAAGGGTGCAAGGGCGAAGGGTGCAAGGGCGAAGGGTGCAAGGGCGAAGGGTGCAAGGGCGAAGGGTGCAAGGGCGAAGGGTGAAGGGTGTAAGGGTGAAGGGTGTAAGGGTGAAGGGTGTAAGGGTGAAGGGTGTAGGGGTGAAGGGTGTAGGGGTGAAGGGTGTAGGGGTGAAGGGTGTAGGGGTGAAGGGTGTAGGGGTGAAGGGTGTAGGGGTGAAGGGTGTAGGGGTGAAGGGTGTAGGGATGAAGGGTGTAGGGGTGAAGGGTGTAGGGGTGAAGGGTGCAAGGGCGAAGGGTGCAAGGGCGAAGGGTGCAAGGGCGAAGGGCGCAAGGGCGAAGGGTGCAAGGGTAAAGGGTGCAAGGGTAAAGGGTGCAAGGCTAAAGGTTGCAGGGGTAAAGGGTGCAGGGGTAAAGGGTGCAGGGGTAAAGGGTGCAGGGGTAAAGGGTGCAGGGGTAAAGGGTGCAAGGGTAAAGGGTGCAAGGGTAAACGGTGCAAGGGTAAAGGGTGCAAGGGCGAAGGGTGCAAGGGCGAAGGGTGCAAGGGCGAAGGGTGCAAGGGTAAAGGGTGCAAGGGTAAAGGTTGCAGGGATAAAGGTTGCAGGGGTAAAGGGTGCAAGGGTAAAGGGTGCAAGGGTAAAGGGTGCAAGGGTAAAGGGTGTAAGGGTAAAGGGTGTAAGGGTAAAGGGTGTAAGGGTAAAGGGGCAAGGGTAAAGGGCGCAAGGGTGAAGGGAGCAAGGGTGAAGGGCGCAAGGGTGAAGGGCGCAAGGGTGAAGGGCGCAAGGGTGAAGGGCGCAAGGGTGTAGGGCGCAAGGGTGAAGGGCGCAAGGGTGCAAGGGCAAAGTGTGCAAGGGCAAAGGGTGCAAGGGCAAAGGGTGCAAGGGCAAAGGGTGCAAGGGCAAAGGGTGCAAGGGTAAAGGGTGCAAGGGCGAAGGGTGCAAGGGCGAAGGGTGTAAGGGCGAAGGGTGGAAGGGCGAAGGGTGCAAGGGCGAAGGGTGCAAGGGCGAAGGGTCTAAGGGCGAAGGGTGCAAGGGCGAAGGGTGCAAGGGCGAAGGGTGCAAGGGCGAAGGGTGCAAGGGCGAAGGGTGCAAGGGCGAAGGGTGCAAGGGCGAAGGGTGCAAGGGCGAAGGGTGCAAGGGCGAAGGGTGCAAGGGCGAAGGGTGCAAGGGCGAAGGGTGTAAGGGCGAAGGGTGTAAGGGCGAAGGGTGTAAGGGCGAAGGGTGAAAGGGCGAAGGGTGCAAGGGCGAAGGGTGCAAGGGCGAAGGGTGCAAGGGTAAAGGGTGCAAGGGTAAAGGTTGCAGGGATAAAGGTTGCAGGGGTAAAGGGTGCAAGGGTAAAGGGTGCAAGGGTAAAGGGTGCAAGGGTAAAGGGTGTAAGGGTAAAGGGTGTAAGGGTAAAGGGGCAAGGGTAAAGGGCGCAAGGGTGAAGGGAGCAAGGGTGAAGGGCGCAAGGGTGAAGGGCGCAAGGGTGAAGGGCGCAAGGGTGAAGGGCGCAAGGGTGAAGGGCGCAAGGGTGCAAGGGCAAAGTGTGCAAGGGCAAAGGGTGCAAGGGCAAAGGGTGCAAGGGCAAAGGGTGCAAGGGCAAAGGGTGCAAGGGTAAAGGGTGCAAGGGTAAAGGGTGCAAGGGCAAAGGGTGCAAGGGTAAAGGTTGCAAGGGTAAAGGTTGCAGGGGTAAAGGTTGCAGGCGTAAAGGGTGCAGAGGTGAAGGGTGCAAGGGTAAAGGGTGCAAGGGTAAAGGGTGCAAGGGTAAAGGGTGCAAGGGCGAAGGGTGCAAGGGCGAAGGGTGCAAGGGCGAAGGGTGTAAGGGCGAAGGGTGTAAGGGCGAAGGGTGCAAGGGCGAAGGGTGCAAGGGCGAAGGGTGCAAGGGCGAAGGGTGCAAGGGCGAAGGGTGCAAGGGCGAAGGGTGCAAGGGCGAAGGGTGCAAGGGCGAAGGGTGCAAGGGCGAAGGGTGCAAGGGCGAAGGGTGTAAGGGCGAAGGGTGTAAAGGCGAAGGGTGTAAGGGTGAAGGGTGTAAGGGTGAAGGGTGTAAGGGTGAAGGGTGTAAGGGTGAAGGGTGTAAGGGTGAAGGGTGTAAGGGTGAAGGGTGTAAGGGTGAAGGGTGGAAGGGTGAAGGGTGGAAGGGTGAAGGGTGTAAGGGTGAAGGGTGTAAGGGTGAAGGGTGTAAGGGTGAAGGGTGTAAGGGTGAAGGGTTTAAGGGTGAAGGGTGTAAGGGTGAAGGGTGTAAGGGTGAAGGGTGTAAGGGTGAAGGGTGTAAGGGTGAAGGGTGTAAGGGTGAAGGGTGTATGGGTGAAGGGTGTAAGGGTGAAGGGTGTAAGGGTGAATGGTGTAAGTGTGAAGGGTGTAAGGGTGAAGGGTGTAAGGGTGAAGGGTGTAAGGCTGAAGGGTGTAAGGGTGAAGGGTGTAAGGGTGAAGGGTGTAAGGGTGAAGGGTGTAAGGGTGAAGGGTGTAAGGGTGAAGGGTGTAAGGGTGAAGGGTGTAAGGGTGAAGGGTGTAAGGGTGAAGGGTGTAAGGGTGAAGGGTGTAAGGGTGAAGGGTGTAAGGGTGAAGGGTGTAAGGGTGAAGGGTGTAAGGGTGAAGGGTGTAAGGGTGAAGGGTGTAAGGGTGAAGGGTGTAAGGGTGAAGGGTGTAAGGGTGAAGGGTGTAAGGGTGAAGGGTGTAAGGGTGAAGGGTGTAAGGGTGAAGGGTGTAAGGGTGAAGGGTGTAAGGGTGAAGGGTGTAAGGGTGAAGGGTGTAAGGGTGAAGGGTGTAAGGGTGAAGGGTGTAAGGGTGAAGGGCGCAAGGGTGCAAGGGCAAAGTGTGCAAGGGCAAAGGGTGCAAGGGCAAAGGGTGCAAGGGCAAAGGGTGCAAGGGCAAAGGGTGCAAGGGCAAAGGGTGCAAGGGTAAAGGGTGCAAGGGTAAAGGGTGCAAGGGCAAAGGGTGCAAGGGTAAAGGTTGCAAGGGTAAAGGTTGCAGGGGTAAAGGTTGCAGGCGTAAAGGGTGCAGAGGTGAAGGGTGCAAGGGTAAAGGGTGCAAGGGTAAAGGGTGCAAGGGTAAAGGGTGCAAGGGCGAAGGGTGCAAGGGCGAAGGGTGCAAGGGCGAAGGGTGCAAGGGCGAAGGGTGCAAGGGCGAAGGGCGCAAGGGCGAAGGGCGCAAGGGTAAAGGGTGCAAGGGTAAAGGGTGCAAGGGTAAAGGGTGCAAGGCTAAAGGTTGCAGGGGTAAAGGGTGCAGGGGTAAAGGGTGCAGGGGTAAAGGGTGCAAGGGTAAAGGGTGCAAGGGTAAAGGGTGCAAGGGTAAAGGGTGCAAGGGCGAAGGGTGCAAGGGCGAAGGGTGCAAGGGCGAAGGGTGCAAGGGCGAAGGGTGCAAGGGTAAAGGGTGCAAGGGTAAAGGTTGCAGGGATAAAGGTTGCAGGGGTAAAGGGTGCAAGGGTAAAGGGTGCAAGGGTAAAGGGTGTAAGGGTAAAGGGTGTAAGGGTAAAGGGTGTAAGGGTAAAGGGGCAAGGGTAAAGGGCGCAAGGGTGAAGGGAGCAAGGGTGAAGGGCGCAAGGGTGAAGGGCGCAAGGGTGAAGGGCGCAAGGGTGAAGGGCGCAAGGGTGAAGGGCGCAAGGGTGAAGGGCGCAAGGGTGCAAGGGCAAAGTGTGCAAGGGCAACGTGTGCAAGGGCAAAGGGTGCAAGGGCAAAGGGTGCAAGGGCAAAGGGTGCAAGGGCAAAGGGTGCAAGGGCAAAGGGTGCAAGGGTAAAGGGTGCAAGGGTAAAGGGTGAAGGGCGCAAGGGTGAAGGGCGCAAGGGTGCAAGGGCAAAGTGTGCAAGGGCAAAGGGTGCAAGGGCAAAGGGTGCAAGGGCGAAGGGTGCAAGGGCGAAGGGTGCAAGGGCGAAGGGTGCAAGGGCGAAGGGTGTAAGGGCGAAGGGTGTAAGGGCGAAGGGTGTAAGGGCGAAGGGTGCAAGGGCGAAGGGTGCAAGGGCGAAGGGTGCAAGGGCGAAGGGTGCAAGGGCGAAGGGTGCAAGGGCGAAGGGTGCAAGGGCGAAGGGTGCAAGGGCGAAGGGTGCAAGGGCGAAGGGTGCAAGGGCGAAGGGTGTAAGGGTGAAGGGTGTAAGGGTGAAGGGTGTAAGGGTGAAGGGTGTAAGGGTGAAGGGCGTAAGGGTGAAGGGTGTAAGGGTGAAGGGTGTAAGGGTGAAGGGTGTAAGGGTGAAGGGTGTAAGGGTGAAGGGTGGAAGGGTGAAGGGTGTAAGGGTGAAGGGTGTAAGGGTGAAGGGTGTAAGGGTGAAGGGTGTAAGGGTGAAGGGTTTAAGGGTGAAGGTTGTAAGGGTGAAGGGTGTAAGGGTGAAGGGTGTAAGGGTGAAGGGTGTAAGGGTGAAGGGTGTAAGGGTGAAGGGTGTAAGGGTGAAGGGTGTAAGGGTGAAGGGTGTAAGGGTGAAGGGTGTAAGGGTGAAGGGTGTAAGGGTGAAGGGTGTAAGGGTGAAGGGTGTAAGGGTGAAGGGTGTAAGGGTGAAGGGTGTAAGGGTGAAGGGTGTAAGGGTGATGGGTGTAAGGGTGAAGGGTGTAAGGGTGAAGGGTGTAGGGGCGAAGGGTGCAAGGGCGAAGGGTGCAAGGGCGAAGGGTGCAAGGGCGAAGGGTGCAAGGGCGAAGGGTGCAAGGGCGAAGGGTGCAAGGGCGAAGGGTGCAAGGGCGAAGGGTGCAAGGGCGAAGGGTGCAAGGGCGAAGGGTGCAAGGGCGAAGGGTGAAGGGTGTAAGGGTGAAGGGTGTAAGGGTGAAGGGTGTAAGGGTGAAGGGTGTAGGGGTGAAGGGTGTAGGGGTGAAGGGTGTAGGGGTGAAGGGTGTAGGGGTGAAGGGTGTAGGGGTGAAGGGTGTAGGGGTGAAGGGTGTAGGGGTGAAGGGTGTAGGGATGAAGGGTGTAGGGGTGAAGGGTGTAGGGGTGAAGGGTGCAAGGGCGAAGGGTGCAAGGGCGAAGGGTGCAAGGGCGAAGGGCGCAAGGGCGAAGGGTGCAAGGGTAAAGGGTGCAAGGGTAAAGGGTGCAAGGCTAAAGGTTGCAGGGGTAAAGGGTGCAGGGGTAAAGGGTGCAGGGGTAAAGGGTGCAGGGGTAAAGGGTGCAGGGGTAAAGGGTGCAAGGGTAAAGGGTGCAAGGGTAAACGGTGCAAGGGTAAAGGGTGCAAGGGCGAAGGGTGCAAGGGCGAAGGGTGCAAGGGCGAAGGGTGCAAGGGTAAAGGGTGCAAGGGTAAAGGTTGCAGGGATAAAGGTTGCAGGGGTAAAGGGTGCAAGGGTAAAGGGTGCAAGGGTAAAGGGTGCAAGGGTAAAGGGTGTAAGGGTAAAGGGTGTAAGGGTAAAGGGTGTAAGGGTAAAGGGGCAAGGGTAAAGGGCGCAAGGGTGAAGGGAGCAAGGGTGAAGGGCGCAAGGGTGAAGGGCGCAAGGGTGAAGGGCGCAAGGGTGAAGGGCGCAAGGGTGTAGGGCGCAAGGGTGAAGGGCGCAAGGGTGCAAGGGCAAAGTGTGCAAGGGCAAAGGGTGCAAGGGCAAAGGGTGCAAGGGCAAAGGGTGCAAGGGCAAAGGGTGCAAGGGTAAAGGGTGCAAGGGCGAAGGGTGCAAGGGCGAAGGGTGTAAGGGCGAAGGGTGGAAGGGCGAAGGGTGCAAGGGCGAAGGGTGCAAGGGCGAAGGGTCTAAGGGCGAAGGGTGCAAGGGCGAAGGGTGCAAGGGCGAAGGGTGCAAGGGCGAAGGGTGCAAGGGCGAAGGGTGCAAGGGCGAAGGGTGCAAGGGCGAAGGGTGCAAGGGCGAAGGGTGCAAGGGCGAAGGGTGCAAGGGCGAAGGGTGCAAGGGCGAAGGGTGTAAGGGCGAAGGGTGTAAGGGCGAAGGGTGTAAGGGCGAAGGGTGAAAGGGCGAAGGGTGCAAGGGCGAAGGGTGCAAGGGCGAAGGGTGCAAGGGTAAAGGGTGCAAGGGTAAAGGTTGCAGGGATAAAGGTTGCAGGGGTAAAGGGTGCAAGGGTAAAGGGTGCAAGGGTAAAGGGTGCAAGGGTAAAGGGTGTAAGGGTAAAGGGTGTAAGGGTAAAGGGGCAAGGGTAAAGGGCGCAAGGGTGAAGGGAGCAAGGGTGAAGGGCGCAAGGGTGAAGGGCGCAAGGGTGAAGGGCGCAAGGGTGAAGGGCGCAAGGGTGAAGGGCGCAAGGGTGCAAGGGCAAAGTGTGCAAGGGCAAAGGGTGCAAGGGCAAAGGGTGCAAGGGCAAAGGGTGCAAGGGCAAAGGGTGCAAGGGTAAAGGGTGCAAGGGTAAAGGGTGCAAGGGCAAAGGGTGCAAGGGTAAAGGTTGCAAGGGTAAAGGTTGCAGGGGTAAAGGTTGCAGGCGTAAAGGGTGCAGAGGTGAAGGGTGCAAGGGTAAAGGGTGCAAGGGTAAAGGGTGCAAGGGTAAAGGGTGCAAGGGCGAAGGGTGCAAGGGCGAAGGGTGCAAGGGCGAAGGGTGTAAGGGCGAAGGGTGTAAGGGCGAAGGGTGCAAGGGCGAAGGGTGCAAGGGCGAAGGGTGCAAGGGCGAAGGGTGCAAGGGCGAAGGGTGCAAGGGCGAAGGGTGCAAGGGCGAAGGGTGCAAGGGCGAAGGGTGCAAGGGCGAAGGGTGCAAGGGCGAAGGGTGTAAGGGCGAAGGGTGTAAAGGCGAAGGGTGTAAGGGTGAAGGGTGTAAGGGTGAAGGGTGTAAGGGTGAAGGGTGTAAGGGTGAAGGGTGTAAGGGTGAAGGGTGTAAGGGTGAAGGGTGTAAGGGTGAAGGGTGGAAGGGTGAAGGGTGGAAGGGTGAAGGGTGTAAGGGTGAAGGGTGTAAGGGTGAAGGGTGTAAGGGTGAAGGGTGTAAGGGTGAAGGGTTTAAGGGTGAAGGGTGTAAGGGTGAAGGGTGTAAGGGTGAAGGGTGTAAGGGTGAAGGGTGTAAGGGTGAAGGGTGTAAGGGTGAAGGGTGTATGGGTGAAGGGTGTAAGGGTGAAGGGTGTAAGGGTGAATGGTGTAAGTGTGAAGGGTGTAAGGGTGAAGGGTGTAAGGGTGAAGGGTGTAAGGCTGAAGGGTGTAAGGGTGAAGGGTGTAAGGGTGAAGGGTGTAAGGGTGAAGGGTGTAAGGGTGAAGGGTGTAAGGGTGAAGGGTGTAAGGGTGAAGGGTGTAAGGGTGAAGGGTGTAAGGGTGAAGGGTGTAAGGGTGAAGGGTGTAAGGGTGAAGGGTGTAAGGGTGAAGGGTGTAAGGGTGAAGGGTGTAAGGGTGAAGGGTGTAAGGGTGAAGGGTGTAAGGGTGAAGGGTGTAAGGGTGAAGGGTGTAAGGGTGAAGGGTGTAAGGGTGAAGGGTGTAAGGGTGAAGGGTGTAAGGGTGAAGGGTGTAAGGGTGAAGGGTGTAAGGGTGAAGGGTGTAAGGGTGAAGGGTGTAAGGGTGAAGGGTGTAAGGGTGAAGGGTGTAAGGGTGAAGGGTGTAAGGGTGAAGGGTGTAAGGGTGAAGGGTGTAAGGGTGAAGGGTGTAAGGGTGAAGGGTGTAAGGGTGAAGGGTGTAAGGGTGAAGGGTGTAAGGGTGAAGGGTGTAAGGGTGAAGGGTGTAAGGGTGAAGGGTGTAAGGGTGAAGGGTGTAAGGGTGAAGGGTGTAAGGGTGAAGGGTGTAAGGGTGAAGGGTGTAAGGGTGAAGGGTGTAAGGGTGAAGGGTGTAAGGGTGAAGGGTGCAAGGGTGAAGGGTGCAAGGGCGAAGGGTGCAAGGGCGAAGGGTTCAAGGGCGAAGGGTGTAAGGGCGAAGGTTGTAAGGGCGAACGGTGTAAGGGCGAAGGGTGTAAGGGCGAAGGGTGTAAGGGCGAAGGGTGTAAGGGTGAAGGGTGTAAGGGTGAAGGGTGTAAGGGTGAAGGGTGTAAGGGTGAAGGGTGCAAGGGTGCAAGGGCGAAGGGTGCAAGGGCGAAGGGTGCAAGGGCGAAGGGTGCAAGGGCGAAGGGTGCAAGGGCGAAGGGTGCAAGGGCGAAGGGTGCAAGGGCGAAGGGTGCAAGGGCGAAGGGTTCAAGGGCGAAGGGTGTAAGGGTGAAGGGTGTAAGGGTGAAGGGTGTAAGGGTGAAGGGTGTAAGGGTGAAGGGTGTAAGGGTGAAGGGTGTAAGGGCGAAGGGTGTAAGGGCGAAGGGTGCAAGGGCGAAGGGTGCAAGGGCGAAGGGTGCAAGGGCGAAGGGTGCAAGGGCGAAGGGTGCAAGGGCGAAGGGTGCAAGGGCGAAGGGTGCAAGGGCGAAGGGTGTAAGGGTGAAGGGTGTAAGGGTGAAGGGTGTAAGGGTGAAGGGTGTAAGGGTGAAGGGTGTAAGGGTGAAGGGTGTAAGGGTGACGGGTGAAGGGTGTAAGGGTGAAGGGTGTAAGGGTATAAGGGTGAAGGGTGTAAGGGTGCAAGGGTGTAAGGGTGCCAGGGCGAAGGGTTCAAGGGCGAAGGGTGTAAGGGCGAACGGTGTAAGGGCGAAGGGTGTAAGGGCGAAGGGTGTAAGGGTGAAGGGTGTAAGGGTGAAGGGTGTAAGGGTGAAGGGTGTAAGGGTGTAAGGGTGAAGGGTGTAAGGGTGAAGGGTGTAAGGGTGAAGGGTGTAAGGGTGAAGGGTGTAAGGGTGAAGGGTGTAAGGGTGAAGGGTGTAAGGGTGCAGGGTCTAAGGGTGAAGGGTGAAGGGTGTAAGGGTGAAGGTTGTAAGGGTGAAGGGTGTAAGGGTGAAGGGTGTAAGGGTGAAGGGTGTAAGGGTGAAGGGTGTAAGGGTGAAGGGTGTAAGGGTGAAGGGTGTAAGGGTGAAGGGTGTAAGGGTGAAGGGTGTAAGGGTGAAGGGTGTAAGGGTGAAGGGTGTAAGGGTGTAAGGGTGAAGGGTGTAAGGGTGAAGGGTGAAGGGTGTAAGGGTGAAGGGTGTAAGGGTGAAGGGTGTAAGGGTGTAAGGGTGAAGGGTGTAAGGGTGAAGGGTGTAAGGGTGAAGGGTGTAAGGGTGAAGGGTGTAAGGGCGAAGGGTGCAAGGGCGAAGGGTGCAAGGGCGAAGGGTGCAAGGGCGAAGGGTGCAAGGGCGAAGGGTGCAAGGGCGAAGGGTTCAAGGGCGAAGGGTGTAAGGGTGAAGGGTGTAAGGGTGAAGGGTGTAAGGGTGAAGGGTGTAAGGGTGAAGGGTGCAAGGGCGAAGGGTGCAAGGGCGAAGGGTGCAAGGGCGAAGGGTGCAAGGGCGAAGGGTGCAAGGGCGAAGGGTGCAAGGGCGAAGGGTGCAAGGGCGAAGGGTGCAAGGGCGAAGGGTGCAAGGGCGAAGGGTGTAAGGGCGAAGGGTGTAAAGGCGAAGGGTGTAAGGGTGAAGGGTGTAAGGGTGAAGGGTGTAAGGGTGAAGGGTGTAAGGGTGAAGGGTGTAAGGGTGAAGGGTGTAAGGGTGAAGGGTGTAAGGGTGAAGGGTGGAAGGGTGAAGGGTGGAAGGGTGAAGGGTGTAAGGGTGAAGGGTGTAAGGGTGAAGGGTGTAAGGGTGAAGGGTGTAAGGGTGAAGGGTTTAAGGGTGAAGGGTGTAAGGGTGAAGGGTGTAAGGGTGAAGGGTGTAAGGGTGAAGGGTGTAAGGGTGAAGGGTGTAAGGGTGAAGGGTGTATGGGTGAAGGGTGTAAGGGTGAAGGGTGTAAGGGTGAATGGTGTAAGTGTGAAGGGTGTAAGGGTGAAGGGTGTAAGGGTGAAGGGTGTAAGGGTGAAGGGTGTAAGGCTGAAGGGTGTAAGGGTGAAGGGTGTAAGGGTGAAGGGTGTAAGGGTGAAGGGTGTAAGGGTGAAGGGTGTAAGGGTGAAGGGTGTAAGGGTGAAGGGTGTAAGGGTGAAGGGTGTAAGGGTGAAGGGTGTAAGGGTGAAGGGTGTAAGGGTGAAGGGTGTAAGGGTGAAGGGTGTAAGGGTGAAGGGTGTAAGGGTGAAGGGTGTAAGGGTGAAGGGTGTAAGGGTGAAGGGTGTAAGGGTGAAGGGTGTAAGGGTGAAGGGTGTAAGGGTGAAGGGTGTAAGGGTGAAGGGTGTAAGGGTGAAGGGTGTAAGGGTGAAGGGTGTAAGGGTGAAGGGTGTAAGGGTGAAGGGTGTAAGGGTGAAGGGTGTAAGGGTGAAGGGTGTAAGGGTGAAGGGTGTAAGGGTGAAGGGTGTAAGGGTGAAGGGTGTAAGGGTGAAGGGTGTAAGGGTGAAGGGTGTAAGGGTGAAGGGTGTAAGGGTGAAGGGTGTAAGGGTGAAGGGTGTAAGGGTGAAGGGTGTAAGGGTGAAGGGTGTAAGGGTGAAGGGTGTAAGGGTGAAGGGTGTAAGGGTGAAGGGTGTAAGGGTGAAGGGTGTAAGGGTGAAGGGTGTAAGGGTGAAGGGTGCAAGGGTGAAGGGTGCAAGGGCGAAGGGTGCAAGGGCGAAGGGTTCAAGGGCGAAGGGTGTAAGGGCGAAGGTTGTAAGGGCGAACGGTGTAAGGGCGAAGGGTGTAAGGGCGAAGGGTGTAAGGGCGAAGGGTGTAAGGGTGAAGGGTGTAAGGGTGAAGGGTGTAAGGGTGAAGGGTGTAAGGGTGAAGGGTGCAAGGGTGCAAGGGCGAAGGGTGCAAGGGCGAAGGGTGCAAGGGCGAAGGGTGCAAGGGCGAAGGGTGCAAGGGCGAAGGGTGCAAGGGCGAAGGGTGCAAGGGCGAAGGGTGCAAGGGCGAAGGGTTCAAGGGCGAAGGGTGTAAGGGTGAAGGGTGTAAGGGTGAAGGGTGTAAGGGTGAAGGGTGTAAGGGTGAAGGGTGTAAGGGTGAAGGGTGTAAGGGCGAAGGGTGTAAGGGCGAAGGGTGCAAGGGCGAAGGGTGCAAGGGCGAAGGGTGCAAGGGCGAAGGGTGCAAGGGCGAAGGGTGCAAGGGCGAAGGGTGCAAGGGCGAAGGGTGCAAGGGCGAAGGGTGCAAGGGCGAAGGGTGCAAGGGCGAAGGGTGCAAGGGCGAAGGGTGCAAGGGCGAAGGGTGCAAGGGCGAAGGGTGCAAGGGCGAAGGGTGCAAGGGCGAAGGGTTCAAGGGCGAAGGGTGTAAGGGTGAAGGGTGTAAGGGTGAAGGGTGTAAGGGTGAAGGGTGTAAGGGTGAAGGGTGTAAGGGTGAAGGGTGTAAGGGTGAAGGGTGTAAGGGTGAAGGGTGTAAGGGTGAAGGGTGTAAGGGTGAAGGGTGTAAGGGTGACGGGTGAAGGGTGTAAGGGTGAAGGGTGTAAGGGTATAAGGGTGAAGGGTGTAAGGGTGCAAGGGTGTAAGGGTGCCAGGGCGAAGGGTTCAAGGGCGAAGGGTGTAAGGGCGAACGGTGTAAGGGCGAAGGGTGTAAGGGCGAAGGGTGTAAGGGTGAAGGGTGTAAGGGTGAAGGGTGTAAGGGTGAAGGGTGTAAGGGTGTAAGGGTGAAGGGTGTAAGGGTGAAGGGTGTAAGGGTGAAGGGTGTAAGGGTGAAGGGTGTAAGGGTGAAGGGTGTAAGGGTGCAGGGTCTAAGGGTGAAGGGTGAAGGGTGTAAGGGTGAAGGTTGTAAGGGTGAAGGGTGTAAGGGTGAAGGGTGTAAGGGTGAAGGGTGTAAGGGTGAAGGGTGTAAGGGTGAAGGGTGTAAGGGTGAAGGGTGTAAGGGTGAAGGGTGTAAGGGTGAAGGGTGTAAGGGTGAAGGGTGTAAGGGTGAAGGGTGTAAGGGTGTAAGGGTGAAGGGTGTAAGGGTGAAGGGTGAAGGGTGTAAGGGTGAAGGGTGTAAGGGTGAAGGGTGTAAGGGTGTAAGGGTGAAGGGTGTAAGGGTGAAGGGTGTAAGGGTGAAGGGTGTAAGGGTGAAGGGTGCAAGGGCGAAGGGTGCAAGGGCGAAGGGTGCAAGGGCGAAGGGTGCAAGGGCGAAGGGTGCAAGGGCGAAGGGTGCAAGGGCGAAGGGTTCAAGGGCGAAGGGTGTAAGGGTGAAGGGTGTAAGGGTGAAGGGTGTAAGGGTGAAGGGTGTAAGGGTGAAGGGTGTAAGGGTGAAGGGTGTAAGGGTGAAGGGTGTAAGGGTGAAGGGTGTAAGGGTGAAGGGTGTAAGGGTGAAGGGTGTAAGGGTGACGGGTGAAGGGTGTAAGGGTGAAGGGTGTAAGGGTATAAGGGTGAAGGGTGTAAGGGTGCAAGGGTGTAAGGGTGCCAGGGCGAAGGGTTCAAGGGCGAAGGGTGTAAGGGCGAACGGTGTAAGGGCGAAGGGTGTAAGGGCGAAGGGTGTAAGGGCGAAGGGTGTAAGGGTGAAGGGTGTAAGGGTGAAGGGTGTAAGGGTGTAAGAGTGAAGGGTGTAAGGGTGAAGGGTGTAAGGGTGAAGGGTGTAAGGGTGAAGGGTGTAAGGGTGAAGGGTGTAAGGGTGAAGGGTCTAAGGGTGAAGGGTGAAGGGTGTAAGGGTGAAGGTTGTAAGGGTGAAGGGTGTAAGGGTGAAGGGTGTAAGGGTGAAGGGTGTAAGGGTGAAGGGTGTAAGGGTGAAGGGTGTAAGGGTGAAGGGTGTAAGGGTGAAGGGTGTAAGGGTGAAGGGTGTAAGGGTGTAAGGGTGAAGGGTGTAAGGGTGAAGGGTGTAAGGGTGAAGGGTGTAAGGGTGAAGGGTGTAAGGGTGAAGGGTGTAAGGGTGAAGGGTGTAAGGGTGAAGGGTGTAAGGGTGAAGGGAGTAAGGGTGAAGGGTGTAAGGGTGAAGGGTCTAAGGGTGAAGGGTGTAAGGGTGAAGGGTGTAAGGGTGAAGGGTGTAAGGGTGAAGGGTGTAAGGGTGAAGGGTGTAAGGGTGAAGGGTGTAAGGGTGAAGGGTGTAAGGGTGAAGGGTGAAAGGGTGAAGGGTGTAAGGGTGAAGGGTGTAAGGGTGAAGGGTGTAAGGGTGAAGGGTGTAAGGGTGAAGGGTGTAAGGGTGAAGGGTGTAAGGGTGAAGGGTGTAAGGGTGAAGGGTGTAAGGGTGAAGGGTGAAGGGTGTAGGGGTGAAGGGTGTAGGGGTGAAGGGTGTAAGGGTGAAGGGTGTAAGGGTGAAGGGTGTAAGGGTGAAGGGTGTAAGGGTGAAGGGTGTAAGGGTGAAGGGTGTAAGGGTGAAGGGTGTAAGGGTGAAGGGTGTAAGGGTGTAAGGGTGTAAGGGTGTAAGGGTGAAGGGTGAAGGGTGTAAGGGTGAAGGGTGTAAGGGTGAAGGGTGTAAGGGTGAAGGGTGTAAGGGTGAAGGGTGTAAGGGTGAAGGGTGTAAGGGTGAAGGGTGTAAGGGTGAAGGGTGTAAGGGTGAAGGGTGTAAGGGTGAAGGGTGTAAGGGTGAAGGGTGTAAGGGTGAAGGGTGTAAGGGTGAAGGGTGTAAGGGTGAAGGGTGTAAGGGTGAAGGGTGTAAGGGTGAAGGGTGTAAGGGTGAAGGGTGTAAGGGTGAAGGGTGTAAGGGTGAAGGGTGTAAGGGTGAAGGGTGTAAGGGTGAAGGGTGTAAGGGTGAAGGGTGTAAGGGTGAAGGGTGTAAGGGTGAAGGGTGTAAGGGTGAAGGGTGTAAGGGTGAAGGGTGTAAGGGTGAAGGGTGTAAGGGTGAAGGGTGTAAGGGTGAAGGGTGTAAGGGTGAAGGGTGTAAGGGTGAAGGGTGTAAGGGTGAAGGGTGTAAGGGTGAAGGGTGTAAGGGTGAAGGGTGTAAGGGTGAAGGGTGTAAGGGTGAAGGGTGTAAGGGTGAAGGGTGTAAGGGTGAAGGGTGTAAGGGTGAAGGGTGTAAGGGTGAAGGG
Source organism: Andrena hattorfiana (assembly GCA_944738655.2). Taxonomy (NCBI): domain Eukaryota; kingdom Metazoa; phylum Arthropoda; class Insecta; order Hymenoptera; family Andrenidae; genus Andrena; species Andrena hattorfiana. The sequence continues at coordinate 39,977,051 of OX122890.1, read as the reverse complement.
TGTAAGGGTGAAGGGTGTAAGGGTGAAGGGTGTAAGGGTGAAGGGTGTAAGGGTGAAGGGTGTAAGGGTGAAGGGTGTAAGGGTGAAGGGTGTAAGGGTGAAGGGTGTAAGGGTGAAGGGTGTAAGGGTGAAGGGTGTAAGGGTGAAGGGTGTAAGGGTGAAGGGTGTAAGGGTGAAGGGTGTAAGGGTGACGGGTGAAGGGTGACGGGTGAAGGGTGTAAGGGTGTAAGGGTGAAGGGTGTAAGGGTGAAGGGTGTAAGGGTGCAAGGGCGAAGGGTGTAAGGGCGAAGGTTGTAAGGGCGAAGGGTGTAAGGGTGAAGGGTGTAAGGGTGAAGGGTGTAACGGTGAAGGGTGTAAGGGTGAAGGGTGTAAGGGTGAAGGGTGTAAGGGTGAAGGGTGTAAGGGTGTAAGGGTGAAGGGTGTAAGGGTGAAGGGTGTAAGGGTGAAGGGTGTAAGGGTGAAGGGTGTAAGGGTGAAGGGTGAAGGGTGTAAGGGTGAAGGGTGTAAGGGTGAAGGTTGTAAGGGTGAAGGGTGTAAGGGTGAAGGGTGTAAGGGTGAAGGGTGTAAGGGTGAAGGGTGTAAGGGTGAAGGGTGTAAGGGTGAAGGGTGTAAGGGTGAAGGGTGTAAGGGTGAAGGGTGTAAGGGTGTAAGGGTGAAGGGTGTAAGGGTGAAGGGTGTAAGGGTGAAGGGTGTAAGGGTGAAGGGTGTAAGGGTGAAGGGTGTAAGGGTGAAGGGTGTAAGGGTGAAGGGTGTAAGGGTGAAGGGTGTAAGGGTGAAGGGTGTAAGGGTGAAGGGTGTAAGGGTGAAGGGTGTAAGGGTGAAGGGTGTAAGGGTGAAGGGTGTAAGGGTGAAGGGTGTAAGGGTGAAGGGTGTAAGGGTGAAGGGTGTAAGGGTGAAGGGTGTAAGGGTGAAGGGTGTAAGGGTGAAGGGTGTAAGGGTGAAGGGTGTAAGGGTGAAGGGTGCAAGGGCGAAGGGTGCAAGGGCGAAGGGTTCAAGGGCGAAGGGTGTAAGGGCGAAGGTTGTAAGGGCGAACGGTGTAAGGGCGAAGGGTGTAAGGGCGAAGGGTGTAAGGGTGAAGGGTGTAAGGGTGAAGGGTGTAAGGGTGAAGGGTGTAAGGGTGAAGGGTGTAAGGGTGAAGGGTGTAAGGGTGAAGGGTGTAAGGGTGTAAGGGCGAAGGGTGCAAGGGCGAAGGGTGCAAGGGCGAAGGGTGCAAGGGCGAAGGGTGCAAGGGCGAAGGGTGCAAGGGCGAAGGGTGCAAGGGCGAAGGGTGCAAGGGCGAAGGGTTCAAGGGCGAAGGGTGTAAGGGCGAAGGGTGTAAGGGTGAAGGGTGTAAGGGTGAAGGGTGTAAGGGTGAAGGGTGTAAGGGTGAAGGGTGTAAGGGTGAAGGGTGTAAGGGTGAAGGGTGTAAGGGCGAAGGGTGCAAGGGCGAAGGGTGCAAGGGCGAAGGGTGCAAGGGCGAAGGGTGCAAGGGCGAAGGGTGCAAGGGCGAAGGGTGCAAGGGCGAAGGGTGCAAGGGCGAAGGGTGCAAGGGCGAAGGGTGCAAGGGCGAAGGGTGCAAGGGCGAAGGGTGCAAGGGCGAAGGGTGCAAGGGCGAAGGGTTCAAGGGCGAAGGGTGTAAGGGCGAAGGGTGTAAGGGTGAAGGGTGTAAGGGTGAAGGGTGTAAGGGTGAAGGGTGTAAGGGTGAAGGGTGTAAGGGTGAAGGGTGTAAGGGTGAAGGGTGTAAGGGTGAAGGGTGTAAGGGTGACGGGTGAAGGGTGTAAGGGTGAAGGTTGTAAGGGTGTAAGGGTGAAGGGTGTAAGGGTGCAAGGGTGTAAGGGTGCAAGGGCGAAGGGTTCAAGGGCGAAGGGTGTAAGGGCGAACGGTGTAAGGGCGAAGGGTGTAAGGGCGAAGGGTGTAAGGGTGAAGGGTGTAAGGGTGAAGGGTGTAAGGGTGAAGGGTGTAAGGGTGAAGGGTGTAAGGGTGAAGGGTGTAAGGGTGAAGGGTGTAAGGGTGTAAGGGTGAAGGGTGTAAGGGTGAAGGGTGTAAGGGTGAAGGGTGTAAGGGTGAAGGGTGTAAGGGTGAAGGGTGTAAGGGTGAAGGGTGTAAGGGTGAAGGGTGTAAGGGTGAAGGGTGAAGGGTGTAAGGGTGAAGGTTGTAAGGGTGAAGGGTGTAAGGGTGAAGGGTGTAAGGGTGAAGGGTGTAAGGGTGAAGGGTGTAAGGGTGAAGGGTGTAAGGGTGAAGGGTGTAAGGGTGAAGGGTGTAAGGGTGAAGGGTGTAAGGGTGAAGGGTGTAAGGGTGAAGGGTGTAAGGGTGAAGGGTGTAAGGGTGTAAGGGTGAAGGGTGTAAGGGTGAAGGGTGTAAGGGTGAAGGGTGTAAGGGTGAAGGGTGTAAGGGTGAAGGGTGTAAGGGTGAAGGGTGTAAGGGTGAAGGGTGTAAGGGTGAAGGGTCTAAGGGTGAAGGGTGTAAGGGTGAAGGGTGTAAGGGTGAAGGGTGTAAGGGTGAAGGGTGTAAGGGTGAAGGGTGTAAGGGTGAAGGGTGTAAGGGTGAAGGGTGTAAGGGTGAAGGGTGTAAGGGTGAAGGGTGTAAGGGTGAAGGGTGTAAGGGTGAAGGGTGTAAGGGTGAAGGGTGTAAGGGTGAAGGGTGTAAGGGTGAAGGGTGTAAGGGTGAAGGGTGTAAGGGTGAAGGGTGTAAGGGTGAAGGGTGAAGGGTGTAGGGGTGAAGGGTGTAGGGGTGAAGGGTGTAAGGGTGAAGGGTGTAAGGGTGAAGGGTGTAAGGGTGAAGGGTGTAAGGGTGAAGGGTGTAAGGGTGAAGGGTGTAAGGGTGAAGGGTGTAAGGGTGAAGGGTGTAAGGGTGAAGGGTGTAAGGGTGTAAGGGTGTAAGGGTGTAAGGGTGAAGGGTGAAGGGTGTAAGGGTGAAGGGTGTAAGGGTGAAGGGTGTAAGGGTGAAGGGTGTAAGGGTGAAGGGTGTAAGGGTGAAGGGTGTAAGGGTGAAGGGTGTAAGGGTGAAGGGTGTAAGGGTGAAGGGTGTAAGGGTGAAGGGTGTAAGGGTGAAGGGTGTAAGGGTGAAGGGTGTAAGGGTGAAGGGTGTAAGGGTGAAGGGTGTAAGGGTGAAGGGTGTAAGGGTGAAGGGTGTAAGGGTGAAGGGTGTAAGGGTGAAGGGTGTAAGGGTGAAGGGTGTAAGGGTGAAGGGTGTAAGGGTGAAGGGTGTAAGGGTGAAGGGTGTAAGGGTGAAGGGTGTAAGGGTGAAGGGTGTAAGGGTGAAGGGTGTAAGGGTGAAGGGTGTAAGGGTGAAGGGTGTAAGGGTGAAGGGTGTAAGGGTGAAGGGTGTAAGGGTGAAGGGTGTAAGGGTGAAGGGTGTAAGGGTGAAGGGTGTAAGGGTGAAGGGTGTAAGGGTGAAGGGTGTAAGGGTGAAGGGTGTAAGGGTGAAGGGTGAAGGGTGTAGGGGTGAAGGGTGTAGGGGTGAAGGGTGTAAGGGTGAAGGGTGTAATGGTGAAGGGTGTAAGGGTGAAGGGTGTAAGGGTGTAGGGTGTAAGGGTGAAGGGTGCAAGGGTGAAGGGTGCAAGGGTAAAGGGTGCAAGGGTGAAGGGTGCAAGGGTGAAGGGTGCAAGGGCGAAGGGTGCAAGGGCGAAGGGTGCAAGGGCGAAGGGTGCAAGGGCGAAGGGTGCAAGGGCGAAGGGTGCAAGTGCGAAGGGTGCAAGGGCGAAGGGTGCAAGGGCGAAGGGTGCAAGGGCGAAGGGTGCAAGGGCGAAGGGTGCAAGGGCGAAGGGTGCAAGGGCGAAGGGTGCAAGGGCGAAGGGTGCAAGGGCGAAGGGTGCAAGGGCGAAGGGTGCAAGGGCGAAGGGTGCAAGGGCGAAGGGTGCAAGGGCGAAGGGTGCAAGGGCGAAGGGTGCAAGGGCGAAGGGTGCAAGGGCGAAGGGTTCAAGGGCGAAGGGTTCAATGGCGAAGGGTTCAAGGGTGAAGGGTGTAAGGGTGAAGGGTGTAAGGTTGTAAGGGTGAAGGGTGTAAGGGTGAAGGGTGTAAGGGTGAAGGGTGTAAGGGTGAAGGGTGTAAGGGTGAAGGGTGTAAGGGTGAAGGGTGTAAGGGTGAAGGGTGTAAGGGTGAAGGGTGTAAGGGTGAAGGGTGTAAGGGTGAAGGGTGTAAGGGTGAAGGGTGTAAGGGTGAAGGGTGAAGGGTGTAAGGGTGAAGGTTGTAAGGGTGAAGGGTGTAAGGGTGAAGGGTGTAAGGGTGAAGGGTGTAAGGGTGAAGGGTGTAAGGGTGAAGGGTTTAAGGGTGAAGGGTGTAAGGGTGAAGGGTGTAAGGGTGAAGGGTGTAAGGGTGAAGGGTGTAAGGGTGAAGGGTGTAAGGGTGAAGGGTGTAAGGGTGAAGGGTGTAAGGGTGAAGGGTGTAAGGGTGAAGGGTGTAAGGGTGAAGGGTGTAAGGGTGAAGGGTGTAAGGGTGAAGGGTGTAAGGGTGAAGGGTGTAGGGGTGAAGGGTGTAGGGGCGAAGGGTGTAGGGGCGAAGGGTGTAGGGGTGAAGGGCGCAAGGGTGAAGGGCGCAAGGGTGAAGGGCAAAGGGTGCAAGGGCAAAGCGTGCAAGGGCAAAGGTTGCAAGGGTAAAGGTTGCAGGCGTAAAGGTTGCAGGCGTAAAGGGTGCAAGGGTAAAGGGTGCAAGGGTAAAGGGTGCAAGGGTAAAGGGTGCAAGGGCGCAGGGTGCGAGGGCGAAGGGTGCGAGGGCGAAGGGTGCGAGGGTGAAGGGTTGCGAGGGTGAAGGGTGTAGGGGCGAAGGGTGCAAGGGGCGAAGGGTGCGAGGGCGAAGGGTGCGAGGGCGAAGGGTGCGAGGGCGAAGGGTGCGAGGGCGAAGGGTGCGAGGGCGAAGGGTGCGAGGGCGAAGGGTGCGAGGGCGAAGGGTGCGAGGGCGAAGGGTGCGAGGGCGAAGGGTGCGAGGGTGAAGGGTGCGATGGTGAAGGGTGCGAGGGTGCAAGGGCGAAGGGTGCAAGGGCGAAGGGTGCCAGGGCGAAGGGTGCGAGGGCGAAGGGTGCGAGGGCGAAGGGTGCGAGGGCGAAGGGTGCGAGGGCGAAGGGTGCGAGGGCGAAGGGTGCGAGGGCGAAGGGTGCGAGGGCGAAGGGTGCGAGGGCGAAGGGTGTAAGGGTGAAGGGTGTAAGGGTGAAGGGTGTAAGGGTGAAGGGTGTAAGGGTGAAGGGTGAAGGGTGTAGGGGTGAAGGGTGTAGGGGTGAAGGGTGTAAGGGTGAAGGGTGTAAGGGTGAAGGGTGTAAGGGTGAAGGGTGTAAGGGTGAAGGGTGTAAGGGTGAAGGGTGTAAGGGTGAAGGGTGTAAGGGTGAAGGGTGTAAGGGTGAAGGGTGTAAGGGTGTAAGGGTGTAAGGGTGTAAGGGTGAAGGGTGAAGGGTGTAAGGGTGAAGGGTGTAAGGGTGAAGGGTGTAAGGGTGAAGGGTGTAAGGGTGAAGGGTGTAAGGGTGAAGGGTGTAAGGGTGAAGGGTGTAAGGGTGAAGGGTGTAAGGGTGAAGGGTGTAGGGGTGAAGGGTGTAGGGGCGAAGGGTGTAGGGGCGAAGGGTGCAAGGGGCGAAGGGTGCGAGGGCGAAGGGTGTAAGGGTGAAGGGTGTAAGGGTGAAGGGTGTAAGGGTGAAGGGTGTAAGGGTGAAGGGTGTAAGGGTGAAGGGTGTAAGGGTGAAGGGTGTAAGGGTGAAGGGTGTAAGGGTGAAGGGTGTAAGGGTGAAGGGTGTAAGGGTGAAGGGTGTAAGGGTGAAGGGTGTAAGGGTGAAGGGTGTAAGGGTGAAGGGTGTAAGGGTGAAGGGTGTAAGGGTGAAGGGTGTAAGGGTGAAGGGTGTAAGGGTGAAGGGTGTAAGGGTGAAGGGTGTAAGGGTGAAGGGTGTAAGGGTGAAGGGTGTAAGGGTGAAGGGTGTAAGGGTGAAGGGTGTAAGGGTGTAAGGGTGAAGGGTGTAAGGGTGAAGGGTGTAAGGGTGAAGGGTGTAAGGGTGAAGGGTGTAAGGGTGAAGGGTGTAAGGGTGAAGGGTGTAAGGGTGAAGGGTGTAAGGGTGAAGGGTCTAAGGGTGAAGGGTGTAAGGGTGAAGGGTGTAAGGGTGAAGGGTGTAAGGGTGAAGGGTGTAAGGGTGAAGGGTGTAAGGGTGAAGGGTGTAAGGGTGAAGGGTGTAAGGGTGAAGGGTGTAAGGGTGAAGGGTGTAAGGGTGAAGGGTGTAAGGGTGAAGGGTGTAAGGGTGAAGGGTGTAAGGGTGAAGGGTGTAAGGGTGAAGGGTGTAAGGGTGAAGGGTGTAAGGGTGAAGGGTGAAGGGTGTAGGGGTGAAGGGTGTAGGGGTGAAGGGTGTAAGGGTGAAGGGTGTAAGGGTGAAGGGTGTAAGGGTGAAGGGTGTAAGGGTGAAGGGTGTAAGGGTGAAGGGTGTAAGGGTGAAGGGTGTAAGGGTGAAGGGTGTAAGGGTGAAGGGTGTAAGGGTGTAAGGGTGTAAGGGTGTAAGGGTGAAGGGTGAAGGGTGTAAGGGTGAAGGGTGTAAGGGTGAAGGGTGTAAGGGTGAAGGGTGTAAGGGTGAAGGGTGTAAGGGTGAAGGGTGTAAGGGTGAAGGGTGTAAGGGTGAAGGGTGTAAGGGTGAAGGGTGTAAGGGTGAAGGGTGTAAGGGTGAAGGGTGTAAGGGTGAAGGGTGTAAGGGTGAAGGGTGTAAGGGTGAAGGGTGTAAGGGTGAAGGGTGTAAGGGTGAAGGGTGTAAGGGTGAAGGGTGTAAGGGTGAAGGGTGTAAGGGTGAAGGGTGTAAGGGTGAAGGGTGTAAGGGTGAAGGGTGTAAGGGTGAAGGGTGTAAGGGTGAAGGGTGTAAGGGTGAAGGGTGTAAGGGTGAAGGGTGTAAGGGTGAAGGGTGTAAGGGTGAAGGGTGTAAGGGTGAAGGGTGTAAGGGTGAAGGGTGTAAGGGTGAAGGGTGTAAGGGTGAAGGGTGTAAGGGTGAAGGGTGTAAGGGTGAAGGGTGTAAGGGTGAAGGGTGTAAGGGTGAAGGGTGTAAGGGTGAAGGGTGTAAGGGTGAAGGGTGTAAGGGTGAAGGGTGTAAGGGTGAAGGGTGAAGGGTGTAGGGGTGAAGGGTGTAGGGGTGAAGGGTGTAAGGGTGAAGGGTGTAATGGTGAAGGGTGTAAGGGTGAAGGGTGTAAGGGTGAAGGGTGTAAGGGTGTAGGGTGTAAGGGTGAAGGGTGCAAGGGTGAAGGGTGCAAGGGTAAAGGGTGCAAGGGTGAAGGGTGCAAGGGTGAAGGGTGCAAGGGCGAAGGGTGCAAGGGCGAAGGGTGCAAGGGCGAAGGGTGCAAGGGCGAAGGGTGCAAGGGCGAAGGGTGCAAGTGCGAAGGGTGCAAGGGCGAAGGGTGCAAGGGCGAAGGGTGCAAGGGCGAAGGGTGCAAGGGCGAAGGGTGCAAGGGCGAAGGGTGCAAGGGCGAAGGGTGCAAGGGCGAAGGGTGCAAGGGCGAAGGGTGCAAGGGCGAAGGGTGCAAGGGCGAAGGGTGCAAGGGCGAAGGGTGCAAGGGCGAAGGGTGCAAGGGCGAAGGGTGCAAGGGCGAAAGGTGCAAGGGCGAAGGGTGCAAGGGCGAAGGGTTCAAGGGCGAAGGGTTCAATGGCGAAGGGTTCAAGGGCGAAGGGTGTAAGGGTGAAGGGTGTAAGGTTGTAAGGGTGAAGGGTGTAAGGGTGAAGGGTGTAAGGGTGAAGGGTGTAAGGGTGAAGGGTGTAAGGGTGAAGGGTGTAAGGGTGAAGGGTGTAAGGGTGAAGGGTGTAAGGGTGAAGGGTGTAAGGGTGAAGGGTGTAAGGGTGAAGGGTGTAAGGGTGAAGGGTGAAGGGTGTAAGGGTGAAGGTTGTAAGGGTGAAGGGTGTAAGGGTGAAGGGTGTAAGGGTGAAGGGTGTAAGGGTGAAGGGTGTAAGGGTGAAGGGTTTAAGGGTGAAGGGTGTAAGGGTGAAGGGTGTAAGGGTGAAGGGTGTAAGGGTGAAGGGTGTAAGGGTGAAGGGTGTAAGGGTGTAAGGGTGAAGGGTGAAGGGTGTAAGGGTGAAGGGTGTAAGGGTGAAGGGTGTAAGGGTGAAGGGTGTAAGGGTGAAGGGTGTAAGGGTGAAGGGTGTAAGGGTGAAGGGTGTAAGGGTGAAGGGTGTAAGGGTGAAGGGTGTAAGGGTGAAGGGTGTAAGGGTGAAGGGTGTAAGGGTGAAGGGTGTAAGGGTGAAGGGTGTAAGGGTGAAGGGTGTAAGGGTGAAGGGTGTAAGGGTGAAGGGTGTAAGGGTGAAGGGTGTAAGGGTGAAGGGTGTAAGGGTGAAGGGTGTAAGGGTGAAGGGTGTAAGGGTGAAGGGTGTAAGGGTGAAGGGTGTAAGGGTGAAGGGTGTAAGGGTGAAGGGTGTAAGGGTGAAGGGTGTAAGGGTGAAGGGTGTAAGGGTGAAGGGTGTAAGGGTGAAGGGTGTAAGGGTGAAGGGTGTAAGGGTGAAGGGTGCAAGGGCGAAGGGTGCAAGGGCGAAGGGTGCAAGGGCGAAGGGTGCAAGGGCGAAGGGTGCAAGGGCGAAGGGTGCAAGGGCGAAGGGTGCAAGGGCGAAGGGTGCAAGGGCGAAGGGTGCAAGGGCGAAGGGTTCAAGGGCGAAGGGTTCAAGGGCGAAGGGTTCAAGGGTGAAGGGTGTAAGGGTGAAGGGTGTAAGGGTGAAGGGTGTAAGGGTGAAGGGTGTAGGGGTGAAGGGTGTAGGGGCGAAGGGTGTAGGGGCGAAGGGTGTAGGGGTGAAGGGCGCAAGGGTGAAGGGCGCAAGGGTGAAGGGCGCAAGGGTGAAGGGCAAAGGGTGCAAGGGCAAAGCGTGCAAGGGCAAAGGTTGCAAGGGTAAAGGTTGCAGGCGTAAAGGTTGCAGGCGTAAAGGGTGCAAGGGTAAAGGGTGCAAGGGTAAAGGGTGCAAGGGTAAAGGGTGCAAGGGCGCAGGGTGCGAGGGCGAAGGGTGCGAGGGCGAAGGGTGCGAGGGTGAAGGGTTGCGAGGGTGAAGGGTGTAGGGGCGAAGGGTGCAAGGGGCGAAGGGTGCGAGGGCGAAGGGTGCGAGGGCGAAGGGTGCGAGGGCGAAGGGTGCGAGGGCGAAGGGTGCGAGGGCGAAGGGTGCGAGGGCGAAGGGTGCGAGGGCGAAGGGTGCGAGGGCGAAGGGTGCGAGGGTGAAGGGTGCGATGGTGAAGGGTGCGAGGGTGCAAGGGCGAAGGGTGCAAGGGCGAAGGGTGCCAGGGCGAAGGGTGCGAGGGCGAAGGGTGCGAGGGCGAAGGGTGCGAGGGCGAAGGGTGCGAGGGCGAAGGGTGCGAGGGCGAAGGGTGCGAGGGCGAAGGGTGCGAGGGCGAAGGGTGTAAGGGTGAAGGGTGTAAGGGTGAAGGGCGCAAGGGTGAAGGGCGCAAGGGTGAAGGGCAAAGGGTGCAAGGGCAAAGGGTGCAAGGGCAAAGGGTGCAAGGGCAAAGGTTGCAAGGGTAAAGGTTGCAGGCGTAAAGGTTGCAGGCGTAAAGGTTGCAGGCGTAAAGGGTGCAAGGGTAAAGGGTGCAAGGGCGAAGGGTGCAAGGGCGAAGGGTGCAAGGGCGAAGGGTGCAAGGGCGAAGGGTGCAAGGGCGAAGGGTGCAAGGGCGAAGGGTGCAAGGGCGCAGGGTGCAAGGGCGAAGGGTGCAAGGGCGAAGGGTGCAAGGGCGAAGGGTGCAAGGGCGAAGGGTTCAAGGGCGAAGGGTGTAAGGGCGAAGGGTGTAAGGGTGAAGGGTGTAAGGGTGAAGGGTGTAAGGGTGTAAGGGTGAAGGGTGTAAGGGTGAAGGGTGTAAGGGTGAAGGGTGTAAGGGTGAAGGGTGTAAGGGTGAAGGGTGTAAGGGTGAAGGGTGTAAGGGTGAAGGGTCTAAGGGTGAAGGGTGTAAGGGTGAAGGGTGTAAGGGTGAAGGGTGTAAGGGTGAAGGGTGTAAGGGTGAAGGGTGTAAGGGTGAAGGGTGTAAGGGTGAAGGGTGTAAGGGTGAAGGGTGTAAGGGTGAAGGGTGTAAGGGTGAAGGGTGTAAGGGTGAAGGGTGTAAGGGTGAAGGGTGTAAGGGTGAAGGGTGTAAGGGTGAAGGGTGAAGGGTGTAGGGGTGAAGGGTGTAGGGGTGAAGGGTGTAAGGGTGAAGGGTGTAAGGGTGAAGGGTGTAAGGGTGAAGGGTGTAAGGGTGAAGGGTGTAAGGGTGAAGGGTGTAAGGGTGAAGGGTGTAAGGGTGAAGGGTGTAAGGGTGAAGGGTGTAAGGGTGAAGGGTGTAAGGGTGAAGGGTGTAAGGGTGTAAGGGTGTAAGGGTGTAAGGGTGAAGGGTGTAAGGGTGAAGGGTGTAAGGGTGAAGGGTGTAAGGGTGAAGGGTGTAAGGGTGAAGGGTGTAAGGGTGAAGGGTGTAAGGGTGAAGGGTGTAAGGGTGAAGGGTGTAAGGGTGAAGGGTGTAAGGGTGAAGGGTGTAAGGGTGAAGGGTGTAAGGGTGAAGGGTGTAAGGGTGAAGGGTGTAAGGGTGAAGGGTGTAAGGGTGAAGGGTGTAAGGGTGAAGGGTGTAAGGGTGAAGGGTGTAAGGGTGAAGGGTGTAAGGGTGAAGGGTGTAAGGGTGAAGGGTGTAAGGGTGAAGGGCGCAAGGGTGAAGGGCGCAAGGGTGAAGGGCAAAGGGTGCAAGGGCAAAGGGTGCAAGGGCAAAGGGTGCAAGGGCAAAGGTTGCAAGGGTAAAGGTTGCAGGCGTAAAGGTTGCAGGCGTAAAGGTTGCAGGCGTAAAGGGTGCAAGGGTAAAGGGTGCAAGGGCGAAGGGTGCAAGGGCGAAGGGTGCAAGGGCGAAGGGTGCAAGGGCGAAGGGTGCAAGGGCGAAGGGTTCAAGGGTGAAGGGTGTAAGGGTGAAGGGTGTAAGGGTGAAGGGTGTAAGGGTGAAGGGTGTAGGGGTGAAGGGTGTAGGGGCGAAGGGTGTAGGGGCGAAGGGTGTAGGGGTGAAGGGCGCAAGGGTGAAGGGCGCAAGGGTGAAGGGCGCAAGGGTGAAGGGCAAAGGGTGCAAGGGCAAAGCGTGCAAGGGCAAAGGTTGCAAGGGTAAAGGTTGCAGGCGTAAAGGTTGCAGGCGTAAAGGGTGCAAGGGTAAAGGGTGCAAGGGTAAAGGGTGCAAGGGTAAAGGGTGCAAGGGCGCAGGGTGCGAGGGCGAAGGGTGCGAGGGCGAAGGGTGCGAGGGTGAAGGGTTGCGAGGGTGAAGGGTGTAGGGGCGAAGGGTGCAAGGGGCGAAGGGTGCGAGGGCGAAGGGTGCGAGGGCGAAGGGTGCGAGGGCGAAGGGTGCGAGGGCGAAGGGTGCGAGGGCGAAGGGTGCGAGGGCGAAGGGTGCGAGGGCGAAGGGTGCGAGGGCGAAGGGTGCGAGGGTGAAGGGTGCGATGGTGAAGGGTGCGAGGGTGCAAGGGCGAAGGGTGCAAGGGCGAAGGGTGCCAGGGCGAAGGGTGCGAGGGCGAAGGGTGCGAGGGCGAAGGGTGCGAGGGCGAAGGGTGCGAGGGCGAAGGGTGCGAGGGCGAAGGGTGCGAGGGCGAAGGGTGCGAGGGCGAAGGGTGTAAGGGTGAAGGGTGTAAGGGTGAAGGGCGCAAGGGTGAAGGGCGCAAGGGTGAAGGGCAAAGGGTGCAAGGGCAAAGGGTGCAAGGGCAAAGGGTGCAAGGGCAAAGGTTGCAAGGGTAAAGGTTGCAGGCGTAAAGGTTGCAGGCGTAAAGGTTGCAGGCGTAAAGGGTGCAAGGGTAAAGGGTGCAAGGGCGAAGGGTGCAAGGGCGAAGGGTGCAAGGGCGAAGGGTGCAAGGGCGAAGGGTGCAAGGGCGAAGGGTGCAAGGGCGAAGGGTGCAAGGGCGCAGGGTGCAAGGGCGAAGGGTGCAAGGGCGAAGGGTGCAAGGGCGAAGGGTGCAAGGGCGAAGGGTGCAAGGGCGAAGGGTTCAAGGGCGAAGGGTGTAAGGGCGAAGGGTGTAAGGGTGAAGGGTGTAAGGGTGAAGGGTGTAAGGGTGTAAGGGTGAAGGGTGTAAGGGTGAAGGGTGTAAGGGTGAAGGGTGTAAGGGTGAAGGGTGAAGGGTGTAGGGGTGAAGGGTGTAGGGGTGAAGGGTGTAAGGGTGAAGGGTGTAAGGGTGAAGGGTGTAAGGGTGAAGGGTGTAAGGGTGAAGGGTGTAAGGGTGAAGGGTGTAAGGGTGAAGGGTGTAAGGGTGAAGGGTGTAAGGGTGAAGGGTGTAAGGGTGAAGGGTGTAAGGGTGAAGGGTGTAAGGGTGAAGGGTGTAAGGGTGAAGGGTGTAAGGGTGAAGGGTGTAAGGGTGAAGGGTGTAAGGGTGAAGGGTGTAAGGGTGAAGGGTGTAAGGGTGAAGGGTGTAAGGGTGAAGGGTGTAAGGGTGAAGGGTGTAAGGGTGAAGGGTGTAAGGGTGAAGGGTGTAAGGGTGAAGGGTGTAAGGGTGAAGGGTGTAAGGGTGAAGGGTGTAAGGGTGAAGGGTGTAAGGGTGAAGGGTGTAAGGGTGAAGGGTGTAAGGGTGAAGGGTGTAAGGGTGAAGGGTGTAAGGGTGAAGGGTGTAAGGGTGAAGGGTGTAAGGGTGAAGGGTGTAAGGGTGAAGGGTGTAAGGGTGAAGGGTGTAAGGGTGAAGGGTGTAAGGGTGAAGGGTGTAAGGGTGAAGGGTGAAGGGTGTAGGGGTGAAGGGTGTAGGGGTGAAGGGTGTAAGGGTGAAGGGTGTAAGGGTGAAGGGTGTAAGGGTGAAGGGTGTAAGGGTGAAGGGTGTAGGGGTGAAGGGTGTAGGGGCGAAGGGTGTAGGGGTGAAGGGCGCAAGGGTGAAGGGCGCAAGGGTGAAGGGTGTAAGGGTGAAGGGTGTAAGGGTGAAGGGTGTAAGGGTGAAGGGTGTAAGGGTGAAGGGTGTAAGGGTGAAGGGTGTAAGGGTGAAAGGTGTAAGGGTGAAGGGTGTAAGGGTGAAGGGTGTAAGGGTGAAGGGTGTAAGGGTGAAGGGTGTAGGGGTGAAGGGTGCAAGGGGCGAAGGGTGCGAGGGCGAAGGGTGCGAGGGCGAAGGGTGCGAGGGCGAAGGGTGCGAGGGCGAAGGGTGCGAGGGCGAAGGGTGCGAGGGCGAAGGGTGCGAGGGCGAAGGGTGCGAGGGCGAAGGGTGCGAGGGCGAAGGGTGCGAGGGCGAAGGGTGCGAGGGCGAAGGGTGCGAGGGCGAAGGGTGCGAGGGTGAAGGGTGCGATGGTGAAGGGTGCGAGGGTGCAAGGGCGAAGGGTGCAAGGGCGAAGGGTGCCAGGGCGAAGGGTGCGAGGGCGAAGGGTGCGAGGGCGAAGGGTGCGAGGGCGAAGGGTGCGAGGGCGAAGGGTGCGAGGGCGAAGGGTGCGAGGGCGAAGGGTGCGAGGGCGAAGGGTGTAAGGGTGAAGGGTGTAAGGGTGAAGGGTGTAAGGGTGAAGGGCGCAAGGGTGAAGGGCGCAAGGGTGAAGGGCAAAGGGTGCAAGGGCAAAGGGTGCAAGGGCAAAGGGTGCAAGGGCAAAGGTTGCAAGGGTAAAGGTTGCAGGCGTAAAGGTTGCAGGCGTAAAGGTTGCAGGCGTAAAGGGTGCAAGGGTAAAGGGTGCAAGGGCGAAGGGTGCAAGGGCGAAGGGTGCAAGGGCGAAGGGTGCAAGGGCGAAGGGTGCAAGGGCGAAGGGTGCAAGGGCGAAGGGTGCAAGGGCGCAGGGTGCAAGGGCGCAGGGTGCAAGGGCGAAGGGTGCAAGGGCGAAGGGTGCAAGGGCGAAGGGTGCAAGGGCGAAGGGTGCAAGGGCGAAGGGTGCAAGGGCGAAGGGTGCAAGGGCGAAGGGTGCAAGGGCGAAGGGTGCAAGGGCGAAGGGTTCAAGGGCGAAGGGTTCAAGGGTGAAGGGTGTAAGGGTGAAGGGTGTAAGGGTGTAAGGGTGAAGGGTGTAAGGGTGAAGGGTGTAAGGGTGAAGGGTGTAAGGGTGAAGGGTGTAAGGGTGAAGGGTGTAAGGGTGAAGGGTGTAAGGGTGAAGGGTGTAAGGGTGAAGGGTGTAAGGGTGAAGGGTGTAAGGGTGAAGGGTGTAAGGGTGAAGGGTGTAAGGGTGAAGGGTGTAAGGGTGAAGGGTGTAAGGGTGAAGGGTGTAAGGGTGAAGGGTGTAAGGGTGAAGGGTGTAAGGGTGAAGGGTGTAAGGGTGAAGGGTGTAAGGGTGAAGGGTGTAAGGGTGAAGGGTGTAAGGGTGAAGGGTGTAAGGGTGAAGGGTGTAAGGGTGAAGGGTGTAAGGGTGAAGGGTGTAAGGGTGAAGGGTGTAAGGGTGAAGGGTGTAAGGGTGAAGGGTGAAGGGTGTAGGGGTGAAGGGTGTAGGGGTGAAGGGTGTAGGGGTGAAGGGTGTAAGGGTGAAGGGTGTAATGGTGAAGGGTGTAAGGGTGAAGGGTGTAAGGGTGTAGGGTGTAAGGGTGAAGGGTGCAAGGGTGAAGGGTGCAAGGGTAAAGGGTGCAAGGGCGAAGGGTGCAAGGGCGAAAGGTGCAAGGGCGAAGGGTGCAAGGGCGAAGGGTTCAAGGGCGAAGGGTTCAAGGGCGAAGGGTTCAAGGGTGAAGGGTGTAAGGGTGAAGGGTGTAAGGGTGTAAGGGTGAAGGGTGTAAGGGTGAAGGGTGTAAGGGTGAAGGGTGTAAGGGTGAAGGGTGTAAGGGTGAAGGGTGTAAGGGTGAAGGGTGTAAGGGTGAAGGGTGTAAGGGTGAAGGGTGTAAGGGTGAAGGGTGAAGGGTGTAAGGGTGAAGGTTGTAAGGGTGAAGGGTGTAAGGGTGAAGGGTGTAAGGGTGAAGGGTGTAAGGGTGAAGGGTTTAAGGGTGAAGGGTGTAAGGGTGAAGGGTGTAAGGGTGAAGGGTGTAAGGGTGAAGGGTGTAAGGGTGAAGGGTGTAAGGGTGAAGGGTGTAAGGGTGTAAGGGTGAAGGGTGAAGGGTGTAAGGGTGAAGGGTGTAAGGGTGAAGGGTGTAAGGGTGAAGGGTGTAAGGGTGAAGGGTGTAAGGGTGAAGGGTGTAAGGGTGAAGGGTGTAAGGGTGAAGGGTGTAAGGGTGAAGGGTGTAAGGGTGAAGGGTGTAAGGGTGAAGGGTGTAAGGGTGAAGGGTGTAAGGGTGAAGGGTGTAAGGGTGAAGGGTGTAAGGGTGAAGGGTGTAAGGGTGAAGGGTGTAAGGGTGAAGGGTGTAAGGGTGAAGGGTGTAAGGGTGAAGGGTGTAAGGGTGAAGGGTGTAAGGGTGAAGGGTGTAAGGGTGAAGGGTGCAAGGGCGAAGGGTGCAAGGGCGAAGGGTGCAAGGGCGAAGGGTGCAAGGGCGAAGGGTGCAAGGGCGAAGGGTGCAAGGGCGAAGGGTGCAAGGGCGAAGGGTGCAAGGGCGAAGGGTTCAAGGGCGAAGGGTTCAAGGGCGAAGGGTTCAAGGGTGAAGGGTGTAAGGGTGAAGGGTGTAAGGGTGAAGGGTGTAAGGGTGAAGGGTGTAGGGGTGAAGGGTGTAGGGGTGAAGGGTGTAGGGGTGAAGGGTGTAGGGGCGAAGGGTGTAGGGGTGAAGGGCGCAAGGGTGAAGGGCGCAAGGGTGAAGGGTGTAAGGGTGAAGGGTGTAAGGGTGAAGGGTGTAAGGGTGAAGGGTGTAAGGGTGAAGGGTGTAAGGGTGAAGGGTGTAAGGGTGAAAGGTGTAAGGGTGAAGGGTGTAAGGGTGAAGGGTGTAAGGGTGAAGGGTGTAAGGGTGAAGGGTGTAGGGGTGAAGGGTGCAAGGGGCGAAGGGTGCGAGGGCGAAGGGTGCGAGGGCGAAGGGTGCGAGGGCGAAGGGTGCGAGGGCGAAGGGTGCGAGGGCGAAGGGTGCGAGGGCGAAGGGTGCGAGGGCGAAGGGTGCGAGGGCGAAGGGTGCGAGGGCGAAGGGTGCGAGGGCGAAGGGTGCGAGGGCGAAGGGTGCGAGGGCGAAGGGTGCGAGGGCGAAGGGTGCGAGGGTGAAGGGTGCGATGGTGAAGGGTGCGAGGGTGCAAGGGCGAAGGGTGCAAGGGCGAAGGGTGCCAGGGCGAAGGGTGCGAGGGCGAAGGGTGCGAGGGCGAAGGGTGCGAGGGCGAAGGGTGCGAGGGCGAAGGGTGCGAGGGCGAAGGGTGCGAGGGCGAAGGGTGCGAGGGCGAAGGGTGTAAGGGTGAAGGGTGTAAGGGTGAAGGGTGTAAGGGTGAAGGGCGCAAGGGTGAAGGGCAAAGGGTGCAAGGGCAAAGGGTGCAAGGGCAAAGGTTGCAAGGGTAAAGGTTGCAGGCGTAAAGGTTGCAGGCGTAAAGGTTGCAGGCGTAAAGGGTGCAAGGGTAAAGGGTGCAAGGGCGAAGGGTGCAAGGGCGAAGGGTGCAAGGGCGAAGGGTGCAAGGGCGAAGGGTGCAAGGGCGAAGGGTGCAAGGGCGAAGGGTGCAAGGGCGCAGGGTGCAAGGGCGAAGGGTGCAAGGGCGAAGGGTGCAAGGGCGAAGGGTGCAAGGGCGAAGGGTGCAAGGGCGAAGGGTGCAAGGGCGAAGGGTGAAGGGTGTAAGGGTGAAGGGTGTAAGGGTGAAGGGTGTAAGGGTGAGGGTGTAGGGGTGAAGGGTGTAGGGGTGAAGGGTGTAGGGGTGAAGGGTGTATGGGTGAAGGTTGTAGGGGGGAAGGGTGTAGGGGCGAAGGGTGTAGGGGCGAAGGGTGTAGGGGCGAAGGGTGTAGGGGCGAAGGGTGTAGGGGCGAAGGGTGTAGGGGCGAAGGGTGTAGGGGCGAAGGGTGTAGGGGCGAAGGGTGTAGGGGCGAAGGGTGTAGGGGCGAAGGGTGTAGGGGCGAAGGGTGCAAGGGCGAAGGGTGCAAGGGCGAAGGGTGCGAGGGCGAAGGGTGCGAGGGCGAAGGGTGCGAGCGCGAAGGGTGCGAGGGCGAAGGGTACGAGGGCGAAGGGTGCGAGGGCAAAGGTTGCAAGGGTAAAGGTTGCAGGCGTAAAGGTTGCAGGCGTAAAGGGTGCAAGGGTGAAGGGTGCAAGGGTGAAGGGTGCAAGGGCGAAGGGTGCAAGGGCGAAGGGTGCGAGGGCGAAGGGTGCGAGCGCGAAGGGTGCGAGGGCGAAGGGTACGAGGGCGAAGGGTGCGAGGGCAAAGGTTGCAAGGGTAAAGGTTGCAGGCGTAAAGGTTGCAGGCGTAAAGGGTGCAAGGGTGAAGGGTGCAAGGGTGAAGGGTGCAAGGGCGAAGGGTGCAAGGGCGAAGGGTGCAAGGGCGAAGGGTGCAAGGGTAAAGGGTGCAAGGGTGAAGGGTGCAAGGGTGAAGGGTGCAAGGGCGAAGGGTGCAAGGGCGAAGGGTGCAAGGGCGAAGGGTGCAAGGGCGAAGGGTGCAAGGGCGAAGGGTGCAAGGGCGAAGGGTGCAAGGGCGAAGGGTGCAAGGGCGAAGGGTGCAAGGGCGAAGGGTGCAAGGGCGAAGGGTGCAAGGGCGAAGGGTGCAAGGGCGAAGGGTGCAAGGGCGAAGGGTGCAAGGGCGAAGGGTGCAAGGGCGAAGGGTGCAAGGGCGAAGGGTGCAAGGGCGAAGGGTGCAAGGGCGAAGGGTGCAAGGGCGAAGGGTGCAAGGGCGAAGGGTTCAAGGGCGAAGGGTTCAAGGGTGAAGGGTGTAAGGGTGAAGGGTGTAAGGGTGTAAGGGTGAAGGGTGTAAGGGTGAAGGGTGTAAGGGTGAAGGGTGTAAGGGTGAAGGGTGTAAGGGTGAAGGGTGTAAGGGTGAAGGGTGTAAGGGTGAAGGGTGTAAGGGTGAAGGGTGTAAGGGTGAAGGGTGTAAGGGTGAAGGGTGTAAGGGTGAAGGGTGTAAGGGTGAAGGGTGGAGGGTGTAAGGGTGAAGGTTGTAAGGGTGAAGGGTGTAAGGGTGAAGGGTGTAAGGGTGAAGGGTGTAAGGGTGAAGGGTTTAAGGGTGAAGGGTGTAAGGGTGAAGGGTGTAAGGGTGAAGGGTGTAAGGGTGAAGGGTGTAAGGGTGAAGGGTGTAAGGGTGAAGGGTGTAAGGGTGTAAGGGTGAAGGGTGAAGGGTGTAAGGGTGAAGGGTGTAAGGGTGAAGGGTGTAAGGGTGAAGGGTGTAAGGGTGAAGGGTGTAAGGGTGAAGGGTGTAAGGGTGAAGGGTGTAAGGGTGAAGGGTGTAAGGGTGAAGGGTGTAAGGGTGAAGGGTGTAAGGGTGAAGCGTGTAAGGGTGAAGGGTGTAAGGGTGAAGGGTGTAAGGGTGAAGGGTGTAAGGGTGAAGGGTGTAAGGGTGAAGGGTGTAAGGGTGAAGGGTGTAAGGGTGAAGGGTGTAGGGGTGAAGGGTGTAGGGGTGAAGGGTGTAGGGGTGAACGGTGTAGGGGTGAAGGGTGCGAGGGCGAAGGGTGCGAGGGTGAAGGGTGCGATGGTGAAGGGTGTAAGGGTGAAGGGTGTAAGGGTGAAGGGTGTAAGGGTGAAGGGCGCAAGGGTGAAGGGCGCAAGGGTGAAGGGCAAAGGGTGCAAGGGCAAAGGGTGCAAGGGCAAAGGGTGCAAGGGCAAAGGTTGCAAGGGTAAAGGTTGCAGGCGTAAAGGTTGCAGGCGTAAAGGGTGCAAGGGTAAAGGGTGCAAGGGCGAAGGGTGCAAGGGCGAAGGGTGCAAGGGCGAAGGGTTCAAGGGCGAAGGGTTCAAGGGCGAAGGGTGCAAGGGCGCAGGGTGCAAGGGCGCAGGGTGCAAGGGCGAAGGGTGCAAGGGCGAAGGGTGCAAGGGCGAAGGGTGAAGGGTGTAAGGGTGAAGGGTGTAAGGGTGAAGGGTGTAAGGGTGAGGGTGTAAGGGTGAGGGTGTAGGGGTGAGGGTGTAGGGGTGAAGGGTGTAGGGGTGAAGGGTGTAGGGGTGAAGGGTGTAGGGGTGAAGGGTGTAGGGGTGAAGGGTGTAGGGGTGAAGGGTGTAGGGGTGAAGGGTGTAGGGGTGATGGGTGTAGGGGTGAAGGGTGAAGGGGCGAAGGGTGTAGGGGCGAAGGGTGTAGGGGCGAAGGGTGTAGGGGCGAAGGGTGCAAGGGCGAAGGGTGCAAGGGCGAAGGGTGCAAGGGTAAAGGGTGCAAGGGTAAAGCTTGCAGGGGTAAAGGGTGCAGGGGTAAAGGGTGCAGGGGTGCAGGGTGCAAGGGCGAAGGGTGCAAGGGCGAAGGGTGCAAGGGCGAAGGGTGCGAGGGCGAAGGGTGAAGGGTGTAAGGGTGAAGGGTGTAAGGGTGAAGGGTGTAAGGGTGAGGGTGTAAGGGTGAGGGTGTAGGGGTGAGGGTGTAGGGGTGAAGGGTGTAGGGGTGAAGGGTGTAGGGGCGAAGGGTGTAGGGGCAAAGGGTGTAGGGGTGAAGGGCGCAAGGGTGAAGGGCGCAAGGGTGAAGGGCAAAGGGTGCAAGGGCAAAGCGTGCAAGGGCAAAGGTTGCAAGGGTAAAGGTTGCAGGCGTAAAGGTTGCAGGCGTAAAGGGTGCAAGGGTAAAGGGTGCAAGGGTAAAGGGTGCAAGGGTAAAGGGTGCAAGGGCGCAGGGTGCGAGGGCGAAGGGTGCGAGGGCGAAGGGTGCGAGGGTGAAGGGTGCGAGGGCGAAGGGTGCGAGGGCGAAGGGTGCGAGGGCGAAGGGTGCGAGGGCGAAGGGTGCGAGGGCGAAGGGTGCGAGGGCGAAGGGTGCGAGGGTGAAGGGTGCGAGGGCGAAGGGTGTAAGGGCGAAGGGTGTAAGGGTGAAGGGTGTAAGGGTGAAGGGTGTAAGGGTGAAGGGTGTAAGGGTGAAGGGTGCAAGGGCGAAGGGTGCAAGGGCGAAGGGTGCAAGGGCAAAGGGTGCAAGGGCAAAGGTTGCAAGGGTAAAGGTTGCAGGCGTAAAGGTTGCAGGCGTAAAGGTTGCAGGCGTAAAGGGTGCAAGGGTAAAGGGTGCAAGGGCGAAGGGTGCAAGGGCGAAGGGTGCAAGGGCGAAGGGTGCAAGGGCGAAGGGTGCAAGGGCGAAGGGTGCAAGGGCGAAGGGTGCAAGGGCGCAGGGTGCAAGGGCGAAGGGTGCAAGGGCGAAGGGTGCAAGGGCGAAGGGTGCAAGGGCGAAGGGTGCAAGGGCGAAGGGTGCAAGGGCGAAGGGTGAAGGGTGTAAGGGTGAAGGGTGTAAGGATGAAGGGTGTAAGGGTGAGGGTGTAGGGGTGAAGGGTGTAGGGGTGAAGGGTGTAGGGGTGAAGGGTGTATGGGTGAAGGTTGTAGGGGGGAAGGGTGTAGGGGCGAAGGGTGTAGGGGCGAAGGGTGTAGGGGCGAAGGGTGTAGGGGCGAAGGGTGTAGGGGCGAAGGGTGTAGGGGCGAAGGGTGTAGGGGCGAAGGGTGTAGGGGCGAAGGGTGTAGGGGCGAAGGGTGTAGGGGCGAAGGGTGTAGGGGCGAAGGGTGCAAGGGCGAAGGGTGCAAGGGCGAAGGGTGCGAGGGCGAAGGGTGCGAGGGCGAAGGGTGCGAGCGCGAAGGGTGCGAGGGCGAAGGGTACGAGGGCGAAGGGTGCGAGGGCAAAGGTTGCAAGGGTAAAGGTTGCAGGCGTAAAGGTTGCAGGCGTAAAGGGTGCAAGGGTGAAGGGTGCAAGGGTGAAGGGTGCAAGGGCGAAGGGTGCAAGGGCGAAGGGTGCGAGGGCGAAGGGTGCGAGCGCGAAGGGTGCGAGGGCGAAGGGTACGAGGGCGAAGGGTGCGAGGGCAAAGGTTGCAAGGGTAAAGGTTGCAGGCGTAAAGGTTGCAGGCGTAAAGGGTGCAAGGGTGAAGGGTGCAAGGGTGAAGGGTGCAAGGGCGAAGGGTGCAAGGGCGAAGGGTGCAAGGGCGAAGGGTGCAAGGGTAAAGGGTGCAAGGGTGAAGGGTGCAAGGGCGAAGGGTGCAAGGGCGAAGGGTGCAAGGGCGAAGGGTGCAAGGGCGAAGGGTGCAAGGGCGAAGGGTGCAAGGGCGAAGGGTGCAAGGGCGAAGGGTGCAAGGGCGAAGGGTGCAAGGGCGAAGGGTGCAAGGGCGAAGGGTGCAAGGGCGAAGGGTGCAAGGGCGAAGGGTGCAAGGGCGAAGGGTGCAAGGGCGAAGGGTGCAAGGGCGAAGGGTTCAAGGGCGAAGGGTTCAAGGGCGAAGGGTTCAAGGGTGAAGGGTGTAAGGGTGAAGGGTGTAAGGGTGTAAGGGTGAAGGGTGTAAGGGTGAAGGGTGTAAGGGTGAAGGGTGTAAGGGTGAAGGGTGTAAGGGTGAAGGGTGTAAGGGTGAAGGGTGTAAGGGTGAAGGGTGTAAGGGTGAAGGGTGTAAGGGTGAAGGGTGTAAGGGTGAAGGGTGTAAGGGTGAAGGGTGTAAGGGTGAAGGGTGAAGGGTGTAAGGGTGAAGGTTGTAAGGGTGAAGGGTGTAAGGGTGAAGGGTGTAAGGGTGAAGGGTGTAAGGGTGAAGGGTTTAAGGGTGAAGGGTGTAAGGGTGAAGGGTGTAAGGGTGAAGGGTGTAAGGGTGAAGGGTGTAAGGGTGAAGGGTGCAAGGGCGAAGGGTGCAAGGGCGAAGGGTGCAAGGGCGAAGGGTGCAAGGGCGAAGGGTGCAAGGGCGAAGGGTGCAAGGGCGAAAGGTGCAAGGGCGAAGGGTGCAAGGGCGAAGGGTTCAAGGGCGAAGGGTTCAAGGGCGAAGGGTTCAAGGGTGAAGGGTGTAAGGGTGAAGGGTGTAAGGGTGTAAGGGTGAAGGGTGTAAGGGTGAAGGGTGTAAGGGTGAAGGGTGTAAGGGTGAAGGGTGTAAGGGTGAAGGGTGTAAGGGTGAAGGGTGTAAGGGTGAAGGGTGTAAGGGTGAAGGGTGTAAGGGTGAAGGGTGAAGGGTGTAAGGGTGAAGGTTGTAAGGGTGAAGGGTGTAAGGGTGAAGGGTGTAAGGGTGAAGGGTGTAAGGGTGAAGGGTTTAAGGGTGAAGGGTGTAAGGGTGAAGGGTGTAAGGGTGAAGGGTGTAAGGGTGAAGGGTGTAAGGGTGAAGGGTGTAAGGGTGAAGGGTGTAAGGGTGTAAGGGTGAAGGGTGAAGGGTGTAAGGGTGAAGGGTGTAAGGGTGAAGGGTGTAAGGGTGAAGGGTGTAAGGGTGAAGGGTGTAAGGGTGAAGGGTGTAAGGGTGAAGGGTGTAAGGGTGAAGGGTGTAAGGGTGAAGGGTGTAAGGGTGAAGGGTGTAAGGGTGAAGGGTGTAAGGGTGAAGGGTGTAAGGGTGAAGGGTGTAAGGGTGAAGGGTGTAAGGGTGAAGGGTGTAAGGGTGAAGGGTGTAAGGGTGAAGGGTGTAAGGGTGAAGGGTGTAAGGGTGAAGGGTGCAAGGGCGAAGGGTGCAAGGGCGAAGGGTGCAAGGGCGAAGGGTGCAAGGGCGAAGGGTGCAAGGGCGAAGGGTGCAAGGGCGAAGGGTGCAAGGGCGAAGGGTGCAAGGGCGAAGGGTTCAAGGGCGAAGGGTTCAAGGGCGAAGGGTTCAAGGGTGAAGGGTGTAAGGGTGAAGGGTGTAAGGGTGAAGGGTGTAGGGGTGAAGGGTGTAGGGGTGAAGGGTGTAGGGGTGAAGGGTGTAGGGGCGAAGGGTGTAGGGGTGAAGGGCGCAAGGGTGAAGGGCGCAAGGGTGAAGGGTGCAAGGGTGAAGGGTGTAAGGGTGAAGGGTGTAAGGGTGAAGGGTGTAAGGGTGAAGGGTGTAAGGGTGAAGGGTGTAAGGGTGAAAGGTGTAAGGGTGAAGGGTGTAAGGGTGAAGGGTGTAAGGGTGAAGGGTGTAAGGGTGAAGGGTGTAGGGGTGAAGGGTGCAAGGGGCGAAGGGTGCGAGGGCGAAGGGTGCGAGGGCGAAGGGTGCGAGGGCGAAGGGTGCGAGGGCGAAGGGTGCGAGGGCGAAGGGTGCGAGGGCGAAGGGTGCGAGGGCGAAGGGTGCGAGGGCGAAGGGTGCGAGGGCGAAGGGTGCGAGGGCGAAGGGTGCGAGGGCGAAGGGTGCGAGGGCGAAGGGTGCGAGGGCGAAGGGTGCGAGGGCGAAGGGTGCGAGGGTGAAGGGTGCGATGGTGAAGGGTGCGAGGGTGCAAGGGCGAAGGGTGCAAGGGCGAAGGGTGCCAGGGCGAAGGGTGCGAGGGCGAAGGGTGCGAGGGCGAAGGGTGCGAGGGCGAAGGGTGCGAGGGCGAAGGGTGCGAGGGCGAAGGGTGCGAGGGCGAAGGGTGCGAGGGCGAAGGGTGTAAGGGTGAAGGGTGTAAGGGTGAAGGGTGTAAGGGTGAAGGGCGCAAGGGTGAAGGGCAAAGGGTGCAAGGGCAAAGGGTGCAAGGGCAAAGGTTGCAAGGGTAAAGGTTGCAGGCGTAAAGGTTGCAGGCGTAAAGGTTGCAGGCGTAAAGGGTGCAAGGGTAAAGGGTGCAAGGGCGAAGGGTGCAAGGGCGAAGGGTGCAAGGGCGAAGGGTGCAAGGGCGAAGGGTGCAAGGGCGAAGGGTGCAAGGGCGAAGGGTGCAAGGGCGCAGGGTGCAAGGGCGAAGGGTGCAAGGGCGAAGGGTGCAAGGGCGAAGGGTGCAAGGGCGAAGGGTGCAAGGGCGAAGGGTGCAAGGGCGAAGGGTGAAGGGTGTAAGGGTGAAGGGTGTAAGGGTGAAGGGTGTAAGGGTGAGGGTGTAGGGGTGAAGGGTGTAGGGGTGAAGGGTGTAGGGGTGAAGGGTGTATGGGTGAAGGTTGTAGGGGGGAAGGGTGTAGGGGCGAAGGGTGTAGGGGCGAAGGGTGTAGGGGCGAAGGGTGTAGGGGCGAAGGGTGTAGGGGCGAAGGGTGTAGGGGCGAAGGGTGTAGGGGCGAAGGGTGTAGGGGCGAAGGGTGTAGGGGCGAAGGGTGTAGGGGCGAAGGGTGTAGGGGCGAAGGGTGTAGGGGCGAAGGGTGCAAGGGCGAAGGGTGCAAGGGCGAAGGGTGCGAGGGCGAAGGGTGCGAGGGCGAAGGGTGCGAGCGCGAAGGGTGCGAGGGCGAAGGGTACGAGGGCGAAGGGTGCGAGGGCAAAGGTTGCAAGGGTAAAGGTTGCAGGCGTAAAGGTTGCAGGCGTAAAGGGTGCAAGGGTGAAGGGTGCAAGGGTGAAGGGTGCAAGGGCGAAGGGTGCAAGGGCGAAGGGTGCGAGGGCGAAGGGTGCGAGCGCGAAGGGTGCGAGGGCGAAGGGTACGAGGGCGAAGGGTGCGAGGGCAAAGGTTGCAAGGGTAAAGGTTGCAGGCGTAAAGGTTGCAGGCGTAAAGGGTGCAAGGGTGAAGGGTGCAAGGGTGAAGGGTGCAAGGGCGAAGGGTGCAAGGGCGAAGGGTGCAAGGGCGAAGGGTGCAAGGGTGAAGGGTGCAAGGGTGAAGGGTGCAAGGGTGAAGGGTGCAAGGGCGAAGGGTGCAAGGGCGAAGGGTGCAAGGGCGAAGGGTGCAAGGGCGAAGGGTGCAAGGGCGAAGGGTGCAAGGGCGAAGGGTGCAAGGGCGAAGGGTGCAAGGGCGAAGGGTGCAAGGGCGAAGGGTGCAAGGGCGAAGGGTGCAAGGGCGAAGGGTGCAAGGGCGAAGGGTGCCAGGGCGAAGGGTGCAAGGGCGAAGGGTGCAAGGGCGAAGGGTGCAAGGGCGAAGGGTGCAAGGGCGAAGGGTGCAAGGGCGAAGGGTGCAAGGGCGAAGGGTGCAAGGGCGAAGGGTTCAAGGGCGAAGGGTTCAAGGGCGAAGGGTTCAAGGGTGAAGGGTGTAAGGGTGAAGGGTGTAAGGGTGTAAGGGTGAAGGGTGTAAGGGTGAAGGGTGTAAGGGTGAAGGGTGTAAGGGTGAAGGGTGTAAGGGTGAAGGGTGTAAGGGTGAAGGGTGTAAGGGTGAAGGGTGTAAGGGTGAAGGGTGTAAGGGTGAAGGGTGTAAGGGTGAAGGGTGTAAGGGTGAAGGGTGGAGGGTGTAAGGGTGAAGGTTGTAAGGGTGAAGGGTGTAAGGGTGAAGGGTGTAAGGGTGAAGGGTGTAAGGGTGAAGGGTTTAAGGGTGAAGGGTGTAAGGGTGAAGGGTGTAAGGGTGAAGGGTGTAAGGGTGAAGGGTGTAAGGGTGAAGGGTGTAAGGGTGAAGGGTGTAAGGGTGTAAGGGTGAAGGGTGAAGGGTGTAAGGGTGAAGGGTGTAAGGGTGAAGGGTGTAAGGGTGAAGGGTGTAAGGGTGAAGGGTGTAAGGGTGAAGGGTGTAAGGGTGAAGGGTGTAAGGGTGAAGGGTGTAAGGGTGAAGGGTGTAAGGGTGAAGCGTGTAAGGGTGAAGGGTGTAAGGGTGAAGGGTGTAAGGGTGAAGGGTGTAAGGGTGAAGGGTGTAAGGGTGAAGGGTGTAAGGGTGAAGGGTGTAAGGGTGAAGGGTGTAAGGGTGAAGGGTGTAGGGGTGAAGGGTGTAGGGGTGAAGGGTGTAGGGGTGAACGGTGTAGGGGTGAAGGGTGCGAGGGCGAAGGGTGCGAGGGTGAAGGGTGCGATGGTGAAGGGTGTAAGGGTGAAGGGTGTAAGGGTGAAGGGTGTAAGGGTGAAGGGCGCAAGGGTGAAGGGCGCAAGGGTGAAGGGCAAAGGGTGCAAGGGCAAAGGGTGCAAGGGCAAAGGGTGCAAGGGCAAAGGTTGCAAGGGTAAAGGTTGCAGGCGTAAAGGTTGCAGGCGTAAAGGGTGCAAGGGTAAAGGGTGCAAGGGCGAAGGGTGCAAGGGCGAAGGGTGCAAGGGCGAAGGGTTCAAGGGCGAAGGGTTCAAGGGCGAAGGGTGCAAGGGCGCAGGGTGCAAGGGCGCAGGGTGCAAGGGCGAAGGGTGCAAGGGCGAAGGGTGCAAGGGCGAAGGGTGAAGGGTGTAAGGGTGAAGGGTGTAAGGGTGAAGGGTGTAAGGGTGAGGGTGTAAGGGTGAGGGTGTAGGGGTGAGGGTGTAGGGGTGAAGGGTGTAGGGGTGAAGGGTGTAGGGGTGAAGGGTGTAGGGGTGAAGGGTGTAGGGGTGAAGGGTGTAGGGGTGAAGGGTGTAGGGGTGAAGGGTGTAGGGGTGATGGGTGTAGGGGTGAAGGGTGAAGGGGCGAAGGGTGTAGGGGCGAAGGGTGTAGGGGCGAAGGGTGTAGGGGCGAAGGGTGCAAGGGCGAAGGGTGCAAGGGCGAAGGGTGCAAGGGTAAAGGGTGCAAGGGTAAAGCTTGCAGGGGTAAAGGGTGCAGGGGTAAAGGGTGCAGGGGTGCAGGGTGCAAGGGCGAAGGGTGCAAGGGCGAAGGGTGCAAGGGCGAAGGGTGCGAGGGCGAAGGGTGAAGGGTGTAAGGGTGAAGGGTGTAAGGGTGAAGGGTGTAAGGGTGAGGGTGTAAGGGTGAGGGTGTAGGGGTGAGGGTGTAGGGGTGAAGGGTGTAGGGGTGAAGGGTGTAGGGGCGAAGGGTGTAGGGGCAAAGGGTGTAGGGGTGAAGGGCGCAAGGGTGAAGGGCGCAAGGGTGAAGGGCAAAGGGTGCAAGGGCAAAGCGTGCAAGGGCAAAGGTTGCAAGGGTAAAGGTTGCAGGCGTAAAGGTTGCAGGCGTAAAGGGTGCAAGGGTAAAGGGTGCAAGGGTAAAGGGTGCAAGGGTAAAGGGTGCAAGGGCGCAGGGTGCGAGGGCGAAGGGTGCGAGGGCGAAGGGTGCGAGGGTGAAGGGTGCGAGGGCGAAGGGTGCGAGGGCGAAGGGTGCGAGGGCGAAGGGTGCGAGGGCGAAGGGTGCGAGGGCGAAGGGTGCGAGGGCGAAGGGTGCGAGGGTGAAGGGTGCGAGGGCGAAGGGTGTAAGGGCGAAGGGTGTAAGGGTGAAGGGTGTAAGGGTGAAGGGTGTAAGGGTGAAGGGTGTAAGGGTGAAGGGTGCAAGGGCGAAGGGTGCAAGGGCGAAGGGTGCAAGGGCAAAGGGTGCAAGGGCAAAGGTTGCAAGGGTAAAGGTTGCAGGCGTAAAGGTTGCAGGCGTAAAGGTTGCAGGCGTAAAGGGTGCAAGGGTAAAGGGTGCAAGGGCGAAGGGTGCAAGGGCGAAGGGTGCAAGGGCGAAGGGTGCAAGGGCGAAGGGTGCAAGGGCGAAGGGTGCAAGGGCGAAGGGTGCAAGGGCGCAGGGTGCAAGGGCGAAGGGTGCAAGGGCGAAGGGTGCAAGGGCGAAGGGTGCAAGGGCGAAGGGTGCAAGGGCGAAGGGTGCAAGGGCGAAGGGTGAAGGGTGTAAGGGTGAAGGGTGTAAGGATGAAGGGTGTAAGGGTGAGGGTGTAGGGGTGAAGGGTGTAGGGGTGAAGGGTGTAGGGGTGAAGGGTGTAGGGGTGAAGGGTGTATGGGTGAAGGTTGTAGGGGGGAAGGGTGTAGGGGCGAAGGGTGTAGGGGCGAAGGGTGTAGGGGCGAAGGGTGTAGGGGCGAAGGGTGTAGGGGCGAAGGGTGTAGGGGCGAAGGGTGTAGGGGCGAAGGGTGTAGGGGCGAAGGGTGTAGGGGCGAAGGGTGTAGGGGCGAAGGGTGTAGGGGCGAAGGGTGCAAGGGCGAAGGGTGCAAGGGCGAAGGGTGCGAGGGCGAAGGGTGCGAGGGCGAAGGGTGCGAGCGCGAAGGGTGCGAGGGCGAAGGGTACGAGGGCGAAGGGTGCGAGGGCAAAGGTTGCAAGGGTAAAGGTTGCAGGCGTAAAGGTTGCAGGCGTAAAGGGTGCAAGGGTGAAGGGTGCAAGGGTGAAGGGTGCAAGGGCGAAGGGTGCAAGGGCGAAGGGTGCGAGGGCGAAGGGTGCGAGCGCGAAGGGTGCGAGGGCGAAGGGTACGAGGGCGAAGGGTGCGAGGGCAAAGGTTGCAAGGGTAAAGGTTGCAGGCGTAAAGGTTGCAGGCGTAAAGGGTGCAAGGGTGAAGGGTGCAAGGGTGAAGGGTGCAAGGGCGAAGGGTGCAAGGGCGAAGGGTGCAAGGGCGAAGGGTGCAAGGGTAAAGGGTGCAAGGGTGAAGGGTGCAAGGGCGAAGGGTGCAAGGGCGAAGGGTGCAAGGGCGAAGGGTGCAAGGGCGAAGGGTGCAAGGGCGAAGGGTGCAAGGGCGAAGGGTGCAAGGGCGAAGGGTGCAAGGGCGAAGGGTGCAAGGGCGAAGGGTGCAAGGGCGAAGGGTGCAAGGGCGAAGGGTGCAAGGGCGAAGGGTGCAAGGGCGAAGGGTGCAAGGGCGAAGGGTGCAAGGGCGAAGGGTGCAAGGGCGAAGGGTTCAAGGGCGAAGGGTTCAAGGGCGAAGGGTTCAAGGGTGAAGGGTGTAAGGGTGAAGGGTGTAAGGGTGTAAGGGTGAAGGGTGTAAGGGTGAAGGGTGTAAGGGTGAAGGGTGTAAGGGTGAAGGGTGTAAGGGTGAAGGGTGTAAGGGTGAAGGGTGTAAGGGTGAAGGGTGTAAGGGTGAAGGGTGTAAGGGTGAAGGGTGTAAGGGTGAAGGGTGTAAGGGTGAAGGGTGAAGGGTGTAAGGGTGAAGGTTGTAAGGGTGAAGGGTGTAAGGGTGAAGGGTGTAAGGGTGAAGGGTGTAAGGGTGAAGGGTTTAAGGGTGAAGGGTGTAAGGGTGAAGGGTGTAAGGGTGAAGGGTGTAAGGGTGAAGGGTGTAAGGGTGAAGGGTGTAAGGGTGAAGGGTGCAAGGGCGAAGGGTGCAAGGGCGAAGGGTGCAAGGGCGAAGGGTGCAAGGGCGAAGGGTGCAAGGGCGAAGGGTGCAAGGGCGAAGGGTGCAAGGGCGAAGGGTGCAAGGGCGAAGGGTTCAAGGGCGAAGGGTTCAAGGGCGAAGGGTTCAAGGGTGAAGGGTGTAAGGGTGAAGGGTGTAAGGGTGAAGGGTGTAAGGGTGAAGGGTGTAGGGGTGAAGGGTGTAGGGGCGAAGGGTGTAGGGGCGAAGGGTGTAGGGGTGCGAGGGCGAAGGGTGAAGGGCGCAAGGGTGAAGGGCGCAAGGGTGAAGGGCAAAGGGTGCAAGGGCAAAGCGTGCAAGGGCAAAGGTTGCAAGGGTAAAGGTTGCAGGCGTAAAGGTTGCAGGCGTAAAGGGTGCAAGGGTAAAGGGTGCAAGGGTAAAGGGTGCAAGGGTAAAGGGTGCAAGGGCGCAGGGTGCGAGGGCGAAGGGTGCGAGGGCGAAGGGTGCGAGGGTGAAGGGTTGCGAGGGTGAAGGGTGTAGGGGCGAAGGGTGCAAGGGGCGAAGGGTGCGAGGGCGAAGGGTGCGAGGGCGAAGGGTGCGAGGGCGAAGGGTGCGAGGGCGAAGGGTGCGAGGGCGAAGGGTGCGAGGGCGAAGGGTGCGAGGGCGAAGGGTGCGAGGGCGAAGGGTGCGAGGGCGAAGGGTGCGAGGGTGAAGGGTGCGATGGTGAAGGGTGCGAGGGTGCAAGGGCGAAGGGTGCAAGGGCGAAGGGTGCCAGGGCGAAGGGTGCGAGGGCGAAGGGTGCGAGGGCGAAGGGTGCGAGGGCGAAGGGTGCGAGGGCGAAGGGTGCGAGGGCGAAGGGTGCGAGGGCGAAGGGTGCGAGGGCGAAGGGTGCGAGGGCGAAGGGTGTAAGGGTGAAGGGTGTAAGGGTGAAGGGCGCAAGGGTGAAGGGCGCAAGGGTGAAGGGCAAAGGGTGCAAGGGCAAAGGGTGCAAGGGCAAAGGGTGCAAGGGCAAAGGTTGCAAGGGTAAAGGTTGCAGGCGTAAAGGTTGCAGGCGTAAAGGTTGCAGGCGTAAAGGGTGCAAGGGTAAAGGGTGCAAGGGCGAAGGGTGCAAGGGCGAAGGGTGCAAGGGCGAAGGGTGCAAGGGCGAAGGGTGCAAGGGCGAAGGGTGCAAGGGCGAAGGGTGCAAGGGCGCAGGGTGCAAGGGCGAAGGGTGCAAGGGCGAAGGGTGCAAGGGCGAAGGGTTCAAGGGCGAAGGGTGTAAGGGCGAACGGTGTAAGGGCGAAGGGTGTAAGGGTGAAGGGTGTAAGGGTGAAGGGTGTAAGGGTGAAGGGTGTAAGGGTGAAGGGTGTAAGGGTGAAGGGTGTAAGGGTGTAAGGGTGAAGGGTGTAAGGGTGAAGGGTGTAAGGGTGAAGGGTGTAAGGGTGAAGGGTGTAAGGGTGAAGGGTGTAAGGGTGAAGGGTGAAGGGTGTAAGGGTGAAGGTTGTAAGGGTGAAGGGTGTAAGGGTGAAGGGTGTAAGGGTGAAGGGTGTAAGGGTGAAGGGTGTAAGGGTGAAGGGTGTAAGGGTGAAGGGTGTAAGGGTGAAGGGTGTAAGGGTGAAGGGTGTAAGGGTGAAGGGTGTAAGGGTGAAGGGTGTAAGGGTGAAGGGTGTAAGGGTGAAGGGTGTAAGGGTGAAGGGTGTAAGGGTGAAGGGTGTAAGGGTGAAGGGTGTAAGGGTGAAGGGTGTAAGGGTGAAGGGTGTAAGGGTGAAGGGTGTAAGGGTGAAGGGTGTAAGGGTGAAGGGTGTAAGGGTGAAGGGTGTAAGGGTGAAGGGTGTAAGGGTGAAGGGTGTAAGGGTGAAGGGTGTAAGGGTGAAGGGTGTAAGGGTGAAGGGTGTAAGGGTGAAGGGTGTAAGGGTGAAGGGTGTAAGGGTGAAGGGTGTAAGGGTGAAGGGTGTAAGGGTGAAGGGTGTAAGGGTGAAGGGTGTAAGGGTGAAGGGTGTAAGGGTGAAGGGTGTAAGGGTGAAGGGTGTAAGGGTGAAGGGTGTAAGGGTGAAGGGTGTAAGGGTGAAGGGTGTAAGGGTGAAGGGTGTAAGGGTGAAGGGTGAAGGGTGTAAGGGTGAAGGGTGTAAGGGTGAAGGGTGTAAGGGTGAAGGGTGTAAGGGTGAAGGGTGTAAGGGTGAAGGGTGTAAGGGTGAAGGGTGTAAGGGTGAAGGGTGTAAGGGTGAAGGGTGTAAGGGTGAAGGGTGTAAGGGTGAAGGGTGTAAGGGTGAAGGGTGTAAGGGTGAAGGGTGTAAGGGTGAAGGGTGTAAGGGTGAAGGGTGTAAGGGTGAAGGGTGTAAGGGTGAAGGGTGTAAGGGTGAAGGGTGAAGGGTGTAAGGGTGAAGGGTGTAAGGGTGAAGGGTGTAAGGGTGAAGGGTGTAAGGGTGAAGGGTGTAAGGGTGAAGGGTGTAAGGGTGAAGGGTGTAAGGGTGAAGGGTGTAAGGGTGAAGGGTGTAAGGGTGAAGGGTGTAAGGGTGAAGGGTGTAAGGGTGTAGGGGTGAAGGGTGTAGGGGTGAAGGGTGTAGGGGTGAAGGGTGTAGGGGTGAAGGGTGTAGGGGTGAAGGGTGTAAGGGTGAAGGGTGTAATGGTGAAGGGTGTAAGGGTGAAGGGTGTAAGGGTGTAGGGTGTAAGGGTGAAGGGTGCAAGGGTGAAGGGTGCAAGGGTAAAGGGTGCAAGGGCGAAGGGTGCAAGGGCGAAAGGTGCAAGGGCGAAGGGTGCAAGGGCGAAGGGTTCAAGGGCGAAGGGTTCAAGGGCGAAGGGTTCAAGGGTGAAGGGTGTAAGGGTGAAGGGTGTAAGGGTGTAAGGGTGAAGGGTGTAAGGGTGAAGGGTGTAAGGGTGAAGGGTGTAAGGGTGAAGGGTGTAAGGGTGAAGGGTGTAAGGGTGAAGGGTGTAAGGGTGAAGGGTGTAAGGGTGAAGGGTGTAAGGGTGAAGGGTGTAAGGGTGAAGGGTGAAGGGTGTAAGGGTGAAGGTTGTAAGGGTGAAGGGTGTAAGGGTGAAGGGTGTAAGGGTGAAGGGTGTAAGGGTGAAGGGTTTAAGGGTGAAGGGTGTAAGGGTGAAGGGTGTAAGGGTGAAGGGTGTAAGGGTGAAGGGTGTAAGGGTGAAGGGTGTAAGGGTGAAGGGTGTAAGGGTGTAAGGGTGAAGGGTGAAGGGTGTAAGGGTGAAGGGTGTAAGGGTGAAGGGTGTAAGGGTGAAGGGTGTAAGGGTGAAGGGTGTAAGGGTGAAGGGTGTAAGGGTGAAGGGTGTAAGGGTGAAGGGTGTAAGGGTGAAGGGTGTAAGGGTGAAGGGTGTAAGGGTGAAGGGTGTAAGGGTGAAGGGTGTAAGGGTGAAGGGTGTAAGGGTGAAGGGTGTAAGGGTGAAGGGTGTAAGGGTGAAGGGTGTAAGGGTGAAGGGTGTAGGGGTGAAGGGTGTAGGGGTGAAGGGTGTAGGGGTGAAGGGTGTAGGGGCGAAGGGTGTAGGGGTGAAGGGCGCAAGGGTGAAGGGCGCAAGGGTGAAGGGTGTAAGGGTGAAGGGTGTAAGGGTGAAGGGTGTAAGGGTGAAGGGTGTAAGGGTGAAGGGTGTAAGGGTGAAAGGTGTAAGGGTGAAGGGTGTAAGGGTGAAGGGTGTAAGGGTGAAGGGTGTAAGGGTGAAGGGTGTAGGGGCGAAGGGTGCAAGGGGCGAAGGGTGCGAGGGCGAAGGGTGCGAGGGCGAAGGGTGCGAGGGCGAAGGGTGCGAGGGCGAAGGGTGCGAGGGCGAAGGGTGCGAGGGCGAAGGGTGCGAGGGCGAAGGGTGCGAGGGCGAAGGGTGCGAGGGCGAAGGGTGCGAGGGCGAAGGGTGCGAGGGCGAAGGGTGCGAGGGCGAAGGGTGCGAGGGTGAAGGGTGCGATGGTGAAGGGTGCGAGGGTGCAAGGGCGAAGGGTGCAAGGGCGAAGGGTGCCAGGGCGAAGGGTGCGAGGGCGAAGGGTGCGAGGGCGAAGGGTGCGAGGGCGAAGGGTGCGAGGGCGAAGGGTGCGAGGGCGAAGGGTGCGAGGGCGAAGGGTGCGAGGGCGAAGGGTGTAAGGGTGAAGGGTGTAAGGGTGAAGGGTGTAAGGGTGAAGGGCGCAAGGGTGAAGGGCGCAAGGGTGAAGGGCAAAGGGTGCAAGGGCAAAGGGTGCAAGGGCAAAGGGTGCAAGGGCAAAGGGTGCAAGGGCAAAGGTTGCAAGGGTAAAGGTTGCAGGCGTAAAGGTTGCAGGCGTAAAGGTTGCAGGCGTAAAGGTTGCAGGCGTAAAGGGTGCAAGGGTAAAGGGTGCAAGGGCGAAGGGTGCAAGGGCGAAGGGTGCAAGGGCGAAGGGTGCAAGGGCGAAGGGTGCAAGGGCGAAGGGTGCAAGGGCGAAGGGTGCAAGGGCGAAGGGTGCAAGGGCGCAGGGTGCAAGGGCGAAGGGTGCAAGGGCGAAGGGTGCAAGGGCGAAGGGTGCAAGGGCGAAGGGTGCAAGGGCGAAGGGTGCAAGGGCGAAGGGTGAAGGGTGTAAGGGTGTAAGGGTGAAGGGTGTAAGGGTGAGGGTGTAGGGGTGAAGGGTGTAGGGGTGAAGGGTGTAGGGGTGAAGGGTGTATGGGTGAAGGTTGTAGGGGGGAAGGGTGTAGGGGCGAAGGGTGTAGGGGCGAAGGGTGTAGGGGCGAAGGGTGTAGGGGCGAAGGGTGTAGGGGCGAAGGGTGTAGGGGCGAAGGGTGTAGGGGCGAAGGGTGTAGGGGCGAAGGGTGTAGGGGCGAAGGGTGTAGGGGCGAAGGGTGTAGGGGCGAAGGGTGCAAGGGCGAAGGGTGCAAGGGCGAAGGGTGCGAGGGCGAAGGGTGCGAGGGCGAAGGGTGCGAGCGCGAAGGGTGCGAGGGCGAAGGGTACGAGGGCGAAGGGTGCGAGGGCAAAGGTTGCAAGGGTAAAGGTTGCAGGCGTAAAGGTTGCAGGCGTAAAGGGTGCAAGGGTGAAGGGTGCAAGGGTGAAGGGTGCAAGGGCGAAGGGTGCAAGGGCGAAGGGTGCGAGGGCGAAGGGTGCGAGCGCGAAGGGTGCGAGGGCGAAGGGTACGAGGGCGAAGGGTGCGAGGGCAAAGGTTGCAAGGGTAAAGGTTGCAGGCGTAAAGGTTGCAGGCGTAAAGGGTGCAAGGGTGAAGGGTGCAAGGGTGAAGGGTGCAAGGGCGAAGGGTGCAAGGGCGAAGGGTGCAAGGGCGAAGGGTGCAAGGGCGAAGGGTGCAAGGGCGAAGGGTGCAAGGGCGAAGGGTGCAAGGGCGAAGGGTGCAAGGGCGAAGGGTGCAAGGGCGAAGGGTGCAAGGGCGAAGGGTGCAAGGGCGAAGGGTGCAAGGGCGAAGGGTGCAAGGGCGAAGGGTGCAAGGGCGAAGGGTGCAAGGGCGAAGGGTGCAAGGGCGAAGGGTGCAAGGGCGAAGGGTGCAAGGGCGAAGGGTGCAAGGGCGAAGGGTTCAAGGGCGAAGGGTTCAAGGGCGAAGGGTTCAAGGGTGAAGGGTGTAAGGGTGAAGGGTGTAAGGGTGTAAGGGTGAAGGGTGTAAGGGTGAAGGGTGTAAGGGTGAAGGGTGTAAGGGTGAAGGGTGTAAGGGTGAAGGGTGTAAGGGTGAAGGGTGTAAGGGTGAAGGGTGTAAGGGTGAAGGGTGTAAGGGTGAAGGGTGTAAGGGTGAAGGGTGTAAGGGTGAAGGGTGAAGGGTGTAAGGGTGAAGGTTGTAAGGGTGAAGGGTGTAAGGGTGAAGGGTGTAAGGGTGAAGGGTTTAAGGGTGAAGGGTGTAAGGGTGAAGGGTGTAAGGGTGAAGGGTGTAAGGGTGAAGGGTGTAAGGGTGAAGGGTGTAAGGGTGAAGGGTGTAAGGGTGTAAGGGTGAAGGGTGAAGGGTGTAAGGGTGAAGGGTGTAAGGGTGAAGGGTGTAAGGGTGAAGGGTGTAAGGGTGAAGGGTGTAAGGGTGAAGGGTGTAAGGGTGAAGGGTGTAAGGGTGAAGGGTGTAAGGGTGAAGGGTGTAAGGGTGAAGCGTGTAAGGGTGAAGGGTGTAAGGGTGAAGGGTGTAAGGGTGAAGGGTGTAAGGGTGAAGGGTGTAAGGGTGAAGGGTGTAAGGGTGAAGGGTGTAGGGGTGAAGGGTGTAGGGGTGAAGGGTGTAGGGGTGAACGGTGTAGGGGTGAAGGGTGCGAGGGCGAAGGGTGCGAGGGTGAAGGGTGCGATGGTGAAGGGTGTAAGGGTGAAGGGTGTAAGGGTGAAGGGTGTAAGGGTGAAGGGCGCAAGGGTGAAGGGCGCAAGGGTGAAGGGCAAAGGGTGCAAGGGCAAAGGGTGCAAGGGCAAAGGGTGCAAGGGCAAAGGTTGCAAGGGTAAAGGTTGCAGGCGTAAAGGTTGCAGGCGTAAAGGGTGCAAGGGTAAAGGGTGCAAGGGCGAAGGGTGCAAGGGCGAAGGGTGCAAGGGCGAAGGGTGCAAGGGCGAAGGGTTCAAGGGCGAAGGGTTCAAGGGCGAAGGGTGCAAGGGCGCAGGGTGCAAGGGCGCAGGGTGCAAGGGCGAAGGGTGCAAGGGCGAAGGGTGCAAGGGCGAAGGGTGAAGGGTGTAAGGGTGAAGGGTGTAAGGGTGAAGGGTGTAAGGGTGAGGGTGTAAGGGTGAGGGTGTAGGGGTGAGGGTGTAGGGGTGAAGGGTGTAGGGGTGAAGGGTGTAGGGGTGAAGGGTGTAGGGGTGAAGGGTGTAGGGGTGAAGGGCAAAGGGTGCAAGGGCAAAGGGTGCAAGGGCAAAGGGTGCAAGGGCAAAGGTTGCAAGGGTAAAGGTTGCAGGCGTAAAGGTTGCAGGCGTAAAGGTTGCAGGCGTAAAGGGTGCAAGGGTAAAGGGTGCAAGGGCGAAGGGTGCAAGGGCGAAGGGTGCAAGGGCGAAGGGTGCAAGGGCGAAGGGTGCAAGGGCGAAGGGTGCAAGGGCGAAGGGTGCAAGGGCGCAGGGTGCAAGGGCGAAGGGTGCAAGGGCGAAGGGTGCAAGGGCGAAGGGTGCAAGGGCGAAGGGTTCAAGGGCGAAGGGTGTAAGGGCGAACGGTGTAAGGGCGAAGGGTGTAAGGGTGAAGGGTGTAAGGGTGAAGGGTGTAAGGGTGAAGGGTGTAAGGGTGAAGGGTGTAAGGGTGAAGGGTGTAAGGGTGTAAGGGTGAAGGGTGTAAGGGTGAAGGGTGTAAGGGTGAAGGGTGTAAGGGTGAAGGGTGTAAGGGTGAAGGGTGTAAGGGTGAAGG
The DNA here is from genome assembly GCA_944738655.2 of Andrena hattorfiana. Classification (NCBI taxonomy): domain Eukaryota; kingdom Metazoa; phylum Arthropoda; class Insecta; order Hymenoptera; family Andrenidae; genus Andrena; species Andrena hattorfiana. The sequence continues at coordinate 39,941,604 of OX122890.1, read as the reverse complement.
GTGTAAGGGTGAAGGGTGAAGGGTGTAAGGGTGAAGGTTGTAAGGGTGAAGGGTGTAAGGGTGAAGGGTGTAAGGGTGAAGGGTGTAAGGGTGAAGGGTGTAAGGGTGAAGGGTGTAAGGGTGAAGGGTGTAAGGGTGAAGGGTGTAAGGGTGAAGGGTGTAAGGGTGAAGGGTGTAAGGGTGAAGGGTGTAAGGGTGTAAGGGTGAAGGGTGTAAGGGTGAAGGGTGTAAGGGTGAAGGGTGTAAGGGTGAAGGGTGTAAGGGTGAAGGGTCTAAGGGTGAAGGGTGTAAGGGTGAAGGGTGTAAGGGCGAAGGGTGCGAGGGCGAAGGGTGCGAGGGCGAAGGGTGCGAGGGCGAAGGGTGCGAGGGCGAAGGGTGCGAGGGCGAAGGGTGCGAGGGCGAAGGGTGCGAGGGCGAAGGGTGCGAGGGTGAAGGGTGCGATGGTGAAGGGTGCGAGGGTGCAAGGGCGAAGGGTGCAAGGGCGAAGGGTGCCAGGGCGAAGGGTGCGAGGGCGAAGGGTGCGAGGGCGAAGGGTGCGAGGGCGAAGGGTGCGAGGGCGAAGGGTGCGAGGGCGAAGGGTGCGAGGGCGAAGGGTGCGAGGGCGAAGGGTGTAAGGGTGAAGGGTGTAAGGGTGAAGGGTGTAAGGGTGAAGGGCGCAAGGGTGAAGGGCGCAAGGGTGAAGGGCAAAGGGTGCAAGGGCAAAGGGTGCAAGGGCAAAGGGTGCAAGGGCAAAGGGTGCAAGGGCAAAGGTTGCAAGGGTAAAGGTTGCAGGCGTAAAGGTTGCAGGCGTAAAGGTTGCAGGCGTAAAGGTTGCAGGCGTAAAGGGTGCAAGGGTAAAGGGTGCAAGGGCGAAGGGTGCAAGGGCGAAGGGTGCAAGGGCGAAGGGTGCAAGGGCGAAGGGTGCAAGGGCGAAGGGTGCAAGGGCGAAGGGTGCAAGGGCGAAGGGTGCAAGGGCGCAGGGTGCAAGGGCGAAGGGTGCAAGGGCGAAGGGTGCAAGGGCGAAGGGTGCAAGGGCGAAGGGTGCAAGGGCGAAGGGTGCAAGGGCGAAGGGTGAAGGGTGTAAGGGTGTAAGGGTGAAGGGTGTAAGGGTGAGGGTGTAGGGGTGAAGGGTGTAGGGGTGAAGGGTGTAGGGGTGAAGGGTGTATGGGTGAAGGTTGTAGGGGGGAAGGGTGTAGGGGCGAAGGGTGTAGGGGCGAAGGGTGTAGGGGCGAAGGGTGTAGGGGCGAAGGGTGTAGGGGCGAAGGGTGTAGGGGCGAAGGGTGTAGGGGCGAAGGGTGTAGGGGCGAAGGGTGTAGGGGCGAAGGGTGTAGGGGCGAAGGGTGTAGGGGCGAAGGGTGCAAGGGCGAAGGGTGCAAGGGCGAAGGGTGCGAGGGCGAAGGGTGCGAGGGCGAAGGGTGCGAGCGCGAAGGGTGCGAGGGCGAAGGGTACGAGGGCGAAGGGTGCGAGGGCAAAGGTTGCAAGGGTAAAGGTTGCAGGCGTAAAGGTTGCAGGCGTAAAGGGTGCAAGGGTGAAGGGTGCAAGGGTGAAGGGTGCAAGGGCGAAGGGTGCAAGGGCGAAGGGTGCGAGGGCGAAGGGTGCGAGCGCGAAGGGTGCGAGGGCGAAGGGTACGAGGGCGAAGGGTGCGAGGGCAAAGGTTGCAAGGGTAAAGGTTGCAGGCGTAAAGGTTGCAGGCGTAAAGGGTGCAAGGGTGAAGGGTGCAAGGGTGAAGGGTGCAAGGGCGAAGGGTGCAAGGGCGAAGGGTGCAAGGGCGAAGGGTGCAAGGGCGAAGGGTGCAAGGGCGAAGGGTGCAAGGGCGAAGGGTGCAAGGGCGAAGGGTGCAAGGGCGAAGGGTGCAAGGGCGAAGGGTGCAAGGGCGAAGGGTGCAAGGGCGAAGGGTGCAAGGGCGAAGGGTGCAAGGGCGAAGGGTGCAAGGGCGAAGGGTGCAAGGGCGAAGGGTGCAAGGGCGAAGGGTGCAAGGGCGAAGGGTGCAAGGGCGAAGGGTGCAAGGGCGAAGGGTTCAAGGGCGAAGGGTTCAAGGGCGAAGGGTTCAAGGGTGAAGGGTGTAAGGGTGAAGGGTGTAAGGGTGTAAGGGTGAAGGGTGTAAGGGTGAAGGGTGTAAGGGTGAAGGGTGTAAGGGTGAAGGGTGTAAGGGTGAAGGGTGTAAGGGTGAAGGGTGTAAGGGTGAAGGGTGTAAGGGTGAAGGGTGTAAGGGTGAAGGGTGTAAGGGTGAAGGGTGTAAGGGTGAAGGGTGAAGGGTGTAAGGGTGAAGGTTGTAAGGGTGAAGGGTGTAAGGGTGAAGGGTGTAAGGGTGAAGGGTTTAAGGGTGAAGGGTGTAAGGGTGAAGGGTGTAAGGGTGAAGGGTGTAAGGGTGAAGGGTGTAAGGGTGAAGGGTGTAAGGGTGAAGGGTGTAAGGGTGTAAGGGTGAAGGGTGAAGGGTGTAAGGGTGAAGGGTGTAAGGGTGAAGGGTGTAAGGGTGAAGGGTGTAAGGGTGAAGGGTGTAAGGGTGAAGGGTGTAAGGGTGAAGGGTGTAAGGGTGAAGGGTGTAAGGGTGAAGGGTGTAAGGGTGAAGCGTGTAAGGGTGAAGGGTGTAAGGGTGAAGGGTGTAAGGGTGAAGGGTGTAAGGGTGAAGGGTGTAAGGGTGAAGGGTGTAAGGGTGAAGGGTGTAGGGGTGAAGGGTGTAGGGGTGAAGGGTGTAGGGGTGAACGGTGTAGGGGTGAAGGGTGCGAGGGCGAAGGGTGCGAGGGTGAAGGGTGCGATGGTGAAGGGTGTAAGGGTGAAGGGTGTAAGGGTGAAGGGTGTAAGGGTGAAGGGCGCAAGGGTGAAGGGCGCAAGGGTGAAGGGCAAAGGGTGCAAGGGCAAAGGGTGCAAGGGCAAAGGGTGCAAGGGCAAAGGTTGCAAGGGTAAAGGTTGCAGGCGTAAAGGTTGCAGGCGTAAAGGGTGCAAGGGTAAAGGGTGCAAGGGCGAAGGGTGCAAGGGCGAAGGGTGCAAGGGCGAAGGGTGCAAGGGCGAAGGGTTCAAGGGCGAAGGGTTCAAGGGCGAAGGGTGCAAGGGCGCAGGGTGCAAGGGCGCAGGGTGCAAGGGCGAAGGGTGCAAGGGCGAAGGGTGCAAGGGCGAAGGGTGAAGGGTGTAAGGGTGAAGGGTGTAAGGGTGAAGGGTGTAAGGGTGAGGGTGTAAGGGTGAGGGTGTAGGGGTGAGGGTGTAGGGGTGAAGGGTGTAGGGGTGAAGGGTGTAGGGGTGAAGGGTGTAGGGGTGAAGGGTGTAGGGGTGAAGGGTGTAGGGGTGAAGGGTGTAGGGGTGATGGGTGTAGGGGTGAAGGGTGAAGGGGCGAAGGGTGTAGGGGCGAAGGGTGTAGGGGCGAAGGGTGTAGGGGCGAAGGGTGCAAGGGCGAAGGGTGCAAGGGCGAAGGGTGCAAGGGCGAAGGGTGCAAGGGCGAAGGGTGCAAGGGCGAAGGGTGCAAGGGCGAAGGGTGCAAGGGCGAAGGGTGCGAGGGCGAAGGGTGAAGGGTGTAAGGGTGAAGGGTGTAAGGGTGAAGGGTGTAAGGGTGAGGGTGTAAGGGTGAGGGTGTAGGGGTGAGGGTGTAGGGGTGAAGGGTGTAGGGGTGAAGGGTGTAGGGGCGAAGGGTGTAGGGGCAAAGGGTGTAGGGGTGAAGGGCGCAAGGGTGAAGGGCGCAAGGGTGAAGGGCGCAAGGGTGAAGGGCAAAGGGTGCAAGGGCAAAGCGTGCAAGGGCAAAGGTTGCAAGGGTAAAGGTTGCAGGCGTAAAGGTTGCAGGCGTAAAGGGTGCAAGGGTAAAGGGTGCAAGGGTAAAGGGTGCAAGGGTAAAGGGTGCAAGGGCGCAGGGTGCGAGGGCGAAGGGTGCGAGGGCGAAGGGTGCGAGGGTGAAGGGTGCGAGGGCGAAGGGTGCGAGGGCGAAGGGTGCGAGGGCGAAGGGTGCGAGGGCGAAGGGTGCGAGGGCGAAGGGTGCGAGGGCGAAGGGTGCGAGGGCGAAGGGTGCGAGGGTGAAGGGTGCGAGGACGAAGGGTGTAAGGGCGAAGGGTGTAAGGGTGAAGGGTGTAAGGGTGAAGGGTGTAAGGGTGAAGGGTGTAAGGGTGAAGGGTGCAAGGGCGAAGGGTGCAAGGGCGAAGGGTGCAAGGGCGAAGGGTGCAAGGGCGAAGGGTGCAAGGGCGAAGGGTGCAAGGGCGAAGGGTGCAAGGGCGAAGGGTTCAAGGGCGAAGGGTTCAAGGGCGAAGGGTTCAAGGGTGAAGGGTGTAAGGGTGAAGGGTGTAAGGGTGAAGGGTGTAGGGGTGAAGGGTGTAGGGGCGAAGGGTGTAGGGGCGAAGGGTGTAGGGGTGAAGGGCGCAAGTGTGAAGGGCGCAAGGGTGAAGGGCGCAAGGGTGAAGGGCAAAGGGTGCAAGGGCAAAGCGTGCAAGGGCAAAGGTTGCAAGGGTAAAGGTTGCAGGCGTAAAGGTTGCAGGCGTAAAGGGTGCAAGGGTAAAGGGTGCAAGGGTAAAGGGTGCAAGGGTAAAGGGTGCAAGGGCGCAGGGTGCGAGGGCGAAGGGTGCGAGGGCGAAGGGTGCGAGGGTGAAGGGTTGCGAGGGTGAAGGGTGTAGGGGCGAAGGGTGCAAGGGGCGAAGGGTGCGAGGGCGAAGGGTGCGAGGGCGAAGGGTGCGAGGGCGAAGGGTGCGAGGGCGAAGGGTGCGAGGGCGAAGGGTGCGAGGGCGAAGGGTGCGAGGGCGAAGGGTGCGAGGGCGAAGGGTGCGAGTGTGAAGGGTGCGATGGTGAAGGGTGCGAGGGTGCAAGGGCGAAGGGTGCAAGGGCGAAGGGTGCCAGGGCGAAGGGTGCGAGGGCGAAGGGTGCGAGGGCGAAGGGTGCGAGGGCGAAGGGTGCGAGGGCGAAGGGTGCGAGGGCGAAGGGTGCGAGGGCGAAGGGTGCGAGGGCGAAGGGTGCGAGGGCGAAGGGTGTAAGGGTGAAGGGTGTAAGGGTGAAGGGCGCAAGGGTGAAGGGCGCAAGGGTGAAGGGCAAAGGGTGCAAGGGCAAAGGGTGCAAGGGCAAAGGGTGCAAGGGCAAAGGTTGCAAGGGTAAAGGTTGCAGGCGTAAAGGTTGCAGGCGTAAAGGTTGCAGGCGTAAAGGGTGCAAGGGTAAAGGGTGCAAGGGCGAAGGGTGCAAGGGCGAAGGGTGCAAGGGCGAAGGGTGCAAGGGCGAAGGGTGCAAGGGCGAAGGGTGCAAGGGCGAAGGGTGCAAGGGCGCAGGGTGCAAGGGCGAAGGGTGCAAGGGCGAAGGGTGCAAGGGCGAAGGGTGCAAGGGCGAAGGGTTCAAGGGCGAAGGGTGTAAGGGCGAACGGTGTAAGGGCGAAGGGTGTAAGGGTGAAGGGTGTAAGGGTGAAGGGTGTAAGGGTGAAGGGTGTAAGGGTGAAGGGTGTAAGGGTGAAGGGTGTAAGGGTGTAAGGGTGAAGGGTGTAAGGGTGAAGGGTGTAAGGGTGAAGGGTGTAAGGGTGAAGGGTGTAAGGGTGAAGGGTGTAAGGGTGAAGGGTGTAAGGGTGAAGGGTGAAGGGTGTAAGGGTGAAGGTTGTAAGGGTGAAGGGTGTAAGGGTGAAGGGTGTAAGGGTGAAGGGTGTAAGGGTGAAGGGTGTAAGGGTGAAGGGTGTAAGGGTGAAGGGTGTAAGGGTGAAGGGTGTAAGGGTGAAGGGTGTAAGGGTGAAGGGTGTAAGGGTGAAGGGTGTAAGGGTGTAAGGGTGAAGGGTGTAAGGGTGAAGGGTGTAAGGGTGAAGGGTGTAAGGGTGAAGGGTGTAAGGGTGAAGGGTCTAAGGGTGAAGGGTGTAAGGGTGAAGGGTGTAAGGGTGAAGGGTGTAAGGGTGAAGGGTGTAAGGGTGAAGGGTGTAAGGGTGAAGGGTGTAAGGGTGAAGGGTGTAAGGGTGAAGGGTGTAAGGGTGAAGGGTGTAAGGGTGAAGGGTGTAAGGGTGAAGGGTGTAAGGGTGAAGGGTGTAAGGGTGAAGGGTGTAAGGGTGAAGGGTGTAAGGGTGAAGGGTGAAGGGTGTAGGGGTGAAGGGTGTAGGGGTGAAGGGTGTAAGGGTGAAGGGTGTAAGGGTGAAGGGTGTAAGGGTGAAGGGTGTAAGGGTGAAGGGTGTAAGGGTGAAGGGTGTAAGGGTGAAGGGTGTAAGGGTGAAGGGTGTAAGGGTGAAGGGTGTAAGGGTGAAGGGTGTAAGGGTGTAAGGGTGTAAGGGTGTAAGGGTGAAGGGTGAAGGGTGTAAGGGTGAAGGGTGTAAGGGTGAAGGGTGTAAGGGTGAAGGGTGTAAGGGTGAAGGGTGTAAGGGTGAAGGGTGTAAGGGTGAAGGGTGTAAGGGTGAAGGGTGTAAGGGTGAAGGGTGTAAGGGTGAAGGGTGTAAGGGTGAAGGGTGTAAGGGTGAAGGGTGTAAGGGTGAAGGGTGTAAGGGTGAAGGGTGTAAGGGTGAAGGGTGTAAGGGTGAAGGGTGTAAGGGTGAAGGGTGTAAGGGTGAAGGGTGTAAGGGTGAAGGGTGTAAGGGTGAAGGGTGTAAGGGTGAAGGGTGTAAGGGTGAAGGGTGTAAGGGTGAAGGGTGTAAGGGTGAAGGGTGTAAGGGTGAAGGGTGTAAGGGTGAAGGGTGTAAGGGTGAAGGGTGTAAGGGTGAAGGGTGTAAGGGTGAAGGGTGTAAGGGTGAAGGGTGTAAGGGTGAAGGGTGTAAGGGTGAAGGGTGTAAGGGTGAAGGGTGTAAGGGTGAAGGGTGTAAGGGTGAAGGGTGTAAGGGTGAAGGGTGTAAGGGTGAAGGGTGTAAGGGTGAAGGGTGTAAGGGTGAAGGGTGTAAGGGTGAAGGGTGTAAGGGTGAAGGGTGTAAGGGTGAAGGGTGTAAGGGTGAAGGGTGTAAGGGTGAAGGGTGTAAGGGTGAAGGGTGTAAGGGTGAAGGGTGTAAGGGTGAAGGGTGTAAGGGTGAAGGGTGAAGGGTGTAGGGGTGAAGGGTGTAGGGGTGAAGGGTGTAGGGGTGAAGGGTGTAGGGGTGAAGGGTGTAAGGGTGAAGGGTGTAATGGTGAAGGGTGTAAGGGTGAAGGGTGTAAGGGTGTAGGGTGGAAGGGTGAAGGGTGCAAGGGTGAAGGGTGCAAGGGTAAAGGGTGCAAGGGCGAAGGGTGCAAGGGCGAAAGGTGCAAGGGCGAAGGGTGCAAGGGCGAAGGGTTCAAGGGCGAAGGGTTCAAGGGCGAAGGGTTCAAGGGTGAAGGGTGTAAGGGTGAAGGGTGTAAGGGTGTAAGGGTGAAGGGTGTAAGGGTGAAGGGTGTAAGGGTGAAGGGTGTAAGGGTGAAGGGTGTAAGGGTGAAGGGTGTAAGGGTGAAGGGTGTAAGGGTGAAGGGTGTAAGGGTGAAGGGTGTAAGGGTGAAGGGTGAAGGGTGTAAGGGTGAAGGTTGTAAGGGTGAAGGGTGTAAGGGTGAAGGGTGTAAGGGTGAAGGGTGTAAGGGTGAAGGGTGTAAGGGTGAAGGGTTTAAGGGTGAAGGGTGTAAGGGTGAAGGGTGTAAGGGTGAAGGGTGTAAGGGTGAAGGGTGTAAGGGTGAAGGGTGTAAGGGTGAAGGGTGTAAGGGTGTAAGGGTGAAGGGTGAAGGGTGTAAGGGTGAAGGGTGTAAGGGTGAAGGGTGTAAGGGTGAAGGGTGTAAGGGTGAAGGGTGTAAGGGTGAAGGGTGTAAGGGTGAAGGGTGTAAGGGTGAAGGGTGTAAGGGTGAAGGGTGTAAGGGTGAAGGGTGTAAGGGTGAAGGGTGTAAGGGTGAAGGGTGTAAGGGTGAAGGGTGTAAGGGTGAAGGGTGTAAGGGTGAAGGGTGTAAGGGTGAAGGGTGTAAGGGTGAAGGGTGTAAGGGTGAAGGGTGTAAGGGTGAAGGGTGTAAGGGTGAAGGGTGTAAGGGTGAAGGGTGTAAGGGTGAAGGGTGTAAGGGTGAAGGGTGCAAGGGCGAAGGGTGCAAGGGCGAAGGGTGCAAGGGCGAAGGGTGCAAGGGCGAAGGGTGCAAGGGCGAAGGGTGCAAGGGCGAAGGGTGCAAGGGCGAAGGGTGCAAGGGCGAAGGGTTCAAGGGCGAAGGGTTCAAGGGTGAAGGGTGTAAGGGTGAAGGGTGTAAGGGTGAAGGGTGTAAGGGTGAAGGGTGTAGGGGTGAAGGGTGTAGGGGTGAAGGGTGTAGGGGTGAAGGGTGTAGGGGTGAAGGGTGTAGGGGCGAAGGGTGTAGGGGTGAAGGGCGCAAGGGTGAAGGGCGCAAGGGTGAAGGGTGTAAGGGTGAAGGGTGTAAGGGTGAAGGGTGTAAGGGTGAAGGGTGTAAGGGTGAAGGGTGTAAGGGTGAAGGGTGTAAGGGTGAAGGGTGTAAGGGTGAAAGGTGTAAGGGTGAAGGGTGTAAGGGTGAAGGGTGTAAGGGTGAAGGGTGTAAGGGTGAAGGGTGTAGGGGTGAAGGGTGCAAGGGGCGAAGGGTGCGAGGGCGAAGGGTGCGAGGGCGAAGGGTGCGAGGGCGAAGGGTGCGAGGGCGAAGGGTGCGAGGGCGAAGGGTGCGAGGGCGAAGGGTGCGAGGGCGAAGGGTGCGAGGGCGAAGGGTGCGAGGGCGAAGGGTGCGAGGGCGAAGGGTGCGAGGGCGAAGGGTGCGAGGGTGAAGGGTGCGATGGTGAAGGGTGCGAGGGTGCAAGGGCGAAGGGTGCAAGGGCGAAGGGTGCCAGGGCGAAGGGTGCGAGGGCGAAGGGTGCGAGGGCGAAGGGTGCGAGGGCGAAGGGTGCGAGGGCGAAGGGTGCGAGGGCGAAGGGTGCGAGGGCGAAGGGTGCGAGGGCGAAGGGTGCGAGGGCGAAGGGTGTAAGGGTGAAGGGTGTAAGGGTGAAGGGTGTAAGGGTGAAGGGCGCAAGGGTGAAGGGCGCAAGGGTGAAGGGCAAAGGGTGCAAGGGCAAAGGGTGCAAGGGCAAAGGGTGCAAGGGCAAAGGTTGCAAGGGTAAAGGTTGCAGGCGTAAAGGTTGCAGGCGTAAAGGTTGCAGGCGTAAAGGGTGCAAGGGTAAAGGGTGCAAGGGCGAAGGGTGCAAGGGCGAAGGGTGCAAGGGCGAAGGGTGCAAGGGCGAAGGGTGCAAGGGCGAAGGGTGCAAGGGCGAAGGGTGCAAGGGCGAAGGGTGCAAGGGCGCAGGGTGCAAGGGCGAAGGGTGCAAGGGCGAAGGGTGCAAGGGCGAAGGGTGCAAGGGCGAAGGGTGCAAGGGCGAAGGGTGCAAGGGCGAAGGGTGAAGGGTGTAAGGGTGAAGGGTGTAAGGGTGAAGGGTGTAAGGGTGAGGGTGTAGGGGTGAAGGGTGTAGGGGTGAAGGGTGTAGGGGTGAAGGGTGTATGGGTGAAGGTTGTAGGGGGGAAGGGTGTAGGGGCGAAGGGTGTAGGGGCGAAGGGTGTAGGGGCGAAGGGTGCAGGGGCGAAGGGTGCAGGGGCGAAGGGTGTAGGGGCGAAGGGTGTAGGGGCGAAGGGTGTAGGGGCGAAGGGTGTAGGGGCGAAGGGTGTAGGGGCGAAGGGTGTAGGGGCGAAGGGTGTAGGGGCGAAGGGTGCAAGGGCGAAGGGTGCAAGGGTAAAGGGTGCAAGGGTAAAGCTTGCAGGGGTAAAGGGTGCAGGGGTAAAGGGTGCAGGGGTGCAGGGTGCAAGGGCGAAGGGTGCAAGGGCGAAGGGTGCAAGGGCGAAGGGTGCGAGGGCGAAGGGTGAAGGGTGTAAGGGTGAAGGGTGTAAGGGTGAAGGGTGTAAGGGTGAGGGTGTAAGGGTGAGGGTGTAGGGGTGAGGGTGTAGGGGTGAAGGGTGTAGGGGTGAAGGGTGTAGGGGCGAAGGGTGTAGGGGCGAAGGGTGTAGGGGCGAAGGGTGCAAGGGCGAAGGGTGCAAGGGCGAAGGGTGCAAGGGTAAAGGGTGCAGGGGTAAAGGGTGCAGGGGTGCAGGGTGCAAGGGCGAAGGGTGCAAGGGCGAAGGGTGCAAGGGCGAAGGGTGCGAGGGCGAAGGGTGCAAGGGTGAAGGGTGCGAGGGTGAAGGGTGCGAGGGTGAAGGGCGCAAGGGTGAAGGGCGCAAGGGTGAAGGGCGCAAGGGTGAAGGGCAAAGGGTGCAAGGGTAAAGGGTGCAAGGGTAAAGCTTGCAGGGGTAAAGGGTGCAGGGGTAAAGGGTGCAGGGGTGCAGGGTGCAAGGGCGAAGGGTGCAAGGGCGAAGGGTGCAAGGGCGAAGGGTGCGAGGGCGAAGGGTGCGAGGGCGAAGGGTGCGAGGGCGAAGGGTGCAAGGGCGAAGGGTGCAAGGGCGAAAGGTGCAAGGGCGAAAGGTGCAAGGGCGAAGGGTGCAAGGGCGAAGGGTGCAAGGGCGAAGGATGCAAGGGCGCAGGGTGCAAGGGCGAAGGGTGCAAGGGCGAAGGGTGCAAGGGCGAAGGGTGAAGGGTGTAAGGGTGAAGGGTGTAAGGGTGAGGGTGTAAGGGTGAGGGTGTAGGGGTGAGGGTGTAGGGGTGAAGGGTGTAGGGGTGAAGGGTGTAGGGGTGAAGGGTGTAGGGGCGAAGAGTGCAAGGGCGAAGGGTGCAAGGGCGAAGGGTGCAAGTGCGAAGGGTGCAAGGGCGATGGGTGCAAGGGCGATGGGTGCAAGGGCGAAGGGTGCAAGGGCGAAGGGTTCAAGGGCGAAGGGTGCAAGGGCGAAGGGTGCAAGAGCGAAGGGTGCAAGGGCGATGGGTGCAAGGGCGAAGGGTGCAAGGGCGAAGGGTGCGAGGGCGAAGGGTGCGAGGGTGAAGGGTGCGAGGGTGAAGGGTGTAGGGGTGAAGGGTGCAGGGGCGAAGGGTGCAGGGGCGAAGGGTGCAAGGGCGAAGGGTGCAAGGGCGAAAGGTGCAAGGGCGAAGGGTGCAAGGGCGAAGGGTGCAAGGGCGAAGGGTGCAAGGGCGCAGGGTGCAAGGGCGCAGGGTGCAAGGGCGAAGGGTGCAAGGGCGAAGGGTGCAAGGGCGAAGGGTGCAAGGGCGAAGGGTGCAAGGGCGAAGGGTGAAGGGTGTAAGGGTGAAGGGTGTAAGGGTGAGGGTGTAAGGGTGAGGGTGTAGGGGTGAGGGTGTAGGGGTGAAGGGTGTAGGGGTGAAGGGTGTAGGGGTGAAGGGTGTAGGGGTGAAGGGTGTAGGGGCGAAGAGTGCAAGGGCGAAGGGTGCAAGGGCGAAGGGTGCAAGTGCGAAGGGTGCAAGGGCGATGGGTGCAAGGGCGATGGGTGCAAGGGCGATGGGTGCAAGGGCGAAGGGTGCAAGGGCGAAGGGTTCAAGGGCGAAGGGTGCAAGGGCGAAGGGTGCAAGAGCGAAGGGTGCAAGGGCGAAGGGTGCAAGGGCGAAGGGTGCAAGGGCGAAGGGTGCAAGGGCGAAGGGTGCAAGGGCGAAGGGTGCAAGGGCGAAGGGTGCAAGGGTGAAGGGTGCAAGGGTGAAGGGTGCAAGGGTGAAGGGTGCAAGGGTGAAGGGTGCCAGGGTGAAGGGTGCGAGGGTGAAGGGTGCGAGGGTGAAGGGTGCGAGGGTGAAGGGTGCGAGGGCGAAGGGTGCGAGGGCGAAGGGTGCGAGGGCGAAGGGTGCGAGGGCGAAGGGTGCGAGGGCGAAGGGTGCGAGGGCGAAGGGTGCAGGGGTAAAGCTTGCAGGGGTAAAGGGTGCAGGGGTAAAGGGTGCAAGGGCGAAGGGTGCGGGGCGAAGGGTGCAAGGGCGAAGGGTGCAAGGGCGAAGGGTGCAAGTGCGAAGGGTGCAAGGGCGATGGGTGCAAGGGCGATGGGTGCAAGGGCGATGGGTGCAAGGGCGAAGGGTGCAAGGGCGATGGGTGCAAGGGCGATGGGTGCAAGGGCGAAGGGTGCAAGGGCGAAGGGTTCAAGGGCGAAGGGTGCAAGGGCGAAGGGTGCAAGGGCGAAGGGTGCAAGGGCGAAGGGTGCAAGGGCGAAGGGTGCAAGGGCGAAGGGTGCAAGGGCGAAGGGTTCAAGGGCGAAGGGTGCAAGGGCGAAGGGTGCAAGGGCGAAGGGTGCAAGGGCGAAGGGTGCAAGGGCGAAGGGTGCAAGGGCGAAGGGTGCAAGGGCGAAGGGTGCAAGGGCGAAGGGTGCAAGGGCGAAGGGTGCAAGGGCGAAGGGTGCAAGGGCGAAGGGTGCAAGGGCGAAGGGTGCAAGGGTGAAGGGTGCAAGGGTGAAGGGTGCAAGGGTGAAGGGTGCAAGGGTGAAGGGTGCAAGGGTGAAGGGTGCAAGGGTGAAGGGTGCAAGGGTGAAGGGTGCAAGGGTGAAGGGTGCAAGGGTGAAGGGTGCAAGGGTGAAGGGTGCAAGGGTGAAGGGTGCAAGGGTGAAGGGTGCAAGGGTGAAGGGTGCAAGGGTGAAGGGTGCAAGGGTGAAGGGTGCAAGGGTGAAGGGTGCAAGGGTGAAGGGTGCAAGGGTGAAGGGTGCAAGGGTGAAGGGTGCAAGGGTGAAGGGTGTAAGGGTGAAGGGTGTAAGGGTGAAGGGTGTAAGGGTGAAGGGTGTAAGGGTGAAGGGTGTAAGGGTGAAGGGTGTAAGGGTGAAGGGTGTAAGGGTGAAGGGTGTAAGGGTGAAGGGTGTAAGGGTGAAGGGTGTAAGGGTGAAGGGTGTAAGGGTGAAGGGTGTAAGGGTGAAGGGTGTAAGGGTGAAGGGTGTAAGGGTGAAGGGTGTAAGGGTGAAGGGTGTAAGGGTGAAGGGTGTAAGGGTGAAGGGTGTAAGGGTGAAGGGTGTAAGGGTGAAGGGTGTAAGGGTGAAGGGTGTAAGGGTGAAGGGTGTAAGGGTGAAGGGTGTAAGGGTGAAGGGTGTAAGGGTGAAGGGTGTAAGGGTGAAGGGTGTAAGGGTGAAGGGTGTAAGGGTGAAGGGTGTAAGGGTGAAGGGTGTAAGGGTGAAGGGTGTAAGGGTGAAGGGTGTAAGGGTGAAGGGTGTAAGGGTGAAGGGTGTAAGGGTGAAGGGTGTAAGGGTGAAGGGTGTAAGGGTGAAGGGTGTAAGGGTGAAGGGTGTAAGGGTGAAGGGTGTAAGGGTGAAGGGTGTAAGGGTGAAGGGTGTAAGGGTGAAGGGTGTAAGGGTGAAGGGTGTAAGGGTGAAGGGTGTAAGGGTGAAGGGTGTAAGGGTGAAGGGTGTAAGGGTGAAGGGTGTAAGGGTGAAGGGTGTAAGGGTGAAGGGTGTAAGGGTGAAGGGTGTAAGGGTGAAGGGTGTAAGGGTGAAGGGTGTAAGGGTGAAGGGTGTAAGGGTGAAGGGTGTAAGGGTGAAGGGTGTAAGGGTGAAGGGTGTAAGGGTGAAGGGTGTAAGGGTGAAGGGTGTAAGGGTGAAGGGTGTAAGGGTGAAGGGTGTAAGGGTGAAGACTAAAAGGTGTAACGGTGTATAAGGGTATATAAAGGTATAAGGGTATAAGGGTATATAAGTGTATAAGGGTATACGGTTATATAAGGGTGTAACGGCATAAGGATGTAAGGATATAAGGGTATATAGGAGTATTAGTGTATACAAGAGTATAAAGGTATAACGGTATATAAGGGTGTGAGGGTATAAGGGTATATAAGAGTATAAGAGTATATAAGGGTGTAAGATTATATAAGAGTAGGGTGTAAGGGTATAAGGGTATATAAGTGTATAAGGGTATATAAGTGTGTAAAGTTATAAAGCTATAGAAGGGTGTATATATAAGAGTATAAGGGTGTAAGGGAATATATATATATGAGTTATACTCATATATATATATATATATATAATATAAGGTATAAGGTTATAACGGTATATAAGTGTGTAAGGGTATAAGGGTAGTTATATACGAGTATAAGGGTATATAAGGATATATACTCTGCGGAATGATCCCGAGAGTCGACGAACGAAACATGTGTGCGAAGCTGATAGGTGTGTGTGTGTAATACGTATTATGTCGCCGACGACAAATTTTCGACTGAGGAAGAAAAATTTTCTCTTACCATTTCTGACAATTCCATGAGACGATATTACGATATCTCTAGCATGCGTGGACCGATTTTTTCGGAATTGGTCTTATTCGAAAGCTTATATGCGGTTTACATAAGGAGAATGCCTTTAAATTTAAAAAATATTGCAGGGGTGATGAGATATAATGAAATAAGTTTCAGAATATTTTCGGGACGAGTAAAGGATAGCGGTTAGCGACAGTCGGTACGAATACAGGGCTCGGAATTTCGGATTTCGGAAAATGGAGATACATGACAGGGGCAGTCGACATTCATACACAGGGTGTATTTTACGTATACAGGGTGTAACGTCTACAGGGTGTCTTATATGTACATAGTACAGGGTATCTTTTCTTTCGTGTACTTGGCGTCGAGACGCTGCCGCGTCTCTAGATATACAATATATTGGGGAAAATACAGGGTTGGTAACATGTTACTGTACTAAGTACGTGTCAAAGCCGGAAAAAAGTTACGCAACGGACACTATGGCAGCAATAAATTCTACTAAGTCATTGGCTAATCTGCTGTGCAACCTTGGAATGTACATGCCAAATCATAGAGAATGTGGAGCGCTTGAATGCGCTGATACTTTATTAGGATTATCATTGCATGGTACTGACTCCAGTACTAGTATTAGATGGTTAGATGTAAATATACTGAGAAGTAGGAAATTGAAAACTCGCAAAGAGATTGAGGAGCTTGAAGGTGAATCCACAGACATATTTTGTCCATCCCTCATAGATAATCACTATCCTAACAGACCTAAGGAATTAGAATCTATGCATCTGTACGATTTTGCTATGTGGTATGACGTTACGAAAATTAGACCGTCTGAAAAAACTGAATATTATGAAATCCGTGCATCTTTGTTTTTGGAAAAAAGGCAAAGAGGGTATCTTATCAATCATTACAAGTACAATGTTCTAATCCAACCTAAGAATTATTATTTCTCATTATTATTATTATTCCAACCTTGGAAAAACACCGACGAATTGAAAAATGGATTTAACACATATGCGGAATCTTTTTTGGCGCTAGAATCACAATTGACAGAAGCAGGTCAGTATCACAAACAAATAACGGATATTCAAGAAGCACATGATCATATAAAGGAAGAAATTGAAACTGAAATTGAAGAACGTGTTGAATACTGTGGACCAAGAAGAAAATGATCAAGGCGATCACCCCTTACAGTGTGTCCACGTTGAAACTGTTGGTGCCATGAAAGATGTTTAAGACACGGAAAACAAACTGGATTGTGGTGATCTTCAAGAAATGATTTCGGAATTGAACGATGATCAGAAGCGGATATTTGATACAGTTACCAAGTCCTTGACGTCTAACGATAACATTCTCAGATATTATGTGAGTGGAGACGGTGGCACTGGGAAAAGTTTTTTAATAAAAACTATCAGACACTGGATCAAGCAGACTATCGGAAAAGACACAGCAGTAACTACTCCTACTGGAATCGCAGTTTTTAATATCGAAGGTCTTACCATACACCGATTATTTCAATTACCTGTAGAACATGGGCATACAGCCGAGTATAAGCAACTTAGCGATGCAGCCCTTCAAATTGTACGAGATCAACTAAAAAATGTTGCTTTAGTAATCATCGATGAAATTTCAATGGTTTCTAACGTAACATTCCTGTACATACATTTGCGACTTACAGAAATCTTTGATACTACAGATTCCGATGATGCTTGATTTGGAAAAAAGCCTATGCTGCTATTTGGTGACTTACTACAACTTCCTCCTGTTCACGAAGCACCTGTTTTTATACAATTATCAAATAGGAGTATGAAAAAAAATGTTGGAGGATTAGGTTCTTATAATTTATGGTCTGCCTTGTTTAGCTATGACGAATTGACAATAAACATGCGACAGGAGGGTGATAATATTTATAGAAACATCCTGTCGAGAATTCGCACCGGAGTAGTGACCGCTTCGGATACAATGCTTTTAGAATCGAGGAAATTAAATTTCAAAGCGACAAATTGTAATGACCGATTAAAGGAATTAAGTGATTACATGCTTAATGTGGGATCTAATGCGGTGTGTTTACTTCCCACATGTGTTCAGTGTGATGTTTTGAACGCTGCAATGCTGAGTCGATTTCCATCCGAAGAAATCCATTTGATTGCTCATGATACAACGAATTGTGCACCGTATTTGAAAAAAAAGGTGTCAAAGGTACTAAACAATAATGACGATGATAGCTCCCGAACGCCGGGACTTGCAAGAGTCGTAATTGTTAAAACAGGAGTGCAAATCATGATTAGAAGAAATATTGATGTTACACTAGGTTTTGTCAACGGTACCATTGCTAAACTTGTTTCAGTTACACGAGGTGTTGATAATGACGTTGAAAAATTGAAAATTATATTACCCACGGGGCAAGAACATATGATAGAACGAGTAAGTGTTAAATTTGAAGTAATGGATAGAGCGTTCGTTATTAGAAAACAATTTCCGATTTGCTTTAGCTATGGTATAACTATTCACAAAAGTCAAGGACTAAGCTTGCAGAATGCTGTCATAGAAGCAGGTAATTCAATATATACTTGCGGACAAATTTACGTTGCTCTTTCTCGGGTGACCACACTACAAGGACTGCATATTATCAATTATGATCCATCTTCTGTAAAGGCACAAGAATCGACTATAATAGAGTACAATAGATTGCGAAAAAAATATAGACCTGATCTTATGATTATTTCAATTTCTAAAAAACGCGGACTCAATGTTCGTGATGCTCTTTGGGCAGTACCTAATTATAATGTATCCGAATGTCAGAATACTAATGATCACATCGAGGATACCATTCAATACTACGTAAGAGGTCTCCCGAATTCTGATGGTGTGTCTTGTTATGCGAATGCCACAATCCAATGTATGTTATATTGTTCATCCATAAGAGAAAACTTATTTTCGACTCAAAAAGCTGATGATATTATAAAAGTCTTTATGGACCAATATAAACCGGAACAAAATCCAAACATAATAACATTACGGCAATTCGCAGGAGAAAAATACGCTAACAATCAGCTACATGATGCAGCTGAGTTTATTACCTCTTTTTGTGATCATGAGATTCTTATTAAGTCTGAAGTACAACAAGAAATTAGGTATTAAGATGTTTAGAGTGTAATTACACAAGTACTACTATCAGTACAAATTGTGTTAAAAAAAAAACATTTGAATTTGGAGATATAATAAAACACAATTTCGCAAGATGGAAAAATCTGATAGATTCTTGCAATAATTGTGATAATACAAATTCAAACACAATGAAGAAAATCGAGATAACTGCTTCCAAACAAATTCTTATTACAAAATTACATTTGTTCGATCACGATAGTAGTGGAACAACAACGAAAGTGGAAAATTTCTGCATCAAAGCAATACCTACTACTAAAATACAAATGGGGGATTACTGTTATAAACTTAAGACAGCGATTTTCCACCGCGGTAAAAGTATTACCGATGGTCATTACACGAGTATGGTAAGGGGTAAGGGCACAACGTGGGTATCCGTTGATGATTTACGTGTAGAAGAACAACCTTGGCCATGAAATGCTAAAAATGCATACATATTTTTCTTCGAAAGGTGTTAATTGTGGTTGATATACACTTCAATATAACCACAAACCAGTATTGCCTTTTAATTATTAAATATCATTACATTTTTAAACATAAGCGTTTTTTTTAAACATACACTTTGCAGCTTCGCTAGAGTTTTCTGAAATCCCCATAAAAAAACTTAATATAAATCGGATCAAATTAAAAGTTATCTGAAGTCATTTCCTATGCAAATTAACTTTGTAAAAAGAAGTGAGATCCCCCCAAAAAAACTTTAAAAAAGTAAAAAAATTACGCCAAGTACATGAAATCAAATAAATCACAAAAAAATATGTAAAAAAAATATGTGAAATGCCTTTTTAAATAATTCTTATTCAGCGACACCTTGACCTTGCCTTGCCACGCCAAGTATTTGACTTCCAGGCCGCGGACATCTTTTTTTTGTCTTTTATTGTGTTACACAGTGTCGCCTTTGCACACTGCGGGAAAGCACCTTTATGTACTTGCAGCTCATTCTGATTTCATATCTTTTTTTTACTTTGTATTTATTATTATTATTTTCTTTTTTGTGATTTATTTGATTTCATGTACTTGGCGTAATTTTTTTACTTTTTTAAAGTTTTTTTTGGGGGGGGGGGATTTCTATTACACGTGCGCCCCTGTATTTCTAGTATACGTGTGCACGTATATTCAAATTGGTTCATCATGATTAATTTTAGTAGTATAGCAAGGACAGTTCTAACCCAAATTTGAGTTTCAAGGCCATTTCCCCCACCCCTCCCACGACCTTGAAATCCAAATTTGAGTATCAAGGTCGGAGGAAATCCAACGCGGCGGCAGATGACGTCACCGAGATGACGGAGTGGTGGGGGGGGGGTATAGCGCGAGAGCAGATATCGAATCAATCGATACCGAATCAATATCGAACCGATTCACCGAAGTACATCGAGGAGGAGAACCGCGGGTGAAGTGCTACTCCGAGCGTGGGTACCGACTACTGACGGTAAGGAGGGAAATATTAATTTCAGATATTAATATATATGAAAAAACAAAATCTCGGGTGACGGGGCTTGAACCCAAGACCTCCGCGTTACGAGTCAGCCGCCTAACCCACTTTTTTTTTATAACAAATGTTTATTGGGACATATTATACAGTTATAAAGGGTAATTGGCTCCCAGAAAAAACATTGAAGAAAAAGTAAGCCAGTCAGTCTTGATATAAAGGATTATTTGTTCGTCGCAGCGAAACTTATAATTAATTATCGGCGTTGAATAGAACTAATAAAAAAACTCTGTGGTCGTAATCGGGATAAATGATTAACATTCTATGGCACTACCGCTGGTGGCATTATAACCAGGGAAAATTACAGCGGCCTAATGGCCGGTAAAAAACCCAGGAATAACTCTTGGTCACGGTGTGAGACTTATAAACTAAACTTAGGGACTATGGAATAATGAGGAGGAAGGAGAATATATACAATGGCGGAGGTGAATAAGAGAGGGGAGAGGAAATGGAGGAGAGGATATTTACAATACATTAAGGATGATCTGGTATGTACAGGATATTACAGATATCGAGTATATCTCTGAAGTGCCAAACGGCCTCGAATCATGATTCACTCGCCAGAAGGAGGTCTCTACGGCGTATTATTAATTCCAGAATATGTGTGCAGGTGGGGGATAACCATCAGAACTTCTTAAAATTTAGACGATGGAAATCGTGCTGATCTCTCAGGGGGATGGTTGTCGAAAATTTAAATTTCTCTCGGCTGGACATGAAGTCCTTGTGTGTAAACGCAATCCTCTTGTTTGCCTTATTCCGTCTCCAGTGATATATTAGAGGTATATTATAACTGTCTTGTATTAGCCCAAGGACGTCGCATTCCATAAATGCTTGCGGTGTCATATACCCTGTCGCGAGCTGTCGGTGAATAGGGGTTTCGGACTGGATGGCGAGAGAATTAATGACTGTGTTGTCAATAAGCGGAAGTTTACAGAAATATTCCCTGGCGAGGGAGATCATAAACGTGTCTATTCGTGGCACTTCGGCTCGTTCATATAGGATTCTGTTGCTTTCGTAGTGTTTCAGTAGTAGAAAGTAGTATCAGTAGTAGATACAATATGGTTTTGGCCTTTCCTGGTAGATGTCTATTATGAAAGATTCTGCTGTAAGTCAGGAATGCCCTATTGGCTTTGTTAAGCTGGATATCAAAGTGCCTATGTCCCCGCAGCAGGTAATCGAGCTGGACTCCAAGGTATTTGACCTCCTGTTTGTGCGGTATGAGTACCTTGTTGCAGGAACCAGGTATGGTGGCCGAGATCTGGAACTGCTTGACGCCTACCTTAGCTCTGGGCGTGATGTTGCGGAGTGGCTTACGGAACAGAATCGTTTCACACTTGAGAGGCTTAAGGCTAAGGTTCCACGCTATATAATATCTGTTGATTTTATCAACAATAGTGTCAAGATCGTTCTGGACAGCCTCTACTCTGTTCCCGACGACGTATACCGCTACGTCATCGGCGAAGGCCAGGAAGCCGTGACCCCCCTGCTCATTAAAGCCGAAGAGATCCGGTAGATCGCTTAGGTATATGTTCAACAGGACCGGCGAGTTGACCGTACCTTGTTGTAAACCCTCCCCTATGAGGAATTTGGTGGGGGACAGTCTTTTGCCGTCCCATGTATGAAAGGATTTCTTTGATATCATGTCCCACACCATATATATCAACCAGGGGGGGGGGGGAAGCCCTTCTTTTGCAGCTTGAAGAGCAGCCCGTCCAACTGCACCGAATCGAATGCCTTCTCAAGGTCGAGAAAGGCAGCACCAACCAGTTGGTTGTTGCTAAGCATTGAGTTGAGGTCCGACAGAAGTTTGTGGATCGCGTGTACCGTAGAATGCTGGAATTTGAATCCAAACTGCCTGTCTGGGATTATTTTGTTGTCGGTACAGAAGGTAACAATAGCATCGTTAATGACCGCCTCAAAGATTTTACTGAAGCAAGAAGTCAGACTGATGGGCCTGTAACTGGAGGGGTCGTCGGGTCTTTTTCCTTTCTTAAGGATCGGTAGAACCTTAGCGCACTTCCATTCGTGGGGGAAATAGCTGATGTTGACGGCATTATTTATTAGAATTGTGATATCTATGATTGGATTTTCTGGGAGGTGCTTAAGTACAATGGGTGGGATGCCGTCCAAACCACAGGACGTTTTGTTGGGGAGCTTGGATATTTTTAGAGCTAGGGATGTGGGGTTACAAAAAGGGTAGGGTGAGACGTTTACGGCAGCTGGATAAAGGCCAGGTTGTTCGCGTGGAAGTGCAGTAGGGAACCGTTACGCTCTCTGAAGGAGGCGAAATCTTGCTTAATACTTGTAGCTGATACGGTGACTATTTCTTTTATTCGAGTTCCGCAGTTCGTGTGGCGGGGGAAGTTAATCGATTCGTAAAAAGCGCCAATTATGTTGAGCTTATCGTCGGGTGTGGAGAAGGCGTAGTAATCCCCCACTCTACGGATGTACGCGATGTCACAGTTACTCCTGTCGAGTAATGGTCTATCAGTGTGGTGGACTCGTAGCTCATTGATACCCCTTTGTGTTTTGGGTCGGAATATTGCGTTTATCTTGGGGAAGAAGCCGTCCGCTTTATGGAAATCGATATTACTTATGATTTTGCTCCAGAAGGTGTTAATAGCTTTGAAGAATTCAGCTTTTAGCGATTTCACCAGGTGTTTATGTACAATTTTGGCGCGTTTGGTGATGTGTAGTCGTGGGAGTGGGTCAATAATATGAAGGTTGTGAAGTATGGATACAATAATTCCTTTGTTTTTTTTGTAATTTACTGATTACCCTGTTAGTGTATTTTTGTGTATTGTTTCTTGGTGTAAATTTATGTATTGTAGAGGCGCCGGTTTGGTTGATTGCTTTAGTAATATCAAACAGACCCTTATCAATTTCCATAATGGACAGGTTTCTGTCCCAAGGGATTGACTCGCGATGCGTCTCAGCAAGCTTTTTAGAAAACCTGTCCCACCTGGCTAATCTATAGTTGAAGCGGTAGTGGTCCGAGGCCACATTGCTCAGTGGGAAGTTCTCGGAGAGAAGTCCGAACTGGAGCGAAATAGCTGTGTGGTCGCTATCGTAGGGGAGGGTTTGGGCCTTCCCACCAGGCGCGTTTACCAAACTCAATCTGGAGTCGGCCAGGCAGATGTCGAGGAAGGTCAGGGCCGGTTTATAGGTGGGTGTTGCCGGCGCTATTGATATCAATTTGTATTCGACATCGTGTAGCGACTCCCAATGTCCAAAGTATTGGCCTCTGTGATTATTGGCCCTGTCCCCCCAAGCTATCCGCCTCCGCGTAACCCACTCCCCCAACGCCAGCACTCCAACATTAGTCTTTCCTGAATGGTACATATACCGAGCGTCACACGCGCGCACACACACACACCATGAGCCTTTGCCAAACGCCAACGTTGCAACGAGTGTATCGAATCGTTGGAAGAACACAGCCGAGTGAAACATCCTCGATTATCGATCGGTGTTCGACAATCATTGGTTGCTCGAATCGCGCAACTCGAAGGACTGAAATATACATTGCGCGGGCGTTTTGTGCGTGAAGATACCGGACATTCGAGCACAGGGCTTTTATGGCGCGAAATAGACACTGCGTTCGATAGCCGCGTATTAACTGGTGCCGTGCTAAATTGGATGGGCATTGACGAAAATCCTCAACCTGAGCATCAATGTCAACAAGTACAATCCGCTGCGCGCGGGGTGTCATTTCAAGTTGCCGCGGGAATTATTGCTAAAGAAAGCAACAATTAGCGTACGATCCGAGGATAGTGCGTGTTTTGCGTGGGCAGTGGTCGCCGCGCTACACCCTGCCGAAAGACATCCCGATCGCCAAAGCTCATATCCGCATTATACATTGGTGATAAATCTCCAGGACATTGAGTTTCCAATGTCTCTGGGGCAAATTGTAAAGTTTGAACAACTGAACAACATATCCATCAACGTTTACAGCTTCGAGATGAAGAAAGGACCGGCAGTCTTTCCGCTGCGTCTCATCAGCCAAAAGAGGGATCGGCACGTAAACCTGCTCTACACGCCGAACCGAGAACACGGCGATGTAGGTCACGTTGTGCTAATCAAGGACTTATCCCGGCTGGTAAGAGCACAGCTGAGCAGGCATGATGGAAAGAAATTCATCTGTGATCGGTATGTATATAAACTTATGAAATGTTGAAATGTCTCGTGAAAAATTTAAATAAAAATTTTTTTGTTTTTTTTGCAGGTGCATGCACTACTTCAGATCTGCCGAGAAGTTGGAGGCCCATGCAGTGGACTGCGGGCAGATGAATGATTGCGCCATTCTGCTGCCCAGCCAGGACAACAATCTGCTCAGTTTCGACAACCACTGTAGGAAGGAGCGGCTCCTCTTCATGGTGTATGCAGATCTCAAGTGCATCATTGAAAAAACAGAGGACAATCGAGTGGGTGATATATATAATAAATTGCGCACATATCAGCACCACAAAGTACACAGTATTGCATATTATATGTATTGTTCGTACGATACATCGCTATCGATGTATCGATATCGCCGCGACACGGATTGTGTTTCATGGTTCGTAGACGAACTGAAAAATTTTGCAAACTTTGCCAAGCCCATTCTGACCAGTAATACTCAAATGCTGGATTTAACTAACGAACAGTGGACGGCATTTCACAATGCAACACATTGCCATATTTGCGAAAAACCATTCAAGGCTAGTGATATACGAGTCCGCGATCATTGCCATCTATCCGGACGATTTAGAGGCCCTGCACATTCAGAGTGCAATTTAAATTATAAAAATTCGTTTTACATCCCCATAGTTTTCCATAATTTATCCGGCTATGATTCACATTTTATTATCGAGGAAATAACTATCGCTTTCGAAGGTCACGTTGACTTATTGCCCATAACTAAAGAAAAGTATATTTCATTCACGAAAAATGTTGAAGATACGGCTGAATCAGACTCGCGAAATTGTATTAAATTGCGATTCATCGATTCGTACAAATTTCTCAATATCAGTCTCGACAAATTAGCATCTTTTCTTAGCGCAGATAAATTAAAAATTTTAAAATTCGAATTTGAAACATTATCTACCGAGGATTCCAATTTATTGACGCGAAAGTGTGTCTTTCCATATGAATACTTTGATTGCGCGAACAAGCTGCAGGATCCATGCTTACCGCCGCGCGAATCATTCTACAGTTCGTTAACGGGTGAGACTGTATCCGAGAGCGATTACGCGCACGCTGAGACTGTCTGGCAGCGTTTCGGGATTAGAACCTTGGGCGAATACAGCGATTTGTATTTGAAAACAGATGTCTTGTTATTGGCAGATATTTTTGAAAATTTTCGCGAAAGTTGTATCACGAGTTACGGATTAGATTCAGCGCATTATTATACTTTACCTGGTTTCACGTGGGATGCCATGCTAAAGCTAAATAAAATTACATTCGAATTGCTCACCGACATAGATATGATCATGTTTATCGAACGCGGTATACGTGGGGGTTTAAGTCAATGTTCCGGAACATACGCACATACCAATAATAAGTACATGTCTTCTTACGATGCATCGGAACAATCATCATACTTGATGTACTTTGATGTGAACAATTTGTATGGATAGGCAATGTGTTATCTCCTGCCACACGCCAAATTTCAATGGGTCGAAGATGTTGCAAATATTAACGTCTCTTCAATCGCTGTCGATTCGCCCACGGGATACATTCTCGAAGTAGATCTGGAATATCCGCAACGTCTGCATGACGCTCATGCTGATCTACCGTTCTGTCCGAAGCGTGCCAAACCACTGTTGCAGACAGGACAAGTTACTCGCAACGGTATATGATAAGCAGCGTTACGTTATCCGTTATCGCAACCTGTAGCAGTGCATGCGTTACGGTCTTCATATTACATAAATACACCTCGTGCTTCAATCCGCTCAATCTCCCTGGCTCTGCGATTACATCGAACTCAATACACGGTTTAGAACATGCGCGACAAATGACTTTGAAAACAATTTGTACAAATTGATGAACAATGCGGTATTCGATAAAACTATGAAAAATGTACGAAATAATGTGGATGTAAAACTTTTGACACATTGGGATGGGCGATATGGCGCGGAGGCAATGATCGCGAAACCGAATTTCCACAGCAGAAGTGTTTTTTCGGAAAATTTAAAAGCTGTTGAATTGCGAAAACCCGAGGTGAAATTCAACAAACCGATATACGTGGGTATGTGCATTCTGGACATATCAAAAATTTGTTTGTATGAATTTCATCACGAGTACATGTCTCCCCTGCATGGACCAAATTGTAAAATTCCCGAGCCGCTTTACGTATACATTATCCCCCTTCTTAGGCAACACTTTTTCCACTAGATCTACATCAGGATTGGTGACACGTTACAGCTCGTGTTCATAGAATCCTCCGGCAACAGGTTTTCCACAGGAATCGACGAGCAGATACGTCGCGGGATTAGTTGGCTGTACTTTGGCTACCTTGAACACCTCCGTTGTCCAATTCGGTGCATAGCCTTTATCGAAAATCGTTTTAAGTTTGCTCACGCGCACAAACTCGCCCAACTTGATTCTCGCTGGAGCAGCGAACTTTATGTTGCTGTATACGGTGGCTAGCAGCTTATCGGCGATCGCAGGGGTAACATCGCAAGGACGCATTCTGATGGTTCTATGTTTTCGTGCGTTATACTCTGCAAGAAGACTTGGTAGCGAATCGATCCATCTATAGGTTCCATTGAGCGTAAACAGTTTCCACATATTGTTCTTTAAAGTTCGATTGAAACGTTCTGCGACGGAGGCTTTCATTACCGAATACATCGAATAATGATTAATGTCATGCTTTGTCAAGAGTTTCTGCACATCGGTGTTGTAAAATACTTTTCCTTAATCGGTTTGCAAATTTTTCGGATATCAAATCTCTAAATATCTTTGCTAACGCTTTAGTCACCTCAGCGCCACTTTTAGTCTTGGGCTGCAACGCCCATGCATACTTGGTCAGCACATGGATGACGGTGAGTATGTAGTGGTGACCCTGGTTGAATTGCGAGTATGGAAGCATTTCTAGAATGTCAGCTTGCCACAGATCATCATATTCATGCACAATGACGCGCCCCCGTGGGTAATGTCTTCGAGCTGGAGAGTGCAATTCCTCAACAAGTTGTAGCTTCTTGTGGCTGTGGTTTTCTTTACTCTTGGATTTCGATAATGGCTGCATGTTTGATCGCAGAGGTGTCCTTGACACGAATGATGCGATAATTATCGTGTACGTGCATTATGTGCTCCCCATCGGTCCGGAGACAAGTTCAACCGTCTCGCATGATTCTCCTTCGCAGCGCTGCTGCTGCGAGATAGAACTCGATGCCTGCGATATCTTTTGAACGCTGTTTTGCAACGTCAGTATATCTCTCTGAAACACGACCAGCTTCCTCTCTAATTCATCCTGCTGCTCTCTCAAAAGTTTAATGCTCTGTTCCATGTATAGTTTATTGACGGCGTCGGTGTCGGCCGTGGGTTGCGCCACGCGTCGTATCTTGCGTGATTTTGCATCAAAGTCGGCACTTGCCACACAAAGAGCGTTATCTCGCATATAATTTCGAAGCAAATCGCTCCATTTGTGGTAGTCCATTCTAGCTGCTCCACATTTCTCGAACGATACTCCAAATTTGTTGATCGGCATCTCAATGCATACAGTGCCCATCATCGGCGTGCGGTTTAATTTATATAATGAAGCCTACATCACGGAGTTCCTTGATAATCGATAGACTTTCATGATCGTGTGAGTTGTTACCAGCCTGACGCGACGCTTCCAACAAACGCAATCGATCCACCAGCTCGTTGGGATCGTCCCATTGCACGTAATCGATCTTGTAATCGTTTACCACCATGGCTCGCGACACCGTTAGACCTTTCCCTGCCCTACTAGCCGATACCCGCGGAAGTAGTGGCGCAATTATATATTTGTACTTGTATCCCTTGTTGCCCAGTATGGGCTTTTTAGCACAATGACCGCATCTGTAGGCATTTGTCGCGAGCAGTATACTTCTGTATGTTTGTTTATCGGCATCGGTGTATTCGGCATCGTCGGGAATTCTCTTGAAAATAAATTCTTAAAGGCCGGGTGTTCCTCTGTATTTTACACAATCTATGATTATATTATCATCCTTATCCATATCGAAAACCTTATCTCCAAGCATCATTCTACTATTGCCAAAGTGTACACCATACACAGTGTCAGTGATAGTTTGCTTATCGCCACTTATGATTGCATCCATACATTTTTGCCCCAGGGCACCCAAATGGCTGCGAATCATTTCTTGCCCCTCTGATGTTTGAAGTTGCTGGCTAATAGATATTACAAAGGACTCATTGAGACTAGTTTCGAAAACGTCTTCATCATTGGTTGCGAGCAATTGTACACTGGGGAATGCATCTATTGGTGTGGGACGAACCGGTGACTCGTTTGATGCGGCATTCTGTCGTTTCCGCTTCGTTTGAACCGGCGTGGAGGTTACGAGTGAATATTCCTATGACATGTGTGGTTTCCTCTTTGTCTTGCGCGATGTGTTCCCTTTCGACAGGATTTTTGTTTTAGGCGTTAATGTTTCATTAACAAGGATCTCTCCAACGCGATATCTTCCTCCATCTTGCCAGTCTTCAAAGCCTGATATTTCTTGCGAATGGATTCGCTGTTTTTTGCAATTTCCTTCATTATTCTCTCGCGATCCTTAATCTCCAGACTATCGATATCAATCATCGTTGTACCGCAGACGTTGCTTTCCCACCGACGTGCTGATAATTATTGACCGTCTCGCGGTATCGCAAACTAGTTAGATCCCTTTCTATAACGTCCATTGGACACCGTGCTATCCTTGTCTATTACCGCGAAACCATACTCCCGTTGCCAACAATTACGGCACAACGCGCAGAAATCCTCGTAAGACATATCAGGATTTACGTGACCGTTGTACACATGTTTCAAGTTGGTACCATCCTGCTTAAACGGAATCAACAGATTCGCATTGTCGCGTATAAGATGTTTGGGAATCTTTCCATACGTCTGACAGGGATAGAAGCAGTCAACGTTCGAGTGGCGCCCCATTGCAAAGTATTCTCGTATCGTATCTTGCTGGTCGCATGCCACATCATCAAAGATAAGAATGGAATTCGGAAGCGATTCACTCGGTGGGATGACGTCACTGTTATTCGAAAACGTAAAATAGCCAATTTCATCTATAGGAGTCAATACATTCTCCAAATACTGATATTTCGGCTGTTGCAACGACTTGGAATACACGTACACGTTCTTGAAGCGGACGCCGTGAGGTCTTTCCAACAAGCTCACCAGCACGTTGGTCTTTCCACAATTTCATGGACCACAAACGAGGCAGCGTATAGTGTTTGGTAGTATGCTATCACGTCTGCGTCTTGTTTGCGAGGACATCATTTGTGATTTATCGTCAAAATTTTGCCTCCGCGAACTGCGAAAAATGATTTTGATTCATCGAAGCGGCGACGCGCCCTATTTATAGATCCGCCCCGATGCAAAACAGCTCAGTATTCAAAATGCTTCTCATCTTGTCGGATAATTGCAACATTCGAGACTTAACCTCTGAGCAGCTGAAATATATACCAAAGATTATTCTACTGCGAGAGTTTGGGAGACACATTGATCAGTTGTGGGACAGACTCCCCGAGCATATAAAAGCCGATTCCGAGGTTTAGCAGTATCGTCGGTGTTTGGAAAATTATAATCGCCCTTGGCAGCGATAGCATATCGACGGTCCAGCACCATTGATTAAAAATTGTAGCGAACGTCGCCGACGAGATTAAAGAAATGTTGTGGTTTGTTAAATCGGGCGATAAACGCGCTACCTATCGAATTACATATCCCAGGGTACCAGTTTTGCGGCCCAGGAACTCATCTAGCAAAACGATTGGCTAGAGGCGATCAAGGCATCAATCCGTTGGACGCAGCGTGTCGCTAACACGGTATTGCGTATTCGCGCAGCAACGGCCTCGGCGAAAAGCACGCGGCAGATAACGTACTCGCTGACAAAGCGCGAAAAAGTATCGTTGCGCGAGACTCGACTCTAGGTGAAAGAGACGCTGCTACAGCTGTTTGGGCAGCTATGAAAGCCAATACGAAAATCCGAATGGAGATGAGAACAAAAACCTGCAAAGGGACTGCAAAGAAAGCACCGAAAAATCGGATTCTTTCGGTAGCAAAACGGGGTGGCATATTACCACTTCTCCCGCTGCTAGGTGTTCTCGGATCATTAGCTGGTGGAGCGGCGGGGATCGCCAAGGCGGTAAGCGATAATAAGGCAGCGCAACATCAGCTGCAGGAAATGCAACGTCATAATCGCTCCATGGAAGGTCGTGGACTTTATCTCGCACCACACAAGCGCGGACGGGGAATATCGAAACGAAAAAAAAAAACGCCGAAAAGAAAATAAAAATGCCCACGGGCGTAATTACCGATGCGCAATTGGAGTAGTTGGCAAAACGTATGCGTATTCCATTCTTTAGAGGTGTTTTTATGCGTAACGCGCTACCAGCCGGAGGAGTACGTCGAAACGAGAGCGGTATCGTAAATTTGGACAATGTCGAGGGGCCAGGGACTCATTGGGTCGCATATTCAAAGAGAGAGGGTCGAGCTATATATTTCGACAGCTTTGGCAATCTTCGACCGCCTATGGAATTGGTACCATATCTGGATAAAGATGTTGTGAAAATTGAATACAATCGAACGTCTTACCGGAAGTACAATCAAAGCAATTGTGGACAATTATGTCTACGCTTACTACAAGCGATTGACACCAAATTTAAGGATTGGCTTCCCATCACTCTGATTCAGTACTAGTCGAGCATTTGGAGCAGAATATGTCGTTAACATTCACTCTAACCGGCAAGAGTAGCACCCACGCCGTGAGCTACTTTCCACCCATAGATTTGAGCGACGATGATTATGAGCTTGGTGTAACAACCTTTGAAACTTATCATACAATACCGAACATCGACTCGAGCCACGATAAATTCTACTTCACCGCAAACTATGACATCAACAGCAGCGTCGATACCATTCATGAATACATTATGAATCCCCACGGCTCCTACGAACTAGACGCCATTGCCAAGTATTTGAAGCAGCGATTACTCGAGCGGTATCCTCAAAATCTCGGTGGCATCGATGGCGATGACAACGATATGTATCCAATAGTGTTGCACCCCAAGAACAACACCATGAAAAGCGAGCTGTACTGCTCGTTCGCCGTGGACTTTACTAAGCCCAGTAACATTGGATCGCTACTGGGATTCTCGACGAATCGGGTATTATAACCTGGACGGTGGCATGAATCGGACGATCCAAATAATATCATGAACGTGAACATTATTCGCATAGGAAGCAGCGTGACCGCTGGCGCGTACAACAATGGGAAGCGCGTACATACGATACATGAATTTTCTCCGAGAGTCCCACCAGGATATAAGATATCGGAAACGCCTGCGCAGATCATTTACCTTCCAATCACCGCACATGTCATTACGGATCTAACGATACGCGTTGTGGATCAAGACGGACGGTTGCTCGATTTTCGAGGTGAAGAGATTACCATCAGATTGCACGTACGACGGCGACGACGATAATACGTGTGGCGTGACCGAAAGAGATGCTTGTGTTGAACGACTTCAGAAACTCGTTTCTTCCAATTGCAATTGTTTGCAACAACAACAACAACAACAACAACAACAACAACAGCTCTGATTACACTAAAAAGAAAAGGCACAGTCCTGCGAACATTGCATTTTTGAAATCACTGGGATTCCTTGTGCGCATTTAAGTTGAAAAAAATGGTGGATATTCTAAGCATTGGAGGGAAGCTGACGTTTGATGATCGCATCGTCAAGCTCGAGACTCATACATACAACCCATACGTTAACACGACGTTTGGATACAGCGATGAGATAAGAATACCCATACAGCAGCAGGATTTATACATAATCAGTGTGAAAGTTTCCTCTATGTGGAGGGGAAATTGAAGATAAATAAGCCAAGCGATACATTAACGGTGATGTTGGGAAATAATTGCATGGCGTTCTTATTTAATGAGATTCGATACGAGCTGAATGGCGTGGAGATTGATCGCAATAGAAACGTTGGGATAAATAGCACGCTTAAATACTATGTATCGCTGACATCTGGTGAAGACAAAAATATGGAGAATGCCGGATGGGGCTTGAAACGACGCGATGGGCTAATAGTGAAAAACCATTTCAATTTTTGCATCCCGCTCAAATATTTGCTGGGATTTTTCGGGGACTACAAACGCATGATTATTAATGCGCGCCCCGAATTGATTTTAATACGATCGCGCAACCATAACAATTCTCTAATAGGATCGCCGATGCTGGAACCAGAAATTGAATTACTTAAAGTGCAGTGGCGGATGCCTCATGTGACGCTGAACGACGTTAATAAGCTATCGTTGCTACTTACTTTGGAAAGTGGGCAAAACCTGAGCATTTGTTTTAACTCGTGGCATCTGTACGAGTATCCTCTCTTGCAGAGCACGACCAAGCATTCGTGGGCCGTGAAGGCATCTGCACAGCTGGAGAAGCCGCGAGTTATTATCCTTGCTCTACAGATTGATCGAAAGAATGTGATGAGCGAAGATGTTACTAAGTTTAACAACTGCAAATTGGCCAATGTCAAATTTTTTCTCAACTCGGAATTTTACCCATATGATGATCTGAATTTGGACTTTGACAAGAATAAGCATGCCATATTGTTTCACATGTATACGCAATTCCGTAAATCGTATTATGGACATAGTTGCAACGAGGCATTATTCACCGTGGCCGAATTTTTACAATTTGGTCCCCTCGTGGTGATTGATTGCTCGCGACAAAATGAGTCGATCAAGAATGTCACCGTGGACGTGCGCATAGAATTCGAGTGTAAAGAGAATGTGCCGGTAAATACTACGGCCTACTGTCTGATTCTGCACGATCGGGTGTTTGAATACAATCCGCTGACAAACGTGGTGCGCAAAATAAATTAAATTTCCACGTTACTTGCCCGCCCTCTCCTGTGCTAAATTCATACAAATATTTCGTCGTGAAAATCGAGATGCTTTATGAGGAAGGCCCCATTCTCTCATCTGTCTTGGAAGCGAACGGACCTCTGAAATTGTATCGATAATGGTCGTACCAACATTTGTTGACCTGCAAGGGTTCATCGTTGATGGAAGATTTGTCGTCAAGGAAGTGGCTGTCCTACGAAAGGGAACAATTCTCTCGCACTATATTTTTGGGAGTTCGATGCCGCAATATCTTCTTACAAAATCCGACAAATCGAGCATCCGGTGATTGGTGGCAAAACATCATGGACTACGGTGGGATGATGGAGCCGTTCCATACAGTATGGCTAAACAGCTAATTACGAAGGCTGTAGCTGATGGTATCGACGAAGAAGATGACGCATCCCATATCGTATACGTTAAAGGGCTACAGAAACGCGACTGACTTGCGGATTTCCTCGATGAAGATACGAGAGCGGGCGTGATCATTGAGACACTAGACATTGACTATGAGGATATCAAATCTCTAAATAAGCTAAATGTAGTTAATACTCTGCGTTGTGGCAGACACGCAAAGCACTGTGCCATGCAAAATGTATTTAAAATATTCAACTGGCGGTCTAAACGTCAGAGTAAAATGCATAAATAAATAAAATCAATTTTTTAATGTATAAATGTTTTTCTTCACCCTCCCCAAACTCCTGCATGTAATGTACGCTAGATTAAGGCGATAGTTATAATTATGCAGAAGCGGTTCAATATGCGATCAAAGCGGTACAATACACGTTCAGAATATTATGATACACGTTTAATACACAATCAGGGTGGTACGATTCACGTTCGATTCACGTTCAGAGTGGTATGATTCAAGTTCGATTCACGTTCAGAGTAGTACGATTCACGTTCGATTCACGATCAAAGCCGCTCAATACTCGTTCGATACGAGATCAAAACCGTTCAATACCCGTTCGACACACGATCAAAACCGTTCAATACCCGTTCGATACACGATCAAAGCCGTTCAATACCCGTTCGATGCGCGATCAGAACCGTTCAATACCCGTTCGATACGGGATCAAAACCGTTCAATACCCGTTCGACACACGATCAAAGCCGTTCAATACTCGTTGGATACACGATCAAAGCCGTTCAATACCCGTTCGATGCACGTTCGATATCCGATCAAAGCCGTTCAATACCCGTTCGATACCCGTTCGATACCCGATCAAAGCCGTTCAATACCCATTCGATACACGATCAAAGCGGTACAATACACGTTCAGAGTAGTATGATACACGTTTAATACACAATCAGGGTGGTACGATTCACGTTCGATTCATGTTCAGAGTGGTACGTTAGGCGTTGAAAGTGGTACGAAACACGTTTGATAGATGTTCAATACGTGATCGAAGTGGTATGATAGTCGTTGAAAGTGATATGATACACGTTTGATAGATGTTCAATACGTGATCGAAGTGGTATGATAGACGTCTAATAAACGATCAATGTGGTATGGTCTAGTCGAATAATCTGTTGAAAGAAGGAGAAACGATTCAGCCAAATGATACACGCGAAGAAGAAAAAGGAGAGGATGGCCAGTGAAAAATTCGAAGAAGATGCATAGAAGGTGATGATGGTCAGCGAAAATGCAGGTGGAGCATGAAGAGGGTGGCCTGTGAAGAAGAAGGTGAAGAACAAAGGCATCCTACTTTGCAAAGCTATGCAACTTTAGGCATGAATCCACATGTGGGAGCTTGGAGATGCAGCGATACCAGTTGCTCATCAAAGCTTGACAGGCAACAGTCTGATTGACAACAATTTGACTCTGTTTCTTGTTCGAGCATAATACGGGTGTACAACGCATCGTGCCCGAATGCGACCCCACACAGGGCCGAGACAGTCCTGAGGTATGTGCACAACAATATTTTTGACATTTATCGCGTTTAACCTTTTAAATCGAGTGAGATTAAAATCAGGCGTTCGTGCGAATATTATATTACTTATTATGTTGTAGAACTCGCCACCACCATCGCCTCCCTTGCAACCGCCTCCACAATCACCCAATTGGTCGGCGGATTGGGGCTCGCCGCAGTCGTCGCCGTCGCGGCCTTCGTCGTCGACACCGCCTCCGCAGGTATGTAATACATTGCATTGTTTTGTGTGTTTGATGTTTATTATGCTTAATGTGTCATTATTACATCGACATTTATATCTGT
Organism: Andrena hattorfiana; assembly: GCA_944738655.2. Lineage (NCBI taxonomy): Eukaryota > Metazoa > Arthropoda > Insecta > Hymenoptera > Andrenidae > Andrena > Andrena hattorfiana. The sequence goes on along the minus strand of OX122890.1, from coordinate 39,907,807 downwards.
GTTCTAGGACATATTTTATATGTTGCGGGCGAGACTGGTGGGTGAGGAGGACGCGCCCCCAGCCCCCCAAGAGCCGCGGATGCGGCGGCATTCGGGGTCAACCATCGGCCCGGTGATGGTCGCGCGACGGCGGCGATCGGCGCCGTATTCTGGGAGTAGTAGTTGCAGAGTTACAGTCGGGACAGCTTTGTGGCGGGTCTTTAGCTAGTAAATACGAATGGGTAATTTTGGTGTGTCCGATTTTGAGCCGGGATATTGCTACTTGTTCCCTTCTTGTTAAGTTTTTGGTATCTTTAGTTGGCATAGTGGAGCTGTCCGTGAGGTCTTTAATGTGCAAGGGTGCCGAGTTGTTCCACTCCAACTCCCACTTCATTGTCAGTTTCCTTCTGATAAATTTTATAAGGTCTTCAAAGTGGCTGTTTGCGTATTTCTTAGAGGATGGGTCGGTGATGGCCTCTTTTGCTGCTTTATCTGCTTCTTCATTTCCAGTGATTCCGGTATGTGAGGGGATCCAGATTAGTATTATCATTTTTCCTTTATTTGTTAGCTCAGCATGAGTTTCTCAAATTTGCAAGATGGTGCTGTTTGTGGTAGTGGTTTCGTTGTTAACAGATGATATTGCACTTTTTGAGTCAGAGAGAATTGCTATGTGTTGGTAGCACTCCTCCTCGGCGATGTTTAATGCGTGCTTAATGGCCATAAGTTCTGCCGTGTATATTGTAGTTGCTTCGGGGAGTTTTATCTTCGTTGTAGATTTAGGAGTGATCACTGCATATCCAGTACCTTGTTGGGTTTTAGATCCGTCGGTGTAAATGGGAATATATTCCTGGTATTTGTTGAGCAATTCTTTAGCTAAGGTCGTAAAAACTTCAACACTCGTGTCGGCTTTTGGGTATTCCAGAAGTGTCATGTCAGTTTCAATATGTGGTATTGACCACGGTGGTAACTTTGGTAGTCTTCTACAATTTGTATGGGTAAGATTGAGGTCTAATTCCTGTTCTATATTGCGGATTCTATAGTGAAATGGCTTTGGGGAGTTATGGCGCTGCGAGTATTTTTGGTTGTACCGATTTGAGAACGTATTAAGATAGGCAGGCTTGTTTGGTATAGTAGCGTTTTTTATTGCTTGTGAGGCACTGAGAGTTTTTCTTCTCGCTGCAAGTGAAAAATCGCCAGCTTCTTTTAGGATGCTTAGGATCGGGCTAGTTCTGAACGCTCCTACAGTTATTCGGAGTGCCGAATGATGTATTGGATCTAGCTTTTTGAGTGCAGATTTACTTGCAGAGCCATATATCGTGGCACCATAATCTAGTTTGGATCTGATGAGCGTTTTATATGTGTTCATGAGCGTTTTTTGGTCCGCTCCCCAATTATTGGATGCTATTACTTTTAAAATGTTTAAACGGGAAATACAATCCTTTTTTAGGTTTATGATATGGTTGTTCCAAATGAGTTTTTGGTCGAAGGTTACACCTAAGATTTTGACTGAGTTCGATTGTTTCAATTCCGAATTACCTAAATAGAGTTTTACGTTACCAAATTTTCCCTGTTTGCTAAAGGTTACAACTTCAGACTTGGTTAGTGAAAATTTGAACCCTGAGGAATTAGCCCATTTGTGTAGTTTAGATAAAGTATTTTGCATGATCTTCCGTGTTGTTTCAAGGTTCTTCCCTTTGCAAAGGATGGTTAGATCGTCGGCGTATAAGAACGCTTTAACTGCTGGGGTTATTTGAGACATGACTTCATCGATTGCAATTAAGAAAAAGGTAACGCTTAAGACTGATCCTTGAGGGACTCCGTTTTGAATTTCTATAGGTTCGGACAAGATATTGTTGGCTCGTACTCTCATACATCGGGTTCTTAGGAAGTTTTCTATGAAGCGTAGTATGTGGCCTCTGAATCCCAGTCTCTTGAAAATTGATACTAATCTTTGTCTACATACCATGTCATAGGCCTTTTCGATATTTAAGGCTACCATTACTGTGTGTTGTTCATTAATAAAGCCGTCACATATGATGGATTCTATGTTGATCAGTTGGTCTATGGTGGAGTGGAAATGTCTGAAGCCACTTTGGTACGCAGAAATCGTGTTATTCACTTCAAGAATCCAGCGGAGTCTGTTGTTGATGAGTTTTTCCATTATTTTACATAGGTTATTCGTTAGCGATATCGGTCGGTAGCTGTCCGGAATTATTGGATTTTTTCCGGGTTTAGCGATCGGAATTACAGTCGCATACTTCCAAGATTCTGGGAAAGCGTCGTTTTCCCATATGCAGTTGTAGAGTTTTATAAGGTACTGATGCCCACTGGTGAGGAGGTTTATCAAGAGTGTATTGGGGATTCCGTCCGGGCCCGGACTGGTGTTTTTACATTTGTCAAAAATGTTTTGGAGTTCCTCTTCTCTAAAAGGTATATTTACACTCTCTATATGGTTGGCGTTAATTTTATTGTAATTCCTGATTGATTGGTCACTATAGGTGTTTCTGTGGCTTAAGTAGTTTTTATCATAGTAGTAATTACTGGAGCATTTGGCAAAGGTTTCGGCGAATAAGTTGGCAATTTCTGCTGGGTCTGTGGTAGACGAATTATCAGGTTTAGTAAGGAGTTTGATATTGCTTTGGTAACATTTCCCTTGTATAGATTTTAATTTGTTCCATATTATATTTATTGGAGTTGAGGTGTTAAGTGACGACACGTAGTCAAGCCAGGATTCTTTCTTGCTTTGCCTATTTATTTTCCTCGATTCTGCTCTAAGTTTCTTGAACAGAATCAGGTTTTCTATGGTCTTGTGCCGTTTGTACCTATTGAAGGCATGTTTCTTCTTTCTGTTAACTATTTCACATGTTTTATTCCACCACGGTACTTTGCGATTTATTTTGGTCGTCGAAGCATTGGATGTGGGGATCGTCTGGTCGGCTGCATTTTTAATGGTAGAAATAAATTGCTCCAGTAGTTCATCAATTTGTATGGCATTGGCTTGTTCTGGTTGCAGGAGATCAGTGATACTTGACTCAATTATGCACCGATACTGGTTCCAATCAGCTGACTTGAATTTCCATCTTGGGGGAGATGGCTGGGGGGTTTCAGAGCGGTTGGAGAAAACTTTTGTTATGATAGGGAAGTGGTCACTATCAAACAGGTCAGTGCTGGATTCGCATTCACAGTTGTACGCAATACTAGCGCTGCTAAATGTTAAGTCGATTGTGCTGAAAGTTCCATTTGCTAGGCTAAAGTGTGTTGGTTTACCGTCATTCAACAGAATTATGTTACAGTTCATCATTACTTTTTCCACAGTTTTTCCCCTTGAGTCGGTTCTCTCAGATCCCCAAATACTATTGTGGCTATTGAAATCTCCAACTATGATGAATGGTTTGGGCAGTTTTTCAATTAGGTTAATCAGCTCTAGTTCGTTTAGAGGATAGCTGTTTGGAATATATGTGTTGCGGATGTGAATGCTTGGGGATGAATGGATTTTTGCTGTTGTTGTTTCCATGTTACTGTCAATCAGTAATTGTTCACTGAGGTATGATTCTTTAATGAAAGTTGCGACTCCGCCACTTGCAGTTGAGGAGTTCCGACTTTTCGCATAGCATTTATTGTTTTTGAGTTTGACTGTTTGTTGGGGTTTGAAATTGGTTTCTTGAAGACATATTACATCTGGTTGGTGTTTGTTAATTAGAATCTGAAGTTGTGATAATCGGGGGAAAAAACCGTTTAGGTTCCATTGTAGAATAGTGATTGACATTTCGTATTGATGTAGATAAGTATTCCGGTGCTAGTATTCGGTGTCTGACTCACAATCTGTAGACATCGGCGTGTTATTCCATGATTTACTGCCTGGAGGGTTTGGTTGGGTATTTGGCAAACCCGTACTTAATTTCTTGGAGATTCTGTGTAGTCTATTTTTTATGCTGCGTTCCTTGAGGTGAGGATAAATCTCTTTTAGCATTTCGAATAAGGCCGATGTGTCATATGTGTATTCTTGTGCTATTTCTGTTACGTTAGTTGCACCGAAAGAATTTTCAAGGAAGCTGAGCAATTGGGTGTAGTTCAGAGGGAGTCTGTGCTGGTTGCTGCCCATTAGTGTTTTGGCTGGCTTGAGCATTTCGCTGATTTTATCAATTGTTTCACTGTTCAGTTTCCTGCGCTTAGTTTTTTTATCTCTGTCTTATCAGGACAGACTTACTTACACTGTACACTGATTGCTGTTTTACATAGTTCGGCCGTGACGTTGTTGTCTGGGGGGGGGGGGGGTCATTGAGTCATTCAGGCTTTCTGTAGATGCAGAGTGTGCACGTTTGACGTTATCATTTGTGGCTTGGGGTAAGACAGGTATCTCTATGCTTGGAGATGGGAGAGGAACACTTACCGGCTGAGCAGGCGAGTTATTTTTGTTTCTTTCTATACTCGCGTCATTTGAGGGGTTATTTACGTGTTCGGCTTTTGGGCATTGTTTGGATATGTGACCTTCTCCGTTACATCGGAAGCAGTTTAGCTTATCTGTGGACGCGAATATTCTATACTGTGTCTCTTCATGTGTAGCAATGAAAGATGCCGGAATTTTTGTAATGTCTTTCGGATTTACATAGATTTGGCGTCTGAAGCTTAAGATGTGTGAGAATCTTGGCTCATGAAGTCCAGCCCTCAGGAAAGACATCTTGGATGTTGTTCGGATGTTGTTCTTTCTAAAAATGTTTTCGATGAGCTCGTGGGGTATTGTAGGAGATACATTTGAAAGAATAATACGTTGGGATGGAGTAATTAGTGGTTTAAGCTCAATGGTGTTATTAATTGTTATACTATTAAATTTGCCCGTTAGGTCTGTAACTGTTTTTTTTAGAGTCTAGATAGACACATACTCTATCGTTGGAGATACGAGACATAAATCTTATTGCATTAGGTCCTATGATATTCCCTATCGCAGTTGCATATTCTTTGATAGAAATTTCCTCCCTTGACTCCATAACAATAGCTTGATCTTTTTTTGGGAACATGTTTTGAGTGATAGTGTCTGCATACGATCGTCGGGTTGGTTCTGGGTTAAATTGGCTTACAGGATTTTCTGGAGTTGACATAGTTAGGTTAGGATTGTGAACCCTGTACTCAGGGTCCGATTTTTTAGAGAACATTGTACCTCCTCTCATGCTCATGCACCCTGCATGAGTTTGGGCGTAGGACTATGAACTGTAATATCACACTATAGTATCACACAACTGAGGGAAGAGGATCACTATCTATGTAAACACTTTGGCAGTGGCACTCGCGTACTTGCATCGACAGTTGGCAACTTCATTGTTTATATATAATGTTTGTTCATAACTGCTTTCTGCTGTAATAAGTGTATTTCATGTTCTGTTTCAGTGCTTTGCTAATAAAAAATGTGTAACCTAACAAACTTCATTTTCTGGAGACATCCCTTTATCTATTTTTCCTTTTCACTTATAATTCCTTACTGCCAACGTAGAATATTGTAGCATAAATACATTTCATGTAATTAAAATGTACAAAGAATTTTCTACGTTTGCAGTACCAGCAGACCTTCCGTTTATATATTTACAAGTAGGTACAGCGCAACAGCTGAGAATTTCTTTCCTTATTCAGAATAGATTACAGAAATAGCAAACAGCTGCCTCTCGCGTGTACCAGGCAGCCGCGTATCTATGGGTATTACCATTTCTGTGCAGAAAAAACCTGCTGTAATACCGACCTGCCAGATCGGCCAGGTCACGTGACGTGTCTACCTCCTTAAACTTTACATCACTTTCACATTCCTTGTACTTGAATAGGATACTAAGTGTGGAAAACACAGAAATAAAATTGATAATGCGATACCGTGCATTGGATCAATGGTGATTTCAGTATCATGCGAATTCTTTAGTTTTTATGCCGATGTACTTGCGTGTAACATTTCGTTTTCACTGGTATGCTGATTATCATTGAATCGCTGTTTTTTTCTCTATGACGTTTTCCTTATGACGATTTTTCTTAAACGTTTTGCACCTCGGTTTTAACTTTGAAAATCGTCCGTTCCTCTTCAAGTATACAATCGTACTGAGGACGCTTCTCGAGACATCTGCTTCCGTAACAGACCTTTTACACATACATATATACTAGTCAGGTAAGTATTTCCGACGAATACAGACAATATGAATTCATACATTCTCTTACAAAGGACGCGACCCTAGCCCGCATCGGTTGCGGCTTATAACGTTGCGCCGACCCAAGCGCTCTGAATTCATACCTGCGCCCGCTTCTCTTCGTCAACATATAACTTTGCGAATTTTATTTATATCGACTTGAAATTTGCTGAACATATTTTTAAACATTGGCTCTTTCCGATACACGGAAAAAAATTTTTGACCCAACAAGGCAGAAACCTCCCTTAACTCTTCGTGGTTACACCTTCTTATAATCACGAGTTGGTCACATAGGGTTCACTGTACCGCAGCGTCATTTTTTGAGTTACCATTTTCGTATTTTTGAATCATTTAACTTTTCAGTGATAATTGTACATTCCTAATAATTATACAATCATGGTTTAATTGTCTTTTTCTAGAAATGTAAATTTTGATATGATAAAATTTATAGTTTAAAATGAGCGATTTTTCACGGTTGCGGGAAAAAAGCGATTTTTAAAATTTTTTAAAATTTTTTCTTGCGATAAATCCCCTTTGGAAGTAGTAAAGACACGATATTTTATCTCGAAAATTATTCTTGGGGTACAATACACCCCTTGTGACCACGAAGGGTTAAATACCTGTCGCATACTCATTGATTATGCGATTTTTACAACTTTTTAAAATGCACAGTGGTATTGTAAAAACAAATATATATTTCTTTTTTCTCATATATGCATTAATGCACTGACGCTCCTGCTAATCACAGTATTCGCAGTCTACTCTTTCACTGCCTTTCACACTGCTTCTGACTCACTCTTACTCGATGAGAATAAGAATGCGCTTGCGCTATCAAAACCAATCGCCAATGCGGCAACGGAGTACCACGTGACCATGGTTCCCCGCACCTCCTGAACTGCTTCTCTCCCCCCAACTATTGCTACGTCCCTATATTCTTATGTCCATGATCACAGCCGTCTCTAGCATAGACGGAGCGTAAGCTCAGGGGGGAGGCAAGGCTCGTGGTAAGGAGAGCGATACGAGTAAATCGGGTGACTCAGTCGATTGCATGCCCAAGGCACCCCGAAGCTACCCAACGTACCTGTAATTTGACCTCTGCCTTTTCCCCTCGAAGCCTACCGTTCCCCTCGCCAATAATCCCAGCTTCTGCTCCGTCTATATATATCTATGGTCTCTAGTACACTCAGCTCAACAGACTGTGGCCGATCGAGATTCGATTGCATTCGAGCTTACCAGGGTTGGCTTTTTCTCATCGCTAACATTCTACAGTATTTCATGAATATGGTGAGGGCACTGCCAAGCCACAGGTTCCTGTCTAGAACACGCCTAATTTATGTTGAAACACCACTGTGGCACCATCTGCCTATGATTGTCCTAATTGATCGGCTCTGTTCACGATGCTATAGCGTAAATGACACCAAGAATAAATGTCAAATGACTTTAATGAACTTCAAGAAAAATCATAATAATTTTGACACTATAAACGATAAACTTGTAATGTCCGAAGTAAATAAATCAACGGGTTTATAATGGAAGACACAAATAAATGAAGCGGGATGGTGGGGTAATAAGGAAGAGAATGGAAACGAATGTTATGTATTTCGTAGAGATGACAAGGGGTAGAAACCAGAATACTGAGATGAATAAAGTCTTGTGGTATTTTATTCGTAGCAGTCTTCATAGATCAAAATCGAAGACGCTCATTATTAGTGGAAATGTGTAGAGCAAAGAAATACGCATTTATTTCAAAATCTATTATCCGTTTTTTTATGTTAACAACGGGAACATAGACGTAACCGTAGCAATGTAAATTAAATTTTGTGACAGGACTGTGCGAACGTGTCTATTAGATGGCGTGATGTTTCCTCACGAAATAGAAGTGTTTTAGACGGGAACCTGCGGCTTGACAGTGCCCTCACCATATTCATGAAATACTGTAGAATGTTAGCGATGAGAAAAAGCATGAACCCTGGTAAGCTCGAATGCAATCGAATCTCGATCGGCCATAATCATTTGAGCTGAGTGTACTAGCTGTGCTGAATGCAAAATGGCAACAGCGTGAGAGTCCGGTTTCGATATACCCAACCCACCCTACCGGGGCAGCCTCCCAGCCTCCCACTACCCACCGGCCTCTCGGCTACATAGTCTCCATCTACCGGCATTTCGGTCTCCCGCCTATCTTTCAAATGTTTCAAATATTAATGTAGTGCTGAAGTTCGGTAAAAGTGAGAAACGGAGCAATAACCCAGGTGTTTTAATTATTTATATTATCTCTACAGATCCTTACTTTTGTGTGTAGTGTGACGTCCCACTATTTTTCGCGTGGTATTATTTATAAACTCTCTCATAAATTACTCCGCAACTCCACCAAAATCCATCAAACTCAAGTTTTACCCCTTTTCCCCAATCACTGATCATTTTGACGATGTATATTAGCGGCCTCCATCTCAAGATGGTCAACTACGAAAACTTCTTCCCCTTTTCGTCCTACGATGCATGATCTCCTCCCTCATATCCAATTTTAAGCAAGTCCCTCGTCCCAAAATCCCCTCTTAATTCAAGACCACGTCTCACCCCCTCTCTACGACCCTCCAAGTCAAAACCACACTCACCCCTTTCCAATCAAACCACCCAAAATCCATCAACTGGGTCGAGTGTTCCCTTTTCAAAAGCCCAAGTAAAAACCCCGGAAGTCCTATTCTATCACCAAACACGTTCTAATTATAGACGCATATTTCATAAAAACCCCGGAAGTCCTATTGCGACGCATATTTCGTAAATAGGTCAAAGTGCATACCGCGCATACCCTTCATATCTGACAATCCTGTAAATAGTATAAATACGAGGGCCCGAGGGACCGGAGCTCTTCTTCTACGGAAACAACACCGCGGAACAGTACGCTATTTAAGATTATAAACCAAGTGCATACATATTATTTAAAATTAGTGTTCTACGGATTATCTACGGCAATCACTGTAAGCAATTATTATTACAAATTATTGTCCAACGGCATATCATTCCCATATATATATATCATTATGTATGGCTAACGCTTATTATTTCATATTATTATTTTTGCTAATGCTTATTGATTTATATTATTATATTGCTTACTAACGCTTATTGCTTTACTCTAATATCATATGTTTATTGCATTATATATATGTATATATATTCACATTGCTAATATTCATGTGTTTCATGTTCATACATATATTGCTATTAATTACCATTTATATAAATGTTTATGTGGCAATGCTTAACGTCCTACGCATTATTATATTAACCACGCTATCGCATTAACAGTGCATGGCCTACCAGGTGCTTCGAATTGAATAAACATTTTACTTTGAATCACGTTTCGAATTATTGTATCTATTCTTCGGTTACGAAGATTCCAGACCATAACAGGCTACCGCAACAGCTGATCTCGGTCCGCGAACGCGAGAGTTCTTATAATGTTTACATCACTTACTTTCGTATAGCTCTTGCACGACCATACGTCTAGACATATTTCGCGGAAATATTACCTGCGGCTTTTTACAATAATGCAACGGTAAATCCAATTACCAAGCCTAAACAAAACAAAAGTGCTCTAACGGGTGTCTCCACCGGCGCGATTACTGTTTAAACCATCTCTGATCGTTCAGTGCTACGAATCTGTCATTCGCGCCTGAATCCCTACTCACTGCAGTGCCACGAATCTGGCATTCGCGCCTGAATCCCCTTCTTCCCTTGTACCACGAAGCTCGCCTTCGTACCAAAACCTTCTCATATAACCCCACTATGTCATCGTCCTAAAGACCTCCACCCTGGACGTGACAGTAGCACATTTATTTAATGTAATGTATATCATTTTTGGATATTTTGTTTTATATACATTATTTTTATAAATTTAAAATAATCATTAATAATGCCACAGCGTTCCCAATTGCAAGAGAGATGTTGAGTTTTAGTTTTAGTTACATAAATTCATCGCGCTGTTACGCTATCGCTTGAACGTAGCTGGGGAATTTTATATAATCGATAGGTAAATCAGGAGCGAAATTTGAAAGAAGATGTTTGCGTGTGATCAAGGAGAGTATTGTTAAGGATGCGTGATGCGGGTGGCATGCGTGGGAAAGATCTTAGGCAGGGTCTCAATGTACTAATTCAATTGAGTGTCTTCTAAGTCACGTAATCTTTTGAGAAGGCCTTGTCCTTTTTTAGTCTTTAGGAGTGTAGATTGACTCCAGAAGTGTTGGCGACGCTAAGAAAGTCATAAACTTCCTTCAAGGGTTGTTTTCTCGATCCTCGGAGTAGAGCCTACTTTCTCTTGCCACGTGGGCACCCCGCTGTGTAACGGAAAAGCGCGCTTCCACCGAGTTTTCACCACCACCCGAAAACGAAGGACGGATGGACGCCGATTCGCGGGGGCATACGGACATCTGAAGGATGGCCTACTGCTTGGATCTGATGTATCCTCCATCCTGATTGGTCTACGAGGATCTATGGGAGGACTAGGAGGATTCGGCTAATGACTTCAGCATGGACTTCGGAGGAAACTTTGAAACGCTACATTCATTCTGTCGCTAACCAGCTTTCTGAACAGTCGAATAAACGCCAAAGTTTAACTTATAAATAGTTTATTGTATCTTGTTTTATTTGAAACTCCCACACTCTGACGAGCAGAGCGGTTCATCGCTCCACGGGCACCAACCCGCGTTCTCATATTAAAATCACCGCTATAATACCTAACAGCGCATTACACATATATAGAAACTTCCTCTATTCAAAGTTGGCACTAGGACGGAGATCCGGTGTGTCGAGTGCTTCCGGATCGCTCTCTCGACGAACAGCCGTCTGCGCAATACGCATATGTGTAGTGTTGGCTAGAACCGTGATTTGTGAATCACAAGTGATCCGTGATTTTCGTGACCGCTTCTGATTGGTGTAGGCAGAACAGCGATCCATGATTTTCGTGATCGCTTCTGATTGGTGTAGGCAGAACAGTGATCCGTGATTTTCGTGATCGCTTCTGATTAATGGAGAGCATAACTGCTCTTGGCACGCGCCACATAAACCCAAGTTCTACTTTCTCTCGAAACATTCTCGATTCCTCACTGTTCTTATAGAATCTCAGTTGTATATTTTGAACTAATGTAATCGTTCTTCTTTTTAAATTGATGAATATTTCTTCACTTTAGTTAAGAAAGTATAATGTATATGGGAATACTTTAGCCAATCAAATCAGTGCGTACATATATTGACTATTTATGAATATATTCTATATATACGCTGAATTAGCACGCTTTGACTGTAACACAAGCTATATGGAAGTATTTTATAAAAAATAATTCAATCAAGATCAAGAATTACTGCGATCACTGTGATAAATCACTGTTAGTGATTTTGCACTCCATCCCTAGATGTGTGTGCGAATCTCCCCAGTAAACAAACTGACTGCAGTATACCAGCAGATTGGTGTCAGATTCGAGTAGATTCTGACGTCAGATTCGGGGCCTACAATGTCCGCATTTAACTATGATTTTGTGGTCAGAGCCTAACATCAGGATCTGACCGCAGATTGATATCAGATTTCGATCAGATATTGCTGCCGCGGTCTGGCCGCAGATTGAGAGCAGAAATCGTGCAGATCCTGCGCAGCGCGATCTGACGGCAGATTGGTGTCAGATACCGAGCAGATCCTGACATCAGATTCGGGGCCTACTATGTCCGCATTTAACTATGGTTCTGCGGTCAGAGCCTGACATCAGGATTTAATAAACAGTATTCCACGACGATTGCGCGCAGCAATTCAAGCAAAAAGCGGCAATACCAAGTATTAATTTTATTATGTATTTTATTTATTACGTATTTTATTATGTGTCCAGTTTTGTCCCTCTGCAATTTGCTGACCTATTCATTAAAAACAATTTACATATACAGAAATGTAAATATTGTATATACCATAAATAAATAATACATAAATGTAAGTTTATAACAATAGTACTTGTTTGACTAAAGTTCATTGATAACAATTTCCACTAGCTGCCCACTTACTTTTGTCCCTGACTGTATATCATTAACATAATTTTACATCGTATATAAGTATAGCTCTTCAATAATTAAAATTAATTGTAATTAAATAAATGAAATGAATTTTTATTAAGTTTTAACTTATTTTCATAACCACCTTAATACCATTTTACAGACATCTTAACAACGTCTTTTAAATAGCTGCGTTAGACCAAATCAAGTCCTTGCGAGGACGTCTTTGAGGGGTCATGAAAGTCTGAAATGGACGTCTTTAAAACGCTTCACGACCTCTTAAAGATGTTTATAAGACATCGTATAGAATCCACAAAGCGTTTAAAAGACGTCTTAAAGGCGCACAGTTTCCTGAATAACGGCATTCAAAACTGTCTATAGACGTCTTTTAAACTTTAGCAGACGTCTTGAAAGTCTAAAACAGACGTCTTAAAGACGGCTTATCGATGTCGGGAGCTAGAAAAAAGATGTGAAATCAAAATGAGCTGCAAGTACATAAAGGTGCTTTCAGTAAAATACTTGGCGTGACCAGGCAAGATCAAGGTGTAGATGAATAAGAATTATTTAAAAACGCAAAATAATGAAAGTGTACTCCCCACCCAGAAAGCACAGGACGTATTGAAGACGTCCATTTTACTTTCATTTTCGGTCTGAACGTCTGTGGCTTGATTTGTGAAAATGGACGTCTTTAAGACGTATTTTGCAGACGTCTTTGAAACGTCCAGAACACACCTTGGCTACGTCCGAAACAGGCGTTTAAAAGAGGCTGTGTGCCATGTGAAAAATATGGATAGATTAGGATAACGCTGTCTAATCCAAACCATCCACGAAATATGGATAGATCGCACAGGTAAAGCCTAATTAGATCTACATATATATACACATAAGTACATACTAGTACATATAAATGTTTATGAACATTTACTCAAAAAAACAATGGAAAACCAAAAACACAGAGGCATTTGTTTAAATGTTTCTGACCGAATGTTTGTAAACCGGCTTTATACAGTTTTTATATTGTTTTCATATAGTTTTTATACAGCTTTCGTAACGTTTTTGTACAGTTTTTGTATATTTGTTTCAGTATTTGCGGACAAAAGTGTGTAGGTCTAGGCATCGACGAAGTATAGAATAGACATATCACCTTATGGGACTTCGTGTCACCACCCAAACTGTATTACCGACCCATAACTCGAGGACTGAATTTAGCGGCCTCTGCTCATGAACAGCGTCCAACTTAGGAACTACTCTGAAATGTGTTGAAATGCTGAAAGGTGTGCGTGATTGTATACGTGTGACTTGTTTAGAGTGAGAGCTTGACAGAGGACAGGCTTTTGTTACGCTACGCTTTGGCTCGGTTTGTCAGCGACTCACGAGGATTCGCGTGGATTTTTCTCCGAAAATCTATTTCGGTGATCTCTTCTTGAAAGCTTATACAAGCTATAAATTGCAAGATGACATTAATTGTTAGTACTTTACGTGTAGTGGAACACGTAACTAACATTTTCGCGAGTCGTATGTTGAAAAATATTAAAAATTGACGCTGTTACTGACATTCCCACAAATCTCTGCACTCCGCGCATATCTAAATAGACGGTGCCCATCCTACGACACGTATGAATCATTGAGAACAAGGAATCCAAACGTTTTTTTTAAATTTATATTCGTAGTTTTCGGCACCCGAGGACATTTTGCAATAGTTTATTTATTACTTGGGAACGATAGATTAGTAGTTAAAACTCTACGTTTCGTTACAAATTGATTGGCCCTTTCCTTATTAACTATTGTATGGATTTAAAAATTGTAAAGAACATCTCCGATGTAAGTACCCGAGCGTATCGCTTGCGTTAAGGTCTGTTTTCATTATTCCTAGATATGTACATATGAGAAAACAGTTATGGTATTTTTTAAAGCACGAGTAAAAAAAAGGTCCTGTTTTACGGACGTCGCGACTTGCGTGTGAGATAAAATGGGAGGGAAACGGCACGGAGGTCCTTTACTTACGCGACAAACGATCATTCTGGCAGCGGCAACAAAGTATAATGCTACATTGTCTTCTTGCATTCTCCGTGCATCTGATTTTCGCATGTCGATGTCGGTCCACGGATAAGCTAGGCTTTTAGATTTTACTTTCTTCTATAAATTCTGCAAAAGCCGTAATCAGTAGCTAAAAGCGGAAAACATGTATGTACACATGCTAAGCTAATCATAAGGTGAAATTTTTACATTCTCTGTTTCGGCTCGATTCGAGCATTTACGACATATTAGTGAGATTTTTTTAATAAAAGGAAAATCAAATACGACGTGATTCGGGCAAGTAAGTATGTACATATGTAGAGTTGCTATACGTCCTGTATATACGGGACTGTCCCGTATTTCACTGTTCCCGTGAAATATTTTACAGAGTAAAATAAACCATTACCTACCCACTTTTTTCATGTTTTATTTAATTAGCATTTAAATGTTCCGTATCAAAGCTTGACAATTATGGCAACCCTAAAAATAAATCACTACCTACCCACTTTTTTCATATTTTACTTGTTTAGCATTTAAACAAAATAAAAAATGGTAAAGATTCGTTAAGAGCAAACGCCTGATTTAGTAAGCTCTGCTTGCAAGACATTTCAAGTCGCATTGATTTTTGCCTTCAGGTGTATCGCGTTTCTGGGAACGGCGTCTGTTTAAAAAAAAAGACGAACTTTTCGATGGCCTTGACCTCAACAATCGATGAGAAAAAGGCCGCACATCTACTGAACGTTCGCTATCGTATTATTTTCTGGATTTTAAAAAAATATGTTATTATTTTTCCTCTTTCTGTACCAATTTTTTGCCGTACCTTCCTCATACCAAACTGCGGCGTAATTGGTTTCATTTTAGTAGACAAATCTGACATACAATACAGATGTTTGCATAATGATAAAAATATTGAAAAATTATTTTTCCATTAGAGAATACTGCATATTAATGGCCCTGTATTCCGTCCAAGCGCCGACCAACATGTTGTTATAAAGAGTCGGTAGCTTCTGAACAATTTTAGAAATCTATGTAAACCCGATATCTATGTTTCCATATTTAGAAAAGTGATAGGAACTAGAGGAAATGCTGTATTGCGTTGTCTGAAGCGTAAATGTTGTAAAACGTTTATAAGACCGACTCGAAAAATCCGATCTTACCATATTTTATGGAAGAGAGGAAGTCAGAAAAGCATGTATTTAGCCGCATAATATAACATTTTTAATAGTTTTCTTAGCAGGTTAGTCAATTGAATATCAGGGTGGCTTAAAGTAATTATTTAAACATTTAAAGACACTTCTTCGAAATATAAAAGAAATAATTACGGCTACAGTCCCTAGTAATAATCCCACTAAATATAAAGAATTTAATGAAATTTAATGAACTTTTTTCCCGCTTGGGACCGCAAGTCAAATTTTCCGCGTACCCAAGCTCAGAAATATCGTTCCAACTACCACTAATGTAGGGTGTGGAAAGTTCCCCTTTCATGCGGCCGCCCAGGCTAGGGACAATGCGCAGGCTGGATGCGCGTGATTATTATGTAGTCCCCTCCTCGAAGTGACAGAAAATATAACCTATATGCTATATGACAATAAATGTTTATTGGCTATTTCGTTCCTTTACGCTACATTTGTGAACTTTTTATAACTTAACATCCTTCCAAAATATCGTTGTTACGCCGCAATGGTATATTTATGAAATTGGGTATAGCATATGGGTTATATTTTCTGTCACTTTGAGGTAGAGGTGTGACAATCGAAATGTTATCGATATTTCGATATATCGATAATATGGTTAAAATATCGTTGACGCGAATAGACCCAGATAGCACACGACTTATAGACGACGTGTGCTACCTGGGAAATCAGCTGAGGTATACACGAAAAAAGGTCAGCACCGTAGAAAGCGTTGCTGGGCCCATACACGGCGCTATCCAGCACCGAAAAACACCGTTGTGAACGGACGCAAATATCGGTGCTGAGCCCATTCAGTGTTTTTCGGTGCTGGACAGCGCCGTGAATTCAAATACAAACAAATAGATTGTGATTGACTTTATTATACAATTAATGCGTTGCATTCTAAGCGGAAAAAGGTCTGTACCGTTGGCAACGGTGCTCGAAAAGTGAGCACCGTAAAAACCGGTGCTGGGCCCATTCACGGCGCTATCCAGCACCGAAGAACACCGTTGTGAATGGGCGAAAACATCGGTGCTGAGCCGCTGAGTATCGAAAGCGATATCTTTAAAAGTATGAATATGTATCGTTGCTTTACAATGTCTTTAAAATTGTTATTTGCATCGTTGCTGCAACAAAGTGTGTTATATTCTATCTCAGCCTCTTCTAGAAGAGGCGAATAGATCTATTCGTCTTAACGATATTGTCGATATATTGTTAAATATCAATAAGATATCGATAATCTATCAATAATCGATAGTCACACCTCTAATCAAGCATAGAAATCTGTAAACATGAAAATTGATGCTAAAATCAAGTAGAGTCTAATAAAAGGCATGAATTGAGGAAACAAACAAATTAAGCTAAAACTTATTATTTCGATGAAATGTACTCAAAAAATGACGTTATGAATAGGAAATTTTGATTTCTTAACCACGAATAATTGCACTCATCGACTTCATAAATATATCTTTGAGGCGTAATAATAATATTTTGGAAGGATGTTAAGTCATAAAAAGTTCACAAATGTAGCCCAAAAGAACGAAATATCCAATAAACATTTATTATCCTGTAGCATATAGGTTAAGTATATTTTCTGTCACTTCGAGGACAGAAAATCCACTCTTCGAAGTGACCGAAAATATAACCTAACTAAGAGACTGTACAAATGTTTATTACGTGGTTGTATTTATATAATATTTCTAATCGAAATTTATGGAAATAAGTGCAAATTATGCTTCTATCAAAATGTATTAGTAAACGGAATTATGCAACATGTTTCTTGAAATTAGTCTTAACGTTCATGCCGTTTTAGATTTTAAACGTTTCCGATAAAATTTAATTTCAATTCCTACCACTCGTAGCATTGTAATCTTATTTTAGACTGAATCGATAACGTTGGGTGTGACACGAAAATGGTAAGGGGGCTCGCGAGCCCCCCGAGCGTGTGACACAAAATTACATTCCGTGATAGGTCTATTCTATACCTGGTCTGTGGTCTAGGTTAGGGTTTATGGGGTTTGTGCCGCCAGCGAAACTGTGTTACCGACCTATAATTTGAGAACTGAATTCTGAATCCTGTCCTCATCAACAGCGTCTAACTCATGAACTACTCTAAAGTGCGTGAAATGTTGCATGCGTGCTGCACGCGTTATACTATTATTGTTATTGTGTTTTATTCAATCGAACCAGTACCGACGAACGTCTTAAAAATCGCCTATTTCGTACCCAACCAAAACGTCATAAAAACGCCATAAAAACGTCCTAAAAACGTCTTAAAAACGTCTTAAAAACGTCCTAAAAACGTCTTAAAAACGCTTGTTTCGAACCTAACCAAGACGTCTGTAGACTCTCTACAGATCTTTTCTGGACGTTTCAAAGACGTACTGGTTTGTGAAACTGGACGTTTTTAGGACCTCTTTAGGACATTTTCTGGACGTTCGTGGACGTTTCTAAGACGTCCTGAACGTCTGGCCTGGACGTTTTTAAAACGTTTTTGTGCTATCTGGGTCATATTGTCAGAGTTTTAAATTGACAAATTATTTGAAAGCTTGTGAAGGGAAAGGTATCGGTGTCGATGAATGATCTTGGAAATATGTTAAAACGCAATGTAATGAAAATGTACGCATATTGTCAGAGTTTTAAATTGACAAATTATCTGAAAGCCTGCAAGAGGGAAGGTATGGGAATTGACAATGATTTGAGAATACCTTGCCTCGCCACGCCAAGTATTTGACTGAAAACACCTTTTTGTACTTGCAGCTCATTTCGATTTCACATATTTTTTTTATTTCGTAATTGTTATTATCTTCTAGTTTTTGTGATTTGTTTGATTTCATGTACTTGGCGTAATTTTTTTACTTTTTTGAAGTTTTTTATGGATATCATTACGGCAATTCGGAGGAGAAAAATACGTTTACAATCAGCTACATTATGCAGCTGAGTTTATTACTTCTCTTTGTGAACATGAGATTCTTATTAAGAATGCAGTACAACACAAAATAACAACGGTATCTAGAGACGCAGTAGCTTCTCGACGCCAAGTACATGTTTCGACACCTTATATATGTCGACTGTTGCTGCCGCGTATCTGTTACTCGTAAACTGGCTATTCCAACCTTACCTGAAACTTATTTCATTAATATCTCATCACGTCTGTAATATTTTCTAAATTTAAAAGCATTTTTCGTATGTAAACCGCATATAAGCTTTCGAATAAGACCAAATTCAATAAAATCGGTCCACGCATGACAGAGATATCGTAATATCGTCTCATGGATCAGTCGGAAACGGTAAGATTTTTCTTCTGATTCTCCTGCTTCTCCAAAAAATTCAATGAGGCACTGCGGGATATTGTCCTCGCCATGGGGTACCAGGCCATATCTCCTTGACAGGCGTTGGTCCAGAATTACCCTGTATCATTTGTGCAGTGTGTGACCCGACTACCCTCCGTGTAATCGGTCTGCGCGAAGTGGGGCGCAAGTTCGATCATTATCAGTACTCCTGCCCGAGAGGAATACGATTTACTTTAATTATAGTACATGTGTGTTTTGTAATAAAGTGTTTCTATCTTCTCCTGATTTCAATAACTGGCATCCCGACATCTATGCTCCTACAATCCACCGTCAATACTCCTGGTGGAGAGAGACAGGAAGATAATGGGTAGCCCGCTGTCGACGCGTGGTCCTCTCGAGTATAAACACGAGCTTCAATATCAAAACAAAAGCATGCGTTGACGTGTTCCGTGCGAGAGAAGGTGGGCATTGGGGAGGAGGTATTGCTGTGAAGAGGGTCTCTTCGGGAGAACAGCCGTTTGTGAGGGATGCAAATCCGATTTTACTGTAACGAATTGCATTGCATTTAAATTGTCAAATATTTGTATACAAGCAATTTAGAGTTTTTATGTAAAGCTTATATTATAGAAATAAAGGGGTCGCACAGGACTTGGATAAAAATGAAGGGAACGCACAGGCTTGGATGGATAGAAATGAAGGGGATGCACAGGCTTGGAGGTTGTCCGGAGAAGATTAGATAGATAGACAGAACATCTTGTTTCGCACAAGTCTCTGTTCTCATAGCCAGATCTGAGGAGCAGAATCTGACGTCAGAACCGTAGTCGTCTGTGTCCGTATTTGGCTGCGTTCTGGGGTGCAAAGCCTGATGTCAGTGCCTGATGTCAGATCGGCAGCAGATCGGCAGCATATTCT
Source organism: Andrena hattorfiana (assembly GCA_944738655.2). Lineage (NCBI taxonomy): Eukaryota > Metazoa > Arthropoda > Insecta > Hymenoptera > Andrenidae > Andrena > Andrena hattorfiana. Next base: position 39,888,247 of record OX122890.1, on the reverse strand, counting down.
GCCGTCTGCTTAGCACAGCTAACAGCGCCAACTGAGTGAAGGCCAGAATTACCAAACAATTCCCTACGCGTGACGTCACATGGCCGCCCCTACGCACCAACACATGTGTACCATGATTTCTATGGGTGTATCCCTACCCTTACATAACCATCAAGCACATTCTGCAGTTTATTAAATAATTAATTCTACTTATTTAAAAAGGTATTTACTTTATTCTTTAATAATGTACACAGATCGGTGATTACAATTATTACAAAATAATATAAGTAGCGCATATAAATCCAAAGAGGGACTTTTAACATTTGCATTTACAAATCCACGTCCTGTAACCACTGGCACCTGGTAGGGCCGATATCAGAAAATTTCATTCAATATTTTCGATTTCTTTTTTGTGTAGAAGCATCATGTTTCCTGTTGCGTTAGCGCTGAAAACAAACACAATATTATTATAAAATTAAACGTAACGTATGAATAAACAGGATACATGTGATAGTTACTTCAGCTCCATCTCCACACTGTACATACCCTAGGCGATCATGCATGTTCCTGCGAACATTAACGTTTATAAGAAAACATGTGTTAAATTATTATGTACTAAACAAGACGTTAAACATTCGCACTTTGCGCATAACCCTACTTTTGTCTTGCAGATAATGTGAATCTCGAGTTCCGCGACGTGTAAATTGAAAATTAATCAATTCCATAATTATGTTTACCTTCTGGATACGTCGAGGCGATTTGTCTGGATATTGATGGTTAGAATCGCGTGGAATATTCTTCGAGCGTACGTCTTCAAGCAGAACGGATACCGCTTTGAACAAAGGGTATGTAGGTAGGTAGATGTACCAGTACCACGAGGACCAATGTGGTATAATGGGGTACGCTCGGATTGACTGCGCCATAGTGCCGAAACGCGTGACTAGTCAAGACTCTACGGGCGGTATTCTCAGTCGTTGCTTATTCTTAAGATCGTCTTAAGCATGAAGCATACTTTACTAATCTCGTAGACTAGTAGAGGATGCCGCATGCTTAAGGAAGCCGTCTCCGCGGACCTTGAAGTGTGTGCGTCACACAAGCTAGGAAAAGCGTGTACGTATATGCGTGTAATAAACAAATCGTAAATTACAACTTCCGTCCTGGAATCGGCCAGAAGGAAGTTTTTGCCGGTACAGTTGCCTCCAGTAGACATCTGTGCAGGGTGGTCTGGTGCGTTTGAACGCTAATAAACACCGTTCGTTGAAATAGTAATGAATTTATGAATCGAAAACTAACAGAATGAGGCTTCAAGGCTTCTCCGTTGGTGGCGCCAATGGTATACTCCACCTAACACCAGCGTGACGTATACGCAGGGCCGACGCGAGGTTAGTTGGCGCCGTTAGGCAAGAAAATTTTTGGTGCCCCCACATTTTTGCACCTGTTTCCTATTTAATATGTTTTGTTTTACGGGGTGTACGTTTCGTTTATGTGGGGGTTGGATTCCTTTATTATTAAGCGTACGATATAGTTTTTTAGCGTCTCATTCGGCTGGTGCCTTTATGCGGCGCGCAACTTGCATAATGGTTCCGCCGGTCCTGCGTATACGCGATGTAGTAAACAAACCGTAAATTACAACTTTCGTCCTGGAATCGGCAAGAAGGAAGTTTTTGCGGGATTAGTTGCTTTCAGTAGACATTCGTGTAGGGTGGTCTGGTGCGTTTGAACGCTAATAAGACCATACGTTCAAATAATAATGAATTTATGAATCTTGTGCTCAGGAGAGCTCGAAAAATGACAGAATGAGGCTTCAAGGATTCTCCGTGACCGGCGCTGATGGTATATTCGAACCATGTACCATCAGAACCGGTGGAAGTCCAAGCTAGGCGATAAATGTAGGAAAAACATAGTTGCCGATACGTATCGAAAGTCGGATCGCGCTGTTGCCGCATTTCTCCTATTACTATTTTGTCGTCAGGGAGGCTTGAATGAGTCACGGCGATGCGGCTGGAGAACAGAGATGGGCAAAGATAATATCTGGATAAACTCAAATAAAAGATACTTTATGTTTATCCGTTATGGACCGAAGTGAATTCATTCGACGACGAAAGATAATTATTTTATTCGACTTTTATTCGAAGGCTTTGGATGACTTTCGGCCGCGTGTTTATCCGAACCGGCGCGATCTCTCTTCGAGCTGAGGATTTGGGCTGTGATGTCCCACTATTTTTCGCGCGGTATTATTCTAAAGTCTCCCTCATAAATCGCTCCATAACTCCATCAAAATCCATCAAACTCAAATCTTACCCCTTTTCCCCAAATCACTGATCGCCTTGGCGACGTACCTTAGCGGTCCCCATCTCAAGATAGTCAACTGCGACCTCCAAATCCCCTCTTCGCCTTACGTGGCATGACCACTACCCTCCTATTTAAATTTAAACAAGTCCCTCGTCCCAAAAACTCTCTTATCTCGAGACCACGTCTCACCCCCTCTTTACGACTCACCGAGTCAAAGCCACTCTCACCCCTTTCCCGTCAAAGCGCCTAAAATCCACCTAATGGGTCTTATCAATAGCTTAACAGAATCTTGGAAACCAATTGCGACGCATATTTCACGCATGTTTCATAAACGTAGTCTAAATATAGACATTTATAAAAACCCCGGAAGTCCTATTGCGACGCATATTTCGTAAATAGGTCAAGGTGCATACCGCGCACACCCTTCATACCTGACATTCTTGTAAACCCTATAAATACAAGGACCCGCGAGACCGGAACACACTCTTCTAAGGAAATACTTCCGCAGAACAACTATAAAAACGTCGAATCAAGTGCACAAAAGCATTATATTTAAATTCAGTGTTCTACTGCAACTACCGTAAGAAATTATAATTACCATTATTGTTATACGGCATATCACCTTCATATATATATTTTTGTATTGTTAACGCTTATTGCATTTCATATTATTATTCTTGTATTAACGCTTATTGCTTTATATTATCATTTCGCTAACGCTCATTGCTTTATATTATCATTTTGTATCGTTAACGCTTATTGCATTTCATAATATTATTCTTGTATTAACGCTTATTGCTTTATATTATCATTTTGCTAACGCTCATTGCTTTAAATATATTTTGTATTGTTAACGCTTATTGCATTTCATATTATTTTGATTCATATTATTATCTCGCTAACGCTCATTGTCTTATATTGTTAGCTTATATTGTTAGCTATTTTCTTTGGGTTATACACATGTATTGCATATTCATACACATATATTGCTGTTGATTACCATTTATATAAATGTTATGTGCTAATGCTTAATGTCTGACGCATTATTATGTTAACCACGCTAATACATTGATAGTGCATATACTCGTGCTTAAAGTAATAAACCTCTTGGCTTTAAATCACGCTTTGAATTATTATGAATATCCTTTGGTTACGAAGGCTCCAAATCTAAACAGGCTACTGCAACAGCTGATTTCAGTTCGTGAACGCGAGACTTCTTACAGTGTTTACTAACGTACTTTTGCATAGGCCGTATACAGCCATATGTCTAGACAAATTTCGCGGAAATATTACGTGTAGTTTCTTATGCGAATGCAACGGCAAATCCGATTACCAAGCCAAAACAAAGTGTTCTAACGGGTGTCACCACCAAAGTGATTACTATTTAAACCTTCCCTGGTCGCTCAGTGTTACGAATCTGGCATTCGAGCCTGGCTTCCTCCAAACCCTCAGTGTTACGAATCTGGCATTCGAGCCTGGCTTCCTCCAAACCCTCAGTGTTACGAATCTGGCATTCGAGCCTGGCTTCCTCCAAACCCTCAGTGTTACGAATCTGGCATTCGAGCCTGGCTTCCTCCAACCCTCAGTGTTACGAATCTGGCATTCGAGCCTGGCTTCCTCCAATCCTCAGTGTTACGAATCTCGCATTCGAGCCTAACTCCCATTTACCCCCAGTGTTACGAATCTGGCATTCGAGCCTGGCTTCCTCCAACCCTCAGTGTTACGAATTTGGCATTCGAGCCTGGCATCCATTAACCCCACATTGTCATCGTCCTAAAGACCTCCACCCGGGACGTGACAGGGCTATTCGGCGCTTTTGATTTCGGTTCGAGAGGCATACAGTGTTGCTTGCGGTGGATTATGTATTAATAAAATGTCAAACGAGACGTTTTCAGTATTCAGTAACATACTGCTGAGATATTCCAGATTAAAATGAGTTCAAACACGGTATAAATCGGATTATTTCTACAACTGTACTTGGTACTTAAATATAAATGTAATCTAAATTCTAATCTAAAAATACTACAAATAATCCGATTTATATTGTGTTTAAACATATTTTCATCTGGTAAAATCTCAGGAGTACGTTACTGAAACGTTCATGCCGATACGATAGTGAATGTGGAAGTTTTACATTCTATCAAAACATACAACATAAACAATCATTAAACAATCAGTTTAATATATTTTTTATAAGTAAATATGAATATTGTTCCTCCACGGCTATTTCCTCACCGTCGTCCTGGAGATTTTGTTCAAATTGAAATAAGTTACAGACAATGTGAAAATAAGAAGGATTTAAATAATCACGTTGCCAAATACGAAAGGTAGTTTTAAAAAAATCGATGAATGTTGTGTACTTTGATGGTGTTTTTTTAAAACAATTTTGAATGTGGCAAAATGTGACAAATTGAACCTCTTTTATTTTCACATGCGCTATAACATGTTTCATTTTGAACAAAATCTCAGACATTGAGTGTTCAAAGTGATCCGCTTGGTATGGAATGAACCGTACATACAACATTGTCTATTCCAACCGAAATGGATCACTTTTATTTCTAAATAAAATCCATGACACTAATCAGTAAAATTTTTTTTTGTATTTTTTTAATAATCTACATGTGTATATAAATATTCCCTCCGCTCCTTACGCCTCCCCGGCGCCATCCGCCCCCCCCCCTCCCCCCCCGTTACCCCCCTCGCCCGCGCTGATATTTTATTCCTGAGCTCCCTTTTCATCTGAAACAGTACCATAAAAATTACATTTTCTACTTCTATATACGTATATATAGTGAATCACAAAAATATTCAGACCAAACAAACTTCAGAAAAGCACACACATATTCAACTTGCCTTCGCCATTTCTTTTTTTAATTTTCGTGCCTCTGCCTCCTTCTTCTTCTCCTCCTCCCTCTCTTTCTCCTCCTCCTTCTTTCTCAACGTCTTTTCCCTCTCTTTCTCCTCCTCCTTCTTTCTCATCGTTTCCTCTCTCTCTTTCTCTTCTCACTCTCCGCCTCGTTACTCGACCGACGCCATGACACGGCCATGAGAGCATCTTTCACCTGGAAATGAAATAATGAATGTATTATTTTATGGCAAATAGTAAGATTGTACAGCCTGATTCTCTCGCTAGAGTCCTAAAAGACAATGCCGCCAAGTGACGTATTCCACCTTTGCATTTCTCATCAGATCTTTGCGAAAATGGCGGCAACCGATTCCTTATGTCGTCCCGATAAAAATGGCCCGAAGCTAACTTCGTTAAAAACAGTCCGATTTACATGACATTTGATATGATTTCAATCGGGAGAACGTCAGGAATTCGTTGATATCACTGCTATATCTATTCCATGAAGAATAAAGAATTTTATATTATGCCGCAGTAAATCTCAACTCGAGCGTCGACATCCACGAAACTCAGCGAGGCGCGGATTATTAGCGGCATCGCCTTTGAATACTCTAGCCAGAGAGTCACTCTGTATAATACTGTACAATATAGTACTTACATTGTTCATATCCACCATTTGATCACCTATTGACATAATTAGGCGTCCACGTCGTCGGCTTTTTTGCAACGGACTGACCACAGCGGACTATTTGCGCTGTTGCCTGATTTGTATAGCGTCATTTGTTTCAGAACGCACCACAGACGAATTTTCGGATTCACGTTTCACGGTTCACGTTTACGTTTTTTTGTAACGGGCAGAAGGATTTTGAATTGTGTTGCATTGTGTTGTATTGTGTTTGTGTTTGTGTTGTGCTTGTTGGTTTAGTGTAAAATGAGTGAAACTTTAAATGTGAATATGCAAGATGTGCAAGAAGATATGTACAATAATTCTCCGTTTCGTCCGCGAAAATTACATCCGTCCGCAAGGAGATTTTCAAAACGGAAAGTATGTCGTGCAAAGAGAATGCCTTTAACCCTTCAGAAGAAACAAGAAATGGCGAAAACGGCAGACGACACTGCCGTAGGACAACATTCAGAAGAAGTGGCCGCGGTACGTATGGTAGAGGAACCACCAACACCCGATGGACGAAATCATACGTCCCAAGAAATAATGCACTCGCCATCCGATGAAGACACTGATACGGCCATTTCGGGAGAAACTGAAGAGGCGCCAAACGTCGTTATAGAAAAAGTTGCGAAGAACGAGCCGCAATAGCAATCGCGTCTCCTAAATAGCAACGATATAATGAATTTCCCAAATGTACTTGCTCAATTGCAAAAAATAGGTAAGCATGCAAAAGATAGGGAAGACTGTGGCATTGAACACCTACGAATAACTGGTGTGAAACTTGTGGTGTGGCTTCAAGAGCATCTTCAGCGTAATGTGCACTTTATGCCATTATAAAGCTGAAATCTACAATCAATCGGACGAAGCCGATGGGGACAGCAAAGTGTATAAGAAGATTATTGATGCGGACCCATATAAAAGACAGATTCGTGTAAAAAAGATTGAATGCACGAATCATTTGTTGCGAAACTTTTGCACAAAAATGAAAGCGATTGTAAAGAAGACTACACCTGGACCATTGCAACAAACTGTAGAAAGTAGCATTCGTCGGATACGCACGGACATAGTTAAAGTCGCAAAGTTTAGATACAATCAAAATGTATTAATCGACAATAAAACGAAGAATTTGTATGACGACATACAGAATGTTCCGAGCCACGTATTTGGTGGACACAAAGAGTGTGCATAACTACAATATTTCAGCAATGGAAAGAATAAAGAGAATGAAAGAAACATCGTTCCAGGATTGATGAAAATTGGAGTGTACCAGGACGTAAAAGAAATACTTCGTCCACTGCCAGCTCTTGCGGACAGCTTACTCTATAACACCAGTATTGACGCTGTGGAAAGTTTGAACGGACTATTTGCCAAGTACATTGCCGGAAAAAGATTAAATTTCGCCGAGAGAGGATCGTATACAGGAAGATGTGCTGCTGCTGTCGCGGAGTACAACAGTAACCAAGTGCACTCGCGATTGAATACGGTAATGAAGAAGAAAACGCCCTAGGTTGTGCGCAAGTAGTATGTCTAAGCGGGTTCTAACGCAGGTCCTCTCAAGGGAGCGCGGGGGCGGGGGGAAGTGCGGGCGCGCGAGGGAGTGCGGTGGGGGGAAACCTGGACGCGGGGAAAGCGGGGAGTGGAAGACAGCTTGCGCGCGCACGAGCCGCGGAGTGGGGGGAAGCCGTAATCGCGGAGGGGATCAGTCCAGGCCGAGCCGCCGCGGAGACCTGACTGAGAGAATGTCCTGAGAGAATGTCCCTCTGAAAAAATTTCTGGGGGCGGGTCTTGCCTGAAAAATCTTTTTCAGACTTGATCCGCTCCCAGAAATTTTTTCTGAATGACATTCTCTCCCTCTGTGGAAATTTCTTATCTGTGCCAATATGCAGCATCAGCAGAATTTTTTCCCCCAAACGCAAAGAAATAATAATTTTTTAATCAGCGATCTACCGAACCATTATGTAGAAAACAGACATATTTTTTCAAACAAATATGCAGCAAGCATTCTAAAGGGAGCAAGTTTTAAAGCTAACAGTATTTCGAACGTCGCAGCGTATCACGCGATTACGCGTGACTTGACACCTCTGAGAAAGCCGCGCGAGATGATGTCATTTGGCGGCGCGAAGAAGACGCGAACGAAATATAATACTTTTTAAACGTTGAAATCTTAAAATAACAGTTCGCAATCTACAAGATAACCCTCATCGTAATATTCGCTGCCACGTATGATTTTAGCAGCACGACGCGTATCTAATATTTCGCAAGCAACATCGCTCTGTTGCAACACGTTAACAAAAGTTTCAAATTTTACTCTCACATCTTCTGCAGTTTGATACAGCCGCGGATACACATAGCTAACACGTGGCTCAAGATTAAGAAATCTTAAAATTATGTGGTGAGGAAAGAAGGAGGAAGATGGGTAAAAAAAGGGAGAGAATATATGGTTAAGAAAATATAATAATAATAATAATAATGATAATAATAATGATAATAATAATGATAATAATAATGATAATAATAATGATAATAATAATGATAATAATAATGATAATAATAATAATAATAATGATAATAATAATGATAATAATAATGATTTTTTTTTGCTTGGGCGCTAGTAGTATAGCTATGCCGATTCTAACGCAGGTCCTCTGAGAGGAGCGCGGGGGAGCGCGGCGGAGGGAAACCTGGGCGCGGGGCCTGCGGGGAGTGGAAGAGCGGTTGCGCGCGCACGAGCCGCGGAGTGGGGGAAGCCGCAACCGTGGAGGGGATCAGTCCGGGCCGAGCAGCCGCGGAGACCTGGCCCACCGTCCTCGAAATTTTTCAAAGGGAGGGAATGACCCCCGAAAAGTCTTTTTCAGAGCTAGGCCCACCCCGAAAATTTTTTCAGACCTAACCCAGGGAGGGGACGGCCCCCGAAATTTTTTTTCCAAACCAATATGCAGCTGAAATTGTTTAATAATTTATTTTTTATCCGAAATTGTTTCGGACGATGTCGGGAAAGATCGACGTTCTTTTCTTTTACGAACCACGTCTTCGGGATGGAAAGAGACAGAGCATTATTTTAAATCTAAATTCGGAGCAGGGAGAGAGACAGCACTACATAGCGGTACAATCGCAGATATTCTAAAATTTTGAATCAGCGATCTACAGAACCATTATGTAGAAATATTATTTCAAGCAGGTATGTAGCATGCATTCTGAAGCTAACAGTATTTATTCTAAAGCGTTCCGATTTAACGTCGCAGCGTATCGCGCGATCTCGCGTAATTCGAATCCTTTGGAGCAGTCGCGCGGGATGACGTCATTTGATGGCGCGTAGAACGCTCGAATCAGAATTATGCGGCGTCAGCTGAAATTTCTTTCTCCAATACAGGGAAATAATAATAATTTTTGAAACGCCGAATCTTAAAATTATGTGGCGAGGAGAGAAGGAGGATAAATGAAATTGATAAATAATATACGTTTAAGAAATTTTATTTAAAATTAAAAGAATATAATTTAACATTTTTTCCTACGAGCATCAGCTAGAATATCATTGATGGCTCATGCTACCAGTTCGCAATCTATATGATAATCTTCACAGTAATGTTCGCTATCACGTATGATTTTAGCAGCACGACGCGTATCTAATGTTTCGCAGGCAACATCGCCCTGCTGTAGCACGTTGACAAAAGTTTCAAATTTCGTCTGCACATCTCTTACATTTTGATGCAGCCGCGCATACACATAGTCTATACATGGTTCAAGATTTAATAAAAATGTTACTGTATCCGGTTTGAAATACAGTGGCTTATAATGTAGTATCATCTTTACAATCGGAGAATTATAGATCTCACAAAAATCCATTGTTAATTTATCCATCTGCATCGAAGGTGATCCAGGTAATCGTGAACGTTCTTCGATGGCTGTACGACTGTTGCATAGCACATGCCATGTATACGATGGTAATATCAGATGATTCCCACGATTGTCACCGAGAACCATTTCTACATCGACCGTAGGCCGTACGTGGATTCCAATTTCCAAATACTTGCTGCCCATAGATGTTAATGCGTATCTTCTGACCATGATACGTGATGTTCGGCGCGAGCTAAGAGAACAATCAAAGCTATGAAATTGTCTGCTCGTATTAGGAATACAATTTTGAGAATATGTGAAAATTAAGCCTTACCAATAAACTGTATCCTCACCGCATTGAGCTACAACATCATCTTGTACGATCGGAACATAATAATTCATACGTTCAACGTTTCCTTCGACACTGGTACTGCACATTTTTTTTTCAGAGCACTATTTGTTCCGTCGAACGTCACTGAGGCTACTGAGCGATTGATGGAATAGCATTCCGGAGATTGGCTTAAATAGCGGTGCAATTGGTTCCCCCACCACCGCATTTTATTCTAAAACTACCAATTTTTCCATAATGTTTTTCAATCTTAACGTCGCAGCATATCGCACGATTGCATGTAATTTAATCCCCATCCTCAAGGATAAAAGTCTCGACACGTGTTGAATGTAATATAATACCTGTGGAAGCGCAGAATCTTAGAATTATGCGGTGTCAGCAGAAACTGTGTCGGACGATTTTGCGCGCTAATTCGTCATACGCGTGAATAACGGAAAGAATTATGCTGTATCGGCAGAAACTGCACAGAACCATGTTGGGACGAATCGTCGTTTTTTGCATGCGGTGCATTCGAGGGAGGGGGTACGCCAAAAGAGTTAGACAGAGATACCAAATCGTGGTATCAGTCATAAAAGCACGCTCCGAACTGCACAAAGTCTCAAATCGTTGCAACCTGTTGCGCGTAAAAGACGTTACATATACAGTCCATTTACAATCACTCCATTTACAATCATGGAATTCGCATACGTAACCCGTCAATTATTGGATCAATCTGCACGATTGATTTCATGGGAAGAACGGTGCAACGAGTGTATCGAATCGTTGGAAGAACACAGCCGAGTGAAACGCCCGCGATTATCGATCGGTGTTCAACAATCGCTGATTGCTCGAATCGCGCGACTCGAAGGACTGAAACATTCGTTACGCGGCCGTTTCGTGCGTGAAGGTGCAGGACATTCGAGCGCAAGACTTTTGTGGCGCGAAATAGACACTGCGTTCGATAGCCGCGTGTTAACTGGTGCTGTGCTCAATTCGAACTATATCGAGCCGCGCAACTTCCTCCAAGATGCGGCGACCATTGCGTTGGAGCACGTGCGGGGCGCTTTGAGGAAACGTCGAAACCTCAAAGTGAACACGGTGTTCAACGGCGAATTTGTGGCGGGTGATAAACATGCTTGCAAAAGCATCAACACCCGGCACTGCGAACTCTTCGACACATCCGATCTGCAGGAGTGGTACCAGCGATGCGTCGTCGAAACCACCCTGGCATCGCTGGAAGAGTTCCAGGAACGTGACAGCGGATGGGCATTGACGCGAATCCTCAACCTGCCCGTCAATGTCAACAAATATAATCCGCTGCGCGCAGGGTGCCACCACAAGTTGCCGCGGGAAATATCGCTGAAGAAAGCAACGATTAGCGTGCAATCCCCGGACAATGCGTGTTTCGCGTGGGCAGTGGTCGCCGCTCTCCATCCCGCGGAAAGATACACCTTTCGTCCAAGTTCGTACCCCGACCATGCTTCCACATTAAATCTCCAGGTCATTGAATTTCCAATGTCCCTGGCGCAGATTGGGAAGTTTGAGCGGCAGAATGCCATCTCGGTCAATGTATACAGCTTCGAGACGAAGAAGACGAAGACGGTCTTTCCGCTGCGCCTCACCAGCCAAAAGAGGGATCGGCACATCAACCTGCTCTACACGCTGCAACAGGAGCACGGTGATGTAGGACACTTTGTATGGATCAAGAACTTGTCCCGGCTGGTGAGCATGCAGCTGAGCAGACACGGGAAAAAGAAATTCATCTGTGATCGGTACGTATAGAAACATATGAAATGTTAAAATGTCTCGCGAAACAAATTAAATAATACATTTTTGGGGTTTACAGACGCATGCACTATTTCGAATCTGCCGAGAAGTTGGAGCTTCATTCGCTGGACTGCGGCAAGATGAACGACTGCGACATCCTGCTGCCCAGCGAAGGCAACAACTTGCTCAGCTTCGAAAACCACTGTAGGAAGGAGCGGCTCCCCTTCGTGGTGTACGCCGATCTCGAGTGCATCATCGAGAAAACAGAGGACATTCGAACGGGTGATATAGACAATAATAAATTGCGTGCATACCAACACAGCCTATTATATGCATTGTTCGTACGATACATCGCTATCGACGTATCGATGTCGTCGCGACGTGGATTGTGTTTCATGGTTCGTCGATGAACTAAAAAATTTTGCGAATTTCGCCAAACCCATCCTGACCAGTAATGTTCCCATGATTGATTTAACTACCGAACAGTGGACGGCATTTCGCGATGCAACACACTGTCATATTTGCGAAGAACCATTCGAGGCTGGCGATGTACGAGTTCGCGATCATTGTCATCTATCCGGACGGTTTAGAGGCCCAGCACATTCGGAGTGCAATTTAAATGATAAAAACGCGTTTTACATCCCCATAGTTTTCCATAATTTATCCGGTTACGATTCACATTTCATTATCGAGGAAATAGCTACCGCTTTCGAAGGTCACGTCGACGTATTACCCATAACTAAAGAAAAGTATATTTCTTTCACAAAAGATGTCGACGATACGGCTGATTCAGACTCGCGAAATTGTATTAAATTGCGATTCATCGATTCGTACAAATTTCTCAACACCAGTCTCGACAAATTAGCATCTTTTCTTAGCAGAGATCAATTAAAAATTTTACGATCCCAATTTCAAACATTATCCGTCGAGGATTTCAATTTATTGACGCGAAAAGGTGTCTTTCCGTACGAATACCTTGATTGCGCGAACAAGTTGCAGGACCCATGCTTACCGCCGCGCGAATCATTCTACAGTTCGTTAACGGGTGAAACTGTATCCGAGAGCAATTACGCACACGCCGAGACTGTCTGGCAGCGTTTCGGCATTAGAACCTTGGGCGAATACAGCGATTTGTATTTGAAAACAGATGTCTTGTTATTGGCAGATATTTTTGAAAATTTTCGCGAAAGTTGTATCAAGAGTTATGGATTAGATTCAGCGCATTATTATACTCTACCCGGTTTCACGTGGGATGCCATGCTAAAACATACCAAAATTACATTCGAATTGCTCACTGACGTCGATATGGTCATGTTTATCGAACGCGATATACGCGGGTGTTTGAGTCAATGTTCCGGAAGATACGCACATGCCAATAACAAGTACATGCCATCTTACGACGCATCGGAAGAGTCATCGTACTTGATGTACTTTGATGTAAATAATTTGTATGGATGGGCAATGTGTCAACCCCTACCACACGCCAAATTTCAATGGGTCCAAGATGTTGCAAGTTTTAACGTGTCTTCGATCGCTGTCGATTCGCCCACGGGGTACATTCTCGAGGTAGATCTGGAATATCCACAAAGTCTGCACGACGCTCATGCCGATCTACCGTTCTGCCCGACGCGTGCCAAACCACCTGGCAGCAGACAGGACAAGTTACTCGCGACGGTATACGATAAGCAGCGTTACGTAATTCATTATCGCAACCTGCAGCAGTGCACGCGTCACGGTCTTCGTGTTACAAAGATACACCGCGTGCTTCAATTCGCTCAATCCCCCTGGCTCCGCGATTACATCGAACTCAATACACGGTTTAGAACAGGCGCGACAAACGACTTTGAAAAAAATTTGTACAAATTGATGAACAACGCGGTATTTGGTAAAACTATGGAAAATGTTCGAAATCACGTGGACGTAAAACTTTCGACACATTGGGAAGGGCGATATGGCGCGGAGGCAATGATCGCGAAACCGAATTTCCACAGCAGAAGTGTTTTTTCGGAAAATTTAATAGCTGTTGAATTGCGAAAACTCGAGGTGAAATTCAACAAACCGATATACGTGGGTATGTGCATTCTGGACATATCAAAAATTTGTTTGTACGAATTTCATCACGAGTACATGTCTCCCCTGCACGGGCAAAATTGTAAAATTCTATACACAGACACCGACAGCCTCATTTATCACATTCGATGCGACGATATCTACGAGTCCATGAAACGCGATATCGATAGATTCGACACAAGCGATTATCCTATCGACAATTCATATAATATGCCGTGTGTAAATAAGAAGGTTCCGGGGCTGATGAAGGACGAAAATAACGGTGCGATAATGACCGAGTTCGTAGGTCTTAGAGCGAAAATGTATGCACTCCGCATAGACGGCAAAAAAATACGAAAAAGGCGAAAGGCGTCAAGACCATCGTCATAGCCAGAACGATAACTTTCGACGACTACGCGCAGTGTTTGCAAAGGAAGATCGAAATGGTTCGCAGGCAATCATGTATACGGTCTAAATTGCACAAAGTGTACACCATTTCGGAATCCAAAATCGCTCTAAGTCCGTACGACGACAAGCGGCATATCGTACCTGATTCGATCGACACTCTGCCCTGGGGACATTATAAAATACCATTATAAAATTCCGTTGTAAAAAAAATCGATGTAAAATAGAAATTATTGTATTTTTAACTCCTTCATATAAATGGTTGAATTATTGTATAAAAAAATTGTTCACACATGTATATATCATTGTATTTTTATTGAATCATATATTATTATGTTACAATACATTATTTTTATTTATCCAAGAATTGTGTGATTTATCAAACCCCAGCCACTTGACGTATACCTTATCCCCCTTTCTACGCAACACTTTTTCCACTAGATATACATCAGGATCGGTGACGCGTTGCAGCTCGTGTTCATAGAATCCTCCGGCAACAGGTTTTGCACAGGAATCGACGAGCAGATACGTCGCGGGATTAGTTGCCTGCACTTTGGCTATCTTAAACACCTCCGTTGTCCAATTCGGCGTATAGCCTTTATCGAAGATGGTTTTAAATTTGCTCACGCGCACAAACTCGCCCAACTTGAATCTCGCCGGAGCAGCGATCTTTATGTTGCTGTATACGGTGGATAGCAGCTTGTCGGCGATCGTAGGGGTAACATCGCGAGGACGCATTCCGATGGTTCTATGTTTTCGTGCGTTATACTCTGTAAGTAGACTTGGTAGTGCATCTGTCCATCTGTAGATTCCATTGAGCGTAAACATTTTCCACATATTGTTCTTCAAAGTTCGATTGAAACGTTCTACGACGGAGGCCTTCATCACCGAATACGTCGAATAATGATTAATATCATGTTTTGTCAAGAGTTTCTGCACATCGGCGTTATAAAATTCTTTTCCTTGATCGGTTTGCAAATTTTTCGGATATCGATCTCTAAATATCTTTGCAAACGCTTTAGTCACCTCAGCACCACTTTTAGTCTTGAGCGGCACCGCCCATGCATACTTGCTGAGCACATCGATAACGGCCGAGTATGTAGTGGTGGCTTAGGTTGAATCGCGAGTATGGACGCATTTCTACAACGTCAGCTTGCCACAGATCGTCGTATCCGTGCACTATGACGCGCCTCCGCGGGAAATGTCTTCGAGCTGGAACATGCAATTCCTCAACAAGTTGTCGCTCCTTGGGACCATGGTTTTCTTTACTCTTGGATTTCGATACTGGCTGCATGTTTGATCGCAGAGGTGTCTTTGACACGAATGATGCGATAATTATCGTGTACATGCATTAAGTGCTCCCAATCGGCCCGGGCACAAGTTCAACCGTCTCGCATGATTCTCCTTCGCAGTGCTGCTGCGGGATAGAATTTGACGCCTGCGATATCTTTTTAACGCTGTTTTGCAACGTCAGCATATCTCTCTGAAACACGACCAGCTTCCTCTCTAATTCTTCCTGCTGCTCTCCCAAAAGTTTAATGCTCTTTTCCATGTATAGTTTATTGACGGCATCGCTGTCAGCCACCGGCTGAGCTACGCGTCGTATCTTGCGTGATTTTGCATCAAAGTCGGCACCATCCACACAAAGAGCGTTATCTCGCATATAATTTCGAAGCATGCCGCTCCATTTGTAATAGTTCATTCTAGCTGCTCCACTCTTCTCGAGCGACACCCCAAATTTGTTGATCGGCATCTCGATGCATACTGCGCACATCATCAGCATGTGGTTTTATATAATGAGGCCTACCTCGCGGAGTTCCTCGTAAATAGATAGAATTTCGGGATCGTGGGAGTTGTTACCCGCCTGACGCGACGCTTCAAGCAAACGCAATCGATCCACCAACTCGTTGGGATCGTCCCAGTGCACGTAATCGATCTTGTTATCGTTTACTACCATAGTTCGTGGTGTCCTTAGACCTTTTCCTACTTTACTCGTTGATGCGCGGGGGACTAGTGGTGCAATTACATGTTTGTACTTGTATCCCTTGTTGCCCAATATGGGTTTTTGAGCACAATGACTGCGTCTGTAGGCATTCGTCGCCAGCAATATACTTTTGTATTTTTGTTTATCGGCATCGGTGTACAGGGCATCGTCGGGAATTCTCTTGAAAATCAGTTCGTAAAGGTCGGGCGTTCCTTTGTATTTTACACCACCGATGATTATATTATCATCCTTGTCCATATCGAAAGCATCGTTCCACTATTGCCAAAGTATACGCCGTGCACATAGTCAATTGCTGTATCCTTATCCATACTTAGGATGGCGCTCATGTATTCTTGCCCCAGCGGACCGAAATGGTTGCGAAACGTTTCTTGTCCCTCGGATGTTTGAAGTTGCTGTCTCATAGATGTTACAAACGACTCATCTGGACTAGTTTCGAAAACGTCGTCATCATCATCCTCGGTTGCAAGCAATTGTACACTGGGAAATGTATTTATTGGTGTGGGAGGAACCGAGGAATCGTTTCGTCGTTTTCGCTTCGATTGAACTGGTGTGGAGGTTATGAGTGAATATTCCGATGATGTGTGTCGTTTCTTCTTTGTCTTGCGCGATGTGCTCCATTTCGACTGGATTTTTGTTTTAGGCGTTAATGTTTCATTCTCTTCAACGTCTATGCTCGTCAGCGGTGATGTGTCAGCTTCTGCCGCTGTGGTATTTTCCACGATATGTTTCAAGGGTTCGACGATAGGTTTAAAGTATCTCTCCAACGCGATATCTTCCTCCATCTTGCCAGACTTCAAAGCCTGATGTTTCTTGCGAATGGCTTCGCTGGTTTTTGCAATTTCCTTCGCTATTTTCTCACGATCCTTAATCTCCAGACTATCGATATCAATCATTGTGCAGCAGACGTTGCTTTCCCACCGACAGGTTGATGACAATTGACCATCTCACGGTACGGCAAACTCGTTAAATCCCTTTCTATAACGTCCATTGGGCATCGCGCTATCCTTGTCAATTACCACGAAACCATACTCTCGTTGCCAACAATTACGACACAGCGCGCAGAAATCCTCGTAAGACATATCAGTATTTACATGATCGTTGTACACATGTTTCAAGTTGGTACCATCCTGCTTAAACAGAATCAACAGATTGGCATTGTCGCGTATAAGATGTTTGGGAATCTTTGCATACGTCTGACAGAGATAGAAGCAGTCAACGTTCGAGTGGCGCCCCATTGCAAAGTATTCCCTTATCGTATCTTGCTTGTCCCATGCCACTTCATCAAAGATAAAAATGGAATTCGGAAGCGATTCGCTCGGTGGGACGACATCACTGTTATTCGAAAACGTAAAGTAGCCAATTTCATCTATCGGAGTGAATAAATTCTCCAAATACTGGTATTTCGGCTGTTGCAACGATTTGGAATACACATACACGTTCTCGAAGCGGACACCGTGAGGACTTTCCAACAAGCTCACCAACATGTTGGTCTTTCCACAATTTGATGGGCCACAAATGAGGCACCGTATAGTGTTTGGTAGCATGCTGCCATGTTTGCGCTTTGTTTTCAAGGACATCACTCGTGATTTATCGTCAAAATTTGTCACGCGTATCGTCACAGGCTGTCGCACGAATCGCATCCTTGCTGCGAACTGTGAAAAAATGATTTTGATACATCGAAGCGGTGACGCACCCTATTTATAGGTCCGCGCCGAAGCAAAACAGCTCAGTGTTCAAAATGCTTCTGGTCCTGTCGGATAATTGTGATATTCGAGACTTAACCTCAGAACAGTTGAAATATATACCAAAGATTATTCTACTGCGAGAGTTCGAGAGATACATTGATCAGTTGTGGGACAGACTCCCCGAGCATATAAAAGCCGATTCCGAGGTTCAGCAATATCGTCGGTGTCTGGAACATTATAATCGCCCTTGGCAGCGAACGCATATCGACGGTCCAGCACCATTGATTAAAAACTGTAGCGAAAGTCGCCGATGCGAGTGAAGAAAGGTAATGGTTTGTTAAATCGGGCGATAAACGCGCTACCTATCGAATTACATATCCCAGGGTACCAGTTTTGCGGCCCAGGAACTCATCTGGCAAAACGATTGGCTAGAGGTGATCAAGGCATCAATCCGTTGGACGCAGCGTGTCGCGAACACGATATTGCATATTCGCGTAGCAACGACCTCGGCGAAAGGCACGCGGCAGATAACGTACTCGCTGACAAAGCGCGAAAACGCATCGTTGCGCGAGACTCGACTCTGAGCGAAAGAGGTGCTGCTACAGCTATTTGGGCAGCTATGAAGGCCAAGACGAAAATCGGAATGGGGATGAAAGCAAAATTGCGCAAAAGGATTCCAAAGAGAGCACCGAAAAAGCGGATTCTTCCGATAGCAAAACGGGGTGGTATATGGCCACTTCTCCCGCTGCTAGGTGTTCTCGGATCATTAGCTGGCGGAGCGGCGGGGATAGCCAAGGCGGTAAATAATAATAAGGTGGCGCAACATCAGCTACAGGAAATGCAACGTCATAATCGCTCCATGGAAGGTCGTGGACTATATCTCGCACCATACAAGCGCGGACAGGGAATATCGAAACGAAAAAAAAAAAACGTCGAAAAGAAACTAAAAATGCCCGCGGGCGTAACTACCGATGCTCAATTGGAGGAGTTTGCAAAACGTCTGCGTATTCCATTCTTTAGAGGTGTTTTTATGCGTAACGCGCTACCAGCCGGAGAAGTACGTCAAAACGAGAGCGGTATCGTGAATTTGGACAATATCGAGGGGCCGGGGACTCATTGGGTGGCGTATGCGAAGAGAGGGTGTCGAGCTATATATTTCGACAGCTTTGGAAATCTTCAACCGCCTAAGGAATTGGTACAATATCTGGACAAAGATGTCGTGAAAATCGAATACAATCGAACGGCTTATCAGAAGTACGATCAGAGCAATTGTGGACAACTATGTCTACGCTTTCTACAAACGATTGGCATCAAATTTAAGGATTGACTTCCCACCACTCTGATTCAGTACCAGTCCAGTCGTACAGCTCGGAATATGTCGTTAACATTCACTCTAACCGGCAAGAGTAGCACCCTCGCGGTAAGCTACTTTCCACCCATAGATTTGAGCGACGATGATTACGAGCTTGGTCTAGCAACCTTTGAAACTTATCACACGATACCAAACATCGACTCGAGCAACGATAAATTCTACTTTGTTGTAAACTATGACATCAGCAACAGCGTCGACACCACTCATGAATACATTACGATTCCACACGGCTCCTACGAACTAGACGCTATCGCCAAGTATTTGACGCAGCGATTACTCGAGCGGTATCCTCAAAATCTCGGTGGCACCGATGTCGGTGACAACGATGTGTATCCTATAGTGTTGCGCCCCAACAACAACACCATGAAAAGCGAGCTGTACTGCTCGTTCGTCATAGACTTTACAAAGTCCAATAACATTGGATCGCTACTGGGATTCTCAACGAATCGGGTATTAGAACCTGGACGGTGGCATGAATCGGACGATCCAATTAATATCATGAAGGTGAACATTATTCGCGTAGAATGCAGCGTGACCGCTGGCGCGTACAACAATGGGAAGCGCGTACATACGATACATGAATTTTCTCCGAGAGTCCCACCAGGATATAAGATATCGGAAACGCCCGCGCAGATCATTTACCTTCCAATCACCGCACGGGTCATTACGGATCTAACGATACGCGTTGTGGATCAAGACGGACGGTTGCTCGATTTTCGAGGTGAAGCGATTACCATCAGATTGCACGTACGACGGCGACGACGATAATACGTGTGACGTGATCGAAAGAGATGCTTGTGCTGAACGACTCCAGAAACCCGTTTCTTCCAAACGAAATTGTATACAACAACAACAACAACAACAACAACAACAACAACAACAACAACTGCAACAGCTCTGATTATACTAAAAAGAAGAGGCTCAGTGCTGCGAACATTGCATTTTTGAAATCATTGGGATTCATTGTGCGCGGTTAAGTTGAAAAAAAAAATGGTTGACATTCTAAGCATTGGAGGGAAGCCGACGTTTGACGATCGCATCGTCAAGCTTGAGACTCACACATACAACCCATATGTCAACTCAACGTTTGGATACAGCGATGAAATAAGAATACCCATACAGCAGCAGGATTTATACACATTGCCGTGTGAAAGTTTCCTCTACGTGGAGGGAAAATTGAAGATAAACAAGCCAAACGATACATTAACGGTGGCGTTGGGAAATAATTGCATGGCGTTCTTATTCGATGAGATTCGATACGAGCTGAATGGCGTGGAGATTGATCGCAACAGAAACGTTGGGATAACTAGCACGCTTAAAAACTATGTATCGTTGACATCTAGCGAAGACAAAAATATGGAGAATGCCGGATGGGGCTTGAAACGACGCGCTGGGCTAATAGTGAAAAATCATTTCAATTTTTGCCTCCCACTCGAATATTTGCTGGGATTTTGTGAGAACTACAAACGCATTATTATTAATGCGCGTCACGAATTGATTTTAATACGATCGCGCAACGACAATAATGCTCTAATAGGATCGCCGATGCTGGAACCAGAAATTGAATTACTTAAAGTGCAATGGCGGATGCCTCATGTGACGTTAAATGACGTTAATAAGCTATCGTTGCTACATGCTTTGGAACGTGGGCAAAACCTGAGCATTTGTTTTCAATCGTGGGATCTGTACGAGTATCCTCTCTTACAGAGCACGACCAAGCTTTCGTGGGCCGTGAAGGCATCTGCACAGCTGGAGAAGCCGCGAGTTATTATCCTTGCTCTACAGACTGGTCGAAGGAATGTGATGAGCGAAGATGTTACTAGGTTCAACAACTGCAAATTGACCAATGTAAAACTTTTTCTCCACTCGGAATTTTACCCATACGATGACATGAACTTGGACTTTGACAAGAATAAGCATGCCATCTTGTATCATATGTATACGCAATTCCATAAGTCGTATTATGGACATAGTTGCAACGAGGCATTATTCACCGTGGCCGAATTTTTACAATTTGGTCCCCTCGTGGTGATTGATTGCTCGCGACAAAATGAGTCGATCAAGAATGGCACGGTGGACGTGCGCATAGAATTCGAGTGTAAAGGGAATGTGCCGATAAATACTACGGCCTACTGTCTGATTCTACACGATCGGGTGGTTGAATACAATCCGCTGACAAACGTGGTGCGCAAAATCAATTAAATTGCCACGCCCTCTCCTGTGTCAAATTCCTACCAAAAGAAAATTTCATCGTGAAAATCCAGATGCTTTACGAGAAAAAGTGCATTCTCCCATCTGTCTTGGAAGCGAGCGGACCTCTAAATCGTATCGATAATGACCGTGCCAACATTTGTTGACCTGCAAGGGTTCATCGTCGATGGAAGATTTGTTGTCAAGGAAGTGGCTGTCCTACGAATGGGAACAATTCTCTCGCACTATATTTTTGGGAGTTCGATGCCGCAATATCTTCTTACGAAATCCGACAAATCAAGCATTCGGTGGTTGGTGGTAAAACATCATGGACTACGGTGGGACGATGGAGACGTTCCATACAGTATGGCTAAACAGCTAATTACAAAAGCTGTAGCTGATGCGATCGATGAAGAAGATGGCGCATCCTATATCGTATACGTAAAAGGGTTGCAAAAACGCGACTGGCTTGTGGATTTCCTCGATGAAGATACGAGAATGGACGTGGTCATCGAGACGCTGGACATTGACTACGAGGATATCAAATCTCTAAATAAGCTAAATGTAATTAATACTCTGCGATGTGGCAGACACGCAAAGCACTGTGCCATGCAAAATGTATTTAAAATATTCAACTGGTGGTCTAAACGCCAGAGAGAAATGCTTAAATAAAATATAATCAATTTTAATGTATAAAATGTTTTTCTTAACCCTCTCCAACCTAATCTCCTGCACATGATGTATGCTAGATTAAGACGGTAGTTATAATTACGTAGAAGTGGTTTGATACACGTTCAAAGTGGTATGATAGACGTTGAAAGTTACCATACACGTGCAATACATGATCAAAGTGGTACCATACACGATCAAAGTGGTTCGATTCATGTTCGATTGATGTTGAAAGTGGTTCGATTGATGTTGAAAGTGGTTCGATTGATGTTCGATTGATGTTCGATTGATGTTGAAAGTGGTTCGATTGTGGTTGAAAGTGGTTGAAAGTGGTTGAAAGTGGTTCGATTCATGTTGAAAGTGGTTCGATTGATGTTCGATTGATGTTCGATTCATGTTGAAAGTGGTTCGATTGTGGTTGAAAGTGGTTGAAAGTGGTTCGATTCATGTTGAAAGTGGTTCGATTGATGTTCGATTGATGTTGAAAGTGGTTCGATTGTGGTTGAAAGTGGTTGAAAGTGGTTCAATTGGTGTTGAAAGTGGTTCGATTCATGTTGAAAGTGGTTCGATTCCTGTACGATTGATGTTGAAAGTGGTTCGATTGATGTTGAAAGTGGTTCGATTCATGTTCGATTGATGTTGAAGGTGGTTCGATTGATGTTGAAAGTGGTTCGATTCATGTTGAAAGTGGTTCGATTCATGTTCGATTGATGTTGAAAGTGGTACGTTTGATGTTCAAAGTGGTTTGATTCATGTTCAAAGTGGTTCGATTCATGTTCGATTCATGTTGAAAGTGGTATGATCTAGTCGAATAATGTGTCCAAAGAAAAAAAAGGGGAAAGAAGATGCGTGTGAATAAGGAGAGGATGGTCAGCGAAAATGCAGGTGGCCTGTGATGAAGATGGCGAAGAACAACAGTATCTTACTTTTGCAAAGCTACGCACTTCTCGATTTCATGATAGGAGTTTATACGCGAGAGCTTGGAGATGCAGCGAGACCAGTTGTCTTCAAATCTTTGACGACAACAGTTGAAAGTTTTGTGTGACACTTTTTTTTGACGCGAAAAAATGGGATTGGAGAGGATCGCCCCGGAGTGTGACCCCGAGGTATGTACTTTTAAATATTTTTATATTTATCGCGTTTAATCGTTGAAATCGAGCGAGATCAAATCAGACGTTTGTGTCAATATTATATCGTGGGGCTTCTATGTTCTAGCGTTCGCCACCACCGTCGCCTCCCCCACCACCTCACTGGCCGTCGCCACCTCCATCGCCGCCACCTCCGCTGGTATGTAGTAGTTTGCATTGTTTTATACATTTGCTGTTTATTATATGCAAATATTATATCAATGCTTGTGTATATGTTCTAGGACCTGCAACAAGTCATTGGTCCTGCGATGGCGGCTCGGCTGCGGCGCCCATGGGTGCCGAACCGCCCAATGGCGCCTCACTGCGACGGCCGCGGCCGCAGTCCCCATCGCCACCACCACCACGATAATTTTTTTATTATATTCTTTTTTATTTTATATTCTATTTTATACTTTATATTCTTTTAATTTTATAATAAATTTCTTAAACCTATATTATTTCTCCATTTATTTACCCGTCTTTCTCCTCGCCACATAATTTTAAGATTTGCTGACGTCGCATAATTCTTCGCGCCGCCAAAATGATGTCATCGCACGCGGCTGCTCCAGAGGAGTCAAGTTACACACGATCGCGCGATACGCTGCGATGCTAAGATTTAAAATCATTTTGAAAATTTTTAGAACGAAAGCGATTGTACCGCTATGTTGTGCTGTCTCTCTCTCGAATTTAGCTTTAAAAGTGATGCTCTCTCTCTTTCCCACCCTCCGAATTTAGATTTAAAGTAATGCTCTCTCTCTCTTTCCCTCCTCCGAATTTAGCTTTAAAGTAATGCTCTCTCTCTTTCCGTCCCGAAGACGTGGTTCGTAAAAGAAAAGAACATCGATCTTTCCCGACATCGTCCGAAACAATTTCGGATAAAAAATAAATTATTAAACAATTTCCGACGCATGTTGGTTTGGAAAAAAAATTTCGGGGGCCGTCCCCTCCCTGGGTTAGGTCTGAAAAAATTTTCGGGGCGGGCCAACGTCTGAAAAAAGACTTTTCGGGGGTCATTCCCTCCCTTTGAAAAATTTCGGGGACGGTGGGTCAGGTCTCCGCGGCGGCTCGGCCCGGACTGATCCCCTCCGCGGTTGCGGCTTCCCCCACTCCGCGGCTCGTGCGCGCGCAACCGCTCTTCCACTCCCCGCAGGCCCCGCGCCCATGTTTCCCTCCGCCGCGCTCCCCCGCGCGCCCTCACTTCCCCCCGCCCCCGCGCTCCCCTCAGAGGACATGAGTTAGAATCCCCATAGCCTTACTACTAATATCGTGGTGTACTATGTTCTAGAATTCTAATTCGCCACCACTGTCACCAACCTGGTCAAGCGACTGGGGATCACCGCCGCCATCACCCCCCGCACCACCTCGTTGGCCGTCGCCGCCGCCATCGCCGCCGCCGCAGTCCCCGCCGCCGTCGCCATCGCCGCCGTCACCGCCTCCACAGGCATGTAAACATTGCATTGTTTCGTTCATTCGATATTTATTATGTTTAATGTGCCAATATTATATCATCGTTTGTGTCTATGTTCTAGGACCATGTGTCAATGATTTTAATGGCACTCATGGCGCGGGTCCTGGCGGGGGAAGGGTCCCAGGCTGCACCCCTAGAGGTGCACATGCGGCGGTCGGGGCTAGTATTCACATCGAGGATGGCTGCACGGGTACGACAGCCATGGGTCCCATACCACCAAATGGGACCCCTGCAGTGGCCGCGGCACCCATCGCCTCCCTGGATCGATGTCAGTAGGCCGCAGCCGTCGCCTCCATGGCGGTTCGAGGGGGTGATGTCGTCGTTGTCGTCGTCGGTGACAACATCATCACAATCATCGCCACCCCTGTCATCGTAACCGCCACCGCCAACGCCACCACCGCCGGCATCGTGGTCGCCGACTCCCGCGTGGATGGACGAGGGGCTCGCGACGCCACCCCTGTCATTGTCGTCCGACGACGACGATGATAATATTTAGATTCTTTTCTATTTTTCTATTTTTTCTTTTTTCATTTTATATTATTCCTTTATTATTAATCATTTTTATATTCTATTTTTTTATATTTTTCTTTTTATATTATATTTATTATTTAATTGTATTTTATTGTATTTTATTTTCTATTTTAATTGTATTTTTATATTCTTTTTTCTATATTTCTATTTTTTTATTGTATTTTATATATTTTATTGTATTTTTATATTCTTTTATATTTTTTCATTTTTTTTTATTCTATTTTATTATTATATTCTTTTTATTATATTTATAAAAATTGAAATTCTATTTATAATTTTAAATACAATTTCTTAAACGTATATTATTTCTCCATTTCATTTACCCGTCTTCCTTCTCCTTTCGCCACCTTACTCTAAGATTTGCTGACTTCGCATAATTCTATTTCATTCTTCGCACCGCCAAATGGTAGGTATCATCGCACGCGGCTGCTCCAGAGGAGTCAAGTTACGCACGATCGCGCGATACGCTGCGGCGTTAAATCGGAACGCTTTAGAATACTGTTAGCTTCAGAATGCATGCTACATAATGGTTTGGTAGATCGCTGGTTAAAAATTTTAGAATATCTGCGATTGTACCGCTATGTAGTGCTGTCTCTCTCCCTCCTCCGAATTGAGATTTATAACGAAGTATTGCTCTCTCTTTCCGTCTCGAAGACGTGGTTCGTAAAAGAAAAGAACGTCGATCTTTCCCGACATCGTCCGAAACAATTTCGGATAAAAAATAAATTATTAAACAATTTCCGACGCATGTTGGTTTGAAAAAAAATCCTGGGGGCCGTCCCCTCCCTTTTAAAAAATTTTCGGGGTGGGCCTAGGTCTGAAAAAGACTTTTCGGGGGTCATTCCCTCCCTTTGAAAAATTTCGAGGACGGTGGGCCAGGTCTCCGCGGCTGCTCGGCCCGGACTGATCCCCTCCACGGTTGCGGCTTCCCCCACTCCGCGGCTCGTGCGCGCGCAACCGCTCTTCCACTCCCCGCAGGCCCCGCGCCCAGGTTTCCCTCCGCCGCGCTCCCCCGCGCGCCCTCACTTCCCCCCGCCCCCGCGCTCCCCTCAGAGGACCTGCGTTAGAATCGGCATAGCTATACTACTGGCGCTTGCCGGGCACTCAGTCCTATTGGACCATTGTGCCCGAGCCCATACGGGCAGTCCTAGTTAGGAGGGCTTCCCGTGACACCGACCTCTCGTGCAAACCCGAGAAGCCCGCTCACGGTCATGTCCTCCAGGTTCGCCGTGCGGGGGAAGGCAGCTCCCAGCAACAGCTGTCTCTGGCCCGCCATGCCCTCTCACTGCGTCATAAGGTGAAGCGGCGTTTCGTCATCCTCACCGCACCACGGGCACCTTGGTTCCTGGATGATCCCTAGGCGCGCCAGGTGCTTCCTCGTGTGCCAGTGTCCTGTGATCATGCCCACGAGCATTTGCAACTGCGACCTATCTAGGCGGCTGAGTGTCGCCCCTGCTTTTCAAAGGCCCAAGTTTTTCAAAGGCCACTTCAACAGAGCCTTCGCGTGTCCCATCTGTTGGGTCCGTTCCCAGAGCTGTTCGAGTTGCGGTCTGATCCAGCACCTCGTCCATTCCTTCACACTCCCCATGGAGACACCTAAGGTGCAGGACGGGTCCCGATTCGGTCTACGAGCACCTTCTCGGGCCCTGTCGTCTGCCCCTTCGTTTCCCTTGATTCCGACATGTCCGGGAACCCATAGTAGACTGACGCGGTTGCTATTAGCTAATTGCGTCAGTGTGTCCACGCAGTCTACCACCAGACTGGATCTCACCACTGTATTGTGTAGAGCTCCCAGCGTGGCCCGACTGTCGCTCCAAATGTATATGTGCTTGCCCTCATAGCCCTTGTCCAGATTCAATCTGGCACAGGTCCTGATAGCCTGCACCTCCGCCTGAAAAAACGATATGTATGTGCCCAGGGCGATGGACCTTCCCACCCTGGGCCTCTCTCCCCATATCCCGGCTCCGGTTCCGGTTTTGGTCTTGGAGCCGTCTGTGTACCAGATGAGTCCCCCCGGAAAGAGTAACTCCTTCTCGCTCTCTTCCCATTCCCTCCTACTTGGAAAGCGAACGACGAAGTTGTGTTGGAAGTGGTAGGCTGGGTCACATTGGTCTCCCCCGCAGTCCAGAGCCTCATACGAGTCCCTTACGTCCTGCAGGATCGCCGCGTGCCCGTTCCCCGCGCCTTTCCATCTTCCCGCGAAGTGTATCCTCAGGGCAGCCTTCCTAGCCCCGGCCTCCGCAGCCAAGTGCGGTGGCGCCAGGTCCAGCAACAACCCCATCGCCAGGGTAGGCGTGGTGGGGAACGCCCCCGTTATCCCCAGCAGTGCCAGATGATACACCTTACTTAATGTCCTCCTGTTGGTGTATATTGAACGTGTATCGAACGTGAATCGTACCGCTTTGATCGTGTATCGAACGTGTATCATACCACTCTGAACGTGTACCGAACATGTATTGAACCATTCTGTACGTGTATTGATCGCGTATCGAACGTCCATCATACCACTTTGATCACGTATTGAACGTATATTGTACCACTCTGAACGTGTATCAAACGTCTATCATACCACATTGATCGCGTATCAAACCACTCTGAATATTTATCCAACATCTATCATACGTGTGTTGAACCAATTCTACATAATTATAACTATCGTCTTAATCTAGCGTACACTACATGTATGAGGTTTCGGAGGGGAGGGTGAAGAGAAAACATTTACGCATTAAAAATTTATTATATTTATTTATGCATTTCTCTCTAGCGTTTAGTTCACCAGTTGAATATTTTAAATACATTTTGCATGGCACAGTGCTTGGCATGTCTACCACGTCGTAGAGTATTAATTACATTTAGACTATTTAGAGATTTGATATCGTAGTCAATGTCCAGCGTCTCGATGATCACGTCCGCTCTCGTATTTTCATCGAGGAAATCCGCAAGCCAGTCGCGTTTTTGCAGCCCTTTAACGTATACGATATGGAGTGCGTCATCTTCTTCATCGATTGCAACGGCTACAGCTTTCGTAATTATCTGTTTAGCCATACTCTACGGAATGTCTCCACCTTCACATCGTAGTCCATGATGTTTTGCCGCCAACCACAGGATGCTTGATTTGTCGGATTTTATAAGAAGATATTGCGGCATCAAACTCCCAAAAATATAGTGCGAGAGAATTGTTCCCATTCGTAGGACAGCCACTTCCTTAACGACAAATCTTCCATCAACGATGAACCCTTGCAGGTCAACAAATGTTGGTATATGCATTATCGGTACAATTTAGAGGTCCGATCGCTTCCAAGACATACGAGAGACTGCGGTCTTTCTCGTAAAGCAACACAATTTTCACGATGAAATTTTGTATAAATTTGGCACAGGAGAGGGCGGGCAAGTAACGTGGCAATTTAATTGATTTTGCGCATCACGCTTGTCAGCGGATTGTATTCAACCACCCGATCATGCAGAATCAGACAGTAGGCTGTAGTATTTGCCGGCTCATTCTATTTACACTCGAATTCTATGCGCACGTCCACGGTGCCATTCTTGATGGACTCATTTTGTCGCGAGCAATCAATCACCACGAGGGGGCCAAATTGTAAAAATTCGGCCACGGTGAATAATACCTCGTTGCAACTATGTCCATAACATGATTTACGGAATTGTGTATACATGTAAAACAAGATGGCGTGCCTATTCTTGTCAAAGTCCAAGTTCAGGTCAGCATATGGGTAAAATTCAGAGTTGAGAAAAAGTTTTACATTGGCCAATTTGCAATGGTCGAACCCAGTAACAGCTTCGCTAATCACATTCTTTCGACCAGTCTGTAGAACAAAGATAATGCATCGCGACTTCTCCAGCTGTGCAGATACCTTCACGGCCCATAAATGCTTGGTCGTTCTCTGTAAGAGAGGATACTCGTACAGATCCCACGAGTGAAAAAAAAGTTCTGATTTTGTTCACTTTCCAAAGCATGTAGCAACGATAGCTTATTAACGTCGTTCAGCATCACATAATGCATCCGCCATTGCACTTTAAGTAATTCAATTTCGGGTTCCAACATCGACGATCCTATTAGAGAATTGTTGTCGTTGCGCGATCGTATTAAACTCAATTCATGACACGCAGTAATAATCATGCGTTTGTAGTCCTCGCAAAATCCCAGCAAATATTTGAGTGGGAGGCAAAAATTGAAATGATTTTTCACTATTAGCCCATCGCGTCGTTTCAAGCCCCATCCGGCATTCTCCATACTTTTATCTTCGCCAGATGTCAGCGATACATAATTTTTAAGCGTGCTAGTTATTCCACTGTTTCTGTTACGATCAATCTCCATGCCATTTAGCTCATATCGGATCTCATCAAATAAGAACGCCATGCAATTATTTCCCAACGTCACCGTTAATGCATCGTTTGGCTTATTTATCTTCAATTTCCCCTCCACGTAGAGGAAACTTTCGCACGGCAACGTGTATAAATCCTGTCGCTGTATTGGTATTCTTATCTCATCACTGTATCCAAACGTCGTGTTGACGTATTGGTTTTATGTGTGAGTCTCGAGCTTGACGATACCATCATCAAACGTCGGCTTCCCTCCAATGCTTAGAATGTCAACCATTTTTTTAACTTAAATGCGCACAATGAATCCCAATGATTTCAAAAATGCAATGTTCGCAGCACTGAGCCTCATCTGTTTAGTGTGATCAGAGCTGTTGCAGTTGTTGTTGTTGTTGTTGTTGTAAACAATTTCACTTAGAAGAAACGGGTTTCTGGAGTCGTTCAATACAAGCATCTCTTTCGTTCACACCACGCGTATTATTGTCGTCGTCGTCGTACGTGCAGTCTGATGGTAACCTCTTCACCTCGAAAATCGAGCAACCGTCCGACTTGATCCACAACGCATATCGATAGATCCGTAATGAACTGTGCGGTGATTGGAAGGTAAATGCTCTGCGCGGGCGTTTCCGATATCTTATTTCCTGGTGGGACTCTCGGAGAAAATTCATGTATCATATGTACACGCCTCCCATTATTTTACGCGCCAGCGGTCACGCTACATTCTATGCGAATAATGTTCATGTTCATGATATTGATATTATTCTAATACCCGATTCGTCGAAAATCCCAATAGTGATCCAATGTTATTGGACTCTGTAAAGACCACAGCGAACGAGCAGTACAGCTCGCTTTTCATGGTGTTGTTATTGGGACGCAACGCTATAGGATACACATCATTGTCATCGTCGTTCTCGTTGTTTTGTCGTAATAGTTGCTTCAACTACTTGGCAATGTCGTCTAGTTCGTAGGAGTCGCGGGGAATCGTAATGTATTCATGAGTGGTGTCGACACTGTTGCTGATATCATAGTTTACGGTGAAGTAGAATTTATCGTTGCTCGGATCGATGTTCGGTATTGTGTGATAAGTTTCAAAGGTTGTTAGACAAAGCTTGTAATCATCGTCGCTCAAATCTGTGAGTGGAAAGTAGCTTACCGCGAGGGTGCTACTCTGGCCGGTTAGAGTGAATGTTAACGACATATTCTGCTCGAACTGCTCGACTAGTACTGAATCAGAGTGGTTAAAAGTCAATCCTTAAATTTGGTGTCAATCGTTTGTAGAAAGCGTAGACATAGTTGTCCACAATTGCTCTCATTGTACTTTTGATAAGACGTTCGATTGTATTCAATTTTCACAGCATCTTTATCCAGATATTTTATATCTGGATAATTCCATAGGCGGTCGAAGGTTCCCAAAGCTGTCGAAATATATAGCTCGACACCCTCTCTTCGCATATGCCACCCAATGCGTCCCCGGCCCCTGGACATTGTCCAAATTTACAATACCACTCTCGTTTCGACGTTTTCCTCCTAAAGAATGGAATACGCATACGTTTTGCCACCTCCTCCAATTGCACATTGGTAGTTACGCCCGAGGGCATTTTTAGTTTCTTTCTGGCGTTTTTTTTTTCGATTCGATATTCCCTGCCTGTGCTTGTATGGTGTGAGATAAAGTCCACGACATTCCATGGAACGATTATGATGTTGCATTTCCTGCAGCTGATGTTGCGCCGCCTTATTATCGTTTACCACCTTGGCGATCCCCGCCGCTCCGCCAGCTAATGATCCGAGAACACCTAGCAGCGGGAGAAGTGGTAATATACCACCCCGTTTTGCTACCGGAAGGTTCCGCTTTTTCGGCGCTCTCTTTGGAGTCCGTTTGCGGATTTTTGTTTTCATCCCCATTCCGATTTTCGTCTTGGCCTTCATAGCTGCGAAAACAGCTGTAGCAGCAACTCTTTCACCCAGAGTCGTGTCTCACGCAACGATGCGTTTTCGTGCTTTGTCAGCGAGAACTTTATCTGCCTTTCGCCGAGGTCGTTGCTCCGCGAATACGCAATATCGTGTTCGCGACACGCTGCGTCCAACAGATTGATGCCTATAAATAGACCCCGTTGCCGCTTCGGTGTATCAATATCATTTTTCGCAGTTCGCGGAGAGAATGCGATTCGTGCGACAACCTGTAACGATACGTGTGACAAATTTTTATGATAAATCGCAAATGATGTTCCCGAAAACAAGAAGCAGACATGGTAGCATGCTACCAAACACTATCCCCTGCGTCATTTGTGGCCCATCAAATTGTGGAAAGACCAACGTGCTGGTGAGCTTGTTGGAAAGACCTCACGGCGTCCGCTTCGAGAACGTGTACGTGTATTCCAAGTCGTTGCAACAGCCGAAATATCAGTATTTGGAGAATTTATTCACTCCGATAGATGAAATTGGCTACTTTACCTTTTCGAATAACAGTGATGTCATCCCACCGAGCGAATCGCTACCGAATTCCATTTTTATCTTTGATGACGTGGCATGCGACAAGCAAGATACGATAAGGGAATACTTTGCAATGGGGCGCCACTCGAACGTTGACTGCTTCTATCTCTGTCAGACGTATGCAAAGATTCCCAAACAGCTTATACGCGACAATGCGACTCTGTTGATTCTGTTTAAGCAGGATGGTACCAACTTGAAACATGTGTACAACGATCATGTAAACACTGACATGTCTTATGGGGATTTCTGCGCATTGTGCCGTAATTGTTGGCAACGGGAGTATGGTTTCCTTGTAATAGACCAGGATAGCGCGTTGTCCAATGGATGTTATAGAAAGGGATTTAACCAGTTTGGTGTATCATGAGATGATCAATTGTCATCAACACGTCGGTGGGAAAGCAACGTCTGCGGTACAACGATAATTGATATCGATAGTCTGGAGATTAAGGATCGCGAGAGAATAGCGAAGGAAATTGCAAGAACCAGCGAATCCATTCGCAAGAAACATCAGGCTTTGAAGACTGGCAAGATGGAGGAAGATATCGCCTTAGAGAGATACTTTAAACCTATTGTTGAACCCCTAAAACATATTGTGGAAAATACCGCATCGGCAGAAGCTGACACATCACCGCTGATGAGCACAAACGTTGAAGGGAATGAAACATTAACGCCTAAAACAAAAATCCCGTCGAAAGGGAACACATCGCGCAAGACAAAGAGGAAACCACACATGTCATAGGAATATTCACTCGTAACCTCCACGCCGGTTCAAACGAAGCGGAAACGACAGAATGCCGCTTCAAACGAGTCACCGGTTCGTCCCACACCAATAGATACATTCCCCAGTGTACAATTGCTCGCAACCAATGATGAAGACGTTTTCGAAACTAGTCTCAATGAGTCCTTTGTAACATCTATTAGACAGCAACTTCAAACATCAGAGGGGCAAGAAACGATTCGCAGCCATTTGGGTGCCCTGGGGCAAAAATGTATAGATGCAATCATAAGTAGGGATAAGCAAACTATCACAGACACTGTGTATGGTGTACACTTTGGCAATAGTAGAATGATGCTTGGAGATAAGGTTTTCGATATGGATAAGGATGATAATATAATCATAGATGGTGTAAAATACAGAGGAACACCCGGCCTTTAAGAATTTATTTTCAAGAGAATTCCCGACGATGCTGAATACACCGATGCCGATAAACAAAAATACAAAAGTATACTGCTCGCGACAAATGCCTACAGATGCGGTCATTGTGCTAAAAAGCACATACTGGGCAACAAGGGATACAAGTACAAATATATAATTGCGCCACTACTTCCGCGTGTATCGGACAGTAGGGCAAGCAGAGGTTTAACTGTGTCGCGAGCCATTGTGGTAAACGATAACGAGATCGATTACGTGCACTGGGACGATCCCAACGAGCTGGAGGATCGATTACATTTGCTGGAAGCGTCACGTCAGGCGGGTAACAACTCTCATGGCCCTGAAAGTCTATAGATTATCGCCGAACTCCGCGAGGTAGGCCTCATTATATAAATAATGCACTGTATGCATCGAGATGTATCGCTCGAGAAGAGGGGAGCTGCTAGAATGGACTATTACAAATGGAACGGTTTGCTTTGAAATTACATGCGAGATAACGCTCTTTGTGTGGATGGTGCCGACTTTGATGCAAAATCACGCAAGATACGACGCGTAGCTCAGCTGGTGGCCGACACCGATGCCGTCAATAAACTATACATGGAAAAGAGCATTAAACGTTTGAGAGAGCAGCAGGAAG
This sequence comes from Andrena hattorfiana, assembly GCA_944738655.2. Classification (NCBI taxonomy): domain Eukaryota; kingdom Metazoa; phylum Arthropoda; class Insecta; order Hymenoptera; family Andrenidae; genus Andrena; species Andrena hattorfiana. Next base: position 39,854,419 of record OX122890.1, on the reverse strand, counting down.
AATTAGAGAGGAAGTTGGTCGTGTTTCAGAGAGATATACTGACGTTGCAAAACAGCGTTCAAAAGATATCGCAGGCGTCGAATTCTATCCCGCAGCAGCGCTGCGAAGGAGAACCATTCGAGAGGGTTGAACTTGTCTCCAGACCGATGGGGAGCACATAATGCACGTACACGATAATTATCGCATCATTCGTGTCAAAGACACCTCTGCGATCAAACATGTGAGCCATTATCGAATTCCAAGAGTAAAGAAAACCACGGCCACAAGAAGCTACAACATGTTGAGGAATTGCATGCTCCAGCTCGAAGACATAGTGGAGTAGTGCATGGATATTATGATCTGTGGCAAGCTGACATTGTAGAAATGCGTTCATACTCGCGATTCAATCAAGGTCACCACTACATACTCACCGCCATCGATGTGCGGAGCAAGTATGCACGGGCGTTGCTGCTCAAGACTAAAAGTGCGCTGATGTGACTAAAGCGTTTGCAAAGATATTTAGAGATCGATATCCGAAAAATTTGCAAACCGATCAAGAAAAAGAATTTTTCATAGTCGATGTGCAGAAACTCGTGACAAAGCATGATATTAATCATTATTTGACGTATTCATTGATGAAGGCTTCCGTCGTAGAATGTTTCAATCGAACTTTGAAGAACAATATGTGGAAATTGTTTACACTCATTGGAACCTATAGATGGACCGATGCGCTACCGCGTCTACTTGCAGAGTATAACGCACGAAAACGTAGAACCATCAGAATGCGTCCTTGCGATGTTACTCCCGCGAACGCCGACAAGCTGCTAGCCACCGTATACAGCAACATAAAGATCGCTGCTCCAGCGAAATTCAAGTTGAGCGAGTATGTGCGCGTGAGCAAATTTAAAACCATCTTCGATAAAGGCTATACACCGAATTGGACAACGGAGGTGTTCAAGATAGCCAAAGTACAGGCAACTAATCCCGCAATGTATCTGCTCGTCGATTCCTTTGGAAAACCTGTTGCTGGAGGATACTATGAACACGAGCTGTAACACGTCACCGATCCTGATGTGTATCTAGTGGAAAAAGTGTTGCGTAATCACACAATTCTTGGATTAATAAAAATAATGTATTGTAAAATAATAATAATACATGGATCAATAAATACAAAGATACATATACATATACATGTGTGAACAATTTTTATTTTACATAATAATTCCAATATTTATAATAATGTGTTAATAAATACAATAATTTCTATTTTACAATGGTATATTTTAATGTCCCCAGGGCAGAGTGTTGGTCGAATCGGGAACGATATACCGCTTGTCGTCGTATGGACTTAGAGCGATTTTTGATTCCGAAATGGTGTACACTTTGTGCAATTTAGACCGTATGCATGATTGTCTGCGAACCATTTCGATCTCCCTTTGCAAACACTGCGCGTAGTCGTCGAAAGTTATCGTTCTAGCTATGACGTTGATCTTGACGCCTTTCGCCTTTTTCGCATCTTTTTTGCCGTCTACGCGAATTGCATACATTTTCGCTCTAAACCTACGAATTCGGTCATTAACGCACCGTTATTTTCGTCCTTCATCAGCCCTGGAACCTTCTTATTTACGCGCGGCATATTATATGTATTGTCAGTAGGATAATCGCTTGTGTCAAATCTACCAATATTGTGTTTCTGGACTCGAATTTTACAATTTGGTCCAATTTGGTATTCAATTTGGTATTCATATGGAAAGACCTTTCGCGTCAATAAATTCAAATCCTCGGCGGATAATGTTTCAAATTTGGATCGTAAAATTTTTAATTTATCTGTGCTAAGAAAATATGCTAATATGTCGGTACTGGTATTGAGAAATTTGTATAAATCGATGAATCGCAATTTAATTCAATTTCGGGAGTCTGATTCAGCCGTATCTTCGACATTTTTTGTGAATGATATATACTTTTCTTTAGTTATGGGCAATATATCAACGTGACTTTCGAAAGCGGTAGCTATTTCCTCGATAATAAAGTGTGAATCGTAACCGGATAAATTATAGAAAACTATGGGGGTGTAAAACGCGTTTTTATAATTTAAATTGCACTCTGAATGTGCGGGGCCTCTAAACCGTCCGGATAGATGGCAATGTTCGCGGACTCGTATATCGCTAGCCTTGAATGGTTCTTCGCAAATATGGCAATGTGTTGCATTGCGAAATGTCGTCCACTGTTCGTTGGTTAAATCCAGCATTTGAGTATTACTGGTCAGGATGGGCTTAGCAAAATTTGCCAAATTTTTCAGTTCGTCGACGAACCATGAAAAACAATCCGCGTCGCGGCGACATTGATACATTGATAGCGATGTATCATACGAACAATGCATATAATATGCAATGCTGTGCACTTTATGTTGCTGATACGCGCGCAATTTATTATCTACATCACCCACTCGGTTGTCCTCTGTTTTTTCAATGATGCGCTCGAGATCTGCATACACCGCGAAGGGGAGCCGGTCCTTCCTGCAGTGGTTGCCGAAACTGAGCAGATTGTTGTCCTGGCTGGGCAGCAGAATGGCACAATCATTCATCTGCCCGCAGTCCACTGCATGGGCCTCCAACTTCTCGGCAGATCTGAAGTAGTGCACGCACCTGCAAAAAAAAACCCAAAAATTTTTTATTTAAATTTTTTCACGATACATTTCAACATTTCATAAGTTTCTATACATACCGATCACAGATGAATTTATTTGCTTTGTTCTTGCTCAGCTGGGCGCTCACCAGCCGGGATAAGTCCTTGATTAGCACAAAGTGCCCTATATCGCCGCGTTCTCGATTCGGCGTGTAGAGCAGGTTGACGTGTGGCTGCCGATCCCTCTTGTGGCTGGTGAAACGCAGTGGAAAGACTATTGGCCCCTTTGTCTTCTCCACCTCGAAGCTGTAGACGTTGGCCGAGATTTCGTTCTGCCGCTCAAACTTCCCAATTTACTCCAAGGACATTGGAAATTCTATGCCCTGGAGATTTAGCACGGAAGCATAGTCGGGGTACGAACTTGGGCGCGTTTCTCGTTCAGCAGGATGGAGAGCGGCAACCACTGCCCACGCTAAACACGCATTGTCCTGGGATTGCACACTAATAGTCGCTCTCTTTAGCACCAATTCCCGCGGCAACTTGCAGTGACACCGCGCGCGCAGCGGATTGTATTTGTTGACATTGATGGACAGCTTGAGAATCCTCGTCAATGTCCATCCGCTGTCGCGTTCCTGGAACTCTTCCAGCGATGCTAGGGTGGGTTCGATGATACATCGCTGGTACCACTCCTGCAGATCGGATATGCCGAAGAGTTCGCAGTTTCGGTTATTGATGCTTTTACAAGCATGCTTGTCACCTGCCAAAAATTCGCCGTTTAACACCGTGTTCACTTTGAGGTTTCGATGTTTCCTCAACGCGCCCCGCACATGCTCCAACACAATGGTCGCCGCATCTTGGAGGAAGTGGCGCGGCTCGATATAGTTCGAATTTAGCACGGCACCAGGTAATACCCGGCTATCGAACGCAGTGTCTATTTCGCGCCACAAAAGCCCTGTGCTCGAATGTCCAGCACCTTCACGTACGAAACGTCTGCGCAACGAATATTTCAGTCCTTCGAGCCGTGCGATTCGAGCAACCAACGATTGTTGAACACCGATCGATAATCGAGGACGTTTCACTCGGCTGCATTGTTCTAAAGATTCGATACACTCGTTGCACCGTTCTTCCCACGCGAGGTATTCTTCCTGGGAAATCATATGTGTAGATTGATCCAACAATTGGCGTTCTATTTGAGCGAATTCTTCCATGATCGTAAATGGAATATAAATGTAATGTCTTTTCCACGCAACACGTTGCAACGATTTGAGGCTTTGTGCAGTTTGGAGCGCGCTTTTATGGCTGGTACCACGTGATCTCTGTCTAACTCTGAGGGTTTTGGTGTACCCTCTCCCTCGGATGCATTGCATGCAAAAAACGATGATCCGTCCCAACATGGTTCTATGCAGTTTCTGTCGATACGGCATAATTATTTCCATGATTCACACGTATGACGAATTAGCGCGCAAGATCGATCGACACAGTTTCTGCCGACACCACATAATCCTAAGATTCGATGCTTCGAAAGTATTATATTACATTTAACACGTGTCGAGACTTTTATCCTTGAGGATGGGGCTCAAATTATATGCGATCCCGCGATATGCTGCGTCGTTAGGATTGAAAAACATTATGGAAAAATTGGTAGCTTTAGAATAAACGTGGTGGTGGGGGAAGTAATTGCACCTTCTATTTAATCGCTCAGTAGCCTGAGTGACTTTGATGGACGACAGACACAGCTACAAAATTGTGTAGTGCCGATTTATTCGCTGGATACATGAATTATTTCGTTCCAATCGTGCAAGATGATGGCATAGCTCCATGCGGGGAGAATATATATTTTGACAGGTGAGGCTCATTTTCACATATTCTCGAAATTTTTTATGTTTATTCCTGATACGAGTGGACAATTTCATAGCTTTGATTGTTCTCTTAGCCCGCGTCGAGCATCGCGTATCATGGTCAGAAGATACGCATTAACATCCATGGGCAGCAAATATTTGGAAATTAGAATCAACATAGGACCTATGGCCGATGTAGAAGTTGTTCTCGGTGATAATCGCGGGAATCATCTCATATTATTATTGCATACATGGTGTGCACTAGTCGACAACCGTACAACCATCGAAGAACGTGCAAAATTACCTGGGTCAGCATCGATGCGGATTGATGAATTAACGGTGGATTTTTGTCGAGTCTATGATTCTCCGATTGTAAAAATGACGCTACTTAATAAGTCGCTGTATTTCAAACCGAATACAATAACATTTTTATTTAATCTGGAGCCGTGTATAGCCTATGTGTATCCGCGGTTGGGTGAAACTGCACATGATGTGCGGAAGAAATTTGAAACTTTTGTTAACGTGCTACAACAGAGCGATGTTGCCTGTGAAACATTAGATACGGATCGTGCTGCTAAAATCATACATGATAGCGAATATTACGACGAGGGTTATCTTGTAGATTGCGAACTATTAGCATGTGCCATCGATGATATTATAGCTGATGCTTGTAGGAAAAAAAGTTAAATTATATTTATATTTTTAATTTTGTAACAATATATATAATTTCTTAAACATATATTCTGTCCCCATTCTATTTACCTATCTTCCTCCTTCCTTCCTCGCCACATAATTTTAAGATTTCAACGTTTAAAGGTCGGTTTATACAGTCACCGCGCCGGGCCGTAACCGATCTTAAAAAGTGGTATATTTCGTTCGCGTCTCCTTCGCGCCGCGCGGCTTTCTCAGAGGTACCAAATTACGCGTAATCGTGCGATAGGTTGCGACGTTCGAAATACTGTTAGCTTCGGTAGGTTCGGTAGATCGCTGAATAAAAAATTATTATTTCTCTGCGTTTGCGGAAAAAAATTCTGTTAATGCTGCATATTGGTATAGATAAAAAATTTCCACAGAGGGAGAGAATGTCACTCTGAAATAATTTCTGGGAGCGGATCGAGTCTGAAAAAGATTTTTCAGACAAGACCCGCCCCAGAAATTTTTTCAGAGGGACATTCTCTCCCTCTGTGGAAATTTTCAGCGGTGGGTCAGGTCTCCGCGGGGGCTCGGCCTGGACTGATCCCCTCCGCGATTACAGCTTCCCCCACTTCGCGGCTCGTTCGCGCACAACCTGTCTTCCACTCCCCGCGTCTAGGCCGCCCCCCGCACCCCTCTGCGCGCTCTCACTTCCCCCCGCTCCCACGCTCTCCTCAGAGAACCTGCGTTAGAACCCGCTTAGCCATACTACTTGCGCAAAATGGAAGAAAAGAAGAAGAAAGAAAAGGAAAAGGGAGCTGCAAAACAGAAAGAAACGTAAGCTGCGCGATGCAATCACGTACGCAAGCAATTGCCCTCGCAGAAAGATTCTGATTACGGACAAAATGCCCAGAAGCCAGACATGCCATCCGAAATGTATGAACTGGAGCGAGAAAATCATATGCAAATGCTCAGTGAGTGACAAGAGAAAAGATATGTTATTGAAGACGAAACCATCGGACAAGCAAAGAACCGCAGATGGTTGCAGTACAGGTCCAAATTGTTGACAGCTTCCAATTTTGGACAAGTGTGCCGTCGCCGACCTGGCACGCTTTGCACAAATGCAGTAAAATCATTTCTGTATCCAAAGATAATTAGTGCACCCGCTGTGGAATACGGAAAAGAATTGAAGAAGCAATATACAGATATTGCAGAATGTGAAATTTTCATCGACAGCTGTATCCCCTTCTTAGGAGCTTCACCGGATGGAATCATCGGTCAAGAGGATATTGTGGAAATCAAATGCCCCAAATCAGCGGAGAACTTTTCGCCGGAAGAAGCTATTGAAAAAGTACCCGCTGTCCGGCGCATGTTTGCACGTAAAACAGATATTTCAATGAACAAAGCGCATCACTATTTTTATCAAGTACAAGGCCAGTTGTATATTACTGGCAGAAAGTACTGTATATTTTGCGTTTGGACAGAGAAGGGGCTGAAATCTATAAAAGTAGAGAGAGATGATGCGTTTTGGAAAAAAGAAATGGAGCCAAAACTGGTTCAATTTTATTTAGAATGCATGCTACCCGAATTAATAGATAGTCGGCACAATAGATGCATGTTTATTCGGGAGCATCAATTTATATTAGCAGAAAGAGCGAAAGAAAAACCGAAAAGCTTGAAAAAGCGAAAGAGGTCTTCCTCCGAAAATAGTAAAACTCCGATGTCATCGAACCGGCATCGCACCGCACTGTAAAGTGCAGGGCCACTGACTGTGTCAGTGGTCACAAGTGTCAGCAATCGCACTTTTCCTAGCGGATCGTACAATCGCGAGAGTAGATAGACGTCGCCGTAACTTTCCCAATAAAATGAAAAAGGAAATAATAAATTTAATTCACCCTTTAATTTTTTCAGACACATTTCTAAGTTCACAGGGGGCAGACAGACAGAAGACAGACGCAAGATAGAAGAAAAGATACAGATGCGGAGTATGGGACAGTAATGCCAGGGAAAATGGAATGTTAAATGGAATAATAAGTACCATATTTCAGGTAATGTTTCACCTTATAAATCTACAATTAGGTATTAATATATGCAAAATAATTAACAATTAAGTATTAATACTGTGTTACAGATCCACACTGCATAGAGGTCGGATGCAATAAGAGGACTACCTACTTAGTAGTCTTACAAGGGGACCTTCAGGACTGGTTTCGGAAATTGTTTATACTGCTTCCCAACCAAAGTCGAGAAAATCGACTTTGAAAAAATGCCCAGATCACTTATATAGATTTGATAGGAAGTAATTACGAATGAATAGCGTGGGCACTGGCCAATGCGTAGCGCTCCCGACTAGTAAGCATGAGGTCTTATTAAATTATTATAAATATTCCTATCTAAAAATTACTATGTTCAATAAAAAGTACGATTTTTCAAGCAAGAGATAATGCAATGCTTTTACCCCCGGGATGTGGATGATTATAGATAAAAAAGAAAGTGTCATATTTTTCGAAGAATTATATTATTCAGAAATTTCATTACGATTGGCGTGTCACACTTCGATGATGTCCCTTATTCATATTCTATGCTTTGAAATTGCACATTGATTATACAAGATATTATATTCTTCTACGTATAAATAAAAAGATATTGATACGCAAATTAGTATTGTTTCATCGACATGTTTCCTAACTTCACTCCCGAACCTCTCTACCCTTCATTACTACTATCCTCTTTTACGTTCAGCGAGGCTCTACCGCTAGAGGCAGCTCTCGTGCCGCATCCTTCAAGACTTCTCGATAGAAAGAGAGAACTCTGTGGCAACAGCGTGACAGAGACAGAAAGAACAGAAGATTCTGCAACTATGCGCCAAAAATAAGTAAACATAAATATTGCACAGAATGAGAGAAGATAATAAGAATTGCTAAGTTTAGAAGGAATATTGTGGGAAATAATCTGCCGACACTGAATAAATGATGAGAGTATGAACTATATATATTTATAAAGAACAATATGGTTAAAAGAATACAAAGACTGTTCAGGTCGAACGTTACGGCGGAACTGCCGGTTTCAACGCTGCTCGGCAACGCGTGACTCACGCACACACGCATACGCACGCACCGCGGACAAACAAACGCCACGCGGTCTCGCTTGAAGCGCGTATCCCGGCGAATCGCGCAGCCATATCTCTTAAAACCTACAATATTGATACACAAATTAGTATTGTTTCATAAATTATTGAAATAAACTATCAAATTAATCAGTTTATTCGACGGGAATTCATCCGCCGGCTACAAATAATTTTTTAAATCGAAGGCCTTCATTCTTGAGGTCCCCCGAAGCTCGAGCCGAACGACACTGTATCGCTCACCCGTCTATCCTGTCGCTTGGAGTTGCTCGGCGGTGTATCATCGATTATGCAGAAACAGAATTTCTTTATTTTTCATCGTATCAATATCAAAGTGATTCTGCCGATTAAATTGACAGGAAATAATTTAAATCGGACTACTTTGAACGAAACGGGCTTTCAATTCTGCAAATAAATTTTATGTGTAATATCGTTAATAATGAGACTTCAAGTTGTGTCAAGTTTGGTATCTTTCCATCTTTCCTTCTTACACTTCCGCACCTCTCTATCTTTCATTATTGCTACGTTCAGCGAGGCTCTGACGCTAGACGCAACTCGCGTGCCGTATTCGGTATTCCTTCAAGACTTCTCGATAGAAAGAGCTGTGGCCACAGCGCGGCAGAGACAGAGAAAACAGAACATGTGGCAACTAATCGTCAAAAATTCGTTTACCCAGAGTACACAATGCTCAAACGATTGTGGCCGATCGAGATTCGATTGCATTCGAGGTTATCAGGGCTGTTTTTTTTACATCGCTAACATTCCACAGTATTTCATGAACATGGTGAGGGCACTGCCAAGCTACAGGTTCCCCTTTAGAACACTTCTAATTCACGTTGAAACACCACTGTGGCACCATGTGCCTATGATTGTCTTCGCGATGCTGTAGCGTAATTAACCTCGAGAAAAATCATAATAATTTTGACAATACAAACGATAAACTTGTAATGTCCAAAGTAAATAAATCAACGGATTTATAATGGAAAATGCAAATAAATAAAGCGGGATGGTGGGGTAATAAGGAAAAGATTAGAAACGAATGTTATGCATTTCGTAGATGGCAAGGCCGAAACCAGAATACTGAGATGAATAAAGTCTTGTGGTATTTTAGTCGTAGCAGTCTTCATAGATTAAAATCTAAGACGCTCATCATTAGTGGAAATGTGTAGAGCAAAGAAATATGCATTCATTTATTTATTTATTTATTTCACTTGCTCGCATAGACAGAATGACAGATATAGAGTGAAGTAACCAGATGATGTTTAATATGAGACACGTTCACGTAGTCCTGTCACCAAATTTAATTTACATTACTTTGGTTATGTTTATTTTCCAGTTGTTAAAATAAAATAACGGATAGTAGATTTTGAAATAACATAACATTCGTTTCTAATCTTTTCCTTATTACCCCGCCATCCAGCTTTATTTATTTGCATTTTCCATTATAAATCCGTTGATTTATTTACTTTGGACATTACAAGTTTATCGTTTGTAGTGTCAAAATTATTATGATTTTTCTCGAGGTTAATTGCAATAAAAGTCATTTGACATTTATTCGTGGTGTCATTGACGCTACAACATCGCGAAGTGCGAACAGAGCCAATCGTGTAGATTGACGTAATTATGACAATCATAGGCAGATGGTGCCACAGTGGTGTTTCAACGTGAATTAGAAGTGTTCTAGAGGGGAACCTGTGGCTTGGCAGTGCCATCACCATGTTCATGAAATACTGTAGAACTGGTAACCTCGAATGCAATCGAATCTCGATCGGCCACAATCGTTTGAGCTGTTACGGTCTCATGTAGTAACACACGAATATAGCTTCATGTTAGACGACAAGTCGCGCTAAATTTGAAATGTCGAGTGAAGCAATCGAAATTATGAACAAAAACTTTGCAACGGCTACTACTTAGAAACACTCGTTTAATAAATATTGATTTCGGTTGCTTTGCAATAAAAGCGACGCTATCTTGTAAAGCGCTTGATTTTAATTAGTTGATAACCAATTAGAAAATTCGTAACGTTATAAATTAAGAAACAATTTGTAAGATTGGATAATTTTATTGACAAAAGCATGTTACATTTTATCTTGAAGAAAGACGTCGTTGTATAATTCACTTGATCGCTAGCGTCCAACGAATTCAGTCGTGAACTTTATAATTCTCAATTTATAATTAAAGTCAAAACCATTCAACCAAAGTTAGTTTGTTTTCTCTTATTTCCAATTCATAACAAAAGCAAGAAGAAGTTGGAAGCAAATTTTTGAACGACCGTGAGCAGAGCGGATTTGCGCTCCACGGGCAGCGAACCCATTCAACTAGAAACAAAGATCCCTGCTGCATCTCGTAACAGAGCATTGTGTTGTTGTGTATCCGTCAGTTCACCATGAACCAAAAGAGCGCGAAGCTTAAATCGAATGTTGTATTCCCGTTACCTTGCCATGATGTGAACGTAGGTTTTCATTCGGAGGGAAATTTGAATTAAAGTAAGGGGGGAACTTCGTGAAGTTGTTGGTTTTTCTTATTCCTTTATATTGAAATTATGCAATTAAATATATTCATGTCTAGGTAATCAAACACTCGTTATCATTGTAATTTTTATTAATCATCACCGAATTATGTAAACGCTCATTAGAAAACAAATGTAGTGGATTATTTATGTTAACAACCGAAATTGAAGATCGTTCATTCCGTTGCGAGAGTTAATTCTGAATAGACGTATTTGTTAAATCACACCAATATATATATATTTGTTCAACCTTGAATATAAAGTTTCTTTTAATTATTCTAATCCCTGAGTCCAAACTTAAACGCATCTTCTGAGCAGAGTGCTTCTGCATTCCACGGGCATCGGCCCCACTCCTTGGAATCGGACGCTAGTTCCCGAAAAATCCTACAACAGTGTACTATTGCGACTCCCGTCTAGCGGCGTGTAGTATAAACTTTAGAAGCGCGAAGTTCGAATCAGATCACACGAATGTAATAGGAAAGGGAGACAAAGTGAAATTCGCACAAGGCCGAGGGGTTTGAAAATAGTTAGATATTCTTTTAATAAGAGGACTTCAAGATTATAAATTAATCAATACCCACTTGGAAACGGTTGTTTGAATAAGTGAACTTCTCCTTCCTCCCTTCTCCTAGGTGTGTAATTCCAGCGCAATGTAGCTAAACGCTTGTTTTTGCAAAAATCGATAACCGAAAGGAATCGAATCGACGAATAGGAATTTAGTTAGTTAATTAGTAAATTTGCGATTGGCTCTTAGAATCTAAGACATTTTGTAATTAACAAAAAGGTGTAAAACCGGCGGACCTTTTGGAAGCGTCACTCGAGCCCCGAAAGCAAAAGTGAACGGACGTACTTATCAATAAAATATCTCAAAGATTTATTTTGTGTTAAAATCGTTTCTTGAATTGATTAAAGTTATAAGTTATTGTGTTAAAATCATTTTATTCAATTATTATTATCGTTTTCATTATATTTATTATAAAAAATCCGCGTCCAAGAAGCAGAGTGCCTTAGCGCTCCACGGGCATCGTTCCGCGCCCGAATTCCCTACGAAGGATCCAGAGGAACCAGCCGGCCACGCAACAGTACACTCAGCTCTGTTGTGAGGCCGGTTGGGAATTCTTCTGGCTTAAGGGACTTTCTGTAAGGTCCGGCGTCCGTAGAGCCCTGAAGAGCTCTGCTCGCGAACGCGTGAATTTAAATAAACGAAATATCGAAGTGTTTTGTAACAAATACTTTAGAACTGAATAAAACTTATTGAACTGAACTAAATTGAATCAATTAAATTATTCGGAACGATTAAGAACAAAACGAGAATATTTTAGGATTGAACAAGGCTGAATTTATTATGAAACGTCTGGACTGTTATAACGCCGAAGATCAAATGCGAGGAGAAGAAACAGGCTTCTTCTTACGTTCGTTCCTCTTTTCTTTATCAATACATTGTTTTTCGAGCGAGAAGGAAGGAGGCGAAGATAGATTTCTAATGTGATAGAGTTCATCCTTAACTCTATCCTGTTTAAACTTCGCGCTTTAGAAGCTTGCGCTGAATGCCGCTAGAGCGAGTATCGCAACTCGCAACACCTCCCCCCTTTTACAAAAGGTGTTCTCTATGAGAACAGCTTTCTTAAATTTAAAAGTAAATAAAGATTCCAACATGGATTATCATATCGTTCCAAGCGTCATTTTTTGAGTTTCCTTCTTCCCACCTTCCCACAGTAGCCGAGCTACTCGGTCCACCCGGGTTCCTATAGAAAGGTAAGTCAAAGGGCTCAGCAGACTACTTGGCACGTCACAAGTAGTTTACATTCTCTTTTTTTTTCTTTTTGTACATTTAGATCTTACATTAGATTTTATTTATTCAGTGACAACATTATGAAGAATCCAGTCTTATGAAAGCTAACTTAAGTTTATTCGTATGAACCACTTTTACTTTATTGCCAATTTTTATTTCAACAGTGAGGTCATTAAATACCCTTGTAATTTCATAAGGGCCTACCCATGCGGGATCGAATTTGGATACCCTTGGTTCTTTCATAATGTAAACATGATCCCCAACATTGAATTTATGAGGGTTTTTATTTTTGTCGAAATTCAATTTGCTTTTTCGTTTTGCCTTTTCCAGATTCTCTGCTGCCCTAGCCTGAGTGGTGGTAATTTTCAAAAACAAATCGTCCAGATATTTAATGAATGTTCTCGGAACTTCCTGATTAGCAAATTCTAAAGGTATCAAAGCCTTGAACCCGAACACAAGTTCATGCGGAGTGAACCCAGTGGCTTCATGGATCGAGGTATTATATGAAAAGAGGCCAAATCGAATCCAATCATCCCAGTCATTTTGTGTACAGTAATGTTTAAGGTAATCTACAAAAGCACGGTGCGCTCTCTCGAGTGATCCTTGATCAGTGTGAATGGTCCGAGGACAACCAAACCTAGTGATGAACTGTTCAGCAAGAACAACTGCTATTGAGATGGAGTCAATATTCGAGAGAGGAATTGCATCAGAATATTTGGTTAAATTGTCCTGGAGTGTAAGTAAATAACGATTTCCTTTTTGAGTACCTGGAAGCGGGCCAACTATATCCATTTGAACCTTTTCAAACGCTCTCTTAGGTGTGTCTGTGATTCTCATGGGCTGCTTAATCTTTGGGACGAGTACCTTATTTTTTTGACAGCTAGAGCAAGTACGTATAAAATTTATAATTTCTTTCTCCATTTGTGGCCAATAGAAGTTTTCTCTAATTCGTTTTAATACTTTAGTTATGCCCTGATGACCTCCCACTGCAGATTCGTGATGCTCCCGTACAATGGATAGAGTCTCTGAAGAATGAGGAATTGTAATTTCCCCGGTGCATACTGTAATATCATATTGAGAGTCATTAAAGATTTGTTTCAAAAGATTTTCTACAGTGTCCCAACTGACAGGCTCTAAATCATTGTTAAATTTTGAAATACTAAAGATTGAGACGTTCTGCGATCGCATGAGGTGTTTAAGCGATGTGAAACAAGAAGACAGATGATCAAGTTTCTGCGTTTCCATTGGGTTGGTTTTATGGAATAAATGGAAAATTAGATAAGTACTGCCAGGGAAAACCATTGCGTTTCCTGCATTGGTTTGATACGGTTCCATTTGGGAAATAGAGAACTTGTTACGATTTAATAGGTCCCTGCTTGTCTGGGAAGTAACACGAAAATCGCTTGGAAGAAAGTTTACGAGATTATCTCTGCGCATGTAAAGATAATCCTTACAGAAATTAAAACTGGGAATTTTGAGAGGATGGGGTGAGGATGAATCTGTAATTGTTGACACTAAAATTTTAACCCGTGGATCAATTTGTTCTGATGTCGCTTTCTCGGAGGATTGTGTCCCTTCTTCCGTTACCAACGTCGCGGGCAGTCTAGAGGTCGGCCCCACAAGCTTACGCCGGGAAACCGCACACTCACCCACCAGTGCGACTACGCCCAAGGCACGTAACGACCTTTCCACAGACGGTTGAGCCGGCCCCACGAGCTTACGCTGGGAAACCGAACATTCAACCGGAGAACTGATACTTAACATAGGCCCAGGGGTTGCCAACCTGAGCGGAGTGCTCTGAAAGAGGACCTTCCCGTTAGCCAACAGGCCAAGCAGAGCCCTAGCGCCCGAATCCCCATTCCCAAGACACGGGGTTACTTGGTGCCTTTCACCGCAGTCCGTCAGCCCACCAAGCATTACTTCCCCAATGCCTCCTGAGAGCAATCCTCCTCTCACTACATCTTCTGCTTCCCCTTCGTCTGCTGTGAGGTATTCGTCACTGTCAGTAGAGTCAGGGTCAGCGTTCATAGAATCAATTGCGACTTCATTAACGACGTTGCATAACTTTCCACATGTTAAGAAAACCTTGGCAATAATTTGCTCATTCCTTTCTGTTACAGAGTAATTTCCGTCCTCGTCCTTGACTCCCTCGGCATCTACGGATGACAAATCGTTGGGCCCTACGGCGGTCCTCTGCAGATCCTCAGAAGAGAAGGTGTCAGTTTTATCAGTCTGGATGTGGATGCGGTGATTCATAGGGATATTTTGAAAGGGCAGGATTTGATCGGACTTCACAGAGTTGGAAGGGTTGCGAGATAGAGCATCGGCATTGGAATTAGCTTTCCCAGGTTTGTAAACGATGGTATAGTCATACTCATTTAGCTTAATTCGCCACCTCATAAGGCGAGAGGTAGGATCTTTTACATTATGAAGCCAAACTAATGGTTGATGATCGGTAACTAAAGTAAATTGGTTTCCATATAGATATGGTCGAAAATGTTTAACAGCGAAAACAACAGCTAATAACTCCTTCTCTATTGTGGAATAATTGATTTCAGCTCCACAAGGTAATTTAAAAGAAGATGATGAAAGAAGGAAATGTTCATTATCAATTTGGAGAGTAATAGATTCGTTATTACTGAATTTCAATATAGCATTTCTGTTCTCTAGGAACGGTATGCCCAGTATGCCTGCTTCAACGATTGGAAAATCTACGTCAACCACTTGAAATTTAACATCAACATTATGTACTGGGAGAATGATTTCACCAAGAGTGCGTAAGCTTCCCGACTCAATTCCAGTAAGATCATAAGTGATATCAGTGCTCATTACCTCACTAGAATTTAGACTATTTCGCTTTATTAAATTAAGTTGTGAGCCAGTATCAATGAGAAAATTAGCGTAACTGTTTTGGAAACACCCATGAATTAATTTAATTACTGGTAGATGACTGGATCCTTTCACTTGGATTTGGAAGCAAGCTCGCTGGGTTTGGCGCTGGCAATCAAGGCCTCGCTCCGTGTCGCGCCTTTCCGCGGAGTCACTTTCGAGTTTAAATCACCCGAACGAGAGCTTTCGCCGAAAGCTCGAAAGGTATCCAAGTTCCGCTTTTTAAAACAATTAGTTTCTGTATGTCCGCTTTTCTTACAAAACTTGCATCTAATTTGCTCGCGGTCTCTAAAACCTACTTGATTATTTTCGAAAGATGGGCATTGACGACTCAGATGACCGATTTGATGGCACTTGTAACATGTGCGGTTCTCGGGGGTCTTATGACCGGTAAGATCGGCCTTAAAAATTTTCGCGCTCTGGATGAACGACGATTTTGAATTCGAATGCTCAGCGAACTCTGCGTTTAAATTACTTGCAATATCAATGGCAGACTCGAGATTCGGAATTTTCTTATTGTCGTTTTCTCGATTTAAATAGAACCGAATAGAATCATTAGAAATTCCCTTAATAAAACTGAGTATAGCGGTGTTTTTTAATAAATCATTTACTCCTACTAATTGTTCTACATTATAAATATCTTTTGCAGTTTCTAGTCCGCCATTTAGAATTTCACTTACTCTGTTCCCAAATACGTCTACCGGTTCGTTGAAATTGTGATGTAATTGCATCAATTTTGAATTTAAGCTATGAACGTTGAATGACCGAATGTAAAACTTTTTTAGAAGTGCAAATAATTCATCTAACGTTTCTGACTCTTTGCTATTAGACAGTACTAGCTTAGCATGTCCTTCAATTTTGCTTTGAATTAAAAAAAGTAAATTCTCACGATCTTCAGGTTTGACTTTAGAATTTAGTAATCTACATTGCTTGATAAAATGAATTAAGGAACTGGGTTTCTCATCAAACTTGGGGATTGAGTCTTTTATTAATTTCAAAGAAAGGTAAGGTTTGGGCAGAATAGGCGGAATAGAATTTTGTTGCACGATGAAATTTGCAGAATTCGGTTGAGCATTCGATTCGGGAGAATTTATGGCCGGGCATTGAGTCGTCGGAGTAAAATTTGAATTTTGGGGTTGCGCTTTGTCAATTTGAGGATCGCAAACGACTGGAGCGGCCACGACCGGGCAAATTCGAGACTCGCTAACGACCGGAACGGCCACGATCGGACTAGATAGTTGATTGATCGATTCAGCGGAATTGACAGTGGTGCTCATTTGTGTCGGTAAAAAACTCAAACTCAATTCTCGGGATCGCGGACTAGTCTCGAGACTACTCGAACGTATTACTTCCGCCGATATGTCTTCCACGTCAAATTCCTGTAATCTACTTAAGCGAAGCAAGCGCTTTTTCTTTCATTTTAGCATCTTTAGCATCTTTCTAGGATTTCGCAATATTTTAATAATATAGTATTTAACGACCGGACGAATTACAACTTGAACGGTTAAACAGTAACACAGTAACGAACGATTAAATGGTAATTCTTAATTCTTATCTTTTACAGGGATCTTGAGTGATGAAGTCTCTTTGTCTCCACGAATGCGCGTGATCTTGGGGGAAATAGCTGCACGGCCGCCCGAAGTCACCCTCTCCGATATTTATCCACGTGTATCCGCGTTGCTGGGGAAACCGTGCGAAAACCCAGGAAGGAGAAGCTGCACTCGCGAAAACCTCTTGATCCACGTCCACAAGCCGACGAGAGTATCCCACCGCTGTCACCAAATTTTTGTTGCGAGGCCGGTTGGGAATTCTTCTGGCTTAAGGGACTTTCTGTAAGGTCCGGCGTCCGTGGAGCCCTGAAGAGCTCTGCTCGCGAACGCGTGAATTTAAATAAACGAAATATCGAAGTGTTTTGTAACAAATACTTTAGAACTGAATAAAACTTATTGAACTGAACTAAATTGAATCAATTAAATTATTCGGAACGATTAAGAACAAAACGAGAATATTTTAGGATTGAACAAGGCTGAATTTATTATGAAACGTCTGGACTGTTATAACGCCGAAGATCAAATGCGAGGAGAAGAAACAGGCTTCTTCTTACGTTCGTTCCTCTTTTCTTTATCAATACATTGTTTTTCGAGCGAGAAGGAAGGAGGCGAAGATAGATTTCTAATGTGATAGAGTTCATCCTTAACTCTATCCTGTTTAAACTTCGCGCTTTAGAAGCTTGCGCTGAATGCCGCTAGAGCGAGTATCGCAACTCGCAACAGCTCAAACGATTGTGGCCGTTCGAGATTCGATTGCATTCTAGCTTACCAGGGTCCGCTTTTTCACATCACTAACATTCTACAGTATTTCATGAACATGGTGAGGGCACTGCCAAGCCACAGGTTCCCGTCTAGAACACTTCTAATTCATGATGAAACACCACTGTGGCGGCATCTGCCTATGATTATCATAATTATATAAATCTGCGCGATCGGCTCTGTTCACGATGCTGTAGCGTAAATGACGCCAAAAATAAATGTCACAAAATTGAATCTACATTGCTTCGGGTATGTTTATTTTCCCGTTGTTAATATAAAATAACGGATAGTAAATTTTGAAATAAATGCGTATTTCTTTGCTCTACACATTTCCACTAATAATGAGCGTCTTAGATTTTAATCTATGAGGACTGCTAGGAATAAAATACCACAAGACTTTATACATTTCAGTATTTTGATTTCCTAACCCTTGCCATCTCTACGAAATATATAACATTCGTTTCCATTTTATTCTTTATTACCCCACTATCCCGCTCTATTTATTTGTGTCTTCCATTATAAATGCATTGATTTATTTATTTTGGACATTACAAATTTATCGTTTACAGTCTCAAAATTATTATGATTTTTTTTAGGTTCATTGTAATAAAAGTCATTTGACATTTATATTTGGCGTCATTTACGCTACAGCATCGTGAACAGAGCCGATCGCGCAGATTTATATAATTATGACAATCATAGGCAGATGCCGCTACAGTGGTGTTTCATCATGAATTAGAAGTGTTCTAGACGGGAACCTGTGGCTTGGCAGTGCCCTCACCATGTTCATGAAATACTGTAGAATGTTAGCGATGTGAAAAAGCAGACCCTGGTAAGCTCGAATGCAACCGAATCTCGAACGGCCACAATTGTTTGAGCTGAATGTACCTGGAGATGTCATTGCTGTACAAGTTCTCTTTATCGATCACAGTAGGTTCATTAGGGTCCGTTTGTTTACTGGGGACACTTCGATCGATTCGGACAATAACAAAAATGAGACGGCCCCTTTAAGACGATCTTAAGAATAAGCAACGACTGAGAATACCGCCCTACGTCCAGTTTGCGTTCGTTTTGGGGATCTGAGGCAGTGATGCCAGATCGGGGACGGGTTCCCTCGAGAGTTTTCCCCACCTCGCATGCACACTATGCACCAATCACGTGCGTGTAGATCACATACGCGACTCCTGCATAGTGTGCATGCGAGGTGGGGGAAATTCTCGAGGAAACCCGTCCCCGATCTGGTATCACTGGTCTGAGGTGGCAGTCACTGGCAGTGGCAATCAGTGCCGGCAATATCGAAGAATCTTCCACGCGATGCAAAGCATCAGTATCCAGACAAATCACCTCGATATATCCAGAAAGCAAACGTAATTATGGAATTGAATAATTTCCAATTATATACGTCGCGGAACTCGAGATTCACATAATCTGCAAGACAAAAGTAGGGTTATGCGCGAAGTGTGAATGTTTAACTTCTTGTTTAGTAGATAAAAATTTAACACATTTTTATTATAAATGTTAATGTTCGCAGGACCATGCATGATCGCCTAGGGTG
Source organism: Andrena hattorfiana (assembly GCA_944738655.2). Taxonomy (NCBI): domain Eukaryota; kingdom Metazoa; phylum Arthropoda; class Insecta; order Hymenoptera; family Andrenidae; genus Andrena; species Andrena hattorfiana. The sequence goes on along the minus strand of OX122890.1, from coordinate 39,835,166 downwards.
TGTGCTGTCCGGAGATGGAGCTGAAGTAAGTATCGCATGTATCCTGTTTATTCATACGTTACGTTTAATTTTATAATAATGTTCTATTTGTTTTCAGCGCTAACACAATACGGAATATGGTGATTCTACAGAAAAAAAGAAGTTGAAAATATAGGAAATTTTCTCATATCGCACCTAATAGGTACCACTGGTTACGGGACGTATTGTATATGAATTTATAATTGTAAATATTGAATGTTCTTCCTCGAATTTATATGCGCTACTTACATTATTCTGTAACAATTGTAAAGAATGCATAAATATTTTTGGAAATATATAGAATTAATTATTTAATGAACTGTACAATCTGCTGGCGGGTTATATAGGGGTAGGGATATACCTACAACAATAACGCTACATTTGTGTTGGTGTGTAGGGGCGGCCATGTGACGTCGCGCGTACGGAATAGTTTGGTAAATATGACCCTTAGATGGCGCTGTTGGCTGTGCCAAGCAGACGGCAGAATCTGCTGTCGATCTGCTGCCGATCTGATATCAGGCACTGATATCAGGCTCTGCACCTCAGAACGCAGCCAAATGCGGACACAGACGACTACGGTTCTGACGTCAGATTCTGCTCCCCCAGATCTGGCTATCAGGGCAGCTAAAGGGCTGCGTTCATACATTCCATTACTCATATCGCGGACATTTTAATTAACCCAACAAAAAGAATCCCATTTAAAAACATTGTCGTAAATTAATAGCTTTACAAAATTAATGATATACAAAAATTGCGCCAATTTTAACAATGGCTATTTATACAAAGAAAAAATGTATTAAATAATATTAAGCAGATATATTTGTATGCAAATAAATATTTTAATACGAATAAATATTTTATTCAAAATACTTGGCGCTTGGAGGAAGAAAAAAGTAAATTTTGAATCGAGCATGTGGTACATGAGCATATGAAGAATGTTCAGGATGGAATACCCCCCGAAGAATATATTTGCGATTCATCTAGTAATTAATTTTAAAACAAAAAATAATATATTTTTTTATTAGTTTAACAGTTTTCCCCAATTACGCCACGGTCGTAATTACCCCACGTTAATTCCGTAATTTCAGTTAAATGGACATTTTGTGTTATTGCTTCAAACTTTGTTACAACGTAAATTTATGCTTTCTCGGCCATACTAATAAAAACTAGACACTTCAAACTATCAATTCATATAAAAACACTAGAAAATGTGTAATTTGCTCAAATTTTATAGCGTTTCTTGCTTATATAGCCGGAATTACCCTGCTTTCCTCTGTTTGCAGTATTCGAATTCGAAATACAGAAGCACACGTAAAGCGACAAATACGCTGTTGCGTATTTTAGCAGTGATTTTGATATGAGAACGCGGGTTGGTGCCCGTGGAGCGCTGAACCGCTCTGCTCGTCAGAGTGTGGGAGTTTCAAATAAACAAAATATAAGAAACTATTTATAAGTTAAACTTGGGAGTTTATTAGACTGTTTGGAAAGCTGGTTAAAGACAGAATGCATGAAGCGTTTCAAAGTATCCTCCGAGGTCCTCGCTGAAGTCGTTGGCCGAATCCTCTTAGTTCTCGCACAGATCCTCCTAGTCCAATCAGGATGGTGGATGCATCAGATCCAAGTGGTAGGCCGTCCTTCGGATGTCCATACGCCCCCGTGAATCGGCGTTCATTTTTCCCTCCGTCTTCGGGTGGTGGTGGAAACTCGGTGAAAACGCGCTTTTCCGTTACACAGCGGGGTGCTCGCGTGGGAAGAGAAAGTAGGTTCTGCTCCGAGGATCGAGAAAACAACCCTTGAAGGACATTTATGACTTCCTTAGCGTCGCCAATACTTCTGGAATCAATCAACACTCCTAAAAACTAACAAAGGACAAGGCCTTCTCAAAAGATTACGCGACTTAGAAAAAAACTCGCGATTCGTTTCGGCGTCTGTTAATTGGTGTCCTCTTCCCGTTTTCGAGCTCTGCCCAAGATCTTTCCCACGTATGCCACCCGCATCGCGCATCCTTAATAATACTTTCTCAATCACACGCAAATGTCTGCTTTCAAATTTCGCTAAATAGCTATCGATTATATATAATTCCTCAGCTACGTTCAAGCGATAGCGTAACAACGCATGCGCGTAATATGCGCATTGGCTGCCCATGCTTTGATTTTTTGTAGTTGCTGCACGCATCATGAACTAGAAGATGGAGGATTCTAGGGAATTCTACGAATCAGGATATGCCGTCTTTGCTCTCGCTGCATGAAACGCAACCAACGCAACGGACCCAATTTCGAAGCGAACATCACATCTAGAATGTTTTAGGCAGGATCGAAACGGAAGATGAGAAAGGAAGCAGATACGTGGCGCGCATTGTTATTTCTTAAAGGCTTTTACTGCTAAGTTTTTTGAACGTGTTCTTATAATGCTAATGTTACAGCTATACTCTAATCCAGAAGACGTACGACAGCCTGCGATTGTATTCAATAGCCTTCAAAACCTTCAATTTACCCTGGGGGCGGATAATAAATAACTTCATTTTTCCTTTACACATCTGCTTACCAAATTACGCTGGATAAGCAGCAGTTCGTCCTGTAAAACTCATAAAATATGGTCTTCGCTTTCAATAATTGCCGCTGTTCAAGAAGAATAGAAAAACTCGGGTTGAGAAAATCCACGAACCAATAAAGTTATCAAATTTCGTTAGGAGTCGGTCCCCGATCCTTAGGATGAAGTAACCGATGTAGTTAGGAAGCGTTCTTCGACCACCGTCCAAAAGTCTGGAATTGAATTTAACGTAATCAATTCAACTGCATAGTCAATTGTAAGTATGTTTGAACATTCCCGCGCAACCTTACGAGCATCAAACGCGTAGAAAACCGTTCCGTTTCGTTACTGCGGTTCATGCCCTGTTGGAAACGGAACGCTATGGCCGGTATTCATAGTCGCTACTTATTCTTAAGCAAATACTTAAGCATGCGGCATCCTCTACTAACCTAGTAGCTAGTAAAAGATGCCGAATGCTTAAGCATTTACTTAAGAATAAGTAGCGACTATGAATACCGGTCTATGAATGCGCGCAGCGACTACGCTGCGGTCTATGCGCATAATGCGTGAATTGAAACACAGCCAATATGATTGCGAAATTTCTAGAAGATTCCTATATCTCCCTTCACAGCAGAGGTGTAAGATGCGAAGATTTCCGACTGCAGCGCCGCCTGCGGTGGAGTAAGAAATCTCAGCTTGTGATATCTCCGCTCTATAGAATAATATTCTTTGATAGTTTCGTGCTATGGCAAGATGCGAAGAATTGAAGATTTTCTACTTCAGCGCTCCGCTTGTAGATTGTTGGTACTACATTACGCGGGCTTTTTTGGCGGGATACCGTAACAGACATACGCGAACGTAGAGTAACCGTCATTCGTAGTGATGTGTACAGTGCGTGTGGTTCAATCGGCGGCATCAACTAAATAGGTAAGTATTTTTTTTTCATTAATTTATATACTTTCCTCTTCTTTGTTTTATTTATCTTTTTCCTCTGTCTGTTTTTCTGTTTTTTGTTATGAATTCTCCTACAGCGAAACGCAAATATATTCCGAGAACTTTTCTTCGACAATGGTTAGAGCGCGATGATTTTAAACCTTGGCTACAACGCGTTTTTAACGACGACTCCAAATTTCATTGTTCCGCGTGTTGTAAAAATTATATGATTAATAGCGGGTTATCAGAGATAAAAAATCATTTTAGTACAAAATCACACGTCGAGAACGTTTCTAAATTATCCGAACGTAACAGTGCTGCTTTTGATGATTTTGATGTGAGTGATAGTCCCGAAAATATTCTCGAGAAGATTCAGATTGCTGAAATTGCTTTGTGCGCTTTTTTTGTCGAGCACAATATTCCATTTCACATTAGTGCTTATTTAATTGGCCTTCTGAAGGTTATATTTCCAGATTCATATATAGCCAGTAAATTAACCTTGAGCCGCTTAAAATGCAACAAAATTATTACAAACGTGCTTTCTAAAGTAGAAGTAAGTAGAATTATTGAAAGTGCTCGACATCATAAATTTTCTATATTTGTTCACGAAGGCACAGATATTTCTAACGTAAAATGGCTCACTTTTTTAATTAAATACGTAAATTCGGAAACTTCTGCAGCTTTTACAGAATTATTAGAATTATTAAAATTAGACGCCATAGATTGCTCTGCAGAAGGTTTATTTTCAGCATTTGAGAAAGCATTGCACAAAAAGCAAATTCCTGTGCAAAATGTAATTGGACTCACATGTAACAATGCATCAGTGATGATCGGGCGCTTTTCCTCATTTTGTTCAAAACTTAAAACGAGGCGTCCTTCATTAATAACAGTCAATTGTATTTGCCATTCCGCGGCATTAGTATCTAGTAAAGCATGTTCAGAAATCCCAAGTTATATTGAAAAATTGATTCGAAATTTAACAGTTTATATTAATAGTAGCGCCAAACGGATGGCGAATTTTGCTAATTTTCAAGAATTTGTTAATAATAATTCAAAACAAATTTTAAAATTATGCGATACGCGTTGGCTAGCCATGCACGCTTGCGTAGCACGCATTCTGGAATGTTGGGATTCGTTAAATCTTTTTTTTTATTTCGGAAGTATTTGAAAATCAAAAAAACGATACGGCTGATAATCTACTTTGTGATATAAAAAAAATAGAAACAAAAGCTTATCTTTTGTTTCTTAAATATATTTTAAATTATTTCAATTCCTTCAACGCGTTTTTTCAAACCCGCAGGACAGCCGTTCATTTATTATATTCTAAATCTAGACTTTTGTTTCAAGATTTGTGCGGACATATTTTAAAACCAGAATATTCAACAATAAACGACTCGATGTTTCACATAGATTTTTTTTCCGGTAACAATTTGTTAGACTTGAAGGACATTTGCCTCGGTTTTGAGTGTGAACATTATTTGAAGGATCATGTCGATGATAATACTTTGCCCCAGGAAACGTTTCTTGAAATTAAAAAATTTTGCTTAGCTTTTTACATTAGAGCCATTACCGAGATAATAAAACGTTTCCCTTTAAAAGATACATTTTTAGGCAGTTTGCAAGTTTTTGATTATAAATTAGCACTTTTTGATAGTAATAGAGACTATACATTGAAAAATTTAATTTACGTTGCACAAAAATTAGGATCTTTTGACCACTTCAAATTAAAAGAAGAATGGAATAAGTTGTATTATACTTTCGACAAAGTGCAATGTCAACAATTGTCACAGCTGTGCTTTGATGACATATTGGTCCAAATTAATTCTGCGAGTGATAAGGATAACAATCTTCTGTTCCCAGTCTTGAAACAACTCGTGAATGTTGTAAGGAGTCTTCCTCACTCAAATGCAGAAGCAGAAAGAATTTTCTCTATTCTGACCAATGTCAAAACTTGTAAAAGAAGTAAACTTAGTTATGATTCTGTAAATTCCATTGCCGTGATTAAAACAGCTTTTAAAGCCCGCGGAGAAACTAGTTCTACAATTTCGATTGGCCCAAATCATTTTACATTAATGTCAAGTAATAATTTATATTCGTAGCCATTAGTTTCGTTTTTATTCAAATTCTTAATAATATTTTGGAATTAAATTTGTGTTTGTGGTTTATATTTGCAATCGTTTCGCTTTCTATCTAAACCTTATCTTTTTTTCATTCTTGCTTGATATCTATTCATTTAATATTTCTCAATCGATTTTTTCCTCTTTTCAAAGGTGTGACATGCTTAATTACTTAGGGACAAGTTTTTCATCTTTATAATGTTTAATTTTGTTTGACTTTAGATATCTTAAAAGTTTCTTCAATAAAATGTCTTTAATATATTATTCAAGTAAAATTCGTAAACTCTTCTCAGAATCTTATATATCTATAAATACTGTTTCTATACAGTTAGTAAAAAAAGTATTTGGACAGTTTTTAAAATCGCATAACTTTTTTAGAATTGGTCTTAACGACTTGATTTTTTTCTTGAGGACCTAGAAGGATTTGTTTTCTAAGTGACATGTTTCGTCGTTTTCGAAAAAATTGCAATTGGTCGGAATAGCGAAGAAAATAGTAAAGGTCGTTTTTTAAACTTTTTTTTGTGAGCTTGTAATGAAAATTCAAAAAACCCATTTGTAGATTGAAGTAAGTTATATGCATGCCTAAAATTTCATCAAAATCGGTTAACGTTGCTCTGAGCTATAAACGCTTAAAGATCGCGGAATAAGGTCGAAAATCGCTGATTTCTGGGAATTTTCGCGATTCTCGACCTTATTCTGCAGTCTTTAAACGTGTGTAGTTCAGAGCAACATTAACCGATTTATATGAAATTTTCAGCATGTATACAACTTACTTCGATCTACAAACGGGTTTTTTGAATTTTCATTACAAGCTCACAAAAAAAGTTTAAAAAACGACCTTTACTATTTTCTTCGCTATTCCGACCAATTGCAATTTTTTCGAGAACGACGAAACACGTCACTTAGAAAACAAATCCTTCTAGGTCCTCAAAAAAAATCAAGTCGTTAAGACCAATTCTAAAAAAGTTATACGATTTTAAAAAGTGTCCAAATACTTTTTTTACTAACTGTATGTTCATTACTTCTCATATTTTTGCATTCCTTAATTTTTTGAATATTATTTCATTTCATTTCTTCTCATACCTTATGAACTCTTTTTGAATTCAAGATATTACTTTTAATCGTTCTTTTTGATTTCTCCCCAAGTACATGGAATTTTAAATGAATGTTTTTAAAATTGTGTCGCAACTATTGATGCTGCGTGAACTTTTCCTTCCTCCCTACTGTGATATTGTGGACAAAGCATGTGACACTATTTTTTCCCTCCCTATGCGTTTCTACCTTGTCGTGGTGGGTGGGCTTACGGTACGCCTTATATTTTACATATTACCTTATAATTTTTGGTAATGTTGTGTGATGCATCATGGGCATGCAATGATTCTCTCAGAGATGTTTTATTCAAGTTATTGCAGTTAGATATGTATTTTGTGAAATGCATGGACGTACTTAACTAAAAGATGACGCTCGTTTGCAATTATTTTAACAGTATGTACAAGTATTACATATTATATTAGATTATATTGTAATAATCTTTTTTAGTTACAAAATAGTCCTGGTATGGCTGACATCCACAACAGCAGTAACAGAACAAAAACCGAGCACAATAAATGGTTACGAAAATGCAATGGAAAAGCATATTGTACAATTTGTAAAAGTAATTTTAAACTTAATAACATTCCGCGGCACTCAAAATCCAAAAATCATATGCGTAAATTATTGAATATTGGAAAAGTGAATTTGCATTTACCTGATTACATATCAAAATGTACCGAAGACAAAAATTTGAAAAAATCACTCAATCGTGTAAAAAAAAAGTTCAGCAGATTGTTGATAGTGAAACTTCAAGAATTTGATATATTGGATGCAAATAGCATTAAAAATAGTATGGAATAGTTTTATACGACAAATTATTTGAACTGATTAGAAATAATTATTTTCATATAACTATACAACGTATTTGCAATGACGTCCATAAAACAAAGTATTTTATCAATGCTACAACTCTTTCATTACATTCATTTGTTAGGTACGAAATCGTAATTGGTATTTGTGATATAAACGACGATTGCATTTCGAACGATACATTGCAACAAATTTTGAAATGTTTATATGGACATAATCTTTTATGGGAAAACGTTGTTGGGTTATTAGTACTAAATAATACGTGTATGTCAGAACAGTTGCGTACAATATACTCGAATCATCCAACGAACATAATGAACATTTGTTTCCAAAAGTCTTGTAAATTACACCACAATGCAGATATTTCTGATTTATTTATTGCACTAAGCGTTGAAAAAGTTTTATATGAAACAGATAGAAAATGTGGATATCCAATTCTTGAATTTGCTTCTAATTTTAAAAAAATTAATTTGAGCTTGCTAGAAATTGAATGGCGACAACTGTATTGTTATTTCGATGAAAGTGAAAAAGCGAAATATAAGCGTTTACATTGCGATAAAATGTGGAAAGAAATTTGTTCAAAGAAGAACACAAACAATGATTACGAATTCCCTATATTAAGACAAGTATTACAGATCATTTTCTGCTTTCCTCAATGCACAGGCTGTTAAAAAAGTAATGGTCATCGCTTATAGGGATGAAACTAGACCTTTGGATCGATATCTTACGAAATTATCGATACTTGTTTGATACTGTAATTTGTAGAAAGGTATCGATACGTATCGATACGGTATCAGTCCCATCACTAACCATAATTAAACATAATTTATACAAATGACATTACAAAATAATTTAAGAGTATACATACTGTACGTATAAATTTAATAACTTTTAACATACCTTTATATGTACATATTTATTGATTTTTTTGTCTTCTATAGATATTTAATAAATATAGAAAGGAAACAAAAAACAACACAGATGTGCATTAATTATTAATTATGTCAATTATTTTATACGAAAATGATAAGAAAATAAATTTTATTCAATTTTAATAAATTGTTCTCTGTAATAATTGTAACTGTACAAGTAAGTATCGGTGCCCATAGCGTAAGCTAAAGCGTCTATCGTCAATGTCAACGGTTTATTGCAATTCGGATATTGCAAAATCCTACGTGTATCGTGAACGAAAATCCTTTATGAGCGAAAATAGGGAAAAAATTTATTTAACTTTTTTACGTAGTATTTAATTCCCTGTTCATTTCAATTCCCTAATTCATTTAGAGAATCTTTTTAATTTTTACGAATAACGAATATTTATACTAAATAATACGAAAAATTATAGAACTATAAAAGGTAACTATCATTATTCATGAACCGATTGGGTTAAAAAATTAACCAGATTTTAAGACGAAAATCTGAAATCTAAATATAAAGTTTTATTAAAATCTATTGAGCCATTTAAACGCAATTGTGTTAACAAACATTCGAGATCTTGAAAAAATCTATTTTTTTAATAGTCTCAGTGTGATCAGGAGATCCTAAAACGTGTATTTCCGCAATAAAAATTTTTTCGAAATTTTTTTTCGTTACAAGAATATCTGAGTCGGAAAGTGAAAATATCCGGGAAGCAAAATCGCATTACGGTTGCTCGTGCCGCTTGCCAGCGACCAGGGTTGCCGTTTACCGTCCGAGGCCTGTAAGAGTGAAGGAGTCCGTGATAGGTACAGCATGAGTAAGTAGGACGAAAGATCCCCGAACGGCAACCTTGCCGGCACATTAGAATCTCAACGTTTCAAGAGCGAGAGGGAAAGGCTCATATTCACCGTCCCTCTCCACTCCCGAAATTGTCCGAAGTCATCCGAAGCGCTGGGCTCACGTACGCGCGGATCGTGGAGTTGGGTATGTGCATGGTGGGGGAAATTCTCGAAACTCCGGTCATTAACTTTAGCATCACTGAATAGAGTACGGACCGAATGAAAACTATCAAAACTTCCTCACTCTACCGCAAGCGGCGCTGCAGTCGGAAATCTTCGCATCTTACACCTCTGCTTCACAGTAATATTTGTTTCTAGTAATTTCGAGTCCGCTGCGAGGATTGCAGTTATTACGTTGTGTATCTTTGCTTGTAAGAATTTTAACATTAAACTTGCTCTGTACTTTTCAGAAAATGTTACGTACCTATGTATGTAGAACAATGTATTAAGTGCTCGATTCAATCTTAGAAGAAGATTTAATTGAATTGTATGTTAATAGAAAGTGACGGGCAGAACTTTGTATTTGGGAAGTTTGCGACAATTTCTGTAAGTAAAATATATCTGACATTATGTAAAGTTATAATATACAAATATTTCTCTATAATGAAACCGCTTACTTAATGGCTATGACTTGTAGGTTATAATACATTCATTTCTCATGATTTAAAATTGTCTGTTCTTGGATTGCAAGTCGGATGTTCTTTTGATTTCATTATTTGCCACTGAGTAGTCATTTTTTTTAATGAATGTTACAAATATGTTTAATAACTTCAAGATTGTGTGAAAGTCGAATGCTCTCTCATTCACAGGAGACTTAATTGAAATCATGTACGAACAAAACATTAACACGTTTATGAAAAATATACTTACAATCAACATTCGCGCAGATGCTTAGATCAAATTTTTATGGACAATGTTTTAACCTATAAAAGTTTTACTATATAAGCTGTTCTAGAAAGTCAAATTTTGTAACAGATAATAATATTACCAAAAATAGTTAATTATAGTATTTCTATAAATCAAACAATTGTACACTGTTTTTTCAATAAAATTTTGTGCATTAGTTCATTGCACTCCAATCAATTTTCGTAAATAGTAATAATAATAATTTTAAACGTTTTATTTGGTTAGAAATCTTGAGTTTGCATTAAATTGCTTTAACTTTAAGCATTTATTACATTTTGTAATATTCAATCTTAACATCTTGTCTTTTTATTGAAATTCTCATATTCTATAATAACAATTTATTTATAATTATAATAATTATAACAATAAATGTTAAATAATATCATTATTATAGTGCCATTAAGATATAAATATAATATGTTATGTTTTAGGAATAAATATTTTGTTTGAGTAACATATCTGGTTAATTACATCCTATTGTGATTTTGTGACTTCTGACAAATGGCCAAGTGGGGTGAAGGAGATCCACGCTGGATAGTTGAAGAAAGGCCTGATGCGACTAATGTGAATAATTGGCACTGGTATGATAAATCATATATATGTTAATGTGTGTAAATATATTCTAAAATATTAACTGCTATTACTCAGTTATTTTTTGTTACATACAAAAATTTAAATCAATGAATTTAGCAAAATAACCATATATTTTGTTAATCTAGAATTCAGTAATTTAACCTGAAAGGTGGATCTTGTCTGCAATATATCTTCTTACCACGTTGGCTGCCATGTGACCCACTGGTGTGTCATATCATGTCTGGCCCACTGTGCCACATGACACGCCAGCATATCACACTGTGCTTTATTATTATATTGTAATTTTTGCGTCAAGAAAAAACGATAAGTTGTTTTGACCGTAATATGACACATTAGGAATATTTGTCTTATCAGTATTGTAAGATGATTTTATTGTTTCTTTTAATTTGATTGAAAAAGAGAGTAATGAAGATTAACCATTATTTTTTATTGAAGAAGTTGGAAAGAACTGCGGATGAATGAAGTGACTTTCTTTTTACGGTTGATAAATGAACTCCTCGATTATTTAGCAATATAAATCTTCTTTCGCATCCTAATCTAAAACACCCCATAAGATAACTCCAGTGCCATGTGACATGCTGGTGGCCTCAAAATAAGTTTTGAGAAGCCATACTATTGGTTTATATGCTGGCACATAGGGAAAGAAAAGTGAAAGTCAGGTCTGACAGACAATGTGTTAAATATACTAGCATTAAATATACTACTAATTTAAAAAAATTTTAGACATTCTTAAGTATCACAGTAACGATGTTTCCAACATAAAGGATTCAAATTTTGCAAGGAAAGTTTTTCATTCTATTTTTTCTAAAGCTATTTCTTACAAAAATAGTCATAACAGCTAATGTTTTATGATCTTATTCATTCTCATTTTCCATAACCTACGTTGTAAATTAAATTCCACTTAAAAAGTACTTATTCAGATAGTGGTCTATCACTTCAAATATTTCAAGTGGACCAAAAATTGTGTTAATTTTCTAAATTTGTTTTTATCAGAATAGTTTATTAACCCTCTGTGTATTGCGCTGGAGTCACTGGAGACTTTTTGCCTTGAGAACGATAATGCACAGACGACACAGTGAAGGTACTGTGCGTGTGTTAGCTGCGACAATTGAATAACACACTACTTCGTAACACACTACCAGAAGTGTCGAAGCGAAGGATATAATTTAGTTTCTTATAAGGCTTTGAGGAAGAAAAACGTACGCTATTAGTTGAAATATTTCTGTGGAAATGTTTTTTTTTCTATTGTTTTTACTGCTTTTGTTAGTGTCTTTATGTTGTTTTTGTCATCTTCGTTGTTTTCATTGTTTAGTGTTGGTTGGTTTTTATTGACAATGTCTACATTAGAAGCAAACGAGCAATTTGTTTTTTATCGATTTACGGAAGACAATCACAACTGGGAAGAGTCATCAAATGGTGGAAGTGCATCAAATATCGATTTTGAGCCAGAAATACAAGATTACGAATCTGATGAAGTCGATATGCCAAAATCCGTAGAAGATTCTGTTCCAAGAAACCAAATTGCATGTGAACGTAATTGGCAATACATTCCACCTAATAATACTAACGCACGAGTTCCAAACCTTTCACGTGAGCCTTCACTAACAAATACGAGTGAGCATGTAGAAACAATGGACTGTTTTCATTTATTTATCAATGAAGAAATCGTGTATACAATTGTTTTCTATACAAATAAGAAGGCAGAAGCGAATATGCCGCCAATTAAAAAAATGGAAGCCAATGGACTGTATCGAAATTGACGCGTTTTTTGGGCTTCTATTACTAACTGGCTAATTTAGAGAATCACACGGAAGTAAACACAACTTATGGGAAATAAAAGAAGCTTTTTCGCGATGGTTTTATGCAGCGACAATGTCGCGTGATCGATTTATAGATATTTTGAGGTATATACGTTTTAACGATACGGCCACACATGCAGCGAGGAAATCGAATGATAAACTGGCACCACTGAGGACCGTTACAGATATTTTTGTACAAAATTGTAAGGATTCTTATCATGCAACAAACGCTGGATGCATTGCTGAACAATTAGTTACGTTTCGCGGCCGTTGTTCCTTCAAAGTTTGCCTGCCAAGCAATCCCGGGAAATATGGTCTAAAAATATAGACCCTTTGTGATTCCAAAACCTTTTACTCCTGTAATATGGAGGTACGCCTGGGAAAACATGGAAATGTACCAGAAAAACAACAGGGACAGAGTGTCGTGAAACAACTGGCAAATGTTTGGAAAAATTCTGGTCGATGTATCACTACAGATAATTTTTTTGCAGACCTGCCTTTTGCAGAAGATCTATTGCAAAATAAACTTTTTATGGTGGGAAGTGTACGTAAAGATAAACGAGACTTACCGAAAGCTCTTACAAAAACACAAAATTGGTCCCAATATTCTTCAAAATTTCTTTTTACTGAAAAATTAACATTGGTATCCTATGTTCCAAAACCACGAAAGTGTGTTATAGTATTCTCTACATTACATCACGAACATAATATATCAGGAGCAACCAAAAAATTCAAGCCAGATATAATACATTATTATAATTCTACGAAAAATGGGGTGGACGTTTTAGAGAAAGTGGTACGAGAATACTCTTGTAGACGCTGCACCCGCCATTGGCCTTTATCATTATTCATTCACTATTTAGATATTGCCACATATAATGTGTTTGTTATATGGCTTACGAAATATCCTACGTGGGAAAGCAAAAATTCAATAAAAACGAGAAGGAAGATATTTTTGCAGGAGTTTGACTGTAATGAGATTGATTGCCAAAAATATAGACAGACGAGCTTTTGCATTTGAAATCCAAGAAGTAGGATTACATAAAAAGTGCGATAGAAACGACAGGGAGAAAAATTGTAAAAAAGACCAAGAACAGCAGGACAAAAGCGTGCTAGGTGTCGCTTTTGAATTGGGAATAATAATAGGTATGCTAATGTATGTGATTATTGTGACAGACATGTTTGTAATAACCATTCTATACAAAATCGCACAATTCTATGTAATACTTGCAATAATAGAGATGCACAATAAATATTATTTTATTTTTATATAATTCACGATGTTGTTATTCTTTCATATGCATACAACAAAAATCCGATCCTGTGTTGGTATATTTGTGAGGAGCTCAAGCAACTGTGAATGATTAGGGAAATATCCGTGTGAGTGAGAAATGACGCCACAGGACTCCAAGCTGCAGTAGGCGAAGGATTAATGACACTGTTTTTTCTTCTTTATACTTTGGTCATAATATATGATGTCTATTGGTTTCATATACATATATAAATAAATGTATATACAGTTTGCACTTTATGTTGTTGAGTTTGTGTAATTATGTTAATTTGTTGTTTTATTTAATCAAACCTAGATGTAAGTCACGACTGTGTGCAAATTTTCTGTGACAGTTTTCAGATATTCTAGATAATTTTAACCAGAGACCATAACTGTTACAACCTAAATTTTAAAAGTTATGGCACAAGAGTTGATATCTTTCTTTAAATGATTTTGGTTACGAATAACCATTATTGTCAAAGGAAATATTTATTGGTCACTAATAATTATTATTGACAACGAAAATTGTTTTCGGTTACGAATAACCGCTATCGCTGACCAGAATTTTTTGGTTACGATAACCATTATCGTTGACGAGAATTTTTTTGGTTCCGTTATAACCAATATCCAATATTCCAAGATTTTTTTTGGTTACGGTATAACCTATATCGATTGAGGGATCTTTTTGGTTACAGAATAATCAATATCGATTAAGGGAATTTGAAGGGATTTTTTTGGTTAACGGTAAACCATAACGATAGCGGAAGTTTTATTTTTTGTTACTGTCGACCATCATAAATTTTTATTACCTAATACATGGACCTGAAGGACAAGTGCATAGTTGCAGGGGGTTGCAGCGAAAGACGAAAGTAGGGATGCCGATTTAAAATCGATCTTTTAAAGATCGATCTTTCGTGCCACGATTTTCGATTTTTTAAATTGATTCTCAAAACAGGGATCGAATCGAAAATCGTATCGCAACCAAAGAGATCGTGTATTGATTTTCACATGCGGTGATATAGAGGCACTAGGAATTTATGTTATTATTAATAATTCTCCGATTGGCTCCTAGTATTTAAGGACATTTTGTAATTAACAAAATATGTAAAACCGATGGGCTTTGTAAAGCGAGTTGTAAAGCGTATCCTGTGAATTTCCAACTTGTATCAAATCCAAATTCAGGTTTTGCTTAGTAATATTAAACCCTGATAACCATCTGTCTCCAGTCTGACATCAGATTGGTAGCAGGGTCTAGCTCTGGCATGAGAGCGCAGAGTCTGACGTAAGAACCGTAGCAGACGGCAGAATCTGCTGCGAATCTGCTGCCGATCTGACATCAGGCACTGACATCAGGCTCTGCACCTCAGAACGCAGCCAAATGCGGACACAGACGACTACGGTTCTGATGTCAGATTCTGCACCCCAGATTTGGCTATCAGGGAAAGTTTATTTCCCTTGTTTGAGTTTAAATTGTTTTTTTCGTTGCAGTGTTATTCTAAAAATCCTCGTTCAGCGAGCAGCGTGCCTTAGCGCTCCACGGGCATCAACCTGCGCTCAAATTTCTCACGAGGAAGTCTGAATCTTCCGGAACTACCCTTTATACCTTTTTATTATAATGAATAGGGATGGAGTGTAAAATCGCTAACAGTAATTTATCACAGTGATCGCAGAATCACGATCACGGTCGTGATTGAAGTTAAATCACGACCGTGATTGTTATTTTTTTAACTTGAGTGAATTATTTACTGTGATAGTAATTCTTGATCTTGATTGAATTATTTTTTATAAAATACATCAATATAGCTTGTGTTACAGTCAAAGCGTGCTAATTTTGCGAATATATAGAATATACATGCATAAATAGTAAATATATGCACGCACTGATTTGATTGGCTAAAGTATACACATATACAGTATTGTCTCCGTATGTGCTCGGTTTGGTGCACACGATACGGGCTTGTCGCTATCCCCACCGCTTCTGTCTCACTGTTGTCCGGTGAAGGCGAGAGCGAGATGGAATGAGAGCGAGCGAGAGCCACTGAAAGCGAGCGAGGACGGTACGAGACAGGCGACGCGTTGATGTTTTGTCTCGCTCCGTCTTTCGGGCGCCGTGACACTCCGTCCTTTGCGTGCGCGACGGGCGTGCGCAATGGTAGCAAGAGCACTTACGGTGAGCACGGGAACCGTTTCACAAAATCTTGACAAAACTTGTCAAATTGCGCCCTTTATTATATTACATTTATTTGAGATTATTTATGACTTTACTCTGCAAACGTAGGCAACTGCTAAGGTGTATGGTTGACAAGAGGCGCAAAATGGCCTTTTCATTGTTGGCATTGTTGAAAATAAATTTTTAAATGAAATATTACAAATTATACTACAACTGTTTTAAACAACGAGTAAAAATTAAGAGTAAGGTCATGAAGAAGCTCAGGTAAATGTATTATAATAAATTGGCAAGCTTCCTTAGGGCACAAAAAAGTTTCTTGCCGTGCCTGGCTATCTGACCGTGGCGCGCATGCGTCGAGCAGTCACGATTCCATCTGAGAGGTCGCACCCGTCGCACACGCCCGCCGCGCACGCAAAGCGTTCCATCTCGCTCCCCCCTTCGGCCAGAAAGAAGCGTGAAACGAATACTCGGAATTAGGGATCTGTTCACGATAGGAGCTCAACGCCGGTCCCGACCAGCGAGCACATACGGAGACAATACTGTACTTTTAGTATGCTTTTTAACTAAAGTGAAGAAATATTCGTTAATTTAAATTGTTGCGGGGCCGGTTGGGAATTCTGATTACTTGAGGGAATTTCTGTGTGGTTCGGTGCCCGTGGAGCCCTGAAGGGCTGTGCTCGCGAAACGTGTGAAGTTAAATGTATTAAAGGTCTTGTAACGAATAACTCAAAATTCAATAAACTTATTAAACTGAACTAAATTAAATTATCAAATGATTCAAAACTATTCAGAAACAGAACGAGGATATTTTTAGGATTGATCAAAGCTGACTTTATTACGACACGTCAGGACTGTAACAGGGCCGGTGATGAATTGCGAGGCGAAGAAACAAGCTTCTTCGTACGTTCCTCTTTTTTATAAATACAATGTTTTATGTTTTCGAGCGTTTAGGGAGGAGACGAAGACAAATATCTAATGTTGCAATGTTCATTCTTAACTCTTTTCTAATAAATTTAATTTATTTACTTCAAACTTCGCGCTTTAAGAGTTTGCGTTAAACGCTGCTAGAGTGAGGATCGCAACAAAATAGATCAAGAACGATTACATTGGTTCAAAATATACAACTCTATAAGAACAGTGAGGACTTGAGAATGTTTCGAGAGAAAGTAGAAATTGGGGTTATGTGGGCGTGCAAAGAACAGTAAACAGTTATGCTTTCTACCAATCAGAAGCTATCACAAAAATCGCGAATCACTGTTCTGCCTGCACCAATTAGAAGCGGTCACGAAAATCACGGATCGCTGTGAAAAATCACCGTGATTGGGAACGAACGTGATGGGATCACTCGTGATTCACAAATCACGGTTCTAGCCAATACTAACCCCGGGTCTCCACCAAGGCGAGCACGAACGAAAACATTGTTCGCGAACGTTTTCGTCGTGTCCACACCGCCGCGAACACGAACAGAATTCCGCGTACGAACGTGCCCGAGGATGTTCGCGACGGTACGAACGCAGCGAACGAACATTTCTGACGATACTTGGCGATCCGCGCATCCCTTTCCATTGTGGGACTGCTCGTAAACAGGCGACCCTCTACGACCATCCGACGGCAGGTACTCCACTGAAATAGTATTCGTGACAAGCTCGAATAAAATATTTATATTTTTTGTTTTAACATAATGAGAATACTTCCAACGTATGAATGAGATATTTCTAATAATAATGAAACCAAACACGACGCAATTCGGACAAATTTGCGTTCTGCTGATAATATGTAATGGTTTTATAATATCAACATTTTTTTATACTAGTCAATAACAGATTTTTTTGGAAATGAAGATCAAATTTTTGTTAGGTGGTGATTCGTGTTTAAAGCTGTGGGGTATAGTAATATTCTAGTAAGGAAATAAGGAGAAGGTATTAACGAGTTATATGTGCATTTATAACTATATACTGTATAAATATGCATATACATGCATATATTTACAAACATGTAAATGAATTGTCCATGTCAACTTCGATCGAAAAAAAATGACATTTTTCACACATTTCCATCGATTTCATCCGAACTACTGAACCGATTTGAAAATGTTGTGAGCTAGATTTGTTGGTGATTCAATTATCTTTAATTTGAGATAATTTTCGACCACATTGGTCATTCGTAACACGAGATATTCGCACTTAAGTGGGACGACCTTTTTGACAGACAGGTAAAAAGTTCACCTGTCGATATCTCGAAAAGGTATCCATAGAAATTTTTTTAGACCTTATTTTCGGAATCAGCGGGCCATTTTACATAAGAAAAAATAGTGGCATCTGCTGCGCAAATTTTTTTTTTATTTTGTAAACTAGTGTTTTCAGCGGAACTCAAATTTGTCCGAATTGCGTCGTGTTTGGTTTCATTTTTTTTAGAAATATGTCATCCATACGTTGGAAATATTCTCATTATGTTAAAACAAAAAATATAAAAATTTTATTCGTGCTTGTCACGGATACTATTTCTGTGGAGTACCTGCCGGCGGATAGTCGTAGAGGGTCGCCTGTTTACGAGCAGTCCCACAATGGAAAGGGATAGCAAGGCCCAAGTTTCATGGGTTTGAAAAGGAAGACAAGAAAATGGGTTCGACAAGAACGAGAAAACAGCCGATGTTCGTCATAAATGTTTGGCCTGGTGGATCACCGAACTTTGCTCGCAAACACCCTCTTTCCACGTCTACCGTGACCATCTGGAAGATTTATCGCCTATTAGTAGGGTCATTTGTTAGCGAACACTGTTATTTGGCGTCCACACCGAGGCGAACAGCGTATTAGCTAACATGTTCGCGAGCAAATGTATTTGCTCGTGCTCGCCTTGGTGGAGACCCGGGGTAATAATGAATCGATCTCGATGGAATCGATTTTTTAGGTTCGATCTGTTTTACGAATCGATTCTTTGCAAAACGATCTGAATTGAATCGGAAAATCGATCTTATGGGAAAATTGGTATCCCTAGACGGAAGGGAAATCGCCTTTGACAGCTATCTTGAGCTAGTCAAATTGTGGTGCACTCTGTAGGCTAGTTTATTTATTAGTACTAGTGTGGCTTGACAGTTGGCGTATATCGGCGTCATTTGGTATCTAGAGACGCGGTAGCGCCTCGACGCCAAGTACATGAAAGACACCCTGTATATGTCCACTGTCGCTACCGCTATCATTTACTCGTCGCCCGGCTAATCCAACCTAATCTGAAACTTATTTCATTAACATCTCATCACGCCTGCAATATTTTCTAAATCTAAAGGCATTTTTCTTATGTAAACCGCATATAAGCTTTCAAATAAGAATTCAATTTCAATAAAATCGGTCCACGCATGACAGAGATATCGTAATATCGTCTCATGGATCTGTCGAAAACGGTAAGATTTTCTTCTTCTTGTGATTCTCCAGTCAATTTTTGTCAACGTAATACGTATACGCGTTACACGCACACCTTCAGCCAAAACGAAACTAACACATGTTTCGTTCTTCGTTCGTCGACTCTCGGGATTATTCGGCAGGGATCGTCGTCCGTCATTGTACATACATACATATATATATACTATTTTGAATTTTATTACCTACCAAGTACTAAGTGTCAAATAAAGTAAGTTGTCCGAATTTGAAATGTCACGAGTTTTTACACTAAATAGGAGACTGAATTATCGTCTCAATTAACAAGGTAAGTCGCCAAAATTTTTTTAATAGATTTCTTATGTAGAGTCGCAGACTTGGAAGTTGTCCGGAGAAGGTTCGACAGAGAAGCATCTTCTTTCGCATGAGTTTCTGGAAATTTGTATGTACCATGCATGTACAAAATAATAATATAATATTGTAACAAATTGCATTGCACTTACCTTATCAGATTATATTTTTATACCAGCAAACTATTTTTAATTTAGAGTTTCTATGTAAAGCTTATAGAAATGAAGGGGACGCACAGGCTTGAATAGAAACGAAGGGGACGCAAAGGCTTGGATGAAAATGAAGGGGACGCACATGCTTGGATTAGAAATGAAGGAGATGCACAGGCTTAGAGGTTGTCCGGAGAAGATTAGATAGATTAGAAGATAGACAGAGCATCTTGTTACGCACAAGTTTTTGGAAATTTGTCAAATAAGGTAAATCAACAAAATTTGTCAAAAGACAATTTGTCAAAGAAAATTATGGCGGACTGCTTGCAACGTAGAGCAAGTCACATTAGCGAAGAAAGTACGCTGAAAACATCTCCCTTGATACTTTTCAATCTTTTGTGAAAGACATTCGTAATACTTTAATATAATAAAATCCACAGTAGTTGCTATGCTATTCATTAATTTTACTAGTTTCCCATTAACAATATTTCAGTTCACCAATAAACATACTAAATTAATTTTATTCGAACACCAATAAATTGTGTTAAAAATATTGTATCTCTTCATTCATTTTCACTGAATTATTACCATTAACATTTAAATTTCCTGCAACAAGACTTTCTCCCATACGCTCTCACCTCCTTCGGACACATTTTCTACTCTCTACACTTGTTATAGCAAAATGCCACTCTATTTCTATATATAATAATAATAAGTTCTACGTTAAGTTGTAACTAAAAATAACTAAAATGTGGCTTTCATATATTTACAGATAATCGAAGCAGATGATGCAGTGTGATCTACGTCAGACTATGTACGCACAAATTTGCAGGTAGGGTTTTGCATACGCAATTATTCATTCACTTATCTTGACATACGAGTACTGATAATTTATAAATAATTAGTAAATGTGTCCTATTTCAGTTAAATATGCAGATGAAGAGAATTATTTTATTTCAAGCTGAAAGAGAAAGTAACCCTGCTGCACGAGCAAAGGAAATAAGCAAATTTTCATATGTATAAAATAAATAAAAAATTTATTTTTTAATTTATATGCATATTTGGTACTTTTTTTTATTATTAATTCTGACGGCCGCCACGGCCACGGCCACGGCCACGGCCACGGTACCGTTCTAAAACCATGGCCCGGAGGAGGGCGGCCTGGTCCCTTACGGCCTGCAGGACGGCCCAGTCATTGTTTTCGGCCCTCACCCTCCTGCCGCTCCTTTGGTGGCGCGCTACGCGCGGTCCTGTAATTAGTAAAAAATAATAACCAACAATAAATTTATTAGTAAAATGTTTTTTATTTATTTAGACTTATTTTTAAGCATTCTAAAAGCATATAACTCCTTAAAATGTGTATGTATTTACCGTTTGCCGTGGATGGCCTCTCTATTGGTTGTTGTGGTGGTGGTGGCGGCGGAGGTAGTGGCGGCTCCGCCGTCTTATCACCAAAACTTAGTGCTTCTAAGTCTATGTCTACAACAAAATTAATTTCATCATCAAATGAGTGGAAAAATAAATTTGAATATTTTTATATATTATTTACCGTCCAGCAAGGAGTCGTCCGCTTCTTTCTACAAAAATAATAAACAATTAATTAGCAAAAAAGATCAAGAGTTCATAAAAGCGGCGTATGATAGAAGGAAGTCATACATATAGCGCAATGATATGTATTGTTCAATTGCAAATTGAAAATTAGGAAATATAAAAAAAAATATAAAAATTTGAACACATTAATTACAAAATATGTTTCTTCTCATTACTTCACGAGCCTTTCAATTATTCAATCATACAAAAAACTGTAATGTATTATAGCTTTATTTTATGAACGATTCGCACTTATAACTAGTAGTAAAATAAGAAGATATTCGACATGTTTAAGTATATATTCTAACTTATAACGCCAACAATTAAAAATATGAAACATATCTGAGTTGAACGTAAACCAATATGTAAATTACAACATTTTGAGTCTTTGGTAGGCACTTTACCTATGTTAACTATCAATGGAAGTAGACCGTAACTGTATAGCAAGTAAAGTAATACAACAAGAAGATATGAGACACGTTGAAGCATATTCTAACTTATAACGCCAACGATTAGAAATATCAAACATATCTGAGTTGAACGTAAACGAACATGTAAACTACAACATTATGAAAGTCTTTGATAGGCACTTAGCCTACGTTAAGTATCAGTGGGCATAGACCATAATTGTATAACGTTTAATGTAATATACAACAAGAACATATTGGATATTGCCGATGGTCATTACACGGGTACGGTAAGGGGTAAAGGCACATCGTGGGTATCCGTTGATGATTTACGAGTAGAAAAACAAGCTTGGCCACGAAATGATAAAAATGCATACATATTTTTCTTCGAAAGGTGTTAATTGTGGTCGTTATTACACTTCAACGTTAAATAAGTTCAGCGCCAAAGGCTGCTTTCAGCGCCGTAAGCTGCTTCGCGCACCATGTATTGTACACAAAATACTATACATATAATACATATAGATTGGCAATGCGGTGCACATGGTTTCTTTTCGTAGTTGTTAAACTTACGTAGAATTGATAGAATTTGTCCATAATTCTGTCCCGTGATAATTTGTAAGTTATAAAATAATAGTAAAAATTATCTGAAGTCATTCCCTATGCAAATTATCTTTGTAAAAAGAAGTGAGATCCCCATAAAAAACTTCAAAAAAGTAAAAAAATTACGCCAAGTACATAAAAATCAAATAAATCACAAAAAATAGAAGATAATAATATAAATGACAAAAAAATAGAAGAAAATATACAATCACACAAAAAATGGAAGAAAATATACAATCACAAAAAATACAAGATAATAATATATATCACAAAAAAATAGAAGAAAATATACAATATAAAAAAAGATGTGAAATCAAAATGAGCTGCAAGTACATAAAGGTGCTTTCCAACTGCGCTTAAGATGACACAACTACATATACACAGCTACAATGCTGTGTTCATACATTGCATTACTCTTATCGCGGACATTTTAATTAACCCATCAAAAAGAATCCCATTTAAAAACATTGTAAATTAATAGCTTTACAAAATTAATGATGTACAAAAATTGCGCCAATTATAACAATGGCTATTTATACAAAGAAAAAAATGTACTAAATAATATTAAGCAGATATATTTTTATACAAATAAGTATTTTAATACGAATAAATATTTGATTTATTCAAAATACTTGGCGCTGCGAAACCGAAAAAATGTTAATTGTCTTATAGTGCGCGACACTATTTTTTGCCGAATATATAATTACATGTATATTGATTGAAAAAATAAATGCCCAAGAAATGACATATACAATCTTCTTATAAAACATGTATGAAGTAAATAAGACAGAGAAAACAATTTGAATACACGAAATTTATATAAAATTTTGGAAAACTCATAATGAGGGGTGATTCATTGCGACACATTTTTTTGACGATAAAGTTTTATTAGCTTAATAATTAACTTTGACGTTTGTATAATTTTATGAAGTACTAAATAGTAATTTAGATTAATCTTCCTTTATTTTTAATTACTTTTAGCAGACGAGATGGCATACCTAGGGTTAATTTTCTTAAAACTTCCCGTTTCTCGGCCATTAATTTTGAAGCTGCTGCACGTATAGAATTCCAAAGTTCTTTTTGGTTATGGTACTCTGGACCATCATAAACAATGTCGGCGAGCATTTTCCAAACATTTTCCACAGGATTTAAGTCTGGACTTTTGGCAGGCCATTCGAGAACTGCAGAAAAATTTCTTTCGAGCCATTGTTTTGATAATTTGGACACGTGTATCGATGCGTTGTCCTGTTGAAACACGTAATTCTTGATTCCTAATTTGTTGTCCAGAAATGGTTTCACTTTTTCTGCTAAAAAATTAATGTATTTTATACTATCTATTCTTCCCTGTAGCCTTTCCAATAAAATGGTTCCATCGGGCAAAAGTCCTGCCCAAACCATGAGTGATCCACCACCCATTTGCCGCCTATTTCGATATAATGTTCTATTTAAATCTACCCATGAGGACCAGGAATCTGGGCCATCAAAATTGAATTTTTTCTCGTCCGAAAAGACTGTAGATTCCCATTTGTGAGATATTTTTAGCCATTGCTCTGCTAGTTCCAAACGTTTAGCTTTGTGTTGATTCGTTAACGAAATTTTCTTTTCTAGTTTTTTAAATTCAAACTTTAGAGATTTTAACATTCGTTGTAAAGTTCTAATTGAGCACGAAAGTTTTAGATTTTTCCGTATTTTTGTGGCAGTTACTCTTTCATCTGAAATTCAGTATCCTCACTCGTCGTTTAATTCTTGTTTTTTCTCGAGAAGTCAATAAATATTTTCTTCCTCGTTTGGATTTCTCTTTCTTATAGTTATTTCGAACCATATATCTGACGGAACTTGCAGGTATTCTTATCAGTTTTGCAACTTTCCCATAATTTTTATGAATTTCATAAAGTTCGCGAACTTTCTTTACTATCTCGTTTGAATACATCTTTATTCCCAAAAGTAAATCATAATACGGTTAATAATATATTGTAATAAAGTAATAAGCTATAATGATTCTGAAAACTTACATTTATACTTCGCACGAAGTCGATTAGCTTACCGGCAAAAAAATGTGTCGCTTTGAACAAGCACTTATTTACTGATTCTTAAATTTGAAACAATACGCCATCTTGTTTGAACTAATAACTGATATTTTGCAACAGTGCCATCTATGTGTCAAATGATACACTATTTACTTTACATGAATCTCTTTTAACTTTTCGTGTGGCCGATCGTCAAAAAATAATGACGCACACTATAGTATTAATAATTTACAATAACTCCCTTCCAATCTAAAATACATAAACATATACATACACATATTAGAAACGCAGTCAGATTTATTCTACATATGTTTAATTCTAATATCATACGTAGCATATGCACACGCACGCAGAAGAAAGAAAGAAAAAGATTAAGGCAATTTATACATATTTATTCAGTTTAGCAACACTAATTCGGAGAGCAGCGCCAAGTATTTTGAATAAATAAAATATTTATTCGTATTAAAATATTTATTTGTATAAAAATATATCTGCTTAATATTATTTAGTACATTTTTTTCTTTGTATTGTCACGTCCCGGGTGGAGGTCGTTGGGGACGATGGCATAGACGGGGAATTATTGAAGGGAACGCGGGCACGAATGCCAGATTCGTGGCACTGCGGAGAGTTAGGATTCAGGCGCGAATGCCAGATTCGTAGCACTGAACGGTTTGAGGGAATGCAGGCGCGAATGCCAGATTCGTGGCACTGCGGAGAGTTAGGATTCAGGCGCGAATGCCAGATTCGTGGCACTGCGGAGAGTTAGGATGCAGGCGCGAATGCCAGATTCGTGGCACTGCGGAGAGTTAGGATTCAGGCGCGAATGCCAGATTCGTAGCACTGAACGGTTTGAGGGAATGCAGGCGCGAATGCCAGATTCGTGGCACTGCGGAGAGTTAGGATTCAGGCGCGAATGCCAGATTCGTGGCACTGCGGAGAGTTAGGATGCAGGCGCGAATGCCAGATTCGTGGCACTGCGGAGAGTTAGGATTCAGGCGCGAATGCCAGATTCGTAGCACTGAACGGTTTGAGGGAATGCAGGCGCGAATGCCAGATTCGTGGCACTGCGGAGAGTTAGGATGCAGGCGCGAATGCCAGATTCGTGGCACTGCGGAGAGTTAGGATTCAGGCGCGAATGCCAGATTCGTAGCACTGAACGACCAGGGAAAGTTTAAATGGTAATCACTCCGGAGGTGACGCCCGTTAGAGCACTTTGTTTGTTTTGGCTTTTTAATTGGATTTACCGTTGCATTTATATAGGAAGTCACACGTAATATTTCCGCGAAATATGTCTAGACATATGGGTGTACACGGCCCATGCAAATATATGTTTGTAAACACTGTAGGAACTCTCGCGTTCACGAACTGAAATCAGCTGTTGCAGTAGCCTGTTTAGATTTGGAGCTTTCGTAACCAAAGGATATTCATAATAATTCGAACCGTGATTTAAAGCCAAGGACTTTATTACTTTGAGCACGAGTGGTGCACTATCAATATATTAGCATGGTTAACATAATAATGCGTCAGACATTAAGCATTAGCACATAACATTTATATAAATAGTAATCAACAGCAATATATGTGTATGAATATGCAATACATGTGTATAACCCAAAGAAAATAGTATGTAAAGTAATAGGAATTTGCTACGCTAACAATATGAGACAATGAGCGTTAGCGGAATAATAATATGAATCAAAATAATATGAAATGCAATAAGCGTTAACGATACAAAATAATATATAGCAATAAGCGTTAATACAAGAATAATAATATGAAATGCAATAAGCGTTAACGATACAAAATGATAATATAAAGCAATAAGCGTTAATACAAGAATAATAATATGAAATGCAATAAGCGTTAACAATACAAAATAATATATATGATGGTGATATGCCGTATAACAATAAAGGTAATTATAATTTCTTACGGTAGTTGCAGTAGAACACTGAATTTAAATACTTGATTTGTTGGTTTAATGGTTTTACTGAGGAAGTATTTCCTTAGAAGAATGAATAATAATGAATGAGTTCCGGTCTCGCGGTTCCTTGTATTTATAGGGTTTACAAGAATGTCAGGTATGAAGGGTGTGCGCGGTATGCACCTTGACATATTTACGAAATATGCGTCGCAATAGGACTTCCGGGGTTTTTATAAATGTCTATATTTAGACTACGTTTATGAATCATGCGTGAAATATGCGTCGCAATTGGTTTCCAAGATTCTGTTAAACTATTGATAAGACCCATTAGGTGGATTTTAGGCGTTTTGACGGGAAAGGGGTGGGAGTGGCTTTGACTCGGTGAGTCGTAAAGAGGGGGTGAGACGTGGTCTCGAGATAAGAGAGTTTTTGGGACGAGGGACTTGTTTAAATTTAAATAGGAGGGAAGTGGTCATGCCACGTAAGGCGAAGAGGGGATTTGGAGGTCGTAGTTGACCATCTTGAGATGGGGACCGCTAAGGTACATCGCCAAGGTGATCAGTGATTTGGGGAAAAAGGGTACGATTTGAGTTTGATGGATTTTGATGGAGTTATGGAGCGATTTATGAGGGAGACCTTAGAATAATACCGCGCGAAAAATAGTGGGACATCACACCTCCCCCCTTATATGAAGAAATGTGTACATTTCTTAACAATAAGGTGCGGGGTGGTTTCGTTTGAAAGTTAATCAAAATTCAGCGATGGGTATGGAAGGAAAGAGAAAGAAGAAAAAAAAACTAAAACTGGTGCTTATGGCCAAAAGGCGAAATAATAAAGAAAACTAAAGAAATAATCCAATTAAGGCAAAAAGGGGCTATATACAGGGAACTATTTACAGGGGAGGATCGGTTGGAAGGAATGGGACATTTTAGGGGGGATAGGAGTAGGAAAGGTCTTGGAAGGTGGCGTCGTCCAGGATGAACGTGAGGTCCTGACCGCTTTGATATAGGTCATCGAACCATCTCAGAAACTCGGGTGTCAGCTCCGTGAGGTTAGGAACCCTAGTCGCTGACCCCGTGTCCAGGATTTCCACGACTCCTGGCCAAGGTGGGATGGTGGAAGGAACTGGAATTTCGGGAGGTTTGGATGGCGATTGGTAAGGAGGAGGAGAGGGGTAAGGAGGTGGAGAATGGCATGGAGGAGGGGGTGGACGGGTGAGTTCACCCTGTTTTACCCATGCAGTAGGGGAGGGCTGTTGTGGGGTCTTGGCGTGGTGGCCTCTTGGAAGGCCTGCACGTGACTCGGCGTCGGTGGGGGGGAGTCATCGATGGTGATGATCTCCGCTGCAGGTGTTGCCTCCCTTACGATGACCGTGGAGACAACCCTTGGGAGGAGGGGCAAGATGCTCCTTCCTTCCCTGGCCGCCTCCCGGCGCATCCATCGCAGGTGCGACAACCGCCTGGCGGTGCCTCCACCTTTTGGCTGAGGCTTGTTGGGGTTATTTTTGCCCCATCTGTTCGGCATTGTTGCGTTTTATAACGATCTAAATAGAAATATTTCCCTTTTTAAAAGTCGTTTATTATACGTGGTCAACCGGGACTCTCGCGTACGCGACCAAGACGCGCTTTGTTAGCGTGTATAATTTTAATTTTTCCTTTCCAGGATATTTTCAAGTTTTGTGAAGGGATCACCTCCAAAATTGTGTGCGGGCCTGAGTACTGGTCGCCAAATTTCCCCTTTCGCGGTTCTATCAGTACGAAGATCGAGTCGCCCGGTTTGAAGGTCTCTTCGTTTATGTGCCGATCGTAATACTTTTTATAACGAAGCTTTGACTGTTTTAACTTTTCTGCTGCAGCGGTTTGCAGCTCTTGCACCCTAGTACTTAATTTCGAGAGGTAGTGATTGTATGTTTCATTTTCAAAATCTTCGGGCACCCGATTTCGGCTGGGTACCCGGGCTATTTTCCCGAATACTAACTCATGTGGAGTGTAACCAGTGCCCTCGTGGACACTGGTATTATAAGAGAACGCGGCCAAGTCGGTCCATTCGTCCCAGTCGCTGTATCTACCGATAAACATTTTTAAATATTCCGTTAAAACGAGGTGCGATCGCTCTAAAGAGCCGTTAGTCTGTGGGTGAAAGGCTGTGGTTCGAAATTGTTTAATTTTAAATTTTTGCGCGATAGCTTTCATGAATTTACCAGTGAAATTTGTTGCCTGGTCGGTGAGGATGGCTCTGGGAGTTCCGAATTGACAGATAAATTTTTTTATAAATGCATCTGCGATTTTTATTGATGTGGATTGTTTGAGGGGTTCGCATACGAAGTATTTTGTTAATAAATCTTGCATGGTTAGTATGTATGTATTTCCTTCTTTCGTAGTGGGTAACGGTCCTACTATATCCAGAGCGATTTTGTCAAAGGCTCGTCCAGGCGTATCGGTGAGGATCATTGGTTGCCTGGTTTTAACACGGACGAGTTTCTTCTGTTGACAGTCCGCGCAGTTTCGAATGTAGTCCTCCACGGCTTTCTTCATACCTTTCCAAAAATAATAGTGACGAATTCGATTGTAAGTTTTAGTCACTCCTTTGTGTCCGGCTAAAGCGGATGCGTGGTTTTCTATAATAATGTTTTGGCGTTCCGATTCTTCTGGGATTTGGACTATTTGTAAACATATTGTGACACTGATGTCATCCTCGTCGACGGCTTCGAGAATATCCATAATGATATCCTGCCAGCTTAGTTGATCGATATTTGCAGTTTTGGCTATACTGAACGAATGTAATATTAATTCTCTTATTACATCTTTAAGGGAAGATAGGGCTTCGCCCCAAATTGTCGTGGTTAGGGGAGTACTCTGCGTTTCTTTAATAACTAAACCGATAAGAATTTGTCCTCTATTATAGGTTACATGAGCTCTGCCCAATGTGAGTTCGCTTGCTACTATTAGCTCTCCTGCCTCCTGCAGTTGTTTAGCTCCGTCGTCGCAAGTTTTTCCATCGGCGCTTAGAAAGAAAACAAGCGTTTCTTTTCGTAGGGACAATGGGTCACGACTAATTGATGGGGTTATCCTGATATCTCGATCAGGATTTGCTGCGTAAGCTGCATCAGGGGAATCGTCCAGCTCGATTATTGAGCATTCCGAGTCGGTTGTTGATTCGTCAGACGCGTTGGATTCCACCTCGGAATCGGGGTTTTCCTGTTCCTGTGGTGTTGGAGATTGCGGAGGCGAAATAATTTGATAAGGGGTATCTGCCTGTTCCCTTTCTTCTTCTTGGTCCTCCTCTTCTACACTACTCATTGGTTCAGGCGGGTTTACCGCTGGTGATAGGTTTTTGCGTGCCTTTCGATGCGGCTGTATCCTTGTAGGTGCCGCTCTTAGGCGGGTTTTGCTCGTGGGTTTCTTTGCGGAGGTGAGTGCTTTGGAGCCCCGAGGTCTCCCTGGGCCTCGTTTAGGAGGGGGATGGTCCTCCCAGTCTTCGTCGGCTTCCTCTCGTGGTCGTATGGGGCATGCCTCCACCGTAGGGGGATTACGGGACAGGGCGTCAGCAAGTTTGTTGCTTTTTCCCGGTTGATAGCGAATTTCATAATCGTATTCGGCTAATTTTAGGCGCCACCTAACGAGGCGCGACGTTGGGTCCTTTACCTTGTGTAACCAAATCAAAGGTCGATGGTCGGTATATAAAATAAATTTCCTTCCATAAAGGTAAGGACGGAAGTACCTGATGCAATAAACAATGGCTAAGAGTTCCTTTTCTATAGTAGAGTAATTGATTTCCGCTTTGTTTAGGAGACGGGATGCGTAAGCAATCGGTAACTCCTTTTCAGCGATAGCCTGACTCAATATTCCTCCTATTGCATATTCGGAGGCGTCAGTAGTTACGTGGAATTCTAGCTCAAAATTTGGGTATTGCAGGATAGGCTCTTCTTGCAATGCTGACCTTAAATGGTCGAAAGCAGTTTGCTGGGACGGTCCCCAGTTAAATGCTGTGTCTTTCTTCAAAAGTTGGGTTAACGGGCGAGTATTTTTAGAAAACTCCGGGATAAACCTTCTATAATATCCGGTTAATCCGAGGAATTCTTTGATTCCTTTGGGTGTGCGAGGGGCTGGGTAGTTCCGGACGGCTTGAATTTTCTGCTGGTCCGGTTTTACGCCTCCCTCGGTAATCACATGGCCCAAGTATGCAACTTCCTTATGTAGGAATTTGCATTTGGAAGGTTGCAGTTTGAGGTTCGCCTCTCGTAGGCGGTGGGCGAGTTTTTTAAATTTTATTAGGTGCTCGGTGAGAGAACTTGCGTAAAGGACTATATCGTCCAAATACACGAACATTTCCGTGCCCTGGAGCCCCGTAAGAGTGTGGTCCATCAGACGTTGGAAGGTAGCCGGTGCATTGCAAAGCCCAAACGGCATCCTTACAAATTCATAGTGCCCATGGGGCGTAGAGAATGCTGTTTTTGGTGCGTCTTCTGGCTTCATAGGGATTTGGTGAAATCCTGAAGCAAGATCGAATACGGAGAAATATTTTGCTCCTCCTAATTGGTCCAATATCTCGTTGATATTCGGAAGTGGATATGCGTCGGGAACGGTCTTTTTGTTTAGTTCCCTAAAATCAATTACCATTCGCCACAGGGGTTCCCCATCGGGTCCTGGTTTCTTAGAGACGATCCAGATGGGTGAGTTGTAGGGCGATAATGATGGCTTTATGATTTCGCTTTCCAGCATTTTGTGTACTTGTTTGTTAATTTCCTTCTTATGTATCGGAGGGAAGCGGTATTGCTTCGTATTAACAGGTGCCGGGTCCGTTGTTTGGATTCCGTGTTGAATAGCGGTTGTATGACCTAACTTCTCATCTGGCAGATGGAAGAGGTCGTGGTTTCGCTTTATTATTTCTTGAACGTGGCGTTGTTCTTCCCGATTCATGTGTTCCGTGGAGATCGATTTTAGCACTTGTTCCGCCCTTGAAGGAGTTTCTTCAGAAATTTCCAGTGGTTCCGCAGTAAACGTTTTTGCAAGAGACGTGAGGGGTTTTAGGGGAAGGGTTGATTTAGCGGGATGCGTAGGGAATGAGTGCACTTTCTTGGGTGCCTCGAGTTGGTGGATCGACGGATCCGGGGCTAAGAGGGACTTGTATTTTATAAGGTCAGGGATGGGATTGATGCCTGAAGGCGTTTTTGTCTCTTTTCGTCGTTTCTGCTTAGGTTCTGGGATTATTCTGTCGAATTCTTCCAATTCAACTGTGGGTATCGTGACTACGGAATCTTTCTCGTTCGAATTTACCATTTGCAAGTATGCCTTGCCGTTTTGGTTGCGAACAAGCGCGTTGCCGGCGTGAATTCCCGCGCCCAGGTTTAGCCGGGGCAAGTATCCTTCTTCTAGATTAGGGTTTGATACGTACACGAAGGAATTTGTTTTTGACCTCGCGGGTAGCGTGATTTG
Source organism: Andrena hattorfiana (assembly GCA_944738655.2). NCBI lineage: Eukaryota > Metazoa > Arthropoda > Insecta > Hymenoptera > Andrenidae > Andrena > Andrena hattorfiana. The sequence goes on along the minus strand of OX122890.1, from coordinate 39,803,317 downwards.
ATTTCTATTTACAAATGGGATGGAGTTTCCGTGGACGTCCAGCTGTTTCTTGAGGTAGTTAATAGTGGCATTCCTCCCTGTCAAGAATTCGGCTCCGAGTATCCCTTGCGGTTTAATTGGAAAATCGTTTTTTACTACGTGGAACGTGGCATCATCGCCCAAAATAGTTATTTTGATCGTTCCGAGGGTGGGAACGGGGTCCGGAGAGATCCCTTTGAGTAATAGGGGTTTTCCCATGTCGACGTCCTGGATTCTTCTTACGGCCTGAACTTTCAATAAGTTCACCTCAGACCCGGTATCGATCATTAATTCGGGGTCTTCTTCGAAGTCCGGGGAGTAAAGGATCACGGACGGGGCTTCGCTGATCGGACTTAACCGCGCTGTGGCGATTTTATTTCCTGTATTATTGAATCCATTTGAATTTTTATCGGACGCGCTCCCGCTTGGCCCGTTCCACGATACGCGTCCGTAGTTGTCCGTGGGGGCGGGGCGTTTCCCGAATTCGTCTCCTGAAGGGTTCCAGGATTCCTCATGTTGTAATGGTATATGCGTTTTCTGCATTCCGAGATTAGGTGGCCAGGCTTCTTACAATACCCGCAGATTCGCAGTTCCGTAGGCCTGGTAGGTGGAGGTCGAGTCTTGTCCCAGTAGGGGAGCAGAGGGCTCGGTGCTTGGCTCCCGTAGCCAGCGGTAAGGGTTGGGGGGTACCTCTCGAAAGGTTGAGCGGTCGGACCTTGGTTGCTGCGACAGACCCGCGCGTCGTGACCGGTCTTGTTACAAAGTTGGCACGTCAATTTGGGAATTTTCGGTTCCGAAAACCTGAGGCGGTCCCTTTCGATTTTCTTGTCCACCAGGACGGCTAAATTGAACGCTTCATCGAGTGTTTCGAAGTGGTGTAGCTGTAGTCTCGTCCTTATGTGAGGTGGAAGGCCATCGATGAAAGAATCTAGCGTTAAATGATCTAATTTTTCAGGTTGATCCCGCGGGAAGTCGCGGTAGTATTCTCTATCCTCTTCCAAGATAGCGAATCGGAGGTCCTTTACGCGTGAGATGTACTCCAATATGTGTTCGTTGGATCCTTTGATAACGTTGGCAAGTTCTCCACGATAGTGGTCTGACGTTTTCGCAGGGGAGAATGTAATTTTTAATTGTTTAATTAAATCATTTACAGAGTCAAAGACCCTATCCTCAACGGCCAAGCATGCATGGTCTTGCAGCTTGTTTCGCAACAACCTCGCCAGCTGGGGTTCAGCTTGCGGGGGAACCAGAGCCTTAGCCCTGTTGCAGGCTCTAGCGAATTGCTCTACGGGTATATTGTGCCCGTTAAAAATAGGGACTGTCTCTATGGCGTCCTTTAACTTGATCTGGGGTAATGGATCCTGGTCCGGAATATTGTTACGATTTAATACCTCCGGAATATTGTTACGATATAATACCGGTTTCCTATCGAAACGGGAGGAACCCGGTGTGGCAAAATTATTCGCAATTGGTGGGGGTGCAAGAAGTTTTTCCATCATTTCGCGGATGGCTTGAATCTGACCGGAGAGACCCTCCAACGCGGGGCCGTCAAGACCAGTGGCTACGCCTGAACGCGTATTGGGTTCCGGATTTACAACAAATTTCGCGTGCAAGCTCTCAATTTCGGCTTGTTTTTTTCTTAATAATTGCACCCGTTCCATTAATTCGGCGGTCGCGGTGTCTACAGCGTTAGAGGAAGGGCCCGCGTCTTGATCCATTACGCAAGAGTCGTCGGTTTCGCCGTACACGGACATGTTAAATTTTTCGTTTCCGTTTTATTCGGAAATTATAGGGATTTCCCTAGGTTCAGGCGTCCGGCAGCCGTTGTCTAAACCCTACGGCGCTCTCTACCCTGGTACGCGTTAAAAACGTTACGTCCCTTTTTCGAGAGACAATGTTTTTCGGTGCACGCGGCACATTCACTAATGGGGCGTACTCTGAGTAAGTGGTCTCTACAACGGGGACACTCGGGGAATATGTCGTTTGGTTGGTAGTGGTGTACTTGATAAATCTCGTCCACCTCTACCGGGTCCAAATCGAAACACTTTAGACAAATATCTTCGCCTTCCGTGGTCGTAGCCACTCCTCCAGAAACACAAACCAATGCGTTTGAATCTGACAATACGCCTCTAAATCTACGGCTTGGGTAATATGGTGTGTCTCGACTTTGGTGTTGATCACACATACTAGCTAAAAGATATTATGGGTATTGTGTACTCGACAGATCTTTTCCTGTCTGAAATAAACAAACGTTCCACCTTGAGCGACCAGAATTACGTCACGTCAGGTTGTCGTTTAAAAATCTAGATCTTCTGGGTTATTAAATTGATCATTGCTCTCGTTAGAGAGGAGGTAGTATTCCGTGCACACGGTGCACCTATTCATGGGGCGAGTCTGGTATATTTCGTTATTGCACCGAGGGCAAGGGGAAAACGAATAAGGCGATCGGTAATAATGAATTATGTATACTGTCACCGTATTCACAGGGTCCAACCAGGAACAGCACAAGCAAATATCGTCGCCCTGGTTCGTGGTTGCTAAATTCCCTTTCACACAAATTAAGTTTTGTATGCATGCAGTTGCGCTTTGTAGCCCTCGGCCTCGATGGGCTACTGCGATCCTTTGTGGGCGCGTAATATACATGAGTAGTTAATGGGGAACTTTGTGGGCACCGTATTAAAGAATCTTTTCTTGACAACGGTTGACGAAGATCCCACCGCTGTCACCAAAAATTATGTCACGTCCCGGGTGGAGGTCGTTGGGGACGATGGCATAGACGGGGAATTATTGAAGGGAACGCGGGCGCGAATGCCAGATTCGTGGCACTGCGGAGAGTTTGGATTCAGGCGCGAATGCCAGATTCGTGGCACTGCGGAGAGTTAGGATTCAGGCGCGAATGCCAGATTCGTGGCACTGCGGAGAGTTAGGATGCAGGCGCGAATGCCAGATTCGTGGCACTGCGGAGAGTTAGGATTCAGGCGCGAATGCCAGATTCGTAGCACTGAACGGTTTGAGGGAATGCAGGCGCGAATGCCAGATTCGTGGCACTGCGGAGAGTTAGGATGCAGGCGCGAATGCCAGATTCGTGGCACTGCGGAGAGTTAGGATTCAGGCGCGAATGCCAGATTCGTAGCACTGAACGACCAGGGAAAGTTTAAATGGTAATCACTCCGGAGGTGACGCCCGTTAGAGCACTTTGTTTGTTTTGGCTTTTTAATTGGATTTACCGTTGCATTTATATAGGAAGTCACACGTAATATTTCCGCGAAATATGTCTAGACATATGGGTGTACACGGCCCATGCAAATATATGTTTGTAAACACTGTAGGAACTCTCGCGTTCACGAACTGAAATCAGCTGTTGCAGTAGCCTGTTTAGATTTGGAGCTTTCGTAACCAAAGGATATTCATAATAATTCGAACCGTGATTTAAAGCCAAGGACTTTATTACTTTGAGCACGAGTGGTGCACTATCAATATATTAGCATGGTTAACATAATAATGCGTCAGACATTAAGCATTAGCACATAACATTTATATAAATAGTAATCAACAGCAATATATGTGTATGAATATGCAATACATGTGTATAACCCAAAGAAAATAGTATGTAAAGTAATAGGAATTTGCTACGCTAACAATATGAGACAATGAGCGTTAGCGGAATAATAATATGAATCAAAATAATATGAAATGCAATAAGCGTTAACGATACAAAATAATATATAGCAATAAGCGTTAATACAAGAATAATAATATGAAATGCAATAAGCGTTAACGATACAAAATGATAATATAAAGCAATAAGCGTTAATACAAGAATAATAATATGAAATGCAATAAGCGTTAACAATACAAAATAATATATATGATGGTGATATGCCGTATAACAATAAAGGTAATTATAATTTCTTACGGTAGTTGCAGTAGAACACTGAATTTAAATACTTGATTTGTTGGTTTAATGGTTTTACTGAGGAAGTATTTCCTTAGAAGAATGAATAATAATGAATGAGTTCCGGTCTCGCGGTTCCTTGTATTTATAGGGTTTACAAGAATGTCAGGTATGAAGGGTGTGCGCGGTATGCACCTTGACATATTTACGAAATATGCGTCGCAATAGGACTTCCGGGGTTTTTATAAATGTCTATATTTAGACTACGTTTATGAATCATGCGTGAAATATGCGTCGCAATTGGTTTCCAAGATTCTGTTAAACTATTGATAAGACCCATTAGGTGGATTTTAGGCGTTTTGACGGGAAAGGGGTGGGAGTGGCTTTGACTCGGTGAGTCGTAAAGAGGGGGTGAGACGTGGTCTCGAGATAAGAGAGTTTTTGGGACGAGGGACTTGTTTAAATTTAAATAGGAGGGAAGTGGTCATGCCACGTAAGGCGAAGAGGGGATTTGGAGGTCGTAGTTGACCATCTTGAGATGGGGACCGCTAAGGTACATCGCCAAGGTGATCAGTGATTTGGGGAAAAGGGGTACGATTTGAGTTTGATGGATTTTGATGGAGTTATGGAGCGATTTATGAGGGAGACCTTAGAATAATACCGCGCGAAAAATAGTGGGACATCACAGTATAAATAGCCATTGTTATAATTGGCGCAATTTTTGTACATCATTAATTTTGTAAAGCTATTAATTTACAATGTTTTTAAATGGGATTCTTTTTGATGTGTTAATTAAAATGTCCGCGATAAGAGTAATGCAATGTATGAACACAGCATTGTAGCTGTGTATATGTAGTTGTGTCATCTTAAGCGCAGTTGGAAAGCACCTTTATGTACTTGCAGCTCATTTTGATTTCACATCTTTTTTTATATTGTATATTTTCTTCTATTTTTTTGTGATTTATATTATTATCTTGTATTTTTTGTGATTGTATATTTTCTTCCATTTTTTGTGATTGTATATTTTCTTCCATTTTTTGTGTGATTGTATATTTTCTTCTATTTTTTTGTCATTTATATTATTATCTTCTATTTTTTGTGATTTATTTGATTTTCATGTACTTGGCGTAATTTTTTTACTTTTTTGAATAGACGTATACAGTAGTTGTTTGCGTTGTCGGTTATTGTGTAATTATTTATAAATCCAATCGTAAAAATACCAGTTTGCATTGCAAAAGGATGTAGAACGAGGACTTCAACGAAAAGTTTGAGACTAGAGGACATAGATGAGAGCACTATTTGACCAGCACAAGATTGCTGACAGTATACCGTCCCTGCCCGTGGAGAGCTTCACTCCCCGCTTCCATAAGTGTACTTTATGCACTTAGGACTGCCATCCGTAAAATCATTAATCTAGGACAGGGAGCATTAAAACCCCGGATATTTTCACTCGAGCCCCGGACACTTTGAACTATTTCTTCTTGTATATTAGGTACGATATCCCAAGATAAAAATTTCTGTAAATTATAGAGTATAACCGCAATCAAGAAATAAAGATAAAATATTTATGACTTTTTGAGCGAGCAGCATCGAAAAACATGGATTACTACAGAAAATCCCCCTGGACGTCCCCGGACGCCCTAAAAAGAGAGAACAAATCCGGGGAGACCCGGACGGATGGTAGCCCTATATGCACCGTCCTTTAGGTCCATGACCTAATATTACTAATAATTGGTATCCATGAACGATATACAATGAATAATAGAATTTATATATTTTAAACAGTAAAAACTGATAAGTAGTAATAATTTCTGGAAATCGAGAAAACTTGGCCAAAAGATGAAGGTGACCTTTTAGTTATACAAAAATGAGTATACTAAAGTTTTCGAGGTCGCTGATTACGAATCTTAGGTCAAAATTGCAAAAACCAAAATAGCGGATTTAATATGACGGACGCGTATATCAGAAAAACATTCAGTCTAAACTTGGTGTTCTGGAGTTTTCGAGTCACCAAATTTAGACCAAATCTGATGTTTTTCTGATATACACATCCGCTATTTTGTTTCTTCCAATTTGGTCTAAAGATTCGTAATGAGCGACCTCGAAAACTCCAGAATACCAGTTCTTTATAATAGTGTATAGTAATCGTTGCACGCTCGTAGGTCAGGAATCCCCTCTCGGACTTAACTTTGTCCTTTAAGGCGGTATAACCGTTTAAAAGTGTCAAAAATCGGATTTTTTCTTTTTACATATTTTCATAGATTGATGTTTTGGGAATATTAGAAATCAAGTCTGATATAAAAATTCGGAAAATTGACGAAGTTATAGGCATTTGAGTGAAACATCTCGGATAGTATGGGGCGGCGCGGCGCGGCGCCTCAACCGATTACAGCGGAACTATATTTTTCATTACGGTGGGCCTAAAAACTCGCGCTACGTTCAACCATTTCACTTCCAATTTTGCATGCAGTATCGTAATAAGATTCCACATCGTCCTACGAGTTTTTTTTTTATTCCGATTCCCCGTTTATTATTTATAAAGAAAAGAGGTGGACTTTTCTCTTAGAAAAATCAAACTTTACCTTTGATTTCTCACCATTTCTTTATTTTTCAAAATTGTCAAAATCGGCCCCGTAGGACGATAGCTATTAACATATTTTATCAAAAAAATTTACTGTTTTTGATTTCAGACACGATATACAACTTTTTTCAGGGCCACCGTTTTGCCGCCTAAAATCGAGAGACTTTCGGATATGTATCCATAACTTCCGAAAAACAATAATTTTTTAACTGAAACTTTTTTTAAGTAGTTCATAATACTATGTAAAGATAGTAAAAAACGGGAAATCTTCATCAAGCCGTTGACTTGGAAGAAATCCACAAAATGTACACATTTTCCGAGGGTTCAAACGGGTATACCACCTTAAAGGGTGCAGCCAAGCATGAAATACCCAGTATATATATAACAATTTCAATATGCAGTACTTTATATATATATAAGTTGATCTTCATGGAAATGGTATCAATCGATTCCTTAAATTTTCCTGATGAAAATGATCCCAAATGCCACCTCAATCGGACTGCTTTTTACGAAGTTGGCTTTAAATTCTGCAAATCAATTTTATATATAATTTCATTAATTGTAGCTCGTATTGTGTCGGGTTTGGTAACATTTTCGTTGGAAAAACACAAGGAACCGATTGGTGTTACTTTCGTAAAGATCCAATGACAAATGCGGACTTCACATTTTTTATTTCTCCGCTCGCGGGTATTCTCAATCTTAAATACACAAAAAAATGTGGTGGGAATGATTCTGTTGCAATTATTCAGACTTGGAACGTTTCATTTAGCTGGACAGTCCTGTATACATAACATTCCCGGCAAAGGCGATTGGTCGATAAGGTCTAACAGACTTAAAGGCGCATTTTCCAAATCTTGCGTCATTCATATTGTTAAATTTCATACCTGTTCTACATTGTTATGAAATTATATACATAATAACATTATACTTAATGAAGTATTATTTTAATGTACATGCTGTGGTATATTCTTGTAATTATATTTAAATAAGTAATCAGATAATATTGTTTAAGGACGGAAAAAAATGCCTGTGCCTGGTCCCAGGAGAAGTTGAAGGAATTATTTACCAAGATGAAAATAGAAGGAAATGAAGGTTTGTATCCATATTTTTCATTTTCAATTCTTTTATACATAAATAATTGAAATATTGAAGTTAGAGTAAAAGATTATTGATAACAATAATCAATAATTATAGTACAATACAACAAAGTAGTAATAATAAATACATGTATATTATTATGTTCTTAACTATCTCACAGTCCAACAGAATAAAATGGTTTTCCTGATCTGCAATATCCATTAGGTGGCCTTTGTAGAGTTTTTCGTCCTAAACACGAATCCGCAGTCAAAATAGCTCTATCACCTTCTGTTTTTGAAATCATGATTTTTTGTAAAAAACACGATTTTTCAATTTACTCTCAAGACGATAGAGGAGAGTTTCCTGAATATATCAGTGTATACAGTTATAATATTTGATGATTTTGAATGGTTGTAAATGACCACCAAAGTTTAAAAAAGGGCCGATGGTATCGTTGAGTGGGCACCATGTCGGTTACGCGTAGCTATGGCAGTCACGTCAGGCGAGCCATGGCCACCTGACGGCAAAACACCGTGCACACGTTGCCGATGGATATTTTCTCGATCAGTTCGAGTTAGAAACTTTTCATGGATAGTTTCTTCTTTAGAAATGTGTACAGAATCCGATGCTGCGTAGCGTATTCAGACTAGATAAACCATTTTTCCCAAAAATGCAAAAATATTGCGTACCAAATATTTACAACTACTTAAAATCATTTTTAATTACTGTATGCACTGATATATTCAGGAATCTCTCCTCTATCTTTTGAGACTAAATTGAACTTCCTAGCGTTCTTAGTTTCCACGTAATACCTCATTTTTGCCCAAAATTATGCGTTTTTACAAAACTTTTTTTCTTCAAAAACTAATGGTGATAGAACAATTCTGCTTACGGATTTGTGTTTGGGGCGAATAACTCTACAAGGATGACCCAGTGCATATTGCAGATCAAAATTCGTGTTGAACAGTGTAGGAGCCCGAACGAAGGGAAAACCGCGGTGCTTGAACTGGAACTCAAGCCGTGTGCGTGCTCGCCTGCCGCGTAACTGATTCTCCCACGTTGACTCCCCGAGGTCTCCTTCCTTCGGACTCTTCTTAATAGGGATGATGATACTTTCACAAGTGTCAATATCTGTCGTACCTGACTATCGTCAGGATAGCCAGGAATTTCCCTGTCAGTGTCACACAAGTTTGTCAGTGAAGCGGAAACATACGCGTAGTAGAGGGGAAATCAATATTGGTGTAGATTGGTTTGGAGTAGAGCTGTTCCGAAAAAAGCAAGCCGAGCCTAACTCGACTTGAATGACCGAGCCGAGCCGAGTATCCGAAAGAACCGAGCGGCTTGGATAGAACCAAGTACTAAGGTCGTATTAAGATATATTGGCCGGTGAGTTCGTTTTCATGAGCAGCGCGCGAGGAGAAATCTTCAAAATTCAAATAATTTTGTTACATCAATATATTTATGTACACATTCGCATAATATGTGCATTATACAAACTATTATAAGAAATAATTATCTATACTATTACATAATATTGTTACGTTTTGTGTTTGGCATAACGGAACTTTAATGTAACACGGAAAGAACGGAACATAAACGAGAACAGTAAGAACGAAATATATATAAACTTTATTAATCCCCTCGGGGTTATAATCTTCTTATACATGGTCACTTATATCTAACATAGCCTAATCTTTATCCTCCTCCTTATCCTCCGTAATCTACTCTTACTTCTATCGCTCGCTCGCTCGTCCGCTCTCCCCTCTCCTCGCCCCCTCCTGGACCCCCGCTTCCGCTCGCTGCCCTTTCACTCACATCTCCTCATTCACGTCTCCATTTACCCCTCTTCTCACCCGCACCCCTCTCTTCTTTCCTCTAACCTCCTTAGTCACTCCTCCCCCTCCCCCTCCCCCTCCTCCCCCAACACCTCGTTCACCATCTCCTGCCATCCCTTCTCTACTCCCCACCCCATACATACCTCCCATACATGTTCCCAAGATTCCTCACCCCAGCCACATACCTCGCACCTCCTTTTTTCCTCCTCCTCCCAATATCTCCCCCCTCTCATTTCATTCCCCAATCTGAACTTGGCCACCCTTTGCCATCTACTCTCCCCCAACCCTTCTTCAAATACTCCGGCACCCCCGGCCCCTTTACCCTCCCATACCACTTATTGTACCGTGACTCCCCTATCCTCCTCCACCTCTCCTCCTCCTGCATCTTCCTTTCTCTTTCCACTATCTCCTCCCCTCTTATCCCCCTTTCCCTCCCCCTTTCCACCTTCTCTATTGACCACCCCCTTTCCCCGAAGAATTGCTTCCTTTCATTTTCCCACCCCTCTAACACCTTTCCCCTCTTAAACCTAGCCTTCATCTCCTCCCAACACAACCTCGCCAGCTCCCCTCCTTCTCCCTCTTCCAATTTCCTCTCAAATCCCCACGCCCTCATTCCTACCCTATCCCTCAACAGCTCCCTTTGCAACTCCTCCCTAACCATATAACCCGGCGTTTTTCTATCTATCCCCAGCACCCACTTCAGGAATCTCTCCTGCTGCGCCTCCACTTTCCCCCCTCTCTCCACCCCCACACCTCCACCCCATATCCCACCACCGCCCAGACCAACCTATCAAACAGCCATATCCTTCTGCCCCAGAACCTTTCCAAATAATCTTTTCCCCAACCCCCACACCTTCCCCATCACCGCTGCCCCCTTCTTCACTCTCTTCTCAACGTGCTTCTCCTGTCCCCCATTCCCCATCACCGTATAACCTAAGTATTTGTAACTCCTCACCTCCTCCAGCTTTTTTTCCTTCCATCTCCATCTCATTTTTTCCACCTCCCCCTCCCCCTTCTACACCTCATCATCTTAGTCTTTTCGACATTCACCTGTAGTCCCTTACCATCCATATACTTTTCCAGCTTTCCTATCATTCACCTCATCCCCTTCTCATCTTCCGCTAGCACAGCCACGTCGTCCGCATATGCTAGCGTGTATATTTTCCTTCTCCCCAGTTTTACCCCCTCCCCCTCCAATCTCCCTTCTCAAGCTCCTTATCCATGTCCGCTATAAACAGCGTAAGTAGACTTGGGCTTAGAGGACACCCTTGCCTCACCCCCTTGCTGTCCAGAACATCTCCCCTTCCTCATCCCCCGCCCGTACCCTGCACACTGTCTCCTGCAACACTTCTCCGTACCTCTCCACCAGCCCTTCCCTCACCCCTCTCTTCCTCATTGCCTTTATCAGCACCCCCCTGTCCACCGAGTCAAACGCAGCCTTCAGATCCACGAACAGAACCAGCAATTTCCTTTCCTTCCTCACTACCTGCCTATTCACCAAATAATTCAATACGTAGATGTTATCTATACAGCCGACCCCCCTCCTAAACCCCGTTTGACTCGGTGGCAGCAAACCCCCTCCACCTCCGCCCTTAATCTCTCCGCCAACACAGAGGCGTAAACCTTGTACGCTGTCTGCGTCAGCGTAATGCCTCTATAATCCTCCACTTTTCCCCCGCCCCTTTTTTCAGCACCGGGACCACCACCCCTTCCCTCCACCCTTCTGGCCACCCTTCCCCCCTCCAAACCCTATTACACAGTACCCACAACCACTCCATCACCTCCTCTCCTCCATACTTCCGTACTTCATTTTGAATCCCGTCCCCACCTCCTGCCTTCCCATCCTTTAGATTCTTTACTACCGTTTTTATTTCCTCCCGCCCCAACTCCCCCTCTTCGTCCTCTTCCCTCCCTCTCTCCCCTCCCTTTCTCACCCTCCATTCCACTCCTCCCAACAGCCCCCTGAAGTACTCGTCCCATTCCCTAATTTCTATCCTTTCGTTTATCCTTATTTTCTTCTTCCTCCCCATGTTTACTACCTTCCATACCTGCCCCTCCGTTCTTGCCCCGTCTACTTCTTTTTCCCATCTCTCCACCTCCTTTTTCTTTTTCCTCACACACTCCCGTATTCTCTCTTTCTTTTCCTATATACACTTCCATCCCCTCCTTCCCTTCTCCACTTCCTCAACTCTCTCCTCACCTTATCCTTCTCTTCCCTAAACTCCTTATCCCACCATCCTCCTTTCTTTTCCCCCTTCCCCAACTTGCTCACTGCCTCCTTTATCCTACTAGTCAGTTCCCCCCATTCCGCCTCTACTTCCCTCTCCTTCTCCTCCCTTTTCACCAAGCTCCTCATAAATTCCATTCTACCGTCCTCCGTTCAAATACCTCTACCCATATTCCGCCCCGCGCCTTTCTTCCCATTCCCTCCCTCCTCCCTCCCTCCCCCTTTCACCCAGATCACCACCGGGTGGTGATCTGAGTCGACTCTCTCTCCTACCTCCAGCCTTTCCACCATCTCCCTAGTATCCTCATCATTCCCTTCCACGCTTCCATTCATTATCCCCCACCCCCTTTCCACTAAATATCTACATAGCTTCTTACCTTCCCCGTTCACCTCCTTATCCTTAGATCTCCTGCTCCCCGCCCTCCCTCCTCCTCTCCTCCCTCCCATACCTCTCCTCCTTCCTCTCCTGTCCTTGCATTAAAGTCCCCCCTATTACCGTTCGCACATCCTCCTCCCTCTCCTCCGTCCATTCCCCCAGCTCCTCCAGCTTCCTTTCTAGATTCTTATTGACGTATACCCCTACTATCCTCCACCACCCCCTCCCCATTCTCACTTCCTTCGTCAACATCCCCTCTATTTCACCCCTTCCCTCCCCTCTCATTTCCATCCCCTTTCTCACCCCCATTAACATCCCTCCCATTGCTCTCCCCTTCTTATTCTCCTTCTTGGCCCCCTGCCTTTCCCATATAAACCCCCTGGGCTGCTTCTTCTCTACCCACTCCCTCTTTTACCCACTCCATCTCCTCTATCCACGTTTCGCTCAACAAGATCACGTTCCACTCCTCCAACCCTTTCCAAAACTCCCCATCTTTCCTCCTTAGCCCTGCCACGTTCCAAAACGCTACTTTATATCTCCCCCCTTCACTCCTTCCTTTCTTCTTATTATTTCTTTCCCTCCCCCCCCTGCCCACCCCCTCGTTTTTTTCTGTTCCTCATTCCATTTTCCTCCCATCTCATCCCACGTCCTTAGCATCCCATCCACCCACATCTTCATATACCCTACTTGTACTTTCCTTCCCCTCTCCCTTTCCACTTCCGCCTCTCTTTCTATCTTCCATCTCGTCTTTCTCTCCTCCTCCGTGAGGTCATCCTCTATTCTTTCCCTCCTGCCCCTCAGCCTTTCCTTCGCCTCCATAACCTTCCTCTTCCCCTCCCTCCCCCTAGTTTGACCAACGCCATTCCGCACCCATTTCTCCCTGTTTTACCTATTTTCACAGCCTCCTTTATCCCCTCCTCCTCCACCCCATCCTTTCCCATACCTTCCTCACTTCCTCCTTGACCACCTTTCCCTCTATTTCTATCCCCCTTACCACCACATTTCTTCTTCCCTTTCTCTCCTTTTTATCCTGTTTTATCTCCATTCTTCTCACTCTAGATCTTCATTCTTCCCCTACCTCTTCCACCACCACTTCCTTATCCCCCCGCTCCTTTTTTCCTTTTTCCATCCCTTTACCTTCCCAATCACTCCCAACCATTCCCAATCCTCCTATCCCTTTCCTCCATCCTTTTCTCCATATCTTCTCTCCTCGCCTTCTCTTTCCTCCCACCTCCTTCTTTCCTTTCTCCATTATTTCTCCTCCCTCTCCTTCCTCATTTCTTCCTCTACCCTTCTTCTCTCCTCCCTTCATCTCCTTCCTCATTTTCCTCATCTCCCGCATCATTTCCCTCATCATTCCTTCTAACCCTCCCACCCCTTCCTCTTTCCCTATCTTACCCTCTTTATTCCCTCCTTCCGGTGATCTTGCTGTTTTATCACTCCTTTTAAACTCCTTCATTTGTTTGTCCCCTCCCCCCTCTTCCTCCCCTCTTCCTCCCTTCTTTCCTTCCTCTTTTTACCTCATCCACCTTCTTAATGATGAAACATAGTTTTGTCAAAGTCCTGTTTGTTTAAGTCATTCCTATAAAAACATGCATTTACATAAACTTCCACAGTATTAATTATAATTAGTTTAGGTATACCTAACCTATTTCCTAACCTATCTGCTCGAAGCACTTACAATGCATACATTCGGTTCTTCCCGCCCGCGCAGTTCTTTCGGGCCGCTTGAAAAATGCAAGCTACTTGGTTCTATCTAAGCCGCTCTGTTCTTTCGGGTACTCGGCTAGGCTTGTAAACCCGGTGTCAGCCTGCTTTGAATTTCAAGCTACTCGAATATTCAAGTACCCGAACAGCTCTAGTTCGGAGACACGACAAAAATAAGATTTTAATATCGAACTATCGATATATCGGATGGAAAAATATCGATCGAACATATCGATATTTAGCGAAAAAAATATAGAAACAAATATATAAAAAATATACAATATTTTCCTCTACAAATTATACATTTCACATGGAATTACAGTAGACACTGTTGTAGGTATTTGGTGCCCCTTAAAAGGTAGGGTTATTGATATTTTATCAACATCCTTACCTCTTAAGGGGGGACCCCATCCAGAAATTTTTGAAAAATTCATATTTTTTGTTTTATTTGAAAGCTTAAGGTGTTTTGAATATTGTGTTAAACGGTTTTTTGACATTCGCAGTATTAAAGGAGTTACAGTGAAAGCTGTAACACCGCGTCATGTCAGGTAAAGAAGGGCCTAGAACCGCATTTGGAAGGAAGACGCGCCTTTATTATAGTGAAATAGATGTATTAGGTATTAAAGTAAATTAAGGACGAAGATCTCACTTCGGACGATCTTCTAAAACGATGCGAAGGGGGTTTCAATCAGAACAATAACGAGAGCTTGAACGCCATGAAACCTTTAATGAAAACTTTAAACGCGTTTTTCTCGAAACATTTTTCAACCTGGCCCACACTATATCTCCGAAACCTTTCATCCGATTTACTTATTTTTTTTTAAGTTTAAAATACTATTCTCTCCAATGTAGCATAGGATTTTATTGATATTTCAATTATTCGACTTTTTACAAGCATTTCAGTGCAAATTTTTATGTAAAAAATTAAAGTTAATTCTTCAAACTGATACAATTTCCAAAATAATTCGAATTTTGAAAAAATCCTACGCTATATGGAAGATAATATATTCCAGTTTATATATCTCTTTTGTATTTCCTTCTCAGATGATCCAGTCATTCCCGGGAGTGTGGGCCAGTTTTTTTGCAGTGCTCCGCGAAGACATTTTGTTCGCCGCCATTTTGTACAATTTTCTATAAAAAAAATTTTTTTCTTGCAAAATAAAGATTGCTTTAAAACTATATAAAAAATCCAAGTCCAATATTTTTATTTATACGAACAAAAAATCCCAAGCTTCTTAGTGTCTTCTGGGTGGGGTCCCCCCTTAAGGGGCGCCAAATACCTACTTCTGTAATTCCATGTGAAATGTATAATTTATAGAGGAAAATATTTACAGAGGTTTTACTTAAAAATATTTTCAAGGGAATTTTTTTTTAAATATTTGTTACTCTTCTAGGTGACACTGAAATTGTGTCTCATTTTTTAACGCTTCTGCGGAATTTATACATTGTTTAACTTCTTTTAAGCAAATTTGGGTCAAATTGACTGAATGCACGAATCAAATACACGAGGAAAATATAAAACATGGTTAGCTAATACATGTGCTATTATTACACAGTAAATATTCGTTATATGTTCACGAGAAATATTCGTTATACAGGGTGATTCTCCAGCTAGAGTCGTCAAATGCTGTGCCGCCGGTAATTACGTGCCTCGCTGAGTTTCGGAGCCTTCAATGCTCGAGACCACCGGGTCATACAATGTTGCGCGCTAAGCAGTAACGAATTTTGAGTTCTGCTTTTCTCATCAGATTTTTGCGAAAATTACGTCAATTGATTCCTTATTTTTTCCCGATGAGAATGTCCCAAAAACGACATAATTCGGATCATAATTAAGGAAATTACACGAAAATTGATTTGCATAGTGTAAAATCAGCTTCGTTAAAAATAGTCTAAATTACATGATATTTAGTATGATTTTCATCGGAAAAACATAAGGAATCCATTTGTGTTACTACCATATCGATTCTGTGACGAATAAAGAATTCAATTTTTCGCATAAGCTGTGAATTATCGCTTAAGCGACTCAACGAAGATGAATCGGCACTGCGCGGTCGAACGTGAAATGTATTCACTACAGTATATTAAGAATTTTTTTATACTTTGTACTTAATCTAGTACAAAATATAAACAAAGCAGATTTGGGATCTCAAACAATTACATTGTGTACGTGTTCACTGGGTCAAGTTGACCTACAAGTTCCTTGCGAATAAAAGTTGTAGTTTGTTATTACGTAATAAATACCTTAATATTTTTATTTATTTTTTGAGTAATTCAGTTGGTATGATATACTTCAGGATATGATGAAACATCAATTCGAATAGTGTATTACTTTAGTAGAAAAAGATGTTTTTCACCCAATATTGGGTTAAAATGATCCAATTTCCGCAAAAGGGTTAAATATATTTATAATATCTATAATATCCATGCAAATTTTTATCTTGAAATGTTATCAACGCTATCGTTTTGTGTTTAGTTTCATGTACAGTAACAGAAGTAGAAAAATGTGAAGGTGAAGCGATGGCAAATAATCGAAAAGGTAAATTAATTTTCTTCTACGAGTGGAATATTGTTTTGAAATGGGTATCCAATGGAAAATCGGATAAGAAAATCGAGGGTAAAATAAACATTCCAAATATGTCTGAAGAAAATGATATCTCGGAAGTTGACGTAAGTAATACACTTTAAAACTAATTCGTAGCTATTTAAGTATTCCATAACCCTCACATTGCGAAACTGTATTAATAAATGTAAGATATGAAATTATATCAACATGTAGCAAAATTCTTAACCTTTAGAGGACCGGCTTTTTTAAAAAAATATTGGTTTTCCGTTTCCATATATATTGTGCAGAATTACAGGACATACACAGAGCCCTAGAAGGAGCTTTGCCTGTCCGGAACGGTAATAAAATTTTTAACATTTTTTAATTTAAGAAATACAGTATGTTCGAGGGTTTTTTGGTACTGCTGATTACGAATCTGTAGTCGGATAGTAAAAATGTTTGACCTACATGGCAGTTTTACTGACCTACACGAATGAACACATACCAAAATTCAGAGAACTTTCTTTTAGCATTACCCAGAGCTAACTACGTAGACGTAGAAAGTTTTTGTATCATCCTTGTTTTTTGTTTTTTTCTCTCTTTTTTCCTTGTTTTTATTTATTATTTTTGGTATTTCTGTGTTGTTTCAGGAATTATTTTATTTTGTCGTATTTTCTTAGTTCTTTTGAACAGAACGAATTTATAGTCGAACATTCACAAAAACACAGACGAGCACTAACAGACACAAACGTATTCATACTTTAAAT
Organism: Andrena hattorfiana; assembly: GCA_944738655.2. NCBI lineage: Eukaryota > Metazoa > Arthropoda > Insecta > Hymenoptera > Andrenidae > Andrena > Andrena hattorfiana. The sequence continues at coordinate 39,786,292 of OX122890.1, read as the reverse complement.
CATTTTTAAGTAGTGTGCTTACTCAAAGCCCCAAACAGGGCTTTGCCGGTCCCTTAAAGGTTAGCGAATGAAACACATTTGCAGATGAATGTACATGATTCAACATTCAAATTTTTTAATTTATTTTTATACCCGATAGCACTGACGACGTATACCTCGTTACTGCTGATAGTATTTAAGTACACACAGTGTGTTTTGCTACAGGTTTTTAGTTATCGGTGTTTCAAAATTGGGTAAACTTGCCGATGAACTGGGACCTCGCCGATTTTGATGACCTTCACATATGTTGTCAAGGTCGTCATTCTGAACGACATTTTCCTTTAAACTTTTTGGCGGTCGGCCTTAGATTCGGAGATATTAATAAGAAACTTTCGGCATAATATACCTATTGAAATTTGTTTCATGACCGACGGTATTAGTATTGGTTGGGGTTATATCAAGGCGGGGAGCGCACGCCTGCTCGCGGGCGCGTAAAGCATGGTAGCCAATCGATGTGAGTTTGGGGATGTTCAAAATGAGACTGCGGTTATAAGTATCGTACGATGGGGTCAATATCGCTATTCTTGTCAAGGTCATCATTCTGAACATTTCCCTTTAAACGTTTACGAGATATTCGCATTAACTTTACCTAACTTTAGAATTACCGAGTTTAATACATACTCGCATCGGTTCGTTACCATGCTTTATGGCGCGCGACCCCCGCCATAATCTAGCCCCAACCAATACTAATACCGTCGGCTGTGAAACAGATTTCAATATGTTATGCCGAAAGTTTTTTATTAATATCTCCGAATCTAAGGCCGACCGCCAAATATACAACGATCCTGAAGACGTAGGCTATAGCACCTCGTCAGAATAAATACATTTTTGTATTATAAAAGATTAAAAGTAGCATGTACTGTTAGTATCTTGTAATTCAGTTTAAGTTGGACTATTTTTCTTGCTGCGACACCACGCGTGCACCCGTTAGATGTATATGCTGCAGGTTGCTGCGCTGTGTTTATACAAACAGAAGACAACCGTCGACAACGTGGTGCTGCACACACTGTCGCCGACGTGCGCATATACGTAGAGTACGATTGTATAACAGCGAAAGTTTTCCTGCGAATATTTCGGAAACTAAGGCCGACCGCCAATTTTGTCAAAGGAAGAGGTTACCCAAAAGGTCGAGTTTTGCAGCATATGTGAAGGTCATCGATATCGGCGAGGTCCTAGTTCATCGGCAAGTTAACCCAAAATAGGGCTCTGGAGCGCCTGAATCGCGGCCAACCAGGCTACTACATTTAGTGGTGGCGAACGCACTACAGATTTGCCATTAGTTCAGTTAAATTAGACGGAAATCCGCCTAATCTACGGAATAATTTCCACCAAGCTAAATTTTGGTATGGGTCTTTATTTGGTCGTTTTAAACAATTGTCAAAGATCCCCATCGATCCAACTGTTGCTAAAAATTTTACAGAGGGTTGAGAAAAAACTGTTTTTTACGAATATCTCGTTATCTAGCAGTTTTGCGACAAAAATAGTTATTATACAATTTATAGCCTAGGAAATTCTCTACAAAAAAGGTCCTATGAGTTTTTTTTCGTAGAAGTAACCATTTTCATGTATGTCGGGTTACAAAGTTTCAACCCCCATACATTGGACAAGGGAAGATCCAGAACCCGGAAATTCCAAAAAATATAAAACTCTGTAAATATATAGGTGAAGTCCTCCTGAGTACAACGCAATTTCGTTTGCTGCGCAAATTCACACCAAGAGGGTGCAATTGAACCCTGAAAATTTTTTTATTTTGTATTATTACTCGCGAATTGTAGGAGATAGAAAAAAGTGTTCAGGAAAAAGTTACTTCTTTTAATTAGGACTATCATTTGGTAAGTTCTTACAGTTCTTACGGATCGCGAGTTATAACACAAAATTGAAAAAAAAAAAACGGATTTTCAAGGGCCAATTTCACCCCCTTACAGTGAATTCGGGCAGCAAACAAAAAAAATGCATAGTACACACCTATATTAACTTCTACAAATCCCCAATGTTTTATAATTTTCTGAATTTGCGAGATTGGGATCTTCGCTTTTGAGAAATAATACACTCATTTCCACACCACTTCGGAGGTACTGAACGCGTTTTTTTAAACGTGGTGTCCCCAGTAGGCCTAATCCACGATGTTTGTTTATTAAAAATACAAAAATTACGAGTCTACCTCACCTTCTGCGTCAGTTTCTTCAATTAGTATGTCTTCCGCTAAGAAATTAATAGGATCTACATCGTCATTATTGTCCACATTGCTTTCAGCAGTTATGTCAGGTGCATTGAGACATGACTGGCTATGACCAGAACCGTACACTGCTGAACAATGCAAGCCAAGTTTCCTGGAGCCGCAGTTTGGTCCACAGCCGTTTGCGCAATTGCAAAAAATTACAATTGCAGCCGTTATTTTAGAAACCTCCGCGGAATTTCTTAAATCATCACGTTTTTCTAGTATTTTCAAAGCCTGCGCTTTACCCTTGCCGAACAGAGCTGATGTTGTGTCGCACCCAGTGATAGCTTGTAAAAATAAAATGTGGTCTTTACATTTTGTGTATGAATCGAAACTTTGGAATAAGTATATTTTAATTACAACTTTGGCTTTTTCTGGTTTAAGAAAATATATTTCTTTATCAGAAGGGGTACATGCAATTAGTAATACTAATAAATCTACGTCTTCGCCAACAACAATACATGTATTTGTATAAGACTGTTCGAGTGCTGTTTCAATAATGAGAACGTCAGCATCGTCTTGAGCGTGTTTCACGTTGATGTTGGCAGCTTCCAATTGTTGAGACTGCATAGCAATAAACCTACTCTTGTTCTTTCTATTCGAAAAAAACTTTTCCTGGCTCATTGGAATATTCATTGGTGCGTCAAAAAGAACTTCCGCAGATGCAGGAAGTATGGCAGATCGACGTCGTCGTTCCATTGCTTTTATATTATTATACCCAGACAGCACACGACGTCTTCAAGACTGTTTTACGTCTGAACGTCTGAATGTCCTGATTCGTGACAAAGATGTCTTTAAGATGTCATACGGACGTGTTGATGTCTTTAAGATGTCTAAGACATCCACAAGACGTCTTAAAGACGTCTATAACAGACCCATAAGACATGTTAAAGATGTCTGTCAAAAGACATCTTAAAGACGTCTGTAAAAAGCCATCTTAAAGACGTTCGTAAAAAGCCATCTTATATGTATATTAAGTTAGGTTTTAGAGCAGCACTTATGCTGTACATCGCCTATTTATCATTATTGTTATATCATAATTGTCATGGTGCAATAAAGACATTTAATAATAATAATAATAATAATAATAATAATAATAATAATAATATTTACCGCCTAATTATATTATTTCTTAAGCCAATTCCTTTATGTTAATTTGTTTATAACTAATTCTAACACTTCTTATGCTTATATATATTATTATCATTGATCATCGTTATATAAATGTTTTGTGCTAATGCTTAATTGTTGTGTCCCAACCAACACCTAAGCGTATCAACACCGCTTACATTCCGATTGAGTCAATCAAGCTGCCGAAATCTGGCACAGCAGCGTAAGGTTCTCGGAAACGCACCGAGACCAGTCAGCGCATGGTGAAACACCCAAAAGAAGGCCAAAGGCGGGGACCCCGATGGCCCCCGCTTCGTCCCGATTAAAGTATATGAAACAATGTACGAGCAATGCGAGCTCAGAATTGATAAAGATTCGATGCCGACTTTGTACAGGACTCACGCCTGAGAAGGTAAAGTGTCAGTCACCCAGATCGGGACAGAATAAAACTTGTTTAACCTTACGGTGAGTTCCAACTCTTTAACCCGCAACGATCCCCTACCTTCGGTTTCAAGCCGTAGCCTTCCGTCCCGGCATATCCATCCGAACCTTCGGAGCCCGTTGGACGACGACTGTGAAGGACGCCCCGGAGCACCCCGAGATTCCCTCCTAGAATCTCGACTCCAGGCGCCGTGACACAACATATTGTCCAAAGCATTGGTATAAAACCTCTACCGCTATCGCTTCAATAGTGCATGGCTTATTCGCATGCGTTCCAATAATAGCCGCAGCAACAGCTGATCTCTCTTCGCGAACGCCGGGAGTTCTTATCAGTGTTTACAATCTTACTTTCGCTTAGGGTTGCGCATGTCCATTACTACACCTATTGTAAAGAACTACGACGTGTGTCTTTTTATTGCAATGCAGTAGTTAAGCCAATTATCGAGCCGGAAATACAAGCCACGAGTGTTCTAACGGGTATCACTCTGGTGAGCGATTACTTCCTAACCTTCCCTGGTCAACTTATACTGCCAAGCCGGCCTTCGTGCTAGAATTCCTTCTACGACTTATGCTGCGAAGCCGGCCTTCGTGCTAGAATTCCTTCTACCCCTCAGAGCTGGGAATCTGACCTTCGTGCCTGAATACCATCTACCTCTCAGAGCTGCGAAGCTGGCCTTCGTGCCTGAATACCATCTACCCCTCCGAGCTGCGAAGCGGGCCTTCGTGTCTGAACTCCTTCCACCCCTCAGAGCTGCGAAGCAGGCCTTCGTGCCTGAATACCATCTACCCCTCAACGCTGCGAAGTTAGCCTTCGTGCCTGAGCTCCTAACTTCCCTGAGCTGCGAAGCTGGCATGAGATACCTGGGTATCCGGGTACCCGTGAGATACTCGGGACGAGGAAAATTCCCGAGTAGGCGCTATCCGGGAAAACTACCCGAGATACTCGAGATACCCGAGAACTTACAGAGTACAGAGAGTGATTCTGGAGAGACGCCTGTCAAAGAGATGCTGTCTGGCACCCCGTGGTGACGTCAACCCCCTGCGGTTCCTCACCGAATTTTATGGTTTTCGACCCTCGAAAGGGTTAGAATAACATTAAAAAGTGAGAAATGTCCAGAATTTCCGCATTTCTCATCAGGTCTTTGCGAAAACGACGCCAATGGGTTCCTTATGTTTCTCCGATGAAAATAACACCAAGAACGACGTAATTCAGACCATAATGAAGGAAATTCCATGAACGTTTTGTATGTTTAATCTCAAATTCATTGCATTAAAAATAGTCCGATTTACATGAAATTTGGTATGATTTTCATCGGAAAAACATAAGGAATCTATCGGTGCCACTTCTATATCGATAGGATAAAGAGTTAAGAATTATTTTATTTCTGAATCAGATATTAATCCTCGGCCGACGCAGCGAATCGAGGTCGCCCGCATCTCCCCCCCCCCCCCCCCCCCGTAGTCGAGGGTAAAATATTCATTACAGTATATTAAGAAGCTATTTAATGTTCATCATGTCTTTTCGCAGACGTCTCAAAGACGTCTTTATCAGGTCTATATTCGGAAAAACAATTTTAACGGTGACGAGAGTAATCGAAACCAGGACTTTCCTTTTACGAAGCTATCGTTATTCGCACCTACCCATACTTTATTATAAATAGTTCTAAATTCTAGGTATATATAGAATATTAATTGTTTATAAAAAAACGGGCATTACAGCGAAATATTCAACAGAATATTATTATTAAATGTCTTTATTGCACCATGACAATTACGATATAAAAATAATGATAAGTAGGCGAGGTTCAGTATAAATGCTGCTCTAAAACCTAACCTAATATACATATATGATGGCTTTTTACGGACGTCTTTAAGATGGCTTTTTACGGACGTCTTTAAGATGGCTTTTTACAGACGTCTTTATGATGTTTTTTGACAGACGTCTTTAACATGTCTTATGGGTCTTAAAGACGTCTTTGAGACGTCTTGTGGATGTCTTAAAGACGTCTTTAAGACGTCTTGTGGATGTCTTAAAGACATCTTAAAGACGTCTTTAACACGTCTTGTGGATGTCTTAAAGACATTTTAAAGATGTCTTTAACACGTCTTGTGGATATCTTAAAGACGTCTTTAACACGTTCGTATGACATCCTAAAGACATCTTTGTCACGAATCAGGACATTCAGACGTTCAGATCTAAAACAGACGTAAAATGGACGTCTTGAATACGTCGTGTGCTATCTGGGTATAATAATATAAAAGCAGTGGGTATAATAATAATATAAAAGCAATGGAACGACGACGTCGACCTGCCAAACTTCCTGCATCTACGGAAGTTCTTTTTGACGCACCAATGAATATTCCAATGAGTCAGGAAAAGTTTTTTTCGAATAGAAAGAACAAGAGTAGGTTTATTGCTATGCAGTCTCAAAAATTGGAAGCTGCCAACATCAACGTGAAACACGCTCAAGACGATGCTGACATTCTCATTACTCCTACGAAAAAAATTCATAGCACCTTTTTGCAGAGAGTTTTCTAAGCTACAAAGTATATAATAACTATTTTTGTCGCGAAATTGCTAGATAACGAGATATTCGCGAAAAACTGTTGTTTTCTTTTCAGCCCTTTAAAATTTTTAGCGGCGGTCGGATGGATAGGGACTTTTGACATATTGTTTAAAACGAATAAATAAAGGTTCATACCAAACTGTAGCCTGCTGGGATTTATTCCGAAGACAGATCCTAATTTCACTAGACTGAGTGTATTATTTCTCGTAAGCGAAGATCCACCCCCGCGAAAATTCAAAATTTTTTAAAATTTTGTGGATATGTAGAGGTTAATATTAATCGCTTTTGCGAGTGTATAATGTAATACATATATATTTTTATAAGACCTACTTATTTTGTGGGTATGTCATACCCCACCTTCTACGGAATATTACACTTCTTCACGTTGTAAACTGAGGGCTAACAAAGAAACACCGCGAACCCGCACTCACCAATTTGAACGCAACGTTACGGGTTTATAGAGTGACTCAAGACACGAACAACGGTATGTTTCATTCGTGTCCAATCGCCATTTAAGGGTATGAGACTCAAAGTTAAATAGACACTCCTACTTTCCCGCGTGTAATTCCTAAAGTTCAAGAGACAGAAAAAAATGTTTCAAACACAAGTTTAATGGTGTAATAAGCGCTACAAACTTGTGTTAAAAAAATTTGAAAAAAGTTTTTTTTCAGGTATTTTTTAAAGCTTTTCCAAATTTCATTAATGCATGTTTGCAGCGCTTATTGTACAATTAATCTTTTGTTTGAAATTATTTTTTCTGTCTCTCGTAGTTTAGGAGTTATACGCGAAAAGGTGGGAATGCCTATTTGACTTTGAGGTTAGTTTTCACAATCATAAAGGGCGATTGGACACGAATGAAACATACCGTTGTTCTTGTCTTGAGCCACTCTATAAACCCACAACGTTGCATTCTAATCGGTGAGAGCGGGTTCGCGGCGTTCCCTTGTAAGGAATGAAGACGTTGCCGCAATTTTGTCACTCTTGATTTTCGTCTTATTTTCGCATGTAGAATCACACCCTAAAAAATTTACCACCTGTAGTGAAACATCCTGTATATGTTGATATAACGCGATACATAATCCGTTTGAGTCCCGCGCAGTGCGACCGCGCTGTTCATGTCAAAAAGTGTCACCGTATCGGCCAACTAAATTTAATCGGCAGTGCGTTCGAATTCTACCGAAAATTCCCCACTACTATTTTTTATTCGCGTCTGAGTTCTCTCGGCGTTTGAGAACAATAGAGCAATAAAAGACAAGGATAAAGCCAACATCCTACCATGTACAGGGCCGCCTGGCGGACCGATGTATTGCCGCGATACGTCGCTACAAACATTTAACTTGCATTGCTTCTAATGTACCTCTATCCATCAAATACTTACATTACGCCAAAACAGGTGCGGTACATTGCTGTATCGTGCCGGGCGAAGTAAAACAGTCGTCAGTTGGAACGCGTCAATGAACAGCATATAACTACGTATAACATGGATTCAGAGGAGCGATTGATTTGTGCTGTACGAAATTCTACTGTGTTCAATGTAGTGACTGTCTGCGGTACGTTGCTCCATTGGGCCGTATGCATAAAAGGAAATATAAGCTTTTACAAGTGATTTTTCAAGCAAATACTTAGTTCCGTATGCAATAAAGGATGAAGTATTTATTAGAAATAGTTTTTACTAATTTTTCAGTAAATTCGTAAAATACGTATGCACAGTACATAGTACTTACTGAAAACTGCAAGTAGTGTTATCTTAAGTCTGTCAGTCGTGTGTTTTAAATTGTCTGCTCAATCGCAATCATGGCGTTGTTCATGCAAATTCGTGCCCCCAAGGTTTTCAAAAGTCGAAGAAACCATACCCGAGAGTACCGTGCCATGTTTACATTTGAAGAATACCATGTGAACTACCTGGTAGATACATTTTTAGATATCGTGAACGAAACCAGAAGTGGCGATCTTACACGGAAAGAGAAAATGGAGGTATTTTTTAGATGCATTGGTGATCCTGCTTTTCAAGTAGGCATTGGTGAAGATACGGGTGTTCATCAGAGTAGGTACAGTTAGTCGAACAGTAACTGATGTTGCCCGCAAAATCTGTAGCAAACGCCAAAACTAGATTAAATTTCCAAAAAATACAAATCAAGTAGAAAAAGCCAAAAGAGATTGGCAGCAAAATTCCATTTCCCGTGCTGTATATGAGCTTTAGACTGTGTCGTGTATGATTATGACAATAAAACTTTCCTTTTCTTCTACTAACTATTTAATAAGAATATCAGAATCAGTGGTGTACAATACTTTCGTTGCCGTCAATGTACTTTTCGCGAGTGACGATCGACGTACCGATCGTCATTTTTTTGTTCTCCTGGTTTTCCTCGCGGGCGGCGCTGCCCTGCGCCAGTGCTACGAACCGCGCTACTTTTGAACGCTCAGATACAACATTTCTTCCTCCCCGTACGTGAAATCCGCGACCCATATGTGAACAATGAAACCTTAACCTAAGCGCGTTTTCTTTCCCTTATGGTATGGCGGTACCGAAACGAACTGGGGCGGTACGTTTCCGTGAGGACCTCCGTAGAGTCCCTGGCGTCTGGACGGTCTCTTGCCCTGACGCTGGTCTTTCCGATACGCCTGCTGCCCCATTCGGTTCCTCTGATCCTTGCACTCCTTCGGTCCCTCGTATTGCAGCCTCCAGCGGTTCGTAGCCTAGTTCTTCGGTTTGGCTCGTATCCTGCCTTGGAATATTTCGTATTTTACATATTTGATCTATGTGGCGTTTTCAGTTCCGCCCGTCGTCTAACTGCATTATATAATGTAAGTTCCCTAATTTTTGCTTAATCACGCCGAAAATCCATTTCGATTTTCCGTAGTAATTTCTGCATTTTACTCTATCGCCCAGTTGCAGTGTTCGCAGGTTTCGGATCGCCTTTTTCTTATCACCCGTCTCTCCCTTTTCGGGTAACAAAAAGTCCAGTCGTGTACGTACTTTATAGCTAAAGATCTTTTCGGCGGGTGTTGCCCTGGTGGTTTGGTGGGGTATGCACCGGTAACTTAATAAAATTCTTTGTATCGCTTCGAGAAGTTCTAACCTATTCACTTGCGCGCCTTGAAACCTTTTTTTTAACGCTGCTTTAAAGGTTTGGATAAATTTTTCCGCCTGCCCATTTGTGGCTGGATGGTAAGGCGCTGTCGTCTTGTGCTTAATTCCATTGAATTTTAGGGATTGTGTAAACTCGTCCGAGACAAATGAACGTCCATTATCAGATACTATTAATTTTGGAATTCCGAATGTAGAAAAAGTTTGTTTGCATTTCTGTATCGTATTTCTAATGCGTCAATCATAATGAGGAAGTAATGTCCCTTGAATGGACCTGCATAATCAATATGAATTCTCTGAAACGGGAACTCCACTGGATCTCTTGCCCCCGTGCTTTTGGTTGCTCATTTTGCGTCAGGTTGCAGTTTACACAATCCTTTACAATAGCTTCGAGATCGCGATCGACGCCTGGCCACCACAAATATCTTCTCGCCATGGCCTTCATTCTAACTATTCTCACATGATCCGTATATAAATCTTGTAACATTGTTTTTCGCAGTCGGCGAGGTATAACTACTCTACTATCGCGCAAAATTACCCCGCTCTGGCAGCTAAATTCCTCTTGTGGAATGTTAAAATGGTCTTTTAATTCTATTTTCCTTCCGCTTACTAAACCGTTTCTTAACGCTTATAATTCCGCATCCTTCATTGCGTCGCCCGCTAAATCCTTAAATGTAATCGGTAAGGTATCTATTAATTTAATTTTGTAATCATCAACCACGTCGTACTCATAGTCGTTTTCTATCTTGATGGGCAATCGCGACAACCCTTCCGTGTTTCCATGTAACTTTGTATTCTTATATTTAATATCGAATGTAATGCTTGTAGGAAAATTGCATAGTGCTGCATTCGCATTACACTGTGTACCGGAAAGTGCTTTCTGCTGCGAGAAAATCTGTACTAACGGACGATGGTCCGCATACAACGTGAAACGGTTCCCGTATAGGAATTGATAAAACTTTTTTACCGCAAAAATGATCGCGTATGCTTCTTTATCTATCTGAGAATACTTCTTTTGGGTGCGAGACAAGGACTGCCATGCGTACTGTATTACCCGTTCTGTATCGTCCTAGCTACAACTAACGGAAGTTTTGGGTGTGTGTGCGAAGTGTACTAAAATCTTATTACTCATGAATTCTTTTTTTTACTGTAACAAAAGCTTTCTCGCATGCTGCTGTCCACTGAAACGACACCTCTCGGCCCTTTCTTTTTTCTAATAGTGTATGTAGGGGTGCTAACATTGTACACAAGTTTTGTATAAAACGATCGTAATAATTGACCAGGCCAAGGAATGCGCGTAATTCTTTTGTATTTCGCGGGGTCGGCATATTTTTATTTGCCTCCATTTTGCATTTTTCTTTGTGAATTCCATATTTATCGATGTAATGACCGCAATAACTAATGCCTTTTTGGAAAAATTCGCTTTTGTCCCTATTGATTCGTATGTTGTAATTCGCGAGCCGTATAAGTACTTCCCTAAGACGCTGTAAATGTTCTGTATCATTCTTTCTTGTTACCTTAATGTCGTCTAAGAAGACTCAGATTCCGGGAATGCCTCCCAGGATTTTCTCCATTTCCCTTTGCCAGATCGCTGGGGCTGAAGCGATACCATATAATAACCGCGTACATCTGAACAGCCCTCGGTTGTTCAAAGTTAAATACTCCCTGTCATCGGAGTGGACCTCCATCTGCAAATACGCTTTTTTAAATCTATTTTCGAAAATTTTTCTTCTCCTACGAAGGTAATAAGAAGTTCGTCCGTTTTGGGGAGTGGATACTCATCGTTTTGCAAGCTTTGATTCAACGTGACGCTAAAGTCTCGCATACGCGGACTTTGTTTCCTTTTTTTAGGACTGGGACCATTGGTGTTGCCAACTAGGGTAGTCCTTATATGTATGGTAAAAAATCAAAGTGTTTAAAATTTTCTTCTGACCCTCTCAGAAGGTTCCAAATAGTTTAAAAGAATTTCGTCTAAAATTTTGTTAAAATATATTAAGCATTGAAGGTCGCTCAATGTCATTGAAATATTATTATTTTTGTATAAATTGATAGAAATTTTTGTAATAAGGACAAAATAATTTTCTTAACTTTTAAGTGAAAGTATAACATTAAAATTCGTGTACACGTCGCATAGACGAAACAGGTTTATAAGGAGTGTGTAGTGTATTGTTTTGTAGCATGAGGCTTTATATGCATATTTAAATTTCTCTCATCAGCAGCTCTGGAATCAGATCCAGCCGCAAACTTTGACGTACATTCTATTCAGGTTGTTAAACGCATAGATAAAAGCATGGTTTTGGATTCTGATATATAAATATGGGCCCCGTTTCATTAAAATTGACAAGTGACATTTAAGGAAAGTCGCAGTTGCCATACTTGTGGTACATGCGAAATATAAAGTCCTTGAGCGACCTTTATATATCGAAATATACAAATAAAAAACAAGAAGATATATTTTTTTGTCGAATAGAAGATTTTAAGAGGGTCAGGTAATACAAATTTTAATGTTGAAAAATAAGGACCACCCTATTGCCCACGCCGAGGTATTGACTCTTTCCAAAATGCCCTCGGATTCCATTCTATCTATTTCTTGCTCCACTAACGGAATAAGTTTAAAAGGGACCCTCCGTGCCTTTAAAAACACGGGGCGTGCTCCTTCCACCAGTGTTAATCTAGCTTGTACGTCCCTTATCTTTTTCGACTTTTCGTCTAATTTATTTTGATATTCCGCCAAGGTAGTTTGTACCGCCCTTTCGGTATCCTCAACTAAAGTGTACAATGTATTATTTAACTGGACTTGCAACTGTCGAGTCCACTTTCGGCCCACCAACGGCTCCCGATCCGTGTCCGTGACGTACATGTGTAAAAACCGCGGGACATCATTATATTCTACTTTTACCTCTACATATCCGATTACTTTAACAATCGTTTTACAATAAGTAGTTAATCTTAAATTCGTATATTTAATAGGAACACTTTTCAGCCACTTCTTAAGGAAATACCTACTTACGATTGTTACTGCCGCATCGCTATCAATTTCGAAACGTATTTGCCTACATTCTATCTTTACTGTGACCATGTATTTCTGTCTGTACCTCTCCTGTCCTGTTTGTAAACATAAGATGTCTTTCAATTGAGAGGTGTCGTTCAATTGATTTGTCGTTACTGGCTTTTTCCGCATGCAGACTTTCTGCAAGTGACCTTTGGTACCACAGTTTCTACAGACTATATTTTTGTTTAATGTACAACTCATGGTGATGTGTTTTCCACCACATCTGAAACATGAAACATGATTAGCGGTTTGATTCGGATTTACATTGTACTTGGGTTTCGCAGACGCGTATTTTCTTGCTTCTGACGTCATCTTCTTGTGCCCCTCTGGCTGATTCTTCTTTGGCCCCGGGTTCTTCTGTCCCACGTAGTCTACCGAGGCTTTCCTCGTTTGCATTTGGTTGACGTCTTTTTCTGTTAGTTTCATGGAAATGGCCGTTTCGACCGCTCGTTTGAAGGTTATGTAGGGTGAAAATAAAAAAAAGGTTTATTCAACGTTCGTTACATTGGGAATGCCCAGAGAGCGACTGACTTTCGGCTCTGCACCACGAGAATTCGCGGACTAACCGAGGACCCTCTGCGGGGCACCGGCGGGCCACCAAGAGCACCGCCGCAACGCAGCGCCCGGGCATACCTGCCTTCCAAGGGCACCGCCGCTACGCAGTTCTCTGCTTATAGTTAGGTCGTCCATTTCCAGTAGACGCGACTGGATGCGTTTGCTCGTTAAGCCGTAAACGAACTGATTCCGGAGGGCATTTTGTAATTACCCCCAAATTTGCAATGAATGCATAGTTTATGTAACGCCGCCACATATCGTCACACGCTTTCGCTCTCAACTTGCTTGCGTTGATGAAACCGGAAATTCTCCGCCACCTCTAATGGCGCTGGTGCGTAGAACTCTTCCAACTTCGCAGTCCGTTCATTGTACGGGTCATTCGGCGATAGGCTATCGCAAAGTATATAGAAGGATTTTGCCTCAATAAAATTTAACAGATACGCTACCTTTTTCGTCTCTTCGATGTCGAAAACTGCGACGGCTCCGTCGAACCTCATCAGCCATCTTTTCCAGTTCGTATTTGCCGAGTCGAACATGTCGATCGCAGTATTCCTGTATTTGGACTCCGCCATCGTTTGAACAATGTATTCCCAATACTGTAGTACGTGGAAGGTGTAATTGTCCGTCGCCTCGTGCTACGCACTTCAGTGGTTCTTTGTTCACAAAAGGCGGTTAGCACGTGTTGCACGTTGCAAGTTCTTTTCCTTGCAATTGTCATTCCCGGAACTAATACCTCGAAGGAGATCCCATCCTCGTCGCCAAACTGTCGCGTATGTGACAATAAAACAACTCTCCTTTTCCTCTGCTAACTATTTAATAAGAATATCAGGATCGGTGTTGTACAATACTTTCGTTGGCGTCAACGTACTTTTCGCGAGTGACGATCGACGTGCCGATCGTCCTTTTTTCGTTCTCATAATTTTCCCCGCGGGCGGCGCTGCCCTGCGCCAGTGCTATGAACCGCGCTACTTTTGAACGCTCAGATACAACAGACTGTACACACGTGTAACGTTCCCGTGCGAGATGTTGCCGTGTGTTACAGGAAATATCCAGAAGTAGAGCGGTGTATTCGTGGAATTGTAAATAACGTGAGGTAAAATTTTTGTTTTAAGAAAAAACTTTCTCAAAAATGTTAACGGATGTTTGTAGCGCTTATTGCACCATTAAACTTTTGTTTAAAACATTTTTTCTTTCTGTTGTACCGTGGGAGTTATACACGAAAAAGTGAAAATACCTATTTGACGTTTAAGGTTAGTTTTCACCCCCTTAAGGGGACTAGGCAGTCAGAAACTCGATTGTTTTGTTGCATTTTTCGAAAGTACCACCCTTCCCGAGTAAAATACCGTTTGGTTTATGTTAAAATTCGCAAAATTAAGGATTTTACAGCCGAAAAGGTCGAGCAACTAGATCCCTCTTTCGAAATTTTAAACGCGTTTTTCTCGGAATCATATTTCCTCTTCGTTTTGCAGTGATTGCGAAAAAACAGAGGTACACATCGATTTGAAAAAAATTTAGCATATATCAATCATGTCTAGTTACGACCTGAACCTACGCATGAGTCTGTGAAAACTCCTGTTTTGACACAAAAAAAATAGGATGGCTCTTTTCCCTGGCGAAAAATGATGTTTCTTTAAAATTTGCCGTTTGCAGCCACCATTTTTATAATTTTGATTTTTTTTCTTTTTCAATAGGTTTAGGGCAGAATGGGGGTCGGGGCAAAGTATTAGTTTCAGAGGATATTTCACAATTAAATTTCTTACGGCCAGAATCACTGCAAAATTACAACGGCTCCAGAAAAAAGGCCTACATATCAGACGACTGTAGCGCTGTCATACATATGTATATAATATTGAAATAATTTTTTTTGCTGTTTATAGTATTAATAAACATTACCCGAAAGTACTAGTCACAATTTGTGTTCATCTACTTGTAATTAATTCGCAAAAATACTTGATTTTCGAGCGATCTGACTGCCTAGTACCGTTAAACGGCGATAGGGCTCAAATGAAACACACCGTTGTTCTTGTCTTGAGTCACTCTATAAACCCATAAAGTTGCGTTCCAATCGTGAGTGGGAGTTTGCGGGGTTCCCTTGTAAGCAAATACTAGTAGTATTTACTTAAAATTTTCCATCATTTACTATTTAGTACTAGTAGCAGATTATGCACACGAAATTTAGTATTTGCTGTTACATATACTTAGTACATTCACGCATTTCCTTATTTTTATGCATACGGCCCATTGTTGTTGACGGAACGTCGAATGCGTGAATGTGTCATGCAGCGGTGTACTTGGTGGAATGTTCGCCTAACACCAGCCATTAAGGGGCCGTCTCACCGGGTTTTGAATGTTTACGTACGCTCACACAAGCTAAGTTAAGCGTGTACGTATAGCGATGTAGTAAACAAACCGTTTCAACCAATTTACGTTCTGGAATCGGCCAGTAGGAAGTTTTTGCGGGTATAGTTGCCTCCAGTAGACATCTGTGCAGACGGGTCTGGTGCGTTTAAACCCTAATAAGCACCGTACGTTGAAATAATAATGAATTTATGAGTTGTGTACTGAGAGACTCGAGAAATGACAGAATGAGGCTTCAAGAATTTTTCGTCACCGGCGCTGATGGTATATTCGTAGCACCAGGACCGGTGGAAGTCCAAGCTAGCCGATAAATGTAGGAAAGATATACAGTATTGTATCGTTAGCGGCTCGCTGGTCGGGACCGGCGATGAGCCCTCATCGAGAGCAGAGCCCTAATTCCGAGTGTTCGTTTCTCGCTTCTTTCTGGCCGAAGGGGGGAGTGAGATGGAACGCTTTGCGTGCCGGCGGGCGTGCACGACGGGTGCGAGCGCTCAAATGTAATAGCCAGGCACGGCACGAGTCTTTTTTACGCCCTAGGCGAGCTTGCCAAATTCCGCCATTTATTATAATACATTTAATTGAGCTTCTTCATATCCTTACTCTTAATTTTTACTCGTAGTTTAAAACCGTTGTAGTACAATTTGTAGTATTTCATGTAAAAATTTATTTTCAAGGATGCCTACAATGAGAAGGCCATTTTGAGACTCTTGTCAACCTCACGCCACAGTAGTTGCCTAATTTTGCAGAGTAAAGTCATAAATAATCTCAAATAAATGTATTTTAATAAAAGGCGCAATTTGACAAGTTCGCCTAGGGCGCAAAAAACACTTGAGCCGGGCCTGCGTCAAAATTTTGCGAAGCGGTTCCCGTCATAGACATATAGACGGAGCAGAAGCTGGGACTATGGGCGGGGGGGAGGTAAGCTTGGAGGGGAAAAGGCAGAGGTTCAGATACAGCCTGCCATACAGGGACATCGGTTAGCTTCGGAAGCATTCGGCATGCATAACCACTGCTGCCCGATTTGCTTGTATGACAATCCCCTTACCGCGAACCTTGCAACCCCCTCAGCACACGCTCCGTCTATATATGGCTACGGTTTGCGTGCTCACCGTAAGCGTTTGCGATCATCGCGCACGCCCGTCGCACACGCAAAGGCCGGAGTGTCAGGCGTCCGAAAGACGGAGCGAGACAAAACATTAACGCGTCGTCTGTCTCGTACTGTCTTCGCTCGATTTCAGTGTCTTTCGGTCGCTCTCGTTCCATCTCGCTTTCACCTTCGCCGGACAAGAGTGAGACAGAAGTGGTGGGGATAGCAAAAAGCCCACATCGTGTGCACCAAACCGAGCCGCTACAGGTCGATTTACACTACACAGCACGGACCGGCACGTATCGGCAACGGCGCGGTCCGTCACCGGCACGACAAAACATTGTAACATGCGTTTTAAATGGGACTGTTTACACTATTCGGCACCGACCTGCAACATTCCGTCTACGACACGAACCGACGCCGGTCGACATGGTCGCGAAGAATGTTTTGCCGGTTCGTGACGGTCCGTGTCGAGACGTGTTGTCGCTGGTCTGCCAGTGTAAATCAGTAAACGGCAGAGACCGCATGCAGCAGAGGATGGATTGCGAAAAATTGATAGAGCATGTGAGAAGGTATGTGTGCCGTTGTATGCAACGGACCATCCTAAATGCTGCGATATGAGGTTCAGTCCATTCTAGCAATCCAAAAAATTTGCATTGCGGCATTCCAAAGTATTGATAAAACTTATCATCATATTTTACTAACTCTTTGAATAAAGTCCAATACTCCCCTCCGACTTTTTTCTTTTTTAATATTGGATGTACCCAAATTCTATCTCGCTTTTTTACTCTTTTTGCTGCGGCATCCTCTTCGTCTAAAAGTAAGGCTAGAAGAACCAATTCCTCGTCACTGTCTGATCCGCTCATTTCGACTGCTAAACGTGAACTGCCGGACTTTTGCCGGAGCAGTGTAGACGTATGCATAATATTACGTGCCGGTGACGGACCGCGCCGTTGTCGGTGTGTACCGGTCCATGCTGTATAGTGTAAAGCGACCTTAACGAGACAATATTCTAGTTGCCGATACGTATTGGGAGTCGAATCGCGTTGTTGTCGCATTTCCCTCATTACTATTTTGTCGTCAGGAAGGCTTGAATGAATCACGGCAAAGCGGTTGGAAAATAGAGATGGGCAAAGATAATATTTAGATAAACTCAAATAAAAAATACTTTATGTTTATCCGTTATTCAGAGCTTCGAATAACGTGAGTTATGATAATTTTTTTATTCGAAGAACGTTTATTCGATCCGTCGAATAAGGTTTTCATCTTTATCCGTAGTTTATTCGGCTTTTATTCGAAGGCTTCGAAATTTCAAATAACTTTTGGCAGCGTGTTTATCCGAACCGGCGCGATCTCTCTTGGTGCCGAGGACTTGGGCTGTTCGGCGGTGGCGTCTGATCTCCGTTCGAGCCTCGGATCGAAAGGCATACAGTATTGCTTGTACTGGATTATGTATTAATGAAATATAAAACGTAACGTTTTCAGTAACATACTGCTGAGATTTTCCAAATTAAAATGAGTTCAAATACGG
The DNA here is from genome assembly GCA_944738655.2 of Andrena hattorfiana. Taxonomy (NCBI): domain Eukaryota; kingdom Metazoa; phylum Arthropoda; class Insecta; order Hymenoptera; family Andrenidae; genus Andrena; species Andrena hattorfiana. The sequence goes on along the minus strand of OX122890.1, from coordinate 39,768,246 downwards.
TATAAATCGGGTTATTTATAGAACTGCACTAGATAAATAAAGATAAATGTTACACTTCTAATCTAATAATGCTAAAAAATATATAAAAAAAATTTATGTTAAACGATTTTATTCAAAATACAGTAAAAACAAAATTAAAATGCACTAAAGACTAAAAAATAAATCTTTTCTTGTACTATAATTTTTTTCCTTTTCGAACGTAAGGATTTCTCGTTATAAATTGTTTATTTACTACAGAAATCGCGATGCCACTAATGTCCCGAACGCAGCGGCTTTGTCATTTTCGTAAAGAACGCTTTCCAAGTCGTTTTGTTGTTATGGGTTATATTTATTGATGACTGGGTCATTTTTTCACCCCTTCGAGGTTAATTTTTTTTTTAAATATTGTATTGTCATCCATACTACGCACGCCTGCAAAGCTTCAAGACAACTCGATAGTTAGAAGTTAACTTTGAGTTGCCAGATTTAAACCATACATCAAACCCACAAAAATACGTACAAACAAACCGAAGATTGAAGCTGAATAAAATCTTTTAAAAATAATCTGATTTATGCCGTGTTGCCTTTTAATGAAATATTTCATTTTCTAATGAAATAAAACAGAATTTTATTAATAATGTTTATTTATGAAGGTTCGGATCGACAAAAATGTATTTTCTTTAAAAGAAAACCAAAACAATATAATAACCATAAACATTATCTTTGGTATAAAAACTAATATCTACAAATCAGTCTACAGTGGCTTCTTGTCCAGATTGTAGTTTTTTAATAACTCTCGATAGAGTCAAGTGACAGATACTGAATTCTCTAGCGACAGTTTCTATCTTTATGCATAACTTCGATGGAAATGTTGCCCTTTTCTGCCTTTCATTCATATGTTCGCATCTTAAAGCACAGCAGGAAAAATTTATACATTTACAGTGGGGCCAGTTGTAATGGTAACAACATGCTCCAAGTCACGGTAACAACTAGCCCCTATCGACACATGTAGCAATTTGACAGACTATTCTCCTTATACACATACATTGAAACGATAAACACTATTACACCATGTTCTTAAATGTCATTTGATCCATAAGAACGAATCAATCAATAATATCGACGTTAAATAATCTAAATAGACCAAAATATAATGATAGAAAAATATTTACTTATCTGGTACGCGACTAATAGGTCCTTACTTACAACCACACGATTCGCTGTCGCGGATGCTATTAAAATGGGCAACACAGTGGCGTGATCAACTCACACGGAAAAAATAATTTAAAGTGGGGGAGATCGGGGATGGTTGTCACAACTGCTATAACAAAGAAACTATAAACAATAGGAATGTACTAATAATCCATGGCGATGCGTAAACATATCGCCGCCTCCCCCCACATCACGCAAGTCGTTTTGGTGTCGCAAGGAGCTACAATGTGTCATTGTTTGTTTTCGTGCGTTCGAAGTAAATTAGGCCGTATTTTCTATCAAGTAAGTATAGGTTGTTTCTTAGTATTGACTATAACTGTTCAAGAAGTGAGCATTCTGGCGACATCTCCCAGGCCCAACGCTAAGCAGAGGCAACGGCCTGCTTGCTCATGTGGAGCAGCGATCGCGGCCCCTTCCATCGACTCACGATCTATGGAAGGGGAAAGCTCTTCCTTCCAGGAAATCGACGGTGATTTCCTGGATCAGCACTCTGTTCGCGACTCTAAAACTAATAGCACGCACCCTTTACTAACGCTACGCGCTTCGATTGCTTTCGCTGCTTACGGGAGTTACTCATCTGCGGAGTAACTGCTGCTTCACGCTTACAAATTGCTTACGCACTTGCGTTTAACAATCTAATTATTAAGTTAAGTTTATTTAAATAGTCTGTGTAAAATATTAGTTTAATTTTCGTGACCTTGTACATAATTCAAACACAATAACTCCTAACCACTTAAATTATAAAGTTTTGTGTTCCGTAGAAAGTCTTGACTTCCTTAGTATCGCTTACAATAGCTCCTAGCTTCCTAGCGCCGATCCGTCATAAGTTTTCTAACATTTTTTGGTCCTTCGAGCCGGAGACGGCGCCTGTGAAAACAGTTCTTGAACGTTTGTGCCGTGTAACCGTCGCGCGTGACCTCCATCTACAAACAGTGAGTCACATCATAACGAGTCAGCACGACCTTAACGGCTGACTTTCGCGAGCATTTGAACACCTGAGTACAATGGAACCGTTACTTGAGAGCCAAAACGACCTGGTTGGTAGAATCGCGCGGGCATTCGAGAATTTAAAGAAGCTAGGTGCTGCCAAGATCACTCAAGGAGCTGTCGAATCGCGTCTGGGAATGTTACGGAAAAATTGGGCAAAATTCGACCAGCAGCACGATCAGCTGCTTGCAATGATTGCTCCGGGGCAGAGAGATATACCATATTATACTGAAAGTCGCCACGAAGTTACTGAGGAGCTGTTCCTTGTTCAGGAAGCGCTGTTCGTCGACCGGCTACAGACCTTTAATGCTGATCACAACGAGTCTGGGCTGTCGAGCAGTTCCACGCCAGCGGTCGTACACTCCAAGGCTTCCTTACCTCGACTACCATTACCTGAGTTCGATGGGACCTACGAATCCTGGCCAGGATTTCGGGATCTCTTCCGATCCCTCGTCATCCGCGATGGAAGCCTTACGGACATAGAGCGCCTGCACTACCTCCGGGGCAGCCTAAAGGGCGACGCCCTCCTTGCTCTCAGGAATATCCCGGTGAGAGCTGCGACCTTCGCCCGCGCTTGGGACCTGCTGCAAGACCATTACGAAAATGAGAGGCTGCTGGTACAGGCGCAATTGGCGACTATATTCGGACTGCAAACACTCACTCGCGAATCGGCCATAGAACTCAAGACATTCTACTTCACCATTTGCGACTGCGTCGAGGCCCTTGCTGCCATGGAACACCTGTTTGACGGCACCGGGGACTGGCTGGTCTACTGGATGGTCGAGAAACTCGATCAGCAGTCACGAAGAGAATGGGAAACCCAGCTCGGCTCCCAGACTACCCCTCCTACCTTTAAGGAACTCAAGGCGTTTATTAAAAACCGCATTACCACCATCGGAGCTCTGGAAGGGGGCAAAGCTAAAGGTCAGCCTGAGGCACGTACCATCAAGTCTACAGGAGGCCAGAAGTCGGTCAAGGTGTTGCAAGTGACCAAGACCAACCGCTCTCAGGAACCGTGCGTGTTATGTGGAGCCAACCACTTCGTGCTCTTCTGCAGCACCTATAAATCAAGAAATGTGCTGGAACGTCGTGAAGCACTAGTGGCGGCGAATTTATGCTACAATTGCCTCGGACGCCATCACGTAAAGGATTGCAGTTCGGAGAAACGGTGCCAGCTGTGCAATGGAAAGCATCACACTACCATTCATGAGGACAGCGCGGTTGCCAGCAACGACGTAGAGGCTACTGCTAATACCTCAAGCGGTGCGTCGAGCTCCCTACCTGCTGTGCTCCTGGCTACTGCGCGTGTGAAAGTGTTGCAACTCGACGGCGATTCAAGAATTGTGCGAGCCCTCGTCGACCAAGGTAGCGAAGTGTCTCTTGTCACTGCTGCATTGGCTCAGCAGCTGCGTCTACCACGAAGAACAGCCAACATACGTCTCCTCGGAGTCGGGAATCAGCTCCCCGAGCGGGTACGAGGAAAGGTACAGCTGGAATTCACCGCGCACACTAACCCTACGGAGTGTCATGTGATAAAGGCTCTGGTGTTGCCACGAATCACTGCGTACCAGCCACGCATCGGCAATAGAGCTTCAACATTGACTCACCTCCATGGTCTTCCATTAGCGGATCCTAGCTATGACGGAGACGGGCCAATCGAGCTTTTGCTGGGAGCCGATGCCTTTGCCCTTATTCTGCGTGACGGGCTCATCAAGGGTGGCACCGGTGAACCCATAGCTCAGAATACAACGCTGGGATGGATCGTGTCCGGACCAGCCACGACGAGGACGAGACGCACCGACATCACGGGCAGTGCCCCCACGTCACTTCAATGCACTGCCGACGAGGAACTCGTGCCACTTGTGCGCCGGTTTTGGGAACAGGAGGAAATCATTGTGACGCCAGCCTATACTGCCAAAGAACAATGTTGCGAAGACCATTTTCGGACAACTCACCAGCGCTTGCCTTCCGGTCGCTACATGGTCCGACTTCCATTCCACAGGAACGTGGAGATCGGCGATTCCCACCATGGTGCTCAACGTATGCTGCTACGGATGGAGACCAAATTCAGGCGAGATCTGATCTTCGCTCAGGCCTACGAAGAGTTTATGCGTGAGTATATGCAACTCACGCACATGACAAAAGTACGAGGGAGCATTACAGGACCGGCCTATTACTTGCCACATCATGGGGTGCTAAAGGAGAGCAGCATGACCACCAAATTGCGGGTGGTGTTCAACGGCTCGTACGTCACATCAACGGGTCACTCCTTGAACGACAAGCTACTGGTCGGCCCTAACCTCCTGTCGAGTCTGCCGCAACTCTTGCTGCGCTGGCGGATACATCGCATCTGTCTCACAGCCGACATAGAGAAAATGTATCGCCAGATACTCCTCCATCCGGACGACCGCCGCTTCCAGCTGATCCTGTGGAGAGGGAAGGACGATACAAACATCAGTGTTTACAGGCTTAACACTGTGACGTATGGACTAGCCTGCGCACATTTCTTAGCTATCCGTACGCTTCGACAGCTAGCCGAGGACGAACAACCACGATATCCAAGAGCAGCGGCCATTCTTCAACGTGACGTCTACGTGGATGACGTCGTGACCGGCGCTGACTCCGTGCAAGAGGCGCTCGGACTGCAAGAGGAACTACGTCAACTCTGCTCGGCGGGCGGCTTCAACCTACGGAAATGGGCATCTAATCATCCTGCATTGATGGAGCAGGTGCCTATCGGTGACGCCATTCCAGAATGCAAGTGGCAGGCTGGCGAAACCCACCAAGCACTGGGAGTCCAGTGGAGTCCGGCTGACGACTGCTTCAGGGTGCGAGTACAGCAGAACCATCAGGACGCTGAAGTGACACGGCGAACAGTCCTGTCAAAAATAGCAAGGATATTTGATCCACTGGGCTTGGTATCCCCTGTAACGATTAGCGCAAAAATATTTATGCAATCTTTGTGGTTGACCAATTTAGATTGGGACACACCGCTGCCGCCGGTTGATGCCGGATACTGGACTCGCTTCCTCAAGGAATTGCCCATATTGAATAGCATCGCCGTACCTCGCTGGCTCGGCCTACACCACGCATCCCAACAATTAGAGCTTCATGGCTTCGCCGATGCCTCGGAACGAGCCTATGCAGCAGCAATCTACCTCCGAGTTGTCGATCATGATGGCACCATCCGAACCCAGCTGGTCACTGCCAAGACGAAGGTGGCTCCATTGAAGAAGATTTCTCTGCCACGACTCGAACTCTGTGCCGCCACCTTACTGACCCGCCTCATGGCAGTCACCTGCGAGAGCGTGGGTTTGGAGAAAATTGCCGTCCACTTATGGAGTGATTCTACTATCACTCTTGCCTGGATCCAAGGCCACCCATCACGCTGGAAGACTTACGTGGCCAATCGCGTGTCGGAGGTTCAACTCACACTGCCCGATGCTCACTGGCACCACGTCTCCAGCCAAGAAAATCCAGCCGACTGCGCCTCACGAGGACTCTCTCCCGACCAGCTGCCAGACTTTGAACTCTGGTGGACTGGACCCTCCTGGCTGACTTCACCAATAGGATGGGACAACAGGAAGCAGCTCAACGTACCACTTACCGACCTCGAGGCCCGAACCACTGCCAACGTGATGTCTTCGGGTGATCCTGCAATGGGCGAGGAGTTGTTAAACAGACATTCATGCTTATCCTCTCTCCTTAGAATTACCGCCTGGTGCTTGCGGTGGCTGCCACAAAGAGCAGTCAGTACGAGAGGACGATATTTGAAATTAGCAGAAGTTGAGACAGCACGCACACGTTGGCTCCGTATTATCCAGCACCAGGAGTTTGCGGCTGACATTCAGCAGCTGAAGCTGGGGCGTTCACTGCTAAGCCACAGCAAGCTGGTGAAACTGCATCCATACTTGGATGACCAGGACCCACTACGAGTCGGTGGCCGCCTTCGACATTCAGCTTTGCCTCTGGATGCCCAGCATCAAGTTATCCTCCCAAGGGACCACAGGCTGACTGACCTCGTGGTTGACGAGGCTCATCGTCGCACGCTGCATGGAGGTACGCAGCTGACACTTGCTACCTTGCGACAGAAATACTGGGTTCTACAGGGCCGGCAACGGGTCAAAGCTCTTATTCATCGCTGCGTCACCTGCACCCGCTGGCGAGCAACACCAGGAAGGCAACTTATGGGGGACTTACCGCGCTCCAGGGTGACTCCAACCCGTCCATTCCTACACGTGGGGATTGATTATGCTGGGCCCCTCACACTTCTAGCCATACGGGGAAGAGGACGCCGCACACACAAAGGATACGTGGCCCTCTTTGTGTGCTTGTGTACTCGTGCCGTCCACCTAGAGTTAGTTTCAGATTGCAGCACTGAAGCCTTCCTTGCTGCCCTGCGGCGGTTCACCTCACGACGAGGACTCTGTGCTGTCATTCAGAGCGACCGAGGGACTAACTTTGTGGGTGCTGCCCGTGAGCTGCGGGATATGCTAGTCCACCTCGACGATGGTCACGAGACCATCCAATCCACCCTACTGAAGGACGGCATAGAGTGGCGCTTCAACCCTCCTGCTGCCCCGCACTTCGGAGGACTCTGGGCGGCAGCTGTAAAATCAACTAAACATCACCTTCGGCGCGTGCTAGGCGAACAGCACCTCACCTTCGAAGAGATGACGACCTTGCTCTCCCAGATAGAAGCCTGTCTGAATTCTCGGCCACTGCAGGCGATCACCGACAATCCTGGGGACCTGAACGCCTTGACACCGGGGCATTTTCTCATCGGAGAACCACTCCTCAGCGTGCCCTTCCCACAACTGGACGGCATCCCACAATCTCGTCTCTCTCGCTGGCATCTTCTGCAACAAATGCGGTCACAATTCTGGCAACGGTGGCGCAATGAATACTTGCAGGCGTTGCAAGCTCGCAACAAGTGGGCACACCAACACCCGCAGCCCCAGATCGGAGATCTGTGTTTAATCAAGTCCGAACTGACACCACCCGGACAGTGGCCACTGGCGAGGATTACCCGGTTGCACGCAGGGTCCGACGGACTAACGCGCGTTGTTACGGCTAAAACTGCACGTTCCGAGCTTGTACGACCAATTACTAAACTTGTCTTCTTACCCTTTGTACAGGCTTAGGATCACACACTTTCACTTCCGGGTTTCACTGCGCACTAGATCTCACTGTAACACCGTCACCTGAGTTGTATGACGCCTCCACATGAGTCAAGCGGCGCCACCGCCACGGGATCTGATCACGCTACGGCACGATTATTCATCGATGGATGAAGGCGGGCGGGAAATGTTCAAGAAGTGAGCATTCTGGCGACATCTCCCAGGCCCAACGCTAATTAGGCAGAGGCAACGGCCTGCTTGCTCATGTGGAGCAGCGATCGCGGCCCCTTCCATCGACTCACGATCTATGGAAGGGGAAAGCTCTTCCTTCCAGGAAATCGACGGTGATTTCCTGGATCAGCACTCTGTTCGCGACTCTAAAACTAATAGCACGCACCCTTTACTAACGCTACGCGCTTCGATTGCTTTCGCTGCTTACGGGAGTTACTCATCTGCGGAGTAACTGCTGCTTCACGCTTACAAATTGCTTACGCACTTGCGTTTAACAATCTAATTATTAAGTTAAGTTTATTTAAATAGTCTGTGTAAAATATTAGTTTAATTTTCGTGACCTTGTACATAATTCAAACACAATAACTCCTAACCACTTAAATTATAAAGTTTTGTGTTCCGTAGAAAGTCTTGACTTCCTTAGTATCGCTTACAATAGCTCCTAGCTTCCTAGCGCCGATCCGTCATAAGTTTTCTAACAATAACATTGTTGCATTATTCCCGTAGTTTAGAGTTTTTTCTAACTTACTGCAATGATTTTTTTTACATTTTTTAAACTTTTTAATACATGAATAGAAGGGTGAAATTGTTTAACGGTTTGAGGTAAGTTGTCACAGAACATTTGGTGTTAGGTATTTACAGCATGTGACAACTAATCCCGCTGTAACTTGCTGTACCTATCATGTGATATTATATTTTTTTGTTTGTTTGGTAACAGTTCTCAATAATAATGCCGCGAACTTAAAATAAGAAGACGTCCAGAGGTAAGGTGCCCCCGGAATTAATGTTACGTGCGGCAAGACAGGTTAAAAAGGGTAATTACACAATAAGTGGGATTGCAAAAGATTATAATATAAATTACCGCACTCTAGCGCGATATTGTCAGAACTACAATACAAAATTATATTACTTTCTTAATTGAATCGACTTTTTATTCATATGCTTAGCTATCCAAATGTGTGACAATCAACCCCAGATACTGTGACAACCAACCCGACCTCGGGATATGTTGTCACAAAATACTTCCTGTAAATAATGTGAATCAGCTCCTAATCTGGTTGACAAAATCCATAGGACCAATTTTTGTTATAAAGTCGAACGTACTTAGTTTATATTAATCTAATTTTTAATGAACTTCTCTACAGCTATAACCTCTAAAAAAATCAAAATAAGAAAATGAGACAACCATCCCCGGTCTCCCCTACAACGCTCTTGTCATTTTGAAGATATAACCGTCGGAACAACTTACCCACGGGACTTTTAGCCCCGTTCTCCCGTAAAAGACACCAAATATCTTGTAAATCGGACTATTTTTAATGAAATAGGCTTTAAATTCCACAAATTAATTTTTCATGCTATTTCGTTACTTATAGCCCGAAGTATGTTGTGCTTTGTACCATTTTCATCGGGAAAACATAAGGAATAAATTGGTGTCACTTTCGTGAAGATCCAATGAGCCATGCGGAACTTGAGAGTTTTCTCTTCCTAATGGCTAACGTTATCTTTGTTTCTTCTCATCCCGTATTCTCGATCTCCGGAGGCCATAAACTTAGTGAAGCATGAAATCAGAGGTGTGAAATTCGCCTACCACCTTGAATAAAAGATATTCTCCGGCACTTGAAATTATGAGCTTAACAAGGGACCATTGTATGCAAAACATGTAGGGTATGTACAGGGTCCATGAAAAGTAATAGTCACTGCTTTCAGAGGTGAATCTAGACCTTTGGATCGGTGGACATTTGCAAAAAAATGTTGCCGCAAAATTGTTTATAATATTGAAAATTAATATTATATTTATTTACATCCTCGTGCTCTGCGAAATGAAAAGAAAAAAGTTCAAAAGCAATCATGTGTAGAACCACTCACGTTATGCAGTGGTATGTAGATGTTTTCGCTGTCTCGACAGCCTTATATAGTTTTCCTTCTCGCTCCCGTTTCCTGTCACTCACACTCATGCCGGAGCTCAATTGTGTTTCCGTGGATCGATATATTGATTATGATTTCGCCTTTGATTTTTTAACCCGGCAGTGCACACGGGAGCCTTTGAAACACAAGTATCTGCGTGCGGTGGTCATAGACCCCCAGTCAAAAGTAACATTGATTGACCATGATATATAAAAGTCTGTGTGCTTATGCATTTTTCGACCACATTTCTAGGATTACTTGCGGCATTCAAACGGTTGAAGTGAATTATATTTTTTTCATTTTTTGTGAAATTTATGAGATAATGAATATATATCTTTATTTGTAGATTGAAATTACTCTGAAAGATAGCACAGATGAGGGCGAATTGATAAAACATTTTTTGCATACAAAAGGAAAGGAGTTTATTAGAGACAAATTAAGAAAATATGTAGCTGCTTTAAAGGAAGGTGAGTTTATAGTAATAATGTGATTCTGTGTTTGATACTTTTTATTTTTATTAAGTTGTAACGTATGAAATATCCATTCGAAGGGTCTCACTTCTTTAAGGGGGTATTTTGGTCTGACGAGGCGTTTTCGTCTCGTTATTTCGGATTTTTTTTGACAAAGAACCCATAAATTTTATTATTATTTAGTTTATTGCTACATTCTTATTGATATTTGAACTATCTTTACAAATTTTATCAATAGAAAAAAATTAAAATCAAACGCAGTTGATTGCTTTAAGGTAATGGTGGGAAAAAACATGGGGTCACGGTGACCATGATTGGGCTTGTTCTAGTGATCGGGACATTCCACTCGAAATCAGACACTTTTCGGAGTAATATTTCAGATGTTGCTGAAATTTGAATATGTTTGAATATGTGGCCTTCAAGGCTACACATGGTTAGGAATGAAATAAATATATCGAACTATCTATCTAGTAGATTGAATTTCATCTTTCATTCCTAACCATGTATAATCTTGAAGGTCATAGTATACCATATGGTTGAATTTGTCTTGACAGTCGCTTTCATATTGCACAATCAAATATATAGCATTCCATTTAAAAAACTAAGGGTCACTTTCGTTTGAAGGAAAATATTGCGAACACCAAAAATTGAGTCACCCTATTATGTTGTGTATGAAAAACAGTAAAAGATTTCCATCTTCAGTTTTCTACAAATACTTACCATATTCGAGAACAATGTATAAGAATAGCAGATATACCCGCTAGGCCGCTGCGAGTACTGCACGGCTCAGCTAGTCGAGCCATTGTGATTTGACGCAGCGTCAACTTTCGGCAATTTTTACAGGGCCAATTTTAAAATGTCCATATTTTTTAAAATTTGTCCATCAAGGGGAAGGATAGAACTATATTCTTCTTTTTTCAGGTTTTTAAAATCGCGCCCGATGTTAAAAACCTGCATTTGTTTAAAATAATTGCATAAAAATGTTTCAAATTTTTTATATTTTAAACTGAAATCATTTTTTCTTAAATCTTCAATGTCAGCTCTATAAGCTCCGTAAACCTCATCTCCATCCCTTTACTACTTCCATAGCTATAATGTATTGAAAAAAAGTTAGCACTTAACTTCAAACAGCTATAAAATCGACATTTTTCAAAATTTTGAAAAATCCTTTGAGGTACGTTTAAATATCTCTAAAGACTACAACATATTCAAATTTCAGCAACATCCGAATTGTTACTCCGAAAAGTGTTCGATTTCGCGTGAAATGTCCCGATCAGAAACAAAAAGTGTAAAGAGATTCTTTATTTGTATGCCTCTGGCTATCGTCCCTACCAGAATGATAAAAAAATATTGAAAATTAAGCAAATGGCGGCGGTTTGAAAATTAAGTTTCGATTTTCGCACATTTTTTCAACTTTAAAGATCTGTGAAAGTTTAAAAACAAAATATTTTATCATAATTCTGGTAGGGATGATAGCCACACGTGTGCTGATAATATATGCAAAACTCAGACTGAGTTGGTTCAGTCGATCTTGAAATATGGTCACCGATTCGAAAAGCGTGGTTTCGAGAAAATCGCGTTTAAAGTTTACTCAACGTTCGAAGACAAACTAAATTGTGACCTAGGAGAGTAACGGTCTCTTTGTAACCAAATGGTCCATTTTTGTGTTCTAAAAGGCACAAAAATGCACAATCCCTTCCCCTCCCCTCCAGAAAGAACAGCCCGCCGAAACTTTACCGAAATACACTTGCAGGAATAAAACTGTTATGCGTCGCCCGTCCCACTCAGTGAGCGCGCCGCATAGATACCTACATATTGCACCCTGCAGCTCTGCAAATATTACAAATTGGAAAAAATCCTTTTGCACATGTATTACCCATATAATGTACCAGTATCTACTTTATTTTGCTTCCCCTTTGGGATTACAATCCGCCATCCGCCTCCTCTTACATATAACCCTTAAATCTATATCTTAACCTACTCGCCCGCTACTTAAAGTTACTTAATACTATTTAATACTACTCGCCCGCTCGCTCGCTCCTCTCCGCCACGCACGCATCCACACACCCTCCATCCCTACGGTTTGACCCCCGCTTCCGCTCGCCGCCTCTCACTCTCATTCCTTAGATATCCCTTCTTCCATTCAACCCCCTCTCCATTCCTCCACTCTTCTCACCCACTCCTCTCCCCCTCCTTCGTCGGCTAGCACCTCTCCTACTACTTCCTGCCACCCCTCACGTCCCCGTACACTCCTCCCACACATGTTCCCATGTCTCAGACCCTCATCCACAGACCATTCATTTCCTCTTCTCCTACTCCTCCCAGTACCTCCCTCCCCTCATCTCACACCCCAATTTAAACCTTGCCACGCGCCTCCACCTGCTTTCTCCCCAGCCCTTCTTCAAATACCCCGGCACCCATTTACCGCTCCATACCATCTATTATAATTTGACTCCCTAATCCTTTCCCATCTTTCCACCTCCTGCAATTTCCTTTCTCTGCTTACTAACTCCTCTCCCCTCATTTCCCCCTTCCCCTCATTATTTTCAGTCCCTCCACTGTCCATTCCCTCTCCTCAAAGAAACCATTCCATTACTTTTCCCACCCCCCAGAACTTTTCCCCTCCTTGTCCTACCCTTTATCTCCTCCCAGCACATCCTAGCTAGCTCCCCTCCTTGCCTCTCCTCTAGCTCCCTCTCATATCCCCATGCCCTCAACCCCGCCCTACCCTTCAACCTATCCCTCTGTAATTCCTCCCTAACCATATAACCCGACGTGCACCAGTGCACCCCCAACACCCATCTTAGATACTTATCATGCACCCGCTCAACCCTCTCCCTCACCTTCCACCCCCAAATCTCCACCCCATAACTCATTGTATAATGTACCAGTACAAAATGCAAAAAAAAATTTTTTACCCGTCAGACGAGAATACCCTCTTAAGAGATCATTCCGATTACCGCGCCGATAAATTCAGCGATGTTCAGGAATTTATTGCAACGAAAAGAAATATAGTAATGGAATAAAACTTTTTTCTATTTATTAAACTACATTTCTACAGTAAATAAAAAATATAGAAGTAATAAAATTATTGCGTTTAAAATGCTTTTGAAAGCGGTCTTGCTGACATGTTTAAAAATTGATGCCTCAGTTGTGTAGGCGATTTCTGCTGTTAGACTTGTGTGAAACCAAAAATCCAAACGGATTCTTGATCATTATTACTGTCGCTATCGCTCGGACTATAATTAGTGATTTATCTTAAAAATTAGCAAAATATTTGTCAAAATGCAAGAAAAATGTTTTTCGGCCTTTTCCTTTGCAATTTTCGATTTTAAAAGTAGGGTAGACTCGATGAAAATATTTTATTGTAGTCCCTGCGAGAGTCATAGGTGCAGAATAAGCAGTACAATTTATAAAGCAATCGGTTCGATAGATTTTGAGATTTTATCTTCACGATGTGAGAAAATGACGTTTAGAGAAAAATGCGTTCAAAGTTACCATCTATAGAGGCCGAGCCTTTGCACTCCCTACAAAATGCCTCTATAGAAGCTAAAATAATTGGAATTTTTCCATGAAAATTTAACTGTACATTCTTGAAGACATGTACTTTCAAAAAATGTTTGGAAAAATAACGATTTTTTCAACCCTTCTAACTGGAATGACCCCTTATGTGTATATTGTTATAAACATATGTATTGCCAACACTATAATCGAATGTTGGTTTATAGCTTGTTATTTAATGTCTTCCGTGTGGGAAGATGTTGATATGTATTTGACCAGTATTCCTTTTGCAACATATGATGAACACGCATGGTTTTCGAGTTATCTATATATAATCTATATAAAATTAAAATTGAAAAGGGGTGAAATGTGTTTTCATGGAGTCCTTAATATCTTTTTGGCCCGAAGCGAAGCGCGGGTGGGGGAGGCGGAGGGAGAGGGAGAGGAGGAGAGAGAGATGGTGGGAGGGGGAAAGAGAGGGAGAGAGAGAGGTGAGTATCAAACACATATTCGGTGCGAGAGATGTGATACTGCGTCAAGGTTTGGTTCCGAGTACCAGTTATCATGCTATACTCGCGAGAGCGGCGATAGATGTTTCGACATTTCGCAGGTCATGTGATTTTAACTCTGTCAATGACAATCACAGTATTATCTCCTCTAACTCAAACGCTTGCCCATATCTCTCTATTGCTCATCTCAACATTCGCTCTCTTGCGTGTCATCTCAATAGCCTCATTGATCTCATTTCGTGCACTAATATTGATATTTTAACTCTCAGTGAAACGTGGATCTGTCCGCGAGATCCATCAACGAGCTTTGATACAGCTGGTTATTCGTTCGTCCGAGGGGCTAGGAAGATGGGCGTTTCAGGTAGAGGGGGTAGAGTGACTATTTATGTAAAATCAAACCTGCGGTTTAAAACGATATGTACACAGATTCCTGAGTCATACAATTGCGATAAATCCCTTGGTATTGTTGGGATTAGGGTTACTATTTCGCGCTCATCCTTCTCAATTTTTTCAGTTTAGAAACCGCCGAAATACCCTTCCGCAGCAATAGCTACTTTAGAATCTTTTCTTCGCGATAGTGCGTTGCCAACCGACATCCTCATGTGCTTAGGAGACTTTAACACTGATCTAGGTAATGCTTGCTGAGCTGGTTTCGCTGACATCAGCAACCTCATACATTCCCTTGGTCTGAAACAATTAATTAACGAGTCAACTCGTATAACACTATCTAGTGGTACCATTCTGGACCTAATCATGATTAGCAATAATCTCAAAGCCATCTCTTCTGGTTGCCTTGAAGGCAGTGATATTAGTCTACGTTATGCTAGACATTTCTAAGCCTCAGCCTGCGCAACGTTTTGTACTGTGGCGTAGCCTGCGAAATGTTCCTGCTGAACAATTCAATCACGCTGTTGCCCGAATTAACTGGGATGAGGTATACAATTCGCCCAATGATGATCTGAAACTTTCAGCCTTTGTGGGCATTATAACTAATGTCTTTGACATCAACGCCCTAGTACAGCGCATACGCGTTACAAAACCGAGAGCGCCTTGGCTTTGTTACGTGCCGCGGCCTTTAGTGTTCGAGCGACACAATTTATACATGCAGATTCAGATTAGGGGTACCCCACAGTCCTTAGACAATCAGAAATTGCAGTATTGGATGTATTTTGTTTGAAGAGCAAGAAAACTTGCCGCACTCGTAACAGTCAATTCTTTAAATTTTAAATATCTAAGTACCTTATCAGAAGGATAAGGGGTAGATTTTGGGATCGTTCGTGCTCTAGTCCCATACGGGTCTTTTCAATGGAATCAGATAGGTAATTAAATAGTAGAATTTAATGATAAACAAAACTTTAATGTTTAAATTCTTGGATGGAAGCAAAAGATCACAACAATATGAAGTATGTAAAGGACCAATCAAACATTTCACAAAATATACATACAGGGTGTCCCACCTAAGACTGGACAGCGCGATATCTCTTAAAATATTGTCGATAAAAATATAAAAAAAATAGTGCATTGCATGGTTCGAGGGGGCCAACTTAATAGGCCCGAACGAATTTTGTTTTCGATTATTATTTTAAAAGATACGATGGTCAAGTTCGGTTTTTCAAATGGAACTATTTTTTTTGAAGTCCTGAGTTGATAGTGCGTTCCAAGACAAATTCAATAAGCTTTAATGTATACACTTGATTTCCTCTGGTTTTCAAGATATTGCGCTTGCAAATTTACTGATTTTCACTGGAAGAAAACCCTCTGGAATAGCAAGGACTGGGGACGGTCTTACAGGCGCCACGGGTGGCCTTGCCTGTTGTAATAGATACCTACCTGCCAAAGGTCTACGCAGGCCCAAAGGCTGGACAATTCTTTTCCGTCAGAAATGCTACTTAGGTAGGTACATCTGCGGTATCGAGAAGCGCACCGTTACTTTTATTTCGCACTTGCTTCTACGCTCGGATGGCCGGTTCTTTTGGGAGCGATGCAAGTTGGATTGGTTAGGTTAGGAGGTGTGAAAGTTGCTAGACTAAATTTCAACCATAGGGAGCAAATTGTATTAGAACCAATCGGATTTGCATCCCTCACAAACGGCTGCTCTCTTGAAGAGACCCTCTTCACAGCAATACCTCCTCCCCAATGCCCACCTTCTCTCGCACGGAATACGTCAACGCATGCTTTTGTTTTGATATCGAAGCTCGTATTTATACTCGAGAGGACCACGCGACGACAGCGGGCTACCCCTTTTCTTCCTGTGTCTCTCCACGAGGAGTATTGCCGGTGGATTGTAGGAGCGTAGATGTCGGGATACCAAGTTATTGAATTCAGGAGACGATAGAAACACTTAATTACAAAACACACATGTACTATAATTAAAGTAAATCGTATTCCTCTCGGGCGGGAGTCGCCCGACGCTCGTAAAGGAGATGCGGCCTGGTACACCGTGGCGAGGGCTGCCCTTCGCAGTGCCTCGCCCGATTTTTATGGCTTTTTCCGGAAAAAGGTACGAATCCTGGGCCGAACGTAACGAATTGGGGTCGAGCCCCCGCAGTCGAGGGTGAAATATCCATTACAGCGTATTAAGAAATTCTTTTCTTCGTCGTGTCGAAAGAGAAGTGACGCCAATGGATTCCTTACGTTTTTCTGATGAAAATCATACCAAATATCACGCAAATCGGACTACTTTGACACAAGCTATTTGTACTCCCTATGTAAAAGTTATCCGATTTACACGACATTTGGCATGATTTTCATCGGAAAACCACAAGGAATCCATCGGCGACACTTCCATATCCATACGATAAAGAATAAAGAATTATTTTATTTCGTAAACACATCATATACAGGGTAATTCTGGAGGTACGCCCGTCACCCCGTGGCGAGGACAACACTTCGCAGTGCCCATCGAATTTTATGGCTTTCGACCGTCGAAGGGGTTCGAGTGCCTATTAAGAACTGAGCAATCTTCGACTCCCGCATTTCTCATCAGATCTTTGCAAAAACGAACCACATCGATTCCTTATGTTTCGCCGATGAAACTGACACCAAGAACGACGTAGTTCAGGCCATAATGAAGGAAATTCCATGGAAACTCGATTTATATCATTTCAAGCTGCCTTGACTTGGTTAAAAACAGTCCGATTTACATGAAATTTGGTATGATCGTTATCGGACAAACATAAGGAATCCATTGATGCCACTTTCATATCGATGCGATAAAGAATAAAGAATTATTTTATTTCTGAAACAGATATCAACCCTCGGCCGACCGTAGCGAATTGAGGTCGGCGTCCCACAGTCATGGGGTGAAAATGTGAAATATCCATTACAACGTAGTAAGAAATTCTTCATTCTTTATCGTATCGATATGAAGCTGGCACCAAAACATTCCTGGCGTTGTCCCGATTGGGATCATACCAAATGTCATGTAAATCGGACTACGTTTACCCAAGGAATACAAATTGCAAATTACGTCGTTCTTGGTGTCAGTTTCATCGGCGAAACATAAGGAATCGATGTGTGTCGTTTTCGCAAAGATCTGATGAGAAATGCGCGAGTCGAAGATTTCTCACTTCTTAACAGGCACTCGAACCCCTTCGAGAGTCGAAAGCCATACAATAGGGTGAGGCACTGTGGGGGGTTGTCCTTGCCACGGGGTACCAGACCGCCGCACCTCCTTGACGGGCGTTGCTTCCGAATTACCCTGTATCTGTGTAAGAAATAAAATAATTCTTTGTTCTTTCTCGTATGGATATGGAAGTGTCGCCGATGGATTCCTGGGAATTTTCCGATGAAAATCATTACAAATATCGTGCAAATTGGACAACTTTTACATAGGGAGTACAAATAGCTTATGTCAAAGTAGTCCGATTTGCATGATATTTGGTATGATTTTAATCGACGGAACGCCAGGAATCCATTGGCATCACTTTCCCCTTCGATACGATGAAGAAAGGAAGCAAACATTTGAAATCCTGAACATTTCTCACTTCTTAATGATATTCCAAACCCTTCGAGGGTCGAAAGCCATAAAATTCGATGGGCACTGCCGGGGTGTTGTCCTCGCCACGGGGTGACGGGCGTACCTCCAGAATTACCCTGTATATGATGTGTTTACGAAATAAAATAATCCTTTATTCTTTATCGTATGGATATGGAAGTGTCGCCGATGGATTCCTTGTGGTTTTCCGATGAAAATCATGCCAAATGTCGTGTAAATCGGATAACTTTTACATAGGGAGTACAAATAGCTTGTGTCAAAGTAGTCCGATTTGCGTGATATTTGGTATGATTTTCATCAGAAAAACATAAGGAATCCATTGGCGTCACTTCTCTTTCGACACGACGAAGAAAAGAATTTCTTAATACGCTGTAATGGATATTTCACCCTCGACTGCGGGGGCTCGACCCCAATTCGTTACGTTCGGCCCAGGATTCGTACCTTTTTCCGGAAAAAGCCATAAAAATCGGGCGAGGCACTGCGAAGGGCAGCCCTCGCCACGGTGTACCAGGCCGCATCTCCTTTACGAGCGTCGGGCGACTCCCGCCCGAGAGGAATACGATTTACTTTAATTATAGTACATGTGTGTTTTGTAATTAAGTGTTTCTATCGTCTCCTGAATTCAATAACTTGGTATCCCGACATCTACGCTCCTACAATCCACCGGCAGTACTCCTCGTGGAGAGACACAGGAAGAAAAGGGGTAGCCCGCTGTCGTCGCGTGGTCCTCTCGAGTATAAATACGAGCTTCGATATCAAAACAAAAGCATGCGTTGACGTATTCCGTGCGAGAGAAGGTGGGCATTGGGGAGGAGGTATTGCTGTGAAGAGGGTCTCTTCAAGAGAGCAGCCGTTTGTGAGGGATGCAAATCCGATTGGTTCTAATACAATTTGATCCCTATGGTTGAAATTTAGTCTAGCAACTTTCACACCTCCTAACCTAACCAATCCAACTTGCATCGCTCCCAAAAGAACCGGCCATCCGAGCGTAGAAGCAAGTGCGAAATAAAAGTAACGGTGCGCTTCTCGATACCGCAGATGTACCTACCTAAGTAGCATTTCTGACGGAAAAGAATTGTCCAGCCTTTGGGCCTGCGTAGACCTTTGGCAGGTAGGTATCTATTACAACAGGCAAGGCCACCCGTGGCGCCTGTAAGACCGTCCCCAGTCCTTGCTATTCCAGAGGGTTTTCTTCCAGTGAAAATCAGTAAATTTGCAAGCGCAATATCTTGAAAACCAGTGGAAATCAAGTGTATACATTAAAGCTTATTGAATTTGTCTTGGAACGCACTATCAACTCAGGACTTCAAAAAAAATAGTTCCATTTGAAAAACCGAACTTGACCATCGTATCTTTTAAAATAATAATCGAAAACAAAATTCGTTCGGGCTGATAAG
Organism: Andrena hattorfiana; assembly: GCA_944738655.2. Classification (NCBI taxonomy): domain Eukaryota; kingdom Metazoa; phylum Arthropoda; class Insecta; order Hymenoptera; family Andrenidae; genus Andrena; species Andrena hattorfiana. The sequence continues at coordinate 39,748,938 of OX122890.1, read as the reverse complement.
TTGGCCCCCTCGAACCATGCAATGCACTATTTTTATTATATTTTTATCGACAATACTTTAAGAGATATCGCGCTGTCCAGTCTTAGGTGGGACACCCTGTATAATCGCGCATAACTCCTGACTAGGGGAATCCCACAGTCGATTGACTGTCAGAAATTATTGCTAAATACGCAGTAATTTTAACAGTGACAAATAAAAAGGTACGAAAGAGATAAGAGACGCAACTCACCAGACAGTCACAATAATGTAAACGAAAATATCTTTTGGATTCCCTTTTTCGAGTTTGGATGATACTGAATCGCTGCTATACCTGAATCAGAAAGAGGAATAAGACGCGAACACGCACACACTTGATTATAGGATACAATACACACGAGTTGAACTATAAGGTGAAACCGAAATAATAATAATTTTAACTGAGCAGGTACAATTAGAAGTTAGAATAAGTCGTCAAAAAGAATAATTTGTTTCCCGAAGTTAATATAATTAATGTTTTAAAGTGATTGGAATGAATTGTTTGGCAAAGTTGAGTCTTTCCACGCGGTTACACTGTAGACCGAAGAACTCTATCTCTATAACACTTCGCGGACCCAATGACACACACCTCACGATTTACCGTCACAGAGTTTCGCAGCCTCACGCTCTCGACACCGGCCAGCGTGGGTCCGCGCCGAAAAGGCTTACGCTGCATTTTATCGCTCGGCTACGCTACCATGGACCCCTCTACTTACGAGGCGGTGCGTGCGCGCGCGCGCGCGCGCGTGTGTGTGCTCATGTCCATCCATCTGACTCCCGACATAAATATATAATCGATCTTTACGGAAGATTCGCACGCACAGGAAAACATGACACTCCACATCTCGACAACCATACAATTTCACACAGCTGAGGGCCATCCCTCAATATTCATAAATTCATATGCACAATTTCTGACTAGGGGAATCCCACAGTCTTTAGACTATCAGAAATTCTGTTAGCTATCTAATTTTAACAAAATAATTCCGAATTAATTAATGCTCCGAACCATGCAGTAAGACCGTGGGAAGGCGCGGTTCCCTGCGCCGGATGTTGAGTATACCATTCCGTCAATCTTTTAAGAAGCAACCCAGTCCACGCATTCCTGATGTAGCCGTTACTGATTATGTTACAATGTTTAGCGCGACGGTCAGAGGTGCTCTCAACGAGGGTTCTCCCATAATGTTGTAAGGCATTGTTGAAACGCACTCCTGCCGCTTACACATAGCGGATTCGGCACAGCAGGAGAACCACTGGGTCTTTTCGAACGCAACTCTTTGGTGAGAACGCCGCTGCGTCAGCACCGCCTTATCCTTATCGCGGGTTTTGTTCTACTAAAAATATTATTAATTAATAGGCAGAAGTATGATCAACGAGGGATTTCCCATAATGCTAGGCGTTGTTGATGCATACCCTGACCAAAAGAAAAAATTTTACGTTCCGAACGTAACATCTTACATCGAATATAAAAAGGCTCATGGTACAGTATTGTCTCCATATGTGCTCGCTGGTCGGGACCGGCGTTGAGCTCCTATCGTGAACAGATCCCTAATTCCGAATGTTCGTTTCTCGCTTCTTTCTGGCCGAAGGGGGGAACTAGATGGAACGCTTTGCGTGCGCGGCGGGCGTGTGCGACGGGTGCGACCTCTCAGATGGTATCGTGACTGCTCGACGCATGCGCGCGACGGTCAGATAGCCAGGCACGGCACGAGTCTTTTTTGCGTCCTAGGCGAACTTTTCAAATTACGTCCTTTATTATAATACATTTATTTGAGATTATTGATAACCTTACTCTGAATTTTTATTCGTAGTTTAATCCATTTATAGTACAACTTGTAATATTTAATTTTAAAGATTATTTTCAACAATACCAGTAATGAAAATATCATTTTGCACCTCTTGTCGACTTTCCGCCCTAGGCAGTCGCCTAATTTTGCAGAGTAAAGTCATAAATAATCTCAAATTAATGTATTATAGTAAAGGACGCAATTTGACAAGTTCGCCTAGGGCGCAAAAAAGACTTGAGCCGGGCCTGCGTCAAGCTTTTGCGACGCGGTTCCCGTGCTCACCATAAGTGCTTGTGACCATCGCGCACGCAAAGGACGCAGTGTCACGGCGCCAAAAGACGGAGGGAGACAAAATATCAACGCATCGTCTGTCTCGTACCGTCCTCGCTCGCTTTCAGTGATTCTCGCTCGCTCTCGTTCCATCTCGCTCTTGCCTTCGCCGGACAAGTGTGAGACAGAAGTGGTGGGGATAGCGACAAGCACGTATCGTGTGCACCAAACCAAACTCATGCGGAGACAATACTGTACTTCGGAACAAGGCACTATCCAGGTTTAAGCATACTCGTTTAGTGACGCACTGGAACTACTATAAGCAGCTGAGAAACTACGCGACATTTGCAGTTAGGGCTGAAAAGTCGGCTTTCTTCCAACACCTTTCAACCCGATCCTCTTCTTCTAAATCCTTTTGGAATTTTCTTTCCTGTTCTGGTGCCTACTCCTCCTCTCGTTTGCTCTCACTTCCACTGCGCTTCTCTGACCCCACTGCCATCAACAACTACTTCATTGACGCCATCCCCGCAACTCCGATAAGTCTGGACCTTATCGCAAAATACTCACTTCCTGCTGCTGATGGCTCTCAGTTCAAATTTGAACCTTTCACTGGGAATGATATCTTTGCTGCACTGCGGGCCATTAAACCCACGTCATCTGGACTGTGATGTACCGCACGTCGATAAAATAGGAATCTATATTTAAGCACATAACACAAATCACGTACTGCGAGAGTCGTACCTCCTAAGTCATACGCCGGTGCTCGGTGAGAGCACCTGTGTAAATAGGTGCCGGCTTAATTAATAAGCTATACTTATGTTAATTAGGTATTTATAAGTCTACTGACAAGGAAACATATCGAACCCGAAAATTCTGATTTTAATGAAACTCCGTACGATTTGTAGAGCATGTCGGAGTATGTAAGAAACGAATTTTTTTTTCTGCGGAAAACACTCTGAGGGGGTGAAATCAGCCCCCAAATTTTCAGCGATTTTTCGTTTTTCGAGTATAACTTTGTAACGGTGCGAGGTAGAAGAAAACCGTAAATGGACAAAATGTTCAGTGTTTGATGCCGTATAACGCGCTGCAAAAGAAATGTTTGTACGTCCAACAATTTATAAATAAATTAAAATTTTCGTTATTTTACATATAATTTCTAACCGTGAGGGTTGGGGACGATCTTTTTCCGTGTAAAAGTTATAATTCTGGATGGTTTATTAAAATCTAAAAGGAAAAAATTTTGGTTCATTTGTTTATTTGTTTACAAAAATTTTCCGCCTTTGTCCATATTACTACCATCTACCACTTGACAATCGAGGATTTCGATGAAACTTGGTATACAAGCACACCATTTGGAACTATTCGACAAGTATTTGTCTTTATTGGCGGAAATTCATGTTTACAGGGTGAAACTACTCCCTCAAGGTTTAGGGCTGGGAACCTTCTAAAGCGTATAACTGAAAAAGTAATAGACATAGAAAGAAATGTTAAATACAAAAATTACTTGAATTTTTATGCGTCAAACAGTACGCGGTAGTATTAGCGGGAACATTTTCTTTGAATTCGAAATCTATTCGCACGTCCACCGTGGCGCTCTTCAACGACTCGTTTTGCCTAGAACAATCTATGACCGCGATAGGCGCGTATTTACGGAATTCGATCGCGTTCAGCAACGGTTCTCCGTGACCATAGTACGATCGACCGAATTTCGCGTACATATCGTACAGGAGCGCGTATTTATTCTTATCGAAATCCAAGTTTAAGTCGTCGTACGGATACGACTCGGAATTTAGATACAGTCGAACGTTCATGAGATGATTCGGGTCGAATTCACCCGCGCATTTATTCGGGTTATTCTTTCGATCGGTTTGCGTGGCGAATAACACGTATCGGTGTTTCTCGATTTGCTACGTAGCTTTCACGGTTTACGTGTGTTTCGTTGTAGCTTGCAGTAACGGGTACTCGTGCAAGCTCCACAATCGGAAACTCATCGCGATCGGTCGGCCGCTTTCCAGGATACGTAGCATCGACAGTTTATTCACTTCCTCCAAAACGACATGGGGCATACGCCACTGCACCTTGCGTATCTCAAGTTTCGGCCACGCAGTGGCGGAGGTGCAGTGCATCGCGTTCGTATCGACTCGTGATCGTATAAGGATCAGCTCGTGCCGCGCGTTCATCACGAGGTGTTTGTAATCCGCGCAGAATCCTAATAACATGTTCAGGGGACGCAGAAATTGAAAGCGCCCGAATGAAAAATGTCGTTATCGTAATCGATGACATAATTCCAACCAGCATTCGCGAGCACTTTGCTTCTATCGGCCGACAACGAAACGTAATTTTTCAACGTGGTAGTGATTCCTGGATTTCGGCAACGATCGATCTCGACACCGTTCAATTCGTATCGAATTTCATCGAACATGAACGCAACGCAATTATTGTCTAGAACAGCGGTCGCGGACGTTGCCGGACCTGCCGCGTTCTGCGCCGACAACGTGCCACGACCTTCGATATAGAGAAAACTTTCGCACGAAAGCCTGTACAGATCTTGCTGCTGTATGGGGATTCTTATCTCGTCGCTATTGTCGAACGTCGTGTTGGCGTACGGATTATATGTGTGTAACTCGATCTTCGTGATACGATTGTCGAAGGTTGGCGTATTCGCCACATCCAGAATAATCGACATCGTGGTTGCGTGTCTAATAGGCAATGATGAATCCTAGCGATCGTAGGAAACGTGCGTTTCGGCGAGTCAACGGCTTGCTTCTCCTTATGGGTCCTCTTCTTATCGCTCCACCCGTCTTTATTCTTCTACTTTCACCTATCGATAAAGGGTCGCGCCAATGACGCGAGACAGAGACGTCAGGAGTAGCAGCGACGACTGATGATTCGTACGTGTGATCTAACACTAACATACTACACACGCGTGCAGACACGTGCGATCACGCTACCTATCGCGCGGACGTCGTTGAACGTGCAAACGAATCGTTATTTCTTCGCCGCGAAAATCTATAGGACGATCGTATTGATCGACGATGCGCAGCGTTAGATCGTGTATCGCTCATGCGACGATCGGCAGGTAAATGACGTGTCGCGGAGTTTCCGATATCTTATATCCCGGCGGCACGCGAGGTGAAAATTCGTGGATAGTGTGTACCGGTTTATCGTTGCTGTACGCGCCGGTAGTTACGTTGCTCGTTACTCTGATCACGTTAACGTTTATAATATTCACGGGTACGTCGGACTCGTGCCAGATTCTCGGTATTAAGACACGATTCGGGGAAAATCCTAAGAACGAGCCTACATTGTTGGGTTTCGTGAAGTCTACGAAGAACGAACAGTACATCTCGCTTTTCATGGTGTTGTTGTTAGCTCGTAGCATTAGAGGGTACTTGTCGTCATCGTCGTTCCCGTTGTTATCGCGTTTTCGAGGATATCGATCGAGTAATCGTTGCTTCAGATACTCGGCGATAGCGTCTAATTCGTAGGAACCGTGGGGGATCGTAATGTATTCATGAGCGGCGTCGACGATGGAGTTGTTTTCGGTGTCATAGTTCACAACGAAATAGAATTTATCGTTGCTCGAGTCGATGTTTGGTATCGTGTGAAACGTCTCCAAGTCCGCGAGTCCTAATTCGTATTGACCATCGCTCAAATCTATCGGTGGAAAATAGTTTACCGTGAGCGCGCTGCTGCGACCCGTTAACGTGAGCGTGAACGACATATCATAGATTACACCCGCGAGACGGAGAGAAAGGAAGTGACGCGCGCGTACGAATACTCGGCAGTTTATCGATATTATATGTCTTTATTAAAGAAAATATGGAATGCCATTACGCATGGATACATTGTAACATAATCTCAGCACACACACACACCGTTATTAGTACGTATGCCATAATTCCATAGACTTTTGCTGTAAAAATTGCATGCATAAGCGACCGCAATTCATCTCGTCGAAACGTTGAAAGCGGTTGTGATTGTACGTGATCGTTGTACCGCGTCCGAAATAGTAGATCAATTCCGTTGGTGGTCGCAGATTCCCAAAACTATCAAAGTACTGTACTCGTGGTCCACGTTTCGCGTACGCGACCCAATGCGTACCGTCGCCTCGATTCTCGTCCAGATTCGCGATACCGCATTCGTTGGTTCGTACGCGCGTGGGAAGCGTGTCGCGCATAAACACCCCTCGAAAGAACGGAATGCTGGCGCACTCGCGCTCTAATTGCAGGTTCGTCATAGGTTGTTGGATTATCGCCGCCACCGTCGCCACGCGCCTACTCGATCGGCGTTTTTTTTTTCTTCGTTTGCACTCGTCGTTGGCACCGCCGTCTCGGGTTCAAGCCCGCGCCACGCTTGTACGGTGTCAGATGCATTCCTCGCCCTTCCATCGCCCGATGATGACGCAACGTCTCTTCCAGCTGTTTTCGAGACGCCTTCGAATCGTTCACCGCTTTGGTTATACCAGCCGCTCCACCGGCCAATGCCCGGATAGCTGATAAAGCGGGCAGCACGAACGGGAGAAATTGAAGAAAGCCACCGCGTTTCGCCACTCGTAGATTACGATGTGGTCGTCGTCGAGGATGTTTCCTTCCAGACTTTCTATGTTTACGTTTCGTCCTTCTCGTACCCATGCCGGGTTTAGTCTTAGCCTTCATAGTTGCCCACACTCCAGTCGCTACGGCTTTTTCACCAAAGGTCGCGTCGTTCGCGAATACTCGTTCTCGCGCTCGTTCGATTAACGCACGTTCCGCCTCGTGTCTTCCCTCTAAATCCTTTCGACGAGAGTACGCGATATCGTGGTCCCGACACGCTGCGTCCAGGGGATTCACACCTTCGTCGCCACGAGCTAATCGCTTTAGCAAACGCGTTCCCGGTCCGCAGAACTGATAACCCGGAACGTGTACTTCGAACGGGAGACGGTTTATGATACCGTCCACGAGACCCGATCCAGTCTTATTCTTTTTCAGATTCTTCTTCCTCTTCTGATTCTTGCCTACTTCGTGAGACGTCGCAGTCGTTGACGCTACCATATACGTTAGAATAATCACGATAGCTACTACAATAATAGACGCGTACGCACGCTTCACCGATCACAGTGATAGTGACCTGCGCGACGCTGCCACGAATATAAATAGTCGTGCTTCGTCTGACGCGCGCGAGTACCTGAGAAACCCCGCGAACATGCGATTCGCGAAACAGTCGAACGTTATTCGCGTAACCGCGAATCGAATGCTCGAAGATGATAGGGATGCGAGTCGAGCGAACAGACACGGCCCGTTGCTGCCGAATAGCGTGCGAGGTATGATTTGTGGACCGTCAGGGTGTGGAAAAACAAACGTGCTTTTAAGTATGCTAGAGAGTCCGAACGGTTTGCGTTTCGAGAACGTGTACGTGTACTCGAAATCGCTGCATCAGCCAAAGTATCGTTATCTCGAGCAGGTGTTGTCGCTGGTCGACGGAATCGAATACTTTCCTTACTCGGACAACACTGAGATCGTTCCACCGAGAAACGCTCGGCCCGATTCGATCTTCGTGTTCGACGACGTGGCGTTCGACGAACAGAACGCGATACGCGAATACTTCTCTATGGGTCGTCACTCGAACGTGGATTGCTTTTATTTGTGTCAGTCGTACGCTAGAATACCTAAACATTTGATCAGGGACAACACGAATTTTCTCATACTTTTCAAACAAGACGGCACGAACTTGCGCCGCGTGTACAACGATCACGTGAACACAGACATGACGTTCGCGTCGTTCAACGACTTGTGCGCGAGATGTTGGCGTCGACGATACGATTTCGTGGTGATCGATAAGGATAGTTCCATGTACGAAGGTCGGTATCGAAGAGGATTTAACGAGTTTGTCGTAGCTCGAGGACATCAGTAAACCGCGAATCGTTCATCGAGCAACACGAAATGTCTAACGAACCGACGACGACGACGACGACGACGCCGATAACCACGAGCAACGTCGACGCGAAGCATTCGCGAAAACTTCGTCAACGTCATCGACGAGAAGGAACGATACATCAAAATGGTACGAAACGCCGGGCCGCGGACACAAAGGTGGAAATCGCCAAAGTCAGCGACGTTATACGTAAAAAGTGCTTGGCCCTGAAAATTGGAAAAATGGATACGGAAGCGGCTGTGGATGCGAGCACGCATCCCATCGTTGAACCGTTGAAACGATTGATCGAGAACGCGTCCGCGTCGAAAACGCACGCAACGCCTCGATCGCGACGCGTGAATAGGAAACACGAATACGATCGACAACAATCATCGAAGAGATTTCGACCCGTCACTCCGTCGATGTTCAAGGAACATCCGAATAACCTTCCAGATTCTAGTGACGACAACGACGACGACGACGACGACGACGACGACGACGACGCTGACGACGATAACAACAACGACAACGATAACATCAACAACAACAACGACAACGACAACAACGATGTTGACAAAGTTGTCGATGAAGATAATGTTGTCGATGATGTTATTGATGATGATGATGTTGTTGATGATATCGTCGATGAAGACGATGAAAAAATTCCTGATGATGAGACGTCGGTAAAGGCTTACGATTCGGATATGGTGCGTAAACCCGTCGATGATATCGAAGTGTATATACGGAACGCCAAAGGACCCTTGTCGCGACAATACCTACGACTGTTATTCACCGACAACAGGAGACTAATCGATGCTGTGTACGGCGTATACTTGGGACCCGACGAAGATCTAATGATCGGCGATTCCGTGCTCACCATCGATGCGGACGGCCATGACATTCACGTGAACGGAATGCGATACCCGGGGACTCGGGGTTTGTACGAATTGTTGTTCATGCGAGAACCCAACCAGCAGACGTGCACGGACGCTGATTTTCGCTCGTACCGACGCATCTTGTTGTCGACGAGCGCGCATAAGCAAAACCATTCGCCGAGCAAGCGCACGCTGGGTAATAGGGGGTACAAGTAGAAGAAAATCATATCCCAGGTGATCGGTGGGGTGCGAACATCGAGTGTCAGACGCGTTAGGGGCAACGTAGGCGGCGTGGGCGGCACGAGCGGCGCGGGCACGCGACAAGGTCGAGGATTGCCTATCGACGAATCGATGACGGCCACCGATAACGCGATCGATTACGTGTACTGGGACGATCCGAACGAATTGGTCGATAGGCTTGGATTGCTCGTAGCATCGCGCGCGGCAGGTCACACGGGTCACGATAACGAAATCGCATCCATCGTGGAGGAACTTCGCGAGGACGGGCGCATCTTAAATTGAACGATCCGATGATCGTCGCGTCAGTAGCGTTCGCGCGCACGCATCGTTATGTCGGCGAACAAGTTTGGCACCTCGTTACGCAATAACAACAATAACAACAACACCAATAATAACAACGAAGCGGCGATGACAATGACGAGACTATTGTTCTCGGCGGATGAACGCTTTACCCAAAAAATCGAAACGGCTATCGCGAGCGCGCGACTGGACGCCGAGTATCAACGATCTCAACTCGAGACGCGAGTACAACGAACGATTACGGATATCGTTAACGCGCAATTGTCCCAACTAGAGGAATATTTAAATACCGCGATGGAACGACGCTTCGATCACTTGAAAGACAGACTCGACGAGTTGACGACGTCGGCAACCACGGATATATACAAACGAAAGGAGCCGCGAAAAGCGAACGAGGATCTACGACGACGACGACGATGATCGCTGACGGTGACAATAGCGGCTACAACTCTGAAACGTCTAATAATAACGAACGGACGCGAAAAACGTGCATCGATTGCGTTTTGCGAGCACTCGAGGAACTCATACTACTTCTAACGTCTTTGGAACGTCGCGACCATCCCCGCCCACCCGCGAAGCATGAGCAAGGAGCGAGTACAATTGGTGAACGAATTACACGCACCCGCGAGACGAAATTTTCCGCGGCGGCGCGTCTTGATTCGCGGCTACGATGATTTGTGGCAGGCCGATTTGGTGGAGATGCGTCCGTACGCGAAGCAAAATCGAGGTTATCCCTACATACTAACGATCATCGACGCGTTCAGCAAGTACGCGTGGGCCGTACCCGTGAAAACGAAAAGCGGGCGCGACGTGACCGCGGCGTTCACGATCGTATTGCGGCAGAGCGACAGATGCCCGCGAAATTTACAAACCGACATGGGTAAGGAGTTTTACAACGCGGAGTTTCAACGATGCGCGAAGACCCGGGGAATCAACCACTACTCCACGTACAGCGTGATGAAAGCGTCGATCGTCGAACGTTTCAATCGCACGCTGAAAAACCTCATGTGGAAACAATTCTCCTTGAACGCGTCCTATCGCTGGGCAGACTTGTTACCTACGCTCGTACGCACCTACAATCATCGCAAGCATCGAACGATCAACGCCCGACCTGTTGACGTAACCCCCGCGACGCGTTTGTCGTAAGCCGCGAATGAACCCCTCTCCTCCTCCGCATCGGAAGGCTTTCGACGACGCGCGAAATTCAACGTCGGCGACAAGGTACGCGTGAGCAAGTTCAAGACCCTCTTCGAGAAGGGGTACACTCCGAACTGATCGACCGAGGTGTTCGAAATCGTAACCGTACAGCGAACGTGCCCGGTGACGTACATTCTGCGCGATTCCGCGGGAGAGCAGATCTCGGGTGGATTCTACGAGTACGAACTACATTCGGTCGCGAATCCGGACGTCTATCTGGTCGAGAGGATTATTCGTCGCAAGGGGAATCAGGTGTACGTTAAGTGGCATGGATTCGATTCGTCGCAGAACTCGTGGATACGCGACAAGGATATTCTCTGATTCGTTATCCTGCTTGAGGTTACTGGGAGAAATAAATGAATGAATAAATACATATAAATATATACATTGTCCGTTTATTCACATTCTCCTCCTCCTCATTCTCATTCTTCTTCGTGCATATATATGCGTACAATTAAGCTTAATAAAGTAGAGAATATATATATATATATATATATATACTAATACGTATAAAATACAATTTTGGTTATATTCTACGCTATACATATATTACATATCCATAAATAAATAAATAACATATACAAATGAAACGTATATACATATGTACATGCAAAAATACAAACATACAAGCATTCTATACAATGGGATTCTCGAGGGACTCGTCGGGCTCAAGCTCGAGCTCGGGGATTCGATAATGCCCCCACGGAAGGGTGCTGACCCGATCGGTTAAAATATATCGCTTGTCGTCGAACGGACTGAGAGCGTTCTTTTCCCCACTCACGGAATACACCTCGTGCTGGCTGGAGCGAATATTGTCCTGCCGAATCGATTTTTCGGTGAGATCGCGTAGACAACGAATGTAATCGTCGAATTGTATATCGTTCGCGACCACGTGTCTCCGCACACCCTTCACTTTTTTAGTCTCACTCGTAGACCCCACTGCCGCGTTAAACGTTCTAGTCGCGTACATCTTAGACCGTAGTCCGACGAACTCGGTCATCAAGGCGCCGTTGTTCTCATCTTTCATGAGTCCCGGAACCTTTTTGTTTACGCGGGGCATACCGTACGGATTGTCCACCGCGTAATCACTCGTGTCGAATCGGGCGACGTCACGCTTCATCCTTTCATACGCATCCTCGCATTCCACGCTATACATTAAACTGTCGGTGTCGGTGTACAGAACCGTACACCGATCACCGAACTCGGCGCGCATATATGCATACTGAAATTCATACAGACATTCCTTCGATACATCGAGCACACTCATACCCACGTATATCGGTTTGTCAAACTTAACTTTCAGTTTATGCATTTCGATTGCCACTAACTGCTCCGAGAAGATCGTGCGGCTGTGAAAGTTCGGTTTCGCGATCAGCGCTTCCGCGCCGTAACAACCGTCCCACCGCGTCACCAGTCGCACGTCTACGCGATTCCGCACATTTTCCATTGTCTTCCCGTACACCGCGTTATTCATTAATTTATATAGAGTTTTTTGAAATTCACTCGTGGCTCGCGTCCTCAAACCGGTGTTCAATCCAATATAGTCGCGCAACCAATGCGACTGATCAAATCGTAACACTCGATGAATTCGCGTCACGCGTAAACCGTGTCGGACGCACTGTTTCAGGTAGCGATAATGGATGACGTATCGCTCCTTATCGTCGAGCGTGGCAAGCAGCTTGGTCTGTTTTCCTCCTGGCGCGTGCTCGCGCACCGGGCAGAATGGAAGGTCGGCGTGGGCGTCGTGGATCTCCTTGGGATATTCGATGTCTACCTCCAGCAGGTATCCCTCAGATTCACTGTCGCATCGTCCAGCCATCGAAACCCTCCTTTCGGCATAGCCTGCGACATCGCCCAGCCGTACAAGTTGTTGACGTCAAAGTACATTAGATACGTCGACGGCTTCGACTCGTCGTACATTCCCGCAGGCTGGTGCTTGTTGTTGGCTCGCGCGTACCTGTGCGAGCACTGGCTCAGACCACCGCGTATGCCACGCTCCACGAACAGTAACATGTCCACGTCCGTCAGAAGCTCTAATCGTACGCTGGTGTACAGTTCCCGCGCGGAAAGAAGACCGGTAGCAGGCGGTCTCGGGCGATGCAGTCCGCCGCTGTGACGATTGGTCGAGTCACCTATTTGGGCACACTTCTAAAGACGGGGCACACGTATTTTGGTTATTGGCTGAAGTAGGCATATACATTGTCGCACCGCGCGACGAAGAGAGCGAACAAAACACGTCGAGATCGAGTGGGATAGAATGATCTGACCGACGAACGCCAAAACAATAGCGTAAGCATCTCAGACGGTTAACCATTAATATATAATAATATAAAAATTTCCTTATTTTCCACGATATGTTCAGGAACGAAAAGGTTTGTTATCAGGATAATACTTTCCTGAACATATTGTGAAAAATAAGGAAATTTTTATGTTATTATATATTAATGGTTAACCGTCTGAGATGCTTACGCTATTGTTTTGGCGTTCGTCGGTCAGATCATTCTATCCCACTCGATCTCGACGTGTTTTGTTCGCTCTCTTCGTCGCGCGGTGCGACAATGTATATGCCTACTTCAGCCAATAACCAAAATACGTGTGCCCCGTCTTTAGAAGTGTGCCCAAATAGGTGACTCGACCAATCGTCACAGCGGCGAACTGCATCGCCCTAGACCGCCTGCTACCGGTCTTCTTTCCGCGCGGGAACTGTACTTGAGCATCGCGTCCCACGTGAAACTTGGTAGCGTGCAATAATGCGCGGGATCCAGATCGTAACTCGCGATACAGTCGGTGCGGAAACTTTCGAATACGTCGGCGAGTAACAGCACATCTGTTTTCAAATACAAATCACTGTACTCGCCCAATGTCTGTACGCGAAAAGAGTTTCACACGTTCACGGCGTGTGCGTAATCAGGCTCCGACGCGGCGCGATCGTTCAGCTGGTTATAAAACGCTTCACGGGATCGTAAACGTGTATCGTTCAGTTTGGAGTACGACGATACATAGTCGTACGAGAAGACGCCCTTCCTGGTCAGGAGATCGAACTGATCGTCCAACAGGGATTGAAACTCGCGTCGTAGAATCGCGAGTCATTCTTTGCCGAGGTCCGAAGCGAGTTTCTCCAGACTAGCGGCCAAGAACTTCAACGAATCTATGAAACGAAACTTCAATCCCCTCTTCCAATCATTGTTCTCGACGTCGATTCCTTTGACGTGTTTGGTGAACGATATGTACCGCTCCTTCGTCACTGGCAGCAGGTCGATCTGCCCCTCGAACGCGGACGCCAACTCCTTGATCACGAAATGCGCGTCGTAGCCTGATAGATTGTGAAACACTACCGGTATCGTGTACGATCTTTGGGACTGCAAGTTACACGACACGTGGGCCGCGCCTCGGTACTCGCCCGTCGAGTTGCAATGGTCGCGCACTTTTTTATTCCCATCGACGAACGGTTGTCCGCACACGTGACACGCGATTGCTTCGTTAAAACTTTGCCACTGTTGATGCGTCAACGAGTTCATTGGTTTCGCGTTCCGCAACCACGAATACGCATTGCCCGCAAAGTCTCGAAGTTCTTGCACGAACCATTTCACGCACTCGGTTTCGTGACGATACGCGCGATAATGGCACAGAGATGCGTCGGTGGAACAATGGATGTAATATCCCACGCTGTACGCTCTATGCTGTTGGTACGTGTACGTCCGACTCCGCTCCGCAGGCTCGACGTCCTCCAGCATGCATTCGAAGTCCGCGTAGACGATGAATGGCGCTCGTTCCTTATGTTTGAAATTTTTGAAGTGCAACCATTTATCCTCCGCGGATGGCAATTCGACGGCACACTCGTTCAGACGTTGGCAGTCCACGTTGTGCTTCGTCAATTGCCCGGATGAATGGAAAAAGCTGAGACATCTGTAACGATAATAGCATTAATAATAAACATAAGAATAAATAATATATCGATCGAAATATTTTTTTTTGTTACTCACCTATCGCAAACGAATACTTGGCCATTGTGGTTGACGAGTTGCTTCGAAATGAGTCTCGACATGCTTCGAATGCACGCGAAATGATATCATTGAGGGTCCCTGGTGTCCTGTATCAATAGCACGTTCGCGTGCCTCTCCCGCGTGTCCTCGGTTAAACGCAGAGGCATGCAGCTTTTGTCGGTCCAGGTGTACACGTTCACCGACACATCGTTCAAATTCTCGAACTTCGCCAGGTGGTCCAACGTCACGGGAAGCGTCACATCGTCCGTGCGAAGTACCGTCGAGTAATGATGATACGACGAGTTCTTGTGTACGTTCGTAGAAGCTGGATACAATCTTGCGACGATGGACCATAAGAAACACGCGTTACCCCCGCTCTGTACATTGACCACTGTCTTTTTAAGAATTACCTCGCGTGGATGTGGTACGTCGCAGCCGGCGCGCAGAGGGTTATGCTTATTAATGTTTATTATGAGGTTTAGCACAGCCCTCAGAGCCCATCCACTATCGCGATCTTGAAACTCCTCGATCGCCACTAACGTGGGTGCGATCACGCACTTTGAATACCACTCGCGCACGTTCGATGTCCTGAACAGTACGCGATTTCGCGTCGCGAAACTTTTCATGTCTATATTCGTATTTAACATAAACTCCGCGTTCAGGACTGTATTCGCGGCCACACCAGAATGTTCTCCGATAGCGTCTGTCACGCGCGATAGCACCATTCGTCGGGCCCCCTCCAAAAATTGACGCGGATCGATGTACCCCACGTTAATTACAGCACCAGTCGAAATACGATTCCGAAACGCGGTTTCCACATCCTCCCATACGACCTTAGGTGTCGTCGATCGAGCCGAAACCCCACACCCTACTCGCGAAAACCGTGCCCGCACGATCGTACGTAATGTCTTCGTACGCGCGATTAGCGATGCCAGACGCTGCTTCGCTGTCACCGACACTCCTTCGCCGCACTGATACTCGATGATGAGTCGTAAGCACGCATCGCACCGATCCATCCAATCTCTGAATTCCGTAATCGTGCGTAAAAGCGTTGACATTCGATAAAGAACATTGAACGTATCCATGAATATCTCCATGTTTACTTCTGCTTCTTCGATATTCAATGTTCAATATTCAATATTCAATTAAAAGGCGCGCACGATCAGGCACGAGTGGTTGATTCGACTCTTCCACGTGATGCGGTTCTGATCCGGATATCGAAAACTCAGAGGAAGAATAAGGCGTGACAAGTGTTGTCGCACAATCGGAATCGGATGCTCGTCCAAAAATCGTGATAATTCGCGACACAAGAATGTATTCACGGTGATCGTTAATGTTCGAGGGCACAACACTTCGTATACTACGACTGCCCCATTCTCGATGTCGTGTAGCAGTGTTAATGGTGTACACGCGATCGCGGTAAAATACCTCATTCGTTGTCGAGACACATCACTGTCACCGTCGATGCAATATAATGTACATTTACGTACAGTACTATATTGCGTGATATGACGTAGTAGTTGACGTTGCTCGGGTGAGAATCGCATAAATCCAGCTTGAAAGATCCTACCCCACGATGACTCGCATAGTGAGGGCACGCTTAACTCGCCGCGGATTTTATGTCTCTCGATTTCAAGTGTTTGATCGTTCAACTGTGGCATCGTGGATAATGGGTACGCATTCCCTTCAATGTCGGAAGATGATGACGCAAGCAATGCGTCTCGCGCGTTCAATTCGTCGATTATCCGCGCTATTATATTCCGAACGTGTGTTCGAGCTATTTCGATGGTATTTTTAAATAACAATAAACGTTGATGCGTGTTTTGCGATATTCGTTGGATGTTCATGTACTCGTTGAGGCAGCGTAAATAGTCACTACACGCTATTAGTCACTCACTGCACCGCTCTTCTGGTAGTCAGTACTGGAATCCACTCCGTCAACAACTCGTACGAATTTACGAATATGTCCATGTCTCGCGACACTTTTTGCACGTAACGATTATTCGAGATCTTTACCGAAGGACTGCGCGGCTCTGATTGAATATACTAACCACCTACCCTAGCCGAGATTCATGAGTCGTTATCGCTTCAAATTCTTTTCATCTCACACTCTCTCTCTCTCTCTCTCTCTCTCTCTCTCTCTCTCTCTCTCCCTCTCTCACCCTCAACGTCTCAATCACGTGGCGTGATGTCACACTTGATGTCACACTTGCGTTACCACGTGTATCGGATTCCCCCGTTCGCGATAAGGGCATTCGCATGCGTCACGGCGGTCCCAATCTTTGAAATATTCGAAACGAAACTCGAATAATTATCGCTCTATGTTTTCGTAGGCGGATGTTTACGCGAACGCAATGCCCCATTCTTACATGATGATCATGGGGCAGCTGTACTGTTTAGATTAATAAATCTCGCATAGTTATCGCTTCGCGCTGTGTCAGAGGGTGTCGAATTACAGCATCTGCGGAGCACGCACGTACGCGCCTCGACGCGTTACATCCTGTCGCGCGTCATGATTCCTTATCTTTCGGAAGACTTCTTGCCGTATTATGAATTGATCTCGAATAGTTATTTCATTCAAAATACGTTGGGCGATACCCGAATAATTATCGCTCTGAGGGTGTCGAATTACATTTCGTCGGCGGATGTTTATACGAGGGCGACGTTGCATTCTTTCGTGAGACGGTTGGGCTATTTAGGTTAATTAATCTCTAATAGTTATCGGTGTCGAATTACAGCATCCGCGTTACATCCTTTCGCGCCTTACCTTTCGCGCCTGCGCACCGATCCCCGCGCGTGTACGGAGATTGCGCGGCGGCGGACCCTATTTTGAAAATTTTGAATTTCCCCTTCCTCTGTGACGTCATCCCCCTCGCCCACGAACGCCGTAAACGCCATTTTGAAAATTTTGAAATCCCCCTTCCCCTGTGACGTCAGCCCCCTCGCCCACGAACTCGACCTGCGCGCGCGACGCCATTTTGAAAATTTTGAAATCCCCCTTCCCCTGTGACGTCATCCCCCTCACCAACGAACGCGGTACCCCCTCCCCACCTCACCCCCGCACCCATCTCGTCCAAGAGCGCGGTACCCCCCTCCCCACCTCGCCCCCGCGCCCCAGGTCCGGTACCCCCCGCCCCGCCTCACCCCCTCGCCGACTGTATCCAGAACTCTCATAGCTTACCTACTATTTTTTATGGTCAAAAGAATGCGAGCAAGCTTTTAACACTGTCAAAGAAGAACTTATTTCTCCTCGCGTTCTCGCACATTACAACCACGAAGAACAGTTAATTTTAGCGTGCGACGCATCAGATTACGACTTATCCGCGACTCTATCGCATAAATATAAGGACGGTTCCGAACGTCCGATAGCATACGCTTCAAAAATAATTCCTAAAAAAGAAATTCATCGCGCAATTATTGACAAAGAAGCAGCCGCGATCGTGTTCGGTTTCAAACGATATTATGATTATATATTCGGTAAAGAAATAATACTCCGTACAGATCACGGACCACTACAATATATTATAGGTCCCAACACGGGAATCCCACTCACGGCCGCGAGTAGATTACAGATATGGGCCTACTTTTTATCGGGATTTAAATATAAAATAGACCAAATAAAATCAAAAGAAAATGGAAATTGCGACGCGCCGTCGAGACTTCCGATAGAAGACGATACAAACATTTTCGACACTGATTTTACACCGATAAATTACATTGCAAGCAGTTTTGATATTTTAAATAGTAAAACAGTAGCTGCAGAAACGAAAAAATGTGAAATTCTAACTAATATAACAAAGTACATAACAAGGGGATGGCCCTTGCAAAGTAATCTGTCGGAGGAAGAAAAAAAATATTTTTCAAAGAAATCGGAATTTTTCATTGATAAAAACTGCATTTTCTGGGGTCACCGTATCGTTATACCATATTCGCTGCAATCAACTATTCTTAAAGAATTACACCTTTCGCATTTAGGTATCGTCAAAATAAAAGCGTTGGCGCGTTCTTACGTTTGGTGGCCGGGTATAGACAACGACATAGAACATTTAGTTAATTTATGTAAAATCTGTAGAGAAGAAAGGGAAAAAACACCAAACGCACCTTTAACACCGTGGCCTTGGTCGGACAAAGCGTGGAGTCGTATCCACTGTGATTTTTTGGGCCCGTTTGTGGGACACATGTTTCTTGTAGTTATAGATGCTCATTCAAAATGGCCTGAGGTAATCGATTTCCAACAAAATACAAAGGCAGAGAAATTAATAGTCAAATTTCGCGACCTATTCGCTCGTCACGGCCTCGTTAATCACAAGTGACAATGGGACACAATTTACTTGTGAGATATTTCAGTCGTACTTAAATAAATTAGGCATTAGGCATACGTTCTCTCCTCCTTACCACCCAGCTACGAATGAAGCAGCCGAAAATTTTGTCGGTATATTTAAAGATAAGATTACGAAAGTTGTAAAAGGGGGAAGGAACTTAGAAGACGCGATAAGCATATTCTTATTCGATTATCGTAGCGTTCCGCACAGTACGACAGGCAAAAGCCCAGCTTTTTTAATGTATAAGCACGAGCTTCGAACGAGATTCGATTCGCTGCGACCACGCACTGATAGTACTGTATATGTAAAACAACATACTCAAATTATAAACCGTCAAGGCACGCGCAGAGCCACATTTGAAGGAGACACGGTTATAACTAATAATTATGGTAAAGGTAATAAAAAATTAGAAGGTCACATTGTTTGTTAAGCAACTATCTCCTTCTATATTTGAGGTTCAAGTCGAGCCAAATAAAACCTGTAAGCGTCATACAGATCAATTGATAAATCTATCAGCAAAACAACAAATGTTACGTCGTTCCAAGCGTTTACAGCAAAAACAGTGTATCTAAAACTTACTATTAAAAGGGGGAGGAATTGTGATGTACCGCGCGCCGATAAAATAGGAATCTATATTTAAGCACGTAACACAAATCACGTACTGCGAGAGTCGCACCTCCTCAGTTATATGCCGGTGCTCAGTGAGAGCACCTGTCTAAATAGGTGCCGGCTTAATTAATAAACTATACTTATGTTAATTAGGTATTTATAAGTCTACTGAGTTGTTCACCATCTTTTCCCATCCATACAATATACAATATGGACCATTTGACGTTACGGTTGACATGCTCTCCTATATTTTTCTATTCTTTCTGAATCCTCTTGTACATATTCTCATTTCCTCTCTCTCTCTCTCTCTCTCTCTCTCTGCCGGCGCATTCCCATCCATCTGGAAACACTCCTCTGTTCACCCAATCCCGAAGGCCACGAATCCTAGCTCATTCAATGCACTACGTCCCATTTCGGTCACTCCTTTCCTTTCCAAAATTTTTGAAAAACTCTGCTGTAAGCAATTCATACAGTTTCTCAGTGCGTCAGCATCTATTCCGAGGTACCAATCAGGCTTTCGCTTAGGGCTTAGTGCGGCAACTTCGCTATTACATTTATCTGACTCTGTCTTACAAGCTTTTGATTCGCGGCGCCTGGCTTGCATAGTCTCCCTCGACTTTATGAAGGCGTTTGATACGCTCAATCATGACCTGCTTATGGCCATGCTGAAGGGAATGGGTGTTCATGAAACTGCTCTGGATTGGTTTCGTTCATTTATTACGTGTCGCTCGCAGCAAGTTCTTCTTACTAACCCATCACCAATTAATTCCACTGTACGATCTACGTCATGCGGTGTTCCACAAGGCTCGGTTTTTGGTCCGGTATTGTTTAACATCTATGTGGCTTAACTTTCACGTGTTACTACCTACCGTCAAACCTACATGTATGCGGACGACACTCAACTACTCTTATCATTTCATACTGACGATGCTGTTATGGCTGCTATTCAAATCGAAGCCGATCTAGCCAAGATTCATGAATGGTCTACTTCCCATGGACTTTGTCTTAATCCTTCCAAATCCTCTATCCTTCTGGCTGGCTCTACTCCTCTCCTTCAATCCGTTAACTCCTTCCATCTCAAAATAAACAATATTTTGGTTCCTGTGCTCTCCTCTATCATCAAAAGCTGCTTGTTTTGCAACTTCTTGTCCTATCCTTATTCGACTATGCCGATGTTGTTTATTGCCCATGTCTTACTAAGGCCGCACTCGCGAGAATTCAATATGTCCAAAACTCCTGTCTTCCATTCTCTTTCGCGGCCCGCAAATACGACCACGTAACCCCGCTTATTACGGAATCAGGGTGGCTGATCATGAAACTCAGGTGGATTCTTCATCTCTGTTGCTTAGTGCATAAAATTATTCGCGATGCTACCCCTCCCTACCTGCGTGAACGAATCAAGAGGAACTCCGATTTCCTCACTACCGGCAGTTGCGTTACGTGGTCGGAATCTCTGTTGGCCGTACCGATACATCGTACATGTAAATACTGTGGCTCATTTTCTTATGCTGCTTCTCGTTACCACAACCTTCTTCCTCCGAATATCTGCTCACTTCCTACCCTGTCATCCTTCAAAGCTGCGGCAAGCGCTTATTTATTAGATCATCCGCTTATATAGCTTATACCTGTGCTACTCGTACTCTTCACTTTCTTTACTTCTACCACCCCTGCAACTTCACTTCACTTAGGACCTGGTCTCAGTCTCAGTTCCAGTTCCAGTGTCAATCTCATTCTCAGTCTCAGTCTTAGTCTCTTTGTAGTTTTATTAGCTTATTAAGTTTATAAAGTTTATTAAGTTTAGTATTAAGTTTAGTTTTACTTTAGTTCTAGTCTTAGATTTAGATCTAGTTTTGTCTTTAGTCTTAGTTTAGTTTGTATTCAAATGACATGCTCGGTCTATTACACTTTTACCGGGTTAGGCCTAATAACAGCTTTAGCCGAGCCTCGCCTTTTCACCACCCTAGCTACTAATTGGTGGAATAAAGAGGAAAAATAAAAATATAAATAAAAAAATTCATGGTCACGCGAGTACAGTTACAGTGCAGGAGACTATACAATAGAATATATGTTATTCGAAATGCGTAATAAGAGGTATAGGTTTCGAGATCATAACATACCTAGTGTAAGAAATGAAGATCGAAACACTACATAGTTTTTGGGATAAGTGATAATCTGTGTGGATAGGAAAGGATTGTGTAAGGTATCAAACAATACAGGTATTCGTATGAAAAAAGTATTGTATTTATTGATAAAACATATATACATGTATGAATTAGTATGGTATGTTGCAAGCATCGTCTGTCATCGATTCCAGGTCCAACGCTAATAGTTCACAATTAAACAAAGAATGCGGTTCGAAGTATTCGCTTTCGGAAATGAGTTTTTCTTAGTCGGCGGTCGGTGTCGTAGCAGCGCGTATAATGGCGACAAAGGAAGCGTATTTGCTGCGTACGGGGTTTAGAATTTCTGACAATCACGAGAACATATGATCGATGCAGCGATCGTATTTGAACATTTGGCGTATCGTAGCTTCGGCCATGTATATGGTGGAACTGCGATCCGATATTTTGACAATTCGTTGACTGTTGATTTGCGTGAAGTCGATGCGTAAATGATCAACGATGATAGGATCTTGTTGTGTCGTTACGGAAACGCTGAAGTATCTCCGATTTTTGCTGCAGTAGAAGTTTCCACGTAGATATGGGGAAACACAATTGCGATGCGTTTGTATTTAGTCAACGTCAGTGGGTAATCACGCCCCATGATTCATATTGTAGATTTATCGCTGTAAGAAACACACGCACATAGTTGATGATTCGATCGGTTTCGTGTAAATCGAAAAGTATGTAGACATATATGTACTACGTAGCTTATATTCTGCTTTTGGTGTTCATGTGGGTTAGGAAAATCCGTACCGTTGCAGTGATTGATGTGGTTCCCGAACATGTAGGAAGTGTCGATCAAACGTCGGTTAAACATTTTGAATATGCACTACAGCTGTGTATACTGAACGGATGCAGACACTAACTGTGCAGATACGAACGTACGCGATGGAATGAAGTCTGTAACACCGATCAGTACCACTTTTATGGTGGTTTACAAACGTACATGTACAGTATGTTGGTGGTGGGGGTAGTAGCAATCGTCGTTGCAGGAGGAGGAGGAAGAAGAGGATGAGGAAGAGGAGAAGTGTTAAAATAAAATCCTTAACATATTTTCATTAAAAATATTGCGTTTACTTATGCATTAAGTATGTAACCGTGAAACGCGGGGTCACCGGTGGGACGGTGGAGGTACCGTATTGCCAGCTCAGGATGGTGGTCCAGGGCTGCCGATCGAGTGATTGAATGCGTAGGTAAGGTAGAGTACGACAGTTTATTTCGTCTTAAAACTATGTACAGGGTTTCACGGCCAGGTCTATGCTGGCACACAGTGTGGAAGCGGCTTAACTTAGACCTTAAGCTATCGCGGCGAGTGTCGGTGTGTACGACGGCGCTTATCCCGGCGTGCATCGCGGTCGCGTATCTCGATCGTCGGTAACGGTTCGGCGGAGAGGGAGGGGATAGACGATTTGACCGTCCGGTGTCCAGGTGGGCCAACCCTGCCAGTGGACTCTAGTCGGAGAGTCTGTATTCTGGTCATCCAGTGAGCACAACCCGCGGGTGAATCGGAGACTGTAAGGACGCTCTCAAGAACGGAGGTGAATCTGTTCGGGAGATCGATAGCGGATGACGGCCTGCGTCCAGAGGATGGCTCACGCTGTCCTTCTGGGAACCGTGGAGGGGGAGTGTTCAAAGAGGCGCAGTAACTCAGCCTGGCGTCGCACTAGAACTGATGCTTACACGGGCGCTTGTCTTTAGCAAGAACGAGTGTCGGCACAAGAGCGTGGAATCGCACAGAAGGTCGCTGGGAGAGGCGTACTATTCGTACTATCGCTCTAAGCGGTCTCTGCCAAATAGGCCCATGCTCCCGGCCTATATGTCCTTGTCCGCGCATTTTCAGCAGCGAGAGAGTTACTCATTACGCGACCCTCTCGCGCCGGTCCTCAGAAATCGCGGACGGGTGGTGGGAGGCAAGACCGTTGGCAGAGCGCGGCACTCATTGTCTCGGTCGGACGCATGGTGGGGGGCAAGATCGTCGTCCCACCAACACAACTCGTTACAAGTGTTCTTAAAACATATAAGATAAAAGGAAAATACTAAATAATATAGAAGATAAAAGAAAGTGTAGCGTTAGATTTCACAGCGCAAATTTTCTGAACGTTTTCCAGTGCGCACATACAACCGCCGCCGTTGTGGAAAGCGCATTGTATAGTGTTCGTTGTAGGCATTGATTTCAAGTTAGGAACGACCGTGTCAGGCAAGATTCCACAATAATTATTCCACAGTAAATATTCACTCGTTGTCCGTTCCTATAGGTCAAATATACTCTAAGCTTGATTCGCTTAATACTGCTAAAGGACCGGGCTATGATAGCATACCGCCACTGCTTTTAAGGGAATGTCATTACATTCTATCCAGGCCCCTCTGGCATATTTTTAACTCGTCTCTATCAATGGGTATATTCCCCGCTGCTTGGAAGACCATCCTTGTTACACCCGTATTTAAGGCAGGTGACCACTCAGATATAAGAAACTATCGGCCTATTTGTAAGTTATCCGTCCTGCCTAAGATCTTCGAGGAGATAATAACAGAATACTTAACGCCCTGTCTCGCACGGATTTGTTCCTGATAGAGCGACGACAACAAATCTGGCGGTGTACCACTGTTTCGTTTCAAAGGCACTGGATGTGGGTCATCAGGTTGATACCGTGTACACGGACTTCCGAAAAGCCTTTGACACGGGGGACCATGGTATATTGCAGCAGAAATTAACCTGGATCGGTATTGGAGGGTCGCTTCTGTCATGGATCTGCAGCTATTTGGAAGGCCGTGTACAGGTTATTAAGGTGCGGGACCAGTTATCCTCTCCGATTAAGGTATCCTCGGGTGTATTCCTTCTCTTCATAATTGACTTTAAGGAGGTATTCCTACATAGTAAGATTCTCATGTACGCCGATGACCTAAAAATATTCCGGACCATTAGTTGTGCTCTAGATGCGGATATGTTGCAGGATGACCTCTGTAGGTTTGAGCAGTGGTGTGCCGCCAACAAGTTGCAGCTAAATGCGGCGAAATGTGTTGTTCTGAGAACCCATAGGGCTGTCAGTGGCATAGTATCGACGTATAAGCTTTATGACACCTCACTGATCGAAGTGGCCGAAGTCTGTGACCTTGGAGTTACGTTTGCAACCGTTTGATTTCCGTAATCACTATCGGAACATTCCTTGTAAGGCAATGAAAACCCTAGGGTTTATCGCTCGAGTTGACAAACATTTTCGTCAGATCAAAACGTTTAAGTTGTTATACGTGACACTTGTCAGACCACAGTTGGAGTACGCATCGGTAATTTGGAACCCAAGGCATAATCAATATGTTAGCTTAATCGAAAGGGTCCAACATAAGTTCCGTAGCCTAGCCATGAGGTTAACAGGTAGCCCTATGCGGTTCTACGATCATGATTATAGTCCAGCCTTACTAAAGACAAGGCTTACTACCCTTACAGATCGTCGTGTCTGTTCTAATTTGCTCTTCCTATATAAAATAATCCATGGTCACATAAACTGTCGGGAGTTAGTGGCACTGATTTGTTATCATGCCCCTCAAAGGTCACTGCGTCCGAGACCCCTTTTTGTATCGAGGGTTCCTGCCTATATACATTATACTGCGGATCCGATAAACCGCGCAATGGAGGAGTTAAATCAGTGCTTGGAAGGCATAGACCTGTTTTCAGCTTCGCTCGATTCGTTCCGAGCGCATCTGTATAAGCAACTCCTAGCATAGGTAAACCATATTCTCACTAGCGTCGTGAGGCGGGTTCGTACAGGCAGACTGTTATATTTAATTTATTTTATGTTATGTGATGTTATTCTATTTTTATTTCATTTTATGTTATTTAATTTATTAATCCGTTATACTTTGTATACTAAAGGGTTTTCCCGTTGAAATAATAATAATAATAATAATAATAATAATAATAATAATAATAATCATCATCATCATCATCATCATCGTCAACCTCAGAGCAATCGGAGTCTACCTCAGAGCAAACTTTCGAGGCGTTCAACGACCTGTGCGCGAGATGTTGGAGACGCTGATGCGACTTCGTGGTCATCGACAAGGACAGTACCGTGTACGATGGTCGGTATCGACGAGGATTTAACGAGTTCGTGGTATCGCACGGACCTCAGTAGATCGCGAGTCCTTCATCGAGCAACACGGGGATGTCTAAGGGACCACCGACTAGCGGTATCAACATGGAAATCACGCAACAACAACAACGAGGAATAAAACAGAAACGGCGTCGTAGACAACGGCTGCGAGTCGTCTAGACGAAGACGAAAATTGCTGAAATCAGCGACGCTATACGAAAGAAATATATGAGCCTGAAACTCGGTAAAATGTCGACGAAAGCTGCTGCGAAGGAGAACGCGCGTCCGATCGTCGAACCGTTGAAACACTTGGTCGAGAACACTGCGACGTTGAAACAAGTCCAGCGATGCCATCGAAGCCACGACCACCGCCCGTCAAGTTGAAAAAAACAACAACAACAACGTTTGAAGAAGAAACGATTATCCTTCACTCCGTCCACAGCCGAATCGATGATAGGGCCCGAAACGTTTCGAACGTCGACGAGGACTACGACGACGACGACGATAGTTGCGACTACGAAATAACCGAGGAACATGATCTGAAGCATGGTCAGACGTACGAAACCATTCGAGTAGTTCTCGATCCAAAAAACACCACCACCACCGACAACCTCGACGCGTATACCCGAAACGCCACCGGGCCGCTGTCGCGCGAATATCTGCACTTGTTCTTTACCGACACCAAGAAACTGATCGACAACGTGTACGGCGTGTACCTAGGCGACGAAGAACAGCTGATGCTCGGTGATTCCGTGCTCACCATCGGCGAGAACAACGACGACGTCAGTGTGAAGGGCAAGCGATACGCGGGTATTCGAGGCTTGTACGAACTGCTGTTCATGCGAGTGCCTAACGAGCAGGCGTACATGAATGCTGATCTTGATGCATACCGCGACATCTTGTTGTCGACGAACGCGCATAAACGGAACCATTCAGCTAGCAACCCCTGCTAGGTAACAAGGGCTACAAGTCCAGGAAGATCGTGTCGTTGTTGATTAGTGGATATCGCAACGTCGGCGGGATCACACACGAGGGTCGAGGATTATCTATCTACGATGCGATGCCGGTCACCGATAACGCGATCGATTACTGGGACGATCCGAACGAATTGGTCGATAGACTACAATTGCTCGTGGCGTCGCGCGATGCCGGACACACCGGACACGATAACGAAATTGCCTCCATCGTGGAGGAACTTTGCGAAGCCGGTCTCATCGTAAATTGATCGTTCGGATCGACGATGCGTCAGTCTCGTTCGCGATCACCGCCCCCGGCATGTCGGTGAACAAGTTTGGCGCATCTTTGCACAGCACCGCCGATGCTACTAATTCCGGCGACAACGATCAACGCATGGAGACGATTCGCTCGCGGAATCTGTACGTCGCGAATTACGTTCGGGAGAACGCGCTATGTCTGGACACTGATCGGCCGACGTTCGACGCGATGGAACGCAAGATACGTCGCGTGGCACATCCGGAGGAGGATACCGACGCTGCGACGAAACGATACGTGGAGGACATAGAACGTATCGTCGGACGTGCCCTCGACATTATGGAGGAAGACATGTATGAATTGACGATGAAGCGACTGGATGCTTTGACGACTACGATAAATATTGCGATGGAAGGACGATGCCGTGACTTGGAGAATTTGATAAATACTGCAATGCAACGACGCTTTGATCACTTGAAGGATAGATTCGACGAGCTTGCGACATCGACCGCGCAAGTACAGAAACGCAAGGAAGCGCGACGATGAGCAACGACTACGGCAACAAACGCCACCAACACCGTACGTGCTTCGAGTGCCTGGTGCATTACCTGCTGTGGATCGTGGAACATTACCTTTGCCGCCATCACCGCTATGGGCAGGAGTAAGGTACGAATACAATTGGTCGACGAAGTGCACGTTCCCGTGAGACGAAATTTCCCGCGGAGGCGCGTAGTGATTCGAGGCTACGATGATCTGTTGCAGGCGGATTTGGTGGAAATGCGCGTGTACGCGACCCACACTTGTGGCTACAACTACATACTCACGATCATCGATACGTTCAGCAAGTACGTGTGGGCCGTGCCTGTGAAAACGAAAAGCGGTTGCGACGTGACCGAAGCGTTCGCCACCGTGTTGCGACGAAGCGGCAGATGTCCTCGAAACCTACAAACCGGACATGGGAAAGGAGTTCTACAACGCAGAGTTTCAACGATGCGTTATATCTCGCGGAATCAACCACTATTCGACGTACAGCTTGATGAAAGCGTCGATCGTCGAGCGTTTCAATCGTACGCTGAAGAACCAAATGTAGAAACAATTCTCCTTGAACGCCTCCTATCGCTGGTTGGATCTGCTACCTACGCTCGTGCACACCTATAATCATCGTAAACATCGTACGATGAACGCTCGACCCGTCGACGTGACCTCCGCTACTCGTTTACCGTTCATCGTATCGTCGGGTATCGAGCAACGATGACGACGGGCGAAATTCCACGTGGGCGACAAATTACGCGGGAGCAAATTCAAGACGATCTTCGAGAAGGCATGCACGCCAAACTGGTCGACCGAGGTGTTCGAAATCACCGCGGTACAACGAACGCAGCCTGTAACGTACATTCTAAGCGATTCCGCGGGAGAGCCGATCTCGAGCGGATTCTACGAGCAGGAACTGCATTCGGTCGCGAATCCGGACGTCTATCTGATCGAGAAGATTATTCGTCGCAAGGGGAATCGAGTGTACGTGAAATGGTTGGGATTCGACTCGTCCAAGACCTCGTGGATACAGGAAAAGGATGTTCTATGACGCAACAGCAGCTTCTTATTATTAATTAAATAAATATATACATTACACACACAGAATTTACATTTATACCGTTATTCGTTTATTCGATCCCTTGTATTTTTAAAAAAGAAGAATAATATATGCCGATACTTTTACACTATTTCATTTACTGTTTAATATAATATAAGTGTATTAAGAAAAAAGTAATACTTTGCTCATATTTGTAACATTCTATTATACTTTGGTATGCCTGATCTATTTCCTAATGTTTGAAATTAAGGTGGATTGTGCTCGCTGGATGGTTGAGGTTAGGGCTGACGGTGAGAAAGGAAGGTAGAAACACTGCACTTAGCAGCTGAGTTTGTCAGTTTATTTAAAATCGCTCGCGGTGAGTACAAAAGGTATTTGAATGTAGAGCTGAGTACAAAAAACACACGCGGTGAATGGATAATGAAACATGAGCTCCTGAGCACGTGGTGAGCTCGTGGAAACCGAAGCACGCTTGCAGATTTACACACAAGCTACACTCGCGATCTTAAAATGATTACTTAATGATTAACAATGAGGATGAGCTGAGCAAAGTACTATGATTGAAGATAAGAACTAGGGTGCACAATACTTGAGGCAAATTCTGCGAAAAGAAAGCGTCCTTTACTCAAGACAACGTGAACGGCAATCAACAAGATGGATGATTCCTTTCGGTGCGAGGCGTCTCGAATCTTCTCGAACATCCACCAACGTGGTGAAATCTGATTGGTGAATCGATTGTCGTTGAGTTGCGATTGGCCAATCGATTATAGATCAGCCTCGCGTACAGTCACCCAGGAGGTGCTGCCGTGAGCGTGGGTGCGGTGAACAGAGGAACTAACTGATTCTCAAACACCTAACTTATCCACTTGAAGCATTTACAATAAAGTTTGTCATTACCCACGCTACGTCCATACATTGTATACTTTTTTTTTTAAAGAGGGGGAAAATGCATTACGCATACCCCGACAAAGATCATGCCGGGGTTATGTGCGACTCACCAATTATGGCATACCCACTGAAAGCCCCCTCTACACTACTTCACTGTATTACTTCAACCAAACATCTCATACTTGTATACGTGAGGAACATCGTACACGAGATTAATGAAACGTATGTACATACGTTCATGCATGCACACCCACACTACGAGATATTCATACACAATAGTCATATGCGAATTTCCTGGAATGACCTGGTCGTGCAGTATATAACGTTTATCGTCGTACGGACTGAGCGTGGTCTTACACTCGTTCACGGAATAGTCGTCGTGTAATCGCGCCCGAATATGGTTCTGTCGTACCGTCGTTTCCGCGTGCTCGCGAAGACACCGAACATAGTTTTCGAAACGTCTCGTTCGCGACCACACACCTTTTCACACCCTTCACTTTTTTCGTTTCGGTCGTTCCCATCGTAGCGCAGGGACGAAACTAGGTTGTAAGTGCCCCGGAGCAAGGGTTTTGTTTGCCCCCCCCCCCCCAACATTTTACCACCTCCTATTTCCCACCTTAGGAGGTTGAGTCCACACTTTATATAGGGAAGGGTTGCCTACATCGTACCACTTCAGACATTTTACGTTATATTTCATATTTGGTACTAATTTGAACGCAAATGACTATTGGATATTGTAGCTTGATCTTTTATATACTATTATATGCTTAGCCTTTTGTACAGAACAAATTAATTTGTTATTAATCTTTTTGTCACATAGTGTGAAAGGTACGATTTAGGCAACCAGTCTTCTAAATCGTACCGCTCGGTTTCCAAAATCGTACCTCCACGAAAAAATAGTATCAATAACAAATAAAGAAGAAAATATTCATCATAAAGTAATGATTATTATATAGTTATATATACATATGTATATGGATCACACACAGGCCGCAATAACCTATGTATATGATATATGTACATAACCTGTATAACATACGAGTTGTCAAATCCTGCTGGTACGATTGTAGTGGTACGATTTAGGAAACATGATCAATTTATTTATAAATATCAATTTAAACTTTATAATCAATGTAATATGTACTTAAAATGAATGTAAAATATTCTACATTAAACCCGCTTTTAGAAAAATACAAAAATACAGCACAAAATTGCATTGTTTGATTATTATCAGCTAAAATAAACTGATAAAAAGTTACATCAATCATACATGATTTATTTAAATGTTTATAGCGTGCACAAAATAGGGTGTAAGCTCAAAAGATTTTGTTTCTATTTCTTATTTCGCATTTACTTGATATTTTTATTATCAGATGTCGTTTACATTCATTAATTACTGAGAAATTGATGAGGTACGATTTAGGTGACCAGTACGATATTGGCAACTCTCCCCTATAAAAGACTGTTTATTAACTGTTTTCAAACATATTGCAGGTACCCTGATTTGTTTGTTGTTTAATAACAGATATATAAATTTTAATTACTTTTCCAGAAAATGTGTATTTCCTTTATTCCTAATGGTATAACGTAATATATAAATTTGAATAAAGCCATTGATGTAGCTTTTCCAAAACTATGTCTTTTCTCTATAAAGATTTATCATTTGGCGCCCCCCGCAAATCGGCGCCCGGGGCATAAAAACTCGCTGCCCCCCCTCCTCCCAGTTACATCCCTGCCGTAGCGTTACATACACGACTCGCGTACATTTTGGACCGCAGTCCCACGAACTCTGTCATTAAGGCGCCGTTGTTCACGTCCTTCATGACTCCCGACACCTTCTTGTTTAGGCGCGGCATACCGTACGGGTTGTCCACCACATAATCGCTCGTATCGAATCGCGCACTGACGTCACTTTTTATCTCCTCGTACGCGTCATCGCACCGCAGCTGATACAGAAGGCTGTCGGTGTTCGTATACAAAATCTTGCACCTATTAGTCCGGGAGCCAGCGACACTTTTTGATGTCTCATTCGTTTAAAGTTGGTTTATCTTTTATTCTACTATATTTGTACTACAGATCAACAAAACGACCTCCTGCCAGCGCACTAGCGGAACAACGCTTATCAGCAGCGTATCAATTATGTAAGAAAATATTGTGCAAAATCCTTATTTGTTTAAATTTGGAAATTTTTGTACTAACAATAGATACCATAAAACACCGAAAAATGATCTGCTGCCACCTTAGTTGTGGAACGGCATGCTACTGCCACTCCTATAAACATGTTAAAAAAATGAAATCCATTGACTAAAATGTTTAAAGCTGAAATTTTTTGAGGTGGTAGTTTATATCACAAAATGGAAGAAAAACAATTGCTGCCAGTCCTATCACGGGACAAAAGCCTTGGCAGGAGCCACCAAAGGTACGGCGCGCGCGACGCACCGCGCAGATTTTCGTTCACAAGGCGCGTGCGATTCAACATTAATTTTCTCCGCCGCGGTCATATATTTAAACCTGAATTTTTTTGTGCTAATTGTTTACATTAAGTAGTGTAAGAAAAACATTTGCTGCTATCCATATCGTGGAACAAAAGGCTTGGCAGGAGCCACCAAAGGTACGGCGCGACGCACCGCGCAGATTTTCGTTCACAAGGCGCGTGCGATTCAACATTAATTTTCTCCGCCGCGGTCATATATTTAAACCTGAATTTTTTTGTGCTAATTGTTTATATTAAGTAGTGTAAGAAAAACATTTGTTGCTATCCATATCGTGGAACAAAAGGCTTGGCAGGAGCCACCAAAAGTACGGCGCGACGCACCGCGCAGATTTTCGTTCACAAGGCGCGTGCGATTCAACATTAATTTTCTCCGCCGCGGTCATATATTTAAACCTGAATTTTTTTGTGCTAATTGTTTACATTAAGTAGTGTAAGAAAAACATTTGCTGTCATCCATATCGTGGAACAAAAGACTTGACAGGAGCCGCCAAAAGTCTTGCTGTTGGTTGAGGTAAAGAAAGGTGCAATTTGGCGAGTTGTATGAATTTAATCCGCATAGTTAAAAGTGCAATAAAATATTTCTCCTTCTCTTAGTACATAATGATTCATATACGCAGCCCTCTAGATTCATTTAATAGTTCAGTTGATGGACAGTCCATGATCAGTCCCAAAGACCGAACTAAAGAATAGAGTTGTATTTCTTAAGAAGAGTAAACTCGACACTCGTAATCCTCTAAATTATGTCACCGGGTCCTGAAGGCCGAGCGGTTGAAGGAGCAGGGTTAGAACGCAAGCTGTAAATTACTCTGCAACCACTAGACTTTCCGAGTGAGGGTTATAGGTTCCAGATGCGCCGAGCCCAAGTGCAGGGACTGTAGCAGAGGTCCTGTTTTCTGTCAAATGTATACACAATAGCGCCCGATTTGCAACACGAAATTTCCTGTCCCAAACGTAGAAACTCCTTAAGACCACCTACAACCACTGAAACCAGCCAATCAGAAAGCACACTACCCACCACTAAAATTAGGAAAGCAGTAAAGCTCCGAAGCCCCAAAGATGATAGTTGCGGGGTCGAAGATCAGTTTGAAATTGTACTTTGAAAGAAGTCAGTTGGTGCTGTGCGGTATGGCTACATTAAAGCCCGTTTGTGTTTTTTGCAATAGCAAAAGGGACAAAGTAATTTTGTTCACAGAATATAGTTTACACAAAAGTGCTGACATTTTAAAAATTCGCAAAAAAAATAATTTACGCGGCAAGGACATACAATTGCCGACATCGTTGAACAATTTACAAGGATATCATTCGAAGTGTCTGAGTCGTTTTACAGCAGTGTAAAAAAAATATAAATCAGCATGTGCAGATGAATCTGCTTCGTCAACAAGTGCATTATTGTCTAAGTCTAAGCCATCAACATCTACAGCAACAAAGTAAGTGGAGCAATGAACATCATTTTTGTTTGATTAGTTTGTAATTATTGTTTGAATTTAAATATTAAATTAAATTAATGTATATCGTACAAATATTTCAAAACATGCTTATCTTTTCTTGTTTAACCAATCCGTTTGATTTACATCTCGAATGTGAATATTTTTGTAAAAATTATTTTTAGAAATAATCTTAACTCTACAGCACTGATTCATTTAGACATTTCAAATTTATTATAAATATTGCCCATTATTACAGCGCTGTTTATATTTATTTAATATTATTATTACAAATAAAAGCAAAAGTAATTATCATATGAAAAACTTTATCGTTTTCAGTTTTAAAATTTGAGATAATGTTATCAAAGTTAATCAAAATTTAAGTCACAAATATTAATACATCCTACTTTTGTTATATTTCGCGATTTGAACGTTCTTAAGCCTTCATACATTTCAACATTTTATTAACAAGAAAAACATGTTTCAGTGAGGAAATCAGTGGCGGTGCTGATGAAGAAAATGCGCATGAGTTTCGAGCTGAGATAGAAGCTTCAAATGTCGCGAAAGAAAAAGCTTGTGTATTAGAAAGGCAATCAAAAGAACAACCATGCAACCTCCCCATAAATTTATGTGATGCGCCAACAGAAGAAGGCTCAACAAATGATGAACGTAAAATCGTATGTGTTTTTTGTAATTTGGAGCGGAAAAAGCATCGGGGTCGTTATCGAAATTTACATATATGTGGAACACGCGAAACTATTGAAAGTATTAAATCTAATGCAACAGAATTAAATGATTTAGATTTATTAGAAAGAATTGAGACTTCATGCACAAAAAATCATAATGTTACATATCATAATATTTGTAAAACTAGTTTTGACAGTAAAGCCAGGTCACAGATGACTGCAAAGCGTGAAAAAACTGATTGGCATAAGAAAAGAGATTTTCACAAAATTGCTCATGAGGAAGTGTGTTGTTTCATTGATGAAAATATCGTCCGGGAACAAGGAATCTACTTTTTAGATTTTTTTCGAAAAATGTACTCCGATTGTTTAAGTAGAGCATATAAAGGAAACGAAGATTTTTCAGAAACTTTTTCATCGCGTCATTTGGAAGACCGATTATTAAAAACTTTTGATAAGAAAATAACTATTATAAGAGTAAATAACAGAAAAATTGTTAAACCGTATGTCGGTATTGCGCTACAAGATACTGATTTCTCAAAACTTGAAAAACAAGATATTGTGCAAAAAGCGGCACTTATTATTACAGAAGAAATCCGCATGATACAAAAAAATACATTGCCAGAGTGTTCGCGCAAGCACGTGGAGCACCAACGCCCTTGTTTTAACGCACAGGAAAAGTGACTGCACGTCGCGATGTGTTAAAACTATTAAGACTAGTTTGTAACAGTAATGTAATGGCGGTACAATAAACTAGTACGTCTATTATGGATCGAACCGAATCGTACGCTTATTATTAAATTAAACTACGATTATTTACAAACTGATAAACGCGCACGTACGCGTTTTTAACTGGAGGACGTAGCTCTCCCTTTTTATTATCGGAGCACCGATTGTTCTTTGCTTTAGAGCCACAGATAAACGCGATGTGTCTAGGCACGCGGTTCACAAGCAAGAGATTTTTAAAGTAACCTTTATCGGAGCACCGATTAGACCGATTGATAAGCGACGCGCGAAACCACAGTGTTGGTCGTTGCGCGTATCAAACGGAAGAGATTTTTAAAGTAACCTTTATCGGAGCACCGATTAGACCGATTGATAAGCGACGCGCGAAACCACAGTGTTGGTCGTTGCGCGTATCAAACGGAAGAGAGTAAGCGATCGCGGAAGCGGCACGGGCCAAGCCACCGACACGGAAGTGCCGACACCTGGCCAATCAGCGCGGTCCCCGTATGTCACGCGAGACAGCACCAACTGTGTCCAGGTGTCAATCCAGAGATGGCCCGACCAGGCCGTCCCGCGATCGCCTAATAGCGACACAAGTAGCGGTAACATGTTTTTTAAAAAAGCGCGCGTCTTTGCGACAGCGCGCAGCCGCAGGATTGGCCGTATCGTACCGACCAATCCCAAACACAGAGCAATTAACAGTCACTGATTTAATTAAGGGAGACTGCAGTGTACCAAATTTGATTAATGATTTTTACCGTACGGTATTAAGCGGGAGCGGTTATCGCCGTATGCACAGCGAAAATTGCCAGAGAAGAATTGATTCGTTCTCACAAGATTTAATTTATGCGGTTTCGAATGGACAGATTAAACCTTCAAAACACATTACTTTGGGCATGACATTAAAAGGATTAACTAGTAGCAAAAAAATAGTCAATATTATGAATAGATATGGGCATTGCTGTAGTTATTCGGTATTAGAAGGTTTAGAGACAGAAGCGACCTTTTCCTCTACTAGTCGGTCAGATATATGTCCAGAAGATATTTTACGATTACCAAATTTATGCACCGGCTTGGCTTTTAATAATTTTGACAGATTTGTCGATACTACCAGCGGAAAAGATACTTTACACGATACTGTGGGTATAATATTTCAAAATATTGATGTCAACGCTATTGATAAAACCGAGACTAATGATAATACTGTTGTCAGTCTCGATGGTAATACTGTTTCCAAAAAGATGAGACGAACTTTCGATGCAATTACACACGAATTACAATCATATTCAAAAAAGCCTAGATTAGTTGAAACTTTACTGCCTGTCGATCTTCCATCGCGAAGTTTAATTCCAGAAAATATGAAAACAGTTTATCAAATTGATTTAGCGTGGATGCTTTCTCATGCGTTAAAAATATCAAATACGCCAATGTGGGTCGGATTTAATAGCCTGATATATGATGATAAATCCACTAAACAAAATATTTCCTACTTGACTACGATAAATGTTTCACCAACAAATACGCGCGTTGTAATAGAAACAATGGTCCAAAGCCAAAAGGTCGCTCAAGAATGCGGTGAATCATATATGCAAGTTACATATGATTTGGCTATAGCAAAAACAGCGCTCCAAATACAAAATACTGAAAAACCTAGATTTGACAATTTATTTATACATATAGGAGCATTCCATATAATGATGGCTTATTTTAAAGCCATAGGAAAATTTATTGACAATTGTGGATTAAGCAATATTATGGTCGATACCGAAATGTTAGCCAGCGGATCCGTTAATGGTTTAATAACAGGGAAACATTTTAATAGATGCAAAAGATTGCACCCGATTGTTTCTTTAGCTGTCGAAATTTTGCATTTTGAAAGTTTCATGGAAGTAAATAATATACAAGTAACCGATGAAATGAAAATTTATCTAGAAGAATTTAAAAACCACCGATCCATGACTCCTGTAATTGAGCATGAAGATTTGATACAAGTATTTGATAAATATGAAGATTATAAAAAACAAACCCTTTTAGGAATTCATGGAAAAACTCCTCAATATTATATGATATACACCAATCTAGTTCATTATTACCTCATGTTGTACAGAAGCATAAGAAGTGCAGATTTTGAAATGTTTAAGTTTGTATTACAGAAAATTGCTAATATTTTTTTCATATTCAATCAGCAAAATTATTCTAGATATCTAGTTAAATATATTGATAATTTACTCAAAATAGATGATACTCATCCTGGTTTAAGACTAGAATTTGAGAGAGGATCGTTTGGTATAAGGAGAACAAACAAACCTTTCTCTAGACAGCCAATAGACTTGACTCTAGAACAAACAATTAATGCAGACGCTGCAAATAAATTAACTGGTGTAATTCATACAAGCAATTCCATTTCGGCACGTCAGCGCTGGTGTAAAAGCCACAGTATCCGAGCGAAAATAATAAGTTATGTAATGGAAGAATCTGGTTTAAGAAATCGGCAAGACATAACAGCAGACTTAGAAAAAAACCGTATTAGAAAAAGTTCTCTCCAATTACAAAGTTTAATGTCCAATATTAAAAACAATGTTAATCCTTTTTCAACTCATTTACACAAGGACTTTCTGTATAATATTTCTAGCGGTCAATCAGTGAGTGAAATAGTTTCAGAATTTCTTCTCAATATTGAGAAGAATGGAAATATTTTGAGGGAACAGTTCATCGCTGAATGTGCCGAAGACGAGTGCAGATTTGAAAGAAGAATAAAGCAGAATAAAATTTACACATTTACGGAAACATTAAAAAAAAAAAGTTGTACATCAGGCAAAGTAACGGAAGTTCGATTGCAACGAGATTTATTTGGAAAGCTTCTCGGAATCTCTTTAGAAAATTCATTAAATTTAGATAAAGTATTAACGTATCCGTTGACGCCTGTTCCACTGTCATTGTGTCACATAGATGGAACTATGTGCAAAACAGATAAATCAGCGTTACTAAAATTATTGCAAAATAACATCGATAAAGAGCCGCCGCAAAGAATAGATGTCATAGTGTTCGATGGTTTCTTTTTACTACATCTTATGAAGGAGGTGCCGCTAACTTTCGGGAAAATTTCGAAAAAATTTTTACAAATGAT
This sequence comes from Andrena hattorfiana, assembly GCA_944738655.2. NCBI lineage: Eukaryota > Metazoa > Arthropoda > Insecta > Hymenoptera > Andrenidae > Andrena > Andrena hattorfiana. The sequence continues at coordinate 39,711,053 of OX122890.1, read as the reverse complement.
TGTCGCAAATCAAGCGCGCACAATAGTAATAAGTTTCGATAGATACTTTTCTCCTTCCATCAAAGATAACGAACATTCTGTGCGACGAACTAATAGAAGCCATCGTTACCACATTAACGGTCCAGAGCAAGTTCGCCCTTCAGATTTTTCAACAGAGCTCAGAAATATATACTTCAAGGAGGCTTTGGTTAATTTTCTTTTAGACAGTTGGGCGACTAGTGACATGGCACCTTTTATTGGCAATAAAATTATTTACGTGAATTACGAAACATGTTTTAGGTATGAAAAAATAGGCGATAATATAATAAAAAGTTTAGAAGAAAATTTATCCTGTAAAGAGCATGAAGAATCCGATACAAAAATAATTTTCCACGCCTGTCAAACTGAAGAAGATTCTCACGTTGTTTTAAGATGCTCAGATACGGATATTTTAATTATTATGCTCGGTAATATGAAATTTTTAAAGGAAAATGTCAAAGTTTGGATGCAGGTTGGCGTAGGAAACTATGAAAGATTTGTTAATGTGTCAGACATTTACGAAGCATTAGGCGAAAATCTGTGTAATGCATTACCAGCTTTCCACGCATTCACAGGATGTGATTTTAACCCTGCGTTCTTCAGAAAAGGCAAGAAGCGGCCTTTGAGTTTATTAAAGCAGTCACCGAAATTCATAGACGCATTTTCAAGTTTAGCACGATATCCTGATTGCGATAGTGTCACCATTGTTTCTACGTTAGAAGAATTCGTATGTCGCATGTATGGTATAAAAAACATTTGCGACGTAAATGAAGCACGAGTGGAAATATTTACGAAAACATATAGATGCAATAATGTCGAGGATATGTTTCGACTTAATACAAAAAATTTCGATGGATCTACATTACCACCGTGTAAATCTGAGCTGAAGCAACACATCTTATGAACTGCCTACATCGCAAGCATATGGAGCCATGCACACTTGCAGCTCCCAACGCAACTTTCTCCCACTGATAGTGGATGGGAAGAGGTACATGATAAATTTGAATGCAAATGGTTCGAAGGCGAGCAATTACCTTCTTCAGTACAGGAAATCATACTTGAACCGGAAACCAACAATAATGAAGGTAATAGACTTCTATTTTTTATATGGCAATATGAAATAATTAGGTATAATTTTTACATTTTATGAAATTATTTGTATTTTAAAATGATTTACTTAAAATAAGACTTTCATTATATAAATAAAAAGTGTTTTACAGCTCGGGGTTGCTTCATTTTTAATTATACAATTTTAACTATTAAATTAAACATTTCGTAGTTAAGAGTAGATTAAAAATTAACAAAAATTAAAACGTGGGAATTAAATATTAAATTAAATTATTTATTTAAATATGTACATTAAATTGAACTTTTTATTCTAACTTGTCAAATTAAGAATCAAATTAAATTTTCAATACATGAACTAAAATTATTAGAATTTAATTAAGATTTAAATGATTAGTAATATGTTATATATAATACTTGAATGCCTAAATATGTTATATATAATGCTCCAGAACCAGAAAATGATCAGAAAGACCAGGAAGATTGTCAATCAAATGACGATCATGATGACAACGAGGATGACGATCATGATAACATCGAGGATGACGATCATGATGACATCGAGGATGACATAGATCATGATGTCGATGACGCTACTGATAATAATAATGAAAATTATGATGATGAATATATATAGATTTATATACATATATAGTATCCATGATATGTGTATGAATTATTATGAATTAAGATAAATTCATACAACTCGCCAAATTGCACCTTTCTTTACCTCAACCAACAGCAAGACTTTTGGCGGCTCCTGCCAAGCCTTTTGTTCCACGATATGGATAGCAGCAAATGTTTTTCTTACACTACTTAATGTAAACAATTAGCACAAAAAAATTCAGGTTTAAATATATGACCGCGGCGGAGAAAATTAATTTTGAATCGCACTCGTCCTGGAGATGTAGGTAACGCGGCGCGGCGCGTGGCGTTGTACCTTTGGTGGCTCCTGCCAAGGCTTTTATCCCGTGATAGGACTGGCAGCAATTGTTTTTCTTCCATTTTGTGATATAAACTACCACCTCAAAAAATTTCAGCTTTAAACATTTTAGTCAATGGATTTCATTTTTTTAACATGTTTATAGGAGTGGCAGTAGCATGCCGTTCCACAACTAAGGTGGCAGCAGATCATTTTTCGGTGTTTTATGGTATCTATTGTTAGTACAAAAATTTCCAAATTTAAACAAATAAGGATTTTGCACAATATTTTCTTACATAATTGATACGCTGCTGATAAGCGTTGTTCCGCTAGTGCGCTGGCAGGAGGTCGTTTTGTTGATCTGTAGTACAAATATAGTAGAACAAAAGATAAACCAACTTTAAACATATTGGCAAAAAAAATGTGTCGCTGGCTCCCGGACTATATCAACAAACTTTTCCCGCATATAGGCATAATGAAATTCGTACAAGCACACCTTAGACACATTCAACACACTCATACCCACGTATATGGGTTTATCGAATTTAACTTTTAGTTTCCGCTTCTCGATCGCGACTAAATGTTCTGAAAACATCGCGCGACTGTGGAAATTTGGTTTCGTGATCAACAATTCGACACGTCCACGCGATTCCGAACATTCTCCATCGTCTTGCCGTAGACCGCATTGTTCGTGAGCTTGTACAGTGTTATCTGGAAATCGCTTGTAGCTCGCGTCCTTAACTTCGTGTTCAAGTTGATATAGTCGGCTTTTGATCTAAACGCAGAACACGATGAATTCGTGATACGCGGAGACCATACCAAATGCATAGAGTCCCGCGGATACTCCAGATCCACTTCCAGCAGGTAGCCCTCGGGTCCATCGTCCTTCGGCAAGGAGTTCACGTCCAAATCGGCCACCACCGCCTCGTCCAGCCATTGAAATCCGCCGTACGGCATCGCCTGAGAAATTGCCCATTCATACAGATTGTTCACGTCGAAGTACATCAAGTTCGTGGATGGTTGCGACGCGTCGTACATCGACGTCGGCAGGTACTTGTTGTTGGCGCGCGCGTACCTGTGCGAACACTGGCTCAGACCACCGCGTATACCACGCTCCATGAACAACAGCATGTCCACGTCAGTGAGCAGTTCCAATTCGGCGTGCGTGTATTTTAGCATCGCGTCCCACGTGAACGCCGGTAACGTACAGTAATGCGCGGGATTCAGTTCGTATCTCGCGATAGAGTCCATACGAAAGTTTTCGAACACGTTCGCGAGCAACAGCACGTCTGTTTTCAAGTACAAATCACTGTACTCGCCTAATGTCTGTATACGACTACTGTTCCACAAGTTCCTTGCGTGCGCGTAATCAGATTCCGATACATCACTATCGTTCAGTTGATTGTACAACGCGTCACGAGGCGGTAGTCGCGTGTCGTACAACTTGTTGTACGACGCCACGTAATCGTACGGGAAGACTCCCTTTCTGGTCAGGAGATTGAATTGTTCGTCAGGGAGATGTTGTAAATCGCGTTCGAGAATCGTTAGTCTATCTTTCCCGAGATCCGATGCGAGTTTCTGCAGACACGTGGTCAAGAATTTGAATGAATCCACGAATCGAAACTTCAACATTCTTCGCCAGTCCTGGCGCTCACCCTTGAGGTCCTCAACGTCTTTTGTAAACGATATGTATCGTTCTTTCGTTATCGGTAGGAGGCTTATCTTTCCATTGAACGCGTCTGCCAACTCCTTGATAACGAAGTGCGCGTTGTAGTCGGGCAGGTTATGGAACACCACAGGTATCGTGCACGAACGTTGGTATCGCAAGTTGCACGATCTATGCGGCGCGCCCCTGTACTCGCCCATCGAGTGGCAATGATCGCGCACTTTCATATCGTCCTCACCTCGGACAAGGGGTCCTCCACATTCGTTGCACGCGGGCGCCTCGTGAAAAGTCCTCCACTGTTGTTGCGTTAACGGTGTCATAGGTTTTTAGTCACACAACCACGAGTACGCAACGTGTGCAAATTCACGCAGTTCACGCACGAACCACTGCACACATTCTGTATCGCTGCGATATGCTCGATATCTGCACAGAGCTTGGTCGTAGGAACAATGTACGTAATATCCTACGCTATGAGCTCTCTGGCATTGATACTCGTACGTGCGCCGACGCTCCATCGATGGCTGCTCGATGGCCTCCAGCAAACTCTCAAAGTCCGCGTAGATGACGAACGGCACGCAAAATTTTCTCATTTTCGGATGCCAATTGCACTGCGCACTCGTTTAAGCGCAGACAGTCTGCAGGGTGCAGCTGCAATCGCTCCGTCGATGAGAGGAGGTTCAGGCACCTGGAACGTATACGGAAAAAACAATGTAAACGCTTCTTCTTCGTTTGTCCCGTATCGCTCGAATTTGTTTTTTTATTTATTATTCTTATTTGCTTACCTATCGCAAATGAACACTCTGCTATGATGTTTGCACAATTGTCTGGAAATCAAGCGGGAGAGACTGCGGATGCATGCGAAATGGTATCGCTGCGAATCCTTGGAATCTTGGATCAGCAGCACGTTCGCGTGTCTCCCTTCCCGTTTGTTGCCGGATACGCGTAGAGGTACACAGACATCGTCATCGGATCACAGGTAGACGTTTATGGATATATCGTTTGCCGCCTCGAATTTCTGCACCTGATCCACGGACATGGGGAGACTCACACCATCCGTACGGAACACCGTCGAGTAGTATGGATATGACGTAATCCTGTCCCCGTCTGGAAACATACTGGCGTCGACCAACCACAAAAAACATGTGTTCTCGTTGCACCGAACATTCACCACCGCTTTTTTCGATACGACCACTCGCGGAAACGGCACGTCGCAACCGGCACGCAATGGATTATGTTTGTTTATGTTGATCAGGAGATTCTGTACTGTTCGTAATGTCCATCCACTCTCGCATTCCTGAAACTCCTCCATCGCGACCAACGTCCGAGCAACCACCTGCGTCGCGTACCACTCGCGAACATTCGATGACATAAACAGTATGCGATTGCGCGTTGCAAAACTCTTTACGTCCGTCTCGTCCCGCAGCATGAATTCTGCGTTTAGAACAGAGTTCACTGATACGCTGCGATGTTCCGTAATGACGTTCGTAACGCGCGAAATCACTACTCAACGGGCATTCTGAAAGAATCGGCGTGGATCGGCGGCCCCTACATTGATCACCGCTCCGATCAATTAACGGTTCTCTAGGGTGCCGTCGCTCGAGCGGCGTGCCCACACCCTACTCGCGATAACCGTCCTCGCACTATCGCACGCAATTTTGTTCGCGCGAGCAACGACATAATTCGCTGTTTCTCCTACACCGGCACGAGTTTGCCTCGTTGATACACAACGATGTGACATATTGTCTCGTCGCACCTGTCCATCCAATCGCGAAATTCCGCGGTGGTCCTCAAAAGTTCGGACATCCGAGACAACATCAAAAACGCGTTCTTGAACGTTTCCATATTCTTGTTATTTACACTTACGCAATTACTTGCTATAAAAGACTCTCTCCGACGCGTTACCATTCGTGACTTCGCCCGGTCGAATCCCTACCTAAAATCTCTCCACCCTCTTACACTTGCACACAAGGGGATACGTAGAATTCCGCCTTAAGTCATGTCATGCTGAAGCATATGCGTATTATTCTTGAAAGTTTACCTTCAATCATTATCGCATACATTTCGGCTTTGAATTTTCGCGGTTCAGAGATAGCGCTCGCGCACCGATGCTACGCATTATTCTCGGGAGCCAACCTTCCATCGTTACAGTTATGTGTTTTGGCGCGGTTATTACGCAATCGGAGCATGCAGGTTTTGACTTGCGTCTTCTACACGTAATGCCTCCGTATGTTTTGACTATGGCCCTAGAGAGGAATAGAAAGAGAGAGAGAGAGAGAGAGAGAGAGAGAGAGAGAGAGAGAGAGAGAGAGAGAGAGAGAGAGAGAGAGAGAGAGAGCGACAGAGAGAGAGAGAGAGAGAGAGAGCGACAGAGAGAGAGAGAGAGAGAGAGAGAGAGAGAGAGAGAGAGAGAGAGAGAGAGAGAGAGAGATAAATATCATACCTCTCTCTCTCGTACACCTGGTTCGAACGTCGCAGCTATCGGGGCGCGAACTGGCCTTGGGGCGATAAGAGGGTTGCGGAGCGCTTCGAATTGTCGCGGCACTTCCTACAGCGCGTGATGAGTCATCGGCGGTACCCCCCCCCCCCCCCCCCCGATCGTGTGTGTGTGTGTGTGTGTGTGTGTGTGTGTGTGTGTGTGTGTGTGTGTGTGTGTGTGTGTGTGTGTGTTTGTGTGCGTGTCATGCGCTCAATATATGAGTTTATGTCTGAATCCTTCACTTTAAACTGTTCAATGTCCCCGATAAGTGACATTTTCACTGAATACACGTAGATATCTCAATTTATTGGTTACCTTTCTTTTTTTGGAAAAGAAATGGAACTATCGACTTGGACTTCCTTGTCTTCATCCGATCCTCGTCGCCATTTAGGTTGTGTATTCACACAGAATAATATGAAGACAAGTAACATACGTGCATTAGTTAAAGCTATTTATTTAAGTTTTACACGTGACCAGACCACACTTGTTTCTGGTTCCTAATACCCACACTGTGGCGCCCTCATCGTGGCGCCCTCACCGCTCGCCCCGTATACTGGAAGAACTCGGAACGGGGACTGACCTGCCAAATATATAACAATCGTGTAAGGTTTGACGAAGGTTAACTGTAGAATGTAAGGCATGTTAATTGTTTCGGCTATTTTTATTTTGTGAACACGCGTTATCTTTGTAACTGCTGTGTACGTCGTAAGTAACAGAATTCCACTGTGGCTTGATGCTGACGCGGTTATATGTATCTCCTCGTTTTTGTGACACTCTCCCGACCATTGGCACGTTGACGGTGCACCATTGACGCGTTCGAAACCTTGAATCTATCAATCGACTGTCGTCGGTCATTTACATATCACCGTTGCCTGTTTTTATCAACACGGATCTGCGTAAACTTTTCTTTAGAGGCTCGTAGATCGGTTTCGAACAAACCGTTGACAATTGATGAAGATGATGATGAAAGTGATTCATTGTGATGCTTTTGAGGCGCTCCACTGTAGCACGTCCTGTACGAAAACCTGGCCAAAAGTGAAGAAATTTTACGACTTATTAAAGTATGATTCTTCACTAATACCAATTTTTATTGTACAATCCTCTCAGAGATATGCAATCTCAAAGTTGCTAGTGTTATGATCTGGAACTTCTAGACCAGATTTGAAAGTAACTTTTCCATTTAAGGTCAAACTATAATCCGTTTTTTTCTGTGCTGGTAGCTATCTGACATGTTGTAAGTTAATATATATTGTGGTTGTATTGGTTTATTTCACTTTTTATAGCTCTGATAGAGGAGAATACATGACCTACATATTTTTTCACTTCTCTTAACAAAATAGTTATGTATCAAGCGAGATCAAACGGCAATGTTTGTTGTAAAATAAAGTTTGAAGTTTTTTGAAAAAAAAAGGCCCGTTGCAATTTTCCTGCGATAAATTGCGATCTTATGAGTTATGGTCATTTCTTTGCCACCCGCACCGTTTATGGAGGGATACATTTATGGCATAGGATCGGAATGTCGTGTTTCCAGTTATCGTGTTGATGAAGATGAAAAAGAAGAACAAGAAGAAGAAAAAACAGTAGAAGAATATTATAATTAATTAAATACAATATAATGTTGTAATTAATTAATATTACATTGTAATTCATTAATTACAATATTCTTCTTGAAAATGATGTTAATTACCTGTGCCTAACAAGAGGACATCGCAGATGTGGAAATCGCTTTTGGAACGATAGTATATGGGGGTCGTAATTCTCATGTAGTATGAGAATACCATTTCGGCTTTCCGTTGAATGGGCCTTCGTTTTCGAGATTTTGTAATTTAAGGTTTTTAACGTACGTAGTAATCCAGATATATACCATCTATAGTAACCTGCACCCAATAAGGTTCTGTGGCTACAACGGTACCGCCTTGGCGCGTATCGACGTTGCGAGGCAGCAGTGGGAGGCACGCCTCGCGGAGTGGAAAGTATTTGGAAACTACCTCGAATGGTCACTTTGCGATGCAACCTCGTGATGCTTCCGTGGTAGCCTCGAGCTACCTCGAGCAAAACTCGCAGGGTGATTCTCCGACTAGGCCCGTCACCCCGTGGCGAGGACAACATCCCGCAGTGGCTCATCGAATTTTATGGCTTTCAACCCTCGAAGGGTTTGGAATACCATTAAGAAGTGAGAAATGTTAAGGATTTCAAATGTTTGCTTCTTTTCTTCATCGTATCGAAAGGAAAGTAACGCCAATGGATTCCTGGCGTTCCGTTGATTAAAATCATACCAAACATCGTGTAAATCTGACTACTTTGACATAAGATATTTGTATTCCTTATCTAAAAGTTGTCCGATTTACACGACATTTGGCATGATTTTTATCGGAAAACCCCAATGAATCCATCGGCAGCACTTCCATATCCATACAATAAAGAATAAAGAATTATTTTAATTCTGAAACAGATGCAGTGTAATTCTGGAGCTATGCCCGTCACAGAGATGCGGCCTGGTACTCCGTGGCGAGGACAACCTCCGGCAGTGCCTTACCGAATTTGATGGCTTTTGTAGGGTTTTTTGAATTATTTTCAGAAATTGGTAGGTCAAAACTAAAAAGTAAATTTTGTTTGTGAACAAGCAAGCGTTAAGACAGAATACCACTTTTGCACTTTCAAAAAATTGAATTTTTTTTTGTTCTTAAAGTACTGTTTCAAGTGTATAGAATCGAAATTCATTCATTAGAAATAGTAGGTAAGCTATGCCGATTCTGGATACAGTAGGCGAGGGGGTGAGGCGGGGCGGGGGGGTACCGGACCTAGGGCGCGGGGGCGAGGTATGGAGGGGGGTACCGTACCTAGGGCAAGGGGAATGACGTCACAGGGGAAGGGGGATTTCAAAATTTTCAAAATGGCGTCGCGCGCGCAGGTCGAGTTCGTGGGCGAGGGGGCTGACGTCTCACAGGGGAGGGGTGAATTTTCCAAATTTTAACACGCGCGGTGATCGGTGCGCAGGCGCGAAAGATAAGACGGGAAAGGATGTAACGCGGATGCTGTAATTCGACACCGATACCTATTCGAGATTAATTAATCTAAATAGCCCAACCGCCTCACGAAAGAATGCAACGTCGCCCTCGTATAAACATCCGCCGACGATTCGACGCTTTATCGCGATAATTATTCGAGATCCATTAATCTAAATAGCCCAACCGTCTCACGAAAGAATGCAACGTCGCCCTAGTATAAACATCCGCCGACGAAATGTAATTCGACACCCTCAGAGCGATAATTATTCGGGTATCGCCCAACGTATTTTGAATGAAATAACTATTCGAGATCAATTCATAATACGGCAAGAAGTCTTCCGAAAGATAAGGAATCATGATGCGCGACAGGATGTAACGCGTCGAGGTGCGTACGTGCGTGCTCCGCAGATGCTGTAATTCGACACCCTCTGACACAGCGCGAAGCGATAACTATGCGAGATTTATTAATCTAAACAGTACAGCTGCCCCATGATCATCATGTAAGAATGGGGCATTGCGTTCGCGTAAACATCGGCCTACGAAAACATAGAGCGATAATTATTCGAGTTTCGTTTCGAATATTTCAAAGATTAGGATCGCCGTGACGGATGCGAATGCCCTTATCGCGAACGGGGGAATCCGGTACACGTGGTAACGCAACGAGTTAGTGCGACTTTACGTTACTCGATTGAGGTGCATGAGAGAAAGAGCGATAGAGGGAATTCGATGATCATCGCCATCAATGCTGCAATATATATTCATACATTGACGTGCATGTGTACGTGAATCTGTATAAAAGCAACGTTTAAATGAATCGTTACAGGTATTAACTTGAAAATCACCCATTTATTAAAACATATACGCGTACTATAGTGGTACATGATTTACATCGCGCAACATGGATTGCATTCCTAACGCTAACAATTCGCAATCAATCAAAGAATGTTGTTCAAAGTGATCGCTTTCGGAAATTAATTTTACATAATCTGTTGGTGCGGTAGCGCTACGTAGAACGTTTACGAACGTGGTATATGTACTAGCTACAGCGTATATATTTTCGGTCAACCAAGTGAACATATGATCGATGCAATGTTCATACGCGAACAGTTTTCGCATCGTGACTTCCGTCATGTATAAGGTAACGCGATTGTCGGTGATTTTGACGAGTTGATCATTGTGCATGCGCGGGAATTCGATTCGCAAATGATCAATTTCGATGTGGGTCTGGGGTGTTGTTACGTTGTCGCGTAATTTTTGAAGAATGTCAGTCATATTTTGCAGTAGGAGCTTCCACGTAGACATTGAGAAGCTCAACTCGCCACCTTTATTGTCGACTATGGTGATCTCGACGCGGCACGAATTCATGCTATGCGAATTCCTATCGTGAGCCGTTTATACGCCGTTGAGGTCAGAACGTGTGGAACTCTTTTCGCGTACAGACATTGGGCGAGTACAGTGATTTGTATTTGAAAACAGATGTGCTGTTACTCGCCGACGTATTCGAATGTTTCCGCACCGACTGTATTGCCCCGTATGCCCCGCGTAAACAAAAAGGTGCCGGGACTCATGAAAGATGAGAAAACGGCACCTTGATGACCGAGTTCGTCGGACTACGATCTAAGATGTACGCGACTAGAACGTTTAACGCTGCAGTGGGGTCTACGAGTGAGACTAAGATAGTGAAGGGTGTGCGGAGACATGTAGTCGCGAACGATATACAATTCGATGATTACATTCGTTGTCTTCATGATCTTACCGAAAAATCAGTTCGGCAGACCAATATACGCTCCAAAGAGCACGATGTGTATACCGTGAGTCAAGAAAAGAACGCTCTCAGCCCGTTCGACGACAAGCGATATATTTTAACCGATCGGGTCAGCACCCTTCCGTGGTGGCATTATCGAATCCCCGAGCTCGAGCTTGAGCCCGACGAGTCCCTCGAGAATCCCATTGTATAGAATGCTTGTATGTTTGTATTTTTTGCATGTACATATGTATATACGTTTCTTTTGTATATGTTATTTATTTATTTATTTATGGATATGTAATAAATGTATAGCGTAGAACATAACCAAAATTGTATTTTATACGTATTAGTATATGTTTGGGATTGGTCGCCGAGATACGACCAATAGGCATGCTCGCCTTCACTAAGAAGCGCGGGTTTTTTGAACGCGGTTTTCTGCTACCGGGGGTAGCGACTGGGCGATCGCGGGACGGCCTGGTCGGGCCATCTCGGGACTGACACCTGGACTAATTAGCTATTGTTCTCCCTCCTAATTAGCATTGTCTCGCGCCACATACGTGGACCGCGCGGATTGGCCAGGTGTCTTCTCTTCCGTGCCGGTGGCTTGGCCCGTGCCGTCTCCGCGATCGTTCTCTCTCGCCTGTGAAACGTGAATCGGTAAACATCTCTGTGATGCGTTACTTCTAAAAGAGCTACATGCTCCCGCTTTAACATCGCGTACTTGCGCGGTATTCTTTTTTTGAATAAGGCCGGTGTGTTTTGAATAAACGTGCTCGTTTATTGTATCTACATTGCGCTCACAAAAGTACACTTAAATCATTAATACATCGCGACGTGCAAGGACTAATTTCTTGCGCGTTAAAACAAGTGCGTTGGTGCTCCACGTGCTTGCGCGAACAGTATATATATATATATATATTTTTTCTCTACTTTATTAAGCTTAATTGTACGCATATATATGCACGAAGAAGAAGAATGAGAATGAGGAGGAGGAGAATGTGAATAAACGGACAATGTATATATTTATATATATATTTATTCATTAATTTATTTGTTCCAGTAACATCAAGCACGCTAACGAATCAGAGCATATCCTTGTCGCGTATCCACGAGTTCTGCGACGAATCGAATCCATGCCACTTAACGTACACCTGATTCCCCTTGCGACGAATAATCTTCTCGACCAGATAGACGTCCGGATTCGCGACCGAATGTAGTTCGTACTCGTAGAATCCACCCGAGATCTGCTCTCCCGCGGAATCGCGCAGAATGTACGTCACCGGGCACGTTCGCTGTACGGTTACGATTTCGAACACCTCGGTCGATCAGTTCGGAGTGTACCCCTTCTCGAAGAGGGTCTTGAACTTGCTCACGCGTACCTTGTCACCGACGTTGAATTTCACGCGTCGTCGAATACCTTTCGAGGCAGATAGGGGGATGGGCTCATTTGCGGCGAACGACAAACGCGTCGCGGGGGTCACGTCAACGGGTCGGGCGTTGATCGTTCGATGCTTGCGATGATTGTAGGTGCGTACGAGCGCAGGTAACAGGTCGACCCAGCGATAGGACGCGTTCAAGGAGAATTGTTTCCACATGAGGTTTTTCAGCGTACGATTGAAACGATCGATGCTTTCATCACGCTGTACGTGGAGTAGTGGTTGATCCCGCGCATCTTCGCGCATCGTTGAAACTCCGCGTTGTAAAACTCCTTTCCCATGTCGGTTTGTAAATTTCGCGGGCATCTATCGCTCTGCCGCAATACGATCGTTAACGCCGCGGTCAGGTCGCGTCCACTTTTCGTTTTCACGGGTATTTATACTTGTACCCCTTGTTACCCGCGTTAAGTGGCTTGGATTCGATTCGTCGCGGAACTCGTGGATACGCGACAAGGATATTCTCTGATTCGTTATCGTGCTTGATGTTACTGGAACAAATAAATGAATGAATAAATACATATAAATATATACATTGTCCGTTTATTCACATTCTCCTCCTCCTCATTCTCATTCTTCTTCTTCGTGCATATATATGCGTACAATTAAGCTTAATAAAGTAGAGAAAAAATATATATATACTAATACGTATAAAATACAATTTTGGTTATGTTCTACGCTATACATATATTACATATCCATAAATAAATAAATAACATATACAAAAGAAACGTATATACATATGTACATGCAAAAAATACAAACATACAAGCATTCTATACAATGGGATTCTCGAGGGACTCGTCGGGCTCAAGCTCGAGCTCGGGGATTCGATAATGCCCCCACGGAAGGGTGCTGACCCGATCGGTTAAAATATATCGCTTGTCGTCGAACGGGCTGAGAGCGTTCTTTTCTTGACTCACGGTATACACATCGTGCTCTTTGGAGCGTATATTGTTCTGCCGAACTGATTTTTCGGTAAGATCATGAAGACAACGAATGTAATCATCGAATTGTATATCGTTCGCGACTACATGTCTCCGCACACCGTTCACTTTCTTAGTCTCACTCGTAGACCCCACTGCAGCGTTAAACGTTCTAGTCGCGTACATCTTAGATCGTACTCCGACGAACTCGGTCATCAAGGTGCCGTTGCTCTCATCTTTCACGAGTCCCGGCACCTTTTTGTTTACGCGGGGCATACCGTACGGATTGTCCACCGCGTAATCACTCGTATCGAATCGGACAACGTCACACTTCATCTTTTCGTACATATCATCGCATTTCACACTATACATTAAACTGTCGGTGTCGGTGTACAGGACCTTACACCGATCACCGAACTCCGCACGCATATACGCATAATGGAACTCGTACAGGCATTCTTTCGATACGTCCAGTACACTCATCCCCACGTATATCGGCTTGTCGATCTTCACTTTGAGTTTGCGCATTTCGATGGCCACTAACTGCTCGGAGAAAATCGTCCAACTGTGAAAGTTTGGTTTTGCGATCAGCGCTTCCGCACCGTAACGACCGTCCCACCGCGTCACCAGTCGCACGTCTACGCGATTCCGCACATTTTCCATTGTCTTTCCGTACACCGCATTGTTCATTAATTTATATAGAGTCTTTTGAAATTCACTCGTGGCTCGCGTCCTCAAATCGGTGTTCAATCGAATGTAGTCGCGCAACCAATGCGACTGATCGAATCTTAACACCCGATGAATTCGCGTCATGCGTAAACCGTGTCGGACGCACTGTTTCAGGTTGCGATAATGGATGACGTATCGCTCCTTATCGTCGAGCGTGGCAAGCAGCTTAGTCTGTTTTCCTCCTGGCGCGTGCTCGCGCACCGGGCAGAATGGAAGATCGGCGTGGGCGTCGTGGATCTCCTTGGGATATTCGATGTCTACCTCCAGCAGGTATCCCTCAGATTCCTCGGAGTCCTCGCCGTCGGGTAGGGATGATACGTCGAGCGCGGCCACTGTCGCATCGTCCAGCCATCGAAACCCTCCTTTCGGCATAGCCCGCGACATCGCCCAGCCGTACAAGTTGTTGACGTCGAAGTACATTAGATACGTCGATGCCTTCGACTCGTCGTACATACCTGCAGGCAGGTGCTTGTTATTGGCTCGCGCGTACCTGTGCTAGCACTGGCTCAGACCGCCGCGTATGCCACGCTCCACGAACAGTAACATGTCCACGTCCGTCAGAAGCTCTAATCGTACGCTGGTATACTTGAGCATCGCGTCCCACGTGAAACTTGGTAGCGTGCAATAATGCGCGGGATCCAGATCGTAACTTGCGATACAGTCGGTGCGGAAACATTCGAATACGTCGGCGAGTAACAGCACATCTGTTTTCAAATACAAATCACTGTACTCGCCCAATGTCTGTACGCGAAAAGAGTTCCACACGTTCTGACCTCAACAGCGTATAAACGGCTCACGATAGGAATTCGCATTAGCATGGATTCGTGACGCGTCGAGATCACCATAGTCGACAATAAAGTTGGCGAGTTGAGCTTCTCAATGTCTACGTGGAAGCTCCTACTGCAAAATATGACTGACATTCTTCAAAAATTACGCGACAACGTAACAACACCCCAGACCCACATCGAAATTGATCATTTGCGAATCGAATTCACGCACATGCACAATGATCAACTCGTCAAAATCACCGATAATCGCGTTACCTTATACATGAAAATATATACGCTGTAGCTAGTACATATACCACGTTCGTAAACGTTCTACGTAGCGCTACCGCACCAACAGATTATTTAAAATTAATTTCCGAAAACGATCACTTTGAACAACATTCTTTGATTGATTGCGATTTGTTAGCGTTAGGAATGCAATCCATGTTGCGCGATGTAAATCATGTACCACTATAGTACGCGTATATGTTTTAATAAATGGATGATTTTCACGTTAATACCTGTAACGATTCATATAAACGTTGCTTTTATACAGATTCACGTACACGTGCACGTCAATGTATGAATATATATTGCAGCATTGATGGCGATGATCATCGAATTCTCTCTATCGCTCTTTCTCTCATGCACCTCAATCGAGTAACGTAAAGTCGCACTAACTCGTTGCGTTACCACGTGTATCGGATTCCCCCGTTCGCGATAAGGGCATTCGCATCCGTCACGGCGGTCCCAATCTTTGAAATATTCGAAACGAAACTCGAATAATTATCGCTCTATGTTTTCGTAGGCGGATGTTTACGCGAACGCAATGCCCCATTCTTACATGATGATCATGGTGCAGCTGTACTGTTTAGATTAATAAATCTCGCATAGTTATCGCTTCGCACTGTGTCAGCGGGTGTCGAATTACAGCATCTGCGGAGCACGCACGTACGCACCTCGACGCGTTACATCCTGTCGCGCATCATGATTCCTTATCTTTCGGAAGGCTTCTTGCCGTATTATGAATTGATCTCGAATAGTTATTTCATTCAAAATACGTTGGGCGATACCCGAATAATTATCGCTCTGAGGGTGTCGAATTACATTTCGTCGGCGGATGTTTATACTAGGGCGACGTTGCATTCTTTCGTGAGACGGTTGGGCTATTTAGATTAATCGATCTCGAATAATTATCGCGATAAAGCGTCGAATCGTCGGCGGATGTTTATACGAGGGCGACGTTGCATTCTTTCGTGAGGCGGTTGGGCCATTTAGATTAATTAATCTCGAATAGGTATCGGTGTCGAATTACAGCATCCGCGTTACATCCTTTCCCGCCTTATCTTTCGCGCCTGCGCACCGATCACCGCGCGTGTTAAAATTTGGAAAATTCAACCCTCCCCTGTGACGTCAGCCCCCTCGCCCACGAACTCGACCTGCGCGCGCGACGCCATTTTGAAAATTTTGAAATCCCCTTTCCCCTGTGACGTCATCCCCCCTGGCCATAGGTACGGTACCCCCCTCCATACCTCGCCCCCGCGCCCTAGGTCCGGTACCCCCCGCCCCACCTCACCCCATCGCCTACTGTATCCAGAATCGGCATGGCTTACCTACTAGAAATGTGGCGGAAACCTTTTTCTTGTGTAAAACCCGGTTTGGAGCAGAGCGCTCTCGACGCGTTTCTCGGGCTGCGAGCGCGCGCACACTGTCTGTCTCATATGCAATTTACCGACCACATTACGGGCCCTTTTACGTCCAAATAGTGAAGTAGATGTCGGTAGTTCATGACGAATTGGTCGTGTAAACATCATTCACGTGTTTCTTGGTTGTGTAACGTCTTTCACGTGTTTCTTTCGAATGTTTATGCATTGTTCATCATGGGGAAGACAAAAGTAGAGGAGAGAAAAGGGACAAAAGCAGAAAATAGGCGTGCCTAGAAACCCAGAAACAGCAAAAAGATGCCGCAGAATTGATACGTGTTAGAAGGAGAAAGTGAGAGTGTCAGTACATCGGCAAAGAAACTGAACCAGAGTGAAGATGAATATCATATCAATGTGGACGCAACTATTGGTTATCGTTTCATCGATTTTGTGACTGTTTGTGCAGCAATTTCTGAATTTCTAGTGTGCAAAGTGTGTAAATCTCCCGTCAAGTTTCAAGAAGCAAGTATTCGAGGACTGGGTTTCAAAATTGCAATTCTTTGTGAACAATGCTCACCGAAATATATAAACTCGTGTCCCGTCATAAATAATCATGCATATTATTATAAATCGTCGTATAGTTTTTGTTATGCGATTGCTCGGTGTTGGTGTAAATGGAATTAAAAAATTCTGTTCATTCATGTGTCTACCACATCCAGTATTCCAGTCATTTTATGACAAAATCGTTTCGACTATTTCTATTGCTACCGCAGCCGTACGAGAGAAATCAATGAAGAACACAGCTGCTAAAGAGAAAGAATTGTTAGTACAGAAGAGACTTACAGAAGGGGTAGTAGTTTCAGGCGACGGTACGTGGAAGAAGAGGAGATTCTCGTCTTTATTAGGCGTTACGTCATTGATAGGATGGTGCACCGGGAAAGTCATTGATGTTAATGTAAAGGGCTGCGACACACGAAGATAGCTGTCAAAAAAACCACGAGGGATCGGCTAGAAAAATGGAGGTTGATGCAATTATTGAAATGTTTCAACGATCAGACGAACTCCATGGTTTGAAATATAGTCACTACATAGGGGATGGAGACAGTAAAACATATAAAGGTATTTTAGACTCGAAACCATATGAAAATTTGGACGTTAAGAAAAAAGAATGTATCGACCACGTTCAAAAAAGGATGGGAACGCGACTCCGGAATTTAAAAAAAATGTACGAGGAATTGGTGGCAGAGGCAAGCTAACTGGAAAATTAATTGACGATCTATCACTATATTTTGGTCTAGCAATACGCAGGAATCATGATTCAATTGTAAACATGAAGAAAGAAATAAGGGCCACGCTTTATCATAAGATTTCTACGGACGACAACCCGCAGCACAATAGATGTCCAGATGGCGAAAATTCCTGGTGCTCATGGAAATAGGCTAAAGTTCGCAACGAACTCGACAATTATCAACACAAACCAGCAATGAAAGATGAAGTTTTCAATGCTGTTAAACCCATTTATAAAGAATTGAGCCGCGATGAACTATTATCTCGGTGCTTGGGTGGGTTTACGCAGAACAGCAACGAGTGCTTCAATTCTGTTCTGTGGGCTCTCGCTCCTAAATCTGTGTCGATGACTGAAGCTGCTCGAGAGGCTAGAAGAAGTGGTATTTCTGCTCGCAAGCTTACCAATGAAGAGGATATAGATGCTGAAGGAGTATTGTATGGCGCAGGCATTGCAGATTGACGGTTAGTTGAAAATATTTACTAGTTATATCTATATAAAACTTTAAACGCGTTTTTCTCGAAACGATGTTTTTCAAATCGGCGTGTCAGATTACTCTTTCAATTTTCATCGGATTGACTTGAAACTTTGCACAATTCTTCCCCGTGGTATAATCTAATGATGTACGAAAGACTTTTGCTGTAGCGTTGTTATTTTTTTTTTTTTGGTGTACAATTTTATAAACTTTTTTACCCTAAAAAATTGACCTTTTTGTTAAAATGACCGCCATTTTCTTAAAAATCGAAATTTCGTAAAATCCCCACGTACAGCATTAAAAAATATTGTTAATAAGAACATTCTTTGGTTTTTTTTCTAGAAGCCACGTACAGAGCAGAATTTAACACGCCGTCTAACGGGGATCCTGCAAAGGAATTTATTTTGGCGCCAACTACAATAGATTATTTTGGACTTTTTCAGTTTCAAAGAATATGTAATTACAGATTTAAGTTACATTAATAAATGACTAAAACCGATTTTGTTTCTGCGCATTCTTTGTATGCAAAAAAAATTCATGAAAAACGCCTCCAAAATCGGAGTCAAAGGTGGTATCCTGCCTTAAGAAACGGCCCGACTACGTTTCCGCGTTTCGGAATAATTAATCGTTGCAGCACACGCACTCCGCACAAAATCGGGCACGTTCGCCTTTCAGTTCTTTTGCACCCGCTATCTGACACAGAACGACTACCGAAAACTATCATCTTGCACGTTGGCCCTTTCGCCATATACGAACGCCGATAATCGCGAAGACGCTCTCTCGCTCTTAACAATTCACACGCGTGACACACCTGATGCGTACAACTTCTGCGCTTGCCAAAACAGGAATGCTCTCTCACCTACTCACTGCTCATCCCTTCTTTTCCACACTCATATCAGCGACATCTTACAGACTAAATCTTACCCTTTCGACCCTCAAAGGGGTTGGAGTGCCTATTAAGAAGTGAGAAATCTTCTACTTCGGCATTTCTCATCAGATCTTTCCGAAAACGACGCCAATTGATTTTACATATTTCGCTGATGAAACTGGCACCAAAAACAACGTAATTCTGACCATAATGAAGGAAATTCCATGAAAAATTCATTTCCATAACCTCAAGCTAATTTTGTTAATAATATGTAGTCAGATTTACATGAAATTTGGTATGATCTTCATCGGAAAAACATAAGGAATCCATCGACATCATTTCCATATCGAAACGATACAGTCGTATACCGCCACTATCGATGCCTCCATGTCCGCGATGGGGGTTGCCTCCGGCCAACGGAAAACCTATCTATAAACGTTACGCAATACTTAAATCCCTGCCAGCACCGCATGGTTACTATATCTAGGGTAGACCGGGGGGCGGTAGAAACACTTTGACTTTGACACAGTTGGAACAAAAGTTTTTATACGAAAATGTTACTTATCTAACACTATTGAGACACAACAGTTTCGCTGTATGTTAAGTAATATCCAGGTTATTAACAAAAAATGAGAAGCGGAGGAAGTGTTACAACCGTCCATGACCCCGGGTCTGTTGTAACACTGCATACAGTCGATAGTAACACAAATTTAACTTTACAAAATTGAAATATTTATTATTTTTAATTATAATAATAAATGAAAAAAGGTAAAAAATTTATAACCAATTATATGGTATCGCAATTGTGGCAGAAATAGAAAACGTTCTGGCTGGTGCATTCTCCATGTGATCAATTCTTACATTCAGTAACATTGCACCCATTTTTTATTTGGTTTGCGTGTGCTGTGCTATAGAACGCCCATGCAAACATGACAATAATATTCACCTTCTTTGTCACTATTCGGTTCTGTCGCGGTACAACCGATCCCTGCTGCTGATGTTATAATCGCCCCTGACTAGACTTTTGAACTTAAATTATAAATTTTAATTAACGAGACGCGCAAAAGTGATAAGTAACGATCAGTATTGCTTTAAAAATGGTCAGATTAAGTATTAAAAAAAAGAAAAAACACGTACTTGCAAAGAAAGTATTTATATTGCAATTTTAAAGCAGTAAGTAAAAGTTACTTTAGGGTATCGAAAAGTTATTTTCTTCGCTATACATGTCTATTGTGTATCTATACTGCTAGAACATGGATGTGTGTATTCCAAATATCATTCTTCATCATATATTCAAAAGTTGGGTTAATATCTATCATATGTTTTGAGATATTTAACGTGTTATAATCGCCTCCCTGTTACTATCGTCCCCGGTCTATCTTATCATAAAAAGATGAATGCTGAGATTTTCACAACTTGGTTTAATCACTTATTAGAAGGTCTGCAGGAAGCCTACATTATTGTTCTGGATAATGCACGGTATGATTCTGCAGTAAAAAATGGAATCTGTAAATTTTGTGAAAAAAAAAAGAATGGCTGCACGAAAAGGAAATAAATTTTGACGAATATTTCACTAAACCAGAGCTGTTAACCATAGTCAAACAGCAAAAGCTCGCAAAGCAATATCTTTCTGGATGAAATGACTTTTGAAATGGGACATGAAATTCTTAGGCTTCCAACTTATCATTGTCAGTACAACCCCACTGAGTTGATTTGGGTGCAAGTGAATGACTATGTAGCCAAACACAACAAGTCATTCACCTTGACAACAGTAAGAGGGTTAAGGGCGCAAGATAGTAAGAGGGTTGATTGATAAGTAAGGTATCCAACTGTGTAAAATACGCTGTGCACAGGAAGAAAGTAAATTTATTTTGATACCAGCTTCGTTACTTCGCTACTAGCGGCGCGTGCTCGACGCACACTTGAAATCAGGGGTTGAAAACAGTTATGATATCGGTTTCGGTTCTCGAAACAGTTATGAGAACCGAAATAATCTTGAAACAGTTACGAGTGAAAAGGGTTCTGGCCTATATCGGTTTCGGTTCCGGTTCCACAGAACCGACATTATATCGGTTCCGTAAAGGTTATATATCGGTTAGGTATACAGTAAACTCTCGCTATGGGACTGGGCTTGCCTCAACCATGTGTAAGCGCCTTTTAAATTATGGTTGAATAATAAATCTGTGAAAAATTAATTGATTCTCAAAACTAGTTTGAAATCAATTTTTTTTCAAGTTATACTTAAATTAAACCCTTATTAAAAATTTAAACAAAGTAAATTGTATACCGAAATTGTTGCAGAGCAACTTCTAACTATACATCGCATTTTTATGCTGTCATCGCACGTTTCAAAATACTTACGAACAATGTCGCATTTCTTTTGGCCCATTATGTCAATATGTTTTTAAATATTACTAATAACTATTATACACTACGACTAATATTAATTTCACACTTAATTTAAAGTATTGCTAACATTAACAGCAATAACTTTCCTAATATCTACAAACTTACTATCTACCAGAGATGGGCAAAAAATTATTTTAAATAAAAAATTGATTTCGAATAAAAGACAAAAATTTTATTCGAGAGTCGTCGAATAAAAATAACTTTGGGTAATTTTTATTCGAAGCGCCTCAAAATAACTTTTTTATTCGACGGCTACGCATGATTTTTTTATTCGACGGGAATTCATTTTAAGCTTGAAATGATTTTCTACGTTTCAGGCGTCTTTTATTTCAAAAGTTATTCGAAGTTAAAATAACTTTAGGTGAGCCTCGAGAGCCTTTGATCGAAGCCGCCGGCTTCTCGAACCGAGCGACATTGTATAGTTCACCCGTATACACTGCAGCGCGGAGTTACTCGGCGATGTGTCATCGATTATACAGAAACGGAATTTCTGTATTTTTCGTCGTATCAATATGAAAGTGACACCAATGGATTCCTTGCATTCTCTCTGTTAAATTGACAAAAAAAATATTTAAATCGGACTACTTTTAACGAAACGGGCTTTCAATCTTGCAAATTAATTTTATGCCTAATATCGTTAATTAAAGTTCAAATTATGTCAGATTTGGTATCATTTTCATCGGGAAAACACAAGGAGACGATTGATATCACTTTCGTGCAGATTCGATGAAGAATCTGATTTCACATTTTTCCGTTCTTAACGGCTTGTGCTATCTATGTCTCTTATGGCTCCGTGTTTCTCAGCTGTCGAGCGCTCGCTTCTGAAGGGTCTCAGGTGTTAACACGGTCAGGCACGCATTTTAACTGCAATACTTATTGACAATTCAGTTTTTAAGTGCAATTAAACTAGACGTCATTACAATCATGCACAATCAATTAATTATAACTACTTACTAGTTGGCCAATCCATTTATTTTTCAATTGATTGATACGAAACTCTGGTTAAGAACATCGCGATACAAAGCTAATATTCTAGGCCCTAGAATCTTCGGTATTGTAAGTACTGCAGTTAAAATGCGTGCCTGACCTTGTTAACACCTGAAACCCTTCAGAAACGAGCGCTCGACAGCCAAGAAACACGGGGCCATAAAAGACATACCTAGATAGCACAAGCCATTAAGAACGGAAAAATGTGAAATCAGATTCTTCATCGAATCTGCACGAAAGTGATATCAATCGTCTCCTTGTGTTTTCCCGATGAAAATGATACCAAACCTGACACAATTTGAACTTTAATTAACGATATTAGGCATAAAATTAATTTGCAAGATTGAAAGCCCGTTTCGTTAAAAGTAGTCCGATTTAAATATTTTTTTTGTCAATTTAATCGGGAGAATGCAAGGAATCCATTGGTGTCACTTTCATATTGATACGACGAAAAATAAAGAAATTACGTTTCTGTATAATCGATGACACATCGCCGAGCAACTCCGCGCTGCAGTGTATACGGGTGACCGATACAATGTCGCTCGGCTCGAGAAGTCGGCGGCTTCGATCAAAGGGTCTCAAGGCTCGCCCAAAGTTATTTTAACTTCGAATAACTTTTGAAATAAAAGACGCCTGAAACGGAGAAAATCATTTCAAGCTTAAAATGAATTCCCGTCGAATAAAAAAATCACGCGTAGCCGTCGAATGAATCCCGCCGAATAAAAAAGTTATTTCAGGCACTTCAAATAAAAATAACCCAAATTTTTATTCGACGACTAATAAAAATAAAGTCTCTTTTATTTGATACGTTATTTAAATAATTTTTTATTTAAATGATGCCCATCTCTGCTATCTACTAATTTTATATTAATTCTGAAGATTATAACTTATTTTTTTTATTTTTAATAAAGACAGTGTCTCGACGACGACAATGTGTCTTGTTAGGAAATATAAAACTTTTTGTATTAAATTCCATGTGCTCGCAACTAGCTCAGGAATACAAGTGACTCTGGCCCATTGGCCTTAAACCCTCCGACCCAGAGAATCGCTCTTCGTATTTGTTTATAAGATCCTTCATCGCTGAGCCTCACTATCTAGAATCTCTCTTTTCAGTACTTAATTTACAGATGCTGTCTTTCATTTCGGCTTTTCCTGCATTGGTGGAATTTTTAAAAGAGAGACACCAGATAGATAGGCCCAGCGATAAAAAGACTTATAAACAAATCGAATTTCCATTAAAAAAATTGACATTGATCGTAAATATTTTGGAACGTGCTATGCATACCCGATGTGTAACCGATAGGATACATTACTGTTATAAAACCGATATATAACTGTTACGGAACCGATATAATATCGGTTCTGCAGAACCGTAACCGAAATCGATATAGCCAGAAATTTCGGTTCCTCATAACAGTTATTCAGAATATCGGTTCTTTCATAACAGTTTCAGTCAGAACCGATATATAACAGTTTGAAACAGTTATTTTCGGAACCGTTTCAACCCCTGCTTGAAATGCGCTCATAGTGAGAGTTTACTGTACACTAATCGACGTGTATGAAAGATCCAATTTTGGGATAAATGGTCCTTAGCATAAGATAGCAAATAATTATTGAAGACATCAACATAAATATTTTGGTTCATAATTCCGTTTACACGGCAAATTGAGCCAGGACCATGGTTCTCTTTGCCCAAATCATTACGGAGCCAGCCCCTCCGTTGACGATGGATTTTATATATTTTTGGTAATTATTTAGAAGCTTTCTGTTTTCACCGATTTCAATGATTTTTGGATATGTTGTCAGGGACATAATTCTGGTCAACTTTTTCCTATACATGTTACCGGCGCCCGACCTTCGTTTCCAAGATATTCGCGAAAAACTGTTGCTACTACTACAATGTATTCTGCCGTGTACCTACCTACAGTACGCGTCCGTGGCAGCGTATGCACCAGCATGGGACAAAAGAAATGATGGAGCTGACCTTTATTTCCGAGATATTTGAAAAAAACTTCTTTTAACTTATTCCGACGCAACGCATTCCACTTTCCAACTTATACCAGGTATTAGAATTGGTAGGAGCTAGATTAGCGCGAGGGGCGCGTAACGCATGGTAGCGAACCGATCTCAGTTGGGGTATTGACGGGAGTCCCCACACACTCAACAGGTGCTCTTGAAGGCACCCTCCTCCTTGCAAAAAAATTATGTTTTAGAACCAGAGTCATCCTAATATCCGTCGGCGCCCGGCACCGCCGAACAGAGTCAGGGTGTTAACGGGCATCGGCGAGTTTTGAAGGTCGTGCGGCGGTAACATGAATAGGAAAAAGTTGTTCAGAATCGTGTCCCCGACAACATATCAACAATTACCATATTTTTTTAACATCTTATTCTCCAATTAGTCGTTCCAATATGTACGTTCGATGATATTTATGTTGATACCTCAAATAATTGTTGGCTATCTTATGATAAGGATACTTTGTCCCAAAATTGTATCTTCAAATAAATTGAAGATTTGACATTTCCCTATTTATATGCTCGTCACTGTGTACAGTAAATTCTCGTTATAGCCCCCTTTTTACCATGCGCAGTGCGCCCGCTGACTATCCCCACCATTTCTTGGAATCCTTTGATCGAAAGTGAGAGAACACGAGAACGAGCGAGGGGAGACCAAAGAGTCGACGGTAACTTCGTGTCAACTGTTGCGTTCCCTCTCGTTCGCACTTGAGTTTTCTCACGCAACTTCAAGTAAGAGTATAAAAGCGAGAAGTCAGTTAAGAGCGTGATTGACTGTAAGAAGAAAATGAAAAGGCGTGTTACAATGTCAGATACGTCAGAATAGGTTTGGGTGAAGTTGGAAGGAGTTTTATTGGTCAGAACATTGATTCTTTCTCCATAGTTTTATCTCGTATTGGTCAACGTATACAAGCCAAGCATGCTCGCTCGTGTATGGGAGCCATTAAACAATAGCTACACGGCTACCCTACCGGCGGAGCCGAACAGCGTTCTCGTTACCCCACCATACACTTTGATGGCAATGTAACTTAAAACGACAAATCCACGATTATCAAATGGTCGTGACGGAGTTCTCCTCGATTGCTGTTCGCGAAAACGCACCGACCGGCCAATATATCTCCGACCTTAACTATTATTATTATACTGATCCTAACTCCGACCTTAATTATTATTATTATTATTATTATTATTATTATTATCATTATCATTATCATTATCATTGCCGTTATTATCGTTATCATTGTCGTCATTATCATTATCATTGTCGTCATTATCATTATCATTGTCGTCATTATCATTATCATTGTAGTCATTATCATTATCATTATCATTGTCGTCATTATCATTATCATTGTCGTCATTATCATTATTATTATTATTATTATTATTATTATTATTATGATTTCTCATTCTGTTCACTTTTAAAGAGTCAATTTTAATATTTCTGGACGATGACAGCGCAGCTGTAACCAAAGATGTCATCGTGCATATTTCATTTAATTTTCTCACCATTTTCAATACTTAGGGATTCCCTTACAATATGTGATGTATGTAAATGGTTCTCAGTATGTCTATGTTATTTAAGCTGTGAATCAGCTGTCTGGAATTGCGAGGTACCGTGGTTTCAAATTCTCGAAGAGAATCTCCCTGCACACTATGGCTTGTCCTTTGCAAAGTCGTTTGGGCTCCGACATAGTTCGGGTGATAATGCCGAGGGTGAGATATTCGGTAGAAATCACAGGTAGCTGGATCCTTCGCCAGTTAACCCTCGCCAGGCGGCACAATTTTACAACGTTAACAGGCGGCAGAGGCACAATTGCACTGTCACATATTTTATATGAATATTCTCACTGTCGGTATAATTTGTATGATAAATAGATAACATTTAGTCTCAATGAAAATTAGTAAAAAAATTCGTAAATTTTCTTTTATAATGTAAATTATCTATTTTTTACTTTTTTTGTAATAAAATAACATTATCATTAAAAAAAAATCGTAGTAGGTAAGCTATGAGAGTTCTGGCTCAAGTGGCGGCGAGGGGGTGAGGCGGGGCGGGGGGTACCGCGCTCTTCCGCGACATGGGCGAGGGGGTGAGGCGGGGAGGGGGGGTACCGAGTTCGTAGACGAGGGGGATGACGTCACAGGGGAGGGTGATTCAAAATGGCGTCAACCGAGTTCGTAGGTGAGGGGGCTAACGTCACAGGGGAGGGGGGTGGATTTTCAAAATTTCAAAATGGCGTCGCGCGCATTTCGTATTGGCGCCACCTATTGGATGTTTAAGGTACTTTGGGCCCGCGTCGGTATTTGGGCCCGTCTTGGTAAATTTTCCATGTTTTTTTCATACATTTCGTGTTGGCGTCACCTGTTGGATGTTTAAGGTATATTTGCGCACGCGTCGCCGCCGCGCATTCTCCGTACGCATTCGGGGATCGGTGCGCAGGCGCGACCGCGACCGATTCGTGGAAATTCAAATCGCGTCTTCGATGATGATTTCTGAGAAAGAGGGCGAACCAGGATTTCTGAGAAAAGATAAGGCGATCATGGCGCGCGACAGGATTGAACGCGTTTTTTATGCCTACGTGCACGCGCTTCGTGCCGTATGTTTATATTTGAATCGTGGGACCGATGCAGCCCACGTGCAATGATGTAAACATATAGTGATAATTATTGTAAATCAATCATCGCGATAGCCCATGAATAAACATTGCACCGCGCCATGCCGTGTGTTTATATCTGAGCAGCATTGAATGCGTTTTTGGTGCCTACGTGCACGCGCTTCGTGCCGTGTGTTTATGTTTGAATCGTGGGACCGATGCATCGCAAGTGCAATGATGCATACATATAGCGATAATTGTTGTAAATCAATCGGCGCGATAGCCCATGGAATAAACATTGCACCGCGCCATGCCGTGTGTTTATATCTGAGCACTGACTTTTCCCAAGACCATGCCTCTAAGAAGGAAGTACCCTCGAGAAAACGCAATGTCCCTGAAGCAATGAATTAGGCGTTGCGTTCACGCGAGCAACTAAGCGATAATTATTCAGGGTAGAGTTCCGAGTATTTTCACGATCGAGAACAGGGCGACGTCTCAAGCACCCTTCTCGAGGGTCTGCGAGTCAAGCGTCGTGGGAGCGCCCTTAGGCGAAAAGAATTCGTACATAGATTTTCATGATTTCAGTAATTTATTTAACTTAATTAAGTTAACTTAATCCCACTCGACAACATTATCGTTGAATATCATCGTCGATATCATTCGTAAAGAATGCATTGTCGGTGATCTCAGTAAATAAATCAGCATCAGTAAAGAATGCATCAACTTACGTGGGTACAGTCGTATTAAAATCGAACTCGTCAACCTGAACTGCATTATCACGAACGTCAATCCCCGATATCGCATTATTATTAACTGCGATATAATCAATTTGTT
The DNA here is from genome assembly GCA_944738655.2 of Andrena hattorfiana. Taxonomy (NCBI): domain Eukaryota; kingdom Metazoa; phylum Arthropoda; class Insecta; order Hymenoptera; family Andrenidae; genus Andrena; species Andrena hattorfiana. The sequence continues at coordinate 39,683,188 of OX122890.1, read as the reverse complement.
CCACATTAATACTGTAACGAGTTATATCGGTGGGACGCGAATCTTCCCCCCACCATGCGCGCCTGGCGCAGCCCGCCGCTGCCGAACGCGGGCGCGAGAGGGCCGCGCGCCGAGCGGCGCTCTCGCTCGTGATATCGTCACGGCGCTGCTTATAGGCAAGTGCGGCGGGCCCGTCAGGCAGAGTCTACCACGAGCGTTGCAGGCGAACGGTCAGAGCTCTCCCAGCGATCTCTTGTATTGCACAAGCTGTATCGTTGCGTACTTTTGAATTCCCCCACCTCCACGGCTCCTAGAGGAACGCGAGTCCGCCGACCTCTAGACGCAGGTCGATATCCACCGTCAATCTTAGGGTCAGACTTTGTCTGCCCCGGAGGGCATCTTACAGTCTCCGTTTCTCCCGCGGGTTTTACCCACTGGGCGAGCGGACGCAAGACTTCCCCGTCAGGGCCATTGGTGGAGACCACAGCCAAGGCACCAGAACGACCACCCCCCACTCCTACTTCTGCCGACGAAACGCACCGAACCGCGCCCCGCGATCGCGACGCGCCGCCCGCACTCCACCGCGCTAGTATAGGTCATAGGATAAGCCGCAAAGATTCTGTTAGCCAGCACAGACCTGGCCGGGCAACCTTGTACCTCGACGATAAGAATAAAGAACCGTTACACAGCTCACTTTGCCTCGTTCACTCGGCCACCCCGTACATCTGTTCGATAGCGAACCTCCACGGAGCGAGGTTACATTTGGCGCCCAAACAGGGACTTACAATCAGTTGCCGAGCGAATGACCAAGGTGACCTGGGTATACGAGCTACCAAAAGCCAAACTCACGGAGTGGGCCAAACAGCACGGAATCGATCATTCCGGAGATCTCGACACTCTGCGAGCTCGGGTGGTGGCTCACCTCAGAGCCATGAACAAGGACGGCACCAGAGGCGACGTGTCGATTAACATCGATCCTTCAACCGACGGGGCAACAACTTTAGCCGTGCCCTACTGAGTTTCTCCCCTAGACCCGGAGACCAGCAACCATTGGAGGCAGCCGCCCCCACCGACACATACCACATAATGGAACGAGTACGGCGGTGGGGCGGACATTACGATGGCGGCAAGGGAGCCGAGGACTTCCTCGACCAACTGGACGACCTACGGGACAGCTATCAGGTCACTCCAGAGCAAATGCTGCGATGCCTCCCCGGAATTTTAAAAGGCTCGGCTCTCCAATGGTTCCGGAACGAAAAAGCCGACCTTCCCACCTGGGATGCATTCCTAGCAGCATTCCGGCAAACCTACCTGCCGAGGCGACGACAACACGAGCTGGAAATGGCCATCCACCAACGACGCCAACGTCCGGGAGAGAAAGCCCGTGAATTCGCCTCCGCCCTCCGAACGCTTATGCGCCGCCACGGACAAATGCCCGCCGCCACTCAATTGGAATGGCTATATTCCAACCTGCGGGTGGAGTACCGCCTTTACATAAAGCGGACGGACTTTAGCTCGCTCTCCGGACTCCTCGGTTTGGCCGCCGACTATGAAGCGCTGCGCGAAGAGGAACCCAGCAGCACCCCAGTCCAGCCAGACACGCCAAAACCTAGCCTCGACGAGGTAGGTATCCGGTACACCCGGGACCAGTGCTGCTGGAACTGTGGCCAGCGAGGCCACTTTCGCCGGGACTGCCGCCGACCAGGACGGCGATTCTGCAGCCGCTGCGGGACCGAAGGCCGGCTCAGCCGGGAATGCGACTGCGCCCCGGCGTCGGGAAACGACAACGGGTCCGGCGGACAAGGCCCCGACCGGACCACGCAACCCCAACGGCCTCAGCGACCCCAGCCACCGATAGCCGCCCGTATTTGCCCATAAATCTCTACGGCAGGGAGTTCCAGGCCCTGCTGGACACGGGAGCCTCCCTCTCGTATATTAATCGAGACGTCGCAGACTGGTGCAGGCGAAACGGCGACGAAACCACCGATACCGATCGGTGGGTCCAAGTCGCCAACGGTGCTACCGCCACCCTAGACGGCGAAATGAGGGTAAGAATGGTTGTCGGGGATTGCGCCATGGCAATTACGTGTGGGGTCCTTCCCAGCCTCACACAGGACGTAATCCTGGGAATCGACGCTCTCCACACCCTCGGACTAACGGTGCAGGTCCGAGGTATGAAATGGCGCCCAAAGGACGAGGCCGCCACCATCGAATCCACCTCCGGCCTCCAGGGATGCACCACGGAGCAAACGCAACGCCTCGAGGCGTTCCTCGTCAGTGAGCTGCAGCACTTCGACCGTGTACCAGGGCTGACACACATGGCGAAACATCGCCTCCGGTTGAAAGCCGGGACCGAACCGGTAAAGCACCGGTACACACCACGCAACCCTGCCATGCAGGCAATTATAGACGAAGAGGTGACCCAGATGCTCGCAGAAGGAATCATTGAACCGGCCGCCAGTCCATGGAGTTCTCCGGTGGTCATTGTCACAAAAAAAAAACGGAAAAAAAAGGTTCTGCATTGACTTCCGCCGAGTAAATGAGGTCACAGAAAAAGACGCGTATCCATTGCCCCAGGTCCAAGCCACGCTAGAAAAATTGCGGGGCGCCCGATACATTTCCACACTGGACCTGGCCAACGGGTACTGGCAAGTGCCCCTGGAGTCCGACAGCCGCCCCATTACCGCATTCACAGTACCGGGGAGGGGCCTGTTCCAATTCAAAGTCATGCCCTTCGGACTACACTCCGCCCCGGCTACCTTCCAGCGCCTGTTAGACCGGGTCATCGGACCGCAGCCCTGGACTGGAGCCCCGAGCGTTCGCATACCTGGACGACATCATCGTACTTGGAGCAACCTTCGAGGAACACCTCGAAAACTTACAAGAGGTCCTCCAACGGCTACGGGCAGCAGGACTCAAACTAAATAAGGACAAATGTCAGTTCTGCCGCACCGAGCTGCAATACCTCGGGCATACCATCACGAACGAGGGCGTGGCCACCGACCCCGATAAAGTACGAGCCATCGCTCAGATACCCCCACCGACCACGATAAAGGAACTTCAACGATTCCTAGGCATGGTATCCTGGTACCGGCGGTACATGCCCAGATTCGCCGATCTAGCCGCGCCGCTGACCCGACTGCTACAGAAAAAGCAGAAGTGGAGCTGGAGCCCGGAAGAAGCTGCAGCGTTTGACGCCCTCCGGCAGCAATTGGCCGCCGCCCCCATCCTGTCATGCCCGGACTTTAGCCGGCCCTTCACCCTCCAGACGGACGCCAGCAACGAGGGCCTCGGGGCCGTACTCACGCAGGAGGTAGACGGAGGTGAAAAGGTCATAGCATACGCAAGCCGTACGCTCAACGCCGCGGAACGAAATTACTCCGTGACCGAAAAGGAGTGCCTCGCGGTAGTGTGGGGCATTAGGAAAATGCGGCCATATTTAGAGGGATACCGCTTCACCGTACTTACCGACCACCAATCCCTCAAATGGCTGCAATCAATGGACAACCCGTCCGGCCGCTTGGCCCGCTGGGGCCTAGAGCTCCAGCAATACGATTTCGAGATCCACTATCGCCGAGGGGAGTCCAACGTAGTCGCAGACGCTCTATCCAGACAACCAGAGAACGAACCCGCCCCACCAGAGGGGGAAATAGACAGCCTCGAATCACCCTCTGGATGCGCCTGGTACGACCGGATGAAGACCGCGGCCGAAACAGAACCGCACCGATACCCGGAGTATCGCGTAATAAAGGGACGCCTCTACCGACACGTTTCGGATACTCACGGCCCCCGGTCTGAAGCAGAGTGGCGAATGTGCGTCCCCCAACCCCTCCGGGAGGCAGTGCTCCGCGAAACGCACGACGCACCCACGGCGGGGCATTTGGGCGTCAGCAAAACCGCGGTCCGATTAACCCGGCAATACTTCTGGCCCGGAATGATCCGCGACGCTCGACGATACATACAACGCTGCCAGAAGTGCCTGGAACACAAGGCGTTCCAGCAGGCACCCGCGGGCGGCATGCAGACCGCACCAGCTGCTAATCCCTGGGAGGTGGTGGCCGTCGACCTTGTTGGACCTCTGCCACGGTCAACGAAGGGGTTCACGATGTTGGCCGTGATGCAGGATAAGTTCAGCAAATGGGTCGAACTCCCGCCATTACGACAGGCCACCGCCCCAGCCGTGACCAAGGCCTTCAAGGAGAGGGTGGTGCTCCGCTTCGGGTGCCCCAGACGCGTCATATCGGACAACGGGAAACAATTCGTGAGCCGAGACTTCACCGAAATGCTCCGGGGGTACGGGATCGAACACCGCCAGACCCCCCCATACACACCCCAGTGTAACCCCGTGGAACGTGTCAACAGGGTAATCAAGACCATGATCGCCCAGTTGACCGATGGAAACCACCGAGAATGGGACAAATGGCTGCCCGAGATAGGTTTCGCCTACAACTTCGCTCGACACGACTCTACGGGGTACTCCCCGGCTTACCTGAATTACGGAAGGGAGCCGGCCACCCCCGGGGCACTCCACCAGCCGACCGCGGACATCGCAGAGGAAGAGGTCGAGGCCCAGTACGCAGCACGATCCGAAGATCTGGATCGCCTACACGAAGCCATACGCCTCGCCCGCCACACACAGGCCCAGGCCACGGAGACCCAGAAAAAGGCCTACAATTTAAGAAGGCGAAATTGGCGGCCCCGCATGGGGGGAAAATGTCATGCTTCGGGAGCACCCGCTGTCCTCCGCGGAGAACAATTTCGCGGCGAAACTGGCCCCTAAATTCTCGAGCCCGCACCAAGTACGCGAGTACGTCGGGCCAAATTTAGTGGTACTACGGTGCGGGCGGAAGACTAACAGGGCACATCTCCAGGACCTCAAGCCGTGCGAGGGGGAGGGGGAGGATCAAGGCCTCGCTCGGAAACACCTCGTCTCAATACATTTTCGCCATACAACAAATTGTGGGGCCTCCTCCCACCACGACGGATCCACATCATCCCTATCAATATCACCGCCTATGATGTATGAAGTTTTCGCATGCAGACCTATCCAATAATATATGCTTCCGTATTGACCCTGCGGTACGTAGTCGTTTTCGTAGTTGCCATTATAAAACACCTTCAAATAAACATCTTCATAGTAGAGAACTTCTGCCTCGTGAAATTCACCATCTCGAATTTCTTCGCATTGCACAGCGACATCTCGGCACGTCACATATATTTTGGGATGGGATGCGCGACTGGGGATCGCAGCTGCAACTTCCCGATTCAAAGCCACGGGTAGAGACATAATCTGAAACTGATTGTTTCCTTACAATGCTCAAAAGTTGCTAACCTACTCAACACAACGATTCACTCAAAAAAAAAAAATATAGTAATTGAAACTTACGGTATTAATCGATGTATTTCTTGTGTATTGGACGGCGGATGATATCCTTTCAAAGCGATCTCGTTCACAACAACAACAACAACAACAACAATAAATTTTTAAAACGTTTCTTATAGTAACGTATGACCTGACTAATGCAGTAGTATGAGAGAACTGATTTTAACGTCGCTGTTCGACGTTGCAATCCCGTAAGCAACCGTTATAAACATAGAGCGATAATTATTCGGGAAAGAGTTCCGAGTATTTTCACGATCGACGTTGCTGTAAGTCAATCGGCGCGGCAGCTCATGGAGTAAACATAACGTTGCACCGCGCGATGACGTATGTTTATATCTGAATCATGTAAGGGTGAAAAGAGGTCGATATAGATCCACGAGCATCTGATTTACAGTATACCAATGTCAGTATCCCACGATGCTCGCGTCAACGTCTTCCGATGGTGGGGTAAGCCCTTTACCGACGTCGCTGCAGTTGGATGAAAAATCACTGACGATCGAGACTCATAAGATCCGCGACGTGTTAAGCCCACAGTCATTATTCGAGACGTCGTGGAGCAGTATCGTTCAAAACGGATTTATTCAATTGTCGCACCACCATCGTCAATTGCTACGCCATATCGCGCGATACAGTACTGCGAGTAAATGCACATTGTATTGCATCGTTGGTGATAAGGATGTGCATCGCAAGCAAGTGAAGTACTTCACCGCGATCGTGTGTACGCCGTTAACGCTTCTACAGGACATTGAGAACGGCACGGTTGAAGTGTACAAAGTGTTGTACCCTCGAACATTGACTATTACCGTGGACTCGTTTTTGTGTCGTCAATTATTCAGATTTTTGGATGAGCACCCGACACCGATTGTACGACTACATTCGAAGCGCGTCATTTTGCCGTTGGGTTTCCGATATCCGAACACGGACCGCATCACCTGGAAGAGCCGTGTCACCCATTCGGCGCTATTCGCGCGTGTCTGGTAGATAAAATAAAAGCTTTTTGTAAATACGTAAACATGGAGGTATTCATGAATACGTTCAATGTCATTCACCGGATGTCCAAGCTTTTACACAGTGTTGCGGAATTCCGAGACTGGATTGATCATTGCGACGCGTGCCTGCAGCTCATCATCCAGTATCAGAGTAGCGGAGGAGTGCCCGTGGCCGCGAAACAACGCCTGGTGTCGCTGATCGCGCGAATAAAGACATTGTGCGCGAACGTGCGGGAAAAGTTTTCGCGAGTCGGGTGCGGGGTTTCGGGTCCATCGACGGCACCCAAAGTCGTATGGGAAGACGTGGAATCTGCGTTTATAGGCCGTATTTCAACGGGTGCGGTCATCAACGTGGGACACGTCGATCCGCGTCGATTTTTAGAGGGTGCTCGACGAACTGTGATCTCGCGCGTCACAGACGCTATCACGACGCATAAGAGCGTATCCGTGAATACAAACTTGAACGCGGAACTCGAAGTGGTACTCGAAGCACGTGGTCGCTCCGACACTAGTGATGCTCGAGGAGTTTCAAGATCGCGGCAGTGGATGGACCCTAAGGGCTGTGCTAAATATTCTAGTGAATATTAATAAGCACAATCCACTTCGAGGCGGTTGTGACGTACCGCTCCCGCGCGCCGTCGTCCTGAAGAAAGCGGTGGTCAACGTAAAGAACAGAGACAAAGCGTGTTTCTTGTGTTTCTTCTCTGGCTGTCGTTGCCAGTTTGTACCCCGTTACTGCGAATAGTGATAGGATCGCATCGTACCATCACTACTCGGAGGTGCTTCGCACGGGCGATATGACTCTACCCGTAACGTTGGACCAGCGGACGAAGTTCGAGAGGATGAACGACGTGTCAGTAAATGTGTACGCGTGGTCCGACGGAAGCTGCGTGCCTCTGCGTTTGACCGAGGACAAGCGAGAGAGACACGCGAACCTCCTACTGGTGCAGGACCCCAACGAGCCCCAACGATACCATTTCACATGCATTCGGAGCATGTCGAGACTGATTTCGAAGCAGCTCGGCAAACACAATGGACAAGTATTCGTTTGCGAAAGGTGAGTAAAATATGGTATATTTCGATCGATGTATTATTGATTATTATGTTTATTATTAATACTATTATCGTTGCAGATGTCTCAGCTTCTTCCATTCGAACGTGCAATTGACCAAGCATAACGTGGACTGCCAGCGTCTGAACGAGTGCGCCGTCGAATTGCCGTCCGTGGAGGATAAATGGTTGCAGTTCAAGAACTTCAAAAATAAGGAACGAGCGCCATTCATCGTTTACGCGGACTTCGAATGCATGCTGGAGGACGTCGAGCCTGCGGAGCGGAGTCGGACGTACACGTACCAACAGCATAGAGCGTACAGCGTGGGATATTACATCCATTGTTCCACCGACGCATCTCTGTGCCATTATCGCGCGTATCGTCACGAATGCGAGTGCGTGAAGTGGTTCGTGCAAGAACTTCGAGACTTTGCGAACATTGCGTATTCGTGGTTGCGGAACGCGATTCCAATGAACTCGTTGGCGCGTCAACAATGGGATAGTTTTAATAACGCGATCGTGTGTCACGTGTGCGGGCAACCTTTCGTCGAAACGGACAAAAAAGTGCGCGACCATTGCCACTCGACGGGCGAGTACCGAGGCGCGGCCCACGTATCGTGTAACTTCCAGTTTCAACGATCGTACACGATACCGGTAGTGTTCCACAATTTATCAGGCTACGACGCGCATTTCATGATTAAGGAGTTGGCGTCCGCGTTCGAGGGACAGATCGACCTGCTGCCGGTGACGAAGGAGCGGTACATATCGTTCACCAAACACGTCAAGGGAATCGACACCGAGAACAATGATTGGAAGCGGGGGTTGAAATTTCGATTCATGGATTCGCTGAAGTTTTTGGCCGCGAGTCTGGAGAAACTCGCTTCGGACTTTAGAAAAGAACGACTCGCGATTCAACGGCGCCAGTTTCAATCCCTGTCGGACGAGCAGTTCGATCTCCTGACCAGGAAGGGTGTCTTCCCGTACGACTACGTGACGTCATACACCAAACTGAACGATACGTGTTTACCGTCCCGCGAAGCATTCTATAACCGCCTGAACGATAGCGCCGCGTCGGAGCCTGATTACGCGCACGCCGCGAACGTGTGGAATACTTTTCGTGTACAGACATTGGGCGAGTACAGTGATTTGTACTTGAAAACAGATGTGTTGTTACTCGCCGACGTGTTTGAAAGTTTCCGCACAGACTGTATCGCGAGTTACGATCTAGATCCCGCGCATTATTTTACGCTACCGAGTTTCACGTGGAACGCAATGCTCAAGTACACCGGCGTACGATTAGAGCTTCTGACGGACGTGGACATGTTACTGTTCGTGGAGCGTGGCATACGCGGCGGTCTGAGCCAGTGCTCGCACAGGTACGCGCGTGCCAACAACAAGCACCTGCCTGCGGGGATGTACGACAAGTCGAAGGCGTCGACATATCTGATGTACTTCGACGTCAACAACTTGTACGGCTGGGCAATGTCGCAGGCTATGCCACACAGAGGGTTTCGATGGTTGGACGATGCGACAGTGGCCGCGCTCGACGTGTCATCTTTGCCCGACGATGATGGACCCGAGGGATACCTGTTGGAGGTGGACATTGAATATCCCAAGGAGATTCACGACGCGCACGCGGACCTTCCATTCTGCTCGGTGCGCGAGCACGCGCCACACGGTAAACAGACCAAGCTACTTGCCACGCTCGACGATAAGGAGCGATACGTCATCCACTATCGCTACCTGAAACAGTGAGTGCGACACGGATTACGCGTGAAGAAAATTCATCGAGTGTTGCGATTTGATCAATCACATTGGTTGCGCGATTACATTCGATTGAACACCGATTTGAGGACGCGCGCCACCAGTGAATTTCAAAAGACTCTATACAAGTTAATGAATAACGCGGTGTACGGGAAAACAATGGAGAATGTGCGGAATCGCGTAGACGTGCGACTGGTGACACGGTGGGACGGTCGTTACGGCGCGGAAGCGCTGTTCGCGAAACCGAACTTTCACAGTCGCACGATTTTCTCCGAACAGTTGGTGGCCATTGAAATGCGAAAACTTAAAGTGAAGTTCGACAAGCCGATATACGTGGGAATGAGTGTACTGGACGTGTCGAAAGAATGCCTGTACGAGTTTCATTACGCGTATATGCGTGCGGAGTTCGGTAATCGCTGTAAGGTCCTGTACACCGACACCGATAGTTTAATGTATAGCGTGGAATGCGAGGATGTATATGAAACGATGAAGCGTGACGTCGCCCGGTTCGACACGAGTGATTACGCGGTGGACAATCCGTACGGTATGCCGCGCGTAAACAAAAAGGTGCCGGGACTCATGAAAGATGAGAACAACGGCACCTTAATGACTGAATTCGTCGGACTGCGATCTAAGATGTACGCGACTAGAACGTTTAACGCTGCAGTGGGGTCTACGAGTGAAATTAAAAAAGTGAAGGGTGTGCGGAGACACGTGGTCGCGAATAATGTACAATTCAACGATTACATTAGTTGTCTTCGCGATCTCACCGAGAAATCGGTTCGGCAGAACAATATACGCTCAAAAGTGCACGAAGTATATACCGTGAGTGAGGAAAAGAACGCTCTCAGTCCGTTTGACGACAAGCGGTGTATTTTAGCCGATCGGGTCAGCACCCTTCCGTGGGGCCATTATCGAATCCCCGAGCTCAAGACTGACGAACGTCTCGAGCTTGAGCCCGACGAGTCCCTCGAGAATCCCATTGCTTAGTACGTTTGTATGTTTGTATGTATATACGTTTCTTTCTTTTGTACATGTTATTTATATATTTATAAATATGTAATATTAGTATAGCGTAGACTAAAATTATATTTTGTACGTGATAGTATATATATTTATTCCTTACGTTATTAAGATTAATTATACGCATATACGAGATGAAGAATGAAAATGTGAATAATTGAATAATTAAATAATTGAATATTTGAATAAACGGACAATGTATATATTTTATATGTATTTTTTCATTTATTTATTCATTTATTTATTCCAGTAACATATAGTGCGTTTATGATCGCGAATCATAGAATATCCTTATCGCTTATCCACGAGTTCCGCGACGAATTGAATCCGAGCCACTTAACGTACACCTGATTCCCCTTGCGACGAATAATCTTCTCGACCAGATAGACGTCCGGATTCGCGACCGAATGCAGTTCGTACTCGTAGAAACCACCCGAGATCGGCTCTCCCGCGGAATCGCGCAGAATGTACGTCACCGGGAACGTTCTTTGTACGGTTACGATTTCGAACACCTCAGTCGACCAGTTCGGAGTGTACCCCTTCTCGAAGAGGGTCTTGAACTTGCTCACGCGTACCTTGTCGCCGACGTTGAATTTCGCGCGTCGTCGAAAGCCTTCCGATGCGGAGGAGGAGAGGGGTTCATTCGCGGCTTACGACAAACGCGTCGCGGGGGTTACGTCAACAGGTCGGGCGTTGATCGTTCGATGCTTGCGATGATTGTAGGTGCGTACGAGCGTAGGTAACAAGTCTGCCCAGCGATAGGACGCGTTCAAGGAGAATTGTTTCCACATGAGGTTTTTCAGCGTGCGATTGAAACGTTCGACGATCGACGCTTTCATCACACTGTACGTGGAGTAGTGGTTGATCCCGCGTGTCTTCGCGCATCGTTGAAACTCCGCGTTGTAAAACTCTTTACCCATGTCAGTTTGTAAATTTCGCGGACATCTATCGCTCTGCCGCAACACGGTCGCGAACGCCGCGGTCACGTCGCGTCCGCTTTTCGTTTTCACGGGTACGGTCCATGCGTACTTGCTGAACGCATCGATGATCGTTAGTATGTAGTGATATCCTCGATTTTGCTTCGCGTACGGACGCATCTCAACCAAATCGGCCTGCCACAAATCATCGTAGCCGCGAATCACGACGCTGCGCCGTGGGAAATTACGTCTCGCGGGAGCGTGTAGTTCGTTCACTAGTTGTACTCGTTCCTTGTTCATGCTTCGCGGGTGGGCCGGGGATGGTCACGACGTTTCAAGGATGTTAGAAGTAGTATGAGTTCCTCGAGTACTCGCAAAACGTAATCGGCGCACGTTCTTCGCAATCGTTCGTTATTATTAGACGTTTCGGATCCGTAGTAAACTCTTCGAGTCTGTCTGTCAAGTGATTCAAGCGTTGCTCCATCGCGTTATTTAAATCATCCTCTAGTTGGGACAATTGCGCGTTAACGATATCCGTCATCGTTCGTTGTACTCGCGTCTCGAGTTGAGATCGTTGATACTCGGCGTCCAGTCGCGCGGTCGCGATAGCCGTTTCGATTTTTTGGTTAAAGCGTTCGTCCATCGAGGACAATAATCTCGTCATTGTCATTCTCGCTTCGTCGCTGTTGTTGTTGTTGTTGTTGTTGTTGTTGTTGTTGCGTAACGCGGTGCCAAACTTGTTCACCGACATAACGATGTGTGTGCGCGCACACTACTGACGCGATGATCACCGAATCGTTCAATTTAAGATGCGTCCGTCCTCGCGAAGTTCCTTCACGATGGATGCGATTTCGTTATCATGACCCGTGTGACCTGCCGCGCGGGATGCTATGAGTAATCTAAGTCTATCGACCAATTCGTTCGGGTCATCCCAGTACACGTAATCGATCGCGTTATCGGTGACAGCCATCGATTCGTCAATGGGTAATCCTCGACCTTGTCGCGTGCCCGCGCCGCCCGTGCCCTCCGCGCCGTCCGCGCCGCCCGCGACGCCCCTAACGCGTCTGACTCCCAATGTCCGCACCCCACCGATTATCGCAGATATGATTTTCTTATACTTATATCCCTTGTTTCCCAGCGTGCGCTTGCTGGGCGAATGGTTTCGCTTATGCGCGTTCGTCGATAGCAAGATGCAACGGTACGCGTGAATATCCGCGTCTGTGTACTTGCGAACGTTGGGTACTCGCATGAACAGCAATTCGTACAAACCCCGAGTCCCCACGTATCGCGTTCCGTTCACGCGAATGTCATCACCGTCCTCCTCGATGGTGAATACGGAATCGCCGATCATTAGGTCTTCGTCGGACCCCAAGTATACACCGTACACGTTGTCGATTCGTTTCTTGGTATCGGTGAAGAACAGTCGCAGGTATTCTCGCGACAAGGGTCCCTTGGCGTTCCGTACATACACTTCGACATCATCGATGGGGTTGCGCAGCGAATCCAAATCATGAACCTTTGCTGACGACTCATCATCCTGAATTTTTTCGTCGTCTTTGTGATCGATATCATGAACAACATCACCAACAACATCATCAACAACATTATCGTCAACATCATTGTTGTCATTATTAGTATCGTTGTCATTGTCATTGTCGTTGTCAGCGTCGTCATCATTGTCAGCGTCGTCGTCGTCGTCGTCGTCGTCGTCGTCGTCGTCGTCGTCGTCGTCGTCGTCGTCGTCGTCGTCGTCGTCGTCGTCGTCGTCGTAGTCATTGTCATAGTCGCTAGAATCTTGGAGGTTATTCGGACGTTCCTTGGTTATCGACGGAGTAATGGGTCGAAGTCTCTTCAATGATTGTTGTTGATCGTATTCGTGTTTCCTTTTCACTGGTCGCGATCGAGGCGTTGAGCGCGTTATCAACGCGGACGAGTTCTCGATCAATCGTTTCAGCGGTTCAACTATGGAACGCGTACTCGCTTCCACAGTCGCTTCCGTAGCCATTCTACCAAATTTCAAGGCTAAGCACTTTTTACGTATAACGTCGCTGACTTTGGCGATTTCCACCATTGCGTCCACGCTCCGACGTTTCGTCCCTTTTTTTGATGCTTTATTCCTTTTTGATGTTTTGTTCCTTTTTGTCGATGACGTCGGTGATGTTTTTGCGAATGCTTCGCGTCGACGTTGCTCGAGGTTATAGCAGTCGTCGCCGTCGGTTCGTTGGCCATTTCGTGTTGCTCGATGAATGACTCGCGGTTTACTGATGTCAACGAGCTACGACAAACTCGTTAAATCCTCTTCGATACCGACCTTCGTACATGGAACTATCCTTATCGATCACCACGAAATCGTATCGTCGACACCAACATCTCGCACACAAGTCGTTGAACGACTCGAATGTTATGTCTGTGTTCACGTGATCGTTGTACACGCGACGCAAGTTTGTACCGTCTTGTTTGAACAGCATGAGAAAATTCGCGTTGTCCCTGATCAAATGTTTAGGTATTCTAGCGTACGATTGACATAAATAAAAGCAATCCACGTTCGCGTGGCGACCCATGGAGAAGTATTCGCGTATCGCGTTCTGTTCGTCGCATGCCACGTCGTCGAACACAAGGATCGAATCGGGCCGAGCGTCTCTCGGTGGGACGATCTCAGCGTTGTCCGAGTAGGGAAAGTATTCGATCCTGTCGATGACCGATAACACCTGTTCGAGATATCGATACTTTGGCTGATGCAACGATTTCGAGTATACGTACACGTTCTCGAAACGCAAACCGTTCGGACTCTCTAGCATGCTCAGAAGCACGTTCGTTTTTCCACATCCGGACGGCCCGCAAATCACGCCTCGCACGCTGTTCGGCAACAACGGGCCGTGTCTGTTCGATCGACTAGCATCGCTATCATCCTCGAGCATTCTGTTCGCGGTCACGTGAATAACGTCCGACTGTTTCGCGAATCGCATATTCGCAAGCACGTCTATGACGAGGGATGACTATTTATATTCGTGGTGCGCGTCGCGCAGGTCACTATCACAGTGATCGGTGGAGCGTGCGTACGCGTTTATTATTGTAGTAGCTATCGTGACTAATCTAACGTATATGGTTGCATCAACGACTGTGACGTCTCACGGACTAGGGAAGAATCAGAGGAGGAAGAATAATAATCAGAAGAAAAAGACTGGATCGAGTCTCGTGAACGGTATCATAAACCGTCTGCCGTTCGAACTACACGTTCCGGGTTATCAGTTCTGCGGACCGGGAACGCGTTTGCTAAAACGATTGGCTCGTGGCGACGAAGGTGTGAATCCTCTGGACGCAGCGTGCCGCGACCACGATATCGCGTACTCTCGTCGAAAGGATTTAGAGGGGCGTCACGAGGCGGATCGTGCGTTAGCCGAACGAGCGCGAGAACGAGTATTCGCGTACGACGCGACCTTTGGCGAAAAAGCCGTAGCGACTGGAGTGTGGGCAACGATGAAGGCTAAGACCAAACTCGGCATGGGTATGAGAAGGACGAAACGTAAACAGAGAAAGTCTGGAAGGAAACATCCTCAACGGCGTCGACGACATCGTAATCTACGAGTGGCGAAACGCGGTGGCTTTCTTCCGTTTCTTCCGTTCGTGTTGCCCGCTTTATCAGCTATCAGAGCATTGGCCGGTGGAGCGGCTGGTATAACCAAAGCGGTCAACGATTCGAGGGCCTCTCGAAAACAGCTGGAAGAGACGTTGCGTCATCATCGAGCGATGGAAGGGCGAGGGATGCATCTGACACCGTACAAGCAAGGCACGGGCTTGAACCTGAGACTGCGGCGCCAACGACGAGTGCGATCAAAGAAGAAAAAAAACGCCGATCGCGTAGGCGCGTGGCGACGGTGGCGGCGATAATGCAACAACCTATGACGAACCTGCAATTAGAACGCGAATGTGCCAGCATCCCGTTCTTTCGAGGGGTGTTTATGCGCGATACGCTTCCCACGCGTGTACGAAGCAACGAATGCGGTATCGCGAATCTGGACGAGAATCGAGGCGCCGGTACGCACTGAGTCGCTTACGTAAAACGCGGACCATGAGTACAATACTTTTAATAGTTTTGGGAATCTGCGACCTCCCGCGGAATTGATCTACTATTTCGGACGCGGTACAACGATCACGTACAATCACGATCGTTTTCAACGTTTCGATCAGATGAATTGCGGTCGCTTGTGCATGCAATTTTTACAGCAAAAGTCTATGGAATTATGGCCTGTATAATAATAATAATAATAACGGTATGTACTAAGATTATGTTGCAATGTGTCCATGCGTAATGGCGATTCACATCTTCTATAGTAAAGACTTATAATATCGATAAATTGCCGAGTATTAGTACGCGCGCGTCACTCCCCCTCTCTCCGTCTCGCGAGTGTAATCTATGATATGTCGTTCACGCTTACGTTAACGGGACGCAGCAGCGCGCTCACGGTAAACTAGTTTCCACCGATAGATTTGAACGATGGTCAATACGAAGTAGGACTCGCGGACTTGGAGACGTTTCACACAATACCGAACATCGACTCGAACAACGATAAATTCTATTTCGTCGTGAACTACGACACCGAAAACAACTCAATCGTCGACGTAGCTAATGAATGCATTACGATACCCCACGGCTCCTACGAATTAGACGCTATCGCCGAGTACCTGAAGCAACGATTACTCGATCGATATCCTCGAAGACGTGGTAACAACGAGAACGACGATGACGACACGTACCCTGTAATGCTACGAGCTAACAACAACACCATGAAAAGCTAGCTGAATTGTTCGTTCTTTGTAGACTTTACAAAACCGAACAATGTGGGCTCGATGCTAGGATTTTCCCCGAATCGCGTTTTATTACCGAGAATCTGGCACGAGTCCGACGGACCCGTAAATATTATAAACGTTAACGTGATCAGAGTAACGTGCAACGTCACTACCGGCGCGTACAGCAACGATAAACAGGTACATACGATCCATGAATTTTCGCCACGCGTGCCGCCAGGATATAAGATATCGGAAACACCGCGGCACGTCATTTACTTACCAATCGTCGCACGAGCAATACACGATCTAATGTTGTGCATCGTAGATCAACACGATCGTCCTATAGATTTCCGTGGAGAAGAAATAACGATTCGTTTACACGTTCAACGACGTCCGCGCGATAGGTAGCGTGACCGTACGTGTATGCGCGCGTGTGTAGTATGTTAGGGTTAGATCACACGCACGAATCATCAATCGCCGCTGATACTCCTACCGTCTCTGTCACGCGTCTCG
Source organism: Andrena hattorfiana (assembly GCA_944738655.2). Lineage (NCBI taxonomy): Eukaryota > Metazoa > Arthropoda > Insecta > Hymenoptera > Andrenidae > Andrena > Andrena hattorfiana. Next base: position 39,666,782 of record OX122890.1, on the reverse strand, counting down.
ACCGGCCTTTGTCGACAGGCGAAAGTAGAAGAATAAAGACGGGAGCAGTGATAAGAAGAGGAAGAGGACCGGTAAGAAGCATAAGAAAGCCGTTGACTCGTCGAAACGCACGTTTCCTACAATCGTTATGTTTCATCGTCGCCTATTAGACACGCAGTCACGATGTCGATTATTTTGGACGTGGCGAATACGCCAACCTTCGACAATCGTATCACGAAGATCGAGTTACACACGTATAATCCATACGCCAACACGACGTTCGATAATAGCGATGAGATAAGAATCCCCATACAGCAGCAAGATCTGTGCTGCACTCGCTTCCGTGCGAAAGTTTTCTCTACATCGAAGGTCGTGGCACGTTGTCTATGCAAGACGCAAAAGGTCCAGCAACGTCCACGACCGCCGTTCTCGATAATAATTGCGTCGCGTTCATGTTCGATGAGATTCGATACGAATTGAACGGTGTCGAGATCGATCGTTGCCGAAATCCAGGAATCACTACCACCTTGAAAAATTTCGTTTCGTTGTCAGCCGAGAGAAGCAAAGCGCTTGCGAATGCCGGTTGGAATTATGACATCGATTACGATAACGACACTTTTCATTCGGGAGCTTTCAATTTCTGCGTACCCCTGAACGTGTTATTAGGATTCTGCGAGGATTACAAACGCATCGTGATGAACGCGCGGCACGAGCTGATTCTTATACGAGCGCGAGACGATTCGAACGCGATGCACTGCACCTCCGCCACTGCGATCCCGAAACTGGAGATACGCAAGGTGCAGTGGCGTATGCCCCACGTCGTTTTGGAGGAAGTGAATAAACTATCGATACTGCGAATCTTGGAAAGCAAACGACCGATCGCGATGAGTTTCCGATCGTGGAGCCTACACGAGTATCCGTTACTGCAAGCGACAACGAAACATACGTGGACCGTGAAAACTACGTCGCAAATCGAGAAACCCCGATACGTGTTATTCGGCATGCAAACCGAAGAAAGAATCGTTCAAATAAACCCGCGTGGATATTCGACCCGAATAATCTCACAAACTTTCGACTCTACCTAAATTCCGAGACGTATCCGTTCGATGACATGCAAATAGATTTTTCTAAGTATAAATTCGCGATCATGTACAATATGTATGCGAATTTCATCCGATCGTATTACGGTCACGGAGAACCGTTGCTGAGCGCGAACGAATTCCTTAAATACGCGCCTATCGTGGTAATAGATTGTTCTAGGCAAAACGAATCGTTGAAAAGCGCTACCGTGGACGTGCGAATATATTTCGAATGCAAAGAAAATATCCCCGCTAATACTTCCGCCGTCTGTTTGTTCATACACGATCGTATAGTTGAATACGGCCCTTTAACCAACATGGTACGCAAATTAATATAGCGTGCGTACGAGATCGATTACTACTACTACTACTACTACTAATACTACTACTCCTACTCCTACTGCGGATACTGCTACTGTTTTAAAACGTCGATGTCGAAGACCTCAGTTGCTGTTCTGACACCATCGCCGACGGTGCTACCTAAACGAGTAATAATAATGTTCGCCATTGTCGATCTACAAGGGTTCAATATCGAACGCGAGTTCGTTGCCAAAGAGATCGCGATTCGCGTAAACAGCAACAACGATAAAACGATGATCAGCCATTGGATCTTCGAACCGCCATACTTCTGGAATCATCTGAATACCTGTGAGCACCGTCAAGCGTCCTGGCTCGCGAAGCATCATCACGGGCTTCGCTGGTCCGACGGCTACGTTCCATACTCCAAAATTCCGGGGCTCCTCACCAGCGTGTTCGCGAACATTGACTTCGTCATCGTGAAAGGTGCGGAAAAGAAAACGTGGATGCTACAACTTCTACCTGACATAATCGTTGAGGATGTATGCGATTTGGATGAACTGACGGCGCGAAAGATCAACAACACCAACAACAACTGCAACAACAACAACAATGCTCGAACTGTCGAAGACGACGGCGGCTACGGCGTTGACGATGATTATTGCGGGATCATGCCAGACGTTCCTAATCTGAAGTCTATGTATTCAACGAATGCCCTTCGATGTGCATTTCATAACAACGGCGGTGTTTGCGCGCTGGAGATTGTCGGGAAAATATGGGATTATATACGTAGCGTCACCTAATGTAAGTCATACACGCACATTACAATCTACTTTACCCGTCATATGCCGAGAAACGAATATGTAAGAATTATTATCTTTTTTTTCTGTTTTCTATAGCGATGAACACAGCGGCGACGGCGGTGATGAGCGTAATGACAGCGGCGACTGATTCCTCTACCCACGAGCAAGAAGATCCCTCCCATACGAACGTTATTTTACGCAAATACTTATTCTATAATTTAAGTACGCATGCATGCGTAGATGTACATTAGTAAATATATACTGTTTTCAAAGAAAAAAATATATACATTTATTTAAAAATTATTATACATTTAGTTTAAAAAAAATTTAAATTTAAAAAAAATTTAAAATTAAAAAAAACCTTCGTGATGTTACGTCCTGCAACACACAGAGAAAACACCAAATTATTATTATATATAAAACGTTAGTATTAGCACGCGAAACACCAAACAATTAAAATTCACTTATACTCACTCATTAAATAGTTGTGGGAGGTCCCAAAACTCCTCGTTAATATTACCCTCGCGCCACTTGCGCCTAGCATCTTGAATTTTATATCGTAACTCGCGGCAGATCTGCCCGTCTCTCCTCGTCGGGTATTGGCGATGCTGAAACAAACACATGACTCGATTCAAACATCATTGAATGGTGTACGCGCACCAATATAATTTTACGAAACATCACTTACGAGTAGCTGGATTACGACATCGCGGTCCTCAGCACGCGCCTGGGCCTCGATGTCAGCTCGACGCTGAAACAAACGTGCGAAACGATTAAAACAACATCGATTGGTGTACGCGCATCAGAATCATTTTCCCGAAACATCACTTACGAGGCGCCCAACCGCCCCTAAGAAATCTTCGCTCCATTCAGTCATTTCAACCTCTCGTTCCTGCTGTAACAAACACGCGATTCGATTAAAAAACACTGTTGAATGATATATACGCGCACCAATATATTTTTTTTCTTTACTAAACAACACTTACTAGATATCGAATGGCTTCACGCCGCTCTACGCGCCACACTCGCACTAAATTATCAAGTACATACTGAAACAAACGCAGAACTTTGTTAGAAGACTGCTCAATCGAATGAATACATCAATTCAATTTACACAAAAAAAAAGGTATACTTACGATTTTTCGCGCCAATGCATCTCGCTCCTCGTGCCACGTCCGCTCGATTTCGCCATGTCGTTGCTGTAACAAACGCACAACTTCAATATAATATCGTCGAATGAAATATTTGCACCAATTCAATTTACACAACTATACTTACGATGCATCGCTGCATCATAGCGGCATTCATTCCTTGATACATTTTTTAAAAATACTTCTTGTATAATGTATTAACTATACTGATCCGTTCGGGTGCGGTCGACGTCCTTATATGCATTTCGGTTCTCTAGGCTGGAGGGTTAGTCCTACACGTTACAGGGTAGGGGTAGTCGTGGAGTAGGTGTGATGGGGGGGTCCGTTTCACAGTTTCTTCTTCTTCAATGATTTGATACTAATTATTCCAGCTTATAGTATACTTTTATCACTTACACTTTTATGTTTTGCCTCACGAATCGTCTCTAACTCTTCTATGACGCGCATGCTCCTTGAATTTGTCGTGCATGCCATTTGAATTTACCGCGTAATCTCTAATCCTTGTGCGGTATACATACATACATGTCTTAACCATCACCATCACTAATATGATATACTTTCATACATTGACGTGTACGTGTACGTGAATCCGTATAAAATGTCGTTGGTCAGTCTTGCAGACTTCATAACGTCACGTACGCTCGAGTCTTAACAAGTATCGCTCGCGTCATTTTTCCGTCGATGAGAATCATACGCAGTGCATATCAAAATGTACAAACGCAGCTTAAACGATTCATCCTGCGAATCCGACAACGATGGTGGCATTCCAAATAAAGGCCAACGACAACAACATCATCAACAATCCGATATGAGGTACGTACGCGTTATTATACACTTTTCACTTTTCACTTTTCACTTTTCACTTACTTCATTCACTTACTTCTTTCACTGTAACCGTATACGATCAAAGTATTAATTTCATGTATATGTTTCTTACAGTTCTGGATTCGCCACGGCAAAAGCGTTGAAAACACCAAAACCATCAGTCGTACGGATCCTGGGACGTGATTACCCACTGACCGCAACAGCGTATAAACGTCTAAGTATTGGAATTCGCATTGGCATGGATTCGTGCCATGTTGAGATCACCATAGCCGACAATAAAGGCAGCAAGTTGAGCTTTTCAATGTCTACGTGGAAGCTCCTGCTACAAAACGAGGCGGACATACTTCAGCGATTACGTAGCAACGCCACATCGCCCCAAACTCACATCGTAATTGATCATTTACGACTAGAGTTCACGCGTATGCATGATGATCAACTTATTAAAATCACTGATAATCCCACTGTCATATATATGACTGAAGCCACGATGCGTAAACTATTCGCGTACAATCATTGCATTGAACATATGTTCACATGGCTAACTGAAAATATGTACTCTGTAAGCAGTAAATATGCCACCTTCGTAGAAGTTCTACCTACCGCGTCCGTACCAACGAATTATGTAAAATTAATTTCCGAAAGCGAGCACTTCGAAAAGCACTCATTGATCGATTGTGAATTATTGGCGTTAGGATTACAATCCATGCTGCGTGATGTAAACCACGTACCACTATAGTACGTGCATATATGTTTTAATAATAAATGTATGACTTTCACATCAATACCTATAACGTGTTATTTATAATATCCTTTCGTACATATGCATATCCATATATTAATTTTTAGAGGCGTGGTCTTAGCGAATGTCAATCGCGTTCCCACGACGCTTGACCATAACACGGGTCTGCTGTAAACCAGATGTCCGTGGGTTTATGTACGAATTCTTTTCGCCCTTACACGCTCCCACGACGCTTGACTCGCAGACCCTCGAGAAGGGTGCTTGAGACGTCGCCCTGTTCTCGATCGTGAAAATACTCGGAACTCTACCCCGAATAATTATCGCTTAGTTGCTCGCGGGAACACAACGCCTAATTTATTGCTTCAGGGACATTGCGTTTTCTCGAGGGTACTTCCTTCTGAGGCATGGTCTTGGGAAAAGTCAATGCTCAGATATAAACACACGGCATGGCGCGGTGCAATGTTTATTCCATGGGCTATCGCGCCGATTGATTTACAATAATTATCGCTATATGTATGCATCATTGCACTTGCGATGCATCGGTCCCACGATTCAAACATAAACACACGGCACGAAGCGCGTGCACGTAGGCACCAAAAACGCATTCAATCCTGCTCAGATATAAACACACGGCATGGCGCGGTGCAATGTTTATTCCATGGGCTATTGCGATGATTGATTTACAATAATTATCACTATATGTTTACATCATTGCACATGGGCTGCATCGGTCCCACGATTCAAATATAAACACACGGCACAAAGCGCGTGCACGTAGGCATAAAAAAACGCGTTCAATCCTGTCGCGCGCCATGATCGCCTTATCTTTTCTCAGAAATCCTGGTTCGCCCTCTTTCTCAGAAATCATCATCATCATCGAAGACGCGATTTGAATTTCCACGAATCGGTCGCGGTCGCGCCTGCGCACCGATCCCCGCACGCGTACGGAGATTGCGCGGCGTCGACGCGTGCCCAAATATACCTTAAACATCCAACAGGTGACGCCAACACGAAATGTATAAAAAAAACATGGAAAATTTACCAAGACGGGCCCAAATACCGACGCGGGCCCAAAGTACCTTAAACATCCAATAGGTGGCGCCAACACGAAGTGTATGAAAAACCTGAAAAATTTACCAAGGCGGGCCCAAATACCGACGCGGGCCCAAAGTACCTTAAACATCCAATAGGTGGCGCCAACACGAAGTGTATGAAAAACCTGGAAAATTTACCAAGGCGGGCCCAAAGTACCTTAAACATCCAATAGGTGGCGCCAATACGAAATCCGCGCGACCCCATTTTGAAATTTTGAAAATCCACCCCCCTCCCCTGTGACGACAGCCCCCTCGCCCACGAACTCGACCTGCGCGCGCGACGCCATTTTGAAAATTTTGAAAATTCCCCTCCCCTGTGACGTCATCCGCCTCACCTACGAACTTGGTAGACGCCATTTTGAATCCCCCCCCCCCCTGTGACGTCACCCCCTCGTCAACGAACTCGTATCCGCCTCACCCCCTCGCCCATGTCGCGGAAGAATGCGGTACCCCCCGCCCCGCCTCACCCCCTCGCCACCACTTGAGCCAGAACTCTCATAGCTTACCTACTAATCGTATTCTTTTTGTCTTGCATTATCTTCATACAAAATACATGAGGGCACAATTGTGCCTATGACGCTGTTATGGATGTAATCCTCGACTCAACCTCCTAACTCGGAAGGGAGTAGAGATATTTTTCTGAAATTTCGTCTATATAATCTAGACCAAAAATTTAGAGCTGTCACGAAACTTCGGCCCTCCACGAAGCCCTTCAGGCTTCTCGAAAAAAAGTTATCGCAATTTAAAAACGCAAAAGTTACAATTGCACCTATGCCGCCTGACGAGGGTTAAAGAGTGAAAACTCACCGTCGGTTGAAACATGTTTATTTAAGCTCGTACTAATTCTGACTTCGTGACCACAGTGATCACGAAACGGTCTCGATTAGGTGGGCGAGGGAGGGGGAGAGGAGCGGGAGAGGGAGAGGAATCGCAGTTCGCGTATTGGTTTTGTACACTGTATTAGGATTGAAGTTGGGGCCTCATGGCCACCGTCTTCGATTCTACGATTTTTGCATTCCACACGGATTCGTTCAGATTCGTTCCGACGCATGATCGAAGAATCGAAAGTAGCATTGGAAACGTTCCCGACGGTCGCTTGTGTTACACATGATTGTTATACATGAAATTACTATTAAGGCATATTTTATGCGTCAGAGAGATAGGATTTCTATTGTCGAAATTTTATATTTGTTCTTTTTTCTCTCTATTGTATTTTAAAGATTGTGTATATTAGGTTTGGCTATGTCGAAGAAAGAAACCTTTTTATTAATTTTATCTATAACTGTTACGTCGCGTCCAGTATGAACAACCGTTCGGTCAATTTGAATCGTGTGGTCGCAATACAGGGTGTTTCACTACAGGTGGTAAACCTTTTAAGGTGTGATTTCACAGGCCAAAAGAAGACGAAAATGTAGACTAAAGTTTTTTAATATTGCGCTTCGTCTTTTGAGAAAATTGACTTTGAATTTTAGCTGAATACGTGTGTACCGAAGAACAGTTAGGCACCTCCTGAGGGATAATTAGGTGCCATCTACTTATCTTGAAACGCGTCGCGCTTTTCGCAGGCCGTTCCGCATGCCTCCGAGTGCCCCTCAGGCGTCTAAAAATGTACTTCGATACACGGGCTACTTTTGCGGCCAACTCTGTACGGGAGTGACACGCCGACGACTCCGAAGGATTTCCTTATATGGAGATTCCTAACGAATGCCCACTCATTTTTGGGACCATATAAACCCTTTGGTTCCAACCCTCGTTGGTTAAAAGCTATAGAGTCACGCGTAGAGTCACGTCGTGTCACGCTCGTACAGAGTTGGTTAAATTCAGTAAGGTCGGGCTAAAGTCTCCGTCAGAATCATAGTTAACCTCATAGAATCCGCGAGTCCGGTTTATATTCTATTTGGCACTTTGAAACAGCCACTCGTACGCCCCGCATCGCCAGTGCGTCAACACCGTGCAACTATTGGTAATTTATACACATTATTTAATTAACTAAGCGCGACACTTACATTTGTACAATAACTGATTATTGAATATACGAATGGTGTTCACGTGTAAATCGAGTAGATTCGTTAAAACCATCTTTTACCCAGCGATCCTTATAATATTAGTAGCACTCACCCACTGATACAACTTTACCGCTCGAGTTGTATCAACTTTAATTAAGAGTTACGAGGCATTACTAACATTTTCCGCGACCCCCTGATTTCGTATCAGGTTCGTTCGCAAACCCTTTACCAAAACAAGCCATCTTCTCCAACCCAGTGGCTCCCCGATTTCGCATCGGGTTCGTCCACGAAACCTCACCCCTCCTACGGCTCCCTGATTTCGCATCAGGTTCGTCCGTATCCTACAGCTCCCTGATTTCGCATCAGGTTCGTCTGTGAATAATTCAACCTCCTAGCAGCTCCCTGGTTTCGCACCAGGTTCGTCTGTGAACTTCATCCTAGTGACTCCCCGATTTTGCATCGGGTTCGTTCACGACGTTTCACCCTCCTGCGGCTCCCTGATTTCGCATCAGGTTCGTCCGCGTGTGACTCCATTCCTAGAGGCTCCCTGATTTCGCATCAGGTTCGTCCTCGCCGTCAATAATCCTAGCGGCTCCCTGATTTCGCATCAGGTTCGTCCGCGCTCCTAACTAACAAACTCATAAACCGTATTCCTTGGGAAATATCCTTCTCGCCGGCCTCTCGCGTTGCCGCAGCCCCGGCTTGTAACAAATGGTTAGTGTTATCATTATCTTTTATGGCCCTATGTTCTCGGGCTCCGAAAGCTTGGTTGCGTAGGTTCCTGCGTCCGAAGTAAACAAAAAATAGTAGCGGAGATGATTTTATATCAACATAATCGGGCACAACTGTACTTCTATGAGGTAACCTGCTACATTCCTATGCGTCTTTGTTTTTTGACAGTAAATGTAGGTAGTACTATTGACTTATGTAACCCGACTCCCGTGCCACTGATCGCCGAATTGCCGTGTTTTAAACATTTTTTATTTGAATTTCCAAACATTAAAAACTAAAATACGAAGCATTCACCACAAATTCGTTACTCTTTATTTTCGTCTTATTTCGTCACGTAGAAACCCATTTCCTTTTATAATATCTGTTGTCAAACACCCTGTATATGAAGATTATTTAATGTAGATACAATTAAAATATGTATATTCCTATATACTTATTTTTTATACAAACTTATTTGTAGTATAAATTTGGGGAAATGTTTGATATTATTAATAAACTTCATGGTACACTATAACAATTAAAATTGTTATATAACAAATTATTAAAAAATTATTTCATATTAACTTTACCTTCATGCTACTGAATCATAGTATTTGTATTTATTTTGAACACTATATAAATTTGATATTTTTTGTTTTAATTAGAATTTACAATTGGGATGATTCTGCCTAAGAAGGATAATATGAAGGAAAGCATCTCGAGTATTACATCTGGGTTTGATGCAAAAGTAAGTAGGAAAAAATAATTGCAAGCAAATATACGTTTTAAGGGATTACTCCGCCTTGATTGGCCCAAAACGAGCGGTTTTTCACGAATCATTTACAGGAAATTTATATGCCCAGTTGAAAAATGACATTTTAATTTATTTTAAATGTCTATGTTTATTTATAACAAAAAAGAATGACGATCTCATTCTCGTAACGGTGCGTATGACACGCTGGTGACTATGATTCAAAGAGTGACCCAAGAAATCGCCTCCTTTTGGTCCCACAAAATTGAAAATAATTATTATATATAAACTTTATTAATCCCCTAAGGGTTATAATCTTCCCATACATAAACTCTTAAATCTACCTTATCCTACTTCTGCTCCTCCTCCTTATTCCTACCTTAACCTATTCTTAACTCTACTCTATAATCTATCCTTATCGCTCGTCCGCTCTCCCGTCTCCTCTCCCCCTCCCGGACCCCCGCTTCCACTCGCCGCCCTTTCACTCCCATCTCTTCATTCACCTCACCACTTACCCCTCTTTTCCTCCACACGCCTCCCTTCTTTCCTCTAAACTTCTTAACCACTCCTCTCCCTGCCCCTCCTCCCCCAAAACCTCGTCCACCATCTCTTGCCATCCCCTCTCTATTCCCCACCCCATACATACCTCCCGCACATGCTCCCAAGACTCCTCACCCCAGCTACATACCCTGCACCTCCTTTTCTCCCCCTCCTCCCAATACCTCCCCCCTCTCATTCCATTTCCCAATCTAAACTTGGCCACCCTTTTCCATCTACTCTCCCCCCAGCCCTTCTTCAAATATCCCGATATCCCCGGGCCCTTTACCCTCCCATACCACTTGTTATAATTCGACTCCCCTATCTTCCTCCACCTCTCCTCCTCCTACATCTTCCTTTCCCTGTCCACTATCTGCTCACCTCTTACCTCCCCCCTTTCCCTTTCCCTTTCTACCTCCTCAACTGTCCACCCCCTTTCCCTGAAGAACTGTTCCCTTTCCTTTTCCCACCCCTCCAACACCTTTCCCCTCTTAAACCTCCCCTTCATCTCCTCCCAACACAACCTCGCTAGCTCCCCTCCTTCTCCCTCTTCCAATTTTCTTTCAAACCCCCACGCCCTCATCCCTGCCCTACCCCTCAACAGCCCCTTTTTCAACTCCTCCCTTACCATATATCCTGGCGTGTCCCTATCCACCCCCAACACCCACTTCAAGAACCTGTCCTGCAGCGCCTCCACTTTCCCCCTCTCCTTCCACCCCCACACCTCCACCCCATATCCCACCACGGCCCATACCAACCTATCGAATAACCATATCCTTCTGCCCCAGTCTTTCCCGAATAATCGTTTCCCCAACCCCCACACCTTCCCCATCACCGCTGCCCCTTTCCTCACTCTATCCTCAACATGCTCATCCTGCCTCCCATCCCCCATTATCGTGTATCCTAGGTATGTGTAACTCCTCACCTCCTCCAGCTCTTTACCCTTCCATCTCCATTTCATTTTTTTCCACCTCCCCCCTCCCCTCCTACACCTCATTATCTTCGTCTTCTCCACATTTACCTGTAGCCCCTTCCCATCCATATATTTCTCCAACTTTCCTATCATTCCCCTCATTCCCTCCTCATCCTCCGGTAGCACAGCAACATCGTCAGCATATGCTAGTGTGTATCTTTTCCTCCTCCCTAGTTTTACTCCCCCCCCCCCCCATCCTCCGTTCTCTAACTCCTCGTCCATGTCTGCTATCAGCAGCGTGAACAGGCTTGGACTTAGAGGACACCCTTGCCTCACCCCCCTCGCTGTCCAGAACATTTCCCCTTCCTCCTCCCCCACCCGTACCCTACACACTGTCTCCTGCAGCACTTCTCCGCACCTCTCCACCAGCCCTTCCCTCACCCCCCTCTTCCTCATCGCCTTTATCAGCACCCCCCTGTCCACCGAGTCAAACGCAGCCTTCAGGTCCACGAACAAAATCAACATCTTCCTTTCCTTCCGCACCACCTGCCTATTCACCAGATAATTCAACACATATATATTATCTATACATCCAACCCCCCTCCTGAAGCCTGTTTGACTCGGTGGCAGCAAACCCCTCCCCTCCACATCCGCCCTTAGTCTCTCAGCCAACACAGAGGCGTAAATCTTGTACGCCGTCTGCGTCAGCGTAATTCCCCTATAGTCTTCCACTTTTTCCCCCGCCCCTTTCTTCAGCACCGGAACCACTACCCCTTCTTTCCACCCCTCTGGCCAACCCTCCCCCCTCCACACCCTATTACACACTACCCACAACCACTCCATCACCTCCTCTCCTCCATATTTCCATACCTCGTTTTGAATCCCATCCCCCCCTGCCTTTCCGTCCTTTAAATTCCTCACCACCCTTTCTATTTCCTCCCGCCCCAACTCCCCCTCTTCATCCTCTTCCCTCCCTCGCTCTCCTCCCTTTCTCACCCTCCATTCCACTCCTCCTAGTAACCCCCTAAAATACTCGTCCCATTCCCTTATTTCTATTCTCTCATTTATCCTCCTTTTCTTCTTCCTCCCCATGTTCACTACCTTCCAAACCTGCCCCTCCGTTCTTACACCTTCTACTTGCTTTTCCCACCTCTCTATCTCCTTTTTCTTCTTTTCCTCACACAACTTTCCGTACTCTCTCTTCCTTGTCCTATATACACTCCCATCCCCTCCTTCCCTTCTCCACCTCCTCAACTCCCTCCTCACCTTACCCTTCTCCTCCCTACACTCCTCATCCCACCAACCTCCCTTCTTTTCCCCTTTCCCCATCTTGCTCACTGCCTCTTTTATTCTACTATTCAGCTCCCCCCATTCCTCCTCTACCCCCCTCTCCCTTACCTCCCTTTTCCCCAAACTCTTCATAAATTCCATTCTACCATTCTCTGTCCAATTACCCCTCCCCCCATTCCGCCCTGCGCCTTTTTACCCAGTCACTCCCTCCCCCCTCCTTTCACCCAGATCACCACCGGATGGTGATCTGAGTCGACTCTCTCCCCTACTTCCAGCCTTTCCACTAACTCCCTAGTATCCTCATTCCCTATCACGTAGTCTATTACCGAGATCCCCCTCCCACCGGTAAATGTCCATTCCCCCTCCTCGTCCCCTTCTACGCTTCCATTCAATATCCCCCACCCCCTTTCCCCCAGGTATTTGCATAACTTCCTACCTTCCCCGTTCACCTCCTTATCCTTTGATCTCCTGCTCCTCACCCTCTCTCCTTGAAAATAATTATTATTAAAACCATAAATATTACTTTCGTTTCGAAAATTTATTTTATAACTTTTTACTTTACGAATATTAGATCAAAGTTTTATGAAAATTAGAATATTATTAGACATAGGGTCCGTCATATTAAATCGGCCATTGTGAATTTTGAAAATCTAAATTCAAATTCGTTGTTAACTGTCAGCAAAACCCCTGAGAATAATTGTTTAAGAGGGTAGATCACCCTCGATCGGCCAAAAACAAGCCTTTTTTCAAACGCAAATTGTAAAGTGATAAATAACATTAGAGAGAACGTTTTTTCTAGTTTTAATCGTTATTTTATGAGCTTTAACACAAAAAAAGAAAAGATGTGTTACGTAAAAACGTAAAGATGCGTACGCAATGCACCGTTTGATGGTGAACATAAAATTTCGAAAACCGCTCCAACGATTTAGATGAAAATTTAATGAGTGATGTAGAAAACCATTCCCTACGATGTGTCGGGAGCAGATTTTCGACAAAAAACATAATCCTTCCTTTGGCACATGTCCTTTGACGCCGTGGGAATGTAGTCAAGGACCTTGTCTTACAACGAACGATAGAACACTCGCGATAGATCCATGAGTCCACAAAACTTTTTAATACAGCTAAATTAATACCTTGCAACCACTTTTTAAAAACCCATTTTAATACTCTAAAACCAATGCCTGTCAAGCACATAATCAGCACAATTCTTCTATTTATTTCGCATGCACGATTACTTATTAAGCGGCAAGATTGTATGAATTTTGATTCACATTTCCCACATGTAACCACAAGGTTGAATCAGTGGCCACGAATTTTGCTTTCACAAAATTTAATTGCACCATTGAATTGCACCACAGCAATTCTGCGGCTCACGCAAATGTTTAAGTCATATTGATCGTTAAACGACTACGATTGTTTATACGGCATTAAAAAATCTCCATCTCATTATCAGGTATAAAATTAATTAGTCATCAAGCAAAACATGACTCTGATTTTAAGACGTTTATAAAATAATAAATACGGATGGGGCGCATCATGAAAACTGCGGGCATCTTTTTCTGATGATGAATTTCTACACTGCATCAGTTCTGAAATTGTCAAGGTGGTGTAACCCCTTAATTTTGATTTCAATATGAAATAAATTGCAAATTGTTTCAAGTTATTTTTTCTGTCCGTACGATTTATTAATTTAAAGTTTTTGCAATCATTGTTTAGATACAAATGAATTCTACAGCCGTATCATCCAATAAAAAATGGGAACTGGGGGGTACGATTTCTACAACAACAATTAAGCAGCAGCAAAAATTCCAGTGCAGAGCAGAAGAATTTTACAACGTTTTTACGACCGTTGAGGTAATGTTATTTCTTACTTTTTTAAAACTAAAATTTTCCATCAAGTAATGTTCAACAAATATTTTTTAACTTTCTCCTTTTACATTTATCTTAAAAAATATTTTTTTTTAGAAAATTTGATATGTATTTGAGTATGTTATACTTTGTAAATAAGATAGCATATGTATTTCCTTTGGATTTATTTTTATTTATATGCATTTATAAAGTAAAATGGTATTGTAAGATAGTGAACTAACGTGAAACTAGTTTGAAGCTGATTTGGACGAGTAAAGTTGTATTTGTTGTAGGATTTAATGCATCTGGAATGCGTCTTCTATTTTTGTGTAACGTTCCGACTGTTGTAAGATCAATTTCTGAATACATATAGTTATTCAGCCAAATCTATCGATGTATAGTTTCGGACTGTGGTTACATTTAGGAAACTATTTTTTATTACTTCTACAAGTCATTCAACTATTGCTGCTGAACTTCTATTGTCTCCTGTTACTATGCCCTTAGATATATAGTATACTTCGATATTTATTATATATCTTGATTTTGTAGCCGTATCTGTATGCCACATTTTCCAGGCTTGTCCTTGATAAAAACATTAAAGGGACGTCTTTCTAAGATAACATTTCGTCTACTGTTGTATTGAGTCGAGATACAATGTTGTAAAACAAGTGGAACTCTCTTGAAATTTATCCCGTAAAAGAGCAAAATTATCATCTCTTTTACTATCAGCCCGCGTCAATTCGTCATCGAATCTCACACATTTTGTCAAATTCTAAAATCGGTCACATGAAAATACAACCATATACCTAAGAAGAGCGTGAAAAGATAGATAACCATAGCTCGTGACCAGATATTTTTGTATCGTAATATGTATCTATCTTTAGTAATCAGAAGACCTACATATGTATGCATGTAATTCAGCAATGCTGAAAGGTTGAACTGACTTTCTATCAAGTTTCTCAATTATATATTTTCTACGATGATTTCTTCGCTTTCTAGAAGTAATTAAAGTCCAAAGGACGATTTTTGCTTCAAAGTTGAATAACTCTTCCAAAATAAATCGCGCAACAACCACAGAACATTGATTTTAAACAGGGAAGTAAAGGCTTTCAACTGACATAAATTTAACCTGTCTAAAATAATTGTTCACTCCATGTAACATTACAGAGCTAAACGAATTTGTTTAAGATTTTCTAAATGCCCTTTATGACGTTATAGCTTTGCCGAGAAGCAATACAGCTTAAATCTGAAAACGGCTGAAAGTAGAGATTCCACACTTTCAAACAATATTTAAACGATATCGATACTACCATTTTTGGCAGAGTTATGACCATTTGAACTTACCCCCATTTTTCGGGTTCATAGAGGTGATCCCTTAATCTTTTTGACGGGTATACAGGGTGTTCGGCTACACGTGTGACTAAATTTAATGGGTTATTCTAGACACGAGACTAAGATGAAAATCAAGAATAACGGTATTGCGGTTTAGAGTTCGTTTGTTAGTTACAAGCGTTTAAAGATAGAAGCGAGCTTGAAACCTTCGCGAAAACAGAGTTCTATAACCTAACAAGGTTCGGATCTATGCGGAGCACCACTGAGAACCGCTATCTATTTAGGAGCTAGCTGAAATTCTATTGGATAGTACAGAAGCTTCATCCAGGCTCGAGCATTCGTTCGGTCAGAAGAATGTATTCGAATTGAATCACTCGCTGTGTTGCTTGCGCCTCCCTATATACTCGTAAATTGGCGGGACACGCATGCGCAGTGGCTCGCAACTTTGTTATTTTGTTTTTTATTTATTTCGATATAGATATCTATAATTAATTCTATACAATATTTTATTAGTATAAAAGTACAATGCGGTGGTAATAGCTTGGTAAATAGGGAGGTCTTTATGTGTCGGGAGATGGTGTTAGCGGTTAGTTCCGCGAGGTCCTGGATGGTGCCAGTAGGGAGGTCCGTGGAACGTTACACAGCTAACAACAAATTGGGAGGTGGTTGACATTAGAATGCAAGAATATCTGAATAGTTCTCAGCTTAGTCTGTATTTCGAATTCAATCGATGGAGCTTACAGTTCAGTGCTTTAATAAGCAGAATGATAAGTCAGAAATAATGTATAGAAGATTGTTAATTATGTTTAAACAAGAGAGAAATAACATTGATCGCAGTTTGTGGATAAAATAACTAGTTGTAATTACTAGTAGGTAATGCTTTTGATTACAGATGGTTCAGGCATTTACAAAAGGGCCAGTCATACTTGAACTAAAGATGGGAGGAAAATTTGAGTTGTTTGGTGGTAATATACATGGTGAATTCATTGAAATTATGCCCATAAAGATCGTCCAAAGATGGCGCTGTAAACAGTGGCCTATCGGTCATTTTAGTGATGTTACCATTGAAATCACAGAGAGAAATGATCATACTGAAGTTAATTTGATACAAATAGGGGTACCAGTAAGGTAAGAAAACACGCAGATCTTATCTACTCATTATATACCGTGCACTGATGAACAGCAGTCCTGAACAAATACAAATGCACGGCGGAGAAGGCCTCTCTTCGAACTTTGATGGCATTTTTCGAGAAGATCCCATCTGATTTCGAAGTTAAAAATGGTATCAATCGATTCTTCTTGGTGAGATCTTTTTAATGGTATAGAGAAATCGCCGCACGCTCATACATCTGTAATCACCGTTGTCATGGTTATTTTACGTGACACAATATGTTAAAAATCAAGAATAACGAAATTACGGACAAGGTATTGTATTTATTTGTATCGTATTGTATTTATAAATGTTGAAAAATTTTGTTAAAAACAGCTTGAAACATCGGCAGTCTGCCGATCACCGGCGCGCGACTACGCCCTGTATACAAGTCAGTATATTTGTGTACAGACTTGTTATCACAAACTAATGACGTATGAATACACGCGGACATGAAATATACCGCGCAGAAGCTAGGGTAAATTCTACATTTGACCGCCGCTCCCCGATCTAGTGAAACTTTAAACAAATCGAAGATGGGTTGCTGCATTATATTATACTGGGTGTCTCAAAACTGCAGGACAATCCGAAACATGCAATATTTTGATGCAAAAAGACATCGAAAAGTCCTCTATCGTTTTAGAATCCGAGGTTTCATTCTTGAGATAATAACAGTTGAATATTAGCGGTGCGCGCAATTTAAAGCCGAAACAGCTGAGCGTGTGGCAGCGAACGCTCGGACGCGCACGCCGGAGGTATGCGTAGATACGAGGGCTAATTGAAAAGTTTCCGGCCTTTTTAAGAAAAACACATATTTCGAAGCAAAACAAAATTTATTTCTCGACGTAGTCTCCCTACAACTCGATACATTTGGTCCAACGTTTCTCCCATCCTTTTAAACCGTCAGAAAAAAATTGTTTGTCTAAACCTGAAAAATACTGGTTTACAGCGTGTTCCACCTCAGCATTTGACCCATATTTTTTTTTCCCCGAGAAATTTTTTCAAATTAGGAAATAAGAAAAAGTCGCTGGGAGCTAGATCGGGCGAATAGGGTGGGTGCGGAAGCAATTCAAACTTCAATTCATTCAATTTTGACATTGCGACCATGAAAGTGTGAACCCGAGCGTTATCCTGGTGAAACAGGATTTTTTTCTTGGCCAAATGCGGACGTTTTTCCTTAATTGTGGCCTTCAATTTATCCAGCAATGCAGCGTAGTACTGTCCGTTGATTGTTTTACCCTTTGTAAGGTAATCGATAAGAATTATTCCACGGCTGTCCCAAAAAACTGTCGCCATTATTTTTCCTGCAGAGAGAACGACCTTTGCCTTCTTCGGAGTTGGTTCCCCCACCGCAATCCACTGCATTGATTGTTGTTTGATCTCAGGCGTATGGTGGTGAACCCAGGTTTCATTAACGGTTATCAATCGCCGCAAAAATTCCGCTGGTTTTTTTTTTATACAGGGTAAGACACTCGCGCGACATGTCCGCCCGTTCGCGCTTATGGTTGATAATTTTCTCATACCCAAATCTTGATGTAAAATCTTATACACCCGTTCAGATGATATCACACAAGCCTCAGCAATATCCGTAAGAGTTGTAGCCTCGCTCCGTGGAGGTTTGCTATCGAACGGATGTGCGGGGTGGCCGAGTGAACGAGGCAAAGTGAGCTGTGTAACGGTTCTTTATTCTTATCGTCGAGGTACAAGGTTTCCCGGCCAGGTCTGTGCTGGCTAACAGAATCTTTGCGGCTTATCCTATGACCTATACTAGCGCGGTGGAGTGCGGGCGGCGCGTCGCGATCGCGGGGCGCGGTTCGGTGCGTTTCGGCGGCAGAAGTAGGAGTGGGGGGTGGTCGTTCTGGTGCCTTGGCTGTGGTCTCCACCAATGGCCCTGACCGGGAAGTCTTGCGTCCGCTCGCCCAGTGGGTAAAACCCGCGGGAGAAACGGAGACTATAGGATGTCCTCCGGGGCAGACAAAGTCTGACCCTAAGATTGACTGTGGATATCGACCTGCGTCTAGAGGTCGGCGGACTCGCGTTCCTCTAGGAGCCGTGGAGGTGGGGGAATTCAAAAGAACGCAACGATACAGCTTGTGCAATACAAGAGATCGTTGGGAGAGCTCTGACCGTTCGCCTGTAACGCTCGTGGTAGACTCTGCCTGACGGGCCCGCCGCGCTTGCCTATAAGCAGCGCCGTGACGATTTCGCGAGCGAGAGCGCCGCTCGGCGCGCGGCCCTCTCGCGCCCGCGTTCGGCAGCGGCGGGCCGCGCCAGGCGCGCGTGGTGGGGGGAAAGATTCGCGTCCTACCGATATAACTCGTTACATCTCCCTCTCCCTTCGGAGGACGCGATCTTCCCCCACCCCTTATCTACCTTGTCTTGGCGAATTCTTATTTACAAACTTACTGGCTACCCACCACCACACTTAAACCTACTATGTACAAGCTTACTAACTACCCGCCACCTTATCCTACTTAAAATAATCGGCCAGGCCTTGGCGGTTCGGGGTTACGGGGTTTCGAACCGCACCCGGAGCTGCTGCCTCCGCAGCATTTTGACTTCCAGGTACCCTCCGGGTGTGGGTACCCGGAACTTCTGCCCTTCGCGGAGGGCGGGGATGTCTATCCGCAGCTCCGGGGGGTCGTGCGTGAAGCGCCATGGGGACCCCGAGGGGGTGGTCCGGGGGCGGTTGGTGCTGGCTGGTGGAGGGGCTGCTGCTGCCGTTGTTTTCTGGAAGTCCATCAGGGCGGGGGGGAGAGTGGGGGCTGCGTCCGAGGCGGTGGTGTCCTCGGTGGCCGCTGCGGTTTCGGTGCCTGCACGCTCGTCCGCTGCGGTGTCCGTGTCGGCGGTGGCCGCGGTGGAGGCACCTGCTGACTCGGCAGTGGCGGAAGCTGCGTCCCGGGTGGTGTCGGGGGCCGCTGCTGGATCGGGGTGGCCATCACGGGCCATGGCGGTGGTGGCGCGTTCATCAGCACGTCCAGCAGCGACGCTCCCAACCTGCCCGTCTCCTGTGGGGTCACCCGTCGATCCTCCACGATCCGGGGCTTCGGAGGGGCCGGCTGGGGAACCAGTGGTGGGGGTAGCCGGCTGGTTTCCACCGCCTCCATTATGGTCACGGCCCTGGATGCGGCTGAGGTGACCCTGGGTGGCGGGCGCGGCTTCGGTGGTGGTCCCCGGGCCGGTAGCGGAGGCCCGCCGAACTCCAGACGTCTTTTGGCTGCTGGCGCTGCTGAGGGGACTCCCTCCCCCGTCCTCCGCTTCAGCCTGCACTCCAGGGGTCGATCCGCAGCTGCTCGGTGGAGTGGCACTGCGGTTTTCTTGGTTGCCTCGTGAGCGCGTCTTGGTTTCGGTGGCATGTTGCCTTAACGAGTGCCGAATTGCTTCTGTCAGATTTGATCCTTCCGCGGTCGTATCATTCGTGTTGTGCTGGTTTTGCCAACGCGAAATTGGTCTTGTTGTCTTTATCTCCGTGGCCCTCTCGTGGTCTCGTTTAGTGGCTGCCGTTTCCCCAGGTTTCGCGACTGTCGCGTCGTCAGCGTTTGCGGTGCTATTCGCGGTGAGACGAGGTGTTTCCGAGCGAGGCCTTGCAGGGGGGGGATCCACCCCCTCCCCCTCGCACGGCTTGAGGTCCTGGAGATGTGCCCTCTTGGTCTTCCGCCCGCACCGTAGTACCACTAAATTTGGCCCGACGTACTCGCGTACTTGGTGCGGGCCCGAGAATTTAGGGGCCAGTTTCGCCGCGAAATTCTTCTCCGCGGAGGACAGCGGGTGCTCCCGAAGCATGACATTTTCCCCCATGCGGGGCCGCCAATTTCGCCTTCTTAAATTGTAGGCCTTTTTCTGGGTCTCCGTGGCCTGGGCCTGTGTGTGGCGGGCGAGGCGTATGGCTTCGTGTAGGCGATTCAGATCTTCGAATCGTGCTGCGTACTGGGCCTCGACCTCTTCCTCCGCGATGTCCGCGGTCGGCTGGTGGAGTGCCCCGGGGGTGGCCGGCTCCCTTCCGTAATTCAGGTAAGCCGGGGAGTACCCCGTAGAGTCGTGTCGAGCGGAGTTGTAGGCGAAACCTATCTCGGGCAGCCATTTGTCCCATTCTCGGTGGTTTCCATCGGTCAACTGGGCGATCATGGTCTTGATTACCCTGTTGACACGTTCCACGGGGTTACACTGGGGTGTGTATGGGGGGGTCTGGCGGTGTTCGATCCCGTACCCCCGGAGCATTTCGGTGAAGTCTCGGCTCACGAATTGTTTCCCGTTGTCCGATATGACGCGTCTGGGGCACCCGAAGCGGAGCACCACCCTCTCCTTGAAGGCCTTGGTCACGGCTGGGGCGGTGGCCTGTCGTAATGGCTGGAGTTCGACCCATTTGCTGAACTTATCCTGCATCACGGCCAACATCGTGAACCCCTTCGTTGACCGTGGCAGAGGTCCAACAAGGTCGACGGCCACCACCTCCCAGGGATTAGCAGCTGGTGTGGTCTGCATGCCGCCCGCGGGTGCCTGCTGGAACGCCTTGTGTTCCAGGCACTTCTGGCAGCGTTGTATGTACCGTCGAGCGTCGCGGATCATTCCGGGCCAGAAGTATTGCCGGGTTAATCGGACCGCGGTTTTGCTGACGCCCAAATGCCCCGCCGTGGGTGCGTCGTGCGTTTCGCGGAGCACTGCCTCCCGGAGGGGTTGGGGGACGCACATTCGCCACTCTGCTTCAGACCGGGGGCCGTGCGTATCCGACACGTGTCGGTAGAGGCGTCCCTTTATTACGCGATACTCCGGGTATCGGTGCGGTTCTGTTTCGGCCGCGGTCTTCATCCGGTCGTACCAGGCGCATCCAGAGGGTGATTCGAGGCTGTCTATTTCCCCCTCTGGTGGGGCGGGTTCGATCTCTGGTTGTCTGGATAGAGCGTCTGCGACTACGTTGGACTCCCCTCGGCGATAGTGGATCTCGAAATCGTATTGCTGGAGCTCTAGGCCCCAGCGGGCCAAGCGGCCGGACGGGTTGTCCATGGATTGCAGCCATTTGAGGGATTGGTGGTCGGTAAGTACGGTGAAACGGTATCCCTCTAAATATGGCCGCATTTTCCTAATGCCCCACACTACCGCGAGGCACTCCTTTTCGGTCACGGAGTAATTTCGTTCCGCGGCGTTGAGCGTACGGCTTGCGTATGCTATGACCTTTTCACCTCCGTCTACCTCCTGCGTGAGTACGGCCCCGAGGCCCTCGTTGCTGGCGTCCGTCTGGAGGGTGAAGGGCCGGCTAAAGTCCGGGCATGACAGGATGGGGGCGGCGGCCAATTGCTGCCGGAGGGCGTCAAACGCTGCAGCTTCTTCCGGGCTCCAGCTCCACTTCTGCTTTTTCTGTAGCAGTCGGGTCAGCGGCGCGGCTAGATCGGCGAATCTGGGGATGTACCGCCGGTACCAGGATACCATGCCTAGGAATCGTTGAAGTTCCTTTATCGTGGTCGGTGGGGGTATCTGAGCGATGGCTCGTACTTTATCGGGGTCGGTGGCCACGCCCTCGTTCGTGATGGTATGCCCGAGGTATTGCAGCTCGGTGCGGCAGAACTGACATTTGTCCTTATTTAGTTTGAGTCCTGCTGCCCGTAGCCGTTGGAGGACCTCTTGTAAGTTTTCGAGGTGTTCCTCGAAGGTTGCTCCAAGTACGATGATGTCGTCCAGGTATGCGAACGCTCGGGGCTCCAGCTGCGGTCCGATGACCCGGTCTAACAGGCGCTGGAAGGTAGCCGGGGCGGAATGTAGTCCGAAGGGCATGACTTTGAATTGGAACAGGCCCCTTCCCGGTACTGTGAATGCGGTAATGGGGCGGCTGTCGGACTCCAGGGGCACTTGCCAGTATCCGTTGGCCAGGTCCAGTGTGGAAATGTATCGGGCGCCCCGCAATTTTTCTAGCGTGGCTTGGACCTGGGGCAATGGATACGCGTCTTTTTCTGTGACCTCATTCACTCGGCGGAAGTCGATGCAGAACCTCTTTTTTCCGTTTTTTTTTGTAACAATGACCACCGGAGAACTCCATGGACTGGCGGCCGGTTCAATGATTCCTTCTGCGAGCATCCGGGTCACCTCTTCGTCTATAATTGCCTGCATGGCAGGGTTGCGTGGTGTGTACCGGTGCTTTACCGGTTCGGTTCCGGCTTTCAACCGGAGGCGATGTTTCGCCATGTGTGTCAGCCCTGGTACACGGTCGAAGTGCTGCAGCTCACTGACGAGGAACGCCTCGAGGCGTTGCGTTTGTTCCGTGGTGCATCCCTGGAGGCCGGAGGTGGATTCGATGGTGGCGGCCTCGTCCTTTGGGCGCCATTTCATACCTCGGACCTGCACCGTTAGTCCGAGGGTGTGGAGAGCGTCGATTCCCAGGATTACGTCCTGTGTGAGGCTGGGAAGGACCCCACACGTAATTGCCATGGCGCAATCCCCGACAACCATTCTTACCCTCATTTCGCCGTCTAGGGTGGCGGTAGCACCGTTGGCGACTTGGACCCACCGATCGGTGTCGGTGGTTTTGTCGCCGTTTCGCCTGCACCAGTCTGCGACGTCTCGATTAATATACGAGAGGGAGGCTCCCGTGTCCAGCAGGGCCTGGAACTCCCGGCCGTAGAGATTTATGGGCAAATACGGGCGGCTATCGGTGGCTGGGGTCGCTGAGGCCGTTGGGGTTGCGTGGTCCGGTCGGGGCCTTGTCCGCCGGACCCGTTGTCGTTTCCCGACGCCGGGGCGCAGTCGCATTCCCGGCTGAGCCGGCCTTCGGTCCCGCAGCGGCTGCAGAATCGCCGTCCTTGTCGGCGGCAGTCCCGGCGAAAGTGGCCTCGCTGGCCACAGTTCCAGCAGCACTGGTCCCGGGTGTACCGGCTACCTACCTCGTCGAGGCTAGGTTTTGGCGTGTCTGGCTGGACTGGGGTGCTGCTGGGTTCCTCTTCGCGCAGCGCTTCATAGTCGGCGGCCAAACCGAGGAGTCCGGAGAGCGAGCTAAAGTCCGTCCGCTTTATGTAAAGGCGGTACTCCACCCGCAGGTTGGAATATAGCCATTCCAATTGAGTGGCGGCGGGCATTTGTCCGTGGCGGCGCATAAGCGTTCGGAGGGCGGAGGCGAATTCACGGGCTTTCTCTCCCGGACGTTGGCGTCGTTGGTGGATGGCCATTTCCAGCTCGTGTTGTCGTCGCCTCGGCAGGTAGGTTTGCCGGAATGCTTCTAGGAATGCATCCCAGGTGGGAAGGTCGGCTTTTTCGTTCCGGAACCATTGGAGAGCCGAGCCTTTTAAAATTCCGGGGAGGCATCGCAGCATTTGCTCTGGAGTGACCTGATAGCTGTCCCGTAGGTCGTCCAGTTGGTCGAGGAAGTCTTCGGCTCCCTTACCGCCATCGTAATGTCCGCCCCACCGCCGTACTCGTTCCATTATGTGGTATGTGTCGGTGGGGGCGGCTGCCTCCAATGGTTGCTGGTCTCCGGGTCTAGGGGAGAAACTCAGTAGGGGCACGGCTAAAGTTGTTGCCCCGTCGGTTGAAGGATCGATGTTAATCGACACGTCGCCTCTGGTGCCATCCTTGTTCATGGCTCTGAGGTGAGCCACCACCCGAGCTCGCAGAGTGTCGAGATCTCCGGAATGATCGATTCCGTGCTGTTTGGCCCACTCCGTGAGTTTGGCTTTTGGTAGCTCGTATACCCAGGTCACCTTGGTCATTCGCTCGGCAACTGATTGTAAGTCCCTGTTCGGGCGCCAAATGTAGCCTCGCTCCGTGGAGGTTTGCTATCGAACGGATGTGCGGGGTGGCCGAGTGAACGAGGCAAAGTGAGCTGTGTAACGGTTCTTTATTCTTATCGTCGAGGTACAAGGTTTCCCGGCCAGGTCTGTGCTGGCTAACAGAATCTTTGCGGCTTATCCTATGACCTATACTAGCGCGGTGGAGTGCGGGCGGCGCGTCGCGATCGCGGGGCGCGGTTCGGTGCGTTTCGGCGGCAGAAGTAGGAGTGGGGGGTGGTCGTTCTGGTGCCTTGGCTGTGGTCTCCACCAATGGCCCTGACCGGGAAGTCTTGCGTCCGCTCGCCCAGTGGGTAAAACCCGCGGGAGAAACGGAGACTATAGGATGTCCTCCGGGGCAGACAAAGTCTGACCCTAAGATTGACTGTGGATATCGACCTGCGTCTAGAGGTCGGCGGACTCGCGTTCCTCTAGGAGCCGTGGAGGTGGGGGAATTCAAAAGAACGCAACGATACAGCTTGTGCAATACAAGAGATCGTTGGGAGAGCTCTGACCGTTCGCCTGTAACGCTCGTGGTAGACTCTGCCTGACGGGCCCGCCGCGCTTGCCTATAAGCAGCGCCGTGACGATTTCGCGAGCGAGAGCGCCGCTCGGCGCGCGGCCCTCTCGCGCCCGCGTTCGGCAGCGGCGGGCCGCGCCAGGCGCGCGTGGTGGGGGGAAAGATTCGCGTCCTACCGATATAACTCGTTACAGAGTCAATCGACGATCTTCCATCACAGTTTGATGCACTAAATCGACCATTTCGTCAGTTGTAGCGGTTTTCGGGCGCCCGGAACGTTCCTCGTCTAAAATGCTCGTACGACCACGTTTGTACTCGACCACCCAATATTTTACAGTCGTAAATGAAGGGGAGGCTTCACCGTATACAGAGTCTAACTCATCTTTTATTTCCTGAGTCTTTTTCCCTTTCAAATGAAGGAATTTTATTACTGCGCGATACTCAATTTTCTCCATTGTTGACAGACAATGTCAGCTGACAACTTTGGAAGAGTGCCATAGATAAAGTAATGATCAGAATGACTTGAAATGTTTACGGTTTATATATATATATCAAGACCATCTACCGACCGGGAAATAAAGTTTTTTCTACAATTACTTTATGTTGATAAGGCCGGAAATTTTTCAATCGAACCTCGTACAAGCCCACATACACAGTAGAACCGACCGCGCTATTTCCAACCGTGAAAATATAATTAACGCGGTTAGCTCTTCTGTGTGTCTGTGCGTGCGTGTGTGTGGGGTGGGGGGGGAGGGAGGTTTGCACCAACACGTGCCTCCACCGTGTGCGTGCTTGCCGATGATGCCGCACCCTCAGCTGACTCAACTTTAAGCTGTACGGCTCAGAAGTTCCACCGCTAATATGCAACTGTTAATATCTTGAGAACGAAGCCTCGAGTCCCAAAACGATAAAGGAATTTTCGATGTCTTTTTGCATCAGGATATTACATTCCGGGAATTCCCTGAATTTTGGGACACCCTGTATAATACGTCATTGTTTCGTGATAGCGAGTGCATTAATTATTGTACAATACTGTTGTGAGCACTGGGTATAGGCCTGTGCATGGCCTGCTAGTGCTCGCAGCCGAAGAGAACAGAAGGTCGGCCCCCTTCAAGAGGTCGATCAGGAGGCCGACAAGAAGACTGTCTTCTAGTTTATGCCACCGTGAGCGGACGTGTCGATATACGTTTATGAATCTATAACCGATATCTGTATAATGAAATATAGCGGAGTTGTGCAATGTGCACTCGCGTGTGGTTATTCTATATCCCTTTACGCCGGAGTGGCCGGCGATTTAAACACCCCGGCGCAACAATACTATTAATCTCCTGATGATACAGATGGAAGTGGTTGTCATGTTACTGTATTAAGTAATCGATAAGATTTGCACCAGAATTTTTACAGTTTTAGTGACGCAAGGTTTAAAAAGATACCGTTCTAGCTGTCGTCGCATTTTGAACACATGTCGGCACTAATGAAAATTTAAAGGAGAATGGTAGAAATTGGACAAGTTTGGATGTGGCTGGCAACGAAAGTTGTTTATAGGATATGTTTCTACAGGTCTTAAGGAATCCAAAATGTTATTCTTAAGCATGGAGATGATGGATTATAAATGTAAAATATATGTTATAAATATATGGATTATAAAAAATAAATAGATGGATTATAAAAATATTCCCAATAACAGACAATATTTTAATGAAATATTTGCCAGAAAAATAAAAATAATGTTAAGAAACACCGTTTGAGTTAATGTTTCATCGTGTAATGTCATAATGATCGAGTACACCAACTTGGAGATTCGAGTTGCATTTCTCTTCCCGCACATACGTACAAGGGAAGATCGATGAGTGACACTCGTCGATTCGGTGCAACTTTACTCGATTGTTTGTTGAACCAATTTAAGAACTTTCCGCATTCGATTGGTGCTATTGTAACGAGTTACGTCGGTGGGACGACGATCTTACCTCCCACCATGCATCCAACCGAGGTAGTGCGTACCGCGCTAAGCCAAAGGTCTGGCTCCCCACCTCTCGTTCGCGGTTACCAAGAATAGGCGAAAGAGGGTCATGCACTGAATGATTCTCTCGCTGCCGAAAATCCGCGGACGAGGACATATAGGCCGGGGCAGAGGCCTAGTTGGCAGAGAGCCTCGTGTAAGCTCCAGTTACAGTGCGACGACAGGCTGAGTCACTGCGTCTTTTTGAATACTCCTTCTCCACGGTTCCCAGAAGGACAGCGTGAGCCATCCTCTGGACGCAGGACGTCATCTGCTATCGATCTCCCGGACAGATTCATCTCCGTTCTCGAGAGCATCCTTACAGTCTCCGATTCACCCGCGGGTTGTGTCCACTGGGTGACTGGAAGACAGCTTCTGCGACTAGGGTCCACTGGCAGTGTTGGCTCGCCCGAACACCAAACGGTCAAATCGTCTGTCTCCTCCCTCTCCGCCTAACCGTTACCGACGATCGAGATACGGGCCATGATACGCGCCGAACTACGCGCCGAGACACGCGCCGTGACCGCGATACACGTCGGGATACGCGCCGTCGTATACGCCGTCGCTCACACACTGTATGACAGCATAGACCTGACCGGGATACTCTGTACATAGCATTAAGCACGAATAAACTGTCGCACTCTACTTTACCTCTGCGTACGATCATTTGATCGGCAGCCCTGGACCACTGTCTTGAGCTGGCGATACGGTACCTCCATCGTCCCACCGGTAACCAGCGTTTCACGGTTACACTACTTTTGCACTTTAAGGGAGAAACCACTCCTTTTATCCGAGTACACCCCTTTTACTTATGCGCTTGTAACTCGTAAAGTACAAAAGATATCGAATGAACCTTTAAATAAATGTTATATCGTTTCTGAAGGTCTATATATTTGTCGGAAAGAATTTTCGAAAAAAAAATATATATTTTTGTAATATTCACTTATTATTTATAAATTACCCATTCCCTCCAGGGTAAATAATTATGCATTTCGGATCCCTTAAGACCTGTCAAAACATATCCTGTAAAAAACTTTCGTTGCCAGCCAGGTCTGAAATTGACCATCGATTATGTCAGGCATCGATCAGCAGAAGTTCGGTCGCCAGATGCCGCTAGCTCAATCACGATGAAGTCACTGTCTCTAGCCGCTGGTCTGGAATAGGAACTCCTTCTAACATTTTCTAGAAAATGTCAACGGGTAAACACGGCAAAACCATGCTCCGGATGGGAATCCCTCTGCGTGACAGCATACTGACGACACTTACAGTGTTAATATATCCTTTGCTATTCATTTATGAAGAATTCATAGTATCAAGTGATAGCATAATTTGTGTACACTTATTATGTAAATTACCAAATCAAAATGTTCTAAAAAGAGGAATACCTTCTCCGCTTTACATTCGTGGCCGCTGCGAATGATTTCATGAATGGTTTTTCCAAAAGAAAATAAATAAAAGTTCTCTTTTAAATATTCATTGATATATTGGTAATTATGTATTCTAGATTTTCATCATCGATTTCAATCACCTTGAAATATGTCGTTGAGAGTATGATTCTGATCAACTTCTTCCACCTTTTTCCTGAATAATTCGTTTTCGAGATATTCATAAAAATATTTTAGTATTTATTCGGAATCAGGTACACATGTGTTGATCGTTTCCGAGATATCGGTGTACGTATGGAGCTAGATTAGATTGTTGGGGGGGGGGGGGGAGAAGGCCCGCAGCTACGCGTGTGCAATACAACAAAAATTGTAAAAAAATTAATTCTTAAAAATTTTGTATTTGCAGTCAACACTATATACATACATATGTATTAGCCCACACCCCAAAATTTTGCTCCATACCTATAGCTACCGATATCTCATGACATACTGAGCCATAACACATAATACAATCCCGCGACACTATACCGTTTAAAAATAGCCACAGACGTGATATTTCACGAATCTGTTCTATATTTGCAGTTATGTCTAACCAATATAGCAAATCTAATTCAAACCTAACTCAAATTATAAAACCAAAACAAGAAATTAACCCTTAGGCTGCCGCTATTTTTTCGTAAAAATAGGGGTCTTTTTTTCCAAAAATTTTTATGTATGAGTAGTCAATAGGTCCCATAGAGTCGAGGGGGTAGAATCGTGCCAATATAGTGGCTATAGCGGCAGGAGACGGGAGGACGAAAAATCATAAAATTTGTTTTGTTTCTAAAACTTACGAATAACCTTTATGGTATCTCTAATTATACTCCTGTATATATATTTATTCAATTCGTGCATAAAATCAGTAGTACCAACATAAATACCAAGATATATATGTCTACACAGAAAAATTTCCTTTAGCGCTACCCGGAGCTAACGACGGGGACGTAGAAATTTTGTAGCTCCATTTCTCTTTTTATCCTTTTTTTATTTTTATTTTTATATTTTTTTGTATTTTTTTTATTATTTTTATATTTTTTTTCGTATTTTTGTATTTTTTTTTATTATTTTTATATTTTTTTGTATTTTTTTTATTTTTATATTTTTTTGTACTTTTTTTATTTTTATATTTTTTTGTACTTTTTTTTATTTTTTTACAGTTTTTATATTTTATACTTTTTTTACATGGTTTTTATTTTATAGTATATTATGCAAGAGGGTGGGAAAAATCGACTAGTCTTTTGCAGATGGATATTTGCGAAATAAGCCTGCAACAACCGAAGATGAATATTACAAATTGCTATGACGATAAACCGACTTTCTCCTATAATTGTACACGACATAACGTGAAATACTGTCAATTACTTCTATCAAATACTGTCAATTACTTCCATGTACTATGCACTATACATTTCGTCCAATAAACATAATAATAAATAATTTTCGTATAATATTTTCTAAAAATACGATTATAAATATTTCAAATTGGAAACAATTATGGCAGAGTTTGTTGGGTGTGATATATTTCGAAGCAGGGTGTTACGCAGAGTGCAGTGTTACAAGTACTGCAGCAATAACGAGTTCGTGACCTTTTCTTCGAAAGCCAACATAAAGCACAATTTTTTATTCCCTTCTCCGGTAGTAAATTCGGAAAGTGTCTTCCTAAAAGGCGTGCAGGACCAGGTTGAACAATAGCTGACTGATCAGGGTCAAGTTTCAGCAAAGCTTTGACTACTCGAAGTCGAAAGTCAGGGAAGGATATGTTGCCATTGTCCATTTTGAATAGTGCATGGGCATTGGTCAGTACTAAATCAACTAAATGAAAGAATAACTTTCGGTACCACTTCATCGATTTTCTCACACTTTCAGTCAGAGATAGTTGCTTATCGATATTATCGATACTACCCATTTTACTATTGTAATGGATAACACAAATTGGTTTTATTATATCCTCATCAGTTAGGAAATGCTTATTCCTAGTGGGGGCAAAAGCAACTTCGTGAACAGTTGTTAGCATGTAGACCTCTCTCTTATCTTGCCATTTCATAGCCATCCAGACGTTATTATGAGCAACCTCAATTTCTCCTCTGTTCAGCCTACTAGTCAGACTTGGCATTCCTTTCCTATTTTTTTTTCAGTTCCACAGACTCCTGTTTCATGCTCATGTAAAAATTCAGCAAGTTTAGGAGATGTGTACCAGTTATCTATGTAAACAACACGGCCTTTAGAGAAATAAGGTTGCATGAAATGAGCAACAATGTCTCCAGTCACTCCAAGTCCAAACTTTTGGCAATCTGTGTCTGCTCCAGTATAAACAACGAATTCTAAAAGATATCCAGTTCCACAATCGACCAGTTCGAAAATTTTTATACCAAATCGATGACGTTTCAATGGCATAAATTGTTTGAACCTGAGCCTACCTTTCCACAACATTAGACTTTCGTCAATGCACAGGTTCATTCCTGGACTTAGTTTATTAGTGAATTTTCCATTCAAGTAATCGATAACTGGTTTGATTTTTGCTAGAGGATGCGTATTCAACTCTGCGTTATTCACAAAATGTAGATATCTCAATATTTGTAAATATCTATTTCTAGTCATCGTTTGTGGGAAAATTGGAGTCGATAAGAGAGGATCGGTACTCCAATAATCTTGAATATCTCCTTTTCGTACATGACCCATAAGTACTGAAACTCCAAGAAACGTTCTTAGTTCATCAATCTCCAAATCAGCCCAAGGTTTCATATGGATTCGTTTAGGCTCAGGATTCTGTGATTGGTAACGGGTTGTTTCTCGCGTAATTATATGCAACAAGGGAAGGTCAAAAAAAAGGTCGAAGTACTTTATTGGTTCGATACCAGTGCGTAAATTATCTGAACGCACATGAGGTAAACCATCAAAAGCTTTCACAGAGGGACAAAAACGGCTATTATAGACTATTTTTGGATCTGACGGAGAATCACATTCACTATCTTCCCCCGTACTTTCTGAAGTTTCAGGATCACCTACATCATTTACACTGATCTCCGATTCACCACTACTCCACGCATCATCATCATCACACATTTTACCCAATAATTTTTTATTGCGTTTCAATACAAAATGTAAAAGCGACTTTATCAGCTGTTAGCGATACAAAGCTGTAAAAGTTTTCATAAAAACTTATTGAATGTTTTAGAAGTAAAACCACTGCGACTGGGCTACCATGTGGTTATAGTAGAAGGATGTTCTCTGATATGAAACAAATAATATTGTGGGATCGAGAACATTGAAGAACTTTCCACGACTGTCAATTGACGATTGAAAGAGGAAAGGGCAGTTTAGCCTAATGATCTATCCCAGGCCTGCACAGCAAGGCTGTGGCGGGCAAGAGCGCTCTCGATTGCTCGTGAGCAAAGCGAAGAGCGACGCCGTGAGCAGTTCCCCCACCCTGTGGCCAATAGCTGTCGTAGTATGCGTGTAAACTGTAATGTGTGTTGCTGATGTTCCGCGGCACACTTCACTCACGAACACTCCCCACCACGGCCCTCACGGCACTGTCGCTCATAAAGGCGTGGCCTAGTGCTTTACGATGCTCTTTCCGCACGCGTCCGAAAATTTTTGCCCGGCGAGCATTCAGCTGTGCACGCCTGATCTATCCTATATAAGCAGGTGTCAAGAATAACAGTTTTTGTGCTCGGATTGCAATTGAAAATATTTTCTACCTATAATTGAGTTTCTATTTCAAAAATCTACATTGGGTATGATATACTCGAAGTCGGATCGAATAAGACGATACGCGCTGTCATACATATGTGTGAATTAATGCATAGGGATTGATTACATGTCATCAAATTACGGGTATACGCAATGCCAATATAGTGGCTATAGCGGCAGCCTAAGGGTTAAAAAATATTTTTGCGAATATCTCGGAAATTAAAGCCGAGCGGCAGTAACATGAAGGTATAGGAAAAAGTTGTTCAGAATGTGGAGTTTTACAACATATTTAATCATCATTTATGAAATCATAAAAATCGGTAATGCACACGTAAAGTAAATAATTAGCGATTTATTTTTTTAAACAGATGAACAGTTTGTATTGCATGTAAAATAATTGAATATATTTTTTACAGTGAAGAAGAATCGACAAAGGAAAATTGGGAAAGGTATTATTGGGATGCTATAAAACGTACATTTGGATTCGGTTATTTCATGTGATCTACGTATGTTTTAAATTTCGCTTACTTATTAATAAGTAGACAAATGATAAACATGTGTGTTATCGTAAGTCGCCTCGCATACGTTCTATGTAACAGCCGCATAATAGTCAGCACCGTACAAATTAATTTCCTTTCCAATCCTAGTTACTACAAATTTCTGTCTTTCCTTTCCTCTGCCTTCTCTATTTAGTACACTGGATCGTAAGCATGGCATCGTGTAACTGTTTAATGGTAAACGTAGTATCGCCAGCGTAATACATCTGTATCAATACTTGTACGTGTCAAATAAATCATGGTCACCAATAGACACAAATATACGGTTTCTTTCTTGTTTACTTGTTCTCATGTTTGCACATGATAATTTTTTATTTTGATGTTTATAAGGCATTAATTATGTGAGTTCGAGAATTTATTTTATTTATATTTAAGCACTTTTTTACCCATATTATGTATGGGCAGTGATGCCAGAATCGTGGGACGTAAGATAAATGCTTACCCCCACTATGACCTACCGCCGTTTCCCACTATGACCTACCGTCGTCTCCCACTTTCTTCAGGTCTGTGAAGATAGCACCCCAAATTCAATTTTTTTTAAAAACTTGACAGTATTCGTTTGTCCACGTTTGTCCAACAAAAATTTTCGTTTGTCCACCCTTCAAAAAAAGGTTATGCTGTAGTATCAGGTGTAAGGGAAAGTTCTGTCGTTTTTTTTCGAAAGAAAAAACCAAATTCTTTTTCACTTTTTATTTAAAATTTAATCCAAAATATAATGTCCGTTGTTAGTTACAACTGTCTGCCAGCGTTCTGGCAGCTTATCTAACCCCCTGAAAAAGAAGTCCTCTGTTTTGTAGGCAAAGTATTCTTCCACTGCCATTTGGACACCCTAATAATTTCTATATTCATTTCCATCAAGAAAGTTTTGCAGCGACCTGAACAGATGACAGTCAGATGGTGCAATATCAGGAGAATATGCTGGCTGAGGTAAAGTTTCCCAACCCAATTCTGCAATTTTTTGTGCGGTTTTTCTTGCCACGTGTGGTCTAGCGTTGTCGTGATGAAGAATTACACCCTTTCTGTTGGCCAAAGATGGACGTTTACGTTGAATTTCTGTATTCAAAACATCAAGTTGCGAACAGTAACGATCAGCATCGACCGTTTCATTTTCTTTCAGCAACTCATAGTGCACTATACCCTTGCGGTCCCACGAACAACACAACATAACCTTCTTCTGATGCACGCCAGCTTTGGATGTGGACGGTGGTGTCTCCCCTTTGTAAACATATACCCTTTTTCTAACCACGTGTTTATACACTATCCACTTTTCATCTCCAGTCACCAAGTGGTCCAAAAACGGTTCCTTTTTGTGACGAGCAAGATTTGAAGGACATATCGAAATTCTGTCCTATAAATTTTTTTCGCTTAATTCGTGTGGCACCCAAACAGAGAGTTTGGACACGAAACCAAGCCTTTTAATGTGATCCAAAGCAGTAGTCTGATGAATTCCAAGCTTGAAGCCCACTTCTGTGGAAGTTAACGTGGGATTTGTCCTGATCATACTGCGTAGCACTTCGTCATTGACATCTGATGGCCTTCCTGATCTGGGTTCATCTTTCAAAGAAAAATCACCCGAACGAAATTTCGCAAACCATCTTTGGCATGTTCCAGCTGTTACTGCGTCCTCTCCAAACACGTCACACAAGTTTTTTTTTGCCTCCATCGCGTTATTCCCTTTTTGGAACTCATACAACATACAATGTCTTAAGTGCACTTTTTCTTCACTCATGTTGACAGTTCTACAAGTTTAAACAAATTGACTAAAATACGAAACAATGTGTATACATCATCAATCATATACTACTCTACCTGTTTAAACCGGTTTCAGTCGGATCAGAATTCTTGCTACGGATCGACAACGCATAAAAGTGCACGTGTTCAAAACCGACAAAACTTTCCCTTATACCTGATAGATAGGACCTGATAGGACCTGATAGATTGTAGGGAAATAGAAATATGAATGTACATATATTTGGAGAATACTGATCATAAGAACACACTATGTCTAACTGCTCAACGCACGCCATCGAAGAAGACTGGTAACGCATCGTCGGAAGGACTCGGGTCCTTCCGACGCCGATCATCCTCACGTACGCCATTACCTCCCGAGCTACCCGATGACTATAGTTCGGCTATCCTGACTATATGATTGCCCCTAATCATATCGTCGCGCAAGTGGTTCTAGTACGCAAAACAACACAAATACCTATTCTTTGGTGAGTAATAAACATAATCTCGGAATCACATACAAAGTTCCACCGTAAATACCTAAGTTGCGACATAATATGCATTTGCCGACATAAGGTACATACATTCAACTTAATTACACACAAGGTCGAACATAATGTTTGCCATAAGGAACTTGAATCTTAAACGTAAGTTACATAATTTCGTAATGTCCAACATTGCCATAAGGTATACATAAATCTTAACATAAGGGTAGATAAATCTTAACGTAAGGTTACATAAGTTGATTCTCAATTAAACTCTTCGCTTACCCATCGCTTCATGTTCTCGGGTGAGCAAACTCCTTCGAAAGGTAGTTGTGTCAATTGATTCCCTTCCGGATCGCATACAACATATCTATCATTGTCCAGTACGCGCTTGACTACATACGGTCCTCTAAATTTCGGCAATAGTTTTTTATTTACGCCCGGTGTTACGTCGACATTCTTTAGCATTACATAATCACCTAATTGGTAACGGGTTGGGGTTTTATGTTTCCGATCATAATATCGCGTATTGTACCTATTGTTTGCTTCTATTTTTCCTACTGCACTTGATCGAATTGTCTCTAACCCTCGATCTACTGGTTGTTGCTCTTCTAATAGCAATCGTAAATCGTCATCTACCGTTCCTACTTGATTTGTGCCGAACAATAATCGTGCTGCGGTATCTCCTATCGCTCGATTCACCGTATTGTTTAGCGCAAATTCTATCTCGCTGATGGCGCGATCCCAACTATAAGAACTTTAGCTTAATTTAGCCAACATAGGTGTCAATGACCTATTTATTCGTTCTATCTGCCCGTTCGCGTGCGGCGTAGCCGTAGCAATCAAAACGTGTTGAATGCTCTGTTATTTTAAAAATTCTTGGAACTGCCCT
The DNA here is from genome assembly GCA_944738655.2 of Andrena hattorfiana. Classification (NCBI taxonomy): domain Eukaryota; kingdom Metazoa; phylum Arthropoda; class Insecta; order Hymenoptera; family Andrenidae; genus Andrena; species Andrena hattorfiana. The sequence continues at coordinate 39,631,231 of OX122890.1, read as the reverse complement.
GATGTAAACGCGCTGCCGCGATCCGTTACAATTTTCGCCGGTTTACTATACGCCTTAATATATAACTTTAAATGCTTAATGACCTCATCAGCGTTCTTGCTGGTAACAGGATAAAATTTAACGAATTTCGTAAATCCATCTATAATTTCAAATATATATTTCTGACGATGGTTCGTCTTTTCTAAGGGACCATAATGGTCTAAATGTAAGCATTTAAAACGAAGATTTCCTTTATCTGGGCAATGTAGTTTGCCTTCAATCCGATTTGAGATAGTGTTGTACGTAATATACTTAATACAGTTTGAAATAAACTCTTGTACCTTACGCTTCATGTTGGGAAACCAGTATACACGCGATAAATACTCAGAACTCATAACTAGGACGTAACACATTACTTTCCATACTTGAAGGTACATAGAATAAGAGTTTATTTTTCGCCTTTCTGTAAACTAATCCGTTGTTGAGTTTGAAATATTTATCCTCGTTTTGCTCTAACCGTTTCTTAATCTCAATAATATCCTTGTCTAACAGTTGTAAAATTATTAGATTTCGTTCGAAACTATTTTCAGTAATTATTAACATTGTATGTTGGCAACTAGGCCATGAGCATGCCGCATACGATCGTTTGATCGATGTTCTAATTCGTAATCGTAATTTCTCAAGTTAAGGGACCAACGCAATATTCTAGGGTTTACTTCTCTTTTTTCTAAAGTTTGTTTTAAACTATTGCAGTCGGTTACGATTTTGAATCTGATTCCTTGTAAATAAATTCAAAAACGCTGGAGGGAGTAGATAATAGCTAAAATAAGAAATAGGGTGAAATTTCCCGTCAGCCTGTTTCTGCATAAGTACTGATCCGTAACCGTATGAACTGGCGTCACAATGTAGTCCAGTTTTTGCTGTAGTCGAATAAATTGACAATATAGGTTCCGATATAAGTGACTGTTTTAACTTTTCAACAGCAACTAATTGTTTATCATCCCATTTGAAATCGCGTTTCGATTTCAATAAATCATATAAGGGTTCGGCAATGGTTGCAAAATTCTTTATAAATTTTCGAAAGTATGATACGAACCCCAAATAACTCTGTTGCTCTCGGAAGGTTCTGGGTATCGGGTAAGCCGACATCGCGCGAATGTTTTGTTTTGTCGCACGAATACCTCTGTTATTAATTCGGTAACCTAAATATGTTATTTCTGTAAACAGAAAGGCACATTGCGAATATTTTAATTCAAGACAGTTTTCGTTTATTATCCTTGAGACTTCCTGCAAAATAAAAAGATTTTCGGCTATAGTCTCTGCAGCAATCAGAATGTCGTCCAAGTAAATTAATATTTTACCATCGTCTAATAGGGAACAGAAGATCCTATTAATGAATCGCATAAAGAAAGATGGTCCATTCTTAAGACCAAATGGCATACGTACGTATTCGTACTGGCCCATAAATGTGACAAACGACGTATATGGAATACATTTCTCTTCTAATTCAACATGATGGAACGCGTCTTTCAGATCCAGCTGCGTAAAATACGTTTTACCGCGAAGAGAATCTATTAGATCCTCAATCCGGGGAATCGGAAAATTGTTTCGAATTCTCATTTCATTCAAAAATCGAAAATCAATTTCCAACCGTCGTTTACGGCATTTTTTTCGTACGAGTACAATCGGGCTCCCGTGTGGGGAGTTACTTGCCTGAATAATCTTCCGATCTAATAAATCTCGAATAATTTCAGCAACGGCCAATTTTTCGGCCCCCGAGAGACGTCTTGGGTTGAAATAGGACATAAAACTTAATTCCGCCGCTCCTAATGACATTTCTGGCACAATGATCCTCTACTGTATTCCTCACTGTCTTGATCCAATTCTCCATATCTTTAACTCATCCTTATCTTCGGGCGTAGTCCCTTCCATCTGGAAACATGCAATAGTTCATCCTATCCCAAAATCTACCGCTTCTTCCAATGCTCAGGCCTTAAGTTCGCTTCGTCCTATCTCCTTAATCCCGTTCCTCTCCAAACTTCTCGAGCGGTTGTGCCGTGGGCAGCTGCAGCACTTTGTAGAGCAGTGTGGTGTCCTTCCGCATCACCAGTCAGGTTTTCGACGTGGGTTCAGTGCCGCGACCTCAATGCTACATATTTCTGATACTGTTCTGCGTGCGTTGGACTCTCGTCGATTGGCTGTCATTACGTCACTGCACTTTTCTAAAGCCTTTGATACGCTTTATCACGATCTGCTGATTGCCAAGTTGCATCATATTGGCCTTTCTTCGCTCGCGCTTAATTGGTTTCGCTCCTACCTAACGGCTCGCAGTCAGCAGGTCGTTGTCGTCAATGCATGTGGCTCTCTGTTCTCTTCCTCGCATTGCATCCTGCGTGGTGTGCCTCAGGGATCTGTTCTAGGTCCGCTATTATTCCTGATCTATGTGGCGGACCTTCTACACATTCCTAAGTTTTCGGTCGCACACATGTATGCGGACGACTTGCAGCTTATTGCTCCTGTTTGCGCTGCTCATGTTGACACAACTACCGCTGAACTTGAGCAGGAATTAGGGGATATACTGAGCTGGACCGATTCGCACGGGCTTTCTCTTAACCCGTCTAAGACCTCCTTGATTATAGTCGGTACCCCTACTCTGCTAGCCAAGCTCCCGCCTTTCTCTATCTCCTTCGATACAGCTAACATAATCACAAGCAGCTCTCTTAAAAGTCTTGGACTCCGCTTCGATCCCCTTTTAAATTATGAAAATCATATTTCTGACCTATGCCGTGCTGCGTATACCCGTCTCCGTATCCTTTACCCTTCACGATATCTCCTTACTACTCAACAGAAGCTTCTCCTCTCACAATCGCTTATCATCTCTCTCTTCGATTATTGTGATGTCGTGTATAGTCCTCGTCTATCCGTTAGTCTTGCATCCCGTGTTCAACTCGTTCAGAACTCCTGCCTCCGCTTTTCCTTTTGTGCCCGTAAATTTGACCACATCTCGCCTCTCCTGAAAAAATCCGGCTGGCTCCCAATGAGACAGAGATGGATTCTCCATCTCTGTTGCATCACATACAAAATCTTACGCGACTGCTCCCCTCCTTACCTGTTTAACCTTCTTCCTACCAACGCTTCCTTTCACACAGCTCACTCTACTCGTTCGCAAGACATGCTTTCCATCCCTTGCCATCGTACAAACTACCTTCGTGCTTCCTTCTCCTACGTAGCCCCCCATTATTATAATTCACTCCCTTCTGAAATCCGCGTACTTCCGACTCTCTCCTCTTTCAGATGTTCTTGCAAATCTTTTCTGCTGCTTCACCCGTTATAATTGTTGTGCCCTGCGTGATGGCTCGCAAGGCTGTTACGGGACCAGGCGCTATCGTGGGTTCGGGAACGATCAAAGGATGAGAATCCACCGGGTGATCTACACAATGTTTGTTTAAATACTAGACTAAGTCTTTATTCAAATACAACTAAACCTGACTGAGGTATACAAGTAGGATTTTAGCCGTGTTATCCGGTCGAGGGTTGGATCTCGAGTCTGCCGATTTGCAGAGTCAAATCGGTTCTGTTTCGCTATTGGACGTGGTGCCGTCGCTTCGCGTTACTATACATGGTCACGGCGTAGCGCTCGCATTTTTGCTGATTTCGTGCTAATGATATTTTTGCTGTTTTCTTTGATTCGCAGTTGCTACGCGAATGTCTTAGCTTATAAACGTCTTGAGAGTTCTGGAGTAATATAATATGTATAATATATAATAGTATGTATAATGCGTGTGCTTGGGCGTTGCCTGGGCACAACATAATGTTATATAGCCCACTTTTCGGTCTGGTTAGTATGTTCTGTTCTCTGTCTTCTCTTCTATAAGTCATTTTTCTGTATTATTTTAAGCCTTGTTTATGTTATTATTTTATTTTAAGCCTAGGTTAGTATGTTCTGCCTTCTTTTCTTATATTAATTTTCCTGTATTATTTAAAACTAGGTTAAGTTTCCGTCTTAGGTTAAGTTGAAAAACAGTCCCGGACTGAACTTCGCCTTTGCCTTTGTCCTTGTTTACTTTATCTTTGCTGTTCTCTGCTTGTGTTGTGCAATAAAGACGTTTAATAATAATAATAATAATAATAATAATAAATAAAATGGTTTATGATTTGGCTTGAGCACTAAATCCATTTTTAACTGTACTTTAGGAGACTCTGGTCTCGCGGATTTTACGTAACATTCGGATATAAGGGTTTTTACTCAATCTCGTTCCTTCCACGCTATCTCTTGGTTCACGTTAAGATTCAATGCACTAGACTCTGACGCATCATCGGCCACGTCAATGTTCATAATTTCATGAATAACCGTATCCGTCTTTGTTGCAGAACTTCTTTTCCGGATAGTAACTATTTTCCCGAATTGAATTTCGATACCGTCATCGGAAATAAAATCTCGGCCTAACAAACAAGCGTACGACATTGTAATACGCGGCACGACATAAAAGTAAATAAGGACTTCGGTATCTCGTATTTTTACATGGTGCTTTACACGCCCTAACACGGAAATCAGTGTCCCATTTATACCTTTGAATTTAACGTTTTCAAAGTAAGGATCAATGCTTACGTTCTCTGGTATTTGATTTCTCTCTAAAAGGGATATGGGACTACGAGTCTATAATACTGCTGTAACCTCGCCTATATCTAGCCTTGCTTCGACCGTATAACTGGGTGTGATGATCGCATTTTGTTCCACCAGATGTGTTGAAGCATCTCCCGCCGATGTTGAAGGTCGCGTTGTTGTGTCAAGGCGCCTGTGGTCGAGATTCTGGGGGGGGGGGGGGAATCTCGGGGTGCTCCGGAGCGTCCTTCACAGTCGTCGTCCAACGGGCTCCGAAGGTTCGGGTGGATATGCCGGGACGGAAGGGTTCGGCTTGAAACCGAAGGTAAGGGATCGTTACGGGTTAAAGAGTTGGAACTCACCGTAAGGTTACGTAAGTTTTATTCTGTCCCGATCTGGTCCCCCCGAAAATGGGCAAAAAATTATTTTAAATAAAAATTTGATTTCGAATAAAAGACAAAAATTTTATTCGACAGTCGTCACATAAAAATAATTTCAGGTTATTTATATTCGAAGCGCCTCAAAATAACTTTTTATTTGACGGGATTCATTCGATGGCTACGCATGATTTTTTTATTCGACGGGAATTCATTCGAAGGCTTTCTCCGTTTCAGACGTATTTTGATTCAAAAGTTATTCGAAGTTCGAATAACTTTGGGCGAGCCTCGAGAGCCTTTGGTCGAAGCCGCCGGCTTCTCGAGCTGAGCGACATTGTATCGCTGATCCGTATACACTGCAGCGCGGAGTTCCTCGCCGATGTGTCACTGATTATACAGAAACGGAATTTCTTTATTTTTCGTCGTATCAATATGAAAGTGACGCCAATGGATTCCTTGCATTCACCCGATTAAATTGACAAGAAAATTATTTAAATCGGACTAGTTTTAACGAAACGGGCTTTCAATCCTGCTAATTAATTTGGTGCCTAATATCATTAATTATAGTTCAAATTATGTCAGGTTTGGTATATCACTTTCGTGCAGATTCGATGGAAAATCTGATTTCACATATTTCCGTTCGTAATGGCTAATGCTATCTATGTCTTTTATGGCCCCGTGGTTCTCGGCTGTCGAGCACTCGCTTCTGAAGGGTCCCAGGTCTTAACACGGGCAGGCACGCATTCCAACTGCAATACTTATTGGCAATACCGAAGATTTTAGGGTCTAGAATATTAGTTTCCTATTGCGATGTTGTTAACCAGAGTTTCGCATCAATCGATTGAAAAATAAATGGATTGGTCAACTAAGTAGTTATAATTAATGAATTGTGCACGATTGTAATGACGTCTAATTTAATTGCACTTAAAAATTGAATTACTAATTGTAATTAAAAGAAGAATTTTCGACGTGTAACACGAATTTCACGACCGCGCATGATAGGATCGACTGAGATTTGTTGCGTAATTTGCGCGTATGGGGATAGACAGACAGAAAAGTAGAGAGAGAAAGGGGGGGAGAAAGAGTGGGGAAGAGAGGGAGGGAGAGGAGCTATTATGCCACGGTTAAACATATGCAATGCACACTACAAAACACACTTGAAAAGGTCGATTTTAATGGGTCGACGCGTCACGAGGGACCTCGTTGAAAGCATCAGAATGAATACAGTCTTCCGATTGTTGAAAAATCTTTGGGCTTGGATTAGCGGGGAAGACCTACTCACCCCATTGTTTTGCTTTCTCGCTGCGAGCGAGGACCTTTGGGCCCTAATAAATCGCCTGTTGACAGCCGAGACCAATAAAAAGATAAAATACCCAGTACAGAAAAGGGCATTATTTTATTAACGTCTAACTTAATTGCATGTTAGAAACGGGTCGTAAAGAAGCTCGCTTCGGGACGTTTCTGGGATAAGGACTGGGCGATATATCACAGTTCTCTTACCAAAAGGCATAGCCTTCCCCATTCACGTGGCCAGATCCTCCAGGAACAGAAGAGTCCCTATTCTTTGGCAATACGGCGTCATGTCAGGCCGCTTTGCAATATCTAAACACTCTCTCTTTTCATTCAAACAAGTAATCCTTTGACACCCAGTACTTGGAAGAACCAACGTGGTCATCAGCCATCGCCGGTCGCCAGGACTGTTTAGTCTCATGCACTCCCCATCAGGACTGCACACAGGCTAAGTCCCTGCCATGAAATCCTCGAAGGCAGAACAGCATGGGGCCATCCGCCCTCGGCCTCGCCCTCCAATTCTCTGACGCTAACATACACTTACAAATTGAATTACTAATTGTATTTAAAAGAATACTTTTTGACGTTTCATACATTTTTTCCGGTTAATATTAGGTCGAGAGGTGGAAATTTTGGGGAAGAACCTTGAGTGTGGCCTGTGTGTTATTGGGTTTTCTTCTTTATTGCATATGCCTATGCTGTAGGGAAGTTTGGACGGAGTAAGGAAGTAGGCGAACAGAGTTAATGGCTAGAAAAGTGAAAGTAGGAAAGGTCGTGGACTGGAATTACGTAAGGGTTGATACGGACGGGCGAGTCGAATGGTCTATGGCTATGTTTTCGGTACAACGTTTATAGTGCTGAACGTTTAGCATGAAGATGTGTAGTTTAGCCGCTTCAGGTAGTAATTCGGAGTTTTTCTCGCTAGGCACGTAAAGGTAGATAAGAGATTGGCGTTTCACACCAATTTTAAGGAAATGTTGGGCGGTTAACCCGCCGGCGAGCAAGCCTAAAAGTTTTACACGAGCGGGCGCGTCGTGTACTCCGTACACGGGGGTTTGTTTTGGCAGAAAAACCGTTTTACCGTGATATATTGTACCCAACACCCCTATGTATTCTTCCAGCGGACATTTTTGCATCATACTAAGTACTTGTTAGGTTCAAATTCAGTTTGGAAGTGTCTCTGATTAAATGAAAACGAAAGTATGCCGTATCTTGCCGGCGAGCGCGTCCGTGTACCCACAAGTTTCCCCGGTGTCTGCCTTCGATTGTTCTGGTTTTTTTATATGTTTTAGAGGATAGAAAAATAAGATATACGTGTTTGTTTTATTTTGACCTGTTTGCATGTTTAGGGGGTGAAACCACCCCTCAAAGGTTTTCAGGTGTTCGTCTCCGATTGTTCTGGTTTTTCGATATGTTTTAGAGGATAGAAAAAATAAGATATACGTGTTTTTTATTTTGGCCTGTTTGCATTTTTAGGGGGTGAAACCACCCCTCAAATGTTTTCAGGTGTTCGTCTCCAATTGTTCTGGTTTTTGGATATGTTTTAGAGGATGGAAAAATAAGATATACGTGTTTTTTTATTTTGGCCTGTTTGCATGTTTAGGGGGTGAAACCACCCCTCAAAGTTAAAAGAATTTTAGTCTTACTGCGTAAACGGCGTACAAATATTTTGATATCTCAACTTTTATGCCAAAATATTATAAAATATTTATTCACAAGTATATGCGATATATTATACAATATCACAGTTTTACAAATACATATATGGGTTGTAAATTAATCTATTTTCATTAATTTCTCAATGGACGCAGACGTGTATACAATAGACGCAATTCAATTTATAGTTTAAACTAAGAATTTACTGTTCATATTATTGTTATTAGCAGTCCAATATACTCTTTGATTTATAATGGACGTGACATTTTCTCTATCTTGATAAAATGTATCTTAAATCTACAAATTTATAAACAATCAAATTAAATTTTTTAGCAGGAGCTTCTTTTCGCCTGTGAATAATCTGACACAAACTGAACATTTATACCGCAACAAAAGTGACCACTGATATTATAGATGAAGTGTGTGTCAAAAGCTTAGTATCTCGAGTTTGGAGGAGGTATGTCCACTTGTGTTTATTTTTATTTTCTACAGTACAGTTGATATTAAAATTTCAAATTTATTTTTTTATAAGGATCGTAACAATCTGTGTCGACAAAAGATATTTAGATTAGTGCTAACATAACTTATGAAAAATCATTTTGTTGCAAGAACAAATAGAAGTATTTTATACGCAAGTATCATTGTGCATTCGAAATTGTAGTAATATATATGAAGTGTTTTAAAATAGTCGAAGAAAGTGATTGTCCGTTATAACAAATAAATGTAAACATAATTTGTTCATAAAACTACATGAAACTATCACACCTGACATAATGTATAAACTATATGTATAATATTAGTATATTTTTTATAGATTTATCAATATAAAATCATTTATTATATAACTTATAAACTATATTGTTTAAGGTGAAGAAGAATCTCCTTCTTCAGTGCCTTGTAAGCAAGATGCACATATTGTTCTTGTAGTGGAATGCTTCTTGCATATAAAATTTTTGCATGTCAAATTTTTGCGAGTAATTTTATAGTCGTGGTACTATTAGGACAGATCCTACATCGCCCTCGTTTTGATGTTGATGGAGGTAGAGTAATCAATTCACAACTGTGGTTCTGAAACAAATTCGGAACCATCAAAATAATAACTAACTGCCTCTAATTTCACATCGACTAGTTACATCCTGTTTCATTTTGATCAAAATTCCTGACATCGACGTCAAATAGTGATCGAGTGGAATGAACTCCCTGCTATGTTAGTCGAAAAATAAAAACACATAGTAAGGGAGAGTGAGGTAAACACGAACGCGGGGTAATCGCAAATGCGATGTTACGGCGTTTGAATAAATAAAAACGATGTTCCTTTTTCACTAGCTAATAGTTTAGGTCGTATCCAACGCCGGGCAGAAAGTAATAAATACAGAACGCTCATGCTATTCAAGATAAACACAAGTTATTATTTTCATCATGTTTCAAGTAATATTTTGTCCATTTTCAATGGTATATAATTATTGTTGAATTAATGATACAATTGTTTTTTTTTTTAAGTTGAAATAAAGCATTTTTTTTACCAACATTTTGTGACCAAGGCGTTACTTGAATCATGATTCTAACCTCTGAAATAAATTCTTTTTTATTTTTTGATGTCATTGATATGTCATTGGTATTGAGGAACAACTCGGATGGGGTAATCTCGAACCTTCGAGATTAGAAAGAAATAGAAGAAATTTTCAGCATGTATAAAACTTACTTAAATTCACAAAAGGGATTTTTGAATTTTCATTACAGGCTCAGAAAAAAGTTTAGAAAACGACCTTTACAATTTTTTTCGATATTTCAACCAATTGCAATTTTTTCTAACGCACAAGAAGAGGAATTTGAAAAATACATTAGATATAGATTGTAGCAACATTTTTTATGGGTTGACCATTGAAATCGCGCTTTCTGTGCGACTTTTGCGATGTTTAGCACTCTGTTCGTGATTATCCCACTGCAGTCGAGTAATCACGAACACCAAGGGTTTTGCTTCTTCACTATAAAGTTGATTTTTATTATAATTTTTCAAAAAATCATCACAGTACTTTATAGATGAATAGTTTAAGTATGTTTGTAAATAATAAACAAATTCATTTCTCACATAGTTTTCGTTTTGTTTGTCTTTTTGCTTAGGTGTTCGTAATTACCCTACGCTATTGTGTTTGTAATACATATTGAAAACATCGTGAATGTTTGCAATTTCAGTCATTACATCAATTGGTCCAAAAATTCCATTTCTTGTACAATATGCATATAGGTACATTATAAATGATGAGAATTTTATTAACACTAATGTTTTACTTTTGAAAAAACTTTGGCGTTATCACCGTGCAAACTTCTGAAAATTGACTGTTGTTGTTTCCAAAACAAATGGTTAATCCTTCAAACTTATCTATCATTAACTTTGTTTATTTACAACTAAACATTGTATTGATAAAAATATAAATTATTTCTGAAAATTATTTATAAAAATATTTCATTGCGACTATGAAAGTAATATTTCATTTATAAAAATAGTTAAAGTATTCTCGGTTTCATTTTAGAAGGAACCCACTGACAGACAAGTTCAGATCTGTTCTGCGCATGTTGGCGCTCATTGGTGCCGAAACAAGCTACTATTAGTTATACCCCAAATAAACTCTCCTCGGAGCCAATGAGCTCATTCTACATGCGCGAAATGGGTTCCTTCTAAAATGACCGGGAGAATAGATGTTTATAAAATTATCTATAAAATTTAATAAATTTAATAAATTTTTAAGAATTCATATATAAATTAAATTAATTGATTATATTTATTATTATAAATTCGTTTTATTTATGCTACGTATTTCGCTGTGGATTGCAAAAGATGCAAGGCCAGGTTACTAACATGATAAAAAATAAGTAAAATAACCTACTAATTAATTTTAGTCACGATTTGCGATTCACAACAGGGATAGTAACAATTTGTTTCACAAATTTTAATTGGGGGTATTTCTATTTTCTTCCCATTTCTCATGATGTGATGAATTCTAGTTGCCCGCATTTTTATCTCTCCCAACTTTGCGTCAACCGTATTGCAATCGGTCGAGACTCTCGGTTGACCGTTTTGCAAACCTCTCCATATATTAACTCCAACCTCTCCATAAATTAACGCGACCGTATTCCTGACCGGTCTAGACTTTCGGTTGACCGTAAGTCTGAGAAAAATTCTCTCTCGGTTATCGGTTGAGAGAAAACTTCAGACCGATTGTCGCTCTCCGGTTCGGTCGAGAGAACCGTAATTAGCGTATCGAACGTCTCGGTGACCCCGACCGCGACCGCAACCGAAATTCTATCGGTCTCGACTCCCTGGTATCAACTTTAATTAAGAGTTACGAGGCATTACTAACATTTCCCACGACTCCCTGATTTTGCATCAGGTTCGTCCGCGCCCCCAACTAACAAACTCATAAACCGTATTCCTTGGGAAATATCCTTCTCGCCGGCCTCTTGCGTTGCCGCAGCCCCGGCTCGTAACATTACAAACTGGAACTATCACTATTTTTTAATTTTTTTTCTAAATAGTACGACTCGGCTTTCCTCGACTTTTGATATTTGGATTTTTCTCGGAAATAAAAAGAGTTAAACAATTTCTCGGGTCGGTACAACGCGGTACAATCCTAGTACAAACTGGTGTCACCGCGATGTTTAGTTTTTCGCAAATTTTTTTTCTCAGTAGTACGACTCGACATTCCTCGACTTTCGATATTTGGATTTTTCTCAGAAACCAAAAAGGCTAAACAATTTCTCCGAACGATACAACGCGGTACAAATCTAGTACAAACTGGTACAACCACGATGTTTAGTTTTTCGCAAATTTTTTTTCTCTGTAGGACGACTCAACTATACTCGTCCTTCGATATTTCGATTTTTCACGGAAAGCAAAAGAGTTAAACAATTTTTCCGAACGGTATAAGTTGGTACAAACCTAGTACAAACTGGTGCAACCACGAGTTTTTAATTTTTCGCAAATTTTTTTTCTCAGTAGTACGACTCGACACTGGTTATTTCGATTTTTCTCGGAAACCAAAAGTGTTAAATAATTTCTTCAAACGGTACAAGGCAGTACAAATCGAGTACAAACTGGTACAACCACGAGTTTTTATTTTTTCGCAAATTTTTTCTTCTCAATAGTACGACTCGAAGGTTTGTGAAGGTAGCACCCCCAAATTCGAATTTTTGGAAAAACTCAACGGCATTCATTTATCAACAAAAATTTTCGTTCGTCCACCCTTAAAAAAAAATGATATGGCAAAAAAAATTTCCATCCGCACCACCATGAAAACATTTTAATGATTTGATAGTGGGAAATGATTGCCAATCGTATGCCCACGTTTGCCCACCCAAATTTTTCGGCTGCCCACCCTTCAAATAAAAGTTATGAACAAATTAAAAATTTATCTTCAGCACCGACCATAAAAAAATTTGAATTTTTTAAAAGTAGGATACGATTTCCACGATCTGGTCTCGTTTGCCCACCCAATAATTTCGTATGCCGACCCTCCAGAATCGAATTAAAAAAATAAAAACCGCGGAAAAAAGGGTGCTCGAGACGCGATCACGTATAAGGTCGATTTTTTTCGAATATATTATCAAAATCGTTCTTTCAACGATGCAGTTCATTAGTGTAGATGTAGAAGAGATTTGCCCACCAAATAATTTCGTATGCCCACCCGCCAGAATCGAATTAAAAAATAAAAACCGCGAAAAGAAGGGTGCTCGAGGCGCGATCACGTATAAGTTCGATTTTTTTCGAATATATTATCAAAATCGGTTGTTCTTACCATAAAGGTTTAAGGTTTTTGGTGGTATATTATCCAAAAAATTTGCACACACTTCTTCCCGTCATTTTATTCAAACGACACTTCAATTTGTAGCTCTCATCGAATATTTCACACAGAATAACACCAGATTCTATCAATGCTTTTCTAGGCATTTTTCACTAATCACCACATTGAAATCGCAAATCGGGAAATAATATAATCTTGCCACAGTTATTTAAAAAGCCGTAAATGGACGCACGATCTTGCAAGAGCTATGTCCGAACTCTAAAGACTGACTGACTTTTGTGCGCCGTTGGAAAGAATTGTAAAGTATCGCAGACATCTATTTACGTTTCAGCAGTGGCATTTGACGCCACGGCCCTTTAGGGCGTAAGCGTTGCGTGCCGTCAGCGAAAGAAAAGAACTACGCATTTATAAACATTTCTGATAAGTTGTCACCAAATACACTAAACTGTTACGTTAAAAAGAATCGGTGGAATTTATTAATAAATTTGAAAAATATTTCAAAATTTCAGTGGAAGAAGAAGAAAAACTAATAGTGGTGTTACGTCCTGAAGGGACTTTTGTGAATCACCCCGAGCGGTTGAGATGAATTATCGGGTTCTTGCTCTGTTAAGGTGCTAAAGCACGCCTTGACTACACTTACTGTGGATCGGGGAGGTAATACAGGGGTCGAATAAAAGAGTACAAGGGATATAAAGGAAAAAATCAATCAAGAAAATATATTGTTACAGAAATTAGTCAGAATTTCATACCTCGAGACGGCGCTTCGTCTCAGCTGTCGCTCGCTGTTATCGCACGGCACGCTTGCCGTCTCGCGTTTCGCTCGCTTGCTGTGTCGCTCTACCTAGCGCAGGTCGTGGTCGCTCGTTCTGGTTTCGGGTAGCACACGGAAGTCGGTGACCTGGGGTCCGTCGCGCCTCTTAGTCTCGGATCGTCGCTTATCTTCGCGGTCGTACGTCGGTCCTGATTGACGCACAAGGGCACTCCCGGCTAGGCCGTTCTCGGTGTGTCGGATGGAGTTACCCTTTTACGAATTACTATCGGCCGAATGCGCTACGCGGAATCAACGCGGAGACGTGGTCGCAGTATCTAGACGGCCCTCCGGCTCGTCGTGACTCCCTAACTTGAACTCTCGAATCTGAATGCCCCTTTTTCGGCTCTCGATCGCGGGCCGAACCTCGAACGATCCCCCTAAGTGGGGAATACTGCCCCGTCGGCAGCTGTCGATTGCCTTGCTAATTTCCCTGAATATTGCGAAATATCCGGGACCGAGACGAGCGCGGGCGCCGTCCCTATGACTGTTGCCATGGGCTAAGCACAACGTGACTTCTACACGCGAGGCGATTCCGCTGAATCGCCTTTTGAAAGAAAGCGACGCGAGGACAGCGAGCACGGGATGGACCTGAAGGGTCTATGTAACACCTCCCCCCTTAGACACGAAACGGTCTCGTGAGGCCGCTTCGTTGTCAACCCGTGCGTGGCTGTCGACGCGTGCGCTTTTCTTCGCGACTTAAGGCTATAATTCACGCCACTAGATCTAAGGGACGCAAAGGGATTACAATAAATAATTCTAATTTATGCGGGGAAAAACAAAACCAATATATTGTTACAAATCGTATTGTCAAAATCAAGATCAAATAAAAAAAAGGGGGGGGGGGCTCCTGGTCGTGGCCTTTTGGAAACGGTGCTTCGCTGCGAATTTAATGACAAACAAAACAATTACAGTCTAGTCGCGTCACTTTGAAGTGATTACATTTTGATGGGTATTTACCTAATGCGAGGGGTGGTGTTCCCTTATTCCTCGCCGGCGGGCAGGACCCGGACTATCGCCTGCCTTTCCTGTGGCCCCCAAGGTTTCGGTGCATCCAGGATTGGCAACGCCGGGAGGTACTCGGGGTTGACTTCCATGATGGTCCTTATGCACCCCGTGCAGTTTACGGGCGTTGACCATTCCAGGTGACGGTGACGGCAGATTTTGCATCTGGTAAGGGCCACCGCCCTGGTCTCTTCTACGAGCCAATGCACGGGGCTCCGGTGGTACTCGACTGTCACTCTGATGGGTCCGGTCCACCAACAACTTCCACATATTGTTTCCGTTCTACGCGATTTATGTGTCCAGGCTTGTCCTTCGTCCCCGTCAAAACCTCTCGGGGGTCGCACACACAGTCTTCTTACGAATGGCGCGTGCAGACGTCGCGGGAGCACCACTTCCGCCAGCGAGGAACGTAGATACATTGTATCATTAAATGTCGGTGCGTACATTTTACTGTTTTACGTTTAAGACAACTATCGACGGGGACCGTGAAAAAAATTTGTAATGACTGTCCCTCGTCCGCTTGATTAATGTTTTATATGCTATTATCCCTACTACCTAATTATCGCAGCAGAGCGCATCGCGGGGGTCGATTCTACAGGTATCGCGTGGGGTTTTAGTTGCTATCAGCGAGGTACTTCCTAGAATACATCGAAGTACGGCTCGGCATCCGCGAAACTTTTCTGTCGTTCCACGTGGGCTCTATATCCTGTGCTCGTGGGTGGTATAACGGGTAGGTCTGAAGGAAAAGATGTAATCGCTAGAGGACGGGGTCTAGAAATTATAGGAGGGGAGGGACGGTGTGGTGTCATTTCAATATTAACCTTTGTCTCTTTCCTCAAGGGCTCGCGATGTTGATTTTGACGTGCCCTCCGAACACGGTATCCAATCCAGATAACGAGGATGATTATGAAAATGCCTCCTAGTCCTGGTAATCCATAGGTAACATATGTTGATAAATTTTTTGTCCGATGGTGTGTTGCTATTTCTCTTGCTTGTCTCTCTATATCCTCCAATGCGATTGCATTAGCTTTTGCATGGGAATCTTGAAGGGTTCCCTGAGGTTCCTTTTCTTGGTAGTGAGTTAAAATTTTTACATGATGTTCCGTGAGGGTTGGCAGAATTTCCGAAATGTTGATGCCGATAGATGGTTTGTAGATGGTTGTTAATGCCTCGGTGTCCACTCCGGTTGCCCAAATCTGGTCGGTCCCGATTTTGGCCTCACAGTCTCTCCTTAGTTGTAATATTCCCGCCCCCTGTAGCACTTCATATCCGGCTGCGTGCTTGTTGCATCGGACCTGCAGTGCCAGGGTGTCCTTGACGGAATATATCCAGGTGTTAGGTGTGATCAACTTCTTCAGATATGTTCGGCCCCCGGGAAGAGCTTGAATGTTGCAGCTAGGCCACTCGATATTTTGTGGTTTTAATAGGGCATTCGTTTCGCAGTTTGGTGCCTTTTCGAAATCTTGGAGGGGTACGCTGAGTTCACACATGTACATCCGAGGGTGTTTTCTGCATCCTACGATGTAGTTCTCGTCGGGCATGAAGTATTGAGAGTTCATTTGGTTGATTGCTAGATATGCCGTTCTTGGCTTTATAAATATAGGGGTAGAGACATTGGTCGATATAGTTTGAAAGGAAGGGCAGGGCTGAAGGTAATAAAGGTCGAAGGGAATTTGATCTAGTAAAGGGATGTCGAGTGACACGATAATTCGGCCATGTGAATAAACCACGTTTAATTTGGTCACCCCTTGTAGCTGTTCGGAATTTAATTCTTCCGGAGTCAGCGGGAATTCATAAGGAGTCGATTCGCGGATTCGTTCGCAAGTATTTGCCAGCTGGCTAGGTGAAAGAACGGCCGGATGTAAGATACCAAGTTTCGCGAACGTGAGCGCGTCCGTAATTACGATTAACGCGGTTACATATTCGTCCACGTGTCTGGTCATTAAGAACGTCCACGACGAAAAAGCTAGTTCTAATTCTAATTTTGTTTCGCGCTTGTCTAGTTGACGAGTACCCGACGCTATTTCCTTAATTCTATCGCCCATGGTTTGCACGGAGCTTGTTACAGTTTTAAACGAGTCGTGTATATCCTGAAATTCTGATTTTATAATGTGCGTTTGGTTTGCTAACAATTCGGCGAGATGATTTTGATCTTTATAAAGCTTATCTATTTCCTTATTATAATACTGCGCATCGTCGCTGTCCAGGGTTCCGAAAAGGGCCTTGCTCAGCGATCCGATGAATCCCAATGGTACAGATCGTTTAGAACGGGGGAATCGTGGTTTCCCTATTATACTGAGTAACAATTCCTCGTAACGTTTGGCGTCGAGGAGTTTACGTTGTAGGGCCGTGTTAAGGGCGTCGGCCGGGCAAGGCGTCCAGTTGTATGTTGTACATAACGCTTTCATTCTGTTGATCTGGGGTTGCGTTAGCGGTCGCGAGGCCAGTATTTCGGCGACTCCGATGCCCGTGACCAGTCTCCATTGGGTATGGAAAACTCGGAGAGGTCGAATTTTTTCGTAGTACAAGCCCGGGTTGGGGCTCAGCGGTGATATTTGGTAGTCTCCATCTATGGTGTTACTAGCAACGCTCATCCATAGGAACGTAAATATTAGTGGGCCACGTCCGTCCATGGTGGCTGTAGTACTCGGTTTTCCGAAATGTCTTACGCGGGGAATTCTATTGTTTTAAGTAATTGTCTACTGTAAATACGAAAAACAAGTGAGATTAAGGGGAAGGGTGTGAATTCTATTGTTTTCGAACATATTATTTAAATCAATATTATTTGAAAACAAGTGAGATTAAGGAGGGGAGATAAGGAATTGAAAATAATAACAAAAGAAATGAAATTAGATCTATAAGGGGTCGGACCTTGGTTATGGGAGTCAGCTAAATGAGCTTTTCCGCCGGTCCGTTGTAAGCTTAAACCACATTGAATACGCTCCACTGGCGTCAAGGTGGCTTATCTTTAATATAAGCATGTTTCAATTTGTCGAAATGTTTAATAATCTGTTGGCCCTCATCCGTAATTAATATTGCGTTGTTTTGTTCGGTAATTGCTTTTATTTTGTACGGACCTATGTAATGGGGATCAAATTTATGAAGGCGCGGTTCCTTTTGCACGTAAACGAGGTCATTTTCCGCGAATGTGACTTGGTTACTTTTCTGGTCATAAATATTCTTTGAACGTGATTTGCTCGCGTCCAAGTTTGATCTTGTGGTGTTTCGAATTTCGTCTAAACGTTCTACCAAATTTTGTACGTATGTCGGATACGTTAGTAGCTCCTCGTGGGACATAGGCGTAGATGGGTCTCGAGCTAATTGTCCGAAAATCACCTCATATGGAGTGAACTTTGTTGCTTCATGCACCGAGGTGTTGTATGAGTACATAGCGAATGGGAGGAGAAGGTCCCAATCTTCGTATCTCTCTAGGTAATGTTTCAAGTATTCGGTTAAGACGATATGACTTCTTTCCAGAGAACCGTTAGTCTGGGGTCGGTATCCCGAAGTAGTTACGTGTTTAATTTTGAACGTATGAGCTATTCCCTGTATTGTGTTATTAATGAAGCTCGTTCCGCGGTCCGTTAATATTGCGCGCGGCGCGCCGAAAATCGCGATAAAGTAACGTGATAACGCGTCGGCCACGGTAAGGGCTCGGATGTCGGGTAATGGCACGGCCATACAGAATTTAGATAATTGACATTGCATTGTAAGTACATGACGGTTTCCGCTAGGGGTAAGGGGAAGCGGACCTACGGTGTCTAGGGCTACTTTATCGAAAGGCCGTGCAGGCGTATCTGTGATTAGCATCGGTTCCCGAGTTTTAATTCGTACGAGCTTTTGTTCTTGGCAACTCTGGCATCTACGTACGTAATTCTCTACATCCCGATGTAGGTGGGGCCAGTCAAACAGGTTGCGTATGCGTCGGTACGTTTTCGTTACGCCCTTATGCCCTCCTATCATGGTTTCGTGGTAGTGACGAATGATATTTTCGCGTTCGTTTTCTGGCGGTGATTTAACTTCGCCGGAACAGATTATAATTGAGATGGGCGTACGTTTGAAAATAATTTTGCAATGTTTTCGGAGCGTTTCAGCATCGAATCGGTGTAGAGTTTCTCCGTGCGCCGCTATTCGAAGCGACCGGACGTGGATTTCGGTTTCTACGGCGTCCCTGAGCGCCATTAGTGCTGACACCAGCTCTCCTGTTCCCATTTCATGGTAGAAGTTTCGTGCTCCAATGATGCTAAAAATTTTTCCTATTTCGTTGCGAGTGATTATTACATGATTTTTAGAGAATTCCTCAGATATTAATTTTGTTTCATCAAGGAGACCTGTAGCTATTAGAGTTTTACAAATTGGGCTAGTTAATAATCTGTCGGATGATATAAAATGAGCATAGTTGTCAGGGTGAGATGTAAGGGTGGTCCTCACAATTTTTACTAAACATTTTGTTGGCTCTGCTCCGTGTGCCGAGGTGTATTCAGGCGATTCCTGGGAACCCCTTTGCAAATTAGGGGGGTCTTTGAATGGCCCCACGGCTGTTCCATAAAGTTCTGTTGCGTCGGGCATTTTGATTACCTCGGGCCTTGGGTTCATGCTCGAATCTTTTCTAGGAGGCGGTTGATCATTCAGTTCTTCCATGTCTTCAACCTTCGGACCGATCATGGTTGATTGCGGGATGTCCAGGGCTTCTTCGTAGAGAGGTACGCCCCACGACACTCGCTTCTTAGGGTCAGATTGTGGTTTTGCCTTTTGAGGACTAGTATTTTCGCGGGCGTTTTTTGGTGTCTCCACCTCGTCGTGGGGGAGGCTTCCCGCGATGGTGATTCTCGCCTCCGTTTCCGGGGCCTTGGGGGTATTAATGGTCCCGTGGGTGGAGTCCAAATCTTCTCCTTCGATATACTCCCATTCGGGTGGTTCGTCCAGGCTCTTTAAAAAGGCGTATTGGTCCTCCGTATATTCACCTGCTCCCGGGCCCTCCGTTAACATGGGGGAGTAGTCTGCTTCAAAATCTTCAACTCCGTTACGATCATACCGTACCCCCTTGTTTTTGGAGGGGTACTCCTCATCCAGGCTTTTTAAGAGTGTGATTTCTTCCTGCGAAAATGGACCCATGCATGAGTCTTCGTTTAGACTGATTGAGTCCTCGTTGCTTTCTTCCAGATCTTCGTCCTGGAATTCGGGCAGTCCCGTTCGTCCATGTGTTGTGTCCAAAACGGTAGAGTTGGCCCTTATCTCTATCTCTCCCGTTTCGTCTCTTGATAGCGTAGAATCGTCTATAAACGACGGTGGTTCTTCATAATTAGGCCGTGGCTGGCCATGACGGCGCTCCGCTACGCGCGCCGCTATGCCTTCGTTTCCACTATTGGGCGCGGTCTCCTTCGATATTGTCGGAAAAGCGTGTGAGACCGGGTTTCGTGATAGCGCGTCGGCGTTTGCATTTACTCTGCCGGGTTTGTAGATTATTTCGTAATTGTAATCGGCTAGCGTAATTTTCCATCGGGCGAGTCGCGATACCGGGTCTTTTACCGAAAATAACCATTGAAGTGGCCGGTGGTCAGTTACTAAGGAAAATTTCCGTCCATAAATGTATGTCCGAAATTGTTTTACAGCGTAGATGATCGCGTAGCACTCCTTTTCTGTCGTCGAGTAGTTTCCTTGGCAAGGTGAGAGTACCTGTGAGGCGTACGCTATTGGCGGGTCCTCGCCTATTTTGCCTTGGCTTAGAATCGCGCCGACTGCTACGTCAGACGCGTCGGTAGTAATGATAAACGGTTCGTCGAAATTTGGGTAACGCAAAACCGGTTCTTGGCAAAGCACTTGACGCAAATCTTCGAAACTTTCTTGGTGTTTCTCTGACCAATAAAAGGGAATTTTCGGGGTTGTTAAATTTGTAAGGGGTTTAGCGCGCTTTGCCATGTCCGGAATAAAGCGACGGTAATAATTTACGAGACCCAAGAATTGCTTCAAATTTTTTCGATCTTTTGGTACGGGGAAGGCAGCGACGGCCTTAATTTTCTCAGGATTGGGTCTTACTCCGTCAGCTGCTATTATATGACCCAAATATATGACCTTGTCCTTCAAGAACTTGGCCTTTTCTGTCTGTAGGGTTAAGTTATGCTCGCGTAAGCGTTCGAAGAATCTCTCGAGTCGGTGTTCGTGCTCCTCGAGTGTGCGTGAATATACGACCACGTCGTCTAGGTACACGAACAACTCCTTACCGATAAGCCCCCTTAACACGTGGTTCATTAAACGCTGAAATGTGGCCGGGGCGTTTTTTAATCCGAATGGCATGCGGAGATATTCGTAGTGTCCGTCGGGAGTGGTAAACGCAGTTTTGGCACGGTCTTCGGAAGCCATGGGAATTTGATGAAAACCGTTTGCTAAGTCGAAAACTGAAAAATATTTGGCACCACCTAATCGGTCGAGGATGTCAGTAATTCGCGGCAAGGGGAATCGGTCGTCGATCGTTTTTGCGTTCAAGATTCTAAAATCGGCCACCACCCTCCATCGTTTGTTTCCTTTTTCGTCCTGCTTCTTCGGGACCACGTGCAGAGGTGAGTTATGTGGCGACGACGAAGGCGCGATTATTCCCAATTCCTCCAAATTGTGCATTTGTCGAGCAATTTCTTCGTCCATCAACGGGGAATGCGGGTATTGTCGTGTAAACACGGGCGTTGGATCGGTCAACGGGATGGTGTGCTCTATTGATGTCGTTCCGCCAAGCGGGTCTCCGGGTACGAAAAACCTGTCTGAATACCTTACGACTAAATCTTCGATTGAACGACGCGGTTCCGGATCTAATTCTTCCAATTTTAATGTTTCTACTATATGTTGTAGCCGTTCCTCGTGGGGTTTCTGTTCCACGCGGTAGTCTCCCAGATCCTGATCTTCGTTAGCGTCGAATTCTTCCTCGAAAAAGGGGGTAGGGCAATCCTTCTCATCATCCTCGGGACAGTCCCGGGTTTCAGGGAGGCAAATGCTCACCACGTTCCCATTTGACTCGGGTTCTGGTGGTTTGCTTAAACGTGCCAAGAAGTCCTTGTGGCTTTGCTTACAATCCACTAACGTGCGTTCTAACTCTTTAGAATTGGAGAAAACTACCGGGCTGATTGGGTGTTTAGCCGTTACCATAGTGCGTTGGTGGTAGGAAACGATGGCTTCCTCCTGAAGCAAATATGGGCTCCCGACGAGGCCTGCGATCCCTTCGGGTAGAGTGGGCATGCGCATCACATGGAATAATGCCCAACTGCCGTTAATCTTTACAACGGTCATCCCTAAGGTCATGACCTTTCCGTTCAAACCGTTAATTTCGAGGGGAGTCGTGCTGAGGACCATGGCCTTTTCGCTTGCAGATCCGATTTCTAACAGGTTCAAAGCGGAACCCGTGTCTACGATGAATTCTCCCTCACCGTTCTCCAGTTGTTCAGACTTGACCTGGATGCGGGGGGACTCCGCGCGTATGAGTCCCGTTGCTGGTTCTGACCCTGGGGCGATCTTTGGGCTTGCGAGGAGGACCCGCCCGCCTCGTTCTGGTTGAACGGGCGGGCGCGCTGGGAGTTTAAATGACCGGTATTTTCGGTTGACGTTCCACGTTCCGTCGATCCTCGCGATTCTTGAGTTTCATATCCCCCTGGTTCGCGTGATTGATATCTTTGGGATTCCGGAGGTTCTGACCTTTGAGGTTCGCGGGGTCGGTACCTTTGAGGTTCGCGAGGTTCATATCTTTGGGGTTCGCGGGGCTGGTAGCGTCTATCGCTTTGATATCTTCCGCGTGCTCCTCTGCCGCGTGGAATATACGGTCTGGGTTCGTAGTCCAACGGGCGTTCACCTTGCCTCGTCAGCACAGCGTAGGGACGGTGTTCCGGCGTCAAATCGCGATAATACTGGTCCCGATCATGTTCGTTTTGATAGCGCGGGGAGCTATATGCAGAGTAGGAAGATTGGGGCTCGTAGTACGAGTCCTCTTCGCGGGGTTGTCTCCATTCGGTCCATTTACGCTGGGGGTCATACGGCGAAGGCGGACGCGCGTTCCGAGTGTATTCGTTCGTGTTCTCGCGCGGCAAACCGGATAATTCGTGCTCTCGCCTTTGAGTGTGTACTGCTAAATCGAACGCGTCGTGCAAAGATCCGGGATTTGACAAAGCTACTTTAGTCGAAATTCTTTGGGGTAACGCCGTGATAAACGAGGTCCGTGCCAATCGTTCTACATCAGCTATGGTTTTCTCGACATTTTGTCCGATCAATTCTTTCGCTCTTACAGTCACCTGTCGATACAGGCGAGCCACGCGGTGGATAAAGTCTATTAGACGCTCCCGGGGAAACATGCTTATACGTTCCAATTCCAGTCGGAGCTCCTCATAACCGCGACATGGGGAATATCGGACCCTTAGAAGGGAGAGCAGTTCGGCCACGCTTTGGCAACCTTTATCTTCGACATAGTATCTAATAGGATCTGTTAATTTGTATATAAGCTCGGACAGAAATCTTTCTTCCTGACCGGGCGGAACACGCCTTATTGCGCGCTGTATTGAGGCGGCAAAGTCCTCCAGGGTTACAAAATCGGGGTCGAAACGGGGAATGTTGTCGAGCGCCCGATACACTCTCTCTTCGTCTTCTCGGGAACGCCATATGTCTATTGTAGACATGTCTGGGTCGTTCGTCCGAGAACCCAAAGAAGGCCGATCGCTCGAGGAGGGCGGTACCGGAGGAGGAATAACCGGAGGAGCGATAGCAGAAGTTCGGGAATCAGAAAACTGTTGTGGAGGAGGTGATCTCAAAATACCACCCGGCATTGTTATGCAATGCCCGACAAGAGACTTTGAGTAATGGGAAGTGTAGTCAAGTTACGAGCAGATAAGATTGCGGCTGTCGCAGTTCGTAGCGACGGCGTGCAAGGAAAAAAAAAGAAAGAAAGAAAAAGTGGATCCCACTTCTGACACCAGTTTGTTACGTCCTGAAGGGACTTTTGTGAATCACCCCGAGCGGTTGAGATGAATTATCGGGTTCTTGCTCTGTTAAGGTGCTAAAGCACGCCTTGACTACACTTACTGTGGATCGGGGAGGTAATACAGGGGTCGAATAAAAGAGTACAAGGGATATAAAGGAAAAAATCAATCAAGAAAATATATTGTTACAGAAATTAGTCAGAATTTCATACCTCGAGACGGCGCTTCGTCTCAGCTGTCGCTCGCTGTTATCGCACGGCACGCTTGCCGTCTCGCGTTTCGCTCGCTTGCTGTGTCGCTCTACCTAGCGCAGGTCGTGGTCGCTCGTTCTGGTTTCGGGTAGCACACGGAAGTCGATGACCTGGGGTCCGTCGCGCCTCTTAGTCTCGGATCGTCGCTTATCTTCGCGGTCGTACGTCGGTCCTGATTGACGCACAAGGGCACTCCCGGCTAGGCCGTTCTCGGTGTGTCGGATGGAGTTACCCTTTTACGAATTACTATCGGCCGAATGCGCTACGCGGAATCAACGCGGAGACGTGGTCGCGGTATCTAGACGGCCCTCCGGCTCGTCGTGACTCCCTAACTTGAACTCTCGAATCTGAATGCCCCTTTTTCGGCTCTCGATCGCGGGCCGAACCTCGAACGATCCCCCTAAGTGGGGAATACTGCCCCGTCGGCAGCTGTCGATTGCCTTGCTAATTTCCCTGAATATTGCGAAATATCCGGGACCGAGACGAGCGCGGGCGCCGTCCCTATGACTGTTGCCATGGGCTAAGCACAACGTGACTTCTACACGCGAGGCGATTCCGCTGAATCGCCTTTTGAAAGAAAGCGACGCGAGGACAGCGAGCACGGGATGGACCTGAAGGGTCTATGTAACAGTGGATAACATTAATGTTTCTAACGAATGTAATACTAGAATTTGAGAATTCTAGCCTTACATTAATCTAAATAAAATAAATAATATACTGCTGTAATTATATTTTGATATTACGTTATCTGAGAAGCAATGGATAAATATTAATCCGATTCAATGACCACCTTTAAGTGGAATTTTGTTCAAAATTTTTGTTCACCTTCACAATAAAACTTAGAGAATGAATGCTTTACATTAATTACTCATTACATTTTGAAATAAATATGACGTTTCACTATTCCACGTGTATCGACGAAAAGTTTTTTTTATTGTCTATCCTGTTTGTACCGACAGGAAAAGCACAAGTAGCTGGTTCGAAAAACTAGCCGGAATAATCGGACAGAGGGTCTCGCCAGGGTCGTCGTTTATGGCAGTATTTTCCCGTGAGTCAGCCCTGGGCAACGGTACACGCGCGTAGGGATGGTTACCAAATGTACCACCCGCCGACAGAGCAATATACCGCTTAACTCGAAGCGAGGAAAGTCGAAGTCCCAGAAAAAATGGCACGATGTCGATTGTCCCCTATTCGACATCTGGCAGGCAAATGTTCCCCCACGAATGCTTCGGAAATAAGTTTTGCCCGATTATAAACCAATAAATGCATCTTCGCCTTGCTCCGAATCCGCCTTTGTTCCGTAAAGGTACGTATCGACTTTTGCGAGGATTCTTCGTGAGGCACGCCTCGCGGAGTGGAAAGTCTGAAAACTCTATACCTCCACCATGGAAACCATCCTTGACTTTCCAAAGCAGCCTCGCGTGGCAAGCTCCCGCTGCAGCTTCGTCCTACCTGGCCGCGCGAACTAGGTCGCCGACGACCATGAGGTGCACGGGGACACATGAATTCGTACGCACTTGGTCGCAGCGAACAACAAAGGTTTCTGGTCTCTCGGCGACCAAGTTGCCGGCGACTGGTCGCAAGTGCGTAACGGGCCTAAAAGTTATGCCCAAAATTGAAAATTTTATATCAGCGCTCCACAGATTAAACCAAATGAATGTAAAAGGAGCGGTTAAAAAAGAAAATTCCAAGTTCGTAATATCTACTATTACTGCAATATCTTATTTTTGCATAATTTTATACATATGTGTATACTGAAGAATTGTGCAACAAAATTAAGAAAATTTTGTTTAAAATCTTGGCTTGTGTCTTATTATTAAAATCTATTAAAAACAATTTTCTTAAATGTTCTTTATACGATTGCAATTGCCCGTCTGAAAACAGTAGACGAAAGTCAGACCACGATGGGAAAACGTCGTGGGCGAAGACAACTCAACTTTCCCCAAACGTGCATTTGGCAACACTCAAAGTCAAGTCCCATCTAACATCGACGAAAATTCGGGACTAACCCTGAGTTGTAAACATCTGCAACGCAGACGACTAGACTAGACCTCAAGCATTGCGTATCGTAATAAATTGTACAGTCCTGTCCCTGTTACAGGGTGTACAAAAATATTAAAAAATGGTCGAGTTATTTGTTGTCCCGGGAAGCTCCTCCGCGTAAGCGGTTTATCAAATATCTCCCAAACTATTTGTCTGATTTACTTCAAACTTGGTACACATATTCTTAATGGTATTATATAAAACGTAACACGTCAATATTTGTTATGCGATAACCCATTCGTATATACTAAATGAATAATGATATTCACTTTGCTCTCATTTGTACAATAAATTTTTTTCTTCTCCAATCCGTATGATACATTGTAGATATTTTATATTAATGAACACTAGAATCATAGCCTTTGTCATGTTAGATATACCTGGGCGACATAATTGGATACATCGTTCACGCGCGTAACAGCGGAGGAGCTTCACGGAACAAAAAATAACTCGGCCATTCTTTAATATTTTTGTACAACATGTATCCAACAAATGCCTTAATACTTAATACATGCTCTACACATAAGAAGTAAAGAAATAATTTTCAAACCCACAGTATCTGTAAAAAAAAATTCGCCTAGTTTGTTGCTATCTCGAGCGTCTCAGGGTGGCGTAACCCCTTAATAAAGGGTGTGACCCGTTAATGGCTAAAAAAGTATAAATGAATAAATAAAGAAATAGGTATAATATGGAATGCGGAATTTTATGCAAATGCATGTTTTTGTTGTAATGGATTAAACAAGTGGGACTTTGACCGATTTATATTTCATCATTAAGGGGGCCGTCTCCGCGGGCCTTGAAGTGTGTGCGTACGCTCACACAAGCTAGGAAAAGCGTGTACGTATACGCGTGTAGTAAACAAATCATAAATTACAACTTTCGTCCTGGAATCGGCCAGAAGAAAGTTTTTGCCGGTACAGTTGCCTCCAGTAGACATCTGTGCAGGGTGGTCTGGTGCGTTTGAGCGCTAATAACCACCGTAAGTTCAAATATTAATGAATTTATGAATCGTTTACTGAGACAGACTCGAGAAATGACAGAATGAAGCTTCCATGATTCTCCGTCACCGGCGTTGATGGTATATTCGCGCCATGTACCATCAGAACCTGTGGAAGACCAAACTAGCCGATAAATGTAGGAAAGACATAGTTGCCGAGACGTATCGAGTGTCGAATCGCGCTGTTGCCGCATTTCCCCTATCACTATTTTGCCATCAAGGAGGCTTGAATGAATCACGGCGAAGCGGTTGGAGAACAGAGATGGGCAAAGATAATATCTGGATAAACTCAAATAAAAGATACTTTATGTTTATCCGTTATGAACCGAAGTGAATTCATTCGAGGACGAAAGATAATTATTTTTTACTTTATGTACTAAAGGGTTTTCCCGTGTATATAATAAATAATAAAAAAAAAAAAAATTTTATTCGACTTTTATTCGAAGGCTTCGGATGACTTTCAGCCGCGTGTTTATCCGAACCGACGCGATCTCTTTTCGAGCTGAGGATTTGGGCTATTCGGCGGCTTCTGATTTCGGTTCGAGAGGCATACAGTGTTGCTTGCGGTGGATTATGTATTAATAAAATGTAAAACGAGACGTTTTTAGTATTCGGTAACATACTGCTGAGATATTCCAGATTAAAATGAGTTCAAACACGGTATAAATCGAATTATTTCTACAACTACACTTGGTAATTAAATATAAATGTAATCTAAATTCTAATCTAAAAATACTAAAAATAATCCGATTTATACTGTGTTTGAATTTATTTTCATCTGGTAAAATCTCAGGAGTATGTTACTGAAACGTTCATGCCGATAGATGTCGAATGTCGAAGTTTTACATTCTATCAAAACATACAATATAAACAATGATTAAACAATCATTTTAATATATTTTCAATGAGTAAATATAAATATTGTTCCCCCACGGCTATTTCCTCCCCATCGTCCTGGGGATTTTGTTCAAATTGAAATATGTTAGAGACCATGTGAAAATAAGAAGGATTTAAATAAACATTTTGCTAAATACGGAAGGTAGTTTTCAAAACATCGATGAAAGTTGTGTACTTTGATGATTTGTTTTTTCAATTTTGAATGTGGCAAAATGTGACAACTTGAACCCCTCTTATTTTCACATGCGCTATAACATGTTTCATTTTTAACAAAATCTCAGACATTGAGTGTTCAAAGTGATTTGTTTGGCATGGAATGAACCGTATATACAACACTGTCCATTCCAACGGAAATGAATCACTTTTATTTCTAAATAAAACCCATGACACTAATTCATTAAAATTTTTTTTTATATTTTTTTAATAATTACATGTTTATATAAACATTCCCCCGGCGCCATCCTCCCCGCCCCCCTCTGTTGCCACCTCCCCACCCCCTCTTGCCCCCTCGCCCGCGCTGATATTTTAAAAATTTCAGCTCCCTTTTCATCTGAAACAGTACCATAAAAATTACATTTTCTACTTCTACCCGTATATATAGTGAATCCCAAAAATATTCAGACCAAACAAACTTCAGAAAAACACACACACACACACATTAAACTTGCCTTCGCCATTTCTTTTCTTAATTTTCGTATTTCAGCCTCCTTCTGCGTCTCCTCCTCCTCTCTCTCTCTTTCTCCTCCTCCTTCTTTCTCACCGTCTTCTCTCTCTCTTTCTCCTCCTCCTTCTTTCCTATCGTCTCCTCTCTCTCCCACTCTTTGCCTTCCACCTCACTCTCTGCCTTTGGCCGACGACATGACACGGTCATGAGAGCATCTTTCATCTGGAAATTAAATAATAAATGTATTATTTTATGGCAAATAGTAAGATTGTACAGCGTTATTCTTTCGCTAGAGTCCTAAAGACAATGCCGCCAAGTGACGTATTCCACGTTCTGCATTTCTCATCAGATCTTTGCGAAAATGGCGTCAACCGATTCCTTATGCCGTAGTCATAATTATTAATTATTATTATTATAATAATTATTATAATAATTAATAATCATAATTATTGGCGGCATCGCCTTTAAACACTCTAGCCAGAGAGTCACTCTGTATAATAGTATACAATATAATACTTACATTGTTCATATCCACCATTATACCACAAATTACTTAGGCGTTCACGTCGTCGGCTTTTTTGTAACGGACTGACCGCAACCGACTATTTGCGCCGTTGCCTGATTTGTATAGCGTCATTTGTTTCAGAATGCACCGCAGACGAATTTTCGGATTCACGTTTCACGTTCACGGTTCGCATTTACGTTTTTTTGTAACGGGCAGAAGGATTTTGAATTGTGTTGCGTTGTGTTGTATTGTGTTTGTGTTTGTGTTGTGTTTGTTGGTTTAGTGTAAAATGAGTGACACTCTAAATGTGAATATGCAGAATGTGCAAGAAGATATGGACAATAATTCTCCGTTTCGTCCGCGAAAATTACATCCGTCCACAGGGAGATTTTCGAAACGGAAAGTACATCGCCAAAATAGAAGGTCTGTAGCCCTTCAGAAGAAACAAGAAAGCGCAAAAACGGCAGACGACACTGCCGTAGGACATCATCCAGAAGAAGTGGCCGAGGAGCGTATAGTAGAGGAACCATCAACATCCGATGGACGAAACCATACGCATCAAGAGATAATGTGCTTGCCATGTGATGAAGATACTGATACGGCCAGTCCGGAAGAAACGGAAGAGGCGCTTGAAGACTTTAATATAAAAAGCAACGAAGAAGAAAACTTCGTTATAGAAAAAGTTGCGAAGAACGAGCCGCAAGAGCAATCGCGTCTCCTAAATAGCAACGACATAATGAATTTTCCAAATGTGCTTGCTCAATTGCAAAAAATAGGTAAGCATGCAAAAAATACGGAAGACTGTGGCATTGAACACCTACGAATAACTGGTGTGAAACGGCGTGGCTTCAAGAGCATCTTCAGCGTAATGTGCACTTTATGCCATTACAAAGCTGAAATCCACAATCAATCGGACGAAGCTGAAGAAGTGGATAGAAATCAGGGCGCCGTTAATGCAACAATTTTAAGTGGAGGCAGTTATGCCCAGTTGGAACACACTTTTGCAGGAGTCAACATACGTTGCATGTCGAAGAGAGATTTTGTGAAGATTCAAGATGAATTCATCAAGTCTGCAATTGCCGCTGCAGAAGAAGAGATGTTAGCAGCGGCTAAAGAAGAAAAATGTTTGGCCATTGAAAGAGGCGATGTTCTTCCCGGATCAGGGACTCCTCACATCCCTGTTGTGGCCGACGGAAGCTGAATGAAGAGATCCTACCGCAGTGAATGTTACGATTCTGCGTCTGGAGTCGGCGTGATAGTTGGCTATCACACGAAAAAAGTTTTATTTTACGGCGTTCGAAATAAAGTCTGCAGAATTTGTCGGATTGCTGCGAAAAACAAGAAAGAACCCCAAAAGCACGTATGCTTCAAAAACTGGAGCACATGTCGAGTATCGACTGCTATGGAAAGCGATGCTATAGTAGAAGGATTCAACACTAGCGTAGAAAAACGTGGGCTCGTTTATTCTACTCTGATTGCTGATGGGGACAGTAGCGTGTATAAGAAAATCATTGATGCGGACCCATATAAGAGACAGATTCGTGTAAAAAAGATTGAATGCACGAATCATTTGTTCCGAAACTTTTGCACAAAAATGAAAGCGATTGTAAAGAAGACCACATCTGGACCATTGAGACAAACTGTGGAAAGTAGCATTCGCCGGATGCGCACGGACATTGTAAAAGCCGCAAAGTTTAGATACAATCAGAATGTATCAATTGACGAGAAAACAAAGAATTTGTATGGCGACATACAGAATGTTCCGAGCCACGTGTTTGGTGAACACAAAGAGTGTGCACAACTAAAATATTTCTGCGATGGAAAGAATAAAGAGAATGAAAGAAACATCGTTCCAGAATTGATGAAAATTGGAGTGTACCAGGACCTAAAAGAAATACTTCGTCCACTGTTAGCTCATGCGGAGAGCTTACTCTATAATACTACTAATAACGCTGTGGAAAGTTTGAACGGACTAATTGCCAAGTACACTGGCGGAAAAAGATTAAATTTCGCCGAAAGAGGATCGTATACAGGAAGATGTGCTGCTGCTGTCGTGGAGTACAACAGTAACCAAGTGCACTAGCGATTGAATGCGGTAATGAAGAAGAAAACGCCCGAGGTTGTGCGCCAAATAAAAAAAAAAGAAGAAGAAAGAAAAGGAACAGAGAGCTGCAAAACAGAAGGAAACGAAGGCTGCGCGATATGTACGTAAGCAATTGCGCCCTCGCAGAAAGATTCTGATTATGGGCAAAATGCACAGAAGCTAAACATGCCATCCGAAATGTATGAACTGGAGCGGGAAAAGCATATGCAAATGCTCCGTGAGTGGCAAGACAAAAGAGATGACATTCAAGACGAAACCATCGGACAAGCGAAGAACCCCAGATGGTTGCAGTATAGGTCCAAATTGTTGACAGCATCCAATTTTGGACAAGTGTGCTGTCGCCGACCTGACACGCTATGCGCAAATGCAGTGAAGTCATTTGTGTATCCGAAGTTAATTAGTAAACCCGCAGTGGAATACAGGAAAGAATGCGAGAAAATTGCTCGCAAAGAATTGAAGAAGCAATATAAAGATATTGAAGAATGTGGAATTTTCATCGACAGCTACATCCCCTTCTTAGGAGCTTCACCGGATGGAATCATCGGTCAAGAAGGTATTGTGGAAATCAAATGCCCCAAATCAGCGGAGAACTTTTCGCCGGAAGAAGCTATTGAAAAAGTACCCGCTGTCCAGCGCATGTTCACATGTAAAAAAGGTATTTTAATGAACAAAACGCATCACTATTTTTATCAAGTACAAGGTCAGTTACATATTACTGACAGAAAGTACTGTATATTTTGCGTTTGGACCCCGAAGGGTCTGAAATCTATAAAAGTAGAGAGAGATGATGCGTTTTGGAAAGAGAAATGGAGCCAAAACTGGTACAATTTTATTTAGAATGCATGCTACCCGAATTAATAGATAGTCGGCACAATAGGTGCATGCCTATTCGGGAGCCTCAATTTATATTAGCAGAAAGAGCGAAAGAAAACGCGAAAAGCTTGAAAAAGCGAAAGAGATCTCCCTCCGAAAATAGTAAAACTATTGTATCGGTCCGGCGTCGCACCGCGCTGTAAAGCGCGGTACCACTGACTCTGTCAGTGGTCACAAGTGCCAGCAGTGGCACTTTTACTCGCGGATCATACGATCACGCGAGTCGATCGACGCCGCCGTCACTTTCCCAAGAAAGTGACGAAGGAAATAATAAATCTGATCGATCCGGCGTCGCAAATTAGTATTGTTTCATTGACATGTTTCCTAACTTCACTCCCGAACCTCTCTATCCTTCATTATTGCTATCCTCTTTTACGTTCAGCGAGGCTCTGACGCTAGACGCAGCTCTCGTGCTGTATTCCTTCAAGACTTCTCTATAGAAAGAGATAACTCTGTGGCAACAGCACGGCAGAGACAGAGAGAACAGCAGATGTGGCAACTATGCGTAAAACATTCGTCTACGTAGAGTACCTGGAGATGTCACCTCTGTACAAATTCTTTTTATCGATCGCAGTAGTTTTATTAGGGTCCGTCTATTTACAAGGGGCGCTTCGATCGATTCGGACCATAACAAAAATGAGACGGGCCCCCTTAAGAGGATTTTAAAAATATATTTGCCATGTTGAATATTCTGGGTATTTTTCATGATATTTATTTACACATTAGCTCGAGTAATTGTTAGAAGTTGCTGAACCGCGAGGCGTATTAATGTTGGGTGATACTTTTTAATTGCTACCGTGATGGTAACAGTTTAGTGTATTTGGTGACAACTTATCTCTCCCAAGGCCTCCAATGATGAGAACTAATATTGGAACATCAGGTAGGTAAATGGAAAGGGAAAATATGCTGTTCAATTATTTTTCTTACTTTGAGTAAGCGATTCTTTCACATTCTTATTCTGTATATTTTCTATAATGAAGTCAATTACATGGATCTGCAAATAGTGGAGTATACTAATCCCAATAAGTGTTTCACACTCTTACCCTTTTTTTTCTTCGAAGCATTGCCGTTGTTATTTTACATGATATGTTTCTGATCGTACATAGGGGAGTACATAAATAAAGAATTCTCCGTTTTCAAATACGCTAGCACAGCAACGTCGAAAGATTCCAACTGCCATTTTAGTTTTCACGGCCAATCAACTTTTCAATTTGATTCCTTATATGTCCCATTTCGCACGTAAATCCTCCCGGAAACGCTTTGAGATACCCTGTATATATATCGACTGTCGCTGCCGTGTATCTGTACTCGAAACACGGCTATTCCAATCTTACCTGAAACTTATTTCATTGATATCTCATCACGCTTGCAATATTTTCTAAATTACATTTTTCTTATGTAAACCGCATATTAGTTTTCGAATAAGGCCAAATTCAATCCCCATAAAAAACTTAAAAAAGTAAAAAAAATTTCACCAAGTACATGAAATCAAATAAATCACAATAAATAGAAGATAATAATAATAGTTACAACATAAAAAAAGATGTGGAATCAAAATGAGCTGCAAGTACATAAAGGTGCTTTCAGTCAAATACTTGGCATGGCCAGTCAAGATCTGTGTAATGCTCTCTCTCATTTGTCGTGTGACTGTATGTGAATGGATGTGAGGAAGCGAGTGGCGCCTTTCTAGAGAAGGAGAAGTTAGAGAAATGACAGTGAGAGAGTAGGAGTCCATGGCGCATGGTTCAGTCCGTAAAAGCAATGTAAGACTCATAATAAGAATATATGTTGAGTGTGAAACAGAAACGTGTCTACATTATTCCACATTACTGAAGGAGAATTTACTTAACGTGGGAGAATACAATAAATAACAGGTTATGGGCCCAGTTAGCCCGATTTAATTGGATTACAAATTGGAAGAAAGTGATTCCGACCTCGTGGCTGATCACGTGTGTAGCATAAAAGGAATTGGTTAATAAAAGTCTGCAAAATGGCTATGAGTATAAAGAATTATTATAATATTGATCCGTTGGCCGGAAATAATTACCACGCATGGAAATTTCGAGTAACGACACTACTTGTTGAACAAGGTGTGGTAGAAATGATTAATAAAGAATTTAAGTATGAGGATTATCCTGATCCAACTAAGAAGGAAGAAGCGAGAAAGAAGGACAATAAATGTAAATCAACCATTTGTTGTGCTAGGGCGCCGGGGTTGAGATTCTGGTGTCGAATCTCGGGGATGCTCTGGAGCGTCCTTCACAGTCGTCGTCCGACGGGCTCCTTAGGTTCGGGTGAATATGCCGGGACGAAAGGATTCGGCTTGAAACCGGAGGTAAGGGATCGTTGCGGATTAAAGAGTTGGAACTCACCGTAAGGTTAAACAAGTTTATTCTGTCCCGATCTGGGTGACAGGAGAAGCGTGTACTGTATCGTTAGTGTTCTGATTATAAGAGAGACATTGTACATTGTACATTGTTCTTATACTCTAATCGGGGTGAAACGGGGACCATCGGTGTCTCCGCCTTGGCCTGCTTTTTGGCTGTTTCGCCATGTGCTGATGGTTCTTGATGTGCTTCCGAGAGTCCTTACGCGGCTGTGCCGGTTTTCGGCCGATCGGTTGCGGCAAGCGGAATGTACGCGGTGCCGTTGCCTTTAGGCGTTGGTTGGCACACAACATCTCCTTCTCCTTGAGGAAAGGGTGCTTAGGGGAATTTTTCGCAAGGTGGTTTACAAAATTTTCCGGTACCCTAAGCGTCCTAATCTCGACGTACTCGCTGTCCACGGCGGCCTCTTTAGTGGTCGCTGCGTTAGGGTTGGATGATGATCTTCTCGACTTCCGTGTTTTCGCAGGTTTGGGTATTTGTATTTTTGGCGCAGTTGGTAGTCGCGTCTTAACAAATACATGACGAGCATAATAAGTATTATTAGTACTATAGTTGTCGTTGTCGGATGTACAATTTGCCAGGTCGCTAGTCCTGGTTGGTAGTCGTTATTAGTTAAATCGCTTTCTACCTGGTTGAGTTGATTATACAATGCTGAGAATTCAGATGGATTTTTTAGAAACTTATCCAACTGGAAACGCGTGAGGGGGTGCACGGGTTCGCCCCGTTGTGTTTTGTTTATTTCCGCCGTGATATCGTATCGCGGTGCTGTCGGCAGTTCGAAGTCCTGACTATACGTCGTTTTTTGCTTTTTTAATACTACGTCCTTACTTCGGATGTCACAATTTCCCGTAATCCTGAGAATTCCTGTCTTATCTATGTCGATGTGCTCGGGTTGTCGCTCGTTACATTGTATGGCCAGCGTCTCGGGTGGGTGCGCCGCGAAAATTTACGTGTCCGTGCGCGAGGTACTTATCCACATCGTGTGGTTTGCCGTGATGTGTTTTATTTCGCAATTTCTCCGAAATTTGTCCGAAGGTTGCAGCCACAGGCTTGCTTCACATACGAGGTCGTTATTTACGCTGTGCGCGATCATTGGTCATTCGCAATAATATTGTGCGGCTATTTGTTTACATCCCTTTAGTTCATCCTGATTGGTGAGTACATATTGGTTGTTGCTCGCGTCGATGACGAGTATCGGTGTTCTTACGACTAACAACGCGTATGTGCTATCGTGTATGTGGATCGGGACTGGGGTTGCCTCGATTACTGTGAAAGTTTGCGAAGGAATTAGGGGGACGGTTATTACTGCTATCAATGTAGTCTTATCGAAATACGCGGTGATCGCTGGCAATTTTTCGATCACGTTAGCGTTTTCTAGCTTCGGTGCTATAGGAAACGTGAGTCCGTCTGGGAGATGTTGTACGACGGTTTGTAATAATTTGGTGATTTGTGCGCTTGATAGTACGTTTGTGCTGATGGTGTCTGCTTTAAGGCCGGTGTAATATTGCAGCACGTTGTCTACGTCTTGAGTCAGGTCAGTCAGTAGGTCATTTAACGTACTGAAATGATCTCCTAGATCAGCTCTTTGTGCTTGTTGTATTATGGCCGTCTCGATTTGCGTATGTAGCAGTCTCGCCTGTCTCGCTAATATTTCTTCGTTGTGTTGTATCGTTTTTTCCGCGTTATGTAAATGGTAATCCAAGAAACCAAAGTCATATCAGCGCATTAGTTCGGTCAATTAAACATATAAATAAAAGCTGTTGTGCAGTTTTAATAATTCTCAAATCCAACGTTTCGGTCATTGGTTGCGACCATTTTCAAGGAAAGTTAAAAGAAAAAATACTGCGTTTACTTTTATAAATTTAGCACGATAGCTAAGAACGTGCACCGTGCGAGTCGGTTGGAACGTGACTGAGGTGAACAGTATACACAAAGCGGAACATCCGAAGGGTAAACAAATAAGGCTTAAACGGAGTCGATAGTGGGAACCGTTAATAATTTTGAAATAAATTAAAATTGAAAGGAGAACACTCCAAACCTCACAACACGCTGTGATCATATCTATAATTATTGTCTATGCGATAAAAGTCCATCACTCATGGATGTCCGGAAAAATATATAATTACATATGCTGTATTATGTAATAATTTTCAGTCATAGTAAGGGATCAAAGAATCGAAAACTCCAATAGAAAAACCACATCATCGAGCCTTACTTCTTCAATAAGATTGCGTAATAGTCTCGTATGTTAGGTGTTTCATACCTAAGATTTACGTTCGGTTGTTTAATCATATGTAATGTTTCTAATAGAATTCTCTGATTCAAATTGGCTTCCCTATCAACAATTTTGACGTTGTCAAAGTCGAATCTATGATCAAACTCAATAGAATGTTTTGTTAAAGCAGTGTGTTGGGAGTAACGGTAACTGTTACACGGTAACTGCACGTTAGTTGTATCGCGATCTCGCTTTCGCATAGGTGCTGTATCTCGTTTACATAAGAAGTTAATTGCCGATTTCTTTCAAGGAGAGTGTCCGTTTTTAGATGGGTCACGATCTTCCAGGAATTGGTTACCATGTGATGTTTCCCATAAAGTGGATACCTGATTTATGCTTAATCGGTGATATCGTATGCGAAGCCTGACCAGTTGGCTCCGCTTCGATTCGACCTCCCGCCAGTGCGGACATCCTAAAACAATAAAATCGGATTCTATCCCTTCCTACTTCGCCTAATTCGCCCCTACTACATATATCGGTTCGGTCGCGAATTTTCCTTATTATAATCGTTTCATTTGTCTACTCCAGTTTTATTGTGTCCATTGTGATCAAAATGTATTCGGAAGATCTCCGTGCCGTAAGCACCCTTACTTTTAATTAAGTTTTTTTTTTAGTTTTTCCTTTTGTTTTTTGATTGTAGTATTTAACTGTCATTCTCCTATTATTTTTTGTTAGATGTATGCTGAGCGCCGCATTCCTGGATATATCTCGATTCAGAAGATGTGCTCGCTCCGGCGGGAGCGGAGCTTGCAGCGGAATTTCTTGAATACGCTGTAGGAGGAAGGGTATCTTTCATGGGCCCGGTCCTGCGATACCTTTGGCTTGCGACGGTTATTCGGGCTTTCCCGTATGGACGAGGAAGTAAGTATTTTTGTTCTTGTAGCATTTCTTGTTTTCCTTTCTGTTTTCGTTTGGAATCTAACATGTTTTTTTTTGTTTATAGGGAAAAGATTGGGGCCAGTATGCCCTATAACTGGCTGACTCTCACTGATTTTAAGATCAATTTTTGTTTTGTGTTCCCTTTTTTTTAATATACTTAGTTCTGTGTAATATTTGTGTACCCCGTTTATTTCTCTTTATGGCCAGTTCCTTATTCCCGCCTGTAGTATTTAAGATTCGCCCTTACGTTTTTTTGTTTATTATTATTTTTTTAGGCGGTTTCCTTTTGTGCCTATTCTATGAAGTGTTTTAATCTATTCGCGTGTGTGTAGGGTTTTCTTTCCCTTTTTTATGGTTACATTAACTTTCGAGTTTTTTTCCACTATTATGTAAGGGACTACCCATTTGCTGTCTAGTTTTTTCGATCTCCCTCGACGTACGGATTCGACGTAGAGCCACACTTTGTCGCCTACTTTTAATTCTATTTTGCGCGCTTTTTTATCGTATCGTTCTTTTGAATTTTTCTTTGCTTCCTGAAGCCGTTCCCTTGCTATTTAGTTTGTTGTTCTTATGCGTTTTCTTGCCTCCTGCGCATAGTCTTCATAGTTGTATGTTTGTTTAGGCGGAGTTTTTGACGTGGTCGGTAGTAACGCCGTTTTTCCATATACTAGTTCATGTGGCGTAAAACCTGTCGCGGTATGTGGGGTCGTATTATATGTAAACATTGCATAGGGTAGCCATTTGTCCCAGTCTGTATGGTCATTGTCTATGTAGTGTCGCAGGTATTCCATTAGGGTTCTATGCGATCTTTCTAATGCTCCATTTAACTCTGGATGATACGCGGTTGTTTGAAGTTTTATATATTTTTAAACATTTCGCTGAGAAAGTTTACTCCTTGGTCCGTTAGTATTTTTTCGGGTATACCGTATTCGCAAATGATACTTTCAATTACTGCCTCAGCTATTGTTGCTGCTTCCTGGTTCTGCAGAGGGGTGCCTTGCTAAATTTCGTAAGGAAGTCCTGGAAGGTTAATATGTAGATGTTTCCTTGGTTGCTTTTCGGCAGAGGTCCTGATATGTCCAGTGCTATCTTTTCAAAGGGTTCTCGTGGTGTATCGGTGATCTCCATTGGAGCTCTAGTTTTTCGACCTAATTTGTTTTTCTGGCAGAGACTACATTTCTGTATGTACTCCTTGATGTCCTTATTCATCCCTGGCCATTTGTATTTTTGTTTTATTCTTTTTGTGGTCCTTTGGATGCCTTGATGTCCTCCTGTGGGCGTGCTATGGTATTCGTAAAGAATTTGCTGTTTCGCCTCCTCATCGGCGACCCCGGTTGGCTCTGTTTCTTCTTCGCCGTTTTGCAACACGTGCACGTTCCTGCTTAGTGCGTCTGCGTTAGTGTTTTTCTTTCCCGACTTATGTATGATTTCGTAGTCGTACTCGGCCAATAGGATTTTCCATCTTATTAGTCTGGATCCTGGGTCCTGTACCCTAAATAGCCATACCAGTGCCTTATGGTCTGTCCCTACCTTGATTGAGGTACCATAGACGTACCGTCGGAATTGTTTGACTGCCCAGACATCGGCTAGCAGTTCTTTTTCCGTCGTACTATAATTTCTTTCAGCTTTATTTAATACTCGGCTTGCGTATGCAATTGGTTTATCTTCGCCTATCTTTCCTTGTGATAGTATTGCGTCTATTGCTAAATTGGATGCGTCGGTCATTACTATGAATTCTTTTGTGAAATCTGGATAAATTAACAGAGGTGCCGTGGTCAATGCCTCTTTTAATGTGTCGAAGGCGTTTTGCTGCTCGGCTGTCCAGGTGAATTCGACCTTACTGCTTGTGATGCTCGATAGGGGTTTAGCTATTTTTGAATATTCCAAAATGAATCTACGATAATATCCTGCTAACCCTAGGAATGCTTGTAATTCTTTTAATTTAGTTGGGACAGGGGATTCTTTTATAGCCTTAGTTTTTTCCGGGTTTGGTTTGATCCCTTCAGGAGTGATTATATGTCCCAAAAATCCTAATTCTTTTCGCAAAAATGCGCATTTTTCCGGTTGTAGTTTTAAGTTATATTTGCGAAGGATGTCCAGAATTTTCCGCAGTCACGTGTTGTGTTCCTTTAAATTTGCTCCGTAGACAACAATATCATAAAGGTAGACGAAACAGTCTAATCCTTGTAATCCGACAAGTGCAGCGTTGAGACCATTGCTCGCTGGAACGGCGCGGGTGCGTTTTTTAATTCAAAAGGCATACGATTGAATTCGAAATGGTCTTGTAGGGTTGAAAACGCTGTCTTGCATTTATCGCGTTCGTCCATCGGAATCTGATGATATCCGGACGCTAAATGCAGAGTGGTAAAATATTGCGCTTTCCCCAATTGGTCTAGTATGTC
This sequence comes from Andrena hattorfiana, assembly GCA_944738655.2. Taxonomy (NCBI): domain Eukaryota; kingdom Metazoa; phylum Arthropoda; class Insecta; order Hymenoptera; family Andrenidae; genus Andrena; species Andrena hattorfiana. The sequence goes on along the minus strand of OX122890.1, from coordinate 39,591,489 downwards.
CGTGATGTTAGGTAGTGGGAATGAGTCGCCTATGGTGACTTCGTTGAGTTTCCTATAGTCGATTATTACGTGATATTTCCTGTTTCCCTCGTCATCTGCTTTTTTAGATACCACTAATAAGGATGCATTCCACGGACTGGCGCTACGTCGGATGATACCATCCTGTAACATCTGCTCCACTTGTTTCTGCACTTCTCGCTTGTGGATTTCGGGTAATCTATACGGCTTGACATTTCAGGGCGCCGTGTCGCGTTTGACAGGGATCCGGTGACCGGTTACGGTGGCCCCCGTTAGTGGATCTCCCGGTAGATGAAACGTGTCGTGGTACTCTTTGTATATTTCATTCATGGATTCCTTTTCTTCTTTATTCATGTGCTCGCGGTCTACCTGATCTAAAACTCGGGCAATGTGCGCTGTCAGCGCTTCTGTGCCGCGACTGCCGTTTTCCCTCGGAGGTCGGTCGCTGGCTCTCTGTTTTACGCCCTGTCGATTTCTCGCTCTTTTCTTGGGCTGCTACAGCTTGTACTCGCCAGCTGTTTTCCGAAGAAAATTTTTTGCCACTTGGCTTATCTTTATCTTTGTTTTTCCAACACTCTTTAGTGTCGTGTCCCGCTCGTTTACAATTATTGCAGTACCGGGATGGTGTCTTATTTCTGTTCTGCGAAGAGGAGCTTGTCCCCCGCGACGCTGGTCGTTTCGTGATCGACCGCTCTTCCTCTATAGCTATCGCGATTGCTTCTTGTAAGTCGGCGGGTTTCCGTGATTTTACTAAGACCTTTATGTCGTCACGAAGTCCGTCCTCGAATCCAATGTCTGTCTCTTGAATATTTTCACATTTGCGTTCTTTTTTAGCGTCGGGAGTGGTAAACGCAGTTTTGGCACGGTCTTCGGAAGCCATGGGAATTTGATGAAAACCGTTTGCTAAGTCGAAAACTGAAAAATATTTGGCACCACCTAATCGGTCGAGGATGTCAGTAATTCGCGGCAAGGGGAATCGGTCGTCGATCGTTTTTGCGTTCAAGATTCTAAAATCGGCCACCACCCTCCATCGTTTGTTTCCTTTTTCGTCCTGCTTCTTCTGGACCACGTGCAGAGGTGAATTATGTGGCGACGACGAAGGCGCGATTATTCCCAATTCCTCCAAATTGTGCATTTGTCGAGCAATTTCTTCGTCCATCAACGGGGAATGTGGGTATTGTCGTGTAAACACGGGCGTTGGATCGGTCAACGGGATGGTGTGCTCTATTGATGTCGTTCCGCCAAGCGGGTCTCCGGGTACGAAAAACCTGTCTGAATACCTTACGACTAAATCTTCGATTGAACGACGCGGTTCCGGATCTAATTCTTCCAATTTTAATGTTTCTACTATATGTTGTAGCCGTTCCTCGTGGGGTTTCTGTTCCACGCGGTAGTCTCCCAGATCCTGATCTTCGTTAGCGTCGAATTCTTCCTCGAAAAAGGGGGTAGGGCAATCCTTCTCATCATCCTCGGGACAGTCCCGGGTTTCAGGGAGGCAAATGCTCACCACGTTCCCATTTGACTCGGGTTCTGGTGGTTTGCTTAAACGTGCCAAGAAGTCCTTGTGGCTTTGCTTACAATCCACTAACGTGCGTTCTAACTCTTTAGAATTGGAGAAAACTACCGGGCTGATTGGGTGTTTAGCTGTTACCATAGTGCGTTGGTGGTAGGAAACGATGGCTTCCTCCTGAAGCAAATATGGGCTCCCGACGAGGCCTGCGATCCCTTCGGGTAGAGTGGGCATGCGCATCACATGGAATAATGCCCAACTGCCGTTAATCTTTACAACGGTCATCCCTAAGGTCATGACCTTTCCGTTCAAACCGTTAATTTCGAGGGGAGTCGTGCTGAGGACCATGGCCTTTTCGCTTGCAGATCCGATTTCTAACAGGTTCAAAGCGGAACCCGTGTCTACGATGAATTCTCCCTCACCGTTCTCCAGTTGTTCAGACTTGACCTGGATGCGGGGGGACTCCGCGCGTATGAGTCCCGTTGCTGGTTCTGACCCTGGGGCGATCTTTGGGCTTGCGAGGAGGACCCGCCCGCCTCGTTCTGGTTGAACGGGCGGGCGCGCTGGGAGTTTAAATGACCGGTATTTTCGGTTGACGTTCCACGTTCCGTCGATCCTCGCGATTCTTGAGTTTCATATCCCCCTGGTTCGCGTGATTGATATCTTTGGGATTCCGGAGGTTCTGACCTTTGAGGTTCGCGGGGTCGGTACCTTTGAGGTTCGCGAGGTTCATATCTTTGGGGTTCGCGGGGCTGGTAGCGTCTATCGCTTTGATATCTTCCGCGTGCTCCTCTGCCGCGTGGAATATACGGTCTGGGTTCGTAGTCCAACGGGCGTTCACCTTGCCTCGTCAGCACAGCGTAGGGACGGTGTTCCGGCGTCAAATCGCGATAATACTGGTCCCGATCATGTTCGTTTTGATAGCGCGGGGAGCTATATGCAGAGTAGGAAGATTGGGGCTCGTAGTACGAGTCCTCTTCGCGGGGTTGTCTCCATTCGGTCCATTTACGCTGGGGGTCATACGGCGAAGGCGGACGCGCGTTCCGAGTGTATTCGTTCGTGTTCTCGCGCGGCAAACCGGATAATTCGTGCTCTCGCCTTTGAGTGTGTACTGCTAAATCGAACGCGTCGTGCAAAGATCCGGGATTTGACAAAGCTACTTTAGTCGAAATTCTTTGGGGTAACGCCGTGATAAACGAGGTCCGTGCCAATCGTTCTACATCAGCTATGGTTTTCTCGACATTTTGTCCGATCAATTCTTTCGCTCTTACAGTCACCTGTCGATACAGGCGAGCCACGCGGTGGATAAAGTCTATTAGACGCTCCCGGGGAAACATGCTTATACGTTCCAATTCCAGTCGGAGCTCCTCATAACCGCGACATGGGGAATATCGGACCCTTAGAAGGGAGAGCAGTTCGGCCACGCTTTGGCAACCTTTATCTTCGACATAGTATCTAATAGGATCTGTTAATTTGTATATAAGCTCGGACAGAAATCTTTCTTCCTGACCGGGCGGAACACGCCTTATTGCGCGCTGTATTGAGGCGGCAAAGTCCTCCAGGGTTACAAAATCGGGGTCGAAACGGGGAATGTTGTCGAGCGCCCGATACACTCTCTCTTCGTCTTCTCGGGAACGCCATATGTCTATTGTAGACATGTCTGGGTCGTTCGTCCGAGAACCCAAAGAAGGCCGATCGCTCGAGGAGGGCGGTACCGGAGGAGGAATAACCGGAGGAGCGATAGCAGAAGTTCGGGAATCAGAAAACTGTTGTGGAGGAGGTGATCTCAAAATACCACCCGGCATTGTTATGCAATGCCCGACAAGAGACTTTGAGTAATGGGAAGTGTAGTCAAGTTACGAGCAGATAAGATTGCGGCTGTCGCAGTTCGTAGCGACGGCGTGCAAGGAAAAAAAAAGAAAGAAAGAAAAAGTGGATCCCACTTCTGACACCAGTTTGTTACGTCCTGAAGGGACTTTTGTGAATCACCCCGAGCGGTTGAGATGAATTATCGGGTTCTTGCTCTGTTAAGGTGCTAAAGCACGCCTTGACTACACTTACTGTGGATCGGGGAGGTAATACAGGGGTCGAATAAAAGAGTACAAGGGATATAAAGGAAAAAATCAATCAAGAAAATATATTGTTACAGAAATTAGTCAGAATTTCATACCTCGAGACGGCGCTTCGTCTCAGCTGTCGCTCGCTGTTATCGCACGGCACGCTTGCCGTCTCGCGTTTCGCTCGCTTGCTGTGTCGCTCTACCTAGCGCAGGTCGTGGTCGCTCGTTCTGGTTTCGGGTAGCACACGGAAGTCGGTGACCTGGGGTCCGTCGCGCCTCTTAGTCTCGGATCGTCGCTTATCTTCGCGGTCGTACGTCGGTCCTGATTGACGCACAAGGGCACTCCCGGCTAGGCCGTTCTCGGTGTGTCGGATGGAGTTACCCTTTTACGAATTACTATCGGCCGAATGCGCTACGCGGAATCAACGCGGAGACGTGGTCGCGGTATCTAGACGGCCCTCCGGCTCGTCGTGACTCCCTAACTTGAACTCTCGAATCTGAATGCCCCTTTTTCGGCTCTCGATCGCGGGCCGAACCTCGAACGATCCCCCTAAGTGGGGAATACTGCCCCGTCGGCAGCTGTCGATTGCCTTGCTAATTTCCCTGAATATTGCGAAATATCCGGGACCGAGACGAGCGCGGGCGCCGTCCCTATGACTGTTGCCATGGGCTAAGCACAACGTGACTTCTACACGCGAGGCGATTCCGCTGAATCGCCTTTTGAAAGAAAGCGACGCGAGGACAGCGAGCACGGGATGGACCTGAAGGGTCTATGTAACAGTGGATAACATTAATGTTTCTAACGAATGTAATACTAGAATTTGAGAATTCTAGCCTTACATTAATCTAAATAAAATAAATAATATACTGCTGTAATTATATTTTGATATTACGTTATCTGAGAAGCAATGGATAAATATTAATCCGATTCAATGACCACCTTTAAGTGGAATTTTGTTCAAAATTTTTGTTCACCTTCACAATAAAACTTAGAGAATGAATGCTTTACATTAATTACTCATTACATTTTGAAATAAATATGACGTTTCACTATTCCACGTGTATCGACGAAAAGTTTTTTTTATTGTCTATCCTGTTTGTACCGACAGGAAAAGCACAAGTAGCTGGTTCGAAAAACTAGCCGGAATAATCGGACAGAGGGTCTCGCCAGGGTCGTCGTTTATGGCAGTATTTTCCCGTGAGTCAGCCCTGGGCAACGGTACACGCGCGTAGGGATGGTTACCAAATGTACCACCCGCCGACAGAGCAATATACCGCTTAACTCGAAGCGAGGAAAGTCGAAGTCCCAGAAAAAATGGCACGATGTCGATTGTCCCCTATTCGACATCTGGCAGGCAAATGTTCCCCCACGAATGCTTCGGAAATAAGTTTTGCCCGATTATAAACCAATAAATGCATCTTCGCCTTGCTCCGAATCCGCCTTTGTTCCGTAAAGGTACGTATCGACTTTTGCGAGGATTCTTCGTGAGGCACGCCTCGCGGAGTGGAAAGTCTGAAAACTCTATACCTCCACCATGGAAACCATCCTTGACTTTCCAAAGCAGCCTCGCGTGGCAAGCTCCCGCTGCAGCTTCGTCCTACCTGGCCGCGCGAACTAGGTCGCCGACGACCATGAGGTGCACGGGGACACATGAATTCGTACGCACTTGGTCGCAGCGAACAACAAAGGTTTCTGGTCTCTCGGCGACCAAGTTGCCGGCGACTGGTCGCAAGTGCGTAACGGGCCTAAAAGTTATGCCCAAAATTGAAAATTTTATATCAGCGCTCCACAGATTAAACCAAATGAATGTAAAAGGAGCGGTTAAAAAAGAAAATTCCAAGTTCGTAATATCTACTATTACTGCAATATCTTATTTTTGCATAATTTTATACATATGTGTATACTGAAGAATTGTGCAACAAAATTAAGAAAATTTTGTTTAAAATCTTGGCTTGTGTCTTATTATTAAAATCTATTAAAAACAATTTTCTTAAATGTTCTTTATACGATTGCAATTGCCCGTCTGAAAACAGTAGACGAAAGTCAGACCACGATGGGAAAACGTCGTGGGCGAAGACAACTCAACTTTCCCCAAACGTGCATTTGGCAACACTCAAGGTCAAGTCCCATCTAACATCGACGAAAATTCGGGACTAACCCTGAGTTGTAAACATCTGCAACGCAGACGACTAGACTAGACCTCAAGCATTGCGTATCGTAATAAATTGTACAGTCCTGTCCCTGTTACAGGGTGTACAAAAATATTAAAAAATGGTCGAGTTATTTGTTGTCCCGGGAAGCTCCTCCGCGTAAGCGGTTTATCAAATATCTCCCAAACTATTTGTCTGATTTACTTCAAACTTGGTACACATATTCTTAATGGTATTATATAAAACGTAACACGTCAATATTTGTTATGCGATAACCCATTCGTATATACTAAATGAATAATGATATTCACTTTGCTCTCATTTGTACAATAAATTTTTTTCTTCTCCAATCCGTATGATACATTGTAGATATTTTATATTAATGAACACTAGAATCATAGCCTTTGTCATGTTAGATATACCTGGGCGACATAATTGGATACATCGTTCACGCGCGTAACAGCGGAGGAGCTTCACGGAACAAAAAATAACTCGGCCATTCTTTAATATTTTTGTACAACATGTATCCAACAAATGCCTTAATACTTAATACATGCTCTACACATAAGAAGTAAAGAAATAATTTTCAAACCCACAGTATCTGTAAAAAAAAATTCGCCTAGTTTGTTGCTATCTCGAGCGTCTCAGGGTGGCGTAACCCCTTAATAAAGGGTGTGACCCGTTAATGGCTAAAAAAGTATAAATGAATAAATAAAGAAATAGGTATAATATGGAATGCGGAATTTTATGCAAATGCATGTTTTTGTTGTAATGGATTAAACAAGTGGGACTTTGACCGATTTATATTTCATCATTAAGGGGGCCGTCTCCGCGGGCCTTGAAGTGTGTGCGTACGCTCACACAAGCTAGGAAAAGCGTGTACGTATACGCGTGTAGTAAACAAATCATAAATTACAACTTTCGTCCTGGAATCGGCCAGAAGAAAGTTTTTGCCGGTACAGTTGCCTCCAGTAGACATCTGTGCAGGGTGGTCTGGTGCGTTTGAGCGCTAATAACCACCGTAAGTTCAAATATTAATGAATTTATGAATCGTTTACTGAGACAGACTCGAGAAATGACAGAATGAAGCTTCCATGATTCTCCGTCACCGGCGTTGATGGTATATTCGCGCCATGTACCATCAGAACCTGTGGAAGACCAAACTAGCCGATAAATGTAGGAAAGACATAGTTGCCGAGACGTATCGAGTGTCGAATCGCGCTGTTGCCGCATTTCCCCTATCACTATTTTGCCATCAAGGAGGCTTGAATGAATCACGGCGAAGCGGTTGGAGAACAGAGATGGGCAAAGATAATATCTGGATAAACTCAAATAAAAGATACTTTATGTTTATCCGTTATGAACCGAAGTGAATTCATTCGAGGACGAAAGATAATTATTTTTTACTTTATGTACTAAAGGGTTTTCCCGTGTATATAATAAATAATAAAAAAAAAAAAAATTTTATTCGACTTTTATTCGAAGGCTTCGGATGACTTTCAGCCGCGTGTTTATCCGAACCGACGCGATCTCTTTTCGAGCTGAGGATTTGGGCTATTCGGCGGCTTCTGATTTCGGTTCGAGAGGCATACAGTGTTGCTTGCGGTGGATTATGTATTAATAAAATGTAAAACGAGACGTTTTTAGTATTCGGTAACATACTGCTGAGATATTCCAGATTAAAATGAGTTCAAACACGGTATAAATCGAATTATTTCTACAACTACACTTGGTAATTAAATATAAATGTAATCTAAATTCTAATCTAAAAATACTAAAAATAATCCGATTTATACTGTGTTTGAATTTATTTTCATCTGGTAAAATCTCAGGAGTATGTTACTGAAACGTTCATGCCGATAGATGTCGAATGTCGAAGTTTTACATTCTATCAAAACATACAATATAAACAATGATTAAACAATCATTTTAATATATTTTCAATGAGTAAATATAAATATTGTTCCCCCACGGCTATTTCCTCCCCATCGTCCTGGGGATTTTGTTCAAATTGAAATATGTTAGAGACCATGTGAAAATAAGAAGGATTTAAATAAACATTTTGCTAAATACGGAAGGTAGTTTTCAAAACATCGATGAAAGTTGTGTACTTTGATGATTTGTTTTTTCAATTTTGAATGTGGCAAAATGTGACAACTTGAACCCCTCTTATTTTCACATGCGCTATAACATGTTTCATTTTTAACAAAATCTCAGACATTGAGTGTTCAAAGTGATTTGTTTGGCATGGAATGAACCGTATATACAACACTGTCCATTCCAACGGAAATGAATCACTTTTATTTCTAAATAAAACCCATGACACTAATTCATTAAAATTTTTTTTTATATTTTTTTTAATAATTACATGTTTATATAAACATTCCCCCGGCGCCATCCTCCCCGCCCCCCTCTGTTGCCACCTCCCCACCCCCTCTTGCCCCCTCGCCCGCGCTGATATTTTAAAAATTTCAGCTCCCTTTTCATCTGAAACAGTACCATAAAAATTACATTTTCTACTTCTACCCGTATATATAGTGAATCCCAAAAATATTCAGACCAAACAAACTTCAGAAAAACACACACACACACACATTAAACTTGCCTTCGCCATTTCTTTTCTTAATTTTCGTATTTCAGCCTCCTTCTGCGTCTCCTCCTCCTCTCTCTCTCTTTCTCCTCCTCCTTCTTTCTCACCGTCTTCTCTCTCTCTTTCTCCTCCTCCTTCTTTCCTATCGTCTCCTCTCTCTCCCACTCTTTGCCTTCCACCTCACTCTCTGCCTTTGGCCGACGACATGACACGGTCATGAGAGCATCTTTCATCTGGAAATTAAATAATAAATGTATTATTTTATGGCAAATAGTAAGATTGTACAGCGTTATTCTTTCGCTAGAGTCCTAAAGACAATGCCGCCAAATGACGTATTCCACGTTCTGCATTTCTCATCAGATCTTTGCGAAAATGGCGTCAACCGATTCCTTATGCCGTAGTCATAATTATTAATTATTATTATTATAATAATTATTATAATAATTAATAATCATAATTATTGGCGGCATCGCCTTTAAATACTCTAGCCAGAGAGTCACTCTGTATAATAGTATACAATATAATACTTACATTGTTCATATCCACCATTATACCACAAATTACTTAGGCGTTCACGTCGTCGGCTTTTTTGTAACGGACTGACCGCAACCGACTATTTGCGCCGTTGCCTGATTTGTATAGCGTCATTTGTTTCAGAATGCACCGCAGACGAATTTTCGGATTCACGTTTCACGTTCACGGTTCGCATTTACGTTTTTTTGTAACGGGCAGAAGGATTTTGAATTGTGTTGCGTTGTGTTGTATTGTGTTTGTGTTTGTGTTGTGTTTGTTGGTTTAGTGTAAAATGAGTGACACTCTAAATGTGAATATGCAGAATGTGCAAGAAGATATGGACAATAATTCTCCGTTTCGTCCGCGAAAATTACATCCGTCCACAGGGAGATTTTCGAAACGGAAAGTACATCGCCAAAATAGAAGGTCTGTAGCCCTTCAGAAGAAACAAGAAAGCGCAAAAACGGCAGACGACACTGCCGTAGGACATCATCCAGAAGAAGTGGCCGAGGAGCGTATAGTAGAGGAACCATCAACATCCGATGGACGAAACCATACGCATCAAGAGATAATGTGCTTGCCATGTGATGAAGATACTGATACGGCCAGTCCGGAAGAAACGGAAGAGGCGCTTGAAGACTTTAATATAAAAAGCAACGAAGAAGAAAACTTCGTTATAGAAAAAGTTGCGAAGAACGAGCCGCAAGAGCAATCGCGTCTCCTAAATAGCAACGACATAATGAATTTTCCAAATGTGCTTGCTCAATTGCAAAAAATAGGTAAGCATGCAAAAAATACGGAAGACTGTGGCATTGAACACCTACGAATAACTGGTGTGAAACGGCGTGGCTTCAAGAGCATCTTCAGCGTAATGTGCACTTTATGCCATTACAAAGCTGAAATCCACAATCAATCGGACGAAGCTGAAGAAGTGGATAGAAATCAGGGCGCCGTTAATGCAACAATTTTAAGTGGAGGCAGTTATGCCCAGTTGGAACACACTTTTGCAGGAGTCAACATACGTTGCATGTCGAAGAGAGATTTTGTGAAGATTCAAGATGAATTCATCAAGTCTGCAATTGCCGCTGCAGAAGAAGAGATGTTAGCAGCGGCTAAAGAAGAAAAATGTTTGGCCATTGAAAGAGGCGATGTTCTTCCCGGATCAGGGACTCCTCACATCCCTGTTGTGGCCGACGGAAGCTGAATGAAGAGATCCTACCGCAGTGAATGTTACGATTCTGCGTCTGGAGTCGGCGTGATAGTTGGCTATCACACGAAAAAAGTTTTATTTTACGGCGTTCGAAATAAAGTCTGCAGAATTTGTCGGATTGCTGCGAAAAACAAGAAAGAACCCCAAAAGCACGTATGCTTCAAAAACTGGAGCACATGTCGAGTATCGACTGCTATGGAAAGCGATGCTATAGTAGAAGGATTCAACACTAGCGTAGAAAAACGTGGGCTCGTTTATTCTACTCTGATTGCTGATGGGGACAGTAGCGTGTGTAAGAAAATCATTGATGCGGACCCATATAAGAGACAGATTCGTGTAAAAAAGATTGAATGCACGAATCATTTGTTCCGAAACTTTTGCACAAAAATGAAAGCGATTGTAAAGAAGACCACATCTGGACCATTGAGACAAACTGTGGAAAGTAGCATTCGCCGGATGCGCACGGACATTGTAAAAGCCGCAAAGTTTAGATACAATCAGAATGTATCAATTGACGAGAAAACAAAGAATTTGTATGGCGACATACAGAATGTTCCGAGCCACGTGTTTGGTGAACACAAAGAGTGTGCACAACTAAAATATTTCTGCGATGGAAAGAATAAAGAGAATGAAAGAAACATCGTTCCAGAATTGATGAAAATTGGAGTGTACCAGGACCTAAAAGAAATACTTCGTCCACTGTTAGCTCATGCGGAGAGCTTACTCTATAATACTACTAATAACGCTGTGGAAAGTTTGAACGGACTAATTGCCAAGTACACTGGCGGAAAAAGATTAAATTTCGCCGAAAGAGGATCGTATACAGGAAGATGTGCTGCTGCTGTCGTGGAGTACAACAGTAACCAAGTGCACTAGCGATTGAATGCGGTAATGAAGAAGAAAACGCCCGAGGTTGTGCGCCAAATAAAAAAAAAAGAAGAAGAAAGAAAAGGAACAGAGAGCTGCAAAACAGAAGGAAACGAAGGCTGCGCGATATGTACGTAAGCAATTGCGCCCTCGCAGAAAGATTCTGATTATGGGCAAAATGCACAGAAGCTAAACATGCCATCCGAAATGTATGAACTGGAGCGGGAAAAGCATATGCAAATGCTCCGTGAGTGGCAAGACAAAAGAGATGACATTCAAGACGAAACCATCGGACAAGCGAAGAACCCCAGATGGTTGCAGTATAGGTCCAAATTGTTGACAGCATCCAATTTTGGACAAGTGTGCTGTCGCCGACCTGACACGCTATGCGCAAATGCAGTGAAGTCATTTGTGTATCCGAAGTTAATTAGTAAACCCGCAGTGGAATACAGGAAAGAATGCGAGAAAATTGCTCGCAAAGAATTGAAGAAGCAATATAAAGATATTGAAGAATGTGGAATTTTCATCGACAGCTACATCCCCTTCTTAGGAGCTTCACCGGATGGAATCATCGGTCAAGAAGGTATTGTGGAAATCAAATGCCCCAAATCAGCGGAGAACTTTTCGCCGGAAGAAGCTATTGAAAAAGTACCCGCTGTCCAGCGCATGTTCACATGTAAAAAAGGTATTTTAATGAACAAAACGCATCACTATTTTTATCAAGTACAAGGTCAGTTACATATTACTGACAGAAAGTACTGTATATTTTGCGTTTGGACCCCGAAGGGTCTGAAATCTATAAAAGTAGAGAGAGATGATGCGTTTTGGAAAGAGAAATGGAGCCAAAACTGGTACAATTTTATTTAGAATGCATGCTACCCGAATTAATAGATAGTCGGCACAATAGGTGCATGCCTATTCGGGAGCCTCAATTTATATTAGCAGAAAGAGCGAAAGAAAACGCGAAAAGCTTGAAAAAGCGAAAGAGATCTCCCTCCGAAAATAGTAAAACTATTGTATCGGTCCGGCGTCGCACCGCGCTGTAAAGCGCGGTACCACTGACTCTGTCAGTGGTCACAAGTGCCAGCAGTGGCACTTTTACTCGCGGATCATACGATCACGCGAGTCGATCGACGCCGCCGTCACTTTCCCAAGAAAGTGACGAAGGAAATAATAAATCTGATCGATCCGGCGTCGCAAATTAGTATTGTTTCATTGACATGTTTCCTAACTTCACTCCCGAACCTCTCTATCCTTCATTATTGCTATCCTCTTTTACGTTCAGCGAGGCTCTGACGCTAGACGCAGCTCTCGTGCTGTATTCCTTCAAGACTTCTCTATAGAAAGAGATAACTCTGTGGCAACAGCACGGCAGAGACAGAGAGAACAGCAGATGTGGCAACTATGCGTAAAACATTCGTCTACGTAGAGTACCTGGAGATGTCACCTCTGTACAAATTCTTTTTATCGATCGCAGTAGTTTTATTAGGGTCCGTCTATTTACAAGGGGCGCTTCGATCGATTCGGACCATAACAAAAATGAGACGGGCCCCCTTAAGAGGATTTTAAAAATATATTTGCCATGTTGAATATTCTGGGTATTTTTCATGATATTTATTTACACATTAGCTCGAGTAATTGTTAGAAGTTGCTGAACCGCGAGGCGTATTAATGTTGGGTGATACTTTTTAATTGCTACCGTGATGGTAACAGTTTAGTGTATTTGGTGACAACTTATCTCTCCCAAGGCCTCCAATGATGAGAACTAATATTGGAACATCAGGTAGGTAAATGGAAAGGGAAAATATGCTGTTCAATTATTTTTCTTACTTTGAGTAAGCGATTCTTTCACATTCTTATTCTGTATATTTTCTATAATGAAGTCAATTACATGGATCTGCAAATAGTGGAGTATACTAATCCCAATAAGTGTTTCACACTCTTACCCTTTTTTTTCTTCGAAGCATTGCCGTTGTTATTTTACATGATATGTTTCTGATCGTACATAGGGGAGTACATAAATAAAGAATTCTCCGTTTTCAAATACGCTAGCACAGCAACGTCGAAAGATTCCAACTGCCATTTTAGTTTTCACGGCCAATCAACTTTTCAATTTGATTCCTTATATGTCCCATTTCGCACGTAAATCCTCCCGGAAACGCTTTGAGATACCCTGTATATATATCGACTGTCGCTGCCGTGTATCTGTACTCGAAACACGGCTATTCCAATCTTACCTGAAACTTATTTCATTGATATCTCATCACGCTTGCAATATTTTCTAAATTACATTTTTCTTATGTAAACCGCATATTAGTTTTCGAATAAGGCCAAATTCAATCCCCATAAAAAACTTAAAAAAGTAAAAAAAATTTCACCAAGTACATGAAATCAAATAAATCACAATAAATAGAAGATAATAATAATAGTTACAACATAAAAAAAGATGTGGAATCAAAATGAGCTGCAAGTACATAAAGGTGCTTTCAGTCAAATACTTGGCATGGCCAGTCAAGATCTGTGTAATGCTCTCTCTCATTTGTCGTGTGACTGTATGTGAATGGATGTGAGGAAGCGAGTGGCGCCTTTCTAGAGAAGGAGAAGTTAGAGAAATGACAGTGAGAGAGTAGGAGTCCATGGCGCATGGTTCAGTCCGTAAAAGCAATGTAAGACTCATAATAAGAATATATGTTGAGTGTGAAACAGAAACGTGTCTACATTATTCCACATTACTGAAGGAGAATTTACTTAACGTGGGAGAATACAATAAATAACAGGTTATGGGCCCAGTTAGCCCGATTTAATTGGATTACAAATTGGAAGAAAGTGATTCCGACCTCGTGGCTGATCACGTGTGTAGCATAAAAGGAATTGGTTAATAAAAGTCTGCAAAATGGCTATGAGTATAAAGAATTATTATAATATTGATCCGTTGGCCGGAAATAATTACCACGCATGGAAATTTCGAGTAACGACACTACTTGTTGAACAAGGTGTGGTAGAAATGATTAATAAAGAATTTAAGTATGAGGATTATCCTGATCCAACTAAGAAGGAAGAAGCGAGAAAGAAGGACAATAAATGTAAATCAACCATTTGTTGTGCTAGGGCGCCGGGGTTGAGATTCTGGTGTCGAATCTCGGGGATGCTCTGGAGCGTCCTTCACAGTCGTCGTCCGACGGGCTCCTTAGGTTCGGGTGAATATGCCGGGACGAAAGGATTCGGCTTGAAACCGGAGGTAAGGGATCGTTGCGGATTAAAGAGTTGGAACTCACCGTAAGGTTAAACAAGTTTATTCTGTCCCGATCTGGGTGACAGGAGAAGCGTGTACTGTATCGTTAGTGTTCTGATTATAAGAGAGACATTGTACATTGTACATTGTTCTTATACTCTAATCGGGGTGAAACGGGGACCATCGGTGTCTCCGCCTTGGCCTGCTTTTTGGCTGTTTCGCCATGTGCTGATGGTTTTTGATGTGCTTCCGAGAGTCCTTACGCGGCTGTGCCGGTTTTCGGCCGATCGGTTGCGGCAAGCGGAATGTACGCGGTGCCGTTGCCTTTAGGCGTTGGTTGGCACACAACATCTCCTTCTCCTTGAGGAAAGGGTGCTTAGGGGAATTTTTCGCAAGGTGGTTTACAAAATTTTCCGGTACCCTAAGCGTCCTAATCTCGACGTACTCGCTGTCCACGGCGGCCTCTTTAGTGGTCGCTGCGTTAGGGTTGGATGATGATCTTCTCGACTTCCGTGTTTTCGCAGGTTTGGGTATTTGTATTTTTGGCGCAGTTGGTAGTCGCGTCTTAACAAATACATGACGAGCATAATAAGTATTATTAGTACTATAGTTGTCGTTGTCGGATGTACAATTTGCCAGGTCGCTAGTCCTGGTTGGTAGTCGTTATTAGTTAAATCGCTTTCTACCTGGTTGAGTTGATTATACAATGCTGAGAATTCAGATGGATTTTTTAGAAACTTATCCAACTGGAAACGCGTGAGGGGGTGCACGGGTTCGCCCCGTTGTGTTTTGTTTATTTCCGCCGTGATATCGTATCGCGGTGCTGTCGGCAGTTCGAAGTCCTGACTATACGTCGTTTTTTGCTTTTTTAATACTACGTCCTTACTTCGGATGTCACAATTTCCCGTAATCCTGAGAATTCCTGTCTTATCTATGTCGATGTGCTCGGGTTGTCGCTCGTTACATTGTATGGCCAGCGTCTCGGGTGGGTGCGCCGCGAAAATTTACGTGTCCGCGCGCGAGGTACTTATCCACATCGTGTGGTTTGCCGTGATGTGTTTTATTTCGCAATTTCTCCGAAATTTGTCCGAAGGTTGCAGCCACAGGCTTGCTTCACATACGAGGTCGTTATTTACGCTGTGCGCGATCATTGGTCATTCGCAATAATATTGTGCGGCTATTTGTTTACATCCCTTTAGTTCATCCTGATTGGTGAGTACATATTGGTTGTTGCTCGCGTCGATGACGAGTATCGGTGTTCTTACGACTAACAACGCGTATGTGCTATCGTGTATGTGGATCGGGACTGGGGTTGCCTCGATTACTGTGAAAGTTTGCGAAGGAATTAGGGGGACGGTTATTACTGCTATCAATGTAGTCTTATCGAAATACGCGGTGATCGCTGGCAATTTTTCGATCACGTTAGCGTTTTCTAGCTTCGGTGCTATAGGAAACGTGAGTCCGTCTGGGAGATGTTGTACGACGGTTTGTAATAATTTGGTGATTTGTGCGCTTGATAGTACGTTTGTGCTGATGGTGTCTGCTTTAAGGCCGGTGTAATATTGCAGCACGTTGTCTACGTCTTGAGTCAGGTCAGTCAGTAGGTCATTTAACGTACTGAAATGATCTCCTAGATCAGCTCTTTGTGCTTGTTGTATTATGGCCGTCTCGATTTGCGTATGTAGCAGTCTCGCCTGTCTCGCTAATATTTCTTCGTTGTGTTGTATCGTTTTTTCCGCGTTATGTAAATGGTAATCCAAGAAACCAAAGTCATATCAGCGCATTAGTTCGGTCAATTAAACATATAAATAAAAGCTGTTGTGCAGTTTTAATAATTCTCAAATCCAACGTTTCGGTCATTGGTTGCGACCATTTTCAAGGAAAGTTAAAAGAAAAAATACTGCGTTTACTTTTATAAATTTAGCACGATAGCTAAGAACGTGCACCGTGCGAGTCGGTTGGAACGTGACTGAGGTGAACAGTATACACAAAGCGGAACATCCGAAGGGTAAACAAATAAGGCTTAAACGGAGTCGATAGTGGGAACCGTTAATAATTTTGAAATAAATTAAAATTGAAAGGAGAACACTCCAAACCTCACAACACGCTGTGATCATATCTATAATTATTGTCTATGCGATAAAAGTCCATCACTCATGGATGTCCGGAAAAATATATAATTACATATGCTGTATTATGTAATAATTTTCAGTCATAGTAAGGGATCAAAGAATCGAAAACTCCAATAGAAAAACCACATCATCGAGCCTTACTTCTTCAATAAGATTGCGTAATAGTCTCGTATGTTAGGTGTTTCATACCTAAGATTTACGTTCGGTTGTTTAATCATATGTAATGTTTCTAATAGAATTCTCTGATTCAAATTGGCTTCCCTATCAACAATTTTGACGTTGTCAAAGTCGAATCTATGATCAAACTCAATAGAATGTTTTGTTAAAGCAGTGTGTTGGGAGTAACGGTAACTGTTACACGGTAACTGCACGTTAGTTGTATCGCGATCTCGCTTTCGCATAGGTGCTGTATCTCGTTTACATAAGAAGTTAATTGCCGATTTCTTTCAAGGAGAGTGTCCGTTTTTAGATGGGTCACGATCTTCCAGGAATTGGTTACCATGTGATGTTTCCCATAAAGTGGATACCTGATTTATGCTTAATCGGTGATATCGTATGCGAAGCCTGACCAGTTGGCTCCGCTTCGATTCGACCTCCCGCCAGTGCGGACATCCTAAAACAATAAAATCGGATTCTATCCCTTCCTACTTCGCCTAATTCGCCCCTACTACATATATCGGTTCGGTCGCGAATTTTCCTTATTATAATCGTTTCATTTGTCTACTCCAGTTTTATTGTGTCCATTGTGATCAAAATGTATTCGGAAGATCTCCGTGCCGTAAGCACCCTTACTTTTAATTAAGTTTTTTTTTTAGTTTTTCCTTTTGTTTTTTGATTGTAGTATTTAACTGTCATTCTCCTATTATTTTTTGTTAGATGTATGCTGAGCGCCGCATTCCTGGATATATCTCGATTCAGAAGATGTGCTCGCTCCGGCGGGAGCGGAGCTTGCAGCGGAATTTCTTGAATACGCTGTAGGAGGAAGGGTATCTTTCATGGGCCCGGTCCTGCGATACCTTTGGCTTGCGACGGTTATTCGGGCTTTCCCGTATGGACGAGGAAGTAAGTATTTTTGTTCTTGTAGCATTTCTTGTTTTCCTTTCTGTTTTCGTTTGGAATCTAACATGTTTTTTTTTGTTTATAGGGAAAAGATTGGGGCCAGTATGCCCTATAACTGGCTGACTCTCACTGATTTTAAGATCAATTTTTGTTTTGTGTTCCCTTTTTTTTAATATACTTAGTTCTGTGTAATATTTGTGTACCCCGTTTATTTCTCTTTATGGCCAGTTCCTTATTCCCGCCTGTAGTATTTAAGATTCGCCCTTACGTTTTTTTGTTTATTATTATTTTTTTAGGCGGTTTCCTTTTGTGCCTATTCTATGAAGTGTTTTAATCTATTCGCGTGTGTGTAGGGTTTTCTTTCCCTTTTTTATGGTTACATTAACTTTCGAGTTTTTTTCCACTATTATGTAAGGGACTACCCATTTGCTGTCTAGTTTTTTCGATCTCCCTCGACGTACGGATTCGACGTAGAGCCACACTTTGTCGCCTACTTTTAATTCTATTTTGCGCGCTTTTTTATCGTATCGTTCTTTTGAATTTTTCTTTGCTTCCTGAAGCCGTTCCCTTGCTATTTAGTTTGTTGTTCTTATGCGTTTTCTTGCCTCCTGCGCATAGTCTTCATAGTTGTATGTTTGTTTAGGCGGAGTTTTTGACGTGGTCGGTAGTAACGCCGTTTTTCCATATACTAGTTCATGTGGCGTAAAACCTGTCGCGGTATGTGGGGTCGTATTATATGTAAACATTGCATAGGGTAGCCATTTGTCCCAGTCTGTATGGTCATTGTCTATGTAGTGTCGCAGGTATTCCATTAGGGTTCTATGCGATCTTTCTAATGCTCCATTTAACTCTGGATGATACGCGGTTGTTTGAAGTTTTATATATTTTTAAACATTTCGCTGAGAAAGTTTACTCCTTGGTCCGTTAGTATTTTTTCGGGTATACCGTATTCGCAAATGATACTTTCAATTACTGCCTCAGCTATTGTTGCTGCTTCCTGGTTCTGCAGAGGGGTGCCTTGCTAAATTTCGTAAGGAAGTCCTGGAAGGTTAATATGTAGATGTTTCCTTGGTTGCTTTTCGGCAGAGGTCCTGATATGTCCAGTGCTATCTTTTCAAAGGGTTCTCGTGGTGTATCGGTGATCTCCATTGGAGCTCTAGTTTTTCGACCTAATTTGTTTTTCTGGCAGAGACTACATTTCTGTATGTACTCCTTGATGTCCTTATTCATCCCTGGCCATTTGTATTTTTGTTTTATTCTTTTTGTGGTCCTTTGGATGCCTTGATGTCCTCCTGTGGGCGTGCTATGGTATTCGTAAAGAATTTGCTGTTTCGCCTCCTCATCGGCGACCCCGGTTGGCTCTGTTTCTTCTTCGCCGTTTTGCAACACGTGCACGTTCCTGCTTAGTGCGTCTGCGTTAGTGTTTTTCTTTCCCGACTTATGTATGATTTCGTAGTCGTACTCGGCCAATAGGATTTTCCATCTTATTAGTCTGGATCCTGGGTCCTGTACCCTAAATAGCCATACCAGTGCCTTATGGTCTGTCCCTACCTTGATTGAGGTACCATAGACGTACCGTCGGAATTGTTTGACTGCCCAGACATCGGCTAGCAGTTCTTTTTCCGTCGTACTATAATTTCTTTCAGCTTTATTTAATACTCGGCTTGCGTATGCAATTGGTTTATCTTCGCCTATCTTTCCTTGTGATAGTATTGCGTCTATTGCTAAATTGGATGCGTCGGTCATTACTATGAATTCTTTTGTGAAATCTGGATAAATTAACAGAGGTGCCGTGGTCAATGCCTCTTTTAATGTGTCGAAGGCGTTTTGCTGCTCGGCTGTCCAGGTGAATTCGACCTTACTGCTTGTGATGCTCGATAGGGGTTTAGCTATTTTTGAATATTCCAAAATGAATCTACGATAATATCCTGCTAACCCTAGGAATGCTTGTAATTCTTTTAATTTAGTTGGGACAGGGGATTCTTTTATAGCCTTAGTTTTTTCCGGGTTTGGTTTGATCCCTTCAGGAGTGATTATATGTCCCAAAAATCCTAATTCTTTTCGCAAAAATGCGCATTTTTCCGGTTGTAGTTTTAAGTTATATTTGCGAAGGATGTCCAGAATTTTCCGCAGTCACGTGTTGTGTTCCTTTAAATTTGCTCCGTAGACAACAATATCATAAAGGTAGACGAAACAGTCTAATCCTTGTAATCCGACAAGTGCAGCGTTGAGACCATTGCTCGCTGGAACGGCGCGGGTGCGTTTTTTAATTCAAAAGGCATACGATTGAATTCGAAATGGTCTTGTAGGGTTGAAAACGCTGTCTTGCATTTATCGCGTTCGTCCATCGGAATCTGATGATATCCGGACGCTAAATGCAGAGTGGTAAAATATTGCGCTTTCCCCAATTGGTCTAGTATGTCCGTGATGTTAGGTAGTGGGAATGAGTCGCCTATGGTGACTTCGTTGAGTTTCCTATAGTCGATTATTACGTGATATTTCCTGTTTCCCTCGTCATCTGCTTTTTTAGATACCACTAATAAGGATGCATTCCACGGACTGGCGCTACGTCGGATGATACCATCCTGTAACATCTGCTCCACTTGTTTCTGCACTTCTCGCTTGTGGATTTCGGGTAATCTATACGGCTTGACATTTCAGGGCGCCGTGTCGCGTTTGACAGGGATCCGGTGACCGGTTACGGTGGCCCCCGTTAGTGGATCTCCCGGTAGATGAAACGTGTCGTGGTACTCTTTGTATATTTCATTCATGGATTCCTTTTCTTCTTTATTCATGTGCTCGCGGTCTACCTGATCTAAAACTCGGGCAATGTGCGCTGTCAGCGCTTCTGTGCCGCGACTGCCGTTTTCCCTCGGAGGTCGGTCGCTGGCTCTCTGTTTTACGCCCTGTCGATTTCTCGCTCTTTTCTTGGGCTGCTACAGCTTGTACTCGCCAGCTGTTTTCCGAAGAAAATTTTTTGCCACTTGGCTTATCTTTATCTTTGTTTTTCCAACACTCTTTAGTGTCGTGTCCCGCTCGTTTACAATTATTGCAGTACCGGGATGGTGTCTTATTTCTGTTCTGCGAAGAGGAGCTTGTCCCCCGCGACGCTGGTCGTTTCGTGATCGACCGCTCTTCCTCTATAGCTATCGCGATTGCTTCTTGTAAGTCGGCGGGTTTCCGTGATTTTACTAAGACCTTTATGTCGTCACGAAGTCCGTCCTCGAATCCAATGTCTGTCTCTTGAATATTTTCACATTTGCGTTCTTTTTTAGCGTCGGGAGTGGTAAACGCAGTTTTGGCACGGTCTTCGGAAGCCATGGGAATTTGATGAAAACCGTTTGCTAAGTCGAAAACTGAAAAATATTTGGCACCACCTAATCGGTCGAGGATGTCAGTAATTCGCGGCAAGGGGAATCGGTCGTCGATCGTTTTTGCGTTCAAGATTCTAAAATCGGCCACCACCCTCCATCGTTTGTTTCCTTTTTCGTCCTGCTTCTTCTGGACCACGTGCAGAGGTGAATTATGTGGCGACGACGAAGGCGCGATTATTCCCAATTCCTCCAAATTGTGCATTTGTCGAGCAATTTCTTCGTCCATCAACGGGGAATGTGGGTATTGTCGTGTAAACACGGGCGTTGGATCGGTCAACGGGATGGTGTGCTCTATTGATGTCGTTCCGCCAAGCGGGTCTCCGGGTACGAAAAACCTGTCTGAATACCTTACGACTAAATCTTCGATTGAACGACGCGGTTCCGGATCTAATTCTTCCAATTTTAATGTTTCTACTATATGTTGTAGCCGTTCCTCGTGGGGTTTCTGTTCCACGCGGTAGTCTCCCAGATCCTGATCTTCGTTAGCGTCGAATTCTTCCTCGAAAAAGGGGGTAGGGCAATCCTTCTCATCATCCTCGGGACAGTCCCGGGTTTCAGGGAGGCAAATGCTCACCACGTTCCCATTTGACTCGGGTTCTGGTGGTTTGCTTAAACGTGCCAAGAAGTCCTTGTGGCTTTGCTTACAATCCACTAACGTGCGTTCTAACTCTTTAGAATTGGAGAAAACTACCGGGCTGATTGGGTGTTTAGCCGTTACCATAGTGCGTTGGTGGTAGGAAACGATGGCTTCCTCCTGAAGCAAATATGGGCTCCCGACGAGGCCTGCGATCCCTTCGGGTAGAGTGGGCATGCGCATCACATGGAATAATGCCCAACTGCCGTTAATCTTTACAACGGTCATCCCTAAGGTCATGACCTTTCCGTTCAAACCGTTAATTTCGAGGGGAGTCGTGCTGAGGACCATGGCCTTTTCGCTTGCAGATCCGATTTCTAACAGGTTCAAAGCGGAACCCGTGTCTACGATGAATTCTCCCTCACCGTTCTCCAGTTGTTCAGACTTGACCTGGATGCGGGGGGACTCCGCGCGTATGAGTCCCGTTGCTGGTTCTGACCCTGGGGCGATCTTTGGGCTTGCGAGGAGGACCCGCCCGCCTCGTTCTGGTTGAACGGGCGGGCGCGCTGGGAGTTTAAATGACCGGTATTTTCGGTTGACGTTCCACGTTCCGTCGATCCTCGCGATTCTTGAGTTTCATATCCCCCTGGTTCGCGTGATTGATATCTTTGGGATTCCGGAGGTTCTGACCTTTGAGGTTCGCGGGGTCGGTACCTTTGAGGTTCGCGAGGTTCATATCTTTGGGGTTCGCGGGGCTGGTAGCGTCTATCGCTTTGATATCTTCCGCGTGCTCCTCTGCCGCGTGGAATATACGGTCTGGGTTCGTAGTCCAACGGGCGTTCACCTTGCCTCGTCAGCACAGCGTAGGGACGGTGTTCCGGCGTCAAATCGCGATAATACTGGTCCCGATCATGTTCGTTTTGATAGCGCGGGGAGCTATATGCAGAGTAGGAAGATTGGGGCTCGTAGTACGAGTCCTCTTCGCGGGGTTGTCTCCATTCGGTCCATTTACGCTGGGGGTCATACGGCGAAGGCGGACGCGCGTTCCGAGTGTATTCGTTCGTGTTCTCGCGCGGCAAACCGGATAATTCGTGCTCTCGCCTTTGAGTGTGTACTGCTAAATCGAACGCGTCGTGCAAAGATCCGGGATTTGACAAAGCTACTTTAGTCGAAATTCTTTGGGGTAACGCCGTGATAAACGAGGTCCGTGCCAATCGTTCTACATCAGCTATGGTTTTCTCGACATTTTGTCCGATCAATTCTTTCGCTCTTACAGTCACCTGTCGATACAGGCGAGCCACGCGGTGGATAAAGTCTATTAGACGCTCCCGGGGAAACATGCTTATACGTTCCAATTCCAGTCGGAGCTCCTCATAACCGCGACATGGGGAATATCGGACCCTTAGAAGGGAGAGCAGTTCGGCCACGCTTTGGCAACCTTTATCTTCGACATAGTATCTAATAGGATCTGTTAATTTGTATATAAGCTCGGACAGAAATCTTTCTTCCTGACCGGGCGGAACACGCCTTATTGCGCGCTGTATTGAGGCGGCAAAGTCCTCCAGGGTTACAAAATCGGGGTCGAAACGGGGAATGTTGTCGAGCGCCCGATACACTCTCTCTTCGTCTTCTCGGGAACGCCATATGTCTATTGTAGACATGTCTGGGTCGTTCGTCCGAGAACCCAAAGAAGGCCGATCGCTCGAGGAGGGCGGTACCGGAGGAGGAATAACCGGAGGAGCGATAGCAGAAGTTCGGGAATCAGAAAACTGTTGTGGAGGAGGTGATCTCAAAATACCACCCGGCATTGTTATGCAATGCCCGACAAGAGACTTTGAGTAATGAATCGCCTTTTGAAAGAAAGCGACGCGAGGACAGCGAGCACGGGATGGACCTGAAGGGTCTATGTAACAGTGGATAACATTAATGTTTCTAACGAATGTAATACTAGAATTTGAGAATTCTAGCCTTACATTAATCTAAATAAAATAAATAATATACTGCTGTAATTATATTTTGATATTACGTTATCTGAGAAGCAATGGATAAATATTAATCCGATTCAATGACCACCTTTAAGTGGAATTTTGTTCAAAATTTTTGTTCACCTTCACAATAAAACTTAGAGAATGAATGCTTTACATTAATTACTCATTACATTTTGAAATAAATATGACGTTTCACTATTCCACGTGTATCGACGAAAAGTTTTTTTTATTGTCTATCCTGTTTGTACCGACAGGAAAAGCACAAGTAGCTGGTTCGAAAAACTAGCCGGAATAATCGGACAGAGGGTCTCGCCAGGGTCGTCGTTTATGGCAGTATTTTCCCGTGAGTCAGCCCTGGGCAACGGTACACGCGCGTAGGGATGGTTACCAAATGTACCACCCGCCGACAGAGCAATATACCGCTTAACTCGAAGCGAGGAAAGTCGAAGTCCCAGAAAAAATGGCACGATGTCGATTGTCCCCTATTCGACATCTGGCAGGCAAATGTTCCCCCACGAATGCTTCGGAAATAAGTTTTGCCCGATTATAAACCAATAAATGCATCTTCGCCTTGCTCCGAATCCGCCTTTGTTCCGTAAAGGTACGTATCGACTTTTGCGAGGATTCTTCGTGAGGCACGCCTCGCGGAGTGGAAAGTCTGAAAACTCTATACCTCCACCATGGAAACCATCCTTGACTTTCCAAAGCAGCCTCGCGTGGCAAGCTCCCGCTGCAGCTTCGTCCTACCTGGCCGCGCGAACTAGGTCGCCGACGACCATGAGGTGCACGGGGACACATGAATTCGTACGCACTTGGTCGCAGCGAACAACAAAGGTTTCTGGTCTCTCGGCGACCAAGTTGCCGGCGACTGGTCGCAAGTGCGTAACGGGCCTAAAAGTTATGCCCAAAATTGAAAATTTTATATCAGCGCTCCACAGATTAAACCAAATGAATGTAAAAGGAGCGGTTAAAAAAGAAAATTCCAAGTTCGTAATATCTACTATTACTGCAATATCTTATTTTTGCATAATTTTATACATATGTGTATACTGAAGAATTGTGCAACAAAATTAAGAAAATTTTGTTTAAAATCTTGGCTTGTGTCTTATTATTAAAATCTATTAAAAACAATTTTCTTAAATGTTCTTTATACGATTGCAATTGCCCGTCTGAAAACAGTAGACGAAAGTCAGACCACGATGGGAAAACGTCGTGGGCGAAGACAACTCAACTTTCCCCAAACGTGCATTTGGCAACACTCAAGGTCAAGTCCCATCTAACATCGACGAAAATTCGGGACTAACCCTGAGTTGTAAACATCTGCAACGCAGACGACTAGACTAGACCTCAAGCATTGCGTATCGTAATAAATTGTACAGTCCTGTCCCTGTTACAGGGTGTACAAAAATATTAAAAAATGGTCGAGTTATTTGTTGTCCCGGGAAGCTCCTCCGCGTAAGCGGTTTATCAAATATCTCCCAAACTATTTGTCTGATTTACTTCAAACTTGGTACACATATTCTTAATGGTATTATATAAAACGTAACACGTCAATATTTGTTATGCGATAACCCATTCGTATATACTAAATGAATAATGATATTCACTTTGCTCTCATTTGTACAATAAATTTTTTTCTTCTCCAATCCGTATGATACATTGTAGATATTTTATATTAATGAACACTAGAATCATAGCCTTTGTCATGTTAGATATACCTGGGCGACATAATTGGATACATCGTTCACGCGCGTAACAGCGGAGGAGCTTCACGGAACAAAAAATAACTCGGCCATTCTTTAATATTTTTGTACAACATGTATCCAACAAATGCCTTAATACTTAATACATGCTCTACACATAAGAAGTAAAGAAATAATTTTCAAACCCACAGTATCTGTAAAAAAAAATTCGCCTAGTTTGTTGCTATCTCGAGCGTCTCAGGGTGGCGTAACCCCTTAATAAAGGGTGTGACCCGTTAATGGCTAAAAAAGTATAAATGAATAAATAAAGAAATAGGTATAATATGGAATGCGGAATTTTATGCAAATGCATGTTTTTGTTGTAATGGATTAAACAAGTGGGACTTTGACCGATTTATATTTCATCATTAAGGGGGCCGTCTCCGCGGGCCTTGAAGTGTGTGCGTACGCTCACACAAGCTAGGAAAAGCGTGTACGTATACGCGTGTAGTAAACAAATCATAAATTACAACTTTCGTCCTGGAATCGGCCAGAAGAAAGTTTTTGCCGGTACAGTTGCCTCCAGTAGACATCTGTGCAGGGTGGTCTGGTGCGTTTGAGCGCTAATAACCACCGTAAGTTCAAATATTAATGAATTTATGAATCGTTTACTGAGACAGACTCGAGAAATGACAGAATGAAGCTTCCATGATTCTCCGTCACCGGCGTTGATGGTATATTCGCGCCATGTACCATCAGAACCTGTGGAAGACCAAACTAGCCGATAAATGTAGGAAAGACATAGTTGCCGAGACGTATCGAGTGTCGAATCGCGCTGTTGCCGCATTTCCCCTATCACTATTTTGCCATCAAGGAGGCTTGAATGAATCACGGCGAAGCGGTTGGAGAACAGAGATGGGCAAAGATAATATCTGGATAAACTCAAATAAAAGATACTTTATGTTTATCCGTTATGAACCGAAGTGAATTCATTCGAGGACGAAAGATAATTATTTTTTACTTTATGTACTAAAGGGTTTTCCCGTGTATATAATAAATAATAAAAAAAAAAAAAATTTTATTCGACTTTTATTCGAAGGCTTCGGATGACTTTCAGCCGCGTGTTTATCCGAACCGACGCGATCTCTTTTCGAGCTGAGGATTTGGGCTATTCGGCGGCTTCTGATTTCGGTTCGAGAGGCATACAGTGTTGCTTGCGGTGGATTATGTATTAATAAAATGTAAAACGAGACGTTTTTAGTATTCGGTAACATACTGCTGAGATATTCCAGATTAAAATGAGTTCAAACACGGTATAAATCGAATTATTTCTACAACTACACTTGGTAATTAAATATAAATGTAATCTAAATTCTAATCTAAAAATACTAAAAATAATCCGATTTATACTGTGTTTGAATTTATTTTCATCTGGTAAAATCTCAGGAGTATGTTACTGAAACGTTCATGCCGATAGATGTCGAATGTCGAAGTTTTACATTCTATCAAAACATACAATATAAACAATGATTAAACAATCATTTTAATATATTTTCAATGAGTAAATATAAATATTGTTCCCCCACGGCTATTTCCTCCCCATCGTCCTGGGGATTTTGTTCAAATTGAAATATGTTAGAGACCATGTGAAAATAAGAAGGATTTAAATAAACATTTTGCTAAATACGGAAGGTAGTTTTCAAAACATCGATGAAAGTTGTGTACTTTGATGATTTGTTTTTTCAATTTTGAATGTGGCAAAATGTGACAACTTGAACCCCTCTTATTTTCACATGCGCTATAACATGTTTCATTTTTAACAAAATCTCAGACATTGAGTGTTCAAAGTGATTTGTTTGGCATGGAATGAACCGTATATACAACACTGTCCATTCCAACGGAAATGAATCACTTTTATTTCTAAATAAAACCCATGACACTAATTCATTAAAATTTTTTTTTATATTTTTTTTAATAATTACATGTTTATATAAACATTCCCCCGGCGCCATCCTCCCCGCCCCCCTCTGTTGCCACCTCCCCACCCCCTCTTGCCCCCTCGCCCGCGCTGATATTTTAAAAATTTCAGCTCCCTTTTCATCTGAAACAGTACCATAAAAATTACATTTTCTACTTCTACCCGTATATATAGTGAATCCCAAAAATATTCAGACCAAACAAACTTCAGAAAAACACACACACACACACATTAAACTTGCCTTCGCCATTTCTTTTCTTAATTTTCGTATTTCAGCCTCCTTCTGCGTCTCCTCCTCCTCTCTCTCTCTTTCTCCTCCTCCTTCTTTCTCACCGTCTTCTCTCTCTCTTTCTCCTCCTCCTTCTTTCCTATCGTCTCCTCTCTCTCCCACTCTTTGCCTTCCACCTCACTCTCTGCCTTTGGCCGACGACATGACACGGTCATGAGAGCATCTTTCATCTGGAAATTAAATAATAAATGTATTATTTTATGGCAAATAGTAAGATTGTACAGCGTTATTCTTTCGCTAGAGTCCTAAAGACAATGCCGCCAAATGACGTATTCCACGTTCTGCATTTCTCATCAGATCTTTGCGAAAATGGCGTCAACCGATTCCTTATGCCGTAGTCATAATTATTAATTATTATTATTATAATAATTATTATAATAATTAATAATCATAATTATTGGCGGCATCGCCTTTAAATACTCTAGCCAGAGAGTCACTCTGTATAATAGTATACAATATAATACTTACATTGTTCATATCCACCATTATACCACAAATTACTTAGGCGTTCACGTCGTCGGCTTTTTTGTAACGGACTGACCGCAACCGACTATTTGCGCCGTTGCCTGATTTGTATAGCGTCATTTGTTTCAGAATGCACCGCAGACGAATTTTCGGATTCACGTTTCACGTTCACGGTTCGCATTTACGTTTTTTTGTAACGGGCAGAAGGATTTTGAATTGTGTTGCGTTGTGTTGTATTGTGTTTGTGTTTGTGTTGTGTTTGTTGGTTTAGTGTAAAATGAGTGACACTCTAAATGTGAATATGCAGAATGTGCAAGAAGATATGGACAATAATTCTCCGTTTCGTCCGCGAAAATTACATCCGTCCACAGGGAGATTTTCGAAACGGAAAGTACATCGCCAAAATAGAAGGTCTGTAGCCCTTCAGAAGAAACAAGAAAGCGCAAAAACGGCAGACGACACTGCCGTAGGACATCATCCAGAAGAAGTGGCCGAGGAGCGTATAGTAGAGGAACCATCAACATCCGATGGACGAAACCATACGCATCAAGAGATAATGTGCTTGCCATGTGATGAAGATACTGATACGGCCAGTCCGGAAGAAACGGAAGAGGCGCTTGAAGACTTTAATATAAAAAGCAACGAAGAAGAAAACTTCGTTATAGAAAAAGTTGCGAAGAACGAGCCGCAAGAGCAATCGCGTCTCCTAAATAGCAACGACATAATGAATTTTCCAAATGTGCTTGCTCAATTGCAAAAAATAGGTAAGCATGCAAAAAATACGGAAGACTGTGGCATTGAACACCTACGAATAACTGGTGTGAAACGGCGTGGCTTCAAGAGCATCTTCAGCGTAATGTGCACTTTATGCCATTACAAAGCTGAAATCCACAATCAATCGGACGAAGCTGAAGAAGTGGATAGAAATCAGGGCGCCGTTAATGCAACAATTTTAAGTGGAGGCAGTTATGCCCAGTTGGAACACACTTTTGCAGGAGTCAACATACGTTGCATGTCGAAGAGAGATTTTGTGAAGATTCAAGATGAATTCATCAAGTCTGCAATTGCCGCTGCAGAAGAAGAGATGTTAGCAGCGGCTAAAGAAGAAAAATGTTTGGCCATTGAAAGAGGCGATGTTCTTCCCGGATCAGGGACTCCTCACATCCCTGTTGTGGCCGACGGAAGCTGAATGAAGAGATCCTACCGCAGTGAATGTTACGATTCTGCGTCTGGAGTCGGCGTGATAGTTGGCTATCACACGAAAAAAGTTTTATTTTACGGCGTTCGAAATAAAGTCTGCAGAATTTGTCGGATTGCTGCGAAAAACAAGAAAGAACCCCAAAAGCACGTATGCTTCAAAAACTGGAGCACATGTCGAGTATCGACTGCTATGGAAAGCGATGCTATAGTAGAAGGATTCAACACTAGCGTAGAAAAACGTGGGCTCGTTTATTCTACTCTGATTGCTGATGGGGACAGTAGCGTGTATAAGAAAATCATTGATGCGGACCCATATAAGAGACAGATTCGTGTAAAAAAGATTGAATGCACGAATCATTTGTTCCGAAACTTTTGCACAAAAATGAAAGCGATTGTAAAGAAGACCACATCTGGACCATTGAGACAAACTGTGGAAAGTAGCATTCGCCGGATGCGCACGGACATTGTAAAAGCCGCAAAGTTTAGATACAATCAGAATGTATCAATTGACGAGAAAACAAAGAATTTGTATGGCGACATACAGAATGTTCCGAGCCACGTGTTTGGTGAACACAAAGAGTGTGCACAACTAAAATATTTCTGCGATGGAAAGAATAAAGAGAATGAAAGAAACATCGTTCCAGAATTGATGAAAATTGGAGTGTACCAGGACCTAAAAGAAATACTTCGTCCACTGTTAGCTCATGCGGAGAGCTTACTCTATAATACTACTAATAACGCTGTGGAAAGTTTGAACGGACTAATTGCCAAGTACACTGGCGGAAAAAGATTAAATTTCGCCGAAAGAGGATCGTATACAGGAAGATGTGCTGCTGCTGTCGTGGAGTACAACAGTAACCAAGTGCACTAGCGATTGAATGCGGTAATGAAGAAGAAAACGCCCGAGGTTGTGCGCCAAATAAAAAAAAAAGAAGAAGAAAGAAAAGGAACAGAGAGCTGCAAAACAGAAGGAAACGAAGGCTGCGCGATATGTACGTAAGCAATTGCGCCCTCGCAGAAAGATTCTGATTATGGGCAAAATGCACAGAAGCTAAACATGCCATCCGAAATGTATGAACTGGAGCGGGAAAAGCATATGCAAATGCTCCGTGAGTGGCAAGACAAAAGAGATGACATTCAAGACGAAACCATCGGACAAGCGAAGAACCCCAGATGGTTGCAGTATAGGTCCAAATTGTTGACAGCATCCAATTTTGGACAAGTGTGCTGTCGCCGACCTGACACGCTATGCGCAAATGCAGTGAAGTCATTTGTGTATCCGAAGTTAATTAGTAAACCCGCAGTGGAATACAGGAAAGAATGCGAGAAAATTGCTCGCAAAGAATTGAAGAAGCAATATAAAGATATTGAAGAATGTGGAATTTTCATCGACAGCTACATCCCCTTCTTAGGAGCTTCACCGGATGGAATCATCGGTCAAGAAGGTATTGTGGAAATCAAATGCCCCAAATCAGCGGAGAACTTTTCGCCGGAAGAAGCTATTGAAAAAGTACCCGCTGTCCAGCGCATGTTCACATGTAAAAAAGGTATTTTAATGAACAAAACGCATCACTATTTTTATCAAGTACAAGGTCAGTTACATATTACTGACAGAAAGTACTGTATATTTTGCGTTTGGACCCCGAAGGGTCTGAAATCTATAAAAGTAGAGAGAGATGATGCGTTTTGGAAAGAGAAATGGAGCCAAAACTGGTACAATTTTATTTAGAATGCATGCTACCCGAATTAATAGATAGTCGGCACAATAGGTGCATGCCTATTCGGGAGCCTCAATTTATATTAGCAGAAAGAGCGAAAGAAAACGCGAAAAGCTTGAAAAAGCGAAAGAGATCTCCCTCCGAAAATAGTAAAACTATTGTATCGGTCCGGCGTCGCACCGCGCTGTAAAGCGCGGTACCACTGACTCTGTCAGTGGTCACAAGTGCCAGCAGTGGCACTTTTACTCGCGGATCATACGATCACGCGAGTCGATCGACGCCGCCGTCACTTTCCCAAGAAAGTGACGAAGGAAATAATAAATCTGATCGATCCGGCGTCGCAAATTAGTATTGTTTCATTGACATGTTTCCTAACTTCACTCCCGAACCTCTCTATCCTTCATTATTGCTATCCTCTTTTACGTTCAGCGAGGC
Organism: Andrena hattorfiana; assembly: GCA_944738655.2. Lineage (NCBI taxonomy): Eukaryota > Metazoa > Arthropoda > Insecta > Hymenoptera > Andrenidae > Andrena > Andrena hattorfiana. The sequence goes on along the minus strand of OX122890.1, from coordinate 39,560,445 downwards.
TCTGACGCTAGACGCAGCTCTCGTGCTGTATTCCTTCAAGACTTCTCTATAGAAAGAGATAACTCTGTGGCAACAGCACGGCAGAGACAGAGAGAACAGCAGATGTGGCAACTATGCGTAAAACATTCGTCTACGTAGAGTACCTGGAGATGTCACCTCTGTACAAATTCTTTTTATCGATCGCAGTAGTTTTATTAGGGTCCGTCTATTTACAAGGGGCGCTTCGATCGATTCGGACCATAACAAAAATGAGACGGGCCCCCTTAAGAGGATTTTAAAAATATATTTGCCATGTTGAATATTCTGGGTATTTTTCATGATATTTATTTACACATTAGCTCGAGTAATTGTTAGAAGTTGCTGAACCGCGAGGCGTATTAATGTTGGGTGATACTTTTTAATTGCTACCGTGATGGTAACAGTTTAGTGTATTTGGTGACAACTTATCTCTCCCAAGGCCTCCAATGATGAGAACTAATATTGGAACATCAGGTAGGTAAATGGAAAGGGAAAATATGCTGTTCAATTATTTTTCTTACTTTGAGTAAGCGATTCTTTCACATTCTTATTCTGTATATTTTCTATAATGAAGTCAATTACATGGATCTGCAAATAGTGGAGTATACTAATCCCAATAAGTGTTTCACACTCTTACCCTTTTTTTTCTTCGAAGCATTGCCGTTGTTATTTTACATGATATGTTTCTGATCGTACATAGGGGAGTACATAAATAAAGAATTCTCCGTTTTCAAATACGCTAGCACAGCAACGTCGAAAGATTCCAACTGCCATTTTAGTTTTCACGGCCAATCAACTTTTCAATTTGATTCCTTATATGTCCCATTTCGCACGTAAATCCTCCCGGAAACGCTTTGAGATACCCTGTATATATATCGACTGTCGCTGCCGTGTATCTGTACTCGAAACACGGCTATTCCAATCTTACCTGAAACTTATTTCATTGATATCTCATCACGCTTGCAATATTTTCTAAATTACATTTTTCTTATGTAAACCGCATATTAGTTTTCGAATAAGGCCAAATTCAATCCCCATAAAAAACTTAAAAAAGTAAAAAAAATTTCACCAAGTACATGAAATCAAATAAATCACAATAAATAGAAGATAATAATAATAGTTACAACATAAAAAAAGATGTGGAATCAAAATGAGCTGCAAGTACATAAAGGTGCTTTCAGTCAAATACTTGGCATGGCCAGTCAAGATCTGTGTAATGCTCTCTCTCATTTGTCGTGTGACTGTATGTGAATGGATGTGAGGAAGCGAGTGGCGCCTTTCTAGAGAAGGAGAAGTTAGAGAAATGACAGTGAGAGAGTAGGAGTCCATGGCGCATGGTTCAGTCCGTAAAAGCAATGTAAGACTCATAATAAGAATATATGTTGAGTGTGAAACAGAAACGTGTCTACATTATTCCACATTACTGAAGGAGAATTTACTTAACGTGGGAGAATACAATAAATAACAGGTTATGGGCCCAGTTAGCCCGATTTAATTGGATTACAAATTGGAAGAAAGTGATTCCGACCTCGTGGCTGATCACGTGTGTAGCATAAAAGGAATTGGTTAATAAAAGTCTGCAAAATGGCTATGAGTATAAAGAATTATTATAATATTGATCCGTTGGCCGGAAATAATTACCACGCATGGAAATTTCGAGTAACGACACTACTTGTTGAACAAGGTGTGGTAGAAATGATTAATAAAGAATTTAAGTATGAGGATTATCCTGATCCAACTAAGAAGGAAGAAGCGAGAAAGAAGGACAATAAATGTAAATCAACCATTTGTTGTGCTAGGGCGCCGGGGTTGAGATTCTGGTGTCGAATCTCGGGGATGCTCTGGAGCGTCCTTCACAGTCGTCGTCCGACGGGCTCCTTAGGTTCGGGTGAATATGCCGGGACGAAAGGATTCGGCTTGAAACCGGAGGTAAGGGATCGTTGCGGATTAAAGAGTTGGAACTCACCGTAAGGTTAAACAAGTTTATTCTGTCCCGATCTGGGTGACAGGAGAAGCGTGTACTGTATCGTTAGTGTTCTGATTATAAGAGAGACATTGTACATTGTACATTGTTCTTATACTCTAATCGGGGTGAAACGGGGACCATCGGTGTCTCCGCCTTGGCCTGCTTTTTGGCTGTTTCGCCATGTGCTGATGGTTCTTGATGTGCTTCCGAGAGTCCTTACGCGGCTGTGCCGGTTTTCGGCCGATCGGTTGCGGCAAGCGGAATGTACGCGGTGCCGTTGCCTTTAGGCGTTGGTTGGCACACAACATCTCCTTCTCCTTGAGGAAAGGGTGCTTAGGGGAATTTTTCGCAAGGTGGTTTACAAAATTTTCCGGTACCCTAAGCGTCCTAATCTCGACGTACTCGCTGTCCACGGCGGCCTCTTTAGTGGTCGCTGCGTTAGGGTTGGATGATGATCTTCTCGACTTCCGTGTTTTCGCAGGTTTGGGTATTTGTATTTTTGGCGCAGTTGGTAGTCGCGTCTTAACAAATACATGACGAGCATAATAAGTATTATTAGTACTATAGTTGTCGTTGTCGGATGTACAATTTGCCAGGTCGCTAGTCCTGGTTGGTAGTCGTTATTAGTTAAATCGCTTTCTACCTGGTTGAGTTGATTATACAATGCTGAGAATTCAGATGGATTTTTTAGAAACTTATCCAACTGGAAACGCGTGAGGGGGTGCACGGGTTCGCCCCGTTGTGTTTTGTTTATTTCCGCCGTGATATCGTATCGCGGTGCTGTCGGCAGTTCGAAGTCCTGACTATACGTCGTTTTTTGCTTTTTTAATACTACGTCCTTACTTCGGATGTCACAATTTCCCGTAATCCTGAGAATTCCTGTCTTATCTATGTCGATGTGCTCGGGTTGTCGCTCGTTACATTGTATGGCCAGCGTCTCGGGTGGGTGCGCCGCGAAAATTTACGTGTCCGCGCGCGAGGTACTTATCCACATCGTGTGGTTTGCCGTGATGTGTTTTATTTCGCAATTTCTCCGAAATTTGTCCGAAGGTTGCAGCCACAGGCTTGCTTCACATACGAGGTCGTTATTTACGCTGTGCGCGATCATTGGTCATTCGCAATAATATTGTGCGGCTATTTGTTTACATCCCTTTAGTTCATCCTGATTGGTGAGTACATATTGGTTGTTGCTCGCGTCGATGACGAGTATCGGTGTTCTTACGACTAACAACGCGTATGTGCTATCGTGTATGTGGATCGGGACTGGGGTTGCCTCGATTACTGTGAAAGTTTGCGAAGGAATTAGGGGGACGGTTATTACTGCTATCAATGTAGTCTTATCGAAATACGCGGTGATCGCTGGCAATTTTTCGACCACGTTAGCGTTTTCTAGCTTCGGTGCTATAGGAAACGTGAGTCCGTCTGGGAGATGTTGTACGACGGTTTGTAATAATTTGGTGATTTGTGCGCTTGATAGTACGTTTGTGCTGATGGTGTCTGCTTTAAGGCCGGTGTAATATTGCAGCACGTTGTCTACGTCTTGAGTCAGGTCAGTCAGTAGGTCATTTAACGTACTGAAATGATCTCCTAGATCAGCTCTTTGTGCTTGTTGTATTATGGCCGTCTCGATTTGCGTATGTAGCAGTCTCGCCTGTCTCGCTAATATTTCTTCGTTGTGTTGTATCGTTTTTTCCGCGTTATGTAAATGGTAATCCAAGAAACCAAAGTCATATCAGCGCATTAGTTCGGTCAATTAAACATATAAATAAAAGCTGTTGTGCAGTTTTAATAATTCTCAAATCCAACGTTTCGGTCATTGGTTGCGACCATTTTCAAGGAAAGTTAAAAGAAAAAATACTGCGTTTACTTTTATAAATTTAGCACGATAGCTAAGAACGTGCACCGTGCGAGTCGGTTGGAACGTGACTGAGGTGAACAGTATACACAAAGCGGAACATCCGAAGGGTAAACAAATAAGGCTTAAACGGAGTCGATAGTGGGAACCGTTAATAATTTTGAAATAAATTAAAATTGAAAGGAGAACACTCCAAACCTCACAACACGCTGTGATCATATCTATAATTATTGTCTATGCGATAAAAGTCCATCACTCATGGATGTCCGGAAAAATATATAATTACATATGCTGTATTATGTAATAATTTTCAGTCATAGTAAGGGATCAAAGAATCGAAAACTCCAATAGAAAAACCACATCATCGAGCCTTACTTCTTCAATAAGATTGCGTAATAGTCTCGTATGTTAGGTGTTTCATACCTAAGATTTACGTTCGGTTGTTTAATCATATGTAATGTTTCTAATAGAATTCTCTGATTCAAATTGGCTTCCCTATCAACAATTTTGACGTTGTCAAAGTCGAATCTATGATCAAACTCAATAGAATGTTTTGTTAAAGCAGTGTGTTGGGAGTAACGGTAACTGTTACACGGTAACTGCACGTTAGTTGTATCGCGATCTCGCTTTCGCATAGGTGCTGTATCTCGTTTACATAAGAAGTTAATTGCCGATTTCTTTCAAGGAGAGTGTCCGTTTTTAGATGGGTCACGATCTTCCAGGAATTGGTTACCATGTGATGTTTCCCATAAAGTGGATACCTGATTTATGCTTAATCGGTGATATCGTATGCGAAGCCTGACCAGTTGGCTCCGCTTCGATTCGACCTCCCGCCAGTGCGGACATCCTAAAACAATAAAATCGGATTCTATCCCTTCCTACTTCGCCTAATTCGCCCCTACTACATATATCGGTTCGGTCGCGAATTTTCCTTATTATAATCGTTTCATTTGTCTACTCCAGTTTTATTGTGTCCATTGTGATCAAAATGTATTCGGAAGATCTCCGTGCCGTAAGCACCCTTACTTTTAATTAAGTTTTTTTTTTAGTTTTTCCTTTTGTTTTTTGATTGTAGTATTTAACTGTCATTCTCCTATTATTTTTTGTTAGATGTATGCTGAGCGCCGCATTCCTGGATATATCTCGATTCAGAAGATGTGCTCGCTCCGGCGGGAGCGGAGCTTGCAGCGGAATTTCTTGAATACGCTGTAGGAGGAAGGGTATCTTTCATGGGCCCGGTCCTGCGATACCTTTGGCTTGCGACGGTTATTCGGGCTTTCCCGTATGGACGAGGAAGTAAGTATTTTTGTTCTTGTAGCATTTCTTGTTTTCCTTTCTGTTTTCGTTTGGAATCTAACATGTTTTTTTTTGTTTATAGGGAAAAGATTGGGGCCAGTATGCCCTATAACTGGCTGACTCTCACTGATTTTAAGATCAATTTTTGTTTTGTGTTCCCTTTTTTTTAATATACTTAGTTCTGTGTAATATTTGTGTACCCCGTTTATTTCTCTTTATGGCCAGTTCCTTATTCCCGCCTGTAGTATTTAAGATTCGCCCTTACGTTTTTTTGTTTATTATTATTTTTTTAGGCGGTTTCCTTTTGTGCCTATTCTATGAAGTGTTTTAATCTATTCGCGTGTGTGTAGGGTTTTCTTTCCCTTTTTTATGGTTACATTAACTTTCGAGTTTTTTTCCACTATTATGTAAGGGACTACCCATTTGCTGTCTAGTTTTTTCGATCTCCCTCGACGTACGGATTCGACGTAGAGCCACACTTTGTCGCCTACTTTTAATTCTATTTTGCGCGCTTTTTTATCGTATCGTTCTTTTGAATTTTTCTTTGCTTCCTGAAGCCGTTCCCTTGCTATTTAGTTTGTTGTTCTTATGCGTTTTCTTGCCTCCTGCGCATAGTCTTCATAGTTGTATGTTTGTTTAGGCGGAGTTTTTGACGTGGTCGGTAGTAACGCCGTTTTTCCATATACTAGTTCATGTGGCGTAAAACCTGTCGCGGTATGTGGGGTCGTATTATATGTAAACATTGCATAGGGTAGCCATTTGTCCCAGTCTGTATGGTCATTGTCTATGTAGTGTCGCAGGTATTCCATTAGGGTTCTATGCGATCTTTCTAATGCTCCATTTAACTCTGGATGATACGCGGTTGTTTGAAGTTTTATATATTTTTAAACATTTCGCTGAGAAAGTTTACTCCTTGGTCCGTTAGTATTTTTTCGGGTATACCGTATTCGCAAATGATACTTTCAATTACTGCCTCAGCTATTGTTGCTGCTTCCTGGTTCTGCAGAGGGGTGCCTTGCTAAATTTCGTAAGGAAGTCCTGGAAGGTTAATATGTAGATGTTTCCTTGGTTGCTTTTCGGCAGAGGTCCTGATATGTCCAGTGCTATCTTTTCAAAGGGTTCTCGTGGTGTATCGGTGATCTCCATTGGAGCTCTAGTTTTTCGACCTAATTTGTTTTTCTGGCAGAGACTACATTTCTGTATGTACTCCTTGATGTCCTTATTCATCCCTGGCCATTTGTATTTTTGTTTTATTCTTTTTGTGGTCCTTTGGATGCCTTGATGTCCTCCTGTGGGCGTGCTATGGTATTCGTAAAGAATTTGCTGTTTCGCCTCCTCATCGGCGACCCCGGTTGGCTCTGTTTCTTCTTCGCCGTTTTGCAACACGTGCACGTTCCTGCTTAGTGCGTCTGCGTTAGTGTTTTTCTTTCCCGACTTATGTATGATTTCGTAGTCGTACTCGGCCAATAGGATTTTCCATCTTATTAGTCTGGATCCTGGGTCCTGTACCCTAAATAGCCATACCAGTGCCTTATGGTCTGTCCCTACCTTGATTGAGGTACCATAGACGTACCGTCGGAATTGTTTGACTGCCCAGACAACGGCTAGCAGTTCTTTTTCCGTCGTACTATAATTTCTTTCAGCTTTATTTAATACTCGGCTTGCGTATGCAATTGGTTTATCTTCGCCTATCTTTCCTTGTGATAGTATTGCGTCTATTGCTAAATTGGATGCGTCGGTCATTACTATGAATTCTTTTGTGAAATCTGGATAAATTAACAGAGGTGCCGTGGTCAATGCCTCTTTTAATGTGTCGAAGGCGTTTTGCTGCTCGGCTGTCCAGGTGAATTCGACCTTACTGCTTGTGATGCTCGATAGGGGTTTAGCTATTTTTGAATATTCCAGAATGAATCTACGATAATATCCTGCTAACCCTAGGAATGCTTGTAATTCTTTTAATTTAGTTGGGACAGGGGATTCTTTTATAGCCTTAGTTTTTTCCGGGTTTGGTTTGATCCCTTCAGGAGTGATTATATGTCCCAAAAATCCTAATTCTTTTCGCAAAAATGCGCATTTTTCCGGTTGTAGTTTTAAGTTATATTTGCGAAGGATGTCCAGAATTTTCCGCAGTCACGTGTTGTGTTCCTTTAAATTTGCTCCGTAGACAACAATATCATAAAGGTAGACGAAACAGTCTAATCCTTGTAATCCGACAAGTGCAGCGTTGAGACCATTGCTCGCTGGAACGGCGCGGGTGCGTTTTTTAATTCAAAAGGCATACGATTGAATTCGAAATGGTCTTGTAGGGTTGAAAACGCTGTCTTGCATTTATCGCGTTCGTCCATCGGAATCTGATGATATCCGGACGCTAAATGCAGAGTGGTAAAATATTGCGCTTTCCCCAATTGGTCTAGTATGTCCGTGATGTTAGGTAGTGGGAATGAGTCGCCTATGGTGACTTCGTTGAGTTTCCTATAGTCGATTATTACGTGATATTTCCTGTTTCCCTCGTCATCTGCTTTTTTAGATACCACTAATAAGGATGCATTCCACGGACTGGCGCTACGTCGGATGATACCATCCTGTAACATCTGCTCCACTTGTTTCTGCACTTCTCGCTTGTGGATTCCGGGTAATCTATACGGCTTGACATTTCAGGGCGCCGTGTCGCGTTTGACAGGGATCCGGTGACCGGTTACGGTGGCCCCCGTTAGTGGATCTCCCGGTAGATGAAACGTGTCGTGGTACTCTTTGTATATTTCATTCATGGATTCCTTTTCTTCTTTATTCATGTGCTCGCGGTCTACCTGATCTAAAACTCGGGCAATGTGCGCTGTCAGCGCTTCTGTGCCGCGACTGCCGTTTTCCCTCGGAGGTCGGTCGCTGGCTCTCTGTTTTACGCCCTGTCGATTTCTCGCTCTTTTCTTGGGCTGCTACAGCTTGTACTCGCCAGCTGTTTTCCGAAGAAAATTTTTTGCCACTTGGCTTATCTTTATCTTTGTTTTTCCAACACTCTTTAGTGTCGTGTCCCGCTCGTTTACAATTATTGCAGTACCGGGATGGTGTCTTATTTCTGTTCTGCGAAGAGGAGCTTGTCCCCCGCGACGCTGGTCGTTTCGTGATCGACCGCTCTTCCTCTATAGCTATCGCGATTGCTTCTTGTAAGTCGGCGGGTTTCCGTGATTTTACTAAGACCTTTATGTCGTCACGAAGTCCGTCCTCGAATCCAATGTCTGTCTCTTGAATATTTTCACATTTGCGTTCTTTTTTAGCGTCGGGAGTGGTAAACGCAGTTTTGGCACGGTCTTCGGAAGCCATGGGAATTTGATGAAAACCGTTTGCTAAGTCGAAAACTGAAAAATATTTGGCACCACCTAATCGGTCGAGGATGTCAGTAATTCGCGGCAAGGGGAATCGGTCGTCGATCGTTTTTGCGTTCAAGATTCTAAAATCGGCCACCACCCTCCATCGTTTGTTTCCTTTTTCGTCCTGCTTCTTCGGGACCACGTGCAGAGGTGAGTTATGTGGCGACGACGAAGGCGCGATTATTCCCAATTCCTCCAAATTGTGCATTTGTCGAGCAATTTCTTCGTCCATCAACGGGGAATGTGGGTATTGTCGTGTAAACACGGGCGTTGGATCGGTCAACGGGATGGTGTGCTCTATTGATGTCGTTCCGCCAAGCGGGTCTCCGGGTACGAAAAACCTGTCTGAATACCTTACGACTAAATCTTCGATTGAACGACGCGGTTCCGGATCTAATTCTTCCAATTTTAATGTTTCTACTATATGTTGTAGCCGTTCCTCGTGGGGTTTCTGTTCCACGCGGTAGTCTCCCAGATCCTGATCTTCGTTAGCGTCGAATTCTTCCTCGAAAAAGGGGGTAGGGCAATCCTTCTCATCATCCTCGGGACAGTCCCGGGTTTCAGGGAGGCAAATGCTCACCACGTTCCCATTTGACTCGGGTTCTGGTGGTTTGCTTAAACGTGCCAAGAAGTCCTTGTGGCTTTGCTTACAATCCACTAACGTGCGTTCTAACTCTTTAGAATTGGAGAAAACTACCGGGCTGATTGGGTGTTTAGCCGTTACCATAGTGCGTTGGTGGTAGGAAACGATGGCTTCCTCCTGAAGCAAATATGGGCTCCCGACGAGGCCTGCGATCCCTTCGGGTAGAGTGGGCATGCGCATCACATGGAATAATGCCCAACTGCCGTTAATCTTTACAACGGTCATCCCTAAGGTCATGACCTTTCCGTTCAAACCGTTAATTTCGAGGGGAGTCGTGCTGAGGACCATGGCCTTTTCGCTTGCAGATCCGATTTCTAACAGGTTCAAAGCGGAACCCGTGTCTACGATGAATTCTCCCTCACCGTTCTCCAGTTGTTCAGACTTGACCTGGATGCGGGGGGACTCCGCGCGTATGAGTCCCGTTGCTGGTTCTGACCCTGGGGCGATCTTTGGGCTTGCGAGGAGGACCCGCCCGCCTCGTTCTGGTTGAACGGGCGGGCGCGCTGGGAGTTTAAATGACCGGTATTTTCGGTTGACGTTCCACGTTCCGTCGATCCTCGCGATTCTTGAGTTTCATATCCCCCTGGTTCGCGTGATTGATATCTTTGGGATTCCGGAGGTTCTGACCTTTGAGGTTCGCGGGGTCGGTACCTTTGAGGTTCGCGAGGTTCATATCTTTGGGGTTCGCGGGGCTGGTAGCGTCTATCGCTTTGATATCTTCCGCGTGCTCCTCTGCCGCGTGGAATATACGGTCTGGGTTCGTAGTCCAACGGGCGTTCACCTTGCCTCGTCAGCACAGCGTAGGGACGGTGTTCCGGCGTCAAATCGCGATAATACTGGTCCCGATCATGTTCGTTTTGATAGCGCGGGGAGCTATATGCAGAGTAGGAAGATTGGGGCTCGTAGTACGAGTCCTCTTCGCGGGGTTGTCTCCATTCGGTCCATTTACGCTGGGGGTCATACGGCGAAGGCGGACGCGCGTTCCGAGTGTATTCGTTCGTGTTCTCGCGCGGCAAACCGGATAATTCGTGCTCTCGCCTTTGAGTGTGTACTGCTAAATCGAACGCGTCGTGCAAAGATCCGGGATTTGACAAAGCTACTTTAGTCGAAATTCTTTGGGGTAACGCCGTGATAAACGAGGTCCGTGCCAATCGTTCTACATCAGCTATGGTTTTCTCGACATTTTGTCCGATCAATTCTTTCGCTCTTACAGTCACCTGTCGATACAGGCGAGCCACGCGGTGGATAAAGTCTATTAGACGCTCCCGGGGAAACATGCTTATACGTTCCAATTCCAGTCGGAGCTCCTCATAACCGCGACATGGGGAATATCGGACCCTTAGAAGGGAGAGCAGTTCGGCCACGCTTTGGCAACCTTTATCTTCGACATAGTATCTAATAGGATCTGTTAATTTGTATATAAGCTCGGACAGAAATCTTTCTTCCTGACCGGGCGGAACACGCCTTATTGCGCGCTGTATTGAGGCGGCAAAGTCCTCCAGGGTTATAAAATCGGGGTCGAAACGGGGAATGTTGTCGAGCGCCCGATACACTCTCTCTTCGTCTTCTCGGGAACGCCATATGTCTATTGTAGACATGTCTGGGTCGTTCGTCCGAGAACCCAAAGAAGGCCGATCGCTCGAGGAGGGCGGTACCGGAGGAGGAATAACCGGAGGAGCGATAGCAGAAGTTCGGGAATCAGAAAACTGTTGTGGAGGAGGTGATCTCAAAATACCACCCGGCATTGTTATGCAATGCCCGACAAGAGACTTTGAGTAATGGGAAGTGTAGTCAAGTTACGAGCAGATAAGATTGCGGCTGTCGCAGTTCGTAGCGACGGCGTGCAAGGAAAAAAAAAGAAAGAAAGAAAAAGTGGATCCCACTTCTGACACCAGTTTGTTACGTCCTGAAGGGACTTTTGTGAATCACCCCGAGCGGTTGAGATGAATTATCGGGTTCTTGCTCTGTTAAGGTGCTAAAGCACGCCTTGACTACACTTACTGTGGATCGGGGAGGTAATACAGGGGTCGAATAAAAGAGTACAAGGGATATAAAGGAAAAAATCAATCAAGAAAATATATTGTTACAGAAATTAGTCAGAATTTCATACCTCGAGACGGCGCTTCGTCTCAGCTGTCGCTCGCTGTTATCGCACGGCACGCTTGCCGTCTCGCGTTTCGCTCGCTTGCTGTGTCGCTCTACCTAGCGCAGGTCGTGGTCGCTCGTTCTGGTTTCGGGTAGCACACGGAAGTCGGTGACCTGGGGTCCGTCGCGCCTCTTAGTCTCGGATCGTCGCTTATCTTCGCGGTCGTACGTCGGTCCTGATTGACGCACAAGGGCACTCCCGGCTAGGCCGTTCTCGGTGTGTCGGATGGAGTTACCCTTTTACGAATTACTATCGGCCGAATGCGCTACGCGGAATCAACGCGGAGACGTGGTCGCGGTATCTAGACGGCCCTCCGGCTCGTCGTGACTCCCTAACTTGAACTCTCGAATCTGAATGCCCCTTTTTCGGCTCTCGATCGCGGGCCGAACCTCGAACGATCCCCCTAAGTGGGGAATACTGCCCCGTCGGCAGCTGTCGATTGCCTTGCTAATTTCCCTGAATATTGCGAAATATCCGGGACCGAGACGAGCGCGGGCGCCGTCCCTATGACTGTTGCCATGGGCTAAGCACAACGTGACTTCTACACGCGAGGCGATTCCGCTGAATCGCCTTTTGAAAGAAAGCGACGCGAGGACAGCGAGCACGGGATGGACCTGAAGGGTCTATGTAACAGTGGATAACATTAATGTTTCTAACGAATGTAATACTAGAATTTGAGAATTCTAGCCTTACATTAATCTAAATAAAATAAATAATATACTGCTGTAATTATATTTTGATATTACGTTATCTGAGAAGCAATGGATAAATATTAATCCGATTCAATGACCACCTTTAAGTGGAATTTTGTTCAAAATTTTTGTTCACCTTCACAATAAAACTTAGAGAATGAATGCTTTACATTAATTACTCATTACATTTTGAAATAAATATGACGTTTCACTATTCCACGTGTATCGACGAAAAGTTTTTTTTATTGTCTATCCTGTTTGTACCGACAGGAAAAGCACAAGTAGCTGGTTCGAAAAACTAGCCGGAATAATCGGACAGAGGGTCTCGCCAGGGTCGTCGTTTATGGCAGTATTTTCCCGTGAGTCAGCCCTGGGCAACGGTACACGCGCGTAGGGATGGTTACCAAATGTACCACCCGCCGACAGAGCAATATACCGCTTAACTCGAAGCGAGGAAAGTCGAAGTCCCAGAAAAAATGGCACGATGTCGATTGTCCCCTATTCGACATCTGGCAGGCAAATGTTCCCCCACGAATGCTTCGGAAATAAGTTTTGCCCGATTATAAACCAATAAATGCATCTTCGCCTTGCTCCGAATCCGCCTTTGTTCCGTAAAGGTACGTATCGACTTTTGCGAGGATTCTTCGTGAGGCACGCCTCGCGGAGTGGAAAGTCTGAAAACTCTATACCTCCACCATGGAAACCATCCTTGACTTTCCAAAGCAGCCTCGCGTGGCAAGCTCCCGCTGCAGCTTCGTCCTACCTGGCCGCGCGAACTAGGTCGCCGACGACCATGAGGTGCACGGGGACACATGAATTCGTACGCACTTGGTCGCAGCGAACAACAAAGGTTTCTGGTCTCTCGGCGACCAAGTTGCCGGCGACTGGTCGCAAGTGCGTAACGGGCCTAAAAGTTATGCCCAAAATTGAAAATTTTATATCAGCGCTCCACAGATTAAACCAAATGAATGTAAAAGGAGCGGTTAAAAAAGAAAATTCCAAGTTCGTAATATCTACTATTACTGCAATATCTTATTTTTGCATAATTTTATACATATGTGTATACTGAAGAATTGTGCAACAAAATTAAGAAAATTTTGTTTAAAATCTTGGCTTGTGTCTTATTATTAAAATCTATTAAAAACAATTTTCTTAAATGTTCTTTATACGATTGCAATTGCCCGTCTGAAAACAGTAGACGAAAGTCAGACCACGATGGGAAAACGTCGTGGGCGAAGACAACTCAACTTTCCCCAAACGTGCATTTGGCAACACTCAAGGTCAAGTCCCATCTAACATCGACGAAAATTCGGGACTAACCCTGAGTTGTAAACATCTGCAACGCAGACGACTAGACTAGACCTCAAGCATTGCGTATCGTAATAAATTGTACAGTCCTGTCCCTGTTACAGGGTGTACAAAAATATTAAAAAATGGTCGAGTTATTTGTTGTCCCGGGAAGCTCCTCCGCGTAAGCGGTTTATCAAATATCTCCCAAACTATTTGTCTGATTTACTTCAAACTTGGTACACATATTCTTAATGGTATTATATAAAACGTAACACGTCAATATTTGTTATGCGATAACCCATTCGTATATACTAAATGAATAATGATATTCACTTTGCTCTCATTTGTACAATAAATTTTTTTCTTCTCCAATCCGTATGATACATTGTAGATATTTTATATTAATGAACACTAGAATCATAGCCTTTGTCATGTTAGATATACCTGGGCGACATAATTGGATACATCGTTCACGCGCGTAACAGCGGAGGAGCTTCACGGAACAAAAAATAACTCGGCCATTCTTTAATATTTTTGTACAACATGTATCCAACAAATGCCTTAATACTTAATACATGCTCTACACATAAGAAGTAAAGAAATAATTTTCAAACCCACAGTATCTGTAAAAAAAAATTCGCCTAGTTTGTTGCTATCTCGAGCGTCTCAGGGTGGCGTAACCCCTTAATAAAGGGTGTGACCCGTTAATGGCTAAAAAAGTATAAATGAATAAATAAAGAAATAGGTATAATATGGAATGCGGAATTTTATGCAAATGCATGTTTTTGTTGTAATGGATTAAACAAGTGGGACTTTGACCGATTTATATTTCATCATTAAGGGGGCCGTCTCCGCGGGCCTTGAAGTGTGTGCGTACGCTCACACAAGCTAGGAAAAGCGTGTACGTATACGCGTGTAGTAAACAAATCATAAATTACAACTTTCGTCCTGGAATCGGCCAGAAGAAAGTTTTTGCCGGTACAGTTGCCTCCAGTAGACATCTGTGCAGGGTGGTCTGGTGCGTTTGAGCGCTAATAACCACCGTAAGTTCAAATATTAATGAATTTATGAATCGTTTACTGAGACAGACTCGAGAAATGACAGAATGAAGCTTCCATGATTCTCCGTCACCGGCGTTGATGGTATATTCGCGCCATGTACCATCAGAACCTGTGGAAGACCAAACTAGCCGATAAATGTAGGAAAGACATAGTTGCCGAGACGTATCGAGTGTCGAATCGCGCTGTTGCCGCATTTCCCCTATCACTATTTTGCCATCAAGGAGGCTTGAATGAATCACGGCGAAGCGGTTGGAGAACAGAGATGGGCAAAGATAATATCTGGATAAACTCAAATAAAAGATACTTTATGTTTATCCGTTATGAACCGAAGTGAATTCATTCGAGGACGAAAGATAATTATTTTTTACTTTATGTACTAAAGGGTTTTCCCGTGTATATAATAAATAATAAAAAAAAAAAAATTTTATTCGACTTTTATTCGAAGGCTTCGGATGACTTTCAGCCGCGTGTTTATCCGAACCGACGCGATCTCTTTTCGAGCTGAGGATTTGGGCTATTCGGCGGCTTCTGATTTCGGTTCGAGAGGCATACAGTGTTGCTTGCGGTGGATTATGTATTAATAAAATGTAAAACGAGACGTTTTTAGTATTCGGTAACATACTGCTGAGATATTCCAGATTAAAATGAGTTCAAACACGGTATAAATCGAATTATTTCTACAACTACACTTGGTAATTAAATATAAATGTAATCTAAATTCTAATCTAAAAATACTAAAAATAATCCGATTTATACTGTGTTTGAATTTATTTTCATCTGGTAAAATCTCAGGAGTATGTTACTGAAACGTTCATGCCGATAGATGTCGAATGTCGAAGTTTTACATTCTATCAAAACATACAATATAAACAATGATTAAACAATCATTTTAATATATTTTCAATGAGTAAATATAAATATTGTTCCCCCACGGCTATTTCCTCCCCATCGTCCTGGGGATTTTGTTCAAATTGAAATATGTTAGAGACCATGTGAAAATAAGAAGGATTTAAATAAACATTTTGCTAAATACGAAAGGTAGTTTTCAAAACATCGATGAAAGTTGTGTACTTTGATGATTTGTTTTTTCAATTTTGAATGTGGCAAAATGTGACAACTTGAACCCCTCTTATTTTCACATGCGCTATAACATGTTTCATTTTTAACAAAATCTCAGACATTGAGTGTTCAAAGTGATTTGTTTGGCATGGAATGAACCGTATATACAACACTGTCCATTCCAACGGAAATGAATCACTTTTATTTCTAAATAAAACCCATGACACTAATTCATTAAAATTTTTTTTTATATTTTTTTAATAATTACATGTTTATATAAACATTCCCCCGGCGCCATCCTCCCCGCCCCCCTCTGTTGCCACCTCCCCACCCCCTCTTGCCCCCTCGCCCGCGCTGATATTTTAAAAATTTCAGCTCCCTTTTCATCTGAAACAGTACCATAAAAATTACATTTTCTACTTCTACCCGTATATATAGTGAATCCCAAAAATATTCAGACCAAACAAACTTCAGAAAAACACACACACACACACATTAAACTTGCCTTCGCCATTTCTTTTCTTAATTTTCGTATTTCAGCCTCCTTCTGCGTCTCCTCCTCCTCTCTCTCTCTTTCTCCTCCTCCTTCTTTCTCACCGTCTTCTCTCTCTCTTTCTCCTCCTCCTTCTTTCCTATCGTCTCCTCTCTCTCCCACTCTTTGCCTTCCACCTCACTCTCTGCCTTTGGCCGACGACATGACACGGTCATGAGAGCATCTTTCATCTGGAAATTAAATAATAAATGTATTATTTTATGGCAAATAGTAAGATTGTACAGCGTTATTCTTTCGCTAGAGTCCTAAAGACAATGCCGCCAAGTGACGTATTCCACGTTCTGCATTTCTCATCAGATCTTTGCGAAAATGGCGTCAACCGATTCCTTATGCCGTAGTCATAATTATTAATTATTATTATTATAATAATTATTATAATAATTAATAATCATAATTATTGGCGGCATCGCCTTTAAATACTCTAGCCAGAGAGTCACTCTGTATAATAGTATACAATATAATACTTACATTGTTCATATCCACCATTATACCACAAATTACTTAGGCGTTCACGTCGTCGGCTTTTTTGTAACGGACTGACCGCAACCGACTATTTGCGCCGTTGCCTGATTTGTATAGCGTCATTTGTTTCAGAATGCACCGCAGACGAATTTTCGGATTCACGTTTCACGTTCACGGTTCGCATTTACGTTTTTTTGTAACGGGCAGAAGGATTTTGAATTGTGTTGCGTTGTGTTGTATTGTGTTTGTGTTTGTGTTGTGTTTGTTGGTTTAGTGTAAAATGAGTGACACTCTAAATGTGAATATGCAGAATGTGCAAGAAGATATGGACAATAATTCTCCGTTTCGTCCGCGAAAATTACATCCGTCCACAGGGAGATTTTCGAAACGGAAAGTACATCGCCAAAATAGAAGGTCTGTAGCCCTTCAGAAGAAACAAGAAAGCGCAAAAACGGCAGACGACACTGCCGTAGGACATCATCCAGAAGAAGTGGCCGAGGAGCGTATAGTAGAGGAACCATCAACATCCGATGGACGAAACCATACGCATCAAGAGATAATGTGCTTGCCATGTGATGAAGATACTGATACGGCCAGTCCGGAAGAAACGGAAGAGGCGCTTGAAGACTTTAATATAAAAAGCAACGAAGAAGAAAACTTCGTTATAGAAAAAGTTGCGAAGAACGAGCCGCAAGAGCAATCGCGTCTCCTAAATAGCAACGACATAATGAATTTTCCAAATGTGCTTGCTCAATTGCAAAAAATAGGTAAGCATGCAAAAAATACGGAAGACTGTGGCATTGAACACCTACGAATAACTGGTGTGAAACGGCGTGGCTTCAAGAGCATCTTCAGCGTAATGTGCACTTTATGCCATTACAAAGCTGAAATCCACAATCAATCGGACGAAGCTGAAGAAGTGGATAGAAATCAGGGCGCCGTTAATGCAACAATTTTAAGTGGAGGCAGTTATGCCCAGTTGGAACACACTTTTGCAGGAGTCAACATACGTTGCATGTCGAAGAGAGATTTTGTGAAGATTCAAGATGAATTCATCAAGTCTGCAATTGCCGCTGCAGAAGAAGAGATGTTAGCAGCGGCTAAAGAAGAAAAATGTTTGGCCATTGAAAGAGGCGATGTTCTTCCCGGATCAGGGACTCCTCACATCCCTGTTGTGGCCGACGGAAGCTGAATGAAGAGATCCTACCGCAGTGAATGTTACGATTCTGCGTCTGGAGTCGGCGTGATAGTTGGCTATCACACGAAAAAAGTTTTATTTTACGGCGTTCGAAATAAAGTCTGCAGAATTTGTCGGATTGCTGCGAAAAACAAGAAAGAACCCCAAAAGCACGTATGCTTCAAAAACTGGAGCACATGTCGAGTATCGACTGCTATGGAAAGCGATGCTATAGTAGAAGGATTCAACACTAGCGTAGAAAAACGTGGGCTCGTTTATTCTACTCTGATTGCTGATGGGGACAGTAGCGTGTGTAAGAAAATCATTGATGCGGACCCATATAAGAGACAGATTCGTGTAAAAAAGATTGAATGCACGAATCATTTGTTCCGAAACTTTTGCACAAAAATGAAAGCGATTGTAAAGAAGACCACATCTGGACCATTGAGACAAACTGTGGAAAGTAGCATTCGCCGGATGCGCACGGACATTGTAAAAGCCGCAAAGTTTAGATACAATCAGAATGTATCAATTGACGAGAAAACAAAGAATTTGTATGGCGACATACAGAATGTTCCGAGCCACGTGTTTGGTGAACACAAAGAGTGTGCACAACTAAAATATTTCTGCGATGGAAAGAATAAAGAGAATGAAAGAAACATCGTTCCAGAATTGATGAAAATTGGAGTGTACCAGGACCTAAAAGAAATACTTCGTCCACTGTTAGCTCATGCGGAGAGCTTACTCTATAATACTACTAATAACGCTGTGGAAAGTTTGAACGGACTAATTGCCAAGTACACTGGCGGAAAAAGATTAAATTTCGCCGAAAGAGGATCGTATACAGGAAGATGTGCTGCTGCTGTCGTGGAGTACAACAGTAACCAAGTGCACTAGCGATTGAATGCGGTAATGAAGAAGAAAACGCCCGAGGTTGTGCGCCAAATAAAAAAAAAAGAAGAAGAAAGAAAAGGAACAGAGAGCTGCAAAACAGAAGGAAACGAAGGCTGCGCGATATGTACGTAAGCAATTGCGCCCTCGCAGAAAGATTCTGATTATGGGCAAAATGCACAGAAGCTAAACATGCCATCCGAAATGTATGAACTGGAGCGGGAAAAGCATATGCAAATGCTCCGTGAGTGGCAAGACAAAAGAGATGACATTCAAGACGAAACCATCGGACAAGCGAAGAACCCCAGATGGTTGCAGTATAGGTCCAAATTGTTGACAGCATCCAATTTTGGACAAGTGTGCTGTCGCCGACCTGACACGCTATGCGCAAATGCAGTGAAGTCATTTGTGTATCCGAAGTTAATTAGTAAACCCGCAGTGGAATACAGGAAAGAATGCGAGAAAATTGCTCGCAAAGAATTGAAGAAGCAATATAAAGATATTGAAGAATGTGGAATTTTCATCGACAGCTACATCCCCTTCTTAGGAGCTTCACCGGATGGAATCATCGGTCAAGAAGGTATTGTGGAAATCAAATGCCCCAAATCAGCGGAGAACTTTTCGCCGGAAGAAGCTATTGAAAAAGTACCCGCTGTCCAGCGCATGTTCACATGTAAAAAAGGTATTTTAATGAACAAAACGCATCACTATTTTTATCAAGTACAAGGTCAGTTACATATTACTGACAGAAAGTACTGTATATTTTGCGTTTGGACCCCGAAGGGTCTGAAATCTATAAAAGTAGAGAGAGATGATGCGTTTTGGAAAGAGAAATGGAGCCAAAACTGGTACAATTTTATTTAGAATGCATGCTACCCGAATTAATAGATAGTCGGCACAATAGGTGCATGCCTATTCGGGAGCCTCAATTTATATTAGCAGAAAGAGCGAAAGAAAACGCGAAAAGCTTGAAAAAGCGAAAGAGATCTCCCTCCGAAAATAGTAAAACTATTGTATCGGTCCGGCGTCGCACCGCGCTGTAAAGCGCGGTACCACTGACTCTGTCAGTGGTCACAAGTGCCAGCAGTGGCACTTTTACTCGCGGATCATACGATCACGCGAGTCGATCGACGCCGCCGTCACTTTCCCAAGAAAGTGACGAAGGAAATAATAAATCTGATCGATCCGGCGTCGCAAATTAGTATTGTTTCATTGACATGTTTCCTAACTTCACTCCCGAACCTCTCTATCCTTCATTATTGCTATCCTCTTTTACGTTCAGCGAGGCTCTGACGCTAGACGCAGCTCTCGTGCTGTATTCCTTCAAGACTTCTCTATAGAAAGAGATAACTCTGTGGCAACAGCACGGCAGAGACAGAGAGAACAGCAGATGTGGCAACTATGCGTAAAACATTCGTCTACGTAGAGTACCTGGAGATGTCACCTCTGTACAAATTCTTTTTATCGATCGCAGTAGTTTTATTAGGGTCCGTCTATTTACAAGGGGCGCTTCGATCGATTCGGACCATAACAAAAATGAGACGGGCCCCCTTAAGAGGATTTTAAAAATATATTTGCCATGTTGAATATTCTGGGTATTTTTCATGATATTTATTTACACATTAGCTCGAG
Organism: Andrena hattorfiana; assembly: GCA_944738655.2. Taxonomy (NCBI): domain Eukaryota; kingdom Metazoa; phylum Arthropoda; class Insecta; order Hymenoptera; family Andrenidae; genus Andrena; species Andrena hattorfiana. The sequence continues at coordinate 39,540,339 of OX122890.1, read as the reverse complement.
TAATTGTTAGAAGTTGCTGAACCGCGAGGCGTATTAATGTTGGGTGATACTTTTTAATTGCTACCGTGATGGTAACAGTTTAGTGTATTTGGTGACAACTTATCTCTCCCAAGGCCTCCAATGATGAGAACTAATATTGGAACATCAGGTAGGTAAATGGAAAGGGAAAATATGCTGTTCAATTATTTTTCTTACTTTGAGTAAGCGATTCTTTCACATTCTTATTCTGTATATTTTCTATAATGAAGTCAATTACATGGATCTGCAAATAGTGGAGTATACTAATCCCAATAAGTGTTTCACACTCTTACCCTTTTTTTTCTTCGAAGCATTGCCGTTGTTATTTTACATGATATGTTTCTGATCGTACATAGGGGAGTACATAAATAAAGAATTCTCCGTTTTCAAATACGCTAGCACAGCAACGTCGAAAGATTCCAACTGCCATTTTAGTTTTCACGGCCAATCAACTTTTCAATTTGATTCCTTATATGTCCCATTTCGCACGTAAATCCTCCCGGAAACGCTTTGATATACCCTGTATATATATCGACTGTCGCTGCCGTGTATCTGTACTCGAAACACGGCTATTCCAATCTTACCTGAAACTTATTTCATTGATATCTCATCACGCTTGCAATATTTTCTAAATTACATTTTTCTTATGTAAACCGCATATTAGTTTTCGAATAAGGCCAAATTCAATCCCCATAAAAAACTTAAAAAAGTAAAAAAAATTTCACCAAGTACATGAAATCAAATAAATCACAATAAATAGAAGATAATAATAATAGTTACAACATAAAAAAAGATGTGGAATCAAAATGAGCTGCAAGTACATAAAGGTGCTTTCAGTCAAATACTTGGCATGGCCAGTCAAGATCTGTGTAATGCTCTCTCTCATTTGTCGTGTGACTGTATGTGAATGGATGTGAGGAAGCGAGTGGCGCCTTTCTAGAGAAGGAGAAGTTAGAGAAATGACAGTGAGAGAGTAGGAGTCCATGGCGCATGGTTCAGTCCGTAAAAGCAATGTAAGACTCATAATAAGAATATATGTTGAGTGTGAAACAGAAACGTGTCTACATTATTCCACATTACTGAAGGAGAATTTACTTAACGTGGGAGAATACAATAAATAACAGGTTATGGGCCCAGTTAGCCCGATTTAATTGGATTACAAATTGGAAGAAAGTGATTCCGACCTCGTGGCTGATCACGTGTGTAGCATAAAAGGAATTGGTTAATAAAAGTCTGCAAAATGGCTATGAGTATAAAGAATTATTATAATATTGATCCGTTGGCCGGAAATAATTACCACGCATGGAAATTTCGAGTAACGACACTACTTGTTGAACAAGGTGTGGTAGAAATGATTAATAAAGAATTTAAGTATGAGGATTATCCTGATCCAACTAAGAAGGAAGAAGCGAGAAAGAAGGACAATAAATGTAAATCAACCATTTGTTGTGCTAGGGCGCCGGGGTTGAGATTCTGGTGTCGAATCTCGGGGATGCTCTGGAGCGTCCTTCACAGTCGTCGTCCGACGGGCTCCTTAGGTTCGGGTGAATATGCCGGGACGAAAGGATTCGGCTTGAAACCGGAGGTAAGGGATCGTTGCGGATTAAAGAGTTAGAACTCACCGTAAGGTTAAACAAGTTTATTCTGTCCCGATCTGGGTGACAGGAGAAGCGTGTACTGTATCGTTAGTGTTCTGATTATAAGAGAGACATTGTACATTGTACATTGTTCTTATACTCTAATCGGGGTGAAACGGGGACCATCGGTGTCTCCGCCTTGGCCTGCTTTTTGGCTGTTTCGCCATGTGCTGATGGTTCTTGATGTGCTTCCGAGAGTCCTTACGCGGCTGTGCCGGTTTTCGGCCGATCGGTTGCGGCAAGCGGAATGTACGCGGTGCCGTTGCCTTTAGGCGTTGGTTGGCACACAACATCTCCTTCTCCTTGAGGAAAGGGTGCTTAGGGGAATTTTTCGCAAGGTGGTTTACAAAATTTTCCGGTACCCTAAGCGTCCTAATCTCGACGTACTCGCTGTCCACGGCGGCCTCTTTAGTGGTCGCTGCGTTAGGGTTGGATGATGATCTTCTCGACTTCCGTGTTTTCGCAGGTTTGGGTATTTGTATTTTTGGCGCAGTTGGTAGTCGCGTCTTAACAAATACATGACGAGCATAATAAGTATTATTAGTACTATAGTTGTCGTTGTCGGATGTACAATTTGCCAGGTCGCTAGTCCTGGTTGGTAGTCGTTATTAGTTAAATCGCTTTCTACCTGGTTGAGTTGATTATACAATGCTGAGAATTCAGATGGATTTTTTAGAAACTTATCCAACTGGAAACGCGTGAGGGGGTGCACGGGTTCGCCCCGTTGTGTTTTGTTTATTTCCGCCGTGATATCGTATCGCGGTGCTGTCGGCAGTTCGAAGTCCTGACTATACGTCGTTTTTTGCTTTTTTAATACTACGTCCTTACTTCGGATGTCACAATTTCCCGTAATCCTGAGAATTCCTGTCTTATCTATGTCGATGTGCTCGGGTTGTCGCTCGTTACATTGTATGGCCAGCGTCTCGGGTGGGTGCGCCGCGAAAATTTACGTGTCCGCGCGCGAGGTACTTATCCACATCGTGTGGTTTGCCGTGATGTGTTTTATTTCGCAATTTCTCCGAAATTTGTCCGAAGGTTGCAGCCACAGGCTTGCTTCACATACGAGGTCGTTATTTACGCTGTGCGCGATCATTGGTCATTCGCAATAATATTGTGCGGCTATTTGTTTACATCCCTTTAGTTCATCCTGATTGGTGAGTACATATTGGTTGTTGCTCGCGTCGATGACGAGTATCGGTGTTCTTACGACTAACAACGCGTATGTGCTATCGTGTATGTGGATCGGGACTGGGGTTGCCTCGATTACTGTGAAAGTTTGCGAAGGAATTAGGGGGACGGTTATTACTGCTATCAATGTAGTCTTATCGAAATACGCGGTGATCGCTGGCAATTTTTCGATCACGTTAGCGTTTTCTAGCTTCGGTGCTATAGGAAACGTGAGTCCGTCTGGGAGATGTTGTACGACGGTTTGTAATAATTTGGTGATTTGTGCGCTTGATAGTACGTTTGTGCTGATGGTGTCTGCTTTAAGGCCGGTGTAATATTGCAGCACGTTGTCTACGTCTTGAGTCAGGTCAGTCAGTAGGTCATTTAACGTACTGAAATGATCTCCTAGATCAGCTCTTTGTGCTTGTTGTATTATGGCCGTCTCGATTTGCGTATGTAGCAGTCTCGCCTGTCTCGCTAATATTTCTTCGTTGTGTTGTATCGTTTTTTCCGCGTTATGTAAATGGTAATCCAAGAAACCAAAGTCATATCAGCGCATTAGTTCGGTCAATTAAACATATAAATAAAAGCTGTTGTGCAGTTTTAATAATTCTCAAATCCAACGTTTCGGTCATTGGTTGCGACCATTTTCAAGGAAAGTTAAAAGAATAAATACTGCGTTTACTTTTATAAATTTAGCACGATAGCTAAGAACGTGCACCGTGCGAGTCGGTTGGAACGTGACTGAGGTGAACAGTATACACAAAGCGGAACATCCGAAGGGTAAACAAATAAGGCTTAAACGGAGTCGATAGTGGGAACCGTTAATAATTTTGAAATAAATTAAAATTGAAAGGAGAACACTCCAAACCTCACAACACGCTGTGATCATATCTATAATTATTGTCTATGCGATAAAAGTCCATCACTCATGGATGTCCGGAAAAATATATAATTACATATGCTGTATTATGTAATAATTTTCAGTCATAGTAAGGGATCAAAGAATCGAAAACTCCAATAGAAAAACCACATCATCGAGCCTTACTTCTTCAATAAGATTGCGTAATAGTCTCGTATGTTAGGTGTTTCATACCTAAGATTTACGTTCGGTTGTTTAATCATATGTAATGTTTCTAATAGAATTCTCTGATTCAAATTGGCTTCCCTATCAACAATTTTGACGTTGTCAAAGTCGAATCTATGATCAAACTCAATAGAATGTTTTGTTAAAGCAGTGTGTTGGGAGTAACGGTAACTGTTACACGGTAACTGCACGTTAGTTGTATCGCGATCTCGCTTTCGCATAGGTGCTGTATCTCGTTTACATAAGAAGTTAATTGCCGATTTCTTTCAAGGAGAGTGTCCGTTTTTAGATGGGTCACGATCTTCCAGGAATTGGTTACCATGTGATGTTTCCCATAAAGTGGATACCTGATTTATGCTTAATCGGTGATATCGTATGCGAAGCCTGACCAGTTGGCTCCGCTTCGATTCGACCTCCCGCCAGTGCGGACATCCTAAAACAATAAAATCGGATTCTATCCCTTCCTACTTCGCCTAATTCGCCCCTACTACATATATCGGTTCGGTCGCGAATTTTCCTTATTATAATCGTTTCATTTGTCTACTCCAGTTTTATTGTGTCCATTGTGATCAAAATGTATTCGGAAGATCTCCGTGCCGTAAGCACCCTTACTTTTAATTAAGTTTTTTTTTTAGTTTTTCCTTTTGTTTTTTGATTGTAGTATTTAACTGTCATTCTCCTATTATTTTTTGTTAGATGTATGCTGAGCGCCGCATTCCTGGATATATCTCGATTCAGAAGATGTGCTCGCTCCGGCGGGAGCGGAGCTTGCAGCGGAATTTCTTGAATACGCTGTAGGAGGAAGGGTATCTTTCATGGGCCCGGTCCTGCGATACCTTTGGCTTGCGACGGTTATTCGGGCTTTCCCGTATGGACGAGGAAGTAAGTATTTTTGTTCTTGTAGCATTTCTTGTTTTCCTTTCTGTTTTCGTTTGGAATCTAACATGTTTTTTTTTGTTTATAGGGAAAAGATTGGGGCCAGTATGCCCTATAACTGGCTGACTCTCACTGATTTTAAGATCAATTTTTGTTTTGTGTTCCCTTTTTTTTAATATACTTAGTTCTGTGTAATATTTGTGTACCCCGTTTATTTCTCTTTATGGCCAGTTCCTTATTCCCGCCTGTAGTATTTAAGATTCGCCCTTACGTTTTTTTGTTTATTATTATTTTTTTAGGCGGTTTCCTTTTGTGCCTATTCTATGAAGTGTTTTAATCTATTCGCGTGTGTGTAGGGTTTTCTTTCCCTTTTTTATGGTTACATTAACTTTCGAGTTTTTTTCCACTATTATGTAAGGGACTACCCATTTGCTGTCTAGTTTTTTCGATCTCCCTCGACGTACGGATTCGACGTAGAGCCACACTTTGTCGCCTACTTTTAATTCTATTTTGCGCGCTTTTTTATCGTATCGTTCTTTTGAATTTTTCTTTGCTTCCTGAAGCCGTTCCCTTGCTATTTAGTTTGTTGTTCTTATGCGTTTTCTTGCCTCCTGCGCATAGTCTTCATAGTTGTATGTTTGTTTAGGCGGAGTTTTTGACGTGGTCGGTAGTAACGCCGTTTTTCCATATACTAGTTCATGTGGCGTAAAACCTGTCGCGGTATGTGGGGTCGTATTATATGTAAACATTGCATAGGGTAGCCATTTGTCCCAGTCTGTATGGTCATTGTCTATGTAGTGTCGCAGGTATTCCATTAGGGTTCTATGCGATCTTTCTAATGCTCCATTTAACTCTGGATGATACGCGGTTGTTTGAAGTTTTATATATTTTTAAACATTTCGCTGAGAAAGTTTACTCCTTGGTCCGTTAGTATTTTTTCGGGTATACCGTATTCGCAAATGATACTTTCAATTACTGCCTCAGCTATTGTTGCTGCTTCCTGGTTCTGCAGAGGGGTGCCTTGCTAAATTTCGTAAGGAAGTCCTGGAAGGTTAATATGTAGATGTTTCCTTGGTTGCTTTTCGGCAGAGGTCCTGATATGTCCAGTGCTATCTTTTCAAAGGGTTCTCGTGGTGTATCGGTGATCTCCATTGGAGCTCTAGTTTTTCGACCTAATTTGTTTTTCTGGCAGAGACTACATTTCTGTATGTACTCCTTGATGTCCTTATTCATCCCTGGCCATTTGTATTTTTGTTTTATTCTTTTTGTGGTCCTTTGGATGCCTTGATGTCCTCCTGTGGGCGTGCTATGGTATTCGTAAAGAATTTGCTGTTTCGCCTCCTCATCGGCGACCCCGGTTGGCTCTGTTTCTTCTTCGCCGTTTTGCAACACGTGCACGTTCCTGCTTAGTGCGTCTGCGTTAGTGTTTTTCTTTCCCGACTTATGTATGATTTCGTAGTCGTACTCGGCCAATAGGATTTTCCATCTTATTAGTCTGGATCCTGGGTCCTGTACCCTAAATAGCCATACCAGTGCCTTATGGTCTGTCCCTACCTTGATTGAGGTACCATAGACGTACCGTCGGAATTGTTTGACTGCCCAGACAACGGCTAGCAGTTCTTTTTCCGTCGTACTATAATTTCTTTCAGCTTTATTTAATACTCGGCTTGCGTATGCAATTGGTTTATCTTCGCCTATCTTTCCTTGTGATAGTATTGCGTCTATTGCTAAATTGGATGCGTCGGTCATTACTATGAATTCTTTTGTGAAATCTGGATAAATTAACAGAGGTGCCGTGGTCAATGCCTCTTTTAATGTGTCGAAGGCGTTTTGCTGCTCGGCTGTCCAGGTGAATTCGACCTTACTGCTTGTGATGCTCGATAGGGGTTTAGCTATTTTTGAATATTCCAGAATGAATCTACGATAATATCCTGCTAACCCTAGGAATGCTTGTAATTCTTTTAATTTAGTTGGGACAGGGGATTCTTTTATAGCCTTAGTTTTTTCCGGGTTTGGTTTGATCCCTTCAGGAGTGATTATATGTCCCAAAAATCCTAATTCTTTTCGCAAAAATGCGCATTTTTCCGGTTGTAGTTTTAAGTTATATTTGCGAAGGATGTCCAGAATTTTCCGCAGTCACGTGTTGTGTTCCTTTAAATTTGCTCCGTAGACAACAATATCATAAAGGTAGACGAAACAGTCTAATCCTTGTAATCCGACAAGTGCAGCGTTGAGACCATTGCTCGCTGGAACGGCGCGGGTGCGTTTTTTAATTCAAAAGGCATACGATTGAATTCGAAATGGTCTTGTAGGGTTGAAAACGCTGTCTTGCATTTATCGCGTTCGTCCATCGGAATCTGATGATATCCGGACGCTAAATGCAGAGTGGTAAAATATTGCGCTTTCCCCAATTGGTCTAGTATGTCCGTGATGTTAGGTAGTGGGAATGAGTCGCCTATGGTGACTTCGTTGAGTTTCCTATAGTCGATTATTACGTGATATTTCCTGTTTCCTTCGTCATCTGCTTTTTTAGATACCACTAATAAGGATGCATTCCACGGACTGGCGCTACGTCGGATGATACCATCCTGTAACATCTGCTCCACTTGTTTCTGCACTTCTTGCTTGTGGATTTCGGGTAATCTATACGGCTTGACATTTCAGGGCGCCGTGTCGCGTTTGACAGGGATCCGGTGACCGGTTACGGTGGCCCCCGTTAGTGGATCTCCCGGTAGATGAAACGTGTCGTGGTACTCTTTGTATATTTCATTCATGGATTCCTTTTCTTCTTTATTCATGTGCTCGCGGTCTACCTGATCTAAAACTCGGGCAATGTGCGCTGTCAGCGCTTCTGTGCCGCGACTGCCGTTTTCCCTCGGAGGTCGGTCGCTGGCTCTCTGTTTTACGCCCTGTCGATTTCTCGCTCTTTTCTTGGGCTGCTACAGCTTGTACTCGCCAGCTGTTTTCCGAAGAAAATTTTTTGCCACTTGGCTTATCTTTATCTTTGTTTTTCCAACACTCTTTAGTGTCGTGTCCCGCTCGTTTACAATTATTGCAGTACCGGGATGGTGTCTTATTTCTGTTCTGCGAAGAGGAGCTTGTCCCCCGCGACGCTGGTCGTTTCGTGATCGACCGCTCTTCCTCTATAGCTATCGCGATTGCTTCTTGTAAGTCGGCGGGTTTCCGTGATTTTACTAAGACCTTTATGTCGTCACGAAGTCCGTCCTCGAATCCAATGTCTGTCTCTTGAATATTTTCACATTTGCGTTCTTTTTTAGCAGACTATCTTCATCGTGGATCCCGGTCGCTATTAGTTGCCTTAGCAATTTTGATACTCGATTTCCGTATTGATGCGCAGTTTCATTAGGCCCCTGCCTGCTATGTAGCAGGTCCTTTTATACAGTTGAAGCAGCACGGGGAGGTTTGTGAACTGAAATTAGTGCGTCCTCTAAGTCTTGCATTGACGATATTCGGCGCGTCTGTACTTCGTCTAAGGCCTCGCCCCTAATCCGCATCGAGATTATCCCTCGTAGGATCTGGGCTTTCTGCTCCGCCGTTCGGTATGTGGTGTACACGTAGTTGCAAGCGGTCAAGAAACCAGGTAATTCCGTGGGGTCCTTTCCGTTGAACAAGGGTAAGGTTTTTATCGTTTGAAACAATTCTCGAGCTTCTATTCCGTTCGGTGCGTCGGGTGGGTCGTTTGTTTCGAAGTTAGTGGGAACAAATAGACTGGCGCGCCTCGGTACTTCCTCTGGTTCGCGAAAATTGTCGAAGCGGACCGTGGTCCTACCTGAGGGGCCGGGAGTTGCTTGCGTAGAAATCATTGTTTCCCTTTGTCTCCCTATTTCTTGGTCTACCGAGTCCTGTAGTGGATCTTCCCTTGCCTCGATTGCTACCAACCTATCGTTTATTGCTAACATTCCATCGGTTACGCTAGCTATAGAGGTGGTCATACCAGCGAGTAGTCTTTCTAGGTTCGCTAGCCGGTCTCCGAGTCCTGCGAGACTCTGTTCTGCGTTCCCGCCCGCAGATGCCGTGATAGGGGACGACATGTCGGTGTCGGTTGCTAGGTCTCCGTTCGGGATTAAACTATAATCTAGCTCGTCGAATGGATATAGTTTCCTGGCAGTTAGGTGTCCGGCGTGACTTGACGTAGTCGGTAATACGATCGGGACGCTACGTTCTTCGCTAGTTTCTACGCCTAGAGCAAGCCGCGTACGTTCTCCGATTTCACGAAATACTTCGAATGTTGCGTCGAAGAGAGGTTCGCCGAAGGGTGGTTTCGAACGGACCTTAAGGAATCTACGCGGAGCACTTCGACGAATTGCTCTAGGCGAAAGGATTTCTTTTCGCTCGGCTAATTCTAAATCGCGCTCGATATTCTTATCTAATGATGTCGCTCGGCGCATGAGAATTGCGGGGTGCGGCCTGAATTCGCAGAGAGTGGTGTTTCGCACTTACAGCACGTACAACAGGTGATGCATCGCTCGTCTCGTAGTAAGCAGCAGACTTTCCTGACGGCGTCCTCTGCCGACGTACGTCAATACTGCGAAGTAGATTGCTCTACCGTTGAGTGGGTCGTTGTCCCCGCTAAGTCCTGTTGTCCTCGTCGGGCAGGCTTGTTCCTTACGTTGGCAGGATCCCATCACTGCCACCAAGTTTGTTGTGCTAGGGCGCCGGGGGTTGAGATTCTGGTGTCGAATGTCGGGGATGCTCCGGGGCGTCCTTCACAGTCGTCGTCCGACGGGCTCCGGATCGAAAGTCATAAAAGCCGGGTGAGGCACTGCGAATGCCTGTCCTTGCCACGGGGTACCAGGCTGCATCTCCTTGACGGGCGTGGCTCCATAATTGCCCAGTATCTGTTTAAGAAATAAAGTTATTTTTTTTTTATCGTATGGATATGGAAGTGTCGCCGATGGATTCCTTGGGGTTTTCTGGTGAAAATCAGTACAAATGTCGTGTAAATCGGACAACTTTTACATAGGGAATACAAATAGCTTGTGTCAAAATAGTCCGATTTGCATAATATTTGGTATGATATTCATCAGAAAAACATAAGGAATCCATTGGCGTCACTTCCCTCTCGATACGATGAAGAAAAGAATTTCTTAATACGCTGTAACGGATATTTCACCCTCGACAGCGGGGGCTCGACCTCAATTCGCTACGTTCGGCCCAGGATTCATACCTTTTTCCGAAAAAGGCATAAAAATCGGGTGAGGGACTGCGAAGGGCTATCCTCGCCACTGGGTACCAGGCCGCATCTCCTTGACGGGCGTTGCTCTAGAATTACCCTGTACAATCATTTGTGCAGTGTGTGACCTGACTACCCCCCGTGTAATCGGTCTGTGTGAAGTGGGGCGCAAGTTCGATAATTATCAGTACTCTTGCCCGAGAGGAATACGATTTACTTTAATTATAGTACATGTGTGTTTTGTAATAAAGTGTTTCTATCGTCTCTGGAATTCAATAACTGGCATCCCGATATCTACGCTCCTGCAATCCACCGTCAATACTCCTGGTACAGAGACACAGGAAGAAAAGGGGTAGCCCGCTGTCGACGCGTGGTCCTCTCGAGTATAAACACGAGCTTTAGTATCAAAACAAAAGCATGCGTTGACGTATTCCGTGCGAGAGAAGGTGGGCATTGGGGCGGAGGTATTGCTGTAAAGAGGGCCTCTTCGAGAGAGCAGCCGTTTGTGAGGGATGCAAATCCGATTGGTTCTAATACAATCTGCTTACTATGGTTGAAATTTAGTCTAGCAACTTTTACACATCCTAACCTAACCAATCGAACTTGCATCCCTCCCAAAAGAACCGGCCTTCCGAGCGTAGAAGCAAGTGCGAAATAAAAGTAACGGTGCGCTTCTCGATACCGCAGATGTACCTACCAATTTCTGGCAGAAAAGAATTGTCCAGCTTTTGGGCCTGCCATTCCTGGCGTAGACCTTTGGCAGGTAGGTATCTGTTTCAACAGGCAATGCCACCCGTGGTGCCAATAAGACCGCCCCCGGCCCTTGCTATTCCAGCGGGCTTTCGTCCAGGCCGAAGTGGCCCTCGCTGGCACCGTCGGGGTGGCCAACGTGTTCGGCGTTGGAGGACTCGCGACCGGTAGAGGACGAAGTGCGACGAATGGTGAACCACGTCACCGCGTTCCCCGCGCCCTGCCCGTTAGACCCGCTGCCGAACAGCGTCTCCTCGTGGCTGCGACTCCTCCGAATCACGACTCTCGTCCTGTCCTTTGGCCGACTGTGCCGTCGAGAGACCGCGGGGGGTGTGGGGTCGCGACTGTCGCAGGTGCAGCGGGCGCGTATATGGTGGCTCCGGTGGCTTCAGGGTACGACCTTTGCGGACGACATTGCCGCGATTCGGTCTAACAGAAATGTGTGTATTCTTTCGTTCCAGTACATTGATGATTGTTTCAATCCATAGAGTGATCTATTTAATTTGAGTTCGTTTCCCCTTTTGCAATTTACGCCATCGGGTGGATAGATATACAGGGTGTCCCAAAAATGCTGCGGTTCCTTGAAGGGGGTGATTCAGGGGGTGATTGCAAACAACTTTTTCCTTTGCGAAAATTCTCTCCGAGGTTTCGTTACCGAGATATTAACAAAAAGCACCGACCAATTAGAGCGCGAGTCTGACGGCCGAGTTCCCGCGCTAGCGTGGCTATGCGCCGCGCCGTGACTGCGAACAAGCAACTCGGCACGCATGGAAGAAAATTTCGTAGAATGGCAAATGAAAAAGACGTAACAAATAAAATCGAACATGTTGTCATGGTTTGTTTGTTATTTAAAGTGAATAATGAATAATGGATAAATGGATGAAAATCACGTGTAACGTAAAAAGACGAATACACAGTTTCTTTTTTAGAAGTTTCGAAAATAATAATTATTTGAAGTGGGAGGATAAGGAATACGTAAATTTCCTTGTGTTAATAACTTAGCCACGAAAAGGTAACGTAACAGTAAATTAACGAAAAGTGATCGTAGTTCGTTATTGTGATAAAAATCCGTAATTCAGTAACGGCCAGCACTGTTGCTGATAACGAATAAGTCTGTTTAAAAAGCCCGAATAAATATTATCGTAGGGAATTTTGAGAATTATCGCCGGAAATAAGCCATAACTTGCGTTAAATTTAAAAATGAATGATCACCAATAAAGTAACTAAAACTCACCCTTGTCGGAAATTCACCTGCAGCGTGGAAACCTGTGTCACTGGGTCACTGAACCGATCCTGGTCATCGATGGACGAGCCCCGTGCACAGCTGGTCCCAGGTATACGACACTACCCAAAGTTAAGGGTCGCAATGTCAGGTGCATCCAGGTTAATGTACCGAATATTCACTTCACTACGCGGCTACTAACACTGAACACTTAATTTATTTTCCATGGAACGTGTTGTTCCTACGTTTTAAAAATTGGTGGCCCTGAAAAGGGCCGATTGTAATCAATTAAAAAATTGCTCCACGTGGCCACCGTTATTTTCTATGCACGCTTCAGCGCGGAGAATCAGCTGTCTTTGGACGCCCTGCAATGTTTGCGGCGTTATGTTGGCCACCGCCGCGTGAATGAGCGCAACTGCTTCCTCGGGGGTAGCCACCGGCTGACGATACACCTCATTCTGAAATGATTGTTGTACAAGAAATACGAAACGTAAGTAAAAAAAGAATACCTACAACAAGAATAATTAAAGAGTAACAACAATAATGAAATTACCTTCAGGTAGCCCCAGAAGAAAAAATCCAGCGGATTCATATCCGGTGACCGTGGGGGCCACGCAACGTGAGCCTCATCTTCACGGCCGCGGCCGATCCACCTATCCTGAAAGGTTTCACCTAAATAGGCGCGGACATTCAACGTGTAATGTGGCCCAGCACCGTCGTGCTGGTAGTACATGTTCTGTCGGATCTCATATGGAATATCATCCATAAGATCCGGCAGAACATGTTCTAAAAAATATTTATACGCTGGGCCGTCCAGCCTGTCTGGCAGAATGTACGGCTCAACGATAAATTCGCCACAAATGCCGGCCCATAGGTTGATCGACCAACGGACTTGTGCTGCACGTGTACGAAGCGTCTATAGTACGTCTTTTTCATTTGCCATTCTACGAAATTTTCTTCGATGCGTGCCGAGTTGCTTGTTCGCAGTCACGGCGCGGCGCATAGCCACGCTAGCGCGGGAACTCGGCCGTCAGACTCGCGCTCTAATTGGTCGGTGCTTTTTGTTAATATCTCGGTAACGAAACCTCGGAGAGAATTTTCGCAAAGGAAAAAGTTGTTTGCAATCACCCCCTGAATCACCCCCTTCAAGGAACCGCAGCATTTTTGGGACACCCTGTATATCTATCCACCCGATGGCGTAAATTGCAAAAGGGGAAACGAACTCAAATTAAATAGATCACTCTATGGATTGAAACAATCATCAATGTACTGGAACGAAAGAATACACACATTTCTGTTAGACCTAAGGTTCGTAAGATCAGAAAACGATTATTGTTTATATTCTAGAAGATCTGAAGGAGGAATTGTGTATTTGCTAATACATGTTGATGACATTATTATATCTGGTCCTAGTTTAGAGATGATTAATATAGTGAAAACAAAACTAACTCGTGAATTCGAAATGAAAGACAAAGGGGGACTAAAATATTTCTTGGGACTGGAAATAGATTATGATAGAAAAAAGGGTATATTAAAAATCAATCAAAAAAGATAGGCGATAGGTATATTGAAACGATTTGGGCGTTCTGGGGGCGACCACGGCGGGAGACGAACTGCTGAAACGCGGCGGGGAAGGTCGCGGTGGTGTAGCCCGACACCAGCTCCAGATGTACGGTCCGCGTCGACATGCACACGAAGAGGGCGATGTATGCCTTATGGGCCTTGTACCCGCGACCCATCGCTGGTCGCGCCATTATTGGTCCCGCGTAGTCCACGCCGGTATTCTCGAAGGAACGGGACGGCGAAACTCGCGCGGCGGGAAGGTCGGCCATGATTTGCGTCCCGGCAGCGGCTCGGAACCGGGCGCCGACTGTGCATCGATGCACGATCGCGCCAACTCCCTCCCTTGCGTGCACCACCTAATAATTATTCCTCCGCACGCTGAAGGTGAGCTGGGGCCCACCGTGCAGCGCCCTGACGTGCGCGTGCTTGATAATGAAAGTCGAGACGTGGTGTGCCGGGAAGACAATATGATGTCGCGCGTCGTAAGGGAGGGGGGCGTGCTATAACATTCCCCCCACGCGAATCAAACCGTCCTCGTCCACTTATGGGGCCAGCTGGCCCTTCGGACTGGTTCCCCTTTCCGAATCGCGGCAATGTCGTCCGCAAAGGTCGTACCCTGAAGCCACCGGAGCCACCATATACGCGCCCGCTGCACCTACGACAGTCGCGACCCCACACCCCCCGCGGTCTCTCGACGGCACAGTCGGCCAAAGGACAGGACGCGAGTCGTGATTCGGAGGAGTCGCAGCCACGAGGAGACGCTGTTCGGCAGCGGGTCTAACGGGCAGGGCGCGGGCGACACGGTGACGTGGGTCACCATTCGTCACACTTCGTCCTCTACCGGTCGCGAGTCCTCCAACGCCGAGCACGTGGGCCACCATGACGGTGCCAGCGGGAGCCACTTCGGCCCCTTCCATTAAGTCGCGAGGGTGCACGCCTCGCGAGGCGCAGTCGGCCGGGTTGTCACGCGTTGGAACGTGAACCCACGCGGCTGCCGGCAGCGGGGACTGTATTTCCGACACGCGATTCACGATGAATATGGTCCAGTGGAACGATTGGCGTTGTAGCCACGCAAGCACCACGCGATAGTCCGTCCAGGCGTGCGTCGTTGAGACAGGCCAGGGGGCTTCGGACTTGATTCGCAGGAGGAGATCCGAGCCCTTCGGGACACAAGGGACTGGCGACTCGGATGTGGCCGAAGTCGTACAGTCCAGAAGAAGGAACGGGTGATTGGCCGCCTATTTCCGTAACATGAACCTTCCCCGCGCAAGCAAAGCGCAGAACTCGTCGCGATCCGCAAGCGCCGACGAGACTTCGTGCGTCCCGAATAAGACGTCATCGACGTAAAATTAAGTCTCGAGGATTCGTCGCCCTCGCGGATATCGCCCTCCTTCGTCGGTGACCAGCTGCCGTAAGACCCGCAGGGCCAGATAGGGCGCGGAGGCGGTGCCGTAAATAACGGTCCGGAGCCGAAAGGTGGTGGGCGCGCTATCGGGGCGACGGTGCCACAGAATGCACTGGAGGTTGGCATCGCTCGGGTCCACGCGGATTTGCCGGTACATCTTTTCGATGTCGGCTTTGAGGGCGAAGCGGGGGAGGCGCCACTGGAGAGACACGGCTATGATGTCGCTTTGCAGTTTCGGGTCGATCATCATATGGTCGTTTAGGGAGGTACCGTTCGACGTCAGGCTCGACGCATTGAAGACGACGCGTAGCTTCGCTGCCGCGCCCGGAGCCCGCTTCGCAACCGCGTGGTGAGGCAAGTACACTATCTGGGACATCGTATCGGCCCTCTGAGGGCCCCCGACCTCTTCCATGTGCCCGAGCGCTTCATATTCCGCTATGAATTCGTGATATGACTTCTCCAGCATTGCGTCCCTCGCGAGGCGTCGATCGAGTGAGCGCAAGAGCGCAGTCACGCGCGACAGGGAATCGCCGACATCGAGCGGATGTCCGGCCTTCAGGGAGAGTCGCACGATGTACCGACCGTCCGCACGCCGTGAGTGCGTGCTCACGAAATGTTGCTCGCAAAGCGCGTCATCTAGGACGAGAGTCGTCGGTACGGTGACCTCTTCGACCTCCCAGAATTTCCGTAGTATCGCGTAGATGTCGTCCTCCGCTGCCACGGGCTGGGCCGTCACATGGTGCAACGCACCGGCGGTGGGCGAACAACCGGTCGGACCGGAGACAATCCATCCGAAGACTGTTTGTTGGGCAATCAGGGCCGAGGGGGTGCCACGACGCAGCCCGGGGAGCAGCAGGGTTCCGAAATAGTCGGCGCCGACGATCAGTTCAATCGGGAGACGGATCGACGGATCTGGGTTCGCGAAGTTCAAGCTGGCGAAGTCCTTCCGCTGCGTAGTCGGAGTTCAGTCGGGCACGTACAAAGACACCTTCGGCACAACATGGGCGGTGATGATGATAGTGATGGCAGCCAGGGGGGCTCCAGTAGGTGGCGATATGGTCAGCCTCACTGTCACCTGCGAGGCACCCAATTTGCCGTCCAGGGCGCGGATAAAATTGGTGACGTGTAAGTGCCGGGGAAGTCGCAGCGTCTGTACAACGGACTTCGATACGAGGGACACCTGGGCTCCCTGGTCCAGTAGTGCCCGGATGGTCAGCAAGTCGCCGCCCGATGACCGAATACCCGGAATGACTGAATGATCCGAATGATCCGAATGACCAGATACTCAGGAAAGGCTACAAAAGATGGAAGAGAAACTGGAGAGTGTCGCGGACAAGGGACAACCCACTGAAATTTATTTTTTTTTTGTAAATACAATTACTTGGAATTCCCAGTGAATTCTCTCGCAAATCTAGCAAATTTGGAAAACATTTTGCAAAATGAAAAAATTTTTTGGAGATATAGTATGTCAAACACCATCTTTTTAAAATATGCATTGCTCGATTAAATTAAAATATGTTTGGATTATCGTGAAATCTACATAGTTTAATATATCATGCTTTGTACAGAGATATACAATTTTCCAAATTGGATGTTAAGGTGCGGCCAACTGGCATGTCGTGAACCAAAAACATGTTCTAAGAATTCCCAGTTCACTCAGCATTGGAGAGTATAGTTTCATTTTATCCGGCATTAAAAATCCTCACGCCATTTATTCAATTTTAATCAAGACACCGGTCTTACCTTTTTGGATGGAATCATTTTAATTTAGCCGAGCACGTTCTAATTATATTTTGCATGCAAGAAATATGTAAAGTTTAAATTTTAGGTGAAGGAAATATCAAAGTTCGGGGGAAAAATAATTACGAGTTCGTGAAGCGAGCTTTGACCACGCTCATCAGTAATGAGTTAGCGATGAAATTTAGTTGGTTAAGGAGGAAGGAGAAGCTTGTTTTCAACACATTAATAATAGTGTTAGAGAGTTTCTTAAAGGATCGTCGCTAGGAAGCGAAAGCGTATTACGAAGAACCAGAGCCAGCGCGAGTATCACAGGAGCACGAGGACTATTATATTTAATAATGGACGAGTCACGATTACAGTTAGCATTTGAATTTATGTACAAAGCCGAGTAAAATATATACACTATTTACACCAAAATTGCTTAATTGTTTTAGACGTAATTAGGTCGAAGTAAGCGGTAGTACGTACGCAGCTAATAAGCGCGAAGCAAGTTACCCAGCAGATGGGGAATCGTCGCGAAGGAGAATAGCGAGCAAAAGTAAGCGCGTAGCATAAGCAAGAAACCGTGTTACTCGTAGTAGTGTCGCGAACAGAGAGAGATTCCAGGAAATCGCGCTCGATTTCCTGGAAGGAAGAGATCCCCCTTCCATCGATCGCGAGTCGATGGGAGGGGTCCGTGATCGTTGCTCCACATGAGTCAGCGGGCCGTCGTCACTAATAGCCTAATTATAGACAGGCCCTCACAGATGGCGTAGGCATGCTGCTTTTCCGTACATTTCCCGCCCGCCTTCGTCGACCGATGAATTTGTCGCGTCCGAAGCTGAGCAGGCGATTGGATGGTCATTCTGGCGTGATCCGATTTCTAGGCGGTGGCGCCGCTGGACTCATGTGGAGGCATCCTGCAACTGAGGTGGGCTAGTTATTGTGTCGTCGAAGCAGGAAGTGAAGGTATGCGTTCTGGTACAGGCGCAGACGGTAAAAAAACTAATTTGCGCACTGGGCGCACAAATTCGGATCGTGCAGTTCTGATAGTGACCACGCGTGTTAACCCATCAGCACCAGTGTGAAGCCGAGTGATTCTGGCTAGGGGCCACCGGGTAGGTGGCGTTAATTCTGATTTAATTAAACACAAGTCTCCGATCTGTGGCTGCGGGTGCTGGTGGGTCCACTTGTTTCGAGCCTGCAGGGACTGTAGGTATTCGGAGGACCAACGCCTCCAGAATTGCAACCGTAGCTGTTGCAGGAGGTGCCACCGAGACAGCCGAGACATGGGAACTTCGTCCACTCGGGGATCGGGCAAGCTTAGCAGAGCCTCCCCGATCAAGAAGTGTCCTGGTGTGAGGGTGGTCAAGTCGCCAGGATCATCGCTCATCCCCTGTAAGGGCCGGGAATTCAGGCACGCCTCGATCTGGGACAGCAGGGTCGACAATTCCTCGTACGTGAGGTGCTGCTCTCCGATCACCCGCCGAAGGTGATATTTGGTGGACTTTACTGCGGCCTCCCATAATCCTCCAAAGTGAGGAGCCGCCGGCGGGTTGAAGCGCCACTCGATACCGTCCCTCAGCAAGGCGGAGTGGATCACCTCGTGTCGGGTGTCGCGGCGAACCAGCATCTCCCGTAGCTCCCTGGCAGCGCCCACGAAGTTTGTGCCTCTGTCGCTCTGGATGACAGCACAGCAGCCTCGCCGAGACGTGAAGCGCCGCAATGCGGCGAGGAAAGCCTCTGTACTGCAATCGGAAACGAGCTCTAAGTGGACCGCGCGCGTGCTCATACATACAAACAACGCCACATAGCCCTTCAGAGTACGTTGACCTCGACCGCGTGACATCAGGAGCGTAACTGGCCCTGCGTAGTCCACTCCCACATGTAGAAAGGGACGTGCCGGCGTTACCCGGATGGTTGGTAGGTCCCCCATTAACTGCTGTCCTGTTGCAGCGCGCCAGCGGAGGCAAGTGACGCAGCGATGGAGGATGGCCTTGACTCGTTGTCTACCCTGAGGAATCCAGTAACGTTGACGCAAAGTGGCCAAGGTCAGTTGTGTTCCTCCATGTAGTGTTTTGCGATGGGCCTCGTCCACCAACAGCTCGGTCAACCGGTTGTCTCTGGGTAGCAGGATCTGATGTCTGGCGTCCAAGGGTAGTGCGGCGTGCCGTAGACGTCCCCCGACACGCAGAAGGCCGTGGTCGTCTACGTAGGGGTTGAGTCGCAGCAGTCGGCTGCGGCTCTGTAGTGGTTGCCCCTTCTGCAGCTGCTGGATCTCCGAGGCATATTCCTGATGTTGGATGAGGCGGAGCAAGCAGGTCAGGGCGGCTTCTACCTCGTCTGGTAGCAGGTAGCTTCCTCTCGAACTGGACCGATTCTTCCGCAGCCATCGCCGACACCAGGCGGTGGTTCTAAGGAGTAAAGTAAGGTTGGAATATCGTTGCAATAACGTCTCGCCCGGTGCAGGTTCACCAGCCGCCACGTTGATGGTCTTCCGGGCTTCCAGGTCGGTTGGAGTTACTGGCAGTGGATCCACGTGGCCCCAGCCCCTCGTTGAAGTTAGCCACTCCGGCCCTGTCCACCAGAGTGCAAAACTCGGTAGCTGTCTTGGTGGCAGACCTCGAGAAGCACAGTCCGCCGGGTTGTCCTTGCTGGAGACGTGGTGCCATTTGGCTTCAGGCAACGTGCGTTGGATCTCGGACACCCTGTTGGCCACGTAAGTTTGCCAGCGAGAAGGATGACCTTGGATCCAGGCCAATGTGACAGTGGAGTCGCTCCACAAGTGAACGTCAGTCCCATTCAAACCCAAACTTTCGCAGGTGAGGGCGGCTAGTTTCGTCAGTAGTGTGGCTGCACACAGTTCAAGTCGTGGTAGTGTTACCCGTTTCAAAGGTGCCACCTTGGTCTTTGCCGTGACCAGCTGGGTCTGGAAGGTGCCATCTTGACCAGCGACTCGAAGGTATATGACGGCAGCATAGGCCCGCTCAGATGCGTCCGCGAACCCGTGCAACTCCTGAAGTTGAGGGGCCTGTCGTACGCCGAGCCAGCGAGGAACAGCAATGCGGTTCAAGTCTGCCAGCTCTTCGAGGAATTGCGTCCAATAGTCGGCCTCAGCCGGCGGCAGCGGTGAGTCCCAATCTAATTTGAGTAACCAGAGAGATTGCATGAATATTTTGGCATTAATTGTAACTGGGGACACCAAACCCAATGGATCGAATATCTTAGCGATCGTCGATAGCACCAAGCGCTGGGTTACGCCGCCGTCCGTGGATGTAGGCAGCACTTGAACCCGAAAGCAGTCGTCGGCCAGGCTCCAGTGGACCCCCAAGGCTGTGTGAGTCTCGCCGCTCTGCCATTTGCATTCCGGGACGGCGTCACCACCCGGTACCTGCGCCATCAGAGCCGGTTCATTCGATGCCCATTTCCGCAGGTTGAATCCGCCCGCCTTGCAGAGTTGGCGTAGTTCGGCCTGTAGTTCCAGGGCTTCTTGTACGGAGTCGGCTCCGGTCACGACGTCGTCCATATAGACATCGCGTTGCAGAAGGGCCGCTGCTCTTGGATGACGTGGTTGTTCGTCCGCGGCCAGTTGCCGTAGTGTGCGGATTGCAAGGTATGGAGCACACGCTAGACCATAGGTGACAGTGTTGAGCTCGTAATCACTTATGGCGTTGTCTTCTTTCGCCCTCCATAGGATCCGTTGGTATCGGCGATCGTCCGGATGGAGCAGTATCTGACGATACATTTTCTCTATGTCGGCAGTGAGGCAAACACGAAAGCGACGCCACCGGAGCAGCAGTTGGTGTAGGTTAGGTAGCAGATTCGGCCCCACCATCAGCGTGTCATTCAAGGATCGCCCAGTAGTCGTTACGTGAGAGCCGTTGAATACCACCCGCAATTTGGTGGTCGTGCTGCTCTCCTTCAGGACTCCGTGATGAGGTAGGTAATACGACGGTCCTGAGCGGTCACCCTGCATTGTTGACATGTGAGCAAGTTCCTTATACTCACGCATAAAGTCCTGATAGGTATGAGCGAAGGCAGGTTCCCTGATGAACTTGGCCTCCATTCTCTACAGCATGCGTCGGGCACCGTGACGCGACTCGCCGAGCTCCAGTATGTCCCGAAATGGCAGTCGAACCATATAGCGACCGGAAGGCAATCGCTGGTGAGTCGCCCGGTAGTGGTCTTCGCAGGCTTGCTCTTCCGGGGTATAGGCATTTGATACCTCCATTTCTTCTTGTTCCCAGAAGCGGCGCACCAGTGGCAAGAGCTCCTCGGCGGCGGTGCATTGGAGAGACGATCGCTCGCGACTCTCAGCTGTCTCGCGTTCCGTTTCCGACGTGGCTGGTCCGGAAACGATCCAACCCAGAGTTGTATTCTGCGCTATGGGCTCACCTGTACGACCTCTGGCTATACCGTGAAGCAGGACGAGGGCGAAAGCGTCGGCGCCCAGTAGCATTTCAATCGGCCCGTCGGAGTCGAAGCTGGGGTCCGCCAGCTTGAGGTCAGTGAGATGGTTCCAAGTCGATGACTCATTGTCTCTCTGAGGAGCTGAAATGAGCGGTGAATTCTAACGTTACTCTGCCCCTTATCCTCTCAGGTGGTTGGTTCCCGACGCCAACGAGACGAATATTGGCGGATCGTCGTGGCAGGCGTAGCTGCTGAACCACCGCCTCGGTGATGAGAGACACTTCGCTGCCTTGGTCAACGAGAGCACGCACTATACGGGGCGCCCCACCGGGTTGTAGAAGCTTGACGCGTGCAGTAGCCAACAGTACAGCAGGTAAGATGCTTGGCTCGCAACTTGAGGTATTAGTAGCGACCTCGCGGGCACTTGCGCTTTCTTCATGGATAGTGGTGTGGTGCCTTCCGTCGCATCGCTGGCACCTCTTCTCCGATTGGCAGTCGTGAACTTGGTGTCTTCCGAGGCAATTATAGCACAGGTTCGCGACCTGTAGTGCAGCTCGCCGCTCGGAGACCGTCTTGGCTTTGTACAATCGACAGTACAGTATAAAGTGATTAGCCTTGCAAAGGCTGCACGGTTCAGATGAGCGTCTAGTTTGGCTCACCTGATGAACCTTTGTTGTTTTCTGTGTTGTAGCTGGCTTTGTGTTTCGGCTCTCGCTTCCCTTCCGTTGCTCCTCCAAGGCCTCCAAGGTGTTGACGCGTCCTTCAAGGAAGCTTTGAAGTTCGTCGAAGGTAGGCGGCAGCTTCGTCTTCCCGATGAGCGTCTCCCACTCGCGTCTGGACTGTGGATCCATACGTTCCACGATTAGATGAACGAGCCAGTCGCCACTGGCGTCGAATGGCCGTTTCATAGCGGCAAGGGACTTGACGGAGTCGCATACGGTGTAGAAGAGACGCTTAAGTTCGGGCCCCGACTCGCGTTGAATAGAAGGTAAGGCAAAGATAGCATTCATCTGGGCCTTGACCATCAAGCGTTGATTATCATAGCGATTCTGTAGTAGTTCCCACGAAGCTTCGAAATTCTCCTCCCTCTCAGGCATATTGCGAAGGAGCAGAGCAGCATCACCGGTAAGGGCACCTCGTAGGTAGTGTAGGCGTTCGGCATCCGTTAATGTCGTGTCTTTGATCACTAGGGACCGAAAGAGACCTTGAAAAGACGGCCAATCCTTGTATTTACCGTCGAAGGTCGGCAAGGGTATTCGCGGCAGAGACGCATTGGAGCGACCGTTTCCACCTCCAGTAGCGGGCCCGCTTTCCTCCACGGACCGGCGCTCGACGGCTATAGCGGCAGCCCTTTCCATTTTCGTCAGGTCTTCTAATTTGTCCATGAGAAGGGCCTCCTGCACGGTGAAGACCTCCTCCATGGCTGCAGGCGTCAAAACCTTCTCTTGAAAGTAGGCATTACTTGCAAAGGCTAAGTCTGAGGCAGCCAGCGCGAGAAGCTGGTCATGTTGCAGCTCGTATTTCGTCCAGTTCCTTCGGAGAGTCTCTAGTCTAGAGATCACGTTGCTTTTTGTAATATTGTTCGTTCCTAGCTTTTTCAAATTGTCGAACGCCCGAGTGATTCGACCGTTAAGGTCGCGTTGACTTGTTATGAGGTGACTCATTGTTTGCAGGTGTGGAGGTCACGCGCGACGGTTGGACGGCACTAACGAACGTTCGAGCACTCGCGAACTGTTTCACAGGCACAAATTCTCCGGCTCGAAGGACCAAAATGTTAGAGAGTTTCTTAAAGGATCGTCGCTAGGAAGCGAAAGCGTATTACGAAGAACCAGAGCCAGCGCGAGTATCACAGGAGCACGAGGACTATTATATTTAATAATGGACGAGTCACGATTACAGTTAGCATTTGAATTTATGTACAAAGCCAAGTAAAATATATACACTATTTACACCAAAATTGCTTAATTGTTTTAGACGTAATTAGGTCGAAGTAAGCGGTAGTACGTACGCAGCTAATAAGCGCGAAGCAAGTTACCCAGCAGATGGGGAATCGTCGCGAAGGAGAATAGCGAGCAAAAGTAAGCGCGTAGCATAAGCAAGAAACCGTGTTACTCGTAGTAGTGTCGCGAACAGAGAGAGATTCCAGGAAATCGCGCTCGATTTCCTGGAAGGAAGAGATCCCCCTTCCATCGATCGCGAGTCGATGGGAGGGGTCCGTGATCGTTGCTCCACATGAGTCAGCGGGCCGTCGTCACTAATAGCCTAATTATAGACAGGCCCTCACAGATGGCGTAGGCATGCTGCTTTTCCGTACAAATAGCAAGACTAGTAATATGTATATGGACATGTATATGTATATGGATAATATTGATTTAGAATCGAATGTAATGTCTTATCGAAATTCTTGTTGAAGGTGCAGCAGAGGAAACAAACATTGAGAGATACAAGAAAAATACAGAAAGCAATATACAATTATGCAGCAGAGAGTACAAAAAAATTTCAGTGAACAGAAGGAATAGGGGCACGGTACGATGGAGCGGAGGGAGGGGGTCTTGGTGGTTTTTAGTGGGTAAACTTGCGACAAGATTGGGCAATATGTAATCTAATTACAACTTACAAAGTATAATTAAAATGTAATTGCGTAGTTGATTACATATTATTTTCTGTAATCGTTAATTTAGGTGGTTGGCCACAATTTCGTCAAATGCCTAAATTAACGATTACAGAAAATAATGTGTAATTAACTACACAATTACATTTTAATCGTAATTTGTAAGTTGTAATTAGATTACATTTTGCCCAACTCTGCCTGCAAGGAGTCCCACACTACCCGGCACACAACATCTCGCCTGGTGTGCGTAATGCATTTTCCTCATGTTAAAAAAAAGCGTGCTAACTGCAGATGAATGTGAACTGGCCGCCTCCCAATGAAATAGGCCGCAGGGCCATGTTTTATTTTAATTTTAACGAGTCACACGATAGGTAATTTTTGAAGCGCACAACAAACTACTTAGTTGTGGCTCCAGAAGGCTGGTTTTACGTTACATCTTATTTGTTGATGTGTTTGAATTATTAGCGATATATGTGTTACGTATGTGGAATTTTCCCATACGTCGCTCTCAACCGTTTTTCGAGCTCGCGTCTGTGAAGGGAAAACGCCCTAAAACCCTTTCGTTTATCAAACGCCACTAATGGGGGTCATGATCTCGACCATCTGGATCACGACCATGGGAACGGGAATGACACGACGACGACCCCGAAGGATTTCCTTATATAGAGATTCCTAATGAATCCCCACTCATTTTGGGACTATATAAACCCTTTGGTTTCAACCCTCGTCGGTTAAAAGCTATAGAGTCACGCGTAGAGTCACGTCGTGTCACGCTCGTACAGAGTTGGTTAAATTCAGTAAGGTCGGGCTGAAGTCTCCGTCAGAATCATAGTTAACCTCATAGAATCCGCGAGTCCGGTTTATATTCTATTTGGCACCTTGAAATAGCCACTCGTACGTCCCGCATCGCCAGTGGGTCAACACCGTGCAACTATTGGTAATTTATACACATTATTTAATTAACTAATCGCGACACTTACATTTGTACAATAACTGATTATTGAATATACGAATGGTGTTCACGTGTAAATCAAGTAGATTCGTTAAAACCATCTTTTACCCAGCGATCCTTATAATATTAGTAGCACCCACCGATACAACTTTACCGCTCGAGTTGTATCAACTTTAATTAAGAGTTACGAGGCATTACTAACATTTCCCGCGACCCCCTGATTTCGTATTAGGTTCGTTCGCAAACCCTTTACCAAAACAAGCCATCTTCTCCAACCCAGTGGCTCCCCGATTTCGCATCGGGTTCGTCCACGAAACCTCACCCCTCCTACGGCTCCCTGATTTCGCATCAGGTTCGTCCGTATCCTACAGCTCCCTGATTTCGCATCAGGTTCGTCTGTAAATCTACCAACTTCCGAACAGCTCCCTGGTTTCGCACCAGGTTCGTCTGTGAATAATCCAACCTCCTAGCAGCTCCCTGGTTTCGCACCAGGTTCGTCTGTGAACTTCATCCTAGTGACTCCCCGATTTCGCATCGGGTTCGTTCACGACGTTTCACCCTCCTGCGGCTCCCTGATTTCGCATCAGGTTCGTCCGCGTGTGACTCCATTCCTAGAGGCTCCCTGATTTCGCATCAGGTTCGTCCTCGCCGTCAATAATCCTAGCGGCTCCCTGATTTCGCATCAGGTTCGTCCGCGCACCTAACTAACAAATTCATAAACCGTATTCCTTGGGAAATACCCTTCTCGCGGGCCACTCGCGTTGCCGCAGCCCCGGCTCGTAACATATGATAGATAAACTTTCATGCTTTCTTTTTTAGCGGCCCTCCCATTTACGTCGCAGTGAATCTATGTTGCCCTTGGTCTTAATAAGTCTGTGCATCCCTGAAGTAGAGTCAACATCTCACAACAAAGCACGATTCACGAGCCTAGAGAAGCGCAACATTGTAGGAAAGTCGCTGCTGCCTTCCCTGGATACATCAACGCTTGAGCAACATCACGTGTACTTATATTCTGCTACATTCAACGAATTATATCCATTATAAGTGCATATTTGTATAAGTAGTATAAGTATTTTCAAAGTCACAGAGCACCTTTAACATTAGGTTTACTGACGATGATGAATATTCTCTTCATTTATAAGGTGTGTTAACATGACAAAATTTCAAAATCGCTGACCTCAACATATAACAGCGATTTTCAACCTTGTTTTGCGATGTTTAAGAGTTTGTAGTTCCGAGCAACGCTAACCGATTTAGATAAAGTTTTCAGTATGCATGTATCTGACTTGAATCTATAAAGGGCATTTTGTAAATTTTCAATAGAAGCACGGATAAGAAAGTTTGAAAAATTGACTTCCCCGTTTTTTTTTTGTTATTTCGAAAAATCCGATTTTTTTCAAAACGACGAAAACGATGTATCTATACTCCCGGTCACTTTAGAAGGAACCCATTTCGCGCATGTAGAATGAGCTCATTGGCTCCGAGGGAGAGTTTGTTTGGGGTATAACCAATAGTAGCTTGTTTCGGCACCAATGAGCGCCAACATGCGCAGAACAGATCTGAACTTGTCTGTCAGTGGGTTCCTTCTAAAATGATCCCGAGAATAGTAACCTGATTCTTCTATCTTCTTAAAAAAAAACCAACTCGTTTGGTCCCATTTTAAAAAAGTTATGCGAATTTAAACAGGGTACGTATACTTTTGTCTACCACTGTGCGAGTATATCTACTACTCTGTCTGTACTGTATACTTTATAAAATCCTATATAGTACTTTAACACATGTTTTATCTTGTGTATATTTATATATATATATTTTAAATTGCATATAATCTGCGTGTACATATACAGGGTGTCCCACGGTAGACTGGACAGCGCGATATCTCCTAAAGTATTGGAGGTAAAAAAATAAAGAAAATATGGAATTGCATGGTTCGAGGGGGCCAATTTACTAGCTCGAACGAATTTTTTTTTCGATTATTATTTTAAAAGATACGATGGTCAAGTTCGGTTTTTTAAATGGAACTATTTTTTTTGAAGACCTGAGTTGATAGTGCGTTCCAAGACAAATTCAATAAGCTTTAATGTATACACTTTATTTCCACTGGTTTTAGAGATATAGCGCTTGCAAATTTACTGATTTTCACTGGAAGAAAACCCTCTGGAATAGCAAGGACCGAGGGCCGTCTTGCTGGCGCCACGGGCGGCATTGCCTGTTGAAACTGATACCTACCTGCCAAAGGTCTACGCCAAGAATGGCAGGCCCAAAGGCTGGACAATTCTTTTCCGTCAGAAATGCTACTTAGGTAGGTACATCTGCGGTATGGAGAAGCGCACCGTTACTTTTATTTCGCACTTGCTTCTACGCTCGGATGGCCGATTCTTATGGGAGGGATGCAAGTTGGATTGGTTAGGTTAGGAGGTATGAAAGTTGCTAGACTAAATTTCAGCCATAGGGAGCAGATTGTATTAGAAACAATCGGATTTGCATCCCTCACAAACGGCTGCTCTCTTCAAGAGGCCCTCTTCACAGCAATGCTCACCTTCTCTCGCACGGAATATGTTAACGCATGCTATTGTTTTGATATTGAAACTCGTGTTTATACTCGAGAGGACCACGCGTCGACAGCGGGCTACCCCTTTTCTTCCCGTGTCCCTCCACAAGGCGTATTGACGGTGGATTGTAGGAGCGTAAATGTCTGGATGCCAGTTATTGAATTCAGAAGACGATAGAAACACTTTATTACAAAACACACATGTACTATAATTAAAGTAAATCGTATTCCTCTCGGGCAGGAGTACTGATAATGATCGAACTTGCGCCCCACTTCGCGCAGACCGATTACACGGAGGGTAGTCGGGTCACACACTGCACAAATGATACAGGGTAATTCTGGAGCAACGCCCGTCAAGAAGATGCGGCCTGGTAGTACCCCGTGGCGAGGACAGCCCTTCGCAGTGCCTTACCCGATTTTTATGGCTTTTTCCGGAAAAAAGGTATGAATCCTGGGCCGAACGTAACGAATTGAGGTCGAGCCCCCGCAGTCGAGGGTGAAATATCCATTGCAGCGTATTAAGAAATTCTTTTCTTCATCGTATCGAAAGGGAAGTGACGCCAATGGATTCCTTATGTTTTTCTGATGAAAATCATATGCAATATCATGCAAATCGGACTACTTTGACACAAGCTATTTGTATTCCGTATGTAAAAGTTGTCCGATTTACACGACATTTATAATGATTTTCATCAGAAAACCCCAAGGAATCCATCGGCGACACTTCCATATCCATACGATAAAGAATAAAGAATTACTTTATTTCCTAAATAGATACAGGGTAATTCTGGAGCAACGACCGTCAAGGAGATGCGGCCTGGTACCCCGTGGTGAGGAGAGACCTTCGCAGTGCCTCACCCGATTTTTATGGCTTTCGACCCTCGAAGGGGTTCGAGTGCCTATTAAGATCTTCGACTTGCACATTTCTCATCAGATCTTTGCGAAAACGACATCCATCGATTCCTTATGTTTCGCCGATGAAACTGACACCAAGAACGACGTAATTCGGACCATAATGAAGGAAATTCCATGGAAAATCGATTTATATCATTTCAAGCTGACTTGACTTGGTTAAAAATAGTTCGATTTACATGAAATTTGGTATGATTTTAATCGACGGAACGCCACGAATCCATTGGCGCCACTTTCCCTTCGATACGATGAAGAAAAGAAGCAAACATTTGAAATCCTGAACATTTCTCACTTCTTAATGGTATTCCAAACCCTTCGAGGGTCGAAAGCCAGAAAATTCAATGAGGCACGCGGGGTGTTGTCCTCGCCACGGGGTGACGGGTGTAGCTGGAGAATCACCCGGATGAAATATGTAGAGGTGGAAGATGCCACATCTGGTTACCAAAAATTAACCGGACTGATCGGCCGGGGTGTCTCGCCATGGTCGCGGTTTATGAGCGGATTTTCCGCGCGTCGGCGGTAGGCAACGGTACATAGTACGGGTCCGAAGTCATCGTTCCGTGATCGTACGCACTACCCACCGACAGAGCAATATACGGATTAACTCAGACTGGACAATGTCACCACGTTTTTTATTGGCCTTTACAAATTTGGCAAACAGATGTTGTCCAAACGTTCTTGGAGAAATAATAAATTATCGATCGTAAAGAGCGAATGAATTTTCGCCTGGCTCTGAGTCCGCTTTTATCCCGACGCACGCGAGAATGATGCCACAAATATAGGAATTAAAAAGTATTATCCACCGTCAATACGCCTTGTGGAGAGACACAGTAAGAAAAGGGGTACACCGTTGAGTGCGCGTGGTTCCGCCTACATCGTCCTCCCTTCAAATTAAAGACGGATTCTTATCGCTCGAGTATAAACACGTGTTAGAATATCAAAACAAAAGCTCGCACTGACATATGCGTTGTGAGTGAAGGCAAGCCGTAGGAAGGAGATTAGATTATGACAATTGAAGCTGCATTCCTTCCAGACCTGAAGTTGTCACCTTTTCATACAGGGTGATTCTGGAGCTGCGCCCGTCGAAGGATGCGACCTGGTACCCCGTGGCGAGGACAACCCCCCCCGCAGTGCCTCACCCGATTGTATGGCTTTCTACCCTCGAAGGTGTTGGAGTGCCTATTAAGAACAGGAGCAATCTTTGACTCCCGCATTTCTCACAGATCTTCGCAAAAACGAGGCCAACTGATGATTCCTGATGTTTCGCCGATGAAACTGACACCAAGAACGACGTAATTCGGACCATAATGAAGGAAATTCCATGGAAAATCGATTTATATCATTTCAAGCTGACTAGACTTGGTTAAAAATAGTCCGATTTACATGAAATTTGGTATGATCTTCATAGGAAAAACATAAGGAATCCATTGGTGCCACTTTCATATGGATGCGATAAAGAATAAAGAATTATTTTATTTCTGAAACACGTATGAACCCTCGGCCGACCGCAGCGAATTGAGGTCGGCGTCCCACAGTCATGGGGTGAAAATGTGAAATATCCATTACAACGTAGTAAGAAATTCTTTATTCCTTATCGTATCGATATGAAAGTGGCGCCAATGGATTCCTTATGTTTTTCCGATGACGATCATACCAAATTTCATGTAAATCGGACTATTTTTAACCAAGTCAAGTCAGCTTGAAATGATATAAATCGATTTTCCATGGAATTTCCTTCATTATGGTCCGAATTACGTCGTTCTTGGTGTCAGTTTCATCGGCGAAACATCAGGAATCATCAGTTGGCCTCGTTTTTGCGAAGATCTGAGAGAAATGCGGGAGTCAAAGATTGCTCAGTTCTTAATAGACACTGCAACACCTTCGAGGGTAGAAAGCCATACAATCGGTTGAAGCACTGCGGGGGGGGGGGGGGGGTGTCCTCGCCACGGGGTATTATGGCCCACCTTTTCTTGCACCCAATACCGTCTCGCGTGCTTTTGTTTTTAAATTCGAACGTGTGTTTATTCTCAAGGGATAAAGGATCCGTCTCGAATTTGTAGGGAAAACGACGCAAGCGGGACCACGCACAGTCAGCGGACTACCGCTTTTCTTCCTGTGTCTCACCGCTAGACGTACAAGGCACTTCTTCAGAGTAATTTAGTTTCCTACCCCAGCTGCCAGGGAAACATTCTTCAATGTAACATAGGAATATCTTTTTTCTGTCATCGTGTGGACCAGAAGATTAATTTTCGTCACGGTCAGCGTTGAGGACATCATTATAATTTATTTATATTTTAGCGGGGCACGGGTTATGGCCTGCCGAATGTAGAGAGTTTAGCTAGGGAAAAAGAAAAATGCCACATCTGGTTCTCATAAATTAAACACGCTGATCTGATCGGCCGGAGTGTTTCGCCATGGTCGCGGTTTATGACTGAATTGTCCCGCGAACCGGTGGCCAGGTACAACGGTACGTTCCGATCCGTAATTAATGAGGCGACCATCCACCAACGCAACACTACCTACATGTATTAACTCAGAGCGAAAGGTGTCGAAAGCCAAGAAGACAGCATGTTCGATTGCTTTCTAAGTAGAAACGCAACAGATGTTGAAGAACTGTCCCTCGAAAATACTAAATTGCCAATCCTAAACATTCAATGAGTTTCTCTTCATTCTGAGCTAACCTCTCCTTTATCCCGTAAGACGGAATAGGTAGTATCTTATTTCGCATTTCCTTCTACGTTCGGATGAGCAGAATGGGTGCCAGCTAGGAAATGGTGGGTGTTATAAATTTTTTTTCGTTGATCATAAAAACTTCCCCTTTGCATCTTTTAACCATCTACATGGATATTTCCAACCAATAAGGAAGAAGTTCCTTTCTTTCGAAAGGGCCAATGGCATCTTCTGACAAATTTTCCTCAGACTTAGGAAAAAGTCTGTGGATCAGAAGTCATTAGACATTCGCAGTACGTACCAGTTCTTTGGCGCGAACGAATCCAGTCGAAAAATGCATTTGACTATAAAAGATAAAGTGGAATTAGTGCTTATACGTGGTGAGGGACGCTTATCATATCGATTAGTAAGTGTACAGTTCCACCGACGACATCCAGATCGACCAGCACCGAGTCCACAAACGGTAAGTCTTTATCTTCATTTAGTGAAATACATACAGTTAAATACTGAATCTTTAACCCTTTTGCTACGGCGCCCCGGTCCGCGGGGACGCCGCTACCGACCGGGAGCCCGCGCCACGAGTGTACCCTTGTCGCTACGGCGGTGCGGTTCGATCAAGCCGCAAGCTTGATCCTTCCGCAATAATCCTTTCACCACTGCACAGTACTTAATTTTACCCATGCACGCACGACGTATAGTCTAAACAATGAAAGGGTTAAATAATCAGTTTTGCCGTTTTTGTATCAATTAAATGCGTTTACATGAAATCGGTATGTTTTCAGATAAAAAATATTTGCCAGCTATTCGAAGCGACGGGGAGTGTACATGCATTAAAAAAAAATATGCAGACCACCTACACGCAAGAACAAGAAATTGATGTTGTGGCGGCATTCCACGCCCACCCCACAACCTCAATTCGCCAGATAGCGGCAAATTGCGATTTGTCAAAATCGACAATTCAGAGAATCGTAAAGAAAAATGGTCTGAAGCCGTATAAACCGAGCACGCAGCACAAACTATTTCTTAGAGATTACGGACCACGGATTGAATTTTCGATGTCGATATTGCAGCAACTCGGAGAGGATCCAGAGTTTATCAGAAATATCATGGTAACGGACGAATGTATATTTTATACAAATGGTTTAACATGCCATCAAAATTCACGAATGTGGGCAACTGAAAACCCATATTGGGTACGTGAAGATAATAACCAGTATCGCCAGTCAGTTTTAGTATGGTGTGGTATTTTCAATCGAAAAATATATGGGCCCTATATTTTCGATGGAAATGTAACGGGAGTAGTGTATTTAGAAATGTTGAAGAATTATCTCGGAGATATTTTGCACGATATGTCACTGGTAGAAAGACGGAACCTATGGTTTCAACAAGATGGTGCTCCGGCGCATTACGCTAATATCGTAACGAGATGGCTGAACGAAACATTTCCCAACCGCTGGATCGGTCGCAATGGAACAGTGGCATGGCCACCACGATCCCCTGACCTCTCGGCCTGCGATTTTTTTCTATGGGGATATGTGAAACAAAAAGTATTTCAAACTCCAGTCCAGAACACCGCGGACTTGACACAACGAATCATTGAAGCCTCTCAAAATGTGCCGGCCGAGATGTTAGAGGGGGTAGAATCTGCATTTTGCCAACGTGTATTAAGTTGCATTCTTAATGACGGAGGCCACGTGGAAGGACAGCCGCCCGAAATGCGAATTCCATGAGTACAGCATTAGGGATTGCAATCGGGTAAATCGGTTAAAATTTTTTTTTCACTGATAACGTAGTAGATATCGACGGAATTAATGAACGCATATATGTGTTACATTGTAATAGATAATTTATCGAATTACCGATAAAAATTTGGCGAATTATCGGTAAATCGCGAGAAGTACCCTCAAAGTTTGAGGGTATTTCGCCAAATTTTTATCGGTAATTCGATAAATTATCTATTGCAATGTAGCACATATATGGGTTCATTAATTCCATCGATATCTACTAAGTTATCAGTGAAAAAAAATTTTAACCGATTTACCCGATTGCAATCTCTAATGCTGTCCTCATGAAACCACGACCGATCCATTGCTTGGCAAATGATGAGTCCAGTCATCTCCTCATCGCTGCAGTACCGTCTTGTTGAAACCATAAATTTTACGCTTCAGCAAGTGGCATGTCGTGTAAAATATCATCCACATCATTTTCCGGAAATTCTAAATATGTTGGTCCTATTACATTTCCTTCGAAACAAAAAGGTCCATATATTTTTTGATTGAAAATGCCACACCACATTAAAACCGTGTCGCGGTACTGGTTATTATCTTATTTTGATAGCATGTTATGCCCTTCGTATAAAATATACGTACATTCGTCCGTTATCATTAAGTTTCGTACAAACTGTGCATCGTCTCCGATTTTCAGCAGTATCCGCATCGCATATTCAATCCGTAGTCGAAAATCTCTATCAAATAGTTTATACGGCTCCAAACCATTTTTCTTTACGATTTTATGCACTGTCGGTGTTGAGTCGCCCATCTGAATGGGAACATGTATGTGTCCTTCCGCGCCGCGTGTGAAGATCGCCATGGTGCTCGACCGACGCTCTACATAAATTGGTCCTTCGAGCCGGATCTCGTGCCACGAGGCTCTTGATCCGCATCCACACGGCCAGAGTGGATCCTGCATCTTCGCCAATACAGTCTGGAGACAGTAGCGCACAGGGCGCTGCATCCAACGCAAGGACTGGCGAATTCGACATTCAGCAGAGCATTTCATTCGCCAGGGACAACGTCCTGGTCAACGCAGCAGCCAACGCCAAAAGGGCTGCTGAGCATCATCCACAACGACGGAAAGCGTGATGGAAACGTGTCCGTCCACGGGAATCAATTCGTCCACCGTGCATCCAAGTGACGACGGCGTCATCGGTGCATTGCGTGAAGCGCATCGCGCCGCTTCCGATAGATACGTAATCTCCTCATTGTACATAAAGTTGTACCAATGTTTTATTCTTAGACATAAGGTACTAGTTCATAAGTTGTAACGTACCGTCACAACGTTGCGTTCATTTAATCTTCTGCGTGTTTGTACTCGGCGCCAAGCCTCCGTGCCGCACCTACGCGCTCCATTCTGTTGAACGAGATTGTTTAAGGGGGGCAACATGTATCTTATATTACAATAAAGTTTCAAGTTCGTACACAGTCGAAACAGTTTCACTTTGCGAACAACACTTTTCAATACGTCGGCCCTTTCATTAATTTGAAACGCGACACCCTAAGAGCGGCCGATCAAATCGCTCTACAGTCGGTGTGGATAAGTCACAATTTTCCGCTATTGTGCGAACTGATATTGTCGGGTTCGCATGGAACGCAACCACGTCTACTTGGTAGTTGCTTCAAAAAACTCACAAATATTTTTTATGTAAAAACATACCGCTTTCATGTACACGCATTTAATTGATACCAAAAAGACAAAACTGGACATTTAACCCTTTCATTGTTAAGCCCATACGTCGTGCGAGCAAAGGTAAAAATAAGTACTGTGCAGAGGATGGTTATAATATGCAAATAAGGAATTATTATGATCAAAGAAAAAATTTATATCACCCACTATTTCCTAGCTGGAACCCAACCGGCCATTCGAGCGTAGAAGCAAGTGCGAAATAAAAGTAACGGTGCGCTTCTCGATACCGCAGATGTACCTACCTAAGTAGCATTTCTGACGGAAAAGAATTGTCCAGCCTTTGGGCCTGCGTAGACCTTTGGCAGGTAGGTATCTATTACAACAGGCAAGGCCACCCGTGGCGCCTGTAAGACCGTCCCCAGTCCTTGCTATTCCAGAGGGTTTTCTTCCAGTGAAAATCAGTAAATTTGCAAGCGCAATATCTGAAAACCAGTGGAAATCAAGTGTATACATTAAAGCTTATTGAATTTGTCTTGGAACGCATTATCAACTCAGGACTTCAAAAAAAATAGTTCCATTTGAAAAACCGAACTTGACCATCGTATCTTTTAAAATAATAATCGAAAACAAAATTCGTTCGGGCTGATAAGTTGGCCCCCTCGAACCATGCAATGCACTATTTTTTTTATATTTTTATCGACAATATTTTAAGAGATATCGCGCTGTCCAGTCTTAGGTGGGACACCCTGTATATATTCATTTCGTGCATACACGCACCAGTAATCTGATTATAGAAATATAATAATGATATTTATAATTTTTAAGAATTAAAATAATAATATTACTGTATATAACAAAATGTGCCCGTATAACAAATAGGTAATATAACTATAAAGTTATTCAATATTTGTAAATATCACACGCATAAATATATGTAATGCAGTGTGTTCGGTTGTGAGATTAAAGATACTTTCTTTATGTACTAGCATAACTATTTAATAGATAAATAGAAAAAAAATGATTACATACGTTACACGTTATATTATACATACTACAAGTAAGCGCGTCACACTGCGATAAACTTATAAACTAAAGACGCCATCGCAAAATGGTTGGCCGGTTAATACTTCTTCGTTTGAACTTGTTTCTATTCATGGCACTGTACGAAATTCGTTTCTCGTGGTATGTGGATCTATTTCAGAAGAAGTACATTGATTTTGGTACTCATCTTCTAAGAATGTTACATCACGTGACATTATTATTTTCTTTGGGTTATTTCTATCGACGAGTCGATAGCCCTTAGACTCAGTGTAGTAACCAACAAATATACATTCTTTACTCTTGGCGTCAAGCTTCTTTCTTTGGTGTTTCGGCAAATGAACGTACGCCTTGCAGCCGAAAATTCTCAAATGCTCGAAATTAGGCTTTCTACCAGTCCAAGTTTCAATTGGGGTTTTTACCTTAACGGCCTTGGTCGAGGATCTATTCTTTAAATAGCTGGCTGTTGACACAGCTTCTGCCGAATATTTTTTATTTAATTTGGCATCATGTAACATAGTTTGATGCCTGATTCCATTAGCCTTCAAATATTTGTTCATTTCTTGATTCACAAATTCCCTTCCATTATCTGTCCTGAAGATTTTAATGGTGCGGCCAGTTTGGTTTTCGATCAATGTTTTGAACTGTTTAAAAACTTCGAGTACCTGATCCTTCGTTTTCAGAAAATATCCGAACGTCATTGCGTTGAAATCATCTATTAGTGATAACAAATATCTCGCATCTGACCAACTTGGTTCGGACATGGGCCCACAAAGATCGGCGTGAACCAACTCTAAAAGTGTCGTTTTTTTTTTAGAGCCATACGTTTTAAACAGAGATCTACTCTGTTTGCCTTGTATGCATCCTATGCAGAGCTTCCTGTCTGAGTTTAAATATTGCACTCCATGAGCCATTCCATTACGGAGAAGTGCCATGCTGCGGTCGTTCAAGTGACCCAATCTCTTGTGCCATAATTCTTGAGTGGTTCTTTTAATGGCTGTGAAGGATTTTATTGAATTGACATTCAATTTGTATATGCCATTAAAGTCGGAGGTAGTTCCGCCATATTTTTTTTCAGGTAAGTCTTGCAACCTTCTTCATCAAATATGACTTTAAATCCCTTGCGTATGAGAGTGCTTACAGACAGTAGATTAGTGTTCAAATTAGGTACATATGTTGCGCCTGTTATTAACTTTGGTTCTCTTTGACTTAGTAGATTAACAGAAACATCACCCTTTCCAGCAGCTTCCATTATCTGCTACTGTCATCTGTTGATTTACAGTGCTCTTGAAATTCGTGAGCCAGCCTTTATGTCTGGTCATGTGGTTCGTTGCTCCCGAATCGACGTACCAATCACAACCAGAAACTTGCGTTGAAAGCGCTGTCAACCAAGTCCAACCTGTATTATTATTTCGGGAAAAACTACCTTTCGATGAAGTAGTCTGACTCTTCTTACAGTCAGGTTTTTTATGTCCCACTTCACCACACCAAAGCAACGTATCTCCCCCTTTTCAAAGGGCTTCTTGGAGGCTTTCTTTTTATTGAAGGTTTTTGATGCAAACGCTACTTCTGAGGATCCTCCTTCGCCCTTCTTCGTTAGAGAACCTTTAATTTCTTCCTGCAATAGTTTGTTCTTTACAAGGTCACTTGTAACTTCGACGCCCGAGCTTTCAAGCGCCATCGGTTTATAATCTGGAGGTAACCCTGCAAGAATTATTACACCAATTAGTTTATCATCCATGGGGCTTCCAATGTCGGCCAGCTTCTATGCAAGCGTTAATGCGTCTGACACATATTCGTTCATGTTTTTGAAATTTGAACAGTCAATCTTTAGTAATGCTCTCATTAGTCCAAGCATTCTTGATAAGACTTTATCCTCATATGCTTTTGATAAATTAAGCCAGGCTTCTCGTGCATTTTTCACGTTTAAACAGATCGTCGCCAAAGCCCTTTGATCCCTTCTAACGGTAGTTGCATTTGTATTGGAAGGATCAACACATTCCCAAAGATCCATCCCAATTAGTGTCATTTTCATCATGAATTTCCATGATGAGAAATTTGACATCCCATCCAACTTTGGATCGATCGTGGGAATATTTCCCTGGAATCCAACGATCGTCGTCATGGTATTTAACTGAGTTGATGTCCCACTAGTACTTTCATCAGTCACTTTTGAGCGCAAAAGGAATGGACGTTATTAGCAACCACGTGTTGGATATAGGTTAGGTGCCAGCATGCACAACCTCCTCAGTTTTATAGTAATAAATCTATATAATTCAACGGTTCTAAGTAAACGGACCATTCTGGGCCCATAACCTTTTAGATTGTGAGATTAAAGATACTTCCTTTATGTACTAGCATAACTATTTAATAGAAAAATAGAATTAATGGTTACATACGTTACACGTTATATTATACATACTACAAGTAAGCGCGACACACTGCGATAAACTTATAAACTAAAGACGCCATCGCAAAATGGTTGGTCAATTGGTCATCGAGCATGAACCAACACAGTGGCTAATATGTATGTTTTATGAAATGCATGGTGCATCTAATAATCATAAAAATAAAAGCATCTGTAATGAAATAAATGGAAATAAATTTTTATCAAGTTTAATTTCATTTTTATCGTATCGATTACAACGTCTTCAATATGTACGTCTCAATACATCTGGCCTAATTTAGACCCGATAACAACGTCTTAATAACGTCTGTTAACAGACCTAACCTGTGCCTTATCGACACATCTCAAAGCCGTCTGAAAAGGGACATCTTAAAGGCGTCCGGAGAGAGACATCTTAAAGACGTCCGGAAAAAGACATCTCAAAGATGTCTGTAAAAAGACATCTCAAAGGTGTCTGTAAAAAGACATCTTAAAGACGCCTGGAAAAATATGTCTTAAAGACGCCAGGAAAAGACGTCTTAAAGATGTCTGTAAAACGTCTTAAAGACGTCTTTAAGATGTCTTGATTCGTGACGTACGACGTGCAGAAGACCTGTATAAGACGTGGAAACGACGTTCGCGGACGTCTTAAAGACGTCTGGAACGTCTGACTCCAGACGTCTTTAAGATGTCTTTATGATGTCTGTGTGCTGTCTGGGTTTGGTCGATTCCCGACATGACGATCATGAACACCTACTTGAAAAACATTTATATTTTTGTTATTAACAGTAATACATGTAATGTAGCGTTATTGCTGAATAGAATAAGAGTTCTTTTTTTCAGAAAAACAGTAAATCAGTCGTCTACATTTTAGTTTTAATTTTTATTTCTTACCGCAGTATTAGGTGCAGTACTTTACACCATGTGCACGTATTACTGCGGACCAAATAATTTTTCTATCTACAAGTGATACATGTACTGAGATTATGTTTTGCTTGACATCAGACCGCAGTAATACATGCGCAATAACTGGTATTTCGTTAATAACTGGCACGCAGTAATGCATGCATCCCAGATAGCACAGGACATCTTTAAGACGTCCATTTTACGTCCATTTAAGGTCTGTGCATTGTTCAACATAAACTTGAAATCAAACTGCCCACAGCTGAATGGGGATTTCATTGTTCTTTAAATAAAAAACTTATTATATTTTCTGCACTAGAAATATTCGCAGATCCATTTGGAAATGAAGATGAAGTAATATCCATATATACAAAACATGTAATTCAATATGACAACAACAACAATAGTTATTGATAATTCAAATTAAATTTAGCATTGATCTGAAACATGTCAATTTATATAATAAGAAAGATAACACTTAATAATTATAGGTGCAATTGCGTTTTCTGGGGAAAAATATGTTAAAATGTATAAAAAGTAATCCAGAATCTGTTGAAGATTTAGAGAATTTGCTTTTAGAAATTGATGCACTAAAAATTTGCATTGGAGGTCCATCGATAAAATATTATAAAAGTATTCGTCTGGAATGTGCTTCAAGGGACGAAATTTCATAGAGGCATAATAAATGCCCACTAATTATAGCATCGAGAAGTATTTGCAAACATTGTGCATCATTGCACAATATCCTGACACCAAATTTAAACAGAAAAAAGAATTTAAATAAAAGAAGAATAAGAATTCCAGCATCTCCAACAATTAAATAAAAAATTAATAATATTTCAAGTAGGAGACGTGTTGTTCAACAACACTTAAATCGAAAAGAAACAAGTTTTAATCGCGTTTCAGAGGAATTTACGAAAGTTCACGAACGTTTTATAAATATTAAAGAAAATGTTTTAGATGAAGAAATAAAGAAATTATCATCCAAGCTCCCACAAAATCAGGTAAAATATCTTTTTTGCGACTTATTATCTTCTTATTCATTATACTTTGCATGCTGTTTTATAGCTTGTATTAATCAAAGAATGTTTGGCTGTTGCAAAAGTAAAAAATACAAAAGCTCGACGTTATAGTCATGAGTGGCTTTTATTATGTTTGTTGTTGCATATTAGAAGTTCTGCAACATATAATATGCTTAGAAATAATGGCATTTTACCCTTACCTGCTAAGTCCACTATATCCAAGTATTTGCATGAGTTAAATACGGCTTGTGGCTTTGACGCACGGTTTTTTGAGCGGTTTTTTCAAAAAGCAATTAGAATGTTATCCACCAATGGCTCGAAGTGGTATTATATCAGTTGACGAAATACGAGTAAGATCGAGTATGGAGGTTGACATGAAAACTAAGACTTTTAATGGCTTACAAGATTTCGGTGCTCAATCTGTAGAATGTTCAAACATTCAGGCTGATCATGGACTAGTTTTTATGTTTTCTTCGTTGAGTTATAATTTTCATCAACCGATTGCTATGTTTGGTTCCAAAGGCACTGCAAAAACGAACATTTTGGCTGTATTACTATTAGAAGCCACCCTGATAGCCAGATCTGGCGAGCAGAATCTGACGACAGAACCGTAGTCGTCTGTGTCCGCATTTGGCTGCGTTCTGAGGTGCAGAGTCTGATGTCAGTGCCTGATGTCAGATCGGCAACAGATTCTACCGTCTGCTCGGCACAGCCAACAGCGCCATCTGAGTGAGGAACAGAATTACCAAACAATTCCCTACGCGTGACGTCACATGGCCACCCCTACGCATTAACACATGTGTACCATGATTTCTATGGGTGTATCCCTACCATTACATAACCATCAAGCACATTCTGCAGTTTATTAAATAATTAATATTACTTATTTCAAAAAGTATTGTTGCGAGCACCGCCTATAGGCCCGTGTATAGCCTGCTGGTGCTCGTAGCTGAAGACAGAAGAGGATCAATCCCCTTCGAGAACAACGGCGAGAAGGCGGTCTTGTACCGAATGCCGTAGCGTTCGAACGTGCGGGTTATATTGTTATTGCTCTGTATATTCAAATAAATCACAAAAAATAGAAGATAATAATAATCACAAAAAATTGAAGATAGTTATAATACATGAAAAATCAAAAATCACAATCACATAAATTGAAGATAATAATAACAAAATAAAAACAAAGTGAAATCAAAATGAGCTGCAAGTACATAAAGGTGCTTTCCAACTGCGCCTAACAAGGAAACATTTCAACCCCGAAAATTCTGATTTTAATGAAACTCCGTACGATTGTAGAGCATGTCGGAGTATGTAAGAAACGATTTTTTTTCTGCGGAAAAACACTCTGAGGGGGTGAAATCAGCCCCCAAATTTTCAGCGATTCTTCGTTTTTCGAGTATAACTTTGTAACGGTGCGAGGGAGAAGAAAACCGTAAATGGACAAAATGTTCAGTGTTTGATGCCGTATAACGCGCTGCAAAAGAAATGTTTGTACGTCCAACAATTTATAAATAAATTAAAATTTTCGTTATTTTACATATAATTTCTAACCGTGAGGGTTGGGGACGATCTTTTTCCGTGTAAAAGTTATAATTCGCAATGGTTTACTAAAATGTAAATGGAAAAAATTTTAGTTCATTTGTTTATTTGTTTACAAAAATTTTCCGCCTTTCTCCATATCACTACCATCTGCCACTTGACAATCGAGAATTTCGATGAAACTTGGTATACAAGCACACCATTTGGAACTATTCGACAAGTATTTGTCTTTATTGGCGGAAATTCATGTTTACAGGGTGAAACTACTCCCTCAAGGTTTAGGGGTGGGAACCTTCTAAAGCGTATAACCGAAAAAGTAATAGACATAGAAAGAAATGTTAAATACAAAAATCACTTGAATTTTTATGAGGAATAATATAATTCACAGTTAATAAATGAAATTTTAATTGCTACTTGTTAATTCCCAAAACAATTTAATTGTGCCTAACACTGCTCGTAAATAGTATTGTATTTGATTCTTTCTTACCTTGGTCAATTTGTGTACAATGTTTGTCACGAGTGGAAACAGGCGACTCACAAATGCAAATTATCGTTCTCGACCACGACGTTTTATTTACAACACCGGCCACCGTAATCGTGACCTTCTGCCCTCCAACAGATCGTATACGTGCATAACATTTCTATTCACATCGCTGTGTGGGTAACCGTGTTTACGATTGTTGTGACCAGACAAATTTAAAATAGAAAAGCCAATCTACGCAGCGATTTAAAAATAGTTGTTATGTCGATAAAAAAAGCCGTGGAAAAACTGCGAGTACGTTGGCCGATGTTGTATATAAAACGCAATGATCCAGAATGAAAATTCGCATTTGTGAGTCGATTGTCAAGGTTCGTGCATAGTTCTCATCACATTACGATACGTAACTCATTACAGCACTAGTGTAAGACCTGTAGTGTTCGATAGTCATCCTAGTCTTTCGATTCTGACATTTGTTAAAGGTGCACATTTGTAAGAATGGCGCGAATAAATCCTGCTCGTGCAATCCAGTTGCTCATGATAACTGTTATCAGGGGGTTGGGTTGGCGCTGTATTATGCTGCAACGGCTCACTGTGGA
Source organism: Andrena hattorfiana (assembly GCA_944738655.2). Classification (NCBI taxonomy): domain Eukaryota; kingdom Metazoa; phylum Arthropoda; class Insecta; order Hymenoptera; family Andrenidae; genus Andrena; species Andrena hattorfiana. The sequence continues at coordinate 39,498,228 of OX122890.1, read as the reverse complement.
TCACAGTGGTGCGTGCAGACGATGTCCCAGAATCTGTGATTTCTTCGAAGACAGGAACATTAGCGGCATACGTATCCTGAAATATATTATCCTGGTTAACAGTAGGAACACGGTGTGACGTTGTTGGACCGTCTTCCTGCATGATCATCGACAAATCCTGGATGTCCTGGTCGATGGTTGGTAACGGCGCGGTTAACGTCCTTCGCTGCTTCGGAGTTTCCTCCTCCGATGTGGGTCTCACACTGGTGAAAGTAAGAACACTGATTTTAACTCAACGATGATGGAAAGTATATTTTACCCTTTGCGTCCAATCGACACAAGAGTCGGTAAGTAAGAGAACGTAATGGCGTCCCTGCTCGTCTTGCTCAGACGACCTCCACAGTCTCCATATCCTGAAAAAGTGGGGGAAGAAGAGTCTATACAGCGACCTCTACACTCGGGCGCCGGTGACACGCTCTGGTGGCGCGGTGGCGAGACCGCCACATATTAATGTAGTATTGAAGTCCTCTAAATATCAGAAACGGAGCAATAATCCAGGTGTTTTATTTATTTATATTAACCGTACAGATCTTTATTTTTGTGTGTAGCACATTTAATACAATCTGTAGCATTTTTGGGCATTTTGTTTTACATAAATTTTTTTACAAATTTCACGTATTCATTAAGGGAAATTAATAATAATAATAAGGGAAATTAATAGCAAGGGAAACTAATAATAATAATAATACGTTTATTTGTACTACAGGCTCACAGCCTATTACAAAGGAGATTGTTTGGTTCTCACATCTACATCCTTACTTTTATCTGTGTTACATTGTACTTAAGCCTAATATCTATACTTTATATATTATTTATACTCTTATTATATTTCAATTATTTTTGAAACTTAAAAGTAAATGCTGTCGGCGCACAGGTTCGGTCTATTTATAAGAGATTAAATAAAAGCTATTGTGCAATCAAATTTCCAACGTTTCAGGCAGTATTGTGATCATTATCAAGGAAAGAATTAAATCAAGAAAGTGTGACTGAGTCACTCTCCAACTGACTCGGAGTTCGCACGTGTTTTGCGAGCAAAATTTATAAAAGCAAACGCAGTATCTTTCTTGATTTAATTCTTTCCTTGATAATGGTCACAATACTGACCGAAACGTTGGAAATTTGATTGCACAATAGCTTTTATGTAATCTCTTATAAATAGACCGAACCTGTGCGCTGACAGCATTTACTTTTAAGTTTCAAAAATTCTTTACGGTCGAAATTATAATTATTTTATATATTTCAATTAGTGCGAGTTTTCTTATTTTCATGACTAACTGTACAAAATAAATCATATTCTTTGCTTCCTCGATGTTCCTAATATTTAATACTTCAGGGAACTCATTTTCCCTAACTTTTTGTGCATGTCCTTGTTGATATTGGGGACATACAGATAGAACATGCTTTAGAGTCTTCCTTCTTCCTATGCTGCACAGTTGACATTCCTCTGCGTTGTTTATTTTTACTCTTCCTTCCTTTTCTTCTACCACACTGAATTCATGTCTTCTTGCCAAGAATTGCAAAGGAAATTATAATGCTACTTTAAACGCTAATAATTATAATTCTATATTTTTATTCCCCAAAGATGATGAATTACCGAAAAAATAAATGGTTGCTATTCCTCGATAAAATTGGACACCAACAAAATATTCTGCCGGTTGTAGATGTTTCCATTAAAATTTACATATCCAGTTATGGGTCCCATTCTGTTGCTAAAAAATTAAAGTGCAATATATGTCGATTATTAATTGTGGAGGATAAAGGTAAAACTGTAGGCGATGTATATTTTGATCCACTTACAAAGAGGGGGCCTTTCTGTTCCCACTGAAGACGTGATAACCTCATTTATTCATGTGTATGTGTAACGTACCGCTACCTACCGCCATAAATTTTTTCCTTTATTGTTGTATATTAATCATTGTTTTAGTTCATTGTATATCAAAATTGTAACGTTAGTATTAAGAACATACGAAACACGTGCGAGCGACACGATATGTAGCGGGAAACAGTGAACTAAACGACGCGCAACGCATGCGGATAATCGCTCATTCAAACAGTGAACTCAATGCCGCGAGTGAATCGAGCGCGCGTGCGCAGACCGCACGTTCAACCGGACGCCGAATAAACCGAGTGTAGTACGCGAATGGCGCGAACCGGATGTTAATTCTAATTGGTGCGCGAGATCGCACAGCAAGTGATTGGTGCGAGCTAAGTACCAGCTAGCAGTATAAATACAGGCCAGCCAGCAGCAGTAGAAGACTTGGTTCTGCCACTGAATCAACCTGACCTAGGTCGCTTTAACTAGCCCCTCAGTCTCGCAAGTCTAAAGGAAGTCTATCTTAAATCAACGTCCTAACTCACATCTTACAAACTTCCAACCTCAAGCGAGGTCGCTTTAGCTAGCCCCTCAACTTCCAAGCGAGGTCGCTTTAGCTAGCCCCACAACTTCCAAGCGAGGTCGCTTTCGCTAGCCCCTCAACTTCCTTCCTGGAAAGCGTGCGCCAGCTGATAGGCACCAGAAGCCACTACCAATCCGAGGGAAGGAAGCGACTAATTCAAACTACCATCTGGGGACGCCTTAACCGGCTACCTGGCTACCATCCTAGAAAGCGTGGCCAAGCTGATAGCCAACAGGAAGCCACTACCAATCCGAGGGAAGGAAACCTCTCGATACCTCAACTTAAACATATTAAACCGACTAAGCGTCATTCCCCGTATTATATACCGACTAAGTGTCGCGTCCTTATATTTAATCATTCGATTTAGTATCGAATCCTTATATTATATCTTATTATTTCGACTAAGCGTCAATTACTAAATCGACCAAAGCGTCAAATTCTACATCTTTCTTTCTAAACCGAATTCAAACATTATTATTCTTTATTACCGACTTAGCGCCGAAACTGAAATCAAACGTTATCCTTTCATACCGACCGATACGTCGTAACGCAATTACTTTATATTCCATTATATTAATTTATAATCATAATTCTCACGACTCCGTGTCGTATCATATGTTCCAATCCGACCTAGCGTCAAAACCATTTTTCTTGAATAAAATATTTTGTTACTTATTGTTAAAAAGAAAAACTCTAGTTTCGTGAAATTCATTTCTTTATCGCACGCCACCCGAACCAATCCCACAATTTCACAGGTAACCCGCTCTACTTGTGGAATCTCCTGTAATTAACGGCAACGTCTCGTTCGAGAACGTTACATATGCCATAATGTGAGCCATAATAGATTATGGTAGTTTTAAATCTCAACTTTTGCAATCTGAAAATTATAAACATATTTTATGTAAGTTATCCCATTATAATAAAAATAAAGGTAATGCGCCATGGTAAATACCCCTAGGCTGGTGAGAATATTTTCCACAATTATAATACTGTCCTCTAACACTATTTTATAATTAACTACATAATTGTTCCTTTCAATGGCTAATTATGCTAACCTCTTTTCCGCGGGCACTTAACCTCTTTGGCTTCGTACAAATAATTTTATTTATTGCAGGTCTCTATTAACTTATACATACCCTGATAACCAGATCTGGCGGCAGAATCTGCCGGCAGCTGCGGTGCAGTCTACGTCCGCATTCGGCTACGGATCTGCCGGCAGAGTCGGCGTGGCAGGGTCTGCCGGCAGATCCACGGCAGATCCGCGGCAGATCCTGCCGCCCGCCTGACACATCCAAGAGCGCCATCTGTAGGCCACAATTATGAAACAATGCCCTACCCATGACGTCACATGGACCTACGCACCAACACAAATGTACCGTTATTGCTGTAGGTGTATCCCTAACCTTTCTAGTATGCGTGGAGAATTGATAGGCATCAGTGAAATGGAGCAGTAGATTCTGCTCATATAACCTGCGAGCAGATTCTGTAGTTCATTAAATAATAATGGTTCTATTTGTTTTTAAAGGTATGGTTTGTTTTTATTAATAATATATACATTTGATGCACCTATAAAACAGAAGAGAAACTTTCAATATTTACTCTGTAAGCAGTGGTGATTCTACATGCAAAAATAAGTCAATTTTCTCGATAACGAAGGGCGATATCAAAAACTTTTATCCTATATTTTCGACTATTTTTTTTTTGCAGAATCACCATATTCCCGCTTGTGTTAGTTCTGAAAACAAGTACAATATTAATCTAGAATTAAAAGGATGAACGTCGAGAGGTATATTTTACTTTTAGTTATACTGAAGTAAAATGGTATGTACGTTTTAAATTAGTGGCGCTGAAAAGTGCCGATTGATGTTCATTGCGAACGTCGAGAGGTAGTTCCCGTTATAATCAATTAAAATGGGCACTGGAAAGTACCGTTTGGTTTCTTCGCCACTGTAAAAGGAGACACGCCTGTACTTTTAATAGGCATATTTCTGAAAAATAACTGCAGTTAAGTTTTGTTTTCACGTGACAGTAAATCATGACTTTTACTGTCACGTGAAAACAGACCTTCCATAGGTCATCTGTTTCTTCTTCCTGTTGGTGTTCGTTCCAGAAACTGCGGGGCCTTCTATGATCCTGGGATGATGAGGGCTTCGTTCGTGGACCACACTTCCTACTGCGTACCCTCTCCTTTGCCGCCTTCAGTTCCGCTTGCATCCGCAATTGGAAGTCAGATCGAGTGGGCTTGTCGAACTTGCGGTTGCGACACACACCGTCTGAAAAAGAAATGTATGCCAAGTACGTCAGCATCAATGGAACATACAATAATAGTAACAATAATTCTACGTAAAAAGATGAAAAGTGCTTATTGCTTCGTACCAAAAATCGCCATCGCGATACGGGTGTTGAAGAGTGATCTGTGTCCTTCGCGGCCATACCAAGTGAAGGACGACGTTAAGTCGTCCGGCAGTGCTTGCTTGAAGCAGCACTTGACCGCTCCCTTCAAATCAAATCCGCCCATGTATTCGAAATACGTTACCTAAACAAAGCGAGTAAAGATTGATGTAAGTATATATTATATATAAAAGTAAATAAAAGAATAATTTCGTTTTCACTTACGACTTTGGAATAGGTGTCGTCATCGATGTCCTCAAAGCAGTCCACCTCCTGGACTGAGGACAGGGGGAGGACTGCTGGCTTAATGGGCCGGCCAGTGTTATGGGTGGTCTGGACAGATTTCTGAATTCTCATCAAGAGAGTATTCATTCTTCTGCAAACAGAACGGATGGAGACGTAACGTATTAATAAACACGATACACGCGATACTTACATTAGCTCTGCCTCGATCCGATTCCGCCGAGCGAGATCTTCCATGCTTCTGTGAACATTAACATTTATAAATTTAATTTAACGCTCCTGTTAATTTAATCCCCGATAGATTCAGTGATAGGCGCGATATAAATGTAGAATACGCCGGTCCTTCTACTTCCACGTCACGCGTTTCTAATCTCCGCGATACCGTTTCATTGTCCTGTGCTACTTCCTCCGAGCCATCTTTTCGCCAACGGTTAGCGTCTTGTTTCGTAGACAACAATTTGACACACGTTCAAGGAAATAATATATTATCTCTCCTTCGAACACATTCCTGTTTCTCCCAGTTGCCTCAGGATGTTAGAACACTTGTATCTACGCCACGTAATCCTGCTGTCACATTCGTCGTGCCACCAGGAGAATACATTCATTTCGATCTGGAAGCAGAAATTATTAAAAGTCTCCCTAACACTTTGTCGGTATCATTTGTTACACAGTTAGAATTAGATTTTCATACCGATGGATGTAGTTTGGACAAATCAAGTTCCATTCATATCTGGCCCGTCCAATGTAGGATTTCAACTATTCCTCAGATAAAGCCGATAGGGGTAGGCATCTATAAAGGTCCCCAAAAACCACACGACCCCAATATTTTCTTTGAGAAATTTATTGCAGACGTCGGGGCCATCATGTCCAACGAAGGCATAAATTTTCATTCCATTAAGTTGCCCGTACGGCTGAGATGTTTCATAGCCGATGCCCCAGCTCGAGCATTTGTATTAAATCATCGTGGGCATATGTCTTTCCATCCCTGTTCCAAATGTACGGTTTCTGGTACCCTGAACGGTAGGCATTACGCTTTCAATGGGATACATCATTCTCCTCGAACCGATGAGGATTACATTAGGCAGTTAGAAACATCACAAGAAACATCACAGAAACATCACAAGCTAGGTACAAGCCCATTGTCATTGCTACAGATAGGAATGGTTTCGCAAGTTCCATTCGAGTACATGCATCTTGTATGTTTGGGCGTAGTAAAGAAACTGTTGTCTGCGTAGGTACATGGAGAATATTCCCCTTTCTCAAAATTACGCCGCCCACACATTTCTATACTGTCTACGAGACTGAAGAGTCTTAACAGATATTGCCCCTCAGACTTTGCCAGACGTCCCAAAGCTATTGAACTATGCTCTAAATATAAAGCGACCGAATTTCGTCAGTTCCTTCTGTATACAGGGCCAGTTATACTGAATGGTGTACTGGAGAAAACCGTATACAAGCATTTCTTATTCTTACATGCAGCCATACGGGTTTTAGTTTCAGAATCTCCATCGAGCCTACACTTGAGATTCGCAGAGTCAGCTCTGGAGAAATTTGTTCTTCGTAACGAAGAACTTTATGGACCAACTTTTAATAGTTATAACATCCATGGTCTTCTTCACCTAACCGACGATGTCAGATGTCTTGGTAATTCAGATTCATGTTCTGCTTTTCCATATGAAAACAACATATCGATTTTTAAAAAGTATCTGCGAAAGCCAAGTCTTCCTCTCCAACAATTTTCCAATAGGATGAGGGAGATACAATTTCATGGCACAAACATTCATTATAATGTCGATTTTTCTATTCGCGTATCTAGACCACTTAGTAACGACCCCAATTGTTCTCAGTACCACAAGATAGAGTTCAATAACATATCTCTGGGCATCAATGTACGCGATAATTGTTGCATCTCAGTCGACGGCTCGATCTGCTTAATTTTCAATATTAGCATGGACTCCGATAACTCCTATCATTTAGGTATTAAAAAATTTCTAGAGGTCGATGATTTTTATAATATCGGCATAAAGTCTTCCGTTCTTGGTGTATATAAATGCGCCAGATTGAGCCCTGAAATTCTAAACATCTCCCCCAATCAGGTTCGCGCTAAATGTTATAGAATTCCTTTTTACGGTAGTACGCCCATTGGCAATAACGGCGACCCCATCCCCTTAGAAACCCGTAGTTATGTCGTTGCCGTTATTACACACAGCGAGAAGCCGTAGTATTCAAATTCTTCAATATTTATTTTCGTTAGAAGTATCTCGCTGTCAGTCCCTCTCCCTTGGTGGGTCACGATGGTGGTTTTAGTGGGTGCAAGCCCCACATAATCTTACCCCTCCCACGGGGGGTGAGGTATCCGTTAGGGATTTCCACCATGTAAAAAAAAAGTTCACTTTCTAGCTTCGTCTCTCAAAAATAAATGTTTGAGCGTCTGACCGTTGGCCACGTGAGATGATACCGGTTTTAGGTTAGGCGCAGAAAATAAAACACAGTGTTCGTGAGAGATTTACAGAGTCAGTTTATTTTGAACACTCGCGGAGTGAGTCACTATATAAAAAGGAGGTGAGCGGTGAGAGTAAGCACGTTGTGCTGAATTGAGAGTTATCGCGCTACTAGAAACACGCGGTCGCGCACCGACCACGATCCACAATCGTTGAGAATGCGATGGATTGTGAGCGTGAGCAGGATGAGAGACGAGTGATTAACGTGATGAGCACTACTGAGCACAATTAGAGTGAGATATTCACGAGTTACATGAACAACGAATATCACGAGGAAAACGCGTCTTCAATCGTACGCTGCGTGAACGGAAGTAAGTCAAACATGGCTGATCGATTTCCGTTAGCCGTCTTCTCCAGCTTTTCAGCGGATCGACAGACGTGGGGAAATTTGATTGGGTGAGCGTTTTGTCGCTGACTTATGATTGGACAATCGATTGTGGATCGGTCGGGCAGTTCCGCAGTCCAGGAGGTGCTGCGGTGAATTGGGGTGTGGCGGAGATCGGTACTACTCGAATCTCAAACATGCTCCCGGCCTCAACAGCTGGAAGAAGATGTTGATGATGCATCTGTAACATTCAAAATGGCCAGTTTGGCAATTGGCCTGATTAAGGTGGTAGTGGCGGTCTTGAGCGTCACCACCCTGGTCAATCCATCCTTCCCTGGGTGAAGAGTGAGAACCCGAGCAAGTGGCCACTTGCTAGGGGGAAAGCGCTCATCGGTGATGAGCACTAGGGAGCCGACCTTGATGGCGTTGGATGGATGATGCCACTTCGAGATTGATAACTGCCGCTGCAGATAATGGGCTGACCATTGAGTCCAGAATTGATGAGTTTTTTGTTGCATGAGTTGTCACCGCGCTGCCGGTGAGATGGATGAGTGCTCCACAGAAGGTTCCGGTAGAGCTGAGAGCGGGTGGCCAATGAGGAAGTGAGCAGGAGTGAGAGCTGCGACATCTTCAGGATCGTCGCTGAGGGGCTCAAGAGGTCGTGAATTCAGCATAGCCTCAATTTGAGTGAGAAGGGTACTGAACTCTTCGTAGATGAGTGCTGTTTCACCCACGGTTCGCCGAAGATGGTGTTTGGTGGACTTCACCACAGCCTCCCATTTGCCTCCCATGTGTGGTGCGGCTGGGGGGTTGAAACACCAGCGAGTGTTGTCGTTGACCAACAGCTGAGCGAGAGATTGGTGATCTTGAGAGCCCTGAATGAACATCCTCTTGAGCGTGGCATCAGCTCCGATGAAGTTGGTGCCACAATCTGAGTAGAGTGAGTGAGGGATTCCTCTCCGTGATATGAAACGCTTGTACGTTGCTATGAAACCTTCTGTGGAGTAGTCGGTGACTAGCTCGAGATGAACAGCTGAGGTGGTGAGACAGACGAACACACAGATCCATCCCTTTTGAGTCTTGGCCCCTCGCCCTTTCCACGTCCTTAAGGTGATGGGACCAGCATAGTCCAGTCCAGTGTTGGTGAATGGGCGTGTGGGTGTGACTCGTGAAAGAGGTAGTTGGCCCATCAGTTGATGGGCACGGATCCCCCTTTGCGGAGCACACACGACACACCGCAGAATGTGAGATTTCACTGGAACTCGGCCACCGATGATCCAGTAGTTTTGTCTGATTTGAGCGAGCGTGAGTTGACTCCCTCCATGGAGAGTTTGTCGATGAGCTTGATCTATAATCAGATCGGACAGACGTGAGCGACGAGGCAAAATTGCAGGATGCTAACTTCCATATGCAATGTGAGCGTTGTTGAGTCGGCCCCCGACCCGAATCACTCCTTCCTGGTCGATAAAATCTGTGAGACGATTGAATGTGTGCGAGGCTGGCATTGTAGTGCCTGAGCTGAGAGCCCTTATGTCCTGTGTGAAATAAAGGGACTGCGTCGCTTTGATCCAGAAGATCCTGGCCCTCTCCAGATCCTCGGGCGATTGTGAGATGATTGGCAAGGAAATCGTTGACCTCCTCAACCGTGATAAAATTCTGAAACAAACTGAAGTGATACGAAAGAGTTTGTTGAGTGATGAATATTTGTAAATGAGGTCCCAGTGGTATTCGAATTTTCGAATGTTGAGAAGATTTGAAATTCCAGGACGAGCTTCCAGCAAGCTTGGACTGTCCTTCAATGTAGGTTGAGAGGGCCATGAGTCACTGGGTTGAGTGAGCCAAGATGGCCCCGTCCACCAAAGCTCATGGTGTTCAAGCTGATGTGTTGTTAAGCCTCGAGAGGCACAATCAGCTGGATTCGCTGTTCCAGGAACGTGTCTCCAATGTGCGTGTGGGGTGAGCTCTTGAATTTGGGAGACACGATTCCGCACATAATCCTTCCAGCGTGATGCATGAGATTTGATCCATGATAATGATATTTGAGAATCCGTCCACAGATGAATTGTAGAAATGTTGAGCTGAAGAGTAGCTTGAACATACTTCGTGAGCTTTGCAAGCATAAAAGCTGCAGTGAGTTCGAGCCTCGGGATTGTGAGCTTCTTGAGTGGTGCTACCTTGGTCTTGGAGCATACGAGTGTCGACACTTTGTGAGCTGTGGACGGTGAGGTCACGATAATGTAAATTACCGCTGCCATGGCGAGCTGAGACGCATCAGAGAATCCATGTAATTCCACTGTAGAATTGGAGAAGGTGTTGAACCACCTTGATATTGAGAGTCTGGCCAGACTTGTTAGATCTTCTCTGATGGTGAGCCAGTGAGCAGTGACTTGGGAAGGCAGTGGGTCATCCCAGTTGAGTTTGTGCAGCCACAATTCCTGCAAAAGTGCTTTTGCCCGAATGATGACTGGAGCTAAGAAGCCAAGTGGATCAAATATCTTTGCTACTTCAGAGAGAATGAGACGTTTTGTGAGTCTTGAATTGTTGATTGGCTTTGTTGAAAATGAGAAGTCATCGTTGAGGGAATTCCATAGTAATCCGAGAATTTTGGTATTGCAGTCGTCAAGTGCTATGTACGAGTTGCCAGCTCGCACTTCATGAGAAATTGATTCAAGCAATGGAGGGTAGGTTGATTGCCACTTGGCAAGTGGAAAACCCCCCGCCTTGCACAGGTCATTTAAGTGTTGAGCAATTGTGATGACTGTCTCACCTGTATCGGCGCCACCAAATATATCGTCGACGTATCTGGCATGAGTGATTGATGGTACTGCCAGGGGAAAACGATGTCCTTCGTCTTCGACCAACTGCAGTAGTGCTCTGACAGCGAGGAACGGCGCAGCCTTGGTTCCATACGTGACCGTGGTGAGTTTGTAGGGCACCTCCTTTGAATCCTCATCAATCCACAGTATCCTCTGGAGGTCCTGGTCGTCTTCGTGAACCTTGATTTGTCTGTACATTTTTATCACGTCCGTGGCAAAGATGTACTTGTGCTGGCGAATCCACAGTAACACATCCGTAATGTTGAGTAGCAGATTCGCTCCTGTGTGCATGAGATCGTTGATCGAGTGCCCCGTTGATGTTGGGCTTGACCCATTGAAGACGACCCTCAACTTCGTAGTCTGGCTGTCGAGCTTGAGCACTCCATGATGTGGGAGATAGTAAACAGAATGAGTGTTAGGTGAGATTGAGATAGCTCTTACCATATGATGGAGCTCCTCATATTCCTTCATGAACCCTTGGTAGAGGTTGTGATATTCAGTATCTCTGTTGAGCTTGTTGAGTGTCCGCTTCAGACAGGCATGGGCTGTCTGGTAGGAATTGCCCAATAGACTTCGCGATAACTTGAGAGGGATGCGTACGATGTACCTTCCTGTTGAATCACGAGTGTGTGTCGCTCGAAAGTGATCCTCACATTCTTGTTCTTCAGGGGTGAGCTTTGAAGGCGCATCTATCGGGAGCTCTTCTTGAATCCAGAATTTTGCTAATAGATCTTGTATTGTTTTGTCGCTGTGCTGCATTACTGCAGCTGTGTGCGACGAGCTGACTTGAGACTGAGGTGTTCTAACTGGCCCGAGAATGAGCCACCCGAAGATTCAAAACTGCGCAATTGGCATTGAGGGGTCACCTCTGATGAGGTTAGGCCTTATGATCTTTCCGTATGAGTAGTAAGGCTAGGCGGGTTCTAACCCAGGTCCTCTGAGGGGAGCGCGGTGGCGGGGGGAAGTGAGGGCGCGCGGGGAGCGCGGCGGAGGGAAACCTGGGCGCGGGGCCTGCGGGGAGTGGAAGAGCGGTTGCGCGCGCACGAGCCGCGGAGTGGGGGAAGCCGCAACCGCGGAGGGGATCAGTCCGGGCCGGGCAGCCGCGGAGACCTGGCCCACCGTCCTCGAAATTTTTCAAAGGGAGAGGCCCACCCCCAAAAAGTCTTTTTTCAAACCTTGACCCAACCCGAAAATTTTTCAGACCAAACCCAGGGAGGGGACGGCCCCCGAAATTTTTTTTCCAAACCAACATGCGTCGGAAATTGTTTGATAATTTATTTTTTATCCGAAATTGTTTCGGACGATGTCGGGAAAGATCGATGTTCTTTTCTTTTACGCACCGCGTCTTCGGGACGGAAAGAGAGAGAGCAATACTTCGTTATAAATCTAAATTCGGAGGGTGGGAAAGAGAGAGCATCACTTTTAAAGCTAAATTCGAGAGAAAGAGACGGCACTACATAGCGGTACAATCGCTTTCGTTCTAAAAATTTTCAAAATGATTTTAAATCTTAGCGTCGCAGCGTATCGCGCGATCGTGTGTAACTTGACTCCTCTGGAGCAGCCGCGTGCGATGACGTCATGTGGCGGCGCGAAGAATTATGCGACGTCAGCAAATCTTAAAATTATGTGGCGAGGAGAAAGACGGGTAAATAAATGGAGAAATAATATAGGTTTAAGAAATTTATTATAAAATTAAAAGAATACAATCTAACATTTTTTTTTCCTACGAGCATGGGCTAGAATATCATTGATGGCGTATGCTAACAGTTCGCAATCTACAAGATAACCCTCGTCGTAATATTCGCTATCACGTATTATTTTAGCAGCGCTGCGCACAACTAATGTTTCACACGCAACATCGCTCTGCTGTAGCACGTTAACAAAAGTTTCAAATTTTACTCTCACATCCTCTGCAGTTTGATGCAGGCGCGGATACACATAGCTTATGCATGGCTCAAGATTACATAAAAATGATACTGTATTCAGTTTGAAATACAGTGAGTTATCAGCTCGCGTCATCTTTACAATCGATGAATTAAAGATCCGAAGAAATTCCACCATTAAATCATCAATCCACATCGAGTCTGGTTCAGATAATTGTGCACGTTCTTCGATGGTTTCACAGCTGTCGAATAGCACATTCCATGTATGCCATGGTAATATAAGATGATTCCCATGATTATCGCCGAGAAGAACTTCAACATCAGCCATCGGTCCTACGTTGATTCCAATTTCCAAATATTTGCTACCCACGGATGTTAACGCGTATCTTCTGACCATGATACGCGATCCTCGGCGCGGACTAAGAGAACAATCAAAGCTATGAAATTGTCCGCTCGTATCAGGAATACAATTTTGAGAATATGTGAAAATTAAGTCTTACCTGTCAAATGTATTATCCCCACATGGAGCTACGCCATCATCTCGCACGATCGGAACATAATAATTCATACGTTCAACGTTTCCTTCGACACTGGTACTGCACATTTTTTTTTTCAGAGCGCTATTTGTTCCGTCGAAAGTCACTGAGGGTACTGAGCGATTGATGGAATAGCATTCGGGAGATTGGCTTAAATAGCGGTGCAATTGATTCCCCCACCACCGCATTTTATTCTAAAGCTTTTTCCATAATGTTTTTCAATCTTAAAGTCGCAGCATATCGCACGATTGCATGTAATTTAATCCCCATCCTCAAGGATAAAAGTCTCGACACGTGTTGAATGTAATATAATACCTGTGGAAGCGCAGAATCTTAGAATTATGCGGTGTCGGCAGAAACTGTGTCGGATGATTTTGCGCGCTAATTCGTCATACGCGTGAATCATAGAAAGAATTATGCTGTATCGGCAGAAACTGTACAGAACCATGTTGGGACGGATCGTCGTTTTTTGCATGCGGTGCATTCGAGGGAGGGGGTACGCCAAAAGAGTTAGACAGATACCAAATCGTGGTATCAGTCATAAAAGCACGCTCCGAACTGCACAAAGTCTCAAATCGTTGCAACCTGTTGCGCGTAAAAGACGTTACATATACAGTCCATTTACAATCACTCCATTTACAATCATGGAATTCGCGCACGTTACACGTCAATTATTGGATCAATCTGCACAATTGATTTCACGGGAAGAGTACCTCGCGCGGGAAGAACGGTGCAACGAGTGTATCGAATCGTTGGAAGAACACAGCCGAGTGAAACGCCCGCGATTATCGATCGGTGTTCAACAATCGCTGATTGCTCGAATCGCACGACTCGAAGGACTGAAACATTCGTTGCGCGGACGTTTCGTGCGCGAAGGTGCTGGACATTCGAGTACGGGACTTTTGTGGCGCGAAATAGACACTGCGTTCGATAGTCGCGTGTTAACTGGTGTCGTGCTCAATTCGAACTATATCGAGCCGCGCAACTTCCTCCAGGGTGCGGCGACCATTGTGTTGGAGCACGTGCGGGGCGCTTTGAGAAAACGTCGAAACCTCCAAGTGAACACTGTATTCAACGGCGAATTTGTGGCGGGTGATAAACATGCTTGCAAAAGCATCAACACCCGGAACTGCGAACTCTTCGGCACATCTGATCTGCAGGAATGCCACCAGCGATGCGTCGTCGAACCCACCCTGACATCGCTGGAAGAGTTCCAGGAACGCGACAGCGGATGGGCATTAACGCGAATCCTCAACCTGACTGTCAATGTCAATAAGTACAATCCGCTGCGCGCGGGGTGCCACCACAAGTTGCCACAGGATTTATTGTTGAAGAAGGCAACGATCAGTGTGCAATCCCCGGACAATGCGTGTTTCGCGTGGGCAGTGGTCGCCGCTCTTCATCCTACGGAAAGACATCCCGAGCGCCCAAGTTCATATCCGCCATATGCTTCCGTATTAAATCTCCAAGGCATTGAGTTCCCAATGTCCCTGGAGCAAATTGGGAAGTTTGAGCGGCAGAACGAAATCTCGATCAACGTGTACGCCTTCGAGGCGGAGAAGATGAAGACGATCTTTCCGCTGCGTCTCACCAGCCAAAAGAGCGATCAGCACGTCAACCTGCTCTACATACCGAATGATGGAGATGTAGGACACTTTGTATGGATCAAGAACTTGTCCCGGCTGGTGAGCGCACAGCTGAGCAAGAAGAAGGCAAAGAAATTCATCTGCGATCGGTACGTATAGAAACATATGAAATGTTAAAATGTCTCGCGAAACAAATTATATAAAAAAATTTTGGGGATTACAGATGCATGCACTACTTCGGATCCGCCGAGAAGTTGGAGCTTCATTCGCTGGACTGTGGCAAGATGAACGACTGCGCCATCCTGCTGCCCAGCGAAGGCAACAACTTGCTCAGCTTCAACAACCACGACAGGAAGGAGCGGCTCCCCTTCGTGGTGTACGCCGATCTGGAGTGCATCATCGAGAAAACAGAGGACAGCCACCGAATGGGTGATGATAATAAATTACACACGTATCAACACCACGAAGTTCATAGTATAGCCTATTACATGCATTGCTCGTACGATACATCGCTGTCGGTGTATCGATGTCGCCGCGATGCGGATTGCGTTTCATGGTTCGTCGATGAACTAAAAAATTTTGCAAATTTCGCCAAACCCATCCTGACCAGCAATGTTCCCATGCTTGATTTAACTACCGAACAGTTGACGGCATTTCGCGATGCAACACATTGTCATATTTGCGAAGAACCATTCGAGGCTATCGATGTACGAGTCCGCGATCATTGTCATCTATCCGGGCGGTTTAGAGGTCCAGCACATTCGGAGTGCAATTTAAATTATAAAAATGCGTTTTACATCCCCATAATTTTTCATAATTTATCAGGCTACGATTCACATTTTATTATCGAGGAAATAGCTACCGCTTTCGAAGGTCACGTCGACGTATTACCCATAACTAAAGAAAAGTATATTTCTTTCACAAAAAATGTCGAAGATACGGCTGACTCAGACTCACGAAATTGCATTAAATTGCGATTCATCGATTCGTACAAATTTCTCAACACCAGTCTCGACAAATTAGCATCTTTTCTTAGCACACATCAATTAAAAATTTTACGATCCAAGTTTGAAATATTATCCGTCGAGGATTTCAATTTACTGACGCGAAAGGGTGTCTTTCCGTACGAATACCTTGATTGCGCGAACAAGCTGCAGGACCCATGCTTACCACCGCGCGAATCATTCTACAGTTCGTTAACGGGTGAGACTGTATCCGAGAGTGATTACGCGCACGCCGAGACTGTCTGGCAGCGTTTCGGCATTAGAACCTTGGGCGAATACAGCGATTTGTATTTGAAAACAGATGCCTTGTTATTGGCAGATATTTTTGAAAATTTTCGCGAAAGTTGCATCAAGAGTTACGGACTAGATTCGGCGCATTATTATACTTTACCCGGTTTCACATGGGATGCCATGCTAAAACATACCAAAATTACATTCGAATTGCTCACCGACGTCGATATGGTCATGTTTATCGAACGCGGTATACGTGGGGGTTTAAGTCAATGCTCCGGAAGATACGCACATGCCAATAACAAGTACATGCCATCTTACGACGCATCGGAAGAGTGATCGTACTTGATGTACTTTGACGTAAACAATTTGTATGGATGGGCAATGTGTCAGCCTCTGCCATATGCTAAATTTCAATGGGTCGAAGATGTTGAAAAATTTGACGTGTTTTCGATCGCGGTCGATTCGCCCACGGGATACATTCTCGAGGTAGATCTGGAATATCCACAACGTCTGCACGACGCTCATGCCGATCTACCGTTCTGCCCGACGCGTGCCAAACCACCTGGCAGCAGACAGGACAAGTTACTCGCGACGGTATACGATAAGCAGCGTTACGTCATCCATTACCGCAACCTGCAGCAGTGCACGCGTCACGGTCTTCGTATTACAAAGATACACCGCGTGCTTCAATTCGCTCAATCTCCCTGGCTCCGCGATTACATCGAACTCAATACACGGTTTAGAACAGGCGCGACAAACGACTTTGAAAAAAATTTGTACAAATTGATGAACAACACGGTATTTGGTAAAACTATGGAAAATGTTCGAAATCACGTGGACGTAAAACTTTTGACACATTGGGAAGGGCGATATGGCGCGGAGGCAATGATCGCGAAACCGAATTTCCATAGCAGAAGTGTTTTTTCGGAAAATTTAATAGCTGTTGAATTGCGAAAACTCGAGGTGAAATTCAACAAACCGATATACGTGGGTATGTGCATTCTGGACATATCAAAAATTTGTTTGTACGAATTTCATCACGAGTACATGTCTCCCCTGCACGGACCAAGTTGTAAAATTCTATACACAGACACGGACAGTCTCATTTACCACATTCGATGCGACGATATCTACGAGACCATGAAACGCGATATCGATAGATTCGACACAAGCGATTATCCTATCAACAATCCATATAATATGCCCCACTTAAATAAGAAGGTTCCAGGGCTGATGAAGGATGAAAATAACGGTGCGATAATGACCGAGTTCGTAGGTCTTAGAGCGAAAATGTATGCACTCCGCGTAGACGGCAAAAAAGATACGAAAAAGGCGAAAGGCGTCAAGACCAACGTCATAGCCAGAACGATAACTTTCGACGACTACGCGCAGTGTTTGCAAAGGGAGATCGAAATGGTTCGCAGACAATCGTGCATACGGTCTAAATTGCACAAAGTGTACACCATTTCGGAATCTAAAATCGCTCTAAATCCGTACGACGACAAGCGGCATATCGTACCCGATTCGACCGACACTCTGCCCTGGGGACATTATAAAATACCATTGTAAAAAACTATTGTATTTATTATAAATAGTGGAATTGTGTAATATAAAATTGTTCACTCATGCATAGAAATTATAAATGGTGGAATTAATGTGTAAAAATAAAAAAAATTGTTCACTCATTTACATATATATATCATTGTATTTATTGAATCATGTATTATTATGTTACAATACATTATTTTTATTTATCCAAGAATTGTGTGATTTATCAAACCCCAGCCACTTGACGTATACCTTATCCCCCTTCCTACGCAACACTTTTTCCACCAGATATACATCAGGATCGGTGACGCGTTGCAGCTCGTGTTCATAGAATCCTCCGGCAACAGGTTTTGCACAGGAATCGACGAGCAGATACGTTGCGGGATTAGTTGCCTGTACTTTGGCTATCTTGAACACCTCCGTTGTCCAATTCGGCGTATAGCCTTTATCGAAGATGGTTTTAAATTTGCTCACGCGCACAAACTCGCCCAACTTGAATCTCGCCGGAGCAGCGATCTTTATGTTGCTGTATACGGTGGATAGCAGCTTGTCGGCGGTCGCAGCGGTAACATCGCGAGGACGCATTCCGATGGTTCTATGTTTTCGTGCGTTATACTCTGCGAGAAGACGCGATAGCGAATCGATCCATCTGTAGGTTCCATTGAGCGTAAACATTTTCCACATATTGTTCTTCAAAGTTCGATTGAAACGTTCTACGACGGAGGCCTTCATCACCGAATACGTCGAGTAATGATTAATATCATGTTTTGTCAAGAGTTTCTGCACATCGGCGTTGTAAAATTCTTTTCCTTGATCGGTTTGCAAATTTTTCGGATATCGATCTCTAAATATCTTTGCAAACGCTTTGGTCACCTCAGCACCACTTTTAGTCTTGAGCGGCACCGCCCATGCATACTTGCTCAACACATCGATAACGGTGAGTATGTAGTGGTGGCCTTGGTTGAATCGCGAGTATGGACGCATTTCTACAACGTCAGCTTGCCACAGATCGTCGTATCCGTGCACTATGACGCGCCTCCGCGGGAAATGTCTTCGAGCTGGAGCATGCAATTCCTCAACAAGTAGTCGCTTCTTGGGACCATGGTTTTCTTTACTCTTGGATTTCGATACTGGCTGCATGTTTGATCGCAGAGGTGTCTTTGACACGAATGCCGCGATAATTATCGTGTACATGCATTATGTGCTCCCAATCGGCCCGGGGACAAGTTCAGCCGCCTCGCATGATTCTCCTTCGCAGCGCTGCTGTGGGATTGAATTTGACGCCTGCGATATCTTTTTAACGCTGTTTTGCAACGTCAGCATATCTCTTTGAAATACGACCAGCTTCCTCTCTAATTCTTCCTGCTGCTCTCTCAAAAGTTTAATGCTCTTTTCCATGTATAGTTTATTGACGGCATCGCTGTCAGCCACCGGCTGAGCTACGCGTCGTATCTTGCATGATTTTGCATCAAAATCGGCACCGTCCACACAAAGAGCGTTATCTCGCATATAATTTCGAAGCATGCCGCTCCATTTGTAATAGTCCATTCTAGCTGCTCCACTCTTCTCGAGCGATACTCCAAATTTGTTGATCGGCATCTCGATGCATACAGTGCAAATCATCGACGTGTGGTTTAATTTATAATGAGGCCTACCTCGCGGAGGTCCTCGATAATCGATAGAATTTCGGGATCGTGGGAGTTGTTACCCGCCTGACACGACGCTTCAAGCAAACGCAATCGATCCACCAACTCGTTGGGATCGTCCCAGTGCACGTAATCGATCTTGTTGTCGTTTACCATCATCGCTAGCGGTGTCCTTAGACCTTTTCCTGCTTTACTCGTTGATGCGCGGGGGACTAGTGGTGCAATTACATGTTTGTACTTGTATCCCTTGTTACCCAATATGGGTTTTTGAGCACAATGACTGCGTCTGTAGGCATTCGTCGCCAGCAGTATACTTTTGTATTTTTGTTTATCAGCATCGGTGTACAGGGCATCGTCGGGAATTCTCTTGAAAATCAGTTCGTAAAGGCCGGGCGTTCCTTTGTATTTTACACCACCGATGATTATATTATCATCCTTGTCCATATCGAAAGCCTTATCTCCAAGCATCGTTCCACTATTGCCAAAGTATACGCAGTACACATAGTCAATTGCTGTATCCTTATCCATACTTAGGATGGCGCTCATGTATTCTTGCCCCAGCGGACCGAAATGGTTGCGAAACGTTTCTTGTCCCTCGGATGTTTGAAGTTGCTGTCTAATAGATGTTACAAACGACTCATCTGGACTAGTTTCGAAAACGTCGTCATCAATGGTTGTGAGCGATTGTACATCGGTATTTGTTGGTGTGGGAGGAACCGAGGAATCGTTTTGTCGTTTTCGCTTCGATTGAACTGGTGTGGAGGTTATGAGTGAATATTCCGATGATGTGTGTCGTTTCTTCTTTGTCTTGCGCGATGTGCTCCATTTCGACTGGATTTTTGTTTTAGGCGTTAATGTTTCATTCTCTTCAACGTCTATGCTCGTCAGCGGTGATGTGTCAGCTTCTGCCGCTGTGATATTTTCCACGATATGTTTCAAGGGTTCGACGATAGGTTTAAAGTATCTCTCCAACGCGATATCTTCCTCCATCTTGCCAGACTTCAAAGCCTGATGTTTCTTGCGAATGGCTTCGCTGGTTTTTGCAATTTCCTTCGCTATTTTCTCACGATCCTTAATCTCCAGACTATCGATATCAATCATCGTTGTGCAGCAGACGTTGCTTTCCCACCGACAGGTTGATGACAATTGACCATCTCACGGTACGGCAAACTCGTTAAATCCCTTTCGATAACGTCCACTGGACATCGCGCTATCCTTGTCTATTACCACGAAACCATACTCTCGTTGCCAACAATTACCACACAAAGCGCAGAAATCCTCGTAAGACATATCAGTATTTACATGATCGTTGTACACATGTTTCAAGTTGGTACCATCCTGCTTAAACAGAATCAACAGATTGGCATTGTCGCGTATAAGATGTTTGGGAATCTTTGCATACGCCTGACAGAGATAGAAGCAATCAACGTTCGAGTGGCGCCCCATTGCAAAGTATTCCCTTATCGTATCTTGCTTGTCGCATGCCACGTCATCAAAGATAAAAATGGAATTCGGAAGCGATTCGCTCGGTGGGATGACATCGCTGTTATTCGAAAACGTAAAGTAGCCAATTTCATCTATCGGGGTCAATAAATTCTCCAAATACTGGTATTTCGGCTGTTGCAACGACTTGGAATACACATACACGTTCTCGAAGCGGACACCGTGAGGACTTTCCAACAAGCTCACCAACACGTTGGTCTTTCCACAATTTGATGGGCCACAAATGAGACACCGTATAGTGTTTGGTAGCATGCTACCATGTTTGCGCTTTGTTTTCGAGGGCATCACTCGTGATTTATCGTCAAAATTTGTCACGCGTATCGTCACAGGCTGCCGCACGAATCGCATCCTCTCCGCAAACTGCGAAAAATAATTTTGATACATCGAAGCGGTGACGCGTTCTATTTATAGGTCCGCGCCGAAGCAAAACAGCTCAGTGTTCAAAATGCTTCTGGTCCTGTCGGATAATTGTGATATTCGAGACTTAACCTCTGAACAGTTGAAATATATACCAAAGATTATTCTACTGCGAGAGTTCGAGAGATACATTGATCAGTTGTGGGACAGACTCCCCGAGCATATAAAAGCCGATTCCGAGGTTCAGCAGTATCGTCGGTGTCTGGAACATTATAATCGCCCTTGGCAGCGAACGCATATCGATGGTCCAGCACCATTGATTAAAAACTGTAGCGAATGTCGTCGATGCGAGTGAAGAAAGGTTGTGGTTTGTTAAATCGGGCGATAAACGCGCTACCTATCGAATTACATATCCCGGGATACCAGTTTTGCGGCCCAGGAACTCATCTGGCAAAACGATTGGCTAGAGGTGATCAAGGCATCAATCCGTTGGACGCAGCGTGTCGCGAACACGATATTGCATATTCACGTAGCAACGACCTCGGCGAAAGGCACGCGGCAGATAACGTACTCGCTGACAAAGCGCGAAAACGCATCGTTGCGCGTGACTCGACTCTGGGCGAAAGAGATGCTGCTACAGCTATTTGGGCAGCTATGAAGGCCAAGACGAAAATCGGAATGGGGATGAAAGCAAAATTGCGCAAAAGGATTCCAAAGAGAGCACCGAAAAAGCGGATTCTCCCAGTGGCAAAACGGGGTGGTATATTACCACTTCTCCCGCTGCTAGGTGTTCTCGGATCGTTAGCTGGTGGAGCGGCGGGGATAGCCAAGGCGGTAAACGATAATAAGGTGGCGCAACATCAGCTGCAGGAAATGCAACGTCATAATCGCTCCATGGAAGGTCGTGGACTTTATCTCGCACCATACAAGCGCGGACAGGGAATATCGAAACGAAAAAAAAAACGTCGAAAAGAAAATAAAAATGCCCGCGGGCGTAACTACCGACGCGCAATTGGAGGAGTTTGCAAAACGTATGCGTATTCCATTCTTTAGAGGTGTTTTTATGCGTAACGCGCTACCAGCCGGAGGAGTACGTCGAAACGAGAGCGGTATCGTAAATTTGGACAATGTCGAGGGGCCGGGGACTCATTGGGTGGCGTATGCGAAGAGAGGGTGTCGAGCTATATATTTCGACAGCTTTGGAAATCTTTAACCGCCTAAGGAATTGGTACAATATCTGGACAAAGATGTCGTGAAAATCGAATACAATCGAACGGCTTATCAGAAGTACGATCAGAGCAATTGTGGACAACTATGTCTACGCTTTCTACAAACGATTGGCATCAAATTTAAGGATTGACTTCCCACCACTCTGATTCAGTACCAGTCCAGTCGTACAGCTCGGAATATGTCATTAACATTCACTCTAACCGGCAAGAGTAGCACCCTCGCGGTAAGCTACTTTCCACCCATAGATTTGAGCGACGATGATTACGAGCTTGGTCTAGCAACCTTTGAAACTTATCACACGATACCAAACATCGACTCGAGCAACGATAAATTCTACTTTGTCGTAAACTATGACATCAACAATAGCATCGACACCACTCATGAATACATTACGATTCCACACGGCTCCTACGAACTAGACGCTATTGCCAAGTATTTGAAGCAGCGATTACTCGAGCGGTATCCTCAAAATCTCGGTGGCACCGATGTCGGTGACAACGATGTGTATCCTATAGTGTTGCGCCCCAACAACAACACCATGAAAAGCGAGCTGTACTGCTCGTTCGTCATAGACTTTACAAAGTCCAATAACATTGGATCGCTACTGGGATTCTCAACGAATCGGGTATTAGAACCTGGACGGTGGCATGAATCGGACGATCCAATTAATATCATGAACGTGAACATTATTCGCGTAGAATGCAGCGTGACCGCTGGCGCGTACAACAATGGGAAGCGCGTACATACGATACATGAATTTTCTCCGAGAGTCCCACCAGGATATAAGATATCGGAAACGCCCGCGCAGATCATTTACCTTCCAATCACCGCACGGGTCATTACGGATCTAACGATACGCGTTGTGGATCAAGACGGACGGTTGCTCGATTTTCGAGGTGAAGAGATTACCATCAGATTGCACGTACGACGGCGACGACGATAATACGTGTGACGTGATCGAAAGAGATGCTTGTGCTGAACGACTCCAGAAACCCGTTTCTTCCAAACGAAATTGTATACAACAACAACAACAACAACAACAACAACAACAACTGCAACAGCTCTGATTATACTAAAAAGAAGAGGCTCAGTGCTGCGAACATTGCATTTTTGAAATCATTGGGATTCATTGTGCACGGTTAAGTTGAAAAAAATGGTTGACATTCTAAGCATTGGAGGGAAGCCGACGTTTGACGATCGCATCGTCAAGCTCGAGACTCACACATACAACCCATATGTCAACTCAACGTTTGGATACAGCGATGAAATAAGAATAGCCATACAGCAGCAGGATTTATACACATTGCCGTGTGAAAGTTTCCTCTACGTGGAGGGAAAATTGAAGATAAACAAGCCAAACGATACATTAACGGTGGCGTTGGGAAATAATTGCGTGGCGTTCTTATTCGATGAGATTCGATACGAGCTGAATGGCGTGTAGATTGATCGCAACAGAAACTTTGGGATAACTAGCACGCTTAAAAACTATGTATCGTTGACATCTAGCGAAGACAAAAATATGGAGAATGCTGGATGGGGCTTGAAACGACGCGATGGGTCAATATTGAAAAATCATTTCAATTTTTGCATCCCGCTAAAATATTTGCTGGGATTTTGTGAGAACTACAAACGCATTATTATTAATGCGCGTCACGAATTGATTTTAATACGATCGCGCAACGACAATAATGCTCTAATAGGATCGCCGATGCTGGAACCAGAAATTGAATTACTTAAAGTGCAATGGCGGATGCCTCATGTGACGTTAAATGACGTTAATAAGCTATCGTTGCTACATGCTTTGGAACGTGGGCAAAACCTGAGCATTTGTTTTCAATCGTGGGATCTGTACGAGTATCCTCTCTTACAGAGCACGACCAAGCATTCGTGGGCCGTGAAGGCATCTGCACAGCTGGAGAAGCCGCGAGTTATTATCCTTGCTCTACAGACTGGTCGAAGGAATGTGATGAGCGAAGATGTTACTAGGTTCAACAACTGCAAATTGACCAATGTAAAACTTTTTCTCAACTCGGAATTTTACCCATACGATGACATGAACTTGGACTTTGACAAGAATAAGCATGCCATCTTGTATCATATGTATACGCAATTCCATAAATCATATTATGGACATAGTTGCAACGAGGCATTATTCACCGTGGCCGAATTTTTACAATTTGGTCCCCTCGTGGTGATTGATTGCTCGCGACAAAATGAGTCGATCAAGAATGGCACGGTGGACGTGCGCATAGAATTCGAGTGTAAAGGGAATGTGCCGATAAATACTACGGCCTACTGTCTGATTCTACACGATCGGGTGGTTGAATACAATCCGCTGATAAACGTGGTGCGCAAAATCAATTAAATTGCCACGCCCTCTCCTGTGTCAAATTCCTACCAAAAGAAAATTTCATCCTGAAAATCGAGATGCTTTACGAGAAAAAGTGCATTCTCCCATCTGTCTTGGAAGCGAGCGGACCTCTAAATCGTATCGATAATGACCGTGCCAACATTTGTTGACCTGCAAGGGTTCATCGTCGATGGAAGATTTGTTGTGAAGGAAGTGGCTGTCCTACGAGTGGGAACGATTCTCTCGCACTATATTTTTGGGAGTTCGATGCCGCAATATCTTCTTACGAAATCCGACAAATCGAGCATTCGGTGGTTGGCGGTAAAACATCATGGACTACGGTGGGACGATGGAGACGTTCCATACTGTATGGCCAAACGGCTAATTACGAAAGCTGTAGCTGATGCGATCGATGAAGAAGATGGCGCATCCCATATCGTATACGTAAAAGGGTTGCAAAAACACGACTGGCTTGTGGATTTCCTCGATGAAGATACGAGAATGGACGTGGTCATCGAGACGCTGGACATTGACTACGAGGATATCAAATCTCTAAATAAGCTAAATGTAATTAATACTCTGCGATGTGGCAGACACGCAAAGCACTGTGCCATGCAAAATGTATTTAAAATATTCAACTGGTGGTCTAAACGCCAGAGAGAAATGCTTAAATAAAATATAATCAATTTTAATGTATAAAATGTTTTTCTTAACCCTCTCCAACCTAATCTCCTGCACATGATGTATGCTAGATTAAGACGGTAGTTATAATTACGTAGAAGTGGTTTGATACACGTTCAAAGTGGTATGATAGACGTTGAAAGTTACCATACACGTGCAATACATGATCAAAGTGGTACCATACACGATCAAAGTGGTTCGATTCATGTTGACAGTGGTTCGATTCATGTTGAAAGCGGTTCGATTCATGTTCGATTGATGTTCGATTCATGTTCAAAGTGGTTCGATTCATGTTCAAAGTGGTTCGATTCATGTTCGATTAATGTTCGATTCATGTTGAAAGTGGTATGATCTAGTCGAATAATGTGTCCAAAGAAAAAAAAGGGGAAAGAAGATGCGTGTGAATAAGGAGAGGATGGTCAGCGAAAATGCAGGTGGCCTGTGATGAAGATGGCGAAGAACAACAGCATCTTACTTTTGCAAAGCTATGCACTTCTCGATTTCATGATAGGAGTTTATACGCGAGAGCTTGGAGATGCAGCGAGACCAGTTGTCTTCAAATCTTTGAAGACGAACAGTCTTCTTGACGAACAGTCTTCTTGACAGTTTTTTTTCTGTGTGCAATGGGATTAGTAAGAATCGCTCCTGAGTGTGACCCCGAGGTATGTACTTTTAAATATTTTTATATTTATCGCGTTTAATCGTTGAAATCGAGCGAGATCGAATCAGACGTTCATATCAATATTGAATCGTGGGGCTTCTATGTTCTAGCGTTCGCCACCACCATCGCCTGTGTGGTCGAGCGACTGGGGGTCGCCGCAGCCGTCGCCGCAACCGTCGCCGCCGCCACCGTCACCGCAGCCGTCGCCGCCACCGTCGCCGTCGTCGTCGTCGTCGTCGTCGTCGTCGTCGTCGCCGTCGTCGTCGTCGTCGTCGTTGTCGTCGTCGTCGCCACCGCCGCCGCCGCAATCGCCGCCTCCTCCTCCACATGTATGTAATAATACTTTGCATTGTTATGTGTGTTTGATATTTATTATGTTTGATGTGTCAAAATTATATCGACGTTTGTGTCTATGTTCTAGGATATTCCATTATCTATATTGAGGGCATGGCTGGCGGGCCTGGAGGCCCGCGCGCTCCAGGTTGCACCCCGAGGGGTGCAGATGCGGCGGTCGGGGCCGGCATATGGGGCCGCGCGGCTGCGGCCATATGCAGTGCCGCGGCGGCCAATGGTACGGCTGCCGGCTGCAGTTCGATGGGTACCATATGAAATTCCACACCCTCCATCGCCACCATCGCCCCCCGCACCACCATCGCCACCATCACCCCCATCACCACCATAATTTTATATTTTTTATTTTTTATTTTTTATATATTATTTTTTATATATTATTTTTTATTATATTCTTTTTTTTATATTCTATTTTATATTGTATTTTTATATTCTTTTTTCTATTTTTTATATTTTATATTTCATATTTTATTATCTATTTTTATTTTCTATTTTTTATACTCTTTTATATTTTTTCTTTCTATATTTCTATTTTATATCCTTTTTATTACATTCTTTTTATTATATTCTTTTTATTATGTTCCGATCGTGCGAGATGATGGCGTAGCTCCATGTGGGGATAATACATTTGACAGGTAAGACTTAATTTTCACATATTCTCAAAATTGTATTCCTGATACGAGCAGACAATTTCATAGCTTTGATTGTTCTCTTAGTCCGCGCCGAGGATCGCGTATCATGGTCAGAAGATACGCGTTAACATCCGTGGGTAGCAAATATTTGGAAATTGGAATCAACGTAGGACCGATGGCTGATGTTGAAGTTCTTCTCGGCGATAATCATGGGAATCATCTTATATTACCATGGCATACATGGAATGTGCTATTCGACAGCTGTGAAACCATCGAAGAACGTGCACAATTATCTGAACCAGACTCGATGTGGATTGATGATTTAATGGTGGAATTTCTTCGGATCTTTAATTCATCGATTGTAAAGATGACGCGAGCTGATAACTCACTGTATTTCAAACTGAATACAGTATCATTTTTATGTAATCTTGAGCCATGCATAAGCTATGTGTATCCGCGCCTGCATCAAACTGCAGAGGATGTGAGAGTAAAATTTGAAACTTTTGTTAACGTGCTACAGCAGAGCGATGTTGCGTGTGAAACATTAGTTGTGCGCAGCGCTGCTAAAATAATACGTGATAGCGAATATTACGACGAGGGTTATCTTGTAGATTGCGAACTGTTAGCATACGCCATCAATGATATTCTAGCCCATGCTCGTATGAAAAAAAATGTTAGATTGTATTCTTTTAATTTTATAATAAATTTCTTAAACCTATATTATTTCTCCATTTATTTACCCGTCTTTCTCCTCGCCACATAATTTTAAGATTTGCTGACGTCGCATAATTCTTCGCGCCGCCACATGACGTCATCGCACGCGGCTGCTCCAGAGGAGTCAAGTTACACACGATCGCGCGATACGCTGCGACGCTAAGATTTAAAATCATTTTGAAAATTTTTAGAACGAAAGCGATTGTACCGCTATGTAGTGCCGTCTCTTTCTCTCGAATTTAGCTTTAAAAGTGATGCTCTCTCTTTCCCACCCTCCGAATTTAGATTTATAACGAAGTATTGCTCTCTCTCTTTCCGTCCCGAAGACGCGGTGCGTAAAAGAAAAGAACATCGATCTTTCCCGACATCGTCCGAAACAATTTCGGATAAAAAATAAATTATTAAACAATTTCCGACGCATGTTGGTTTGGAAAAAAAATTTCGGGGGCCGTCCCCTCCCTGGGTTAGGTCTGAAAAATTTTCGGGTTGGGTCAAGGTTTGAAAAAAGACTTTTTGGGGGTGGGCCTCTCCCTTTGAAAAATTTCGAGGACGGTGGGCCAGGTCTCCGCGGCTGCCCGGCCCGGACTGATCCCCTCCGCGGTTGCGGCTTCCCCCACTCCGCGGCTCGTGCGCGCGCAACCGCTCTTCCACTCCCCGCAGGCCCCGCGCCCAGGTTTCCCTCCGCCGCGCTCCCCGCGCGCCCTCACTTCCCCCCGCCATCGCGCTCCCCTCAGAGGACCTGGGTTAGAACCCGCCTAGCCTTACTACTCATACGGAAAGATCATAAGGCCTAACCTCATCAGAGGTGACCCCTCAATGCCAATTGCGCAGTTTTGAATCTTCGGGTGGCTCATTCTCGGGCCAGTTAGAACACCTCAGTCTCAAGTCAGCTCGTCGCACACAGCTGCAGTAATGCAGCACAGCGACAAAACAATACAAGATCTATTAGCAAAATTCTGGATTCAAGAAGAGCTCCCGATAGATGCGCCTTCAAAGCTCACCCCTGAAGAACAAGAATGTGAGGATCACTTTCGAGCGACACACACTCGTGATTCAACAGGAAGGTACATCGTACGCATCCCTCTCAAGTTATCGCGAAGTCTATTGGGCAATTCCTACCAGACAGCCCATGCCTGTCTGAAGCGGACACTCAACAAGCTCAACAGAGATACTGAATATCACAACCTCTACCAAGGGTTCATGAAGGAATATGAGGAGCTCCATCATATGGTAAGAGCTATCTCAATCTCACCTAACACTCATTCTGTTTACTATCTCCCACATCATGGAGTGCTCAAGCTCGACAGCCAGACTACGAAGTTGAGGGTCGTCTTCAATGGGTCAAGCCCAACATCAACGGGGCACTCGATCAACGATCTCATGCACACAGGAGCGAATCTGCTACTCAACATTACGGATGTGTTACTGTGGATTCGCCAGCACAAGTACATCTTTGCCACGGACGTGACAAAAATGTACAGACAAATCAAGGTTCACGAAGACGACCAGGACCTCCAGAGGATACTGTGGATTGATGAGGATTCAAAGGAGGTGCCCTACAAACTCACCACGGTCACGTATGGAACCAAGGCTGCGCCGTTCCTCGCTGTCAGAGCACTACTGCAGTTGGTCGAAGACGAAGGACATCGTTTTCCCCTGGCAGTACCATCAATCACTCATGCCAGATACGTCGACGATATATTTGGTGGCGCCGATACAGGTGAGACAGTCATCACAATTGCTCAACACTTAAATGACCTGTGCAAGGCGGGGGGTTTTCCACTTGCCAAGTGGCAATCAACCTACCCTCCATTGCTTGAATCAATTTCTCATGAAGTGCGAGCTGGCAACTCGTACATAGCACTTGACGACTGCAATACCAAAATTCTCGGATTACTATGGAATTCCCTCAACGATGACTTCTCATTTTCAACAAAGCCAATCAACAATTCAAGACTCACAAAACGTCTCATTCTCTCTGAAGTAGCAAAGATATTTGATCCACTTGGCTTCTTAGCTCCAGTCATCATTCGGGCAAAAGCACTTTTGCAGGAATTGTGGCTGCACAAACTCAACTGGGATGACCCACTGCCTTCCCAAGTCACTGCTCACTGGCTCACCATCAGAGAAGATCTAACAAGTCTGGCCAGACTCTCAATATCAAGGTGGTTCAACACCTTCTCCAATTCTACAGTGGAATTACATGGATTCTCTGATGCGTCTCAGCTCGCCATGGCAGCGGTAATTTACATTATCGTGACCTCACCGTCCACAGCTCACAAAGTGTCGACACTCGTATGCTCCAAGACCAAGGTAGCACCACTCAAGAAGCTCACAATCCCGAGGCTCGAACTCACTGCAGCTTTTATGCTTGCAAAGCTCACGAAGTATGTTCAAGCTACTCTTCAGCTCAACATTTCTACAATTCATCTGTGGACGGATTCTCAAATATCATTATCATGGATCAAATCTCATGCATCACGCTGGAAGGATTATGTGCGGAATCGTGTCTCCCAAATTCAAGAGCTCACCCCACACGCACATTGGAGACACGTTCCTGGAACAGCGAATCCAGCTGATTGTGCCTCTCGAGGCTTAACAACACATCAGCTTGAACACCATGAGCTTTGGTGGACGGGGCCATCTTGGCTCACTCAACCCAGTGACTCATGGCCCTCTCAACCTACATTGAAGGACAGTCCAAGCTTGCTGGAAGCTCGTCCTGGAATTTCAAATCTTCTCAACATTCGAAAATTCGAATACCACTGGGACCTCATTTACAAATATTCATCACTCAACAAACTCTTTCGTATCACTTCAGTTTGTTTCAGAATTTTATCACGGTTGAGGAGGTCAACGATTTCCTTGCCAATCATCTCACAATCGCCCGAGGATCTGGAGAGGGCCAGGATCTTCTGGATCAAAGCGACGCAGTCCCTTTATTTCACACAGGACATAAGGGCTCTCAGCTCAGGCACTACAATGCCAGCCTCGCACACATTCAATCGTCTCACAGATTTTATCGACCAGGAAGGAGTGATTCGGGTCGGGGGCCGACTCAACAACGCTCACATTGCATATGGAAGTTAGCATCCTGCAATTTTGCCTCGTCGCTCACGTCTATCCGATCTGATTATAGATCAAGCTCATCGACAAACTCTCCATGGAGGGAGTCAACTCACGCTCGCTCAAATCAGACAAAACTACTGGATCATCGGTGGCCGAGTTCCAGTGAAATCTCACATTCTGCGGTGTGTCGTGTGTGCTCCGCAAAGGGGGATCCGTGCCCATCAACTGATGGGCCAACTACCTCTTTCACGAGTCACACCCACACGCCCATTCACCAACACTGGACTGGACTATGCTGGTCCCATCACCTTAAGGACGTGGAAAGGGCGAGGGGCCAAGACTCAAAAGGGATGGATCTGTGTGTTCGTCTGTCTCACCACCTCAGCTGTTCATCTCGAGCTAGTCACCGACTACTCCACAGAAGGTTTCATAGCAACGTACAAGCGTTTCATATCACGGAGAGGAATCCCTCACTCACTCTACTCAGATTGTGGCACCAACTTCATCGGAGCTGATGCCACGCTCAAGAGGATGTTCATTCAGGGCTCTCAAGATCACCAATCTCTCGCTCAGCTGTTGGTCAACGACAACACTCGCTGGTGTTTCAACCCCCCAGCCGCACCACACATGGGAGGCAAATGGGAGGCTGTGGTGAAGTCCACCAAACACCATCTTCGGCGAACCGTGGGTGAAACAGCACTCATCTACGAAGAGTTCAGTACCCTTCTCACTCAAATTGAGGCTATGCTGAATTCACGACCTCTTGAGCCCCTCAGCGACGATCCTGAAGATGTCGCAGCTCTCACTCCTGCTCACTTCCTCATTGGCCACCCGCTCTCAGCTCTACCGGAACCTTCTGTGGAGCACTCATCCATCTCACCGGCAGCGCGGTGACAACTCATGCAACAAAAAACTCATCAATTCTGGACTCAATGGTCAGCCCATTATCTGCAGCGGCAGTTATCAATCTCGAAGTGGCATCATCCATCCAACGCCATCAAGGTCGGCTCCCTAGTGCTCATCACCGATGAGCGCTTTCCCCCTAGCAAGTGGCCACTTGCTCGGGTTCTCACTCTTCACCCAGGGAAGGATGGATTGACCAGGGTGGTGACGCTCAAGACCGCCACTACCACCTTAATCAGGCCAATTGCCAAACTGGCCATTTTGAATGTTACAGATGCATCATCAACATCTTCTTCCAGCTGTTGAGGCCGGGAGCATGTTTGAGATTCGAGTAGTACCGATCTCCGTCACACCCCAATTCACCGCAGCACCTCCTGGACTGCGGAACTGCCCGACCGATCCACAATCGATTGTCCAATCATAAGTCAGCGACAAAACGCTCACCCAATCAAATTTCCCCACGTCTGTCGATCCGCTGAAAAGCTGGAGAAGACGGCTAACGGAAATCGATCAGCCATGTTTGACTTACTTCCGTTCACGCAGCGTACGATTGAAGACGCGTTTTCCTCGTGATATTCGTTGTTCATGTAACTCGTGAATATCTCACTCTAATTGTGCTCAGTAGTGCTCATCACGTTAATCACTCGTCTCTCATCCTGCTCACGCTCACAATCCATCGCATTCTCAACGATTGTGGATCGTGGTCGGTGCGCGACCGCGTGTTTCTAGTAGCGCGATAACTCTCAATTCAGCACAACGTGCTTACTCTCACCGCTCACCTCCTTTTTATATAGTGACTCACTCCGCGAGTGTTCAAAATAAACTGACTCTGTAAATCTCTCACGAACACTGTGTTTTATTTTCTGCGCCTAACCTAAAACCGGTATCATCTCACGTGGCCAACGGTCAGACGCTCAAACATTTATTTTTGAGAGACGAAGCTAGAAAGTGAACTTTTTTTTTACATGGTGGAAATCCCTAACGGATACCTCACCCCCCGTGGGAGGGGTAAGATTATGTGGGGCTTGCACCCACTAAAACCACCATCGTGACCCACCAAGGGAGAGGGACTGACAGCGAGATACTTCTAACGAAAATAAATATTGAAGAATTTGAATACTACGGCTTCTCGCTGTGTGTAATAACGGCAACGACATAACTACGGGTTTCTAAGGGGATGGGGTCGCCGTTATTGCCAATGGGCGTACTACCGTAAAAAGGAATTCTATAACATTTAGCGCGAACCTGATTGGGGGAGATGTTTAGAATTTCAGGGCTCAATCTGGCGCATTTATATACACCAAGAACGGAAGACTTTATGCCGATATTATAAAAATCATCGACCTCTAGAAATTTTTTAATACCTAAATGATAGGAGTTATCGGAGTCCATGCTAATATTGAAAATTTTTTATTTTTTATATATTATTTTTTATATATTATTTTTTATTATATTCTTTTTTTTATATTCTATTTTATATTGTATTTTTATATTCTTTTTTCTATTTTTTATATTTTATATTTCATATTTTATTATCTATTTTTATTTTCTATTTTTTATACTCTTTTATATTTTTTCTTTCTATATTTCTATTTTATATCCTTTTTATTACATTCTTTTTATTATATTCTTTTTATTATGTTCCGATCGTGCGAGATGATGGCGTAGCTCCATGTGGGGATAATACATTTGACAGGTAAGACTTAATTTTCACATATTCTCAAAATTGTATTCCTGATACGAGCGGACAATTTCATAGCTTTGATTGTTCTCTTAGTCCGCGCCGAGGATCGCGTATCATGGTCAGAAGATACGCGTTAACATCCGTGGGTAGCAAATATTTGAAAATTGGAATCAACGTAGGACCGATGGCTGATGTTGAAGTTCTTCTCGGCGATAATCATGGGAATCATCTTATATTACCATGGCATACATGGAATGTGCTATTCGACAGCTGTGAAACCATCGAAGAACGTGCACAATTATCTGAACCAGACTCGATGTGGATTGATGATTTAATGGTGGAATTTCTTCGGATCTTTAATTCATCGATTGTAAAGATGACACGAGCTGATAACTCACTGTATTTCAAACTGAATACAGTATCATTTTTATGTAATCTTGAGCCATGCATAAGCTATGTGTATCCGCGCCTGCATCAAACTGCAGAGGATGTGAGAGTAAAATTTGAAACTTTTGTTAACGTGCTACAGCAGAGCGATGTTGCGTGTGAAACATTAGTTGTGCGCAGCGCTGCTAAAATAATACGTGATAGCGAATATTACGACGAGGGTTATCTTGTAGATTGCGAACTGTTAGCATACGCCATCAATGATATTCTAGCCCATGCTCGTAGGAAAAAAAAATGTTAGATTGTATTCTTTTAATTTTATAATAAATTTCTTAAACCTATATTATTTCTCCATTTATTTACCCGTCTTTCTCCTCGCCACATAATTTTAAGATTTGCTGACGTCGCATAATTCTTCGCGCCGCCACATGACGTCATCGCACGCGGCTGCTCCAGAGGAGTCAAGTTACACACGATCGCGCGATACGCTGCGACGCTAAGATTTAAAATCATTTTGAAAATTTTTAGAACGAAAGCGATTGTACCGCTATGTAGTGCCGTCTCTTTCTCTCGAATTTAGCTTTAAAAGTGATGCTCTCTCTTTCCCACCCTCCGAATTTAGATTTATAACGAAGTATTGCTCTCTCTCTTTCCGTCCCGAAGACGCGGTGCGTAAAAGAAAAGAACATCGATCTTTCCCGACATCGTCCGAAACAATTTCGGATAAAAAATAAATTATTAAACAATTTCCGACGCATGTTGGTTTGGAAAAAAAATTTCGGGGGCCGTCCCCTCCCTGGGTTAGGTCTGAAAAATTTTCGGGTTGGGTCAAGGTTTGAAAAAAGACTTTTTGGGGGTGGGCCTGTCCCTTTGAAAAATTTCGAGGACGGTGGGCCAGGTCTCCGCGGCTGCTCGGCCCGGACTGATCCCCTCCGCGGTTGCGGCTTCCCCCACTCCGCGGCTCGTGCGCGCGCAACCGCTCTTCCACTCCCCGCAGGCCCCGCGCCCAGGTTTCGCTCCGCCGCGCTCCCCCGCGCACCCTCACTTCCCCCCGCCCCCGCGCTCCCCTCAGAGGACCTGGGTTAGAACCCGCCTAGCCTTACTACTCGTATGAGTCTGCGCCAATGATTATGTCAATGGGCCTGGGTTTTAGAAAATCTGGATCAGCTAACCTTAACCCTGTGAGATGTGGCCATTCATGACGTGGCGCTTCAACGGATGGTAGACTCGATGTGAGAGTTCGCAGAACATGAGCTTGAGTGAAGACCACGGAGGAGTCATAGCTTGATCGTAGAGTGATGGACACGACGCCTCGAGTGTGAGTTGTTTTGTTACCTCCAATGCCAATCATTGAGATGGATGAGTGGGTTCTTTGAAGGTTAAGTTGAGTGATGAGCTCTTCCTTTATGAAGGTGAGCTCTGAGCCTGAGTCGATGAGTAGCCTGACTGGCAGCGAGTTACTAACGAGCGAGTTAGCTGTTGCTAACAGGGTGAGCGTTGGCGAGGTTGCGTGGCAACCAGTCGCTTGGTGAGACATAAATGCATGAGTTCGACCTGATGTGTGTGAGCTTAGAGATTTGGGTGAGTGTGAGTTGACGACTGCACCAACACTTCAGAAGTCTACTTCATCTTCTGATTCCTTCTCTTTAGTTGGAGGGGTTTGTTGAGCTGAGCTCGCTTCGGTCGTTGGCCTAGGCGTAGGTTGAGACACGCCTTGAGTAGCTGTCGCCTTTGGAGGATGCAACATCGAGTGGTGCTTCGCCCCACACGTCTTGCACCTGTGAGCCGACTTGCACACCTCTGTGTTGTGCCGCCCACAACAATTTTTGCACAGTTTGTGGGTGACGATAAATTGGCGACGATCACTCACTGGTCTTTCGCGAAACCGAGGGCGTGTCACAATGAAGTGACTTTCGCTGCAGAAGTCGCAGGGATATGTGGATAACAGAGCCTTGGTTGATGACTGTTTTACCTGCGTCGTAGGGTGAGCTGTCACCTTGCGCAAAGATGAGCGCGCTGTGGAGGATGAAGGGGCCGATGGCTTCTTCGTTGGAGCCTCCATCTGTTCCAAAGCTCCGCCTTTGGTCTCCACAAAGGCCAGAAGATCCTGATACCGAGGGCATTCAGGTGAGTTCGCGAGAGATGTCTCCCAGGCCTCTCGAGTGACTTTATCGAGGCTGTTGGTGAGCACATGAACCAATAGACAGTTGTGCATGTCCTTGTCTGCACCTAGAGCAACCAACGTCTCGTTAACCTCGTTGATCGTGGCAGCCAAGTCGTTGAGCGCAGGTGCAGACCGAGTTGAGATTGGTGAGACGGTGAGCAGCTTGTCAAGTTGCTCCTTGATGAGCAACCGCTTGTTGGAGAAGCGTTTTTCCAAGTACTCCCAACAGGCTTGGAACGATGAGCCTCGTAGAGGAAAGGCATTGACCCGCCTTGACGGCTCACCTGTCAGGCTTGCTCTTAAATAACACAGGCGGTCAATCTCCATGAGCCTGGTATCTTTTATGATGAGTGATGTGAATAGCTCGCTGAATGCGGGCCACTCAACGTATTTGCCCCCAAATTTGGGAATGGCCAGCTCAGGGATCTTGGCCGCTCTGCTAGCCATCTCTCCTGAGGTTGTGGCTGTTGAGCTGGAGTGAGCAGATCTTCCTCGTCGAGTGGTGAGACGCCGTAGAGCTCGCCTGAGATCTGCAACGAGTTTCGCTTCTCGCGACATGAGGCCTGACGTGAAATATTCATTATTGAGGCACTTCACCGGCCAAAATTCCTCCAAATGGGCGTGCTCAGTTAAAAAGGCCTTATGCAACTCCTCGAGGCTGTCGAGTAATGCCTGCATCTCTTCGGGGGATGTCGAATCGGCGTCCTCCGGGATGTCAGCCTGCAACGCTTGCATGGTTTCGAACTGACTAACCTGCGACTGAGCTTTTATTATGAGCGGCGCCGGTATGGTCGACGGAGATGTGGACCTCGTCCTGCCGGCACGTTGAGTGGACGGCTCCGTTGGAACCTGAAGTGATGGAGTTGAGCTGTGCTTGCCTGGCGAAGTCGACGAGGTGGACCTCGTTTCTGGGTCAGACTTGGAGGTGTTAATCTCTTCGTCTGCCATAGTGAGCACTGAGTGAGAACTTTGATGAAACGACACTGCACTGTACCCTGCGATCCGGCTCGAAGGACCAAAATATCATCGATCAATCAATGTACCATCTATCGATCAATCAATCAGATTTTCCCACGTCTGTCGATCTTCGAGAATGTTCGAGACGACGCCGGTAACGGAATTAATCATCCATCTTAAAGCTCTCTTGTTCACATCGCGTGCCGAGAAAGACGTGTCGCTCGCGATTTCGTTTTATTTGCAACGTGTGAATCTCAGCGCTCACCAGTTTTACACTTTAATTACATCCATGTGCTCATCGCACTTTCTTGGCTCACCGCTCATTTATATGTGAATAGATCGTGGATTTTATCTCGTCTGAAAATCGCATAGCTTGCGTCGGTTTCAACGAGGCTCACCACGTGCTCGGTGGCTGACGGCTCATCGATTATTCTCACCGCGTGTGCTTTTATACTCTGTGACATTGTAATCAAAAGGCTCATTCTCACCGCGTGTGATTTTACAATAAAGACAAGTAACTCATTTAATCAAAATATCGTGTTAAGTGCGCCCTTCACTTTGGTAAGTTACGACTATTTTCTGGTGAGTGACGTGCTATAATATTTATATTTTCTTCTTTTGTATTGCTCTTCATAAATACAACCATATGTACACGTATCCTTGTTAATCTCTGGTGAAGGGTTATTTTATCGTTTGGTTCGAATGTTTCTGCATGGGTCATTTTTTCACGTTTTCTCAGTAGAAAAGCCTTTGTCGCGTTACACTCGAATTATTGAGTAGTACGTTACATAGGTTCGTCTTGAGGTTTAGTACAATTAAGATACATACAAATATAATCTGGAAAAGTGACAATTGTTGGTGGATAAAATATTGCATGTAAAATGGAAGAAACATCTAACATACACGCCTTTGCTACGTATCGTAATATGTACTTTTTTTCCTTACAGGCTGGCATGAACAGGCGAGAGAAACGTGTGATCTTGAGACCCACACGATACCAAACCACTTCTTCGGAGGAGGAAACTCCGAAGCAGCGAAGGACGTTAACCGCGCCGATACCAACCATCGACCAGGACATCCAGGATTTGTCGATGATCATGCAGGAAGACGGTCCAACAACGTCAAACCGTGTTCCTACTGTTAACCAGGATAATATATTTCAGGATACATATGCCGCCAATGTTCCTGTCTTCGAAGAAATCACAGATTCTGGGACATCGTCTGCACGCGCCATTGTGATCCACAGTGAGCCGTTGCAGCATAATACAGCGCCGACCCAACCCCCTGATAATAAGTAAATTTACATGTTTCTTTTTTGCTATAAAAATATCACTGTAAGGATATTTTCTTATAAATGTTAATGTTCACAGAAGCATGGAAGATATCGCTGGGCGGAATCGGATCAAGGCAGAGCTAATGTAAGTATCGCGTGTATCGTGTTTATTAATACGTTACGTCTCCATCCGTTCTGTTTGCAGAAGAATGACTACTCTCTTGATGAGTATTCAGAAATCTGTCCAGACCACCCGTAATACTGGCCGGCCCATTAAGCCAGCAGTCCTCCCCCTGTCCTCAGTCCAGGAGGTGGACTGCTTTGAGGACATCGATGACGACACCTATTTCAAAGTCGTAAGTGAAAACGAAATTATTCTTTTATTTACTTTTATATATAATATATACTTACATCAATCTTTACTCGCTTTGTTTAGGTAACGTATTTCGAATACATGGGCGGATTTGATTTGAAGGTGTGACGAAGTCACCTCACGAGCCGTGCGAACCGAGACAGCCGGGTTAGTTCGCGTCGCGGCCGCTAGGTGGCCGCGGCCCCGAGACGGCTCTCGCGGGCAAAGACGTACGGCCCCACGATATAAAGGCCGCGGCGAGCGGAATCAGGAGCACTTGTGCATGTCGCTATACGGCTTCAGGCAATACAAGACGCTCACTTTTTGCTCTCCCGGAGGTGTGTCAGTGTTCGGCCATCGCCACCACTGTACCAATACCAGCCTACGTCCGAAATCGGCCGAGATTTATCTTGCGCCTCACCTAAGTCAGAGAGGTGTCTCTGCGCCCTTTAGGCCGGAGCCCTATTGCACTCTGAAACTCTATCGTACGACTCTCGAATGAACGCGCCTCATAAGGCCATTCCGAGCAGAACGTTCACCAACTCCGCATCCTACCTCCTTGACCGCTCGCCGAAAGTCGCCGCCGCCGCGAACCGACGCACCGACGAACCGCTCGAGCACCGAAGCTCTTCCGCCGCGCTACTAGTACGGACAACCGAAGATCTGTAACATCGAACACGCCACATAAAGAACTGTTACTTTGTTACCCAGCATCTACTCATTCGCCGAACCCGGACATACCGACTGAGTCGGTACCTAATCCCTTCTCCGTCCCACCGGTAACCGCCTCACCACCGGAGACGATTACAAATTGGCGCCCGAACAGGGACTTTGAAGAGGAGAAGGGCGAATGAGTGTAACCGTAAGCTGGGTACACGAGCTAAGAAGAGCCGTACTAGTCAAAGTCGCGGGGCACTACGGAATCGACGCCACTGGCACTCTCGACGAGCTACGACAACGAGTCACGAAGCACTGCCGAGATCATAAGATTATGGGGCCACCAACGATAACAGTGTCCGGCGAAATCTCCAATCCGCCGGAAACGCCGCCCAGTGCTGGAATCAGCCTGATAGCTCCGGAGGCTACGCCAATGGAGAGGATCAGAAGGTGGGGGACTCGATACGACGGCGGCCCTGGAGCCGCGGAATTCTTACAACGGCTAGGGGATCTGCAACACAGCTACATGGTCACCCCTACCCAAATCGTACAGTGCCTCTCCGAGATCCTGAAGGGACGAGCTCTCGGCTGGTGTCGCCTCCGCCGCACAGAATGGCAGTCATGGGAAGATTTCGTAACCGACTTCCGAGCGTTCTTCCTCTCGGCCGAAGACGAAAATGAGCTGGAAGCAACTATAACCCGGCGCGTACAACGAACAGGAGAAAC
Source organism: Andrena hattorfiana (assembly GCA_944738655.2). NCBI lineage: Eukaryota > Metazoa > Arthropoda > Insecta > Hymenoptera > Andrenidae > Andrena > Andrena hattorfiana. Next base: position 39,458,429 of record OX122890.1, on the reverse strand, counting down.
TGCAACCGACTTCATCTTAGATTTACTACCGTTGATGCAGCAGTACGGGAAATACACACCCGAACAACAGGTGAACCGTGCCTACCGGAATCTACGACCGGAATACCGTCGGTACATCAAACCGACGGAGTTCGCAACCTTACCGGAACTAATGCGACTGGCCGCGCACCAAGACAAAGTCGCAGCCGAAGAAAAGGAGGCCGCTGGCATCGGGCGAAAGGAGGCCGCAAAAACCGAAAAACACCCAGAAAAGAGAGCCACACATACCAGTAGTAGTGGCATCGCGGAGGTGCAAGCCGATTACGACCGGGCTACTTGCTGTTGGCGATGTGGCCAGCGCGGCCACCGTCGTCCAGAATGCCGACGAGCTAGCAAGTTATTCTGCTCCTACTGCGGTACCGCCGGACGCACTTCCCGAGCCTGCCCGTGCAATCCATTGTTGGGAAACGAGGCCGGGCGCGGCAACCGAGGCGACCGACAAAACGCCCCCTCAACAACGCCTCAAGCGGACAATTAAGCGAAGACCCCCGATTGTACCTCGCCTTTCAGGTAGGCAATAAACGCTGGTGGGCACTGGTCGACACCGGAGCAACTAGATCGTTCATACGGCCAGATGTCGCCACTACATGCAAACCCTCGCCCCCGCCACATTCACGGCTAGTGTCGCCGACGGCGCAGAGGTACCACTACAGGGGGAAATAACGCTACCCGCCGCCATCAACGACCAGAAGGTGGAGCACACGTACGCAGTGCTCCCCGGCCTGTCCCACGCCGCCATACTGGGAGTAGACGTCTTGGAAAAATTAGGCCTGGAAATACAGATTGGTAAGCACCGAAGGACTCGCCACGCCGAAACCGCGGCAGTGGAAGCCCCAGGCATCCGACGATGCATGCCGGCTCAAGAAGCCGCCCTGCAACAACTCCTGGATCACGAGTTACCACCGATCCGGAAACTACGAGGGACAACCAGCCTCACCGAACACCGTATACGTCTAAAGACGACCGAGCCGATTAAACAGCGATACATGCCCAGGAACCCGGCCACGCAAGCCCTAATTAACGAGGCAGTGAACCAAATGCTAGCCGACGGAGTACTCGAACCGTCCAGCAGCCCATGGAGTTCACCCATGGTCATGGTCGCCAAGAAAGGCAAGAAAAAGAAGCGATTTTGTATCGACTTCCGCCAAGTAAATGCCGTCACCGAAAAAGACGCCTACCCCCTGCCACAAGTACAAGCGACACTCGATAAATTGCGCGAAGCGCGCTATATATCCACACTGGACCTTGCAAATGGCTATTGGCAAGTACCGCTGGCCGAGGAGAGCCGCCCAATAACGGCCTTTACCGTTCCCGGACGCGGGCTGTATCAGTTCCGCGTCATGCCGTTCGGCCTCCACTCGGCCCCCGCCACGTTCCAACGACTACTGGACAGTGTCATCGGACCCAGCCTAGAACCCAGGGCCTTTGCATACTTAGACGACATTATTGTCTTAGGCCGAACATTCGAGGAACACCTGCAGAACTTACGGGAGGTATTGCGCCGATTGCAACAAGCGGGGCTCCGCTTAAACGAAGAAAAATGCCGTTTTTGCCAAATGGAGCTGCAATACCTCGGCCACGTCGTGTCAGATCAAGGGGTCAAGACGGACCCCGAGAAAGTGGAGGCAATACGGAATACGCCTACACCTCAGAACTTACGCGAATTACGGCGCTTCTTGGGGATGGTCTCCTGGTACAGGAGATATATTCCCCAATTCTCCGACACGGCCGCACCTCTACACCAGCTCCTCCAGAAACGAACCCGTTGGGCATGGACAGAAGAGACCCAAGCCGCCTTCGAAACACTCCGCCACCAACTGGCCACCGGACCGGTATTGACTTGTCCCGACTTCGACCGGCCGTTTGTACTGCAGACAGATGCCAGCCAAAGCGGCCTCGGCGCAGTACTAACCCAAGACCACGACGGCGAAGAACGAGTAGTGGCCTATGCAAGCCGAACACTCAACGCAGCAGAACGGAACTACTCGGTCACCGAGAAAGAATGCTTGGCAGTGGTCTGGGGCATTAGGAAGATGCGCCCATACCTCGAAGGATATACATTTACCGTCCTAACCGACCACCAAGCATTAAAATGGCTGCAATCAATCGACAGTCCCTCGGGACGCCTGGCGCGCTGGAGCCTGGAGCTCCAACAATACGATTTCAACATCGAATATCGAAAGGGGGAGAACAATCTCGTAGCAGATGCCCTTTCACGCCAAGGCGAGATTGCAGACGTGGACACCGACGAATGGTACAACGCAAAGAAACGAGCAGTCGAGGAGACACCGCTCCTCCACCCGGAGTATCAAATTAGCGATGGCGAACTATACCGCCGCTTCCCAGACACGGCTGGTGGCCAGCCCGAAGACGAGTGGAAACAGTGTGTACCGCGGCCCCGGCGTAACGAAATATTGAGGGCAAACCATGACGCCCCCACGGCCGGATACCTTGGAATTAACAAGACAACTACCCGATTGGCCCGACAGTACTACTGGCCAGGAATGTTCCGGGACGCCGCCCGATATGTCCGCCAATGTACCAAGTGCCAGGAATACAAAGTATCGCAGCGGGCACCAGCGGGACTTATGCACACCACACCAGCCGCCTACCCGTGGGATGTCGTGTCGGCCGATCTAGTCGGACCACTCCCGCGGTCAAAGAAAGGCCATACCGTGGTCGTGGTAATGCAAGACAAGTTCACGAAATGGATCGAGCTCCAGCCTCTTCGCCAAGCCACCGCTCCGGCAGTCACCAAAGCATTCCGCGAGCGAGTGGTCATGCGCTTCGGATGCCCACGCCGGGTTATCACCGACAACGGTAAACAATTCGAAAGCCGAGAATTTACCGCCCTGCTACGAGAGTACGGCATCGACCACCGGAAAACACCACCATATACTCCGAAGTGTAACCCCGTGGAAAGAGCGAACCGGGTAATTAAGACGATGATCGCGCAATTTACCGACGGCGATCACACGACGTGGGATCATTGGCTCCCGGAGATCGCTTTCGCCTACAATACGGCGCGACACGAGGCCACGAGGAGCACACCGGCCGCTCTAAATTTTGGACGAGAGCTCGTAGGTCCCGGAGACCCACGCCCGACCGCAGGAGACCCGGAGGAAGAACCAACACCGGAGGACACCAGGGAGTGGCAGCAACGACTCACCGGCATCAGGGAAAGCATTGAACTCGCCCGGTGGAATCTGGCACGAGCTCTCCAGAACCAGAAACATTACTACGACCTAAGACGCCGGGATTGGCGCCCCGCGATCGGCGACGAGGTTATGAAGCGCGAGCACCACCTCAGCGCGGCAGCGAGACAGTTTAATGCTAAGCTGGCCCCAAAATTCGCCGGCCCGTACACCATTGCCAAATTCGCGGGACCAAACGTCGTGGTGCTGAAGGGTGCACGCGGTAAGACAATCCGCGCGCACATCAGCGATTTGAAACCGCGCGAACCAATTAGCGCGGACAGCGCCACCGCGACGGCTATAAAAGCTGGAACAAACGAACAAACAGGCTCATTTGGCAATCAGCATGCCACAGAGCAAGCCAGAGAGTTCCGGCCGAGCCACGGCAGTTCCGTTGGGCTCCGGGGCGGTAGGGCCACCGGAGCGTCACCAGCGACGCGCAACGATTTTAGAAAACCGGCCATGGCCGACAAGAGTCAGACTGGAGATCGAGGCACCGCCACGACACCGGGGACCACCACCGCGCCTCCAGGCGCCAGCAAGAAGACCCCCCACCAGGGGAATACACGATGTGGCAATAGTGGAAGTGCGACCACCGCAACCCGCCCCAGACGAAAGGACAACATACCAGGGGGCGACCACTCGACAGCGCCGGATCGCCCACCAGGGGTCACAGCCGCTAGACCTGCGGCAAATGGCGGGACTACACATCGCCTCCACCTCGCCAAGTACGGTGGACCGGCGTGGAACTCCCGCCGAGACGAGGACAGGGCCGAGGGGACCATCAGCCTCCAACGCCCCAAGCACCCCACGGGCCCGGTCCACCAATACCGGGCGCAAGCGGAAGCTGCCGGGAACGGAGGCAACAGTCCGCGGGGGACCATCGCCACTGGCTCAGCTAGGCCTACAAGGCCCCCCAGCGGCCACACCACCGCCGGTAGACCCGACGATTCAGCCGCCGCTGGCTCAGCAAGGCCTACAAGGCCCTCCAGCGGCCACGCCACCACCGGTAGGGTCGCCGATCCCGCCGCTGGCTCAGCTAGGCCTACAAGGCCCTCCAGCGGCCACGCCACCACCGGTAGGTCCGCCGAACCCGCCGGCTCAGCTACGCCTACGCGGCCCTCCAGCGGCCACGTCACCGCCGATAGGTCAGCCGATCCTGCCGCTGGCTCAGCCAGGCCTACAAGGCCCCCCAGCGGCCACGCCACCGCCGGTAGGTCCAGCGATGTCCTCGCCGCTGGCACAGCCAGGCCTGCAGAGCTCCCCAGCGGCCGCACCAGACGCAACGAGACGCCCGTGGACGTGGGCCAGAGAACGCCCCGGGATGGTCCTCTTCCACCCGGCCAACATGCGACCACGCCGGGTGTATGCGGTGACAACCTCCACTGCCGTCGTGTTGGGCAGGCGGTTCCGCAACGGCGATCTCGGCATCGAGATGCGAAGCCGGCGGCCGACTGCCCCCACGGAACAAACTCCGCCTCCGTAGGTTAAGATAGGTTTAAGTGTTGGTGGGTACTTTTAAGCGCGTTGGGTTGCAACCCCTTAGGTTAAGGTAGTTTAAGTTAGATGTAAGCCAACATGTACCTGATGGGAATTTACCGATTCTCCCTCCCGGTAGTTTTAGTTAGACATAAATACATATGTACCTCACAGGAATGAACCGTTTCTCCGTCCCGGAAGTAAGAAGGGGGTGTGACGAAGTCACCTCACGAGCCGTGCGAACCGAGACAGTCGGGTTAGTTCGCGTCGCGGCCGCCTAGCGAGACGGCTCTCGCGGGCAAAGACGTACGGCCCCACGATATAAAGGCCGCGGCGAGCGGAATCAGGAGCACTTGTGCATGTCGCTATACGGCTTCAGGCAATACAAGACGCTCACTTTTTGCTCTCCCGGAGGTGTGTCAGTGTTCGGCCATCGCCACCACTGTACCAATACCAGCCTACGTCCGAAATCGGCCGAGATTTATCTTGCGCCTCACCTAAGTCAGAGAGGTGTCTCTGCGCCCTTTAGGCCGGAGCCCTATTGCACTCTGAAACTCTATCGTACGACTCTCGAATGAACGCGCCTCATAAGGCCATTCCGAGCAGAACGTTCACCAACTCCGCATCCTACCTCCTTGACCGCTCGCCGAAAGTCGCCGCCGCCGCGAACCGACGCACCGACGAACCGCTCGAGCACCGAAGCTCTTCCGCCGCGCTACTAGTACGGACAACCGAAGATCTGTAACATCGAACACGCCACATAAAGAACTGTTACTTTGTTACCCAGCATCTACTCATTCGCCGAACCCGGACATACCGACTGAGTCGGTACCTAATCCCTTCTCCGTCCCACCGGTAACCGCCTCACCACCGGAGACGAATACAAAGGGAGCAGTCAAGTGCTGCTTCAAGCAAGCACTGCCGGACGACTTAACGTCGTCCTTCACTTGGTATGGCCGCGAAGGACACAGATCACTCTTCGACACCCATATCGCGATGGCGATTTTTGGTACGAAGCAATAAGCACTTTTCATCTTTTTACGTAGAATTATTGTTACTATTATTGTATGTTCCATTGATGCTGACGTACTTTGCATACATTTCTTTTTCAGACGGTGTGTGTCGCAACCGCAAGTTCGACAAACCCACTCGATCTGACTTCCAATTGCGGATGCAAGCGGAACTGAAGGCGGCAAAGGAGAGGGTACGCAGTAGGAAGTGTGGTCCAAGAACGAAGCCCTCATCATCCCAGGATCATAGAAGGCCCCGCAGTTTCTGGAACGAACACCAACAGGAAGAAGAAACAGATGACCTATGGAAGGTCTGTTTTCACGTGACAGTAAAAGTCATGATTTACTGTCACGTGAAAACAAAACTTAACTGCAGTTATTTTTCAGAAATATGCCTATTAAAAGTAGAGGCGTGTCTCCTTTTACAGTGGCGAAGAAACCAAACGGTACTTTCCAGTGCCCATTTTAATTGATTATAACGGGAACTACCTCTCGACGTTCGCAATGAACATCAATCGGCACTTTTCAGCGCCACTAATTTAAAACGTACATACCATTTTACTTCAGTATAACTAAAAGTAAAATATACCTCTCGACGTTCATCCTTTTAATTCTAGATTAATATTGTACTTGTTTTCAGAACTAACACAAGCGGGAATATGGTGATTCTGCAAAAAAAAAATAGTCGAAAATATAGGATAAAAGTTTTTGATATCGCCCTTCGTTATCGAGAAAATTGACTAATTTTTGCATGTAGAATCACCACTGCTTACAGAGTAAATATTGAAAGTTTCTCTTCTGTTTTATAGGTGCATCAAATGTATATATTATTAATAAAAACAAACCATACCTTTAAAAACAAATAGAACCATTATTATTTAATGAACTACAGAATCTGCTCGCAGGTTATATGAGCAGAATCTACTGCTCCATTTCACTGATGCCTATCAATTCTCCACGCATACTAGAAAGGTTAGGGATACACCTACAGCAATAACGGTACATTTGTGTTGGTGCGTAGGTCCATGTGACGTCATGGGTAGGGCATTGTTTCATAATTGTGGCCTACAGATGGCGCTCTTGGATGTGTCAGGCGGGCGGCAGGATCTGCCGCGGATCTGCCGTGGATCTGCCGGCAGACCCTGCCACGCCGACTCTGCCGGCAGATCCGTAGCCGAATGCGGACGTAGACTGCACCGCAGCTGCCGGCAGATTCTGCCGCCAGATCTGGTTATCAGGGTATGTATAAGTTAATAGAGACCTGCAATAAATAAAATTATTTGTACGAAGCCAAAGAGGTTAAGTGCCCGCGGAAAAGAGGTTAGCATAATTAGCCATTGAAAGGAACAATTATGTAGTTAATTATAAAATAGTGTTAGAGGACAGTATTATAATTGTGGAAAATATTCTCACCAGCCTAGGGGTATTTACCATGGCGCATTACCTTTATTTTTATTATAATGGGATAACTTACATAAAATATGTTTATAATTTTCAGATTGCAAAAGTTGAGATTTAAAACTACCATAATCTATTATGGCTCACATTATGGCATATGTAACGTTCTCGAACGAGACGTTGCCGTTAATTACAGGAGATTCCACAAGTAGAGCGGGTTACCTGTGAAATTGTGGGATTGGTTCGGGTGGCGTGCGATAAAGAAATGAATTTCACGAAACTAGAGTTTTTCTTTTTAACAATAAGTAACAAAATATTTTATTCAAGAAAAATGGTTTTGACGCTAGGTCGGATTGGAACATATGATACGACACGGAGTCGTGAGAATTATGATTATAAATTAATATAATGGAATATAAAGTAATTGCGTTACGACGTATCGGTCGGTATGAAAGGATAACGTTTGATTTCAGTTTCGGCGCTAAGTCGGTAATAAAGAATAATAATGTTTGAATTCGGTTTAGAAAGAAAGATGTAGAATTTGACGCTTTGGTCGATTTAGTAATTGACGCTTAGTCGAAATAATAAGATATAATATAAGGATTCGATACTAAATCGAATGATTAAATATAAGGACGCGACACTTAGTCGGTATATAATACGGGGAATGACGCTTAGTCGGTTTAATATGTTTAAGTTGAGGTATCGAGAGGTTTCCTTCCCTCGGATTGGTAGTGGCTTCCTGTTGGCTATCAGCTTGGCCACGCTTTCTAGGATGGTAGCCAGGTAGCCGGTTAAGGCGTCCCCAGATGGTAGTTTGAATTAGTCGCTTCCTTCCCTCGGATTGGTAGTGGCTTCTGGTGCCTATCAGCTGGCGCACGCTTTCCAGGAAGGAAGTTGAGGGGCTAGCGAAAGCGACCTCGCTTGGAAGTTGTGGGGCTAGCTAAAGCGACCTCGCTTGGAAGTTGAGGGGCTAGCTAAAGCGACCTCGCTTGAGGTTGGAAGTTTGTAAGATGTGAGTTAGGACGTTGATTTAAGATAGACTTCCTTTAGACTTGCGAGACTGAGGGGCTAGTTAAAGCGACCTAGGTCAGGTTGATTCAGTGGCAGAACCAAGTCTTCTACTGCTGCTGGCTGGCCTGTATTTATACTGCTAGCTGGTACTTAGCTCGCACCAATCACTTGCTGTGCGATCTCGCGCACCAATTAGAATTAACATCCGGTTCGCGCCATTCGCGTACTACACTCGGTTTATTCGGCGTCCGGTTGAACGTGCGGTCTGCGCACGCGCGCTCGATTCACTCGCGGCATTGAGTTCACTGTTTGAATGAGCGATTATCCGCATGCGTTGCGCGTCGTTTAGTTCACTGTTTCCCGCTACATATCGTGTCGCTCGCACGTGTTTCGTATGTTCTTAATACTAACGTTACAACTTTGATATACAATGAACTAAAACAATGATTAATATAGAACAATAAAGGAAAAAATTTATGGCGGTAGGTAGCGGTACGTTACACATACACATGAATAAATGAGGTTATCACTTCTTCAGTGGGAACAGAAAGGCCCCCTCTTTGTAAGTGGATCAAAATATACATCGCCTACAGTTTTACCTTTATCCTCCACAATTAATAATCGACATATATTGCACTTTAATTTTTTAGCAACAGAATGGGACCCATAACTGGATATGTAAATTTTAATGGAAACATCTACAACCGGCAGAATATTTTGTTGGTGTCCAATTTTATCGAGGAATAGCAACCATTTATTTTTTCGGTAATTCATCATCTTTGGGGAATAAAAATATAGAATTATAATTATTATCGTTTAAAGTAGCATTATAATTTCCTTTGCAATTCTTGGCAAGAAGACATGAATTCAGTGTGGTAGAAGAAAAGGAAGGAAGAGTAAAAATAAACAACGCAGAGGAATGTCAACTGTGCAGCATAGGAAGAAGGAAGACTCTAAAGCATGTTCTATCTGTATGTCCCCAATATCAACAAGGACATGCACAAAAAGTTAGGGAAAATGAGTTCCCTGAAGTATTAAATATTAGGAACATCGAGGAAGCAAAGAATATGATTTATTTTGTACAGTTAGTCATGAAAATAAGAAAACTCGCACTAATTGAAATATATAAAATAATTATAATTTCGACCGTAAAGAATTTTTGAAACTTAAAAGTAAATGCTGTCAGCGCACAGGTTCGGTCTATTTATAAGAGATTACATAAAAGCTATTGTGCAATCAAATTTCCAACGTTTCGGTCAGTATTGTGACCATTATCAAGGAAAGAATTAAATCAAGAAAGATACTGCGTTTGCTTTTATAAATTTTGCTCGCCAAAACACGTGGAACTCCGAGTCGGTTGGAGAGTGACTCAGTCACACTTTCTTGATTTAATTCTTTCCTTGATAATGATCACAATACTGCCTGAAACGTTGGAAATTTGATTGCACAATAGCTTTTATTTAATCTCTTATAAATAGACCGAACCTGTGCGCCGACAGCATTTACTTTTAAGTTTCAAAAATAATTGAAATATAATAAGAGTATAAATAATATATAAAGTATAGATATTAGGCTTAAGTACAATGTAACACAGATAAAAGTAAGGATGTAGATGTGAGAACCAAACAATCTCCTTTGTAATAGGCTGTGAGCCTGTAGTACAAATAAACGTATTATTATTATTATTAGTTTCCCTTGCTATTAATTTCTCTTATTATTATTATTAATTTCCCTTAATGAATACGTGAAATTTGTAAAAAAATTTATGTAAAACAAAATGCCCAAAAATGCTACAGATTGTATTAAATGTGCTACACACAAAAATAAAGATCTGTACGGTTAATATAAATAAATAAAACACCTGGATTATTGCTCCGTTTCTGATATTTAGAGGACTTCAATACCACATTAATATGTGGCGGTCTCGCCACCGCGCCACCAGAGCGTGTCACCGGCGCCCGAGTGTAGAGGTCGCTGTATAGACTCTTCTTCCCCCACTTCTTCAGGATATGGAGACTGTGGAGGTCGTCTGAGCAAGACGAGCAGGGACGCCATTACGTTCTCTTACTTACCGGCTCTTGTGTCGATTGGACGCAAAGGGTAAAATATACTTTCCATCATCGTTGAGTTAAAATCAGTGTTCTTACTTTCACCACAACCTAGTCAGTCTATCGTTATACGAATATTAATATAATCGCCCCCCCCCCCCCCACGTGTGGGACCAACACGAGCAACGGGCGTGCTCTCGCGAGAGCCGCAAACAAATCCCTAAGCCGCGCGCAGTTTTCAGCGCAGAAGTGCGATCGTCTTTTGACAGACTCGACGTCCTTTGCAAGAATCACTTGTTAGCACTTGTGTCTTTATTCTATTATTTTCCCAGTGAGTTGCAAGGGAGAAATATACACTGTTTCTTGTTTCCAAAGCGTTTTTATTTTATACATTCGAGCGATTATGCATTTCGCGTGTACGCAAACCGCGATCAATATCGATCCGAATAAATATAAACATTTAAAACATAAACTGGAAACCGAAAGGTCGGTAGAGGGAGACTGTGTAGCCGGGAAGCCGGTGGGTAGTGAGAGGCTGATACGGTAGGTATATATATCGCAGCCGGAGTCTCGCGGTGTTGCTATTATGCCTTCAGTACGGCTAGTACTAGAGTTGGTTGTGACTTGATATTAAGCACGTAGTTATGGCACGGTGTAAAAGAAACATAAGGAAGTAAACGTGATATTTTTTTTTTTTTTATTGAAATACCGCTTTAGACCTGTTCTGGTCCATAAGCTACAGCTTACCATATACAACTGCCTTACATCTGTGGCAACATACAAGAATACAAAAATAGTTGTGTACAATAGGGGTGTGTACACTTATCACAAACTTTACTTATACTAGCTTTGCATTAACTTTTCTTATGCTAGAGTAACTATATCTATTACAGTCAACTCATATCAGGTACATAGTTCCTTATGAAAGACATCTATCAGTCAGCGTGTTCCTAGAGTATAAAACGATTTACTTATTGTATTATCTTTAATGGGCTATCATCCCCATTCATTATCTGTTGAGATCTTCGCCATTGCGTAATACTTAAAATCTAATACTTAAAACCTAATATTATTAGAATCACAGAAATTATTGATTATATTGAGGGCCTTAATATTCATGCTGGGTATGATTTTCTGGATGCTGTACGGGGCTTTCCAATTAGCTTTGTCCAGCTTATTTAGCATTTCCATTCTGTCATTGGACAATAGAGGACAGTACCAAAATACGTGATCAATATTCCGAGATGGATGGAGGCACTGGCACATCGAACTTTGAATTATTCCCAGTCTTGCCAATGATTCTTCACAATTATGGTGGTTAGACCTAATTCTGCCAAATCGAACAATAAAATCCCTAGAGAGGTTTCGTCCGTCAAGCCATGGTCTCTTACTGCTTTCGAAGTAGTGCTCATAGTACAAAACTCCCTTAGAGAGAAACTGCACCCTAAGCCTTTCTTCCGATTCCTTCCACATCTTCTTTTTAAAACTTTCTTTAAAATCGGTATATAGTACCTTATATTCGGCTGAGTAATCCATGCGAGTAACCTCCTTGGCTACAATGTCTGCCCTTTCGTTACCAGAGATGCCACAGTGAGAAGGAATCCATGCAAACACCATTCTGCTTCCGTTAGGGCTCTGTTCTCTAAACTGAAGCACCTTGTTTTTAATTTCCAAAATATATCTATTTGTTTTAATACTAGCTCTGGTGCTTTTAAGGCTCATAACTGCGCTTAAGGAGTCTGTACAGGCTAGATATGATGTCCCACAGTTGGTCAAGGCGAAGTCCAGATCCTTATAGAGAGCAGCACACTCCGCTGTGAAGACCGAAGCCTGTGGGTTCATGCTAAGAGAATGGCAATGAGCTCTCTCCGGGCATACTACAGCCGCACCAGTCGATAGACCTTCTATGGTTTTGGACCCATCTGTAAATATGCAGGTGAAATATCTGTAGTGCTCCTTCACGAGGCGATTAAAGTCCGAATTAGGGGCCGAAGAGAGTTGAATCCGGTGTCCCCATATCTGTGTCACACTCCACCTCCGCCATTAAGGCTTTGTATTCAGCATTAAGACAGGTGTAATTATCATCCCTGTAGCACAGATCCTCCACCCTCATTGCGTCCTTGACACACTTAGAGAATATCTGCGGACAGCTGGAACAAGATTTACCTGCTATAGTGTTCACTTCTCGAGCGAATTCTTTAACGCAGGAATTGGTGAGATGCATCCTATTACACAATATTTTTAACAGATATGTTTTGCCCAGAAATGTAGCTCTATCCTGTAAGAAAGGGACACCAGCCTCAGCAAATACCACATTAGTAGGAGTGCTCATTCTAAGGCCGAAAGACAGTTTTATGGCTCTCGCCTGTATTGAGTCAAGTTTCTTCTTTAGATATTGTTTGTTAGGAAAATATATAAACGAAGCATAGTCAAGCCTAGATCTGACTAAAGATTTGTAGATACAGAGTAGGGTGTCTGGGTGACATCCCCACCATACTCCTCTGAGAAATTTAATTATATTAAGGGTTTTGGAGCATTGAATATATAGTTTATTAGTATGTGCACGAAAGGAAAGCTTGGCATCCAGGTGAACCCCCAGGAATTTAACGGTGTCCGAGTTGTATCTTGTCTGGTCTCCTATGCTGAATGCGATCGACCCAGTTCTGAGGTTCCGATTATTGAATATAACAATCTCCGTTTTCTCCGGTGAGAGATCCAAGCCAATGACCGACAAATTCACTCCTATCTCCTCGACAGCCTTCTCGAGAGATCTTCTGGCTATTTCCAGTGATGAGCTCCTACAGTAGAGAGCGGTGTCGTCCGCATATTGGGATATCCTTACATCATCCGATATGCCCTCAAAAATATTAGCCACATAAATGTTATACAAGGAGGGGCTTAGGACTCCTCCTTGCGGCAGGCCCTTGTAGATTATTCTCAGACCCTCTTGGCTTGTAAAGTTAGCCAGTCTACTGTACGACCAGTTTGCAATGAAGGACAGAACGTTGATGGGAACACCCAAACCAGCCAGATTTTCCATCAAAACGTTAATCTGGACACTATCGAAAGCTGCTCGAACGTCCAAAAAGGCAGCCGCCGTGTACTGCTTATGCATCAGCCCAGTATGCACATACGTGGTTAAATTGGTAATGTTGTCGATACAGGAGCGACCTCTCCTAAATCCCGACTGTGAGTCCGGGACCATGCCATATTTCTCACTCCACCATTGCAGCCTATTGTTAAGTTGGCGCTCCATAAGCTTGCACATGCAAGATGTAAGGGAGATTGGTCTGAAACTTTGACCATCCGGTTTCCTGATTAATAGTATTTGGGAGATACTCCAGCTCTCCGGTATAACCCTAGACAGGAATAATTCATTATATATATCGAGTAATAGAAGTTTACATTGTACAGATAGGCTCCTGATCATCCGGTAGTCGATTCCATCCAGGCCCGGAGCCGAGCTACAGTTGGTTCTGTCCAATGCATGGTTGAACTCCAAAAAATCAAAGGGAGCATCCAGGAAAGCATTGGTTTCAACTTGAAACTCAAATACCGGATTAACTGGGACCCATGGAGGACATATTTTTGCTATTGTATTGTTGATTCTGTCTTTAACTACTTCTGGGTCTTCATTTCTTTTACACGTTGTTTTTGTCCACTTTGATTTTAGAACTTTGATATTGTTCCAAAAGTGAGTTAGGTTCGTCCGATGGTTTAGACTGGCTGCATAACACCTGAAACTGTCTTTTTTCTTTGACCTGAGATGTTTTTTGTAATCGCTACCTGTTTTTTGTACGATATCCAGTTATCATATATTGGGCGATGTTGCCACTTCTTGAAGGCCGCCTTTCTTAGTCTTACAAACTTATTACATTCATTGTCCCACCAGACAACTGGATTCCTGTGATTGCAGGGAGGTACCTCCACTTTTTTCGGAGTACATGCTTCTATTGATTGCGTCATTTTGTCGGTAAATAATTTGTATTTTTCGAGCGGTGGACCCACCAGGTTTTGGATAAAGTATTCGTAGTCGCTATCCATAATGTCCTTATATTCTGCCCAGTCTGTTGTCTCTGAGGACAGTTTGTTGTTAGTCTTTCTGTATACATATTTACCTATATAGACTTCAATGTGGAGCGGGAAATGGTCTGATCCCATTGGATCCTCCCCCTGATACACCGTGGAGATGCCAGTGAGTCTTGTCGAGGTCAGTGCAAGGTCCAGGTTATTTGAGGTGTTATTCCTGACATCAATATATGTCTTTGTATTGTGATTAAGTATATCAAGTTGATGCTTGTCGATTAGGTCCATCAGAATATCTCCATTTGCATCCGTGTGATCACAATTCCATTCAACATGATGGGCATTGACATCACCTAGAATCAAAGAAGATCCCAGCCTCGTCATGTCCCTCAAGAATTTGTCCCAACCGTCTCCAGACAGCTTCCTACCGGGAGGTCTGTAACAGGTGGCAATGTTAATTGTCTCAGTGAGGTTATATATTTGAATACAGTAGGATTCTACATGTAGGTCACCATTGACCACATTGTCCAGGGTTTTAAACTTTAGGTGTTTGGCAATGAAGATGATGATCCCGCCTCCTCTGTTGCCCCACCTGTCCTTCCTGACTGAGTTAAAGCCAGGGATTTCAAAACTTACTTGTGGTTTGAGCCACGTTTCCACACATATTAAAATGTCGGTATTGCTGGAAAGATGAAGTATTTCCATTCGTTTATTGTTAATACTTCTGCAATTCCAGAATGTTACTTTAATTGGTTCCATTGATTGGCTTTTTTATCTGGTGATAGTGAAATTATTTTATATAGCTTTATTATTTAACTTGTCCATTGTGTACGTGTGGTCAGAGTAATTTCCTATATCGGAAAGGGCCTTAGGTGTATGTCCAGCGCTCTTTAATGAGCTTGTTGAGACATCGGTCATTCCTTCCACATTCCCGTTGAGATCTTCCGATAATTTCCTTGATAATGTCCAGCTGGTGCTTTCTTCCCTTTGGGGGGCTGACACCTGTCTGTGAGCAAGTAGCCCTATACCATACTTGTCCTTTTTTATCTCTAGATTTCTGTTGCTGAATATAATTTCGTCTGCGGCACGTTTCATTAACTGCTGTTTCACTTTTTCCTTACTAAGGGCTTCCTTCTTTTTTTTTTAAATTGGCTGGTGGACTTGCTTGCTGATGTCGATGGTAATGATACTGCCTTACTGTAAGTCCTAACGGGGAGGTTTTTTAGGGTAACCCCATTCTCCCCTTCTGGCACCACAGATCCACTGATTCTTTTGAGTTCCAGTAACTCTTTACTGTTGGCTTCCTTGGGTTTTGGGAAATGCTCCTTGGTGGGACGCATAATTGGATGTTTTTCATTCCTTCTATGCTTAAGCATTGCAAATTCCGGCTTATCTCTGATTACCTCCTGAGCCTGATACGAGCCAACACAGTTGTAGGACATATAAGTTTGTACCGTTTTATGGAAGCCGAACTGCGGACAGTCAGAGCTAAATGTACTATGCTCTGCTTTACAGTGCAAGCATTTGGGAGATTCTTTTTCTCTGCATGACTCCTCCCCATGCTCCTTACGACCACAAAAGCCACATCTGGCCATACGTTGGCATTTCAACTGTGAAGCCCATAGGACCAGAATTTTCTGCACATACTGACAGGTTCAATGAAGGGGTGAACCTTCATGTTAATTAGACTATATACCTTGATATAGTCGGGAAGGGTATCTCCCTTAAAAGTGAGCATCACCTTATCGCTGGGTATCCATTCCGTGGTATTGTTCTCCTCATTAAATGCTCTCCTGTTTAGTCGCTTAGCATACGTAACTTTACATGATGAGCTAGAGAGATCAATCAGGTCCTGTACGTCGTAGTCCTCGCAAAAACCCCTGACCAACCCTTTCCTTTCTATTTTGAATCTAGGGACGAAGGCTTCAATCCTACGATTCTTCGTGAGATTGATCCCTACAACTAATTTATTTGCGTCATCCTTATTCCTAAAACAAACCTCTGCTTTGCAAAATCCTCTGGGGTTAAGGTCAAAGGCTCCACAGTTTAATCCTGATATGATCCTTGCCAGTTCCAGTAAGTTCTGGCTTCTACCTCTTTTGATATATTCTTTATTAAGGACAACTTCGACAATAGCAGAACCTTTGTGGGAATCAGGATATACGTTTATTTTTTTTTTTTGGTGGAACTTCAACCATGTGTGGGTTCCCTGTGAAGGGGTCGTTCTTCAGGGATTTTTTGTTATTTACACCATCCATACCGTCCCCATTCTGTTTCCTCTTAAGGGAATTGTTGTTTTCCTCATTACCCGGGAATGCACTTTTCATTTGTTCATCACTATTCTCAAACATCCTAAATAGCTTAGGAGGTTAGCGTCCCTGAGCCGTCTACATTTCGTTATAACTTTTGAATAACGAATTTCAAGGTTTAAGCTATTTTCACCTTTTACCTCAGACGTGGTTACGTTTGTTCTAATACTGTGTTTAACTGTATACCAAATATTTTTGTTTTATTCTTGATCAATTTATGAACTCAAAAACTTTATTCTCTTGCTAGAAAAAGTGTTTTCTCCTAAACGTGATATTGTTCACATGTCACACTAATACCCTCTGCGGGAAGGGACAAGTAACTTTTTCTTTAAGATCACATCAGTTTTGTGGTGGGGTAGCGTAGTCGGTCCATCTATCTTTCTTACACCGTGAAACAATGGCATAAAAGACAAACTGATATATTTTCCAATGAGGGGCTAACTTTGCGGAGGTGTGGTAATGGATGCGTGAACTGACGCCAGCGCCAGGCCAGCCATGTGGCCCCAACGCGAAGCCAACCACGGCCAACCAGAGTCAACAATCTATTTCCCGACGACGTTCATACTATTTAAGTTGTATTGTTTCAAGGCAAGAAAAGTTGGAACATTTTCCACTTCGCTTGAAACTTGAAAGGATATTTCAAGTGAAGTAAATCCCCACAAAAAACTTCAAAAAAGTAAAAAAATTACGCCAAGTACATGAAATATCAAATAAATCACAAAAAATAGAAGGTAATAATTACAAAATAAAAAAGATGTGAAATCAGAATGAGCTGCCAGTACATAAAGATGCTTTCCAACTGCGCTTTAGATGACACAACTACATATGCACAGCTAAAATTCCATTACTCATAATGGCTATATATACAAAGAAAAAATGTATTAAATAATATTAAGCAGATATATTTTTACGCAAATAAATATTTTAATACGAATAAATATTTTATTCAAAATACTTGGCGCTGCGCAACCGAAAAAATGTTAATTGTCTTACAATTAGTATTAATAATTTACAATTACTCCCTTACAATCTAAAATACATAAACATATACATACACATATTAGAAACGCAGTCAGATTTATTCTACATATATTTAATTCTAATAAAATACGTAGCATATGCACACGCACACACACAGTTACGAACGCACCCACAAGAAAGAAAAAGATTGATGCAATTTATACATGTTTATTCAGTTTAGCAACACCAATTCGGGGCGCAGCGCCAAGTATTTTGAATAAAATATTTATTCGTATTAAAATATTTATTTGCGTAAAAATATATCTGCTTAATATTATTTAATACATTTTTTCTTTGTATATATAGCCATTATGAGTAATGGAATTTTAGCTGTGCATATGTAGTTGTGTCATCTAAAACGCAGTTGGAAAGCATCTTTATGTACTGGCAGCTCATTTTGATTTCACATCTTTTTTTATTTTGTAATTATTACCTTCTATTTTTTGTGGGGATATCACTTCTTTTTTCAAAGATTAATTGTACTATTATTTGCAAATTCATATTCATACACACGTGTTAATTGTTTATTTATCTTGATTGCATGGAAAATCTTCCAGACGATTAGATCGAAACATTTGGATCAAATGTTAACGCATTTGTAACGTTCTCGAACGAGACATTGCCGTTCTTTACAGGAGATTCACAAGTAGAGCGGTTTAACTGTGAATTTGTGGGATTGGTTCGGGTGGCGTGAGATTAAGAAATGAATTTCAAGATACGAGAGTCCTTTTTTTAGTAATAAGTAACAAAAGATTTATTCAATAATAAGTTTGACGCTTGGTCGAGTTTGACATAGAATGCGACGCTGAGTCGTTTGAACTGAACATAAAGTGATTTTGCACTACGTATCGGTCGGTAGTTTGTTGGTTTCGACGCTAAGTCGGCAATAAGTAATAATTATAATTATAGGCGTTGATTAATATTAGAGTTTGATACTAAATCGCTAATGAACAGAGTTGTCGACACGAAGTCGTAATAACGTATGATACAGTTTTGACGCTAGGTCGATTTAGAAACGTTTAGTTGAGAATGACGAGAGGATTCCTTCTCTCGGATTGCAAATGGCTTCCAGTTGCCTATCAGCTTGCCCGCGCTTTCTAGGATGGTAGCCAGGTAGCCGGTTAGGGCGTCCCCAGATGGAAGTAGAATTATTGGCAGCTCTCTCTCAGTTTGGTTATAGCTTCTGGTGTCAATCAGCTGGCCCCCGCTTTGGAAGATGAGGTGGAGGGCTTAGTATGAATGGGCTTGAAGGGATGTTGAGGAGCTAATTAAAGCTACCTCGGATTGAGATCTAAGAGCTAATTAAAGCTACCTAGAAAGGAAGTTGAGGAGCTAATTAAAGCTACCTCGGATTGGAAGTTGAGGAGCTAATTAAAGCTACCTCGAGGAAGTTGAGGAGCTAACTAAAGCTACCTCGGAAGGAATTTGAGGAGCTAATTAAAGCTACCTCGGATTGAGATTTAGGAGCTAATTAAAGCTACCTCGGATTGGAAGTTGAGGAGCTAATTAAAGCTACCTCGAGGAAGTTGAGGAGCTAACTAAAGCTACCTCGGAAGGAATTTGAGGAGCTAATTAAAGCTACCTCGGATTGAGATTTAGAAGCTAATTAAAGCTACCTCGAGGAAGTTGAGGAGCTAACTAAAGCTACCTCGGATTGAGATTTAGGAGCTAATTAAAGCTACCTCGGATTGGAAGTTGAGGAGCTAATTAAAGCTACCTCGAGGAAGTTGAGGAGCTAACTAAAGCTACCTCGGCAGGAATTTGAGGAGCTAACTAAAGCTACCTCGGATTTAGATTTAGGAGTCTTAAGAATACTTCTTGAAAACTCTGCTAGACTGAGGAGCTAGTTAAAGCGACCTCGGTATGGTTCGGTGGCAGAACCAAGTCTGCCTTACTGCTGCTGGCGGGCCTGTATTTATACCGGTGGCTGGTACTTGGCCCGCACCAATCATTTGCTGCGCGAACTCGCGCACCAATTAGAATTAACATCCGGTTCGCGCCACTCGCGTACTACGCTCAGAATATTTGGCGTCCGGTTGTTCGTACGATATGCGCACGCGCGCTTGATTCACTCGCGGCACTGAGTATGTAGTTTGAATCGGCGGCTATGCGCATGCGTTGCGCGTCACTATACTTTCTCGCGCGCTGTTTGAAACGCTCTCGCACGCGTTGTATACTATCTTACGTTTAATATAAAGGAAATTAACAATATGTGATGAAAACAAAGGAAAAATTTATGGCGGTAGGTAGAGATACGTTACACATTAACGCATGATTGTACGTTACTTTGTCTGGTAATTTATTGAATTGATGTTGAATAATAACGAAACAGCAAATGCACTCGCAACAACTCCGCAATCCCGACTGTTAGGTTGAGCTTGTAGGGGAAGTTGGGACAAGATGGGATAGTTAAGGTTTGATGATGAATGAAACACAGGTTTTCGTAATCACCAGATTCGTGGCACTGAATGGTTTGAGGGAATGTAGGCGCGAATGCCAGATTCGTGGCACTGCGGAGAGTTAGGATTCAGGTGCGAATGTTGGATTTGTTGCACTGGACGTTTGCGGGAAACGGGCGCGAATGCCAGATTCGTAGCACTGCAGGTTTATAGGAGTTCAGGCGCGAATGCCAGATTCGTAGCACTGAACGACCAGGGAAAGTTTAAATGGTAATCACTCCGGAGGTGACACCCGTTAGAGCACTATGTTTGTTTTGGCGTGGTAATTGGATTTACTGTTGCATTTATGTAAGAAGCCACACGTAATATTTCCGCGAAATATGTCTAGACATATGGCTGTACACGGCCCATGCAAAAGTACGTTTGTAAACACTGTAAGAACTCTCGCGTTCGCGAACCGAAATCAGCTGCTGCAGCAGCCTGTTTAGATTAAGAGCCTTCGTAACTAAAGGATAGACACAATAATTCGAAGCGGAATTTAACGTGAAACAGTTTATTAAATTTGATTCACGTTTATAAGCCATGCACTATCAATGCGATAGCGGTTGGTCCACAATAATGCGTTAGACGATAAGCATTTGCACATAACATTTATATAAATGGTGGTTAATAACAATATAAGAGTATGAACATGAAATACATGAGAATAAGCCGATGACAATATATGAAATGCAATAAGCGTTAATAAAATACAATAATATAAGAAATAAGCGTTATTAATACAAATAATATGAAAGCAATAAGCGTTGGTAATGCAAAATGATATAAGCAATAAGCGTTATTAATAGAAAATAATATGAAAATGCAATAAGCGTTATTATTACAAAATAATATGAAATTGCAATAAGCGTTGTTAATACAAAATGATATAGATGTATGGAGATGATATGCCGTATAATGATAGTTAATAGTAATTGCTTACGGGTAAAGGGTGTAAGGGTAAAGGGTGCAAGGATAAAGGGTGCAAGGGTAAAGGGCGTAAGGGTAAAGGGTGTAAGGGTAAAGGGTGTAAGGGTAAAGGGTGTAAGGGTAAAGGGTGTAAGGGTAAAGGGTGTAAGGGTAAAGGGTGTAAGGGTAAAGGGTGCAAGGGTAAAGGGTGCAAGGTAAAGGGTGCAAGGGTAAAGCGTGCAAGGGTAAAGGGTGCAAGGGTAAAGGGTGCATGGGTAAAGGGTGCAAGGGTAAAGGGTTTAAGTGTAAAGGGTGTAAGGGTAAAGTGTATAAGGGTAAAGGGTGTAAGGGTAAAGGGTATAAGGGTAAAGGGTAAAAGGTGTAACGGTATATAAGGGTATATAAAGGTATAACGGTATAAGGGTATCTAAGTGTATAAGGGAATACGGGTATATAAGGGTGTAAGGGCATAAGGATGTAAGGATATAAGGATATATAAGAGTATTAATGTATATAAGAGTATAAAGGTATAACGGTATATAAGGGTGTGAGGGTATAAGGGTATATAAGAGTATAAGAGTATATAAGGGTGTGAGGGTATAAGGGTATATAAGAGTATAAGAGTATATAAGGGTGTAAGATTATATAAGAGTATTAGGGTATATCGGTATATAAGGGTGTAAGTATATATATAAGGGTATATACAGGGTCATCCGTTAAATCTGCAACCTACACGCGCGCGAAGAGACGAAAATGGCAACATCGCCTCACGGACGCATTCCACTACAACCATGCATCGGCCCGGCGTTCGGAGGGTTGCCAGCAACCGCTGGACAGCGGTGATGCCCAAGCTTTGAAAATTTTAGGATAGTCTCTTTCAAATTAACGTCACAAGGAGCTATTTGAAATTTCCCGACCGAGGTTGAAGAATTAGGGGCCTTTTTCGTATAACTTTTGATCTATAAAAGATATCGGAATGCAATTTGTGCCGAAAAATGAGGATAAATTATTCCCTCTTAACACGTTCCCTGCCAGACCGTTTTTTGAAGACTTCCCGTTCAAGCCGCGTGGGGCGTATGCGCCCCACGCTTTACATTTGTATTATTTTGTTTCTGGCGTATGCCTTACAATAATTAAAATAGTGCAAAAATCATAATTATCAAGGAAAGGTTGTATAGTTTAACATGCATAACACAACAAACCAATAAATTTATTTTCTAGGAATTAGTTTAACAAATAACTGGCTGAACATTATTATGCCAAGCGAGTGGCATTCTCACATATAATTTTTTTTATCATGCCTATATCAATTTAAAATATAACATTTTAGTTAAATTCAAGTTTGTATGCAATTACAAAGGGATGTTACGATGAACTTTGTTAAAACATGGCAAACATAAGTATGGTTTATCCACACAACTATCGCAGAATGTTACAACTTTTACAGTGCAGTTTCTTGCCGACTGGGAACCTAAATTTTTAACATTTCTTTCGTAACAAATTTTGCAGCGCCTTCTTATCGAGTTAAAGTGGCCTTCCTTTTTTTTAATTTCGTGTCGATTTCTTTTTGGTCCAATTCGTGGAGAGTTATTATTATTATTACACGACATCAGATTCATTGCTAATTTTTTTCGGAATTCGATGCTTGTTATTTTTCGGTTGGTAAGACTGTTATATATAATCCATGAATTCACTACCGCTGTGTTCAGGCAAAGTTCAAATACAATTTTTTTATACCATTTTACTGATTTTCGTAGAGGACTGCAATATGGAGCCATTTGATCGGAGATATCTACAGAAGACTTCCCTTCATTATAATTCACAATAACCTTCGGTTTTCTAACAATATTCCCCCTTTTCTGCACAGCCACAGTTTCATTAGAGTGTTTCGTTGATAATAGAAGAACATCACGCTTGTCCTTCCATTTCAGTATTGTCAAACCATCATTGCTTTCCTTAGCGATATATTCATATCGTTTTAATTTTTTTGAAAGTAGGTCTTTTGGAATTCCACGGCGATTTGATCGTATTGTTCCAATCAGATGAGTGTTTTGAGCAACTAGCTTTTTGGCTAATTCGATACTTGTGTACCAATTATCGGTACATATTGTATGGCCTTTACCAAATATACTTTTGCACAATGACAGAACAACATTGGTAGGCGTTGTTTTCTCTACATCCGTTTTTTTTCCACAATAAATTTTAAAGGCCAGCGTGTATCCCGGTGCTGAACATAATTTGAAAATTTTAATACCGTACTTATGTCTTTTTTGTTTTATATATTGTTTGAAGACAATGCGACCTCGAAAAGGAATCAGAGATTCGTCTACACAAACAATTTCGCCTGGTTCAAAATACTTTTCAAAATTTTCATTCAACATATCAATGACGGTTTTAATTTTATACAAGCGGTCGTTTACATTTTCCTTGTCATTGTCGTTAAAATGCAACATTCGTAGCAAAACCTCAAACCGATTTCTTGACATTATTGAACGTGGAAGAGTCTGCGAATATGCTGGATCTTTAGACCAATATAAACTTATTTCTGGAAGCTTTACAATTCCCATCCACATAATAAGTCCAAAAAAACATTTTATCTCGTTTTTGTCTGTTGCTATCCATTCATCTAATCGAGATGATGTTTGTCTAGATAGACATTGTTGCGCATACCGATTCGTTTCTGTAACGACAAGATCGAAGAATTCGTCACTCATAAACAAAAAATAAATATCTTCCGGTTTTTCGTAAGTTTGGTTAAATATTTTGAAACCCGGTGTACCAACGAAAGGCGTAAGGCGCGGTTGGTTTCCGATGGGATTAGCCCAATCTATATGCGAAGTAGTTATATTGTTTATTGAAGGTTCAGCATCTTCGTCTTCACTACTGGATAAAATGCGAGTGCCGCGTGTGGAAAGGCGATGAAAAGTTATGATTTCCTCTGAACTGTCTGAAGAATCTTCAGAAAGAATTCCTCGTGCAATCCTACGGCGTTTTGTTAGAATTTCTGCGAGTGGCACGTCAGAATCATCACTAGAAAAACTGTTGCTGTGTGATGCCATATCTGTTTATAAGGAGTAATTATTGTAAAATTTGGAAACGGTCTGAGGAAGAGAAGGCGGGAAAAATTGCAAACATTTTTAAATGCAAGATATCCGAATTTATAAACTGAAATAATATGTACGTACCGTATTTCCTTCGTTTAACACACTGAAGAAACACACTGAACTATAAATCAATCCTAGCTTCAGTGATGCAGTAAGTATTGTATCAACGACACGCGAATAAATGACTGATCGGAATAAGAGAAATGCGGTTAAAACAAGTCACAGTAAAGAAAAATTGCCCATCACGCCGCGTGGGGCGTATACGCCCCACGATTAAATGAGGGCATCAGCAATAGTATTAAGGTGTCCATAATTGACTCCATAATGAATTTTTAAAAAATTCTTCATTTTACAATGATAATACCAAATGGCTTGAACGGAAAGTTCAGCGTGGGGCGTATACGCCCCACGCGGCAGGGAACGTGTTAATGATGGTTAATTCAAAATATTTTACGTTTACTTAATTTTTCTTTTATCAATTTTTTACCATAATTGTTGTGAAAAGCTTTTGCAAACTATTTATTTAATACCGTATTTAATGCTCTTTTTAAAATTCATGATGCTGATAAACAATATGCTAGTTGTTTCTGTGTCATTACTTTCTTTAAATTGAGAAATTAAATTTTTATTCAATTATGTGTTAGTTCTGCAGACCTCAGAATCTATTGTTCTGGTTTTCTTTTTTTTTATAATTTTATTGTAACTAATGGGACGTGCCTTTGATTGTAGCGGTGTTTGAATCTTTTTTCTAGAATTTTTGTGTTTGAATGTTTAACCTTTTAGTTACTCAAAGTAGTATAGCAAGGCGGGTTCTAACTCAGGTCTTCTGAGGGGAGTGCGGGGGCGGGGGAAGTGAGGGCGCGCGGGGGAGCGCGGCGGAGAGAAACATGGGCGCGGAGCCTGCGGGGATTGGAAGAGCGGTTGCGCGCGCACGAGCCGCGGAGTGGGGGAAGCCGCAACCGCGGAGGGGATCACTCCGGGCCGAGCCGCCGCGGAGACCTGACCCACCGTCCCCGAAATTTTTTAGAGGGAGGGAATGACCACCGAAAAGTCTTTTTCAGACTTTGGCCCACCCCAAAAAATTTTTCAGACCTAACCCAGGGAGGGGACGGCCCCCAGGATTTTTTTTCAAACCAACATGCGTCGGAAATTGTTCAATAATTTATTTTTTTATCCGAAATTGTTTCGGACGATGTCGGGAAAGATCAGGAAAGATCGACGTTCTTTTCTTTTACGAACCACGTCTTCGGGACGGAAAGAGAGAGCAATACTTCGTTATAAATCTAAATTCGGAGGAGGGAGAGAGACAGCACTACATAGCGGTACAATCGCTTTCGTTCTAAAAATTTTTCAAAATGATTTTAAATCTTAGCGTTGCAGCGTATTTATCGATCGTGTGTAATTTGAATCTCCTTGAGCAGCCGTGCGGGATGATGTCATTTGGCGGCACGAAGAAGGCACGAACAAAATGCAATACTTTTTGGAAACGTCGAATCTTAGAATTAGGTGGCGAGGAAAGGAGGAGGGTGAATAAAATTGATAAATAATATAGGTTTGAGAATATATATTGTTACAAACGAAAAATAATAATAATAGTAATAATAATAAAATGAAATAGAAGAAAATATTAATAATAATAATAATACAATGAAATAAAGAAAATATTAATAATAAAATGAAATAAAAGAAAAACATGAAAATATAAAATAAAATTAAGAAAATACAAATTAATAAAAGGGGGCATGTGACGAATAATAATAATACAATGAAATAAAGAAAATATTAATAATAAAATGAAATAAAAGAAAAACATGAAAATATAAAATAAAATTAAAAAAATACAAATTAATAAAAGGGGGCATGTGACGAATAATAATAATACAATGAAATAAAGAAAATATTAATAATAAAATGAAATAAAAGAAAAACATGAAAATATAAAATAAAATTAAGAAAATATAAATTAATAAAAGGGGGCATGTGACGATGGGGGCGAGGGTGGTGATGAGGGCTGTGGAGCCAGCGATGGTGGCAGCTGTGGCGGCTCAAATATACGCACCATCGGTCGCCGTGGTCGTCGCAAGGCCCCCAGCGGCGGTGCATATGGCCGCAGCCGCGCGGCCTCATATATCGGCTCCTGTCGCCGCACCCGCAGGTCCACCGGCTGCTGCCAACCCACAGGCATCAAATCACGCCTTACCCGGGGTGGCGGCGAGCCCTAGAACACACAAACAACGATATAATATTGATACATTAAACATAATAAACATCAAACGTGCAAAACAATGCAAAGTATTATTACATACCTGTGGAGGAGGCGGCGACCGCGGCGGTGACGGTGGCGGCGACCGCGGCGGCGACGGTGGCGGCGACCGCGGCGGCGACGGTGGCGGCGACCGCGGCGGCGACGGTGGCGGCAACCCCGGCGGCGACGGCTGCGGCGACGGTGGCGGCAACCCCGGCGGCGACGGCTGCGGCGACGACGGCGGCGAGCCCCAATCTGAGGACCACGTCGGCGATGGTGGTGGCGAGCCCCAATCTGAGGACCACATCGGCGATGGTGGTGGCGAGCCCCAATCTGAGGACCACATCGGCGATGGTGGTGGCGAGCCCCAATCTGAGGACCACGTCGGCGATGGTGGTGGCGAGTTCTAAAAGATAATTAGCAATATAATAATCGCACAAACGTCTGATTTAATAGCACTCGGTTTCAAAT
This sequence comes from Andrena hattorfiana, assembly GCA_944738655.2. Taxonomy (NCBI): domain Eukaryota; kingdom Metazoa; phylum Arthropoda; class Insecta; order Hymenoptera; family Andrenidae; genus Andrena; species Andrena hattorfiana. Next base: position 39,431,725 of record OX122890.1, on the reverse strand, counting down.
GTTAAACGCGATAAATGTAAAAATATTTAAATGTACATACCTCGGGGTCACACTCCGGCGCGATCCTGCGTAATCCCATGTTCAAAAAAAAAAAACGCACAATATTAGCAAAAACTGTCACACAGAAATTAGACAGCTCGCTGTCACGATTTGAAGAGCAACTGGTCTCGCTGCATCTCCAAGCTCTCGTGTATAAACTCCTATCATGAAATCGAGAAGTGCGTAGCTTTGCAAAAGTAAGATGCTGTTGTTCTTCGCCATCTTCATCACAGGCCACCTGCATTTTCGCTGACCATCCTCTCCTTATTCCCACGCATCTTCTTTCCCCTTTTTTCTTTGGACACATTATTCGACTAGATCATACCACTTTGAATGTGTATGGAACATGTATTGAGCCACTTTTATCGTATATCGAACGTGAATCGAACGTGAATCGAACGGGTATTGAACGACTCTGAACGTGAATCGAACGTGAATCGTACCACTCTGAACGTGAATCGAACGTGAATCGTACCACTTTCAACATCAATCGAACCACTTTCAACATCAATCGAACCACTTTGAACGTGTATGGTACCACTTTCAACCACAATCGAACCACTTTGAACGTGTATGGTACCACTTTCAACATCAATCGAACCGCTTTCAACATCAATCGTACCACTTTCAACATCAATCGAAACACTTTCAACCACATTCGAACCACTTTCAACATGAATCGAACCACCTTGATCGTGTATCGAACATGTATTGAACCACTTTCAACCACAATCGAACCACTTGCAACCACAATCGAACCACTTTCAACATCAATCGTACCACTTTCAACATCAAATGTACCACTTTCAACATCAATCGAACCACTTTGAACGTGTATGGTACCACTTTCAACATCAATCGAACCACTTTCAACATCAATCGTACCACTTTCAACATCAAACGTACCACTTTCAACATCAATCGAACATGAATCGAACCACTTTCAACATCAATCGAACCACTCCGAACATGTATGGTACCACTTTCAACATCAATCGAACCACTTTGAACGTGTATGGTACCACTTTCAACATCAATCGAACCACTTTGAACGTGTATGGTACCACTTTCAACATCAATCGAACCACTTTGAACGTGTATGGTACCACTTTCAACATCAATCATACATCAATCGAACCACTTTCAACCACAATCGAACCACTTTCAACATCAATCGTACCACTTTCAACATCAAACGTACCACTTTCAACATCAATCGAACATCAATCGAACCACTTTCAACCACAATCGAACCACTTTCAACATCAATCGAACATGAATCGAACCACTTTCAACATGAATCGAACCACTTTGATCGTGTATGGTACCACTTTGATCATGTATTGTACGTGTATGGTAACTTTCAACGTCTATCGTATCACTCTGAACGTGTATCAAACCACTTCTACATAATTATAACTATCGTCTTAATCTAGCATACATCATGTGCAGGAGATTAGGTTGGAGAGGGTGAAGAAAAACATTTTATACATTAAAAATTGATTATATTTTATTTAAGCATTTCTCTCTGGCGTTTAGACCACCAGTTGAATATTTTAAATACATTTTGCATGGCACAGTGCTTTGCGTGTCTGCCACATCGCAGAGTATTAATTACATTTAGCTTATTTAGAGATTTGATATCCTCGTAGACAATGTCCAGCGTCTCAATGACCACGTCCGCTCTGGTATTTTCATCGAGGAAATTCGCAAGCCAGTCGCGTTTCTGCAACCCTTTAACGTATACGATATGGGATCTTCTTCGTCGATGGCATCAGCTACAGCTTTCGTAATTAGCTGTTTAGCCATAGAGTACGGAACCTCTCCATCGTCCCACCGTAGTCCATGATGTTTTACCACCAACCACCGAATGCTTGATTTATCAGATTTCGTAAGAAGATATTGTGGCATGGAACTCCCAAAAATATAGTGCGAGAGAATTGTTCCCATTCGTAGGACAGCCACTTCCTTGACGACAAATCTTCCATCGACGATGAACCCTTGCAGGTCAACAAATGTTGGTACGACCATTATCGGTACCTTTTAGAGGTCCGCTCGCTTCCAAGACAGATGAGAGAATGGGGTCTTTCTCATAAAGCATCTCGCTTTTCACGATGAAATTTTGTATGAATTTAGCACAGGAGAGGGCGGGGCAAGTAGTATGGCAATTTAATTTATTTTGCGCACCACGTTTGTCAGCGGATTGTATTCAACCACCCGATCGTGCAGAATCAGACAGTAGGCCGTAGTATTTGCAGGCACATTCTCTTTACACTCGAATTCTATGCGCATGTCCACGGTACCATTCTTGATCGACTCATTTTGTCGCGAGCAATCAATCACCACGAGGGGACCAAATTGTAAAAATTCGGCCACGGTGAATAATGCCTCGTTGCAACTATGTCCATAATACGATTTATGGAATTGCGTATACATATGATACAAGATGGCATGCTTATTCTTGTCAAAGTCCAAGTTCATGTCATCGTATGGGTAAAATTCCGAGTTGAGAAAAAGTTTTACATTGGTCAATTTGCAGTTGTTGAACCTAGTAACATCTTCGCTCATCACATTCCTTCGACCAGTCTGTAGAGCAAGGATAATAACTCGCGGCTTCTCCAGCTGTGCAGATGCCTTCACGGCCCACGAATGCTTGGTCGTACTCTGTAAGAGAGGATACTCGTACAGATCCCACGATTGAAAACAAATGCTCAGGTTTTGCCCACGTTCCAAAGCATGTAGCAACGATAGCTTATTAACGTCATTTAACGTCACATGAGGCATCCGCCATTGCACTTTAAGTAATTCAATTTCTGGTTCCAGCATCGGCGATCCTATTAGAGCATTGTTGTCGTTGCGCGATCGTATTAAAATCAATTCGTGACGCACATTAATAATAATGCGTTTGTAGTTCTCACAAAATCCCAGCAAATATTTTAGCGGGGTGCAAAAATTGAAATGATTTTTCAATATTGACCCATCGCGTCGTTTCAAGCCCCATCCGGCATTCTCCATATTTTTGTCTTCGCTAGATGTCATCGATACATAGTTTTTAAGGGTGCTAGTTATTCCAACGTTTCTGTTGCGATCAATCTCCACGCCATTCAGCTCGTATCGAATCTCATCAAATAAGAAAGCCATGCAATTATTTCCCAACGTCACCGCTAATGTATTGTTTGGCTTATTTATCTTCAATTTTCCCTCCACGTAGAGGAAACTTTCACACGGCAATGTGTATAAATCCTGCTGTTGTATGGGTATTCTTATTTCATCGCTGTATCCAAACGTTTAGTTGACGTATGGGTTGTATGTGTGAGTCTCAAGCTTGACGATGCGATCATCAAACGTCGGCTTCCCCCCAATGCTTAGAATGTCAACCATTCTTTTTTCAACTTAACCGCGCACAATGAATCCCAATGATTTCAAAAATGCAATGTTCGCAGCATTGAGCCTCTTCTTTTTAGCACAATCAGAGCTGTTGCAGTTGTTGCAGTTGTTGCAGTTGTTGTTGTTGTTGTTGTTGTTGCTGCTGCAAACAATTTCATTTGGAAGAAACGGGTTTCTGGAGTCGTTTAGCACAAGCATCTCTTTCGGTCACGTCACATGTATTATCGTCGTCGTCGTCGTACGTGCAATCTGATGGTAATCTCTTCACCTCGAAAATCGAGCAACCGCCCGTCTTGATCCTCAACGCGTATCGTTAGATCCGTAATGACCCGTGCGGTGATTGGAAGGTAAATGATCTGCGCGGGCGTTTCCGATATCTTATATCGTGGTGGGACTCTCGGAGAAAATTCATGTATCGTATGTACGCGCTTCCCATTGTTGTACGCACCAGCGGTCACGCTGCATTCTATGCGAATAATGTTCACGTTCATGATATTAATTGGATCGTTCGATTCATGCCACCGTCCTGGTTCTAATATCTGATTCGTCGAGAATCCCTGTAGCGATCCAATGTTATTGGACTTTGTAAATTCCACGGCGAACGAGCAGTACAGCTCGCTTTTCATGGTGTTGTTGTTGGGGCGCAACACTATAGGATACACATCGTTGTCACCACCACCACCATCATTGATATCGGTGCCACCGAGATTTTGAGGATACCGCTCCAGTAATCGCTGCTTCAAATACTTGGCAATGGCGTCTAGTTCGTAGGAGCCGTGGGGAATCGTAATGTATTCATGAGTGGCGTCGACGCTGTTGCTGATGTCATAGTTTACGACAAAGTAGAATTTATCGTTGCTCGAGTCGATGTTTGGTATCGTGTGATAAGTTTCAAAGGTTGCTAGACCAAGCTCGTAATCATCGTCGCTCAAATCTATGGGTGGAAAGTAGCTTACCGCGAGGGTGCTACTCTTGCCGGTTAGAGTGAATGTTAATGACATATTCCGAGCTGTACGACTGGACTGGTACTAAATCAGAGTGGTGGGAAGTCAATCCTTAAAATTGATGCCAATCGTTTGTAGAAAGCGTAGACATAGTTGTCCACAATTGCTCTGATCGTACTTCTGATAAGCCGTTCGATTGTATTCGATTTTCACGACATCTTTCTCCAGATATTGTACCAATTCCTTAGGCGGTTGAAGATTTCCAAAGCTGTCGAAATATATAGCTCGACACCCTATCTTCGCATACGCCACCCAATCAGTCCCCGGCCCCTCGACATTGTCCAAATTTACGATACCGCTCTCGTTTCGACGTACTCCTCCGGCTGGAAGCGCGTTACGCATAAAAACACCTCTAAAGAATGGAATACGCATACGTTTTGCAAACTCCTGCAATTGAGCATCGGTAGTTACGCCCGCAGGCATTTTTAGTTTCTTTTCGACATTTTTTTTTTCGTTTCGATATTCCCTGTCTGCACGTGTATGGTGCAAGATAAATTCCACGACCTTCCATGGAGCGATTATGATGTTGCATTTCCTGCAGCTGATGTTGCGCCACCTTATTATCGTTTACCGCCTTGGCTATCCCCGCCGCTCCGCCAGCTAACGATCCGAGATCACCTACCAGCGGGAGAAGTGGTAATATACCACCCCGTTTTGTTATCGGAAGAATCCGCTTTTTCGGTGCTCTCTTTGGAATCCTTTTGCGCAATTTTGCTTTCATCCCCATTCCGATTTTCGTCTTGGCCTCCATAGCTGCCCAAATGGCTTTCTTTCGCCCAGATTCGAGTCTCGCGCAACGATGCGTTTTCGCGCTTTGTCAGCGAGTACGTTATCTGCCGCGTGCCTTTCGCCGAGGTCGTTGCTACGCGAATATGCAATATCGTGTTCGCGACACGCTGCGTCCAACGGATTGATGCCTTGATCACCTCTAGCCAATCGTTTTGCCACATGAGTTCCTGGGCCGCAAAACTGGTATCCCGGGATATGTAATTCGATAGGTAGCGCGTTTATCGCTCGATTTAACAAACCACGGCCTTTCTTTACTCTCGTCGGCGACATTCGCTACAGTTTTTAATCAATGGTGCTGGACGATACTACACCGACGATACTGCTGAACCTCGGAATCGGCTGTTATACGCTCGGGCAGTCTGTCCCACAACTGATCAATGTGTCTGCCAAACTCTCGCAGTAGAATAATCTTTGGTATATATTTCAACTGTTCAGAGGTTAGGTCTCGAATATCACAATTATCCGACAGGACTAGAAGCATTTTGAACACTGAGCTGTTTTGCTTCGGCGTGGACCTATAAATAGGATGCGTCACCGCTTCGATGTATCAAAATCATTTTTCACAGTTCGCAGCGAGGATGCGATTCGTGCGACAGCCTGTCACGATACGCGTGACAAATTTTGACAATAAATCACGAGTGATGCCCTCGAAAACAAAGCGCAAACATGGCAGCATGCTACCAAACACTATACGGTGCCTCATTTGTGGCCCATCAAATTGTGGAAAGACCAACGTGCTGGTGAGCTTGTTGGAAAGTCCTCACGGCGTTCGCTTCGAAAACGTGTATGTGTGCTCCAAGTCGTTGCAACAGTCGAAATACCAGTATTTGGAGAATTTATTCACTCCCATAGATGAAATTGGCTTCTTTACGTTTTCGAATAACAGTGACGTCATCTCACCGAGCGAATCGCTTCCGAATTCCATTTTTATCTTTGATGACGTGGCATGCGACAAATAAGATATGATAAGGGAATACTTTGCAATGGGGCGCCACTCGAACGTTGACTGCTGCTATCTCTGTCAGACGTATGCAAAGATTCCCAAACATCTTATACGCGACAATGCAAATCTGTTGATTCTGTTTAAGCAGGATGGTACCAACTTGAAACATGTGTACAACGATCACGTAAACACTGATATGTCTTACGAGGATTTCTGCGCGCTGTGTCGTAATTATTGGTAACGGGAGTATGGTTTCGCGGTAATAGACAAGGATAGCGCGATGTCCAATGGACGATATAGAAAGGGATTTAACGAGTTTGCCGTAGCGTGGCATGGTCAATTGTCGTCAACACGTCGGTGAGAAAGCAACGTCTGCTGCACAATGATGATTGATATCGATAGTCTGGAGATTAAGGATCGCGAGAGAATAGCGATGGAAATTGCAAAAACCAGCGAAGCCATTCGCAAGAAACATCAGGCTTTGAAGTCTGGCAAGATGGAGGAAGATATCGCGTTGGAGAGATACTTTAAACCTATCGTCGAACCCTTGAAACATATCGTGGAAAATACCACAGCGGCAGAAGCTGACACATCACCGCTGACGAGCATAGACGTTGAAGAGAATGAAACATTAACGCCTAAAACAAAAATCCAGTCGAAATGGAGCACATCGCGCAAGACAAAGAAGAAACGACACACATCATCGGAATATTCACTCGTAACCTCCACACCAGTTCAATCGAAGCGAAAACGACAAAACGATTCCTCGGTTCCTCCCACACCAATAAATACATTTCCCAGTATACAATTGCTTGCAACCGAGGCTGATGATGACGACGTTTTCGAAACCAGTCCAGATGAGTCGTTTGTAACATCTATTAGACAGCAATTTCAAACATCCGAGGGACAAGAAACGTTTTGCAACCATTTCGGTCCGCTGGGGCAAGAATACATGAGCGCCATCCTAAGTAGGGATAAGGATACAGCAATTGACTATGTGTACTGCGTATACTTTGGCAATAGTGGAACGATGCTTGGAGATAAGGCTTTCGATATGGACAAGGATGGTAATATAATCATCGGTGGTGTAAAATTCAAAGGAACGCCCGGCCTTTACGAACTGATTTTCAAGAGAATTCCCGACGATGTCCTGTACACCGCCGCCGATAAACAAAAATACAAAAGTATACTGCTGGCGAGGAATGCCTACAGACGAAGTCATTGTGCTCAAAAACCCATATTGGGCAACAAGGGATACAAGTACAAACATGTAATTGCACCACTAGTCCCCCGCGCTACAACGAGTAAAGCAGGAAAAGGTCTAAGGACACCACGAACTATGGTAGTAAACGATAACAAGATCGATTACGTGCACCGGGACGATCCCAACGAGTTGGTGGATCGATTGCGTTTGTTTGAAGTGTCGCGTCAGGCGGGTAACAACTCTCACGATCCCGAAATTCTATCGATTGTCGAGGAACTCCGCGAGGTAGGCCTCATTATATAAAACTACACGCTGATGATGTGCGCAGTATGCATCGAGATGCCGATCAACAAATTTGGGGTGTCGCTCGAGAAGAGTGGAGCAGCTAGAATGGACTATTACAAATGGAGCGGTTTGCTTCGAAATTATATGCGAGATAACGCTCTTTGCATGACCGGTGTCGACTTTGATGCAAAATCACGCAAGATACGACGCATAGCTCAGCCGGTGGCCGATACCGATGCCGTCAATAAACTATACATGGAAAAGAGCATTAAACTTTTGAGAGAGCAGCAAGAAGAATTAGAGAGGACGCTGGTCGTGTTTCAAAGAGATATGCTGACGTTGCAAAACAGCGTTCAAAAGTTATCGCAGTCGTTGAATTCTATCCCGCAGCAGCACTGCGAAGGAGAATCATGCGAGACGGTTGAACTTATCCCCGGGCCGATTGGGAGCACTTAATGCATGTACACGATAATTATCGCATCATTCGTATCAAAGACACCTCTGCGATCAAACATGCAGCCAGTATCGAAATCCAAGAGTAAAGAAAACCATGGTCCCAAGAAGCGACAACTCGTTGAGGAATTGCATGCTCCAGCTCGAAGACATTTCCCGCGGAGGCGCGTCATAGTGCACGGATACGACGATCTGTGGCAAGCTGACGTTGTAGAAATGCGTCCATACTCGCGATTCAACCAAGGCCACCACTACATACTCACCGTCATCGATGTGTTGAGCAAGTATGCATGGGCGGTGCCGCTCAAGACTAAAAGTGGTGCTGAGGTGACCAAAGCGTTTGCAAAGATATTTAGAGATCGATATCCGAAAAATTTGCAAACCGATCAAGGAAAAGAATTTTACAACGCCGATGTGCAGAAACTCTTGTCAAAACATGACATTAATCATTATTCGACGTATTCGGTGATGAAGGCCTCTGCCGTAGAACGTTTCAATCGAACTTGGAAGAACAATATGTGGAAAATGTTTACGCTCAATGGAACCTACAGATGGACAGATGCACTACCCAGTCTACTTGCAGAGTATAACGCACGAAAACATAGAACCATCGGAATGCGTCCTCGCGATGTTACCCCTGCGATCGCCGACAAGCTGCTATCCACCGTATACAGCAACATAAAGATCGCTGCTCCGGCGAGATTCAAGTTGGGCGAGTTTGTGCGCGTGAGCAAATTTAAAACCATCTTCGATAAAGGCTATACCCCGAATTGGACAACGGAGGTGTTCAAGATAGCCAAAGTACAGGCAACTAATCCCGCGACGTATCTGCTCGTCGATTCCTGTGGAAAACCTGTTGCCGGAGAATTCTATGAACACGAGCTGCAACGCGTCACCGATCCTGATGTATATCTAGTGGAAAAAGTGTTGCGTAGAAAGGGGGATAAGGTATACGTCAAGTGGCATTTGATAAATCACACAATTCTGGGATAAATAAAAATAATGTATTGTAACATAATAATACATGATTCAATATATACAATGATATATATGTAAATGAGTGAACAATTTTATTTTTACACATTAATTCCACCATTTATATTACACAATAAATATTATTGTATGTTCTATGCATGAGTGAACAATTTTATATTACACAATTCCACTATTTATAATAAATACAATAGTTTTTTTTACAATGATATTTTATAATGTACCCACGGCCGAGTGTCGGTCGAATCGGGTACGATATGCCGCTTGTCGTCGTACGGATTTAGAGCGATTTTAGATTCCGAAATGGTGTACACTTTGTGCAATTTAGACCGTATGCACGATTGTCTGCGAACCATTTCGATCTCCCTTTGCAAACACTGCGCGTAGTCGTCGAAAGTTATCGTTCTGACTATGACGTTGGTCTTGACGCCTTTCGCCTTTTTCGTATCTTTTTTGCCGTCTACGAGGAGTGCATACATTTTCGCTCTAAGACCTACGAACTCGGTCATTATCGCACCGTTATTTTCATCCTTCATCAGCCCTGGAACCTTCTTATTTAAGTGGGGCATATTATATGGATTGTCGATAGGATAATCGCTTGTGTCGAATCTATCGATATCGCGTTTCATGGTCTCGTAGATATCGTCGAATCGAATGTGGTAAATGAGGCTGTCCGTGTCTGTGTATAGAATTTTACAACTTGGTCCGTGCAGGGGAGACATGTACTCGTGATGAAATTCATACAAATAAATTTTTGATATGTCCAGAATGCACATACCCACGTATATCGGTTTGTTGAATTTCACCTCGAGTTTTCGCAATTCAACAGCTAGTAAATTTTCCGAAAAAACACTTCTGCTATGGAAATTCGGTTTCGCGATCATCGCCCTTCCCAATGAGTCAAAAGTTTTACATCCACGTGATTTCGTACATTTTCCATAGTTTTACCGAATACCGCGTTGTTCATCAATATGTACAAATTTTTTTCGAAGTCGTTTGTCGCGCCTGTTCTAAACCGTGTATTGAGTTCGATGTAATCGCGGAGCCAGGGAGATTGAGCGAATTGAAGCACGCGGTGTATCTTTGTAATACGAAGACCGTGACGCGTGCACTGCTGCAGGTTACGGTAATGGATGACGTAACGCTGCTTATCGTATACTGTCGCGAGTAACTTGCCCTGTCTGCTGCCAGGTGGTTTGGCACGCGTCGGGCAGAACGGTAGATCGGCATGAGCGTCGTACAGACGTTGCGGATATTCCAGATCTACCTCGAGAATGTATCCCGTGGGCGAATCGACTGCGATCGAAGACACGTCAAATTTTTCAACACCTTCGACCCATTGAAATTTAGCATATGGCAGAGGCTGACACATTGCCCATCCATACAAATTGTTCACGTCAAAGTACATCAAGTACGATGACTCTTCCGATGCGTCGTAAGATGGCATGTACTTGTTATTGCCATGTGCGTATCTTCCGGAACATTGACTTAAACCCCCACGTATACCGCGTTCGATAAGTATGACCATATCGACGTCGGTGAGCAATTCGAATGTAATTTTGGTATGTTTTAGCATGGCATCCCACGTGAAACCGGGTAAAGTATAATAATGTGCCGAATCTAGTCCGTAACTCTTGATACAACTTTCACGAAAATTTTCAAAAATATCTACCAATAACAAGACATCTGTTTTCAAATACAAGTCGCTGTATTCGCCCAAGGTTCTAATGCCGAAACACTGCCAGACAGTCTCGGCGTGTGCGTAATCGCTCTCGGATACAGTTTCACCCGTTAACGAACTATAGAATGGCTCGCGCGGTGGTAAGCATGAGTCCTGCAGCTTGTTCGCGCAATCAAGATATTCATACGGAAAGATACCCTTTCGCGTCAATAAATTGAAATCCTCGACGGATAATCTTTGAAATTGCGATCGTAAAATTTTTAATTGATCTATGCTAAGAAAAGATGCTAATTTGTCGAGACTGGTGTTGAGAAATTTGTACGAATCGATGAATCGCAATTTAATACAATTTCGCGAGTCTGAATCAGCCGTATCGTCGACATCTTTTGTGAAAGAAATATACTTTTCTTTAGTTATGGGTAATACGTCGACGTGACCTTCGAAAGCGGTAGCTATTTCTTCGATAATGAAATGTGAATCGTAACCGGATAAATTATGGAAAACTATGGGGATGTAAAACGCATTTTTATAATTTAAATTGCACTCCGAATGTGCTGGGCCTCTAAACCGTCCGGATAGATGACAATGATCGCGAACTCGTACATCGCCAGCCTCGAATGGTTCTTCGCAAATATGACAGTGTGTTGCATCGCGAAATGCCGTCCACTGTTCGGTAGTTAAATCAATCATGGGAACATTACTGGTCAGGATGGGCTTAGCAAAATTCGCAAAATTTTTTAGTTCGTCTACGAACCATGAAACGCAATCCGCGTCGCGGCGACATCGATACACCGATAGCGATGTATCATATGAGCAATGTATATAATAGACTATGCTCTGTACATTATGGTGTTGGTACGCGCGCAATTTATTATTGTCTATATCACCCGTTCGACTGTCCTCTGTTTTCTCGATGATGCACTCCAGATCGGCGTACACCACGAAGGGGAGCCGCTCCTTCCTACAGTGGTTCTCGAAGCTGAGCAAGTTGTTGCCTTCGCTGGGCAGCAGGATGGCGCAGTCATTCAGCTTGCTGCAGTCCAGCGAATGAAGCTCCAACTTCTCAGCAGATCTGAAGTAGTGCATGCATCTGTAAAAAAAGAAAACACAAAATTTTTTTATTTCATTTGTTTGGCGAGACATTTCAACATTTCATACGTTAATATACGTACCGGTCGCAGAGGAATTTCTTTGCCTTCTTCTTGCTCAGCTGTGCGCTCACCAGCCGGGACAAGTCCTTCATCCACACAAAGTGCCCTACATCTCCGTCATTCGGTATGTAGAGCAGGTTGATGTGCCGATCCCACTTTTGGCTGGTGAGCCGCAGCGGAAAGACCGTCGACTCTTTCTCCGCCTCGAAGCTATAGATGTGGATGGAGATTTCGTTCAACCGCTCACACTTCCCAATTTGCTCCAGGGACATTGGGAACTCAATGCCCTGGAGATTTAATACGGAAGCATATGGCGGATATGAACTTGGGCGCTCGGGATGTCTTTCCGCAGGATGAAGAGCGGCGACCACTGCCCACGCGAAACACGCATTGTCCGGGGATTGTACACTGATCGTTGCCTTCTTCAAAGATAATGTCTGTGGCAACTTGTTGTGGCACCCCGCGCGCAGCGGATTGTACTTATTGACATTGACGGTCAGGTTAAGGATTCGCGTCAATGCCCATCCGCTGTCGCGTTCCTGGAACTCTTCCAGCGATGCCAGGGTGGGTTCGACGACGCATCGCTGGTACCACTCATGCAGATCAGATGTGCCGAAGAGTTCACAGTTTCGGGTATTGATGCTTTTACAAGCACGCTTGTCACCCGCCACAAATTCGCCGTTCAATACAGTGTTCACTTTGAGGTTTCCACGTTTTCTCAAAGCGCCCCGCACGTGCTCAAACACAATGGTCACCGCATCCTGGAGGAAGTTGCGCGGCTCGATATAGTTCGAATTGAGCACGACACCAGTTAACACGCGACTATCGAACGCAGTGTCTATTTCGCGCCACAAAAGTCCCGTACTCGAATGTCCAGCACCTTCGCGCACGAAACGTCCGCGCAACGAATGTTTCAGTCCCTCGAGCCGCGCGATTCGAGCAACCAACGATTGGTGAATACCGATCGATAATCGCGGGCGTTTCACTCGGCTGTGTTCTTCTAAAGATTCGATGCACTCGTTGCACCGTTCTTCCCACGCGAGGTATTCTTCCCGCGAACTCAATCGTGCAGATTGATCCCGCAATTGGCGTTCTACTTGCGCGAATTCTTCCATGATCGTAAATGGAATGTAAATGTAACGTCCTTTCCGCGCAACGTGTTGCAACGATTTGAGGATTTGTGCAGTTCGGAGCGTGCTTTTATGACTGATACCACGATTTGGTATCTCTGTCTAACTCTTTTGGCGTACCCCCTCCCTCGAATGCACCGCATGCAAAAAAAAAACGACGATCCGTCCCAATATGGTTTTGTGCAGTTTCTGCCGATACAGCATAATTCTTTCTATGATTCATGCGTATGACGAATTAGCGCGCAAAATCATCCGACACAGTTTCTGCTGACACCTAATTCTAAGATTCGACGTTTCCTAAAAAGTATTGCATTTTGTTCGTGCCTTCTTCGTGCCGCCAAATGACATCATCCCGCACGGCTGCTCCAGGAGATTCAAATTACACACGATCGCGAGATACGCTGCGACGCTAAGATTTAAAATCATTTTTAAAATTTTTAGAACGAAAGCGATTGTACCGCTATGTAGTGCTGTCTCTCTCCCTCCTCCGAATTTAGATTTATAACGAAGTATTGCTCTCTCTTTCCGTCCCGAAGACGTGGTTCGTAAAAGAAAAGAACGTCGATCTTTCCTGATCTTTCCCGACATCGTCCGAAACAATTTCGGATAAAAAAATAAATTATTGAACAATTTCCGACGCATGTTGGTTTGAAAAAAAATCCTGGGGGCCGTCCCCTCCCTGGGTTAGGTCTGAAAAATTTTTTGGGGTGGGCCAAAGTCTGAAAAAGACTTTTCGGTGGTCATTCCCTCCCTCTAAAAAATTTCGGGGACCGTGGGTCAGGTCTCCGCGGCGGCTCGGCCCGGAGTGATCCCCTCCACGGAAGACTTTCTGCTTCTCTTCCCTTCGGACCCTTTCGAACCGATATACGTGGTGTCTGTTTTCTATCTCGAAGCAATGGGTACATTGGCAGTAGAAGAACGGAGCGCGGGCTTTTGTGAAAGTGTAGGATGGTTCGTTCGTTGCACTTCTGCGAAGCACATGTGTTTCGAAAATGTGCTGGCTTCTTTTTACCTAAAGCCTCTTGTCCTGGTGGGAGTAAACTCATAATGGAACGAGAGAAACTACTTGGGGGTAGAGGAAGTTGCTTGGGAAAAAATCCTGTCAGTCAGCTAGTAATTTCGGCCCAGAAATGTACTCAGCCGAAGAGTATCACGCGATGTTCTGGGTGTACGCGCGGAACAACGGGGACGCAAGTGCTACCGTGCGAGCGTTGGCACTGGAGTACACGCGCATCGAAATCCCGAGCGAAGGAACGATTAGACGTTTGGCGTCTAGATTATACTCGACGGGGTCGATGATGCCGCGAGGCAGCGACGTGGGTAGACCCCGAGCCGCGCAGAACCTTGTGGTACAAGAGAACGTCCTGGGAGCCATCGACGAGGACCCGACCGTCAGCGTGCGCGACTTGAACCGCCGCCTGGAGTAAGTCACAGTACAAGATAACTGCAGCAATTATTAATTAAGGGAAACAAATGTTATCTAATAATGGATGTTTCTGCATTTTCTTCTAGTGCCAGCAGTATGACGGTACACCGAACTCTGAGGGAAAACATGTTGCACCCGTACCGCTATGTACGGGTGCAACATTTGCACCCCGGGGATGCCGACCAGCGGGTTGAGTATTCAGTGTGGCTGTTGGGAGAAGTGCAGCGGAATCCGTCGTTCTGCAAATACATATTGTGGACGGACGAAGCAATCTTCAAGAGGGAAGGCTGCTTCAATTCCCGCAATCGGCATGTGTGGAGCGACGAGAATCCGCTAGCGCTTCGGACACGCGCAGCACAAGTCCGTTGGTCAATTAATGTATGGGCGGGCATTTGTGGCGAATTTATCGTTGGGCCGTACATACTGCCAGACAGGATGGACGGTCCAGCATATAAAGTCTTTTTATAGCATGTTCTGCCGGGTCTTATGGCCCATATTCCAAATGAGGTCCGACAGAACATGGTCTATCAGCAAGACGGGGCTGGACGTCACTACGCCACAATTGCCCGCGACTACCTTGATGAAACCTTCCAGGACAGGTGGATCGGCCGCGACGGTCCTGTTGCGTGGCCCCCACGGTCACCGGATATGACCCCGCTGGATTTTTTCATCTGGGGCTACCTGAAGGTAATTTCATTAGTGCTCTTAATTTTTTATAGGTATTCTTTTTTTACTTACGTTTTGTATTTGTTGTACAACAATCATTTCAGGATGAGGTGTACCGTCAGCCAGTGGATTCACTGGAAGACATAGTCGAGCGCATTCATGCTGCGGTTGCAAACATAACGCCACAAACGTTGCGAGCCGTCCAAAGGCAGCTGGTTGTACTTGCGGAGGCGTGCATAGACGCTGAGGGTGGCCACATCGAGCAACTGCTCAATTAACAGTAATCGGCCCCTTTCGGGGCCACCAATCTTTATAACGTAGGAACAACACGTTCCGTGAAAAATAAATGAAGTGATCAGTGTTAGTATCAGTGCAGCGAAGTGAATATTCGGTACATTAACCCGGACGCACTTGACGTTGCGACCCTTACCTTCGGGTGGTGTCCTGCGAATACCTGCGATCAGCTGAGTACTGGGCGCTACCCTACCATAAATCTTTTCGTCCACCGATGACCAAGATCGCTACAGTGACCCAGTGACACAGGTTTCCGAATAGGAAGGAAAGGAATGTCCGAATGAGTGAGTTTTATTTAACTTATTGGTGATTATTAGGTGTAGAAATAAATTCTTTCCGATTTTAGGGTACAATAACAGTTCGATTAAAAAAATATGAAAACAACTCAATCATCGAAATAATTTCCATTATTGTTAATTACCTTTTGCCATTTTTCTGGCAGCTTATGAATACCACCGCGATAGAAATTCAGTAGCTTTGTACTGATTATGTAAATCCAGCCGGAAAGAATTTATTCATACACCTAATATTATTGTTTAAATTTAATTGTGTTGGCCGTTATTAAACTACGGATTTTTACCTCAATAACGAATTACGATCACATGTCGTACATTTTCTGCTACATTACCTTTTCGTTTATGCCTTATTTAAAAACGAAATTTACGTACTTCTTGTCTTCTCACTTCAAATAATTCTTATTTAAGATTCTGCTTTAAAAAAAATGTGTAACGCAGTTTCCTTCGATGCATGCCGACTTGCTTGTTCGTACGTTCGTAGCACTTGTGCAGTCGCCTACCGCGTAGCCAACGCTACCGCGGGAGCTCAGACGGAAGGCGCGCGCTCTGATTGGTCGGGGTTTTTTGTTAATATCTCCTTAACGAAGCTTCGGACAATATTTTCGCTAAGGAAAAAGTTGTTTCTAATCACCGCCTGAGTTATCCCTTCCAAGAAACTCAGACATTTTTGGGACACCCTGTATATGGGAATGATATGCCGTTGGACAATAATTTGTAATAATGATTGCTTACAGTGGTTGCCGTAGATAATCTGTAGAACACTGATTTTAAATAATATGTATGCAGTTGGTTTATAATCTTAAATAGCGTACTGTTCCGCGGTGTTGTTTCCGTAGAAGAGAGCTCCGGTCCCTCGGGCCCTCGTATTTATACGATTTACAGGATTGTCAGGTATGAAGGGTATGAAGGGTATTCTCATGAAAGAATGCAACGTTGCCCTCGTATAAACATCCGCTGACGAAATGTAATTCGACGCGCTATCGTGATAACTATTCAAAATCGTTTAATCTAAGTAGCCTAACTGCCTCATGATCGCCACGAAAGAATGCAACGTCGCGTATAAACATCCGCCGACGAAAATGTCACTCATAATCCCAATACATGTAAATACTTTATATGGAATTTCGCAGGGAAGGTGGAAGATTGGTATGTAAACCTGACACATTAATATTAAGCTTTTTAAAGATTTGGTAATTTATTAAACTTAATTATCCCACTCGACAACATCGTCAGCAAATAGGGCGCTATCGTCGCCGGTAATCATGGCATTGTCGACGATTTCAATAAATAGATCCACATCAGTATAAAATGAATCGTCGCCGACTTGCTCGGGGACAGTCTGAACTGCATTATCGCGGGCGAGAAGTCCCGATACTGCATTCGTAAAAACAGCGTCAAAGTCAATCTGTTCAGCATTACTACAATTCCGCCAAACCACATTTTTTGGATCCATCAAACTGTTCGGTTGATATATATTACTATAGTAATCATCATCGTCACCATCACTAACATCTAAAAAGAATCCGTGTTGCCGCGAATGCTTATTTAGCCAATATTGCTCGTCCCCATATCTGTCAACCGGCGGCTCGTTGTATACGCCATTAGCATTATAAAACACTTTTAAAAAAATGTCGTCATCGTGAACAATTTCCGCCTCATGAAGTTCTTCACCTCGAATTTCTTCGGTTTGAACCGCAACATTTGGACACGTAACATATATTTTGGGGTTGGAGTCATATACAGGGTCATCCGTTAAAACTGCAACCTACGCGCGCACGAACAGACGAAAATGGCAACACCGCCTCAGGGACGCATTCCACTACAACCATGCCCGGCGTTCGGAGGGTTGCCAGCGACCGCTAGACAGCGGTGATGCCCGAGCTTTGAAAATTTTAGGATGATCTCTTTCAAATTAACTAAATTATCTGTCACAAGGAGCTGTTTCAAATTTCCCGACCGGGGTTGAAGAATTTGGGGCCTTTTTCGTATAACTTTTGAATTATAAAAGATATCGGAATGCAATTTGCGCCGAAAAACGAGGAAAAATTATTCCCTCTTAATGATGGTTAATTAAAAATATTTTACGTTTACTTCATTTTTCTTTTATCAATTTTTTAACCATAATTGTTGTGAAAAACTTTTGCAAACTGTTTATTTAATACTGTATTTAATGCTCTTTTTAAAATTCATAATGTTGATAAACAATACGCTAGTTGTTTCTGTGTCATTACTTTCATAAATTGAGAAATTAAATTTTTATTCAATTATGTGTTAGTTCTGCAGACCTCAGAATCTATTTTTCTGGTTTCCTTTTTTATAATTTTATCCTTACATGCAGTGCATGCATAAATCGGACGTAAGGAGTAACTAATGGGACGTGTCTTTGATTGTAGCGGTGTTTGAATCTTTTTTCTAGAATTTTTGTGATTGAATGTTTAACCTTTTAGCTACTCAACGCCACGCCTATACCGGCTTCCGTTAATGTCATTTTTTGGAACGATGCGTCATTATTGTGTCTTTTACACGCAGGTGGCGAAAAATCTCTCCGTACAAGAGTATAGCGCCGCGGTCAACCCTGTCGTAGCTAAAATTTTTGAAATTAAGACGGGTACGAGATCAGTTGACATTGTTTTCAAACCTCATTACAGTAATCCGGGGTGCGAGTGGTAAACCGATCTTAAAAGCGGAGCGCGCGGCTCGCTTACCTGGACCGGGAAATTCCGCACAGCTCTTTGCGGCGTTAATTTGAAAGAGACCATCCTAAAATTTTCGAAGCTCGGGCATCACTGCTACCCAGCGGTCGCTGTTAACCCTACGAACGCTGGGCCAGTGATGCCAGATCGGGGACGGGTTCCCTCGAGAGTTTCCCCCACCTCGCATGCACACTATGCACCAATCACGTGCGTGTAGATCACATACGTGACTCCTGCATAGTGTGCCTGCGAGGTGGGGGAAATTCACGAGGAAACCCGTCCCCGATCTGGTATCACTGCGCTGGACCGGTGCATGGTTGTAGTGGAATGCGTCCGTGAGGCGGTGTTGCCATTTTCGTCTGTTGGCGCGCGCGTAGGTTGCAGTTTTAACGGATGACCCTGTATATATATATATATGAGTATAAGGGTATAACGGTATATAAGAGTGTAAGGGTATAAGGGTAGGTATATAAGAGTATAAGGGTATATACTCTGCGGAATGATCCCGAGAGTCGACGAACGAAACATGTGTGCGAAACTGATAGGTGTGTGTGTGTGTGTGTGTGTGTGTGTAACGCGTAGTATACGTATTATGTCCACAATTATGTCGACAAATTTTCGACTGGAGAAGAAAAATTTTCTCTTACCATTTTCGACTGATCCATGAGACGATATTACGATATCGCTAGCATGCGTGGACCGATTTTTTCGGAATTGCTCTTATTCGAAAGCTTATATGCGGTTTACAGCCGAGTAAATATATATTATATTATAGCGGTAGCGACAGCCGATACGAATATATGCAGGGCTCGGAATTTCGGATTTCGGAAAATGGAGATACATGGCAGGGGAAGTCGACATTCATATACAGGGTGTCTTTTACGTATACAGGGTGTTACGTATACAGGGTGTCTTATATGTACATAGTACAGGGTGTCTTTTCTTTCAGGTACTTGGCGTCGAGACGCTACCGCGTCTCTAGATAACAGGTTCACATTATCAAGTTTACTGATTTCAAGCGACTTCAAGTCAGTAAACTTGACTAATATGAACGAGGCTTAAGTGTGTATAATCAGCGCAATGTTGTTAAACGATTGTTTCTAAAAATCGATAACCGAAAGGAAATGAATTGACCAATAGGAATTTAGCTTATAAATATTTGATTGGCTTTTAAATTTTAAGGACATTTTGTAATTAACAAAAGATGTTACAGCGATTGCCTTTGTAGAAGCACTCTTGTCCTGAAACCCATAGCGAACGGACGCGTTTTTCTCCACTCTCAAATTATTTTTTTTTTTAATATTAAACTTGGTGTTTGTTTAAGTTCAAATCATTTATTTATTTGTGTAATCAATTATAAATTTAATAGCACATTCGGCAGACACGCACTGGCACTGCACTGGCGCAGTTTCGTGCTGTGCCAGTGCTGCCTCAGTACACTCAGCTCAAACGATTGTGGCCGTTCGAGATTCGATTGCATTCGAGCTTACCAGGGTCCGCTTTTTCACATCGCTAACATTCTACAGTATTTCATGAACATGGTGAGGGCACTGCCAAGCCACAGGTTCCCGTCTAGAACACTTCTAATTCATGATGAAACACCACTGTGGCGGCATCTGCCTATGATTGTCATAATTATATAAATCTGCGCGATCGGCTCCGTTCACGATGCTGTAGCGTAAATGACGCCAAAAATAAATGTCAAATGACTTTTATTACAATGAACCTAAAAAAAAATCATAATAATTTTGAGACTATAAACGATAAATTTGTAATGTCCAAAATAAATAAATCAATGGATTTATAATGCAAGACACAAATAAATAGAGCGGGATGGTGGGGTAATAAAGAATAGAATGAAAACGAATGTTATATATTTCGTAGAGATGGCAAGGGTTAGGCAAGGGTGAATTAAAGTTTCAGGGCCCTCGGCCCCCGACTCGAGGGGCAGGTGTTCGCCTTAGGGCGAATCATGCCGAATCTCGGGGGCGCTCACGAGGGTGTTCGGCGGCTGTATGTAACGGTCGTCCGGTCCATGGCGCTATACGGCGCCCCTATATGGGCCGGCGACCTGGAGGACTGTCGCGTCGGGCGAGAGCTACTCGCTAGAGTGCATCGCCGCGCGGTCCTCCGCGCCGTGCGGGCTTACCACACGGTCGCATACGCCCAACTGTCCGCTCTGGCCGCGTCCCCCCCATTTCATCTACTCGCGGAAATGGAGGCGGAGGTTTACGCCGCCGTCCGAGATCTCCGCGAAGCGGGGGACGCGGCGGCCGACGGGCACCTGGTGGCGCGGGGCCAGACCCGGCAGCGCATGGAGGCCAAATGGCTCCAGTGGCTGTCCCTCCCAGAACATCGGGAGAGACGCGTTGTCGGGGCGCTGCTGCCCATTCTCGACGAATGGGCGGCGCGCGGGTATGGCAGGTTGACCTTCCGCCTGACGCAGGTGATCTCCGGCCATGGGTGCTTCGGGGATTACCTGTGTCGCATAGGGCGGGAGGCCACGTCGCGGTGCTACAGCTGCGACTCGGGCGACGAGGACTCGGCCGACCACACCCTGGCTAGATGCCGGGAGTGGATCGATGATCGCCGGGTCCTCGAGTCGCGGCTGGGCCCCGACCTCGACCTTCCGACAGTCGTGCGTCGGATGGCGAGAGATTGGGGCTGCTGGGAGGCAATGTCCCTCTTCGCCGAGCAAATCATGCTCGAGAAGGAAGAGGCGGAGAGGGACAGAGTGCGGGAAGGACACCCGTCCCGCATCGGGCCTCCCGGCCGCCGACGCGCGCAGCATAGATGACCCGGAGCCGGGGGGGGCCGAGTGGCGACTTAGCGAGTCGCCCCGCTCCCCCCGTCAAGCGGCTCCGGCCGCCGCGTCGGCGCACCTCCCCCGAAGAAGTCGGGGGAGGGGATGGAGGGCCGAGGGATCGCTAACCTCGGCCCTGGCCTCCCTCTGTGAGGGGAGAGATTGGTGGGAGGAGGGTGGCCCCGAAGTCAATTGTTGGGCCACCCTATTGTCCGCGTGAGCCTCCGCGGCGGCGCGGTGGCAGCGCGCTGTTGCCGCGGCGGCTGTGTGAAGGGGCGGACAGGGGAGGGCCCCGCTCAACATCCAGAGGGCCCTCCCCCCCTCGGGAGCGGCGCTAAAGGCCGCTCCCCGTGCGATCGAGCGGCTCCGGGGTGAGCGACGGCGGCCGATAGTTGGGCCGCCCTCCGTTGTTGGTGTGTGTGTCAACATCACACACGAGGCGGGCGGCCCCTACGGCCATTTATGCCGTCGCCCCGCCCGCCCTGCCCCGCGCTACATCAGTGGGCCGGGCGGAAAGCTCGATCGCGGGGCCGTGGGGTGGCGGTGTCGGGGGACACCGCTCGCCCTAGCAGCAGCGGCCCCAGTGGCGACGCGGACGTGTGGTCCGTCGCGCGTCGTCGGTGCGGAATCTGGGGGAGGTATAACTCCCCCAGGGATGACCCCGGCACGTCTGCCGGGGCTGTAAGGGTGGCGCTGCAGCATGCGCAGGAGGGGGGGGCAAGCGAAAGTATCGCTAGTTTGATCTCGCCAAAGTCCCTCCCCTCAGGCGCGCAGCGCTGCCCCCGAGGACGACCACCGTGGTGGTTTTAGTGGGTGCAAGTCACACATAACCCCTGGCCCTCCCCCGAGGGCTGGGGGTATCCGTAAGGGATTTCCACCACGTCAACAAAAAAAAAAAAAAAGGACGAAAATAATGGCGCGATAATGACCGAATTCGTAGGTCTTAGAGCGAAAATGTATGCACTTCGCGTAGACGGTAAAAAAGATATGAAAAAGGCGAAAGGCGTCAAGACCAACGTCATAGCCAGAACGATAACTTTCGACGACTACGCACAGTGTATGCACAGGGAGATCGAAATGGTTCGCAGACAACCGTGCATACGGTCTAAATTGCACAAAGTGCACACCATTTCGGAATCCAAAATCGCTCTAAGTCCGTACGACGACAAGCGGCATATCGTACCTGATTCGATCGACACTCTGCCCTGGGAAAATTATAAAATACCATTATAAAATTCCGTTGTAAAAAAAAATCGATGTAAAATAGAAATTATTGTATTTATTAACTCCTTCATATAAATGGTTGAATTATTGTATAAAAAAAATTGTTCACACATGTATATATCATTGTATTTTTATTGAATCATATATTATTATGTTACAATACATTATTTTTATTTATCCAAGAATTGTGTGATTTATCAAACCCCCACCACTTGACGTATACCTTATCCCCCTTTCTACGCAACACTTTTTCCACTAGATACACATCAGGATCGGTGACGCGTTGCAACTCGTGTTCATAGAATGCTCCGGCAACAGGTTTTCCACAGGAATCAAGGAGCAGATACGTCGCGGGATTAGTTGCCTGTACTGTGGCTATCTTGAACACCTCCGTTGTCCAATTCGGCGTATAGCCTTTATCGAAGATGGTTTTAAATTTGCTCACGCGCACAAACTCGCCAAACTTGAATCTCGCCGGAGCAGCGATCTTTATGTTGCTGTATACGGTGGCTAGCAGCTTGTTGGCGATCGAAGGGGTAACATCGCAAGGACGCATTCTGATTGTTCTATGTTTTCGCGCGTTATACTCTGCGAGAAGACGGGATAGCGAATCGATCCATCTGTAGCTTCCATTGAGCGTAAACATTTTCCACATATTGTTCTTCCAAGTTCGATTGAAACGTTCTACGGCAGAGGCCTTCATCACCGAATACGTCGAATAATGATTAATGTCATGTTTTGACAAGAGTTTCTGCACATCGGCGTTGTAAAATTCTTTTCCTTGATCGGTTTGCAAATTTTTCGGATATCCATCTCTAAATATCTTTGCAAACGCTTTGGTCACCTCAGCACCACTTTTAGTCTTGAGCGGCACCGCCCCTGCATACTTGCTCAACACATCGATGACGGTGAGTATGTAGTGGTGACCTTGGTTGAATCGCGAGTATGGACGCATTTCTACAACGTCAGCTTGCCACAGATCGTCGTATCCATGCACTATGACGCACCTCCGCGGGAAATGTCTTCGAGCTGGAGCATGCAATTCCTCAACCAGTTGTCGCTTCTTGGGACCATGGTTTTCTTTACTCTTGGATTTCGATACTGGCTGCATGTTTGATCGCAGAGGTGTCTTTGACACGAATGATGCGATAATTATCGTGTACATGCATTAAGTGTTCCCAATCGGCCCGGGGACAAGTTCAACCGTCTCGCATGATTCTCCTTCGCAGTGCTGCTGCGGGATAGAATTCAACGCCTGCGATAACTTTGGAACGCTGTTTTGCAACGTCAGCATATCTCTTTGAAACACGACCAGCTTCCTCTCTAAATCTTCTTGCTGCTCTCTCAAAAGTTTAATGCTCTTTTCCATGTATAGTTTATTGACGGCATCGGTATCGGCCACCGGCTGAGCTATGCGTCGTATCTTGCGTGATTTTGCATCAAAGTCGACACCGGTCATGCAAAGAGCGTTATCTCGCATATAATTTCGAAGCAAACCGCTCCATTTGTAATAGTCCATTCTAGCTGCTCCACTCTTCTCGAGCGACACCCCAAATTTGTTGATCGGCATCTCGATGCATACTGCGCACATCATCAGCGTGTGGTTTTATATCATGAGGCCTACCTCGCGGAGTTCCTCGTAAATAGATAGAATTTCGGGATCGTGGGAGTTGTTACCCGCCTGACGCGACGCTTCAAGCAAACGCAATCGATCCGCCAACTCGTTGGAATCGTCCCAGTGCACGTAATCGATCTTGTTATCGTTTACTACCATAGTTCGTGGTGTCCTTAGACCTTTTCCTGCTTTACTCGTTAATGCGCGGGGGACTAGTGGTGCAATTATATGTTTGTACTTGTATCCCTTGTTGCCCAATATGGGTTTTTGAGCACAATGACTGCGCCTGTAGGCATTCGTCGCCAGCAGTATTCTTTTGTATTTTTGTTTATCAGCATCGGTGTACAGGGCATCGTCGGGAATTCTCTTGAAAATCAGTTCGTAAAGGCCGGGCGTTCCTTTGTATTTTACACCACCGATGATTATATTATCATCCTTGTCCATATCGAAAGCCTTATCTCCAAGCATCGTTCCACTATTGCCAAAGTATACGCCGTACACATAGTCAATTGCTGTATCCTTATCCCTACTTAGGATGGCGCTCATGTATTCTTGCCCCAGCGGACCGAAATGGTTGCGAAACGTTTCTTGTCCCTCGGATGTTTGAAGTTGCTGTCTAATAGATGTTACAAACGACTCATCTGGACTAGTTTCGAAAACGTCGTCATCATCATCCTCGGTTGCAAGCAATTGTACACTGGGAAATGTATTTATTGGGGTGGGAGGAATCGAGGAATCGTTTTGTCGTTTTCGCTTCGATTGAACTGGTGTGGAGGTTATGAGTGAATATTCCGATGATGTGTGTCGTTTCTTCTTTGTCTTGCGCGTTGTGCTCCATTTCGACTGGATTTTTGTTATAGGCGTTAATGTTTCATTCTCTTCAACGTCTATGCTCGTCAGCGGTAATGTGTCAGCTTCTGCCGCTGTGGTATTTTCCGCGATATGTTTCAAGGGTTCGACGATAGGTTTAAAGTATCTCTCCAACGCGATATCTTCCTCCATCTTGCCAGACTTCAAAGCCTGATGTTTCTTGCGAATGGCTTCGCTGGTTTTTGCAATTTCCATCGCTATTCTCTCGCGATCCTTAATCTTCAGACTATCGATATCAATCATCATTGTGCAGCAGACGTTGCTTTCTCACTGACGTATTGACGACAATTGACCATCTCACGGTACGGCAAACTCATTAATTCCCTTTCTATAACGTGCATTGGGCATCGCGCTATCCTTGTCTATTACCACGAAACCATACTCTCGTTGCCAACAATTACGACACAGCGCGCAGAAATCCTCGTAAGACATATCAGTATTTACATGATCGTTGTACACATGTTTCAAGTTGGTACCATCCTGCTTAAACAGAATCAACAGATTGGCATTGTCGCGTATACGATGTTTGGGAATCTTTGCATACGTCTGACAGAGATAGAAGCAGTCAACGTTCGAGTGGCGCCCCATTGCAAAGTATTCCCTTATCGTATCTTGCTTGTCGCATGCCACGTCATCAAAGATAAAAATGGAATTCGGAAGAAATTCGCTCGGTGGGATGACATCACTGTTATTCGAAAACGTAAAGTAGCCAATTTCATCTATCGGAGTGAATAAATTTTCCAAATACTGGTATTTCGGCTGTTGCAACGACTTGGAGTACACATACACGTTCTCGAAGCGGAAACCGTGAGGACTTTCCAACAAGCTCACCAGCACGTTGGTCTTTCCACAATTTGATGGGCCACAAATGAGGCACCGTATAGTGTTTGGTAGCATGCTGCCATGTTTGCGCTTTGTTTTCGAGGGCATCACTCGCGATTTATCGTCAAAATTTGTCACGCGTATCGTCACAGGCTGTCGCACGAATCGCATCCTCCCTGCGAACTGTGAAAAATGATTTTGGTACATCGAAGCGGTGACGCACCCTATTTATAGGTCCGCGCCGAAGCAAAACAGCTCAGTGTTCAAAATGCTTCTGGTCCTGTCAGATAATTGTGATATTCGAGACCTAACCTCTGAACAGTTGAAATATATACCAAAGATTATTCTACTGCAAGAGTTCGAGAGATACATTGATCAGTTGTGGGACAGACTCCCAGAGTATATAAAAGCCGATTCTGAGGTTCAGCAGTATCGTCGGTGTCTGGAACATTATAATCGCCCTTGGCAGCGAACGCATATCGACGGTCCAGCACCATTGATTAAAAACTGTAGCGAATGTCGCCGATGCGAGTGAAGAAAGTTTGTGGTATGGTAAATCGGGCGATAAACGCGCTACCTATCGAATTACATATCCCAGGGTACCAGTTTTGCGGCTCAGGAAATCATCTGGCAAAACGATTGGCTAGAGGTGATCAAGGCATCAATCCGTTGGACGCAGCGTGTCGCGAACACGATATTGCATATTCGCGTAGCAACGACCTCGGCGAAAGGCACGCGGCAGATAACGTACTCGCTGACAAAGCGCGAAAACGCATCGTTGCGCGAGACTCGAATCTGGGCGAAAGAAAGCCATTTGGGCAGCTATGGAGGCCAAGACGAAAATCGGAATGGGGATGAAAGCAAAATTGCGCAAAAGGATTCCAAAGAGAGCACCGAAAAAGCGGATTCTTCCGATAACAAAACGGGGTGGTATATTACCACTTCTCCCGCTGGTAGGTGATCTCGGATCGTTAGCTGGCGGAGCGGCGGGGATAGCCAAGGCGGTAAACGATAATAAGGTGGCGCAACATCAGCTGCAGGAAATGCAACATCATAATCGCTCCATGGAAGGTCGTGGAATTTATCTTGCACCATACACGTGCAGACAGGGAATATCGAAACGAAAAAAAAAATGTCGAAAAGAAACTAAAAATGCCTGCGGGCGTAACTACCGATGCTCAATTGCAGGAGTTTGCAAAACGTATGCGTATTCCATTCTTTAGAGGTGTTTTTATGCGTAACGCGCTTCCAGCCGGAGGAGTACGTCGAAACGAGAGCGGTATCGTAAATTTGGACAATGTCGAGGGGCCGGGGACTGATTGGGTGGCGTATGCGAAGATAGGGTGTCGAGCTATATATTTCGACAGCTTTGGAAATCTTCAACCGCCTAAGGAATTGGTACAATATCTGGAGAAAGATGTCGTGAAAATCGAATACAATCGAACGGCTTATCAGAAGTACGATCAGAGCAATTGTGGACAACTATGTCTACGCTTTCTACAAACGATTGGCATCAATTTTAAGGATTGACTTCCCACCACTCTGATTTAGTACCAGTCCAGTCGTACAGCTCGGAATATGTCATTAACATTCACTCTAACCGGCAAGAGTAGCACCCTCGCGGTAAGCTACTTTCCACCCATAGATTTGAGCGACGATGATTACGAGCTTGGTCTAGCAACCTTTGAAACTTATCACACGATACCAAACATCGACTCGAGCAACGATAAATTCTACTTTGTCGTAAACTATGACATCAGCAACAGCGTCGACGCCACTCATGAATACATTACGATTCCCCACGGCTCCTACGAACTAGACGCCATTGCCAAGTATTTGAAGCAGCGATTACTGGAGCGGTATCCTCAAAATCTCGGTGGCACCGATATCAATGATGGTGGTGGTGGTGACAACGATGTGTATCCTATAGTGTTGCGCCCCAACAACAACACCATGAAAAGCGAGCTGTACTGCTCGTTCGCCGTGGAATTTACAAAGTCCAATAACATTGGATCGCTACAGGGATTCTCGACGAATCAGATATTAGAACCAGGACGGTGGCATGAATCGAACGATCCAATTAATATCATGAACGTGAACATTATTCGCATAGAATGCAGCGTGACCGCTGGTGCGTACAACAATGGGAAGCGCGTACATACGATACATGAATTTTCTCCGAGAGTCCCACCACGATATAAGATATCGGAAACGCCCGCGCAGATCATTTACCTTCCAATCACCGCACGGGTCATTACGGATCTAACGATACGCGTTGAGGATCAAGACGGGCGGTTGCTCGATTTTCGAGGTGAAGAGATTACCATCAGATTGCACGTACGACGACGACGACGATAATACATGTGACGTGACCGAAAGAGATGCTTGTGCTAAACGACTCCAGAAACCCGTTTCTTCCAAATGAAATTGTTTGCAGCAGCAACAACAACAACAACAACAACAACTGCAACAACTGCAACAACTGCAACAGCTCTGATTGTGCTAAAAAGAAGAGGCTCAATGCTGCGAACATTGCATTTTTGAAATCATTGGGATTCATTGTGCGCGGTTAAGTTGAAAAAAGAATGGTTGACATTCTAAGCATTGGGGGGAAGCCGACGTTTGATGATCGCATCGTCAAGCTTGAGACTCACACATACAACCCATACGTCAACTAAACGTTTGGATACAGCGATGAAATAAGAATACCCATACAACAGCAGGATTTATACACATTGCCGTGTGAAAGTTTCCTCTACGTGGAGGGAAAATTGAAGATAAATAAGCCAAACAATACATTAGCGGTGACGTTGGGAAATAATTGCATGGCTTTCTTATTTGATGAGATTCGATACGAGCTGAATGGCGTGGAGATTGATCGCAACAGAAACGTTGGAATAACTAGCACCCTTAAAAACTATGTATCGATGACATCTAGCGAAGACAAAAATATGGAGAATGCCGGATGGGGCTTGAAACGACGCGATGGGTCAATATTGAAAAATCATTTCAATTTTTGCACCCCGCTAAAATATTTGCTGGGATTTTGTGAGAACTACAAACGCATTATTATTAATGTGCGTCACGAATTGATTTTAATACGATCGCGCAACGACAACAATGCTCTAATAGGATCGCCGATGCTGGAACCAGAAATTGAATTACTTAAAGTGCAATGGCGGATGCCTCATGTGACGTTAAATGACGTTAATAAGCTATCGTTGCTACATGCTTTGGAACGTGGGCAAAACCTGAGCATTTGTTTTCAATCGTGGGATCTGTACGAGTATCCTCTCTTACAGAGTACGACCAAGCATTCGTGGGCCGTGAAGGCATCTGCACAGCTGGAGAAGCCGCGAGTTATTATCCTTGCTCTACAGACTGGTCGAAGGAATGTGATGAGCGAAGATGTTACTAGGTTCAACAACTGCAAATTGACCAATGTAAAACTTTTTCTCAACTCGGAATTTTACCCATACGATGACATGAACTTGGACTTTGACAAGAATAAGCATGCCATCTTGTATCATATGTATACGCAATTCCATAAATCGTATTATGGACATAGTTGCAACGAGGCATTATTCACCGTGGCCGAATTTTTACAATTTGGTCCCCTCGTGGTGATTGATTGCTCGCGACAAAATGAGTCGATCAAGAATGGTACCGTGGACATGCGCATAGAATTCGAGTGTAAAGAGAATGTGCCTGCAAATACTACGGCCTACTGTCTGATTCTGCACGATCGGGTGGTTGAATACAATCCGCTGACAAACGTGGTGCGCAAAATAAATTAAATTGCCATACTACTTGCCCCGCCCTCTCCTGTGCTAAATTCATACAAAATTTCATCGTGAAAAGCGAGATGCTTTATGAGAAAGACCCCATTCTCTCATCTGTCTTGGAAGCGAGCGGACCTCTAAAAGGTACCGATAATGGTCGTACCAACATTTGTTGACCTGCAAGGGTTCATCGTCGATGGAAGATTTGTCGTCAAGGAAGTGGCTGTCCTACGAATGGGAACAATTCTCTCGCACTATATTTTTGGGAGTTCCATGCCACAATATCTTCTTACGAAATCTGATAAATCAAGCATTCGGTGGTTGGTGGTAAAACATCATGGACTACGGTGGGACGATGGAGAGGTTCCGTACTCTATGGCTAAACAGCTAATTACGAAAGCTGTAGCTGATGCCATCGACGAAGAAGATCCCATATCGTATACGTTAAAGGGTTGCAGAAACGCGACTGGCTTGCGAATTTCCTCGATGAAAATACCAGAGCGGACGTGGTCATTGAGACGCTGGACATTGTCTACGAGGATATCAAATCTCTAAATAAGCTAAATGTAATTAATACTCTGCGATGTGGCAGACACGCAAAGCACTGTGCCATGCAAAATGTATTTAAAATATTCAACTGGTGGTCTAAACGCCAGAGAGAAATGCTTAAATAAAATATAATCAATTTTTAATGTATAAAATGTTTTTCTTCACCCTCTCCAACCTAATCTCCTGCACATGATGTATGCTAGATTAAGACGATAGTTATAATTATGTAGAAGTGGTTTGATACACGTTCAGAGTGATACGATAGACGTTGAAAGTTACCATACACGTACAATACATGATCAAAGTGGTACCATACACGATCAAAGTGGTTCGATTCATGTTGAAAGTGGTTCGATTCATGTTCGATTGATGTTGAAAGTGGTTCGATTGTGGTTGAAAGTGGTTCGATTGATGTTCGATTGATGTTGAAAGTGGTACGTTTGATGTTGAAAGTGGTACGATTGATGTTGAAAGTGGTTCGATTGTGGTTGAAAGTGGTTCGATTGATGTATGATTGATGTTGAAAGTGGTACCATACACGTTCAAAGTGGTTCGATTGATGTTGAAAGTGGTACCATACACGTTCAAAGTGGTTCGATTGATGTTGAAAGTGGTACCATACACGTTCAAAGTGGTTCGATTGATGTTGAAAGTGGTACCATACATGTTCGGAGTGGTTCGATTGATGTTGAAAGTGGTTCGATTCATGTTCGATTGATGTTGAAAGTGGTACGTTTGATGTTGAAAGTGGTACGATTGATGTTGAAAGTGGTTCGATTGATGTTGAAAGTGGTACCATACACGTTCAAAGTGGTTCGATTGATGTTGAAAGTGGTACATTTGATGTTGAAAGTGGTACGATTGATGTTGAAAGTGGTTCGATTGTGGTTGCAAGTGGTTCGATTGTGGTTGAAAGTGGTTCAATACATGTTCGATACACGATCAAGGTGGTTCGATTCATGTTGAAAGTGGTTCGAATGTGGTTGAAAGTGTTTCGATTGATGTTGAAAGTGGTACGATTGATGTTGAAAGCGGTTCGATTGATGTTGAAAGTGGTACCATACACGTTCAAAGTGGTTCGATTGTGGTTGAAAGTGGTACCATACACGTTCAAAGTGGTTCGATTGATGTTGAAAGTGGTTCGATTGATGTTGAAAGTGGTACGATTCACGTTCGATTCACGTTCAGAGTGGTACGATTCACGTTCGATTCACGTTCAGAGTCGTTCAATACCCGTTCGATTCACGTTCGATTCACGTTCGATATACGATAAAAGTGGCTCAATACATGTTCCATACACATTCAAAGTGGTATGATCTAGTCGAATAATGTGTCCAAAGAAAAAAGGGGAAAGAAGATGCGTGGGAATAAGGAGAGGATGGTCAGCGAAAATGCAGGTGGCCTGTGATGAAGATGGCGAAGAACAACAGCATCTTACTTTTGCAAAGCTATGCACTTCTCGATTTCAAGATATGAGTTTATACGCGAGAGCTTGGAGATGCAGCGAGACCAGTTGTCTTCAAATCTTTGAAGGTGTTGGTTCATTTACAAGTGTGAACGTTTTTTTTTTTGTGTAACAATGGGATTGGAGAGTATCGCCCCGGAGTGTGACCCCGAGGTATGTACTTTTAAATATTTTTATATTTATCGCGTTTAATCGTTGAAATCGAGCGAGATCAAATCAGACGTTTGTGTCAATATTATATCGTCGATTTCTATTTTTTTTTCCAGAACTCGCCACCACCGTCGCCTCCCCCACCACCTCACTGGCCGTCGCCACCTCCATCGCCGCCACCTCCGCTGGTATGTAGTAGTTTGCATTGTTTTATACATTTGCTGTTTATTATATGCAAATATTATATCAATGCTTGTGTATATGTTCTAGGACCTGCAACAAGTCATTGGTCCTGCGATGGCGGCTCGGCTGCGATGGCCTTGGACGCCCTATCTTCGGATGGGGCCCCTGCGGCGGCCACATCGTCCAGCACCCTCCTGGATTGACGTCCGGGGCCCGCTGCCGCCACCACCACATCCAGGGTGGGTAATGGCGTCAACATCGTCATCATCATCATCGTCATCATCATCGACTGACACATCCCCATGGTGGCCCCCGGCGTCGCCGTTGCCATCACCACCCCCCTCACCACCTTCCCCTTTAACGTAGTTTTTTATATTTTTTATATTTTTCTATTTTTTTCCTATTTTTTTCTTTTTTTCCTATTTTTATATTTTATATTTTATATCCTTTTTATTATATTCTTTTTTATTATATTCTTTTTTATATATTCTTTTTTATTATATTCTTTTTTTTATTATATTCTTTTTTATATATTCTTTTAATTTTGTAACAATATATATTCTCAAACCTATATTATTTCTCCATTTCATTTACCCGTCTTCCTTCTCCTTTCGCCACCTTACTCTAGGATTTGCTGACTTCGCATAATTCTATTTCATTCTTCGCGCCGCCAAATGACGTCATCGCACGCGGCTGCTCCAGAGGAGTCAAGTTACACACGATCGCGCGATACGCTGCGACGTTAAATCGGAACGCTTTAGAATACTGTTTAGCTTTAGAATGCTTGCTACATAATGGTTTGGTAGATCGCTGGTTAAAAATTTTAGAATATCTGCGATTGTACCGCTATGTAGTGCTGTCTCCCTCCCTCCTCCGAATTTAGATTTATAACAAAGTATTGCTCTCTCTTTCCGTCCCGAAGACGTGGTTCGTAAAAGAAAAGAACGTCGATCTTTCCAGATCTTTCCCGACATCATCCGAAACAATTTGGGATAAAAAAATAAATTATTAAACAATTTCCGACGCATGTTGGTTTGAAAAAAATCCTGGGTGCCGCCCCTCCCTGGGTCAGGTCTGAAAAATTTTTTGGGGTGGGCCAAAGTCTGAAAAAGACTTTTCGGGGTCATTCCCTCCCTCTAAAAAGTTTCGGGGACGGTGGGTCAGGTCTCCGCGGCGGCTCGGCCCGGAGTGATCACCTCCACGGTTGCGGCTTCCCCCACTCCGCGGCTCGTACGCGCACAACCGCTCTTCCAATCCCCGCAGGCCCCGCGCCCATGTTTCTCTCCGCCGCGCTCCCCCGCGCGCCCCCACTTCCCCCCGCCCCCGCGCTCCCCTCAGAGGACCTGGGTTAGAACCCGCCTTGCTATACTACTTTGAACGACTCCAGAAACTCGTTTCTTCCAAGTGAAATTGTTTGCAACAACAACAACAAAAACAACAACAACAACAACAACACCTGCAACAGCTCTGATTACACTAAAAAGAAAAGGCTCAGTCCTGCGACCATTACATTTTTGAAATCATTGGGATTCCTTGTGCGCATTTAAGTTGAAAAAAAATGGTGGATATTCTAAGCATTAGAGGGAAGCCGACGTTTGACGATCGCATCGTCAAGCTCGATACTCTCACATACAACCCATACGTCAACACGACGTTTGGATACAGCCATGAGATAAGAATACCCATACAGCAGCAGAATTTATACACATTACCGTGTGAAAGTTTCCTCTACTTGGAGGGGAAATTGAAGATAAATAAGCCAAGCGATACATTAGCGGTGACGTTGGGAAATAATTGCATGGCGTTCTTATTTGATGAGATTCGATACGAGTTGAATGGCGTGGAGATTGATCGCAACAGAAACGTTGGAATAACTAGCACGCTTAAAAACTATGTATCGCTGACATCTGGCGATGACAAAAATATGGAGAATGCCGGATGGGGCTTGAAACGACGTAATGGGCTAATAGTGAAAAATCATTTCAATTTTTGCATCCCACTCAAATATTTGCTGGGATTTTGCGAGGACTACAAACGCATGATTATTAATGCGCGTCACGAATTGGTTTTAATACGATCGCGCAATGATAACAATTCTCTAATAGGATCGCCGATGTTGGAACCAGAAATTGAATTACTTAAAGTGCAATGGCGGTTGCCTCATGTGACGTTAAATGACGTTAATAAGCTATCGTTGCTACATACTTTGGAAAGTGGACAAAACATGAGCATTTGTTTTCACTCGTGGGATCTGTACGAGTATCCTCTCTTGCAGAGCACGACCAAGCATTCGTGGGCCGTGAAGGCATCTGCACAGCTGGAGAAACCGCGAGTTATTATCCTTGTTCTACAGACAGATCGAAAGAATGTTTTGAGCGAAGATGTTACTAAGTTTAACAACTGCAAATTGGCCAATGTAAAACTTATTCTGAACTCGGAATTTTACCCATATGATGATCTGAATTTGGACTTTGACAAGAATAAGCATGCTATCTTGTACCACATGTATACGCAATTCCGTAAATCGTATTATGGACAGCCGTGGAGGTGGGGGAATTGAAAAGAACGCAACGATACAGCTTGTGCATACAAGAGATCGCTGGGAGAGCTCTGACCGTTCGCCTGCAACGCTCGTGGTAGACTCTGCCTGACGGGCCCGCCGCGCTTGCCTATAAGCAGCGCCGTGACGATTTCGCGAGCGAGAGCGCCGCTCGGCGTGCGGCCCTCTCGCGCCCGCGCTCGGCAGCGGCAGGCCGCGCCAGGCGCGCGTGGTGAGGGGAAGATTCGCGTCCTACCGATATAACTCGTTACATCTCCCTCTCCCTTCGGAGGACGCGATCTTCCCCCACCCCTTATATACATTGTCTTGGCAAATTATTATTTACAAACTTACTGGCTACCCACCACCACACTTAAACCTACTATGTACAAACTTACTAGCTACCCGCCACCTTATCCTACTTAAAATAATCGGCCAGGCCTTGGCGGTTCGAACCGCACCCGGAGCTGCTGCCTCCGCAGCATTTTGACTTCCAGGTACCCTCCGGGTCTGGGTACCCGGAACTTCTGCCCTTCGCGGAGGGCTGGGATGTCTATCCGCAGCTCCGGGGGGGTCGTGCGTGAAACGCCATGGGGGTCCCGAGGGGGTGGTACGGGGGCGGTTGGTGCTGGCTGGTGGAGGGGCTGCTGCTGGCGCTGTCTGCTGGAGGTCCATCAGGGCCGGGAGGTGCGGGGGGAAGAGTGGGGTCCGCTGCTGCGGCGGTGCTTGCAGGCCTGTTTGTGGTCGCGGCGGTGACCGTGTCTGCGGCGGCTGCTGACGCGGTGGTGGTGGTGGGGGCTGCGTCCGGGGCGGTGGTGTCCTCGGCGGCCGCTGCTGGATTGGGGTGGCCATCACTGGCCATGGCGGTGGTGGCGCGTGCATCAGCACGTCCAGCAGCGACGCTCCCAACCTGCGCGTCTCCTGGGGGGTCACCCGGCGGTCCTCCACGATCCGGGGTTTCGGAGGGGCCGGCTGGGGAACCAGTGGTGGGGGTAGCCGGCTGGTTTCCACCGCCTCCACTATGGTCACGGCCCTGGTCGCGGCTGAGGTGACCCTGGGTGGCGGGCGCGGCTTCGGTGGTGGCCCCGGGCCGGTGGCGGAGGCCCGCCAAACTCCAGACGCCTTTTGGCTGCTGGCGCTGCTGGGGGGACTCCCTCCCCCGTCCTCCGCTTCAACCGGCACTCCAGGGGTCGATCCGCAGCTGCTCGGTGGAGTGGCACTGCGGTTCTCCTGGTTGCCTCGTGTGCGAGTCTTGACTTCGGTGGCATGTTGCCTCAACGAATGCCGAATTGCTTCTGCCGGCTGGCGTCCTTCCGCGGGCTTATCATTAGCCCCGTGACAATTTCGCCAGCGCGAAACCTGTGTCGTGGCCCTCTGTTGGCCGATGAGGCTTTTCCTATTAAAGAAATGGGTATTTTAGGAATTCCATTTTTGGAAAAACAGGAGGCAACATTAATATTTAAAAATACAGTACCAAATCGTCTTCAGGTTGGGGATAGGGATTTTATTCTTCAATCGTCTAAATCTTTCTATTTACCAGCACGAATGAAAACTCTTATATCCATTCCTGTAAAGAATGCTCGAGTTAAAACGGGTTATTTGAAAAAGTTAGATACCAAACCAGGAGTGTACGTAGGTAATGCGTTAGTGAAGCAGGGAAATGGTTTTGCTAAGATTTTCGCCATAAACACTACCGCTGATTCTGTTACAATAGATGTACCTCCAGTTGAATTAGAGGAATGTCAAATAAAATCACCTGCACCTCGCTCAGCTCGAACAGGGGATCCAGGTGTAGGGCAATCAGAGGCGGAAGCTCGTAGACTCGTCCAATTGTTCAAGAATCTTGATTTGGGTGATCTCAATGACGCAGAACAAGCTAGCATATTAGAAATAATAAATGAATTTCCATATCAGTTTTATCTTCCATCCGATACGCTAAATTCAACGAACACAATTCAACACACAATTTTAACCGTACACAAAGGTCCCATTAACACTAAACAGTATCGTTTCCCTCCTATTCACAAAGAGGAAATTAGGAGTCAGGTAGATTCATTATTAAAAAATAATATAATTCAACCTTCAATGTCCCCGTATAATTCTCCTGTTTGGATAGTCCCTAAAAAGGCGGATAGCACCGGAAAACAACGTTGGCGGATGGTGATAGACTATCGCAGATTAAATGAAAAAATTATAAGTGATGCTTATCCGCTCCCGAATATAACAGACATTTTGGATCAACTTGGCGCAGCGAAATATTTTAGCACACTTGATTTGGCGTCGGGATTTCATCAAATTCCTATGGATCCAGAATCAAAATTTAAGACTGCATTTTCAACTCCGAATGGGCATTACGAGTTCAATAGGATGCCTTTTGGATTAAAGAACGCTCCTGCAACTTTCCAAAGATGCATGGATTTAGTTTTATCAGGTTTGCAGGGTGTTGAATCGTTCGTTTACATGGATGATATAGTCTTATACGCTAATTCCTTAGAAGAGCATACCCGTAAATTAAGAGTTCTTCTAGCCAAATTGCAAAATGCAGGACTGACACTTCAACCGGCAAAGTGTAAATTTCTTAGGCGAGAAGTATATCTCGGTCACGTAATTTCTGCAGATGGTGTTAAACCCGATGTTGGGAAGACGAAGGCTGTAAAAGAGTTTCCCATTCCTAAAACAAAAAAGAATATCAAGCAATTTTTAGGTCTCGTCGGTTATTACAGGCGTTTTATTCCAAACATGGCAAGAATTTCTAAACCACTTACGCGACTTTTAAAAAAAGATGCCCCTTTTATTTGGAATGCTGAAACTCAGTTAGCTTTTCAAGGTCTCAGGGATATCATATGTACAGAACCATTGCTTCAATTTCTAAATTTCAAGCACCCATTTCTGGTAACAACCGACGCTTCAAATTACGCTTTAGGAGCTGTCTTAAGCCAGGAATCGATTGGCCAGGATCTTCCCATTGCGTATGCCTCAAGGACCTTCAACGATTCTGAAGTAAAATATTCAACAATTGAGAAAGAATTACTAGCGGTTCTTTTTGCCGTGGAACATTTCCGGCCTTACTTATACGGTTATCAATTCACGTTGGTGACAGATCATCGACCATTGGTCTGGCTGCACAATGTGAAAGATCCGACTTCTAAAATTATGCGTTGGCGAATAAAGCTGAACGAATACGATTATAATATCGTGTATAAACCAAGGAAGCAAAATTCTAATGCGGTTGCCTTGTCTCGAAATCTTTCAAATTTCACTAAGCTTGACCAAACTTTGGTTGCTTTAATTAAACACACCGAAACCGACAGTCCAGATGTTTCCTCCATAGAATTTCTGCGTGAGGTGATCGCGGGCGCCAGTGATTTGCCGACCGCTGCTTCCGGGGAGGTAGACACTGACAGGGACAGTTCTTTGGAATACAAGAATGAAAAGTTAGTAGCTAATATGTTTCTAATGTATGGAAAGAGCGATAATGATGATCGAACAAATGAGACCACATTTGAATTGGAGAAGACAGAAACTTACGAAACAGACAGTGACGAATACTATACGGCGGATGATGAGGAAATGTCTCCCAATCCGATGAGTGTATTCTCTGGAGAGGGTAGGCCATCGTCCGATAAATGCGAATTTGTAGTGGGTGGAGGATCGTTTCCGCTTCAGGCATCGTTAGAGGCGGTCCATGTACCTCAGGGTGCCCTCGCTCTGCTCGATCCGTCGGTATACGGTAAGGTAATTCAGACACCCCCGCTTCAGATCAGCAACCTGGGACCCGAGATTTTTGAGGTGCCTCAGGATGCCCTCGCTCTGCTCGATCCGTCGGCATACGGTAAGGTAATTCAGACACCCCCGCTTCGGATCAGCAACCTGGGATCCGAGGTTTGTGATATAGTAAGGGCTGGAATGCCTGAAATTGTTGTGACGCATGATGCAATGAAACTTGGAGAGTCTAAATTCATGATAGAGTCTCCAGGAGAAAGGACACGATCCTCCGTAGAAGTGGCCTCAACAAAAGATGTCTTATGTAATTTTGGAAAAGTTAAAATCTTGGCAATAACTGACTCACGTTTACAAACAAATTACCTTCCCACATTACCTAAAATTAATTTCAGTAAGGATTACCTTTTTATGCGAAGGGATAATCTTATCCATTTTCTGTCTCTTGACTATCAGATTGTGTCATAGAATAGTAAAGACTTATACACTCGTGGAAAATTTTCGATTACGCAGGTGAGGCAATATCGCATTAATGTCGGTGAGGCAATGGTTTTCCCAGATAAGAAACTTCATATTTTACATTTGTTTCCTAAAAAAATTAACAACGAATAGGTAAATTTTACTTATTTAAATTCATCGTTTGCATCTCTCAAACAGTTAATGGATTCTTTCAATGAAAGGACCTTCAGTATATCAATGAATCATAATAATCTTGATTCCGTAGGATGGGGTTCCATAGAAGGTCTCCTCAAACAAATATTTAATGATTCAAAATATACAATCACTGTCTGTACTGACGAAATAACAATTCCACATCTGTCAGAGAGATCGACCATTATTTCCGAATACCATGAATCGGTAGTGAGAGGCCATCAGGGGGTAACAAAACTTTTTAAAAGGATTAGAGAGGATTTTTATTGGCCGAAAATGGGAAAGCAAATTTTAGATTTTGTTCGGACCTGCTCAACCTGTCAAAGAAATAAAATGCTCTCCCCCAAAACAAGGCATCCAATGCGAATTACGGATATGCCTAAGAGAGCTTTTGAAAAAATACAAATGGATATTGTGGGGCCACTCCCGGTAACAAAGAAAGGGAATAAATACTTACTGACTCTTCAAGATAATTTAACGAAATACTCGGATGCGATTCCTCTGATGACTATTGATTCCATTTCTATTGCAATCGCTTTGGCTGAGCAGTTTATCTCTAGATTTGGTTGTCCTCGTACTATACAAACTGATGTCACGTCCCGCGACGTGGAGGCTACTATTAATTAACCTTTTAAATCACTATATTTACTATTTCGTACTCTGAGGTATTGTAACCACCTCGTATGAAAACATTATACAAAATATTACGTAACAAATAGCTAATAAGGCATTATCATCATAAACAACGATAAGAAAAGATCGAGAAAAGAATGTACGGACGGCAGCAAGCAGGACAGCCAGCTGTATATCAGATAGCTGACCGCACGAACACC
The DNA here is from genome assembly GCA_944738655.2 of Andrena hattorfiana. Taxonomy (NCBI): domain Eukaryota; kingdom Metazoa; phylum Arthropoda; class Insecta; order Hymenoptera; family Andrenidae; genus Andrena; species Andrena hattorfiana. Next base: position 39,392,085 of record OX122890.1, on the reverse strand, counting down.
AAGAAGGCCCAGCCAACACCAGCTGATGTTCAGTGTGGTACAGAGGCCCATATCAACCAGTGGAGACGACATATCTTCGCGGAGCTGTGCCCCTGATCCTCGACAGAAGATTGCCCTCCCGTCATTTCCCGCAAATCAATTACAATACATATACTTAATTTCAACCCCTATTAAATAAGCTGTACGGAACTAATCGTACAAGAAACATTGTAAACAAATAACGTATAAATCAAATGTGAATTAATATAAGAATCTTGCTATCGTCGCTACTGGGAGACAGGCAAAATGAGATGCATTAGTCACGAAGAAGGACACCTAAAGGGTGAGAACTAGTGGAACGTGCCTAACCAGTAAACAAAATCTCAGAATAGAACGATGGGAAGATTCTTCCTGGAAAATTCCAGGTTGAGGCTGTGGGATGGGGTCTCCCACCTAAGAATTGTCAGGTGACAAATCCTAGAGAAGGAGTAATCAATTGCCCTATAAAAAGGGACTGACCACCCGCGGAGCTCATTATAATATTACATATTATATTACTATTATTAATTAATACCTCATTAATATTCAAGTATCGTTGTTGAATCCATCATAGATCTTTAATCTAAAACTTAACCAGTGTTAAAAGATCAGGAAAAAGGGAAATAAAGGTGATTGTTTTACATCAAATCAGTGAGTGAAGTGTTTCCATCCCTTTATCCCATCCTCAAAAGCGGGCACTCGTCTTTTAATTAAGTAAACTCAATTACGAAAATGTGTATTGACAGTTCACGGGTTGCGCTGATTGATGGGAACTCCTATGAGCAGAACGTTGCCCGCGGTTTTACCAGAAATTAAGCGCAAGGCGTGATTGACGCGATTAGTTCTAATATCAACGAAATTCTAATTAAATGTTGCAAAAATGTGAAAAATCACGCTTGTCTCCGTCGATGGTGCCGCTGAAGAGCAGAACGTTGCCCGCGGTAGCACCTGGTACGGAAGGTGGAGAGTGATTTATTGGTCGATAAATAATAACTATTTTAAATTCTAAAAGACGAATGTCGCGAAACCATCGTGCGGGGCGACGTATACAGTTAAGGAAACTATATAAACAATACCACGAAACGCCAGCGACTAATTATAAGGACATTCTGGGAGTCGTCAAAAACCCAATCATTAGGAAGGACACAAAAACCCCGAACTTTGATAACATCCTGGTCTGCGGAGATTGGGCAGCCCCTAAAGTAAACGTCGTACCAGAATGTAACGGGATCCCAACGGGTCCAATCGAGTGGAGTCTGACCATCGTGAGCCTGCCCTCACCGCGGGTAAATTAAGGTATTTACTGAAAACAATATAATTATAATGTACCCTCAATCGCTCTCAACTATCCCAGAGCGTAAAGTCACTAGACCAGCTCGAAAGCGGATTGAAAATATAAACTCCCTAAAAATCGCGGCCCCGAATAGGAAGTAGGGACGTAACACTGATCAAGGAAGCAATTTCGTTAGTCAGGTCATGAAGAGTTTTTGTAAAATTTTCAAAATTCAGAGAATAACTTTAATCGCATTTTATCCGCAGTCATTGGGCTCATTAGAACGTGCTCATAGAGTATTTATTGATTACCTAAAAACCTTCTGTTCCAAAGTAGATTGGGATGAGTGGATCAGGTTTGGAATTTTTTCATACAATACGTCGGTACACGATTCCACTGGATTCACTCCACATGAGTTGATTTTTGGAGTAAAAGCTTTGATTCCCACCGAATTTGCGAGGGAGGCAGTACCAAAAACTTTTATCCAGTATCTGGATGATTTACTTCAAAAGATCTCAAGTAGTCAGGCTACAGCAGCGGAAAACCTAGAACAAGCAAAGGAGAGGAGTAAATTATATTACGACAAATATACTAATCCACAGACGTTTGAAGTAGGAGACTTTGTGTATTTACTTAGGGAACCGAAGAATTCAAAATTTGAGTCAACTTGGACGAGACCATATAGAATTACACGAATTTTCAATGATCTAAATGCGGAAATAGAATTACGAAGTAGTAAGTTTAAAATAGTTCACTGGAACAAACTTAAATTAGCTCACATAAAATTAAATGAGTAGACTACCAAATTCGGATAAAGATACCTGTATTCTTTTGGGTTAAAGTTATTATTATGTAATTAAGTATACGAAGCGGATTTATGTAATCACTAATTTAAGTTGCACGTATGTACAATGATGTTCGACATGAGATGTGTTACGCGGGAGATATAATTTCATAAGGAAATTGTTAAAGTGTTCTGTTTGTTTGTGTTATTTGTATGTTTTACTGTTCGGAATCGGTCTTGATGTTGTGATTGTGCGCATGATATTAAATTTAAAAAGCTGTTTCTTTAGGAAACATCTTTTTAGAATGTGAGGGGAGATGTTGTATTGCCGTGATGTGAACTGTTGTATTGCCGTGACGTGAACAAAGCTTTTGATTCAGACGGAAATTTAAACTAAAGAAGCGGGGCGGAATTACATGAAGTTGTTGGTTTTCCTTGTAATTTTTATTTCATCATCACTGAAAGTCTGAAAACCCTCGTTGAAAAACAAATGTAAATTATTTATGTTAACAACTAAATTTTGAAGATCTAGGCATTCAATTGCGAGAGTCGACTTAGTAAAGACGTATTAAAGAGTTGTACAAAATATATTAATTTATTCTATCTGGAATACAAAGTTTCCTTTAAATTCTCCCAATTCGCGAGTCTGAAATCTGAGCGCATTCACGGAGCAGAATGCTTCAGCATTCCATGGGCCTCGATCCCATTCCCTAGAATTGGACGCTGGTTTCCGAAGAACCACCCAACACCCGCCAGCAGATTGTGCAGTTCATTAAATAATTCATTTTACTTATTTCCAAAAATATTTGTTCAGTCTTTACAATTGTTACAGAATACTATAAGTAGCGCATATAAATTCGAGGAAGAACATTAAATATTTACATTTATAAATTCATATGCAATACGTCCCGTAACCAGTGGTACCTATTAGGTGCGATATGAGAAAATTTCCTATATTTTCGACTTCTTTTTTCTGTAGAATCACCATATTCCGTATTGTATTAGCACTGAAAACAAATAGAACATTAGTATAAAATTAAACGTAACGTATGAATCAATAGGATATATGCGATACTTACTTCAGCTCCATCTCCGCATAGCACACACCCTAGGCGATCATGCATGCTCCTGCGAACATTAACATTTATAATAAAACATGTGTTAAATTATTATTTACGAAACAAGACGCTAAACATTCGCACTTCTCGCATAACCCTATTTTTGGGTCTTGCAGATAATGTAACTCTCGATTTCCGTGACGTAGATAATTGGAAATTATTCAGTACCATAATTACGTTTGCTTTCTGGATATATCGAGATGATTTGTCTGGATATTGATGCTTAGAATCGCGTGGAATATTTTTCGGTTTTGTCGGCACTGCCTGCCACTGCCAGTGACTGCCATCGCCACCTCAGACCTCGCAAACGAACGCAAACTAGACGTAGAGTCTTGACCAATCACGAGTTTCGGAACTATGGCGCAGCCAATTCGAGCGTAGCGCATTGTACCGCCACATTGGTACACGTGTTACATCTACATACCGTTTGTTCAAAGTGGTATCCGTTGTGCTTGAAGACGATCGCTCGAAAAATATTCCACGCGATTCAGAGCATAAATATCCAGACAAATCATCTCGATGTATCCAGAAAGCAAACGTAATTATGGTACTGAATAATTTCCAATTATCTACATCACGGAAATCGAGAGTTACATTATCTGCAAGACCCAAAAATAGGGTTATGCGAAAAGTGCGAATGTTTAGCGTCTTGTTTCGTAAATAATAATTTAACACATGTTTTATTATAAATGTTAATGTTCGCAGGAGCATGCATGATCGCCTAGGGTGTGTGCTATGCGGAGATGGAGCTGAAGTAAGTATCGCATATATCCTATTGATTCATACGTTACGTTTAATTTTATACTAATGTTCTATTTGTTTTCAGTGCTAATACAATACGGAATATGGTGATTCTACAGAAAAAAGAAGTCGAAAATATAGGAAATTTTCTCATATCGCACCTAATAGGTACCACTGGTTACGGGACGTATTGCATATGAATTTATAAATGTAAATATTTAATGTTCTTCCTCGAATTTATATGCGCTACTTATAGTATTCTGTAACAATTGTAAAGACTGAATAAATATTTTTGGAAATAAGTAAAATGAATTATTTAATGAACGTCGGAGGAGGGGTGGGGGAAATGGCCTTCAAACTCAAATTTGGGTTAGAATCGGCCTAGCTATACTACTCCAGGATATGCGTGCACGGCCTCTGAAACCACCCTCTCCGACATTCGCCCTGAGCTCACAAGGGAAACCGTGCGAAAACTCGTGAGAGAGAGGTCGTACAATTTATAATTCCAAATAAGGAGTGAAGCTCTTAAACGCATTCACGAGCTGGCGCCGTTGAAGAAGATCCAACTATTGAATTCAGGAAGTCCGGTCTTCGAAGGAAAATCCGCCGTAAAAGAAGAAAGAAGATTCCGCCGTTAAATTTTGGGTATCCCACCGCTGTCACCAATTTGTTGGGTGGTTCTTTGGAAACCAGCGTCCAATTCTAGGGAATGGGATCGAGGCCCATGGAATGCTGAAGCATTCTGCTCCGTGAATGCGCTCAGATTTCAGACTCGCGAATTGGAAGAATTTAAAGGAAACTTTCTACACATTAAATTCGGCACCCAAGAAGAATTAGAGTATTAGGAATTACATAGTTTCAAGTACAAAGACGTGCAAACATAACTCCCAAGCGTTGTCGGGACCGTGTACGAAATAGAACCTCTCTAAGAACAAGTTAATTGGCCGTGAAAATTACGGCAGTTCGAATTCTTTAGACCTTGCTATGCAGGCGTATTCATAAAGCGAGAACCTGTGGGGTTGCGTCGAAGGAACGGCCTAGTACGAAAGCGAACATAATAATTCTCAAGGTAAGGAAGCAGAATTGTAGACACATCCAAAACGCATCTACTGTAAATAAAGCGTAAGAAAAATGTGAAAAATGTATTGTTACTAATCCACAAGGGCAGATGCTGGCAACTACAGCGCTGCAAGATGGAATTTGTACCTTAAGTGCTGCGGAAGAAGAGGCATTTTTAGCAAGGGAATTGCGAGATTGAGACCAGAAAAAATCGAAACCTGAATCATTAATATTATCGTCACAAAGACATTCTAAAGACAGTACAAACATTGAATGAGCATATTCTAAGTTCACACATTTATATGCTGTTTCTGTGACATTAAAAATTTGAGAAGGACCCAAATTGCATTCTTCCGAAAGGGAATTTCCTAATTTTGAAGATTTATACGGGGGATACACGAATACATTTAATGAGTTTTAAAATGCTATTTTATAATCCAAAATGATGATAATTATCTGGTTTGATACGATTAATTCTACATTTCTGGCCGTTTTGAAACCGATCTTTATAAAACGGGGAGTATATCATTTATTGCTCGATGTGAAATTTCATGTGTTACAGCCCACTCTGCCAATGAAGAGGCTCAATTTGGACTATTCAATTTAGTTGCTCATTCTTCAGAAGTCTGTGAATTTTTGTGATGGAGGCAAAATTCTGAATTTCTTCTAAATTCGGAGAAAATTCTACATTAATTTCGGTAGTATTGGAAGAAGATTGCGAACTTGTTCCAGGTGAAACATATTATAACATAGTATTGGCAATGAGAAGATAAAGACAAGATGTTGAATGTGAAAATGATTGTGAACTAGTTCCAGGTTAAACATCACTAGTGGGGTCCTAGAAAAAGTGGATTGCAGATGTTAAATGTGAAGAAATAGCATAAATTGAATGAAGAAAATAGAAATAAACTGACTGTAATGTATAAAAAACAAAAGGCAACACTTGCTTCAGAAATATGTAATAGATTTATAGATATTTGGAGATATAGAACTTACCTACAGAATACATCTCCTTGTTGTAAAACACAGGCCGAAGAAATACACTAAACTAACTTCAAATACGTACACTAATACTAATAATAAAAAAACACAATAATAAAAAAGCACAATAAGAATAAGAAAACCACACAATAATAATGAAAAACACACGATAAAAATACTATAAAAATGTTATACGAATAATATAAAAAAAAATATAAAACTACTAGAACTAAGTATGTATTATAATGATAAACTAAGAATAAACTACAGACTAACTAAATATGAGAAAAATGTATGTATTGAAAGTTGAAAATAGCGTAAATTAGCGTGCGTCCCCGTGGATGGTTCTGCGATAACTGCCGCAGTTTCCTTACCTGTAGCCTACAAGAAATCCTCGCCACCCCCCACTACGTGGCACAACCCTCATCCTGCCGACGGATATACCTCTGAAGACTTGCCAGAAAAGCTCTTTAGAGCAGAAAAGTAGAAAAAATTGAACCAAAGGTTTTTTAATCCTTATGAGCGTCGCTACCGCCACTACCAAAATCAGGTCATTATTTTCTAAACATCGATTTTTTTGGGTACCTACATGTTACAAAAACTGCAGGAGAAAACGTATTTTATCTTTAACCGTCTGCCATTCTGTAGATATTTTTTTTCAAATTTCTGGTCGTGGTAAGGGCGATAGCGACACTCGTAAGGATTAAAAAAAACGTTTGGTTCTCTTGTTTCTGCGCAATGGAAAAGCCGCTAGCCTTGGGACAAGTCAACAAGGATGTATTCGGCTGTTGGTGGCGCGCGAGATTTATATATATCGTCATATGTTCTGCAATCATTTATTAATCAGTGTGAAAAATAGTGAAAATCTTCCTTTACTAGATACTTTTTAACGGCGAACGTTGAAAAACATGGGTTATGTCCAGTATTACTTTTTAATGAAATATTATTACATTTTTTAACATAAGGGTTTCGTGCATACAATTTACGGATTCGCTAGAGGTTTCTGAAGTTAGGTTTTAAGTCTCATAACGATCCGTTAATATTTACTCGAATTATCGCAATTTATGTTTAAAGAAATAATGATTTTGGTCGAAGAAATTTTTTGTTTATAATTTTTATCTCGAATACTAATGATTTGATAAACAAACTGTAAATAGAAAAAATGTGTGTCGGGACGAGCTTTACAACACTATATTTTTTAAAATACAGTTTAACGACATTTAATTTTCCAATCTTTCTTAGCGTTTGGACAATACTTTTTCCCATTTTCGAGCACTAGTTCCCTTATTGCATCCGACACTTCATTTAACAATTACTTACGCGATACAGTACACAGTGTATTTAGACGCTAAACGAGGTGTGAGATATTTCCTGGACAGTTTAAACTTTTGCCCACAAAAAAAACTGGTTTTCAGTTAATTTCACGTGAACAATGTCATATTCGATTTTGAACAGAATCCCAGACATCAAGGTAAAAAAGTGATCAATTTGGCGTGGCATTCTTAAGGCCGCCATACACGCTCCTTCTTGCCCGTTCGATTTACAGACTTGCATACAGTCAAAAGTTCTATAAACAAACTGTATATAGAACAAATGTGTGTCGTGACGAGCTTTACAGCACTATATTTTTTAAAATACAGTTTAACCACATTTAACTTTACAATCTTTCTTAGCGTTTGGACAATAATTTTCCCCATTTCCAAACGCTAGTCCCCTTATTGTATCCCATCCTTCAATTATATACCTAATATAGTGTATCGTTGGTTGTTCTGGCTGTATTACTCGCGACTACAAGCCCAGCCTTTGAAAAAGTTCATTATATTTGTTTGAATTTCTATTGCATCATTGTTTCAACGTAAATATAACGTCTACCTTTGCAGAAGTACAGTTAAAAGCCCTACTTGACCACACCGTGTCGAACGCTTGTTAAATGTACAAAAAGACGTTTCTATGAGAAAACAGTCAAAGTAATGTTAATTACTTTAATTTATCCAGTAACACGCTTCCTGAATGAAATTAGGACCAACAGAATCTTATAGAAGGTATTGGTGAATTAATGTCAAGTGTTGGTGGGCTTTTGCCCCACCGTGCGCCAATCCATTTAATTTCTTTATACATAGTAGTATGTACAAAGTGTTCCAGTCAACGTGTTTCTTAATAGGTATAAGTAGTCAAGGGCGGATGGGCCCATGCTGTTCTACCTTCGAGGGTTTTACGGTTGGGATTACGCTGTATCTGGCTTCGAAAGGGGGTGCGTAAGCTAAACAGTTCTGGCGGGGCAGGCGATTTGCAGCTAAAAATTTGGTATTTTTTAAGCGAAATTTCTTCGTTTTTTTGCGACTAGGCAATCGCTTGTTCTCGAAGCGTTCGTCGGGAAACATTTGTCCACCAGATATGTCGATCAGGGGCAATCGACACCATGCCGTTTTCCAGGGATTTCGATTTTCGTCGCTATCGTGCCTCCGTTCTCAGGTAAAAGGACTTTATGATTTTCGGCATACTCTCGGGTTTTTCCCCCGAGGTCCTGGGTGAGTCGGGCTATAGCCAAGCTACACATCTGGCAACCAGATTCCCACAGGTAAGTATTTTTCGCGCGTGGATACGGTTAGTTTTTTGTTTCCGCTCTGCGCGTTTTCGGCGTTGCTTGGTCCTAATTTAATCTGCTCCCTAACCAATCGGGCTTGTGTTCGTCCCAAACGGCCACTCTCTGGAAGAGGCCCTCTTCACAGCAAATACATCCTCCACAAGGTCCCCCTTCTCTCGCACGGAATACGTCAACGCGTGCTTTTGTATTGAAATTCGAGCGCGTGTTTAGGGTAAAAGACCCAATTACTGACACCTAACCAATTCCTGTCATCTTAAGCTATTTTACTTAAAATAACGAATAAATAAATGTTGTAAAGTCATACAGAAAAAGAATTATGTAATTCAATGTATAATCTATACTATAGAATATATACTATAGGTACTCTCTCGCACGCACAGTTTACGTGACATTTGGTATAATTTTAATCGGGAGAACGCCAGCAGAGATGGGCAAAAAATTATTTGAAATAAAGATTTATGTACGAAATTTTTATTTCAAATAATTTTTTGCCCATCTCTGAACGCCAGGAATCCATTGGTGTCTATATTTCTCCGCCATTCGATTTTTGCTCTTGAAGCTGCGAGGCACCTTTCAGCACCTCGAAATCCCTGCATAGGGCGCACACGAACGCTCTCGGCGCGTGCCTCGTCGTAAAAATCTAGTCTTTCAAGTGCTCCAAACTGCTCGAAAAACTGAGAAACTCGTAAATCAGATCCGTGCGCGGCGCGCCGTTGCACTAATGGGACCCTGCCTTGATTGTATGTAGCACTGAGAGTACAAATAACCCCATTTGTCTTTTTTGCTAGCACTATAGGCTTTGCAACATAATGTTTCTCATTGTACGACTAAAGATTTGTTGCATATTTTAAAACAATTTAAAGGCCATTGCGGTAGGTACGGAGAAGAGGGATAAGGTAGCACGAACTATCGAAATGCTTATTTCTATCGCGATGTAAGAAATATAAACTTGTTAAAGCTGTTGACAACCCATTCGTGTATAATAAATGTTTTAAGTTTGCCTTGTTAGGTAAAAAATTAATAGTGATATTCACCTTGCTCTCATTTGCACAATAAATTTCTTTCTTCTCAAATCCGTATGCTATTGTTAATAAACTCAGTTCAATTGTATTTAAACATATATTTATATTGGGTTATTCTCATATCTCTTATATACTAATAATATAATATAGTCAGATTTACGAAGCACGTGGTTTTACGCTCTTCAATATTACACACATGGCATCATGCTCGTACTCTCTATGCAGACAGACTAAGGACTCGCTTTCTTTTCACTCACCATACCAACAAACACTAGGTGTCAGCACTCTTACAAACAAAGAGAGGGAAATACAAATGTATCCACATCCAATACGCCTCCTTACATTTGTATTTTACATTATTCATAATATCTATTCTTTAATATTTAACATATTTCTAAATTTCGTAAATTTTTGTTTACCTAACGACTTTGTGAGTATGTCTGCTATGTTGTCATCTGAATCTATCTTTATAACATCAATAGTTTTATTGACATAGTTCTCGTTTACGAAATGATAGTGCACTTCGATATGTTTTGAATTTTTTGAAAGATTGCCATTTTTTTCAATTAATACTGCACTTGAGTTATCCTCGTATATCTTGATAGGTTTCTCTAATTTTATATTAAACGATTTAACAATTTCTCGCATAGTCTTTACTTCCGTGACGGCCTCAGACAATGCAATGTATTCCGCAAACGTCGATGACTTGGTTACAGAACCTTGCTTATGTGTTTTTCATAACACTACATTTCCGTACATTCGTACAATAAATCCAGAAGTTGACCTTCGGTCTTGGGTATCTCCGGCCCAGTCGGCATCTACATAGCTATCTATAATCTCGGCATTACAATTTTTCTTATATACTAATTTTAGATCTCTTGTTTTATATATGTATTTTAATATTCTTAAAGCATATCTGAAGTGTGTCTCGCTATAACAATTCTGAAATCTGCTTAAGTAATTTACACAAAATGAGATGTCTGGTCTCGTACTAGAGCTAACGTATAAAAGTGCTCCTATCAAATTTCGATATTTAAGGCTTTCGTTTACCTCTTTAGCTGGTTCCAATTTCAAATTAGTTTCCATAGGCGTTGTATATAAATTATCATTTTCGATTTGATATTTTCTCGCCATCGATTTTATATATTGTTTTTGACTGAGTGTCAATATATTCTCATCTGGTTGGTAATTATATTCAATATCTATCCCTATATAAGTTTTAACCTTACCCATATCTTTCATTTTGAACGTACTCGACAATTTTTCTTTAATGTTGCAAATAATTTTTCTATCTTTGGCACAAATAAGGAGATCATCAACAAAAAGTAAAACGTAAACTCGATCGTTATTTTCTGTCTTACTATATAAGCAATAATCGTAATTATTCCTCTGAAAACCTATTTTTCTTATATAGCTATCAAAGCACTCGTACCAGGCTCGTGGACTACCTTTTAGACCATACAGAGCCTTATATAATTTATAAACCTTTTCGCTATTATCGTGGAAACCTAATGGCTGCTTAACGTATATTTCTGAGGTTACCTTACCATTTAGGAATGCTGTCTCAACGTCCATTTGCTCGACTTCCAAATTATTTTGGCAGCAATATGATAGTAACAATCTTAGTGTCTCCATCTTTGTCACAGGCGAGTAGTTGTTTTCAGCTTCACTTCCCTGCTGGAAACCCTTGGCTACCAGTCTAGCCTTATAACGACCTCCAGCCTTCCTTGTGTACACCCATTTGACGTCGATAATCTTTTTGTTCGATGGCTGTACTAATTTCCAAGTTTCATTTCTCTCTAGACTCTCCATTTGTTTCCTCATAGCTTCCTGCCACTCTTCTGACTCACTGCCCTCTATTGCTTCCTGAAACATATTTGGTACATTTACATCTGAGTAATTCCCGTATATATATGGATCTCCATATCTCTCAGGAGGTTTCGAAATTCTATTTGATTTCCTTAATGTTGGTTCTTCTATATTCTTCTCTTCATCTTCCCTTTTTGTTCGTTTGGTTTTTCTGTGTCACTTGCTGACTCTTCTTTATAGTTTTCTTCATCTCTCGTATCTTCTTTGAACCCTATGTACTGTATGTCTTCCTCTACCACATCTATGTGTCTAGCTACCAATACTTTATCATCAATGAGGATTCTATAACCAACATCTGTATATGCTAGTAGTACTCCCAGCTTGGCCTTCTTGTCCCACTTGGATATTCTCCTTTCTTCCGGAATTCTTACAAATATCTTACTCCCATATAGACGTAGATTTTTAACTGAAGGTTTTTCATTGAAAAATATTTCGTAGGGGGTTTTTCTGATTATTGTGTTTGCCAGTGTTCTATTCTTTATATATGCTGCTGCTTTAATACATTCAGGCCAAAACTTTCTACTTACTGTTGCTTCACTTAGTAAGCACCTTGCCATGTCCATAATTGACCTGTTAAATCTTTCTGCTGTCCCATTCAACTGATGTACATATGGTGGGCAGGGATTTAAACGTATTCCCCTTTCTCTTGCAAAACAGACAACTCTTGAATTTATATATTCCTTGCCATTGTCGCATCTTAAGACTTTTATTCTCTTTCCACTTAAGTTTTCTACTTCATTCACATACTGTACAAAGCAGTCATATACTTCGCTCTTCGATCTAATACAATATACCTTTGCCAGTTTGCTGAAGTCATCGACAAACGACAAAAAATATTTCTCACCACAGTTCTCCGTTGTAGCATGAGGTCCATTTAGGTCTGAATGTATTATTTCTAAGATATCTCTGGCTTTACTTCTGTTGTTTTCAAACGATAGGTTACACATCTTATTCTCTATACATATTGCGCATTTTAAATATTCCGACCCTAATTCCTTTGGTAATCCATTCAATTATTCATTTTTGCTCAGAATGTTTAAGTAATTAAAGTTTATATGGCCAAGAATCCTATGCCACTTTTCCTTCTGAGAAAATTCTTGTTTTATATCACTCCTAATTACATTTGTGTATACTTTACTGTTTTGATTTACGATACAACACTTCATTTTATAAAGGTTTTCCTCCTTATTTGCTATTGCTATTAGTTTGTTGTCCCTATCATATACTTTGGAGGTGCTTGCTTCTGAGACAATTTTATTTTTGTCAGTAATTTTTGAGTAACTTATTAAATTTGCCTTCATTTCTTTAACATAGAACACATTTGGTATTGTTACCTTGGACGTCCCATTCTCCACGGGAAACAAGGCTTCAATACGTCCAACCTTGGTTGCTTCAAGCGTTCTTCCATCTCCTACTTTAACACTGACTGGCTTCTTTAGAGTGATATATTCGTTAAAGTATGTCTCCTTGTTTACAATGTGATTGGTACATTCGCTATCCAATAACCAAACAATTTTTTTTTCCATTTGTACATTGTTTTCACTTACTTCAGTTTCGTTGACTTCCACACAAAAACTGCTTCCCCCTGGTGCGGACCCTTCATTTTGTACACCTGTTTTGTAATTATTGTATCCTCCACGGTAACTTCCTCTGTTATTATTATTATAATATCCTCTATTCTGTTGCATCTTTCCTCGTCCACGTTGATATTGTCCAGTCTTCAAGTGTCCTTGCTGATTATTTGTACTTGGTTGACGACAGTTCCTTTTTATATGGCCTGTCTTTCCACAGTTAAAGCACTTAGTGTGTTGTATATTCGTTCCTGGGTTTAATTTCACTGCAGCAAACGCGTTTGATTTATCCACTTGTTCATGCTCATCATTACCTTTTATTCCTTCCTTAAATTTCATTTTTAATTTCCCTTTCAGATACTCTACGTTTCTATCCTTTTCAGGTAGCACATCTATCAAGTCGCCAATATAACTATATGTCGGTGGTAGAGCTTTCAGCATATACTTCAACTTCTCTTCCTCAGTTACTTTTGCTCCTGCAGATTTTAGTTCGTTAACTGCTTTTTCGAACTCGTCGAAAAAAGACTTTACATCCGTATAATTTTTCAGTTTCACGCATTCCAGGTTATTTCTGTTCACTATCTGTAACGCTGTAGATTCCTTTAAATACATGGTATCAAATTTCTTCATTATCTCATATGCAGAACTCAGCTCACTTATATATTCTAGCTGTTTATTCGTAATAGCGCTGTATATATAGTTTGTAGCTTTTATATCCATTTCTTCCCATTGCTCACTTACGTCTGTAGTGGACCTTTCTCTTTCAACTACTACTTTGCACTTTTTATATTGTACAAACTTTAATATACGTTTCTTCCAGTTGGCATAATCTGAACCATCGAAGATTGGTATTATAATATCGTCGGTTTTTACATACGCCATAGTAAGATCTAACTTCGTCTTTTCTTTCGAATCTTCTAGAACATTCATAACCTTTTCAATTTCTCTATGTACCTTGTTTCGATTTAACCACGCCCTGCTACCATGTTAATAAACTCAGTTCAATTGTATTTAAACATATATTTATATTGGGTTATTCTCATATCTCTTATATACTAATAATATAATATAGTCAGATTTACGAAGCACGTGGTTTTACGCTCTTCAATATTACACACATGGCATCATGCTCGTACTCTCTATGCAGACAGACTAAGGACTCGCTTTCTTTTCACTCACCATACCAACAAACACTAGGTGTCAGCACTCTTACAGACAAAGAGAGGGAAATACAAATGTATCCACATCCAATAGCTATATTGTAGATATTTTATTAATGAACATTAGAATCATGGTCTTTTTCATGTTAGATAAACCTGGGATCGTAAAATTGTTAGCCCGTTAAAAGAAACGCGTTACGGGTATTGGGAGAAAGGAAGTGGCAGACATATTACGAGACAAAGACGTAATTAATATCTAGAGACACGGTAGCGTCTCAACGCCAAGTACATGATCGGCACCCTGTATATATCGACTGTCGCTACCGCTATCATTTACTCATCCCCGGGCTATTCCAACCTAACCTGAAACTTATTTCATTAATTATCTCATCACACCTGCAATATTTTCTAAATTTAAAGGCATTTTTCTTATGTAAACCGCATATAAGCTTTCGAATTAGATCAATTTCAATAAAATCGGTCCACGAATGACAGAGATATCATAATATCGTCTCATGGATCAGTCGAAAACGGTAAGAATTTTCTCCTTTTCATGATTCTCCTTCTTTTACAAGAAATTTTTCGTCAAACATAATACGTATATACGCGTTACACGCACACCTTCAGCCAACAGAAACTAACACATGTTTTGTTCGTCAATCGCTATCTTCACTATGCAATCTACTCCAAATTTTGAGAGTTTACCGTCAAATTATAACCAAGTTATAAACTTGTTTTTACAAATACGTATCGTTCTACCATTGAATTGCAACCAAAATGCAGTCTCAAACACAAGGTAAGTTGTTGAAATTTGAATTGCGACATGTTTGAATATCATCAAACTGTTTTTTATTTGTAACTAAACTCAGGATTTTATGTATATTATGTAGTTAATCAAAGCGTAAAATGATGCTGTGACTGAATTTATCCTTAATTCTCTCCCATGATAATTTGTAACTTATAATATTAAAAATGATCTGAAGTCATTCCCTATGCAAATTATCTTTGTAAAAAGAAATCTCCATAAAAAACTTCAAAAAAGTAAAAAAATTACGCCAAGTACATGAAATCAAATAAATCACAAAAAATATAAGATAATAATAACTACAAAATAAAAAAAAGATGTGAAATCAAAATGAGCTGCAAGTACATAAAGGTGCTTTCCAGCAGCGTGCAAAGGCGATACTGTATAACACAATGTAAGATTCGATCAAATACTTGGCGTGTCCAGGTAAGGCATATAACCCATACCTTCTCTCTCGCAGGCTTTCAGATAATTTGCCAATTTAAAGCTCTAACAATATGAGTACATTTTCATTATATTGCGTTTTAAAATAATTCTAAGATCATTCATCGACACCGATACCTTTCCTCTCACAAGCTTTCAGATAATTTGTCAATTTAAAACTCTTACAAATATGAGTACACTTTTATTATTTTGCGTTTTTAAATAATTCTTATTCATCGACACCTTAACCTTCCCTGGCCACGCCAAGTATTTGACCGAATCTTACATTGTGTTATACAGTATCGCCTTTGCACGCTGCTGGAAAGCACCTTTATGTACTTGCAGCTCATTTTGATTTCACATCTTTTTTTTATTTTGTAGTTATTATTATCTTATATTTTTTGTGATTTATTTGATTTCATGTACTTGGCGTAATTTTTTTACTTTTTTGAAGTTTTTTATGGAGATTGAATGTAAACAGTTCACGCCGAGGGTGAACGAACGATCTCCGTGAAAAAGGAGCAAGTACGGCAAAATTCATTTCATTGAATTGGTCTCATTTCATGTGGTGGTAATTACGACAAAAATACGCGTCTGGTTGTTTGAAATTCTTTTTCCAACGGAAGGTCGTGTTTAATAACTTCGGCGAAAAAAATACAAGACACGTACAATTCAGCGGAGGTCCTTAAGAAATAAACGTGGCAAGTCATTATACTTTGCTACGGTCGGTACGAAACGTTTTATTATTTTATTGGTAGTAGTATATATCCGCATAGGTCCTAAGCCGTAGGGGCGAAAGGCCGTTTTACCTGTACCTGCAGCTAAATCCGCGCGGACAAGGAGACGCGGAAAGGAACAAAACAATTAGGATACGGATTTGAGAAGAAAAAAATTTATTGTACAAATGAGAATAAGATGAATATTGCTATTAATTTTTTACCTAACAAGGCAAACTTAAAACATTTATTATATACGAATGGGTTACCGCATAAAATAAAATGATATGCTACATTTTAGACAATACCATTAAGAATATGTGTACCAAATTTCAAATAAATCGGACGAATAGTTTTCGAACTGCTCGAAGTTCATTCGGCCCGCTCGTTTCTTTCCAATCCGCCCGGTTCTTTCAGGCCGCTTGAAAAAAAATCAAGTATTTGGTTCTATCCGAGCCGTTCGGTTTTTCGAGCCGAGCTATGCTCGGCTTGCTTTTTCCGGGTACTTGAACAGATCTACTTGTAGTACGAATTTCGCGGGTTTGCCTCAGTGGCGCGTGAGTAGTCATCCTCTAGGGAGTACTCGGTATAACCGCAGCCATTTGTGGCGAAACCGGAAATAATACAACCTAAACATTCATTAAATCGTCTGCTTTCCAAGCTGATTGTTTATCAGTAGTATAGCAAGGCGGGTTCTAACCCAGGTCCTCTGAGGGGAGCGCGGGGCGGGGGGAAGTGAGGGCGCGCGGGGGAGCGCGGCGGAGAGAAACATGGGCGCGGGGCCTGCGGGGAGTGGAAGAGCGGTTGCGCGCGCCCGAGCCGCGGCGTGGGGGAAGCCGCAACCGTGGAGGGGATCACTCCGGACCAAGCCGCCGCGGAGACCTGACCCACCGTCCCCGAAATTTTTTAGAGGGAGGGAATGACCACCGAAAAGTCTTTTTCAGACTTTGGCCCACCCCAAAAAATTTTTCACACCTAACCCAGGGAGGGGACGGCCCCCAGGATTTTTTTTCAAACCAACATGCGTCGGAAATTGTTTAATAATTTATTTTTTTATCCGAAATTGTTTCGGACGATGTCGGGAAAGATCGGGAAAGATCGACGTTCTTTTCTTTTACGAACCACGTCTTCGGGACGGAAAGAGAGAGCAATACTTCGTTATAAATCTAAATTCGGTGGAGGGAGAGAGACAGCACTACATAGCGGTACAATCGCAGATATTCTAAAATTTTTAACCAGCGATCTACCAAACCATTATGTAGCAAGCATTCTAAAGCTAAACAGTATTGTAAAGCGTTCCGATTTAACGTCACAGCGTATCGCGCGATCGTGTGTAACTTGACTCCTCTGGAGCAGCCGCGTGCGATGACGTCATTTGGCGGCGCGAAGAATGAAATAGAATTATGCGAAGTCAGCAAATCTTAGAGTAAGGTGGCGAAAGGAGAAGGAAGACGGGTAAATGAAATGGAGAAATAATATAGGTTTGAGAATATATATTGTTACAAAATTAAAAGAATATATAAAAAAGAATATAATAAAAAAAAGAATATAATAAAAAAGAATATATAAAAAAGAATATAATAAAAAAGAATATAATAAAAAGGATATAAAATATAAAATATAAAATATAAAAATAGGAAAAAAATAGAAAAATAGGAAAAAAATAGAAAAATATAAAAAATATAAAAAACTACGTTAAAGGGGAAGCTGGTGAGGGGGGTGGTGATGGCGACGGCGACGGCGTCGCCGGGGGCCACCATGGAGGTGTGTCAGTCGATGATGATGACGATGATGATGATGACGATGATGACGCCGGCGACGCACAGTGGGCCGGATTCACTTATTTGACGCCATTTTTGTCTTTTTTTTAAGATATCGGAATGAAAGTTACGCCAAAAAATAGGAAAAAATTAATCCTTTCTAATGATGTATAATTTAATAATTTATTTATTTATTTATTTATTTATTTTTCACTTTTTTTAACTAATTTGTGATAGAAAAAAATTTAATTCCATGTATTTGGTGCCTTATTTAATGCCCTTTTCAGTGGTTTAAATCGAATGTTCGGGAAACTTTTCGTTTCCAAGTTATAAGGAAAAATCGAAAAATAAAGGAATGCAGCCAAATATCGTTTTGTTTACATTGAAGGCCAATCTTTTGCGCTAAACATCATCTTCTATTAGTAATTAATGTTAACAATCTATTAAAAAATAATTCTGAGAACAGTCAGGAAAATGGCGACATTTTTTAAAATTGACAAGGAATATCTTTCAAGTCCCAACGAGTCCCGTATTTTTACAGGGTGGAATCTTTTCAGTGCACCTTCCTCTATACAATCATGCAAGAATCAGTTCCGACTACGTCCGATTTCGAGAAATATTTCGGTTTGAAGTCTTCAGCGTCGCGTCCTTTTCTTCACGTTCATGCGACGACATTATTTTCTAATACTTGAGTCCTAGAAAATATCGGAATGAAATTGGAACTGAAAATTAAAAAAATAATTCTCTTTCAATGATCCGTCCCTTCTTTCATTGGATTATAAGTTCTGCAGCTTCTGGGTCTAATGTTTTCGGTTTTTTGTTACTCGATTTTGTTCTTGCGATAGACATATATGGATCTGACGTTAAAAGCAATCTGAAAAATGTATCTTCGTTTGTGGCGATCCTTGAAATTTTCCTGCTACTTCTATTTCTATATTTTTTGAAATCTTTATGCCTCGTCTCCAGTGCCTCTTCAGATAACTGACCGATCGGAAGTAGTGCATTTTTCACTATATCTGCTCCATGGATGAGTAATTTATGTACCGAAGCTGGCATATAATACCAGCCATAATTTTTTACAAAGCACCTTGCTGTCTCTAGCGCATATTCTTGAAATTTTGTAGGATTTATTTTATGTGATGATGAAATTACTTGAAGTATTACATGAAACCGTTTTATTAATATCACATCAATTTCAGTTATTTCTGCGGAAATTTCGGCGTTCGTAAAAAATCGTCGGGCAGTATTGCCATCGTTAGAGGACCCCCATCCCTGCTTTACAAAGTCAACGAGTAGTCCCAGTTTTTGTCTAAATAGTTTCTGAATTTTCTCCTTCCTTTCAGCTTTCAACTTCTTCATTTCTGCTGTGGTTGCTGCCCATTTTTTAAACGGCATATTGTAGGATATATGTAATAGGCATTCGAAACAACGGATCCAAGCATGAAGGGATGAAATGCCAAAAGAATAATTATCAGTGTTGCACGGTTTGGTGTGTACTAGTTCTAAATTGTTCATCTCTAATGGCTTTGCGTTGCAAATATAGCAACGCATCGCAGATGTGGTACCCGTTGTGGTATTACATATTTTATTGTCAACCATTGTGAGCATCATAGCATATTCTATTTCAACATTGTTTATGGCAATGGATTTTAAGTTTTCTATTACATTTTTAATTGAATTTATTTCTGACTCTATAATCTCTACAGTTTCTTTTACGTACTGAAATTTTATTGGCCGACAAAACCACGACGAAGAAGGGCGTGGATTTTCCCATAAAATTTCTAAACTTAATTTGTCATGGAGCTTCAAGGGCACCAAACTGGAAACAAAAACAGTGTCTTCATTGACCTCACTATCCGTTTGGACGATTTGTTTGTATCTTGGTTGCCCTGAGGCTCCATCGCAACCCCACTTGCAAGTAAGAATTAGTTTGGTATTATTTTCCGGTACTGTCTTGAAAGTTTTGAATATTCTTGATACTGTATGGTCCAGCAAACTTTGCAACTCCACTTTGGCATAAGTTTCCCCGATTTCTATTGTATGTTTTGGAGGGTAGCAATTTTGTTTTTCCTGCAATAGTTTAAAATAAGAGGGCCATTGGTTATTTCTACATTTTATTGCCTCGTTTCTAATTGTTATATATTGATTTTTGGATAGTTCAGCTGTGATAAAAATTTTTAAGGCTGTTTCTGTTGTAAACACATATTCTTTCCCTATTTTTTTCCCAATAAGTGCCTGAATACTGTCCCTGTATTTGTTTGTCTGAAGACATTGAAGCAAGCGCGACTTTTCATGCATTCCACGAGTTATAAAACTCAAATTCGTGGCGTTCAATAATTCTTCTAAGGAGAAGTTATTAACTAAAGAACGAGCTCTTCGTAAACGTTCACTATTGCTGCACCCTAACAATGTTTTTTTTCCTTTCTGTATTTGAACTATAGATGATCTTGATCTTGTTGCTACTGATCTTGAATGGCTCGTGGTTGGAATTTCAGTGAGTATTGCATTCGGGTAAACAAAATCTTTTTCCAACCATTCTTCATTGCGTTTTAAAAACAAGGTTTCTTTATACTGA
This sequence comes from Andrena hattorfiana, assembly GCA_944738655.2. NCBI lineage: Eukaryota > Metazoa > Arthropoda > Insecta > Hymenoptera > Andrenidae > Andrena > Andrena hattorfiana. Next base: position 39,371,605 of record OX122890.1, on the reverse strand, counting down.
GACTGAACCCACCTGTGCTTCAATTTCCAAGCAAATTTTTTCAATGCAGTTTTTAATATTCTCACATTTTCTGCTGAAATCTGAATCTTTTCACTTATTTTTTTATACAAAAATAAGTAATCTCCCATATCTTGTGACGCATCTCTTAGTAGCGAGTATAAGTCCTTCTGCTTACGAAATGCTTCCATACTTTTCAAATAATTAAGAGTCTGAATAATGTAAACGTTGCACGTGAGAAATAGAAGATGCTTTAGAAATAGATCATGTAACAAATTACTTACCAAATACAATTGAGATGAAATGTGGTATAGATGTAAAAGAAAATAGAATTTAACTATATCTTAAACTTAAATAAACGAAAGATATATGTATGTACTATACACTAACGCATTAATATACACTAAACACACTAAGATATATACACATATATATAATATATTTAACACAAACTGAACAAAATAAAATTTAAAGTGATAAAAACTTATTAAAATTATAATGAAACTTTAAAATCTGTAAGGAATGGTTTGAAAACGTCACTGTGCAGTCTCTGCTGGTACAGTTTCAACTGATTGGAAATGGAAAATAGAGGACTGAGTCGAAGGCATATCTGCATTATAGCATAAACATTTCAAGTGCCGCTAATGTAAACAATTCCTTCGAGGAAGAATGCAACGCATGAACGTGAAGAAAAGGACGCGACGCTGATGACTTCAAACCGAAATATTTCTCGAAATCGGACGTAGTCGGAACTGATTCTTGCATGATTGTATAGAGGAAGGTGCACTGAAAAGATTCCACCGTGTAAAAATACGGGACTCGTTGGGACTTGAAAGATATTCCTTGTCAATTTTAAAAAATGTCGCCATTTTCCTGACTGTTCTCAGAATTATTTTTTAATAGATTGTTAACATTAATTACTAATAGAAGATGATGTTTAGCGCAAAAGATTGGCCTTCAATGTAAACAAAACGATATTTGGCTGCATTCCTTTATTTTTCGATTTTTCCTTATAACTTGGAAACGAAAAGTTTCCTGAACATTCGATTTAAACCACTGAAAAGGGCATTAAATAAGGCACCAAATACATGGAATTAAATTTTTTTCTATCACAAATTAGTTAAAAAAAGTGAAAAATAAATAAATAAATAAATAAATAAATTATTAAATTATACATCATTAGAAAGGATTAATTTTTTCCTATTTTTTGGCGTAAATTTCATTCCGATATCTTAAAAAAAAGACCAAAATGGTGTCAAATAAGTGAATCCGGCCCACTGTGAGACGCCGCCTGGACCGGGGGCGCCATTACCCACCCTGGATGTGGTGGTGGTGGCAGCGGGCCCCGGACGTCAATCCAGGAGGGTGCTGGACGATGTGGCCGCCGCAGGGGCCCCATCCGACTGTAGGGCGTCCAAGGCCGTTGCAGACGAGCCGCCATCGCAGGACCAATGACTTGTTGCAGGTCCTAGAACATACACACAAATGTCATTATAATTAAGCACATAAATAAATAAATAAATATATTAAATATGAAACACACACACACACACACAAACAATGCAGAGAATTACATACCACTTGAGGCGGTCGTGGGGGTGATGGGGGCGACGGTGGCACAATTTCATCACCCACCAGCTCCACATGCATCATGAAAAATATGTCCTAGAACACAGATACAAACGTCAGTGTTATTACACTTATGTCATTATTATGACACATTAAACATAATAAACATCAAATGTATAAAGCAATGCAATGTATTACATACCACTGGAGGCGGCGGCGGTGACGAAGGCGGCGACGGCGACGGCTGCGGCGAGCCCCAGTCGCTCGACCAATTTGGGGAATGTGGGGGTGGCGGTTGTAGCGGAGGCGATTGGGGCGGCGATGGTGGTGGCGAGTTCTAAAAGATAATTAGCAATATAATATTCGCACAAACGTCTGATTTAATAGCACTCGGTTTCAAATGTTAAACGCGATAAATGTAAAAATATTTAAATGTACATACCTCGGGGTCACACTCCGGCGCGATCCTGCGTAATCCCATGTTCAAAAAAAAAAAACGCACAATATTAGCAAAAACTGTCACACAGAAATTAGACAGCTCGCTGTCACGATTTGAAGAGCAACTGGTCTCGCTGCATCTCCAAGCTCTCGTGTATAAACTCCTATCATGAAATCGAGAAGTGCGTAGCTTTGCAAAAGTAAGATGCTGTTGTTCTTCGCCATCTTCATCACAGGCCACCTGCATTTTCGCTGATCATCCTCTCCTTATTCCCACGCATATTCTTTCCCCTTTTTTCTTTGGACACATTATTCGACTAGATCATACCACTTTGAATGTGTATGGAACATGTATTGAGCCACTTTTATCGTATATCGAACGTGAATCGAACGTGAATCGAACGGGTATTGAACGACTCTGAACGTGAATCGAACGTGAATCGTACCACTCTGAACGTGAATCGAACGTGAATCGAACGTGAATCGTACCACTTTCAACATCAAACGTACCACTTTCAACATCAATCGAACATCAATCGAACCACTGTCAACCACAATCGAACCACTTTCAACATCAATCGTACCACTTTCAACATCAAACGTACCACTTTCAACATCAATCGAACATCAATCGAACCACTTTCAACCACAATCGAACCACTTTCAACATCAATCGAACATGAATCGAACCACTTTCATCATCAATCGAACCACTCCGAACATGTATTGAACCACTTTCAGCATGAATCGAACCACCTTGATCGTGTATCGAACGTGTATTGAACCACTTTCAACCACAATCTAACCACTTTCAACATCAATTGAACCACTTTCAACATGAATCGAACCACTTTGATCGTGTATGGTACCACTTTGATCATGTATTGTACGTGTATGGTAACTTTCAACGTCTATCGTATCACTCTGAACGTGTATCAAACCACTTCTACATAATTATAACTTTCAACGTCTATCGTATCACTCTGAACGTGTATCAAACCACTTCTACATAATTATAACTATCGTCTTAATCTAGCATACATCATGTGCAGGAGATTAGGTTGGAGAGGGTGAAGAAAAACATTTTATACATTAAAAATTGATTATATTTTATTTAAGCATTTCTCTCTGGCGTTTAGACCACCAGTTGAATATTTTAAATACATTTTGCATGGCACAGTGCTTTGCGTGTCTGCCACATCGCAGAGTATTAATTACATTTAGCTTATTTAGAGATTTGATATCCTCGTAGTCAATGTCCAGCGTCTCAATGACCACGTCCGCTCTGGTATTTTCATCGAGGAAATTCGCAAGCCAGTCGCGTTTCTGCAACCCTTTAACGTATACGATATGGGATCTTATTCGTCGATCGCATCAGCTACAGCTTTCGTAATTAGCTGTTTAGCCATACAGTACGGAACGTCTCCATCGTCCCACCGTAGTCCATGATGTTTTACCACCAACCACCGAATGCTTGATTTATCAGATTTCGTAAGAAGATATTGTGGCATGGAACTCCCAAAAATATAGTGCGAGAGAGTTGTTCCCATTCGTAGGACAGCCACTTCCTTGACGACAAATCTTCCATCGACGATGAACCCTTGCAGGTCAACAAATGTTGGTACGACCATTATCGGTACCTTTTAGAGGTCCGCTCGCTTCCAAGACAGATGAGAGAATGGGGTCTTTCTCATAAAGCATCTCGCTTTTCACGATGAAATTTTGTATGAATTTAGCACAGGAGAGGGCGGGGCAAGTAGTATGGCAATTTAATATATTTTGCGCACCACGTTTGTCAGCGGATTGTATTCAACCACCCGATCGTGCAGAATCAGACAGTAGGCCGTAGTATTTGCAGGCACATTCTCTTTACACTCGAATTCTATGCGCATGTCCACGGTACCATTCTTGATCGACTCATTTTGTCGCGAGCAATCAATCACCACGAGGGGACCAAATTGTAAAAATTCAGCCACGGTGAATAATGCCTCGTTGCAACTATGTCCATAATACGATTTATGGAATTGCGTATACATATGATACAAGATGGCATGCTTATTCTTGTCAAAGTCCAAGTTCATGTCATCTTATGGGTAAAATTCCGAGTTGAGAAAAAGTTTTACATTGGTCAATTTGCAGTTGTTGAACCTAGTAACGTCTTCGCTCATCACATTCCTTCGACCAGTCTGTAGAGCAAGGATAATAACTCGCGGCTTCTCCAGCTGTGCAGATGCCTTCACGGCCCACGAATGCTTAGTTGTACTCTGTAAGAGAGGATACTCGTACAGATTCCACGATTTAAAACAAATGCTCAGGTTTTGCCCACGTTCCAAAGCACGTAGCAAGGATAGCTTATTAACGTCGTTCAGCGTCACATGAGACATCCGCCACTGCACTTTAAGTAATTCAATTTCTGGTTCCAGCATCGGCGATCCTATTAGAGCATTGTTGTCGTTGCGCGATCGTATTAAAATCAATTCGTGACGCACATTAATAATAATGCGTTTGTAGTTCTCACAAAATCCCAGCAAATATTTTAGCGGGGTGCAAAAATTGAAATGATTTTTCAGTATTGACCCATCGCGTCGTTTCAAGCCCCATCCGGCATTCTCCATATTTTTGTCTTCGCTAGATGTCATCGATACATAGTTTTTAAGGGTGCTAGTTATTCCAACGTTTCTGTTGCGACCAATCTCCACGCCATTCAGCTCGTATCGAATCTCATCAAATAAGAAAGCCATGCAATTATTTCCCAACGTCACCGCTAATGTATTGTTTGGCTTATTTATCTTCAATTTTCCCTCCACGTAGAGGAAACTTTCACACGGCAATGTGTATAAATCCTGCTGTTGTATGGGTATTCTTATTTCATCGCTGTATCCAAACGTTTAGTTGACGTATGGGTTGTATGTGTGAGTCTCAAGCTTGACGATGCGATCATCAAACGTCGGCTTCCCCCCAATGCTTAGAATGTCAACCATTCTTTTTTCAACTTAACCGCGCACAATGAATCCCAATGATTTCAAAAATGCAATGTTCGCAGCACTGAGCCTCTTCTTTTTAGCACAATCAGACCTGTTGCAGTTGTTGCAGTTGTTGTTGTTGCTGCTGCAAACAATTTCGTTTGGAAGAAACGGGTTTCTGGAGTCGTTCAGCACAAGCATCTCTTTCGGTCACGTCACATGTATTATCGTCGTCGTCGTCGTACGTGCAATCTGATGGTAATCTCTTCACCTCGAAAATCGAGCAACCGTCCGTCTTGATCCTCAACGCGTATCGTTAGATCCGTAATGACCCGTGCGGTGATTGGAAGGTAAATGATCTGCGCGGGCGTTTCCGATATCTTATATCCTGGTGGGAATCTCGGAGAAAATTCATGTATCGTATGTACGCGCTTCCCATTGTTGTATGCACCAGCAGTCACGCTGCATTCTATGCGAATAATGTTCACGTTCATGATATTAATTGGATCGTTCGATTCATGCCACCGTCCTGGTTCTAATACCCGATTCGTCGAGAATCCCAGTAGCGATCCAATGTTATTGGACTTTGTAAAGTCCACGGCGAACGATCAGTACAGCTCGCTTTTCATGGTGTTGTTGTTGGGGCGCAACACTATAGGATACACATCGCTGTCACCACCACCACCACCATCATTGACATCGGTGCCACCGAGATTTTGAGGATACCGCTCGAGTAATCGCTGCTTCAAATACTTGGCAATGGCGTCTAGTTCGTAGGAGCCGTGGGGAATCGTAATGTATTCATGAGTGGTGTCGACGCTGTTGCTGATGTCATAGTTTACGACAAAGTAGATTTTATCGTTGCTCGAGTCGATGTTTGGTATCGTGTGATAAGTTTCAAAGGTTGCTAGACCAAGCTCGTAATCATCGTCGCTCAAATCTATGGGTGGAAAGTAGCTTACCGCGAGGGTGCTACTCTTGCCGGTTAGAGTGAATGTTAATGACATATTCCGAGCTGTACGACTGGACTGGTACTAAATCAGAGTGGTGGGAAGTCAATCCTTAAATTTGATGCCAATCGTTTGTAGAAAGCGTAGACATAGTTGTCCACAATTGCTCTGATCGTACTTCTGATAAGCCGTTCGATTGTATTCGATTTTCACGACATTTTTGTCCAGATATTGTACCAATTCCTTAGGCGGTTGAAGATTTCCAAAGCTGTCGAAATATACAGGGTGTCCCACCTAAGACTGGACAGCGCTATATCTCTTAAAGTATTGTCGATAAAAATATAAAAAAAATAGTGCATTGCATGGTTCGAGGGGGCCAACTTATCAGCCCGAACGAATTTTGTTTTCGATTATTATTTTAAAAGATACGATGGTCAAGTTCGGTTTTTCAAATGGATCTATTCTTTTTTAAGTCCTGAGTTGATAGTGCGTTCCAAGACAAATTCAATAAGCTTTAATGTATACACTTGATTTCCACTGGTTTTTAAGATATTGCGCTTGCAAATTTACTGATTTTCACTGGAAGAAAACCCTCTGGAATAGCAAGGACTGGGGACGGTCTTACAGGCGCCACGGGTGGCCTTGCCTGTTGTAATAGATACCTACCTGCCAAAGGTCTACGCAGGCCCAAAGGCTGGACAATTCTTTTCCGTCAGAAATGGTACTTAGGTAGGTACATCTGCGGTATCGAGAAGCACACCGTTACTTTTATTTCGCACTTGCTTCTACGCTCGGATGGCCGGTTCTTTTGGGAGCGATGCAAGTTGGATTGGTTAGGTTAGGAGGTGTGAAAGTTGCTAGACTAAATTTCAACCATAGGGAGCAAATTGTATTAGAACCAATCGGATTTGCATCCCTCACAAACGGCTGCTCTCTTGAAGAGACCCTCTTCACAGCAATACCTCCTCCCCAATGCCCACCTTCTCTCGCACGGAATACGTCAACGCATGCTTTTGTTTTGATATCGAAGCTCGTATTTATACTCGAGAGGACCACGCGACGACAGCGGGCTACCCTTTTCTACCTGTGTCTCTCCACGAGGAGTATTGCCGGTGGATTGTAGGAGCGTAGATGTCGGGATGCCAAGTTATTGAATTCAGGAGACGATAGAAACACTTAATTACAAAATACACATGTACTATAATTAAAATAAATCGTATTCCTCTCGGGCCGGAGTCGCCCGACGCTCGTAAAGGAGATGTGGCCTGGTACACCGTGGCGAGGGCTGCCCTTCGCAGCGCCTCGCCCGATTTTTATGGCTTTTTCCGGAAAAAGGTACGAATCCTGGGCCGAACGTAACGAATTGGGGTCGAGCCCCCGCAGTCGAGTGTGAAATATCCATTACAGCGTATTAAGAAATTCTTTTCTTCGTCGTGTCGAAAGAGAAGTGACGCCAATGGATTCCTTATGTTTTTTTGATGAAAATGATACCAAATATCACGCAAATCGGACTACTTTGACACAAGCTATTTGTACTCCCTATGTAAAAGTTATCCGATTTACACGACATTTGGCATGATTTTCATCGGAAAACCACAAGGAATCCATCGGCGACACTTCCAGATCCATACGATAAAGAATAAAGAATTTTTTTATTTCCTAAACAGATACAGGGTAATTCTGGTGGTACGTCCGTCACCCCGTGGCGAGGACAACACCTCGCAGTGCCCATCGAATTTTACGGCTTTCGACCCTCGAAGGGGTTCGGGTGCCTATTAAGAACTGAGCAATCTTCGACTCCCGCATTTCTCATCAGATCTTTGCAAAAACGAACCACATCGATTCCTTATGTTTCGCCGATGAAACTGACACCAAGAACGACGTAGTTCAGGCCATAATGAAGGAAATTCCATGGAAACTCGATTTATATCATTTCAAGCTGCCTTGACTTGGTTAAAAACAGTCCGATTTACATGAAATTTGGTATGATCGTTATCGGACAAACATAAGGAATCCATTGATGCCACTTTCATATCGATGCGATAAAGAATAAAGAATTATTTTATTTCTGAAACAGATATCAACCCTCGGCCGACCGTAGCGAATTGAGGTCGGCGTCCCACAGTCATGGGGTGAAAATGTGAAATATCCATTACAACGTAGTAAGAAATTCTTCATTCTTTATCGTATCGATATGAAACTGGCACCAAAACATTCCTGGCGTTCTCCCGATTGGGATCATACCAAATGTCATGTAAATCGGACTACGTTTACCCAAGGAATACAAATTGCAAATTACGTCGTTCTTGGTGTCAGTTTCATCGGCGAAACATAAGGAATCGATGTGTGTCGTTTTCGCAAAGATCTGATGAGAAATGCGCGAGTCGAAGATTTCTCACTTCTTAATAGGCACTCGAACCCCTTCGAGAGTCGAAAGCCATACAATAGGGTGAGGCACTGTGGGGGGTTGTCCTTGCCACGGGGTACCAGACCGCCGCACCTCCTTGACGGGCGTTGCTTCCGAATTACCCTGTATCTGTGTAAGAAATAAAATAATTCTTTGTTCTTTCTCGTATGGATATGGAAGTGTCGCCGATGGATTCCTGGGAATTTTCCGATGAAAATCATTACAAATATCGTGCAAATTGGACAACTTTTACATAGGGAGTACAAATAGCTTATGTCAAAGTAGTCCGATTTGCATGATATTTGGTATGATTTTAATCGACGGAACGCCAGAAATCCATTGGCATCACTTTCTCCTTCGATACGATGAAGAAAGGAAGCAAACATTTGAAATCCTGAACATTTCTCACTTCTTAATGATATTCCAAACCCTTCGAGGGTCGAAAGCCATAAAATTCGATGGGCTCTGCCGGGGCGTTGTCCTCGCCACGGGGTGACGGGCGAACCTCCAGAATTACCCTGTATATGATGTGTTTACGAAATAAAATAATTTTTTATTCTTTATCGTGTGGATATGGAAGTGTCGCCGATGGAATCCTTGGGGTGTTCTGATGAAAATCATTATAAATGTCGTGTAAATCGGACGACTTTTACATACGGAATACAAATAGCTTGTGTCAAAGTAGTCCGATTTGCGTGATATTTGGTATGACTTTCATCAGAAAAACATTAGGAATCCATTGGCGTCACTTCCCTTTCGATAGTATGAAGAAAAGAATTTCTTCATACGCTGTAATGGATATTTCACCCTCGACTGCGGGGGCTCGACCCCAATTCGTTACGTTCGGCCCAGGATTCGTACCTTTTTCCGGAAAAAGCCATAAAAATCGGGCGAGGCACTGCGAAGGGCAGCCCTCGCCACGGTGTACCAGGCCGCATCTCCTTTACGAGCGTCGGGCGACTCCCGCCCGAGAAGAATACGATTTACTTTAATTATAGTACATGTGTGTTTTGTAATTAAGTGTTTCTATCGTCTCCTGAATTCAATAACTTGGCATCCCGACATCTACGCTCCTACAATCCACCGGCAATACTCCTCGTGGAGAGACACAGGAAGAAAAGGGGTAGCCTGCTGTCGTCGCGTGGTCCTCTCGAGTATAAATACGAGCTTCGATATCAAAACAAAAGCATGCGTTGACGTATTCCGTGCGAGAGAAGGTGGGCATTGGGGAGGAGGTATTGCTGTGAAGAGGATCTCTTCAAGAGAGCAGACGTTTGTGAGGGATGCAAATCCGATTGGTTCTAATACAATTTGCTCCCTATGGTTGAAATTTAGTCTAGCAACTTTCGCACCTCCTAACCTAACCAATCCAACTTGCATCGCTCCCAAAAGAACCGGCCATCCGAGCGTAGAAGCAAGTGCGAAATAAAAGTAACGGTGTGCTTCTCGATACCGCAGATGTACCTACCTAAGTACCATTTCTGACGGAAAAGAATTGTCCAGCCTTTGGGCCTGCGTAGACCTTTGGCAGGTAGGTATCTATTACAACAGGCAAGGCCACCCGTGGCGCCTGTAAGACCGTCCCCAGTCCTTGCTATTCAAGAGGGTTTTCTTCCATTGAAAATCAGTAAATTTGCAAGCGCAATATCTTAAAAACCAGTGGAAATCAAGTGTATACATTAAAGCTTATTGAATTTGTCTTGGAACGCACTATCAACTCAGGACTTAAAAAAAAATAGTTCCATTTGAAAAACCGAACTTGACCATCGTATCTTTTAAAATAATAATCGAAAACAGAATTCGTTCGGGCTGATAAGTTGGCCCCCTCGAACCATGCAATGCACTATTTTTTTTATATTTTTATCGACAATACTTTAAGAGATATCGCGCTGTCCAGTCTTAGGTGGGACACCCTGTATAGCTCGACACCCTCTCTTCGCATGCGCCACCCAATGAGTCCCCGGCCCCTCGACATTATCCAAATTTACGATACCGCTCTCGTTTCGACGTACTCCTCCGGCTGGTAGCGCGTTACGCATAAAAACACCTCTAAAGAATGGAATACGCATACGTTTTGCAAACTCCTCCAATTGAGCATCGGTAGTTACGCCCGCGGGCATTTTTAGTTTCTTTTCGACGTTTTTTTTTTCGTTTCGATATTCCCTGTCCGCGCTTGAATGGTGCGAGATAAAGTCCACGACCTTCCATGGAGCGATTATGACCTTGCATTTCCTGCAGCTGATGTTGGGCCACCTTATTATCGTTTACCGCCTTGGCTATCCTCGCCGCTCCGCCAGCTAACGATCCGAGAACACCTAGCAGCGGGAGAAGTGGTAATATACCACCCCGTTTTGTTATCGGAAGAATCCGCTTTTTCGGTGCTCTCTTTGGAATCCTTTTGCGCAATTTTGCTTTCATCCCCATTCCGATTTTCGTCTTGGCCTTCATAGCTGCCCAAATAGCTGTAGCAGCACCTCTTTCACCTAGAGTCGAGTCTCGCGCATCGATTCGTTTTCGCGCTTTGTCAGCGAGTACGTTATCTGCCGCGTGCCTTTCGCCGAGGTCGTTGCTACGCGAATATGCAATATCGTGTTCGAGACACGCTGCGTCCAACGGATTGATGCCTTGATCACCTCTAGCCAATCGTTTTGCCAGATGAGTTCCTGGGCCGCAAAACTGGTACCCTGGGATATGTAATTCGATAGGTAGCGCGTTTATCGCCCGATTTAACAAACCAAAACCTTTCTTCACTCGCATCGGCGACATTCGCTACAGTTTTTAATCAATGGTGCTGGACCGTCGACATGCGTTCGCTGCCAAGGGCGATTATAATGTTCCAGACACCGACGATACTGCTGAACCTCAGAATCGGCTTTTATATGCTCGGGGAGTCTGTCCCACAACTGATCAATGTATCTCTCGAACTCTCGCAGTAGAATAATCTTTGGTATATATTTCAACTGTTCCGAGGTTAGGTCTCGAACATCACAATTATCCGACAGGACCAGAAGCATTTTGAACACTGAGCTGTTTTGCTTCGGCGCGGACCTATAAATAGGGTGCGTCACCGCTTCGATGTATCAAAATCATTTTTCACAGTTCACAGCGAGGATGCGATTCGTGCGACAGCCTGTGACGATACGCGTGACAAATTTTGACGATAAATCACGAGTGATGCCCTCGAAAACAAAGCGCAAACATGGCGGCATGCTACCAAACACTATACGGTGCCTCATTTGTGGCCCATCCAATTGTGGAAAGACCAACGTGCTGGTGAGCTTGTTGGAAAGTCCTCACGGTGTCCGCTTCGAGAACGTGTATGTGTACTCCAAGTCGTTGCAACAGCCGAAATACCAGTATTTGGAAAATTTATTCACTCCGATAGATGAAATTGGCTACTTTACGTTTTCGAATAACAGTGATGTCATCCCACCGACCGAATCGCTTCCGAATTCCATTTTTATCTTTGATGACGTGGCGTGCGACAAGCAAGATACGATAAGAGAATACTTTGCAATGGGCCGCCACTCGAACGTTGACTGCTTCTATCTCTGTCAGACGTATGCAAAGATTCCCAAACATCTTATACGCGACAATGCCAATCTGTTGATTCTGTTTAAGCAGGATGGTACCAACTTGAAACATGTGTACAACGATCATGTAAATACTGATATGTCTTACGAGGATTTCTGCGCGCTGTGTCGTAATTGTTGGCAACGAGAGTATGGTTTCGTGGTAATAGACAAGGATAGCGCGATGCCCAATGGACGTTATAGAAAGGGATTTAATGAGTTTGCCGTACCGTGAGATGGTCAATTGTCGTCAACACGTCAGTGAGAAAGCAACGTCTGCTGCACAATGATGATTGATATCGATAGTCTGAAGATTAAGGATCGCGAGAGAATAGCGATGGAAATTGCAAAAACCAGCGAAGCCATTCGCAAGAAACATCAGGCTTTGAAGTCTGGCACGATGGAGGAAGATATCGCGTTGGAGAGATACTTTAAACCTATCGTCGAACCCTTGAAACATATCGTGGAAAATACCACAGCGGCAGAAGCTGACACATCACCGCTGACGAACATAGACGTTGAGGAGAATGAAACATTAACGCCTAAAACAAAAATCCAGTCGAAATGGAGCACATCGCGCAAGACAAAGAAGAAACGACACACATCATCGGAATATTCACTCATAACCTCCACACCAGTTCAATCGAAGCGAAAACGACAAAACGATTCCTCGGTTACTCCCACACCAATAAATACATTTCCCACTGTAAAATTACTTGCAACCGAGGATGATGATGACGACGTTTTCGAAACTAGTCCAGATGAGTCGTTTGTAACATCTCTTAGACAGCAACTTCAAACATCCGAGGGACAAGAAACGTTTCGCAACCATTTCGGTCCGCTGGGGCAAGAATACATGAGCGCCATCCTAAGTAGGGATAAGGATACAGCAATTGACTATGTGTACGGCGTATACTTTGGCAATAGTGGAACGATGCTTGGAGATAAGGCTTTCGATATGGACAAGGATGATAATATAATCATCGGGGGTGTAAAATACAAAGGAACGCCCGGCCTTTTCGAACTGATTTTCAAGAGAATTCCCGACGATGCCCTGTACACCGATGCTGATAAACAATAACACAAAAGTATACTGCTGGCGACGAATGCCTACAGACGCAGTCATTGTGCTCAAAATCCCATATTGGGCAACAAGGGATACAAGTACAAACATGTAATTGCACCACTAGTCCCCCGCGCATTAACGAGTAAAGCAGGAAAAGGTCTAAGGACACCACGAACTATGGTAGTAAACGATAACAAGATCGATTACGTGCACTGGGACGATCCCAACGAGTTGGTGGATCGATTGCGTTTGCTTGAAGCGTCGCGTCAGGCGGGTGACAACTCCCACGATCCCGAAATTTTATCTATTTACGAGGAACTCGGCGAGGTAGGCCTCATTATATAAAACCACACGCTGATGATGTGCGCAGTATGCATTGAGATGCCGATCAACAAATTTGGGGTGTCGCTCGAGAAGAGTGGAGCAGCTAGAATGGACTATTACAAATGGAGCGGTTTGCTTCGAAATTATATGCGAGATAACGCTCTTTGCATGACCGGTGTCGACTTTGATGCAAAATCACGCAAGATACGACGCATAGCTCAGCCGGTGGCCGATACCGATGCCGTCAATAAACTATACATGGAAAAGAGTATTAAACTTTTGAGAGAGCAGCAAGAAGAATTAGAGAGGAAGCTGGTCGTGTTTCAAAGAGATATGCTGACGTTGCAAAACAGCGTTCCAAAGTTATCGCAGGCGTTGAATTCTATCCCGCAGCAGCACTGCGAAGGAGAATCATGCGCGACGGTTGAAATTGTCCCCGGGCCGATTGGGAGCACTTAATGCATGTACACGATAATTATCGCATCATTCGTGTCAAAGACACCTCTGCGATCAAACATGCAGCCAGTATCGAAATCCAAGAGTAAAGAAAACCATGGTCCCAAGAAGCGACAACTTGTTGAGGAATTGCATGCTCCAGCTCGAAGACATTTCCCGCGGAGGCGCGTCATAGTTCACGGATACGACGATCTGTGGCAAGCTGACGTTGTAGAAATGCGTCCGTACTCGCGATTCAACCAAGGCCACCACTACATACTCACCGTTATCGATGTGCTCAACAAGTATGCATGGGCGGTGCCGCTCAAGACTAAAAGTGGTGCTGAGGTGACTAAAGCGTTTGCAAAGATATTTAGAGATCGATATCCGAAAAATTTGCAAACCGATCAAGGAAAAGAATTTTGCAACGCCGATGTGCAGAAACTCTTGACAAAACATGACATTAATCATTATTCGACGTATTCGGTGATGAAGGCCTCCGTCGTAGAACGTTTCAATCGAACTTTGAAGAACAATATGTGGAAAATGTTTACGCTCAATGGAACCTACAGATGGACAGATGCACTACCAAGTCTACTTACAGAGTATAACGCACGAAAACATAGAACCATCGGAATGCGTCCTCGCGATGTTACCCCTGCGATCGCCGACAAGCTGCTATCCACCGTATACAGCAACATAAAGATCGCTGCTCCGGCGAGATTCAAGTTGGGCGAGTTTGTGCGCGTGAGCAAATTTAAAACCATCTTCGATAAAGGGTATACGCCGAATTGGACAACGGAGGTGTTCAAGATAGCCAAAGTACAGGCAACTAATCCCGCGACGTATCTGCTCGTCGATTCCTGTGGAAAACCTGTTGCCGGAGGATTCTATGAACACGAGCTGCAACGCGTCACCGATCCTGATGTATATCTAGTGGAAAAAGTGTTGCGTAGAAAGGGGGTTAAGGTATACTTCAAGTGGCTGGGGTTTAATAAATCACACAGTTCTTGGATAAATAAAAATAATGCATTGTAACATAATAATACATGATTCAATAAATATAATTGTATGTTCTATGCATGAGTGAACAATTTTATATTACACAATTCCACTATTTATAATAAATACAATAGTTTTTTTTTTTTACAATGGTATTTTTTAATGTCCCCAGGGCAGAGTATCGGTCGAATCGGGTACGATATGCCGCTTGTCGTCGTACGGACTTAGAGCGATTTTAGATTCCGAAATGGTGTACACTTTGTGCAATTTAGACCGTATGCACGATTGTCTGCGAACCATTTCGATCTCCCTTTGCAAACACTGCGCGTAGTCGTCGAAAGTTATCGTTCTGGCTATGACGTTGGTCTTGACGCCTTTCGCCTTTTTCGTATCTTTTTTGCCGTCTACGCGGAGTGCATACATTTTCGCTCTAAGACCTACGAACTCGGTCATTATCGCACCGTTATTTTCATCCTTCATCAGCCCTGGAACCTTCTTATTTAAGTGGGGCATATTATATGGATTGTCGATAGGATAATCGCTTGTGTCGAATCTATCGATATCGCGTTTCATGGTCTCGTAGATATCGTCGCATCGAATGTGGTAAATGAGGCTGTCCGTGTCTGTGTATAGAATTTTACAACTTGGTCCGTGCAGGGGAGACATGTACTCGTGATGAAATTCATACAAATAAATTTTTGATATGTCCAGAATGCACATACCCACGTACATCGGTTTGTTGAATTTCACCTCGAGTTTTCGCAATTCAACAGCTAGTAAATTTTCCGAAAAAACACTTCTGCTATGGAAATTCGGTTTCGCGATCATCGCCCTTCCCAATGAGTCAAAAGTTTTACATCCACGTGATTTCGTACATTTTCCATAGTTTTACCGAATACCGCGTTGTTCATCAATTTGTACAAATTTTTTTCGAAGTCGTTTGTCGCGCCTGTTCTAAACCGTGTATTGAGTTCGATGTAATCGTGGAGCCAGGGAGATTGAGCGAATTGAAGCACGCGGTGTATCTTTGTAATACGAAGACCGTGACGCGTGCACTGCTGCAGGTTGCGGTAATGGATGACGTAACGCTGCTTATCGTATACCGTCGCGAGTAACTTGTCCTGTCTGCTGCCAGGTGGTTTGGCACGCGTCGGGCAGAACGGTAGATCGGCATGAGCGTCGTGCAGACGTTGCGGATATTCCAGATCTACCTCGAGAATGTATCCCGTGGGCGAATCGACCGCGATCGAAGACACGTCAAATTTTTCAACATCTTCGACCCATTGAAATTTAGCATATGGCAGAGGCTGACACATTGCCCATCCATACAAATTGTTCACGTCAAAGTACATCAAGTACGATGACTCTTCCGATGCGTCGTAAGATGGCATGTACTTGTTATTGGCATGTGCGTATCTTCCGTAACATTGACTTAAACCCCCACGTATACCGCGTTCGATAAACATGACCATATCGACGTCGGTGAGCAATTCGAATGTAATTTTGGTATGTTTTAGCATGGCATCCCATGCGAAACCGGGTAAAGTATAATAATGCGCCGAATCTAGTCCGTAACTCTTGATGCAACTTTCGCGAAAATTTTCAAAAATATCTGCCAATAACAAGACATCTGTTTTCAAATACAAATCGCTGTATTCGCCCAAGGTTCTAATGCCGAAACGCTGCCGGACAGTCTCGGCGTGCGCGTAATCACTCTCGGATACAGTCTCACCCGTTAACGAACTGTAGAATGATTCGCGCGGTGGTAAGCATGGGTCCTGCAGCTTGTTCGCGCAATCAAGATATTCATACGAAAGGATTCCCTTTCGCGTCAATAAATTGAAATCCTCGTCGGATAATGTTTGAAATTGGGATCGTAAAATTTTTAATTGATCTACGCTAAGAAAAGATGCTAATTTGTCGAGACTGGTGTTGAGAAATTTGTACGAATCGATGAATCGCAATTTAATATAATTTCGCGAGTCTGAATCAGCCGTATCGTCGACATCTTTTGTGAAAGAAATATACTTTTCTTTAGTTATGGGTAATACGTCGACGTGACCTTCGAAAGCGGTAGCTATTTCTTCGATAATGAAATGTGAATCGTAACCGGATAAATTATGGAAAACTATGGGGATATAAAACGCATTTTTATAATTTAAATTGCACTCCGAATGTGCTGGGCCTCTAAACCGTCTGGATAGATGACAATGATCGCGAACTCGTACATCGCCAGCCTCGAATGGTTCTTCGCAAATATGACAGTGTGTTGCATCTCGAAATGCCGTCCACTGTTCGGTAGTTGAATCAATCATGGGAACATTACTGGTCAGGATGGGCTTAGCAAAATTCGCAAAATTTTTTAGTTCGTCTACGAACCATGAAACGCAATCCGCGTCGCGGCGACATCGATACACCTATAGCGATGTATCATATGAGCAATGCATATAATAGGCTATGCTGTGTACATTATGGTGTTGGTATGCGCGCAATTTATTATTGTCTATATCACCCGTTCGACTGTCCTCTGTTTTCTCGATGATGCACTCCAGATCGGCGTACACCACAAAGGGGAGCCGCTCCTTCCTACAGTGGTTCTCGAAGGTGAGCAAGTTGTTGCCTTCGCTGGGCAGCAGGATGGCGCAGTCATTCATCTTGCCGCAGTCCAGCGAATGAAGCTCCAACTTCTCAGCAGATCTCAGCCACCTGCATGCATCTGTAAAAAAAGAAAACACAAAATTTTTTTTATTTAATTTGTTTGGCGAGACATTTCAACATTTCATACGTTAATATACGTACCGGTCGCAGATGAATTTCTTTGCCTTCTTCTTGCTCAGCTGTGCGCTCACCAGCCGGGACAAGTCCTTAATCCACACAAAGTGCCCTACATCTCCATCATTCGGTATGTAGAGCAGGTTGATGTGCCGATCCCTCTTTTGGCTGGTGAGCCGCAGCGGAAAGACCGTCGACTCTTTCTCCGCCTCGAAGCTATAGATGTGGATGGAGATTTCGTTCAACCGCTCAAACTTCCCAATTTGCTCCAGGGACATTGGGAACTTAATGCCCTGGAGATTTAATACGGAAGCATATGGCGGATATGAACTTGGGCGCTCGGGATGTCTTTCCGCAGGATGAAGAGCGGCGACCACTGCCCACGCGAAACACGCATTGTCTGGGGATTGTACAGTGATCGTTGCCTTCTTCAAAGATAATATCTGTGGCACCTTGTTGTGGCACCCCGCGCGCAGCGGATTGTTCTTATTGACATTGACGGTCAGGTTAAGGATTCGCGTCAATGCCCATCCGCTGTCGCGTTCCTGGAACTCTTCCAGCGATGCCAGGGTGGGTTCGACGACGCATCGCTGGTACCACTCATGCAGATCAGATGTGCCGAAGAGTTCACAGTTTCGGGTATTGATGCTTTTACAAGCACGCTTGTCACCCGCCACAAATTCGCCGTTCAATACAGTGTTCACTTTGAGGTTTCGACGTTTTCTCAAAGCGCCCCGCACGTGCTCCAACACAATGGTCGCCGCATCCTGGAGGAAGTTGCGCGGCTCGATATAGTTCGAATTGAGCACGGCACCAGTTAACACGCGACTATCGAACGCAGTGTCTATTTCGCGCCACAAAAGTCCCGTACTCGAATGTCCAGCACCTTCGCGCACGAAACGTCCGCGCAACGAATGTTTCAGTCCCTCGAGCCGCGCGATTCGAGAAACCAACGATTGTTGAATACCGATCGATAATCGCAGGCGTTTCACTCGGCTGTGTTCTTCTAAAGATTCGATGCACTCGTTGCACCGTTCTTCCCACGCGAGGTATTCTTCCCGCGAACTCAATCGTGCAGATTGATCCCGCAATTGACGTTCTACTTGCGCGAATTCTTCCATGATCGTAAATGGAATGTAAATGTAACGTCCTTTCCGCGCAACACGTTGCAACGATTTGAGGATTTGTGCAGTTCGGAGCGTGCTTTTATGACTGATACCACGATTTGGTATCTCTGTCTAACTCTTTTGGCGTACCCCCTCCCTCGAATTCACCGCATGCAAAAAAAAACGACGATCCGTCCCAACATGGTTTTGTGCAGTTTCTGCCGATACAGCATAATTCTTTCTATGATTCACGCGTATGACGAATTAGCGCGCAAAAAATCATCCGACACAGTTTCTGCTGACACTGCATAATTCTAAGATTCTGCGCTTCCACAGGTATTATATTACATTCATCCTTGGGGGGTTGGTTGAAATTACATGCGATCGTGCGACAAGCTGCGACGTTAAGATTGAAAAACATTATGGAAAAATTGGTAGCTTTATAATAAAATGCGGTGGTGGGGGAAACAATTGCACCTCTATTTAAGCCAGTCTCCCGGTCGCTATTCCATCAATCGCACAGTAGCCTCGGTGACTTTGATAGACGAGATACGACTACAAAAATTGTGCAGTGCCGAAGCAAACGTTGAACGCATGAATTATTACGTTCCAATAATGCGAGATGATGGCGTAGCTCCATGTGGGGATAATACATTTGACAGGTAAGACTTAATTTTCACATATTCTCGAAATTTTTTTATGTTTATTCCTGATACGAGTGGACAAATAGCTTTGATTGTTCTCTTAGTCCGCGCCGAGGATCGCGTATCATGGTCAGAAGATACGCGTTAACATCCATGGGCAGCAAATATTTGGAAATTGGAATCAACGTAGGACCTATGGCCGATGTTGAAGTTCTTCTTGGCGATAATCATGGGAATCATCTTATATTACCATGGCATACATGGAATGTGCTATTCGACAGCCGTGAAACCATCGAAGAACGTGCACAATTACCTGAACCAGGCTCGATGCGGATTGCTGATTTAATGGTGGAATTACTTCGGATCTTTGATTCATCGATTGTAAAGATGACGCGAGCTGATAATTCACTGTATTTCAAACTGAATACAGTATCATTTTTATATAATCTTGAGCCATGCATAAGCTATGTGTATCCGCGACTGCATCAAACTGCAGAGGATGTGAGAGTAAAATTTGAAACTTTTGTCAACGTGCTACAGCAGAGCGATGTTGCGTGTGAAACATTAGTTGCGCGCAGCGCTGCTAAAATAATACGTGATAGCGAATATTACGACGAGGATTATCTTGTAGATTGCGAACTGGTAGCATGCGCCATCAATGATATTCTAGCCCATGCTCGTAGGAAAAAATGTTAAATTATATTCTTTTAATTTTAAAGTCTTTTATATTTTATATTTTGTAACAATATATATTCTCAAACCTATATTATTTCTCCATTTCATTTACCCGTCTTCCTTCTCCTTTCGCCACCTTACTCTAAGATTTGCTGACTGCGCATAATTCTATTTCATTCTTCGCGCCGCCAAATGACGTCATCGCACGCGGCTGCTCCAGAGGAGTCAAGTTACACACGATCGCGGGATACGCTGCGACGTTAAATCGGAACGCTTTAGAATACTGTTTAGCTTTAGAATGCTTGCTACATAATGGTTTGGTAGATCGCTGGTTAAAAATTTTAGAATATCTGCGATTGTACCGCTATGTAGTGCTGTCTCTCTCCCTCCTCCGAATTTAGATTTATAACGAAGTATTGCTCTCTCTTTCCGTCCCGAAGACGTGGTTCGTAAAAGAAAAGAACGTCGATCTTTCCCGATCTTTCTCGACATCGTCCGAAACAATTTCGGATAAAAAAATAAATTATTAAACAATTTCCGACGCATGTTGGTTTGAAAAAAAATCCTGGGGGCCGTCCCCTCCCTGGGTTAGGTGTGAAAAATTTTTTGGGGTGGGCCAAAGTCTGAAAAAGACTTTTCGGTGGTCATTCCCTCCCTCTAAAAAATTTCGGGGACGGTGGGTCAGGTCTCCGCGGCGGCTCGGCCCGGAGTGATCCCCTCCACGGTTGCGGCTTCCCCCACTCCGCGGCTCGTGCGCGCGCAACCGCTGTTCCACTCCCCGCAGGCCCCGCGCCCATGTTTCTCTCCGCCGCGCTCCCCCACGCGCCCTCACTTCCCCCCGCCCCCGCGCTCCCCTCAGAGGACCTGGGTTAGAACCCGCCTTGCTATACTACTTTTATCTATGTATTGTCTATCCGTATTTCTGTCTGAGAGAGAGAGAGAGAGGAGAGAGAGAGAGAGAGTGAGAGACGATGTACGTAACGGCCGGAAGGAGAATCGGCAGAAAGCGGTTAGCAATCAGACCGAGCCGACTGAAAAGTGTATCTTTGAGAATAAAGTGTGTCGTACAGATGTTGAATCGCGGCCGCCAGTTATTTTCGGTATCAAAAGTTAATTGTGGGGATCTAAATAGGTGTACCGGTGCAGTAGCTGATCGATGACGCGCGATTGCGTTTGTGATCAGTCGATGGCAGACGGACAAGAGTAACGTGTGCGCGAAACGCAGGTAAGAGAATACGATACGCAACTATACAAACGTGCAGGAAAAAGGTTTAGGTTATAAAGGCGGGGTTAAACATTTGCAACGCGCGCAAATGCGCGTGAAAAGCCGTGCACAGCCAAAATACTGTCCATACGTTTCTTACGGCACGCGGTCATTCATTGCGCGTCGACCCATTGAAATCGACCCTTTCAAGGGTCTTCTGCAACGCGCCTTACACATGTTTAACCGTGCTTTTACGCGAGGGTGTAAGTATACGGCCACAGCGACGATACGTTTACGGGCGGCAGAGAGTTTGCACGGCTGCATGCGGCCCGAAGCTCAACGAGTCAAGTGCACCGTATATATAACCGCGTGTCTTTCTTCTTGATTATAATAGACCGTAACTTCGTTTGTGACTGTCTAACTGAAGAATTATTAACACCCTGCTCTCAGGCATACAACAGGGTATAAATCTCTAAAGTGGGATTCGAATAGTGCTAATCCGACGGTTAAAACGGGCAAATTCGCGAACCTGCATGCGGGTGCCATTGTTTCAGAAAGCAAAAGAATGTTCGAAAACGTTGGGAAGCATATACGTGAGAACACTTTTTCAAACGGTTGTGTTTATGGTATTGAGACCGTTAGCGTCGTTGTTGCCAACCAAACTTAACCGCGAGAGTGACTCTCAGTGTTGACATAGTACAAGGAGGCGATTCTCATTTTCCCGTTCTTATAATGGCTAGTGATATCCTTGTCTGTTATGGCCCCGTGGTTCTCGGGTGTCGAGCACTCGCTTCTAAATGTAGGACCCTTAAAGGTAGGATTTCCTAGCCGCGATATGCGGCGGCGGCTGGCGACCGCGGCCGGCGGCCAAATCCTAAGCACCGCTCTTATGGAGAAGCATGCATCCGTTTTCCTAGCCGCGTTTTCGACCAGCCGCGGCCGCGCGTCTGCTACAGGAGCAACCTAGGCTACTCGAGACGCAACACAATGCGATGAGTGTCTGTTTTCCGCCATGATGGCGGAATCTCCTAGCCGTGCGGCTAGCCAGGGGGCAAACCGTTCGACTCCTCCAAACTGAGTCCCAGCCGCGGCCGCGCTGCGATCCAGTGCCACAACAGTGGGACAGAATCCCAAAAATAAGGAAGCAAGTCAGAATTCAACAGTTATGGGATTATGTTTTTTATATATTTTTGTAAACTAATAATATGAGCTCCTAAAAAAGGGAAAAATATCGTGGCGGCTACTTCTGATCTGTGTGTAAACACGTGTCAAAGTTTGTATGTTTTTTCTTGTGGAAAATTTTGAATCGAGTCTTTTAAATTTTGAAAATATAAAAGACATCAATTTTTTGGGAACCGAAATGAGTAGTATTGTTTTTGGTAAGCAATAGCAAATAATTAGTTACATACAGTGTTTTTCCATAAGAAACCCATTGAAGAAATATCAACAATTATCGGTTTTTAGTTACCCTCCGGGAACTTCCGAGCAAATTTCTTTTTTGTTTTATAATCAACATATATTTGGCTTTGCAACTGCGAAAACAAGATTTGGCAATATTTACCAATAATTGAGTAATTACCTGTATTCTATGTCGCACAGTGATGCTGAATCCCAAGAAATAGGAGGAAATTCAACAACATCACATTTTTCGCACTAAAAGTGCCGAATATAATTAAGGAAGTTCATAAAAAAAGTATTAATATACAACTCATACGGAGGATTGACGTTATTTAAAAAAATAATGTTAATAATTCCAATAAAACTAGAACAATTTGATAAATATACCTACATACTATGGAAAGTGCAGAAATATTTGCAAACCTGTATCCATTTTATCCTATATAGGTACCAAATACTGTTCACAAAGTGTTAATGCATTCCTACGAAATTATACAATATTTGGGCAACCTCCCAATCGGTTAAAGGGTTTAAAAAGTAAAGAAAAGATTGTACGCTCAAAATATTCTCATTGCAATACAAACGAAGATGTGTTAAACTTTTTATCGATTTCTTCAGATCCAGTACTAGTGTTTTATAAAGTAGCTTTATAAGATTCGACATTTTGATTGGAAAAAGTGGCATGTTGAATTTTGTCTTTATTCTTGGGATTGACGCCCACTGTGCATTGAGACATAAGCGGGATCGAAGCCAAGCGAGAATTCATTCGTTGTTTTCAACCGGTAATTTCATATTTCCCAAGAACGTTTCGACAACATCTGTTTGCCTGTGTAGTAGGTACCGTTGTTAACCGCCAACCCGCGGGACAGTACGGTTATAAACTGGACCCTGGCGAGGCACTCCGGCCGATCAGCTACAATAAGTTTTAAGAACCAGATGTGAGGTTTTCCCCCTCTATATCGTCAAGAGGAAGAAGGTTCCTCCTCCTCCGCCGCCGATTTCACAGGGGGCAAGTTCCCCCTCTTTGAGGAAGGGTGTTTCCAATGTGTGTGTCATAATTAAATTACAACAACAATTATCTTCATATTACTTTCTCTTCTTTATATATTAAAATGAAACATATAAAATAGTTGAAAGAAGGAACATTGTACTGTATGAACTCCTGGTATCGGTACATGTACATACCTGAATACATATGTGCTTCCTATTCGAGCGGGTTTTCTTACAGTAAAAATCAGTAAATTTGCAAGCGCAATATCTCGAAAACCAGTTGAAGTAAGGTGTATAAATTATAGGTTTTTGAATTTGTCTTGGAACGCACTATCAAGTGATCTTTAAAGAAAATATAGTTCCATTTAGAAAACCGAACTTGACCATCGTATCTGCTAAAATAATAATTGACGAAAAATTGGTCTGCATTAATAAATTTGCCCCCTACAACCATGCAATTGCATATAAACAATTCTTTTATCTCCAATACGTTAGGAAATATGCAGCTGTTTACTGTTCCCGCGGACACCTGCGGATTAATGAAAAGTCGCGCTTTTGTCCACAGCGAATTATCTCTAAATTCTTAAAGACGGCAAAGGTACGTTCTTGATTGCCCTATGGAAATCTGGCAACCAGATGTTGTCGAAGGCGTCTTCGAAAATACCGAATTGCCCACCGTAAACGATAGGTAAATAAATTTTCCCACCGCTCTCAACTGTTACCTCCCAGAGCCCCCTTCGTTTAGGATAATTAAGGACACAACATAAAGGCAAAATACAGAACACAATATAAAGGCCCAAAACATAATAAAATTTGAAAATATAATAAAAAGCGGCCGTTTCGTTAATCCGTATATTGTTCTGTCAGCGGGTGGTAGGTATAGGTGCATGGTGACTTTGCACCCGTACGCACTGTTGGCCGCCGTCGAAGTGCGGGACAATACGATCATAAACCGCGACTCCGATGAGACGCTCTGGCCGATCAACCTGGCTAGTTTTTCGGAAACAACTGGTTCCATTAAGCCCGAAATATACTAAAAGTTTATACCTGTGAGGTTCTCGTTCCCTACACGTAGCGAGTTCAATATAGTGTATGTAGTTATCACTAAAAAGTCGAAATTGAAGAATTATACATACCCGTATTGCAGAGTTTGGTCTGTAGTTTACGTTGACAAATTTACGCCATAATGGATCAATAATTTATAAGGAGTAAAAAATTACTACTTTTAAATAAATTGTTTAAATAAATTTACGTATTACGAATCTGATTGCGTTGCTGAATTCGTTTTAAAAAAATACATCAGTTTCGCATAACAGATTATTATATATGGTGCATACTTTCCGAGATATTGGGGCAAACGTGTTTTTAGCCCCCAGACATGAATGATTGCCAATAAAACAAAATACGTGTCAAATACTTTTCGAAGACTATAATCTACGCGAACCTCATCAAAATCGGCAATAATTATCATGGTATTGCTTGTTTTAATATAAAAACTAATATCTATTATTAAACAATAAGTACACATTTGCAAGTGATATGTATATCTAAAGAAAACACTTGCGAGGTCGTACAGTGAAGTACCGAGCTGCGGCAGCAATTCGTGTAAAGAGATGATGACCGTTCAGGAATCATCCGTTCCGCCGATCCCTGCCACCGTTTCATTCTAAAAGAGGCCGAAGTACTTACCTCGTCATATTTGTGTTGATACTGATTTTACATCCTGCTTTGCGAAGGTGGCAGCATGTCTTGCAGAGGAACAAAGGAACAAAAGGGGTAATCCTCTGACTGCGCGTGGTCACGCCTGCGTCGTTCTCCCTACAAATTCGAGAGAGATCACTTATCTCTCGAACATATACGAGCGTTCGAATATCAAAACAAAAGCACGCGTGATGTATTAGGTACAAGAAAAGATAGGCCACTGAGAATTAAGCCTAAAAACTGTCCTGCAGTTGTACAAGTTATTTGGTAAATGTTTTCTAATTACTTTATAGCGTGTTGGAGACCAAACGGCTAGTGTCGTAAAGCGGTAGTAAACCGTGACCCGCTAACAATCCGTTTTAGGGCTTCGCAGATGGCTACATCATGCGTCTCACCCCCGGGGAAAACACACAAAATCACGTTCTTATTGTATAGGTATATTTTTCTATCCCCACGCTTACGATTTGCAAAGGTGGGATTTCTCGCGACCAATAATATTTGGAGTGTCGCGCAAATCTCCGCCCCCAAAAGGATGTACCCTGAAGGAAATACTATTTAAACTGCGACTCACAACGATAGTTGGTTAGTACAGAAAACATTTCTGTATACATTACACACGGAAAGTGTTCGACAGTTTGACGTCTCACAGTGTTGTGTCAGTGTATCTGCAATACCCGCCTTGAAGGTAAAATTTTCAACACTGGAGGACGAGACGCTGATACACTGTGTATCAGCTTATCCTGTCATTTACAATGCTGCGGACGTAACTCATAGGGACTACGAGTTGAAGGATAACGTGTGGGAAAACGTGTCCACCACAGTAAAAAGAACAGGTAAAGTATTTTTTAATTATATTTATTTGCATCAACCATCAACTAGGGGCTATTAATACCATCGAAGAGTAGGGGAGACCGTTGCAAAATCGGGACGTTAAGAATAAAATCTTATAACTTTGACGTCCAATTTTTTTAATAGAAGGAAAAATTAAATTAAATAATGATTTAAAAAATGATCCGTTTTTACTATTTAACCCATGGTCTGGGGTATTTTGTTTAATTTTTTGTTTTTCTTTCTTTTTAGTTGTAGTCCTTTATTAAGATTAAGTTTTAATTTTGATAACTTCCTATTTTTTCCGTTTCTTTGTAACACACATTTTGTCCAAAACCGGATACCCGGTTTTACCCCGTACGGTTTGGCCCCAGCATACAATTTTGTAAATATTACGAATTACCAACAATACCATGGAGAAGTAAAAACAAGCCTTTTAATTATTTACACTTTAATATGCAGCAATTAACATAATTCACATCAAAAAGTATCTACCTGAACACTGTCAAAAGTGTTTGAATTTCCTTAATGATCGGAAATTAGATCACAACCTTCAAAAACACACCATACGAGATAACCTTAGTAAGCACGCTTGTCACACGATCATCTTTTGTCGATGAAATAATGAGCATCTCGACAATATGTCGCTGCAACGACGCGGAAAAATTTGAAGCAGTTTAAAGAATAATAGCACGGTCCGGTTTTACCCAGGTACACGGTTTTGTCCGAGTTTGCCCTAATATTTTTTATCATTAAAACATGTGGATTCAATATTTTCAACAACACTTATGTATCTATATGATATTTTGAATGCAAATGATAAGGATCTCAATGCTTCTCCAGTAGCAATGAACTCTCCAAAAAATATATTAAAAATATATTAAAACACGGTGGAAAAATATTCGCGATTCATTTATGAAGAAGAAGCGGGCCAACAAACACGGTACGGGGTCGGCAGCGAAGCCAAAAAAGGAGTGGGCATTAATGAAGCACTTAGATTTTTTGAATAGTGTCGACTCTGAGAGAAGGCAAGTATTTTTTACACACAAGATGAGTTCTAAAATACATTTTAAAAATTTATTTTATTTATTTTATTGTAGGACACAGAGTAATATGGAACTTCCAAATGAAGATGTTCCACATATTAGTGACAACAACAATAGCGGTACCGACATCTCAGCACCCGTAGATTTCCCGGAAACTGCTGCTTGCTGGGAAGGTGTTCCATCACCGGAAACACCGCCAGAAGTCACAATCGCTCCTTCCAGAAAAAGAAATTGCAGCAGTACCACAACTGCAGCGCCGAAAAGGCACAGGAACGACTCACACAATTTCCTGGATGCGATAAAAAAAAGGTCTTTGGAAAGAGACCAACTATTACAGATGTCCATGGAAGATGAAGGTGACGAGACCATGCTGTTTTTTAAGAGTATGGGGGCAATGGGGAAAAAATTGCCGCAGAAGTTACTCGCGGAAGCTAAGATTTCGGTCCTCAAAATAATGCTGGATCTACAAAGTAGAGCAGCAGAAGATCCGTGAACTGGTGCGTGTGTCCCTCCGAATCGCGCAGAAGATGGTCACCGTCAGTCGGAGTTGGGCAAAATGCAATCTAATTACAACTTACAAATGACGATTAAAATGTAATTGTGTAGTTGATTGCACATTATTTTCTGTAATCGTTCATTTAAGTAGTTGACGAAACCAAATGGTCATCAGCTACCTAAATTAACGATTACAGAAAATAATGTGTAATCAACTACACAATTCCATTTTAATCGTCATTTGTAAGTTGTAATTAGATTACATTTCGCCTAACTCTGCCGTCAGTTTTGCCGGGACTGTTCTTGATGGAGAAGATTGTCAATGGAGGGGGAACACCTACAGGAGCGATGGTAATGTGTGCGTCAGTGAAGTCACGGTGTCATCACGGCGTTCCCCTTCCACTGACAATCTTGTCCATCAAATACATTCCCGGCATCCCTGATGATTCACCGTGTGGTTTTAGTCGGTAAGAATCCGACACTACCTCGATCTCCCACCCCAGGAGGCCGAGGTGTCTATGAAGATTTCCCCACGTCAAAAAAAAAAACGCGTCTGTGCAAGAAAGCAACCACGAGCGACACTGAGAGAGAACCAGTAGCAAATGATAGCGCGTGCGAGTGTGACGACGTAAGCGATGACCGAATGCGTGATAGAGTGATTGGCAAAAGAGAGAGAGAGAGAGCGCGCGCAGGTAAAAAAAAGCGGAATAGGGAGAATCGAATGTACGAGAGCGAAGAGAGAATGAACAGCATGCAGCGAGCGAAGCGAGAGCGTACAACGCATGAGCAAATCAGTAGTCGGAGCGTGATTATTAAGAGACCATAGGTACTTTGTATTAACTACAGTAAAAATATACAACAACTGTAATAAAATTATGTGACGAAAAAAATAAAATATGCTTATGAAAAATTAAATTGCCTTAATATCAGGAGCAACTTATCTTCGGGTGAAATTGGTTTCTTCACTCTTGTATACGATTTTTTCTCAAAATCCTTTCCAATAAGATTCAAAACGAAATGAACCTGTTCTTTATTTGGCCGAAAAAATTGTCTATAGGATTCCTCGTTATCCACTAAATGGTTTGTTATTAAGATACGAGAATAACCCTCGGTCCTTCAAGTCTGGTACATTGTTTTCACTTCACTTCTTTTTCTCGTTTCGAAATATGCTGACAGATGATTGTCGTCGGCTTCTTCTTCTTCATCTTCTTCTTCGTGCAATACATGCGAAAGCAAATTGCAGTTCATTTTAAAAATTTAAATCACTTTCACACCACAGAACCTTCTCATTTGGAATTATCGTTGCCAATTGTCGTGACCCCGCAAAATAAACACCACTACGATTTTACTTAGGGACTATGATTCTTATCACAGTAGCTCACAATCAGTTCGTTTTGGAAGAGGATTTTTTAGAGATACTTTCAGTTCGAAGCAAAATAACAAGTGTTAGAGAAAATGAGACACATGCATGTGTATGTATGTGTATACACCTGTTTCGGCACAAGTCCTGTACGAGAAAGTAGTATCATGGTGCAGCCTGCGTCGTCCTCCCTACATATTAAAGACGGATGACTTTTCTCTCGAATATAAACACGCGTTGGAACATCAAATCAGAAGCGATGACCAATCGGTCCTGCATTCGTTTGAAACGGCAACTTTCCACCTGTGCCGAATCAGGTGTTGACACATACATGACATGAATAAGTCTCGTTTTCTCTGGTTATTTCGCATTTCTGAAATGGAAAAGCAAGTTTGGACTGGTGTGCGTACTCCAAGACCCGATACCCCAAAATAGTTTATACCTACCTAGCGGATGCCATAAATGCAGTCACTTTATTGCACTTAGCTTGGGACCTCTCCCAACCGTTGCTAGAACGACACTCGTTCTTGTGACTTCAAAGCAGCACATCCTCTGTGAATTCGTGATCTACGGACGTTAAATATTGTGTGCTGACGTGACAGTGCGACGTGATCTGTACAGTAAAGCGATTTAAATTTCTATAATGAATCGCAAATTGCTGCTGCGTGCGTTGCTGCAGGAAGAAGAGGACGATGACATGCTTCTGCTAGCATATTTCGAAAACGGAAAAAGAAGTGAGGTGAAAAAAATGTACCACACTCGAAGGACCGAGGGTTATTCTCGTATCTTAATAACAAACCATTTAGTGGATAACGAGGAAACATATAGACAATTTTTTCGGCTAAATAAAGAACAGGTTCATTTCGGTTTGAATCTTATTGGAAAGGATTTGGAGAAAAAATCGTATACAAGAGTGAAGAAACCAATTTCACCCGAAGATAAGTTGCTCCTGACATTGAGGTAAGTTAATTTTTCACAAGCATATTTTATTTTTTCGTCACATAATTTTATTACAGTTGTTGTATATTTTTACTGTAGTTAATACAAAGTACCTATGGTCTCTTAATAATCACGCTCCGACTACTGATGTGCACATGCGTTGTATGCTCTCGCTTCGCTCGCTGCATGCTGTTCATTCTCTCTTCGCTCTCGTACATTCGATTCTCCCTATTCCGCTTTTTTTTACCTGCGCTCTCTCTCTCTCTCTCTTTTGCCAATCACTCTATCACGCATTCGGTCATCGCTTACGTCGTCACACTCTCTCCCTCTCTTTCAGTGTCACTCTTGGTTGGTTTCTTGCACAAACGCGTTTTTCTTTTTACGGGGGGATATCTTTATAGACACCTCGACCTCGCGGGGTGTGAGACCGAAGTATTGTCGGATTCTTATCGACCAAAACCCCACGGTGACCATCTGTACGATACGGTGGGACCTCGGGAACATCACGGCTATTGTATTTTACTAATACCACACGCACAAACACATGTATGTTGCACCGATCCCATTTCGAGATCATTAATCAATTTAAACATTAATGCTTTTGTTTCCGCAATTAAGTGTAGCGGAAATTTTTGGCCTGCCATCCACATACTTTTAAAAAATATCAAAGTGGAGTCGCAATCTGCTTTCAATTATTTGATGATACTGCCCATCAGTTTTTCTCTTTCGAGAGCGGTTCATGTCAAAACATCCAGTACAGTACTGGAATAATTTCTGTGCCTTTTGGGCAATCTGCACTATATGTACCTACAGGTAGATGTACTGCCGCATCTTGTGTCCCTTGAAGGAGGAATATTGTATTTTGAGTGTTTTTCTACAACAGCTTCCCAGCTGGCTATAACATATATACATCTATGTTCCTGGACTGTCGCTATACGCACACTTTCTTGCATTTTAAACCGTCTTTAGTTCGTTTCACATTACTGTGGATACTATAAAAAAAATTCAAATTCATTGTATTTTAGAATTCATATTGTGTGTAAAAAATATGTACCTTTCCTCAAACCATATATTCTCCAAAAAATTCACCTGATCCAACAACGGCCATTTTGATTTTGGCTTTGCTGCCGACCCTGTACCGTACTTGATGCCCCGCTTCATTTTCCTACATGTATCGCATATGTTCCTTCATCACTTCTTAAAATCACCAGCTTAAATAATTAGAAAATATATTTTTTACAGGTTCCTAGCCACTGGAGAATCATATACATCGTTATCATTCGCATTTCTGATATCGCCAAGTTACATAAGTGTTATTGTACGCACAGTATTGGAACAATTGTGCGATAAATTAGTTACGCTATTTATGCCACAGCCGAGTATTGCGGGTTTTGAAAAAATAGCGAATGACTTTCTAGTCAAATGGAATTTTCCGAATTGTGTTGGAGCCATTGACGGGAAACATATCCGAATAAAATGTCCAGGCAAAAGCGGTTCTCTTTATTTTAATTATACGAACTTCTTTTCTATAGTATTATTAGCATTGGTGGATGCAAATTATAAATTCATCATTATTGACGTTGGTTCCTACGGAAAAGAAGGAGACAGCGGATTATTTAACAAATCAATTATGGGCCAAGCCATTCGTGAAGAAAAAATGAAATTTCCCATGGACAAACCTCTTCCGGGATCGAACGTGACAGCCCCCCACGTAATTGTGGGCGATGAGGCATTTCGCCTCTCGAAACATATGTTGAAACCATATCCGAAGAACGTGGCAACGCAAGATATGTCGATGAAAATGTTTAATTATCGGCTGTGCCGAGCCCGTAGGGTGTAGGAAAATGCATTTGGGATATTGTCCCAGACATTTCGCATTTTCTATTCGCCAATTGCGGTACTGTCGGAAACAACGGACAATATTATAACCGCAACATGTTGCCTCCACAACATGTTGCGAGATGAATATATGTGCAATAATCCCGCGAAGCAACAACAAATGGAGCAAAACATGGCAAGAAATAACATGGTGCCATTGGTTGGAGTAGGAGGGTTTGGCAATGCAGAGGGGTTTAATATCCGGAATAGATTTTGCACCTATTTTACTTCACCGGAGGGGGTCGTGGAGTGGCAACAGGACAGTGTCGAAAGAGGCGCCAGACGATAAATGAAAAAAAAATCACACTTAAAACATTGTATCAGACTATTGTACTACCGCATCTAACCTACTGCTCCGTAATATTCTATCCCGTATATGCGAAAGATTTCAGGCTTCTGAAAAGGATTCAGCATCTATTTCTACGTTTTGCTGCATTTAAAAGGGGAACTCCTATGAGCTGTACTGAGCACGATTACGGGGATATACGCACTAAGTTCGGGCTGCTAAACATTTATGATAATTTTAAGTTAACTGACAACGTCTTAAATAGCTGAATCGATTGTAAGGATTTACTGGGGTCTATCAATTTGTGTGCGATGTCACGTAAGTAGGTAAGCTATGCCGATTCTGGCTCAAATGGAGGCGAGGGGGTGAGGCGGGGCGAGGGGTACCGCCGCGCTCTTCCGCGACATGGGCGAGGGGGTGAGGCGGGGCGGGGGGTACCGCGCTCTTCCGCGACATGGGCGAGGGGGTGAGGCGGGGAGGGGGGTGCCGAGTTCGTAGACGAGGGGGATGACGTCACAGGGGAGGGGGATTCAAAATGGCGTCTACCGAGTTCGTAGGTGAGGGGGATGACGTCACAGGGGAGGGGAATTTTCAAAATTTTCAAAATGGCGTCGCGCGCGCAGGTCGAGTTCGTGGACGAGGGGGCTGACGTCACAGGGGAGGGGGTGGATTTTCAAAATTTCAAAATGGCGTCGCGCGCATTTCGTGTTGGCGTCACCTGTTGGATGTTTAAGGTATATTTGGGCACGCGTCGCCGCCGCGCAATCTCCGTACGCGTGCGGGGATCGGTGCGCAGGCGCGACCGCGACCGATTCGTGGAAATTCAAATCGCGTCTTCGATGATGATGATGATTTCTGAGAAAGAGGGCGAACCAGGATTTCTCAGAAAAGATAAGGCGATCATGGCGCGCGACAGGATTGAACGCGTTTTTTATGCCTACGTGCACGCGCTTCTTGCCGTGTGTTTATATTTGAATCGTGGGACCGATGCAGCCCACGTGCAATGATGTAAACATATAGTGATAATTATTGTAAATCAATCATCGCGATAGCCCATGGAATAAACATTGCACCGCGCCATGCCGTGTGTTTATATCTGAACATTGACTTTTCCCAAGACCATGCCTCTAAGAAGGAAGTACCCTGGCGAAAACGCAATGTCCCTGAAGCAATAAATTAGGCGTTGCGTTCACGCGAGCAACTAAGCGATAATTATTCGGGGTAGAGTTCCGAGTATTTTCACGATCGAGAACAGGGCGACGTCTCAAGCACCCTTCTCGAGGGTCTGCGAGTCAAGCGTCGTGGGAGCGTGTAAGGGCGAAAAGAATTCGTACATAGATTTTCATGATTTCAGTAATTTATTTAACTTAACTAAGTTAACTTAATCCCACTCGACAACATTATCGTTGAATATAGCATCGTCGATGTCATTCGTAAAGAATGCATTGTCGGTGATCTCAGTAAATAAATCAGCATCAGTAAAGAATGCATCAACTTGCGTGGGTACAGTCGTATTAAAATCAAACTCGTCAACCTGAACTGCATTATCACGAACGTCAATCCCCGATATCGCATTATTATTAACTGCGATATAATCAATTTGTTCCACATTAATACATTTTCGCCATACAACAAATTGTGGGGCCTCCTCCCACCACGACGGATCCACATCATCCCTATCAATATCACCGCCTATGATGTATGAAGTTTTCGCATGCAGACCTATCCAATAATATATGCTTCCGTATTGACCCTGCGGTACGTAGTCGTTTTCGTAGTTGCCATTATAAAACACCTTCAAATAAACATCTTCATAGTAGAGAACTTCTGCCTCGTGAAATTCACCATCTCGAATTTCTTCGCATTGCACAGCGACATCCCGGCACGTCACATATATTTTGGGGTGGGATGCGCGACTGGGGATCGCAGCGGCAACTTCCCGATTCAAAGCCACGGGTAGAGACATAATCTGAAACCGATTGTTTCCTTACAATGCTCAAAAGTTGCTAACCTACTCAACACAACGATTCACTAAAAAAAAAAATATAGTAATTGAAACTTACCGTATTAATCGATGTATTTCTTGTGTGCTGGACGGCGGATGATATCCTTTCAAAGCGATCTCGTTCACAACAACAACAACAATAAATTTTTAAAACGTTTCTTATAGTAACGTATGACCTGACTAATGCAGTAGTATGAGAGAACTGATTTTAACGTCGCTGTTCGACGTTGCAATCCCGTAAGCAACCGTCATAAACATAGAGCGATAATTATTCGGGAAAGAGTTCCGAGTATTTTCACGATCGACGTTGCTGTAAGTCAATCGGCGCGGCAGCTCATGGAGTAAACATATAGTTGCACCGCGCGATGACGTATGTTTATATCTGAATCATGTAAGGGTGAAAAGAGGTCGATATAGATCCACGAGCATCTGATCTATAGTATATCAATGTCAGTATCCCACGATGCTCGCGTCAACGTCTTCCGATGGTGGGGTAAGCCTTCTACCGACGTCGCTGCAGTTGGATGAAAAATCACTGACGATCGAGACTCATAAGATCCGCGACGTGTTAAGCCCACAGTCATTACTCGAGACGTCGTGGAGCAGTATCGTTCAAAACGGATTTATTCAATTGTCGCACCACCATCGTCAATTGCTACGCCATATCGCGCGATACAGTACTGCGAGTAAATGCACATTGTATTGCATCGTTGGTGATAAGGATGTGCATCGCAAGCAAGTGAAGTACTTCACCGCGATCGTGTGTACGCCGTTAACGCTTCTACAGGACATTGAGAACGGCACGGTTGAAGTGTACAAAGTGTTGTACCCTCGAACATTGACTATTACCGTGGACTCGTTTTTGTGTCGTGAATTATTCAGATTTTTGGATGAGCACCCGACACCGATTGTACGACTACATTCGAAGCGCGTCATTTTGCCGTTGGGTTTCCGATATCCGAACACGGACCGCATCACCTGGAAGAGCCGTGTGACCCATTCGGCACTATTCGTGCGTGTCTGGTAGATAAAATAAAAGCTTTTTGTAAATACGTAAACATGGAAGTATTCATGAATACGTTCAATGTCATTCACCGGATGTCCAAGCTTTTACACAGTGTTGCGGAATTCCGAGACTGGATTGATCATTGCGACGCGTGCCTGCAGCTCATCATCCAGTATCAGAGTAGCGGAGGAGTGCCCGTGGCCGCGAAACAACGCCTGGCGTCGCTGATCGTGCGAATAAAGACATTGCGCGCGAACGTGCGGGAAAAGTTTTCGCGAGTCGGGTGCGGGGTTTCGGGTCCATCGACGGCACCCAAAGTCGTATGGGAAGACGTAGAATCTGCGTTTATAGGCCGTATTTCAACGGGTGCGGTCATCAACGTGGGACACGTCGATCCGCGTCGATTTTTAGAGGGTGCTCGACGAACTGTGATCTCGCGCGTCACGGACGCTATCACGACGCATAAGAGCGTATCCGCGAATATGTTGGGCGAGAATACGGACATGAAGAGTTTCGGTACAAAAAATCGCGTACTGTTAATGACTTCGAATGTGCGCGAGTGGTACTCGAAGCACATGGTCGCTCTGACACTAGTGATGCTCGAGGAGTTTCAAGATCGCGACAGTGGATGGACCCTAAGGGCTGTGCTAAATATTCTAGTGAATATTAATAAGCACAATCCACTTCGAGGCGGTTGTGACGTACCGCTCCCGCGCGCCGTCGTCCTGAAGAAAGCGGTGGTCAACGTAAAGAACAGAGACAATGCGTGTTTCTTGTGGGCTGTCGTTGCCAGTTTGTACCCCGTTACTGCGAATAGTGATAGGATCGCATCGTACCATCACTACTCGGAGGTGCTTCGCACGGGCGATATGACTCTACCCGTAACGTTGGACCAGCTGACGAAGTTCGAGAGGATGAACGACGTGTCCGTAAACGTGTACGCGTGGTCCGACGGAACCTGCGCGCCTCTGCGTTTGACCGATGACAAGCGAGAGAGACACGCGAACCTCCTACTGGTGCAGGACCCCAACGAGCCCCAACGATATCACTTCGTGTGCATTCGAAGCATGTCGAGGCTCATTTCGAAACAGCTCGGCAATCATGGCCATCAAGTATTCGTTTGCGAAAGGTGAGTAAAATATGGTATATTTCGATCGATGTATTATTTATTCTTATGTTTTATTATTACTGATGTTGTTATCGTTTGTAGGTGCCTATGTTACTTCTACTCGTCCGAGCGATTGACGAAGCACGACGTGGACTGCCAGCGTCTGAACGAGTGCGCCGTCGAATTGCCGTCCGCGGAGGACAAATGGTTGCAGTTCAAGAATTTCAAAAACAAGGAACGAGCGCCATTCGTCGTGTACGCGGACTTCGAGTGCATGCTGGAGGACGTCGAGCCTGCGGAGCGGCGTCGTACGTACACGTACCAACAACACAGAGCGTACAGCGTTGGATATTACATCCATTGCTCCACCGACACGTCTCTGTGTCGTTATCGCGCGTATCGGCACGAATCCGAGTGCGTGAAGTGGTTCGTGCAAGAACTGCGTGACTTTGCGAACATTGCGTATTCGTGGTTGCGAAACCGATGAACTCGTTATCGAATGAACAGTTGCGCAGTTTTAACGACGCGATCGTGTGTCACGTGTGCGGACAACCCTTTGTTGACGGGGAGCAAAAAGTGCGCGACCATTGCCACTCGACGGGCGAGTACCGAGGCGCGGCCCACGTGTCGTGTAACTTGCAGTACCAAAGATCGTACACGATACCGGTAGTGTTTCATAATCTATCAGGCTACGACGCGCATTTCGTGATCAATGAGTTGGCGGCCGCGTTCGAGGGACAGATCGACCTGCTGCCGGTGACGAAGGAGCGGTACATATCGTTCACCAAACACGTCAAGGGAATCGACGCCGAGAACAACGATTGGAAGCGGGGATTGAAGTTTCGATTCATCGACTCGTTGAAGTTTTTGGCCGCGAGTCTGGAGAAACTCGCTTCGGACCTTGGCAGAGAACGACTCGCGATTCTACGGCACCAGTTTCAATCCCTGTCGGACGACCAGTTCGATCTCCTGACCAGGAAGGGCGTCTTCCCGTACGACTACGTGACGTCGTACACCAAGCTGAACGATGCGTGTTTACCGTCCCGCGAAGCGTTCTATAACCGGCTGAACGATAGCGCCGCGTCGGAGCCTGATTACGCGCACGCCGTGAACGTGTGGAATACTTTTCGCGTACAGACATTGGGCGAGTACAGTGATTTTTACCTGAAAACAGATGTGTTGTTACTCGCCGACGTGTTCGAAAGTTTCCGCACAGACTGTATCGCGAGTTACGATCTGGATCCCGCGCATTATTTTACGTTACCGTGTTTCACGTGGGACGCAATGCTCAAGTACACCGGCGTACGATTAGAG
Source organism: Andrena hattorfiana (assembly GCA_944738655.2). Classification (NCBI taxonomy): domain Eukaryota; kingdom Metazoa; phylum Arthropoda; class Insecta; order Hymenoptera; family Andrenidae; genus Andrena; species Andrena hattorfiana. Next base: position 39,334,127 of record OX122890.1, on the reverse strand, counting down.
CTTCTGGCGGACGTGGACATGTTACTGTTCGTGGAGCGTGGCATACGCGGCGGTCTGAGCCAGTGGTCGCACAGGTACGCGCGTGCCAACAACAAGCACCTACCGACGGGGATGTACGACAAGTCGAAGGCGTCAACGTATCTGATATACTTCGACGTCAACAACTTGTACGGCTGGGCAATGTCGCAGGCTATGCTGCGAGAAGGGTTTCGATGGCTGGACGATGCGGAGGTGGCCGCCCTTGACCTGTCATCCCTGCCCGACGGCGAGGGAGTCGAAGAATCCGAGGGATACCTGTTGGAGGTGGAGATCGAATATCCGAAGGAGATTCACGACGCGCACGCCGACCTTCCATTCTGCCCGGTACGCGAGCATGCGCTAGGAGGAAAACAAACCAAGCTGCTTGCCACGCTCAACGATAAGGAGCGATACGTCATCCACTATCGCTACCTGAAACAGTGCGTGCGACACGGTTTACGCGTGACGCGAATTCATCGGGTGTTGCGATTCGATCAGTCGTATTGGTTGCGCGACTACATTCGATTGAACACCGATTTGAGGACGCGAACCACTAGTGAATTTCAAAAGACTCTATTCAAATTAATGAACAATGCGGTGTACGGCAAAACAATGGAGAATGTGCGGAATCGCGTAGACGTGCGACTGGTGACTCGGTGGGACGGTCGTTACGGCGCGGAAGCGCTGATCGCGAAACCGAACTTTCACAGTCGCACGATCTTCTCCGAGCAGTTAGTGGCCATCGAAATGCGAAAACTCGTGTGAAGTTCGACAAGCCGTTATACGTGGAAATGAGTGTACTGGACGTATCGAAAGAATGCCTGTACGAATTTCATTATACGTATATGCGTGCGAGGTTCGGTGATCGGTGTAAGGTCCTGTACACCGACACCGATAGTTTAATGTATAGCGTGGAATGCGTGGATGCGTACGAATCGATGAAGCGTGACGTAGCCCGATTCGACACGAGTGATTGCGCGGTGGACAATCCTTACGGTATGCCGCGCGTAAACAAAAAGGTGCCGGGACTCATGAAAGATGAGAACAACGGTGCCTTGATGACAGAGTTCGTCGGGCTACGATCTAAGATGTACGCGACTAGAACGTTTAACGCTACAGTGGGGTCTACGAGTGAGACGAAAAAAGTGAAGGGTGTACGGAGACACGTGGTCGCGAATCATGTACAATTCGACGATTACGTTCGTTGTCTTCGCGATCTCACCGAGAAATCGGTTCGACAGAACAATATACGCTCCAAAGAGCACAGTGTATATACCGTGAGTGAGGAAAAGAACGCTCTCAGTCCGTTTGACGACAAGCGGTGTACTTTAGCCGATCGGGTCAGCACCCTTCCGTGGGGTCATTATCGAATCCCCGAGCTCAAGACTCACGAACTTCTCGAGCTTGAGCCCGACGAGTCCCTCGAGAATCCCATTGTATAATATGTTTGCATGTTTGCATGTTTGTATGTTTGTATGTTTGCATGTCCATATGTATATACGTTTCTTTTGTACATGTTATTTATATATTTATAAATATGTAATATATGTATAGCGTAGAATATAAGCAAAATTGTATTTTATTCGTATATATATTTTCCTTCTTTATTAAGATAAATTGTTCGTATATATGTGGCGAAGAAGAATGAGGAGGAGGAGGCGGAGGAGGATGTAAATAAACGAACAATGTATATATATTTATATGTATTTATTCATTCATTCATTTATTTGTACCAGTAACATCAAGCACGATAACGAATCAGAGAATATCCTTGTCGCGTATCCACGAGTTCCGCGACGAATCGAATCCGAGCCACTTAACGTACACCTGATTCCCCTTGCGACGAATAATCTTCTCGACCAGATAGACGTCCGGATTCGCGACCGAATGCAGTTCGTACTCGTAGAAACCACCCGAGATCGGCTCTCCCGCGGAATCACGCAGAATGTACGTTACCGGGAACGTTCTTTGTACGGTTACGATTTCGAACACCTCGGTCGACCAGTTCGGAGTGTATCCCTTCTCGAAGAGGGTCTTGAACTTGCTCACGCGTACCTTGTCGCCGACGTTGAATTTCGCGCGTCGTCGAAAGCCTTCCGTTGCGGAGGGGGAGAGGGGTTTATTCGCGGCGAATGACAAACGCGTCGCGGGGGTTACGTCAACGGGTCGGGCGTTGATCGTTCGATGCTTAGGGTCGACCCAGCGATAGGACGCGTTCAAGGAGAATTGTTTTCACATGAGGTTTTTCAGCGTGCGATTGAAACGTTCGACGATCGACGCTTTCATCACGCTGTGCGTGGAGTAGTGGTTGATCCCGCGTGTCTTCGCGCACCGTTGAAACTCCGCGTTGTAAAACTCTTTACCCATGTCGGTTTGTAAATTTCGCGGGCATCTATCGCTCTGTCGCAACACGATCGCGAACGCCGCGGTCACGTCGCGTCCGCTTTTCGTTTTCACGGGTACGGCCCACGCGTACTTGCTGAACGCATCGATGATCGTTAGTATGTAGTAATATCCTCGATTTTGCTTCGCGTACGGACGCATCTCAACCAAATCGGCCTGCCACAAATCATCGTAGCCGCGAATCACGACGCTGCGCCGTGGGAAATTACGTCTCGCGTGAGCGTGTAGTTCGTTCACTAGTTGTACTCGTTCCTTGTTCATGCTTCGCGGTGGGCTGGGGATGGTCGCGACGTTTCAAGGACGTTAGAAGTAGTATGAGTTCCTCGAGTACTCGCAAAACGCAATCGTTCGTTATTATTATTAGACGTTTCGGATCCGTAGTCGTTATCGTCACCATCAGTGATCATCGTCGTTGGCGTCGTCGTAGACACTCGTCTGCTTTTCGCGGCTCCTTTCGTTTGTACAAATCCGTGTCCGTTATCGCAGTCGACGATGTCGTAAACTCTTCGAGTCTGTCTGTTAAGTGATTCAAGCGTTGCTCCATCGCGTTATTTAAATCATCCTCTAGTTGGGACAATTGCGCGTTAACGATATCCGTCATCGTTCGTTGTACTCGCGTCTCGAGTTGAGATCGTTGATACTCGGCGTCCAGTCGCGCGGTCGCGATAGCCGTTTCGATTTTTTGGTTAAAGCGTTCATCCATCGAGGACAATAATCTCGTCATTGTCATTCTCGCTTCGTCGCTGTTGTTGTTGTTGTTGTTGCTGTTGCGTAACGCGGTACCAAACTTGTTCACCGACATAACGATGCGTGCGCGCGAACACTACTGACGCGATGATCACCGAATCGTTCAATTTAAGATGCGTCCGTCCTCGCGAAGTTCCTCCACGATGGATGCGATTTCGTTATCATGACCCGTGTGACCTGCCGCGCGCGATGCTATGAGTAATCTAAGTCTATCGACCAATTCGTTCGGGTCATCCCAGTACACGTAATCGATCGCGTTATCGGTGACAGTCATCGATTCGTCAATGGGTAATCCTCGACCTTGTCGCGTGCCCGCGCCGCCCGCGCCGCCCGCGCCGCCCCTAACGCGTCTGACTCCCAATGTCCGCACCCCACCGATTATCGCGGATATGATTTTCTTATACTTATATCCCTTGTTTCCCAGCGTGCGCTTGCTCGGCGAATGGTTTCGCTTATGCGCGTTCGTCGATAGCAAGATGCGACGGTACGCGTGAATATCCGCGTCTGTGTACGTGCGAACGTTGGGTACTCGCATGAACAGCAATTCGTACAAACCCCGAGTCCCCACGTATCGCGTTCCGTTCACGCGAATGTCATCACCGTCCTCGTCGATGGTGAATACGGAATCGCCGATCATTAGGTCTTCGTCGGACTCCAAGTATACACCGTACACGTTGTCGATTCATTTCTTGGTATCATCGATGGGGTTGCGCAGCGAATCCAAATCATGAACCTTTGCTGACGACTCATCATCCTGAATTTTTTCGTCGTCTTTGTGATCGATATCATGAACAACATCACCAACAACACCATCAACAACATTATCGTCAACATCATTGTTGTCATTATTAGTATCGTTGTCATTGTCGTTGTCAGTGTCGTCATCATTGTCAGCGTTGTCGTCGTCGTCGTCGTGGTCGTCGTCGTATTCATTGTCATAGTCGCTAGAATCTGGAAGGTTATTCGGACGTTCCTTGGTTATCGACGGAGTAATGGGTCGAAGTCTCTTCGATGATTGTTGTTGATCGTATTCGTGTTTCCTCTTCACTGGTCGCGATCGAGGCGTTGAGCGCGTTATCAACGCGGACGAGTTCTCGATCAATCGTTTCAGCGGTTCAACGATGGGACGCGTACTCGCCTCCACAGCCGCTTCCGTAGCCATTTTACCAATTTTCAAGGCTAAGCACTTTTTACGTATAACGTCGCTGACTTTGGGCATTTCCACCTTTGCGTCCACGCTCCGACGTTTCGTCCCTTTTTGATGCTTTGTTCCTTTTTGATGTTTCGTTCCTTTTTGTCGATGACGTCGGCGATGTTTTTGCGAATGCTTCGCGTCGACGTTGCTCGAGGTTATAGCAGTCGTCGTCGTCCTCGTAGTCGTCGTCGGTTCGTTGGCCATTTCGTGTTGCTCGATGAATGACTCGCGGTTTTCTGATATCAACGAGCTACGACAAACTCGTTAAATCCTCTTCGATACCGACCTTCGTACATGGAACTATCCTTATCGATCACCACGAAATCGTATCGTCGACGCCAACATCTAGCACACAAGTCGTTGAACGACTCGAACGTCATGTCTGTGTTCACGTGATCGTTGTACACGCGACGCAAGTTCGTACCGTCTTGTTTGAACAGCATGAGAATATTCGCGTTGTCCCTGATCAAATGTTTACGTATTCTAGCGTACGATTGACATAAATAAAAGCAATCCACGTTCGCGTGGCGACCCATGGAGAAGTATTCGCGTATCGCGTTCTGTTCGTCGCATGCCACGTCGTCGAACACGAAGATCGAATCGGGCCGAGCGTCTCTCGGTGGGACGATCTCAGCGTTGTCCGAGTAGGGAAAGTATTCGATCCCGTCGATGGCCGACAACACCTGTTCGAGATATCGATACTTTGACTGATGCAACGATTTCGAGTATACGTACACGTTCTCGAAGCGTAAACCGTTCGGACTCTCTAGCATACTTAGAAGCACGTTCGTTTTTCCACATCCAGACGGTCCGCAAATCACACCTCGCACACTGTTCGGTAATAACGGGCCGTGTCTGTTTGATCGACTCGGATCCCTATCATCCTCGAGCATTTTGTTCGCGGTCACGCGAATAACGTCCGACTGTTTCGCGAATCGCATATTCGCAAGCACGTCTATGACGAGGGATGACTATTTATATTCGTGGTGCGCGTCGCGCAGGTCACTATCACAGTGATCGGTGGAGCGTGCGTACGCGTTTATTATTGTAGTAGCTATCGTGACTATTCTAACGTATATGGTTGCATCAACGACTGTGACGTCTCACGGACTAGGGAAGAATCAGAGGAGGAAGAATAATAATCAGAAGAAAAAGACTGGATCGGGTCTCGTGAACGGTATCATAAACCGTCTGCCGTTCGAACTACACGTTCCGGGTTATCAGTTCTGCGGACCGGGAACGCGTTTGCTAAAGCGATTGCCTCGTGGCGACGAAGGTGTGAATCCTCTGGACGCAGCGTGCCGCGACCACGATATCGCGTACTCTCGTCGAAAGGATTTAGAGGGGCGACACGAGGCGGATCGTGCGTTAGCCGAACGAGCGCGAGAACGAGTATTCGCGAACGACGCGACCTTTGACGAAAAAACCGTATCGACTGGAGTGTGGGCAACGATGAAGGCTAAGACCAAACGCGGCATGGGTATGAGAAGGACGAAACGTAAACAGAGAAAGTCTGGAAGGAAACATCCTCAACGGCGTCGACGACATCGTAATCTACGAGTGGCGAAACGCGGTGGCTTTCTTCCGTTTCTTCCGTTCGTGTTGCCCGCTTTATCAGCTACCGGAGCATTGGCCGGTGGAGCGGCTGGTATAACCAAAGCGGTCAACGATTCGAGGGCCTCTCGAAAACAGCTGGAAGAGACGTTGCGTCATCATCGAGCGATGGAACGGCGAGGGATGCATCTGACACCGTACAAGCAAGGCACGGGCTTGAACCTGAGACTGCGGCGCCAACGACGAGTGCGATCAAACAAAAAAAAAACGCCGATCGCGTAGGCGCGTGGCGACGGTGGCGGCGATAACGCAACAACCTATGACGAACCTGCAATTAGAACGCGAATGCGCCAGCATCCCGTTCTTTCGAGGGGTGTTTATGCGCGATACGCTTCCCACGCGTGTACGAAGCAACGAATGCGGTATCGCGAATCTGGACGAGAATCGAGGCGCCGGTACGCACTGGGTCGCTTACGCGAAACGCGGATCACGAGTACAATACTTTGATAGTTTTGGAAATCTGCGACCTCCCGCGGAATTGATCTACTATTTCGGACGTGGTACAACGATCACGTACAATCACGATCGTTTTCAACGTTTCGATCAGATGAATTGCGGTCGCTTGTGCATGCAATTTTTACATCAAAAGTCTATGGAATTATGGCCTGTATAATAATAATAATAATAACGGTATGTACTAAGATTATGTCACAACGTGTCCATGCGTAATGGCGATTCACATCTTCCATAGTAAAGACTTATAATATCGATAAATTGCCGAGTATTCGTACGCGCGCGTCACTCCCCCTCTCACCGTCTCGCGAGTGTAATCTATGATATGTCGTTCACGCTTACGTTAACGGGACGCAACAGCGCGCTCACGGTAAATTATTTTCCACCGATAGATTTGAGCGATGGTCAATACGAATTAGGACTCGCGGACTTGGAGACGTTTCACACGATACCGAACATCGACTCGAACAACGATAAATTCTATTTCGTCGTGAACTACGACACCGAAAACAACTCAATCGTCGACGCAGCTAATGAATGCATTACGATACCCCACGGCTCCTACGAATTAGACGCTATCGCCGAGTACCTGAAGCAACGATTACTCGATCGATATCCTCGAAGACGTGGTAACAATGAGAACGACGATGACGATAAGTACCCTCTAATGCTACGAGCTAACAACAACACCATGAAAAGCGAGCTGAATTGTTCGTTCTTTGTAGACTTTACGAAACCGAACAATGTGGGCTCGTTGCTAGGATTTTCCCCGAATCGCGTTTTATTACCGAGAATCTGGCACGAGTCCGACGGACCCGTAAATATTATAAACGTTAACGTGATCAGAATAACGTGCAACGTCACTACTGGCGCATACAGCAACGATAAACAGGTACATACGATCCATGAATTTTCGCCACGCGTGCCGCCGGGATATAAGATATCGGAAACACCGGGGCACGTCATTTACTTGCCAATCGTCGCACGAGCAATACACGATCTAACGTTGTGTATCGTAGATCAACACGATCGTCCTATAGATTTCCGTGGAGAAGAAATAACGATTCGTTTACACGTTCAACGACGTCCGCGCGATAGGTAGCGTGACCGTACGTGTATGCACGCGTGTGTAGTATGTTAGTGTTAGATCACACGCACGAATCATCAATCGCCGCTGATACTCCTACCGTCTCTGTCACGCGTCTCGACCGGCCTTTGTCGACAGGCGAAAGTAGAAGAATAAAGACGGGAGGAGTGATAAGAAGAGGACCGGTAAGAAGCATAAGAAAGCCGTTGACTCGTCGAAACGCGCGTTTCCTACAATCGTTAGGTTTCATCGTCGCCTATTAGACACGCAGTCACGATGTCGATTATTTTGGACGTGGCGAATACGCCAACCTTCGACAATCGTATCACGAAGATCGAGTTACACACGTATAATCCATACGCCAACACGACGTTCGATAATAGCGATGAGATAAGAATCCCCATACAGCAGCAAGATCTGTACACGCTTCCGTGCGAAAGTTTTCTCTACATCGAAGGTCGTGGCACGTTGTCTATGCAAGACGCGAAAGGTCCAGCAACGTCCACGACCGCCGTTCTCGATAATAATTGCGTCGCGTTCATGTTCGATGAGATTCGATACGAATTGAACGGTGTCGAGATCGATCGTTGCCGAAATCCAGGAATCACTACCACCATGAAAATTTTCGTTTCGTTGTCAGCCGAGAGAAGCAAAGCGCTTGCGAATGCCGGTTGGAATTATGACATCGATTACGATAACGACACTTTTCATTCGGGTGCTTTCAATTTCTGCGTACCCCTGAACGTGTTATTAGGATTCTGCGAGGATTACAAACGCATCGTGATGAACGCGCGGCACGAGCTGATTCTTATACGAGCGCGAGACGATTCGAACGCGATGCACTGCACCTCCGCCACTGCGATTCCGAAACTGGAGATACGCAAGGTGCAGTGGCGTATGCCCCACGTCGTTTTGGAGGAAGTGAATAAACTATCGATACTGCGAATCTTGGAAAGCGAACGACCGATCGCGATGAGTTTCCGATCGTGGAGCCTACACGAGTATCCGTTACTGCAAGCGACAACGAAACATACGTGGACCGTGAAAACTACGTCGCAAATCGAGAAACCCCGATACGTGTTATTCGGCATGCAAACCGATCGAAAGAATCGTTCAAATAAACCCGCGTGGATATTCGACCCGAATAATCTCACAAACTTTCGACTCTACCTAAATTCCGAGACGTATCCGTACGATGACATGCAAATAGATTTTTCTAAGTATAAATTCGCGATCATGTACAATATGTATGCGAATTTCATCCGATCGTACTACGGTCACGGAGAACCGTTGCTGAGCGCGAACGAATTCCTTAAATACGCGCCTATCGTGGTAATAGATTGTTCTAGGCAAAACGAATCGTTGAAAAGCGCTACCGTGGACGTGCGAATAGATTTCGAATGCAAAGAAAATATCCCCGCTAATACTTCCGCCGTCTGTTTGTTCATACACGATCGTATAGTTGAATACGGCCCTTTAACCAACATGGTACGCAAATTAATATAGCGTGCGTACGAGATCGATTACTACTACTACTACTACTACTAATACTACTACTCCTACTCCTACTGCGGATACTGCTACTGTTTTAAAACGTCGATGTCGAAGACCTCAGTTGCTGTTCTGACACCATCGCCGACGGTGCTACCTAAACGAGTAATAATAATGTTCGCCATTGTCGATCTGCAAGGGTTCAATATCGAACGCGAGTTCGTCGTCAAAGAGATCGCGATTCGCGTAAACAGCAACAACAATAAAACGACGATCAGCCATTGGATCTTCGAACCGCCATACTTCTGGAATCATCTGAATTCCTGTGAGCACCGTCAAGCGTCCTGGCTCGCGAAGCATCATCACGGGCTTCGCTGGTCCGACGGCTACGTTCCATACTCCAAAATTCTGGGGCTCCTCACCAGCGTGCTCGCGAACATTGACTTCGTCATCGTGAAAGGTGCGGAAAAGAAAACGTGGATGCCACAACTTCTACCTGACATAATCGTTGAGGATGTATGCGATTTGGATGAACTGATGGCGCGACAGATCAACAACACCAACAACAACAACTGCAACAACAACAACAATGCTCGAACTGTCGAAGACGACGGCGGCTACGACGTTGACGATGATTATTGCGGTATCATGCCTGACGTTCCTAATCTGAAGTCTATGTATTCAACGAATGCCCTTCGATGTGCATTTCATAACAACGGCGGTGTTTGCGCGCTGGAGAATGTCGGGAAAATATGGGATTATATACGTAGCGTCACCTAATGTAAGTCATACACGCACATTACAATCTACTTTACGCGTCATATGCCGAGAAACGAATATGTAAGAATTATTATCTTTTTTTTCTGTTTTCTATAGCGCTGAACACAACGGCGACGGCGGTGATGAGCGTAATGACAGCGGCGACTGATTCCTCTACCCACGAGCAAGAAGATCCCTCCCATACGAACGTTATTTTACGCAAATACTTATTCTATAATTTAAGTACGCATGCATTCAAAGAAAAAATATATACATTTATTTAAAAATTGTTATACATTTATTATTAAACATATATATGCACGTACTATAGTGGTACGTGGTTTACATCACGCAGCATGGATTGTAATCCTAACGCCAACAATTCACAATCGATCAATGAATGCTTTTCGAAGTGCTCGCTTTCGGAAATTAATTTCACATAATTCGTTGGTACGGACGCGGTACGTAGAACTTCTACGAAGGTGGCATATTTACTGCTTACAGAGTACATATTTTCAGTTAGCCAGGTGAACATATGTTCAATGCAATGATTGTACGCGAATAGTTTACGCATCGTGGCTTCAGTCATATATATGACAGTGCGATTATCGGTGATTTTAATAAGTTGATCATCAGGCATACGCGTGAACTCTAGTCGTAAATGATCAATTACGATGTGAGTTTGGGGCGATGTTGCGTTGCTACGTAATCGTTGAAGTATGTCCGCCTCGTTTTGTAGCAGGAGCTTCCACGTAGACATTGAAAAGCTCAACTCGCAGCCTTTATTGTCCGCTATGGCGATCTCGACGTGCCACGAATCCATTCCAATGCGAATTCCAATACTTAGACGTTTATACGCTGTTGCGGTCAGTGGGTAATCACGTCCCAGGATGCGTACGACTGATGGTTTTGGTGTTTTCAACGCTTTTGCCGTGGTGAATCCAGAACTGTAAGAAACATGTACATGAAATTAATACTTCGGTCGTATACGGTTACAGTGAAAGAAGTAAGTGAATGAAGTAAGTGAAAAGTGTATAATAACGCGTACGTACCTCATATCGGATTGTTGATGATGTTGTTGTCGTTGGCGTTTATTTGGAATGCCAACATCGTTGTCGGATGCGCACGATGAATCGTTTAAGCTGCGTTTGTACATTTTGATATGCACTGCGTATGATTCTCATCGACGGAAAAATGACGCGAACGATACTTGTTACTACTCGAGCGTACGTGGTATAATGAAGCTCGTAGGACCGTCCACGTCATTTTATACTGACTCACGCACACGTACGCGTCAATGTGTGATTCTTTACGAATGACATCGACGATGCTATATTCAACGATAATGTTGTCGAGTGGGATTAAGTTAACTTAGTTAAGTTAAATAAATTACTGAAATCATGAAAATCTATGTACGAATTCTTTTCGCCCTTACACGCTTCCACGACGCTTGACTCGCAGACCCTCGAGAAGGGTGCTTGAGACGTCGTCCTGTTCTCGATCGTGAAAATACTCGGAACTCTACCCCGAATAATTATCGCTTAGTTGCTCGCGTGAACGCAACGCCTAATTTATTGCTTCAGGGACATTGCGTTTTCTCCAGGGTACTTCCTTCTTAGAGGCATGGTCTTGGGAAAAGTCAATGCTCAGATATAAACACACGGCATGGCGCGGTACAATGTTTATTCCATAGGCTATCGCGCCGATTGATTTACAATAATTATCGCTATATGTATGCATCATTGCACTTGCGATGCATCGGTCCCACGATTCAAACATAAACACACGGCACGAAGCGCGTGCACGTAGGCACCAAAAACGCGTTCAATCCTGCTCAGATATAAACATACGGCATGGCGCGGTGCAATGTTTATTCCATGGGCTATCGCGATGATTGATTTACAATAATTATCACTATATGTTTACATCATTGCACGTGGGCTGCATCGGTCCCACGATTCAAATATAAACACACGGCACGAAGCGCGTGCACGTAGGCATAAAAAACGCGTTCAATCCTGTCGCGCGCCATGATCGCCTTATCTTTTCTCAGAAATCCTGGTTCGCCCTCTTTCTCAGAAATCATCATCATCATCGAAGACGCGATTTGAATTTCCACGAATCGGTCGCGGTCGCGCCTGCGCACCGATCCCCGCACGCGTACGGAGATTGCGCGGCGGCGACGCGTGCCCAAATATACCTTAAACATCCAACAGGTGACGCCAACACGAAATGTATGAAAAAAAAACATGGAAAATTTACCAAGACGGGCCCAAATACCGACGCGGGCCCAAAGTACCTTAAACATCCGATAGGTGGCGCCAACACGAAGTGTATGAAAAACCTGGAAAATTTACCAAGGCGGGCCCAAATACCGACGCGGACCCAAAGTATCTTAAACATTCGATAGATGGCGCCAACACGAAGTGTATGAAAAACCTGGAAAATTTACCAAGGCGGGCCCAAATACCGACGCGGGCCCAAAGTACCTTAAACATCCAATAGGTGGCGCCAATATGAAATGCGCGCGACGCCATTTTGAAATTTTGAAAATCCACCCCCTCCCCTGTGACGTCAGCCCCCTCGTCCACGAACTCGACCTGCGCGCGCGACGCCATTTTGAAAATTTTGAAAATTCCCCTCCCCTGTGACGTCATCCCCCTCACCTACGAACTCGGTAGACGCCATTTTGAATCCCCCTCCCTTGTGACGTCATCCCCCTCGTCTACGAACTCGGTACCCCCCTCCCCGCCTCACCCCCTCGCCCATGTCGCGGAAGAGCGCGGTACCCCCCCGCCCCGCCTCACCCCCTCGCCCATGTCGCGGAAGAGCGCGGCGGTACCCCCCGCCCCGCCTCACCCCCTCGCCTACATTTGAGCCAGAATCGGCATAGCTTACCTACTCACGTAACATACGTCGCATGTTATATTTTCGGATAGGATGCCCCAAGTCTCATTACGCTATGCGTGATCCCATTCGTAGATGCTGCGAAACGGCGAACTCTTTCTTCTCTTGCTTAGACCTTTTTAATGGGTGGCCTGAACGACTCAAGGCGCAAGATATTTTTTAACTACAGCGTAGAATACCATAGCGTTATTGTTATCTTTACTTTTGCGATTATTATTTTTCCTTTCTCTCTTTCTGAATCTGTGTATATATTTTTCTCGTCCGTCATACAGGTATATGCTTCTTTGTATCTAAAGGGTACGTCCCGTAAAATAAAATAAATTTCAGACACTCGTCACTAACACACACGCAAAATGTGACACTGAGAAGCACTTTATTGGTCATAATATAATCTCCTCCCTATGATCCACCTTTCCTTTCACCCAATACGTCGCGGGTCCTTCTGTTTTGATATTCGAGCGCGTGTACCTATATACTCGAGAGATAAGGGATCCGTCTTTAATTTGAAAGGAGGACGACGCAGGCGTGACCACGCGCAGTCAGCGGACTGCTACCCCTTTTCTTCCTGCGTCTTTCCACGAGGCGTATTGATGGCGGACTTGGTGGATAATACTTCTTAATTGGTAAATAAAAACTGAAGAGGCTGACTTATGTCCCTAGCACGGCGGAATAGGGTAAAACTTTGAATATCCATGTCAGTAAACGAAAACGAAACAGAAACAGAAAACGATGATTAATAAATATTCTTAAATGTTTATAGAATAAATCTTGTACAAACAAATTTTTGTTCCCCTTAACATTTACAAAAATATGAATAAAAGCAGATAAACGTGCAGAAATAGACCCGCAGTAAGTATTCGTACAGTTAAATAAAGGATCAATAAACTATGGAAATAAACTAAAGATTTAATGTTTTAATAATTTGTGGGATTGCCTTTTGATTTTATAATAACTTCGAGCCTTCTTGGTATGGAATTTATTTAGTTATATGTTATAGCAGGTTGTATTTTACTCTACTACTACATACAGGGTGATTCTCCAGCGGCGCCTGTCCTTTGACACATCTCTTTAGATGCCGTATGGAACCCGGTGACGAGGACAACCTCTCACAGTGCCTCACCGAATTTTATGGCTTTCGACCCTCGAAAGGGTTCGAATATCATTAAAAAGTCAGAAATGTCCAGGATTTCCGCATTTCATATCAGATCTTTGCGAAAACGACGTCAATGGATTCCTTATGTTTCGCCGATGAAACTGACACCACGAACGCCATAATTCGGACCATATGAAGACAATTCCATGAAAAATTAATTTATATCATTCCAAGTTGTCTTCGTTAATAATAGTCCGATTTACATGAAATTTCATATGATTTTCATCGGAAAAACAAGGAATCCATTGGTGTCACTTCCATATGGAAATGATAAAGAATAAAAAATTATTTTATTTCTGAAGCAGGTATGAATCCTCGGCCGTAGACCCTTTCAAGTGCGCTCGAACCAAAGTGGGACTCTGAACGCTGCGCGGCCGGAATCTGGCCGCCGCCAAGGGCCACCGGCCGCGCCCGCCGGCCGCCGCCGCCGATCGCGGCTAGGAAATCCTACCTTAAGCGGTCTTTTCACTGTGACGCCATGATAATGTACCGCTGTTTGATACATTTACGTATACACTTTATTTCAACTGGTTTTCGAGATATTGCGCTTGCAAATTTACTGATTTTGCAGTGTCTTGTTTGCGCCACGGGTAGTACCCTTAAGGTGCGTCTGTGTAGACCGGGCAACAAATCGCCACCAACGTGTATCCAGCGACTTGGCACTATCGCTGTAGGATACAGCAACTCGCCCCTTGCTTCAAGCGGTCTTTTAGAAATCACTGTTGGCCACATGTACCCGAAAACTATACATATATTCAAGTGGACGGTGAGCAAAGCCGCCCGAGTGTCTAGCGGCGTGACATTGGCCGTCTCCAGGTTTCCCGTTTCGGAGGGGAAACTTTGCCGACTCCGTGGAAACATCAACCTGCGTATTCATTTGGAGTTTTGTCACCTGGTTATCATCATCAGGTAACACTCGTATCATGTATTGCATAGGATTTGCAATCCATTGCTAATATATTCTCATAAACATTTAATGAAGATGGATATATGTATATACACATTACATTTTGAATGATATTCATTGACTATGTGATGTACTTTAATACTTTACAGTAATTATTATTAACATCTCCCTTTTTTGTTCAATGCGTCCTGTATTGTTGTTAATCTTTCCAATCCCACTACCTCGCTTTTGAATGAAAAAATCACACGCGTTTACTATATCCTTAATACACTTGGCGGAGGGACACAGGAACAATAGAGGTAGTTCTTTGACTGCGCGCGGCCCTCACAGTTGGGAGTGAAAAAGACTCGTCTACCACAATATCTCGGAAAGTAGGCACCATAGAGAAAATCTTTAAGGTGAAAGTGATGCATCTTTTTATAACAAATTCAGCCAATCCTGATCAGATTACGAATAATACGTCAATTTGTTTAAAGAATATATGAAAATGTAGTCATTTTTACTCCTTTTTCTTATAGATTGTTGATCCATTTTGGCGCAAATCTGTCAACGTAAACTACAGATCAAACTGTGAAATACGGATAATTAGAATTATTCAATTTCGGCAGTTTTAGTAAAAACTAAATACATTATATTGAACTCGCTACGCGTAGCGAACGGGAACCTCAGGTACACATTGTCGTAAAGGATGTAAAATTTTATTACACGTTAGGCCTAATGGAACCAGATGTTTCCGAAAAACTAGCCAGGCTGATCGGCCAGAGCGTCTCGATAGAGTCGCGGTTTATGACAGTATTGTCTCGCAAGGCGGCGGTGGAGAAGGGTGGGCGCGGTGGTAACAGTTCAGACTCCAGAGCGAAGCGAAAATTCATTAATCGTTTATGTTGGGAAATTCCGTATTTTCGAAGACGGTTTCGACAACATCTAATTGCCAGATTTCCAAAGGGCAATCAAGAACGTACCTCCGCGGATCTTTAAGAATTTAGAGATTATTCGATGTGAACGAACACGCCCCTTTTCGTCAATCCGTATATTGCTCTGTTGGCGGATTGTATATTTGGTAACCATCCGTACCCGCGCGCACCGTTGTCCACGGCCGCCTCGCGGGACAATACTGTCATAACAGCCTAGCCAGTTTTCCGAAACAACTTGTTCATTAGACCCAACGTGTAATAAAATTTTACATCCTTTACGACAGGGCTTTACCCGGTCTACACAGATGCACCTTAAAGGTGTTACCCGTGGCGCAAACAAGACAGTGAAAATCAGTAAAGTTGCAGGCGCAATATCTCGAAAACCAGTTGAAATAAAGTGTGTACGTTACAGGTTATTAAATGTGTCTTGAATCGCACGGTCAAGTGATATCTAAAAAAATATATCGTTCTATTTAAAAAACGAACTTGCCTATCGTATCTTTTAAATTAATAATCTACAAAAAAAATTCGTCTGCTGGGCTAATAAATTTGCCCCACCGAACCATTGAAATTCCATATATGTAGACGTTTTTTTTCTATCTCATATACGTAAGGAAATATCCAGTTGTTTACTGTTCTCGCGGACATCCTGTACATATGTATATATGTATATAAGGGAGCCCACGAGTATCTCACGGGTACCCGCGCGTACCCATTATCTCGGGTATCAACAGCTCTACTTAGTTGAAAGTTACCGATTGGTATAAAATAAGGCAACAGTGTCAGAGCTAACCCCCGTTGTCTTTCCACTCCCGCTCTATCTTCGTTCCTCTCTTATTCGTATCTCCACACAATCGCCACACGGTACGGCTTGGGTGGGTACAGACGGTCGCTGAATGCAGAGTGCAGCTTTTTGCGAAAATTTTGACCATAGCTCAAAATTTGTCCAAGCAAATTGACACGAAACTCGATCAAATCGGGAAACCTTCCTTTTGAAAATAACCTTCAGGTTGTGGTGTTGCGGAGATCACTCCTTGCTTAGATGTAGTGAGATAAAGAGAAAATGGAATTTTTTCTAATTTTGAAGCAACATCTTCGGAGGGAATTGGTACACCTTCGAAATGTTAATCAACTGGAAAACACAAAAGATGCGTCTTCAAGTGGAAAACTTTCTATTCCTTTTTCGCTTAACATTCTACGACGATTTCTCCGCCTTCTAGAAGCAATTCAAGCATTTCAATATTTATTTCTTATCTTTAATCATTTACAAGTTGTTGTTTAATTTTAACTGTAGGGGGTGGTGCCACCCCTTGAACTTGAATTACCGGAGCTAAACGCAATTCGGATCTATTAAATTTGGCTGTTCGCCGAATATCGATAGTTTCATGAAAATCGGTGTCGAACCGTTCGCTACCCCTTGCCTTTGTCAGGGGCGTCTCCGTCGCACAGTGGTCGGAATAGGGGTAACAGAGGACATTTGTGTATAACTTTTAAACTATAAAAGATATCGGAATGAAATTTGCGTCAAAAGAACAGGAAAAAATGATCCCTTTCTAATGATGTATAATTTAATATTTTTTACATTTATTTATTTATTTTTTAATTTTTTTAACTTATTTGTGATAAAAAAATTTAATTGTGTTTATTTGGTATCTTATTTAATGCTCTTTAAATGAACGGTCCTATCGCAGTACGGCACACGGATAGAGGGACGGGTATGCTTGTGTAGTGCGGTACAAGCGCTAGGAAGGGGTACGCTTGGTCGTGCAGTGTTGGTAGCGCCCATGGGCGAGAAACTACGATTCTGGCATCACTGCATGCGACACGGTAATCACTGCTGAACCGTCGAAGGCAAGGGGTGACATTTTAAACGACGTACCTTTACTTTTACAAAGTGTAGTGTTTCTTTAACATTCAAAGTTATACAAGTGCCGGTTTTATTACACGTAAGTTCTATATCCATTCTCTTCCATTACGATATTCTCTTCCCAACTATACAGTCAGTTCTATCTATCTCCTTCTTTACCGCAATAATGACTGGCAAAATAAAATTACAGAAGAAGTTCTATATGCGTGCCAAGAGATCTCTAAATAGGTTCCTTCAGGAGATCCGAGCCATAACATCATCAGATGCTACTTTTCCACATTCACTCCCACCTGGCGCTAGTTGTTCACAGTCAGTTTCTCAATCAACATCTTCCGATCTCAGTACCACTACAAATGCCATTTCACCTGGCATTAATTCCCAACCTTCTGTTAATATCACTCAGAGTGATGTAGGATTCCTTGAGAATGTGGAAGAAATTGAAAATTTCGCCACATTCGAAAATTCTCAGACCACCGATAGTCCCAATTTATCAAAGTCATTAGCAGAGTGGGCTATAAAACATAATATTTCTCATCAAGCCATTAACGATTTATTATGCATTTTAAAGAAATCAATTTCAAGTCTTTTACCCTCGGATGCCAGGACCCTTTTAACCCTTAACGAACGAATGCCGCCATACTCGCGACATTATAAATATTCTAAAAGAATCGAATGCCGCCATACAGGCGGCATGACGTGATATTTCAAGAAATCTGTTTGGTTCGGTTTTCATTATGCACGCAACAATGAAGGGCGATCGGCAATTGTTTTTTGACGCGCTCTGGAGCATTCCTCTCCTAGCATTGAGCGAAAATACATCGTTTTGTATACGGTCAATAAAGTTTGTTATCGTCATTTTCGGAGCACTATCTGTTAGAAGAAAGAGAGACGGAGTCGTGCGTACATGCGTGCTATTTTTATTTTTTCTATCCACAATTTAAGCCTTATAAAATATGGCAAAGAAAAGGAGTGTTGAAGAACCAAGTACCAGTAGAAACCTGGAATTTTCTAGTAGCGAAGATGAATTTTATGTGTTTGAAAAAGAAAATTGGAGAAATGTAGTAGATGAAGATGAAAGTGATAATTACGATAGTTCTGATAGTGACTTACTTCTTAAAAAAAAACGTGTTATGCCTATTACGGACAGTGATGAAAATAATAATTACAACAGTTCTGATAGCGACTTACTTCCTAAAAAAAAACGTGTTATGCCTATTACGGATAGTGATACTGATGATGAACTCAGCCAGAACGAAAATATAAACGGTGATAGTGACGACTCAAGTGAATGGGAAAATGTTACTGAACGAGATGATATTTTTCAACAAATAAAATTTACAGTATCTCCAAAAATTACAGGGCCACAAATTTCTCCTAATATTGTTGAGCCTATTGATATATTCAAGTTGTACTTTACAGATGAATTAGTTGATCATATAATAAAAGAAACTAATAATTATGCGAATAGCAAAATAAGTGGAAAGAGATTGACAAAGCGATCAATTTGGAATAATTGGAAGAATGTAGAAAAGGGAGAATTTTGGGCTTTTCTTTCTGTAATTTTCAATATGGGCACAATGCCGTTAGAAAATAAATTTGAATATTGGTCAACAAGCAATATTAGCAGAATTCCATTCTATTCGGATACATTTACAAGGGATCGTTTCAATCAAACATTTTGGATGCTTCACTTGAAGAAAATTCCGCCCGGGTATCCATCTTTGAAGACGCGAATTCAAAGAGCTAGTAATTTTTTGGAATACATAGATTCCAAGTTTTCACAGCACTTTATACCAGAACAATGTATTTCGGTAGATGAAGCAGTAGTTCAGTTTAAGGGCAAAATTGGTTTCATTACCTATTATCCCATAAAACCAACTAAATGGGGTATAAGAATTTATGTTTTAGCCGATTCAAAATCTGGATATGTTTATTCTATTCTGCCGTACTATGGTTCTATAACAACGGAAAATCTTCCAAATCCGGAACTTCCAATAACTATCAGAATACCATTATATTTATATAAAAAATTATTAGAAAAAATTCCATCAGCTGAAGGATATCATATGTTCACAGATCGGTATTATACAAGTTTATCTTTAGCTACCGAATTACTAAAACTGAAATGCCATCTTACGGGCACGATAAAACCAAACCGAAAAGGATTACCTCAAGGAATTAAAAAATCGAAATTAGTGTTAGCATGGAAAGACAAGAGGGTTGTCACCATGCTGAGTACTTGGGATACAGCAAAAATTACCCAAGTAAATAGAAAAATACGTGGTGGTGAAATAGTATCGATTGACAAGCCAGATATTGCAACAAACTACACTAAATCTATGGGAGGAGTTGACCGCGCAGACCATTATACAGTGTCATATTGTTTCCTAAGCAAATCTTTAAAATAGTGGAGAAAGATGTTCTTCTGGGGATTGGAAATTTCTGCGTCAATTCATATATAATATACCAAAAACAAAGACAACGGATGAATTTGAAACCAGTTTCGCATTTTAAATTTAGAAATATATTGATAGAACAATTAAGGGGTGACTTTAGAACACCAGCGCAACCCCAACGTCGGGCGTCGAACTTACAAACAGAAGACAGGTTGGACGGAAAATTTCATGTTATTTGTACAGGTACAAAAAAAGATTGCGCTGTTTGCTCGGATAGAAAGACGCCGGGAGGAAGGCGGGAAACACGTAATTATTGCGATATTTGTACTAAAAAACCTGGTATTCACATAGGGGACTGTCGGGAGAGGTACCACACCCAACAAAAATATAAGTAATTTTGTATAAATACATTGTTAATCTATAAAAAATAAATTTATAAATGTGTACAAATCTATACATTACATGCACGCATCTATTCGTTTATTTCAACTCCCATTATTTTTCTGAAATTTCCACATCAGTATCCTTTTGTATGGATATATCTGTTCATATACTACCTATTATTACTGAAAGTTTCCATAAAATCCAATAAAGCGACTTTTATGTTCGCGTAAAGAACTTGGAGCACCAACGCAATTGTTTTAACGCACAGGAAAAGTGACTGCACGTCGCGATGTGTTAAAAATATTAAGACTAGTTTGTAAAAGCGATGTAATGGCGGTACAATAAACGAGTACGTCTATTATGGATCGAACCGAATCGTACGCTTATTATTAATTAAAACTATAATTATTTACAAACTGATAAACGCGTACGTACGCGTTTTTAACTGGAGAACGTAGCTCTCCTTTTGTATTATCGGAGCACCGATTGTTCTTTTCTTTAGAGCCACAGATAAACGCGCTGTGTCTAGGCACGCGGTTCACAAGCAAGAGAGCGATCGCGGAGACGACACGGGCCAAGCCACAGGTTCGGAAGATCGGACACCTGGCCAATCAGCGCGGACCACGTATGTGTCGCGCGACAATGCTAATCAGGAGGGAGAACAAACTAATTAGTCCAGGTGTCAATCCCGAGATGGCTCGACTAGGCCGTCACCGCGATCGCCCAGTCGCTACCCCGGTAGCAGAAAACCGCGTTCAAAAAACCCGCGCTTCTTAGTGAAAGCGAGCATGCGTCCATTGGTCGTATCTCGGCGACCAATCCCAAACAATTATGCACCTTTCCTCGCTCTGGAAATAAAGCACTTAATTTCTTAAAAATCCGTCGACCTACTGGTCATTGTTCTAGTAAATGCGCTCGTTCGTTAAGGGTTAAAAACTCCCAGGAATGTAGAGATTAAATGTGTCGATCCAGGTCAGTATTACCATTTCGGTTTAGAATCCAAGTAGTATAGCTATGCCGATTCCAACGCAGGTCCTCTGAGGGGAGCGCGGGGGCGGGGGGAAGTGAGGGCGCGCGGGGGAGCGCGGCGGAGAGAAACATGGGCGCGGGGCCTGCGGGGAGTGGAAGAGTGGTTGCGCGCGCACGTGCCACGGAGTGGGGGAAGCCGCGATGATGGAGGGGATCACTCCGAGCCGAGCCGCCGCGGAGACCTGGCCCACCGTCCCCGAAATTTTTCAGAGGGAGGGAATGACCCCCGAAAAGTCTTTTTCAGACGTTGGCCCACCCCAAAAAATTTTTCAGACCTAACCCAGGGAGGGGACGGCCCCCAGGATTTTTTTCCAAACCAATATGCAGCTGAAATTGTTTAATAATTTATTTTTTATCTGAAATTGTTTCGGACAATGTCGGGAAAGATCGGGAAAGATCGACGTTCTTTTCTTTTACACACCACGTCTTCGGGACGGAAAGAGACAGAGCATTATTTTAAATCTAAATTCGGAGGAGGGAGAGAGACAGCACTACATAGCGGTACACTCGCAGATATTCTAAAATTTTTAACCAGCGATCTACCAAACCATTATGTAGCAAGCATTCTAAAGCTAAACAGTATTCTAAAGCGTTCCGATTTAACGTCGCAGCGTATCGCGCGATCGTGTGTAACTTGACTCCCCTGGGACAGCTGCGTGCGATGATACCTACCATTTGGCGGCGCGAAGAATGAAATAGAATTATGCGAAGTCAGCAAATCTTAGAGTAAGGTGGCGAAAGGAGAAGGAAGACGGGTAAATGAAATGGAGAAATAATATAGGTTTGAGAATATATATTATTACAAACGAAAAGACTTTAAAATTAGAAGAATGTAAAATATAATTTAACATTTTTTTTCCCTACGAGCATGGGCTAGAATATCATTGATGGTGTATGCTAACAGTTCGCAATCTACAAGATAATCCTCGTCGTAATATTCGCTATCACGTATTATTTTAGCAGCGCTGCGCGCAACTAATGTTCACACGCAACGTCGCTCTGCTGTAGCACGTTAACAAAAGTTTCAAATTTTACTCTCACATCCTCTGCAGTTTGATGCAGTCGCGGATACACATAGCTTATGCATGGCTCAAGATTACATAAAAATGATACTGTATTCAGTTTGAAATACAGTGAATTATCAGCTCGCGTCATCTTTACAATCGATGAATCAAAGATCCGAAGAAATTCCACCATTAAATCATCAATCCGCATCGAGTCTGGTTCAGGTAATTGTGCACGTTCTTCGATGGTTTCGCGGCTGTCGAATAGCACGTTCCATGTATGCCATGGTAATATAAGATGATTCCCATGATTATCGCCGAGAAGAACTTGAACATCGGCCATAGGTCCTACGTTGATTCCAATTTCCAAATATTTGCTGCCCATGGATGTTAACGCGTATCTTCTGACCATGATACGCGATCCTCGGCGCGGACTAAGAGAACAATCAAAGCTATGAAATTGTCCACTCGTATCAGGAATAAACATAAAAAAATTTCGAGAATATGTAGAAAATAAGCCTTACCTGTCATAATATATATTCTCTACACATGGAGCTACGCCATCATCTCGCATGATTGGAACGTAATAATTCATGCGTTCAACGTTTGCTTCGGCACTGCACAATTTTTGTAGTCGTATCTCGTCTATCAAAGTCACCGAGGCTACTGTGCGATTGATGGAATAGCGACCGGGAGACTGGCTTAAATAGAGGTGCAATTGCTTCCCCCACCACCGCATTTTATTCTAAAGCTACCAATTTTTCCATAATTCTATTTCAATCTTAACGTCGCAGCCTGTCACACGATCGCATGTAATTTGAACCAACCCCCCAAGGATGAATGTAATATAATACCTGTGGAAGCGCAGAAGCTTAGAATTATGCGATGTCAGCAGAAACTGTGTCGGATGATTTTGCGCGCTAATTCGTCATACGCGTGAATCACGGAAAGAATTATGCTGTATCGGCAGAAACTGCACAGAACCATGTTGGAACGGATCGTCGCTTTTTGCATGCGGTGCATTCGACGGAGGGGGTACGCCAAAAGTGTTAGACAGAGATACCAAATCGTGGTATCAGTCATAAAAGCACGCTCCGAACTGCACAAAGTCTCAAATCGTTGCAACCTGTTGCTCGTAAAAGACGTTACATATACAGTCCATTTACAATCACTCCATTTACAATCATGGATTTCGCGCACGTAACCCGTCAGTTATTGGATCAATCTGCACGATTGATTTCACGGGAAGAGTACCTCGCGTGGGAAGAACGGTGCAACGAGTGTATCGAATCGTTGGAAGAACACAGCCGAGTGAAACGCCCGCGATTATCGATCGGTATTCAACAATCGTTGGTTGCTCGAATCGCGCGGCTCGAGGGACTGAAACATTCGTTGCGTGGACGTTTCGTGCATGAAGGTGCCGGACATTCGAGTACGGGACTTTTGTGGCGCGAAATAGACACTGCGTTCGATAGTCACGTGTTAACTGGTGCCGTGCTCAATTCGAACTATATCGAGCCGCGCAACTTCCTCCAAGATGCGGGGGCCATTGTGCTGGAGCACGTGCGGGGCGCTTTGAGAAAACATCGAAACCTCAAAGTGAACACTGTATTCAACGGCGAATTTGTGGCGGGTGACAAGCATGCTTGCAAAAGCATCAACACCCGGAACTGCGAACTCTTCGGCACATCTGATCTGCAGGAGTGGTACCAGCGATGTGTCGTCGAACCCACCCTGGCATCGCTGGAAGAGTTCCAGGAACGCGACAGCGGATGGGCATTAACGCGAATCCTCAACCTGACTGTCAATGTCAATAAGTACAATCCGCTGCGCGCGGGGTGCCACCACAAGTTGCCACAGGATTTATTGTTGAAGAATGCAACGATCAGTGTACAATCCGCGCACAATGCGTGTTTCGCGTGGGCAGTGGTCGCCGCTCTTCATCCTGCGGAAAGACATCCCGAGCGCCCAAGTTCATATCCGCCATATGCTTCCGTATTAAATCTCCAGGGCATTGAGTTCCCAATGTCCCTGGAGCAAATTGGGAAGTTTGAGCGGCAGAACGAAATCTCGATCAACGTCTATAGCTTCGAGGCGGAGAAGACGAAGACGGTCTTTCCGCTGCGTCTCACCAGCCAAAAGAGGGATCAGCACGTCAACCTGCTCTACATACCGAATGCTGGAGATGTAGGACACTTTGTATGGATCAAGAACTTGTCCCGGCTGGTGAGCATGCAGCTGAGCGGACACGGGAAAAAGAAATTCATCTGTGATCGGTACGTATAGAAACATATGAAATGTTAAAATGTCTCGCGAAACAAATTAAATAAAAAAATTTTTGTTTTATTACAGATGCATGCACTACTTCGGATCTGCCGAGAAGTTGGAGCTTCATTCGCTAGACTGCGGCAAGATGAATGACTGCGCCATCCTGCTGCCCAGTGAAGGCAACAACTTGCTCAGCTTCAACAACCACGACAGGAAGGAGCGGCTCCCCTTCGTGGTGTACGCCGATCTGGAATGCATCATCGAAAAAACAGAGGACAGTCGAACGGGTGATACAGACAATAATAAATTGCGCGCGTACCAACACCATAATGTACACAGCATAGCCTATTATATGCATTGCTCAAATGATACATCGCTATCCACGTATCGATGTCGCCGCGACGCGGATTGCGTTTCATGGTTCGTAGACGAACTAAAAAATTTTGCGAATTTTGCTAAGCCCATCCTGGCCAGTAATGTTCCCATGATTGATTTAACCGCCGAACAGTGGACGGCATTTCGCGATGCAACACACTGTCATATTTGCGAAGAACCATTCGAGGCTGGCGATGTACGAGTTCGCGATCATTGTCATTTATCCGGACGGTTTAGAGGCCCAGCACATTCGGAGTGCAATTTAAATTATAAAAATGCGTTTTACATCCCCATAGTTTTCCATAATTTATCCGGTTACGATTCACATTTCATTATCGAGGAAATAGCTACCGCTTTCGAAGGTCACGTCGACGTATTACCCATAACTAAAGAAAAGTATATTTCTTTCACAAAAGATGTCGACGATACGGCTGATTCAGATTCGCGAAATTGTATTAAATTGCGATTCATCGATTCGTACAAATTTCTCAACACCAGTCTCGACAAATTAGCATCTTTTCTTAGCATAGATCAATTGAAAATTTTACGATCCGAATTTCAAACATTATTATCCGTCGAGGATTTCAATTTATTGACGCGAAAGGGTATCTTTCCGTATGAATATCTTGATTGCGCGAACAAGCTGCAGGACTCATGCTTACCAACGCGCGAGTCATTCTACAGTTCGTTAACGGGTGAAACTGTATCCGAGAGCGATTACGCGCACGCCGAGACTGTCTGGCAGCGTTTCGGCATTAGAACCTTGGGCGAATACAGCGACTTGTATTTGAAAACTGATGTCTTGTTATTGGCAGATATTTTTGAAAATTTTCGTGAAAGTTGCATCAAGAGTTACGGACTAGATTCGGCGCATTATTATACTTTACCCGGTTTCACGTGGGATGCCATGCTAAAACATACCAAAACTACATTCGAATTGCTCACTGACGTCGATTTGGTCATGTTTATCGAACGCGGTATACGTGGGGGCTTAAGTCAATGTTCCGGAAGATACGCACATGCCAATAACAAGTACATGCCATCTTACGACGCATCGGAAGAGTCATCGTACTTGATGTACTTTGACGTGAACAATTTGTATGGGTGGGCAATGTGTCAGCCTCTGCCATATGCTAAATTTCAAAGGGTCGAAGATGTTGAAAAATTTGACGTGTCTTCGATCGCGGTCGGTTCGCCCACGGGATACATTCTCGAGGTAGATCTGGAATATCCGCAACGTCTGCACGACGCTCATGCCGATCTACCGTTCTGCCCGACGCGTGCCAAACCACCTGGCAGCAGACAGGACAAGTTACTCGCGACGGTATACGATAAGCAGCGTTACGTCATCCATTACCGCATCCTGCAGCAGTGCACGCGTCACGGTCTTCGTATTACAAAGATACACCGCGTGCTTCAATTCACTCAATCCCCCTGGCTCCGCGATTACATCGAACTCAATACACGGTTTAGAACAGGCGCGACAAACGACTTCGAAAAAAATTTGTACAAATTGATGAACAACGCGGTATTCGGTAAAACTATGGAAAATGTTCGAAATCACGTGGACGTAAAACTTTTGACACATTGGGAAGGGCGATATGGTGCGGAGGTAATGATCGCGAAACCGAATTTCCACAGCAGAAGTGTTTTTTCGGAAAATTTAATAGCTGTTGAATTGCGAAAACTCGAGGTGAAATTCAACAAACCGATATACGTGGGTATGTGCATTCTGGACATATCAAAAATTTGTTTGTATGAATTTCATCACGAGTACATGTCTCCCCTGCACGGACCAAGTTGTAAAATTCTATACACAGACACGGACAGCCTCATTTACCACATTCGATGCGACGATATCTACGAGACCATAAAACGCGATATCGATAGATTCGACACAAGCGATTATCCTATCAACAATCCATATAATATGCCCCACTTAAATAAGAAGGTTCCAGGGCTGATGAAGGACGAAAATAACGGTGCGATAATGACCGAGTTCGTAGGTCTTAGAGCGAAAATGTATGCACTCCGCGTAGACGGCAAAAAAGATACGAAAAAGGCGAAAGGCGTCAAGACCAACGTCATAGCCAGAACGATAACTTTCGACGACTACGCGCAGTGTTTGCAAAGGGAGATCGAAACGGTTCGCAGACAATCGTGCATACGGTCTAAATTGCAAAAAGTGTACACCATTTCGGAATCTAAAATCGCTCTAAGTCCGTACGACGACAAGCGGCATATCGTACCCGATTCGACCGACACTCTGCCCTGGGGACATTATAAAATACCATTGTAAAAAAAAAAAACTATTGTATTTATTATAAATAATGGAATTGTGTAATATAAAATTGTTCACTCATGCATAGAACATACAAGAATATTTATTGTGTAATATAAATGGTGGAATTAATGTGTAAAAATAAAATTGTTCACTCATTTACATATATATCATTGTATTTATTGAATCATGTATTATTATGTTACAATACATTATTTTTATTTATCCCAGAATTGTGTGATTTATCAAACCCCAGCCACTTGACGTATACCTTATCCCCCTTTCTACGCAACACTTTTTCCACTAGATATACATCAGGATCGGTGACGCGTTGCAGCTCGTGTTCATAGAATCCTCCGGCAACAGGTTTTCCACAGGAATCGACGAGCAGATACGTCGCGGGATTAGTTGCCTGTACTTTGGCTATCTTGAACACCTCCGTTGTCCAATTCGGCGTATAGCCTTTCTCGAAGATGGTTTTAAATTTGCTCACGCGCACAAACTCGCCCAACTTGAATCTCGCCGGAGCAGCGATCTTTATGTTGCTGTATACGGTGGATAGCAGCTTGTCGGCGATCGCAGGGGTAACATCGCGAGGACCCATTCCGATGGTTCTATTTTTCGTGCGTTATACTCCGTAAGTAGACTTGGTAGGGCATCTGTCCATCTGTAGGTTCCATTGAGCGTAAACATTTTCCACATATTGTTCTTCAAAGTTCGATTGAAACGTTCTACGACGGAGGCCTTCATCACCGAATACGTAGAATAATGATTAATGTCATGTTTTGTCAAGAGTTTCTGCACATCGGCGTTGTAAAATTCTTTTCCTTGATCGGTTTGCAAATTTTTCGGATATCGATCTCTAAATATCTTTGCAAATATCTTGAGCGGCACCGCCCATGCATACTTGCTGAGCACATCGATAACGGTGAGTATGTAGTGGTGACCTTGGTTGAATCGCAAGTATGGACGCATTTCTACAACGTCAGCTTGCCACAGATCGTCGTATCCGTGCACTATGACGCACCTCCGCGGGAAATGTCTTCGAGCTGGAGCATGCAATTCCTCAACAAGTTGTCGCTTCTTGGGACCATGGTTTTCTTTACTCTTGGATTTCGATACTGGCTGCATGTTTGATCGCAGAGGTGTCTTTGACACGAATGATGCGATAATTATCGTGTACATGCATTAAGTGCTCCCAATCGGCCCGGGGACAAGTTCAACCGTCTCGCATGATTCTCCTTCGCAGTGCTGCTGCGGGATAGAATTCAACGCCTGCGATAACTTTGGAACGCTGTTTTGCAACGTCAGCATATCTCTTTGAAACACGACCAGCTTCATCTCTAATTCTTCTTGCTGCTCTCTCAAAAGTTTAATGCTCTTTTCCATGTATAGTTTATTGACGGCATCGGTATCGGCCACCGGCTAAGCTATGCGTCGTATCTTGCGTGATTTTGCATCAAAGTCGACACCGGTCATGCAAAGAGCTTTATCTCGCATATAATTTCGAAGCAAACCGCTCCATTTGTAATAGTCCATTCTAGCTGCTCCACTCTTCTCGAGCGACACCCCAAATTTGTTGATCGGCATCTCGATGCATACTGCGCACATCATCAGCGTGTGGTTTTATATAATGAGGCCTACCTCGCGGAGTTCCTCGTAAATAGATAGAATTTCGGGATCGTGGGAGTTGTTACCCGCCTGACGCGACGCTTCGAGCAAACGCAATCGATCCACCAACTCGTTGGGATCGTCCCAGTGCACGTAATCGATCTTGTTATCGTTTACTACCATAGTTCGTGGTGTCCTTAGACCTTTTCCTGCTTTACTCGTTGATGCGCGGGGGACTAGTGGTGCAATTACATGTTTGTACTTGTATCCCTTGTTGCCCAATATGGGTTTTTGTGCACAATGACTGCGTCTGTAGGCATTCGTCGCCAGCAGTATACTTTTGTATTTTTGTTTATCGGCATCGGTGTACAGGGCATCGTCGGGAATTCTCTTGAAAATCAGTTCGTAAACAACAACTGCAACAACTGCAACAACTGCAACAGCTCTGATTGTGCTAAAAAGAAGAGGCTCAGTGCTGCGAACATTGCATTTTTGAAATCATTGCGATTCATTGTGCGCGGTTAAGTTGAAAAAAAAAATGGTTGACATTCTAAGCATTGGAGGGAAGCCGACGTTCGATGATCGCATCGTCAAGCTTGAGACTCACACATACAACCCATACGTCAACTCAACGTTTGGATACAGCGATGAAATACGAATACCCATACAACAGCAGGATTTATACACATTGCCGTGTGAAAGTTTCCTCTACGTGGAGGGAAAATTGAAGATAAATAAGCCAAACGATACATTAACGGTGACGTTGGGAAATAATTGCATGGCGTTCTTATTTGATGAGATTCGATACGAGCTGAATGGCGTGGAGATTGATCGCAACAGAAACGTTGGAATAACTAGCACCCTTAAAAACTATGTATCGTTGACATCTAGTGAAGACAAAAATATGGAGAATGCCGGATGGGGCTTGAAACGACGCGATGGGTCAATATTGAAAAATCATTTCAATTTTTGCATCCCACGCAAACATTTGCTGGGATTTTGTGAGAACTACAAACGCAATATTATTAATGTGCGTCACGAATTGATTTTAATACGATCGCGCAACGATAACAATTCTCTAATAGGATCGCCGATGCTGGAACCAGAAATTGAATTACTTAAAGTGCAGTAGCGGATGCCTCATGTGACGCTGAACGACGTTAATAAGCTATCCTTGCTACGTGCTTTGGAACGTGGGCAAAACCTGAGCATTTGTTTTCAATCGTGGGATCAGTACGAGTATCCTCTCTTACAGAGCACGACCAAGCACTCCTGGGCTGTGAAGGCATCTGCACAGCTGGAGAAGCCACGAGTCGTTATCGTTGCTCTACAGACTGATCAAAGGAATATGATGAGCAAAGATGCTACTAAGTTCGACGACTGCAAATTGACCAATGTAAAACTTTTTCTCAACTCGGAATTTTATCCATATGATGACCTGAACTTGGACTTTGACAAGAATAAGCATGCCATCTTGTATCACATGTATACGCAATTCCATAAATCGTATTATGGGCATAGTTGCAACGAGGCATTATTCACCGTGGCCGAATTTTTACAATTTGGTTCCCTCGTGGTGATTGATTGCTCGCGACAAAATGAGTCGATCAAGAATGGCACCGTGGACGTGCGCATAGAATTCGAGTGTAAAGAGAATGTACCTGCAAATTCTACGGCCTACTGTCTGATTCTACACGATCGGGTGGTTGAATACAATCCGCTGACAAGCGTGGTGCGCAAAATCAATCAAATTGCCACGCCCTCTCCTGTGCCAAATTCGTGCTAAAAAAAAAAAAATTTCGTCGTGAAAATCGAGATGTTTTACGAGAAAAAGTGCATTCTCCCGTATGTCTTGGAAGTGATCGGACCTTTAAATTGTGTCGATAATGGTCGTACCAATATTTGTTGACCTGCAAGGGTTCATCGTCGATGGAAGATTTGTCGTCAAGGAAGTGGCTGTCCTACGAAATGGAACAATTCTCTCGCACTATATTTTCGGGAGTTCGATGCCAAAATATCTCATTTCGAAATCTGACAAAGCGAGCATTCGGTGGTTGGTGTTAAAACATCATAGACTACGGTGGGACGATGGAGACGTTCCATACTGTATGGCTAAACGGCTAATTACGAAAGCTGTAGCTGATGCGATCGATGAAGAAGATGACGCGTCCCATATCGTATACGTAAAAGGGTTGCAGAAACGCGACTGGCTTGCGAATTTCCTCGATGAAAATACCAGAGCGGACGTGGTCATTGAGTCGCTGGACATTGACTACGAGGATATCAAATCTCTAAATAAGCTAAATGTAATTAATACTCTGCGATGTGGCAGACACGCAAAGCACTGTGCCATGCAAAATGTATTTAAAATATTCAACTGGTGGTCTAAACGCCAGAGAGAAATGCTTAAATAAAATATAATCAATTTTTTAATGCTTATAAAAAATGTTTTTATTCACCCTCTCCAACCTAATCTCCTGCACATGATGTATGCTAGATTAAGCCGATAGTTATAATTATGTAGAAGTGGTTTGATACACGTTCAGAGTGGTACGATACACGTTGAAAGTTACGATACACGTACAATACATGATCAAAGTGGTACCATACACGATCAAAGTGGTTCGATTCATGTCGAAAGTGGTTCAATTGATGTTGAAAGTGGTTCGATTGTGGTTGAAAGTGGTTCAATACACGTTCGATACACGATCAAAGTGGTTCGATTGATGTTGAAAGTGGTTCAATACATGTTCGGAGTGGTTCGTTTGATGTTGAAAGTGGTTCGATTCATATTCGATTAATGTTGAAAGTGGTTCGATTCATGTTCGATTGATGTTGAAAGTAGTACGTTTGATGTTGAAAGTGGTACGATTGATGTTGAAAGTGATTCGAATGTGGTTGAAAGTGTTTCGATTGATGTTGAAAGTGGTACGATTGATATTGAAAGTGGTTCGATTGATGTTGAAAGTGGTACCATACACGTTCAAAGTGGTTCGATTGATGTTGAAAGTGGTACCATACACGTTCAAAGTGGTTCGATTGATGTTGAAAGTGGTTCGATTGATGTTGAAAGTGGTACGATTCACGTTCAGAGTGGTACGATTCACGTTGAAAGTGGTTCGATTGATGTTGAAAGTGGTACGATTCACGTTCGATTCACGTTCAGAGTCGTCCAATACCCGTTCAATTTACGTTCAGAGTCGTTCAATACCCGTTCGATTCACGTTCGATTCACGTTCGATTCATGTTCGACATACGATAAAAGTGGCTCAATACACGTTCGATACACATTCGAGTGGTATGGTGCAGTTGAATGATGAGTCCAAAGAAGAAGGGAAAGAAGATGCGTGCGAAGAAGGAGAGGCTGGTCAGCGAAAATGAAGGTAGAGAACAACAACATCTCACTTTTGTAAAGCTACGTACTTCTCGATTTCAAGATAGGAGGGTTTTACATTCGAGAGCCTGGAGATGCAGCGAGACCAGTTCTCGTCAAATCGTTATAGACAACAGTCGCTTTGACAGGTACATAACGTTTTTGAAGTGAAAATTTGTGTGATTTTTCTGTGTGAAAAATGGGGCTGACAAGAATTGCACCAGAATATCTGCCACCTGCATCGCAAAATAATGATCCTGAGGTATGTACACAACAATATTTTTGACATTTTTATCACGTTTAACCGTTGAAATCGAGCGAGATCAAATCAGACGTTCATATCAATATTGAATCCTGGGGCTTCTATGTTCTAGCGTTCGCCACCGCCATCACCAACGTGGTCGAGCGACTGGGGCTCACCGCCCCCCTCACCACCTTCATCGCCATCGCCGCCTCCAGTGGTATGTAATACTTTGTATTGCTTTGTACATTTGATGTTTATGTTTAATGTATCAATATTATATCAGCGTTTGTGTCTGTGTTCTAGGACATTCCACTGCATATTTTGCAGGAGTTCTTGATGGGTCGGACGGAGGATGTACCCCAGGTCGCACCCCTGGGGGTGCAGATGCGGAGGTCGGGGCCAATAATTGGCCCCATGATGAGCGCGCGATCGCTGCCATATCCACCACCGGGGGCCCAGCGAGGACCACGACCCATGTCATCACCGTCACCGCCGCCGCCGTCATCACCCACATCATCACCATCACCCCCACCGTCGCCCCCCGACGACTTTTGACGTTTATATATTTTTATTTTATTTTTTCCCTTTTATTTTACATTTTCTTATTTTTTCTTTTTTTTTATTATACACATATAATACAAATATATATATATATATATTATTAATTATTTTTTCTTTTTATTATATATATATTTCATTTATTGTATTTCTTTTATTATATATATATATTAATTATTTTTTCTTTTTATTATATATAAATTTCATTTATTATATTTCTTTTATATATTAACATTATTATTCTATATAACAATATATTATCATTTTAAACGTATATTATTTCTCCATTTTATTTACCCACCTTCTCTCCTCACACGTACAACGTTTCCAAAGTATAATACTTTGTTCATGCGTTCTTCCCATGGTATCATCGCACGCAGCTGTCCCAGGGGAGTCAAGTTACACACGATCGCGCGATACGCTGCGACGTTAAATCGGAACGCTTTAGAATACTGTTTAGCTTTAGAATGCTTGCTACATAATGGTTTGGTAGATCGCTGGTTAAAAATTTTAGAATATCTGCGAGTGTACCGCTATGTAGTGCTGTCTCTCTCCCTCCTCCGAATTTAGATTTAAAATAATGCTCTGTCTCTTTCCGTCCCGAAGACGTGGTGTGTAAAAGAAAAGAACGTCGATCTTTCCCGATCTTTCCCGACATTGTCCGAACAATTTCAGATAAAAAATAAATTATTAAACAATTTCAGCTGCATATTGGTTTGGAAAAATATCCTGGGGGCCGTCCCCTCTCTGGGTTAGGTCTGAAAAATTTTTTGGGGTGGGCCAACGTCTAAAAAAGACTTTTCGGGGGTCATTCCCTCCCTCTGAAAAATTTCGGGGACGGGGGGCCAGGTCTCCGCGGCGGCTCGGCTCGGAGTGATCCCCTCCATCATCGCGGCTTCCCCCACTCCGCGGCACGTGCGCGCGCAACCACTCTTCCACTCCCCGCAGGCCCCACGCCCATGTTTCTCTCCGCCGCGCTCCCCCGCGCGCCCTCACTTCCCCCCCGCCGCGGCGCTCCCCTCAGAGGACCTGCGTTGGAATCGGCATAGCTATACTACACCATTTTAAAACTCGTTCAGTCTGTAGATTTATCCCGTATCGAACACAACACAATTTATATTAACATCAATGTGGACGGTTTACCGCTTAGTAAAAGTTTGAAGAGTCAAGTTTATCCCATTTTAGGCTGCATTGCGGGATACAATGAAGTAGGTATGCTTGGCACATATCATGGATATGAAAAGCCTAGTGAGGCCAACGATTTTCTAAAAGATTTCGTCAAAGAGGCCATAGATTTAATTAGTAACGGAATTTCTATTAACGGCCATTTTTATCACTTAAAAATAAAGTCATTTATATGCGACGTACCTGCCAAGTCCTTTCTTAAATATACCAAAGGCCATGCCGGCTATTCCTCTTGCACTAAATGCCACATCGTAGGTAAGAATATAGACAAGAGAACGTGCTGTCCTGACACAAAAAATCTCCGTTTAAGGACAGATGTTGATTTCAGATCCAAAACTGACAAACACCACCATACTGGAACTTCGATTATAGAAAAAATTCCTGGCATCCACATGATTAATTCGTTTCCGCTAGACTACATGCACCTTATTTGTCTGGGCGTAGTAAAAAAATTACTTTCTTTGTGGTGTTGTGGCAAACCCAAGACCAAAATATCATTACAATCGCAATGCAAAATATCACTGTCATTAATAAACATATCCACCAGCATGCCAAGAGAATTTATGAGAAAACCTCGAAGCTTGGATATTCTAAAACGGTGGAAAGCAACTGAATTCCGTCAATTTTTATTGTACACCGGGTCAGTAGTTTTATTAACAAATATAAATGACGATAGGTACTTAAATTTTCTTACACTTCACGCCGCATTTGTCATCTTGTCGCACAGAAAATATTTTATTCATTTCGATTATGCAGTAAAATTATTAGAGTATTTTGTTAAAACCTTCGAAATATTATATGGCACAAAACACAACGTTCATAATCTGTTACACTTGGTAGATGATGTCAAAAATCACGGACCTCTTGATGATTTTAGCTGCTTTCCGTTTGAAAACTTTTTGCAAAGTATTAAAAAATATTAGGAAGAGTGAGAAATCATTACAACAGATCGTGAAACGGCAACTATAGAAGTCTCATTTTAGTATAGAAGCAGTACATAGTCCGTCTGTATATCCAATTTTCCAAAAGGAACATTCTCGTGGTCCATTAATAGCCCATACAGCACACTCCGTTGCCCGAAGCTTGCAGGAAGGTTCCATGGGGTTTGCCGTGGAATGTTCCCTCGGTGCGGACATAGGAACCTTCCTTGAACATTCCAGCAATGTTGCGGTGGAACATTGCACATGGAACCTTCCTGCCAGCTTCATGGAACGTTCCGGACATTCTCTGGCAATGGTCACGGAACGTTCCGGACATTCTCTGGCAATGGTCACGGAGCGTTCCGGACATTCTCTGGCAATGGTCACGGAGCGTTCAGGACATTCTCTGGCAATGGTCACGTAGCGTTCAGGACATTCTCTGGCAATGGTCACGGAACGTTCCGGACATTCTCTGGCAATGGTCACGGAGCGTTCAGGACATTCTCTGGCAATGGTCACGGAGCGTTCAGGACATTCTCTGGCAATGGTCACGGAGCGTTCAGGACATTCTCTGGCAATGGTCACGGAGCGTTCAGGACATTCTCTGGCAATGGTCACGGAACGTTCCGGACATTCTCTGGTAATGGTCACGGAGCGTTCTGGCTATTCTCTGGCAATGGTCACACAACTTTTCGGACATTTTACAACAAAGGTTCCAGAATCGATTCTTGTATCGACTTTTCCCTAATTGATATCAATAATAATTATTGTATGTGCAGATTACTGTATATGTACATATTTTTACAAAATCCTTTTGGAAAAAGGAGAAACATTTATACACACCATTGATTTGTTAAATAAATCAGCTACACATTTTTTGCATTCACACAAACTATATTATTCAGAGTAGGAAGTTCAAAGTTTCTCCTTTATATTAGGTTACGCTTCGCGTAGACGATGTAATGTCAATGGAGGGCTAGGATGCAATAAGGAGACTAGCGCTCGAAAATGGGAAAAATTATTGTCCAAACGCTAAGAAATATTGGAAAATTAAATGTTGTTGAACTGTATTTTCAAAAATATAGTGTTGTAAAGCTCGTCACGACACACATTTTTTCTATTTACAGTTTGTATATCCAATCATTACTCTTCGAGCTAAAAATTATAAACAAAAAATTTTTCATCGTCCGAAATCATAATTTCTTTAAACATAAGTAGTAAGGCTATAAGAGTTCCAACGCAGGTCCTCTGAGGGGAGCGCGGGGGCGGGGGGAAGTGAGGGCGCGCGGGGGAGCGCGGCGGAGGGAAACCTGGGCGCGGGGCCTGCGGGGAGTGGAAGAGCGGTTGCGCGCGCACGAGCCGCGGAGTGGGGGAAGCCGCAACCGCGGAGGGGATCAGTCCGGGCCGAGCCGCCGCGGAGACCTGACCCACCGTCCCCGAAATTTTTCAAAGGGAGGGAATGACCCCCGAAAAGTCTTTTTCAGACGTTGGCCCACCCCGAAAATTTTTTCAGACCTAACCCAGGGAGGGGACGGCCCCCAGGATTTTTTTTCAAACCAACATGCGTCACCAAGCATAATCCATTATTTTTTATCGGATGATGTCGGACAATGTCGGGAAAGATCGACGTTCTTTTCTTTTACGAACCACGTCTTCGGGACGGAAAGAGAGAGCAATACTTCGTTATAAATCTAAATTCGGAGGAGGGAGAGAGACAGCACTACATAGCGGTACAATCGCAGATATTCTAAAATTTTTAACCAGCGATCTACCAAACCATTATGTAGCAAGCATTCTAAAACTAAACAGTATTCTAAAGCGTTCCGATTTAACGTCGCAGCGTATCGCACGATCTCGCGTAATTTGAATCCTCTGGAGCAGCCGTACGGGATGACGTCATGTGGTGGCGCGAAGAAGGCGCGAATCATAGAAAGAATTATATGACGTCAGCAGAAAGAATCTTTTCCATATCAACAGACATTCTTTTCCCAACGCAGAGAAATAATAACTTTAATCCCCTCCCACACTGGTCTACCGAACCTTTATGTAGAAAACAGACACATTTTATCCGAACCATTATGTAGCGAGCATTCTAAAGCTAACAGTATTCTAAAGCGTTCCGATTTAACATCGCAACGTATCGCGCGATCACGTGTAATTCGAATCCTCTGAAGCAGCCGTACGGGATGACGTCATGTGGTGGCGCGAAGAAGGCGCGAATCATAGAAAGAATTATATGGCGTCAGCAGAAATTGGTGAGGAGAGAAGAAGGAAGACGGGTAAATAAATAGATTGTAATATATAGAAAAGGATTATATATTATTACATTAATTAAAAAATAGAAATATAAAAAAGAAAATATTTAAACATAATATAAATAGTGTCTCAGCAGAATTCTCTCTCTCCCTCTCTCCCTCTCCCTCTCCCACTCACTCTCACTCCCTCTCCTTCTCTCTCCCTCTCTCTCTTTTACATCAATCGCAAGACAATTTGAACATTCTCGAACAGCTGATGGACTTCCCCTTTACTTTTCGCGACATCATACATACATACATACTCTTCCACACAACACCTCACATACACTCATATACACTCACGCTCTCGTGACCGACCCGAGTGCTTGGTTACACAGAACAGTAGTATCTCGACAACATTCGCTGAAACTGTTACGTATCGCCTCAATTCTCTATCTCTAAATGAACCGTACTATTCTCAACATTTTTTAGTTCTCTCTATACAAATAGGATATCAAAATACAATATAAAAAGAAAAAATATAATAATAATAATAATAATAATAATTTAATTTAATTTATTGCCACTTTCGTGTTATAATTTAACGATCAAATAATCTTTCCATTTCATTCCCATGATTGTGTCAGTGTAAGTCCCACCCTTCTAATGTATCCTGCTGTCTCTTAACAATTTTTTCTATTTTACAAGTGTTTCCTAATCTGTTCTATGTTATATAATCTTGTTTTATCACTATCTCCCATAGAATAGCCAAGTTTTTCCCTTCTCCTCTAATTACCTCTGCACAATTCCTGCCACTCTCTCAACTTACTTCACATGTTTCAATCGCGTGTTTCACTGTTTCTTCCTCTTTCTTACATACCCTTTCTTCTTTCATTAGCCAATATTTGCATGTTCTTGTTTCACTATCCTGTATGAATCTTCCTATCCTTTCCAATTCTCCTCTCCTTTTTTCATTTCCCCCCATAAGCATTTCGGCTTATCTCCTGGTTTCCTTGCCACCTCTTTTAATTCTCTTAGGAACTTTGACTCTTTTACTTTCATCTGTCTTTCTTGTTCTTGGATGTCAATTACTTATCTGTTCTAATTT
Organism: Andrena hattorfiana; assembly: GCA_944738655.2. Taxonomy (NCBI): domain Eukaryota; kingdom Metazoa; phylum Arthropoda; class Insecta; order Hymenoptera; family Andrenidae; genus Andrena; species Andrena hattorfiana. The sequence continues at coordinate 39,295,642 of OX122890.1, read as the reverse complement.
TTAATCCACACTTCTTCCCCATTTAATCTTCTTCTTTTCCATTCTTCGTTTGACCATCCTCTCCCTTCCAAGAATTTGATTCGCATTCTTTCCTTTTTTCGTTACTTCATTTCCTCTCATTAGTCTTCTCCTACATTCATATCGTATCCATCCTTCTTCCGAGTTTATTAGTGTCTCTTCAAACTTCATTACCCTTACTTCCATTTTAATTGCTATGCCATCTCTTCCTGTTTCTTTTAACAGCCAATATGTTGATGTTGATCTCTCCAATTTCATTATCCATCGTATGTATTTCGCCTGCAATTTTTCTATTTCCTCATACCTTCTCCATCCCCATATCGCTGCTCCATACGCCACGGTGTTCCTAACTAGCGCATCAAACAGTTTCATTCTTCTTTCAGTCATCTCTGAATAATCTTTCTCCAATCCCCCCCCATACATCTCCTAGTATCATATTCGCTTCCCTAACTACCTTCTTAATATGGTGTTTATCCTCGTTGTTCTCTTCCTCTCGTTCTATAATCTAAATATTTCAGTTCTCTTACTCTTTCTTCTTCATTCCAACGGAATCTTTCCTATTTTCTTCTTCCTCCTGCTTTCCTGCATATCATAATCTTAGACTTTTACACATTTAACTCCAAGCCTTTCTTCTTTATGTATCTCTCGAATCTATTTATCATATTCTTAGGTCCCTGTGCATTATTTACCATTAACACATCACCCGCGTATGAAATTATTAAAATTTTCCTTCTACCTATTACGACTCCACCTTCCTGTTCTTTGCTCATTTCTTCTTTCCAGGTCTGCAAATGCGACATTGAAAAGTGTCAAGCTTAACGGGCACCCTTGTCTAACACCCTTTCCTGTTAAAAAGTTCGATTGATGTTGAAAGTGGTTCGATTGATGTTCGATTGATGTTGAAAGTGGTTCGATTGATGTTGAAAGTGGTTCGATTGATGTTCGATTGATGCTGCAAGTGGTTCGATTGATGTTGAAAGTGGTACGTTTGATGTTGAAAGTGGTTCAATACATGTTGAAAGTGGCTCAATACATGTTCGGAGTGGTTCGATTGATGTTGAAAGTGGTACGATTGATGTTGAAAGTGGTTCGATTGATGTTGAAAGTGGTTCGATTCATGTTGAAAGTGGTTCAATACATGTTCGGAGTGGTTCGATTGATTTTGAAAGTGGTACGATTGATGTTGAAAGTGGTTCGATTCATGTTCGATTGATGTTGAAAGTGGTACGATTGATGTTGAAAGTGGTATGATACACGTTTGATAGACGTTCAATACACGTTCAGAGTGGTACGATTCACGTTCGATGCACGATCAAGTGATATGGTTTAGTCAAATTATGAGGCCAAAGAATGAGAGGATGATCTGTGAAGAATTCGAAGCAGATTAGTGCAAGGAGGAAGGGGGATTGTCAGTGAAGAGGAAGGTGAAGAACGAAGGCATCCTACTTTGCAACGTATGCAACTTTAGGCATGGGTCCTCATGTGATAAATCCCGTTACTGTGGATGGTATAAAGAAGCTTGGTGATACTCGGTTGGTATAATTTCGGGTTTTTCTAAATCGTTTTTGTAAGTCTTCTAATTTGTTTGCTAACTTTATTTAATTCTTCGGGGTGTTCGATTATCCTTTTAAGCTTGAAATTTGTGTTTCCGTACGAACTTACAGTAGGCTGTGAAAGTGTGATTTCATCTGATGACAAAAAAATTGTGGTCAGGTAAGTAGTACCATGTTCTTTCTAATCCGCATTGTTTTCTAGTTTCTATTGTGAATTTGGTGGTAGTGATTGTACATTTGTTTCTTATTGTTATTATACTGCTAGTTGTATCGGTTTCGGTGCGATATAAATCCACGTGCCTGGTAGTTGTAATTCTATCTGGAATGTGTGATTCAGTGTCATAATTCGCATTTTACATGTGTTTGTTAATTTTGTGTACAATTGTACTTCGCACGGTCTGTATGGTATCGCTTTGAACATCGGGTGATTAGAGGTGCAGAGGTACAGATCGTTTATTGTCTTACATTTTGCTAGGCCCTGTTTGCTTAGTTGTATGTAATCTTGCACCAAGGTGTCACGTACCTCGTACGAGTCGAGGGGTTCTATACGCGTAGAACGATTCGTTTATCTTCGTGGGTATCAGGCGTACCTTGCTCAATTAGAATTTTTTCGCGTTTAACAATGAAATATCTAGTACTACAGTAATTGATTTGGTATCCGAAAATGTGGAGAGCTGGAGGATTTTGATAATGGCGGCTAGTTTTCTAATTTTATTCCAATTGTGAAGTCTAGTCCATTCGAAATATGTGCTAATGCGGAAGCGAGGTACGTTATGATTTGTGCTGGTGGTATTAATCGTAGGTTTAGGACTCCTTTCTTTATATCCATAATGAATTCTAACAAGACTTGCGTGTCGCGCAATAGTGTTTCTGCGGGGCCGTTTATTAGTATGAGGGGTTCGTCTACTGTCTCTCGAAATTTAGTAATGTTGGCTGTCTGTTGGAGTAAGTATTGAATTTGTCACGTCGCGTTTAAGAGTGTGTTATCGTTGTCTCGTATGTCATGTATAGTCTCGTTGAGAAGTTTGGTATTTGCTCTTAAAATTTGCATTTGTCCCTTGATTGCGTTTTACTTTTTTTTTTATTTTAAAGTCTGTTATCTTGTGTTTTGAAAAGGTCTAGTAAAATCATCGATTTTCTTTCTATCCCCGGAATCCATTAGCCCCAAGAGTGATTTGCCTATGTAACCTAATCCGTCTATTTGTGCACGACGCTGTTTTGTGCTGAGCTTTTAGTTTACTGGACGTAGGTAAAGAGTTTTGGCGATGCGGTCTACCTTGTCTTGGATTTTCGCGGTGAATGTTTGACAAAATTTTTGTAAGTTGTCGGTACAAGGTTTTTTACATTGGGCAAGTATATCATATAGTGCAGCTTGGAGGTTTGCTTCGCGTCGGTAGATATAAGATATGTTTACATGTAATACTAACTTCCAGCTATCTCGATAAATTTGTAAATCGCCTAGGTTTTCGAAGTAAATGTCGGGGTGGTGTTGGAATTCTTTTATAGTGAAATCTATGTCGGGGGTTGTTCCTCCTGCGAGTGGTATCGTCGTTTGTAGGACAAAAATCCCGTAAATTATAATGCCGAGGTGTAGTTGGCGTTTCATAGAGTCTTTCCTCGTGCGCGCGCGCGCGCGTGTGTGTGTGTGTGTGTGTGTGTGTGTGTGATAAATTTTTTGCGAACGTAGTACAGTTTATCTTCTTCGTCCGGGCTTGAGTAGAAGTGAGAAGTTAGGGCAAATGGGTCTCGATTTTCTTAGTCGCTTCTTATTTCGTTGCGATCTCCTGGACAAAGATGTTGTCGGCCATCTTAGACGTGCCCCGAGACATTATGTTTGCTCTAATTGTACGTGCGAGTGATGTTTGTTTGTTTGTTCTTCGTGTGTGTTATTTTATTATCCTATTTATCCGTTTATCCCTCTAGCGTTTCCAGTGCCCCGCCCGCCGGGTTGTATCAGCATTGCCTACATGGTGGCAATTAGGGAGTATCGGGTGCACTGGCACCGATTCTTCCAGCATGCAGAATTCTGGGAGGATGACGAAGACTCATGAGGTCTGAGGGTCCTATTTGGTGAGTGTCTTATTGCATCGGGGATTGTAGATCTGCTTATTGTTTCTATTTCCGTGCGTATAGTAATAGTCTTGCAATTGTTTTTTTTTGTGTAGAACGTCATGGGGACATCTTCGTTGGGCCTGATCCACGGCCTCGACTGTGGTCGCTATTGGAGGCCGACTGCGCCCTACGTGGCTGGGACGACGACGCCTAGTTGTGCGCTTATTTACCATCTTTTTCAATAAATTACCTTTCTTAGTCTTATCCTTATATGTAATTGTTAGTGTATCGTTACTTTCCTTCAAAATTGTGATCATTTCCCTATTACTGCCCTATTCTATGAAGTGTTTGTCTGAACGCGGATTGTTCGTCGCCCTCTATACTGTAATTATTATTATCGTGCGTGTTTTGAATCGCGTTAGAGCCTATCCACGCAGGTGTTAGTTTTTGACCGCTCGCGTCTTGTCGTGCAGTAGCACTTGGTCTCCGATTTTAAAAGAACTATCCGCGATTTTCTTGTCGTAGTATTGGAATTAAATTAAAATAAATTTAATATAATATTGGAATTTATATAAATCCAATAATGAATAATTTTCAATTAATAAAATTAGAGAAAATATTGTTAAAAATAAACTTACTTCATAAGAAACTGATTGTGAAATTGACCCAATCGGTCCTAATATTGAATAATTAGAATTTGAAGCCCAACCAACAATGATCACAGGGTAAACACCTATTCTTAATGAACATAAAATTCCAATTTTTATTGAATATAGCAAAAAATAATATACAAATTAAGTCCTTTTGTATAAAAATTTATTAGGTAAATATAGATAGAAACCGATCTGGCTCACGTCGATTTCAACTCAAATCATGTAAGATATTAAAAGCCGAACAGACTTAAAATTTAAACTCCTGCATTTAAATTATATCTTAATTCAACATCGAGGTCGCAATCATCTTCATAAATATAGGTAATCAAACAAAGGTGATAAACAGAACATGGAAGAAAGGGGACTTTCCGCAAGAATGGAAAGAAGGAATAGTAAGTTCTGTATTCAAAAAGAAAAAAAAAGAAGAAAGGGAAATGGTTAAGAACTATAGGGGCATAACTTAGATGGACACGGATTATAAGATATGCGTGGAAATTCTAAGGAGAAAATTAGAAGAACAAATGGAAAATGGGATATTAAACGATACGCATATGGGATTCAGGAGAAGGAGAGGAACAGTAGACGCAATAGCGGTAGTTAAAATGGTTATAGATATAGAAACCTCAAAAGAAAGACGGAAACTATATCTGTTTTTCACGGATATGAAGAGAGCATTTGATTGATTGGAAAGGGAAGAAATTTGGAAAAGACTTTATGAAGGAGGAGTAGGCGAACAACTAAGAATACGGATACAGGAAATGCACGACAGAACTATATGCGCTTTAGGAATGAAGAAGGAACTGATAGGAAAGTTTTTTTAACAGGAAAGGGTGTTAGACAAGGGTGCCCGTTAAGCTTGACACTTTTCAATGTCGCATTTGCAGACCTGGAAAGAAGAAATGAGCAAAGAACAGGAAGGTGGAGTCGTAATAGGTAGAAGGAAAATTTTAACAATTTCATACGCGGGTGATGTGTTAATGGTAAATAATGCACAGGGACCTAAGAATATGATAAATAGATTCGAGAGATACATAAAGAAGAAAGGCTTGGAGTTAAATGTGTAAAAGTCTAAGATTATGATATGCAGGAAAGCAGGAGGAAGAAGAAAATAGGAAAGATTCCGTTGGAATGAAGAAGAAAGAGTAAGAGAACTGAAATATTTAGATTATAGAACGAGAGGAAGAGAACAACGAGGATAAACACCAAATTAAGAAGGTAGTTAGGGAAGCGAATATGATACTAGGAGATGTATGGGGGGGGATTGGAGAAAGATTATTCAGAGATGACTGAAAGAAGAATGAAACTGTTTGATGCGCTAGTTAGGAACACCGTGGCGTATGGAGCAGCGATATGGGGATGGAGAAGGTATGAGGAAATAGAAAAATTGCAGGCGAAATACATACGATGGATAATGAAATTGGAGAGATCAACATCAACATATTGGCTGTTAAAAGAAACAGGAAGAGATGGCATAGCAATTAAAATGGAAGTAAGGGTAATGAAGTTTGAAGAGACACTAATAAACTCGGAAGAAGGATGGATACGATATGAATGTAGGAGAAGACTAATGAGAGGAAATGAAGTAACGAAAAAAGGAAAGAATGCGAATCAAATTCTTGGAAGGGAGAGGATGGTCAAACGAAGAATGGAAAAGAAGAAGATTAAATGGGGAAGAAGTGTGGATTAAAAATTAGAACAGATAAGTAATTGACATCCAAGAACAAGAAAGACAGATGAAAGTAAAAGAGTCAAAGTTCCTAAGAGAATTAAAAGAGGTGGCAAGGAAACCAGGAGATAAGCCGAAATGCTTATGGGGGGAAATGAAAAAAGGAGAGGAGAATTGGAAAGGATAGGAAGATTCATACAGGATAGTGAAACAAGAACATGCAAATATTGGCTAATGAAAGAAGAAAGGGTATGTAAGAAAGAGGAAGAAACAGTGAAACACGCGATTGAAACATGTGAAGTAAGTTGAGAGAGTGGCAGGAATTGTGCAGAGGTAATTAGAGGAGAAGGGAAAAACTTGGCTATTCTATGGGAGATAGTGATAAAACAAGATTATATAACATAGAACAGATTAGGAAACACTTGTAAAATAGAAAAAATTGTTAAGAGACAGCAGGATACATTAGAAGGGTGGGACTTACACTGACACAATCATGGGAATGAAATGGAAAGATTATTTGATCGTTAAATTATAACACGAAAGTGGCAATAAATTAAATTAAATTATTATTATTATTATTATTATTATATTTTTTCTTTTTATATTGTATTTTGATATCCTATTTGTATAGAGAGAACTAAAAAATGTTGAGAATAGTACGGTTCATTTAGAGATAGAGAATTGAGGCGATACGTAACAGTTTCAGCGAATGTTGTCGAGATACTACTGTTCTGTGTAACCAAGCACTCGGGTCGGTCACGAGAGCGTGAGTGTATATGAGTGTATGTGAGGTGTTGTGTGGAAGAGTATGTATGTATGTATGATGTCGCGAAAAGTAAAGGGGAAGTCCATCAGCTGTTCGAGAATGTTCAAATTGTCTTGCGATTGATGTAAAAGAGAGAGAGGGAGAGAGAAGGAGAGGGAGTGAGAGTGAGTGGGAGAGGGAGAGGGAGAGAGGGAGAGAGAGAATTCTGCTGAGACACTATTTATATTATGTTTAAATATTTTCTTTTTTATATTTCTATTTTTTAATTAATGTAATAATATATAATCCTTTTCTATATATTACAATCTATTTATTTACCCGTCTTCCTTCTTCTCTCCTCACCAATTTCTGCTGACGCCATATAATTCTTTCTATGATTCGCGCCTTCTTCGCGCCACCACATGACGTCATCCCGTACGGCTGCTTCAGAGGATTCGAATTACACGTGATCGCGCGATACGTTGCGATGTTAAATCGGAACGCTTTAGAATACTGTTAGCTTTAGAATGCTCGCTACATAATGGTTCGGATAAAATGTGTCTGTTTTCTACATAAAGGTTCGGTAGACCAGTGTGGGAGGGGATTAAAGTTATTATTTCTCTGCGTTGGGAAAAGAATGTCTGTTGATATGGAAAAGATTCTTTCTGCTGACGTCATATAATTCTTTCTATGATTCGCGCCTTCTTCGCGCCACCACATGACGTCATCCCGTACGGCTGCTCCAGAGGATTCAAATTACGCGAGATCGTGCGATACGCTGCGACGTTAAATCGGAACGCTTTAGAATACTGTTTAGTTTTAGAATGCTTGCTACATAATGGTTTGGTAGATCGCTGGTTAAAAATTTTAGAATATCTGCGATTGTACCGCTATGTAGTGCTGTCTCTCTCCCTCCTCCGAATTTAGATTTATAACGAAGTATTGCTCTCTCTTTCCGTCCCGAAGACGTGGTTCGTAAAAGAAAAGAACGTCGATCTTTCCCGACATTGTCCGACATCATCCGATAAAAAATAATGGATTATGCTTGGTGACGCATGTTGGTTTGAAAAAAAATCCTGGGGGCCGTCCCCTCCCTGGGTTAGGTCTGAAAAAATTTTCGGGGTGGGCCAACGTCTGAAAAGACTTTTCGGGGGTCATTCCCTCCCTTTGAAAAATTTCGGGGACGGTGGGTCAGGTCTCCGCGGCGGCTCGGCCCGGACTGATCCCCTCCGCGGTTGCGGCTTCCCCCACTCCGCGGCTCGTGCGCGCGCAACCGCTCTTCCACTCCCCGCAGGCCCCGCGCCCAGGTTTCCCTCCGCCGCGCTCCCCCGCGCGCCCTCACTTCCCCCCGCCCCCGCGCTCCCCTCAAAGGACCTGCGTTGGAACTCTTATAGCCTTACTACTTATGTTTAAAGAAATTATGATTTCGGACGATGAAAAATTTTTTGTTTATAATTTTTAGCTCGAAGAGTAATGATTGGATATACAAACTGTAAATAGAAAAAATGTGTGTCGTGACGAGCTTTACAACACTATATTTTTGAAAATACAGTTCAACAACATTTAATTTTCCAATATTTCTTAGCGTTTGGACAATAATTTTTCCCATTTTCGAGCGCTAGTCTCCTTATTGCATCCTAGCCCTCCATTGACATTACATCGTCTACGCGAAGCGTAACCTAATATAAAGGAGAAACTTTGAACTTCCTACTCTGAATAATATAGTGTGTGTGAATGCAAAAAATGTGTAGCTGATTTATTTAACAAATCAATGGTGTGTATAAATGTTTCTCCTTTTTCCAAAAGGATTTTGTAAAAATATGTACATATACAGTAATCTGCACATACAATAATTATTATTGATATCAATTAGGGAAAAGTCGATACAAGAATCGATTCTGGAACCTTTGTTGTAAAATGTCCGAAAAGTTGTGTGACCATTGCCAGAGAATAGCCAGAACGCTCCGTGACCATTACCAGAGAATGTCCGGAACGTTCCGTGACCATTGCCAGAGAATGTCCTGAACGCTCCGTGACCATTGCCAGAGAATGTCCTGAACGCTCCGTGACCATTGCCAGAGAATGTCCTGAACGCTCCGTGACCATTGCCAGAGAATGTCCTGAACGCTCCGTGACCATTGCCAGAGAATGTCCGGAACGTTCCGTGACCATTGCCAGAGAATGTCCTGAACGCTCCGTGACCATTGCCAGAGAATGTCCTGAACGCTCCGTGACCATTGCCAGAGAATGTCCTGAACGCTCCGTGACCATTGCCAGAGAATGTCCTGAACGCTCCGTGACCATTGCCAGAGAATGTCCGGAACGTTCCGTGACCATTGCCAGAGAATGTCCTGAACGCTCCGTGACCATTGCCAGAGAATGTCCTGAACGCTCCGTGACCATTGCCAGAGAATGTCCGGAACGCTCCGTGACCATTGCCAGAGAATGTCCGGAACGTTCCGTGACCATTGCCAGAGAATGTCCGGAACGTTCCATGAATCTGGCAGGAAGGTTCAATGTGCAATGTTCCACCGCAACATTGCTGGAATGTTCAAGGAAGGTTCCTATGTCCGCACCGAGGGAACATTCCACGGCAAACCCCATGGAACCTTCCTGCAAGCTTCGGGCAACGGAGTGTGCTGTATGGGCTATTAATGGACCACGAGAATGTTCCTTTTGGAAAATTGGATATACAGACGGACTATGTACTGCTTCTATACTAAAATGAGAATTCTATAGTTGCCGTTTCACGATCTGTTGTAATGATTTCTCACTCTTCCTAATATTTTTTAATACTTTGCAAAAAGTTTTCAAACGGAAAGCAGCTAAAATCATCAAGAGGTCCGTGATTTTTGACATCATCTACCAAGTGTAACAGATTATGAACGTTGTGTTTTGTGCCATATAATATTTCGAAGGTTTTAACAAAATACTCTAATAATTTTACTGCATAATCGAAATGAATAAAATATTTTCTGTGCGACAAGATGACAAATGCGGCGTGAAGTGTAAGAAAATTTAAGTACCTATCGTCATTTATATTTGTTAATAAAACTACTGACCCGGTGTACAATAAAAATTGACGGAATTCAGTTGCTTTCCACCGTTTTAGAATATCCAAGCTTCGAGGTTTTCTCATAAATTCTCTTGGCATGCTGGTGGATATGTTTATTAATGACAGTGATATTTTGCATTGCGATTGTAATGATATTTTGGTCTTGGGTTTGCCACAACACCACAAAGAAAGTAATTTTTTTACTACGCCCAGACAAATAAGGTGCATGTAGTCTAGCGGAAACGAATTAATCATGTGGATGCCAGGAATTTTTTCTATAATCGAAGTTCCAGTATGGTGGTGTTTGTCAGTTTTGGATCTGAAATCAACATCTGTCCTTAAACGGAGATTTTTTGTGTCAAGACAGCACGTTCTCTTGTCTATATTCTTACCTACGATGTGGCATTTAGTGCAAGAGGAATAGCCGGCATGGCCTTTGGTATATTTAAGAAAGGACTTGGCAGGTACGTCGCATATAAATGACTTTATTTTTAAATGATAAAAATGGCCGTTAATAGAAATTCCGTTACTAATTAAATCTATGGCCTCTTTGACGAAATCTTTTAGAAAATCGTTGGCCTCACTAGGCTTTTCATATCCATGATATGTGCCAATCATACCTACTTCATTGTATCCCGCAATGCAGCCTAAAATGGGATAAACTTGACTCTTCAAACTTTTACTAAGCGGTAAACCGTCCACATTGATGTTAATATAAATTGTGTTGTTTTCGATACGGGATAAATCTACAGACTGAACGAGTTTTAAAATGGTGTAGTATAGCTATGCCGATTCCAACGCAGGTCCTCTGAGGGGAGCGCGGGGGCGGGGGGGAAGTGAGGGCGCGCGGGGGAGCGCGGCGGAGAGAAACATGGGCGCGGGGCCTGCGGGGAGTGGAAGAGTGGTTGCGCGCGCACGTGCCGCGGAGTGGGGGAAGCCGCGATGATGGAGGGGATCACTCCGAGCCGAGCCGCCGCGGAGACCTGGCCCCCCGTCCCCGAAATTTTTCAGAGGGAGGGAATGACCCCCGAAAAGTCTTTTTTAGACGTTGGCCCACCCCAAAAAATTTTTCAGACCTAACCCAGAGAGGGGACGGCCCCCAGGATATTTTTCCAAACCAATATGCAGCTGAAATTGTTTAATAATTTATTTTTTATCTGAAATTGTTCGGACAATGTCGGGAAAGATCGGGAAAGATCGACGTTCTTTTCTTTTACACACCACGTCTTCGGGACGGAAAGAGACAGAGCATTATTTTAAATCTAAATTCGGAGGAGGGAGAGAGACAGCACTACATAGCGGTACACTCGCAGATATTCTAAAATTTTTAACCAGCGATCTACCAAACCATTATGTAGCAAGCATTCTAAAGCTAAACAGTATTCTAAAGCGTTCCGATTTAACGTCGCAGCGTATCGCGCGATCGTGTGTAACTTGACTCCCCTGGGACAGCTGCGTGCGATGATACCATGGGAAGAACGCATGAACAAAGTATTATACTTTGGAAACGTTGTACGTGTGAGGAGAGAAGGTGGGTAAATAAAATGGAGAAATAATATACGTTTAAAATGATAATATATTGTTATATAGAATAATAATGTTAATATATAAAAGAAATATAATAAATGAAATTTATATATAATAAAAAGAAAAAATAATTAATATATATATATAATAAAAGAAATACAATAAATGAAATATATATATAATAAAAAGAAAAAATAATTAATAATATATATATATATATATTTGTATTATATGTGTATAATAAAAAAAAAGAAAAAATAAGAAAATGTAAAATAAAAGGGAAAAAATAAAATAAAAATATATAAACGTCAAAAGTCGTCGGGGGGCGACGGTGGGGGTGATGGTGATGATGTGGGTGATGACGGCGGCGGCGGTGACGGTGATGACATGGGTCGTGGTCCTCGCTGGGCCCCCGGTGGTGGATATGGCAGCGATCGCGCGCTCATCATGGGGCCAATTATTGGCCCCGACCTCCGCATCTGCACCCCCAGGGGTGCGACCTGGGGTACATCCTCCGTCCGACCCATCAAGAACTCCTGCAAAATATGCAGTGGAATGTCCTAGAACACAGACACAAACGCTGATATAATATTGATACATTAAACATAAACATCAAATGTACAAAGCAATACAAAGTATTACATACCACTGGAGGCGGCGATGGCGATGAAGGTGGTGAGGGGGGCGGTGAGCCCCAGTCGCTCGACCACGTTGGTGATGGCGGTGGCGAACGCTAGAACATAGAAGCCCCAGGATTCAATATTGATATGAACGTCTGATATGATCTCGCTCGATTTCAACGGTTAAACGTGATAAAAATGTCAAAAATATTGTTGTGTACATACCTCAGGATCATTATTTTGCGATGCAGGTGGCAGATATTCTGGTGCAATTCTTGTCAGCCCCATTTTTCACACAGAAAAATCACACAAATTTTCACTTCAAAAACGTTATGTACCTGTCAAAGCGACTGTTGTCTATAACGATTTGACGAGAACTGGTCTCGCTGCATCTCCAGGCTCTCGAATGTAAAACCCTCCTATCTTGAAATCGAGAAGTACGTAGCTTTACAAAAGTGAGATGTTGTTGTTCTCTACCTTCATTTTCGCTGACCAGCCTCTCCTTCTTCGCACGCATCTTCTTTCCCTTCTTCTTTGGACTCATCATTCAACTGCACCATACCACTCGAATGTGTATCGAACGTGTATTGAGCCACTTTTATCGTATGTCGAACATGAATCGAACGTGAATCGAACGTGAATCGAACGGGTATTGAACGACTCTGAACGTAAATTGAACGGGTATTGGACGACTCTGAACGTGAATCGAACGTGAATCGTACCACTTTCAACATCAATCGAACCACTTTCAACGTGAATCGTACCACTCTGAACGTGAATCGTACCACTTTCAACATCAATCGAACCACTTTCAACATCAATCGAACCACTTTGAACGTGTATGGTACCACTTTCAACATCAATCAAACCACTTTGAACGTGTATGGTACCACTTTCAACATCAATCGAACCACTTTCAACATCAATCGTACCACTTTCAACATCAATCGAAACACTTTCAACCACATTTGAACCACTTTCAACATCAATCGTACCACTTTCAACATCAAACGTGCTACTTTCAACATCAATCGAACATGAATCGAACCACTTTCAACATTAATCGAACATGAATCGAACCACTTTCAACATCAATCGAACCACTCCGAACATGTATTGAACCACTTTCAACATGAATCGAACCACTTTGATCGTGTATCGAACGTGTATTGAACCACTTTCAACCACAATCGAACCACTTTCAACATCAATTGAACCACTTTCGACATGAATCGAACCACTTTGATCGTGTATGGTACGTGTATGGTAACTTTCAACGTCTATCGTACCACTCTGAACGTGTATCAAACCACTTCTACATAATTATAACTATCGGCTTAATCTAGCATACATCATGTGCAGGAGATTAGGTTGGAGAGGGTGAATAAAAACATTTTTTATATGCATTAAAAATTGATTATATTTTATTTAAGCATTTCTCTCTGGCGTTTAGACCACCAGTTGAATATTTTAAATACATTTTGCATGGCACAGTGCTTTGCGTGTCTGCCACATCGCAGAGTATTAATTACATTTAGCTTATTTAGAGATTTGATATCCTCGTAGTCAATGTCCAGCGACTCAATGACCACGTCCGCTCTGGTATTTTCATCGAGGAAATTCGCAAGCCAGTCGCGTTTCTGCAACCCTTTTACGTATACGATATGGGACGCGTCATCTTCTTCATCGATCGCATCAGCTACAGCTTTCGTAATTAGCCGTTTAGCCATACAGTATGGAACGTCTCCATCGTCCCACCGTAGTCCATGATGTTTTACCACCAACCACCGAATGCTCGCTTTGTCAGATTTCGAAATGAGATATTTGGCATCGAACTCCCGAAAATATAGTGCGAGAGAATTGTTCCATTTCGTAGGACAGCCACTTCCTTGACGACAAATCTTCCATCGACGATGAACCCTTGCAGGTCAACAAATATTGGTACGACCATTATCGACACAATTTAAAGGTCCGATCACTTCCAAGACATACGGGAGAATGCACTTTTTCTCGTAAAACATCTCGATTTTCACGACGAAATTTTTTTTTTTTTTAGCACGAATTTGGCACAGGAGAGGGCGTGGCAATTTGATTGATTTTGCGCACCACGCTTGTCAGCGGATTGTATTCAACCACCCGATCGTGTAGAATCAGACAGTAGGCCGTAGAATTTGCAGGTACATTCTCTTTACACTCGAATTCTATGCGCACGTCCACGGTGCCATTCTTGATCGACTCATTTTGTCGCGAGCAATCAATCACCACGAGGGGACCAAATTGTAAAAATTCGGCCACGGTGAATAATGCCTCGTTGCAACTATGCCCATAATACGATTTATGGAATTGCGTATACATGTGATACAAGATGGCATGCTTATTCTTGTCAAAGTCCAAGTTCAGGTCATCATATGGATAAAATTCCGAGTTGAGAAAAAGTTTTACATTGGTCAATTTGCAGTCGTCGAACTTAGTAGCATCTTTGCTCATCATATTCCTTTGATCAGTCTGTAGAGCAACGATAACGACTCGTGGCTTCTCCAGCTGTGCAGATGCCTTCACAGCCCAGGAGTGCTTGGTCGTGCTCTGTAAGAGAGGATACTCGTACTGATCCCACGATTGAAAACAAATGCTCAGGTTTTGCCCACGTTCCAAAGCACGTAGCAAGGATAGCTTATTAACGTCGTTCAGCGTCACATGAGGCATCCGCTACTGCACTTTAAGTAATTCAATTTCTGGTTCCAGCATCGGCGATCCTATTAGAGAATTGTTATCGTTGCGCGATCGTATTAAAATCAATTCGTGACGCACATTAATAATATTGCGTTTGTAGTTCTCACAAAATCCCAGCAAATATTTGCGTGGGATGCAAAAATTGAAATGATTTTTCAATATTGACCCATCGCGTCGTTTCAAGCCCCATCCGGCATTCTCCATATTTTTGTCTTCACTAGATGTCAACGATACATAGTTTTTAAGGGTGCTAGTTATTCCAACGTTTCTGTTGCGATCAATCTCCACGCCATTCAGCTCGTATCGAATCTCATCAAATAAGAACGCCATGCAATTATTTCCCAACGTCACCGTTAATGTATCGTTTGGCTTATTTATCTTCAATTTTCCCTCCACGTAGAGGAAACTTTCACACGGCAATGTGTATAAATCCTGCTGTTGTATGGGTATTCGTATTTCATCGCTGTATCCAAACGTTGAGTTGACGTATGGGTTGTATGTGTGAGTCTCAAGCTTGACGATGCGATCATCGAACGTCGGCTTCCCTCCAATGCTTAGAATGTCAACCATTTTTTTTTTCAACTTAACCGCGCACAATGAATCGCAATGATTTCAAAAATGCAATGTTCGCAGCACTGAGCCTCTTCTTTTTAGCACAATCAGAGCTGTTGCAGTTGTTGCAGTTGTTGCAGTTGTTGTTTACGAACTGATTTTCAAGAGAATTCCCGACGATGCCCTGTACACCGATGCCGATAAACAAAAATACAAAAGTATACTGCTGGCGACGAATGCCTACAGACGCAGTCATTGTGCACAAAAACCCATATTGGGCAACAAGGGATACAAGTACAAACATGTAATTGCACCACTAGTCCCCCGCGCATCAACGAGTAAAGCAGGAAAAGGTCTAAGGACACCACGAACTATGGTAGTAAACGATAACAAGATCGATTACGTGCACTGGGACGATCCCAACGAGTTGGTGGATCGATTGCGTTTGCTCGAAGCGTCGCGTCAGGCGGGTAACAACTCCCACGATCCCGAAATTCTATCTATTTACGAGGAACTCCGCGAGGTAGGCCTCATTATATAAAACCACACGCTGATGATGTGCGCAGTATGCATCGAGATGCCGATCAACAAATTTGGGGTGTCGCTCGAGAAGAGTGGAGCAGCTAGAATGGACTATTACAAATGGAGCGGTTTGCTTCGAAATTATATGCGAGATAAAGCTCTTTGCATGACCGGTGTCGACTTTGATGCAAAATCACGCAAGATACGACGCATAGCTTAGCCGGTGGCCGATACCGATGCCGTCAATAAACTATACATGGAAAAGAGCATTAAACTTTTGAGAGAGCAGCAAGAAGAATTAGAGATGAAGCTGGTCGTGTTTCAAAGAGATATGCTGACGTTGCAAAACAGCGTTCCAAAGTTATCGCAGGCGTTGAATTCTATCCCGCAGCAGCACTGCGAAGGAGAATCATGCGAGACGGTTGAACTTGTCCCCGGGCCGATTGGGAGCACTTAATGCATGTACACGATAATTATCGCATCATTCGTGTCAAAGACACCTCTGCGATCAAACATGCAGCCAGTATCGAAATCCAAGAGTAAAGAAAACCATGGTCCCAAGAAGCGACAACTTGTTGAGGAATTGCATGCTCCAGCTCGAAGACATTTCCCGCGGAGGTGCGTCATAGTGCACGGATACGACGATCTGTGGCAAGCTGACGTTGTAGAAATGCGTCCATACTTGCGATTCAACCAAGGTCACCACTACATACTCACCGTTATCGATGTGCTCAGCAAGTATGCATGGGCGGTGCCGCTCAAGATATTTGCAAAGATATTTAGAGATCGATATCCGAAAAATTTGCAAACCGATCAAGGAAAAGAATTTTACAACGCCGATGTGCAGAAACTCTTGACAAAACATGACATTAATCATTATTCTACGTATTCGGTGATGAAGGCCTCCGTCGTAGAACGTTTCAATCGAACTTTGAAGAACAATATGTGGAAAATGTTTACGCTCAATGGAACCTACAGATGGACAGATGCCCTACCAAGTCTACTTACGGAGTATAACGCACGAAAAATAGAACCATCGGAATGGGTCCTCGCGATGTTACCCCTGCGATCGCCGACAAGCTGCTATCCACCGTATACAGCAACATAAAGATCGCTGCTCCGGCGAGATTCAAGTTGGGCGAGTTTGTGCGCGTGAGCAAATTTAAAACCATCTTCGAGAAAGGCTATACGCCGAATTGGACAACGGAGGTGTTCAAGATAGCCAAAGTACAGGCAACTAATCCCGCGACGTATCTGCTCGTCGATTCCTGTGGAAAACCTGTTGCCGGAGGATTCTATGAACACGAGCTGCAACGCGTCACCGATCCTGATGTATATCTAGTGGAAAAAGTGTTGCGTAGAAAGGGGGATAAGGTATACGTCAAGTGGCTGGGGTTTGATAAATCACACAATTCTGGGATAAATAAAAATAATGTATTGTAACATAATAATACATGATTCAATAAATACAATGATATATATGTAAATGAGTGAACAATTTTATTTTTACACATTAATTCCACCATTTATATTACACAATAAATATTCTTGTATGTTCTATGCATGAGTGAACAATTTTATATTACACAATTCCATTATTTATAATAAATACAATAGTTTTTTTTTTTACAATGGTATTTTATAATGTCCCCAGGGCAGAGTGTCGGTCGAATCGAGTACGATATGCCGCTTGTCGTCGTACGGACTTAGAGCGATTTTAGATTCCGAAATGGTGTACACTTTTTGCAATTTAGACCGTATGCACGATTGTCTGCGAACCGTTTCGATCTCCCTTTGCAAACACTGCGCGTAGTCGTCGAAAGTTATCGTTCTGGCTATGACGTTGGTCTTGACGCCTTTCGCCTTTTTCGTATCTTTTTTGCCGTCTACGCGGAGTGCATACATTTTCGCTCTAAGACCTACGAACTCGGTCATTATCGCACCGTTATTTTCGTCCTTCATCAGCCCTGGAACCTTCTTATTTAAGTGGGGCATATTATATGGATTGTTGATAGGATAATCGCTTGTGTCGAATCTATCGATATCGCGTTTTATGGTCTCGTAGATATCGTCGCATCGAATGTGGTAAATGAGGCTGTCCGTGTCTGTGTATAGAATTTTACAACTTGGTCCGTGCAGGGGAGACATGTACTCGTGATGAAATTCATACAAACAAATTTTTGATATGTCCAGAATGCACATACCCACGTATATCGGTTTGTTGAATTTCACCTCGAGTTTTCGCAATTCAACAGCTATTAAATTTTCCGAAAAAACACTTCTGCTGTGGAAATTCGGTTTCGCGATCATTACCTCCGCACCATATTGCCCTTCCCAATGTGTCAAAAGTTTTACGTCCACGTGATTTCGAACATTTTCCATAGTTTTACCGAATACCGCGTTGTTCATCAATTTGTACAAATTTTTTTCGAAGTCGTTTGTCGCGCCTGTTCTAAACCGTGTATTGAGTTCGATGTAATCGCGGAGCCAGGGGGATTGAGTGAATTGAAGCACGCGGTGTATCTTTGTAATACGAAGACCGTGACGCGTGCACTGCTGCAGGATGCGGTAATGGATGACGTAACGCTGCTTATCGTATACCGTCGCGAGTAACTTGTCCTGTCTGCTGCCAGGTGGTTTGGCACGCGTCGGGCAGAACGGTAGATCGGCATGAGCGTCGTGCAGACGTTGCGGATATTCCAGATCTACCTCGAGAATGTATCCCGTGGGCGAACCGACCGCGATCGAAGACACGTCAAATTTTTCAACATCTTCGACCCTTTGAAATTTAGCATATGGCAGAGGCTGACACATTGCCCACCCATACAAATTGTTCACGTCAAAGTACATCAAGTACGATGACTCTTCCGATGCGTCGTAAGATGGCATGTACTTGTTATTGGCATGTGCGTATCTTCCGGAACATTGACTTAAGCCCCCACGTATACCGCGTTCGATAAACATGACCAAATCGACGTCAGTGAGCAATTCGAATGTAGTTTTGGTATGTTTTAGCATGGCATCCCACGTGAAACCGGGTAAAGTATAATAATGCGCCGAATCTAGTCCGTAACTCTTGATGCAACTTTCACGAAAATTTTCAAAAATATCTGCCAATAACAAGACATCAGTTTTCAAATACAAGTCGCTGTATTCGCCCAAGGTTCTAATGCCGAAACGCTGCCAGACAGTCTCGGCGTGCGCGTAATCGCTCTCGGATACAGTTTCACCCGTTAACGAACTGTAGAATGACTCGCGCGTTGGTAAGCATGAGTCCTGCAGCTTGTTCGCGCAATCAAGATATTCATACGGAAAGATACCCTTTCGCGTCAATAAATTGAAATCCTCGACGGATAATAATGTTTGAAATTCGGATCGTAAAATTTTCAATTGATCTATGCTAAGAAAAGATGCTAATTTGTCGAGACTGGTGTTGAGAAATTTGTACGAATCGATGAATCGCAATTTAATACAATTTCGCGAATCTGAATCAGCCGTATCGTCGACATCTTTTGTGAAAGAAATATACTTTTCTTTAGTTATGGGTAATACGTCGACGTGACCTTCGAAAGCGGTAGCTATTTCCTCGATAATGAAATGTGAATCGTAACCGGATAAATTATGGAAAACTATGGGGATGTAAAACGCATTTTTATAATTTAAATTGCACTCCGAATGTGCTGGGCCTCTAAACCGTCCGGATAAATGACAATGATCGCGAACTCGTACATCGCCAGCCTCGAATGGTTCTTCGCAAATATGACAGTGTGTTGCATCGCGAAATGCCGTCCACTGTTCGGCGGTTAAATCAATCATGGGAACATTACTGGCCAGGATGGGCTTAGCAAAATTCGCAAAATTTTTTAGTTCGTCTACGAACCATGAAACGCAATCCGCGTCGCGGCGACATCGATACGTGGATAGCGATGTATCATTTGAGCAATGCATATAATAGGCTATGCTGTGTACATTATGGTGTTGGTACGCGCGCAATTTATTATTGTCTGTATCACCCGTTCGACTGTCCTCTGTTTTTTCGATGATGCATTCCAGATCGGCGTACACCACGAAGGGGAGCCGCTCCTTCCTGTCGTGGTTGTTGAAGCTGAGCAAGTTGTTGCCTTCACTGGGCAGCAGGATGGCGCAGTCATTCATCTTGCCGCAGTCTAGCGAATGAAGCTCCAACTTCTCGGCAGATCCGAAGTAGTGCATGCATCGGTAATAAAACAAAAAATTTTTTATTTAATTTGTTTCGCGAGACATTTTAACATTTCATATGTTTCTATACGTACCGATCACAGATGAATTTCTTTTTCCCGTGTCCGCTCAGCTGCATGCTCACCAGCCGGGACAAGTTCTTGATCCATACAAAGTGTCCTACATCTCCAGCATTCGGTATGTAGAGCAGGTTGACGTGCTGATCCCTCTTTTGGCTGGTGAGACGCAGCGGAAAGACCGTCTTCGTCTTCTCCGCCTCGAAGCTATAGACGTTGATCGAGATTTCGTTCTGCCGCTCAAACTTCCCAATTTGCTCCAGGGACATTGGGAACTCAATGCCCTGGAGATTTAATACGGAAGCATATGGCGGATATGAACTTGGGCGCTCGGGATGTCTTTCCGCAGGATGAAGAGCGGCGACCACTGCCCACGCGAAACACGCATTGTGCGCGGATTGTACACTGATCGTTGCATTCTTCAACAATAAATCCTGTGGCAACTTGTGGTGGCACCCCGCGCGCAGCGGATTGTACTTATTGACATTGACGGTCAGGTTGAGGATTCGCGTTAATGCCCATCCGCTGTCGCGTTCCTGGAACTCTTCCAGCGATGCCAGGGTGGGTTCGACGACACATCGCTGGTACCACTCCTGCAGATCAGATGTGCCGAAGAGTTCGCAGTTCCGGGTGTTGATGCTTTTGCAGGCATGCTTGTCACCCGCCACAAATTCGCCGTTGAATACAGTGTTCACTTTGAGGTTTCGATGTTTTCTCAAAGCGCCCCGCACGTGCTCCAGCACAATGGCCCCCGCATCTTGGAGGAAGTTGCGCGGCTCGATATAGTTCGAATTGAGCACGGCACCAGTTAACACGTGACTATCGAACGCAGTGTCTATTTCGCGCCACAAAAGTCCCGTACTCGAATGTCCGGCACCTTCACGCACGAAACGTCCACGCAACGAATGTTTCAGTCCCTCGAGCCGCGCGATTCGAGCAACCAACGATTGTTGAATACCGATCGATAATCGCGGGCGTTTCACTCGGCTGTGTTCTTCCAACGATTCGATACACTCGTTGCACCGTTCTTCCCACGCGAGGTACTCTTCCCGTGAAATCAATCGTGCAGATTGATCCAATAACTGACGGGTTACGTGCGCGAAATCCATGATTGTAAATGGAGTGATTGTAAATGGACTGTATATGTAACGTCTTTTACGAGCAACAGGTTGCAACGATTTGAGACTTTGTGCAGTTCGGAGCGTGCTTTTATGACTGATACCACGATTTGGTATCTCTGTCTAACACTTTTGGCGTACTCCCTCCCTCGAATGCACCGCATGCAAAAAGCGACGATCCGTTCCAACATGGTTCTGTGCAGTTTCTGCCGATACAGCATAATTCTTTCCGTGATTCACGCGTATGACGAATTAGCGCGCAAAATCATCCGACACAGTTTCTGCTGACATCGCATAATTCTAAGCTTCTGCGCTTCCACAGGTATTATATTACATTCATCCTTGGGGGGTTGGTTCAAATTACATGCGATCGTGTGACAGGCTGCGACGTTAAGATTGAAATAGAATTATGGAAAAATTGGTAGCTTTAGAATAAAATGCGGTGGTGGGGGAAGCAATTGCACCTCTATTTAAGCCAGTCTCCCGGTCGCTATTCCATCAATCGCACAGTAGCCTCGGTGACTTTGATAGACGAGATACGACTACAAAAATTGTGCAGTGCCGAAGCAAACGTTGAACGCATGAATTATTACGTTCCAATCATGCGAGATGATGGCGTAGCTCCATGTGTAGAGAATATATATTATGACAGGTAAGGCTTATTTTCTACATATTCTCGAAATTTTTTTATGTTTATTCCTGATACGAGTGGACAATTTCATAGCTTTGATTGTTCTCTTAGTCCGCGCCGAGGATCGCGTATCATGGTCAGAAGATACGCGTTAACATCCATGGGCAGCAAATATTTGGAAATTGGAATCAACGTAGGACCTATGGCCGATGTTCAAGTTCTTCTCGGCGATAATCATGGGAATCATCTTATATTACCATGGCATACATGGAACGTGCTATTCGACAGCCGCGAAACCATCGAAGAACGTGCACAATTACCTGAACCAGACTCGATGCGGATTGATGATTTAATGGTGGAATTTCTTCGGATCTTTGATTCATCGATTGTAAAGATGACGGGAGCTGATAATTCACTGTATTTCAAACTGAATACAGTATCATTTTTATGTAATCTTGAGCCATGCATAAGCTATGTGTATCCGCGACTGCATCAAACTGCAGATGTGAGAGTAAAATTTGAAACTTTTGTTAACGTGCTACAGCAGAGCGATGTTGCGTGTGAACATTAGTTGCGCGCAGCGCTGCTAAAATAATACGTGATAGCGAATATTACGACGAGGATTATCTTGTAGATTGCGAACTGTTAGCATACACCATCAATGATATTCTAGCCCATGCTCGTAGGAAAAAAAAATGTTAAATTATATTTTACATTCTTCTAATTTTAAAGTCTTTTCGTTTGTAATAATATATATTCTCAAACCTATATTATTTCTCCATTTCATTTACCCGTCTTCCTTCTCCTTTCGCCACCTTACTCTAAGATTTGCTGACTTCGCATAATTCTATTTCATTCTTCGCGCCGCCAAATGGTAGGTATCATCGCACGCAGCTGTCCCAGGGGAGTCAAGTTACACACGATCGCGCGATACGCTGCGACGTTAAATCGGAACGCTTTAGAATACTGTTTAGCTTTAGAATGCTTGCTACATAATGGTTTGGTAGATCGCTGGTTAAAAATTTTAGAATATCTGCGAGTGTACCGCTATGTAGTGCTGTCTCTCTCCCTCCTCCGAATTTAGATTTAAAATAATGCTCTGTCTCTTTCCGTCCCGAAGACGTGGTGTGTAAAAGAAAAGAACGTCGATCTTTCCCGATCTTTCCCGACATTGTCCGAAACAATTTCAGATAAAAAATAAATTATTAAACAATTTCAGCTGCATATTGGTTTGGAAAAAAATCCTGGGGGCCGTCCCCTCCCTGGGTTAGGTCTGAAAAATTTTTTGGGGTGGGCCAACGTCTGAAAAAGACTTTTCGGGGGTCATTCCCTCCCTCTGAAAAATTTCGGGGACGGTGGGCCAGGTCTCCGCGGCGGCTCGGCTCGGAGTGATCCCCTCCATCATCGCGGCTTCCCCCACTCCGTGGCACGTGCGCGCGCAACCACTCTTCCACTCCCCGCAGGCCCCGCGCCCATGTTTCTCTCCGCCGCGCTCCCCCGCGCGCCCTCACTTCCCCCCGCCCCCGCGCTCCCCTCAGAGGACCTGCGTTGGAATCGGCATAGCTATACTACTTGGATTCTAAACCGAAATGGTAATACTGACCTGGATCGACACATTTAATCTCTACATTCCTGGGAGTTTTTAACCCTTAACGAACGAGCGCATTTACTAGAACAATGACCAGTAGGTCGACGGATTTTTAAGAAATTAAGTGCTTTATTTCCAGAGCGAGGAAAGGTGCATAATTGTTTGGGATTGGTCGCCGAGATACGACCAATGGACGCATGCTCGCTTTCACTAAGAAGCGCGGGTTTTTTGAACGCGGTTTTCTGCTACCGGGGTAGCGACTGGGCGATCGCGGTGACGGCCTAGTCGAGCCATCTCGGGATTGACACCTGGACTAATTAGTTTGTTCTCCCTCCTGATTAGCATTGTCGCGCGACACATACGTGGTCCGCGCTGATTGGCCAGGTGTCCGATCTTCCGAACCTGTGGCTTGGCCCGTGTCGTCTCCGCGATCGCTCTCTTGCTTGTGAACCGCGTGCCTAGACACAGCGCGTTTATCTGTGGCTCTAAAGAAAAGAACAATCGGTGCTCCGATAATACAAAAGGAGAGCTACGTTCTCCAGTTAAAAACGCGTACGTACGCGTTTATCAGTTTGTAAATAATCATAGTTTTAATTAATAATAAGCGTACGATTCGGTTCGATCCATAATAGACGTACTCGTTTATTGTACCGCCATTACATCGCTTTTACAAACTAGTCTTAATATTTTTAACACATCGCGACGTGCAGTCACTTTTCCTGTGCGTTAAAGCAATTGCGTTGGTGCTCCAAGTTCTTTACGCGAACATAAAAGTCGCTTTATTGGATTTTATGGAAACTTTCAGTAATAATAGGTAGTATATGAACAGATATATCCATACAAAAGGATACTGATGTGGAAATTTCAGAAAAATAATGGGAGTTGAAATAAACGAATAGATGCGTGCATGTAATGTATAGATTTGTACACATTTATAAATTTATTTTTTATAGATTAACAATGTATTTATACAAAATTACTTATATTTTTGTTGGGTGTGGTACCTCTCCCGACAGTCCCCTATGTGAATACCAGGTTTTTTAGTACAAATATCGCAATAATTACGTGTTTCCCGCCTTCCTCCCAGCGTCTTTCTATCCGAGCAAACAGCGCAATCTTTTTTTGTACCTGTACGAATAACATGAAATTTTCCGTCCAACCTGTCTTCTGTTTGTAAGTTCGACGCCCGACGTTGGGGTTGCGCTGGTGTTCTAAAGTCACCCCTTAATTGTTCTATCAATATATTTCTAAATTTAAAATGCGAAACTGGTTTCAAATTCATCCGTTGTCTTTGTTTTTGGTATATTATATATGAATTGACGCAGAAATTTCCAATCCCCAGAAGAACATCTTTCTCCACTATTTTAAAGATTTGCTTAGGAAACAATATGACACTGTATAATGGTCTGCGCGGTCAACTCCTTCCATAGATTTAGTGTAGTTTGTTGCAATATCTGGCTTGTCAATCGATACTATTTCACCACCACGTATTTTTCTATTTACTTGGGTAATTTTTGCTGTATCCCAAGTACTCAGCATGGTGACAACCCTCTTGTCTTTCCATGCTAACACTAATTTCGATTTTTTAATTCCTTGAGGTAATCCTTTTCGGTTTGGTTTTATCGTGCCCGTAAGATGGCATTTCAGTTTTAGTAATTCGGTAGCTAAAGATAAACTTGTATAATACCGATCTGTGAACATATGATATCCTTCAGCTGATGGAATTTTTTCTAATAATTTTTTATATAAATATAATGGTATTCTGATAGTTATTGGAAGTTCCGGATTTGGAAGATTTTCCGTTGTTATAGAACCATAGTACGGCAGAATAGAATAAACATATCCAGATTTTGAATCGGCTAAAACATAAATTCTTATACCCCATTTAGTTGGTTTTATGGGATAATAGGTAATGAAACCAATTTTGCCCTTAAACTGAACTACTGCTTCATCTACCGAAATACATTGTTCTGGTATAAAGTGCTGTGAAAACTTGGAATCTATGTATTCCAAAAAATTACTAGCTCTTTGAATTCGCGTCTTCAAAGATGGATACCCGGGCGGAATTTTCTTCAAGTGAAGCATCCAAAATGTTTGATTGAAACGATCCCTTGTAAATGTATCCGAATAGAATGGAATTCTGCTAATATTGCTTGTTGACCAATATTCAAATTTATTTTCTAACGGCATTGTGGCCATATTGAAAATTACAGAAAGAAAAGCCCAAAATTCTCCCTTTTCTACATTCTTCCAATTATTCCAAATTGATCGCTTTGTCAATCTCTTTCCACTTATTTTGCTATTCGCATAATTATTAGTTTCTTTTATTATATGATCAACTAATTCATCTGTAAAGTACAACTTGAATATATCAATAGGCTCAACAATATTAGGAGAAATTTGTGGCCCTGTAATTTTTGGAGATACTGTAAATATTATTTGTTGAAAAATATCATCTCGTTCAGTAACATTTTCCCATTCGCTTGAGTCGTCACTATCACCGTTTATATTTTCGTTCTGGCTGAGTTCATCATCAGTATCACTATCCGTAATAGGCATAACACGTTTTTTTTTTAGGAAGTAAGTCGCTATCAGAACTGTTGTAATTATTATTTTCATCACTGTCCGTAATAGGCATAACACGTTTTTTTTTAAGAAGTAAGTCACTATCAGAACTATCGTAATTATCACTTTCATCTTCATCTACTACATTTCTCCAATTTTCTTTTTCAAACACATAAAATTCATCTTCGCTACTAGAAAATTCCAGGTTTCTACTGGTACTTGGTTCTTCAACACTCCTTTTCTTTGCCATATTTTATAAGGCTTAAATTGTGGATAGAAAAAATAAAAATAGCACGCATGTACGCACGACTCCGTCTCTCTTTCTTCTAACAGATAGTGCTCCGAAAATGACGATAACAAACTTTATTGACCGTATACAAAACGATGTATTTTCGCTCAATGCTAGGAGAGGAATGCTCCAGAGCGCGTCAAAAAACAATTGCCGATCGCCCTTCATTGTTGCGTGCATAATGAAAACCGAACCAAACAGATTTCTTGAAATATCACGTCATGCCGCCTGTATGGCGGCATTCGATTCTTTTAGAATATTTATAATGTCGCGAGTATGGCGGCATTCGTTCGTTAAGGGTTAAAAGGGTCCTGGCATCCGAGGGTAAAAGACTTGAAATTGATTTCTTTAAAATGCATAATAAATCGTTAATGGCTTGATGAGAAATATTATGTTTTATAGCCCACTCTGCTAATGACTTTGATAAATTGGGACTATCGGTGGTCTGAGAATTTTCGAATGTGGCGAAATTTTCAATTTCTTCCACATTCTCAAGGAATCCTACATCACTCTGAGTGATATTAACAGAAGGTTGGGAATTAATGCCAGGTGAAATGGCATTTGTAGTGGTACTGAGATCGGAAGATGTTGATTGAGAAACTGACTGTGAACAACTAGCGCCAGGTGGGAGTGAATGTGGAAAAGTAGCATCTGATGATGTTATGGCTCGGATCTCCTGAAGGAACCTATTTAGAGATCTCTTGGCACGCATATAGAACTTCTTCTGTAATTTTATTTTGCCAGTCATTATTGCGGTAAAGAAGGAGATAGATAGAACTGACTGTATAGTTGGGAAGAGAATATCGTAATGGAAGAGAATGGATATAGAACTTACGTGTAATAAAACCGGCACTTGTATAACTTTGAATGTTAAAGAAACACTACACTTTGTAAAAGTAAAGGTACGTCGTTTAAAATGTCACCCCTTGCCTTCGACGGTTCAGCAGTGATTACCGTGTCGCATGCAGTGATGCCAGAATCGTAGTTTCTCGCCCATGGGCGCTACCAACACTGCACGACCAAGCGTACCCCTTCCTAGCGCTTGTACCGCACTACACAAGCATACCCGTCCCTCTATCCGTGTGCCGTACTGCGATAGGACCGTTCATTTAAAGAGCATTAAATAAGATACCAAATAAACACAATTAAATTTTTTTATCACAAATAAGTTAAAAAAATTAAAAAATAAATAAATAAATGTAAAAAATATTAAATTATACATCATTAGAAAGGGATCATTTTTTCCTGTTCTTTTTACGCAAATTTCATTCCGATATCTTTTATAGTTTAAAAGTTATACACAAATGTCCTCTGTTACCCCTATTCCGACCACTGTGCGACGGAGACGCCCCTGACAAAGGCAAAGGGTAGCGAACGGTTCGACACCGATTTTCATGAAACTATCGATATTCGGCGAACAGCCAAATTTAATAGATCCGAATTGCGTTTAGCTCCGGTAATTCAAGTTCAAGGGGTGGCACCACCCCCTACAGTTAAAATTAAACAACAACTTGTAAATGATTAAAGATGAGAAATAAATATTGAAATGCTTGAATTGCTTCTAGAAGGCGGAGAAATCGTCGTAGAATGTTAAGCGAAAAAGGAATAGAAAGTCTTTCCACTTGAAGACGCATCTTTTGTGTTTTCCAGTTGATTAACATTTCGAAGGTGTACCAATTTCCTCCGAAGATGTTGCTTCAAAATTAGAAAAAATTCCATTTTCTCTTTATCTCACTACATCTAAGCAAGGAGTGATCTCCGCAACACCACAGCCTGAAGGTTATTTTCAAAAGGAAGGTTTCCCGATTTGATCGAGTTTCGTGTCAATTTGCTTGGACAAATTTTGAGCTATGGTCAAAATTTTCGCAAAAAGCTGCACTCTGCATTCAGCGACCGTCTGTACCCACCCAAGCCGTACCGTGTGGCGATTGTGTGGAGATACGAATAAGAGAGGAACGAAGATAGAGCGGGAGTGGAAAGACAACGGGGGTTAGCTCTGACACTGTTGCCTTATTTTATATCAATCGGTAACTTTCAACTAAGTAGAGCTGTTGATACCCGAGATAATGGGTACGCGCGGGTACCCGTGAGATACTCGTGGGCCCCCTTATATACATATATACATATGTACAGGATGTCCGCGAGAACAGTAAACAACTGGATATTTCCTTACGTATATGAGATAGAAAAAAAACGTCTACATATATGGAATTTCAATGGTTCGGTGGGGCAAATTTATTAGCCCAGCAGACGAATTTTTTTTGTAGATTATTAATTTAAAAGATACGATAGGCAAGTTCGTTTTTTAAATAGAACGATATATTTTTTTAGATATCACTTGACCGTGCGATTCAAGACACATTTAATAACCTGTAACGTACACACTTTATTTCAACTGGTTTTCGAGATATTGCGCCTGCAACTTTACTGATTTTCACTGTCTTGTTTGCGCCACGGGTAACACCTTTAAGGTGCATCTGTGTAGACCGGGTAAAGCCCTGTCGTAAAGGATGTAAAATTTTATTACACGTTGGGTCTAATGAACAAGTTGTTTCGGAAAACTGGCTAGGCTGTTATGACAGTATTGTCCCGCGAGGCGGCCGTGGACAACAGTGCGCGCGGGTACGGATGGTTACCAAATATACAATCCGCCAACAGAGCAATATACGGATTGACGAAAAGGGGCGTGTTCGTTCACATCGAATAATCTCTAAATTCTTAAAGATCCGCGGAGGTACGTTCTTGATTGCCCTTTGGAAATCTGGCAATTAGATGTTGTCGAAACCGTCTTCGAAAATACGGAATTTCCCAACATAAACGATTAATGAATTTTCGCTTCGCTCTGGAGTCTGAACTGTTACCACCGCGCCCACCCTTCTCCACCGCCGCCTTGCGAGACAATACTGTCATAAACCGCGACTCTATCGAGACGCTCTGGCCGATCAGCCTGGCTAGTTTTTCGGAAACATCTGGTTCCATTAGGCCTAACGTGTAATAAAATTTTACATCCTTTACGACAATGTGTACCTGAGGTTCCCGTTCGCTACGCGTAGCGAGTTCAATATAGTGTATTTAGTTTTTACTAAAACTGCCGAAATTGAATAATTCTAATTATCCGTATTTCACAGTTTGATCTGTAGTTTACGTTGACAGATTTGCGCCAAAATGGATCAACAATCTATAAGAAAAAGGAGTAAAAATGACTACATTTTCATATATTCTTTAAACAAATTGACGTATTATTCGTAATCTGATCAGGATTGGCTGAATTTGTTATAAAAAGATGCATCACTTTCACCTTAAAGATTTTCTCTATGGTGCCTACTTTCCGAGATATTGTGGTAGACGAGTCTTTTTCACTCCCAACTTTGAGGGCCGCGCGCAGTCAAAGAACTACCCCTTTTGTTCCTGTGTCCCTCCGCCAAGTGTATTAAGGATATAGTAAACGCGTGTGATTTTTTCATTCAAAAGCGAGGTAGTGGGATTGGAAAGATTAACAACAATACAGGACGCATTGAACAAAAAAGGGAGATGTTAATAATAATTACTGTAAAGTATTAAAGTACATCACATAGTCAATGAATATCATTCAAAATGTAATGTGTATATACATATATCCATCTTCATTAAATGTTTATGAGAATATATTAGCAATGGATTGCAAATCCTATGCAATACATGATACGAGTGTTACCTGATGATGATAACCAGGTGACAAAACTCCAAATGAATACGCAGGTTGATGTTTCCACGGAGTCGGCAAAGTTTCCCCTCCGAAACGGGAAACCTGGAGACGGCCAATGTCACGCCGCTAGACACTCGGGCGGCTTTGCTCACCGTCCACTTGAATATATGTATAGTTTTCGGGTACATGTGGCCAACAGTGATTTCTAGAAGACCGCTTGAAGCAAGGGGCGAGTTGCTGTATCCTACAGCGATAGTGCCAAGTCGCTGGATACACGTTGGTGGCGATTTGTTGCCCGGTCTACACAGACGCACCTTAAGGGTACTACCCGTGGCGCAAACAAGACAGTGCAAAATCAGTAAATTTGCAAGCGCAATATCTCGAAAACCAGTTGAAATAAAGTGTATACGTAAATGTATCAAACAGCGGTACATTATCATGGCGTCACAGTGAAAAGACCGCTTAAGGTAGGATTTCCTAGCCGCGATCGGCGGCGGCGGCCGGCGGGCGCGGCCGGTGGCCCTTGGCGGCAGCCAGATTCCGGCCGCGCAGCGTTCAGAGTCCCACTTTGGTTCGAGCGCACTTGAAAGGGTCTACGGCCGAGGATTCATACCTGCTTCAGAAATAAAATAATTTTTTATTCTTTATCATTTCCATATGGAAGTGACACCAATGGATTCCTTGTTTTTCCGATGAAAATCATATGAAATTTCATGTAAATCGGACTATTATTAACGAAGACAACTTGGAATGATATAAATTAATTTTTCATGGAATTGTCTTCATATGGTCCGAATTATGGCGTTCGTGGTGTCAGTTTCATCGGCGAAACATAAGGAATCCATTGACGTCGTTTTCGCAAAGATCTGATATGAAATGCGGAAATCCTGGACATTTCTGACTTTTTAATGATATTCGAACCCTTTCGAGGGTCGAAAGCCATAAAATTCGGCGAGGCACTGTGAGAGGTTGTCCTCGTCACCGGGTTCCATACGGCATCTAAAGAGATGTGTCAAAGGACAGGCGCCGCTGGAGAATCACCCTGTATGTAGTAGTAGAGTAAAATACAACCTGCTATAACATCCAACTAAATAAATTCCATACCAAGAAGGCTCGAAGTTATTATAAAATCAAAAGGCAATCCCACAAATTATTAAAACATTAAATCTTTAGTTTATTTCCATAGTTTATTGATCCTTTATTTAACTGTACGAATACTTACTGCGGGTCTATTTCTGCACGTTTATCTGCTTTTATTCATATTTTTGTAAATGTTAAGGGGAACAAAAATTTGTTTGTACAAGATTTATTCTATAAACATTTAAGAATATTTATTAATCATCGTTTTCTGTTTCTGTTTCGTTTTCGTTTACTGACATGGATATTCAAAGTTTTACCCTATTCCGCCGTGCTAGGGACATAAGTCAGCCTCTTCAGTTTTTATTTACCAATTAAGAAGTATTATCCACCAAGTCCGCCATCAATACGCCTCGTGGAAAGACGCAGGAAGAAAAGGGGTAGCAGTCCGCTGACTGCGCGTGGTCACGCCTGCGTCGTCCTCCTTTCAAATTAAAGACGGATCCCTTATCTCTCGAGTATATAGGTACACGCGCTCGAATATCAAAACAGAAGGACCCGCGACGTATTGGGTGAAAGGAAAGGTGGATCATAGGGAGGAGATTATATTATGACCAATAAAGTGCTTCTCAGTGTCACATTTTGCGTGTGTGTTAGTGACGAGTGTCTGAAATTTATTTTATTTTACGGGACGTACCCTTTAGATACAAAGAAGCATATACCTGTATGACGGACGAGAAAAATATATACACAGATTCAGAAAGAGAGAAAGGAAAAATAATAATCGCAAAAGTAAAGATAACAATAACGCTATGGTATTCTACGCTGTAGTTAAAACATATCTTGCGCCTTGAGTCGTTCAGGCCACCCATTAAAAAGGTCTAAGCAAGAGAAGAAAGAGTTCGCCGTTTCGCAGCATCTATGAATGGGATCACGCATAGCGTAATGAGACTTGGGGCATCCTATCCGAAAATATAACTTGCGACGTATGTTACGTGAGTAGGTAAGCTATGCCGATTCTGGCTCAAATGTAGGCGAGGGGGTGAGGTGGGGCGGGGGGTACCGCCGCGCTCTTCCGCGACATGGGCGAGGGGGGTGAGGCGGGGCGCGGGGTACCGCGCTCTTCCGCGACATGGGCGAGGGGGTGAGGCGGGGAGGGGGGTACCGAGTTCGTAGACGAGGGGGATGACGTCACAAGGGAGGGGGATTCAAAATGGCGTCTACCGAGTTCGTAGGTGAGGGGGATGACGTCACAGGGGAGGGGAATTTTCAAAATTTTCAAAATGGCGTCGCGCGCGCAGGTCGAGTTCGTGGACGAGGGGGCTGACGTCACAGGGGAGGGGGTGGATTTTCAAAATTTCAAAATGGCGTCGCGCGCATTTCATATTGGCGCCACCTATTGGATGTTTAAGGTACTTTCGGCCCGCGTCGGTATTTGGGCCCGCCTTGGTAAATTTTCCAGGTTTTTCATACACTTCGTGTTGGCGCCATCTATCGAATGTTTAAGATACTTTGGGTCCGCGTCGGTATTTGGGCCCGCCTTGGTAAATTTTCCAGGTTTTTCATACACTTCGTGTTGGCGCCACCTATCGGATGTTTAAGGTACTTTGGGCCCGCGTCGGTATTTGGGCCCGTCTTGGTAAATTTTCCATGTTTTTTTTTCATACATTTCGTGTTGGCGTCACCTGTTGGATGTTTAAGGTATATTTGGGCACGCGTCGCTGCCGCGCAATCTCCGTACGCATGCGGGGATCGGTGCGCAGGCGCGACAGCGACCGATTCGTGGAAATTCAAATCGCGTCTTCGATGATGATGATGATTTCTGAGAAAGAGGGCGAACCAGGATTTCTCAGAAAAGATAAGGCGATCATGGCGCGCGACAGGATTGAACGCGTTTTTTATGCCTACGTGCACGCGCTTCTTGACGTGTGTTTATATTTGAATCGTGGGACCGATGCAGCCCACGTGCAATGATGTAAACATATAGTGATAATTATTGTAAATCAATCATCGCGATAGCCCATGGAATAAACATTGCACCGCGCCATGCCGTGTGTTTATATCTGAACATTGACTTTTCCCAAGACCATGCCTCTAAGAAGGAAGTACCCTGGCGAAAACGCAATGTCCCTGAAGCAATAAATTAGGCGTTGCGTTCACGCGAGCAACTAAGCGATAATTATTCGGGGTAGAGTTCCGAGTATTTTCACGATCGAGAACAGGGCGACGTCTCAAGCACCCTTCTCGAGGGTCTGCGAGTCAAGCGTCGTGGGAGCGTGTAAGGGCGAAAAGAATTCGTACATAGATTTTCATGATTTCAGTAATTTATTTAACTTAACTAAGTTAACTTAATCCCACTCGACAACATTATCGTTGAATATAGCATCGTCGATGTCATTCGTAAAGAATGCATTGTCGGTGATCTCAGTAAATAAATCAGCATCAGTAAAGAATGCATCAACTTGCGTGGGTACAGTCGTATTAAAATCAAACTCGTCAACCTGAACTGCATTATCACGAACGTCAATCCCCGATATCGCATTATTATTAACTGCGATATAATCAATTTGTTCCACATTAATACATTTTCGCCATACAACAAATTGTGGGGCCTCCTCCCACCACGACGGATCCACATCATCCCTATCAATATCACCGCCTATGATGTATGAAGTTTTCGCATGCAGACCTATCCAATAATATATGCTTCCGTATTGACCCTGCGGTACGTAGTCGTTTTCGTAGTTGCCATTATAAAACACCTTCAAATAAACATCTTCATAGTAGAGAACTTCTGCCTCGTGAAATTCACCATCTCGAATTTCTTCGCATTGCACAGCGACATCCCGGCACGTCACATATATTTTGGGGTGGGATGCGCGACTGGGGATCGCAGCGGCAACTTCCCGATTCAAAGCCACGGGTAGAGACATAATCTGAAACCGATTGTTTCCTTACAATGCTCAAAAGTTGCTAACCTACTCAACACAACGATTCACTAAAAAAAAAATATAGTAATTGAAACTTACCGTATTAATCGATGTATTTCTTGTGTGCTGGACGGCGGATGATATCCTTTCAAAGCGATCTCGTTCACAACAACAACAACAATAAATTTTTAAAACGTTTCTTATAGTAACGTATGACCTGACCAATGCAGTAGTATGAGAGAACTGATTTTAACGTCGCTGTTCGACGTTGCAATCCCGTAAGCAACCGTCATAAACATAGAGCGATAATTATTCGGGAAAGAGTTCCGAGTATTTTCACGATCGACGTTGCTGTAAGTCAATCGGCGCGGCAGCTCATGGAGTAAACATATAGTTGCACCGCGCGATGACGTATGTTTATATCTGAATCATGTAAGGGTGAAAAGAGGTCGATATAGATCCACAAGCATCTGATCTACAGTATATCAATGTCAGTATCCCACGATGCTCGCGTCAACGTCTTCCGATGGTTGGGTAAGCCTTCTACCGACGTCGCTGCAGTTGGATGAAAAATCACTGACGATCGAGACTCATAAGATCCGCGACGTGTTAAGCCCACAATCATTATTCGAGACGTCGTGGAGCAGTATCGTTCAAAACGGATTTATTCAATTGTCGCACCACCATCGTCAATTGCTACGCCATATCGCGCGATACAGTACTGCGAGTAAATGCACATTGTATTGCATCGTTGGTGATAAGGATGTGCATCGCAAGCAAGTGAAGTACTTCACCGCGATCGTGTGTACGCCGTTAACGCTTCTACAGGACATTGAGAACGGCACGGTTGAAGTGTACAAAGTGTTGTACCCTCGAACATTGACTATTACCGTGGACTCGTTTTTGTGTCGTGAATTATTCAGATTTTTGGATGAGCACCCGACACCGATTGTACGACTACATTCGAAGCGCGTCATTTTGCCGTTGGGTTTCCGATATCCGAACACGGACCGCATCACCTGGAAGAGCCGTGTGACCCATTCGGCACTATTCGTGCGTGTCTGGTAGATAAAATAAAAGCTTTTTGTAAATACGTAAACATGGAAGTATTCATGAATACGTTCAATGTCATTCACCGGATGTCCAAGCTTTTACACAGTGTTGCGGAATT
Organism: Andrena hattorfiana; assembly: GCA_944738655.2. NCBI lineage: Eukaryota > Metazoa > Arthropoda > Insecta > Hymenoptera > Andrenidae > Andrena > Andrena hattorfiana. The sequence goes on along the minus strand of OX122890.1, from coordinate 39,260,621 downwards.
CCGAGACTGGATTGATCATTGCGACGCGTGCCTGCAGCTCATCATCCAGTATCAGAGTAGCGGAGGAGTGCCCGTGGCCGCGAAACAACGCCTGGCGTCGCTGATCGTGCGAATAAAGACATTGCGCGCGAACGTGCGGGAAAAGGTTTCGCGAGTCGGGTGCGGGGTTTCGGGTCCATCGACGGCACCCAAAGTCGTATGGGAAGACGTGGAATCTGCGTTTATAGGCCGTATTTCAACGGGTGCGGTCATCAACGTGGGACACGTCGATCCGCGTCGATTTTTAGAGGGTGCTCGACGAACTGTGATCTCGCGCGTCACGGACGCTATCACGACGCATAAGAGCGTATCCGCGAATACAAATTTGAACGCGGAGTTTATGTTGGGCGAGAATACGGACATGAAGAGTTTCGGTACAAAAAATCGCGTACTGTTAATGACTTCGAATGTGCGCGAGTGGTACTCGAAGCACATGGTCGCTCTGACACTAGTGATGCTCGAGGAGTTTCAAGATCGCGACAGTGGATGGACCCTAAGGGCTGTGCTAAATATTCTAGTGAATATTAATAAGCACAATCCACTTCGAGGCGGTTGTGACGTACCGCTCCCGCGCGCCGTCGTCCTGAAGAAAGCGGTGGTCAACGTAAAGAACAGAGACAATGCGTGTTTCTTGTGGGCTGTCGTTGCCAGTTTGTACCCCGTTACTGCGAATAGTGATAGGATCGCATCGTACCATCACTACTCGGAGGTACTTCGCACGGGCGATATGACTCTACCCGTAACGTTGGACCAGCTGACGAAGTTCGAGAGGATGAACGACGTGTCCGTAAACGTGTACGCGTGGTCCGTCGGAACCTGCGCGCCTCTGCGTTTGACCGATGACAAGCGAGAGAGACACGCGAACCTCCTACTGGTGCAGGACCCCAACGAGCCCCAACGATATCACTTCGTGTGCATTCGAAGCATGTCGAGGCTCATTTCGAAACAGCTCGGCAATCATGGCCATCAAGTATTCGTTTGCGAAAGGTGAGTAAAATATGGTATATTTCGATCGATGTATTATTTATTCTTATGTTTTATTATTACTGATGTTGTTATCGTTTGTAGGTGCCTATGTTACTTCTACTCGTCCGAGCGATTGACGAAGCACGACGTGGACTGCCAGCGTCTGAACGAGTGCGCCGTCGAATTGCCGTCCGCGGAGGACAAATGGTTGCAGTTCAAGAATTTCAAAAACAAGGAACGAGCGCCATTCGTCGTGTACGCGGACTTCGAGTGCATGCTGGAGGACGTCGAGCCTGCGGAGCGGCGTCGTACGTACACGTACCAACAACACAGAGCGTACAGCGTTGGATATTACATCCATTGCTCCACCGACGCGTCTCTGTGTCGTTATCGCGCGTATCGGCACGAATCCGAGTGCGTGAAGTGGTTCGTGCAAGAACTGCGTGACTTTGCGAACATTGCGTATTCGTGGTTGCGAAACCGATGAACTCGTTATCGAATGAACAGTTGCGCAGTTTTAACGACGCGATCGTGTGTCACGTGTGCGGACAACCCTTTGTTGACGGGGAGCAAAAAGTGCGCGACCATTGCCACTCGACGGGCGAGTACCGAGGCGCGGCCCACGTGTCGTGTAACTTGCAGTACCAAAGATCGTACACGATACCGGTAGTGTTTCATAATCTATCAGGCTACGACGCGCATTTCGTGATCAATGAGTTGGCGGCCGCGTTCGAGGGACAGATCGACCTGCTGCCGGTGACGAAGGAGCGGTACATATCGTTCACCAAACACGTCAAGGGAATCGACGCCGAGAACAACGATTGGAAGCGGGGATTGAAGTTTCGATTCATCGACTCGTTGAAGTTTTTGGCCGCGAGTCTGGAGAAACTCGCTTCGGACCTTGGCAGAGAACGACTCGCGATTCTACGGCACCAGTTTCAATCCCTGTCGGACGACCAGTTCGATCTCCTGACCAGGAAGGGCGTCTTCCCGTACGACTACGTGACGTCGTACACCAAGCTGAACGATGCGTGTTTACCGTCCCGCGAAGCGTTCTATAACCGGCTGAACGATAGCGCCGCGTCGGAGCCTGATTACGCGCACGCCGTGAACGTGTGGAATACTTTTCGCGTACAGACATTGGGCGAGTACAGTGATTTTTACCTGAAAACAGATGTGTTGTTACTCGCCGACGTGTTAGAAAGTTTCCGCACAGACTGTATCGCGAGTTACGATCTGGATCCCGCGCATTATTTTACGTTACCGTGTTTCACGTGGGACGCAATGCTCAAGTACACCGGCGTACGATTAGAGCTTCTGGCGGACGTGGACATGTTACTGTTCGTGGAGCGTGGCATACGCGGCGGTCTGAGCCAGTGGTCGCACAGGTACGCGCGTGCCAACAACAAGCACCTACCGACGGGGATGTACGACAAGTCGAAGGCGTCAACGTATCTGATATACTTCGACGTCAACAACTTGTACGGCTGGGCAATGTCGCAGGCTATGCTGCGAGAAGGGTTTCGATGGCTGGACGATGCGGAGGTGGCCGCCCTTGACCTGTCATCCCTGCCCGACGGCGAGGGAGTCGAAGAATCCGAGGGATACCTGTTGGAGGTGGAGATCGAATATCCGAAGGAGATTCACGACGCGCACGCCGACCTTCCATTCTGCCCGGTACGCGAGCATGCGCTAGGAGGAAAACAAACCAAGCTGCTTGCCACGCTCAACGATAAGGAGCGATACGTCATCCACTATCGCTACCTGAAACAGTGCGTGCGACACGGTTTACGCGTGACGCGAATTCATCGGGTGTTGCGATTCGATCAGTCGTATTGGTTGCGCGACTACATTCGATTGAACACCGATTTGAGGACGCGAACCACTAGTGAATTTCAAAAGACTCTATTCAAATTAATGAACAATGCGGTGTACGGCAAAACAATGGAGAATGTGCGGAATCGCGTAGACGTGCGACTGGTGACTCGGTGGGACGGTCGTTACGGCGCGGAAGCGCTGATCGCGAAACCGAACTTTCACAGTCGCACGATCTTCTCCGAGCAGTTAGTGGCCATCGAAATGCGAAAACTCGTGTGAAGTTCGACAAGCCGTTATACGTGGAAATGAGTGTACTGGACGTATCGAAAGAATGCCTGTACGAATTTCATTATACGTATATGCGTGCGAGGTTCGGTGATCGGTGTAAGGTCCTGTACACCGACACCGATAGTTTAATGTATAGCGTGGAATGCGAGGATGCGTACGAATCGATGAAGCGTGACGTAGCCCGATTCGACACGAGTGATTGCGCGGTGGACAATCCTTACGGTATGCCGCGCGTAAACAAAAAGGTGCCGGGACTCATGAAAGATGAGAACAACGGTGCCTTGATGACAGAGTTCGTCGGGCTACGATCTAAGATGTACGCGACTAGAACGTTTAACGCTACAGTGGGGTCTACGAGTGAGACGAAAAAAGTGAAGGGTGTACGGAGACACGTGGTCGCGAATCATGTACAATTCGACGATTACGTTCGTTGTCTTCGCGATCTCACCGAGAAATCGGTTCGACAGAACAATATACGCTCCAAAGAGCACAGTGTATATACCGTGAGTGAGGAAAAGAACGCTCTCAGTCCGTTTGACGACAAGCGGTGTACTTTAGCCGATCGGGTCAGCACCCTTCCGTGGGGTCATTATCGAATCCCCGAGCTCAAGACTCACGAACTTCTCGAGCTTGAGCCCGACGAGTCCCTCGAGAATCCCATTGTATAATATGTTTGCATGTTTGCATGTTTGTATGTTTGTATGTTTGCATGTCCATATGTATATACGTTTCTTTTGTACATGTTATTTATATATTTATAAATATGTAATATATGTATAGCGTAGAATATAAGCAAAATTGTATTTTATTCGTATATATATTTTCCTTCTTTATTAAGATAAATTGTTCGTATATATGTGGCGAAGAAGAATGAGGAGGAGGAGGCGGAGGAGGATGTAAATAAACGAACAATGTATATATATTTATATGTATTTATTCATTCATTCATTTATTTGTACCAGTAACATCAAGCACGATAACGAATCAGAGAATATCCTTGTCGCGTATCCACGAGTTCCGCGACGAATCGAATCCGAGCCACTTAACGTACACCTGATTCCCCTTGCGACGAATAATCTTCTCGACCAGATAGACGTCCGGATTCGCGACCGAATGCAGTTCGTACTCGTAGAAACCACCCGAGATCGGCTCTCCCGCGGAATCACGCAGAATGTACGTTACCGGGAACGTTCTTTGTACGGTTACGATTTCGAACACCTCGGTCGACCAGTTCGGAGTGTATCCCTTCTCGAAGAGGGTCTTGAACTTGCTCACGCGTACCTTGTCGCCGACGTTGAATTTCGCGCGTCGTCGAAAGCCTTCCGTTGCGGAGGGGGAGAGGGGTTTATTCGCGGCGAATGACAAACGCGTCGCGGGGGTTACGTCAACGGGTCGGGCGTTGATCGTTCGATGCTTAGGGTCGACCCAGCGATAGGACGCGTTCAAGGAGAATTGTTTTCACATGAGGTTTTTCAGCGTGCGATTGAAACGTTCGACGATCGACGCTTTCATCACGCTGTGCGTGGAGTAGTGGTTGATCCCGCGTGTCTTCGCGCACCGTTGAAACTCCGCGTTGTAAAACTCTTTACCCATGTCGGTTTGTAAATTTCGCGGGCATCTATCGCTCTGTCGCAACACGATCGCGAACGCCGCGGTCACGTCGCGTCCGCTTTTCGTTTTCACGGGTACGGCCCACGCGTACTTGCTGAACGCATCGATGATCGTTAGTATGTAGTAATATCCTCGATTTTGCTTCGCGTACGGACGCATCTCAACCAAATCGGCCTGCCACAAATCATCGTAGCCGCGAATCACGACGCTGCGCCGTGGGAAATTACGTCTCGCGTGAGCGTGTAGTTCGTTCACTAGTTGTACTCGTTCCTTGTTCATGCTTCGCGGTGGGCTGGGGATGGTCGCGACGTTTCAAGGACGTTAGAAGTAGTATGAGTTCCTCGAGTACTCGCAAAACGCAATCGTTCGTTATTATTATTAAACGTTTCGGATCCGTAGTCGTTATCGTCACCATCAGTGATCATCGTCGTTGGCGTCGTCGTAGACACTCGTCTGCTTTTCGCGGCTCCTTTCGTTTGTACAAATCCGTGTCCGTTATCGCAGTCGACGATGTCGTAAACTCTTCGAGTCTGTCTGTTAAGTGATTCAAGCGTTGCTCCATCGCGTTATTTAAATCATCCTCTAGTTGGGACAATTGCGCGTTAACGATATCCGTCATCGTTCGTTGTACTCGCGTCTCGAGTTGAGATCGTTGATACTCGGCGTCCAGTCGCGCGGTCGCGATAGCCGTTTCGATTTTTTGGTTAAAGCGTTCATCCATCGAGGACAATAATCTCGTCATTGTCATTCTCGCTTCGTCGCTGTTGTTGTTGTTGTTGTTGCTGTTGCGTAACGCGGTACCAAACTTGTTCACCGACATAACGATGCGTGCGCGCGAACACTACTGACGCGATGATCACCGAATCGTTCAATTTAAGATGCGTCCGTCCTCGCGAAGTTCCTCCACGATGGATGCGATTTCGTTATCATGACCCGTGTGACCTGCCGCGCGCGATGCTATGAGTAATCTAAGTCTATCGACCAATTCGTTCGGGTCATCCCAGTACACGTAATCGATCGCGTTATCGGTGACAGTCATCGATTCGTCAATGGGTAATCCTCGACCTTGTCGCGTGCCCGCGCCGCCCGCGCCGCCCACGCAGCCCGCGCCGCCCGCGCCGCCCCTAACGCGTCTGACTCCCAATGTCCGCACCCCACCGATTATCGCGGATATGATTTTCTTATACTTATATCCCTTGTTTCCCAGCGTGCGCTTGCTCGGCGAATGGTTTCGCTTATGCGCGTTCGTCGATAGCAAGATGCGACGGTACGCGTGAATATCCGCGTCTGTGTACGTGCGAACGTTGGGTACTCGCATGAACAGCAATTCGTACAAACCCCGAGTCCCCACGTATCGCGTTCCGTTCACGCGAATGTCATCACCGTCCTCCTCGATGGTGAATACGGAATCGCCGATCATTAGGTCTTCGTCGGACCCCAAGTATACACCGTACACGTTGTCGATTCGTTTCTTGGTATCGGTGAAGAACAGTCGCAGGTATTCTCGCGACAAGGGTCCCTTGGCGTTCCGTACATACACTTCGACATCATCGATGGGGTTGCGCAGCGAATCCAAATCATGAACCTTTGCTGACGACTCATCATCCTGAATTTTTTCGTCGTCTTTGTGATCGATATCATGAACAACATCACCAACAACATCATCAACAACATTATCGTCAACATCATTGTTGTCATTATTAGTATCGTTGTCATTGTCATTGTCGTTGTCAGCGTCGTCATCATTGTCAGCGTCGTCGTCGTCGTCGTCGTCGTCGTGGTCGTCGTCGTCGTAGTCATTGTCATAGTCGCTAGAATCTGGAAGGTTATTCGGATGTTCCTTGGTTATCGATGGAGTAATGGGTTGAAGTCTCTTCGATGATTGTTGTTGATCGTATTCGTGTTTCCCCTTCACTGGTCGCGATCGAGGCGTTGAGCGCGTTATCAACGCGGACGAGTTCTCGATCAATCGTTTCAGCGGTTCAACGATGGGACGCGTACTCGCTTCCACAGCCGCTTCCGTAGCCATTTTACCAATTTTCAAGGCTAAGCACTTTTTACGTATAACGTCGCTGACTTTGGCGATTTCCACCTTTGCGTCCACGCTCCGACGTTTCGTCCCTTTTTGATGCTTTGTTCCTTTTTGATGTTTCGTTCTTTTTTGTCGATGACGTCGGCGATGTTTTTGCTAATGCTTCGCGTCGACGTTGCTCGAGGTTATAGCAGTCGTCGCTGTCGGTTCGTTGGCTATTTCGTGTTGCTCGATGAATGACTCGCGGTTTACTGATGTCAACGAGCTACGACAAACTCGTTAAATCCTCTTCGATACCGACCTTCGTACATGGAACTATCCTTATCGATCACCACGAAATCGTATCGTCGACGCCAACATCTAGCACACAAGTCGTTGAACGACTCGAACGTCATGTCTGTGTTCACGTGATCGTTGTACACGCGACGCAAGTTCGTACCGTCTTGTTTGAACAGCATGAGAAAATTCGCGTTGTCCCTGATCAAATGTTTACGTATTCTAGCGTACGATTGACATAAATAAAAGCAATCCACGTTCGCGTGGCGACCCATGGAGAAGTATTCGCGTATCGCGTTCTGTTCGTCGCACGCCACGTCGTCGAACACGAAGATCGAATCGGGCCGAGCGTCTCTCGGTGGGACGATCTCAGCGTTGTCCGAGTAGGGAAAGTATTCGATCCCGTCGATGGCCGACAACACCTGTTCGAGATATCGATACTTTGACTGATGCAACGATTTCGAGTATACGTACACGTTCTCGAAGCGTAAACCGTTCGGACTCTCTAGCATACTTAGAAGCACGTTCGTTTTTCCACATCCAGACGGTCCGCAAATCACACCTCGCACACTGTTCGGTAATAACGGGCCGTGTCTGTTTGATCGACTCGGATCCCTATCATCCTCGAGCATTTTGTTCGCGGTCACGCGAATAACGTCCGACTGTTTCGCGAATCGCATATTCGCAAGCACGTCTATGACGAGGGATGACTATTTATATTCGTGGTGCGCGTCGCGCAGGTCACTATCACAGTGATCGGTGGAGCGTGCGTACGCGTTTATTATTGTAGTAGCTATCGTGACTATTCTAACGTATATGGTTGCATCAACGACTGTGACGTCTCACGGACTAGGGAAGAATCAGAGGAGGAAGAATAATAATCAGAAGAAAAAGACTGGATCGGGTCTCGTGAACGGTATCATAAACCGTCTGCCGTTCGAACTACACGTTCCGGGTTATCAGTTCTGCGGACCGGGAACGCGTTTGCTAAAGCGATTGCCTCGTGGCGACGAAGGTGTGAATCCTCTGGACGCAGCGTGCCGCGACCACGATATCGCGTACTCTCGTCGAAAGGATTTAGAGGGGCGACACGAGGCGGATCGTGCGTTAGCCGAACGAGCGCGAGAACGAGTATTCGCGAACGACGCGACCTTTGACGAAAAAACCGTATCGACTGGAGTGTGGGCAACGATGAAGGCTAAGACCAAACGCGGTATGGGTATGAGAAGGACGAAACGTAAACAGAGAAACTCTGGAAGGAAACATCCTCAACGGCGTCGACGACATCGTAATCTACGAGTGGCGAAACGCGGTGACTTTCTTCCGTTTCTTCCGTTCGTGTTGCCCGCTTTATCAGCTACCGGAGCATTGGCCGGTGGAGCGGCTGGTATAACCAAAGCGGTCAACGATTCGAGGGCCTCTCGAAAACAGCTGGAAGAGACGTTGCGTCATCATTAAGCGATGGAAGGGCGAGGGATGCACCTGACACCGTACAAGCGAGGCGCGGGCTTGAACCTGAGACTGCGGCGCCAACGACGAGTGCGATCAAACAAAAAAAAAACGCCGATCGCGTAGGCGCGTGGCGACGGTGGCGGCGATAACGCAACAACCTATGACGAACCTGCAATTAGAACGCGAATGCGCCAGCATCCCGTTCTTTCGAGGGGTGTTTATGCGCGATACGCTTCCCACGCGTGTACGAAGCAACGAATGCGGTATCGCGAATCTGGACGAGAATCGAGGCGCCGGTACGCACTGGGTCGCTTACGCGAAACGCGGATCACGAGTACAATACTTTGATAGTTTTGGAAATCTGCGACCTCCCGCGGAATTGATCTACTATTTCGGACGTGGTACAACGATCACGTACAATCACGATCGTTTTCAACGTTTCGATCAGATGAATTGCGGTCGCTTGTGCATGCAATTTTTACATCAAAAGTCTATGGAATTATGGCCTGTATAATAATAATAATAATAACGGTATGTACTAAGATTATGTCACAACGTGTCCATGCGTAATGGCGATTCACATCTTCCATAGTAAAGACTTATAATATCGATAAATTGCCGAGTATTCGTACGCGCGCGTCACTCCCCCTCTCACCGTCTCGCGAGTGTAATCTATGATATGTCGTTCACGCTTACGTTAACGGGACGCAACAGCGCGCTCACGGTAAATTATTTTCCACCGATAGATTTGAGCGATGGTCAATACGAATTAGGACTCGCGGACTTGGAGACGTTTCACACGATACCGAACATCGACTCGAACAACGATAAATTCTATTTCGTCGTGAACTACGACACCGAAAACAACTCAATCGTCGACGCAGCTAATGAATGCATTACGATACCCCACGGCTCCTACGAATTAGACGCTATCGCCGAGTACCTGAAGCAACGATTACTCGATCGATATCCTCGAAGACGTGGTAACAATGAGAACGACGATGACGATAAGTACCCTCTAATGCTACGAGCTAACAACAACACCATGAAAAGCGAGCTGAATTGTTCGTTCTTTGTAGACTTTACGAAACCGAACAATGTGGGCTCGTTGCTAGGATTTTCCCCGAATCGCGTTTTATTACCGAGAATCTGGCACGAGTCCGACGGACCCGTAAATATTATAAACGTTAACGTGATCAGAATAACGTGCAACGTCACTACTGGCGCATACAGCAACGATAAACAGGTACATACGATCCATGAATTTTCGCCACGCGTGCCGCCGGGATATAAGATATCGGAAACACCGGGGCACGTCATTTACTTGCCAATCGTCGCACGAGCAATACACGATCTAACGTTGTGTATCGTAGATCAACACGATCGTCCTATAGATTTCCGTGGAGAAGAAATAACGATTCGTTTACACGTTCAACGACGTCCGCGCGATAGGTAGCGTGACAGTACGTGTATGCACGCGTGTGTAGTATGTTAGTGTTAGATCACACGCACGAATCATCAATCGCCGCTGATACTCCTACCGTCTCTGTCACGCGTCTCGACCGGCCTTTGTCGACAGGCGAAAGTAGAAGAATAAAGACGGGAGGAGTGATAAGAAGAGGACCGGTAAGAAGCATAAGAAAGCCGTTGACTCGTCGAAACGCGCGTTTCCTACAATCGTTAGGTTTCATCGTCGCCTATTAGACACGCAGTCACGATGTCGATTATTTTGGACGTGGCGAATACGCCAACCTTCGACAATCGTATCACGAAGATCGAGTTACACACGTATAATCCATACGCCAACACGACGTTCGATAATAGCGATGAGATAAGAATCCCCATACAGCAGCAAGATCTGTACACGCTTCCGTGCGAAAGTTTTCTCTACATCGAAGGTCGTGGCACGTTGTCTATGCAAGACGCGAAAGGTCCAGCAACGTCCACGACCGCCGTTCTCGATAATAATCGCGTCGCGTTCATGTTCGATGAGATTCGATACGAATTGAACGGTGTCGAGATCGATCGTTGCCGAAATCCAGGAATCACTACCACCATGAAAATTTTCGTTTCGTTGTCAGCCGAGAGAAGCAAAGCGCTTGCGAATGCCGGTTGGAATTGTGACATCGATTACGATAACGACACTTTTCATTCGGGTGCTTTCAATTTCTGCGTACCCCTGAACGTGTTATTAGGATTCTGCGAGGATTACAAACGCATCGTGATGAACGCGCGGCACGAGCTGATTCTTATACGAGCGCGAGACGATTCGAACGCGATGCACTGCACCTCCGCCACTGCGTTTCCGAAACTGGAGATACGCAAGGTGCAGTGGCGCATGCCCCACGTCGTTTTGGAGGAAGTGAATAAACTATCGATACTGCGAATCTTGGAAAGCGAACGACCGATCGCGATGAGTTTCCGATCGTGGAGCCTACACGAGTATCCGTTACTGCAAGCGACAACGAAACATACGTGGACCGTGAAAACTACGTCGCAAATCGAGAAACCCCGATACGTGTTATTCGGCATGCAAACCGATCGAAAGAATCGTTCAAATAAACCCGCGTGGATATTCGACCCGAATAATCTCACAAACTTTCGACTCTACCTAAATTCCGAGACGTATCCGTACGATGACATGCAAATAGATTTTTCTAAGTATAAATTCGCGATCATGTACAATATGTATGCGAATTTCATCCGATCGTACTACGGTCACGGAGAACCGTTGCTGAGCGCGAACGAATTCCTTAAATACGCGCCTATCGTGGTAATAGATTGTTCTAGGCAAAACGAATCGTTGAAAAGCGCTACCGTGGACGTGCGAATAGATTTCGAATGCAAAGAAAATATCCCCGCTAATACTTCCGCCGTCTGTTTGTTCATACACGATCGTATAGTCGAATACGGCCCTTTAACCAACATGGTACGCAAATTAATATAGCGTGCGTACGAGATCGATTACTACTACTACTACTACTACTAATACTACTACTCCTACTCCTACTGCGGATACTGCTACTGTTTTAAAACGTCGATGTCGAAGACCTCAGTTGCTGTTCTGACACCATCGCCGACGGTGCTACCTAAACGAGTAATAATAATGTTCGCCATTGTCGATCTGCAAGGGTTCAATATCGAACGCGAGTTCGTCGTCAAAGAGATCGCGATTCGCGTAAACAGCAACAACAATAAAACGACGATCAGCCATTGGATCTTCGAACCGCCATACTTCTGGAATCATCTGAATTCCTGTGAGCACCGTCAAGCGTCCTGGCTCGCGAAGCATCATCACGGGCTTCGCTGGTCCGACGGCTACGTTCCATACTCCAAAATTCTGGGGCTCCTCACCAGCGTGCTCGCGAACATTGACTTCGTCATCGTGAAAGGTGCGGAAAAGAAAACGTGGATCCTACAACTTCTACCTGACATAATCGTTGAGGATGTATGCGATTTGGATGAACTGATGGCGCGACAGATCAACAACACCAACAACAACAACTGCAACAACAACAACAATGCTCGAACTGTCGAAGACGACGGCGGCTACGACGTTGACGATGATTATTGCGGTATCATGCCTGACGTTCCTAATCTGAAGTCTATGTATTCAACGAATGCCCTTCGATGTGCATTTCATAACAACGGCGGTGTTTGCGCGCTGGAGAATGTCGGGAAAATATGGGATTATATACGTAGCGTCACCTAATGTAAGTCATACACGCACATTACAATCTACTTTACGCGTCATATGCCGAGAAACGAATATGTAAGAATTATTATCTTTTTTTTCTGTTTTCTATAGCGCTGAACACAACGGCGACGGCGGTGATGAGCGTAATGACAGCGGCGACTGATTCCTCTACCCACGAGCAAGAAGATCCCTCCCATACGAACGTTATTTTACGCAAATACTTATTCTATAATTTAAGTACGCATGCATTCAAAGAAAAAATATATACATTTATTTAAAAATTGTTATACATTTATTATTAAACATATATATGCACGTACTATAGTGGTACGTGGTTTACATCACGCAGCATGGATTGTAATCCTAACGCCAACAATTCACAATCGATCAATGAATGCTTTTCGAAGTGCTCGCTTTCGGAAATTAATTTCACATAATTCGTTGGTACGGACGCGGTACGTAGAACTTCTACGAAGGTGGCATATTTACTGCTTACAGAGTACATATTTTCAGTTAGCCAGGTGAACATATGTTCAATGCAATGATTGTACGCGAATAGTTTACGCATCGTGGCTTCAGTCATATATATGACAGTGCGATTATCGGTGATTTTAATAAGTTGATCATCAGGCATACGCGTGAACTCTAGTCGTAAATGATCAATTACGATGTGAGTTTGGGGCGATGTTGCGTTGCTACGTAATCGTTGAAGTATGTCCGCCTCGTTTTGTAGCAGGAGCTTCCACGTAGACATTGAAAAGCTCAACTCGCAGCCTTTATTGTCCGCTATGGCGATCTCGACGTGCCACGAATCCATTCCAATGCGAATTCCAATACTTAGACGTTTATACGCTGTTGCGGTCAGTGGGTAATCACGTCCCAGGATGCGTACGACTGATGGTTTTGGTGTTTTCAACGCTTTTGCCGTGGTGAATCCAGAACTGTAAGAAACATGTACATGAAATTAATACTTCGGTCGTATACGGTTACAGTGAAAGAAGTAAGTGAATGAAGTAAGTGAAAAGTGTATAATAACGCGTACGTACCTCATATCGGATTGTTGATGATGTTGTTGTCGTTGGCGTTTATTTGGAATGCCAACATCGTTGTCGGATGCGCACGATGAATCGTTTAAGCTGCGTTTGTACATTTTGATATGCACTGCGTATGATTCTCATCGACGGAAAAATGACGCGAACGATACTTGTTACTACTCGAGCGTACGTGGTATAATGAAGCTCGTAGGACCGTCCACGTCATTTTATACTGACTCACGCACACGTACGCGTCAATGTGTGATTCTTTACGAATGACATCGACGATGCTATATTCAACGATAATGTTGTCGAGTGGGATTAAGTTAACTTAGTTAAGTTAAATAAATTACTGAAATCATGAAAATCTATGTACGAATTCTTTTCGCCCTTACACGCTTCCACGACGCTTGACTCGCAGACCCTCGAGAAGGGTGCTTGAGACGTCGTCCTGTTCTCGATCGTGAAAATACTCGGAACTCTACCCCGAATAATTATCGCTTAGTTGCTCGCGTGAACGCAACGCCTAATTTATTGCTTCAGGGACATTGCGTTTTCTCCAGGGTACTTCCTTCTTAGAGGCATGGTCTTGGGAAAAGTCAATGCTCAGATATAAACACACGGCATGGCGCGGTACAATGTTTATTCCATGGGCTATCGCGCCGATTGATTTACAATAATTATCGCTATATGTATGCATCATTGCACTTGCGATGCATCGGTCCCACGATTCAAACATAAACACACGGCACGAAGCGCGTGCACGTAGGCACCAAAAACGCGTTCAATCCTGCTCAGATATAAACATACGGCATGGCGCGGTGCAATGTTTATTCCATGGGCTATCGCGATGATTGATTTACAATAATTATCACTATATGTTTACATCATTGCACGTGGGCTGCATCGGTCCCACGATTCAAATATAAACACACGGCAAGAAGCGCGTGCACGTAGGCATAAAAAACGCGTTCAATCCTGTCGCGCGCCATGATCGCCTTATCTTTTCTCAGAAATCCTGGTTCGCCCTCTTTCTCAGAAATCATCATCATCATCGAAGACGCGATTTGAATTTCCACGAATCGGTCGCGGTCGCGCCTGCGCACCGATCCCCGCACGCGTACGGAGATTGCGCGGCGGCGACGCGTGCCCAAATATACCTTAAACATCCAACAGGTGACGCCAACACGAAATGTATGAAAAAAAAACATGGAAAATTTACCAAGACGGGCCCAAATACCGACGCGGGCCCAAAGTACCTTAAACATCCGATAGGTGGCGCCAACACGAAGTGTATGAAAAACCTGGAAAATTTACCAAGGCGGGCCCAAATACCGACGCGGACCCAAAGTATCTTAAACATTCGATAGATGGCGCCAACACGAAGTGTATGAAAAACCTGGAAAATTTACCAAGGCGGGCCCAAATACCGACGCGGGCCCAAAGTACCTTAAACATCCAATAGGTGGCGCCAATATGAAATGCGCGCGACGCCATTTTGAAATTTTGAAAATCCACCCCCTCCCCTGTGACGTCAGCCCCCTCGTCCACGAACTCGACCTGCGCGCGCGACGCCATTTTGAAAATTTTGAAAATTCCCCTCCCCTGTGACGTCATCCCCCTCACCTACGAACTCGGTAGACGCCATTTTGAATCCCCCTCCCTTGTGACGTCATCCCCCTCGTCTACGAACTCGGTACCCCCCTCCCCGCCTCACCCCCTCGCCCATGTCGCGGAAGAGCGCGGTACCCCCCGCCCCGCCTCACCCCCTCGCCCATGTCGCGGAAGAGCGCGGCGGTACCCCCCGCCCCACCTCACCCCCTCGCCTACATTTGAGCCAGAATCGGCATAGCTTACCTACTCACGTAACATACGTCGCAAGTTATATTTTCGGATAGGATGCCCCAAGTCTCATTACGCTATGCGTGATCCCATTCATAGATGCTGCGAAACGGCGAACTCTTTCTTCTCTTGCTTAGACCTTTTTAATGGGTGGCCTGAACGACTCAAGGCGCAAGATATGTTTTAACTACAGCGTAGAATACCATAGCGTTATTGTTATCTTTACTTTTGCGATTATTATTTTTCCTTTCTCTCTTTCTGAATCTGTGTATATATTTTTCTCGTCCGTCATACAGGTATATGCTTCTTTGTATCTAAAGGGTACGTCCCGTAAAATAAAATAAATTTCAGACACTCGTCACTAACACACACGCAAAATGTGACACTGAGAAGCACTTTATTGGTCATAATATAATCTCCTCCCTATGATCCACCTTTCCTTTCACCCAATACGTCGCGGGTCCTTCTGTTTTGATATTCGAGCGCGTGTACCTATATACTCGAGAGATAAGGGATCCGTCTTTAATTTGAAAGGAGGACGACGCAGGCGTGACCACGCGCAGTCAGCGGACTGCTACCCCTTTTCTTCCTGCGTCTTTCCACGAGGCGTATTGATGGCGGACTTGGTGGATAATACTTCTTAATTGGTAAATAAAAACTGAAGAGGCTGACTTATGTCCCTAGCACGGCGGAATAGGGTAAAACTTTGAATATCCATGTCAGTAAACGAAAACGAAACAGAAACAGAAAACGATGATTAATAAATATTCTTAAATGTTTATAGAATAAATCTTGTACAAACAAATTTTTGTTCCCCTTAACATTTACAAAAATATGAATAAAAGCAGATAAACGTGCAGAAATAGACCCGCAGTAAGTATTCGTACAGTTAAATAAAGGATCAATAAACTATGGAAATAAACTAAAGATTTAATGTTTTAATAATTTGTGGGATTGCCTTTTGATTTTATAATAACTTCGAGCCTTCTTGGTATGGAATTTATTTAGTTGGATGTTATAGCAGGTTGTATTTTACTCTACTACTACATACAGGGTGATTCTCCAGCGGCGCCTGTCCTTTGACACATCTCTTTAGATGCCGTATGGAACCCGGTGACGAGGACAACCTCTCACAGTGCCTCGCCGAATTTTATGGCTTTCGACCCTCGAAAGGGTTCGAATATCATTAAAAAGTCAGAAATGTCCAGGATTTCCGCATTTCATATCAGATCTTTGCGAAAACGACGTCAATGGATTCCTTATGTTTCGCCGATGAAACTGACACCACGAACGCCATAATTCGGACCATATGAAGACAATTCCATGAAAAATTAATTTATATCATTCCAAGTTGTCTTCGTTGATAATAGTCCGATTTACATGAAATTTCATATGATTTTCATCGGAAAAACAAGGAATCCATTGGTGTCACTTCCATATGGAAATGATAAAGAATAAAAAATTATTTTATTTCTGAAGCAGGTATGAATCCTCGGCCGTAGACCCTTTCAAGTGCGCTCGAACCAAAGTGGGACTCTGAACGCTGCGCGGCCGGAATCTGGCTGCCGCCAAGGGCCACCGGCCGCCGCCGCCGATCGCGGCTAGGAAATCCTACCTTAAGCGGTCTTTTCACTGTGACGCCATGATAATGTACCGCTGTTTGATACATTTACGTATACACTTTATTTCAACTGGTTTTCGAGATATTGCGCTTGCAAATTTACTGATTTTGCACTGTCTTGTTTGCGCCACGGGTAGTACCCTTAAGGTGCGTCTGTGTAGACCGGGCAACAAATCGCCACCAACGTGTATCCAGCGACTTGGCACTATCGCTGTAGGATACAGCAACTCGCCCCTTGCTTCAAGCGGTCTTCTAGAAATCACTGTTGGCCACATGTACCCGAAAACTATACATATATTCAAGTGGACGGTGAGCAAAGCCGCCCGAGTGTCTAGCGGCGTGACATTGGCCGTCTCCAGGTTTCCCGTTTCGGAGGGGAAACTTTGCCGACTCCGTGGAAACATCAACCTGCGTATTCATTTGGAGTTTTGTCACCTGGTTATCATCATCAGGTAACACTCGTATCATGTATTGCATAGGATTTGCAATCCATTGCTAATATATTCTCATAAACATTTAATGAAGATGGATATATGTATATACACATTACATTTTGAATGATATTCATTGACTATGTGATGTACTTTAATACTTTACAGTAATTATTATTAACATCTCCCTTTTTTGTTCAATGCGTCCTGTATTGTTGTTAATCTTTCCAATCCCACTACCTCGCTTTTGAATGAAAAAATCACACGCGTTTACTATATCCTTAATACACTTGGCGGAGGGACACAGGAACAAAAGGGGTAGTTCTTTGACTGCGCGCGGCCCTCAAAGTTGGGAGTGAAAAAGACTCGTCTACCACAATATCTCGGAAAGTAGGCACCATAGAGAAAATCTTTAAGGTGAAAGTGATGCATCTTTTTATAACAAATTCAGCCAATCCTGATCAGATTACGAATAATACGTCAATTTGTTTAAAGAATATATGAAAATGTAGTCATTTTTACTCCTTTTTCTTATAGATTGTTGATCCATTTTGGCGCAAATCTGTCAACGTAAACTATAGATCAAACTGTGAAATACGGATAATTAGAATTATTCAATTTCGGCAGTTTTAGTAAAAACTAAATACACTATATTGAATTCGCTACGCGTAGCGAACGGGAACCTCAGGTACACATTGTCGTAAAGGATGTAAAATTTTATTACACGTTAGGCCTAATGGAACCAGATGTTTCCGAAAAACTAGCCAGGCTGATCGGCCAGAGCGTCTCGATAGAGTCGCGGTTTATGACAGTATTGTCTCGCAAGGCGGCGGTGGAGAAGGGTGGGCGCGGTGGTAACAGTTCAGACTCCAGAGCGAAGCGAAAATTCATTAATCGTTTATGTTGGGAAATTCCGTATTTTCGAAGACGGTTTCGACAACATCTAATTGCCAGATTTCCAAAGGGCAATCAAGAACGTACCTCCGCGGATCTTTAAGAATTTAGAGATTATTCGATGTGAACGAACACGCCCCTTTTCGTCAATCCGTATATTGCTCTGTTGGCGGATTGTATATTTGGTAACCATCCGTACCCGCGCGCACCGTTGTCCACGGCCGCCTCGCGGGACAATACTGTCATAACAGCCTAGCCAGTTTTCCGAAACAACTTGTTCATTAGACCCAACGTGTAATAAAATTTTACATCCTTTACGACAGGGCTTTACCCGGTCTACACAGATGCACCTTAAAGGTGTTACCCGTGGCGCAAACAAGACAGTGAAAATCAGTAAAGTTGCAGGCGCAATATCTCGAAAACCAGTTGAAATAAAGTGTGTACGTTACAGGTTATTAAATGTGTCTTGAATCGCACGGTCAAGTGATATCTAAAAAAATATATCGTTCTATTTAAAAAACGAACTTGCCTATCGTATCTCTTAAATTAATAATCTACAAAAAAAATTCGTCTGCTGGGCTAATAAATTTGCCCCACCGAACCATTGAAATTCCATATATGTAGACGTTTTTTTTCTATCTCATATACGTAAGGAAATATCCAGTTGTTTACTGTTCTCGCGGACATCCTGTACATATGTATATATGTATATAAGGGGGCCCACGAGTATCTCACGGGTACCCGCGCGTACCCATTATCTCGGGTATCAACAGCTCTACTTAGTTGAAAGTTACCGATTGATATAAAATAAGGCAACAGTGTCAGAGCTAACCCCCGTTGTCTTTCCACTCCCGCTCTATCTTCGTTCCTCTCTTATTCGTATCTCCACACAATCGCCACACGGTACGGCTTGGGTGGGTACAGACGGTCGCTGAATGCAGAGTGCAGCTTTTTGCGAAAATTTTGACCATAGCTCAAAATTTGTCCAAGCAAATTGACACGAAACTCGATCAAATCGGGAAACCTTCCTTTTGAAAATAACCTTCAGGTTGTGGTGTTGCGGAGATCACTCCTTGCTTAGATGTAGTGAGATAAAGAGAAAATGGAATTTTTTCTAATTTTGAAGCAACATCTTCGGAGGAAATTGGTACACCTTCGAAATGTTAATCAACTGGAAAACACAAAAGATGCGTCTTCAAGTGGAAAGACTTTCTATTCCTTTTTCGCTTAACATTCTACGACGATTTCTCCGCCTTCTAGAAGCAATTCAAGCATTTCAATATTTATTTCTCATCTTTAATCATTTACAAGTTGTTGTTTAATTTTAACTGTAGGGGGTGGTGCCACCCCTTGAACTTGAATTACCGGAGCTAAACGCAATTCGGATCTATTAAATTTGGCTGTTCGCCGAATATCGATAGTTTCATGAAAATCGGTGTCGAACCGTTCGCTACCCTTTGCCTTTGTCAGGGGCGTCTCCGTCGCACAGTGGTCGGAATAGGGGTAACAGAGGACATTTGTGTATAACTTTTAAACTATAAAAGATATCGGAATGAAATTTGCGTAAAAAGAACAGGAAAAAATGATCCCTTTCTAATGATGTATAATTTAATATTTTTTACATTTATTTATTTATTTTTTAATTTTTTTAACTTATTTGTGATAAAAAAATTTAATTGTGTTTATTTGGTATCTTATTTAATGCTCTTTAAATGAACGGTCCTATCGCAGTACGGCACACGGATAGAGGGACGGGTATGCTTGTGTAGTGCGGTACAAGCGCTAGGAAGGGGTACGCTTGGTCGTGCAGTGTTGGTAGCGCCCATGGGCGAGAAACTACGATTCTGGCATCACTGCATGCGACACGGTAATCACTGCTGAACCGTCGAAGGCAAGGGGTGACATTTTAAACGACGTACCTTTACTTTTACAAAGTGTAGTGTTTCTTTAACATTCAAAGTTATACAAGTGCCGGTTTTATTACACGTAAGTTCTATATCCATTCTCTTCCATTACGATATTCTCTTCCCAACTATACAGTCAGTTCTATCTATCTCCTTCTTTACCGCAATAATGACTGGCAAAATAAAATTACAGAAGAAGTTCTATATGCGTGCCAAGAGATCTCTAAATAGGTTCCTTCAGGAGATCCGAGCCATAACATCATCAGATGCTACTTTTCCACATTCACTCCCACCTGGCGCTAGTTGTTCACAGTCAGTTTCTCAATCAACATCTTCCGATCTCAGTACCACTACAAATGCCATTTCACCTGGCATTAATTCCCAACCTTCTGTTAATATCACTCAGAGTGATGTAGGATTCCTTGAGAATGTGGAAGAAATTGAAAATTTCGCCACATTCGAAAATTCTCAGACCACCGATAGTCCCAATTTATCAAAGTCATTAGCAGAGTGGGCTATAAAACATAATATTTCTCATCAAGCCATTAACGATTTATTATGCATTTTAAAGAAATCAATTTCAAGTCTTTTACCCTCGGATGCCAGGACCCTTTTAACCCTTAACGAACGAATGCCGCCATACTCGCGACATTATAAATATTCTAAAAGAATCGAATGCCGCCATACAGGCGGCATGACGTGATATTTCAAGAAATCTGTTTGGTTCGGTTTTCATTATGCACGCAACAATGAAGGGCGATCGGCAATTGTTTTTTGACGCGCTCTGGAGCATTCCTCTCCTAGCATTGAGCGAAAATACATCGTTTTGTATACGGTCAATAAAGTTTGTTATCGTCATTTTCGGAGCACTATCTGTTAGAAGAAAGAGAGACGGAGTCGTGCGTACATGCGTGCTATTTTTATTTTTTCTATCCACAATTTAAGCCTTATAAAATATGGCAAAGAAAAGGAGTGTTGAAGAACCAAGTACCAGTAGAAACCTGGAATTTTCTAGTAGCGAAGATGAATTTTATGTGTTTGAAAAAGAAAATTGGAGAAATGTAGTAGATGAAGATGAAAGTGATAATTACGATAGTTCTGATAGTGACTTACTTCTTAAAAAAAAACGTGTTATGCCTATTACGGACAGTGATGAAAATAATAATTACAACAGTTCTGATAGCGACTTACTTCCTAAAAAAAAACGTGTTATGCCTATTACGGATAGTGATACTGATGATGAACTCAGCCAGAACGAAAATATAAACGGTGATAGTGACGACTCAAGTGAATGGGAAAATGTTACTGAACGAGATGATATTTTTCAACAAATAAAATTTACAGTATCTCCAAAAATTACAGGGCCACAAATTTCTCCTAATATTGTTGAGCCTATTGATATATTCAAGTTGTACTTTACAGATGAATTAGTTGATCATATAATAAAAGAAACTAATAATTATGCGAATAGCAAAATAAGTGGAAAGAGATTGACAAAGCGATCAATTTGGAATAATTGGAAGAATGTAGAAAAGGGAGAATTTTGGGCTTTTCTTTCTGTAATTTTCAATATGGGCACAATGCCGTTAGAAAATAAATTTGAATATTGGTCAACAAGCAATATTAGCAGAATTCCATTCTATTCGGATACATTTACAAGGGATCGTTTCAATCAAACATTTTGGATGCTTCACTTGAAGAAAATTCCGCCCGGGTATCCATCTTTGAAGACGCGAATTCAAAGAGCTAGTAATTTTTTGGAATACATAGATTCCAAGTTTTCACAGCACTTTATACCAGAACAATGTATTTCGGTAGATGAAGCAGTAGTTCAGTTTAAGGGCAAAATTGGTTTCATTACCTATTATCCCATAAAACCAACTAAATGGGGTATAAGAATTTATGTTTTAGCCGATTCAAAATCTGGATATGTTTATTCTATTCTGCCGTACTATGGTTCTATAACAACGGAAAATCTTCCAAATCCGGAACTTCCAATAACTATCAGAATACCATTATATTTATATAAAAAATTATTAGAAAAAATTCCATCAGCTGAAGGATATCATATGTTCACAGATCGGTATTATACAAGTTTATCTTTAGCTACCGAATTACTAAAACTGAAATGCCATCTTACGGGCACGATAAAACCAAACCGAAAAGGATTACCTCAAGGAATTAAAAAATCGAAATTAGTGTTAGCATGGAAAGACAAGAGGGTTGTCACCATGCTGAGTACTTGGGATACAGCAAAAATTACCCAAGTAAATAGAAAAATACGTGGTGGTGAAATAGTATCGATTGACAAGCCAGATATTGCAACAAACTACACTAAATCTATGGGAGGAGTTGACCGCGCAGACCATTATACAGTGTCATATTGTTTCCTAAGCAAATCTTTAAAATAGTGGAGAAAGATGTTCTTCTGGGGATTGGAAATTTCTGCGTCAATTCATATATAATATACCAAAAACAAAGACAACGGATGAATTTGAAACCAGTTTCGCATTTTAAATTTAGAAATATATTGATAGAACAATTAAGGGGTGACTTTAGAACACCAGCGCAACCCCAACGTCGGGCGTCGAACTTACAAACAGAAGACAGGTTGGACGGAAAATTTCATGTTATTTGTACAGGTACAAAAAAAGATTGCGCTGTTTGCTCGGATAGAAAGACGCCGGGAGGAAGGCGGGAAACACGTAATTATTGCGATATTTGTACTAAAAAACCTGGTATTCACATAGGGGACTGTCGGGAGAGGTACCACACCCAACAAAAATATAAGTAATTTTGTATAAATACATTGTTAATCTATAAAAAATAAATTTATAAATGTGTACAAATCTATACATTACATGCACGCATCTATTCGTTTATTTCAACTCCCATTATTTTTCTGAAATTTCCACATCAGTATCCTTTTGTATGGATATATCTGTTCATATACTACCTATTATTACTGAAAGTTTCCATAAAATCCAATAAAGCGACTTTTATGTTCGCGTAAAGAACTTGGAGCACCAACGCAATTGTTTTAACGCACAGGAAAAGTGACTGCACGTCGCGATGTGTTAAAAATATTAAGACTAGTTTGTAAAAGCGATGTAATGGCGGTACAATAAACGAGTACGTCTATTATGGATCGAACCGAATCGTACGCTTATTATTAATTAAAACTATGATTATTTACAAACTGATAAACGCGTACGTACGCGTTTTTAACTGGAGAACGTAGCTCTCCTTTTGTATTATCGGAGCACCGATTGTTCTTTTCTTTAGAGCCACAGATAAACGCGCTGTGTCTAGGCACGCGGTTCACAAGCAAGAGAGCGATCGCGGAGACGACACGGGCCAAGCCACAGGTTCGGAAGATCGGACACCTGGCCAATCAGCGCGGACCACGTATGTGTCGCGCGACAATGCTAATCAGGAGGGAGAACAAACTAATTAGTCCAGGTGTCAATCCCGAGATGGCTCGACTAGGCCGTCACCGCGATCGCCCAGTCGCTACCCCGGTAGCAGAAAACCGCGTTCAAAAAACCCGCGCTTCTTAGTGAAAGCGAGCATGCGTCCATTGGTCGTATCTCGGCGACCAATCCCAAACAATTATGCACCTTTCCTCGCTCTGGAAATAAAGCACTTAATTTCTTAAAAATCCGTCGACCTACTGGTCATTGTTCTAGTAAATGCGCTCGTTCGTTAAGGGTTAAAAACTCCCAGGAATGTAGAGATTAAATGTGTCGATCCAGGTCAGTATTACCATTTCGGTTTAGAATCCAAGTAGTATAGCTATGCCGATTCCAACGCAGGTCCTCTGAGGGGAGCGCGGGGGCGGGGGGAAGTGAGGGCGCGCGGGGGAGCGCGGCGGAGAGAAACATGGGCGCGGGGCCTGCGGGGAGTGGAAGAGTGGTTGCGCGCGCACGTGCCACGGAGTGGGGGAAGCCGCGATGATGGAGGGGATCACTCCGAGCCGAGCCGCCGCGGAGACCTGGCCCACCGTCCCCGAAATTTTTCAGAGGGAGGGAATGACCCCCGAAAAGTCTTTTTCAGACGTTGGCCCACCCCAAAAAATTTTTCAGACCTAACCCAGGGAGGGGACGGCCCCCAGGATTTTTTTCCAAACCAATATGCAGCTGAAATTGTTTAATAATTTATTTTTTATCTGAAATTGTTTCGGACAATGTCGGGAAAGATCGGGAAAGATCGACGTTCTTTTCTTTTACACACCACGTCTTCGGGACGGAAAGAGACAGAGCATTATTTTAAATCTAAATTCGGAGGAGGGAGAGAGACAGCACTACATAGCGGTACACTCGCAGATATTCTAAAATTTTTAACCAGCGATCTACCAAACCATTATGTAGCAAGCATTCTAAAGCTAAACAGTATTCTAAAGCGTTCCGATTTAACGTCGCAGCGTATCGCGCGATCGTGTGTAACTTGACTCCCCTGGGACAGCTGCGTGCGATGATACCTACCATTTGGCGGCGCGAAGAATGAAATAGAATTATGCGAAGTCAGCAAATCTTAGAGTAAGGTGGCGAAAGGAGAAGGAAGACGGGTAAATGAAATGGAGAAATAATATAGGTTTGAGAATATATATTATTACAAACGAAAAGACTTTAAAATTAGAAGAATGTAAAATATAATTTAACATTTTTTTTTCCTACGAGCATGGGCTAGAATATCATTGATGGTGTATGCTAACAGTTCGCAATCTACAAGATAATCCTCGTCGTAATATTCGCTATCACGTATTATTTTAGCAGCGCTGCGCGCAACTAATGTTCACACGCAACATCGCTCTGCTGTAGCACGTTAACAAAAGTTTCAAATTTTACTCTCACATCCTCTGCAGTTTGATGCAGTCGCGGATACACATAGCTTATGCATGGCTCAAGATTACATAAAAATGATACTGTATTCAGTTTGAAATACAGTGAATTATCAGCTCCCGTCATCTTTACAATCGATGAATCAAAGATCCGATGAAATTCCACCATTAAATCATCAATCCGCATCGAGTCTGGTTCAGGTAATTGTGCACGTTCTTCGATGGTTTCGCGGCTGTCGAATAGCACGTTCCATGTATGCCATGGTAATATAAGATGATTCCCATGATTATCGCCGAGAAGAACTTGAACATCGGCCATAGGTCCTACGTTGATTCCAATTTCCAAATATTTGCTGCCCATGGATGTTAACGCGTATCTTCTGACCATGATACGCGATCCTCGGCGCGGACTAAGAGAACAATCAAAGCTATGAAATTGTCCACTCGTATCAGGAATAAACATAAAAAAATTTCGAGAATATGTAGAAAATAAGCCTTACCTGTCATAATATATATTCTCTACACATGGAGCTACGCCATCATCTCGCATGATTGGAACGTAATAATTCATGCGTTCAACGTTTGCTTCGGCACTGCACAATTTTTGTAGTCGTATCTCGTCTATCAAAGTCACCGAGGCTACTGTGCGATTGATGGAATAGCGACCGGGAGACTGGCTTAAATAGAGGTGCAATTGCTTCCCCCACCACCGCATTTTATTCTAAAGCTACCAATTTTTCCATAATTCTATTTCAATCTTAACGTCGCAGCCTGTCACACGATCGCATGTAATTTGAACCAACCCCCCAAGGATGAATGTAATATAATACCTGTGGAAGCGCAGAAGCTTAGAATTATGCGATGTCAGCAGAAACTGTGTCGGATGATTTTGCGCGCTAATTCGTCATACGCGTGAATCACGGAAAGAATTATGCTGTATCGGCAGAAACTGCACAGAACCATGTTGGAACGGATCGTCGCTTTTTGCATGCGGTGCATTCGAGGGAGGGAGTACGCCAAAAGTGTTAGACAGAGATACCAAATCGTGGTATCAGTCATAAAAGCACGCTCCGAACTGCACAAAGTCTCAAATCGTTGCAACCTGTTGCTCGTAAAAGACGTTACATATACAGTCCATTTACAATCACTCCATTTACAATCATGGATTTCGCGCACGTAACCCGTCAGTTATTGGATCAATCTGCACGATTGATTTCACGGGAAGAGTACCTCGCGTGGGAAGAACGGTGCAACGAGTGTATCGAATCGTTGGAAGAACACAGCCGAGTGAAACGCCCGCGATTATCGATCGGTATTCAACAATCGTTGGTTGCTCGAATCACGCGGCTCGAGGGACTGAAACATTCGTTGCGTGGACGTTTCGTGCGTGAAGGTGCCGGACATTCGAGTACGGGACTTTTGTGGCGCGAAATAGACACTGCGTTCGATAGTCACGTGTTAACTGGTGCCGTGCTCAATTCGAACTATATCGAGCCGCGCAACTTCCTCCAAGATGCGGGGGCCATTGTGCTGGAGCACGTGCGGGGCGCTTTGAGAAAACATCGAAACCTCAAAGTGAACACTGTATTCAACGGCGAATTTGTGGCGGGTGACAAGCATGCTTGCAAAAGCATCAACACCCGGAACTGCGAACTCTTCGGCACATCTGATCTGCAGGAGTGGTACCAGCGATGTGTCGTCGAACCCACCCTGGCATCGCTGGAAGAGTTCCAGGAACGCGACAGCGGATGGGCATTAACGCGAATCCTCAACCTGACTGTCAATGTCAATAAGTACAATCCGCTGCGCGCGGGGTGCCACCACAAGTTGCCACAGGATTTATTGTTGAAGAATGCAACGATCAGTGTACAATCCGCGCACAATGCGTGTTTCGCGTGGGCAGTGGTCGCCGCTCTTCATCCTGCGGAAAGACATCCCGAGCGCCCAAGTTCATATCCGCCATATGCTTCCGTATTAAATCTCCAGGGCATTGAGTTCCCAATGTCCCTGGAGCAAATTGGGAAGTTTGAGCGGCAGAACGAAATCTCGATCAACGTCTATAGCTTCGAGGCGGAGAAGACGAAGACGGTCTTTCCGCTGCGTCTCACCAGCCAAAAGAGGGATCAGCACGTCAACCTGCTCTACATACCGAATGCTGGAGATGTAGGACACTTTGTATGGATCAAGAACTTGTCCCGGCTGGTGAGCATGCAGCTGAGCGGACACGGGAAAAAGAAATTCATCTGTGATCGGTACGTATAGAAACATATGAAATGTTAAAATGTCTCGCGAAACAAATTAAATAAAAAATTTTTTGTTTTATTACAGATGCATGCACTACTTCGGATCTGCCGAGAAGTTGGAGCTTCATTCGCTAGACTGCGGCAAGATGAATGACTGCGCCATCCTGCTGCCCAGTGAAGGCAACAACTTGCTCAGCTTCAACAACCACGACAGGAAGGAGCGGCTCCCCTTCGTGGTGTACGCCGATCTGGAATGCATCATCGAAAAAACAGAGGACAGTCGAACGGGTGATACAGACAATAATAAATTGCGCGCGTACCAACACCATAATGTACACAGCATAGCCTATTATATGCATTGCTCAAATGATACATCGCTATCCACGTATCGATGTCGCCGCGACGCGGATTGCGTTTCATGGTTCGTAGACGAACTAAAAAATTTTGCGAATTTTGCTAAGCCCATCCTGGCCAGTAATGTTCCCATGATTGATTTAACCGCCGAACAGTGGACGGCATTTCGCGATGCAACACACTGTCATATTTGCGAAGAACCATTCGAGGCTGGCGATGTACGAGTTCGCGATCATTGTCATTTATCCGGACGGTTTAGAGGCCCAGCACATTCGGAGTGCAATTTAAATTATAAAAATGCGTTTTACATCCCCATAGTTTTCCATAATTTATCCGGTTACGATTCACATTTCATTATCGAGGAAATAGCTACCGCTTTCGAAGGTCACGTCGACGTATTACCCATAACTAAAGAAAAGTATATTTCTTTCACAAAAGATGTCGACGATACGGCTGATTCAGATTCGCGAAATTGTATTAAATTGCGATTCATCGATTCGTACAAATTTCTCAACACCAGTCTCGACAAATTAGCATCTTTTCTTAGCATAGATCAATTGAAAATTTTACGATCCGAATTTCAAACATTATTATCCGTCGAGGATTTCAATTTATTGACGCGAAAGGGTATCTTTCCGTATGAATATCTTGATTGCGCGAACAAGCTGCAGGACTCATGCTTACCAACGCGCGAGTCATTCTACAGTTCGTTAACGGGTGAAACTGTATCCGAGAGCGATTACGCGCACGCCGAGACTGTCTGGCAGCGTTTCGGCATTAGAACCTTGGGCGAATACAGCGACTTGTATTTGAAAACTGATGTCTTGTTATTGGCAGATATTTTTGAAAATTTTCGTGAAAGTTGCATCAAGAGTTACGGACTATATTCGGCGCATTATTATACTTTACCCGGTTTCACGTGGGATGCCATGCTAAAACATACCAAAACTACATTCGAATTGCTCACTGACGTCGATTTGGTCATGTTTATCGAACGCGGTATACGTGGGGGCTTAAGTCAATGTTCCGGAAGATACGCACATGCCAATAACAAGTACATGCCATCTTACGACGCATCGGAAGAGTCATCGTACTTGATGTACTTTGACGTGAACAATTTGTATGGGTGGGCAATGTGTCAGCCTCTGCCATATGCTAAATTTCAAAGGGTCGAAGATGTTGAAAAATTTGACGTGTCTTCGATCGCGGTCGGTTCGCCCACGGGATACATTCTCGAGGTAGATCTGGAATATCCGCAACGTCTGCACGACGCTCATGCCGATCTACCGTTCTGCCCGACGCGTGCCAAACCACCTGGCAGCAGACAGGACAAGTTACTCGCGACGGTATACGATAAGCAGCGTTACGTCATCCATTACCGCATCCTGCAGCAGTGCACGCGTCACGGTCTTCGTATTACAAAGATACACCGCGTGCTTCAATTCACTCAATCCCCCTGGCTCCGCGATTACATCGAACTCAATACACGGTTTAGAACAGGCGCGACAAACGACTTCGAAAAAAATTTGTACAAATTGATGAACAACGCGGTATTCGGTAAAACTGTGGAAAATGTTCGAAATCACGTGGACGTAAAACTTTTGACACATTGGGAAGGGCGATATGGTGCGGAGGTAATGATCGCGAAACCGAATTTCCACAGCAGAAGTGTTTTTTCGGAAAATTTAATAGCTGTTGAATTGCGAAAACTCGAGGTGAAATTCAACAAACCGATATACGTGGGTATGTGCATTCTGGACATATCAAAAATTTGTTTGTATGAATTTCATCACGAGTACATGTCTCCCCTGCACGGACCAGGTTGTAAAATTCTATACACAGACACGGACAGCCTCATTTACCACATTCGATGCGACGATATCTACGAGACCATAAAACGCGATATCGATAGATTCGACACAAGCGATTATCCTATCAACAATCCATATAATATGCCCCACTTAAATAAGAAGGTTCCAGGGCTGATGAAGGACGAAAATAACGGTGCGATAATGACCGAATTCGTAGGTCTTAGAGCGAAAATGTATGCACTCCGCGTAGACGGCAAAAAAGATACGAAAAAGGCGAAAGGCGTCAAGACCAACGTCATAGCCAGAACGATAACTTTCGACGACTACGCGCAGTGTTTGCAAAGGGAGATCGAAATGGTTCGCAGACAATCGTGCATACGGTCTAAATTGCACAAAGTGTACACCATTTCGGAATCTAAAATCGCTCTAAGTCCGTACGACGACAAGCGGCATATCGTACCCGATTCGATCGACACTCTGCCCTGGGGACATTATAAAATACCATTGTAAAAAAAAAACTATTGTATTTATTATAAATAATGGAATTGTGTAATATAAAATTGTTCACTCATGCATAGAACATACAAGAATATTTATTGTGTAATATAAATGGTGGAATTAATGTGTAAAAATAAAATTGTTCACTCATTTACATATATATCATTGTATTTATTGAATCATGTATTATTATGTTACAATACATTATTTTTATTTATCCCAGAATTGTGTGATTTATCAAACCCCAGCCACTTGACGTATACCTTATCCCCCTTTCTACGCAACACTTTTTCCACTAGATATACATCAGGATCGGTGACGCGTTGCAGCTCGTGTTCATAGAATCCTCCGGCAACAGGTTTTCCACAGGAATCGACGAGCAGATACGTCGCGGGATTAGTTGCCTGTACTTTGGCTATCTTGAACACCTCCGTTGTCCAATTCGGCGTATAGCCTTTCTCGAAGATGGTTTTAAATTTGCTCACGCGCACAAACTCGCCCAACTTGAATCTCGCCGGAGCAGCGATCTTTATGTTGCTGTATACGGTGGATAGCAGCTTGTCGGCGATCGCAGGGGTAACATCGCGAGGACCCATTCCGATGGTTCTATTTTTCGTGCGTTATAATCCGTAAGTAGACTTGGTAGGGCATCTGTCCATCTGTAGGTTCCATTGAGCGTAAACATTTTCCACATATTGTTCTTCAAAGTTCGATTGAAACGTTCTACGACGGAGGCCTTCATCACCGAATACGTAGAATAATGATTAATGTCATGTTTTGTCAAGAGTTTCTGCACATCGGCGTTGTAAAATTCTTTTCCTTGATCGGTTTGCAAATTTTTCGGATATCGATCTCTAAATATCTTTGCAAATATCTTGAGCGGCACCGCCCATGCATACTTGCTGAGCACATCGATAACGGTGAGTATGTAGTGGTGACCTTGGTTGAATCGCAAGTATGGACGCATTTCTACAACGTCAGCTTGCCACAGATCGTCGTATCCGTGCACTATGACGCACCTCCGCGGGAAATGTCTTCGAGCTGGAGCATGCAATTCCTCAACAAGTTGTCGCTTCTTGGGACCATGGTTTTCTTTACTCTTGGATTTCGATACTGGCTGCATGTTTGATCGCAGAGGTGTCTTTGACACGAATGATGCGATAATTATCGTGTA
Source organism: Andrena hattorfiana (assembly GCA_944738655.2). Taxonomy (NCBI): domain Eukaryota; kingdom Metazoa; phylum Arthropoda; class Insecta; order Hymenoptera; family Andrenidae; genus Andrena; species Andrena hattorfiana. Next base: position 39,229,796 of record OX122890.1, on the reverse strand, counting down.
CATGCATTAAGTGCTCCCAATCGGCCCGGGGACAAGTTCAACCGTCTCGCATGATTCTCCTTCGCAGTGCTGCTGCGGGATAGAATTCAACGCCTGCGATAACTTTGGAACGCTGTTTTGCAACGTCAGCATATCTCTTTGAAACACGACCAGCTTCATCTCTAATTCTTCTTGCTGCTCTCTCAAAAGTTTAATGCTCTTTTCCATGTATAGTTTATTGACGGCATCGGTATCGGCCACCGGCTAAGCTATGCGTCGTATCTTGCGTGATTTTGCATCAAAGTCGACACCGGTCATGCAAAGAGCTTTATCTCGCATATAATTTCGAAGCAAACCGCTCCATTTGTAATAGTCCATTCTAGCTGCTCCACTCTTCTCGAGCGACACCCCAAATTTGTTGATCGGCATCTCGATGCATACTGCGCACATCATCAGCGTGTGGTTTTATATAATGAGGCCTACCTCGCGGAGTTCCTCGTAAATAGATAGAATTTCGGGATCGTGGGAGTTGTTACCCGCCTGACGCGACGCTTCGAGCAAACGCAATCGATCCACCAACTCGTTGGGATCGTCCCAGTGCACGTAATCGATCTTGTTATCGTTTACTACCATAGTTCGTGGTGTCCTTAGACCTTTTCCTGCTTTACTCGTTGATGCGCGGGGGACTAGTGGTGCAATTACATGTTTGTACTTGTATCCCTTGTTGCCCAATATGGGTTTTTGTGCACAATGACTGCGTCTGTAGGCATTCGTCGCCAGCAGTATACTTTTGTATTTTTGTTTATCGGCATCGGTGTACAGGGCATCGTCGGGAATTCTCTTGAAAATCAGTTCGTAAACAACAACTGCAACAACTGCAACAACTGCAACAGCTCTGATTGTGCTAAAAAGAAGAGGCTCAGTGCTGCGAACATTGCATTTTTGAAATCATTGCGATTCATTGTGCGCGGTTAAGTTGAAAAAAAAAATGGTTGACATTCTAAGCATTGGAGGGAAGCCGACGTTCGATGATCGCATCGTCAAGCTTGAGACTCACACATACAACCCATACGTCAACTCAACGTTTGGATACAGCGATGAAATACGAATACCCATACAACAGCAGGATTTATACACATTGCCGTGTGAAAGTTTCCTCTACGTGGAGGGAAAATTGAAGATAAATAAGCCAAACGATACATTAACGGTGACGTTGGGAAATAATTGCATGGCGTTCTTATTTGATGAGATTCGATACGAGCTGAATGGCGTGGAGATTGATCGCAACAGAAACGTTGGAATAACTAGCACCCTTAAAAACTATGTATCGTTGACATCTAGTGAAGACAAAAATATGGAGAATGCCGGATGGGGCTTGAAACGACGCGATGGGTCAATATTGAAAAATCATTTCAATTTTTGCATCCCACGCAAATATTTGCTGGGATTTTGTGAGAACTACAAACGCAATATTATTAATGTGCGTCACGAATTGATTTTAATACGATCGCGCAACGATAACAATTCTCTAATAGGATCGCCGATGCTGGAACCAGAAATTGAATTACTTAAAGTGCAGTAGCGGATGCCTCATGTGACGCTGAACGACGTTAATAAGCTATCCTTGCTACGTGCTTTGGAACGTGGGCAAAACCTGAGCATTTGTTTTCAATCGTGGGATCAGTACGAGTATCCTCTCTTACAGAGCACGACCAAGCACTCCTGGGCTGTGAAGGCATCTGCACAGCTGGAGAAGCCACGAGTCGTTATCGTTGCTCTACAGACTGATCAAAGGAATATGATGAGCAAAGATGCTACTAAGTTCGACGACTGCAAATTGACCAATGTAAAACTTTTTCTCAACTCGGAATTTTATCCATATGATGACCTGAACTTGGACTTTGACAAGAATAAGCATGCCATCTTGTATCACATGTATACGCAATTCCATAAATCGTATTATGGGCATAGTTGCAACGAGGCATTATTCACCGTGGCCGAATTTTTACAATTTGGTTCCCTCGTGGTGACTGATTGCTCGCGACAAAATGAGTCGATCAAGAATGGCACCGTGGACGTGCGCATAGAATTCGAGTGTAAAGAGAATGTACCTGCAAATTCTACGGCCTACTGTCTGATTCTACACGATCGGGTGGTTGAATACAATCCGCTGACAAGCGTGGTGCGCAAAATCAATCAAATTGCCACGCCCTCTCCTGTGCCAAATTCGTGCTAAAAAAAAAAAAAAAATTTCGTCGTGAAAATCGAGATGTTTTACGAGAAAAAGTGCATTCTCCCGTATGTCTTGGAAGTGATCGGACCTTTAAATTGTGTCGATAATGGTCGTACCAATATTTGTTGACCTGCAAGGGTTCATCGTCGATGGAAGATTTGTCGTCAAGGAAGTGGCTGTCCTACGAAATGGAACAATTCTCTCGCACTATATTTTCGGGAGTTCGATGCCAAATATCTCATTTCGAAATCTGACAAAGCGAGCATTCGGTGGTTGGTGGTAAAACATCATGGACTACGGTGGGACGATGGAGACGTTCCATACTGTATGGCTAAACGGCTAATTACGAAAGCTGTAGCTGATGCGATCGATGAAGAAGATGACGCGTCCCATATCGTATACGTAAAAGGGTTGCAGAAACGCGACTGGCTTGCGAATTGATGTTGAAAGTGGTTCGATTGATGTTGAAAGTGGTTCGATTCATGTTGAAAGTGGTTCAATACATGTTCGGAGTGGTTCGATTGATGTTGAAAGTGGTACGATTGATGTTGAAAGTGGTTCGATTGATGTTGAAAGTGGTTCGATTCATGTTGAAAGTGGTTCAATACATGTTCGGAGTGGTTCGATTGATTTTGAAAGTGGTACGATTGATGTTGAAAGTGGTTCGATTCATGTTCGATTGATGTTGAAAGTGGTACGATTGATGTTGAAAGTGGTATGATACACGTTTGATAGACGTTCAATACACGTTCAGAGTGGTACGATTCACGTTCGATGCACGATCAAGTGATATGGTTTAGTCAAATTATGAGGCCAAAGAATGAGAGGATGATCTGTGAAGAATTCGAAGCAGATTAGTGCAAGGAGGAAGGGGGATTGTCAGTGAAGAGGAAGGTGAAGACGAAGGCATCCTACTTTGCAACGTATGCAACTTTAGGCATGGGTCCTCATGTGATAAATCCCGTTACTGTGGATGGTATAAAGAAGCTTGGTGATACTCGGTTGGTATAATTTCGGGTTTTTCTAAATCGTTTTTGTAAGTCTTCTAATTTGTTTGCTAACTTTATTTAATTCTTCGGGGTGTTCGATTATCCTTTTAAGCTTGAAATTTGTGTTTCCGTACGAACTTACAGTAGGCTGTGAAAGTGTGATTTCATCTGATGACAAAAAAATTGTGGTCAGGTAAGTAGTACCATGTTCTTTCTAATCCGCATTGTTTTCTAGTTTCTATTGTGAATTTGGTGGTAGTGATTGTACATTTGTTTCTTATTGTTATTATACTGCTAGTTGTATCGGTTTCGGTGCGATATAAATCCACGTGCCTGGTAGTTGTAATTCTATCTGGAATGTGTGATTCAGTGTCATAATTCGCATTTTACATGTGTTTGTTAATTTTGTGTACAATTGTACTTCGCACGGTCTGTATGGTATCGCTTTGAACATCGGGTGATTAGAGGTGCAGAGGTACAGATCGTTTATTGTCTTACATTTTGCTAGGCCCTGTTTGCTTAGTTGTATGTAATCTTGCACCAAGGTGTCACGTACCTCGTACGAGTCGAGGGGTTCTATACGCGTAGAACGATTCGTTTATCTTCGTGGGTATCAGGCGTACCTTGCTCAATTAGAATTTTTTCGCGTTTAACAATGAAATATCTAGTACTACAGTAATTGATTTGGTATCCGAAAATGTGGAGAGCTGGAGGATTTTGATAATGGCGGCTAGTTTTCTAATTTTATTCCAATTGTGAAGTCTAGTCCATTCGAAATATGTGCTAATGCGGAAGCGAGGTACGTTATGATTTGTGCTGGTGGTATTAATCGTAGGTTTAGGACTCCTTTCTTTATATCCATAATGAATTCTAACAAGACTTGCGTGTCGCGCAATAGTGTTTCTGCGGGGCCGTTTATTAGTATGAGGGGTTCGTCTACTGTCTCTCGAAATTTAGTAATGTTGGCTGTCTGTTGGAGTAAGTATTGAATTTGTCACGTCGCGTTTAAGAGTGTGTTATCGTTGTCTCGTATGTCATGTATAGTCTCGTTGAGAAGTTTGGTATTTGCTCTTAAAATTTGCATTTGTCCCTTGATTGCGTTTTACTTTTTTTTTTATTTTAAAGTCTGTTATCTTGTGTTTTGAAAAGGTCTAGTAAAATCATCGATTTTCTTTCTATCCCCGGAATCCATTAGCCCCAAGAGTGATTTGCCTATGTAACCTAATCCGTCTATTTGTGCACGACGCTGTTTTGTGCTGAGCTTTTAGTTTACTGGACGTAGGTAAAGAGTTTTGGCGATGCGGTCTACCTTGTCTTGGATTTTCGCGGTGAATGTTTGACAAAATTTTTGTAAGTTGTCGGTACAAGGTTTTTTACATTGGGCAAGTATATCATATAGTGCAGCTTGGAGGTTTGCTTCGCGTCGGTAGATATAAGATATGTTTACATGTAATACTAACTTCCAGCTATCTCGATAAATTTGTAAATCGCCTAGGTTTTCGAAGTAAATGTCGGGGTGGTGTTGGAATTCTTTTATAGTGAAATCTATGTCGGGGGTTGTTCCTCCTGCGAGTGGTATCGTCGTTTGTAGGACAAAAATCCCGTAAATTATAATGCCGAGGTGTAGTTGGCGTTTCATAGAGTCGTTCCTCGTGCGCGCGCGCGCGCGCGCGCGCGTGTGTGGGTGTGTGATAAATTTTTTGCGAACGTAGTACAGTTTATCTTCTTCGTCCGGGCTTGAGTAGAAGTGAGAAGTTAGGGCAAATGGGTCTCGATTTTCTTAGTCGCTTCTTATTTCGTTGCGATCTCCTGGACAAAGATGTTGTCGGCCATCTTAGACGTGCCCCGAGACATTATGTTTGCTCTAATTGTACGTGCGAGTGATGTTTGTTTGTTTGTTCTTCGTGTGTGTTATTTTATTATCCTATTTATCCGTTTATCCCTCTAGCGTTTCCAGTGCCCCGCCCGCCGGGTTGTATCAGCATTGCCTACATGGTGGCAATTAGGGAGTATCGGGTGCACTGGCACCGATTCTTCCAGCATGCAGAATTCTGGGAGGATGACGAAGACTCATGAGGTCTGAGGGTCCTATTTGGTGAGTGTCTTATTGCATCGGGGATTGTAGATCTGCTTATTGTTTCTATTTCCGTGCGTATAGTAATAGTCTTGCAATTGTTTTTTTTTTTGTGTAGAACGTCATGGGGACATCTTTGTTGGGCCTGATCCGCGGCCTCGACTGTGGTCGCTATTGGAGGCCGACTGCGCCCTACGTGGCTGGGACGACGACGCCTAGTTGTGCGCTTATTTACCATCTTTTTCAATAAATTACCTTTCTTAGTCTTATCCTTATATGTAATTGTTAGTGTATCGTTACTTTCCTTCAAAATTGTGATCATTTCCCTATTACTGCCCTATTCTATGAAGTGTTTGTCTGAACGCGGATTGTTCGTCGCCCTCTATACTGTAATTATTATTATCGTGCGTGTTTTGAATCGTGTTAGAGCCTATCCACGCAGGTGTTAGTTTTTGACCGCTCGCGTCTTGTCGTGCAGTAGCACTTGGTCTCCGATTTTAAAAGAACTATCCGCGATTTTCTTGTCGTAGTATTGGAATTAAATTAAAATAAATTTAATATAATATTGGAATTTATATAAATCCAATAATGAATAATTTTCAATTAATAAAATTACAGAAAATATTGTTAAAAATGAACTTACTTCATAAGAAACTGATTGTGAAATTGACCCAATCGGTCCTAATATTGAATAATTAGAATTTGAAGCCCAACCAATAATGATCACAGGGTAAACACCTATTCTTAATGAACATAAAATTCCAATTTTTATTGAATATAGCAAAAAATAATATACAAATTAAGTCCTTTTGTATAAAAATTTATTAGGTAAATATAGATAGAAACCGATCTGGCTCACGTCGATTTCAACTCAAATCACGTAAGATATTAAAAACCGAACAGACTTAAAATTTAAACTCCTGCATTTAAATTATATCTTAATTCAACATCGAGGTCGCAATCATCTTCATAAATATAGGTAATCAAACAAAGGTGATAAACAGAACATGGAAGAAAGGGGACTTTCCGCAAGAATGGAAAGAAGGAATAGTAAGTTCTGTATTCAAAAAGAAAAAAAAAAGAAGAAAGGGAAATGGTTAAGAACTATAGGGGCATAACTTAGATGGACACGGATTATAAGATATGCGTGGAAATTCTAAGGAGAAAATTAGAAGAACAAATGGAAAATGGGATATTAAACGATACGCATATGGGATTCAGGAGAAGGAGAGGAACAGTAGACGCAATAGCGGTAGTTAAAATGGTTATAGATATAGAAACCTCAAAAGAAAGACGGAAACTATATCTGTTTTTCACGGATATGAAGAGAGCATTTGATTGATTGGAAAGGGAAGAAATTTGGAAAAGACTTTATGAAGGAGGAGTAGGCGAACAACTAAGAATACGGATACAGGAAATGCACGACAGAACTATATGCGCTTTAGGAATGAAGAAGGAACTGATAGGAAAGTTTTTTTAACAGGAAAGGGTGTTAGACAAGGGTGCCCGTTAAGCTTGACACTTTTCAATGTCGCATTTGCAGACCTGGAAAGAAGAAATGAGCAAAGAACAGGAAGGTGGAGTCGTAATAGGTAGAAGGAAAATTTTAACAATTTCATACGCGGGTGATGTGTTAATGGTAAATAATGCACAGGGACCTAAGAATATGATAAATAGATTCGAGAGATACATAAAGAAGAAAGGCTTGGAGTTAAATGTGTAAAAGTCTAAGATTATGACATGCAAGAAAGCAGGAGGAAGAAGAAAATAGGAAAGATTCCGTTGGAATGAAGAAGAAAGAGTAAGAGAACTGAAATATTTAGATTATAGAACGAGAGGGAGAGAACAACGAGGATAAACACCATATTAAGAAGGTAGTTAGGGAAGCGAATATGATACTAGGAGAAGTATGGGGGGGGGGGGGATTGGAGAAAGATTATTCAGAGATGACTGAAAGAAGAATGAAACTGTTTGATGCGCTAGTTAGGAACACCGTGGCGTATGGAGCAGCGATATGGGGATGGAGAAGGTATGAGGAAATAGAAAAATTGCAGGCGAAATACATACGATGGATAATGAAATTGGAGAGATCAACATCAACATACTGGCTGTTAAAAGAAACAGGAAGAGATGGCATAGCAATTAAAATGGAAGTAAGGGTAATGAAGTTTGAAGAGACACTAATAAACTCGGAAGAAGGATGGATACGATATGAATGTAGGAGAAGACTATTGAGAGGAAATGAAGTAACGAAAAAAGGAAAGAATGCGAATCAAATTCTTGGAAGGGAGAGGATGGTCAAACGAAGAATGGAAAAGAAGAAGATTAAATGGGGAAGAAGTGTGGATTAAAAATTAGAACACATAAGTAATTGACATCCAAGAACAAGAAAGACAGATGAAAGTAAAAGAGTCAAAGTTCCTAAGAGAATTAAAAGAGGTGGCAAGGAAACCAGGAGATAAGCCGAAATGCTTATGGGGGGAAATGAAAAAAGGAGAGGAGAATTGGAAAGGATAGGAAGATTCATACAGGATAGTGAAACAAGAACATGCAAATATTGGCTAATGAAAGAAGAAAGGGTATGTAAGAAAGAGGAAGAAACAGTGAAACACGCGATTGAAACATGTGAAGTAAGTTGAGAGAGTGGCAGGAATTGTGCAGAGGTAATTAGAGGAGAAGGGAAAAACTTGGCTATTCTATGGGAGATAGTGATAAAACAAGATTATATAACATAGAACAGATTAGGAAACACTTGTAAAATAGAAAAAATTGTTAAGAGACAGCAGGATACATTAGAAGGGTGGGACTTACACTGACACAATCATGGGAATGAAATGGAAAGATTATTTGATCGTTAAATTATAACACGAAAGTGGCAATAAATTAAATTAAATTATTATTATTATTATTATTATTATATTTTTTCTTTTTATATTGTATTTTGATATCCTATTTGTATAGAGAGAACTAAAAAATGTTGAGAATAGTACGGTTCATTTAGAGATAGAGAATTGAGGCGATACGTAACAGTTTCAGCGAATGTTGTCGAGATACTACTGTTCTGTGTAACCAAGCACTCGGGTCGGTCACGAGAGCGTGAGTGTATATGAGTGTATGTGAGGTGTTGTGTGGAAGAGTATGTATGTATGTATGATGTCGCGAAAAGTAAAGGGGAAGTCCATCAGCTGTTCGAGAATGTTCAAATTGTCTTGCGATTGATGTAAAAGAGAGAGAGGGAGAGAGAAGGAGAGGGAGTGAGAGTGAGTGGGAGAGGGAGAGGGAGAGAGGGAGAGAGAGAATTCTGCTGAGACACTATTTATATTATGTTTAAATATTTTCTTTTTTATATTTCTATTTTTTAATTAATGTAACAATATATAATCCTTTTCTATATATTACAATCTATTTATTTACCCGTCTTCCTTCTTCTCTCCTCACCAATTTCTGCTGACGCCATATAATTCTTTCTATGATTCGCGCCTTCTTCGCGCCACCACATGACGTCATCCCGTACGGCTGCTTCAGAGGATTCGAATTACACGTGATCGCGCGATACGTTGCGATGTTAAATCGGAACGCTTTAGAATACTGTTAGCTTTAGAATGCTCGCTACATAATGGTTCGGATAAAATGTGTCTGTTTTCTACATAAAGGTTCGGTAGACCAGTGTGGGAGGGGATTAAAGTTATTATTTCTCTGCGTTGGGAAAAGAATGTCTGTTGATATGGAAAAGATTCTTTCTGCTGACGTCATATAATTCTTTCTACAGGGTGTCCGCGGGAAGAGTGGACAGCTGGATATCTCCTAAACTATTGGAGACAAAAATATTTAAAAAATAGGGAATTGCATGGTTCGAGGGGGCCAACTTATTAGCGTGGACAATTTTTTTTTTCGATTATTATTTTAAAAGATACGATGGTCAAGTTCGGTTTTTTAAATGTAACTATTTTTTCTGAAGACCTGAGTTGATAGTGCGTTCTGAGACAAATTCAATAAGCTTTAATGTATACACTTGATTCCCACTGGTTTTTGAGATATTGCGCTTGCAAATTTACTGATTTTCCCTGGAAGAAAACTCGCTGGAATAGCAAGGACCGGGGACGGTCTTGCTGGCGCCACGGGTGGCCTTGCCTGTTGAAACAGATACCTACCTGCCAAAGGTCTACGCCAGGAATGGCAGGCCCAAAGGCTGGACAATTCTTTTCCGTCAGAAATGCTACTTAGGTAGGTACATCTGCGGTATCGAGAAGCGCACCGTTACTTTTATTTCGCACTTGCTTCTACGCTCGGATGGCCGGTTCTTTTGGGAGGGATGTAAGTTCAATTGGTTAGGTTAGGAGGTGTGAAAGTTGCTAGACTAAATTTCAACCATAGGGAGCAGATTATATTAGAACCAATCGAATTTGCATCCCTCACAAACGGCTGCTCTCTTGAAGAGGCCCTCTTCACAGCAATACCTCCTCCCCAGTGCCCACCTTCTCTCGCACAGAATACGATGACGCATGCTTTTGTTTTGATATTAAAGCTCGTGTTTATATTCGAGAGGACCACGTGTCAACAGCGGGCTACCATTTTTCTTCCCGTGTCTCTCTACGAGGCGTATTGACGGTGGATTGTAGGAGCGTAGATGTCTGGATACCAGTTATTGAATTCAGGAGACGATAGAAACACTTTATTACAAAACACACATGTACTATAATTAAAGTAAATCGTATTCCTCTCGGGAAGGAGTACTGATAATCATCGAACTTGCGCCCTACTTCGCGCAGACCGATTACACGGAGGCTAGTCAAGTCACACACTGCACAAATGATAAGCCGCGTCTAGACGTTGCGAGGCTGCAGCGCGAGGCGTGCCTCGCGAAGTGAAAAGTCTGGAGAGTCCTTAGCTCGCCTTGGTCACTTTGCAAAGCAACCTCGTGCTGCTGCCGTGGCGAGGACAACACCCCGCACTGCCCATCGAATTTTATGGCCTTCGACCCTCGAAGGGTTTGGAATTTCATTAAGAAGTGAGAAATGTTCAGGATTTCAAATGTTTGCTTCTTTTCTTCATCGTATGGAAGGGGAAAGTAATGCCATTGGATTCCTGGCGTTCCGTCGACTAAAATCATACCAAATTTCATGTAAATCGGACTATTTTTAACCAAGTCAAGTCAGCTTGAAATGATATAAAACGATTTTTCATGGAATTTCCTTCATTATGGCCCGAATTACGTCGTACTTGGTGTTAGTTTCATCGGAAAAACATAAGGAATCAATTGGCCTCATTTTCGCAAAGATCTGATGAGAAATGCGGAAATCGAAGATTTCTCACTTCTTAATAGGGACTCGAACGCCTTCGAGGGTCGAAAGCCATAAAATTCGAGGCGCACTGCGGGATGTTGTCCTCGCCACGGGGTGACGGGCGTACCACCAGAATTACCCTGTATCTGTTTAAGAAATAAAATAATTCTTTATTCCTTATCGTATGGATATGGAAGTGTCACCGATGGATTCCTTGGGGTTTTTCGATGAAAATCATTTCAAATGTCGTGTAAATCGGACAACTTTTACATAGGGAATACAAATAGCTAGTGTCAAAGTAGTCCGATTTGCATGATATTTTGTATGATTTTCATCAGAAAAACATAAGGAATCCATTGGCGTCACTTCCATTTCGATATGATGAAGAAAAGAATTTCTTAATACGCTGTAAGGGATATTTCAGCCTCGACTGCGGGGGCTCGACCTCAATTCGCTACGTTCGACCCAGAAACATACCTTTTTCCGAAGCAAGCCATAAAAATCGGGTGAGGCAATGCGAAGGCCTGTCCTAGCCACGGGGTACCAGGCCGCAACTTTTTGACGGGCGTAGCTCCAGAATCATCCTGTACCTGCCTGTTTCAGAAATAAAATAATTCTTTATTCTTTATCGTATGGATATGGAAGTGTCGCCGATGGATTCCTTGTGGTTTTCCGATGAAAATCATTACAAATGTCGTGTAAATCGGACAACTTTTACATAAGGAATACAAATAGCTTGTGTCAAGGTAGTCCGATTTGTATGATATTTGGTATGATTTTAATCGACGGAACGCCAGGAATCCACTGCCGCCACTTCCCCTTCGATACGATGAAGAAAATATACAAACATTTGAAATCCTGAACAGTTCTCACTTCCTAATGATATTCCAAACCCTTCGAGGGTCGAAAGGCATAAAATTCGGTGAGGCACTGCGGGGTGTTGTCCTCGCCACGGTAGCAGCACGAGGTTGCTTTGCAAAGTGACCAAGGCGAGCTAAGGACTCTCCAGACTATTCACTTCGCGAGGCACGCCTCGCGTTGCAGCCTCGCAACGTCTAGACGCGGCTTATCATTTGTGCAGTGTGTGACTTGACTACCCTCCGTGTAATCGGTCTGCGCGAAGTAGGGCGCAAGTTCGATGATTATCAGTACTCCTTCCCGAGAGGAATACGATTTACTTTAATTATAGTACATGTGTGTTTTGTAATAAAGTGTTTCTATCGTCTCCTGAATTCAATAACTGGCATCCAGACATCTACGCTCCTACAATCCACCGTCAATACGCCTCGTAGAGAGACACGGGAAGAAGCATGGTAGCCCGCTGTTGACACGTGGTCCTCTCGAATATAAACACGAGCTTTAATATCAAAACAAAAGCATGCGTCATCGTATTCTGTGCGAGAGAAGGTGGGCACTGGGGAGGAGGTATTGCTGTGAAGAGGACCTCTTCAAGAGAGCAGCCGTTTGTGAGGGATGCAAATTCGATTGGTTCTAATATAATCTGCTCCCTATGGTTGAAATTTAGTCTAGCAACTTTCACACCTCCTAACCTAACCAATTGAACTTACATCCCTCCCAAAAGAACCGGCCATCCGAGCGTAGAAGCAAGTGCGAAATAAAAGTAACGGTGCGCTTCTCGATACCGCAGATGTACCTACCTAAGTAGCATTTCTGACGGAAAAGAATTGTCCAGCCTTTGGGCCTGCCATTCCTGGCGTAGACCTTTGGCAGGTAGGTATCTGTTTCAACAGGCAAGGCCACCCGTGGCGCCAGCAAGACCGTCCCCGGTCCTTGCTATTCCAGCGAGTTTTCTTCCAGGGAAAATCAGTAAATTTGCAAGCGCAATATCTCAAAAACCAGTGGGAATCAAGTGTATACATTAAAGCTTATTGAATTTGTCTTAGAACGCACTATCAACTCAGGTCTTCAGAAAAAATAGTTCCATTTAAAAAACCGAACTTGACCATCGTATCTTTTAAAATAATAATCGAAAAAAAAATTCGTCCACGCTAATAAGTTGGCCCCCTCGAACCATGCAATTCCCTATTTTTTAAATATTTTTGTCTCCAATAGTTTAGGAGATATCCAGCTGTCCACTCTTCCCGCGGACACCCTGTATGATTCGCGCCTTCTTCGCGCCACCACATGACGTCATCCCGTACGGCTGCTCCAGAGGATTCGAATTACGCGAGATCGTGCGATACGCTGCGACGTTAAATCGGAACGCTTTAGAATAATGTTTAGTTTTAGAATGCTTGCTACATAATGGTTTGGTAGATCGCTGGTTAAAAATTTTAGAATATCTGCGATTGTACCGCTATGTAGTGCTGTCTCTCTCCCTCCTCCGAATTTAGATTTATAACGAAGCATTGCTCTCTCTTTCCGTCCCGAAGACGTGGTTCGTAAAAGAAAAGAACGTCGATCTTTCCCGACATTGTCCGACATCATCCGATAAAAAATAATGGATTATGCTTGGTGACGCATGTTGGTTTGAAAAAAAATCCTGGGGGCCGTCCCCTCCCTGGGTTAGGTCTGAAAAAATTTTCGGGGTGGGCCAACGTCTGAAAAAGACTTTTCGGGGGTCATTCCCTCCCTTTGAAAAATTTCGGGGACGGTGGGTCAGGTCTCCGCGGCGGCTCGGCCCGGACTGATCCCCTCCGCGGTTGCGGCTTCCCCCACTCCGCGGCTCGTGCGCGCGCAACCGCTCTTCCACTCCCCGCAGGCCCCGCGCCCAGGTTTCCCTCCGCCGCGCTCCCCCGCGCGCCCTCACTTCCCCCCGCCCCCGCGCTCCCCTCAGAGGACCTGCGTTGGAACTCTTATAGCCTTACTACTAACATAAATTGCGATATCTTGAAGAGGGCAACCTCGAAATTCTTCACAATTAGGATTGTTATTTAAAGCTTTCTTGTTATTCAACTAATTTTTGTTGGGATCATGTGTTGAGGTGCGTATTGGAAGTGAACCAAATTTCATTTTCATAAAAACAACGAAGAAGAAACAACAAATAAAAATGAATTCAACGAAGGCGGCTTGTAATATTTGTTCAAATTAATTAAAATATGTTTGAGGAATAGTTTCGAACTAACATAAATAAAGATTTTATAACTATTAAATTTTATAGTATTTCAAATTTATTTACAAAAACAGTTAGAAAACTAGTTTCATTAATTATTCAGTAACAACAACATCACAAATATACGTCCTAACTGAATGAAATGAAAAAATAAGAAACAAATATATGATTTCAGTCAAAAAATGTTTTGTGCCGCGTTTCGACCCGATTTGCCCCACTGTGCGGCGATGACGAGCACGGACACCAGGCCCGGTCATAAACAGGGCCGGTGCGAGGATGGTAGGCGCCTTCATGCAAGAAAATGTTTGGCGTCCCAAAATTTTTTGCCCCTGCTTTCTATTTAATATGTTTTGCCTTTACGGAGTACAAAAGAAAAATTACATTAACATTTTGTTTATGTGGGAGCCTTTATTATTAAGCGTGCGGTATAGTTTCTTAGCGTTCCCTTCGGATGGTGCCCTTACGCGGCACATAACTTGCATAATGGGTTCCGTCGGCCCTGATCACAAATTAGTCTAGGGTCCTTACGGACTTTTCGCAAACGACGACGAAGGGACTTTCCTGACCGCGGAAAGTCAGTCTTCGAATTACCTCGACTCGTTGCGGAACTCGCTACGCGGAAGTGTATATCTCAAAGTGATAAATGTACGATATGTCAAATGTAAGTATTAAAATTGTATACTATTAAACAGGGTGATTCTCCCGGCTCGCTGAGTTTCGTTGATTTCAACGCACAAAAATATGTTTGCGTACATTATTCGCTTAAAAGCAATACGTGATACTTTTCAAATATTATTTTCTCTGCAATTATAGACATTTGAAAGATCGAATATTGTACGCACATATTTTTAGCATAAATAATCATCATTATACTCATTATAAGCGGTTAGAAGAAAAGCAGGAACAAATAAAATTTTCATAAAAAATGGAATATTTCATAAAAACTGTATACTTTGTTGCCACTTCGCAACCTGAAGATAAAGTGCGAGAAAAAAATCCTTTCAAACCAAGCTTATGGACCACCTCGTGCAACTTTTGACACCTACGTAAATATTATGTTTAAAAAAATATATTTTTTCGCTCCACCCGAACGGTACTGTCAACAGAAGTGGTAAATCTCGTTTTGTTTTCAATACAGAAGCGAAATAGTTTGGCAAAACGCGCGGAGCCGACAGTGGTAGTCATGCGCGTTAAGTGATTGTGTTACGGCAGTGGATCGCGCGCCGCCGTTGACTACCACTGTCGGCTCCGCACGTTTTGCCAAACTATTTCGCTTCTGTATTGAAAACAAAACGAGATTTACCATTTCTGTTGACGCTTTCCCAAGGAAAACTGTCTGCTGCATCGCGTGGAATGGTCAGATTTTCTCACAGAACTTAGTTTTGGAAATAAATTGAAAGATATCTGCAAAAATTGGTGCATTTCGGGTGTCCTTTTCCCTTTGATCGTTGTTTAAACATATTTAAATGTTCATAATGCAATAATAACTTATATCGTTGTATTCGGAAGGGTTCATAGAATAATTTGACGCAACGAACAATCGAATAACTATTACCGTTTCGACACAAAAGATGTTCAAATCTGAAAATTTGCAGTTTTTTTCAAAATCGGTTTTCTCAAAAACTGAGGGTGATGGCGACAAACGGTTTGCGGATTCGTTTTTAGGGCACGAAAACCTATAAGAAACGGCTATTGAATGTTACAAGCCCGAAAAAAAAGTCAAAATTTGTTGTACTGTGTCATTTTTTCTTCATGGCCTAATTTGATTGAAGCTAAACTAAATGCAATCAATTTCACGAAAATCGGTTCAGTAGTTACGGATGAATTCGCGGACAAATATAATATATACATGGTCAAAATTAGGTCAGTAGGTTCAGATAAGTAAGTAAAGATTAACTAACAAAATGCCAACCCAGTTAAATAATGTTACATGCATACATACATACATATACATCGAACGTAGAGCCTCTTTCTTTTTGAAGTCGGCTAAAAATAGGGTTACGTTACGGATGAACTATCTCTATTCGCACACCAAGTTTCATAATTTTTTGAATTGCCGGGTTGCCGAACGTCCCTTGTTAGCGAGGTGCGGCTTATCGACAGCATCGCGTTTGAGGACTCCAGCGAGAGAATCATCCTGTATGTTCATATAATCTTACTTTTTTCCATAAAATAATACATTCATTATTTAATTTCCAGATGCAGGTTGCACTGGTGAATGTGGAGGAAAAGAGCGAGCGAGAGGAGACGAAGAAGAAGGAGGAGGCCAAAAACCAGGCAAGAGGGCAAGAGAAAATTAGGGTGGAAGGAGAAAATGGGACGGAGAAACTCCGGAAAGAAATGAAGAAGGTAATTATGCGTAATACTAAATACTATATTCTTTTGTTCGTAATATTGTACCTCTGTCAGAGACGAATTGAACAATGTGCTATACGATAATATTTCATTTCATGTGAGATCTACGGTTTATCAATATTTCACGATTTTCAATGAAACGAAATATCGTATATTGTATCAATTTGTCTCACAAAGAGCTTCAATATTATGAATAAAATAATATAGCATTGCATTTAATGAAATTGACTTGGCCGTATGTTATTTCGGTTCTGTCCGAATATTTTTGGGATTTACTATGTGTACGGGTAGAAGTAGAAAATGTAATTTTTATGGTACTGTTTCAGATGTATAAGGCCATGAAACGCCTCGCGTACCGGCGCGATACGGAAACCGGCAGAGGCAGTGGAGGTGCCAGGCGCTGTGGCGGCAGAGGCCAAGGCGGATGGGGCCAAGGAGAAAGAGGCCGGGGTGGATGGGGACAAGGAGGAAGAGGCCGGGGTGGATGGGAACAAGGAAGAAGAGACCGGGAACGATGGGGCGAAGGGAGAAGAGGCCGGGGTGGATGGCGACAAGGTGGAAGAGGCCGGAGTGGATGGGACAAGGTGGAAGAGGCCGGGGGGGGGGGGGGCAAGGAGGAAGCGGCCGAGGGGGGAATTTTTATCTGTATCAAAATTTCATGACAAAGTAAAAAATTAAAAAAGTGGTGTTTATAAATGTATATCATGAGTTTTATTTATTGCAGTTGTTCGAAAAGTACCTTTACAAACAATTTTTGTCTTCGCAATTATGAAATATACAAACTTCCTTTTTCATCTTGTTAAACTTGCGCCGGTGTGGATCGACTCACGTGATTCTACGTTCCGCGAGTACAAGTGCCATTGCAGGCACATGTGACCACTGACAGAATCAGTGGTACCGCACTTTACAGCGTGGTGCGACGACGAGAATAGACCCTCTCTTCGCCTTTAGTCATGCATAACGTAATCCTGGGTTTCGTTTCTTTTTATAGTCCACATTTTACATTTTATTTGTGAAACCGGCCAATAACATAATCGCGTCCCTTCGGAAACAATCAAAACTTTTAAAACTGAAGATGGGCAGGGTTTCTCAAACAGATTATCGGCAGCTACTTTCCGTTTGTGATCTATTACATTGTACACCTCTTCCCTCCGTATTTGCACTATATTTACAATGTGAATGATCGGTCCATCCTTCAGCATGAAACAATTATTTATATTGTCATCGCAATGTATATAATATCCATCACTTTCCAATTTTTTGTACTGTGTCACAGTTTTGGTTGAGAAAATGGGCAATAGTGGTCCATTGTGATGGGAACCTTTACAAATATATTTCCCCAGTATTGGTGACGATTTTAGAACCGATCCCCGCTGCAGTTCTCCATAACGTCTTGCCAATTGCTGCAATGGTTTATCCGATTTTCTTATTAATTTCTTCAAACTACCTAAAAAGTTTTCAAAAGGAAATGCGCTAAAAATGTCCAACACTCCAAATTTTCGAACGTCATTACACAAATGGAGTAAGTTGTGGACATTGTGAGAAATATATTGTTTCCCATACAATACCTCTAAATGTTCAACAAAGTATTCTAATAATTCCTCAGCATATTTAACATTCTCTTCATTATTAATTAACATAGGGCTAACTAACACACTGATAGCCACGTGCAGTGTTAAAAAATGTTCGTAAATATTTTTCGCTAGTACACGCTTGAGTACAATAGGACCTGTGTACAGTAGAAATTGCCGAAATTCCGTAGCTTTCCAGTAATTGAGGTCCGTCAAACTTTTCGGTTTTCGCGAAAACTCACGCGATATAGAAATTCCAACCAATATTAGATGTTCCGATATCAAGTTCTTAGCTTGTCCACCAATCCTTATGTCTAACGGTCCCTTAATCCACAATAGCAAGAGCTTCTTCATAACTCGCGGACAAATTAAGTGCATATAGTCTAGGGGCACATTTGATACTAACCCAATATTTGGCACTTTTAACAAATCACTTGTACCTTTATGGTAATCTTCGTCGGTTTGCCGTAGAAAATCTTCGTCTGTTTTCAGTGTATCAGGCACTTCGCTGTAAGGGAAACACGTAGTTCTGTTAACTGATTTCCCAACAATTGTACATTTCGAGCAGCTCGAAAAGCCTGTATGGCCTTTTATATATAATACAAACGATTTCGCTGGAGCATCACAGATAATTATTGTTAACCTAATAGAAAGTTTATTATTATCATACATAAACCCATTGTTTATGAAATATGTTATTTCATCAATGAATTTTTCCAACAGCTCGTTGGATGACTCTGGTTTCTTATACCCATAATAGATTCCAACAATCTGTATTCGTTTCAAAATTGTATCCGATACTAATATGGGCCAGAAACTGTTGGAGGAGGCCCTTGACAACGGCAAGCCATCAATATTTAAAGACAGATCTATATATTGTACGCTAATATTTGCCTCAACGTACATTTCAGCATAAGATTTTAGCATCTGTTCTACACCAAGATGTAAGTAATCTCCCCCTTGTATTTTGGTACAATTACTTGCACGGGGAGTGTGTAACAATGTCCTGGCATCTTTCGGTAGTGAGCATTTGGGCACGTACGATAAAAAAATGCTCAACAGTTCGTTGATGGCTTTATGAGTAATATTATTTCGTAGTGCCCAGTTCGACAAATCCTGTCTTAATGTCGCAGGGCTCTCCGGTTCATTGCAATCAACAATAACATTCGCTGACTCATCATCGGATGAGTCATAATCCAGTATGCGGTGGTAGTATTCATTATCATCATCAAATAATGAATGAGTTTCTTCTTCTTCATCATTTTCACAAATATCGTTGTGCATATTCATGAAATTGGCATTGTCAGTGCAAGGTACTTCATCGCAAGACTCGTACACTTCCTGCGAACTATTTAGTTCAGAATTTTTACATTCTAAGTAATGTGAACAGGTAGGAACCTCATCAATTGCCAATTCCTCATCAGATTGATTTCTTTGGCTTTCAATATCCTTCAAATATTGCTGGACTCTCCTCCTTTGATGTCTATTAGAACATAGACTATAGTCTTTCCTGATACGTTTTTTGTCCGCCATAATAACCTGAACATATTTCATACACAAATGAGAAATTAATTTTAACAATTTGCTAAAAACTATATACTTGAGATGATCTACCAGCAGTGGTACTTACCAGATGTTGAAACGCAAATTAGTTATATTTTCTGCGAGACAATGTAATTAGCAATTGTGGACAATGCACGTCCAGAATTGAAACGTGTTTCGCGCAGTGATACCACGATTTTCAAATATATATAACAAAATACTAATACGAAGTATAAAAAGGATAAAGAAAGTAAGTATAATATAATGTAAAAAAGAAACTAACTCGAATTACAAGGAACTATATAACAAAACACTAATACGAAGTATAAAATGGATAAAAAAACAGTAAGTATAATATAATGTAAAAAGAAACTAACTCGAACTACAAGCGCTGTTAAAAATCAGAGATGCTTGTTCCTTCAGAGTTTACTTCGATTTAACGAGCGATCGCACGCAGGGTTGGCCGAAGGCAGGGACGACAGGGTTGACACGATCTCTTCGCGTTGAGATAACATGATGTCACATAGACCTAAGTATGTACATATACACTCTATACACTCGAAAGCGTATCTCCACTCACTTGGAGACACTCCTAGTGAAAATTTGGCAACGCAGCGGAATTTCTTCCACGCTTGAAGCGTGTGACGAGGGTGGTCGCAGGCCGCCAGGCATCTCAGCGTGGGCCCTTCGGAAACTCAGTTTTTATGATACCCGCAATTGCCAGTGAGGCCGTAAACGAAAGTTTCGAAGCGTAAAAACATGCTTTGTTCAAAATTCAAGTAGGAAGCGACCGAAAAGCGCCTTTCTCAAAAATAGCTTCTCTGGCGCGCGTGTCATAAATTGTGCTGACCATTTGCATGCCAAATATTCGTATTTGGTCGTGCCGTTGGCCGCTACAGTTTAAAGAATATTCATGTTTTATGAAGATGAAGCGCAGGAAACCAAATTTCCACGCGCAGTCAGCGGACTTCCCGTTTCGATCCTGTGTACCTCCGCGAGGTATCTTGAATGCATCTTGCTACCCGCGAGACCGTAAAATCTTTAGCCTGTTAAAAGAAACGCATTTCGAGTATTGGGAGAAGGGAATTGACAGAAATATTACGACGAAAGTACGCGTCTCTTTGGTTGAAATTCTTTTTCCAACAAAAGGCCGTGTTTAATAGCTTCGGCGAAAAAAATACAAGACACATACAATTCAGCGGAGGTCCTTAAGAAATAATCCTGGCAAGTCATTTAACTTTGCTACGATCGGTTCGAAACGTTTTATTACTTTATTGGTAATAGCACAGGTATATCCGCATAGGCCCTACGCCACAGGGGCGAAAGACGATTAAAGGGTCCCACAGACCAACGCGATGTATCCGCAACCGCAGCGGAAACGTTCCGCGTTGGTCTGGGGGAGCCTTTAATTTGCCGTTAAATCCGCGTGGACAAGATGAGGACAACCCAATTATAAAAGGGAAAATGCGAGATTGGCGTGAGTCATGTACTAATGGAAATACCAAGTCCGTGCGTACGATCAAACTAAGCACAAAATGTTGAAATTTTGTTTCCTGCGCTTCATCTTGATAAAACAGCCATTTGAAAATGACGAAATTTTTTGGGAAATTATAGTGTTCCCTTAATTTTTACCAGGAGTGTATTTTTTTTCATTTACAGTTTCTTTTGTGGGATTTAGTTGATTCTTGCATTATCTTAATCAAGCAGGATCGGCCTTCCGGAATAATTTTGTTTCCGGTTGAAAAATGGTTTCTACAATAATGAAAATTATAAACAAAATTTTATTTTGCAAATTTAGGCTGAAGGTCGCCAAGAGTGGGTTAGTAAAATTCTTCTGCAGGTATAACTAACACCCTTGTGATGGGTGCGTGAGCTGTCGTTATTGTTTCTAACGTTGTTAGACCTCATTGATGTAATAGAGGGTGCGAGTGGTACGGTAAACCGATCGTAATAGTGGAGCGCACGGTACGCTTACCTGTAACGGGGCGCGCCGCTGTCTTTAACAGCTTCCTACGACGTTGAATATGCAAATTACCAACAAGAGATAGGCTTATTTTATACAAGATATTATTTTATACTTATTTTATTCTTCAGCGAATGTGGTACTATTCTTTCGGATTTTTAAAATCGCGACCTTCAGCCTAAATTTGTAAAATAAATCTTTCTTTATAATTGTCATTATTGTGTGACGTCCCGGCCCCACCACGGTATCGCGACTTAGTGTCGACGAGCGCCACCAGAGGTCTAATCTTCTCGCTAGTCTATTTCCCTTACTCATTTCATATATATACAAGTTCCAAAATCATATCCTCTGTGTCCCCGTGTGTGTCTAGGGCAGGGGCCGTCAGTTTGAGCCCTACTAATGAGTCTGACTGACGGTCCCAAGACGAAACGCGCACCTCTTCTTTTCCTCCACGATCCTTCAAGGCCGATCCACCCGCCCCGCACAGTACTCCATTGCGGCGTAACCGGCCGGCCTTAGGGTTTAGGTTACGTTGGAGGCGACGGGGCAAGAACTGGTGGGGCCGGGACGTCACAATTGTAAAAACGATTTTTTAACCGGAAATAAACTTATTCTCTATTTCGCCACTCTTCACTTTTGTCTTATTTTCGCCTGTAAAATCACCCCCTAGAATATCCTTGATTATCAGTAAAGTAATACCCTGTATAGGTATGTATTAATACGTATGCCCAAAGTTTCATAACTTCTTTAATTTTTGATATCTTGCCTTGTGTAAGACAATTCGACGCTGTGCGGAGAAGGCTGGTCGTTGCATCGTGGGTCTGTTTACTGTTTATTTACGGTGGAACGGCTACGGCGATGAGTGCAAGCGGCCGTTCCAATGTGCGGCCGGCGACGGTCCCACCAGTGCAAGGGAGAAACAGATGCATACTTCTCCCTTGCACTAGTGGGACCGTCGCCAGCCGTTGTCGCCGGCCGCGCATTGGAACGGCAACTTTGCGATGACCCCGATGCAAGGACGCCTTTGCCGATCATAAAGTGTTTCAAGGGTCGAGGGCGGTGGAAAACCCAACTGGGCCCGTGACTTCGGCACGCGGTCGGCCTCTGCAGAGTTTTCCAAACGAACGGACGTCTGGAGTAGAGATGCAAATTTCACGTAATTTCAAAATGTAATTGTGTAATTGATTACACATTATTTTTTGTAATCGTAAATTTAGGTAGTTGACAAAATTGTCGTCAACTACCTAAATTTACGATTACAGAAAGTAACGTGTAATCAATTACACAATTACACTTTAAACGTAATTTGTAATTAAATTACATTTTGCCCAACTCTGGGCCGTACGTGCGAGAGAGTCCGACCGTCAGCGTTGTTTTAATCCGATTCAATCTCAAAAACCATACGATCGCCTGTTGCTTTGTATGATTCTCGTCCGTGTGCGATATTATGTTTTTCTGATCGAATTGAAAGAACGCCGACGGTCCGACTCTCCCGCTCGCATGGCCTACTCAGTGGCCGCTAGGAGTGAGAGCGAATTTTAACGTCGCTTGCCCTCGATTGGATTAAAAGACGGTGCGCGTTGGGGAATAATTTGTCACGACGATGTCGGCGATGATCAGTCGAAAGACGATACATTGTTGCGTCTGGAGACGCAACGAAAACGATGGGTCTACGGCGCGGCGTGACTTCCCGGGGCGAGGAGGAATCAAAAAGGATATTCGGTCGACGATCGTCTAACGAGTCGGATGATTTAGTCTGCGAGAGAGCCTTTCAATATATATAGCGTTACAGTCCTGTTATAAGTCAGCAAATATATATCGCTACAGTTTCGTAATAAATCTGTACACGGGTATTGAAATACACGGGTACACGTGGTACACTAATACAAATAGTAATCAATTTCATTTCAATATCAGACACTCGGCTCGGTTCGGTTCGGCTCGGTTCGTTTCGGTTCGGTTCGGCTCGGCTCGGCTCGGCTCGGCTCGGCTCGGCTCGAGCGCCAACAATGAACTTCTTTGTCGCCTGGCTGAACCGCGCTCGCCAACACTGATACAAGACCTGGCCAGTTCGAAGTTAACTCTCGAAAGAACAAGCAGCTCTCGTTTTCACAACATTTTATATTTCGCGTTATTTTCTTTTAATATATATTTCCGTTTTTCTTCTTTTTGTAGTTATCGTGTGTTTTTTAAAATTATATTTTCAATTTTTCTTATTCTTTTTATATTATACTTATATATTGTGTTAGTGTGTTTTTCAAATTATATATTCAATTTATCTTATTCCTTTTTCCTTTTATATACGTATATAGTGTGTTAAGTGTGTTTTTTAATATTTTATTATATATAATTACATTTTTCTTATTCTTTTTATACTTATAGTGTGTTTAGTTTGTTTTTTAAAATATATTTCAGTTAGTTTATTCGTTTTATAGTTCGCGTGCGTGTTAGTTTTTTTTAATTTTTGTGTTTAGTTATTTTATTTAAATATATTTCAGTTTATTCGTTTTATAGTCCGCGTGCGTGTTTTTTTGTAATTTTTTCGTTGTTTTTTTTTCGAAGTTAAGCTTCAAATAACTTTTGGAAAGGCTTAAGGCATCATCGGTAAGTACAAATAACATCACGGTTAACACAAAGCTATAATACGGCAATATTTCATAAGTATTCTAATATAATGCAGTGTCAATTTTGTAATAAATTCTCATAATTATTTTTTAGTACAACCCTCAACAATGTTGAAGAAGTATAGCATTGTTGAATTTTCCGATGGCGTTCAAATAATTCCATCGTGCTGGATGAATGCGGAGAAAAGTGACAGTATATGGCCGAGCCACATTAGAAATGATTATACGCTCAACAGAGTAATTATAAAGGGAGAGCCTCCACGGGAAGATGATAATTGGGATAGCTGCAGCATTATTAAGTGGTTTTGCTCAACTGGTATGTTTTTTTAATGAAATCCGTATTTATATAAATTCTTCCTGAATACGCATATAACTTAATGTGTTACGTATTAATGAATTATCTGTGTCAGATAATTATAATCGAGCCCTTGAGTTGAGGGACGATGCCATGGACAGTTCGAACGTAGAAGAATCAGATGGGATGTACGAGGGAAAATATAATAGAAGAACATCACAAGAGCGCAAAAGAAGCAAGCCCCTTTTTGCACTGTCGAGCGAAGAAGAGGGCAGTCACTATGAACCTCCCAAAAGGAACCCTAATAAAAAAAACGAAAACTGGATTACCTGTCCCACCTCTGCGGAAATTATTGCAGCAAGGTATTTTTATATTAATTATTCATTACTTATTATGAAAATAAATGTAAAGTAATATACAGTGCGTCTCAAAATTGCGTGACTTCGCGGAGCATGTAATATCCCGATGTAAAAACACATCGAAAAGTCCTTTACCGTACGCTGCTGCGCGTTCATCCGAGAAGTCTCGCCATTTTGGGACTCCCGCATGAACATTGATCGGAGGATGTTGACAATTATCACTGTACAACACGATTTTTGGTCCGCAATATCCGCTAGGTGATTCTTGTAGAGTTTTTCGCCTTGAACACGAATCCGTAAGCAGAATTGCTGTATCACCCTCAGTTTTGGAAAAACACGAGTTTTTGTAAAAACACACGATTTTGGGCAAAAGTGAGGTATTACGTGAAAACCAAGAACGCTAGAAACTTCGACTTACTCTGAAAAGGTAGAGGAGAGTTTCCCGAATATATCAGTGTACATAGTTATTAAATTTGAATGTTCTGAATGGTTGTAAATGACCATCAAAGTTTGAAAAAGTGTCGATGCGCATGGTTTCCACGCAATATTTTTGTCTTTTTACGAAAAATTTTTTACCTATCCCGAAAACGCTACCCAGCATCGGATTCTGTAGACATTTCTGAAGAAGAAACCATCCAGAAAAAGTGTCGAAACGATTTCTAACTCGAACTGATAGAGAAAATGTCCATCAGCAACGCGTTCACGGTGTTTTACCGGCTGGCGGCCATTGCTCGCCTGACGCGACTCGTCAGGGCTGTCGCCACGCGTAATCGACGCCGATGGTACCGTTCAGTGGGCACCGACATTCTATATGGATCATCCTTAGTTTTTTTCTTGTATTCGTAGATACTAATCTCGGATTTAAACAAACTTTTCCCGATCAGTCTCTGTTTTCAACAATTTCGATCTTCAATGCATGAATACCTACGTATGACTTGTTAATATGGAACCGTATAGAAACAAACACAATTCTTTATGAATTTACAACATTTTTATTATTATGGTTTGATCAGATTTAGAACACTTTTCCAAATATGGTAATAGTTGAAACTCATTAAACAGTATTTGAAGTCAACGCGAAGCCTATTTAAGTGTCATTTAGGCATCTTTTTTGAATAAATTCATTATTCAATATTTCTGAAACACAGTATGCGATTTCTGAGGTTTAGTGAAGACGGAGAAGTAAGAGTACGTAGGTATCGCAGGAACTTTTTCGGTATACATATAAACATTGCTTGGCATCTCTCCCTAACGCGCGATACAATCAGAGAAATAATAAATATCTTGAAATGCTCTGCTTTCCTATACATCGTCTTAGTCAGAACTCAGTTTTGTCTTCAAAATCATTCGAGCCAGTCGTGCTAAGCAGTCCAGAAAGTCTTCCTTTGCATCGAATAAAACTTGTGCTGCGACAAGCTGAGAATTACAGTGTATCCATGAATACATGAAAAAAAAATAAGGATGATACATATAGAAAGTCGATGTCCACTGAACGGTACCATCGGCGTCGATTACGCGTAGCGACGGCCCTGACGAGTCGCGCTAGGCGAGCAATGGCCGCCAGGCGGCAAAACACCGTGAACGTGTTGCCGATGGATATTTTCTCTATCAGTTCGAGTTAAAAACCGTTCCGATATTTTTCCTCGATGGTTTCCTCTTCAGAAATATCTACAGACTCAGATTCTGAGTAGCGTTTTCGGGCTAGGTAAAAAATAATATTATTAAAAAAATATTGCGTGGAAACCATGCGAACGGCACTTTTTCAAACTTTGATGGTCATTTACAACCATTCAAAACATTCAAATTTAATAACTATATACACCCATATATTCGGACAACTCTCCTCTATCTTCTGCGAGTAAGTCGAACTTTCTAGCGTTCTTAGTTTTCACGTAATACCTCACTTTTACTCAAAATCGTGTGTTTTTACAAAAACTCATGTTTTTCAAAAACTGAGGGTGATACAGTAGTTTTGCTTCCGGATTCGTGTTCAGGGCGAAAAACTCTACAAGAATTACTCGGTGGATATTGCGGAACAGAAAAAAAGTTTCATTTTCTTGGACTGTGTTACATGATGAATTGCGGATTTCAATGCAGATTTTACAAACACGCCAACAATGGACGACTATTTTGAAGAAATGCCCAGTACAGTGGATATGACACACACACTACCCGCGTCTCCCGATGAAATTCAAATACCAGCACTAACAGCGGCATCACCAGGACCAGCACCAACAGCAGCAGCACCAGGACCATCACCAATAGCAGCATCACCAGGACCATCGTCAATAATAGCATCACCAGGACCATCATCAATAGTAGCGTTAACACGACCACTACCACGAGCAAAATCATCATCATCATCATCATCATCATTATCATATCAAATCCAATGGGTTTCTACCCATTGATTATAATCCTAAATGTGATTTTTGTTAAAAAAAATGACATATGTTAAATTAACTTCTCTTATCTTTATTCAGAGTTCGAAACATTTATGAGGAAGAGCGTTGCAGCTATTAACCTGAGGTTAGATGATATGCAAAAACAATTAAACAGAATTGAAAGAAGAGGGATAATGAATTCTGACAACAGAAATGCAGTAAACAATATTGACGCAGAATTTTCGACAACGCACAATCTGCCCATCAACAATGAAGAGGAGTTGCGTAATTTAAATAATAAATTACGGGACACGGCTGTATTCAATAATATGGTAAGTGGCGTAAGAGTAATAAAGAGTAAAAAATATAAATTAACTTTATATTATAATTACTTTTATATTCAACAGCTACTTTATCTTGCTGCATTGCAATCATACAAAGGATAATTACTTGAGTATTGTTATTTATTATAATTTATAAATAGTAGCAACATACATGCAATTTGTAAAATGCACTGCACTTCTTACACTATTGCACAACGATGGGATTTTCTTGCATGTACAGGGTGTCCCATAAAATTGCGGAACATGAATATTGCGGACTTTTTGGAACATGTGCCGTCCCGATGCAAAAAGACAGGATATTGCATGTTTCCGAGAAGTCCCGCAATTTTATGGGACACCTTGTATTTCGTTGCTGGCTGCGCGACAAGCTTTTACTTTTCATACAGTTTCCTTGTAAACATCCATTAACTTTTTTATAACTATTATTTAAACTAATGGTGATTGTTATTTTTCATTGCTTCAATGCACCCTGTGATTGGCGTTACACGAATGCTGTTTTTATTGAAGCCACGTTTCATGACAGAAATAATTTATTGATGACTTTTTATAGGTTGATGTATTGAAGAGAATAGGTGGGACCAACCTGGCGATAACGACGGCGATGGTGTTGGAAAAAATAATAAATGATTCTGTAGCTGAGAAATATAGTTGGTGTGGGAGAAACAAAAAGAAAGCATTCAAATCGTATAAAAATTTAGTAAAATTAGTATTGGGTAAGTAAATTTATTATTTATCTCATTTCAGCAATTAAAATTGTAAAATAAATGCATGTATTATTCCAGCTTCAGTACACGCTGCATGCAGCGAGAGGGGATTGTTAACAACAGATGTAGAAATAATGAACGCGTCCGGAAAGTGGTTGGCCCAAACGAAAAGGCGGATCACGCGGGCAGAAATTAGGAATAATAAGGACCAGGACAGAACCGCTGTGGACGAGGCGGATTAAGAGTGTTTCAAGCACGTGTGTGGCGGGAGAGTGATCCCCGAACTGACAAGGGGAAGCAGCAATGTTTGTGCTACGGATCCCTCCACAATCCCTTCGGTTGTTCAATGCCAAAATATCCTTCTTTTATCAATATTTCGAAAACTGTTGAATGTTGGCTGCAACATATATAGGAATATATATATACATATTCTTTCCGGTTGTTCAATGCCAAGACATCTTTTTTATTGGTATTTCGGAAACTGTTGAATGTTGGATGCAACATATATACATATATACATACATATATATAATCCAACATTCAACAGTTTCCGGAATACCAACAAAAAAAGATATCTTGGCATTAAACAACCGAAAAGACCGCGGAAAAATGCGTAGCACAATAGTACATTGCGTGA
Source organism: Andrena hattorfiana (assembly GCA_944738655.2). Lineage (NCBI taxonomy): Eukaryota > Metazoa > Arthropoda > Insecta > Hymenoptera > Andrenidae > Andrena > Andrena hattorfiana. The sequence goes on along the minus strand of OX122890.1, from coordinate 39,201,388 downwards.
CAAGGGAGAGAAGTAAGCGATTCCGACGAGGGTGAAGTTTGCTGCCCGAGTGCAGCGAGGGCAGTATTTCACGCGAGGCGAAATCGCGTCTCTCCCTTGTCACGCACTATATTTTTTTCAACACCTGCATGAAAGGTGTTTTTGAAAAGCCTGCTGAGCAATTCGCAAAAAAATATGCATTTTCGATTGTTCATTTATTCTGTCGAAATTGATAAATACGTGTATTCTCGCCATTACTCATTTTATCTTTTAATTGTATCTTTAATAAGAAAGGGTGCTGTGACAGTTGTAATATACGATAAAACACATGATCGATAACGATTAGTCGAACAACTGCATCTTCATACCGCAGGGTAACGCCAAACTCCAGTTTTCTTGGGAGCAAAGTAAAAAATTGCGAATACGCATGCGCGTAAAGTCTTTTTCCCTTGGGAGAAAAGTATAACCGTGGATACGTCTGAAATTGGTCATTTTGCTCCCGCTCAGCAGGTGTAAAAAAACACACATTTTCATGCAGGTGTTGAAAAAATACCGCTGCTTCCCCTTGTGATGTGACTAGGGATTGGACACACCTTTAATCCAATCGTCGCTTTTCGAGATTTCGAAATAGTTTTCTCCGCATCCCACGCATTCGGTTTCGTCCCAATCTTTTAACAACATATCACTATATTGTAGAATTGAATTTTCGCTCCCTGAACCTGAAGATGGGTTTACAATAAAAAAAACATTAACGTAGGTTTCAGAAAACATTTCGATGTCATTTACAAGAATAAGAAATAAAAAATACGAGCATGCTATGTCTCCCTCGACATCCTTCAACTTTCGTCTGAAACAATTTTTCGTACCATTCATATTTTTCGAGATAGTTGCACTTTTTCAGATATAACGGACACACTGTATATTTAACAAATGTGGTCGGATTGTCCTGCATTTATTATTATTGTTGCTGTTGCTGTTGTCGACTTGTACAAAAAAATATATGAATATTGCCAATATTTATTGTAATTTAATCAATGTCCCTTACATTTTCTATCCTTTCTGTAATGTCACACAAATTTTGCCGAAACAACATCGCTGTAAAATCTACGAACAGTTCCGTGACCATTGCCAGAGAATGTCCTGAACGCTCCGTGACCATTGCCAGAGAATGTCCTGAACGCTCCGTGACCATTACCAGCGAATGTCCTGAACGCTCCGTGAGCATTACCAGAGAATGTCCGGAACGCTCCGTGACCATTGCCAGAGAATGTCCTGAGCGCTCCGTGACCATTGCCAGAGAATGTCCGGAACGTTCCGTGACCATTGCCAGAGAATGTCCTGAGCGCTCCGTGACCATTGCCAGAGAATGTCCGGAACGTTCCGTGGAATGTTCCCAAAGGGCGGACATAGGATTCTTCATGGAATATTCCATCAATGGAGTGTGCTGTATGGGAGAAGGTGTTAATAATGCAAAGCAATTTAAACGTATTAGTTTCAGTAATTTTATTTTACAGATCCGGCACCCTAACAATTGCTGCCGTCTCAATGATGGCAGCATTATTATTGTAGAAAACATTATCGTATCCGAAAACGAGCACAGAATAATTGGCAGAAAAATTTTACAATTGCTAAATTTTTATGACGATCCGTGTAACTCTTCCGAATTAGGAATTTTCCAAACGCCATCCAACAACAACTTGGGTCCTTAAAATTTTCCCCCTACTTCACTCCACTCTTCCGACATGCAAATAAAATACTTGTCCAATGTTTCTGGTATATGTACACTATGTCTTTATGATGTCTTTATGGTGACAACAACATTCAGATTTCGAGGTTTTCTTGTTGGTTCAATGTTTATACCTTTCCAAAATTTAGATGATTGAGAGGGTCGTGGTGGTTTTTAGTGGGTAAACTTGCGGGCCCGACACCTGCAAGGAGTCCCACACTACCCGGCACACAACATCTCGCCGGGTGTGCGTAATGCATTTTCCCCACGTTAAAAAAAAAAAAAAAAGTAGCAGTGCGGGCTGACTGTCAATGAATGCGGACCCTGGCCGCCACTCCCACTGTGATGCTAGATCGGGGACGGGTTCCCTCGAGAATTTCCCTCACCTCGCGCACACTACGCCGGAGCAGCGTGACCGTGAGCTCGGCGCTTCGGAGTTCAACTCACGGACACGCAGCTCCGGCGTAGTGTGCGCGAGGTGGGGGAAATTCTCGAGGGAACCCGTCCCCGATCTAGCATCACAGCACTCCCATTGGAGTGCGGTAAACATCCCGCAATAAAGCACCGTTCACGAGCCTGGAAGAAGTGCAACATTGATAGACTAGTCGCTGCCTTCCACAGACATCAACGCTGGAGCAACATCACGTGTAAGTATATTCTGCTACGATCAACGTTGCGCGCCCCTCCCTCAAGTGAAAAATACTTATTTTAATTTGCAAAATACTTATTTTAACTTAGCAATATGAAGGAAAATATGATAAATTGATACTAAAAAAACACTTTTTCATTTCAGGCAGGAAAATATCCGAAAGGTCCCTGGTTTATTTCTCAGATCTACGTCCCCTCCCCCACCTCTCCCGAAAATCTCAAATCCGCCCCTGCAACAAAGTATATCCATTGTAAGGCGCATATGTGTATAAGTGGTATAAGTATTTTCCAAGCCACAGAACACGTTTAACATTAGCTATATATACTACACACGACGATGAGTGTTAACAGGACAGAATTTCAAAATCCCTGACCTCGGAATATACCAGCGATTTCGACCTTATTCTGCGATCTTTAAGCGTTTGTAGCTCAGAGCAACGTTAACCGATTTAGATGATTTTTTCATTATGCGTATATCTTATTTGAATCTAGAAAGGGAATTTTTTAAATTTTCATTATAAGCTCACATAAAAAAGTTTGAGAAACCGTTTTTTTCTTGTTATTTCGAAAATTCCAATTTTTTCAAAACGGCGAATACACGATATACCTATTATAGTAAACTTTAGTTCACTTTTTGTAAAAAGTTATGCGATTTTAAAGAGTGTATATGTATACGCTTGTCTGCCACTGTGTGGTGTATCTACTACTCTATTTCTACTGTATATTTTATCAAATTCCGATATGTGTATTAAGTACTGTAACATATGTTATATTTATATATTTTATGTATTGTACATATATTTTAAGTGCGTATGCGATCTGTGTATTCTGTGTACACTTTGTATGCTGTGCTTTGTATATTCCAACCAACTACAGGTGTATTCACAACTTATTGTAAGTGCATTCTATAGTCATTTCGCGCATGCACGTGTGATGTCCCACTATTTTTCGCGCGGTATTATTCTAAGGTCTCCCTCATAAATCGCTCCATAACTCCATCAAAATCCATCAAACTCAAATCTTACCCCCTTTCCCCAAATCACTGATCACCTTGGCGATGTACCTTAGCGGTCCCCATCTCAAGATGGTCAACTACGACCTCCAAATCCCCTCTTCGCCTTACGTGGCATGACCACTTCCCTCCTATTTAAATTTAAACAAGTCCCTCGTCCCAAAAACTCTCTTATCTCGAGACCACGTCTCACCCCCTCTTTACGACTCACCGAGTCAAAGCCACTCTCACCCCTTTCCCGTCAAAACGCCTAAAATCCACCTAATAGGTCTTATCAATAGCTTAACAGAATCTTGGAAACCAATTGCGACGCATATTTCACGCATGATTCATAAACGTAGTCTAAATATAGACATTTATAAAAACCCCGGAAGTCCTATTGCGACGCATATTTCGTAAATATGTCAAGATGCATACCGCGCACACCCTTCATACCTGACATTCTTGTAAACCCTATAAATACGAGGAACCGCGAGACCGGAAGACACTCTTCTAAGGAAATACTTCCGCAGTAAACCATTAAACCAGCGAATCAAGTGCACTAAAGCTTTATATTTAAATTCAGTGTTCTACTGCAACTACCGTAAGAAATTATAATTACCTTTATTGTTATACGGCATATCACCTTCATATATATTATTTTGTATTGTTAACGCTTATTGCATTTCATATTATTATTCTTGTATTAACGCTTATTGCTTTATATTATAATTTTGTATCGTTAACGCTTATTGCATTTCATGTTATTATTCTTGTATTAACGCTTATTGCTTTATATTATCATTTTGTATCGTTAACGCTTATTGCATTTCATATTATTATTCTTGTATTAACGCTTATTGCTTTATATTATCATTTTGTATCGTCAACGCTTATTGCATTTCATATTATTTTGATTCATATTATTATTTCGCTAACGCTCATTGTCTCATATTGTTAGCGTAGCAAATTCCTATTACTTCACATACTATTTTCTTTGGGTTATACACATGTATTGCATATTCATACACATATATTGCTGTTGATTACTATTTATATAAATGTTATGTGCTAATGCTTAATGTCTGACGCATTATTATGTTAACCATGCTAATATATTGATAGTGCACCACTCGTGCTCAAAGTAATAAAGTCCTTGGCTTTAAATCACGGTTCGAATTATTATGAATATCCTTTGGTTACGAAAGCTCCAAATCTAAACAGGCTACTGCAACAGCTGATTTCAGTTCGTGAACGCGAGAGTTCCTACAGTGTTTACAAACATATATTTGCATGGGCCGTGTACACCCATATGTCTAGACATATTTCGCGGAAATATTACGTGTGACTTCCTATATAAATGCAACGGTAAATCCAATTAAAAAGCCAAAACAAACAAAGTGCTCTAACGGGCGTCACCTCCGGAGTGATTACCATTTAAACTTTCCCTGGTCGTTCAGTGCTACGAATCTGGCATTCGCGCCTAAATCCTAACTCTCCGCAGTGCCACGAATCTGGCATTCGCGCCTGAATCCTACCTCTCCGCAGTGCCACGAATCTGGCATTCGCGCCTGCATCCTAACTCTCCGCAGTGCCACGAATCTGGCATTCGCGCCTGCATCCTAACTCTCCGCAGTGCCACGAATCTGGCATTCGCGCCTGCATTCCCTCAAACCGTTCAGTGCTACGAATCTGGCATTCGCGCCTGAATCCTAACTCTCCGCAGTGCCACGAATCTGGCATTCGCGCCTGCATCCTAACTCTCCGCAGTGCCACGAATCTGGCATTCGCGCCTGCATCCTAACTCTCCGCAGTGCCACGAATCTGGCATTCGCGCCTGAATCCTAACTCTCCGCAGTGCCACGAATCTAGCATTCGCGCCTGAATCCTAACTCTCCGCAGTGCCATGAATCTGGCATTCGCGCCTGCATTCCCTCAAACTATTCAGTGCCACGAATCTGGCCTTCGCGCCTGAATCCAAACTCTCTGCAGTGCCACGAATCTGGCATTCGCACCCGCGTTCCCTTCAATAATTCCCCGTCTATGCCATCGTCCCCAACGACCTCCACCCGGGACGTGACACACGCACCAGTAATTTGATTGTAGAAATATAATAATTTCATTTATAATTTATAATAAATAGAATAATAATATTGTAGTATTGTAGTTTTTCAATATTTATAAACACACATAGTGTAATGCAGTGGATGATATAATTTGTAGTGTACTGTAATGAAATAAATGGAAATATATTTTTATCAATATATAAATATATATTTAACCGTGCATGCATTTAGCCTAATTTAGACCCGATAAAATACAAACTCTCAGGATGTACCACCTCACTCCCGCATAGATTTTCGGAAAAAAATTCGTACACCTCTAACGCACGTGCACCTCTCTACACCTACCACCTATTTCAAACTCTCGCTCCAAACAAATCTTTCAACATTTCAATACATTTTAGAGTAGTTCTCGAATTGCACGCTGTTCATAAGCAGAGGGCGCTACGTCTAGTCTTCAAATTAGGAGTCGGTAATACACTTTCGCTGAAATACCCTTTGAGACTGAAATGCACCTCATAGTATAGACACAGACGAGGTATGGAATAAATCTATCACCTTATGGGACTTCATGTCACCACAGACGAGGTATAGAATAGACCTATCACCTTATGGGACTTCATGTCACCACTCAAACTGTGTTACCGACCCATAATTTGAGGACTGAATTTAGCGACCTCTGTTCATGAACAGCGTCCAACTCAAGAACTACTCTGAAATGTGTTGAAATACTGAAAGATGTGTGCGTGCTTGTATGCATGTTACTTGTTTAGAGTGAGAGTTTAACATAGAGGGCGGGCTTTCGCTAAGCTACGCTTTGGCTCGGTTTGTCAACGACTCACGCCGGATTTCTCTATGAAAATCTATTTCAGGGATCAGGAGCCTATATGGCGCTGCAATATGGGACTTCTTGAGAGCTTAAACTATAAATTGCAAGATGAAATTGATTGTCAGTATTTTACATGTAGTGGAACATTTAACTAATATTTTCACGTGTCGTACGCCGAAAAATATTAAAAATTGACGCTATTACTAACATTCTCGCAAATCTCTGCACATCGCACGTGTCTAAACAGACGGTGCCCATCCTACGACACGTAAAAATCATTGAAAATAATGAATTAAAACGTTTTTGTAAAATTTATATTCGTAGTTTTTGGGATCCGAGGTCCCTAAATCCCTACGTTTCGTTACAAATTGATTGGCTCTGTCCTTATTAACTATTGAATAGATTTAAAAATGATAAAAAACATCTACGATGTAAATACACGAGCGTAGGTATCGCTTACGTTAAGATCTGGGCACACATAGCAGTTCCGTGTCAGTTCACGTAGAATTCAGGTACTCTTCATTACTTTCCTCAATTACTCTACTCCAAGTACTTTCCATTACAGTCATTAAAAATAATTAGGATTTTATCAAGTTTGGTTTCATTTTCATCAGAAAAATACTAGTAATCCATTTGTGATACTTCTATGATAGAAATTGGCATACTGATTACTGAATGGCCTATTGCTGACTTTGTCCTTATGTCACTACTCTAGCGTTTATGACCCCCGAGCCGCATCGTTTGAAAGCTTTTACCTAAGAACCCCTCAGGGTTGTAAAAAAGGTACGCGTTACCGTTCAACCGATTTCAAGAGAGCGTACAGTGAAAAGGCCAGAATGTCGTGGCCATCGAATTTTAACTTTCTGAGTACGAATACAGTTCCGACACTGAAGGAAAAAGATGAATGAGTATAATGGTCTTGAATTTCAAAATTTTAAGCTACGATAAGGTTGACCACGGCGGTATACACCTGCACGGAGAGATTTTTCGCTCCTGCGTGTAAAAGCCACAATAATGGCGCATCATTCCAAAAAATGGTATTAATGGAAGCCGGTATAAGCGTGGCGTTGAGTAGCTAAAAGTTTAAAACATTCAGACACAAAAATTCTAGAAAAAAAATTAAAACACCGCTACTATCAAAGACATGTCTGATTAGTTGCCCCTTAAGTCTTATCTATGCATACACTGCATTGAAGATAAAATTATGAAAAAGAAAACCAGAACAATAGATTCTGAGGTCTGCAACCGCATTGTTGGACGTGGCTGAAACCGTGACGTCGAGCCCGTCGACATCGACAAGAGAACGAGATGGTCGGCGGCCGACGAAGGCAATCTCTTCGGGGAGTTGCCAGCGACCGCTGAACAGCAGTGATCCCCGAGCTTCGAAAATTTTGGGATGGTCTCTTTCAAATTCACGTGGCAAAGAGCTATTGGGAATTTCCCGGCCCAGGTAAGCGAGCCTCACGCTTCGCTTTTATGATCCGATTTACCACTCGCACCCCAGATTACTGTAATGAAGTTTGAAAACAATGTCGACTGGTCTCGTACCCGTCTCAATTTCAAAATTTTTCGCTACGGCACGGTTGGCCGCTGCGCTATACCCTTGTATGGAGAGATTTTTCGCCACCTGCGTGTAAAAGCCGCAATAATGGCGCATCGGTCCAAGAAATGGAAAATTATAATTAAAACCGACTTCAAAAAAATAAAAATACACTAAAAAGTAAGAAATAATTTTGTTCGTTATTTAATCTACGACACTCAATTTTTTTATATCGGTGCCTCATCATTTGCACTGTGTAAGTCTGGCGCCGACTTAAAAAAATTGAGTGTCATAGATTAAATAAGGGACAAAATTATTTTTTACTTTTTATCACATTTTTATTTTTTTGAAGTCGAGAAAACTAGAACAATAGATTCTGATGTCTGCAAACGCATTGTTGGACGCGGCAGATATGCGACGTCGATCCCGTCGACATGGACAAAAGAATGAGACGATCGGCGGCCGACGAAGGCCATCTCTGGTCTCCTGCAGTCGCTCGCATAGGACGGTCGTGTCGAGCACATTATGTATTCCAAACCTTAAATATATTCACTTCTTGCATTCTAAATACCGTACTCCTTTCTCCTCCTATACTATTCAGTTTCCTCGATCAAATAAAAAAAGTTTCATATGAAACATTTATTGCTTTTTCAATAGTTAGTAAAATAATAGCGTGTGAAAAATAATATACAAACAAATCGGACATAGTGTATAAACTTACTGAAACATCCGAACATCAGTTAACATTAGTCAGTCAACGTCAGTTAGTATATAGTATAAACAAATGAATTTTTCTAATAGTTATGGAGGAGAATGAATTCCTTCTTCAAAAAATATGTATCGAATATTTTTAGCTACTCTATACACTTGCAAAATTCCACCAAAATCGGTGTGTATGGGTTCGATATGTTTCTTTTAAATAATATAGTACAGTAGAAAGATATTATTATTATTATTATTATTATTGTTATTATTATATGTCTGTATTATATCATATAGACCATCATTAATGTATGCGCAAACACATGATGAATGGGTGGGGTTCAGCAACAGGTGCTCTTAAAAAACATTAAAGCACTGTTTTTACAAATTACGTTATTGCAAGCGAATGAAATTTGTTTTGCGTTAAATAAACCGGAATAGGACAGCAAAGTTAAAAGGCGAATGTGATATCGTTTTATATTCATCCTCCTTTCTCTTCCGTTGAACGGAATATGTTCATAAGACGATTTTTAAATTGTTACTCTAACAGAAACATTTGTAAATCGCGGGCTTCGACTGTCAAAAAATAACCTTATTTTACCCGTGCTGAATTCTAATTCCTACTACGCGTAGCGTTACAATCTGTTTCGAGACTTCACCGGTAACGTTACATGCGACACTGAAATGGTAAGGGGGTCCTAGGACCCCCCAAACCGGTGACAGAAAAATACATTGGTTGATAGGTCTATTCTATACCTCGTCTGTGGTATAGACGACGTTGGATACATGGCGTTAGTGCAGTCACACGACTGACGACGCCCAAAGACTCTTTTGCACCTGAACTTGCGAGTGCGACATGTGCTAATTTAATTAAGCGAAAGTGGTCATTAAGCCAGAAAAGTTAAGCATTAGATTTTCCTGATTCGGTTTTTATTCGCGTAATGAGAGCATTTGTGTGCCCATAACTTGAGCAAATTGAAAATGAATTACATAAGGAAGAACAGAAGCATCTCATGAGTTTAACGGAGGTTAAGGAGGTTATGGAGGAGACGTGTGATCATCCGTACGCTAATCTTACTACTACAGTAAGAAGCCAAGGGATAGACGGAGACTCTCTTAAAAGGAAAAAAAAAGGAGATCAACGGAATTGAGGATGGAGACGGTGTATCCAAAAAAATTCCAAAAACAGGTATATCGATTGAAGGGCCAGATAAGGTCCTAAATAAAGGTAATACTTATGTACGACTGTATCCAGAATGTCATAAAGGCCCAGCCACCATAGAGGTAGTCCTAAAAATGGAATACAAAAAGAAAAAAAAATTCAGAACATGCTGGAAATAGCCAGATTCATCTCTAAATTAAACTGTGGTGCCACTGATTTGCAATTAAGAGGGCACGGCAAGGCAGAAATCTCCTTCGCAAATAGAGAGGGAGGCAATGCCTTCATTATTAAAACTAACATGGGGCACACAATCCTGGAGGCCTTCGTTCCTAGGTATAGAGTGGAAAGAAAAGGCATCATTTCAAGTTTTCCCATGGAATACGATATAGAGGAGTTGGTAAAATACTCTAAGGCTCCGTGCACAATCCTGGGAGCAATAAGACTAAACAAAAGATCAGTATGCAGGGAAAGTCAATCTGTCAGCTGGGTTCCAAGCGAGACGGTGCTTGTAACCTTTGAAGGGGAAGTTCTGCCTGATAGCATACAGGCGTATGGTCTGTTCAACATGAGGGTGGAACCTTACATTGATCGTGTTAGAACATGTACCAACTGCTTCTCGTATGGACATTCCAAGGCGGGGTGCAAAAATACTCTTAGGTGCATGCACTGCGGGGAGAATAACCACTCTCCAGAGGAATGTCCAAGTGATAATAAACGGAAATGTAAACACTGCAAAGGGAATCACGTGACATTTAACATCAAGTGCCCAGAATTCCTCATCAACCAAGAAATTCAAAGATATCTAGCATACAACAATGTAAGCCTATATCAGGCCAGGGAAGCAGTTCAAAAAAAGAATAAAAAATATGAAGCTCCGGATTTTAATAACAGAAAAGGAGACAACGTGGTCCCATTAACCAGCGAACAGTTCCCGTTGCTAAAGAGCTTTAGTCTAAAAAGTCTTCTTAATCTAAAAAGAATAGGTGGGTCAACAGACTCGGGTAGTTGGAAGGGTAGTTCGTGGGGCAAAACCAGCCTTAAAACATACAGCAATTCTAACAGGCCAAACAAGGCAACCAAATTGCCCCCAACGAACGAAACTGACAAGGAACAACGAGATCCTAGTGATAAGAATAATAAGATAATGGACATGAATACGAATAGCATGGAATGTACAATACAAAATAACAACGAAGAAGTAAAGAAGCAACAAAAAGGCTTCAGTCGTAAAATTAACAAGGAGGTGCTAAAAGTCAGCAAAGAAATTAGACTTGACACCCTACCATCCACAAGCACGTCAAATAATGTGCAAAAGCTAGAGAGGATGAATTATGATGCACCCCAGTATGTAATTCTCACTTATCGCAAGGATGCGGAGGATAATAGTAATAGTAATAAGAATGCTTCAGCTTCAGACTCAGTTATTGACAGTATTAATAGAGATGGCGTCCAGAGTGGACTGCTAGATGGGAAAAAATGAACAATCTAAACAGAGGCACAAATAGGATCTGCACCCAATCTATTGGTATAGTGCAATGGAACTGCAGAAGCATAATGACGAAGAAAGATGAGCTACTACAATTAGCAAACGAAGCGGATGTAATTGTCTGCGTAGAAACATGGCTTAAACCAAATAAAAAACTGGAAATTCCAAGCTTCAATGTTGTTCGAAAGGGCAGAATGAATCAAAGAGGAGGCGGAATTGTAATTTTTATTGCTAAACATTTAAGCTATAAAATACTTGAGAATATTGTAATAGCAGACCAAAATGTGGAGTCTTGCAGTATCCAAATACGCAATCTTAAGGAGAAAATTGCGATTGCAGCATGTTACAAATCTCCGGGACATGTTTTCAATTCGGCTGCGTGGGAAGCCTTCTTTACGCAATACAAAATAGCTGGGATCATTTGTGATGGTAGGGGACTTCAACTCCCATCACATTGCATGGAATTGTAATTATTCTGACGGTAATGGTGACAAACTGCTAGACATAATAGAGGATAATCAACTAGATATCCTTAACCCATTTGCATCCAAGCGCGGAATATTCCGCGAGCCGCGACTGTCTAGTATCACCAAGCGCGGAATAATCCGCGAGCCGCGACTGTCTAGTATCACCAAGCGCGGAATAATCCGCGAGCCCGCGACTGTCTACTATCACTCGCGGTGATACGAGCCAGTCGTCAGTTGAACGTCGCTGATGTTTCAGCGCGGCAGCTTAAGTAGAGTAATGATGCAAATGGGTTAACTTTAATACTCAGTCGCACCTGAATGTGAGAAACAATACTCACAGCAATCTCGACCTCATCATCACTCCACCACAACTCATAGGCCTAGCTCTGGTTAAGCAATGGGCAGAACCATTAGGCTCAGATCATTATCCTCTTCACATCACAGTTAACATCGAGAAACACATTTACAGGAAGAGAAGTAATAGACTATCATCCGTAAGAACAGACTGGGATGCCTATCGGTCTAGGGTGGACGATCAGTACAGCCTCATGTTGAAGCACTCGGGACACACCATAATAGAAAAATATAACCTTCTCATAGATACAATGAAAGAAGCAATAATACAATGTACTCTCAAAAAGACTAATGTCTCTGATTATGTTCACAGAAATCTGGTGGCATGGTGGGATGCAGAATGTAACAAGGCCGCAACGCTCATAAAGGCTGTCTTTAAAAAATGGAAACACAGAGGCATACTTGGTGATTGGATCGAGTATAAAAAACAAGTAGCATGTACTAAAATTGTGCTCAAGAAAAAGAAAAAGTAGTATTTTAGACAATTAGCTTCCTCTTTAAATTATAGGACCTCAACGACGTTCTTTTGGAAGAAAATCAAAATAATGAAAGCCAGATGAACTAAGGTAGGAGATAGCAAATATGTGCATCCAGATAAAAGGGAAATTGGTATCAATAAGGCTATTGATAAAATATGCCCGCCATGGGTGCCAGTAAATCCGGTGCGGGACCTTGAGATTTCTCAGAATGAATTCCTGGATGCTCCTTTCAGTCTAAGTGAGATGCTCTATGCTCTGGAAAAAGCCAGAAAGGACTCGGCCCCAGGGCTGGATCAAATTGATTATGGGATGATCAAGCATCTATCGTTAAGATGTATATTACTTTTATTGGACCTGTATAATGAAATCTTTAGTAGTCATTTCGTACCGGAAGACTGGATCAGGAGTCAAATCATCCTGATCAAGAAAGCAGATGGGTGCAGCTTCAGGCCCATCTCTCCTACGTCATGCGTCTGTAAGCTTTTTGAAAGGCTAATCAATACGAGGCTACAATGGTGGTGCGAATATCACAACATCATTCCCACCGGTCAAGCAGATTTCAGTTGGTCGATCGTGTGTTGATAATGTGATGGGTTTGACCCTGTACGCAGAGGGAGGATTCATTCGTAGTCAGTATACGGTCGCCGCCTTCCTGGATGTTAGCGCGGCATTTGACAATGTGCAGAGTGGCATATTGCTGGAAAAACTGGCGAAGTTGGGCGTTCCGATTGGTGTGATAAGTTTCATTGCCAACTTGACATATTGCAGGTCGGCCAGCTTTGTAACGGGACATAACGACAAACTAATGTATAAAGGGGTACCACAAGGTGGTGTATTGAGCTCCATTCTCTTCAATATATATGTCTCTAATACAAGGGATACATCCATAGAGAGAGCCAGAAACCAGATCGAACAAGCTGTATCCACTATTAAGCAAAAATCTGTTCCAAATAGGACTAGAGTTAACACCGGAAAAAAAATGACATAATGGTCTTTAACAAAAGGAATCTTCAACCTGGCAAAGTAGCGATTCAGATAGGGCAGCACATGAGATACAATACCGATAGAGTCAAGTTTCTGGGCATATGCTTTGTTGGAGACAAAGTGAGGAAGGGGGCCGTCGACGTCACGAGCAAGGCGACGCTTGTTGTGGAGCTCGGCCTCGGGCCGATACGAATCGGCAATTGTATACAAGGGGACTGAATGTGCCATCTCTGGGTGTCCCCAGCTAATTACAGTGCCTCACTCGATTCCTAATTACGTCACTTAGGATCACATGACTTCCCGGAATCCTTGCCAGGATTCCGGGAGACGAGATTTCCGCCTTCTTCTCGCTTCGAGTGCTGAACGGAAAGCACGTTTCGCGATCGCGCGGAGTCTCCTTTAAAATTAAAACCAAGTGCGAGTGTATGTGGCCAGAGCGCTGGTACGGTATACAAGCGTTTCTTGATTTCATGACAAAGAATCAAATCAGTGAAAGTTTATTAATTCACGCCAATGTAAATAATTGTACATAGTGTTAATTGTCTCATAAGTGTAATCCTGTGAACAAATCAATTGTGTGCTTCTGTACATTTTTCTAACTAGATTCGTAACATTGATTTTTTGGTCCTTCGAGCCGGAGTAATCGGCCTCTGCAGTCCATAGGGTAACAGTGAGTGAATTCCTGTGGTGTTTCGCACGTGCGCGACCGTTGTTCGTCCATATTCCGCTGGTTAACATGGCCGACCTGATCGAGGAACAGAAAGAGACCATCAGAAGAGTCTCCAGAGTGGTGGAGAACTTGAAAAAGCTGGGCGCAGCAAAAATGACCGAAGGTACAGTGCGCTCGCGCTTAGATACACTTGAGGATATGTGGGCGGATATCAAAACGCTGCACAGGGGTTTCGTCAGAGCCGCTAAGGAGCACATTGCGCTCAAGTCAGACGATTATTTTTCCAAAGATCTGTTTGACCTCGCGGAGGAAGCGTATATGGAACAGAAGGGACTCTTACTGGACATTTTAAAACCAGCTGGAAAATTATTATCGGCCAGAGGGACGAATTCAAACGCAACGGATGCTGAGGTTGAGTCGAGGTCACGCGCTGTTTTGCCTCGAATTCCTCTTCCCTCGTTCGACGGTCGTTATTGTGATTGGCCGTCCTTCCGTGACTTGTTTGTGTCATTAATCGTGAAGGACTCTTCTCTCAGTGAGGTAGATAGACTTCATTATCTGAAAACATGCCTAAAGGGAGAAGCCGCGGGGCATTTGAAAAATTATACAACCACGGAGGATAACTTTACCTTGGCTTGGGAGGCTTTGCAGGGGCGTTATCAAAATAAACGCAAGCTCGTACGGGCACAGCTCACCACACTATCGAGTCTGGCTCCAGCGGAAAGGGAATCGTCCTCTGAGCTGAAACGACTACTCTACGATACGGTTGCTGTAGTTGGGGCCTTGGATAAACTCGGGCGACCTGTCACGAACGCCACTGACTGGTTGGTGCACATCACCGTGGAGCGTCTGGATCAGCAGTCACGTCGAGAGTGGGAAACGTCCTTAGGCACCTCCGATGAGTTGCCAACGTTCGACGACTTGAAGGCTTTTGTGGACAAGCGGATTGACACCGTAGAAGCCCTTGAGGAGCAGCGGGGCTGTGCTGACCAATCGGGAAAGAAGAAGACCGCTGCAAAGGGTGCCAAAGTCCACCAAGTCTCCACCCAGTCCAACCCTGCGAAGGAGTGCAGTCTCTGTAAGGGCAAACATTATGTGGCTTTCTGTCCTGTTTATCAGAAGAAATCTCCAACAGAGAAGCAGGCGGTCACCGAGTCACTGCACCTCTGTGTGAACTGCTTGGGGAAACATCAATTCGATGCCTGCCAGTCAGTCAAGAAGTGCAGGATTTGTGACGAAAAACATCATACCTCTCTTCATGATGTTCAGCGCCCAACCGAGCAGTCAACGGTCCATCACGCCGCGCTGCAAGGTTTTCGGTCAGCCCGGGTGATTCTCAGCACCGCTCGGGTGAAACTACTGGATCCCAGTAGACCAGCTGTTTTTGTTCGAGCACTCATCGATCCAGCGAGTGAGGTGTCCATCATTTCGGAATCCCTAGTACAACGACTGGCGCTCAGTCGTAAGGGTGCTCGAATACCCTTGCTTGGAGTAGGCGGTGCTCGGTCCCGCTGTACGAAAGGGTACACGGTAATCACTGTTGCATCCCACTGCAACAAGGAGTGCCGTCACGAAGTGTCGGCATTAATCTTGTCGGAGCTCTCTGGACACGTACCGCAGAAGTTTCCAGAAGAAAGGACGTGGCATCACCTGCAAGGACTACCACTTGCGGATCCGTGGTACCAGCGGAATGATCCAGTGGAGCTGCTCTTGGGTGCCGACGTGTACAACAAAATCCTACGCTGTGGGGTGCGTCTTGGAGGCCCTAACGCTCCCGTTGCCCAAGAGACCTGTCTGGGATGGATCCTCAACGGCGGCGTCAAGGACAGTCCAGACAATGCTGACCAATCATCGGGCACATCTTCTGTCTACCACTGCACTGTGGACAAGGATTTGGTAAGCATCTTAACCAAATTTTGGGAGCAGGAAGAAATTTCCGTAGTTGTACCACCAACGCCTGAGAATGAAGAGTGCAAGCAGCACTTCCTGCGGACCTATCGACGCGATGATGAAGGTCGCTTCATAGTGAGATTGCCCTTCAAGACAACTCCAAGCTTGGGCGACTCCCGACATGCAGCGTTGGGGACTCTGGAGGCCATGCAGCGTAGGTTCCGGCGATCGACGAGTCTGCAACAGGCGTACAAGGACTTCATGACTGAGTACGAATCTATGGGGCACATGACTCGCGTCACGAATTCAGGCAGAGACCTCGCCAAGCACGACGGGTTCTACTTGCCGCATCACGGGGTGTGGAAGGAGACAAGCACAACCACCAAACTCCGAGTGGTGTTCAATGGGTCTCTGAAGACCGATAACGGAAGGACACTCAACGAGTTCCTCCACACAGGGCAAAATTTGCTCCCTCCACTGGCGGAGGTGCTCCTCCGCTGGCGAAAGCACGCAGTGGCTTTCACGGCTGACGTAGCCAAAATGTATCGCCAGATTCGGGTGCAGAAGGACGACTGGCGATGGCAGAAAATTCTGTGGAGCCAGCATGCTGACAAGGCCCCTCAGGAGTATCACCTGTGTACGGTCACATACGGTTTGGCATGCGCTCCGTACCTGGCAATCAGGTGCATCGACCAGTTGGCACACGAGGAAGCTGTGAGGTATCCAGGGGCGGCGAGGGTCGTCCGTCGCGACGTCTACGTGGACGATGTCCTATCGGGAGGTTCCACGCTGGACGAAGCACAGCAGCTTCAACGCGAGCTGTATGAGCTCCTTATGGCGGGCGGGTTCCCGCTCCGAAAATGGGCTTCCAATTCTAGGGAGCTGTTGAGCGGCATAACCTTGGACGATGCAGAGGCTACTCGGAGCTGGACGTCTTCCAGCCCACACAGCGTGTTGGGGATAGAATGGCTGCCCTTCGCTGATTGTTTTCAGATTACAGCTACGGAGAGCCCCAGCGCAGCTACTACAACCAAGAGAACTGTGCTGAGCAAGACGGCCCAGCTGTTCGACCCTCTAGGATGGTTGGCGCCAGTGACAATCGTAGCCAAAATCCTGATCCAGGAACTGTGGCTACTGAAGAGCGATTGGGACACTCCGTTACCACCACGGGAGGAGCAGCACTGGTCGCAGTTCGTATGGGAGTTACCGTTTCTAGCCGGCATCCAGATTCCCCGCTGGCTTGGGTGGCTGCCCTCCAGTAGCGTCGTGGAGTTGCACGGCTTCGCAGATGCCTCCGAGCGCGCTTACGCAGCGGTCATTTACCTCCGAGTTGTCGACGCGTCGGGCACATCAGGATCCACGCTGGTAACTGCCAAAGGCAAGGTTGCGCCATTAAAGCAGGTTTCTATACCTCGGCTGGAGCTCTGCGCCGCGTGGCTGCTGACACGCCTAGCGGCACATACACTCACCGTTCTGGAGCTGGAGAAGGTGGACGTGCATCTGTGGAGTGACTCTCTTGTGGCTTTGGGGTGGATTCGAGGGCATCCGACGCGATGGACAACATACGTAGCCAACCGGGTCTCCTCAATCCAGCAGAAGATGCCACTTGCAGTATGGCATCACGTCCAAGGTCCCAACAACCCGGCGGACTGCGCGTCCAGAGGTCTGTCACCAAGGGATCTCGCTGGTTTCGCCCTCTGGTGGACAGGACCGAGCTGGCTCAATTTCCCCGATCTATGGCCTAAGATGGAGTCCAGAGTCCAGGAGCCGATCTTGGAGCAGCGAACCAGGATCCTTCACACCCAACTACCTAGGGAGGACGAGGTGAGCCTCTATATTTCTCGGTCCTCTAATCTGCATCGTCTCTGCAGGGTAACCGCTTGGTGTTGCCGCTGGTTACCCAAGCACAAGGACAGGCGACCAGCATACCTCACTTCCGAGGAGATCCATGCGGCCCGAAGGCGACTGGTCCGGATGGTGCAGCGACAAGCCTTTTCAACGGAGATCAGCAGCATACAGGACAAGCGGAACATTCCGTCAAGGAGTCGCCTGCGCAAATTAAGCCCTCTCTTGGACGAGGAGGGGCTATTGAGGGTAGGAGGGCGACTTCAAGGAGCCTTGCTGCCATACGATAGGACTCACCCTCTCATTCTGCCGGATGGAGTCTCCCCTGGCGGCCCTGTGGGTGAAGGCAGCCCATCTACGATGTCTCCACGGAGGTGTCCAACTCACGCTGGCAACAGCCAGACAGGAGTGCTGGATTCTGAGGGGTCGTCCGATGGTAAAATCATGTCTGCGGAAATGCGTTATTTGTTTTAGATGGAGACATCAACCTCCTGTACAATTAATGGGGACTCTTCCCCGCGCACGGGTCATTCCTTGCAGACCGTTTATGAAAGCCGGTGTCGACTATGCCGGCCCGATTCAGGTGCGTTCCGGGCGGGGGCGTGGACAGAAAAGCGTTAAGGGATACATTGCCTTATTCATCTGCCTGTCAACAAAGGCAGTTCATCTGGAGTTGGTGTCCGACGGAGGTGCTGAGACGTTTCTGGCCGCGCTCAGGAGATTCGTGGCTCGCAGGGGGATTTGTTCAGAGATATATAGCGATTGTGGTACCAATTTCGTGGGAGCCAACCGCGAGTTGCGATCTCTCCTGCGCGCTGCCCTTCTGGACGGCCGTGATCTCCTCACAACCATTGCCGCGGAGGGCATTGAGTGGAAGTTCAATCCACCTGCGGCCCCTCACTTCAGCGGTTTGTGGGAGGCAGCGGTCAAGTCTGTCAAGCACCACCTCCGACGACAGATCGGTGAGCAGAAACTTACTTTCGAGGAACTGTCCACGCTCCTAGCCGGGATCGAAGCTTGCTTGAACTCCAGACCTCTGGAACCATTGTCGGACGACCCTGAGGACCTTCAAGCGTTGACTCCTGGTCACTTTTTAATCGGAGGTCCACTGATCGCCATTCCTAAGCCTAGTTTGGAGGAGGTGCCGATGTCCAGACTCTCCCGGTGGCAATTAGTCCAACAAATGCAACAACATTTTTGGCGCCGGTGGTCGAAGGAGTATTTGAATACTCTGCAGATGCGAGATAAATGGAGTCAAATACAACCTGCAATTCAAAAGGGGACATTGTGCCTCTTAAAACAGGAACTTCTTCCACGAACAAGGTGGCCTTTAGCCCGGATCACTTCTGTGCATCCAGGCCCGGATGGACTCATACGAGTAGTCACGGTGAGAACCGCGAAAACAGAAGTGAAAGGACCTATCAACAAGGTCATTCCGTTGCCCACACCGGCAGAGAAGAGTTTGGACTCGGCCCACTCCTCCGGTCAACAAGGCTAACCTCAAAATTTATAATTGTATTTACTCACCTTTTCTCTGATTTTAAAATGTCCGTCCAGTGTGTCTGCGATAGTCGTGTCTTCTTTACTCGGCAGTTCACGACACACGTCTAACTTTAGTACCATAATTAAACTTTGTTTCACACGTGTATTATATTATTAATTACTTTGTAGACACTGTTCGCGCTAGGACGCCGGCGGCGCCCTCTCACGTCTGTGGCGGTTGAGGCCCACGATGGAACACGCATTTCGAGAAACACGATCAGGAGTGCAATATTTCGTCAAGCTCCTTGACGAGGCGGGCGGGAAATGTTGGAGACAGAGTGAGGAAGGGGGCCGTCGACGTCACGAGCAAGGCGACGCTTGTTGTGGAGCTCGGCCTCGGGCCGATACGAATCGGCAATTGTATACAAGGGGACTGAATGTGCCATCTCTGGGTGTCCCCAGCTAATTACAGTGCCTCGCTCGATTCCTAATTACGTCACTTAGGATCACATGACTTCCCGGAATCCTTGCCAGGATTCCGGGAGACGAGATTTCCGCCTTCTTCTCGCTTCGAGTGCTGAACGGAAAGCACGTTTCGCGATTGCGCGGAGTCTCCTTTAAAATTAAAACCAAGTGCGAGTGTATGTGGCCAGAGCGCTGGTACGGTATACAAGCGTTTCTTGATTTCATGACAAAGAATCAAATCAGTGAAAGTTTATTAATTCACGCCAATGTAAATAATTGTACATAGTGTTAATTGTCTCATAAGTGTAATCCTGTGAACAAATCAACTGTGTGCTTCTGTACATTTTTCTAACTAGATTCGTAACATGCTTCAACCCCAGACTTACTTTTGGCCCTCACATAGATGTGATACGTAAACAGTGTCTAAAGACCCTAAATATAATTAAATATCTCTGAGAGGTGTGGTGGGGCTGCGATCCCGAAACGCTTATAGCTATATATAAATCCTTGATAAGGTCCAAAATTGACTATGGATGCTTTGCCTACCTCCCAAACAAAGAACATCTAATCAACAAAATTGAAGCTATACAAAGCCGTGCACTGAAGCTTGCTCTAGGAATGAGAATGAGCACCCCGGACAACGTGGTTTTATCTGAGGCAAGGATACCTAATATCAAAGCAAGAACCATATTCCTGGGCAACAACTATTTGAGCAAGATTATTTCAAATAGTAGCCATGACACCAACAGGCAACTCAGAGAGTTTACACAGGACATCGACAGCCCGGCAGGATTGGTGAGGAGATGTGAAAAGCTAGTCAATCAGATGTGTAAAGGACATCAACAACTTAGCCGATATGCACATCCAGGATCAAGACTATGCTTGAAATATAGTTGACTACAATGCAGTCATGGCTAATATTGAATGCAACACCACCTATGGGATGCAAATAAAGGACTCTCCAGCGATCAATCAAGAGTTTAATGAACTCGTTGAACTAAAGTATAAGGACTTCACCTGCATTTATACTGATGGATCCAAGAGAAGGGATGGGCTCTCTACGGGATGTGGAGTCTACGTTTCTGGGATGGAGACATCACACAAAATAAGCCTGTATAGCTACACTTCAGTCTACACAGCTGAATGTGTGGCTATATCCAAAGCCCTAGATATATCACTTACTGACTGTGATAGATCATATCTGATATGCTCAGGCTCACTGAGTGTCTCTCATGTGTCACTGAGAATTCTCGCACTACGATTTTTGGCAGTGCAGTCAGGGCAGACAACATTGTAGCTAAGTGTAGCGGATCTCTCTAGGGAATTTACCTTACAGAAAACTATGCGCTATCTTCACACCAATGCAAATGTATTGTTGCGAGTTGCAATACTCGCTCTAGCGGCGTTCAGCGCAAGCTTCTAAAGCGCGAAGTTTAAACACGATAGAGTTAAGGATGAACTCTATCACATTAGAAATCTATCTTCGCCTCCTTCCTTATCGCTCGAAAAACAATGTATTGATAAAGAAAAGAGGAACGAACGTAAGAAGAAGCCTGTTTCTTCTCCTCGCATTTGATCTTCGACGTTATAACAGTCTAGACGTGTCACAATAAATTCAACCTTGTTCAATCCTGAAATATTCTCGTTTCGTTCTTAATCGTTCCGAATAATTTAATTGATTCAATTTAGTTCAGTTCAATAAGTTTTATTCAGTTCTAAAGTATTTGTTACAAAACACTTCGATATTTCGTTTATTTAAATTGCCGTTTATTTCAAGTGAGCCGGACCTCACAGAAACTCCCTTAAGCCAGAAGAATTCCCAGCCGGCCTCGCAACAAAATTTGGTGACAGCGGTGGGATACTCTCGTCGGCTCGTGGACGTGGATCAAAAGGTTCTCGCGAGTGCACACTTCTCCTTCCTGGGTTTTCGC
Source organism: Andrena hattorfiana (assembly GCA_944738655.2). Taxonomy (NCBI): domain Eukaryota; kingdom Metazoa; phylum Arthropoda; class Insecta; order Hymenoptera; family Andrenidae; genus Andrena; species Andrena hattorfiana. Next base: position 39,179,695 of record OX122890.1, on the reverse strand, counting down.
ACGGTTTCCCCAGGAACGCGGATACACGTGGATAAATATCGGAGAGGGTTCGGGCGGCCGTGCAGCTATTTCCCCCAAGGTCACGCGCATTCGTGGAGACAAAGAGACTTCATCGCTCAAGATCCCTGTAAAAGATAAGAATTAAGAATTACCATTTAATCGTTCGTTACTGTGTTACTGTTTAACCGCTCGTTACTGTTTAACCATTCAAGTTGTAATTCGTCCGGTCGTTAAATACTATATTATTAAAATGTTGCGAAATCCTAGAAAGATGCTAAAGATGCTAAAATTAAAGAAAAAGCGCTTACTTCGCTTAAGTAGATTACGGGAATTTGACATGGAAAACATATCGACGGAAGTAATACGTTCAGATAGTCTCGAGTCTAGTCCGCGATCCCGAGAATTGAGTTTGAGTTTTTTACCGACGCAAATGAGCACCCCTGTCAATTCCGCCGAATCGATCAACCAACTATCTAGTCCGATCGTGGCCGCTCCGGTCGTTTGCGAGTCCCGAATTTGCCCGATCGTGGCCGCTCCGGTCGTTTGCGATCCTCAAATTGACAAAGCGCAACCCCAAGATTCAAATTTTACTCCGACGACTCAATGCCCGGCCATAAATTCTCCCGAATAGAATGCTCAACCGAATTCTGCGAATTTCACCGCGCAACAAAATTCTATTCCGCCTATTCTGCCCAAACCTTACCTTTCTTTGAAATTAATAAAAGACTCAATCCCCAAGTTTGATGGGAAACCCAGCTCCTTAATTCATTTTATCAAGCAATGTAGATTACTAAATTCTAAAGTTAAACCTGAAGATCGCGAGAGTTTACTTTTTTTAATTCAAAGCAAAATTGAAGGACATGCTAAGCTAGTACTGTCTAATAGCAAAGAGTCAGAAACGTTCGATGAATTATTTACACTTCTAAAAAAGTTTTACATTCGGTCATTCAACGTTCATAGCCTAAATTCACAATTGATGCAATTACATCAAAATTTTCAACGAACCGGTAGACGTATTTGGGAACAGAGTAAGTGAAATTCTAAATGGCAGACTAGAAACTGCAAAGGATATTTATAATGCAGAACAATTGGTAGGAGTAAATGATTTATTAAAAAAACACCGCTATGCTCAGTTTTATTAGGGGAATTTCTAACGATACTATTCGGTTCTATTTAAATCGAGAAAACGACAATAAGAAAATTCTGAATCTCGAGTCCGCCATTGACATTGAAAGTAATTTAAACGCAGAATTCGCTGAGCATTCGAATTCAAAATCGTCGTTTATCCAGAGCGCGAAAATTTATAAGGCCGATCTTACCGGTCATAAGACCCCCGAGAACCGCACATGTTACAAGTGCCATCATCTGAGTCGTCAATGCCCATCTTTCGAAAAGAATCGAGTAGGTTTTAGAGACCGCGAGCAAATTAGATGTAGGTTTTGTAAGAAAAGCGGACATACAGAAACTAATTGTTTTAAAATGCGGAACTTGGATACCTTTCGAGCTTTCGGCGAAAGCTCTCGCTCGGGTGATTTAAACTCGAAGGCGACTCCGCGGAAAGGCGCGACACGGAGCGAGGCCTTGATTACCAGCGCCAAACCCAGCGAGCTTGCTTCAAAATCCAAGTGAAAGGATCCAGTCATCTACCAGTAATTAAATTAATTCATGGGTGTTTCCAAAACAATTACGCTAATTTTCTCATTGATACTGGCTCACAACTTAATTTAATAAAGCGAAATAGTCTAAATTCTAGTGAGGTAGTGAGCACTGATATCACCTATGATCTTACTGGAATTGAGTCGGGAAGCTTACGCACTCTTGGTGAAGTCATTCTCCCAGTACATAATGTTGATGTTAAATTTCAAGTGGTTGACGTAGATTTTCTAATCGTTGAAGCAGGCATACTGGGCATGCCATTCTTAGAGAACAGAAATGCTATATTGAAATTCGGTAATAACGAATCTAATACTCTCCAAATTGATAATGAACATTTCCTTCTTTCGTCATCTTCTTTTAAATTACCTCCTCGTTCGAAATGCCTGATGACCCTGCCCGTCAAAAATCCGGAGGCTAAAGAGGTAAGATGTAAGAAAACTCATAACAGACCCAGGTCTTTATATTGGGAAAGTATTAGTCACTCAACAACACGGGTCTGCCAAAATATTTGCGATTAATACTATCCCTAATCATGTTAATGTCACTGTACCCCCAATCGAATTGGAAGAGTTCACGGATTGTCAATCAATGCCGCGTTTTTCTCGAAAATAAAAAACTAATTTGGACCAGTCGAAGTCTAACGCTTCTAGATTAGCTGAAATAGTGAAGCTTTTGGATTTAGATGACCTTAGTGAAACTGAGCGAACTAGTATACTTGAATTAGTGAATCGCTTTCCTCACCAATTCTACCTCCCAGCTGACAAGTTAAATTCCACCTGTGCTCTGAAACACGCAATAATACCAACTGATGAAATCCCAATCAATACGAAACAGAACCGTTTCCTCATTATTCATAAAGAGGAAATTAAGAAACAAGTAGATAGCTTGCTCAAAAACGATGTCAATAGTCCATCGGCTTCACCCTATAATTCGCCCATTTGGGTGGTCCCTAAAAAGGCCGATTCAAAGGGTAACTGGAGTTGGCGGATGGTAATAGATTACCGTATGTTAAATGAAAAAATCATTAATGACGCTTACCCGTTACCCAACATTACTGCAATCCTTGACTAACTCTGAGCAGCGAAGTATTTCACAGTTCTCGATTTGGCTTCTGGGTTCCATCAGATCTCCATGGACGCTCAATCTAAGTCAAAGACTGCATTTTCTGTTCCTGGTGGCCACTTCGAATTTAATATGATGCCTTTCGGCTTAGAGAATACCCCGGCCACTTTTCAAAGATGCATGGACTGGTCCTGTTCGGTTTGCAGGGAGTAGAACTTTTCGTATATATGGATGATATCGGCATTTACGCTAGTTCTTTGGCCGAACACGCGCGAAAGTTGCGAAACCTATTGGCTCGGTTACAAAATATACAATTTAACTTTTCAACCCGAAAAGTGCGTTTTTTGAGGCGTGAAGTAATTTACTTAGGCCATATTATTTCAGTAGAAGGGGTAAAACCTGACCCTGCTAAAATCGAAGCTGTGAAACTTTTCCCTGTCCCCACAACTAAAAAGAATTTAAAGCAATTTTTGGGGCTCATTGGATATTATCGCCGATTTATTCCTCAAATGGCTAGAATTGCTAAGTCGCTGACCCAGCTTCTGAAAACAGACGTTACTTTTGCCTGGGATCGCAATGCACAAGTTGCTTTTGAAAACTTACGGAATACCATTTGTTCTAAACCTATCTTACAGTTCCCTAACTTTCAACTGCCCTTTATCGTCACGACGGTCGCTTCTAACTTCGCTGTTGGGGCTGTGCTAAGCCAAGGTCCAATGGGTAAGGATCTCCCAATAGCGTTCGTTTCAAGAACACTCTGTGGAGCTGAAATCAATTATTCCACAATAGAGAAGGAGTTATTGGCTGTTGTTTTCGCTGTTAAGCATTTTCGACCATATCTATATGGAAATTAATTTACTTTAGTTACCGGTCATCAACCATTAGTTTGGCGTCATAATGTAAAGGATCCTACCTCTCGCCTTATGAGGTGGCGAATTAAGCTAAATGAGTATGACTATAACATAGTTTACAAACCTGGGAAAGCTAATTCCAATGCCGATGCTCTATCTCGCAATCCTTCCAACTCTGTGGAGTCCGATCAAATCCTGCCCTTTCAAAACATCCCTATGAATCACCGCATCCACATCTAGACTGACAAAATTGACACCTTCTCTTCTGAGGATCTGCGGGAGACCGTCGTAGGGCCCAACGATTTGCCATCCGTAGATGCCGAGGGAGTCAAGGACGAGGACGGAAATTACTCTGTGACAGAAAGGAATGAGCAAATTATTGCCAAGGTTTTCTTAATATGTGGAAAGTTATGCAACGTCGTTAATGAAGTCGCAATTGATTCTATGAACACTGACCTTGACTCTACTGACAGTGACGAATACCTCACAGCAGACGAAGGGGAAGCAGAAGATGTAGTGAGAGGAGGATTGCTCTCAGGAGGCATGGGGGAAGTAATGCTTGGTGGGCTGACGGACTGCGGTGAAAGGCACCAAGTAACCCCGTGCCTTGGGAATGGGGATGGGCGTATCCTCGGCAATTCGGGCGCTAGGGCTCTGCCTGGCCTGTTGGCTAACGGGAAGGTCCTCTTTCAGAGCACTCCGCTCAGGTTGGCAAACCCTGGGCCTATGTTAAGTATCAGTTCTCCGGTTGAATGTTCGGTTTCCCAGCGTAAGCTCGTGGGGCCGGCTCAACCGTCTGTGGAAAAGTCGTTACGTGCCTTGGGCGTAGTCGCACTGGTGGGTGAGTGTGCGGTTTCCCGGCGTAAGCTTGTGGGGCCGACCTCTAGACCGCCCGCGACATTGGTAACGGAAGAAGGGACACAATCCTCCGAGAAAGCGACATCAGAACAAATTGATCCACGGGTTAAAATTTTAGTGTCAACAATTACAGATTCATCCTCACTTCATCCTCTCAAAATTCCCAGTTTTAATTTCTGTAAGGATTATCTTTACATGCGCAGAGATAATCTCGTAAACTTTCTTCCAAGCGATTTTCGTGTTACTTCTCAGACAAGCAGGGACCTATTAAATCGCAACAAATTCTCTATTTCCCAAATGGAACCGTATCAAATCAATGCAGGAAACGCAATGGTTTTCCCTGGCAGTACTTATCTAATTTTTCATTTATTCCATAAAACCAACCCAATGGAAACGCAGAACCTTGATCATCTGTCTTCTTGTTTCACATCGCTTAAACACCTCATGCGATCACAGAACGTCTCAACCTTTAGTATTTCAAAATTTAACAACGATTTAGAGCCTGTCAGTTGGGACACTGTAGAAAATCTTTTGAAACAAATCTTTAATGACTCTCAATATGTTATTACAGTATGCACCAGGGGAAATTACAATTCCTTATTCTTCAGAGACTCTATCCATTGTACGGGAGCATCACGAATCTGCGGTTGGAGGTCATCAGGGCATAACTAAAGTGTTAAAACGAATTAGGGAAAACTTCTATTGCCCACAAATGGAGAAAGAAATTATAAATTTTATACGTACTTGCTCTAGCTGTCAAAAAAATAAGGTACTCGTCCCAAAGATTAAGCAGCCCATGAGAATCACGGACACATCTAAGAGAGCGTTTGAAAATGTTTAAATGGATATAATTGGCCCGCTTCCAGTTACTCAAAAAGGAAATCGTTATTTACTTACACTCCAGGACAATCTAACCAAATATTCTGATGCGATTCCTCTCTCGAATATTGACTCCATCTCAATAGCAGTTGTTCTTGCCGAACAGTTCATCAGTAGGTTTGGTTGTCCTCGGACCATTCACACTGATCAAGGTAGTAACTTTTTAAGTTAGATAATGAACCACGTATGTAAAATCTTCAAAATTCAGAAAATAACATCCACGGCTTTCCACCCACAATCTCTAGGATCACTCGAGAGAGCGCACCGCGTTTTTGTAGACTACCTTAAACATTACTGTACACAAAATAACTGGGATGATTGGATCCGATTTGGCCTCTTTTCATATAATACCTCGATCCATGAAGCCACTGGGTTCACTCCTCATGAACTTGTATTCGGGTTCAAAGCTTTGATACCTTCAGAATTTGCTAATCAGGAAGTTTCGAGAACATTCATTAAATATCTGGACGATATGTTTTTGAAAATTACCACCACTCAGACTAAGGCAGCGGAGAATCTGGAAAAAGCAAAACGGAAAAGCAAATTGAATTTCGACAAAAATAAAAACCCTCATAAATTCAATGTTGGGGATCATGTTTACATTATGAAAGAACCAAGGGTATCCAAGTTCGATCCCGCATGGGTAGGCCCTTACGAAATTACAAGGGTATTTAATGACCTCACTGTTGAAATAAAAATTGGCAATAAAGTAAAAGTGGTTCATACGAATAAACTTAAGTTAGCTTTCATAAGACTGGATTCTTCATAATGTTGTCACTGAATAAATAAAATCTAATGTAAGATCTAAATGTACAAAAAAAAAGAATGTAAACTACTTGAGACGTGCCAAGTAGTCTGCACGGGACGATGCCCGTGGAACGCTAAGGCGTTCTGCTCACTAGACGCGGATTTTTAGTGATAGATATAATAATAAGAATAATAATAATGTAATGAAACGATTTAAAGACAAACAACTAATAGATTTAATTAACTCAATAAAGGAATTTAAAAGATACAAATAAGGAATTCACAAGAGTTTTAATTGCACGTCCGTTCGCTTTTGCTCTCTGGGCTCGAGTGTCCTTTCAAAGGCAAAAACTTTTACATTCTTTGTTACTTACAAAATGTCCCTAAAATCTAAAAGCCAATAAAATATTTATTAGCTAAATTCCTATTGATCAATCTATTTCTTTTCAGCTATTGATTTTTAGAAACAAGCGTTTAACAACATTGCGCTGATTTTACACACTTATGAGAAGGGATCGAAGTGGAGTTCATTTATTCAAACACCCGTTTCTGAGTGGGTATTGATTAATTTATAATCCTGAAGTTTATTTATTAAAAGAATCTCCAACTATTTTCAAACCCCTCGGGCTTGTGCAAACTTCGCTTTGTTTCCTTTTCCTATTACATTCGTGTGATCCGTTTCGAATTTCGCGCTTCTAAAGTTTACACTACGCGCCGCTAGACGGGAGTCGCAACAATCGCAAATGAAACTCGGTCTAGGGGCCGGTATTCATAGTCGCTACTTATTCTTAAGCAAATGCATAAGCATTCGGCATCTTTTACTAGCTACTAGGTTAGTAGGGGGTGCCGCATGCTTAAGCATTTGCTTAAGAATAAGTAGCGACTATGAATACCGGCCTAGGTGGCGCTCTGGTCGTAGTGCTCAAGATGGCGATCTGAGCATGCGCGTAATGATGCCGTGACGTCAAACCAATCAACGCCAAGATGGGGGAAGATGGGAACCGATTTTTCGTGATCGCTTCTGATTGGTGGAGAGCATAACTGTTCTTTACACGCGTCACATAATCCCAATTTCTCTCAAAACATTCCCAAATTTTCTTGTAGAAGTTCAGTTGTATATTTTGAACCAATGTAATCGTTCCTGATCTATTTAAATATAACGAATATTTCTGCACGTTGGTTAAGAAATATGTATACCTATGTGAGAATACTTTAGCCAATCAAATTAGTGTGTGCATACATTGACTAGTAGAGAATGTATACATTCGCTGAATTGCGCTAAATTAACGCTTTGTCTGTAACAGAAACTATATTGATGTAGTTTATAAAAAATTATTCAAGAATGTTCAGAATTGCGATCACAGTAAGCAAATTCACTCAAGATAAAAAATCACTATCCCCATCTCTAACCAGAATCCACCAGAACAGAGCTGAGCCAGCTCTAGTTTCACCCGAATGTGCGACATAGTGCCGCATTGAAAAAGTCTGCACTCTGTGCGCACTAATGCGGGTTGCCGAATGTTCTATAACGTTCATCGAGAAGAGTACATTGTTACGCGATTCTGTGGTGATTTTTAATGAAGCGCCGGTTCGTGCCCGTGGAGCGCTAACGCACTCAGTTTGCGAAGTAACGCGGGAATTTTAAAGGATTCAACTAAGGTGAACTTTTGAAATATATGTATATTGTTACATTGGGTGAATTGTTCGTTAGCCTGCTAACAAGATTGATTTTTTGGGCCCCCCATGCGAGTCCTTTTTATATCCTTGGCTTTTGCGCACGCCACGACCTGATGACGCCACCTTTTGCTGACGCAGCTATTGCGCACGATACTATTTGCTCTGAAGGTCCTTGGGGTTGCAAATCCCCGGGGCCCTTGTCTCCAAGCAAGGCGCTGTTGTACAATCAAGACGGTGGTCCCCTCCTAGCGTCGTCGATGGTTGGTCCTTCGTGCCTACCTCTATGTCTTTGGAGATGTTCCTTGACCGTCACCCCTTCGCCCTCGGGACCGCGGTTGTTGTTGCAGGTGGTTGATGCACGCGGCCTGAACGTGGAAGCAACTGGGGGGTGGGGGGGGGGGGAGCGGGGGTCCGAGAAGAGGTTCGCAGCAAAATAACAAAGTCCTCCCCTGAAAGAATTTATGGGGAAGATAACGTTTGTCGGCTTTTGTTTGAGTTCCACTCAAGGTCTCTCCCGTACGCGTCACTCGAGGGTGCATTTGCATTTGACAAGGCTACAAGTATGTGTTGCGAGTACGCAAGCATACGCAGATGCAAGTTCTCAAATCTCGCGCTGCGTCGAATCTCTACATCTCTCGACGCCTTATAGCTAACTTCACACAACACACATATTTACACCAGCGGAAACCGCAACAGTGTACCTTAACACTCCACGGGCTGTTGCGACTTCCGTTTAGCGGCGTGTAGTATAAGCTTTAGAAGCGCGAAGTTCGAATCGGATCACACGAATGTAATAGGAAAGGGAGACAAAGTGAAGATCGCACAAGGCTGAGGGCACGGTGTAATAGACAGGTGTTCCGACTCCTATCCAGAATGTGTGATTTTTTCGTCCTAGTTCTTCTGGCGGTCGGCAGATTTCGTCGATGTCGTAAAGGTGTTGCGACTCCCGTCTAGCGGCGTGTAGTATAAACCTTAGAAGCGCGAAGTTCGAATCGGATCACACGAATGTAATAGGAAAGGGAGACATAGTGAAGTTTGCACAAGGCTGAGGGGTTTGAAATAGTTAGATATTCTTTTAATAAGAGGACTTCAAGATTATAAATTAATCAATACCCACTTGGAAACGGTTGTTTAAATAAGTGAACTTCTCCTTCCTCCCTTCTTCTAGGTGTGTAATTCCAGCGTAATGTAGTTAAACGCTTGTTTTTGCAAAAATCGATAACCGAAAGGAATCGGATCGACGAATAGGAATTTAGCTAGTTAATTAGTAAATTTGCGATTGGCTCTTAGAATCTAAGACATTTTGTAATTAACAAAAAAGGTGAAAAACCGGCGGACCTTTTGGAAGCGTCACTCGAGTCCCGAAAGCAATAGTGAACGGACGTACTCATCAATAAAATTTTCAAAGATTTATTTTGTGTTAAAATCGTTGTTAGAATTGATTAAAGTTATAAGTTATTGTGTTCAAATCGTTTATTCAATTATTATTATCGTTTTCATTATATCTATTATACAAAAATCCGCGTCCAAGGAGCAGAGTGCCTTAGCGCTCCACGGGCATCGTCCCGCGCCCGAATTCCCTACGAAGGATCCAGAGGAACCAGCCGGCCACGCAACAAAATTGGTGACAGCGGTGGGATACTTCAAATTCGCCGGCTCGTGGACGCAGTATTCGGAGACAGCCATCAGCCAATTTGTGCAGTCCCTCGTTCCTGGGTTTTTGGACGGTTTCCCCCGGAACACGGGTGAATGCCAGAGGGAAGTGACTTCGAGCGACCGTACCAGTTTTCCCTGAAGCCACACGCACTCGGCCAGAGGACCTTCTTCGCTGAGATCAACCGGCCAACGAAGGCGGCATCGAGCACTCGTCTGCAATTGCGTGAGAGATTGAAGTTCAATTAAAATATCCAACTTATGGTTCTATTGTTAAATTAGTGTGTTGTAATTATCGTCACGTTGTGTTAGTTATTAGTTAATAAGAGTTCTGTATTTACACGGCGAAAATGTCGCGTAGAAGTAAGGAATTGTCAAAACGAAAGGGACGGAAATTACGTTCGAGTAGCGTACGGGTACCCGAAATAGAGGGTGTAAATGTTTAAACTATACAAATAGAACGCCCTATGGCTATTTCACGATCTCAAACAACCCAAACCAATGATCTTATCGTTGATTCGGCTAGGTCAGAGGATTCTTTGCCTTGCCCTACTGCGGTTATTACTGCCGTTTCAGAAGTTTCTGGTGGTGAATCACAGTCGCGCGAATTAAACTTTGTACCGACGCGACTGGACCCACCTGTCGTTGAAATAAGTAGCCAATCGCCTTGTCCAAACATAATTGCTCCATCGAATTTATTAAAGCCCACAGACTCACCTAAGTCTTATCTCTCTCTAAAATTAGTGAAGGACTCAATTCCGAGATTTTTTGGGAAGTCTGACTTATTAATCAGGTTTATGAAACAATGTAATTTAATTAATGCCAAAGTAAAGCCTGAAGATCGGGAGAATCTCCTTTTTCTCATTCGGGGTAGGATTGAGGGAAATGCCAACTTACTTTTGTCCAATCGAAGAGAGTCCAAAACGTTAGATGAATTGATTAATCTTCTAAAGAAAATCTTCGCGCAATCATTTAATGTACATAGTTTGAATGCAGAGTTAATGAATTTACATCAGGACAGAAACGAAACGGTTGAGGTTTTCGGAGCCCGAGTCAACGAAATTTTAAATGGCGGTTTAGAAACTGCCAGGGACAGTTATAACTCTGAGCAACTAGTTGGTGTAAACGACTTATTAAAGAACACGGCAGTAATCACTTTCATTAAGGGCCTTTGGAACGAAACCGCGCGATTTTATTTGACCAGATTAAAGGACGGTAACAATCTACCCGACCTCGAAACTGCAATTAACGTCGCGAGTAAGATAGAGTCGGAATCGGCCGATCAGTCGAGACCTTCCTCATCTTCGAAACCTTTTGTTACTGATGTAAAAATATTTAAGGCAGATTTAAAGAAGTATACGTGTTATGAATGCAATCAAACAGGGCACTTACGCCGTGATTGTCCTCAGGCAACTAGAACACATTTTCCCAACCGCGAGGAGATTAGATGTGGGTATTGTAGGAAAACGGGTCACTCCGAAGCTCGTTGTTTCACAAAACAAAATCAGGGTGGTGTCCGTCCAAGTGATGAAGCTCTCGGTAGGAGTAATTTAAACTCAGAAGGGGTTCCGCGATGGGGCGCGACGGGAACCCAACCCTTAATTGCCAGCGCCACCAACGGGGTTGTTTCCAGATCCAAATAAAGCGATCAGGTTCTTTGCCTCTGATTAACTTAACCCACCGTTGCTTCCATGAAGGCTCCGCCAGTTTCCTTATTGATACGGGTTCTCAACTTAATCTGATAAAACGAAAAGGTATAATCTCTGATATGATAATAAATAACAATATCGTCTATAAAATCACGGGTGTTGGTTCAGGGGATATATTTACCCGCGGCGAAGTTATCATCAAAGTCCATCACGTCAACATGAGATTCCAAATTGTTGATGACGACCTTCCCATTCCTGGGACGGGGATATTAGGAATACCGTTCTTGGAAAATCAAACTGCGATAATGAAGTTTGGAAATGACGAGTCTAATAGCCTTCAGATCGGTGACGGGGAATTTTTCCTTCTTTCATCTTCCTCCTTTAGTTTACCCCCTCCTACTAGAACCCTTATAGCTCTACCTGTCAAGGATCCTGGAATTAAAGAGGGTTATGTTAGGAGATTGACCAATGACTCAGGCGTTTATATAGGATAAGCATTAGTTAGACAACAAAACGGGTCTGTTAAATTATACGCAATCAATACCACTCCAAATCCTGTCACTGTAACTATATCACCTGTTGAGTTAGAGGCATTCACGGAGCATCCACCTTCGCCGCGTTCGTCTCGCACAGGAAATCCTAACGTAGATCCATCAAGGGCCGACTCGAGTAGACTAGTCCAAATAGCTAAAGTATTAGAATTAAATGGTTTGAATGAGGAGGAGCAAAGTAGTATTCTGGAAATTATTAAAGAATTCCCTTATCAGTTTTACCTTCCATCCGATAAATTGAACTCCACAAATACCATCCAGCATTCGATCGAAACTGTAAATGAAACCCCAATTAATACAAAACAGTATAGGTTTCCTCCCATTCAAAAAGAGGAAATAAAGAAGCAGGTCAATGCATTGTTGGAAAATAATATTATTCAACAGTCAACTTCTCCTTATAACTCACCCGTTTGGGTGGTTCCAAAGAAATCAGATTCCACTGGTGAGCCACGTTGGCGCATGGTCATAGATTATCGCCTGTTGAATGAAAAAACTGTTAGTGACGCCTACCCACTTCCGAATATAACGGAAATATTAGATCAACTAGGAGCAGCGAAATATTTTAGCACGCTTGATTTGGTTTCGGGTTTTCACCAAATTCCCATGGACCCAAAATCTAAGCCAAAAACCGCTTTCTCGACCCTCAACGGCCATGATGAATTTAATAAAATGCCTTTTGGCCTGAAAAACGCCCCGGTCACTTTCCAACGATGCATGGACTTAGTTTTATCCGGCTTACAGGGAGTTGAGTTGTTCGTGTACATGGATGATATTGTCCTGTATGCCGATTCTATAGAGGAACATTCAGAAAAATTAAGGAAACTCTTAGCTCGGTTACAAAATGCAGGTTTGACATTACAGCCAGAGAAATGCCGATTCTTACGACGTGAAATTACTTACTTAGGTCATAGTATTTCCAGTGAAGGAGTGAAACCAGACCCCGGGAAGATCAACGCCGTGAAATCCTTTCCCATTCCTAAAACAAAAAAGAATATAAAGCAATTTTTGGGCCTGGTCGGTTATTACAGGCGATTTATCCCTGATATGGCGAAAACTGCGAAACCTTTAACGCGATTATTGAAAACGGATGTCCCCTTTATTTGGGACGATGATGTTCACTCTGCCTTTGAAAATCTACGCGATAGAATTTGTTCCGAACCCTTATTACAATTTCCGGATTTTAAACGACCTTTCCTTGTGACTACTGATGCTTCAAATTATGCTGTGGGAGCTGTGTTGAGCCAGGGCCAAATTGGTAAGGACTTTCCTATCGCGTACGCTTCCAGAACGCTTAACAGTGCGGAAATCAATTACTCCACAATTGAGAAAGAATTACTCGCCATTATCTACGCAGTTGATCATTTTCGACCCTATTTGTATGGTCAACAATTTACATTAGTAACCGACCATCGACCATTGGTCTGGCTCCATAGCGTAAAGGACCCTATTTCTCGTATCATGAGGTGGCGGATTAAATTAAATGAATACGACTATAACATAGTATACAAACCAGGGAGAGCAAATTCAAATGCGGATGCATTATCCCGTAATCCTCCAGACTTCAATAATATTAATCAAATTCCTTCTTCGTCAACCCCGAACCCTTCATCTAACTGTACCACGACGGAATATACTGACAGCTCGTCCTTTAAACGTTCGCAAAGGGTAGTCGTAGGCGCCGACGACGCGCCATTTGTGGACTCTGGAAGGATGGAGGATACAGATTGTAATAGAATATGGGAAAATAATGAAAAGATAATAGCTTCCATTTTCCTTGCCGAGAGAGAAATCAACGGTCGTCCTGAGGTCTTAGTCGGGATTAATCATTCTGATGATGGTTCTAATAACAGTGACGCTCACCTTACGATGGGAACCACTGGGACGAGTAGATCTCCCATTAAAAATGTAGTGTTTGGAGGATCGCTCTCGAGGGATCGTGAGGATGTGCTCCGACCCGGTTGTTTGTTGGACATCAGAGAGGCCGACTTTGAAGGCACCCCGCCACAGAATCCGCTAGGGGCTACCCACGTACCTCAGGACTCAGGCTCGCCCGACCTGGAACATCGGATAGGCTTTGACAAAAAGCACCCCGTCCAGGGCCTCGACCTGCGGTCCGCGGCTTATGTCTGGTTAGGGGCTGACGAGCCAAATTTGGAGGCTGAAATATGCCGGACTTTATTTGTGACCAAGCGCGCAGTTGATGGGACACGATCCTCCACTGATATGGCCTCAGGAAAGAGTGACCTAAACAAACAGAATAACCTTAGAGTCTTAACGACAAGGACTGCCTCAGTAACACCAATCACTCATCATTCCTTTCCTCCTAATATTATTTACTCTAAAGATTATCTTTATATGCGTAAAGATAACTTCATTCATTTTTTCTCTCTCGATCACGAAGTTCAATCTCAAATCACCAAAGATTTATTAGATAATAATAAATTCTCCCTCGAACAGTTTAGACCATATAACCCCAATGTCGGAGAAACAATGGTTTTCCCTGATACAAAACCCCTTACCTTTCATCTTTTCGTAAAATCACACGCAATAGAACCAGTAAACCATGTCCATCTTAAATCCTCAGTAATCTCCCTCAAACACCTTATGGATACCTTGAATGTCAAAACAGTTAGCATCTCCAAATACGACAATAATATCGAGCCTATTTGTTGGGACTACATCGAATACCTTTTAAAAGAAGAATTAAATAGTTCTGAATATACAATTACCGTTTGCACAGGTGAAATTATAATTCCCCTTCCATCTAAGAGGCCTCTTATTATTAAAGAATTTCATGAATCCGTCATAGGGGGTCATCAAGGTGTCCGTAAGCTTTTCAGTAGAATTACGGATGATTTTTACTGGCCACACATGAGAAAAGAAATAGATAATTTCGTCCGTTCATGCCCAAGTTGCCAGAGAAACAAAATCCTTTCCGCTAAAACCAGACAGCCAATGCGAATAACTGACACTCCTAAAAGAGCGTTTGAAAAAGTACAGATGGACATTGTAGGGCCCTTATCAGTGACAAAAAAGGGAAATAGGTATCTGCTAACTCTTCAAGACAATCTTACCAAATATTCCGATGCGATTCCGCTCCTTAGTATTGACTCCGTATCCGTGGCCATGGCTCTGGCTGAACAATTTATTGTCACGTCCTGGGTGGCGGAAGTTAGGGCTGTGACAAAGTTGGGGAATATTGGGAGGTTGAGCACGAAGGCCAGCTTCGCAGCTCTGGAGAGTTTAGGAGCTCAGGCACGAAGGCCAGCTTCGCAGCTCTGAGGGGTTTAGGAGCTCAGGCACGAAGGCCAGCTTCGCAGCTCTGAGGGGTGTTTAGGAGCTCAGACACGAAGGCCAGCTTCGCAGCTCTGAGGGGTGGAAGGTATTTAGGCACGAAGGCCAGCTTCGCAGCTCTGGGGAGTTTAGGAGCTCAGACACGAAGGCCAGCTTCGCAGCTCTGAGGGGTGGATGGTGTTCAGGCACGAAGGCCAGCTTCGCAGCTCTGGGGAGTTTAGGATCTCAGACACGAAGGCCAGCTTCGCAGCTCTGAGGGGTGGATGGTATTCAGGCACGAAGGCCAGCTTCGCAGCTCTGGGGAGTTTAGGAGCTCAGACACGAAGGCCAGCTTCGCAGCTCTGGGGAGTTTAGGCGTTCAGCACGAAGGCCAGCTTCGCAGCATAAATCGACCAGGGAAGGTTAGGGAGTTATCGCTCACCAGAGTGACACCCGTTAGAACTCTTGTGGTTTGCATTTATGACTCTATAATTGGCTTAACTACTGCATTGCAATAGAAAGACACGCGTCGTAGTTCTTTTCAATAGGTGTAGCTTTGGACATGCGGTACCCTAGGCGAAAGTAAGCTTGTAAACACTGATAAGAACTCCCGGTGTTCGCGAAGAGAGATCAGCTGTTGCTGTGGCTCGTAATGATTCTAGGTAGTCGAAGGAATATTACAAGAATTCAAACGTCGGGTAAAACAAAAGCGTTATTTATTGGAACGCGTGCGAATAAGCCATGCACTACTGAAGCAATGGCGGTAGACGTATTATAACAATGCGTTGGACATTAAGCATTAGCACAAGACATTTATATAACGATGATCAATGATAATAATATTACGCATAAGATAAGATAAACATAAGAAGTGTTAGAATTGGTTATAAACAGGTTAACATAAGGCAATAAGCTTAAGCAATAATATAATTAGGCGGTAATATAAGCAATGAAACGATATAAAGCGATAAGCGTAAGCAAAGAAGATAATATAAGCAAATAATATAAGCAAAAGGAAATAACATAAAGCAATAAGAGTGAGCAAAATCGAATGATATAAGTATAGATAAGCATAAGTAAATGAAAATAATAGAAAACGATAACGTTAGTGTTTTACAATAAGATAAAATGATAAGCGCTTACAGTGATGTAGAAGGTTTGGTAACCCTATTGGGGACGTTGCACTGAAGCGAAAGTTTTATATTATACACTATACTTTTAGAAGAAAGGCTCTGGCATAGCGGATGTTCCCGAACTAACTGACTGTATGTGGTCCGTGCGGCGCTGGTATTTATAGAAAGCGATGGAATGTCAGGTATGCGGGGAATTTGCGGTATGCGCGATGACTCATGCTTAAAATATGTGTTATGTAATCGGCGCGTATTGATGATTCATGCGTAAAATATGTGTCGTTATTGCGTATTTCGGCGGCTCTTTCGGGGCTTTGAAAAGGGGTACTCCACCCGTTGGATGGGTTTGGAGGGTTTTGATTGGGGTTTGAAAAGTGGAGGTTTGAATACGTTTGTCGTAAAAGAAGGGGGGGGGGTGAGACATGGTCTCGAGATGAGCGAGTTTTTAGTGAGGGACTTGTCTAAGGTTTAAACGTGGAAGGAGTTCGCGCCTCGAAGGCCGAAGAGGGGAAGGGAATTTGAAATTTGACCATCTGGAGATGGGGACCGCTAAGGTACATCGTCCAAACAACCCAGAGGTTGGGGAAAGGGTTAGAAGTTGCTATTTTATAGATAGTAGGGAAGACATTAATTAGGACCGCGCGAAAAATAGTGGGACGTCACATTATCAGTAGATTTGGGTGCCCTCGAACAATTCAAACCGACCAGGGGAGTAATTTCGTTAGCAACATTATGAAAACCTTTTGTAAAATATTTAAAATACAAAGAATTACCTCAGCTGCATTTCATCCACAATCACTGGGATCTCTTGAACGGGCACTCTTGAAACATTACTGTACTAAGACCGACTGGGATGATTGGATTCGTTTTGGCATATTTTCTTACAATACGTCTGTCCATGAAGCTACTGGTTTCACTCCGCACGAGCTTGTGTTTGGGGTAAAGGCGATTATTCCCTCAGAGATCACGAACCAAGTAATTCCGCGAACCTTTGTTGACCATTTGGATGAGTTATTTTCAAAAATAAGCACTACCCAAGCTATAGCAGCAGCAAATCTAGAAAGGGCAAAACAGAGAAGCAAATTAGATTACGATAAAAGAGTTAACTCCTGTAAATTCTCTGTAGGTGACGATATATATATAAAGAACCAAAAACTTCTAAATTTGATTCTAGCTGGTTGGGACCTTACAAAATTGTTGGGATGTTCGATGACTTAAACGCGGAAATAGCCGTAGGAGTTGGTAAAACAAAGATAGTTCATACGAACAAGTTGAAACTAGCATGCATAAGATTAGATTCCCCATAGTCTACCTTGTTGTCGTATCATTGTTGATACCACTCTGTCATTTGCATGTACAGTATGTGCTATGCTAGGTTGCTTTATTAGTTCGCGGATCAGAACCATGTAATTTTGAAATGTAGATGTTATGCTACGGAGACAAACTTGTAACCTATTGTAATCAATTGTGACAAGTAGGCAACCTGTAGCATCCTTCGATTCGCAATCTTCGCGGGAACCCGGGTGGACCGAGTAGCTTGGCTACTGTGGGGAGAGCGAGGACGGGAGGCTCAGGAATGCTTCATTGAGAGATATTTATTTACATATAATTAAAAATACAGTTTGTCATATTAGAAATTAACGCTAGTTTGGCTATACAAACATCTTATATAAGGGGCGCAGGCTCAATTTAACATAAATGTATATTTGGAAAGGTGTTCCCATTGGAAAACACCTTTTGTATAAGGAGGGAAGTGTTGCGACTCCCGTCTAGCGGCGTATAGTATAAACCTTAGAAGCGCGAAGTTCGAATCGGATCACACGAATGTAATAGGAAAGGGAGACAAAGTGAAGTTCGCACAAGGCTGAGGGGTTTGAAATAGTTAGATATTCTTTTAATAAGAGGACTTCAAGATTATAAATTAATCAATACCCACTTGGAAACGGTTGTTTAAATAAGTGAACTTCTCCTTCCTCCCTTGTCCTAGGTGTGTAATTCCAGCGTAATGTAGTTAAACGCTTGTTTTTGCAAAAATCGATAACCGAAAGGAATCAGATCGACGAATAGGAATTTAGCTAGTTAATTAGTAAATTTGCGATTGGCTCTTAGAATCTAAGACATTTTGTAATTAACAAAAAGGTGTGAAACCAGCGGACCTTTTGGAAGCGTCACTCGAGCCCCGAAAGCAAAAGTGAACGGACGTACCTATCAATAAAATATCTCAAAGATTTATTTTGTGTTAAAATCGTTTCTTGAATTGATTAAAGTTATAAGTTATGGTGTTCAAATCGTTTTATTCAATTATTATTATCGTTTTCATTATATTTATTATACAAAAATCCGCGTCCAAGGAGCAGAGTGCCTTAGCGCTCCACGGGCATCGTCCCGCGCCCGAATTCCCTACGAAGCATCCAGAGGAACCAGCCGGCCACGCAACAGGGCATCGTCCCGCGCCCGAATTTCCTACGAAGGATTCAGAAAACCCAGACGGCCCACGCAACAAACCCACGTTTCAAATTTCCCGGCTATAGTAATTGTTTTCTACCACACACCACTAGAGGGTACTGTCCGCGCTAACAAAAAAATTCATCGAGTGTCGGACCATGGCACTGTATACATACATACTATGTTTACGAGATAACTTATTTCACTTTCTTGCTGTGTATAATTTCTATGATTGAAAATTCATATTGAATTCGTTTATGTTAAACGACTTGTGCCTGTAATTTCTGACTTTAAAGTACGTCAATTAATGTTTTCATATTATGAGATGAGAATGATACAGTAATATACCAAAGGAATTCGTGACAAATTTATATCGAGTTAGTGTGTTGTTGAGTAGTTGTATATTTACGTAATAAATTTTATATTGTATTCGTATAAGATGAATATTGTTTGTATAATATGCAGTGACTTATTAGTACCATCTGATGATGTTTTTTATACTCCGTGCGGACATATTTTTCATTTTGTCTGTTTGACTCAATGGTTAGAGAGGTAAGTGATATATAATATTATTTTCCATTTAATTTATTTTAAAAATTGTGCAAATTTTAAATATAACAGAATGTAAGATTATATTTGTATTACATTGATGATAGTTTCCACTTTTTGCTCTTTCATAAACTATTTTATTGCGTGACTTAATATATGAAATTAATTACAAATAATTAGTTAAATATTTTTAATAAAATACTTTATTTATTTTGCTCTGTACAGATCCAAATCTTGCCCACAATGTAGGGAGAAAGCCACGTCACATAAAATTCACAGAATATATTTTAATTTTTCCAACAATGATACTATTAAAGAAGATACATGCGCTTTGCAGGATAAGATTGATAAACTAAATTTTCAGCTGCTCTTGGCAGAAAGAGATGTTAAACATTATTCGCAAAAGTGTGAAACATTAGATAAACAAACTGCAGAGCTAAGAAAAGAAGTTTACAAGGTGGAAAGTGAATTAAATAAAAAAAATAATATCATTTATGCGTTTAAGGAACAAATTAAATATTTAAAAGAACAAAATTTAGAAACAGAGACCATAAAGCAAGAAATTGAGCAGTTGCGAAAGAAAATTGAAAATTATAAAAAGTAGGTGAAAATATTTAGTATATATTGAATATAAATATCAAATTTAGTGCCTGCAGTGCATCTTATTTCAACCTGTAAATAGATTTAATGTTGAAAGTACAGTTACATGCTAAAATTAATAAACATAGGCTGAAGTACTTCAAGGGGGACTAGAGAGATTGGGATGTCAAAGAAGAAGATTGATAGATAGAAGTAATAAGCACGTTGCATGTCACATGCAGGTTTTTAAATAGATTTATATACTTTTATTATAATATTCTTGCGATTCTAGAGAAAACAAGTTCATGTATGTATACCATATTAGCATTTTGATTAATTTGGATTAAGTCATCCAAAGGTCAACATTTCATACACAGATCAAGTTGTTTTCTGATTGATTACAAGAATGGGGTAATCAAACCATATGATTCCATTGAAAAACCATGAGTGACTTCACAGTGTTCTTAACACCTTTATCTATCTTTTTTTACATTGCTATGTTTTTCTGAAGTTTTTAAATCATTGTATACTAATTTTTTCAATCCTTAGTACTTATTATTAGTATAATATATATGAGGTCTTCACTCTAACAGTCCATATTTTTTACCCGTTTAGGATAATGTGACAAAGAAATCTATAAACAAAAATGTATCTGTGTTGAATAGGTAACATAAAATGACAACAAATATTTTGGAACTACTTTTTTTCATAACAAAACTAAGGTCACCTTGAGCTTTTAAATGGAAATATATCATTTTTTTTCCATAATATCGTGGGGGACATTAAGACAAACTGGACTAGTACTTCATCTGTTCTGCTCAAATTACTTTTATTGAGATCGTCATGAAGAATGTAAACATAAATGTTAACACATTTAACCATTTAACATTCTTCCTCTCGCGCGCTGAAATTTAATTGCATGTCAACTTTTCTAGAATTGGAAGAACTTATGCTAAATACTCAGAATGTATGGAAGAAAAGTTAGATCAATGAAGACTAAAACGTATTGATAAACTTCAAATCATTTGCAGGAAACGCAACAATGTTTATATTTACATTCATCATCAGGGTCTCAATAAAAGTAGGCCCATCTGTAAACAGATCAAATGCTGCTACTTCCACTGTTATAAATTAAATATCATATGAATAAAAGTGTGTATATATATTTATTTATTTTCAAGTATACAAACCTTACTTGAAGCTTCGGCAGAAGAAACAGATGAGGTGATCTCGAAAGAATGTGATCCAAATACACTTATTACATACATATCTGTGATGAAAAGGTATTGAATATTGTTTGTTATATTACCAAATTTATATTTCAGTTTTAAAAATTGTGAATTACATTTAGGGAAATGTTGATTAGTTTGAATAAAAGAAGAGAACTAAGATCTAAAGTAAAAAGCCTGCAACAGGAACTTACTACAGTATCTATGGAATGGAAGATTTTATCAGAAGAATATATAAAGAGAAAGTATGCATATGTTGTAATAAAACTGGAGACTTTGAATGAGCTTTTAATTAAACATATTTATTATTACATATTATTTCCAGGAAACTTGAAGAATACTTAATGATTTGTGAGAGTGAAAAAATATTTTTAGAAAATAAACTTAAAGGCAGTGAAAGAAACATACCATTAGTGAAAAAAACAAGCTCTTTTACTTCTGAAACAGTGGATAAAGTGAATAGTAACTTAAATATTGCTTCAAAGCAGGCTGAAACTGGAAGAATAGCAATAAATAGTACAGAATTTGAAAAATGGGACATCCCTGTCAAAGAGAAAGATCAATCTATTGCTTCAGTTGTCCAAGTAATTAATTTTTTATTCCTACCATGCAGAAACAGGGGTAACACAGGGAGAATTTTGTGAATGAAGCCTTTTAATTTATTAATAAATATGAGCACAGGAAAAACAATAAAACAAACAAACAAATATTTGAAACAAAAATTACCGGTAATATTACATAACACAACAATATGATTTAAAATTATGCTACAACTTCTTCATTGTTTTGTGTGTATTACATGACACAGTGACTGAATCTTTAGTGCATTCTCCGAATCCATTCAATCATATATATTCCTAATAATCCATCAGTAATTTAGTCAATCACTCAATGTCCTTCCCTAACCAATTATTACTTACACTAAATATGGTCTGTGCCAACGGTGACGACAGGGTGGCTTGGGACCCGCATGCGGTTCGTTTCCCTCCTTGGCTGCTTGGCTGACAAGGGAAGTTCAGTTACCTGAACATTTCGATTTTTTTTAAACTTAAATTTTTGATTCGTCAGGGTAAAAACACCCGTTAAAGGTTAATGTGTGATTTCCTACTTTCCAGTGTACCTTGAAAACTGTAGTAACAGCTTTTTCTGACCTATAAAACTGTGTAATCAAATTGTTTAAAATTTGCAATTTTAACAGGAACATGTTCCTCACCACTTTTAAACAATTTGAATATATAGTTTTATACAGCACAAAAAAGACCATTTAATTTTGTTCTTAACAGTTATTTTATATCCACTATAGTTAGC
The DNA here is from genome assembly GCA_944738655.2 of Andrena hattorfiana. NCBI lineage: Eukaryota > Metazoa > Arthropoda > Insecta > Hymenoptera > Andrenidae > Andrena > Andrena hattorfiana. The sequence goes on along the minus strand of OX122890.1, from coordinate 39,157,599 downwards.
AAGATAGATATACAGGAAAGTAAGACATTACACATTAACCTTTAAGGGGTGTTTTTACACTGCAGAACCGAACACGGGCATTAGCGAAAAATTGCCCGGCACTTCTATTGAGGTCCTCTACAAACCTGCACAGTTTAAAAAAAATCGGAGTGTGCGGGTAACCAAACATCCCTTGTGAGCCATACGAAACGATCCCCTCCATACCTATTTCACTCCTACACTCTACACTGGCAGCTAGCGAGCCACGGTAGCGGAGCTCTCGCTCCTATGTAGCTGATATTGCTGATGGTCGGAGCACGAAAAATAAGAAATAGGCATCTTTTAATTTTAGCCCGTTTGCATGTTTAGGGTGCGAAACCACCCTTCAAAGTTCATAAGACGAGATACAATCTGTTCTTTTGAACTTTGACGTGTGGTTTCGCCTCTAAATATACAAGCGGGCCAAAATAAAAAATACATTTCTTATTTTTCGGTTGCCTAAAACTTATCCAAAAACCAAAGCAATCGGAGGCGGTCACTTAAAAACCTCTTTTTGTGGGAGTGGGGTTCGTGTGGCTCCCGGCAAAGTTCGTCAGTCCTGGTCTATACCATTTTAGGGGTTCAGCTTTATTAGGACTTTTAAAAGAAATTATCCTGCGATTTTTAATTATAGAGAACTAGCAGACATGTAACATTTTTTATAAATTCAATTTCTTTTACCCCTGTTTTACTTCAATACTGAATTGAAAAATATGCTTGCCGATGAAAACTTCATTTTTTCATATCATGTATTATTGTTCCCACATGTTTTCAGAAAAATGAGAAGGATTCGCCATATCTACAAGTAAAGTCAGGAGGCTCAATTTTGAAACAATATTCTAATCAAAAACGTGTAATGAAGACAAATTCATCGATTCTTACGAAGAGATCAAGAATTGAGCAAGCAAGTAAAACAAATGTAAGATATATCATACGTTACCTATATGACATGTTAATATTGGAGGGGTTGTCGGGTCGGGAATTGTTTTCAGGTTCGGATCGGGATCTCGAAACTCTGTTGACATAAACATATTCGGGTACCCGTTATTTCGGGTCCCGATTTACGACTCGGGACTCGATTTTCTCGGGTCACAATTTAAAAGTTTAAGTACAAGACCAGGCGGAAAAATTATGTTCTGAATCGAGCGTCGGGTCCCAAATCGGAAATCGGATTAAAAAATTGTTGACACAAATTTTTGATAAACAATTCTTCTAAATTTTTTTTACGTGAATAACCTTTATTTTCATCTCCGACAGATATGCAATGGTTAGTTTAATTATGAATTTGCAGCATATACAGGGTTTTTTACTGTAATCCGTGATTTTTAAGCAACCATTCTGTAGTTTCGCATTATATACAATATAATCCTAGTCTCTGATTCCTAAAATATAAAGTTATAGCTTTAAGACTAAGAAACATCGTTTGCCGTCCGTATGATCCACATTTTACTAGAATTTGTCGAGTTTTGGCAATCATATTGGATCCGCCATTTTCTTAATAAAAATTTCTACAGGAGATTCGTAATCAGTACCACCAAATATTCCAGTATAACATGTTTCGTTAATTTTACTTTCGATTTGGCGTGGGAATCGATTTTTGTTCACAACTATATTACGTCATCCCACTATGCGTCCCGATCAGTACCCGACCCGACCCGAAGCTCGAGTACCCGTAATTTCGTGTACCCGCGTACCCGCGTATCCCTAGTTAATATTAGGTTGCAGCATATGGTTTGTTCGCCACTTCATTTATATTATGAGTACATATTATGGGTTACTCAATCTAAATATTGTGGATCCCGGTTAAGCTGATAATTTCAGGGTCGGAAGAGTATCTTTTATTTGCGATGGCAGGCGAATTTCACATCTTCGATTTCACGCTTCACAGAATATTATGGTTTTCCGTGCTCGAGAATAGGGGGCAAGGAAGACAAGGATAGCACTAGTCACTGAGAAGGGAAAAATGTCAGGTTCCGCGTTTGTCATCGAATCTTTACGAAAGTGAGACGAATCGATTCCTTGTGTTCTAATTCGGATTATAATTAATGCAATTACATAAAACATTAGTTTGCAGAATTTGAAACCAACTTCGTTAAAAATAGGTCGATTTACATTGTATTTACTGTCTTTCAATCAGAAGAATGCCACGAATCCATCAATTTTCATACCAATGCGATGAAAAATAAGGAATACCGGTGTTCCAATTTACCTTTACGTTAGGAACTTAAAAAAAAAACATGTAGATAATAAAACTATTTTTTGTATGCTTTAATCAGGCTGAAAAATCACAATATAGGAACAATCATAGGTAAATATAAATGGACAACGCTGGCCCAAACCGGCGCGGCGGTAGCCAATACGCGCAAAACAAAACCATCGTTAAGCTTTGGAATATTCCATATTACCTTCACCTTCGGTATTCCAAATTAGCAACATGGTATTGAAACCTAAAATTTCATGTCACACTTTGCATTATCGAAATTATCGCAAGACTGACACGGAACCGTAGAAGGAATGTGCAAATGAGTTGATTAAGTGTTTATCTCAAAAGTTTCAACATATTTTTTTCATGATTGGAACGATTGAATACTCGCTGAAAAAGTTTTGCAAATTGACGTTTTCTTATTCTACAGATTAAGTCGAAGATGTCAAAATGGCGGTTCATCCACAAATGTCATTAGTTAACAAGTTATTAGGGGCCGTCCTTAAATTACGTAAGGGTAATTTTGGCAATTTCTTACTCCCCCCCCCCCCCCACCCTCCCCAGTATAAGAATTCGTAAGATTTTATATTCCTCCCCCCCCCCCCCTCCCTTTCTTACGTAATATTTTTACATTCAATTTTTTCAGTTAAGAAAATTCTTTTAAACGTTTATATAATTCATTTAACTCAGTTTCGGGAAATTATAACAAAATTACTTTTCTGGAACATTAATAATATAATTTTTTAGAGACATCGAGTAACAATTAAAATTATATGAATTTAAAGTTCTTCGCTTGTCCATAGATTTTGGATGCAATCACCAACTGACTTTATGATAAGAAGTGAATCTATTTCGGGGGACCTATTTTCTCTGATTTCTTTAGCATCCACCTCGTTTGCAGGTATCCAGTCTGCATCTTTTGCTCCGGTGTCCTGATCTCAGAAAATACAGAGAAATTCGTCGTTGCGCCGAGCTTCGATGTGTTCAGATTTTAACACATTCTTCGACAATCGAGAGAATTACACGATACTTGAGAGATTTTATGTGCGAGGCGGCTGCTTTTTGTTGTTGCAAAATAGTGTCCGCACGTTTCACACATTCTCCCTTCTAGTTGAGAATGATCTGTCAAACAAAAATAGTCGTAGGACGTATGTTTAAATTTTGTGGTTAATTTGGAGAGCACGAAGTTTTCTAGAGTCAATCTTTGAAAAAGAGGCAAGAATTTTGAATCATCATTTGTATCGTTAGGACTTGCTAATGTCAATGTTCCTGTTGTTTCATCTTGTCTAACGCGACAAGGAGCTGGAAGAAAACCGTTGGGCAAGATAGAATAGAGGTTATCTCTTAGCGAGCCGCAACATTTGGTGTCTTTGCATTTGCTGACCTACAAAAGATATTGCGATTCGCGTACGTGCATCGCATACCAAACATCATCCACTTCTTGAGGTATATCAAGGTTATCGACGGGGTGTTTGAATTCCGCCAATACTGCATAACCATCTATAACCATCTCGCTCCATATGTTGGCAAGCGTGACTCCAGCGCTTGCAAAATTTTGGCGTTCGAGTTCTTTATTAATCGTTTTTCCACTACTATCTAGATGGGTACCATAATTATCATGGTGTAAAATAACACTTGAAAGTTGGCTACTCAGTGGAGCCATCCTCCTTTCTACACGATTGAAAGCACTGCGACCAGGTGCATTAGTGACAACAAGTATGGCATCTAAGTCATAATCCTTGAAATGTTGAATTGCAAATGTAAATACCTTCGGAAACCTTAGATTCTCGTCAGGTCCTCCGTCGGAAGAGACAATAATTATTGGTTTAATTTAACGATTTCAGAATTTCCGAATGCTTTCAAACTCCTGCAGCTCCAACAAGCGTTTAAAATCAGCGGAGTGACTCGCTGCAGTTGGGAGTCGTGTTTCCCACTTCTTATCGCGATATAAGTAGGTCCTGAGTAGGATACAGCTTCCGGGTGTCCCAATCCTTGTTGTTTAGTAACTATCCTTGCATAAACAAAGGGAATGAGCTTATGCTTTTCGGCTATGACCCAATCATGGTCAGGAAGTTTAACTCTATATTCCGCGTGCATAAGGATTGGGGACTGGTTCTGTGCCGCTTTTAAGCCAATGAGCACTCTCGCCTTGTCATCCTGGGAGATAAATGCCACCTGCTGAGATCCGAGCATTGATGCCAATGATTTTAAATAGCGAATTGATGCAGTACAAAATTGACCACCAGGGTGTGTTTTGTGGCTATCGTTCTGGACCCTGCAAAGTCTTATTGGAACCGTGGTAACATGCCTTTTTCTTTCTAGCGTTCTTGAATTTCTAGGTAGAAGTCTTAAGTATGCCGCATTCCGCGATAAGTTAAACCCCATCTTTAGGAGCCTTTCATGCAAATCATCTAACGTTTCGCAACATCTCACTTCTTCCGTTCGACAGCGTTCGTGTGTAGCTCCACCGAAACTTGCTAATTCTAAAATTACTTTGAAAATCTCTGGCTGGTCCTCCTCTAGCCGAGGTCTTTCAACCTTTTCGCGAATATTTACAACTAAAGCAGCGTTCGCACTAGAAGTACAAATTTGAATTAATTTTTGTTTATGGTTTAACCTAAATTTCTGCTGGTATTCAGCATTTCGCTGTTTATTTTTTAATTCTTTATGCACATCTGCTAAATGCCTTTTAGTTTTCTTTATGTCACTTTGAGATGTGTTATCTCCGAGATTGGCATGTCGGGCGAGTATTTGAACATTCAATTTATTTTCTAAGATTTGAACTTTTTTGGTGACTGTATCTTCAGCAGGCTTCGGATAGTGCCTCTTTAGAATGTTGGAAGGAGCTAATGAATCGTTAAAATTTTCCTTAGAACCTTCCTGTAGTGGATTATCGAGAGCAATTTGTTTATCGACAGCAGTTTCTTTATCTTTAACTTTCGTTGTCGAGAGTACTTTGTTGTTTGGATGTATGTTGAGCCTTAAAAATTAAAAATATTAAATTTTAAAAACAATTATTTTTGTTTCTTTAAAATACGTAGTTAAACAAAATTATAATCGATTTGTATGGAACACAAGTAAAATGGCTTTTAAAGGAAATATAGTTGAAAATATATTAAAAAACATTTCATCTTTAATTATTCGATATTCTTGGGTTTTAAAGATAACGAATGAAATGATTAAATTATACATAGTATATTTATTTTTAAATATTAAAAGAATGTAATTTTTCTTATTTACGTTTTTTTAAAGTAAAGGAAAATTATTTAGTTCCAACTTTTCGAAACATTAGATTATTTAGTAAGTTTATTATATAATCTCTTTATTGTTCCCCTAGGGGTTATAATCTCCCAAACACTTCCTACTTCACAATTAAACCTTATATTTACCTTATTCTAACTTAACCTATCTTAGCCTCTATCCTTAAACCTACTACCGCACGTTCGCTCGCTCTCCTCTCCAACCTCTCCCCGCTTTCGCGCGCACGCCTACGCACCCTCCTCCGCCTCTCGGACCTCCGCTCCCGCACACCTCCCCTTCCACTCACAATCCTCCACTCATACATCCCCCCCCCCCCCCATGCACTGCTCTCCTTTCCTCTAATTTCCTCACCCACTCCTCCCCCTCCCCCTCACCCCCAACACCTCCATCACCGCCTCCTGCCACCCCCTCTCAATCCCCCAACCTGTACATACCTCCCACACGTACTCCCACGACTCCTCCCCCTGCCCACAGATTCTGCACCTCCTTTTCTTCTTCTCCTCCCAGTATCTCCGCGCCTTCATCTCATTTCCTACCCTAAACCTCGCCACCCGCTTCCACTTTTTCTCCCCCCACCCTTTCTTCAGGTACCCTGGCATCCCCATCCCCTTCACCCTCCCCTACCGTATATTGTACCTCGCTTCCCCTATCCTCCCCCACCTCTCCTCTTCCTGTAGCCTTCTCTCTCTCTCTCTCTCTCTCCACCAACTCCTCTTCCCTTAGCTCTCCCCTGTCCCTCACCCGACTCCACCTCCTCCACCGTCCACCCCCTGTCCTTATAATACTGCTGCCTCTCCTCTTTCCACCCCTGCAGAACTCTACCCTTCCTCATCCTCCTCTTCATTTCCTCCCAACACTCCCTCTCCAACTCTCCCCCTTCCCCTCCTCCAGCTTCCTCTCGTACCCCCACGCTCTTAACCCCGCCCCTCCCTTCATCATCCCCCTCTGTAACTTCTCCCTGACTATGTACCCTGGGGTATTCTGGTCTACTCCCAACACCCACTTCGCGTATCTCTCATACAGTGCTTCTACCTTTTCTCTACCTTTCTACCCCCACACCTCCACCCCATAGCTTATTACCGCCCACACCAACTTATCGAACAACCATAGCCTTCTTCCTCAATCCTTCCCAAATATCCTTTTCCCAATCCCTCACACCTGTCCCATTACCGCAGCCCCCTTTCTCACCTTCTCTACACGTTCCTCCTGCCCTCCATTCCCCATCAACGTATACCCCAGGTACCTGAAACTCTTTACCTCCTCCAACTCCTTTCCTTTCCACCTCCATACCACCTTACTCCACCTGCCTCCCCCTTCTACACCTCATTACCTTGGTTTTACCTACATTCACCTGTAACCCTTTCCCCTCCATATACTTCTCTAGTTTCCCCATGATCCCATTCATCCCTTCCACATCCTCTGTCAGTACAGCCACGTCGTCCGCGTATGCCAGAGTGTAGATCCTTCTACCCCCCAGCATCACCCCCCAGTCTCCCCTCCCCAGCTCTTCATCCATGTCTGCGATCAGGAGCGTGAACAGGGTTGGACACAGCGGGCATCGCTGCCTTACACCTCTCGCCGTCCAGAATCTTTCCTCCTCCTCCCCCACCGTGACCCTTCCTATCGTTTCCCTCAGTACCTCCTCACACCTCATCACCAGCCCTTCCCTCACCCCTGCCCCCCACAGTCTTTATCAATACCTCCCTGCTCACCGAGTCAAACGCAGCTTTCATGTTGACAAACAATACCACAAATCTCCTCTCCTTCCTCCCTATTTGTCTGTTGATCAGGTAGTTGAGCGTGTATATGTTGTCGATACAACCCACCCCCCTTCTAAACCCCGTCTGAGTCGGCGGCAGCAAATACTTTTCTTCCACCTCCACCCTTAACCTCTACGCCATCACCGACGCGTATAACTTATACGCCGCCTGCGTTAAGGTAATCCCCCTCTAGTCCTCTACCCTTTCCCCTGCCTCTTTCTTCACCACCGGCACTCTTCCTTCCAGCTCTCTGGCTACCCTTCCACCCTCCATACCCTGTTACACAGCACCCATAATCACTTTTCCACCTTCTCCCCTCCCCCCGTATTTCCACACCTCATTTTGTATCCCATCCCCTTCTCCGGCCTTCCCAACCTTTAAATTCTTTACCATCCTTCTAATTTCTTCCCTTCCTATCTCCCTATATCCGCCCCTCCCCATTTCCCTCCCCCACCTTTTATCACCCTCCGCTGTACCCCTCCCAGCAGTCCCATTTCTCGATTTTTATTCCTTCATTCACCCTCCTCCTTTCCCTCTCTCTGTTCACCACCTTCCACACCTGCCCTTCTGTCCTCAGCCCCTCCAGTTCCTTTTCCCAACTCCCCACCTCCTTTCTCTTTTCCTCACACTTCCGACTTCCCCACCGCTTCCTATAACCTTTCTCTCAACTCACTCCACTCATCCTCCACTCCCCTATCATCCTCCTCCCTCTTCCCAAAGCTCTTCATAAACTTCTTCCTCCCCTCCTCGGTCCAGTTCCCTCTCCCCCCCTTCCCTACCCCCACCACCAACCGTTGATTGTCCGAATCCACTCTCTCTCCCACTTCTACCCTTTCCACCTTCTCCCTGGTATCTTCATTTCCAATCACATAATCAATCACCGTACTCGCCCTCCCTCCTGTAAAGGTTCACTCCCCATGCCCATTCCCCTCCAGCCCCCACATTCAGAATACTCCAACCCCTTTCCTCCAGGTATCTTTCGATCTCCTGCTCCCCCGCCCCCTCCCTCCTCATCCCATCCCAATACCCGTCCCCCTTCTTCCCCTGTCCTAGCGTTAAAATCCCCCCTCTCAGCCCCTTCTCTCTTTTCGATCCACTCACCCAAGACCTCCAACTTCCTTTGCAGATCTCAATTTACAACACTCCCACTATCCTCCACCACTCCCCACCAGCCTCACCTTCGTCAAATTCCCCTCCCTGCTTCGTCCTCCGCTCCCACTTCCAACCCCTTCCTCACCCCCATTAGCATTTCTCCCATTGCCCTACCCTTCTTCTCCCTCCGTGCCCATTGCCTATCCCAGACATACCCCCTGGGCAGCCTCCTTTCCACGATTCCCACCCCCCCTCCACCCACGTCTTAGTCATCACTATCACGTCCCACTCTTCCAGTCCTTTCCAAAACTCCCCGCCTTTGTACCTCAACCATGCCACGTTCCAGAATGCAACCTTATACCTATTCCGCCTTCCCCCTTTCCCTTACCCTTCGTTTCCTTGTTCCTCCATCCAACTTTCCCTCAGTTCATCCCACCTTCTCACCTTCCCGTTCACCCAGATCTTCATATATCCGACCTGTATCTTCTTTCCTCCCTCCCTCTCCCTCTCCGCCACACTTTCCACTTTCCACCTTGTCTTCCTTTCATCCTCTGTTAGATCGTCATCTTTCCCTCATGCCCCTCAGTTTTTTCCGCGCCTCCATCACTTTTATCTTCTCCGCCCTCCTTGTCAGCTACACCAGAATCACACCGCTCTCTTCCTTTCCCCTTCTCCCTACCCTTCTCACCTCCCTTATCCCCCCTCCTCCATTCCCATCGCTGCCCACAACTTCTTCACCTCCTTCTCCTTCTCCATTCCCTCTAACCCCAACCCCGTTACCACCACATTATTTCTTCCCTCCGCCCTCTCCTTCTTGTCCTGTTTTAACTCCATCTTTCTCAGTCTTAATCAACAATCCTCCACTTCTTCCCCCTCCCCATCTCCAAACTACCCCTCCCTTCCTTTTCCCTTTCCCATTTCTCCATCTTCCCTATCATCTCCTCCACCCTCCCATCCGTCTCTTCCATCCTTTCCCTCCTTCTCTTCTCCTCCCTCCTTTCCTCCTCCCATTTCTCCTTTCCCGTCTCCATTCCTCCATCACCTTTCTTCTTTCCTCCCTTTCCTCCCTCATCTCCTCTTTCACCTCCCCCAACTCCTTCCTCATTTCCTCTTTCTCCTGCCTTGTCTCCTTCATCAACCCCCTTAACAACTCCACCACATTTCCCATCCTCTCTTTCTTCGCTACCCCCCCTTTCCCCCCTCCTTCTGGCGACCTCCACGTCTTCCCGCTCCTTTTAAACCCTGATCTATTCCCTTCCTGCCCCGTCCCTTCTTCCTCCTCCCTCTCCTTCCTCTTTTTTCTCCAGCAACTATCTAGACTCCCTGAATAATTGCCCACGCTGCTCCCACTGTCATTCCTTTGCCTTCCCTCACTTTTCAGCTTTCCTTTTTCCATTTTTGTTCCTGTTCCCTCCGCCCCCCTTCCCCCCTCTCTTCTCCCTTGTCCCCCGCCATTTGCCCTCCTCCCCTCGTACTACCCTCCGCCGTCTTCTCAACCCTCACCCTCACTCCTCTATCCTACCTCCTTTTCACTTTTACTCCCGTTCAAACCTCCCGCCTTTCTGCCAGCTCTTCCTACTTCCTCACCTGCCCGCTAGATTTCTCCACATGCACTTCTGCCTCCCTCTTTCCCGCTACAACACATCTATCCCCCGACCTAACCTTCAAACTGCTCACTTATCCCGCTTCGCACCTCGCCAACCCCTATCCCTGCCCTTTTCCCTTTAAACTCCTCCCTTTCTCACCTCTCCCCTACCTTTCCCACTCACTCCCTAACTTCTCGTAACCCTCTACACTCACGCTTCCCACACCCAACTCGCCGCACCATGCACATATGTCTGCCAAGCTCGCGTCCGGAAACGGAACTCCTAGTAAGTTGATTGGATATACGGTATTAATATTGTAAAAAGATCTGTATTTAAAATTTCTAAGTATCTTTTCTTCTGAGATCGCGTACGCAATAAAGAATTTATATGTAATGTCTTAATCATTTTTCAAGAATATTTATAATTAAAAACCTGGTCAGATATTGTATTTCTACTTACCTTTGTAAAATATGTTAAAATACTATTTTTTTCTGTTTATTTTGAGTATTTTAAATCAATAGGACTATTTATAAAGTCCACAAATCCTGTTTTATCACCAACAAAACGTTCTTTTGCATCATGCCATTCAGAATTCGCTTTCTTTTGGACATTTTCATTTTTGTGATCCGTATTAGCTGCCTTGGCAAATTTAAAAAATCGCTGATAAACGATCTATCGATAATCTATTGATCCCATTTGAATTAAATGAAGTTATCCAGGGATAAAACTATTCGCGCGTCGACGAAATTTATTCCGTTCACTTAACCTGTCGTGTTGTAGGTTAAAACTATGCGCGGTTTGACAATTGACGACTGCAATCACGTGATAGTCGGCTTGCGCCTCTGCATATTTTTGTTTCGAAGACGAGCGCGACGCGCAGTCGTGCATGAAGGGGAAAGAGGAGAACGGCTGCATCTTTATTTTCTCGCTTTATTTCTGTGATGAAGGAACGTCAATTTTTTGCACGATTTAAAACAATATTATGTAACGGGTGTGTGATGAAATATCGTTTTTTAGGCTACTTATATTGAAAATTGGGTTAAAATAATATTACGTAAGACGCTACCTGACACCCTCTCCCCCCTTGTAAGAAAACGTAAGATATGCGCGACCCCCCCCCCATACAAAGTCTTACGTAATTCAGATTTACAAATCAGATAGCGTTAGTAGTTGATTAGATACTTCGGTATTTCAAATTACCAACAGTATTCTAAATATGCTGCACTTCCTCCACTGGATCTTCCCTCCAAAACAAAGCGGTGCGGCATTGTGATCAGGTGCCCGACGTTTAAATCGGCTGCGAGCCGTTCGCTTCGAGTGTGTTAACGTTTTCCTCTGTGAATCAGCTGTTACGACGCTGCTTTAAATTTCGGATCGTTCGACTCGCTCTCGTACGATTGCCGACCGGTACAAACATTTTAGTTTTCCATACTAGATATCTTATCTGGCCCACCGGTTTTTTATTCTCAGCAATCAACACGCCGCCTTCCTCGGACCGAAAGTCCTCTCTCGCAGCGAGGAAGCAGAACAGTGGGCCCTTGTAACAATCCTGTGTTAGAGTCCGGGAAACACTATCACGCAATGATAAAAATTTCACTTTCCATAATTTTTATACTATCTTTACGGAAAGTGTGTGAATTGATTAGTGAGGCTCTCCCGATGAAAATGAATTCACACACTACATAAATCTTTGTTAACTTTTTATTATTCATATCTTTTGTAGGTAGAATGACATGTAGAATTGATTACGTAGGAAAAATATTATTCCATTTAAAAGTAAAGGTCCCTATACACGAGCGAGCCGCATGCCGAACCGCTCGCCAAGCCGCTCGCGAACTGCAGGCTTGGCGAGCGGTTCGGCGAGCGGCTCGCTCGTCTATGAGGGCCTTAAGCGTAGTAACTCATTACAGAAGTATATGGTCTGGGTTGAGTCATTTTCTAAAATAAACATGTTGATAATAAAGTAGAACTCACTACATAGTTCATTCTTTCCCCTACCAATTTTCTCTGTTAGCGTGGAAAGAAGCTACAGCCCAAATAAGCTATTCGAATCGTCCTGTACCTTTTATATGTATACACGTTATTTTTTCAGGGACAAATAAAAACTGACATCATTACTTACAATGGTCTCGGAGGACATTCAAAACATCATCAATTTCCCAGCACTTGTGGTATAAAAATAAGAGGAATAAAGGATGGACATGAATGAAGGACATATCTCAATTTAAAAGACCGAAACTTCTTATGGACAACGATAAAAAGTTGAATAATTTTGTAATTTAGTTAATAAAAATGTAGGGCATTTTTTCCAGATTGACCCTATTTAACAAAATAATAAAGAAGTTGGTATATGCATATGTCCCATAGTGCTTATTGTTAGTTTTGCTATTATTAGCGTACGGTTTTGTTAGCCGGGTGAAACCAGTGCTTTGCCTTTTACGAAATATTTATTGCACTAACTTACAAAGTACACTTATACACTAGCTTAAATTAACGCTAAACCCTTTAGTGCCCGTACCTAGTTCCCGTTGAAATATGATTCAGGAGTGCCATCAACAAGTACTGATGCACCCACTTGCTACGCTACCATACACAAGCTTTATTTTCTTTAAAACTGCCCATCAAGAATTTCAAACACAATTTCTGAACAATAAGCTTGGTAAAATTGCTTCATTTGTGTTCGAATATGGTTTAAGAACGACGTGAAACCAGTTGATCCCAAGCATCAACTTTTACATACTGCTTTCTCAGCCATTAACATTCAACATGTGGGAACGTGCTACTGCAACACATGCCGAAATTTTCTGACTCGAAATAATAACATTCCAACGTCATCCAAGTCAAATGGTTTCGTATATCCACAAATACCTTCTCATCTACCTACATTACATTTGTTGTCAAAGAGTTTAATTTCACCCAGGATACCGTTCATTCAAATTCGACGCTTGCGACATGCACATGGCATCTTCGGGCAAGTTATTAATGTTCCAGTGTCTGTAAATACGATGATGAATCATTTGCCAAGAAAAATTGATGACGATCATTATGTTAATAATGTTCATATTAATGTTCATATTAAGAGAAAAAAAATACATATATCGTGTTATTTATTTGGTTTAGTGAAAAAACGAAACATAAAAAATTGGCTGCAATGTCTTTATGAAACTGCTCTCTACAGGCTGTACGGCATTAGAGCTTATGAATCTTTGTTTCATAATGAGAATGTTAATGAAATTCCTATAGATGAGATTAGTGAAAACATACCAATCGAAGATAGTCTCACTGTACAACAGCAAACACTCTTATGGAATGATGAACGTATTTTCGTATTACATCAGGAGAAGCAAATATACCACACACTCTATTTTTCGATGAACATGGAGAGGGATAAAATTTATTCACATTAAGAAAAATTAACGGTTTTTGTCGGGACGCTATTGTTAGTCTCGCAATTTTGTCTTAATTTTATGTTAAGCGTGTTCTCGGTTAGCGCTTAGCTTTAGCGTGCCTTATGTGGCTTTGGCATATCTGGCACTTCAGGTGATCTCGTACGGAGTCGGCCGGCTACGGTCGAGCTGGTGGGGCGGCGAGCGCCGGACGAGGCAAGGCGAGCGCGTGAGGCGGGCTCTCGAGGCATAGCCATTTTTCGTTTTCAGAAGGTCGCCCACGCACGCAGCAGAGTTTTTTTTGTATTAACGTGAATAAATTATATTTTAAACGAGAAAACATCAGATCAATCAATTGCACAAATTTAGTTAAGCGTGCGATCGCGTAATCACTATGGGACAGTTTTGATATTTAATAAGAAGTTTCATTTCTAACGCGTGAGAGTTCCACGCATTGATTTTTTTATTTATTTTTCTTCAGTGGTTAAAATGCATAAAACCAATGAATACAGGGTTCAGGTAGGTCCAGCATGTACTACTTAAACTGTTACAAACAGCGAATTGCGAATGCAAACGACAAAACGGCAAACAGAAGGAATGTATCATGTATGATACGTTTGACACTAAAGGGTTAACGACTACTCTTAATAGATAGTGTTATTTGCTGTCTTGTAATTTCGCGGCAACGGCAGATACGAAAGCGAATTGCGACGCGATGAAATAATACTGATGATGACAGTGCTGCTGGTGGGCGTATTTATGTTCGTCCGATGTCGGGAATGTTCGATTCTCGATTGCTCGTGAAACCATTAGTTGATCGCTGTCGCGTTACACGTGTCGTCTTGGAGTTTCGATCTCTAACCTCTGTACACTGATCGAAATTTCTAGACGCGTCACAAACCCCTTCACACTTCCGACCTAGGCGAAATGTACTTTTAAACGTTGCGGCGGGTGACTAATTCTTCCGAGCCGAGTGGTTGTGGGTAAGGTTGCTAGAAGAAGGGAAAAAATGGCCGTGGGAAATGGATTAGCACTACTAATTGGGGCTGCCAGGCAATCGAGTATCTACTATTAATGCACAGAAAGAAGATCGCTGGCAGGCGGTACAGACCGCCGCTATGACGATTGGTAGGGTAAATGACCCAATTACTGACACATTAAGCGTTGACGCTGACATTATCTTATAGTTTTGTACTTATAGACTAAAAGTATATGTTGTTTTTGTTATTTACTATTGTTTAATATGTTTACTTAATGAAAAAAATTTGGTGGATCTTAAAACTTCGATTTTCATGTATAAATTCATCAACTTCAAAAATATGTTACGGGATCTATTACTGACACTCTTCAAATGTATTTGACTGAATTACTGACATCCCAATTACTGCCAGCTAACCTAATACTATTTATCTGTCATTTTAAGGTTACGTCGCGTCATGTATATTAGCAACTACTGCTATGACAGTAATACCAAAATGCTTGAAACGCTTGTACCAATCACTGTCACCCAATTAATAAGTAAAAAGACCTAATGAATCGTTGAATTCGGATCGTTACTATTTTCTATGATACTTATATTATTTAAAATATTATATTTTGTTGTGTTAATAGCTTAAATTATACAATTACAGTATTTTCATTAATGCCTTGTTTTCTCTTCCGTTAGTAAGGAAGTCATCGTTTCCATTCTCCTAATATCCGCTTAAAAGTTTTTATCGTTTTATTCAAATTAACGAAGAAAAAATGAAGTACTGTTTTTTGTATCGTATAAATAGCAGTTTGAATTGTATGCTAAATTTTTTTTATGCATCATTTTATAAGATTTATTCGTTATTTTACGTAAAATAGCTTAGGGTGACAGTAATTGGGTAGGTGGCAGTAATTGGGTCCTTTACCCTCTTTGTCACCGGTTGGTGCTGTCACGTCCCGCGACGTAGAGTCTACTATTAATTAACCCTTTAAATCATTTATATTTACTATTTCGTACTTTGATGTATTATTACCACCTCGCATACAACGTATTGCTGATAAGGCATTATTTCCGTAACCTACGATAAGAAGAGATCAAGTCAAGAATCGACGAACGGCAAAAGCATGCAGGAGAGCAGCTATCACATGAGGTGGCGGCCAGCCGGTTACACACACACACCAGGAAGGCCCAGCCAACACCAGCTGACGTTCAGCGTAGGACGGAGGCCCTTATCAGACAACGCAGCCGACACCCTCACGGAGCTGCGCTCCTGATCATCACCAGTAGATTGCCCTCCCGTCATTTCTCGTAATTCGAGCTCCGATACCCAACCAACGTATTTAGCTTCAATCCTTGATGCCTAAGATGTACGAAGCGTACCGTACAAACATGAACTGAAACCTAATAGCGTAAAAATCTAAAATATGAATTAGAATAAGAATCTAACTGTCGACGCTGCTGAAGGTTTCGTATAACGGTAGAAATACGTCTTAAGTCACGGAGAAAACACTGAAATTTGTGCACAATAGCTAAAATTCTGCAGTAAACAAAACTCTCTCGGATAGCCCGATGGAAAGAATTTTTCAGGTGGATCACACGGCGGATGATTGGGAGATTTCATATCCCACTATCCTAATTGTCATGTGACAAACCTGGAGAAGGAGTGACCAACAACCCTATAAAAAGGGCCCGACCACCCGTGGAGCGCATTCATTAATTATTATTAATTACTGTTTTTTACCGGTATTTTAATTACGATCTGTCATACCCTAGTTATACCATAAAGATATATAAAGTGTTGGAGTGTAAAATACCAGACGCAAAGTGACAATACAAGTGTTAAGTGAACAATATAAAAGTGAGTGAAATTTTACCTTTCGAAATCCTTACCTGCTGGAATTGCCAGTTAGAACTGCATTGAATTTTGAAGTGGATCTATCTGGTTCAACGCGGTACTACCTGGATTTTCAAGCAGTGATTTTTTGGCAGTACCAAAAAAGAATCCGGTTCAATGTGGATATCCAGATCGATGGATGAAACAGGATTTTTCGGGTCCAAAATTTATCAGGTTCTATCAGGAATTGCCATTTGTATAAACCCGGAAGGTTCGTATCTGAATTTGCGGATCAAAAATCTTACGGATTCAATCTGGAAATGCCACAAGCTCTTTGCATATGGGGTTCAAAGAAGAATATTTAACCCGGTTTCCAATGCATTGGCGGATAAAAAATTAATGCGGTTCCTTCCGGTTTTACGAAACTCATACTTCAAAATAATTTATTTGGTTCGAACACCGCTAAGTGGCCGCGATACTGGTAACTCCTCTCGCGGCAGCAATGTGCGCCGCGAGATAAGAGCGGCAGCAGCTTGTTCCGTGATCAAGTCTTCGATGCAAGATTGATACGGCAGAAGCTTTTGATATAGTAGGTTTAAGAATAAAATTATATCAAATCTCAGCTCACGGTGTAAGTGGTAACGGTTATTCGACAACTCCTTGATAACCTGAGTACATTGGTCGAAAGGGGGTGCGTAAGCTAAACAGTTCTGGCGGGGCGGGCGATTTGCAGCTGAAAATTTGGTATTTTTTAAGCGAAATTTCTTCGTTTCTTTGCGACTAGGCAATCGCTTGTTCTCGAAGCGTTCGTCGGGAAACATTTGTCCACCAGATATGTCGATCAGGGGCAATCGACACCATGCCGTTTTCCAGGGATTTCGATTTTCGTCGCTATCGTGCCTCCGTTCTCAGGTAAAAGGACTTTATGATTTTCGGCATACTCTCGGGTTTATCCCCCGAGGTCCTGGGTGAGTCGGGCTATAACCAAGCTACACATCTGGCAACCAGACTCCCACAGGTAAGTATTTTTCGCGCGTGGATACGGTTAGTTTTTTGTTTCCGCTCTGCGCGTTTTCGGCGTCGCTTGGTCCTAATTTAATCTGCTCCCTAACCAATCGGACTTGTGTTCGTCCCAAACGGCCACTCTCTGGAAGCGGTCCTCTTCACAGCAAATACATCCTCCACAAGGTCCCCCTTCTCTCGCACGGAATACGTCAACGCGTGCTTTTGTATTGAAATTCGAGCGCGTGTTTAGTGTAAAAGACCCAATTACTGACACCTAACCAATTCCTGTCACCTTAAGCTATTTTACTTAAAATAACGAATAAATAAACGTTGTAAAGTCATACAAAAAAAGGATTATGTAATTCAATCTATAATCTATACTATAGAATATACAGGGTCATCGTTTAATCCTGCAACCCGCGCGCGCGCGTGAACTTGTAAAATGGCAACACCGCCTCACGGACGCATTCCACTACAACCATGCGCCGATACTTCCGCCATCTATGAACCAATTATGAAAGTGTGGGGTCTTATAGGTGCCAGTAGAGGGTGCTTTTGGATTTCGCTAAAGAATATTAAATTTGACGTAACAGACGGGTAAGAAAACGGAAGCCATTTTAAGAGTGCGACCGCGCCGATTCCGTTATCTACGTATGCAATGATCCAGCAGCGGTATTACAACACGCTGACGCGTTAGTGGTCCGGGTTGATGAATTTGGGACATTTTTCGCATAGCTTTTGAACTACAAAAGATATCGGAATGCAATTTGCGCCATAAAATGGGGACAAATTATCACCTTCTAATGATGGAAAAATGACCAAATTTTACGTTTACTTAGTTTTTCTTTTTTCAATTATTTAATCATAATTGTTGCGAAAAGCTTTTGCAAACTGTTTATTTAAATACTTTATATAATGCTCTTTTTAAAATTCATGGCGCCGATAAACAATAGGCTAGTTGCCCTGTATCATTACTTTCACAAATTGAGGAATTAAATTTTTATTCAATTATATATTAGTTCTGCAGCCTCAGAATCTAATGCTTTGGTTTCCTTTTTTGCGATTTTATCCTTAATGTAGTGCATGCACAGATCGGAAGTAGGGGGTAACTAATGGGATGTGTCGTTGTTTCTTTAGCATTCTTTGAATTTTTTATACAATTTTTGTGTCTGAATGTTTTAACCCTTTAGCTATTATACGCCACGCCTGTAGTGGCTTGCGTTTATGTCATCTTTTGAAATGGTACACGAAAATGCGCAGGCTGGATGCGCGTGATTATTATGTGGTCCCCTCCTCGACGAAGTGACAGAAACCAGAACCTACGTGCTATACCAGATTTCATAAAGATACAGTTGCGGCGTAATAATAATACTTTGGAAGGATGTTAAGTCATACAAAGTTCACAAATGTAGCGTAAAAGATCGAAATAGCCAATAAACATTTATTTTCATGTAGCATAGCAGTTATATTTTCTGTCACTTCGAGGTACGGTTGCCACCCGTACTTTAAAATAAAGTATCTTAAGTTATTATAAGTAAATGTATTCTATACTTTTGAATAACAATAAAGTACGCGAAAATACTTTATTTCACAATTAATGATATTACGTGAAACGTAACGCAATATTATTATCTTCTATCTGTTCCTGCCACTCCAGCATTTACTGAGAGAGTTTTCTCTGTCATGAATGTGAAGTGGCGGGATGAAAGAAACAAGGTCTCTCTCAATCTTATAAAAAACGAATTATTTATATATATCAATATGAATATTGAGTACAACGATGCCATTGAGATATTTCAAAATAATACAAATTTACTCTGTAATCCTAAAAGCAATAGAAAATATGTTTGGAAGAAATGAAAACTAATAAGATTAAAATGTACTTTTAATTTGTTGAGCGTACTTTCGTGTATACTCCCCAGAAGCAAATGTACGATATTCTTCTACAAAAAAAAAGGTGGCAACCCTACTTCGAGGACAGAAAATCCGCTCCTCGAAGTGACAGAAAACATAACCTACATGCTATACCTGATTTCATAAAGATACCGTTGCGGTGTAATAATAATATTTTCGAAGGATGTTAAGTCATACAAAGTTCACAAATGTAGAGTAAAATAACGAAATAGCCAATAATATAGGTTACATTTTCTGTCACTTCGAAGAGGGGACAACATAATAATCACGCGCATCCAGCCTGCACATTTTCACCAGACCGGGCGGCCGCATGGAAGGGTACCTTTCCCACCCTGCAATAGTGGTAGTTGGAACCAGAGATGGGCATAAAATTATTTTAAAAAGAAAATTGGATTCGAGTAAAAGGCATAATCAGGTATTTTGGCATTATTTGAAATCAATTAAATATAAATAACCCGGAGTTATTTATTATTCGAAGCGCCGTAAATAATGTTTTCATTCGAGGGGAATTCGTCCGAAGCTTCGAATAATGTTCTCCCTTTCATTTAGATTTATATCCGAAAGTTATTTAAAGCTGGACGAGCCTCGAGCGCCTTTGATCGAAGTCGTCGGCTCCTCGAGCCGAGCGACATTGTATCGTTCACCCGTCTAATCTGCAGCGCGAGGTTGCTCGGCGATGTGTCATCGATTATACAGAAACAGAATTTTTTTATTTTTCATCGTATCAAAACGAAAGTGACAGCAATGGATTCCTTGCATTCTCCCGATTAAATTGACAAAAAAATTAAAATCAGACTACTTTTAACGAAACGGGCTTACAATCCTGCAAACTAATTTTATGCGTAATATCGTTAATTGAGACAGTGAGAGCAAACAACGGACTAACCCACATTCTCTTTCTCGAAATTGGGGTAGTAACAATAACGTATTCTAACTTGGAACCATATTCTTGAGCCCGGTGTGCGCCACTATGGGCTGACTTACGTTAATATCATCTTTTGAAACGATACGCCACTACTGTGGCTTTCACACGCAGGTGGCGAAAAATCAAGCCAACCCTGTCGTAGCTAAAATTATTGAAATTGAGACGGGTACGAGACCAGTCGACACATTGTTTTCACACCTCGTTGTAGTAATCTGGGGTGCGAGAGGTAAACCGGCCATAAAAACGGAGCGCGCGGCTCGCTTACCTGAGCCGGGAAATTCCCAATACCTAGCTCTTTGCGACGTTACTTTGAAAGAGACCATCTAAAAATTCTCGAAGCTCGGGCATCACCGCTGTTCAGCGGTCGCTGGCAGCTCTGAACGCCGGGCCGGTGCGAGAAATGGCTTCGAGAAGTGTGCCTCCGTTCGAAAGTTCGAACTTCGGTCACACTCGGGCCTCGTGGCGGGCAGATACCCGTTGCCTGGTTCGTTCGCGCTCGGTGTTCGGCCACGTTCGGAACGCGTCGTGTCACCGATCGTGGGGGGTCGTTCCAGCGCGAACGTCGTCAATAATAACATGAATAGAGGGTCGAAGTGAGAACTGATTCTTGCATAATTGTTTTGGGGAAAAATTTTAACATGTGAGCCACACGATTTGCCACATAGCCACCGTTTTTGTTCAAATGCTTTGTTCATTTCCTTGATATATTTTTCATGATTTTATCCTTAACGTAAATATGCGTAGATCGGACGTAAGGAGTAATGTGCTCAACTGAGTAATCTCAGTAATCAACTGAGAGAATGTGCCTTTGTTTGTAGCGGTCTTTGAATTTTTTTCTACAATTTTTGTGTCTCAATGTTTTAATTTTTTAGCTACGTAACGCCACGCCTACACCGGCTTCCGGTTATGTAATTTTTTGGAACGATAGGCCATTATTGTGGCTTTTACACTCAGGTGGCGAAAAATCTCTCCGTACAGGGTTATAGCGCCGCGGTCAACCCTGTCATGGCTAAAATTATTGAAATTGTGACGGGTACAGGACCAGTCGGCACATTGTTTGCATACATCGTTACAGTAATCTGGGATGCAAGTGGTAAACTGGCCATAAAAGCGGAGCGCCCAACTCGCTTACCTGTGGCCGGGGCCTCCGCTTCACTACCTAATAACTGTTTGCGACTTTAATTTGAAAGGGACCATTCTAGAAATGAGCTGATTTTATAGGTTGCACATCAAGGAACTGTTTCTGGTTATGTATCAAAACGGCAGAATACTAACATCGTACATTAATCAGCTGCTGCGGTTTTCGGTAATGAATATTTCGAATCGCTTCGTGTGTTATTCGAACGAGGAAGTTCTGAGTTATTATTTCAAAACCGCCGTCTATTTCGCACAGAGACATAGAATATAATTTTACTCAGCAATTAATATTTTTGTTTTCAAAGTACTTGCAAGTCTTACAATATTCAAAGGATGTCTAAGACTTTCCAGAACATGCAATTCGAATAAAAGTCGAAGCGAATTCGAAACTTTCATCCGGAATTTGAAGAGAATCTCGAGGTATCGAAATCTCGCCCGAATTTTGCCAACCTGTCTCGAAGCTCCGGTTTCCGAGCCCCCGGGGACCGAGTGCTACGAACCGCCCGATAGCCCAACGCCCGGTCACGTCGTCGGTCGCGCGTTCGTAGAGTTCTTAACTCAACTGTCATTGAGATTTTCTGGGAGCAAAATTGTATTCCATATTCTTCCAAAATTCTAACATTTATTAATTAAAATGAGGCATAAATCCTTTGGTAACTGTAGTTAACAAAATGCGAGTTCGCAAAAGATTTAGCATTTCAACTTTTACCGTTTTTTCGTCGATGTTTCCAGCGATGCATCGTTTAATTGAAAATATATGTATTGCATGTGGCTGATTTAACTACGTTTCCCGACGACGTACTACTTTTAAAAAATCTCGAATTTAACGGTTAATGGTGACTATGTGGCGAATCGTGAATGATTTGGGATGGAATGGCTGATATGTTTACTGAATGTTAGTTGATCAGAGTTTTCCTCGTTAACGTTTTTGGTGGTCCTAGAAAGGGCCGTTGATTGCTGACCCTGAAAAAAGGGCCAATTATTAATGTGTCACATGTGTTGTTCGAAATGGCCGCCGTTTTGCCTTAAACAGGCATGCACGCGCTTCACCTTATTGAGGAATACGCGGTCCAACGTATTCCCTGAAATCCTGCCTATAGCAGCAGTGATGCTCGTCTGCAGCTCCTGGATGGTACGCGGATTTGTGGCGTAGACCTCGCCCTTCAGCACACCCCATAAAAAAAATCAGGGGGCGTCAAGTCCGGTGATCTTGGTGGCCACAAATCCCGCCCTATTACGCGGTGGCCAAAAAATTCCTCGGGCATCTCGGTGGTGGACGCCGCTGTGTGCGCCGGTGCCCCGTCCTGTTGGAACCAACAGTCCCTTTCCTCGGATTCCAACAGGGAAATGAACTGCAACAAAATTTCCTGATACTTACCTGTATTTATGATGGAGTCGAAGAAAAGTGGTCCCACAATTTGCTTACGCGATATCGCGCACCACACTCCCACCTTCGCCGAATGAAGGGGTTTTTCCCGGATTTCCCTTACATTCGCCGTGGACCAGTTCCTGCTGTTTTGGTTGTTCACGTGGTCATCTAAGCGGAACCATGCTTCGTCGGTGAAGAATAACTTATCTGAAACAGAAAATCTTTCTTCCTCCAGAAGATCTAAAAACCATTTGCAGTACCTGCGTCTTGCAGCATAATCGGGCTCCTTCAGCAGCTGCACCGTGTGGCATCGATAAGGACGCGTGTGCAGCCTTTTCGTTGCAAGATGTGCGCTGCCATATGAAAAGCCACACCGCTGCTGCAGCTTCGCCAACGATGTATGCGGCGCTTCCTCCAGAATTTGACGCACCTCGGCCAGCTTCTCGGTCGTCAGCACCGTCGCCTTACGGTGGTGCTTCCTATTGGCCAGGCTCCCATCTTCTTGGAATTTCCTCGCCAAACGGCTGATCGTGCTTTTATTTGGTACTGGAGAACCTGGGTATTCCTCCCGAAACGCCCCTTGGCACTCCAAGTACGATCTCGTGCGCAAATAATTTTGCACGAGAAACCTTCTCTTCTCTACTGAATACATAATTAGTATGTAACTAATGTATGTATTCCCTTAGCACTGAGTACTGGTATGCTGTGATCCAATGAGTCGTTTAGAGGTAGCGCTGAAAAGTGCTGATTGTCGTGCTGGCTATTCAGTGTAACACTGAAGAGTACTGATGCTCTGCTCTGATGTGTCGCTCAACGAAGTGCTCTGCTTCCGTGCTGCGTCAGTACTCATTTTCACTTGGAAAAGTCGGCCCTTTTATAGGAACTGGTGTTTCCCCACTCTACGCCTACTGCGAATCAATGGCGCGCGTGTCGAGATCCCCCTCGAGCATCCGCATCCTCAACCGATTTCGTTGGACCGCGTATTCCTCAATAAAGTGAAGCGCGTGCATGCCTGTTTAAGGCAAAACGGCGGCCATTTCGAACAACACATGTGACACATTAATAATTGGCCCTTTTTTCAGGGTCAGCAATCAACGGCCCTTTCTAGGACCACCAAAAACGTTAACGAGGAAAACTCTGATCAACTAACATTCAGTAAACATATCAGCCATTCCATCCCAAATCATTCACGATTCGCCACATAGTCACCATTAACCGTTAAATTCGAGATTTTTTAAAAGTAGTACGTCGTCGGGAAACGTAGTTAAATCAGCCACATGCAATACATATATTTTCAATTAAACGATGCATCGCTGGAAACATCGACGAGAAATCGGTAAAAGTTGAAATGCTAAATCTTTTGCGAACTCGCATTTTGTTAACTACAGTTACCAAAGGATTTATGCCTCATTTTAATTAATAAATGTTAGAATTTTGGAAGAATATGGAATACAATTTTGCTCCCAGAAAATCTCAATGACAGTTGAGTTAAGAACTCTACGAACGCGCGACCGACGACGTGACCGGGCGTTGGGCTATCGGGCGGTTCGTAGCACTCGGTCCCCGGGGGCTCGGAAACCGGAGCTTCGAGACAGGTTGGCAAAATTCGGGCGAGATTTCGATACCTCGAGATTCTCTTCAAATTCCGGATGAAAGTTTCGAATTCGCTTCGACTTTTATTCGAATTGCATGTTCTGGAAAGTCTTAGACATCCTTTGAATATTGTAAGACTTGCAAGTACTTTGAAAACAAAAATATTAATTGCTGAGTAAAATTATATTCTATGTCTCTGTGCGAAATAGACGGCGGTTTTGAAATAATAACTCAGAACTTCCTCGTTCGAATAACACACGAAGCGATTCGAAATATTCATTACCGAAAACCGCAGCAGCTGATTAATGTACGATGTTAGTATTCTGCCGTTTTGATACATAACCAGAAACAGTTCCTTGATGTGCAACCTATAAAATCAGCTCATTTCTAGAATGGTCCCTTTCAAATTAAAGTCGCAAACAGTTATTAGGTAGTGAAGCGGAGGCCCCGGCCACAGGTAAGCGAGTTGGGCGCTCCGCTTTTATGGCCAGTTTACCACTTGCATCCCAGATTACTGTAACGATGTATGCAAACAATGTGCCGACTGGTCCTGTACCCGTCACAATTTCAATAATTTTAGCCATGACAGGGTTGACCGCGGCGCTATAACCCTGTACGGAGAGATTTTTCGCCACCTGAGTGTAAAAGCCACAATAATGGCCTATCGTTCCAAAAAATTACATAACCGGAAGCCGGTGTAGGCGTGGCGTTACGTAGCTAAAAAATTAAAACATTGAGACACAAAAATTGTAGAAAAAAATTCAAAGACCGCTACAAACAAAGGCACATTCTCTCAGTTGATTACTGAGATTACTCAGTTGAGCACATTACTCCTTACGTCCGATCTACGCATATTTACGTTAAGGATAAAATCATGAAAAATATATCAAGGAAATGAACAAAGCATTTGAACAAAAACGGTGGCTATGTGGCAAATCGTGTGGCTCACATGTTAAAATTTTTCCCCAAAACAATTATGCAAGAATCAGTTCTCACTTCGACCCTCTATTCATGTTATTATTGACGACGTTCGCGCTGGAACGACCCCCCACGATCGGTGACACGACGCGTTCCGAACGTGGCCGAACACCGAGCGCGAACGAACCAGGCAACGGGTATCTGCCCGCCACGAGGCCCGAGTGTGACCGAAGTTCGAACTTTCGAACGGAGGCACACTTCTCGAAGCCATTTCTCGCACCGGCCCGGCGTTCAGAGCTGCCAGCGACCGCTGAACAGCGGTGATGCCCGAGCTTCGAGAATTTTTAGATGGTCTCTTTCAAAGTAACGTCGCAAAGAGCTAGGTATTGGGAATTTCCCGGCTCAGGTAAGCGAGCCGCGCGCTCCGTTTTTATGGCCGGTTTACCTCTCGCACCCCAGATTACTACAACGAGGTGTGAAAACAATGTGTCGACTGGTCTCGTACCCGTCTCAATTTCAATAATTTTAGCTACGACAGGGTTGGCTTGATTTTTCGCCACCTGCGTGTGAAAGCCACAGTAGTGGCGTATCGTTTCAAAAGATGATATTAACGTAAGTCAGCCCATAGTGGCGCACACCGGGCTCAAGAATATGGTTCCAAGTTAGAATACGTTATTGTTACTACCCCAATTTCGAGAAAGAGAATGTGGGTTAGTCCGTTGTTTGCTCTCACTGTCTCAATTAACGATATTACGCATAAAATTAGTTTGCAGGATTGTAAGCCCGTTTCGTTAAAAGTAGTCTGATTTTAATTTTTTTGTCAATTTAATCGGGAGAATGCAAGGAATCCATTGCTGTCACTTTCGTTTTGATACGATGAAAAATAAAAAAATTCTGTTTCTGTATAATCGATGACACATCGCCGAGCAACCTCGCGCTGCAGATTAGACGGGTGAACGATACAATGTCGCTCGGCTCGAGGAGCCGACGACTTCGATCAAAGGCGCTCGAGGCTCGTCCAGCTTTAAATAACTTTCGGATATAAATCTAAATGAAAGGGAGAACATTATTCGAAGCTTCGGACGAATTCCCCTCGAATGAAAACATTATTTACGGCGCTTCGAATAATAAATAACTCCGGGTTATTTATATTTAATTGATTTCAAATAATGCCAAAATACCTGATTATGCCTTTTACTCGAAACCAATTTTCTTTTTAAAATAATTTTATGCCCATCTCTGGTTCCAACTACCACTATTGCAGGGTGGGAAAGGTACCCTTCCATGCGGCCGCCCGGTCTGGTGAAAATGTGCAGGCTGGATGCGCGTGATTATTATGTTGTCCCCTCTTCGAAGTGACAGAAAATGTAACCTATATTATTGGCTATTTCGTTATTTTACTCTACATTTGTGAACTTTGTATGACTTAACATCCTTCGAAAATATTATTATTACACCGCAACGGTATCTTTATGAAATCAGGTATAGCATGTAGGTTATGTTTTCTGTCACTTCGAGGAGCGGATTTTCTGTCCTCGAAGTAGGGTTGCCACCTTTTTTTTTGTAGAAGAATATCGTACATTTGCTTCTGGGGAGTATACACGAAAGTACGCTCAACAAATTAAAAGTACATTTTAATCTTATTAGTTTTCATTTCTTCCAAACATATTTTCTATTGCTTTTAGGATTACAGAGTAAATTTGTATTATTTTGAAATATCTCAATGGCATCGTTGTACTCAATATTCATATTGATATATATAAATAATTCGTTTTTTATAAGATTGAGAGAGACCTTGTTTCTTTCATCCCGCCACTTCACATTCATGACAGAGAAAACTCTCTCAGTAAATGCTGGAGTGGCAGGAACAGATAGAAGATAATAATATTGCGTTACGTTTCACGTAATATCATTAATTGTGAAATAAAGTATTTTCGCGTACTTTATTGTTATTCAAAAGTATAGAATACATTTACTTATAATAACTTAAGATACTTTATTTTAAAGTACGGGTGGCAACCGTACCTCGAAGTGACAGAAAATATAACTGCTATGCTACATGAAAATAAATGTTTATTGGCTATTTCGATCTTTTACGCTACATTTGTGAACTTTGTATGACTTAACATCCTTCCAAAGTATTATTATTACGCCGCAACTGTATCTTTATGAAATCTGGTATAGCACGTAGGTTCTGGTTTCTGTCACTTCGTCGAGGAGGGGACCACATAATAATCACGCGCATCCAGCCTGCGCATTTTCGTGTACCATTTCAAAAGATGACATAAACGCAAGCCACTACAGGCGTGGCGTATAATAGCTAAAGGGTTAAAACATTCAGACACAAAAATTGTATAAAAAATTCAAAGAATGCTAAAGAAACAACGACACATCCCATTAGTTACCCCCTACTTCCGATCTGTGCATGCACTACATTAAGGATAAAATCGCAAAAAAGGAAACCAAAGCATTAGATTCTGAGGCTGCAGAACTAATATATAATTGAATAAAAATTTAATTCCTCAATTTGTGAAAGTAATGATACAGGGCAACTAGCCTATTGTTTATCGGCGCCATGAATTTTAAAAAGAGCATTATATAAAGTATTTAAATAAACAGTTTGCAAAAGCTTTTCGCAACAATTATGATTAAATAATTGAAAAAAGAAAAACTAAGTAAACGTAAAATTTGGTCATTTTTCCATCATTAGAAGGTGATAATTTGTCCCCATTTTATGGCGCAAATTGCATTCCGATATCTTTTGTAGTTCAAAAGCTATGCGAAAAATGTCCCAAATTCATCAACCCGGACCACTAACGCGTCAGCGTGTTGTAATACCGCTGCTGGATCATTGCATACGTAGATAACGGAATCGGCGCGGTCGCACTCTTAAAATGGCTTCCGTTTTCTTACCCGTCTGTTACGTCAAATTTAATATTCTTTAGCGAAATCCAAAAGCACCCTCTACTGGCACCTATAAGACCCCACACTTTCATAATTGGTTCATAGATGGCGGAAGTATCGGCGCATGGTTGGAGTGGAATGCGTCCGTGAGGCGGTGTTGCCATTTTACAAGTTCACGCGCGCGCGCGGGTTGCAGGATTAAACGATGACCCTGTATATTCTATAGTATAGATTATAGATTGAATTACATAATCCTTTTTTTGTATGACTTTACAACGTTTATTTATTCGTTATTTTAAGTAAAATAGCTTAAGGTGACAGGAATTGGTTAGGTGTCAGTAATTGGGTCTTTTACACTAAACACGCGCTCGAATTTCAATACAAAAGCACGCGTTGACGTATTCCGTGCGAGAGAAGGGGGACCTTGTGGAGGATGTATTTGCTGTGAAGAGGACCGCTTCCAGAGAGTGGCCGTTTGGGACGAACACAAGTCCGATTGGTTAGGGAGCAGATTAAATTAGGACCAAGCGACGCCGAAAACGCGCAGAGCGGAAACAAAAAACTAACCGTATCCACGCGCGAAAAATACTTACCTGTGGGAGTCTGGTTGCCAGATGTGTAGCTTGGTTATAGCCCGACTCACCCAGGACCTCGGGGGATAAACCCGAGAGTATGCCGAAAATCATAAAGTCCTTTTACCTGAGAACGGAGGCACGATAGCGACGAAAATCGAAATCCCTGGAAAACGGCATGGTGTCGATTGCCCCTGATCGACATATCTGGTGGACAAATGTTTCCCGACGAACGCTTCGAGAACAAGCGATTGCCTAGTCGCAAAGAAACGAAGAAATTTCGCTTAAAAAATACCAAATTTTCACCTGCAAATCGCCCGCCGCGCCTGAACTGTTTAGCTTACGCACCCCCTTTCGAAGCCAGATACAGCGTAATCCCAACCGTAAAACCCTCGAAGGTAGAACAGCATGGGCCCATCCGCCCTTGACTACTTATACCTATTAAGAAACACGTTGACTGGAACACTTTGTACATACTACTATGTATAAAGAAATTAAATGGATTGGCGCACGGTGGGGCAAAAGGCCACCAACACTTGACATTAATTCACCAATACCTTCTATAAGATTCTGTTGGTCTTAATTTCATTCAGGAAGCGTGTTACTGGATAAATTAAAGTAATTAACATTACTTTTACTGTTTTCTCATAGAAACGTCTTTTTGTACATTTAACAAGCGTTCGACACGGTGTGGTCAAGTAGGGCTTTTAACTGTACTTCTGCAAAAGTAGACGTTATATTTACGTTTAAACAATGATGCAATGGAAATTCAAACAAATATAATGAACTTTTTCAAAGGCTGGGCTTGTAGTCGCGAGTAATACAGCCAGAACAACCAACGATACACTATATTAGGTATATAATTGAAGGATGGGGAAAATTATTGTCCAAACGCTAAGAAAGATTGGAAAATTAAATGTCGTTAAACTGTATTTTAAAATATATAGTATTGTAAAGCTCGTCCCGACACACATTTTTTCTATTTACAGTTTGTTTATCAAATCATTAGTATTCGAGATAAAAATTATAAACAAAAAATTTCTTCGACCAAAATCATTATTTCTTTAAACATAAATTGCGATAACTCGAGTAAATATTAACGGATCGTTATGAGACTTAAAACCTATCTTCAGAAAACTCTAGCGAAGCCGTAAATTGTATGCACGAAACCCTTATGTTAAAAAATGTAATAATATTTAATTAAAAAGTAATACTGGACATATCCCATGTTTTTCAACGTTCGCCGTTAAAAAGTATCGAGGCAATTTTGAGATACATATAACTTGCAGCGACGAAGTTTTTCCTTAATATACAAGGAAGATTTTCACTATTTTTCACACTGATTAATAAATGATTGTAGAAGATATGACGATATATATAAATCTCGCGCACCACCAACAGCCGAATACATCCTTGTTGACTTGTCACAAGGCTAGCGGCTCTTCCACTGGGCAGAAACAAGAGAACCAAACGTTTTTTTCATCCTTACGAGTGTCGCTATCGCCCTTACCACGATCAGAAATTTGAAAAAAAAATCTACAGAATGGCAGACGGTTAAAGATAAAATATGTTTTTTCCTGCAGTTTTTGTAACATGTAGGTACCCCAAAAAATCCATGTTTAGAAAATAATGACCTGATTTTGGTAGTGGCGGTAGCGACGCTCATAAGGATTAAAAAACCTTTGGTTCAATTTTTTCTACTTTTCTGCTTTAAAGAGCTTTTCTGGCAAGTCTTCAGAGGTATATCCGTCGGCAGGATGAGGGTTGTGCCACGTAATGGGGGGTGGCGAGGATTTCTTGTAGGCTACAGGTAAGGAAACTGCGGCAGTTATCGCAGAACCATCCACGGGGACGCACGCTAATTTACGCTATTTTCAACTTTCAATACATACATTTTTCTCATATTTAGTTAGTCTGTAGTTTATTCTCAGTTTATCATTATAATACATACTTAGTTCTAGTAGTTTTATATTTTTTTTTATATTATTCGTATAACATTTTTATAGTATTTTTATCGTGTGTTTTTGCATTATTATTGTGTGGTTTTCTTATTCTTATTGTGCTTTTTTATTATTGTGTTACTTTTTTTTATTCTTATTGTCTGCTTTTGTTATTATTGTGTGTTTTTTTTATTATTAGTATTAGTGTACGTATTTGAAGTTAGTTTAGTGTATTTCTTCGGCGTGTGTTTTACAACAAGGAGATGTATTCTGCAGGTAAGTTCTATATCTCCAAATATCTATAAATCTATTACATATTTCTGAAGCAAGTGTTGCCTCTTGTTTTTTCTACATTACAGTCAGTTTATTTCTATTTTCTTCATTTAATTTATGCTATTTCTTCACATTTAACATCTGCAATCCACTTTTTCTAGGACCCCACTAGTGATGTTTAACCTGGAACTAGTTCACAATCATTTTCACATTCAACATCTTGTCTTTATCTTCTCATTACCAATACTATGTTATAATATGTTTCACTCTGGCACAAGTTCGCAATCTTCTTCCAATACTACCGAAAGTAATGTAGAATTTTCTCCGAATTTAGAAGAAATTCAGAATTTTGCCTCCATCACAAAAATTCACAGACTTCTGAAGAATGAGCAACTAAATTGAATAGTCCAAATTGAGCCTCTTCATTGGCAGAGTGGGCTGTAACACATGAAATTTCACATCGAGCAATAAATGATATACTCCCCGTTTTATAAAGATCGGTTTCAAAACGGTCAGAAATGTAGAATTAATCGTATCAAACCAGATAATTATCATCATTTTGGATTATAAAATAGCATTTTAAAACTCATTAAATGTATTCGTGTATCCCCCGTATAAATCTTCAAAATGAGGAAATTCCCTTTCGGAAGAATGCAATTTGGGTCCTTCTCAAATTTTTAATGTCACAGAAACAGCATATAAATGTGTGAACTTAGAATATGCTCATTCAATGTTTGTACTGTCTTTAGAATGTCTTTGTGACGATAATATTAATGATTCAGGTTTCGATTTTTTCTGGTCTCAATGTCGCTATACCTTTCAAGCTAAGAATACACGCTAGCAAATTTCTAAACATGTTTTGTTTCACGAATACTTGTGTATACAGGATTAGAAATGGCGCGGAAGGGTTGGTACACCATCGAATTCAATTGCGATCAGTCAGTGTCTGAAGTCCCCTCGGATTGGGTGGTAGAGGGTTTTTGTTATTGGCCACCGTATAAACCCAGTCGTATGACAGTGGCGATTAAGAAGTGCGAGCCACGAGATAATTCGTGGGAAAAGTTCGCCGTATCCGTCTTTCCCGGTGGAAGTTGTTGTACGTTGAAATTATTATTATATTTACTTATTAATTATTGTACTAATTAGTGACTAATTATTATACCCATTAATTACTAATGTGTTCATCCAGATGATTATGCCACGGCGAGGGCAAGGGCGAAAAAAGCAGAGGAAACGAGCGACTTACAGTCGGACGTGGAGGGAGCAAAACGGAAAATTATACTCAAAAGGTATTCGAGCAGTGAGGAGTCTGGGGCTGACCCACCTTCACAAATGGAGGACATCTGTCCACACAGAACGCCGCCGTTACCCACAGCTTCAAAAATGAGCAAACTAGTTATACGATCAGGTGTGAAAATATGCTACATAAAAATTATAATATCTGAAGCTATTTAATTCTTTTTGTTATTCTAAGTAAACGATTAACTTTAATATTCCTATTATGCACGTTTTCTATATCAAAGTGCTGGTAGATATCAATATGTTTTGCTTGTGTATTGAGTATTTGATTTTTAGTCTTTGCCAATGGATTCCTATGACATGGAACCGCAAATAGTGGTGCATATTAAATCTAATAAGTGTTTTGCATGCCTACCTTGACACATATTTCACATGGTTGGTTCTCTGAACTTATAATTTTCTAATTCCGTTCCTGCTACTTTGCGCTCAGTTCCACCATATTATTTCAGTTGACGTTATCTTCTGTCCCAGGCGTTTTATGTCAAAAATCGTGTTGTTTCACAGATTCCCTTGTTAAAAATGCCTCTTCTTCCGCAGCACTTAATGTACAAATTCCATCTTGCAGCGCTGTAGTTACCAGCATCTGCCCTTGTGGATTAGTAACAATACATTTTTCACATTTTTCTTACGCTTTATTTACAGTAGATGCGTTTTGGATGTGTCTACAATTCTGCTTCCTTACCTTGAGAATTATTATGTTCGCTTTCGTACTAGGCCGTTCCTTCGACGCAACCCCACAGGTTCTCGCTTTATGAATACGCCTGCATAGCAAGGTCTAAAGATTTCGAACTGCCGTAATTTTCACGCCTAATTAACTTGTTCTTAGAGAGGTTCTATTTCGTACGCGGTCCCGACAACGCTTGGGGGTTATGTTTTCACGTCTTTGTACTTGAAACTATGTAATTCCTAATACTCTAATTCTTCTTGGGTGCCGAATTTAATGTGTAGAAAGTTTCAAAACAAATCCGATGTAATTTTTGCACGTGCTAGCACTAGAAAATGTACGACAAGTCTGCCTTGCCAAATATACTCGAAGAGTTAAATACATGCAAGGCGCTTTCGTTAAAACCGGGCTTGCCAGAAGTACATAGGGACGCATTCACGCAACCAGATACTTATTTTTGATATTTTTGTTAAAGATTTCTGCTACAAACATTAAACATATATACCCTGATAGCCAGTTCTGGGGAGCAGAATCTGACGTCAGAACCGTAGTCGTCTGTGTCCGCATTTGGCTGCGTTCTGAGGTGCAGAGCCTGATGTCAGTGCCTGATGTCAGATCGACAGCAGATTCTGCCGTCTGCTTGGCACAGCCAACAGCGCCATCTAAGGGCCAGAATTACCAAACTATTCCCTACACGTGACGTCACATGGCCGCCCCTACACACCAACACAAATGTAGCGTTATTGCTGCAGGCGTATCCCTACCCCTATATAACCCGCCAGCAGATTGTGCAGTTCATTAAATAATTCATTCTACTTATTTCCAAAAATATTTATTCAGTATTTACAATTGTTACAGAATACTATAAGTAGCGCATATAAATTCGAGGAAGAACATTAAATATTTACATTTATAAATTCATATGCAATACGTCCCGTAACCAGTGGTACCTATTAGGTGCGATATGACAAAATTTCCTATATTTTCGACTTCTTTTTTCTGTAGAATCACCATATTCCGTATTGTATTAGCACTGAAAACAAATAGAACATTAGTATAAAATTAAACGTAACGTAGCGTGCTGTCCAGCATCCTGGCGAACGAAGTGGCTCTGCAATACAGCTGGCTGGGGCGACAGACGAAGCACCGTTCATCAAGCTGAAATTGGCACAAATCGTTACATATAATTATCACCTAAATTTCAATATGTGTGTGTGTGTGTGTGTGTGTGCGTGTGTGTGTGTAATGTCTTATTGAAATTATTGTTTAAGGTGTTGCGGAGAAAGGGAAAGTGGAGGGAAGCAGAAAGGATGCGGAATGTTCGATGCAGAAATGGCTGAAGCGTGCCTGTGATCGTAAACGGGCGTAAATACCGCCGATCTCCATCAGGGTTGCCACCTCTCCGGTTTTGGCCCGGAGACTCCGGGTTTTAAAGCAAATCTCCGGGTTCCGGTTTTACTGAAAAAATCTCCGGGTTGTAGAATAAAATAATATAATATGAAATTGTGGTATTATACAGTGGTATCATTTTTATATACAATAATAGTTATTAATTAAAAAAAACACATACTTTTAAATTCTGAATTGTTTGAGCTTAAAAGAATCGCACATTTCCGGATATTCGAGAACAAAACTTCTTTTTTGCTTTTTCCATCTCCGGGTTTATATTCGAATCTCCGGGTTGGAATGTGTGGCACTACGGGATTTATATGGTGATAAGGTGGCAACCCTGATCTCCATACGTCGTATGGACCTTAAAGCCGGGAATCCACCGGGAAGCTAAGCTAAGCTATGCTATGTTTTAGCTCAGCTTTTGGTGGAATCGGTTCGATCAGAATGTATTGAAGCCCTGCGAGGCCGTTACTCGACGGTGCACTCAATTACGTTCTTAAAATCAGTAAAAAGAAAATAATCGATTTTCTGAAGCTGAAATAGTCCACTACCCCCTTAAGTAAAAAACAAATAAGGTAAATGTCCCAATTAGCGACCCAGTCCAAATTATCGACACTTTATCCTTTACACTTAAATATGATTTTTTTTCTGTTCAGAACAGGCGTTAAAAATATTGAATTCGATTCGTGAATATTCAAAGTATCTTGCTGATGGTTTTGCTGATGTATATCATAACGTATAATTAATTAATAAATTTTTCACGTGTGTCAGCTACAAATCCATGAAAAAGTAGTTTCTTGTTACCGAACTTAAGAACGGCCAAATTTTAAGTATTAAGTATTTCTTGCACGACTATATTAATGTAAGAAAAATATATTTAAATCAATTAAAAAATAATTGTAAACTGTTTGTACATTGTTTTGTACTTATTATTTTATAAACATTCTTTTCCGATGCAGTTAGTAGCTGGGACATTAGATTAAACTAATCCACCTATAATTATTCATTTATTTTGACTTAAAAATAAACAATTTTTATAAACTTAATGTTAATTGTAATAACCAGTCCCAATATAATTTTGGAACTGGCTACATCACTGCCGCCGTCCGCATAGAGAAATTGTTAAATTCGGCGCCGTCGCTGAAGCGTTAAGTGTCTCTATATATGTATATTCTGTACATTTTGTATACTTTGCATACTTACATGTATATCACCTAGCTATACTTCTTATGTAAGTGCATTCTGTATTCATTGTGTGCATAAGGTCATCTTGTTATAGAAATATATATAACAGACACACATATATATAATAAAACATATATAATAACATATATAGAAAATATATATAATAACACAAGTATTATATAAGCATAGCTTTTAAATATTTGTAAACACACTGTGAATTATATATTTTATACAAAGCATGGTATGTAATAGTAATAATGATAAAAAAAGAAATACATATGTGTCGAACTGATCAGAACCTCCTTGTTTTTTCAAGTATCTGTAAACTAATTTTAAATAAATAAGAATTGAAAATGAATTTTTATCGAGTCTGATTTCATTTTGATAACCCTTTATTTTATTAAATTTATATTATAATTCATCAGTATCGATAATCATCTTAAATACGCCCCAATGGCGATTTTTAAACAGCTGAATTTGACCTAATTTATCGATAATTAAGACGCCTGTCAGTCCTAATCCAGGCCCGTTTAAGGCGTCCCGTTTGGTAACATCAGGCGCTCAGAAGGCGCATTTTGGACGTTAATAAGCCGCTCGTGGGACACTCAAGGCGCCTTTAAGACGCATGTGTGCTGTGTGGGTAGCTATGAATATGTTTAATTGCATAATTTCATTATAAAGGAATAAGACAAACCAACAACTTCATGAAGTTCCCCCCTTAATTTAATTCACCCTTGCCTAACCCTTGCCATCTCTACGAAATATATAACATTCGTTTCCATTCTATTCTTTATTACCCCACCATCCCGCTCTATTTATTTGTGTATTGCATTATAAATCCATTGATTTATTTATTTTGGACATTACAAATTTATCGTTTACAGTCTCAAAATTATTATGATTTTTTTTTAGGTTCATTGTAATAAAAGTCATTTGACATTTATTTTTGGCGTCATTTACGCTACAGCATCGTGAACGGAGCCGATCGCGCAGATTTATATAATTATGACAATCATAGGCAGATGCCGCCACAGTGGTGTTTCATCATGAATTAGAAGTGTTCTAGACGGGAACCTGTGGCTTGGCAGTGCCCTCACCATGTTCATGAAATACTGTAGAATGTTAGCGATGTGAAAAAGCGGACCCTGGTAAGCTCGAATGCAATCGAATCTCGATCGGCCACAATCGTTTGAGCTGTTACGTTATCACTTGAACGTAGCCACGGAAATATATATAATTGATAGATAAATCAGGAGCGAAATTTGAAAGCAGATGTATGCGCGTGATTGAGAAAGTATTATTAAGGATGTGCGATGCGGGTGGCATACGTGGGAAAGATCTTGGGCAGAGCTCGAAAACAGGAAGAAGACACCAATTAACAGACCCCAAAACGAATCGCGAGTTTCTTCTAAGTCACGTAATCTTTTGAGAAGGCCTTGTCCTTTGTTAGTCTTTAGGAGTGTCGATTGACTCCAGAAGTGTTGGCGACGCTGAGGAAGTCATAAATTTCCTTCAAGGGTTGTTTTCTCGATCCTCGGAGTAGAGCCTACTTTCTCTTCCCACGTGGGCACCCCGCTGTGTAACGGAAAAGCGCGCTTTCACCGAGTTTCCACCACCCCGAAGACGGAGGGAAAGATGGACGCCGATTCGCGGGGGCGTACGGACATCCGAAGGACGGCCTACCGCTTGGAGCTGATGCATCCTCCATCCTGATTGGACTACGAGGATCTATGGGAGGACTAGGAGGATTTGGCCAACGACTTCAGCGAGGACCTCGGAAGATACTTTGAAACGTTACATTCATTCTGTCTTTAACCAGCATCCCGAACAGTTGAATAAAACTCCAAAATTTAACTTATAAATAGTTTCTTGTATTGTGTTTTATTTGAAACTCCCGCACTCCGACGAGCAGAGCGGTTCAGCGCTCCACGGGCACCAACCCGCGTTCTGATTTTAAAATCACCGTAAAAATACGTAACAGAGCCATGTGTACAGTGCCAGTGCAGCATGTTTTTTAGGGTTTTCTGGCACCGATTACATTTGATTTTACATGCGCGCTATTCAGCGACCAAGAACTGTCCTGGTGTAGTGCAAACTTCGTATTCGGATGAACGGAGTAAACTGCACTAGTGCAACCTTTCTCGCACTACGATTTTTGGCAGTGCAGTCAGGGCAGACAACATTGTAGCTAAGTGTAGCGGATCTCTCTAGGGAATTTACCTTACAGAAAACTATGCGCTATCTTCACACCAATGCGAATGTATTGTTGCGAGTTGCGATACTCGCTCTAGCGGCGTTCAGCGCAAGCTTCTAAAGCGCGAAGTTTAAACAGGATAGAGTTAAGGATGAACTCTATCACATTAGAAATCTATCTTCGCCTCCTTCCTTATCGCTCGAAAAACAATGTATTGATAAAGAAAAGAGAAACGAACGTAAGAAGAAGCCTGTTTCTTCTCCTCGCATTTGATCTTCGACGTTATAACAGTCTAGACGTGTCACAATAAATTCAGCCTTGTTCAATCCTGAAATATTCTCGTTTTGTTCTTAATCATTCCGAATAATTTAATTGATTCAATTTAGTTCAGTTCAATAAGTTTTATTCAGTTCTAAAGTATTTGTTACAAAACACTTCGATATTTCGCTTATTTAAATTGCCGTTTATTTCAAGTGAGCCGGACCTCACAGAAACTCCCTTAAGCCAGAAGAATTCCCAGCCGGCCTCGCAACAAAATTTGGTGACAGCGGTGGGATACTCTCGTCGGCTCGTGGACGTGGATCAAAAGGTTCTCGCGAGTGCACACTTCTCCTTCCTGGGTTTTCGCACGGTTTCCCCAGGAACGCGGATACACGTGAATAAATATCGGAGAGGGTTCGGGCGGCCGTGCAGCTATTTCCCCCAAGGTCACGCGCATTCGCGGAGACAAAGAGACTTCATCGCTCAAGATCCCTGTAAAAGATAAGAATTAAGAATTACCATTTAATCGTTCGTTACTGTGTTACTCTTTAACCGCTCGTTACTGTTTAACCATTCAAGTTGTAATTCGTCCGGTCGTTAAATACTATATTATTAAAATGTTGCGAAATCCTAGAAAGATGCTAAAGATGCTAAAATTAAAGAAAAAGCGCTTACTTCGCTTAAGTAGATTACGGGAATTTGACGTGGAAAACATATCGACGGAAGTAATACGTTCAGATAGTCTCGAGTCTAGTCCGCGATCCCGAGAATTGAGTTTGAGTTTTTTACCGACGCAAATGAGCACCCCTGTCAATTCCGCCGAATCGATCAACCAACTATCTAGTCCGATCGTGGCCGCTCCGGTCGTTTGCGAGTCCCGAATTTGCCCGATCGTGGCCGCTCCGGTCGTTTGCGATCCTCAAATTGACAAAGCGCAACCCCAAGATTCAAATTTTACTCCGACGACTCAATGCCCGGCCATAAATTCTCCCGAATAGAATGCTCAACCGAATTCTGCAAATTTCACCGCGCAACAAAATTCTATTCCGCCTATTCTGCCCAAACCTTACCTTTCTTTGAAATTAATAAAAGACTCAATCCCCAAGTTTGATGGGAAACCCAGCTCCTTAATTCATTTTATCAAACAATGTAGATTACTAAATTCTAAAGTTAAACCTGAAGATCGCGAGAATTTACTTTTTTTAATTCAAAGCAAAATTGAAGGACATGCTAAGCTAGTACTGTCTAATAGCAAAGAGTCAGAAACGTTAGATGAATTATTTGCACTTCTAAAAAAGTTTTTCATTCGGTCATTCAACGTTCATAGCCTAAATTCACAATTGATGCAATTACATCAAAATTTCAACGAACCGGTAGACGTATTTGGGAACAGAGTAAGTGAAATTCTAAATGGCAGACTAGAAACTGCAAAGGATATTTATAATGCAGAACAATTGGTAGGAGTAAATGATTTATTAAAAAACACCGCTATGCTCAGTTTTATTAGGGGAATTTCTAACGATACTATTCGGTTCTATTTAAATCGAGAAAACGACAATAAGAAAATTCTGAATCTCGAGTCCGCCATTGACATTGAAAGTAATTTAAACGCAGAATTCGCTGAGCATTCGAATTCAAAATCGTCGTTTATCCAGAGCGCGAAAATTTATAAGGCCGATCTTACCGGTCATAAGACCCCCGAGAACCGCACATGTTACAAGTGCCATCATCTGAGTCGTCAATGCCCATCTTTCGAAAAGAATCGAGTAGGTTTTAGAGACCGCGAGCAAATTAGATGTAGGTTTTGTAAGAAAAGCGGACATACAGAAACTAATTGTTTTAAAAAGCGGAACTTGGATACCTTTCGAGCTTTCGGCGAAAGCTCTCGCTCGGGTGATTTAAACTCGAAGGCGACTCCGCGGAAAGGCGCGACACGGAGCGAGGCCTTGATTACCAGCGCCAAACCCAGCGAGCTTGCTTCAAAATCCAAGTGAAAGGATCCAGTCATCTACCAGTAATTAAATTAATTCATGGGTGTTTCCAAAACAATTACGCTAATTTTCTCATTGATACTGGCTCACAACTTAATTTAATAAAGCGAAATAGTCTAAATTCTAGTGAGGTAGTGAGCACTGATATCACCTATGATCTTACTGGAATTGAGTCGGGAAGCTTACGCACTCTTGGTGAAGTCATTCTCCCAGTACATAATGTTGATGTTAAATTTCAAGTGGTTGACGTAGATTTTCTAATCGTTGAAGCAGGCATACTGGGCATGCCATTCTTAGAGAACAGAAATGCTATATTGAAATTCGGTAATAACGAATCTAATACTCTCCAAATTGATAATGAACATTTCCTTCTTTCGTCATCTTCTTTTAAATTACCTCCTCGTTCGAAATGCCTGATGACCCTGCCCGTCAAAAATCCGGAGGCTAAAGAGGTAAGATGTAAGAAAACTCATAACAGACCCAGGTCTTTATATTGGGAAAGTATTAGTCACTCAACAACACGGGTCTGCCAAAATATTTGCGATTAATACTACCCCTAATCATGTTAATGTCACTGTACCCCCAATCGAATTAGAAGAGTTCACGGATTGTCAATCAATGCCGCGTTTTTCTCGAAAATAAAAAACTAATTTGGACCAGTCGAAGTCTAACGCTTCTAGATTAGCTGAAATAGTGAAGCTTTTGGATTTAGATGACCTTAGTGAAACTGAGCGAACTAGTATACTTGAATTAGTGAATCGCTTTCCTCACCAATTCTACCTCCCAGCTGACAAGTTAAATTCCACCTGTGCTCTGAAACACGCAATAATACCAACTGATGAAATCCCAATCAATACGAAACAGAACCGTTTCC
The DNA here is from genome assembly GCA_944738655.2 of Andrena hattorfiana. NCBI lineage: Eukaryota > Metazoa > Arthropoda > Insecta > Hymenoptera > Andrenidae > Andrena > Andrena hattorfiana. Next base: position 39,117,079 of record OX122890.1, on the reverse strand, counting down.
TCATTATTCATAAAGAGGAAATTAAGAAACAAGTAGATAGCTTGCTCAAAAACGATGTCAATAGTCCATCGGCTTCACCCTATAATTCGCCCATTTGGGTGGTCCCTAAAAAGGCCGATTCAAAGGGTAACTGGAGTTGGCGGATGGTAATAGATTACCGTATGTTAAATGAAAAAATCATTAATGACGCTTACCCGTTACCCAACATTACTGCAATCCTTGACTAACTCTGAGCAGCGAAGTATTTCACAGTTCTCGATTTGGCTTCTGGGTTCCATCAGATCTCCATGGACGCTCAATCTAAGTCAAAGACTGCATTTTCTGTTCCTGGTGGCCACTTCGAATTTAATATGATGCCTTTCGGCTTAGAGAATACCCCGGCCACTTTTCAAAGATGCATGGACTGGTCCTGTTCGGTTTGCAGGGAGTAGAACTTTTCGTATATATGGATGATATCGGCATTTACGCTAGTTCTTTGGCCGAACACGCGCGAAAGTTGCGAAACCTATTGGCTCGGTTACAAAATATACAATTTAACTTTTCAACCCGAAAAGTGCGTTTTTTGAGGCGTGAAGTAATTTACTTAGGCCATATTATTTCAGTAGAAGGGGTAAAACCTGACCCTGCTAAAATCGAAGCTGTGAAACTTTTCCCTGTCCCCACAACTAAAAAGAATTTAAAGCAATTTTTGGGGCTCATTGGATATTATCGCCGATTTATTCCTCAAATGGCTAGAATTGCTAAGTCGCTGACCCAGCTTCTGAAAACAGACGTTACTTTTGCCTGGGATCGCAATGCACAAGTTGCTTTTGAAAACTTACGGAATACCATTTGTTCTAAACCTATCTTACAGTTCCCTAACTTTCAACTGCCCTTTATCGTCACGACGGTCGCTTCTAACTTCGCTGTTGGGGCCGTGCTAAGCCAAGGTCCAATGGGTAAGGATCTCCCAATAGCGTTCGTTTCAAGAACACTCTGTGGAGCTGAAATCAATTATTCCACAATAGAGAAGGAGTTATTGGCTGTTGTTTTCGCTGTTAAGCATTTTCGACCATATCTATATGGAAATTAATTTACTTTAGTTACCGGTCATCAACCATTAGTTTGGCGTCATAATGTAAAGGATCCTACCTCTCGCCTTATGAGGTGGCGAATTAAGCTAAATGAGTATGACTATAACATAGTTTACAAACCTGGGAAAGCTAATTCCAATGCCGATGCTCTATCTCGCAATCCTTCCAACTCTGTGGAGTCCGATCAAATCCTGCCCTTTCAAAACATCCCTATGAATCACCGCATCCACATCTAGACTGACAAAATTGACACCTTCTCTTCTGAGGATCTGCGGGAGACCGTCGTAGGGCCCAACGATTTGCCATCCGTAGATGCCGAGGGAGTCAAGGACGAGGACGGAAATTACTCTGTGACAGAAAGGAATGAGCAAATTATTGCCAAGGTTTTCTTAATATGTGGAAAGTTATGCAACGTCGTTAATGAAGTCGCAATTGATTCTATGAACACTGACCTTGACTCTACTGACAGTGACGAATACCTCACAGCAGACGAAGGGGAAGCAGAAGATGTAGTGAGAGGAGGATTGCTCTCAGGAGGCATGGGGGAAGTAATGCTTGGTGGGCTGACGGACTGCGGTGAAAGGCACCAAGTAACCCCGTGCCTTGGGAATGGGGATGGGCGTATCCTCGGCAATTCGGGCGCTAGGGCTCTGCCTGGCCTGTTGGCTAACGGGAAGGTCCTCTTTCAGAGCACTCCGCTCAGGTTGGCAAACCCTGGGCCTATGTTAAGTATCAGTTCTCCGGTTGAATGTTCGGTTTCCCAGCGTAAGCTCGTGGGGCCGGCTCAACCGTCTGTGGAAAAGTCGTTACGTGCCTTGGGCGTAGTCGCACTGGTGGGTGAGTGTGCGGTTTCCCGGCGTAAGCTTGTGGGGCCGACCTCTAGACCGCCCGCGACATTGGTAACGGAAGAAGGGACACAATCCTCCGAGAAAGCGACATCAGAACAAATTGATCCACGGGTTAAAATTTTAGTGTCAACAATTACAGATTCATCCTCACTTCATCCTCTCAAAATTCCCAGTTTTAATTTCTGTAAGGATTATCTTTACATGCGCAGAGATAATCTCGTAAACTTTCTTCCAAGCGATTTTCGTGTTACTTCTCAGACAAGCAGGGACCTATTAAATCGCAACAAATTCTCTATTTCCCAAATGGAACCGTATCAAATCAATGCAGGAAACGCAATGGTTTTCCCTGGCAGTACTTATCTAATTTTTCATTTATTCCATAAAACCAACCCAATGGAAACGCAGAACCTTGATCATCTGTCTTCTTGTTTCACATCGCTTAAACACCTCATGCGATCACAGAACGTCTCAACCTTTAGTATTTCAAAATTTAACAACGATTTAGAGCCTGTCAGTTGGGACACTGTAGAAAATCTTTTGAAACAAATCTTTAATGACTCTCAATATGTTATTACAGTATGCACCAGGGGAAATTACAATTCCTCATTCTTCAGAGACTCTATCCATTGTACGGGAGCATCACGAATCTGCGGTTGGAGGTCATCAGGGCATAACTAAAGTGTTAAAACGAATTAGGGAAAACTTCTATTGCCCACAAATGGAGAAAGAAATTATAAATTTTATACGTACTTGCTCTAGCTGTCAAAAAAATAAGGTACTCGTCCCAAAGATTAAGCAGCCCATGAGAATCACGGACACATCTAAGAGAGCGTTTGAAAATGTTTAAATGGATATAATTGGCCCGCTTCCAGTTACTCAAAAAGGAAATCGTTATTTACTTACACTCCAGGACAATCTAACCAAATATTCTGATGCGATTCCTCTCTCGAATATTGACTCCATCTCAATAGCAGTTGTTCTTGCCGAACAGTTCATCAGTAGGTTTGGTTGTCCTCGGAACATTCACACTGATCAAGGTAGTAACTTTTTAAGTTAGATAATGAACCACGTATGTAAAATCTTCAAAATTCAGAAAATAACATCCACGGCTTTCCACCCACAATCTCTAGGATCACTCGAGAGAGCGCACCGCGTTTTTGTAGACTACCTTAAACATTACTGTACACAAAATAACTGGGATGATTGGATCCGATTTGGCCTCTTTTCATATAATACCTCGATCCATGAAGCCACTGGGTTCACTCCTCATGAACTTGTATTCGGGTTCAAAGCTTTGATACCTTCAGAATTTGCTAATCAGGAAGTTTCGAGAACATTCATTAAATATCTGGACGATATGTTTTTGAAAATTACCACCACTCAGACTAAGGCAGCGGAGAATCTGGAAAAAGCAAAACGGAAAAGCAAATTGAATTTCGACAAAAATAAAAACCCTCATAAATTCAATGTTGGGGATCATGTTTACATTATGAAAGAACCAAGGGTATCCAAGTTCGATCCCGCATGGGTAGGCCCTTACGAAATTACAAGGGTATTTAATGACCTCACTGTTGAAATAAAAATTGGCAATAAAGTAAAAGTGGTTCATACGAATAAACTTAAGTTAGCTTTCATAAGACTGGATTCTTCATAATGTTGTCACTGAATAAATAAAATCTAATGTAAGATCTAAATGTACAAAAAAAAAAGAATGTAAACTACTTGAGACGTGCCAAGTAGTCTGCACGGGACGATGCCCGTGGAACGCTAAGGCGTTCTGCTCACTAGACGCGGATTTTTAGTGATAGATATAATAATAAGAATAATAATAATGTAATGAAACGATTTAAAGACAAACAACTAATAGATTTAATTAACTCAATAAAGGAATTTAAAAGATACAAATAAGGAATTCACAAGAGTTTTAATTGCACGTCCGTTCGCTTTTGCTCTCTGGGCTCGAGTGTCCTTTCAAAGGCAAAAACTTTTACATTCTTTGTTACTTACAAAATGTCCCTAAAATCTAAAAGCCAATAAAATATTTATTAGCTAAATTCCTATTGATCAATCTATTTCTTTTCAGCTATTGATTTTTAGAAACAAGCGTTTAACAACATTGCGCTGATTTTACACACTTATGAGAAGGGATCGAAGTGGAGTTCATTTATTCAAACACCCGTTTCTGAGTGGGTATTGATTAATTTATAATCCTGAAGTTTATTTATTAAAAGAATCTCCAACTATTTTCAAACCCCTCGGGCTTGTGCAAACTTCGCTTTGTTTCCTTTTCCTATTACATTCGTGTGATCCGTTTCGAATTTCGCGCTTCTAAAGTTTACACTACGCGCCGCTAGACGGGAGTCGCAACAATCGCAAATGAAACTCGGTCTAGGGGCCGGTATTCATAGTCGCTACTTATTCTTAAGCAAATGCATAAGCATTCGGCATCTTTTACTAGCTACTAGGTTAGTAGGGGGTGCCGCATGCTTAAGCATTTGCTTAAGAATAAGTAGCGACTATGAATACCGGCCTAGGTGGCGCTCTGGTCGTAGTGCTCAAGATGGCGATCTGAGCATGCGCGTAATGATGCCGTGACGTCAAACCAATCAACGCCAAGATGGGGGAAGATGGGAACCGATTTTTCGTGATCGCTTCTGATTGGTGGAGAGCATAACTGTTCTTTACACGCGTCACATAATCCCAATTTCTCTCAAAACATTCCCAAATTTTCTTGTAGAAGTTCAGTTGTATATTTTGAACCAATGTAATCGTTCCTGATCTATTTAAATATAACGAATATTTCTGCACGTTGGTTAAGAAATATGTATACCTATGTGAGAATACTTTAGCCAATCAAATTAGTGTGTGCATACATTGACTAGTAGAGAATGTATACATTCGCTGAATTGCGCTAAATTAACGCTTTGTCTGTAACAGAAACTATATTGATGTAGTTTATAAAAAATTATTCAAGAATGTTCAGAATTGCGATCACAGTAAGCAAATTCACTCAAGATAAAAAATCACTATCCCCATCTCTAACCAGAATCCACCAGAACAGAGCTGAGCCAGCTCTAGTTTCACCCGAATGTGCGACATAGTGCCGCATTGAAAAAGTCTGCACTCTGTGCGCACTAATGCGGGTTGCCGAATGTTCTATAACGTTCATCGAGAAGAGTACATTGTTACGCGATTCTGTGGTGATTTTTAATGAAGCGCCGGTTCGTGCCCGTGGAGCGCTAACGCACTCAGTTTGCGAAGTAACGCGGGAATTTTAAAGGATTCAACTAAGGTGAACTTTTGAAATATATGTATATTGTTACATTGGGTGAATTGTTCGTTAGCCTGCTAACAAGATTGATTTTTTGGGCCCCCCATGCGAGTCCTTTTTATATCCTTGGCTTTTGCGCACGCCACGACCTGATGACGCCACCTTTTGCTGACGCAGCTATTGCGCACGATACTATTTGCTCTGAAGGTCCTTGGGGTTGCAAATCCCCGGGGCCCTTGTCTCCAAGCAAGGCGCTGTTGTACAATCAAGACGGTGGTCCCCTCCTAGCGTCGTCGATGGTTGGTCCTTCGTGCCTACCTCTATGTCTTTGGAGATGTTCCTTGACCGTCACCCCTTCGCCCTCGGGACCGCGGTTGTTGTTGCAGGTGGTTGATGCACGCGGCCTGAACGTGGAAGCAACTGGGGGGTGGGGGGGGGGGGGGGGGAGCGGGGGTCCGAGAAGAGGTTCGCAGCAAAATAACAAAGTCCTCCCCTGAAAGAATTTATGGGGAAGATAACGTTTGTCGGCTTTTGTTTGAGTTCCACTCAAGGTCTCTCCCGTACGCGTCACTCGAGGGTGCATTTGCATTTGACAAGGCTACAAGTATGTGTTGCGAGTACGCAAGCATACGCAGATGCAAGTTCTCAAATCTCGCGCTGCGTCGAATCTCTACATCTCTCGACGCCTTATAGCTAACTTCACACAACACACATATTTACACCAGCGGAAACCGCAACAGTGTACCTTAACACTCCACGGGCTGTTGCGACTTCCGTTTAGCGGCGTGTAGTATAAACTTTAGAAGCGCGAAGTTCGAATCGGATCACACGAATGTAATAGGAAAGGGAGACAAAGTGAAGATCGCACAAGGCTGAGGGCACGGTGTAATAGACAGGTGTTCCGACTCCTATCCAGAATGTGTGATTTTTTCGTCCTAGTTCTTCTGGCGGTCGGCAGATTTCGTCGATGTCGTAAAGGTGTTGCGACTCCCGTCTAGCGGCGTGTAGTATAAACCTTAGAAGCGCGAAGTTCGAATCGGATCACACGAATGTAATAGGAAAGGGAGACATAGTGAAGTTTGCACAAGGCTCAGGGGTTTGAAATAGTTAGATATTCTTTTAATAAGAGGACTTCAAGATTATAAATTAATCAATACCCACTTGGAAACGGTTGTTTAAATAAGTGAACTTCTCCTTCCTCCCTTCTTCTAGGTGTGTAATTCCAGCGTAATGTAGTTAAACGCTTGTTTTTGCAAAAATCGATAACCGAAAGGAATCGGATCGACGAATAGGAATTTAGCTAGTTAATTAGTAAATTTGCGATTGGCTCTTAGAATCTAAGACATTTTGTAATTAACAAAAAGGTGTGAAACCAGCGGACCTTTTGGAAGCGTCACTCGAGCCCCGAAAGCAAAAGTGAACGGACGTACCTATCAATAAAATATCTCAAAGATTTATTTTGTGTTAAAATCGTTTCTTGAATTGATTAAAGTTATAAGTTATGGTGTTCAAATCGTTTTATTCAATTATTATTATCGTTTTCATTATATTTATTATACAAAAATCCGCGTCCAAGGAGCAGAGTGCCTTAGCGCTCCACGGGCATCGTCCCGCGCCCGAATTCCCTACGAAGCATCCAGAGGAACCAGCCGGCCACGCAACAGGGCATCGTCCCGCGCCCGAATTTCCTACGAAGGATTCAGAAAACCCAGACGGCCCACGCAACAAACCCACGTTTCAAATTTCCCGGCTATAGTAATTGTTTTCTACCACACACCACTAGAGGGTACTGTCCGCGCTAACAAAAAAATTCATCGAGTGTCGGACCATGGCACTGTATACATACATACTATGTTTACGAGATAACTTATTTCACTTTCTTGCTGTGTATAATTTCTATGATTGAAAATTCATATTGAATTCGTTTATGTTAAACGACTTGTGCCTGTAATTTCTGACTTTAAAGTACGTCAATTAATGTTTTCATATTATGAGATGAGAATGATACAGTAATATACCAAAGGAATTCGTGACAAATTTATATCGAGTTAGTGTGTTGTTGAGTAGTTGTATATTTACGTAATAAATTTTATATTGTATTCGTATAAGATGAATATTGTTTGTATAATATGCAGTGACTTATTAGTACCATCTGATGATGTTTTTTATACTCCGTGCGGACATATTTTTCATTTTGTCTGTTTGACTCAATGGTTAGAGAGGTAAGTGATATATAATATTATTTTCCATTTAATTTATTTTAAAAATTGTGCAAATTTTAAATATAACAGAATGTAAGATTATATTTGTATTACATTGATGATAGTTTCCACTTTTTGCTCTTTCATAAACTATTTTATTGCGTGACTTAATATATGAAATTAATTACAAATAATTAGTTAAATATTTTTAATAAAATACTTTATTTATTTTGCTCTGTACAGATCCAAATCTTGCCCACAATGTAGGGAGAAAGCCACGTCACATAAAATTCACAGAATATATTTTAATTTTTCCAACAATGATACTATTAAAGAAGATACATGCGCTTTGCAGGATAAGATTGATAAACTAAATTTTCAGCTGCTCTTGGCAGAAAGAGATGTTAAACATTATTCGCAAAAGTGTGAAACATTAGATAAACAAACTGCAGAGCTAAGAAAAGAAGTTTACAAGGTGGAAAGTGAATTAAATAAAAAAAATAATATCATTTATGCGTTTAAGGAACAAATTAAATATTTAAAAGAACAAAATTTAGAAACAGAGACCATAAAGCAAGAAATTGAGCAGTTGCGAAAGAAAATTGAAAATTATAAAAAGTAGGTGAAAATATTTAGTATATATTGAATATAAATATCAAATTTAGTGCCTGCAGTGCATCTTATTTCAACCTGTAAATAGATTTAATGTTGAAAGTACAGTTACATGCTAAAATTAATAAACATAGGCTGAAGTACTTCAAGGGGGACTAGAGAGATTGGGATGTCAAAGAAGAAGATTGATAGATAGAAGTAATAAGCACGTTGCATGTCACATGCAGGTTTTTAAATAGATTTATATACTTTTATTATAATATTCTTGCGATTCTAGAGAAAACAAGTTCATGTATGTATACCATATTAGCATTTTGATTAATTTGGATTAAGTCATCCAAAGGTCAACATTTCATACACAGATCAAGTTGTTTTCTGATTGATTACAAGAATGGGGTAATCAAACCATATGATTCCATTGAAAAACCATGAGTGACTTCACAGTGTTCTTAACACCTTTATCTATCTTTTTTTACATTGCTATGTTTTTCTGAAGTTTTTAAATCATTGTATACTAATTTTTTCAATCCTTAGTACTTATTATTAGTATAATATATATGAGGTCTTCACTCTAACAGTCCATATTTTTTACCCGTTTAGGATAATGTGACAAAGAAATCTATAAACAAAAATGTATCTGTGTTGAATAGGTAACATAAAATGACAACAAATATTTTGGAACTACTTTTTTTCATAACAAAACTAAGGTCACCTTGAGCTTTTAAATGGAAATATATCATTTTTTTTCCATAATATCGTGGGGGACATTAAGACAAACTGGACTAGTACTTCATCTGTTCTGCTCAAATTACTTTTATTGAGATCGTCATGAAGAATGTAAACATAAATGTTAACACATTTAACCATTTAACATTCTTCCTCTCGCGCGCTGAAATTTAATTGCATGTCAACTTTTCTAGAATTGGAAGAACTTATGCTAAATACTCAGAATGTATGGAAGAAAAGTTAGATCAATGAAGACTAAAACGTATTGATAAACTTCAAATCATTTGCAGGAAACGCAACAATGTTTATATTTACATTCATCATCAGGGTCTCAATAAAAGTAGGCCCATCTGTAAACAGATCAAATGCTGCTACTTCCACTGTTATAAATTAAATATCATATGAATAAAAGTGTGTATATATATTTATTTATTTTCAAGTATACAAACCTTACTTGAAGCTTCGGCAGAAGAAACAGATGAGGTGATCTCGAAAGAATGTGATCCAAATACACTTATTACATACATATCTGTGATGAAAAGGTATTGAATATTGTTTGTTATATTACCAAATTTATATTTCAGTTTTAAAAATTGTGAATTACATTTAGGGAAATGTTGATTAGTTTGAATAAAAGAAGAGAACTAAGATCTAAAGTAAAAAGCCTGCAACAGGAACTTACTACAGTATCTATGGAATGGAAGATTTTATCAGAAGAATATATAAAGAGAAAGTATGCATATGTTGTAATAAAACTGGAGACTTTGAATGAGCTTTTAATTAAACATATTTATTATTACATATTATTTCCAGGAAACTTGAAGAATACTTAATGATTTGTGAGAGTGAAAAAATATTTTTAGAAAATAAACTTAAAGGCAGTGAAAGAAACATACCATTAGTGAAAAAAACAAGCTCTTTTACTTCTGAAACAGTGGATAAAGTGAATAGTAACTTAAATATTGCTTCAAAGCAGGCTGAAACTGGAAGAATAGCAATAAATAGTACAGAATTTGAAAAATGGGACATCCCTGTCAAAGAGAAAGATCAATCTATTGCTTCAGTTGTCCAAGTAATTAATTTTTTATTCCTACCATGCAGAAACAGGGGTAACACAGGGAGAATTTTGTGAATGAAGCCTTTTAATTTATTAATAAATATGAGCACAGGAAAAACAATAAAACAAACAAACAAATATTTGAAACAAAAATTACCGGTAATATTACATAACACAACAATATGATTTAAAATTATGCTACAACTTCTTCATTGTTTTGTGTGTATTACATGACACAGTGACTGAATCTTTAGTGCATTCTCCGAATCCATTCAATCATATATATTCCTAATAATCCATCAGTAATTTAGTCAATCACTCAATGTCCTTCCCTAACCAATTATTACTTACACTAAATATGGTCTGTGCCAACGGTGACGACAGGGTGGCTTGGGACCCGCATGCGGTTCGTTTCCCTCCTTGGCTGCTTGGCTGACAAGGGAAGTTCAGTTACCTGAACATTTCGATTTTTTTTAAACTTAAATTTTTGATTCGTCAGGGTAAAAACACCCGTTAAAGGTTAATGTGTGATTTCCTACTTTCCAGTGTACCTTGAAAACTGTAGTAACAGCTTTTTCTGACCTATAAAACTGTGTAATCAAATTGTTTAAAATTTGCAATTTTAACAGGAACATGTTCCTCACCACTTTTAAACAATTTGAATATATAGTTTTATACAGCACAAAAAAGACCATTTAATTTTGTTCTTAACAGTTATTTTATATCCACTATAGTTAGCAAGATAGATATACAGGAAAGTAAGACATTACACATTAACCTTTAAGGGGTGTTTTTACACTGCAGAACCGAACACGGGCATTAGCGAAAAATTGCCCGGCACTTCTATTGAGGTCCTCTACAAACCTGCACAGTTTAAAAAAAATCGGAGTGTGCGGGTAACCAAACATCCCTTGTGAGCCATACGAAACGATCCCCTCCATACCTATTTCACTCCTACACTCTACACTGGCAGCTAGCGAGCCACGGTAGCGGAGCTCTCGCTCCTATGTAGCTGATATTGCTGATGGTCGGAGCACGAAAAATAAGAAATAGGCATCTTTTAATTTTAGCCCGTTTGCATGTTTAGGGTGCGAAACCACCCTTCAAAGTTCATAAGACGAGATACAATCTGTTCTTTTGAACTTTGACGTGTGGTTTCGCCTCTAAATATACAAGCGGGCCAAAATAAAAAATACATTTCTTATTTTTCGGTTGCCTAAAACTTATCCAAAAACCAAAGCAATCGGAGGCGGTCACTTAAAAACCTCTTTTTGTGGGAGTGGGGTTCGTGTGGCTCCCGGCAAAGTTCGTCAGTCCTGGTCTATACCATTTTAGGGGTTCAGCTTTATTAGGACTTTTAAAAGAAATTATCCTGCGATTTTTAATTATAGAGAACTAGCAGACATGTAACATTTTTTATAAATTCAATTTCTTTTACCCCTGTTTTACTTCAATACTGAATTGAAAAATATGCTTGCCGATGAAAACTTCATTTTTTCATATCATGTATTATTGTTCCCACATGTTTTCAGAAAAATGAGAAGGATTCGCCATATCTACAAGTAAAGTCAGGAGGCTCAATTTTGAAACAATATTCTAATCAAAAACGTGTAATGAAGACAAATTCATCGATTCTTACGAAGAGATCAAGAATTGAGCAAGCAAGTAAAACAAATGTAAGATATATCATACGTTACCTATATGACATGTTAATATTGGAGGGGTTGTCGGGTCGGGAATTGTTTTCAGGTTCGGATCGGGATCTCGAAACTCTGTTGACATAAACATATTCGGGTACCCGTTATTTCGGGTCCCGATTTACGACTCGGGACTCGATTTTCTCGGGTCACAATTTAAAAGTTTAAGTACAAGACCAGGCGGAAAAATTATGTTCTGAATCGAGCGTCGGGTCCCAAATCGGAAATCGGATTAAAAAATTGTTGACACAAATTTTTGATAAACAATTCTTCTAAATTTTTTTTACGTGAATAACCTTTATTTTCATCTCCGACAGATATGCAATGGTTAGTTTAATTATGAATTTGCAGCATATACAGGGTTTTTTACTGTAATCCGTGATTTTTAAGCAACCATTCTGTAGTTTCGCATTATATACAATATAATCCTAGTCTCTGATTCCTAAAATATAAAGTTATAGCTTTAAGACTAAGAAACATCGTTTGCCGTCCGTATGATCCACATTTTACTAGAATTTGTCGAGTTTTGGCAATCATATTGGATCCGCCATTTTCTTAATAAAAATTTCTACAGGAGATTCGTAATCAGTACCACCAAATATTCCAGTATAACATGTTTCGTTAATTTTACTTTCGATTTGGCGTGGGAATCGATTTTTGTTCACAACTATATTACGTCATCCCACTATGCGTCCCGATCAGTACCCGACCCGACCCGAAGCTCGAGTACCCGTAATTTCGTGTACCCGCGTACCCGCGTATCCCTAGTTAATATTAGGTTGCAGCATATGGTTTGTTCGCCACTTCATTTATATTATGAGTACATATTATGGGTTACTCAATCTAAATATTGTGGATCCCGGTTAAGCTGATAATTTCAGGGTCGGAAGAGTATCTTTTATTTGCGATGGCAGGCGAATTTCACATCTTCGATTTCACGCTTCACAGAATATTATGGTTTTCCGTGCTCGAGAATAGGGGGCAAGGAAGACAAGGATAGCACTAGTCACTGAGAAGGGAAAAATGTCAGGTTCCGCGTTTGTCATCGAATCTTTACGAAAGTGAGACGAATCGATTCCTTGTGTTCTAATTCGGATTATAATTAATGCAATTACATAAAACATTAGTTTGCAGAATTTGAAACCAACTTCGTTAAAAATAGGTCGATTTACATTGTATTTACTGTCTTTCAATCAGAAGAATGCCACGAATCCATCAATTTTCATACCAATGCGATGAAAAATAAGGAATACCGGTGTTCCAATTTACCTTTACGTTAGGAACTTAAAAAAAAAACATGTAGATAATAAAACTATTTTTTGTATGCTTTAATCAGGCTGAAAAATCACAATATAGGAACAATCATAGGTAAATATAAATGGACAACGCTGGCCCAAACCGGCGCGGCGGTAGCCAATACGCGCAAAACAAAACCATCGTTAAGCTTTGGAATATTCCATATTACCTTCACCTTCGGTATTCCAAATTAGCAACATGGTATTGAAACCTAAAATTTCATGTCACACTTTGCATTATCGAAATTATCGCAAGACTGACACGGAACCGTAGAAGGAATGTGCAAATGAGTTGATTAAGTGTTTATCTCAAAAGTTTCAACATATTTTTTTCATGATTGGAACGATTGAATACTCGCTGAAAAAGTTTTGCAAATTGACGTTTTCTTATTCTACAGATTAAGTCGAAGATGTCAAAATGGCGGTTCATCCACAAATGTCATTAGTTAACAAGTTATTAGGGGCCGTCCTTAAATTACGTAAGGGTAATTTTGGCAATTTCTTACTCCCCCCCCCCCACCCTCCCCAGTATAAGAATTCGTAAGATTTTATATTCCTCCCCCCCCCCCCCCCTCCCTTTCTTACGTAATATTTTTACATTCAATTTTTTCAGTTAAGAAAATTCTTTTAAACGTTTATATAATTCATTTAACTCAGTTTCGGGAAATTATAACAAAATTACTTTTCTGGAACATTAATAATATAATTTTTTAGAGACATCGAGTAACAATTAAAATTATATGAATTTAAAGTTCTTCGCTTGTCCATAGATTTTGGATGCAATCACCAACTGACTTTATGATAAGAAGTGAATCTATTTCGGGGGACCTATTTTCTCTGATTTCTTTAGCATCCACCTCGTTTGCAGGTATCCAGTCTGCATCTTTTGCTCCGGTGTCCTGATCTCAGAAAATACAGAGAAATTCGTCGTTGCGCCGAGCTTCGATGTGTTCAGATTTTAACACATTCTTCGACAATCGAGAGAATTACACGATACTTGAGAGATTTTATGTGCGAGGCGGCTGCTTTTTGTTGTTGCAAAATAGTGTCCGCACGTTTCACACATTCTCCCTTCTAGTTGAGAATGATCTGTCAAACAAAAATAGTCGTAGGACGTATGTTTAAATTTTGTGGTTAATTTGGAGAGCACGAAGTTTTCTAGAGTCAATCTTTGAAAAAGAGGCAAGAATTTTGAATCATCATTTGTATCGTTAGGACTTGCTAATGTCAATGTTCCTGTTGTTTCATCTTGTCTAACGCGACAAGGAGCTGGAAGAAAACCGTTGGGCAAGATAGAATAGAGGTTATCTCTTAGCGAGCCGCAACATTTGGTGTCTTTGCATTTGCTGACCTACAAAAGATATTGCGATTCGCGTACGTGCATCGCATACCAAACATCATCCACTTCTTGAGGTATATCAAGGTTATCGACGGGGTGTTTGAATTCCGCCAATACTGCATAACCATCTATAACCATCTCGCTCCATATGTTGGCAAGCGTGACTCCAGCGCTTGCAAAATTTTGGCGTTCGAGTTCTTTATTAATCGTTTTTCCACTACTATCTAGATGGGTACCATAATTATCATGGTGTAAAATAACACTTGAAAGTTGGCTACTCAGTGGAGCCATCCTCCTTTCTACACGATTGAAAGCACTGCGACCAGGTGCATTAGTGACAACAAGTATGGCATCTAAGTCATAATCCTTGAAATGTTGAATTGCAAATGTAAATACCTTCGGAAACCTTAGATTCTCGTCAGGTCCTCCGTCGGAAGAGACAATAATTATTGGTTTAATTTAACGATTTCAGAATTTCCGAATGCTTTCAAACTCCTGCAGCTCCAACAAGCGTTTAAAATCAGCGGAGTGACTCGCTGCAGTTGGGAGTCGTGTTTCCCACTTCTTATCGCGATATAAGTAGGTCCTGAGTAGGATACAGCTTCCGGGTGTCCCAATCCTTGTTGTTTAGTAACTATCCTTGCATAAACAAAGGGAATGAGCTTATGCTTTTCGGCTATGACCCAATCATGGTCAGGAAGTTTAACTCTATATTCCGCGTGCATAAGGATTGGGGACTGGTTCTGTGCCGCTTTTAAGCCAATGAGCACTCTCGCCTTGTCATCCTGGGAGATAAATGCCACCTGCTGAGATCCGAGCATTGATGCCAATGATTTTAAATAGCGAATTGATGCAGTACAAAATTGACCACCAGGGTGTGTTTTGTGGCTATCGTTCTGGACCCTGCAAAGTCTTATCGGAACCGTGGTAACATGCCTTTTTCTTTCTAGCGTTCTTGAATTTCTAGGTAGAAGTCTTAAGTATGCCGCATTCCGCGATAAGTTAAACCCCATCTTTAGGAGCCTTTCATGCAAATCATCTAACGTTTCGCAACATCTCACTTCTTCCGTTCGACAGCGTTCGTGTGTAGCTCCACCGAAACTTGCTAATTCTAAAATTACTTTGAAAATCTCTGGCTGGTCCTCCTCTAGCCGAGGTCTTTCAACCTTTTCGCGAATATTTACAACTAAAGCAGCGTTCGCACTAGAAGTACAAATTTGAATTAATTTTTGTTTATGGTTTAACCTAAATTTCTGCTGGTATTCAGCATTTCGCTGTTTATTTTTTAATTCTTTATGCACATCTGCTAAATGCCTTTTAGTTTTCTTTATGTCACTTTGAGATGTGTTATCTCCGAGATTGGCATGTCGGGCGAGTATTTGAACATTCAATTTATTTTCTAAGATTTGAACTTTTTTGGTGACTGTATCTTCAGCAGGCTTCGGATAGTGCCTCTTTAGAATGTTGGAAGGAGCTAATGAATCGTTAAAATTTTCCTTAGAACCTTCCTGTAGTGGATTATCGAGAGCAATTTGTTTATCGACAGCAGTTTCTTTATCTTTAACTTTCGTTGTCGAGAGTACTTTGTTGTTTGGATGTATGTTGAGCCTTAAAAATTAAAAATATTAAATTTTAAAAACAATTATTTTTGTTTCTTTAAAATACGTAGTTAAACAAAATTATAATCGATTTGTATGGAACACAAGTAAAATGGCTTTTAAAGGAAATATAGTTGAAAATATATTAAAAAACATTTCATCTTTAATTATTCGATATTCTTGGGTTTTAAAGATAACGAATGAAATGATTAAATTATACATAGTATATTTATTTTTAAATATTAAAAGAATGTAATTTTTCTTATTTACGTTTTTTTAAAGTAAAGGAAAATTATTTAGTTCCAACTTTTCGAAACATTAGATTATTTAGTAAGTTTATTATATAATCTCTTTATTGTTCCCCTAGGGGTTATAATCTCCCAAACACTTCCTACTTCACAATTAAACCTTATATTTACCTTATTCTAACTTAACCTATCTTAGCCTCTATCCTTAAACCTACTACCGCACGTTCGCTCGCTCTCCTCTCCAACCTCTCCCCGCTTTCGCGCGCACGCCTACGCACCCTCCTCCGCCTCTCGGACCTCCGCTCCCGCACACCTCCCCTTCCACTCACAATCCTCCACTCATACATCCCCCCCCCCCCATGCACTGCTCTCCTTTCCTCTAATTTCCTCACCCACTCCTCCCCCTCCCCCTCACCCCCAACACCTCCATCACCGCCTCCTGCCACCCCCTCTCAATCCCCCAACCTGTACATACCTCCCACACGTACTCCCACGACTCCTCCCCCTGCCCACAGATTCTGCACCTCCTTTTCTTCTTCTCCTCCCAGTATCTCCGCGCCTTCATCTCATTTCCTACCCTAAACCTCGCCACCCGCTTCCACTTTTTCTCCCCCCACCCTTTCTTCAGGTACCCTGGCATCCCCATCCCCTTCACCCTCCCCTACCGTATATTGTACCTCGCTTCCCCTATCCTCCCCCACCTCTCCTCTTCCTGTAGCCTTCTCTCTCTCTCTCTCTCTCTCTCCACCAACTCCTCTTCCCTTAGCTCTCCCCTGTCCCTCACCCGACTCCACCTCCTCCACCGTCCACCCCCTGTCCTTATAATACTGCTGCCTCTCCTCTTTCCACCCCTGCAGAACTCTACCCTTCCTCATCCTCCTCTTCATTTCCTCCCAACACTCCCTCTCCAACTCTCCCCCTTCCCCTCCTCCAGCTTCCTCTCGTACCCCCACGCTCTTAACCCCGCCCCTCCCTTCATCATCCCCCTCTGTAACTTCTCCCTGACTATGTACCCTGGGGTATTCTGGTCTACTCCCAACACCCACTTCGCGTATCTCTCATACAGTGCTTCTACCTTTTCTCTACCTTTCTACCCCCACACCTCCACCCCATAGCTTATTACCGCCCACACCAACTTATCGAACAACCATAGCCTTCTTCCTCAATCCTTCCCAAATATCCTTTTCCCAATCCCTCACACCTGTCCCATTACCGCAGCCCCCTTTCTCACCTTCTCTACACGTTCCTCCTGCCCTCCATTCCCCATCAACGTATACCCCAGGTACCTGAAACTCTTTACCTCCTCCAACTCCTTTCCTTTCCACCTCCATACCACCTTACTCCACCTGCCTCCCCCTTCTACACCTCATTACCTTGGTTTTACCTACATTCACCTGTAACCCTTTCCCCTCCATATACTTCTCTAGTTTCCCCATGATCCCATTCATCCCTTCCACATCCTCTGTCAGTACAGCCACGTCGTCCGCGTATGCCAGAGTGTAGATCCTTCTACCCCCCAGCATCACCCCCCAGTCTCCCCTCCCCAGCTCTTCATCCATGTCTGCGATCAGGAGCGTGAACAGGGTTGGACACAGCGGGCATCGCTGCCTTACACCTCTCGCCGTCCAGAATCTTTCCTCCTCCTCCCCCACCGTGACCCTTCCTATCGTTTCCCTCAGTACCTCCTCACACCTCATCACCAGCCCTTCCCTCACCCCTGCCCCCCACAGTCTTTATCAATACCTCCCTGCTCACCGAGTCAAACGCAGCTTTCATGTTGACAAACAATACCACAAATCTCCTCTCCTTCCTCCCTATTTGTCTGTTGATCAGGTAGTTGAGCGTGTATATGTTGTCGATACAACCCACCCCCCTTCTAAACCCCGTCTGAGTCGGCGGCAGCAAATACTTTTCTTCCACCTCCACCCTTAACCTCTACGCCATCACCGACGCGTATAACTTATACGCCGCCTGCGTTAAGGTAATCCCCCTCTAGTCCTCTACCCTTTCCCCTGCCTCTTTCTTCACCACCGGCACTCTTCCTTCCAGCTCTCTGGCTACCCTTCCACCCTCCATACCCTGTTACACAGCACCCATAATCACTTTTCCACCTTCTCCCCTCCCCCCGTATTTCCACACCTCATTTTGTATCCCATCCCCTTCTCCGGCCTTCCCAACCTTTAAATTCTTTACCATCCTTCTAATTTCTTCCCTTCCTATCTCCCTATATCCGCCCCTCCCCATTTCCCTCCCCCACCTTTTATCACCCTCCGCTGTACCCCTCCCAGCAGTCCCATTTCTCGATTTTTATTCCTTCATTCACCCTCCTCCTTTCCCTCTCTCTGTTCACCACCTTCCACACCTGCCCTTCTGTCCTCAGCCCCTCCAGTTCCTTTTCCCAACTCCCCACCTCCTTTCTCTTTTCCTCACACTTCCGACTTCCCCACCGCTTCCTATAACCTTTCTCTCAACTCACTCCACTCATCCTCCACTCCCCTATCATCCTCCTCCCTCTTCCCAAAGCTCTTCATAAACTTCTTCCTCCCCTCCTCGGTCCAGTTCCCTCTCCCCCCCTTCCCTACCCCCACCACCAACCGTTGATTGTCCGAATCCACTCTCTCTCCCACTTCTACCCTTTCCACCTTCTCCCTGGTATCTTCATTTCCAATCACATAATCAATCACCGTACTCGCCCTCCCTCCTGTAAAGGTTCACTCCCCATGCCCATTCCCCTCCAGCCCCCACATTCAGAATACTCCAACCCCTTTCCTCCAGGTATCTTTCGATCTCCTGCTCCCCCGCCCCCTCCCTCCTCATCCCATCCCAATACCCGTCCCCCTTCTTCCCCTGTCCTAGCGTTAAAATCCCCCCTCTCAGCCCCTTCTCTCTTTTCGATCCACTCACCCAAGACCTCCAACTTCCTTTGCAGATCTCAATTTACAACACTCCCACTATCCTCCACCACTCCCCACCAGCCTCACCTTCGTCAAATTCCCCTCCCTGCTTCGTCCTCCGCTCCCACTTCCAACCCCTTCCTCACCCCCATTAGCATTTCTCCCATTGCCCTACCCTTCTTCTCCCTCCGTGCCCATTGCCTATCCCAGACATACCCCCTGGGCAGCCTCCTTTCCACGATTCCCACCCCCCCTCCACCCACGTCTTAGTCATCACTATCACGTCCCACTCTTCCAGTCCTTTCCAAAACTCCCCGCCTTTGTACCTCAACCATGCCACGTTCCAGAATGCAACCTTATACCTATTCCGCCTTCCCCCTTTCCCTTACCCTTCGTTTCCTTGTTCCTCCATCCAACTTTCCCTCAGTTCATCCCACCTTCTCACCTTCCCGTTCACCCAGATCTTCATATATCCGACCTGTATCTTCTTTCCTCCCTCCCTCTCCCTCTCCGCCACACTTTCCACTTTCCACCTTGTCTTCCTTTCATCCTCTGTTAGATCGTCATCTTTCCCTCATGCCCCTCAGTTTTTTCCGCGCCTCCATCACTTTTATCTTCTCCGCCCTCCCTGTCAGCTACACCAGAATCACACCGCTCTCTTCCTTTCCCCTTCTCCCTACCCTTCTCACCTCCCTTATCCCCCCTCCTCCATTCCCATCGCTGCCCACAACTTCTTCACCTCCTTCTCCTTCTCCATTCCCTCTAACCCCAACCCCGTTACCACCACATTATTTCTTCCCTCCGCCCTCTCCTTCTTGTCCTGTTTTAACTCCATCTTTCTCAGTCTTAATCAACAATCCTCCACTTCTTCCCCCTCCCCATCTCCAAACTACCCCTCCCTTCCTTTTCCCTTTCCCATTTCTCCATCTTCCCTATCATCTCCTCCACCCTCCCATCCGTCTCTTCCATCCTTTCCCTCCTTCTCTTCTCCTCCCTCCTTTCCTCCTCCCATTTCTCCTTTCCCGTCTCCATTCCTCCATCACCTTTCTTCTTTCCTCCCTTTCCTCCCTCATCTCCTCTTTCACCTCCCCCAACTCCTTCCTCATTTCCTCTTTCTCCTGCCTTGTCTCCTTCATCAACCCCCTTAACAACTCCACCACATTTCCCATCCTCTCTTTCTTCGCTACCCCCCTTTCCCCCCTCCTTCTGGCGACCTCCACGTCTTCCCGCTCCTTTTAAACCCTGATCTATTCCCTTCCTGCCCCGTCCCTTCTTCCTCCTCCCTCTCCTTCCTCTTTTTTCTCCAGCAACTATCTAGACTCCCTGAATAATTGCCCACGCTGCTCCCACTGTCATTCCTTTGCCTTCCCTCACTTTTCAGCTTTCCTTTTTCCATTTTTGTTCCTGTTCCCTCCGCCCCCCTTCCCCCCTCTCTTCTCCCTTGTCCCCCGCCATTTGCCCTCCTCCCCTCGTACTACCCTCCGCCGTCTTCTCAACCCTCACCCTCACTCCTCTATCCTACCTCCTTTTCACTTTTACTCCCGTTCAAACCTCCCGCCTTTCTGCCAGCTCTTCCTACTTCCTCACCTGCCCGCTAGATTTCTCCACATGCACTTCTGCCTCCCTCTTTCCCGCTACAACACATCTATCCCCCGACCTAACCTTCAAACTGCTCACTTATCCCGCTTCGCACCTCGCCAACCCCTATCCCTGCCCTTTTCCCTTTACACTCCTCCCTTTCTCACCTCTCCCCTACCTTTCCCACTCACTCCCTAACTTCTCGTAACCCTCTACACTCACGCTTCCCACACCCAACTCGCCGCACCATGCACATATGTCTGCCAAGCTCGCGTCCGGAAACGGAACTCCTAGTAAGTTGATTGGATATACGGTATTAATATTGTAAAAAGATCTGTATTTAAAATTTCTAAGTATCTTTTCTTCTGAGATCGCGTACGCAATAAAGAATTTATATGTAATGTCTTAATCATTTTTCAAGAATATTTATAATTAAAAACCTGGTCAGATATTGTATTTCTACTTACCTTTGTAAAATATGTTAAAATACTATTTTTTTTTCTGTTTATTTTGAGTATTTTAAATCAATAGGACTATTTATAAAGTCCACAAATCCTGTTTTATCACCAACAAAACGTTCTTTTGCATCATGCCATTCAGAATTCGCTTTCTTTTGGACATTTTCATTTTTGTGATCCGTATTAGCTGCCTTGGCAAATTTAAAAAATCGCTGATAAACGATCTATCGATAATCTATTGATCCCATTTGAATTAAATGAAGTTATCCAGGGATAAAACTATTCGCGCGTCGACGAAATTTATTCCGTTCACTTAACCTGTCGTGTTGTAGGTTAAAACTATGCGCGGTTTGACAATTGACGACTGCAATCACGTGATAGTCGGCTTGCGCCTCTGCATATTTTTGTTTCGAAGACGAGCGCGACGCGCAGTCGTGCATGAAGGGGAAAGAGGAGAACGGCTGCATCTTTATTTTCTCGCTTTATTTCTGTGATGAAGGAACGTCAATTTTTTGCACGATTTAAAACAATATTATGTAACGGGTGTGTGATGAAATATCGTTTTTTAGGCTACTTATATTGAAAATTGGGTTAAAATAATATTACGTAAGACGCTACCTGACACCCTCTCCCCCCTTGTAAGAAAACGTAAGATATGCGCGACCCCCCCCCCCCCATACAAAGTCTTACGTAATTCAGATTTACAAATCAGATAGCGTTAGTAGTTGATTAGATACTTCGGTATTTCAAATTACCAACAGTATTCTAAATATGCTGCACTTCCTCCACTGGATCTTCCCTCCAAAACAAAGCGGTGCGGCGTTGTGATCAGGTGCCCGACGTTTAAATCGGCTGCGAGCCGTTCGCTTCGAGTGTGTTAACGTTTTCCTCTGTGAATCAGCTGTTACGACGCTGCTTTAAATTTCGGATCGTTCGACTCGCTCTCGTACGATTGCCGACCGGTACAAACATTTTAGTTTTCCATACTAGATATCTTATCTGGCCCACCGGTTTTTTATTCTCAGCAATCAACACGCCGCCTTCCTCGGACCGAAAGTCCTCTCTCGCAGCGAGGAAGCAGAACAGTGGGCCCTTGTAACAATCCTGTGTTAGAGTCCGGGAAACACTATCACGCAATGATAAAAATTTCACTTTCCATAATTTTTATACTATCTTTACGGAAAGTGTGTGAATTGATTAGTGAGACTCTCCCGATGAAAATGAATTCACACACTACATAAATCTTTGTTAACTTTTTATTATTCATATCTTTTGTAGGTAGAATGACATGTAGAATTGATTACGTAGGAAAAATATTATTCCATTTAAAAGTAAAGGTCCCTATACACGAGCGAGCCGCATGCCGAACCGCTCGCCAAGCCGCTCGCGAACTGCAGGCTCGGCGAGCGGTTCGGTGAGCGGCTCGCTCGTCTATGAGGGCCTTAAGCGTAGTAACTCATTACAGAAGTATATGGTCTGGGTTGAGTCATTTTCTAAAATAAACATGTTGATAATAAAGTAGAACTCACTACATAGTTCATTCTTTCCCCTACCAATTTTCTCTGTTAGCGTGGAAAGAAGCTATAGCCCAAATAAGCTATTCGAATCGTCCTGTACCTTTTATATGTATACACGTTATTTTTTCAGGGACAAATAAAAACTGACATCATTACCTACAATGGTCTCGGAGGACATTCAAAACATCATCAATTTCCCAGCACTTGTGGTATAAAAATAAGAGGAATAAAGGATGGACATGAATGAAGGACATATCACAATTTAAAAGACCGAAACTTCTTATGGACAACGATAAAAAGTTGAATAATTTTGTAATTTAGTTAATAAAAATATGGGGCATTTTTTCCAGATTGGCCCTACTTAACAAAATAATAAAGAAGTTGGTATATGCATATGTCCCGTAGTGCTTATTGTTAGTTTTGCTATTATTAGCGTACGGTTTTGTTAGCCGGGTGAAACCAGAGCTTTGCCTTTTACGAACTATTTATTGCACTAACTTACAAATTACATTTATACACTAGCTTAAATTAACGCTAAACCCGTTAGTGCCCCTACCTAGTTCCCGTTGAAGGAAAAATATCCCGTTTTCGATTTATCGTTAAAGATGGCTTGTATTTATATATTTCTATAAAAAAAATTTTAATGTAAAACTTCTTTAGCCGCGGTAGCGTAAGTTTTTTCGGGTGTACCGGAAGAATGAAACGCTTCCCCCAACAAGAACGCTTCCCCCGCCATTGTCATCTTTACAATCGGTGAATCAAGGATCCGAAGAAATTCCACCGTTAATTCATCAATCCGCATCGAAGGTGATCCAGGCAATTTTGCACGTTCTTCGATTGTTGTACGGCTTTCGAATAGCACATTCCATGTATGCCATGGTAATATGAGATGATTCCCATGATTGTCGCCGAGAAGAACTTCTACATCAGCCATCGGTCCTACGTTGATTCCAATTTCCAAATATTTGCTACCCACGGATGTTAATGCGTATCTTCTGACCATGATACGCGATCCTCGGCGCGGACTAAGAGAACAATCAAAGCTATGAAATTGTCCGCTCGTATTAAGAATAAACATAAAAAATTTTGAGAATATGTGAAAATTAAGTCTTACCAAGCAACTGTAATCTCCCTGCATTGAGCTACGCCATCATCTTGTACGATCGGAACGTAATAATTCATACGTTCAACGTTTCCTTCGGCACTGGTACTTCACATTTTTTTTCAGAGCACTATTTGTTCCGTCGAATTTAACTGAGGCTACTGAGCGATTGATGGAATAGCGTTCTGGAGCCGGCTTAACTAGCGGTGCAATTGGTTCCCCCACCACCGCATTTTATTCTAAAGCTACCAATTTTTCCATAATGTGTTTCAATCTTAACGTCGCAGCATATCGCACGATTGCATGTAATTTAATCCCCATCCTCAAGGATAAAAGTCTCGACACGTGTTGAATGTAATATAATACCTTGGGAAGCGCAGAATCTTAGAATTATGCGGTGTCAGCAGAAACTGTGTCGTATGATCTTGCGCGCTAATTCGTCATATACATGAATCATAGAGAGAATTATGCAGTATCAGCAGAAACTGCATAGAACCATGTTGGGACGGATCGTCGTTTTTTTGCATGCAATGCATTCGAGAGAGGGAGAACACCGAAAGAGTTAGACGGAGAGAGCAAATCGCGGTATCAGTATTAAAAGCGCGCTCCGAACTGCACAAAGCCTCAAATCGTTACAACGTGTTGCACGGAAAATACACTACATATACAATCCATTTACGACCATGGAAAAATTCGCGCAAGGAGAACGCCAATTGTTGGATCAATCTGCACGATTGATTTTGCGGGAAGAATTCCTCGCGTGGGAAGAACGGTGCAACGAGTGTATCGAATCGTTGGAAGAACACAGCCGAGTGAAACGCCCGCGATTATCGATCGGTGTTCAACAATCGCTGATTGCTCGAATCGCGCGACTCGAAGGACTGAAACATTCGTTACGCGGCCGTTTCGTGCGTGAAGGTGGAGGACATTCGAGCGCAAGACTTTTGTGGCGCGAAATAGACACTGCGTTCGATAGCCGCGTGTTAACTGGTGCCGTGCTCAATTCGAACTATATCGAGCCGCGCAACTTCCTCCAAGATGCGGCGGCCATTGTGTTGGAGCACGTGCGGGGCGCTTTGAGGAAACGTCGAAACCTCAAAGTGAACACTGTATTCAACGGCGAATTTGTGGCGGGTGATAAACATGCTTGCAAAAGCATCAACATCCGGAACTGCGAACTCTTCGGCACATCCGATCTGCAGGAGTGGTACCAGCGATGCGTCGTCGAACCCACCCTGGCATCGCTGGAAGAGTTCCAGGAACGCGACAGCGGATGGGCATTGACGAGAATTCTCAACCTAACCGTCAATGTCAACAAGTACAATCCGCTGCGCGCAGGGTGCCACTGCAAGTTGCCGCGGGAAATATCGCTGAAGAAAGCAACAATTAGCGTGCTATCCCCGGACAAAGCGTGTTTCGCATGGGCAGTGGTCGCCGCTCTTCATTCTGCGGAAAGAAATACCGATCGCCCAAGTTCATACCCCGCCTATACTTTCGTGCTAAATCTCCAGGGCATTGAGTTTCCAATGTCCCTGGAGCAAATTGGGAAGTTCGAGCGGCAGAACGAAATCTCCGTCAACGTCTACAGCTTCGAGATGGAGAAGACGAATGGATCAAAAGTCTTTCCGCTGTGCCTCACCAGCCAAAAGAGGGATCGGCACGTAAACTTGCTGTATATGCTGGAACAGGAGCACGGTGATGTAGGGCACTTCGTACTAATCAAGGACTTGTCCCGGCTTGTGAGTACGCAGCTGAGCAGGCGCAATGGAAAGAAATTCATCTGTGATCGGTACGTATAGAAAACATGAAATGTTGAAATGTCTCGCGAAACAAACTAAATAAAAAAAATTTGGGGTTTACAGATGCATGCACTACTTCGGATCTGCCGAGAAGTTGGAGCTTCATTCGCTGGACTGCGGGAAGATGAACGACTGTGCCATCCTGCTGCCCAGTGAAAGCAACAATTTGCTCAGTTTCGACAACCGCGATAGGAAGGAACGACTCCCAATCGTGGTATATGCAGATCTGGAGTGCATCATCGAAAAAACAGGACAACCGAGTGGGTGATAATAAATTACATATGTATCAGCACCACAATGTGCATAGCATAGCATATTATATGCATTGCTCGTATGAGACTGTAACCGAGAGCGATTACGCGCACGCCGAGATTGTCTGGCAGCGTTTCGACATTAGAACCTTGGGCGAATACAGCGACTTGTATCTGAAAACAGATGTCTTGTTATTGGCATATATTTTTGAAAATTTTCGCGACAGTTGCATCAAGAGTTACGGATTAGATTCAGCACATTATTATACTCTACCCGGTTTCACATGGGATGCCATGCTAAAACATACCAAAATTACGTTCGAATTGCTCACCGACGTCGATATGGTTATGTTTATCGAATGCGGTATACGCGGGGGTTTAAGTCAATGTTCCGGAAGATACGCACATGCCAATAACAAGTACATGCCATCTTACGACGCATCGGAACAGTCATCGTACTTGATGTACTTTGATGTGAACAATTTGTATGGATGGGCAATGTGTCAGCTCCTCTCATACGCCAAATTTCAATGGGTCGAAGATGTTGCAAATTTTGACGTGTCTTCAATCGCTGTCGATTCGCCCACGGGATACATTCTCGAGGTAGATCTGGAATATCCACAAAGTCTGCACGACGCTCATGCCGATCTACCGTTCTGCCCGACGCGTGCCAAACCACCTGGCAGCAGACAGGACAAGTTACTCGCGACGGTATACGATAAGCAGCGTTACGTTATACATTATCGCAACCTGCAGCAGTGCACGCGTCACGGTCTTCGTATTACAAAGATACACCGCGTGCTTCAATTCGCTCAATCCCCCTGGCTCCGCGATTACATCGAACTCAATACACGGTTTAGAACAAGCGCGACAAATGATTTTGAAAAAAATTTGTACAAATTGATGAACAACGCGGTATTCGGTAAAACTATGGAAAATGTACGAAATCATGTGGATGTAAAACTTTTGACACATTGGGAAGGGCGATATGGCGCGGAGGCAATGATCGCGAAACCGAATTTCCACAGCCGAAGTGTTTTTTCGGAAAATTTAATAGCTGTTGAATTGCGAAAACTCGAGGTAAAATTTAACAAACCGATATACGTGGGTATGTGCATTCTGGACATATCAAAAATTTGTTTGTATGAATTTCATCATGAGTACATGTCTCCCCTGCACGGACCAAATTGTAAAATTCTATACACCGACACAGACAGCCTCATTTATCACATTCGATGCGAAGATATCTACGAGTCTATGAAACACAATATCGATAGATTCGACACAAGCGATTATCCTATCGACAATCCATATGATATGCCGCGCGTAAATAAGAAGGTTCCGGGGCTGATGAAGGACGGAAATAATGGTGCGATAATGACCGAATTCGTAGGTCTTAGAGCGAAAATGTATGCACTTCGCAGAGGGGGCAAAAAAGATACGAAAAAGGCGAAAGGCGTCAAGACCAACGTCATAGCCAGAACGATAACTTTCGACGACTACGCGCAGTGTTTGCACAGGGAGATCGAAATGGTTCGCAGACAATCGGGCATAAGGTCTAAATTGCACAAAGTGTACACCGTTTCGGAATCCAAAATCGCTCTAAGTCCGTACGACGACAAGCGGCATATCGTACCTGATTCGATCGACACTCTACCCTGGGGACATTATAAAATACCGTTATAAAATTCCGTTGTAAAAAAAAATCGATGTAAAATAGAAATTATTGTATTTATTAACTCCTTCATATAAATGGTGGAATTATTGTATAAAAAAAAATTGTTGACACATGTATATATCACTGTATTTTTATTGAATTATATATTATTATGTTACAATACATTATTTTTATTTATCCAAGAATTGTGTGATATATCAAACCCCAACCACTTGACGTATACCTTATCCCCCTTCCTACGCATCACTTTTTCCACTAGATACACATCAGGATCGGTGACGCGTTGCAGCTCGTGTTCATAGAATCCTCCAGCAACAGGTTTTCCACAGGAATCGAGAAGCAGATACGTCGCGGGATTAGTTGCCTGTACTTTGGCTATCTTGAACACCTCCGTTGTCCAATTCGGCGTATAGCCTTTATCGAAGATGGTTTTAAATTTACTCACGCGCACAAACTCACCCAACTTGAATCTCGCCGGAGCAGCGATCTTTATATTGCTGTATACGGTGGCTAGCAACTTGTCGGCGATCGCAGGGTCAACATCGCAAGGACGCATTCTGATGGTTCTATGTTTTCGCGCGTTATACTCTGCGAGATAGCGATAGCGAATCGATCCATCTGTAGGTTCCATTGAGCGTAAACATTTTCCACATATTGTTCTTCAAAGTTCGATTGAAACGTTCTACGACGGAGGCCTTTATCACCGAATACGTCGAATAATGATTAATGTCATGCTTTGACAAGAGTTTCTGCACATTGGCGTTGTAAAATTTTTTTTCTTTATCGGTTTGCAAATTTTTCGGATATCGATCTCTAAATATCTTTGCAAACGCTTTGGTCACCTCAGCACCACTTTTAGTCTTGAGCGGCACCGCCCATGCATACTTGCTCAACACATCGATGACGGTGAGTATGTAGTGGTGACCTTGGTTGAATCGCGAGTATGGACGCATTTCTACAACGTCAGCTTGCCACAGATCGTCTTATCCATGCACTATGACGCGCCTCCGTGGGAAATGTCTTCGAGCTGGAGCATGCAATTTCTCAACAAGTTGCCGCTTCTTGGGGCCATGGTTTTCTTTACTTTTGGATTTCGAGGAAATTCTGGACAAGTTCAACCGTCT
The DNA here is from genome assembly GCA_944738655.2 of Andrena hattorfiana. Taxonomy (NCBI): domain Eukaryota; kingdom Metazoa; phylum Arthropoda; class Insecta; order Hymenoptera; family Andrenidae; genus Andrena; species Andrena hattorfiana. The sequence goes on along the minus strand of OX122890.1, from coordinate 39,088,713 downwards.
CGCATGATTCTTCTTCGCAGCGCTGCTGCGGGATTGAATTTGACGCCTGCGATATCTTTTTACCGCTGTTTTGCAACGTCAGCATATCTCTCTGAAACACGACCAGCTTCCTCTCTAATTCTTCCTGCTGCTCTCTCAAAAGTTTAGTGTTCTTTTCCATGTATAGTTTATTGATGGCATCGCTGTCAGCCACCGGCTGAGCTACGCGTCGTATCTTGCGTGATTTTGCATCAAAGTCGGCACCATCCACACAAAGAGCGTTATCTCGCATATAATTTCGAAGCATGCCGCTCCATTTGTAATAGTTCATTCTAGCTGCTCCACTCTTCTCGAGCGATACTCCAAATTTGTTGATCGGCATCTCGATGCATACAGTGCAAATCATCGACGTGCGGTTTAATTTATAATGAGGCCTACCTCGCGGAGTTCCTCGATAATCGATAGACTTCCAGGATCACGAGAGTTGTTACCAGCCTGACGCGACGCTTCCAGCAAACGCAATCGATCCACCAGCTCGTTGGGATCATCCCAATGCACGTAATCGATCTTGTTATCGGTTACCATCATCGCTAGCGGTGTCCTTAGACCTTTCACTGCCCTACTAGCCGATACACGGGGGAGTAGAGGTGCAATTACATGTTTGTACTTGTATCCCTTGTTGCCCAATATGGGGTATTTAGCGTTATGACCGCGTCTGTGGGCATTCGTCGTCAGCAGTATACTTTTGTATTTTTGTTTGTCGACATCGGTGTACAGGGCATCGTCGGGAATTCTCTTGAAAATCAGTTCGTAAAGACCGGACGTTCCTCTGTATCTTACACCAACAATGATTATATTATCATCCTTGTCTATATCGAAAGCTTTATCCCCAAGCATCGTTCCACTATCACCGAAGTATACACCATACACATAGTCCATTGTTGTATCCCTATCACCACTTAGGATTGCGCCCATGTATTTTTGCCCCAGTGGGCCGAAATGGCTGCGAAACGTTTCTTGTCCCTCGGATGTTTGGAGTTGATGTCTCATAGATGTTGCAAACGACTCATTGGGACTAGTTTCGAAAACGTCGTCATCAATGGTTGTGAGCGATTGTACATCGGTATTTATTGGTGTGGGAGGAACCGAGGACTCGTTTGATGTGACATTCTGCCGTTTTCGCTTCGATTCAACTGGTGTGGAGGTTATGAGTGAATATTCCGATGACATGTGTCGTTTCCACTTTGTCTTGCGCGATGTATTCCCTTTCGACTGGATTTTTTATTTAGGCGTTAATGTTTCATTCCCTTCAACGTCTGTACTCATCAGCGGTGATGTGTCAGCTTCAGCCGCAGTGGTATTTTCTACGATATGTTTCAAGGGTTCGACCATAGGTTTAAAGTATCTCTCCAATGCGATATCTTCCTCCATCTTGCCAGTCTTCAAAGCCTGATGTATCTTGCGAATGGCTTCGCTGGTTTTTGCAATTTCCTTCGCTATTCTCTCGCGATCCTTAATCTCCAGACTATCGATATCAATCATCATTGTGTCGCAGACGTTGCTTTCTCACCGACGTGTTGACGACAATTGACCATCTCACGGTACGGCAAACTCATTAAATCCCTTTCTATAACTTCCATTGGACATCGCGCTATCCTTGTCTATCATCACATGTTTCAAGTTGGTACCATCCTGCTTAAACAGAACCAGCAGAATCGCATTGTCGCGTATAAGATGTTTGGGAATTTTTGCATACGTCTGACAGAGATAGAAGCAGTCAACGTTCGAGTGGCGCCCCATTGCAAAGTATTCTCGTATTGTATCTTGCTTGTCGCATGCTACGTCATCAAAGATAAAAATTGAATTCGGGAGCGATTCGCTCGGTGGGATGACGCCATTGTTATTCGAAAACGTAAAGTAGCCAATTTCATCTATCGGAGTCAATAAATTCTCCAAATACTGATATTTCGCCTGTTGCAACGACTTGGAATACACGTACACGTTCTCGAAGCGAACGCCGTGAGGACTTTCCAACAAGCTCACCAACACGTTGGTCTTTCAACAATTTGATGGGCCGCAAATCAGACAGCGTATAGTGTTTGGTAGCATGCTACCATGCTTGCGTCTTGTTTTCGAGGACATCATTTGTGATTTATCGTCAAAATTTGTCACACGTATCGTTACAGGTTGTCGCACAAATCGCATCCTCTCCGCGAACTGCGAAAAATGATTTTGATACGTCGAAGCGGCGACGCGCCCTATTTATAGGTCCACGCTGAAGCAAAACAGTTCAGTATTCAAAATGCTTCTGGTCCTGTCGGATAATTGTGATATTCGAGACTTAACCTCTGAGCAGTTGAAATATATACCAAAGATTATTCTACTGCCAGAGTTTGGCAGACACATTGATCAGTTGTGGGACAGACTCCCCGAGCATATAAAAGCTGATTCTGAAGTTGAGCAGTATCGTCCGTGTCTGGAACATTATAATCGCCCTTGGCAGCGAACGCATATCGACGGTCCGGCACCATTGATTAAAAACTGTGGTGAATGTCGCCAACGAGAATAATGAAAGATTGTGGTGTGTTAAATCGGGCGATAAACGCGCTACCTATCGAATTACATATCTCGGGATACCAGTTTTGCTGCCCAGGAACACATCTAGCAAAACGATTGGCTAGAGGTGATCAAGGCATCAATCCGTTGGACGCAGCGTGTCGCGAACACGATATTGCGTATTCGCGCAGTAACAACCTCGGCGAAAGGCACACGGCAGATAACGTACTCGCTGACAAAGCGCGAAAACTCATCGTTGCGCGTGACTCGACTCTAGGTGAAAGAGGTGCTGCTACAGCGTGTCGCGAACACGATATTGCGTATTCGCGCAGTAACAACCTCGGCGAAAGGCACGCGGCAGATAACGTACTCGCTGACAAAGCGCGAAAACTCATCGTTGCGCGTGATTCGACTCTGGTGAAAGAGGTGCTGCTACTGTTTGGGCAGCTATGAAGGCCAAGACGAAAATCGGAATGGGGATGAAAACAGAAACTCGCAAAAAGACTCCAAAGAGAGCATCGAAAAAGCGGATTCTCCCAGTGGCAAAACGGGGTGGTATATTACCACTTCTCCCGCTGCTAGGTGTTCTCGGATCATTAGCTGGTGGAGCGGCGGGGATCGCTAAGGCGGTAAACGATAAAAAGGCGGCGCAACATCAGCTGCAGGAAATGCAACGCCATAATCGCTCCATGGAAGGTCGTGGGCTTTATCTCGCACCATACAAGCGCGGACAGGGAATATCAAAACGAAAAAAAAACACCGAAAAGAAAATAAAAAATCCTGTCGGCGTAACTACCGACGCGCAATTGGAGGAGTTGGCAAAACATATACGTATTCCATTCTTTAGATGTGTTTTCATGCGCAATGCACTACCTGCCGGAGGAGTACGTCAAAACGAGAGCGGTATCGTAAATTTGGACAATGCCGAGGGGCCGGGGACTCATTGGGTGGCGTATGCGAAGAGAGGGTGTCAAGCAATATATTTCGACAGCTTTGGGATTCTTCGACCGCCTAAGGAATTGGTACAATATCTGGATAAAGATGCTGTGAAAATCGAATACAATCGAATGGCTTATGAGAAGTACGAACAGAGCAATTGTGGACAACTATGTCTACGCTTTCTACAAACGATTGGCATCAAATTTAGGGATTGACTTCGCACCACTCTGATTCAGTACTAGTCGAGTCGTAGAGCTCGGAATATGTCGTTAACATTCACTCTAACCGGCAAGCACCCTCGCGGTGAGCTACTTTCCACCCATAGGTTTGAGCGACGATGATTATGAGCTTGGTCTAACAACCTTTGAAACTTATCATACAATACCGAACATCGACTCGAGCACCGATAAATTCTACTTCACCGCAAACTATGACATCAACAGCAGCGTCGACACCACTCTTGAAATTATTAGGATTCCACACGGCTCCTACGAACTAGACGCCTTTGCCAAGTATTTGAAGCAGCGATTACTCGAGCGGTATCCTCAAAATCTCGGTGGCATCGATGCCAACGATGGCGATGACGACGATGTGTATCCAATAGTGTTGCACCCCAACAACACCACCATGAAAAGCGAGCTGTACTGCTCGTTCGCCATAGACTTTACGAAACCCAATCACATTGGATCGCTACTCGGATTCTCAACGAATCGGGTATTAGAACCTGCACAGTGGCAAGAATCGGACGATCTAATTAATATCATGAACGTGAACATTATTCGCATAGAATGCACCGTGACCGCTGGCGCGTACAACAATGGGAAGCGCGTACATACGATACATGAATTTTCTCCGAGAGTCCCACCAGGATATAAGATATCGGAAACGTCTGCGCAGATCATTTGCCTTCCAATCACCGCACGGGTCATTACGGATCTAACGATACGCGTTGTGGATCAAGACGGACGGTTGCTCGATTTTCGAGGTGAAGAGATTACCATCAGATTGCACGTACGACGGCGACGACGATAATACATGTGGCGTGACCGAAAGAGATGCTTGTGTTGATCGACTCCAGAAACTCGTTTCTTCCAAGTGAAATTGTTTGCAACAACAACAACAACAACAGCAACACCTGCAACAGCTCTGATTACACTAAAAAGAAAAGGCTCAGTCCTGCGAACATTGCATTTTTTAAATCACTGGGATTCCTTGTGCGCATTTATGTTGAAAAAAAAAATGGTGGACATTCTAAGCATTTGAGGGAAGCCGACCGATTGACGATCGCATCGTCAAGCTCGAGACTCACACATACAACCCATACGTCAACACGACGTTTGGATACAGCGATGAGATAAGAATACCCATACAGCAGCAGGATTTATACACATTGCCATGTGAAAGTTTCCTCTACGTGGAGGGGAAATTGAAGATAAATAAGCCAAGCGATACAGTAACGGCGACGTTGGGAAATAATTGCATGACGTTCTTATTTGATGAGATTCGATACGTAGGAATAACTAGCACGCTTAAAAACTATGTATCGCTGACATCTGGTGAAGACAACAATATGGAGAATGCCGGATGAGGCTTGAAACGACGCAATGGGCTAATAGTGAAGAATCATTTCAACTTTTGCATCCCACTTAAATATTTGCTGGGATTTTGCGAGGACTACAAACGCATGATTATTAATGCGCGTCACGAATTGATTTTAATACGATCGCGCAACGATAACAATTCTCTAATAGGATCGCCGATGTTGGAACCAGAAATTGAATTACTTAAAGTGCAATGGCGGATGCCTCATGTGACGCTGAACGACGTTAATAAGCTATCGTTGCTACATGCTTTGGAAAGTGGAAAAAACCTGAGCATTTGTTTTCACTCGTGGGATCTGTACGAGTATCCTCTCTTACAGAGCACGACCAAGCATTCCTGGGCCGTGAAGGCATCTGCACAGCTGGAGAAGCCGCGAGTTAATATCCTTGTTCTACAGACTGATCGAAAGAATGTGATGAGCGAAGATGTTACTAAGTTTAACAACTGCAAATTGGCCAATATAAAACTTTTTCTCAACTCGGAATTTTACCCATATGATGATCTGAATTTGGACTTTGACAAGAATAAGCATGCCATCTTGTTTCACATGTATACACAATTCCGTAAATCGTATTATGGACATAGTTGCAACGAGGCATTATTCACCGTGGCCGAATTTTTACAATTTGGTCCCCACGTTGTGATTGATTGCTCGCGACAAAATGAGTCGATCAAGAATGGCACCGTGGATGTGCGGATAGAATTCGTGTGTAAAGAGAATGTGCCGGTAAATACGACGGCCTACTGTCTGATTTTGCACGATCGTGTGGTTGAATACAATCCGCTGACAAACGTTGTGCGCAAAATAAATTAAATTATCATACTACTTGCCCCGCCCTCTCCTGTGCTAAATTCATACCAAAATTTCGTCGTGAAAATCGAGATGCTTTATGAGAAAGAACCCATTCTCTCATCTGTCTTGGAAGCGAACGGACCTCTAAAATTGTATCGATAATGGTCGTACCAACATTTGTTGACCTGCAAGGGTTCACCGTCGATGGCAGATTTGTCGTCAAGGAAGTGGCTGTCCTACGAAATGGAACAATTCTCTCGCACTATATTTTTGGGAGTTCGATGCTGCAATATCTTCTTACAAAATCCGACAAATCAAGCATCCGGTGGTTGGTGGCAAAACATCACGGGCTACGGTGGGATGATGGAGACGTTCCGTACAGTATGGCTAAACAGCTAATTACGAAAGCTGTAGCTGATGCGATCGACGAAGAAGATGACGCATCCCATATTGTATACGTTAAAGGGCTACAGAGACGCGATTGGCTTGCGGATTTCCTCGATGAAGATACGAGAGCGGGCGTGATCATTGAGACACTAGACATTGACTATGAGGATATCAAATCTCTAAATAAGATAAATGTAGTTAATACTCTGCGATGTGGCAGACACGCAAAGCACTGTGCCATGCAAAATGTATTTAAAATATTCAACTGGTGGTCTAAACACCTGAGAAATGCATAAATAAATAAATAAAATCAATTTTTTAATGTATAAATGTTTTTTCTTCACCCTCCCCAACCTCCTGCATGTAATGTACGCTAGATTAAGACGATAGTTATAATTATGCAGAAGCGGTTCAATATGCGATCAAAGCGGTACAATACACATTCTGAGTAGTATGATACACGTTTAATACACAATCAGGGTGGTACGATTCACGATCAAAGCCGTTCGATACACGATCAAAGCCGTTCAGAACCCGTTCGATGTGCGATCAAAACCGTTCAATACCCTTTCGATACACATTCGATACCCGATCAAAGCCGTTCAATACCCGTTGGATACACGATCAAAGCCGTTCAATACCCGTTCGATACCCTTTCGATATCCGTTCGATACACGATCAAAGCCGTTTATTACACAATCAGGGTGGTACGATCGTTAGATCAAAGCCGTTCAATACCCGTTCGATACACGATCAAAGCTGTTCAATACTCGTTCGATACGCGAACAAAACCGTTCAATACCCGTTCGATGCACGTTCGATTCACGTTCAGCGTGGTACGATTCACGTTCGATTCACGTTCAGAGTGGTACGTTAGGCGTTCAAAGTGGTACGATACACGTTTGATAGATGTTCAATATGTGATCGAAGTGGTATGATAGACGTTGAAAGTGGTATGATACACGTTTGATAGATGTTCAATACCCGTTCGATGCGCGATCAAAACCGTTCAATACCCGTTCGATGCACGTTCGATTCACGTTCAGAGTGGTACGATTCACGTTCGATTCACGTTCAGAGTGGTACGTTAGGCGTTGAAAGTGGTACGATACACGTTTGATAGATGTTCAATATGTGATCGAAGTGGTATGATAGACGTTGAAAGTGGTATGATACACGTTTGATAGATGTTCAATACCCGTTCGATGCGCGATCAAAACCGTTCAATACCCGTTCGATACCCGATGAACGCCGTTCAATACCCGTTGGATACACGATCAAAGCCGTTCAATACCCGTTCGATACCCGTTCGATACAAGTTCAAAGCCGTTCGATACACGATCAAAACCGTTCAATACCCGTTCGATACCCGTTCGATACCCAATCAAAGCCGTTCAATACCCGTTCGATACACGATCAAAGCCGTTCAATACTCGTTCAATACGCGATCAAAACCGTTCAATACTCGTTCAATACGCGATCAAAACCGTTCAATACCCGTTCGATGCACGTTCAGAGTGGTACGATTCACGTTCGATTCACGTCCAGAGTGGTACGATAGACGTTGAAAGTGGTACGATACACGTTTGATAGATGTTCAATACACGTTCAGAGGGGTACGTTAGGCGTTGAAAGTGGTACGATACACGTTTGATAGATGTTCAATACGTGATCGAAGTGGTATGATAGACGTTGAAAGTGGTATGATACACGTTTGATAGATGTTCCATACGTGATCGAAGTGGTACGTTAGGCGTAGAAAGTGGTATGATACACGTTTGATAGATGTTCAATATGTGATCGAAGTGGTATGATAGACGTCTAATAAACGATCAATGTGGTATGGTCTAGTCGAATGATGTGTTGAAAGAAGGAGAAACGATTCAGCCAAATGATACACGCGAAGAAGAAGGAGTGGATGGCCAGTGAATAATTCGAAGAAGATGCATAGAAGGTGAGGATGGTCAGCGAAAATGCAGGTGGAGTACATAGAAGGAGAGGGTGGCCAGTGAGGAAGAAGGTGAAGAACAAAGACATCTTACTTTGCAAAGCTATGCAACTTTAGGCATGGGCCCACATGTGGGAGCTTGGAGATGCAGCGAGACCAGTTGTCTTCAAGACGTCTGAAGACGTAAGTCAACTTTGTGTAAGTTTGTGCATTTCGTGCAAGTTTTCTTTTGTTCAAAAAAATGGGTGTACAACGCATCGCCCTGAAGTGTGATCCTGAGGTATGTACTTTTAAATATTTCGACATTTATCGCGTTTAACTTTTGTTATCCAGTGAGATTAAATCAGGCGGACATCTCAATATCGTGGTGTTCTATTTTTCCAGAACTCACCACTACCATCACCTCCGCTACAGCCGCTGCTCCCACATTCATCAAATTGGTCCTCCGATTGGGGGTCGCCGCAGCCGTCGCCGCCACCGCCTCCAGTGGTATGTAATACATTGCATTGTTATGTGTGTTTGATGTTTATTATGTTTAATGTGTCATTATTACATCGACGTTTGTATCTGTGTTCTAGGACATATTTTTCATGATGCGGGCGAGACTGGTGGGTGAGGAGGACGCGCTCCCCCCAGTCCCCCAAGAGCCGCGGATGCGGCGGCGGCGGCATTCGGGGTCGAGCATCGGCCCCGCGATGCTCGCGCGACGGCGGCGATTGGAGCCCTCCCTGAGGATGCGGCGACTGTCACCCCCAGCGTCATCGCCACCACCACCCCCCTCGCCACCTCCCCCCTTTTAGATTACTTAAATTTTTTTCTATTTTTTATATTTTATATTTCATATTTTATTTTTTCCTTTATTATTCATCATTTTTTTTATATTCTATTTTTATACTTTTTCTTTTTATATTTCTATTTCTATTTCATATATTCCATTTTTATATTTCTATTTTTTATATTGGATTTTTATCTTTTATTATTATTATTATTATATATTTTCTTTTTATATTTTTTTATTTCATATATTCTATTTTTATATTTCTTTTTTTTATATTGTATTTTTATCTTTTATCTTTTATTATTATTATTATTATATTTTAGATTCTTTTCTATGTAACAATATAACATCATTTTAAACCATATATTATTTTCCAATTTTATTTACCCACCTTCCATCTTCTCTCGCCACCGCCTAATTTTAAGATTCGACGTTTCAAAAATTATTATTTCTCTGCGTTGGAGAAAGAAATTTCAGTTGACGCCGCATAATTCTATGATTCGCGCCTTCTTCGCGCCACCACATGACGTCATCCCGTACGGCTGCTCCAGAGGATTCGAATTACACACGATCGCGCGACACGCTGCGATGTTAAATCGGAACGCTTTAAAATACTGTTAGCTTTAGAATGCTCGCTACATTGTGGTTTGCTAGATCGATTTAAAAATGGTTGTTTCCCTGCGTTGGGGGAAAATTTCTGCTGCATTATCGGTTTGGAAAAAAATCCTGGGGGCCGTCTCCTCCCTGGGTTAGGTCTGAAAAATTTTTCGGGGTGGGCCAAGGTTTGAAAAAGACTTTTCGGGGGTCATTCCCTCCTTCTGAAATATTTCGGGGACGGTGGGCCAGGTCTGGAGAGGTCTCCGCGGCTGCTCGGCCCGGACAAATCCCCTTCACGGTTGCGGCTTCTCCCACTCCGCGGCTGGTGCGCGCACAGCCGGTCTTCCACTCCTCGCAGGCCCCGCGCCCATGTTTCTCTCCGCCGCGCTCCCCCGCGCGCCCTCACTTTCCCCCGCCCCCGCGCTCCCCTCAGAGGACCCGAGTTAGAACTCTCCTAGCCTTACTACTCATACTTTGTATCGCTACGTCTTTCGGGCGCCGGATATTCCGTCCTTTGCGTGTGCGACGGAGTATCAACCTTCCGAAACACAGAGACTCTGACTCGCTCTCGTTCCATCTCGCTCTCGCTTTCGCCAAGAAAGGAGAGAGAAACTATCGCTCGGAACAGTTGGTGCACCCCGCGCTATATTGAGTTGCGAGCTTTCAGCGAAGAAAATACTGTAGAGAGGAAATTCTGGTATGACGTGTGCACAAGTCGTGTTAGTGTATACAGTCTATATATGCAAGGATTCCCCATCCAGTACTCCCTACTATGTCACGAGTTCCCACTTCCAATAGCTATCCCCTTCTAGTACTATTTACTACGTCATTACATTTGGCAGCTCTCCTCCTACACGTCACGCGTTTGCGCAAGTCAAGTTCGCGCAATACAGGTGTACCGTCACATCGACAAGGGTACCCTCTACATTTTGCAAGTAAAGATTCATCAGCTACCTTGGATGAACCTAATGAATATGATTCAGGAGTGCCATCAACAAGTACTGATGCACCCACTTGCTACGCTACCATACACAAGCTTTATTTTCTTTAAAACTGCCCATCAAGAATTTCAAACACAATTTCTGAACAATAAGCTTCGAATATGGTTTAAGAACGACGTGAAACCAGTTGATCCCAAGCATCAACTTTTACATACTACTTTCTCAGCCATTAACATTCAACATGTGGCAACGTGCAACTACAACACATGCCGAAATTGTCTGACTCGACATAATAACATTCCAACGTCATCCAAGTCAAATGGTTTCGTATATCCACAAATACCTTCTCATCTACCTACATTACATTTGTTGTCAAAGAGTTTAATTTCACCCAGGATACCGTTCATTCAAATTCGACGCTGCGACATGCACATGGCATCTTCGGGCAAGTTATTAATGTTCCAGTGTCTGTAAATACGATGATGAATTATTTGCCAAGAAAAATTGATGACGATCATTATGTTAATAATGTTCATATTAATGTTCATATTAAGAGAAAAAAAATACATAAATCATGTTATTTATTTAGTTGGTTTAGTGGAAAAACAAAACATAAAAAATTGGCTGCAATGTCTATATGAAACTGCTTTCTACAGGCTGTACGGCATTAGAGCTTATGAATCTTTGTTTCATAATGAGAATGTTAATGAAATTCCTATAGATGAGATTAGTGAAAACATACCAATCGAAGATAGTCTCACTGTACAACAGCAAACACTCTTATGGAATGATGAAAAGTATTTTCGTATTACACCAGGAGAAGCAAATATACCACACACTCTATTTTTCGATGAACATGGAGAGGGATAAAACTTATTCACATTAAGAAAAATTAACGGTTTTTGTCGGGACGCTATTGTTAGTCTCGCAATTTTGTCTTAATTTTATGTTAAGCGTGTTCTCGGTTGGCGCTTAGCTTCAGCGTGCCTTATGTGGCTTTGGCATATCTGGCACTTCAGGTGATCTCGTGCGGAGTCGGCCGGCTACGGTCGAGCTGGTGGGGCGGCGAGCGCCGGACGAGGCAAGGCGAGCGCGTGAGGCGGGCTCTCGAGGCATAGCCATTTTTCGTTCTCAGAAGGTTGCCCACGCACGCAGCAGAGTTTTTTTTGTATTAACGCGAATGAATTATATTTTGAACGAGAAAACATCAGATCAATCAATTGCACAAATTTAGTTAAGCGTGCGATCGCGTAATCACTATGGGACAGTTTTGATATTTAATAAGAAGTTTCATTTCTAACGCGTGAGAGTTCCACGCATTGATTTTTTTATTTATTTTTCTTCAGTGGTTAAAATGCATAAAACCAATGAATACAGGGTTCAGGTAGGTCCAGCTTTCTTCAGTGAATAAAACTACGCGAAGCATGTACTACTTAAACTGTTACAAACAGCGAATTGCGAATGCAAACGACAAAACGGCAAACAGAAGGAATGTATCATATATGATACGTTTGACACTAAACGGTTAACGACTACTCTTAATAGATAGTGTTATTTGCTGTCTTGTAATTTCGCGGCAACGACAGATACGAAAGCGAATTGCGACGCGATGAAATAATACTGATGATGACAGTGCTGCTGGTGGGCGTATTTATGTTCGTCCGATGAAAAAATTTAACCCGGTTTCCAATGCATTGGCGGATAAAAAATTAATGCTCCTTCCGGTTTTACGAAACTCATATTTCAAAATAATTGATTTGGTTCGAACACCGCTAGGTGGTCGCGATACTGGCAACTCCTCTCGCGGCAGCAATGTGCGCCACGAGACATAACATCGGCGGCAGCTTGTTCCGTGATCAAGAGTTCGATGCATGATTGATACGGCAGAAGCTTTTGATATAGTAGGTTTAAGAATAAAATTATATCAAACCTCAGCCCACGGTGTAAGTGGTAACGGTTATTCGACAACTCCTTGATAACCTGAGTACATTGGTCGAGGGACCATAAATGTGTCGCGAATACAAATAAAATTAGGTAGTAAAATGTCTTGGAAAAACTGATGAGTATCATCTGAATTTTGATCTGTACTTCTAGATTCTAGTTAGAAACAACTACAAATTTGAGTCGATTTCATCCAGAAAGATGTGTGTTTGAACGTAGATTTACGATATGCAAATCTATGTAAGAACTGGTAGCAAAATAACTTGTGTCACGTCCCGGGTGGAGGTCTTTAGGACGATGGCATAGTGGGGTTATATGGGAAGGTTTTGGTACAAAGCCGAGCTTCGTGGTACAAGGGAAGAAGGGGATTCAGGCGCGAATGCCAGATTCGTGACAGTGAGGGTTGGAGGAAATTCAGGCGCGAATGCTAGATTCGTGGCACTGCGGCTGAATAGGAATACAGGCGCGAATGCCAGATTCGTGGCACTGCAGTGAGTAGGGATTCAGGCGTGAATGCCAGATTCGTAGCACTGAACGACCAGGGATGGTTTCAACAGTAATCACGCCGGTGGAGACACCCGTTAAAGCACTTTTGTTTTGTTTAGGCTTGGTAACTGGATTTACCGTTGCATTATTGTAAAAAGCCACACGTAATACTTCCGCGAAATATGTCTAGACGTATGGTCGTGCAAGAGCTATACGAAAGTAAGTGGTGTAAACATTATAACAACTCTCGCGTTCGCGGACCGAGATCAGCTGTTGCGGTAGCCTGTTATGGTCTGGAATCTTCGTAACCGAAGGATAGATACAATAATTCGAAGCGTGATTCAAAGTAAAAAGTTTATTCAATTCGAAGCACCTGGTAAGCCATGCACTGTTAATGCGATAGCGTGGTTAATATAATAATGCGTAGGACGTTCAGCATTGGCACGTAAACATTTATATAAATGGTAATTAATAGCAATATATGTATGAACATGAAACACATGAATATTAGCAATGTGAATATATATATACAGGGTGTCCCAAAAATGTCGGAGTTCCTTGAAAGGGGTAACTCAGGGGGTGATTTGAAACAACTTTTTCCTTAGCGAAAATATTGTCCGAAGCTTCGTTAAGGAGATATTAACAAAAAAAACCCGACCAATCAGAGCGCGCGCCCTCCGTCCGAGCTCTCGCGGTAGCGTTGGCTACGCGGTAGGCGACTGCGCTTGTACTACGAACGTACGAACAAGCAAGTCGGCATGCATCGAAGGAAACTGCGTTACACATTTTTTTTAAAGCAGAATCTTAAATAAGAATTATTTGAAGTGAGAAGACAAGAAGTACGTAAATTTCGTTTTTAAATAAGGCATAAACGAAAAGGTAATGTAGCAGAAAATGTACGACATGTGATCGTAATTCGTTATTGAGGTAAGAATCCGTGGTTTAATAACGGCCAACACAACTAAATTTAAACAATAATATTAGGTGTATGAATAAATTCTTTCCGACTGGATTTACATAATCAGTACAAAGCTACTGAATTTCTATCGCGGTGGTATTCATAAGCTGCCAGAAAAATGGCAAAAGGTAATTAACAATAATGGAAATTATTTCGATGATTGAGTTGTTTTCATATTTTTTAAATCGAACTGTTATTGTACCCTAAAATCGGAAAGAATTTATTTCTACACCTAATAATCACCAATAAATTAAATAAAACTCACCCATTCGGACATTCCTTTCCTTCCTATTCGGAAACCTGTGTCACTGGATCACTGTACCGATCCTGGTCATCGGTGGACAAAAAGATTTATGGTAGGGTAGCGCCCAGTGCTCAGCTGATCGCAGCTGATGGCCCAGAAATGTACTCAGCCGAAGAGTATTACGCGATGTTCTGGGTGTACGCGCGGAACAACGGGGACGTAAGTGCTACCGTGCGAGCGTTGGCACTGGAGTACCCGCGCATCGAAATCCCGAGCGAAGGAACGATTAGACGTTTGGCGTCTAGATTATACTCGACGGGGTCGATGATGCCGCGAGGCAGCGACGTGGGTAGACCCCGAGCCGCGCAGAACCTTGCGGTACAAGAGAACGTCCTGGGAGCCATCGACGAGGACCCGACCGTCAGCGTGCGCGACTTGAACCGCCGCCTAGAGTAAGTCACAGTACAAGATAACTGCAGCAATTATTAATTAAGGGAAACAAATGTTATCTAATAATGGATGTTTCTGCATTTTCTTCTAGTGCCAGCAGAATGACGGTACACCGAACTCTGAGGGAAAACATGTTGCACCCGTACCGCTATGTACGGGTGCAACATTTGCACCCCGGGGATGCCGACCAGCGGGTTGAGTATTCAGTGTGGCTGTTGGGAGAAGTGCAGCGGAATCCGTCGTTCTGCAAATACATATTGTGGACGGACGAAGCAATCTTCAAGAGGGAAGGCTGCTTCAATTCCCGCAATCGGCATGTGTGGAGCGACGAGAATCCGCTAGCGCTTCGGACACGCGCAGCACAAGTCCGTTGGTCAATTAATGTATGGGCGGGCATTTGTGGCGAATTTATCGTTGGGCCGTACATACTGCCAGACAGGATGGACGGTCCAGCATATAAAGTCTTTTTAGAGCATGTTCTGCCGGGTCTTATGGCCCATATTCCAAATGAGGTCCGACAGAACATGGTCTATCAGCAAGACGGGGCTGGACGTCACTACGCCACAATTGCCCGCGACTACCTTGATGAAACCTTCCAGGACAGGTGGATCGGCCGCGACGGTCCTGTTGCGTGGCCCCCACGGTCACCGGATATGACCCCGCTGGATTTTTTCTTCTGGGGCTACCTGAAGGTAATTTCATTAGTGCTCTTAATTTTTTATAGGTATTCTTTTTTTACTTACGTTTTGTATTTGTTGTACAACAATCATTTCAGGATGAGGTGTACCGTCAGCCAGTGGATTCACTGGAAGACATATTCGAGCGCATTCATGCTGCGGTCGCAAACATAACGCCACAAACGTTGCGAGCCGTCCAAAGGCAGCTGGTTGTACGTGCGGAGGCGTGCATAGACGCTGAGGGTGGCCACATCGAGCAACTGCTCAATTAACAGTAATCGGCCCCTTTCGGGGCCACCAATCTTTATAACGTAGGAACAACACGTTCCGTGAAAAATAAATGAAGTGATCAGTGTTAGTATCAGTGCAGTGAAGTGAATATTCGGTACATTAACCCGGACGCACTTGACGTTGCGACCCTTACCTTCGGGTGGTGTCCTGCGAATACCTGCGATCAGATGAGTACTGGGCGCTACCCTACCATAAATCTTTTCGTCCACCGATGACCAGGATCGGTACAGTGACCCAGTGACACAGGTTTCCCAATAGGAAGGAAAGGAATGTCCGAATGGGTGAGTTTTATTTAATTTATTGGTGATTATTAGGTGTAGAAATAAATTCTTTCCGATTTTAGGGTACAATAACAGTTCGATTTAAAAAATATGAAAACAACTCAATCATCGAAATAATTTCCATTATTGTTAATTACCTTTTGCCATTTTTCTGGCAGCTTATGAATACCACCGCGATAGAAATTCAGTAGCTTTGTACTGATTATGTAAATCCAGCCGGAAAGAATTTATTCATACACCTAATATTATTGTTTAAATTTAATTGTGTTGGCCGTTATTGAACTACGGATTTTTACCTCAATAACGAATTACGATCACATGTCGTACATTTTCTGCTACATTACCTTTTTGTTTATGCCTTATTTAAAAACGAAATTTACGTACTTCTTGTCTTCTCACTTCAAATAATTCTTATTTAAGATTCTGCTTTAAAAAAAAATGTGTAACGCAGTTTCCTTCGATGCATGCCTACTTGCTTGTTCGTACGTTCGTAGTACAAGTGCAGTCGCCTACCGCGTAGCCAACGCTACCGCGGGAGCTCGGACGGAAGGCGCGCGCTCTGATTGGTCGGGGTTTTTTGTTAATATCTCCTTAACGAAGCTTCGGACAATATTTTCGCTAAGGAAAAAGTTGTTTCAAATCACCCCCTGAGTTATCCCTTCCAAGAAACTGCGACATTTTTGGGACACCCTGTATATGGGAATGATATGCCGTTGGACAATAATTTGTAATAATGATTGCTTACAGTGGTTGCCGTAGATAATCTGTAGAACACTGATTTTAAATAATATGTATGCAGTTGGTTTATAATCTTAAATAGCGTACTGTTCCGCGGTGTTGTTTCCGTAGAAGAGAGCTCCGGTCCCTCGGGCCCTCGTATTTATACGATTTACAGGATTGTCAGGTATGAAGGGTATGAAGGGTATTCTCATGAAAGAATGCAACGTCGCCCTCGTATAAACATCCGCTGACGAAATGTAATTCGACGCGCTATCGTGATAACTATTCAAAATCGTTTAATCTAAGTAGCCTGACTGCCTCATGATCGCCACGAAAGAATGCAACGTCGTGTATAAACATCCGCCGACGAAAATGTCACTCATAATCCCAATACATTTAAATACTTTATATGGAATTTCGCAGGGAAGGTGGAAGATTGGTATGTAAACCTGACACATTAATATTAAGCTTTTTAAAGATTTGGTAATTTATTAAACTTAATTATCCCACTCGACAACATCGTCAGCAAATAGGGCGCTATCGTCGCCGGTAATCATGGCATTGTCGACGATTTCAATAAATAGATCCACATCAGTATAAAATGAATCGTCGCCGACTTGCTCGGGGACAGTCTGAACTGCATTATCGCGGGCGAGAAGTCCCGATACTGCATTTGTAAAAACAGCGTCAAAGTCAATCTGTTCAGCATTACTACAATTCCGCCAAACCACATTTTTTGGATCCATCAAACTGTTCGGTTGATATATATTACTAGTAATCATCATCGTCACCATCACTAACATCTAAAAAGAATCCGTGTTGCCGCGAATGCTTATTTAGCCAATATTGCTCGTCCCCATATCTGTCAACCGGCGGCTCGTTGTATACGCCATTAGCATTATAAAACACTTTTAAAAAAATGTCGTCATCGTGAACAATTTCCGCCTCATGAAGTTCTTCACCTCGAATTTCTTCGGTTTGAACCGCAACATTTGGACACGTAACATATATTTTGGGGTTGGAGTCATATACAGGGTCATCCGTTAAAAGTGCAACCTACGCGCGCACGAACAGACGAAAATGGCAACACCGCCTCAGGGACGCATTCCACTACAACCATGCCCGGCGTTCGGAGGGTTGCCAGCGACCGCTAGACAGCGGTGATGCCCGAGCTTTGAAAATTTTAGGATGATCTCTTTCAAATTAACTAAATTATCTGTCACAAGGAGCTGTTTGAAATTTCCCGACCGGGGTTGAAGAATTTGGGGCCTTTTTCGTATAACTTTTGAATTATAAAAGATATCGGAATGCAATTTGCGCCGAAAAATGAGGAAAAATTATTCCCTCTTAATGATGGTTAATTAAAAATATTTTACGTTTACTTCATTTTTCTTTTATCAATTTCTTAACCATAATTGTTGTGAAAAACTTTTGCAAACTGTTTATTTAATACTGTATTTAATGCTCTTTTTAAAATTCATAATGTTGATAAACAATACGCTAGTTGTTTCTGTGTCATTACTTTCATAAATTGAGAAATTAAATTTTTATTCAATTATGTGTTAGTTCTGCAGACCTCAGAATCTATTTTTCTGGTTTCCTTTTTTATAATTTTATCCTTACATGCAGTGCATGCATAAATCGGACGTAAGGAGTAACTAATGGGACGTGTCTTTGATTGTAGCGGTGTTTGAATCTTTTTTCTAGAATTTTTGTGATTGAATGTTTAACCTTTTAGCTACTCAACGCCACGCCTATACCGGCTTCCGTTAATGTCATTTTTTGGAACGATGCGTCATTACTGTGGCTTTTACACGCAGGTGGCGAAAAATCTCTCCGTACAAGGGTACAGCGCCGCGGTCAACCCTGTCGTAGCTAAAATTGTTGAAATTAAGACGGGTACGAGACCAGTGGACATTGTTTTCAAACCTTATTACAATAATCCGGGGTGCGAGTGGTAAACCGATCATAAAAGCGGAGCGCGCGGCTCGCTTACCTGGGCCGGGAAATTCCGCACAGCTCTTTGCGGCGTTAATTTGAAAGAGACCATCCTAAAATTTTCGAAGCTCGGGCATCACTGCTACCCAGCGGTCGCTGGTAACCCTCCGAACGCTGGGCCGGTGCATGGTTGTAGTGGAATGCGTCCGTGAGGCGGTGTTGCCAATTTCGTCTGTTGGCGCGCGCGTAGGTTGCAGTTTTAACGGATGACCCTGTATAGGTAGCACAGCGGAGTCGGAGATCGCTACAACAGCTGGGCGATTCCATTGCACGGACAATGACATAATCTGAAACCAATTTTTCTTATAATTCTCAAAGTTACTAACACAATGATTCACTAAAATATGGTAATGGAAATTTACGGTATTAATCGATTGTAATTCTGTGCGTTGAACGACTGACGATAACCTTCAAAAGCAATCTCCTTCAGAAGCAGTCTTCTTCAAAGCAATTTCACTTAAAGCGCTCGACTTAGATGCAATCGACTTAGATGCAATAAATTTTTAAAACGTTTCTCGTGATGACGTATATATCTTGATCGCTGCAGTAGTATTTGAGAATTGATTTTAAGGTGGCTGATCCATGATCACGCATACGGAAGTATAAAGCGATATTTATTCGGGCATCGCCCAAGTATTTTGAAGATCGAGACCACTGTGACGGGTGTAAACACGCTTATCACGAGCGCGTGAATTCGATACGCATGGTAACGCATCGAGCAAGCGTGACGTCACATCTCCTGATTGAGACGTTGAGGGTGAGAGAGAAAGAGCGCGAGAGTGTGAAGAAAACAATTCGGAGCGGTGACAACTCACGAATCTCGGCTAGGGTAGGTGGTTAGTATATTCAATTAGAGCCGCGCAGTCGTTCGGTAAAGATCTTCGCGACAACACTTGTCACGCCTCATTCTTCCCTTGAGTTTTCGATATCCGGATCAGAACCGCATCACGTGGAAGACTCGCATCAACCACTCGTGCCCGATCGTGCGTGTCTTTTAATTGAATATTGAAGCGGAAGAAGAAGAAGTAAACATGGAGGTATTCATGAATACGTTCAATGTTCTTTACCAAATGGCAGCGCTTTTACGCACCATTGCGGAATTCAGGGACTAAATGGATCGGTACAACGCGTGCTTGCGACTCATCGTCGAGTATTAGTGCGGCGAAGGAATGTAGGTGACATCGAAGCAGCGTCTGGCATCGCTAATCGCACGTACGAAGACATTACGTACGATTGTGCGGACACGGTTTTCGCAACTAGGGCTCGGGGTGTCGGGTCAATTGAGAGTACCTAAGGTCGTATGGGATACCGCGCTGTGGAAACCGCGTTTCGGAATCGTATTTCGACTGGTGTTGTCATTAACGTAGGTTACATCGATCTGCATCAATTTTTAGAGAGTGCCCGACGAATGGTACTCTCGCGCGTGACAAACGCTATCAGGGAACATTCTGGTGTATCCGTGAATACGGTTCTCAACGCGGAGTTTATATTGAATGAGAATATGGATATTGAAAACTTTCGGGACGCGAAATCGCGCCCGAATTCAGGACATCGAGCGTGCGCGAGTGGTATTCAAAGTGCGTGGTCGCTCCCACGTTAGTGGCGATCGAGGAGTTCTAAGATCGCGCTAGTGGATGGGCTCTGAGGGCTGTGCTAAACCTCCTAATAAACATTAATAAGCATAACCCTCTTCACGCTGGCTACGACATGCCACTTCCACGCGAGGTCGTTCTTAAAAAGGCAGTTGTCAATGTACAGAGCGGGGACAACGCGTGCTTCCTATGGTCCGTAGTACTAAGGCTAGGAGAGTTATAACTTAGGTTCTCTGACGGGAGCGCGGAGACAGGGGAAGTGGCGGCGCGCGGGGGAGTGCGGTGGAGGGAAACCTGGGCGCGGGGAGACCGGGGAGTGGAAGACTGGCTGCGCGCGCACGAGCCGCGGAGTGGGGGTAGCCGTAATCAAAGAGGGGATCAATCCAGGCCGAACCGCCGCGGAGACTTTTCTAGACCTGGCCCGCCGTCGGAAACTTTTTCAGAGGGAGGGGCCCATGCCCAAAAATTTTTCAGAGGGAGAGGCCCACCCTCGAAAACATTTTCAGACCTGGCCGAGAGAGGGAATGACCCCCAGAAATTTTTCAGAGAGGGGACAACCCCAGAAATTTTTTTCCGAACCAATATGCAGCAGAATTTTTCTCCCAATCACACAGAGAAATAATAATTTTTACTCAGAGATCTAGCGAACCATTATTTAGAAAACAGACATATTTTTTCCGAACCATTATGTAGCAAGCATTCTAAAGCTGGCAGTATTCTAAAGCGACCTGATTTAACATCGCAGCATATCGCGCGATTTCGCGTAATTTGAATCCTCTGGAACAGCCGTGCGGGATGACGTCATTTTCATGACGCGAAGACGGCGCGAATGAAATATAATACTTTTTGGAGACATCGAATCTTAAAATTATTTGGCGAGGAAAGAAGGAGGAAGGCGGGTAAATAAAATGGGGAGAGAATATATGTTTCAGAAATATATATATTGTTACAAAACCAATTTAATAATAATAATAATATAAAATAAAAAGAATATAAAATAAAATGGAAAAAGAAAAGAAAGTAAAAGAAAATAAAAGCAAATAAAAGAAAAATAATAATAAAAATATAAAAAAATAAAATAAAATAAAAAAAAATTTTAAAAAATTACTCTGGCGGTGGGGGCGACACCGACGGGAATGGCGGCGGGGATGGTGTTTCCAACCCCTCAAACATCCACGCAGGGGGTGGCGACGGCGGCGGTGTGAGGAGCCCCTCAAGTGGCTCGGGGGACGGCGACGGTGGCGGCGTCATCAAACCTCCAAACCACTCGGGAGTCTACAGCGGTGGCGGCAATAGGAGCCCCCTGCCTGGATCGAAGGATGGCGATGGCGGCGGCATTAACAGCCCCCCGAACCACTCGCGGGGTGATGGTGGCGACCCTCCGAGTGGGCTCGGGGGCAGCGATGGCAGCGACGACGGCTGCGGGGGCGTCATCACCCATCTGGGCGACGGCGGCGACGGCTGCGGCCTACTCACGTCGATCCATGGCGGCGATGGTGGTGATGGGGGCCGCGGCCGTCGCAGAGGCCCCAAATATCGGTACGGCACTTATGGGCGCCGCAGCCAAGCCGCCATCATGGGGCCGATCACCGGCCCAGACCGTCGCATCTGCACATCCATGGATGCAGTCTGCGGCGCATCCTCCGCCAGGATGCACGCCATCAGCGTCATGTAGACAACGGGCATCATTGGCTGCTGGTCCTAGAACATATACACAAACATCGATATAATATTAATACATTGAACATAATAAACATCAAATGTATAAAACAATGCAAACTACTGCATACTTGTGGTGGCGGTGGTAAAAGCGGCGGCGATGGCGAATGTGGCGGCGAGGGAGGTGACGGTGATGGCGAATTCTAGAACATAGAAACCCCACGATTCGTAAACAAAACGTAATAAAGATAAACGTCAAAATATTTTGAAGTACATGCCTCTGCGTTTTCTCAGCGTGGATCATCGCCCTTCGCCTGATCGCTTTTCGAACGTGCATCGAACGTGTATTAAACCACTTTGATCGTGTATCAAACGTGTATGGAATCACTCTGAACGTGTATGGTACCACTCTAAACATGTATGATACCACTCTGAACGTGTATCGAACGTGTATGGTACCACTTTGATAGCGTATTGAACCACTTCTAAATAATTACAACCATCGTCTTCGTCTAGCGTACATCACATTTAGAAGGTTGGGTTGGAGAGTGTGAAGAAAAACATTTTTTATATGCATTAAAAATTGATTACATTTTACAAGGCACAATGCTTGGCGTGTCTGCCACATCGCAGAGTGTTAACTACATTCAGCTTATTTAGAGTTATTTAGCTTATATCCTCGCGTTCAATGTCCAGTGCCTCAATGACCACGCTCGCTCTCGTATTTTCAATGTGGAAATCCGCAAGCCAGTCGCGTTTCTGCATCCCTTTAACGTATACGATATGGGATGCGTCATCTTCTTCATCATCGATCGCATCGGCAACAGCTTTCGTAATTAACTGTTTAGCCATACTGTATGGATCGTCTCCATAGTCCCACCGTAGTCCATGATGTTTTGCCACCAACCACCGGATGCTTGATTTGTCAGATTTCGTAAAAAAGATATTGTGACATCGAACTCCCAAAAATATAGTGTGAGAGAATTGTTCCCTTTCGTAGGACAGCCACTTCCTTGACAACAAATCTTCCATCAAAGATGAACCCTTGCAGGTCAACAAATGTTGGTACGGCCATTATCGATACAATTTAGAGGTCCGCTCACTTCCAAGACAGACAGGAGAATGCAGTCTTTCTCGTAAAGCATCTCGATTTTCAGGATGAAATTTTGTACGAATTTGACACAAGAGAGGGCTTTCGTCCACTTTCCAAAGCATGTAGCAAGGATAGCTTATTAACGTTGTTGAGCGTCACATCAGGCATCCGCCATTGCACTTTAAGTAATTCAATTTCTGGTTCCAACATCGGCGATCCTATTAGGGAATTGTTATCATGCGCGATCGTATTAAAATCAATTCATGACGCGCATTGATAATCATGCGTTTCTAGTCCTCGCAAAATCCCAGCCAATATTTGAGTGGGATGCAAAAATTGTAATGATTTTTCACTATTAGCCCATCGCGTTGTTTCAAGCCCCATCCGACATTCTCCATATTTTTGTCTTCGCCAGATATCAGCGATACATAGTTTTTAAGCGTGCTAGTTATTCCAACGATTCTGTTGTGATCACTCTCCACGCCATTCAGCCCGTATCGAATCTCATCAAATAAGAACGAATAAGAACCATGCAATTAGTTCCCAACATCACCGTTAATGCATCGTTTGGCTTATTTATCTTCAATTTCCCCTCCACGTAGAGGAAACTCTCACACGGCAATGTGTATAAATCCTGCTGTTGTATGGGTATTCTTATCTCATCGCTGTATCCAAACGTCGTGTTGACGTATGGGCTGTATGTGTGAGTCTCGGGCTTGATGATGCGATCATCAAATGCGATCATCTTTTATAAGGTCCAACTGACGCGCTACGCCTCAGAGTCTCCTCTATAGTAGCATTTGAGCTTAGCAAGGTGGAGTAAGCCTTTGATCGTCTCCAATCTTATCACCGTGCAGGCCACAGGGGGGCGGAACAATCAAAGGAAATAAAGACACGCTTGACCGTTTGCTGGGCACCGTAAGAAATTTTTCTCTGCAAGCGGCTTTCAGGTCACGAATTAAAAATCGTTCGCGATTGACACCACCTCTCGAATCCTAAAGTTACAGATAGATAGTGTCGGTTCTTATAAGGTCCAACTGACGCGCTGCGCCTCAGAGTCTCCTCTATAGCAGCATTTAAAATCTACGCAAGATGGAGTAAGCTTCAATATCTCCTAGCGAATCACCGTGCAGGCCACAGGGGGGGGGGCGGAATAGTCGTGGGAAGGTGAAGACCATGCTTGATTCGATGGGATCACCGTAAGGAATTTTTGCTATAGCATATTCGCAACCATGGGAACCTACCCCATATGGTGTGCCAGCAGCAAGCGACGCACCGGGAGAAAAACGGTCACCCATCTCTCCCCGGTACACGCCCCGTGATGTTTAACTTCGGTGATCGGACGAGAACCGTTGCTTTCACCACGGCCACTGCCGCTGGCATCCTAAAGTTACAGGCCGAAATTCGAAGTAATTATGAAGGTACAATTGATGAAACAACAGCAGGTACACTGCTAGGTAGGCTTTGAGTCCGCCGTACAATATTACCGAGCTAGGTTGCTCTTTACCTGAGCATTTATTACTCAATGTTTATGTTTATACAGCCTGTAGTAAAACAATTCATTTCGCACATAACGGGATTTTCAACAATGCTGCGTTTCTTGACAGTAATTGCCAATGATCAGTTAAGCTCCGAATTTTGGCCTGTGAAGACGTCTTCAAACGCTAATACAAGCATGTATCCAAAAGGCGGAAAAGGAACTACCAGTCGTGCAGCAAAACCGCCGAAGAGAAGATTTCATGGGATTCAGTTCTTAAGAACAGGGGGGGGGGGGGGATGTAATAGGTCAGAGTTTCACAGCAAAAAAAAATAGCTAGTGCGAGTAGTCACGACATTGCGTACACTTCGACGCATTATAAAATTGTGGAATTTTTAAGTGTTTTTGGTGTGCTCGCGGAGTGGCTGGCTTGCAAGCAGTGTAAGCAGTACATAAGTTTCATAAATCCGAAAATCGTGGCCTTGGCCTCATAATCATTGTTGAATGCACTTGTGGTCGCAGAGAAATCAACTCAGGGCCTATGATTCATACCGGTTATGAAATCTATCGGAGAATTGTATTCGCTATGATACTCTTAGGCATCGGCCGGGAAGGCATAAATATATTTTGTGGATTCATGGACATCGGGCAGGGAATACAAAAAACTTCGTACGATCTGGTTGTACAACATATGTACCGTGCGGCGAGTTTGGGGTTTGATTTTTTGTGCCAGAAATCAGTTGCTAAAGAACAAATGGAAAATGTGAAACATGGAAGGTGTCCGACAAATGTAAAGATATCTGGTGATAGGTCGTGGAAGAAACGTGGCTTTACTTCGCTGTACGGAGTAACAACGCTCATAGGACATTACAGTGGGAAAGTAATATATTTAATTGTAAAAGGAGGCTACTGCCAAGCCTGTGTGTTTTGGAGTGGCAAAATGGATACTGACGAGTATCTTGAATAGTATGAAGAGCACGAAGAAGAATGCTTAGCAAACCATTCTGGTTCCGCAGGGAAAATGGAGGTCGACTCTATACGGGAACTGTTTTCAAGGTCCGAGGAGGATTTTAATGTAAAATATGGCAACTACATTGGCGATGGTGACTCCAAAACGTACAAGGCAATTTTAGATTTAAATCCCTATGGCGACAATTTCGCAGTAACTAAAAGTGAGTGCGTCGAGCACGTGGAGAAACGGATGGGCATGCGGCTCCGAAATATTAAAAAAACGAAAAAGCTTGGCGGGAAGGGGAAGTTGACCGATGTGTTAATAAAAAAATGAACAAAATATTATGGCTTGGCAATAAGACGAAATGTTGATCGTGTTTAGCGAAATGAAAAAAGCTATAATGGCAACACTGCATCATTTATGCTCTACCAACAAGAAGCCAAAGCATGATAATTGTGATAAGGGTTTGCTGTATGGGCCTGGAATAACAGATTAGCATCAAAGTGCTGTATGTTTCCAATAACTGTTACTTTTTTGTACCGAAAACTTTAAACGCGATTTCCTCAAATCCACTTCTTTCAACTTGGCGGGTCAAATAGAAGAAAAACTATTGGTTTAATTGACTCGTCCCGGTGCATACAGCTAAACAATTACCAGCTATCGTCGAGGGACCAAAAACTCTTATAAATAAATTAAATTGAACAACTCTGTTTCCATAAATAATTCGAGAATTTTGGGGCAGAATCGTAACTTCTTTTTGAAGACCCACCATTTTGCCAATTTTTAACTTTTTTTTGTTTTTTTTTCGGTTCATCGACGATGTAATTATACTAGAAATAAGAAAATCCTTGTTTATTTTATTTCAGGGAAGAATTGGGGCCACAATTACAATCGCCAATTTGCAACTCCCGCGGCGAGACTTTACGAACATGTTCATATATCTCTATTTCTATCGACCACTTTGTAATGAAAAAATTAATTTTTATTGTTTGAATGTGAACTAAAATACCCTGAAAGTTGGGAAAACATACGCTTAACAGTATCTTCAAAAAAAATTCCCAAGAATCATCTTATTTCTAGCATCCTAAATAAGGCTGCCCCCTTAACGCTGCAATAGGGTCTACGAGTAAGACTAAAAAAGTAAAGGGTGTGCGGAGAAACGTGGTCGCGAACGATATTTCGACGATTACATTCGTTGTCTTCACGATCTCACCGGGAAAGCGGTTCGGCAGAACAATATTCGCTCCAGCAGACGCGAGGTGTTTTCCGTGAGTGGGGGAAAGAACGCTCTCAGTCCGTTCGACGACAAGCGATGCGTCTTACAAGGAAACATATCGAACCCGAAAATTCTGATTTTAATGAAACTCCGTACGATTGTACAGCATGTCGGAGTATGTAAGAAACGATTTTTTTTCTGCGGAAAATCACTCTGAGGGGGTGAAATCAGCCCCCAAATTTTCAGCGATTTTTCGTTTTTCGAGTATAACATTGAGGGTTGGGGACGATCTTTTTCCGTGTAAAAGTTATAATTCGCAATGGTTTACTAAAATGTAAAAGGAAAAAATTTTGGTTCATTTGTTTATTTGTTTACAAAAATTTTCCGCCTTTGTTCATATTACTATCATCTGCCACTTGACAATCGAGGATTTCGATGAAACTTGGTATACAAGCACACCATTTGGAACTATTCGACAAGTATTTGTCTTTATTGGCGAAAATTCATGTTTACAGGGTGAAACTACTCCCTCAAGGTTTAGGGGTGGGAACCTTCTAAAGCGTATAATCGAAAAAGTAATAGACATAGAAAGAAATGTTAAATACAAAAATTACTTGAATTTTTATGAGGAATAATATAACGGAAGTGCAACGGGAACGAAATCCTAGGTGGCGTCACAGTAGCCGTAAAATGTATAAAGTACGCGTAAAATGTATTTTCAAACAGTAGTTGCAATCCAGTTGTATCGTTTTCATTTTTCTTTTTGTATTTATGGGAACAATGTGTCAACGTTGAGATTGTGCTCGATTAGGAAAATCCAAAATGCAAAGCATTGTCAAGACACATTCCAGCTGACGATAGGTCGAAAGTAACATTAAAAATCTAGTCGGAACGTAACAGAATATACAGACAAATAGGTATGCAATCAAAAGTGCTACAGACGAATGTACGGCATCAACGAGGGTATCTCTAACAATGTCTTTACATACGTGAATGATTCGCGAAGACAGTATAATCATTACGATACATATTACCACTGGCAATTCTAACAGTATTGCCGTAGAAGAATGTTACACTTCTATGAAGAATGTGCGTGGTAGTGAAAGGCTTCGAAGAAATGATGAAAGCATAAGAACTTGTCGCACTATGCACAACGAGTAACAGCTGGCGCTCCACAGATTGCACATTTAGGTGGATTTATGTTTTCTTGATTTTTAAAAGCAATATCCACAGGATGTTCAAACGTCGATTTACAATTAGTAGGTATGTACCCACTTTTGTACCATCCATACCTGAACAAGGCATTGTATCTTGGTGCAGACAATTGATTGTGAGTTAGTGATTGTAGTTTTATTATATTGTTACGCAAATTCAAATTATCGTCTATGTTTAAAAGGAGTACTATATCTGAAAATTTTCTCACGAAGCCTTTCCATACCCGAAGTCCGTATACGTCAAGCGGTTGTATCATACCGGTTGTTTTCTTTGGAATAGTGTAAATGGCGACTTGTTTATTGTTGGGAACAAGTTCCAACAGAGAAGCTGGACAGTGCCCAGTCCAGGAATCTAACAGAAGAGCACTTGAGGTCTGTGTATTAGGTATGTATACATTAGTAAACCATTCATGAAATAATTGTGTGCTTAATTTTCCTGATTTTGATGCCTGTATATGTACGTTTGGAGCATTAAATAATGTTTTCTTCACTTGAGGACCAAACGTTCCACTTGATTCTTTCGGCACGATTAGAAGGGGAGACATGAGTTTCCCAGCTGCAGAGATTACGGGTAATATGGTATAGCTATGTGTCATTGCTGAAAGGGACTGAACAACTGTTTTCACCTTTTTCGTGCCTTCAACTGCTAACCTACGACCAGAATGCAATTCAAGGTTGATATTGCTTTCGTCCGCGTTATACACATGTTCCAGGCCGACAATGTCAATTACACTTTTGATCATGTTAACAAACTCTGTAGCACTGTTTTCCAAAGTTGCAGCGTCCACCGCGTAAGAGAGGGTAATAAACTTATTTATCTTCCGAGATACAATATTATGTATTTTAAAATTTAATATCCACATTGGCGAGGCTTTAAAATTTTGAAGAGAAACCGCTATATTTGCTTCCAACGCCCATTGTCGCAAATCAGTATCATGGATTATAGCGTTTACGTCCGTAGCAGCACAAAACTGATTAAAAACAGAACGGGATATTTGCATTAGTTTTTCCCTTCGATTCCCTGCCTTTTCTAAAGACTGCTCCCACCTGTATAACTGTGACACCGATTTTACCTTTCTGAAGTTTTGTCCAACGCTCTCAAGTGACAGACGCTTTTTCTTACCACCTTTCCAATAATCGACTGCGTTTTGTTTGTATTCCAAGTCCACGAGCCCACCTTCTTCTGTAACGCAGGCTTGTTCTTCATCTTGCGTTGACTCTAATACCTCAAGTAAGTCTTCTGGTGATAGTGCCTCTTCATCAACGAAGTCTTCTGAATATGGTCGAAATGGTTGAAGGAATTCCAACGTCGTGTCTGTTTCCATGGTGAAAGATGTGTCGTCGAAACTTCTTCGTATATATCTGCTACAATATCGTGCAGTTCCACCTCTTGTTGGTTCGCATCCGGTCGATTTATATTCGCTACGTCGAATGTTATCATAAGCAACTGGATAACACGAACAGGATTTATTCGCGCCATTCATACAAATGTGCACCTTTAACAAATGTCAGAATCGAAAGACTAGGATGACTATCGAACAGTACAGGTCTTACACTAGTGCTGTAATGAGTTACGTATCGTAATGTGATGAGAACTATGCACGAACCTTGACAATCGACTCACAAATGCGAATTTTCATTCAGGATCCTTGCGTTTTATATACAACATCGGCCAACGTACTCGCTGTTTTTCCACGGCTTTTTTTATCGACATAACAACTATTTTTCTATTTTAAATTTGTCTGGTCACAACAATCGTAAACACGGTTACCCACACAGCGATGTGAATAGAATTGTTATGCACGTATACGATCTGTTGGAGGGCAGACGGTCACGATTACGGTGGCCGGTGTTGTAAATAAAACGTTGTGGTCGAAAACGATAATTTGCATTTGTGAGTCGCCTGTTTCTACTCGTGACAAACATTGTACACAAATTGACCAAGGTAAGAAAGAATCAAATACAATACTATTTACGAGCAGTGTTAGGCACAATTAAATTGTTTTGGGAATTAACAAATAGCAATTAAAATTTCAATTATTAACTGTGAATTATATTATTCCTCATAAAAATTCAAGTAATTTTTGTATTTAACATTCCTTTCTATGTCTATTACTTTTTCAGTTATACGCTTTAGAAGGTTCCCACCCCTAAACCTTGAGGGAGTAGTTTCACCCTGTAAACATGAATTTCCGCCAATAAAGACAAATACTTGTCGAATAGTTCCAAATGGTGTGCTTGTATACCAAGTTTCATCGAAATCTTCGATTGTCAAGTGGCAGATGGTAGTAATATGGACAAAGGCGGAAAATTTTTGTAAATAAATAAACAAATGAACCAAAATTTTTTGCTTTTACATTTTAGTAAACCATTGCGAATTATAACTTTTACACGGAAAAAGATCGTCCGCAACCCTCACGGTTAGAAATTATATGTAAAATAACGAAAATTGTAATTTATTTATAAATTGTTGGACGTACAAACATTTCTTTTGCAGCGCGTTATACGGCATCAAACACTGAACATTTTGTCCATTTACGGTTTTCTTCTACCTCGCACCGTTACAAAGTTATACTCGAAAAACGAAAAATCGCTGAAAATTTGGGGGCTGACTTCACCCCCTCAGAGTGTTTTTCCGCAGAAAAAAATCGTTTCTTACATACTCCGACATGCTCTACAATCGTACGGAGTTTCATTAAAATCAGAATTTTCGGGTTCGATATGTTTCCTTGTTAGTCGATCGGGTCAGAACCCTTCCGTGGGGGCATTATCGAGTCTCCCAGTTCGATCCCCACCAACTCCTCGAGGTTGAGCCCGACGAGCCCTTCGAGCCCCGCGAGAATCCCGTTGTATAGTATGTTTGTATGTTTGTATGATTGTATGATTGTATGTTTGCATGTACATATGTATATTTGCGTGTGGCGTTGTAAGCGTTTCTTTCTTTTGTTCATACCATTTATCTATTTACGAATATCTAATATGTGTATATGGCGTAGAATTGTCAAAAATTGTATTTTATACATGTTAGTATATATGTATGTATTTTTTCCTTCTTTTGTTAAGATTAATTTTACGCATATACGAGAAGAAGATGGAGAATAATTGAATAAACGAACAATATATATATTTATATGTATTTATTCATTTGTTTCAGTAATATAGAGCGCGTTTATAATCGCGGATCATGGAATATCCTTCTCGCGTATCCACGAGTTATCCAAGCCACTTAACATGCACCTGATCCCCCTTGCAACAATTAATCTTCTCAACCAGATAGACGTCCGGATTCGCGACCGAATGTAGTGTATACTTGTAGAAACCACCCGAGATCGACTCTCCCGCGGAATCGCGCAGAATGTACGTCACCGGGAACGTTCTTTGTACGGTTATGATTTCAAACACCTCGGTCGACCAGTTCGGAGTGTACCCCTTTTCGAAAACGGTCTTGAACTTGCTCACGCGTACCTTATCACCGACGTTGAATTTGGCGCCGTTGAATACCTTTCGAGGTGGATGGGGAGATGGGCTAATTCGCGGCGAACGACAAACGCGTTGCGGGGGTCACGTCAACGGGTCGGGCGTTGATCTTTCGATGCTTGCGATGATTGTAGGTGCATACGAGTGTAGATAACAGGTCGACCAAGCGATAGGACGCGTTCAAGGAGAATTGTTTCCACATTCGGTTTTTCAGCGTGCGATTGAAACGTTCGACGATCGACGCTTTCATCACGCTGTACGTGGAGTAGTGGTTGATCCAGCGTGTCTTCGCGCATCGTTGAAACTCCGCGTTGTAAAACTCCTTATCCATGTCGGTTTGTAAATTTCGCGGATATCTATCGCTTTGTCGCAATACGGTCGCGAACGCCGCGGTCACGTCACGTCCACTTTTCGTTTTCACGGGTACGGCTCAAGCATACTTGCTGAACGCGTCGATGATCGTTAGTATGTAGGGATATCCACGATTTTGTTTCGCATACGGACGCATCTCCACCAAATCGGCCTGCCATAAATCATCGCAGCCGCGAATCACGACTTCGTTCACTAATTCTACTCGCTACTTGCTCATGATTTGCGGGTGGGCGAGGGATAATTGCAACGTTCCAAGGACGTTAGAAGTAGTATGAGTTCCTCGAGTGCTGGCAAAACGCAATCGGTGCACGTATTTCGCGATCGTTCGTTATTATTAGACGTTTCGGAGTCGTAGCCGCTATTGTCACCGTCAGTGATCATCGTCGTCGTCGTAGACCCTCGTCCGCTTTTCGCGGCTCCTTTCGTTTGTACAGATCCGTGGTTCTTATCGCAGTCGACGTCGTCGTGAACTCTTCGAGTCTGCCTTTCATGTGATCGAAGCGTCGTTCCATCGCGCTATTTAAATCATCCTCTAGTCGGGACAATTGCGCGTTAACGATATCCGATATCGTTCATTGTACTCGCGTCCCGAGTTGAGATCGTTAGCCGTTAGTCGAGTTGATAGCCGTTTCAATTTTTTGGGTAAAGCGTTCGTCCACCGAGGACAATAGTGCCTCGTCATTGTCAACAACGTCACTGTTGTTGTTGTTCTTATTACGTAATGAGGTGCCAAACATGTTCAACGATAAAACGATGCGTGTGCGAATACTACTGACGTAACGATCACCTGATCGTTCAATTTAACCCCTTAACGCTCAGATTTTTTTCACATTTACGGTAAAAAAATGCACAATTGTTTTGTATGAATTGATATATTAGGGGTGTTGTAACTTGTTTTGTATGTTGTGCCAAGGGGCCTGGGGTCGAGATTCTGGGTACGAATCTCGGGGTACTCCTGGGCGTCCTTCACGATCGTCGTCCACGGGCTCCGGAGGTTCGGATGATTATGCCGGGACGGGAGGATTCGGTTTAGAACCCGGAGGTAGGAGATCGTTGCAGGTTAAAGAGTTAAAACTCACCGTAAGGTTAACAAGTTTATTCTGTCCCGATCTGGGTGACTAGGACACTGTGCCTACTTTGGCATGAGTCTCGTATAAGGTCGGGTAATGTTCCCGTAACAAAGCTTTATCAAGTCTGAGCTCGCATTGCTCGTACATCGTTCTTATACTATAATCGGGACGAAGCGGGGACCATCGGGGTCTCCGCCTTTGGCCTGCTTTTGGGTGTTTCGCCATGTGCTGACGGGTCTCGGTGCGTTTCCGAGATCCCTTACGCGGTTGTGCCGGATTTCGGCCGCTCGATTGTGTCAATCGGAATGTATGGGATGTCGACACACTTAGGTGCCGGCTCGGACACAACATGTACATTGGCAGTCGTGAACGGATTTTTGTCGAAATAGAGCAAAGAAAGCAAAAGATGGTATATAATACATTCTATTCTGTTTCATATAATACAGTTTATTATAGAACCATATAACAAAGAGGAATTAAGAATGTAATTTGGTGTGATAGGTCTTAAAACAAGACACGGCACATAAACCTACATTGCAATCGTTGCACATATATCGTGTTTCTTTTCTACATTTCTTCCCTCTTGCATCTCTTTTGCTAGCACAGACAACGCAGATTCTGTATGGTTTAGTTTTTTTTCCGTTGCTGGAACGAAATCTGGGAAATGTCTTTCCGCTAATCTCAATGAACCCGGGTCTACACTAGGACGGCCTACGTTTTTGAAAAATTTGGGGAATGATATTTTTCTATGATATTTTGGACCAGAGTTTGGCGAAACTCCAAATGGACCATGTGCCCCCCATTTTTTTGGTATAAAATGAAGGAATTCCACACACTAATATCCAATAAGTGAAAGAATATTTTTTTATAATATTTCTTCCCCTTCTTCTTTGTTATGGGATAATCATGTAGGTGTTGATCTAATCGGTCAACACCTCCCATAGTACGATTATAGTCTACAACTACGCACGGCTTTCTGATTGACTAACCATCGTTATCAATTTTATTAGTCGTAACAATTTCTGTATTATGTATTGTTGACAAAAGACCAACATTCTTTTTGTCTAACCATTTCATCGTCATTATTTTGTTTCTTCTGAAAGCTATTATTTCGCTTTTTTCTAATTTTTATTCTGTATTTCTTTTGGAATCCCTTTCCTTTTTGTCCGAACTGTTCCGTATATATCTGTACTCCTTTCCACAAGAAGTTTCGCAAGATCTACTGATGTGTAAAATTTATCTGTAGTTACACAATATCCTTTCCCTAATAAAGGTTCAATCAAGGATAAAACTACTTGTGTTGATATTGTCATATTTTTATATTTATTGTTTATTATTGTTCATTTCCCAGTGTATATTATGAAAGAATATAAGTATCCCGTCATTGCTTCACACAAACAAAAAATTTTATTCTAAAACGGGCTCGCTTTAGTGGAATGTACTGCTTCCAACCTAATCTGCCTTTATATAACAATAAACATTCATGAATTGAAATATCTCTTTCAGGAATACATAAGCTGGCACATTGTTTATTTATATAATCATAAACAGACCAAATTTTATGGAGCTTAGCATTTGGATTACTCGGATTATAATCTTCATTATTACAAAAATGTAAATTTTTTTTTATATATAAATATCTCCGCAAAGTAGTCAATTTCGCAAAAATTGGTGTTCTGAAAATTTCAGAAGTTGTCTAATACATTCTTTCATCTGACTTTTGTATTATGCCTTGAATTATGTTTGTAGCCAAAAATATGTACATTTCCTCCATTGTAGTTGGTGCATTATTGCTCGAAGACGTACCTGATTGCTGTTCGGCATATCTGTTTGTCTCCGTGACAATACAATTTACTAAAAAGTTCGAGAAAAATAATTCAAAATATGATAAACAATTAGAATTACTTTTGACCGTAAACGTGCAACCAGGCGTTTCTGTGAATTGAAATTTTGATGGAGCAGGATTTGGGTTACAAACATTTATGCGTTTTCAATTTCCATCAACTAATTGAGTTTCGAGGTCACTTTCCTGTTCTGTGTCTGTTTCACTGTCATCAGAAGTATCAGAACCGCTCTCTGATATATTCACATACTCTACGTGAGTAAAGTCACTATCAGACATATTCAATTTCTTATAATTCTCAAAATTCGGGAGATTTGTATTCAGACAGATCCGCCTGATTATACAAAAGAACTTCTTGTGTAACGTGTTTATATGTAATGCAGTGATCCCACCACGGTAACAATAATAACAACACTGCCAATAACTAGAAGAATAAAAAGCAAAAATAACAACAATAGAAACAACAATGAAAACCACAAAATTGAGGTTGGAAGAATAAGTACTGTAAGAAAAACGATTACTGAATGCTAGTTACCCAAAGACTGAAGAAAGAAACGTATCACAGGAGACGGCAAAGATTGTGGATATTATTATTTATTTAATCGGTATACAATGGATTGTGTTAATAAAGCAATCTACATGTTTTACAATTAGTCTAAGATAGTATTGGTTGGGCGCACAGATAGTGCCTAAATTAAACAAACCGTCAAGCCGTGAACGAAAGAACTACATGCCCGTGACTGCCACGGGCATGCTCAGATGGTACGGTTCAGCGGGCCCCGGCTATGTCACGGGCGTAAGCGTTAAGGGGTTAAGATGTGTCCGTCCTCGCGAAGTTCCTCCACGATGAATGCGATTTCGTTATCATGACCCGTGTGATCTGCCGCACGCGATGCTATGAACAATCCAAGTCTATCGACCAATTCGTTCGGATCGTCCCAGTACAGGTAATCGATCGCATTATCGGTAATCGTGATCGATTCGTCGGTGGGCAATCCTCGACCTTGTCGCGTGCTCGCGTCGCCTGCGCCGTCCGCGCCACCACCCCTACCGCTACCCTTAACGCGTCTGATACCTGATGTCCGCACCCCACCGATTATCGCGGATATGATTTTCTTATACTTGTACCCCTTGTTACCTAGCGTGCGCTTGCTCGGCGAATGGTTTCGCTTATGCGCGTTCGTCGATAACAAGATGCATGGGTACGAGTGAATATCCGCGTCCGTGTACGTGCGTGCGTTGGGTATTCGCATGAATAACAGTTCGTACAAACCCCGAGTCTCCGTGTAAGAAATTGTAGCTTAAAATTGGCGCCTTTCGGGCACTGGGCGTATGTAGAGACATTATAGTGTTTCTAGACGTATGGCGAATGAAGCGACATACCGCGGGCCGATCGTGAACCGGCCGATTGGCAACGGCAGTCAACTGTATGCTTCCGGACCAAGAGGTTTTGTTAATAAAAGGTCTGGGAATTTCTTGTGAACGCGTGGAATGTATAACATCATTCACCCAAATTGCGATTATAATTTCTTTAATTTACATTACTAGCGACCGCGGCGACGCCGCGTAACGTGCCGACGGCGATGGGACTGTTGACGACGAAAGTAGCCAGACGCGCGCCGTGTATATTTTGCGGCACAGATCACGAGAGCGCGAATTGCGAAGCGGCGCGGAAAATGTCGTTATCAGAGAGGCGTGATGTTGCTATGAAAAAAAGATGCTCTTTCAATAGTTTAAAATGTGGACATGGTTGCAGGAATTGTAAGTCAGCGGTGACATGCGCCTGGTGCTCGAGATAGCATGTTGTTCTGGTGTGCCCAGAGGTGACAAAGGGCAACACACAGACAGCGAAAGCGGATGACGCCGCTAACACATCGGAGACGTCGACTGCGCACAACTTGGTGACGATATCCGAGGATCGGCTTGTATACATGATGACGCTGCGTGTGCATTTGATGTCGGGCAGGCGGTCACACAAGGTGCGTGCGCGTTTGGATACTGGTGCACAAAAATCGTATATTCTGAAAGATGTCGCAGCAGATATGGGGATCGTGCCCGTCGGCGAAGAGTCGTTAGAATACTCTCTATTCGGTGGCGTCAAATCATCAGTAGAGAAGCACAATGTTTACTTGGTTCACCTGCAGAGTTCAAGTAAGGATTACTCGCGTAGTTTAGTAGCTATGGACCACAGCATAATTTGTGAAAATATACCATGAATACATTAGGTACTGAATCCTAGGTATGATGGGTGATTACGACTGGTTCCTTGTAAGAGAAACTGATGTCAATGAGGGCAAAAGAAGCAGAAAGAGCCAGAATTGCTTTTCAAAAATAAAATAAAATAAAATACATCAAAATGCGTTTTCATTAAAGATAAATGCGCAATTCGCCAAGAAACAGGAAGAAATGCAAAAATAGGGAAAAAGTTGAAAATAGGCACTCCCACTCTATTGCACATAACTGACCTATTTGCGCATGGATTTTGTTCAGGTTGGGCTTGCTTTCTTCACAAACGTACACACTCTACGTAAAAAATAAGGAACTGGA
Organism: Andrena hattorfiana; assembly: GCA_944738655.2. NCBI lineage: Eukaryota > Metazoa > Arthropoda > Insecta > Hymenoptera > Andrenidae > Andrena > Andrena hattorfiana. The sequence goes on along the minus strand of OX122890.1, from coordinate 39,051,635 downwards.
CGTTACATGACAATTCCTATGTTTTCCGGGCTATGTAGTGAATTTTCGATTTCAATTTTAAACTATTGGTCCGATCGGAAAACACTGTACGAAATAATTGTATGCAATTCAACTATTTTTAATTTAAGAGTCGTCGTGACCAAATCGGTCAACTCTCCGCAAGATACGGCCAAAAACGTCGGGTCGTCTTCTCAAAAAATTACCAAAATATTCATCGGGCAATATCTCAAAAACGTATCCATGGGATTTCGTCTCATGTCGATCGTTGAAATTAGAGGACCACCTTACATAAGAATTTCATAACGGAGTCTACGTCAAGAAATGACTGTAAACTATATAGTGTTATCTAGTACTGTTCTAGAAATAATCCGATTTATACTGTGCTTGAACTCATTTTAATCTGGAAATCTCAGCAGAATGTTACTGAAAACGTTACGTTTTACATTTTATTAATACATAATTCATCGCAAGCAACACTGTATGCCTTCCGAGCCGAGGATCGAACCACGATCAGAAGTCGTCGCCGAACAGCCTAAGTCCTCAGCACGAAGTGAGATTGTGCCGATTCGGGTAAACACGCTGCCGAAAGTTATTTGAAATTTCGAAGCCTTCGAATAAAAGCCGATTAAACTACGGATAAAGATGGAAACCTTATTAGACGATTCCAATAAACTTTCTTCGAATAAAAAAATCATCTTTCGCCGTCGAATGAATTCACTTCAAATAAATTTATTTATCCGTGGTGTTTGGAATAAAGGAAACTCGTGCTATTCGCAGCTTCGAATAACGGATAAGCATAAAGTATCTTTTATTTGAGTTTATCCAGATATTATCTTTGCCCATCACTGTTCTTCAGCCGCTTCGTCGTGATTCATTCAAGCCTCCCTGACGACGAAATAGTAATAGGGGAAATGCGGCAACAGCTCGATTCGACTCTCGATACGTCACGGCAACTATGTCGTTCCTACATTTATCAGCTAGCTTGGACTTCCATCGGTTCTGATGCTACATGGCGCGAGTATACCATCAGCGCCGGTGACGGAGAATCCTTGAAGCTTCATTCTGTCATTTCTCGAGTCTGTCTCAGTATACGATTCATAAATTCATCATTATTTCAACATACGGTGCTTATTAGCGTTTAAACGCACCAGACCACTCTGCACAAATGTCTACTGGAGGCAACTATACCCGCAAAAACTTACTTCTTTAAGGCGAAAGTTGTAATTTACGGTTTGTTTACTACACGCGTATACTTACACGCTTAACATAGCTTGTATGAGCGTACGCACACATTCAAGGCCCGAGAGACGGCAGCCTTAATGGTATTATCTAACATGTAGCATATCATTTTATTTTATGCGATAATCCATTCGTATATAATAAATGTTTTAAGTTTGTCTTGTTAAGTAAAGAATTAATAGTGATATTCACCTTGCTCTCATTTGTACAATAAATTTTTTTCTTCTCAAATCCGTATGCTACATTGTAGATATTTTATTAATGAACACTAGAATCATGGTCTTTCTCATGTTAGAAAAAACCTGGGAACTTAAAATTGTTAGCCCGTTAAAAGAAACGTGTTTCGGGTATTGGAAGAAAGGAAGTGGCAGAAATGTTACGAGACAAAGACGTAATTAACCCTTTCGCTTCGGGCGCCGGATATGTCCAGCGGCACAGAACGAGCCGTCGTTCCTAGCGCCGACTTTGGTCGGCATCTCCAACAGTTTAAACAAAAAATAATAAAAAAAACATTCATTAAATCGTCTGCTTTCCAAGCTGATTGTTTATCTATCTCTGTCTATCCGTATTTCTGTTTCTTTCTGTTTTACAGTTTCTTTCTCTGGTAACTTCCGCTTTTGCCACAAATCAACGACAATACACGTTTGTCCGATCACTCCCTAGAGCAGGCATGCATAGGACCCCCAATTCCGGGCGGGAGCTCAGATTCGAGCTCGAGCTCCGAGCTCGTTCAGGTAGAAGCGAGTCCGGCAACGGAGTGGGGAGCGGCTGGAGTAGTGGGAGCGGAGCGTCACAGGCTGCCGCAGGGGTTTCCAGAATTTGACGCTCCGAAAATAAGGCACATTTTGGGGAATTTTTAAAAGAATAGTAGAGTATTATAATTCCAATCTCTGTAATTTTATTAATTGAAATTTGAAAAATGAGTTTAAATTTTCATATGCAATAATAATACTTTGGTTTAAATTTATAATGGTAGTAGTAAGAGGGGTTTGAGAAAAAAGTTTGTTGCTCGCGTCGTAATCGTCTGAAACAAAAAACCTACAGTTTTTCTTAATCTATATGAGTTAGTATGCTTGTAGTTGTAACGGGCATACGACCTTTGCAGTCATAGAGTTCCCCACCACGAGACCTTATACTGAGGAGTGGGGAGTGAGCATACCACGGTCGAGCACGAGGGCGCACCGACTGCCGTAGGGCAAACTTAGTGTGCACCCCTGCCCTCGAGGATCGCTAGCGCGTGAGGAGCGAGAGAGAGAGAGAGAGAGAGAGAGAGAGAGAGAGAGAGAGAGAGAGAGAGAGAGAGAGATAGAGAGAGCCGATGTACGTAACGGCCGGAAGGAGAATCGACAGAAAGCGGTTAGCGATGAGACCGAGCTGACTGAAAAGTGTATCTTTGAGAATAAAATGTCTCGTACAGAAGTTTAATTGCGGCCGCCAGTGATTTTCGGTACCAAAAGTTAATTGTGGGGATCTAAATAGGTTACCGGTGAAGTAGCTGATCGACGACGCGCGATTACGTTCGTGATCAGTCAATGGCAGACGGACAAAAGCAACGTGTACGCGAAACGCAGATAAGAGAATACGATACACAACTTTACAAACATCCAGGAAAAGCGTTTAGGTTATAAAGGCGGGGTTAAACATTTGCAACGCGCGCAAGTGCCCAGTGTAACAAACCCCCAAAAACTGCCCTTTTCTTTTTCGTTAATAAACATAATTATTAATTATTTAAAAACTTATATTTTTATTATTTTACTTTTTTAAGGAGTGTTTAGCGTTAATATTAATATCAGCTCAGAGTACCACGAGAAGCGAGTGCAATGAAAGAGAGAATTGAGTGTTGAGGAGTGGGAGAATTAAACGCATGCGCAATCCTCAGTCGATCGGCGGATCGGCTAGAGCAAGGATCGAGAGCTGCGATGTGTACATAGCGATGAGAGAGGGAACCGAGCGTTCCACACGCGCCGGCGCATTAACCAGTCGCTCTGTAGGCCGACTGGAGAACGGATCGTGCGAGCGGAGAATAGTTGATGCGTAATAGTCGAACTCCATTCCTATTGGTGCGCTCTTAATACTCCGAATATGTATAAATACGGGCGTGATAATCTAGAGAGATTCATGCAGATTCATAGCTCAATCCGAGACGTTACTCTGGATCATTTAAGGCTATTAGCTGATCCCAACGTAAATAAGGCTCCAACTTTGGAAGCCGCTTGGTAGGCCCCTTGGTCGTGCTGATCGTTCCAAACTAAGGCCATAGTCGCCAGGTTTGACGAGAGGTTCCTGCCGTGGAAGCCACCTTGTAGGCCCCTTAGTTGTTGAACCTATGCTATTAATAATTCATCTCAGATTAGTAATATTGCTCCTGAGCAACGAGGGAGTGAGCTTAGTCCAGGTGGCAAAGCCTGCCTCTGATGAATGTAGAAACAACTACAGACAATTCTCAACTTGAACATATTCAATATCCTAAATCCTAAGTTATTATAACTCCTATATCGACCGAGAGTCACTATCTATAAACTAATTCCTGTCAATCGACTAAACGTCATTATTAGTTATTTAAGTTATATTACTTAAAATCGATCGATCAAACGGGCGTTCTTTTGTACCGACCAAGAGTCGCAACCCAAGACGATCAACTTTATTTTCTTGTAACGACCGAGAGTAGCAGCTTATTTAATAATTATAATTTCTTTAGTATGTTTGCATGTATGATTTAAAAGTGTTTTCTTGAATAAACACTATTAAGATTAATTCTTGTTCTGGAATTCTAATTCATTATCGCACGCCACTCGAACCAACCCCGAATCCCTGTAACACGCGTTGTGTCACGCGTAGAAATGTTACACCAGCCAAAATACTGTCCATACGTTTCTTACGGCACGCGGTCATTCATTGCGCGTCGACCCATTGAAATCAACCCTTTCAAGGATCTTCTGCAACGCGCCTTACACGTGCTTAACCGTGCTTTTACGCGAGGGTGTAAGTATACGGCCACAGCGACGATACGTTTACGGGCGGCAGAGAGTTCGCACGGCTGCATACGGCCCGAAGCTCAACGAGTCAGGTGCAACGTGTATATAACCGCGTTTCTTTCTTCTTCATTATAATAGACCGTAACTTCGTTTGTGACTGTCTAACTGAAGAATTATTAACACCCTGCTCTCACGCATACAGCAGGGTATAAATTTCTGAAGTGGGATCGAATAGTGCTAATCCGGCGGTTAAAACGGACAAATTCGCGAACGTGCACGCGGGTGCCATTGTTTCAGAACACAATAGAATGTTCAAGAACGTTGGGAAGCGAATACGCGAGGACACTTTTTCAAACGGTTCTGATTATTGTGTATTTTCGGTAATCACGATGCGACTAGCGTCCTGAACACAGCGGCTTTTTGTCGTTTTCGTAAAGAACGCGAGTGGCTGATTTCAAGTCGATTGGATTTGTTTGTGATTATGGGTTGTATTTATTGATGCCTGGGTAATTTTTTTAAATATTGTATTGTCATCCAAGCAACGCACGCCTGCGAAGTTTCAAGACAATTTGATAGTTGAAAGTGGGTTAAATTTTAGTTGCCAGATTTGAACCATACAAACATACAAACAGAGGATCGAAGCTGAATCAAATCGTTTAAAAACCTCTACCTATATGGAATTGCATGGTTCTATGGGGCAAATTTATTAGCCCAGCAGACAGCAGACATTTTTGTAGGTTATTAATTTAAGAGATACGATGGTCAAGTTCGGTTTTTAAATAGAACGATATTTTTTTAGAAATCACTTGACTGCGATTCAAGACAAATTTAATAAACTGTAATGTATACAGTTTATTTCAACTGGTTTTTGAAATATTGCGCCTGCAAATTTACTGATTTTCACTGTCTTGTTTGCGCAACGGGTAGCACCTTTAAGGTGCGTCTGTGAATACCGGACAACAAATCGCTGCCAACGTGTATCCAGCGACTTGGCACCATCTCTGTAGGATACAGCAACTCGCCCCTTGCTTCAGGCGGCCTTCTAGAAATCACTGTTGGCCACATGTACCCGAAAACTATACATATATTCAAGTGGACGGTGAGCAAAGCCGCCCGAGTGTCTAGCGGCGTGACATTGGCCGTCTCCAGGTTTCCCGTTTCGGAGGGGAAACATTGCCGAGTCTGTGTAACACACCCCCAAAACTGCCCCTTTCTTTTTCTTGTTAATAAAGCTAATTAATAATCACTTAAATACATATATTCTTATTATATTCTTATTATTCCTACTTTTATAAGGTGTGTTTAGTATTAATATTAATATTAGCTCGGAGTACCGCGAGACGTGAATGCGATGAAAGAGAGAATTGAGTGTTAAGGAGTGGGAGAATTGAACGAATGCGCGATCCTCAGTCGATCGGCGGATCAGCGAGAGTAAGGATCGAGAGCAGAGAAGTATGCATAGCGATGAGTGGGAGAACCGAGCGTTCCACGCGCGCCTGCGCACTAACCAGTCGCTTTGTAAACTGACTGGAGAACAGATCGTGCGAGAGGAGAATAAGGGACGCGTAATAGTTGAGCTCCATCCCTATTGGTGCGCTCCCAGGATCCAGAATATGTATAAATACGGGCACGATAGCCCAGAGAGATTCATTCAATGCACAAGGATCATTTAAAGCTAATAGTTGATCCCAACATAAATTAATGCTACAACTTTGGAAGCCGCTTTGTAGGCCTCTCGGTTCTGTTGAGCGTTCCAACCAAGACCATTGTCGCCAGGTTTGATGAGACGTTCCAGCCTTGGAAGCTTTGTAGGCCCCTTAGTTTGTTGAAGCTAAGTTCCTAATTATCTTTCTCAGGTTAGTAATATTACTCCTGAGCAACGTGGGAGTGAGATTATTCCAGGTGGCAAAACCTACCCCTGATGAAACGGAGGAACAATTCAGCACGAATCTCAACTTAACATATTCAATTCCTAATTCTATTATCCTTCTAGATCGACCAAAAGAGTCATTATCTATAAGCTAATTCCTTTCAATCGACTAAGACGTCGCTATTAGTTATTTAAGTTACTTTGCATCAAATCGATCGATCAAACGGGTATTCTTTTGTACCGACCAAGAGTCGCAACCCAAGACGATCAACTATATTCTTTTGTACCGACCGAGAGTCGCAACCTAATTATTCTAATTTCTTTAATATTATAAAGCGTAAATTTTTGTTTGTTTGTATAATTTAGAGGTGTTTTATTGAATAAACACTATTAAGATTAATTCTTGTTCTTGAATTTTAATTCTTTATCGCACGCCACTCGAACCAATCCCAAACTCCTGTGAAGCGCGTTACGCCACGCGTGGAAACGTTACATCTGTGAAAACATCAACCTGCGTATTCATTGCGAGTTTTGTCACCTGGTTATTATCATCAGGTGACACTCGTATCATGTATTGTATAGGATTTGCAATCCATTGCTAATATATTCTCATAAACATTTAACGAAGATATATACAGTCACTCCCGAAAGTGTTCGTACACAGTTTAAAACAGAATAACCCATTCGAAGTTGGGTCAAACGACTTGAGCTTTTTTGAGAAGCTAGAAGGATTAGTTTACTCGTTGAGGTGTTTCGGCGTTTTGAAAAAAATTGCAATTGATGGGAATATAGCGAAGAAAATAGTGAAGGTCACTATTTCATCTTTTTTATCTGAGTCCGTATTGAAAATGTAAAAATCCCGTATGTAGATTTAAGTAAGTTGTAAGTAGTAAGGCTAAGGGGATTCTAAACCAGGTCCTCTGAGGGGAGCGCGAGGGCGGGGGGAAGTGAGGGCGCGCGGGGGTGTGCGGTGGGGGGAAACCTGGACGCGGGGAGAGCGGGAGTGGAAGACCGGCTGCGAGCGCACGAGCCGCGGAGTGGGGGAAGCCGTAATCGTGGAGGGGATCAGTCCGGGCCGAGCAGCCGCGGAGACCTCTCAAGACTTGGCCCACCGTCGGAAATTTTTCCCAAACCAGATCCACTGTTGGAATATTTTTCCCTCTCCCCCGCATCGATCTACTAAACCAATATGCGACAGAAATTTTCCCCCAACGCAGAGAAATAATAATTTTTAAATCAACGATCCAGCGAACCAACAAGCATTCTAAAGCTAACAGTATTCTAAAGCGTTCCGATTTAACATCGCAGCGTATCGCGCGAGGTATGAATTTTTAAACATGCCATCAAAACCGCTTTCAAAAGCATTTGAAAAGCAATAATCTTATTATTTTTATATTTCTTATTTACTGTAGAAGTGTAGTTTAATAAATAGAAAAAAGTTTTATTCCATTACTATAATAATTTTCGTCGCAATAAAATCCTGAAAATCGCTGAATTTATCGGCACGGTAACCGGAATGACCCCTTAAGATATCGTAACGGTGTACCAATGAATCTGTGGCAAATTTTTCAGTGAAACTCCACCGACGCTAAGTCCAAACGACTAGCACTCTCTCGAGAGTTCGATGATACCCCCGCAGAATTAAACCGACCCCGACTGCTTTCCTTTTCTATCATCTCCCGCTTTCACTGCGCTGTTGGGATCCTTTTCAGCGACCAGGCCCATCCTTTCGGGTTCGTTTTGTATCAGATAGAAATCGCGCAGGAAGTAAGAAGAGGTGGGTGGGTTGGAATGAACTGATTCACCCGAGAATTCGTATCCGTGTAAGAGTTCGTTAAGAAGTTTAATCGGGGACGTGAAGTGATCTCCTCTTTAGCTTCGCTTAAAGATTCCAGACAAATTAATCTTTCCTGGAAGCATTTCTGTCCCGTGCATCCTCTTCTTCAGCACTAAACGCGCGTTTTATGGCTCGCGTGTGTAATTCGAATCCTCTGGAGCAGCCGTACGGGATGACGTCATGTGGTGACGCGAAGAAGACTCGAACGGAATATGATTATGCGGCGTCAGCTGAAATTTCTTTCCATACCAGCAGACATTTATTTTCATCGCAGAGAAGGAATAATTTTTAAATCAACGATCTACCCAACCACTATGTAGCAAAACAGACATATTTTATCCAAACCATTATGTAGTGAGCATTCTAAAGCTAGCCAGTTTTTAAAAACGTTCTGATTTAACGCCGCAGCGTATCGCGCGATTACGTGTAATTTGATTCCTCTGGAGTAGCCGTATGGGATGATACCTACCATTTGACAACACGAAGAAGGCGCGAAAGAAATATAATACTTGTTAAACGTAGAATTTTAAAATTATGTGGCGAGGATACAAGGCGAAAGGCGGGTAAATGAATCGGAGAAATAATACATGTTGAAGAAATATATTGTTACAAACGAAAAGAATATAAAATATAAATATAATTTAACATTTTTTTTTCTTGCGAACATCAGCTACAATATCATTGATGGCGCATGCTAACAGTTCGCAATCTACAAGATAATCCTCGCAGTAATATTCGCTATCACGTATGATTTTAGCAGCACGACGCGTGTCTAATGTTTTGCAGGCAACATCGCTCTCTTGCAACACGTTAACAAAAGTTTCAAATTTTACTCTCACATCTTCTGCAGTTTGATACAGCCGCGGATACACATAGCTTACGCATGGCTCAAGATAAAATAAAAATGATACAGTATTCATTTTGAAATACAGCGACTTAATATCCATTGTCATCTTTACAATCGGTGAATCAAAGATCCTACAAAAATCCACCGTTAATTCATCAATCCGCATTGAGGGTGATCTAGGTAATTGTGCACGTTCTTCGATAGTTGTACGACTGTCGAATAGCACATTCCATGTATGCCATGGTAATATGAGATGATTCCCATGATTGATTCCAAGTATTTGCTACCCACGGATGTTAATGCGTATCTTCTGACCATGATACGCGATCCTCGGCGCGGACTAAGAGAACAATCAAAGCTATGAAATTTTCCACTCCTATCAGGAATAAACATAAAAAATTTTGAGAATATGTGAAAATAAGCCTTACCTGTCAAAATATGCATTCTCCCCACATGGACCTATGCCATCATCTCGCATGATTGGAACGAAATAATCCTCACACCCAGCGGGTAATTCGGCACTGATACTACACAATTTTTGTAGCTGTGTCTGGTACATCAAAGTCACTGAGGCTAGTGAGCGATTGATGGAATAGCGTCCGGGAGCCGGCTTAAATAGAGGTGCAATTGTTTCTCCCAGCACCACATTTTATTTTAAAGCTACCAATGTTTCCATAATGTTTTTCCAATCTTAACGTCGCAGCATATTGCACGATCGCATGTAATTTGAACCAACCCCCGAGGATAAAAGTCTCGACACGTGTTGAATGTAATATAATTCCTTGGGAAGCGTCGAATCTTAGAATTATGCGATGTCAGCAGAAACTGTGTCGGATGATCTTGCGCGCTAATTCGTCATACGCGTGAATCATAGAAAGAATTATGCTGTATCGATAGAAACTGTATAGAACCATGTTGGGACGGATCATCGTTTTTGCGTGCAATGCATTCGAGAGAGAGGGGTACACCAAAAGAGTTAGACAGAGATCGCAAATCGTGATACCAGCCATAAAAGCGCGCTCTAAACTGCACAAGGCATCAAATCGTTGCAACGTGTTGCGTGGAAAAGGCATTATATTTACATTCCATTTACGACCATGGAAAAATTCGCGCAAGTAGAACGTCAACTGCGTGATCAATCTGAACGACTGATTCCACGGGAAGAACACCTCGCGTAGGAAGAACGGTGCAACGAGTGTATCGAATCTTTGGAAGAACACAGCCGCGTGAAACGTCCTCGATTATCGATCGGTGTTCATCAATCGTTGGTTGCTCGAATCGCGCGGCTCGAAGGACTGACATATTAGACATCCCTCATAGAGGAGGGATCGGCACATCAGCCTGCTCTACATGCCGAATCGAGAACACGGCAATGTAGGGCACTTTGTGCTGATCAAAGACTTGTCCCGGTTAGTGGGCATGCAGCTGAGCAGGCACAAGGCAATGAAATTCATCTGTGATCGGTATGTATATAAACTTATGAAATGTTGAAATATCTCGTGAAAAAATGAAATAAAAAATTTTTGGGGTTTTTTACAGATGCATGCATTACTTCGGATCTGCCGAGAACGCCAGATGAACGACTGTGCCATCCTGTTGCGCAGCGAAGGCAACAACTTGCTTAACTTCGGCAACCATTGCAGGAAGGAGCGACTTCCCTTCGTGGTGTACGCCGATTTGGAGTGTGTGCTGGAGAAAACGGAGGACAGTTGGAGCAGTGAGGAGGGCAATAAACTGTGTGAATATCAGCGCCACAATGTGCACGGCATTGCATATTATATGCATTCTTCGTACGATAAATCGCTATTGATGTATCGACGCGGATTGTGTTTCATGGTTCCTAGACGAACTGAAAATTTTTGTGAATTTTGCCAAGCCCATTCTGACCAGTAATGTTCCCATGCTGGATTTAACTACCGAACAGTGGACGGCATTTCGCGATGCAACATATTGCCATATTTGCGAAGAGCCATTCTATTGCCATCTATCCGGAAGGTTTAGAGGCTCCGCACATTCAGAGTGCAACTTAAATTATAAAAATGCGTTTTACATCCCCATAGTTTTCCAGAATTTATCCGGCTACGATTCGCATTTCATTATCATTAGGAAATAGCTACCGCTTTCGAAGGCAGCGTTGACGTATTACCCTTAACTAAAGAAAAGTATATTTCTTTCACAAAAAATGTCGACGATACGGCTGAATCAGACTCGCGAAATTATATTAAATTGCGATTCATCGATTCGTAAAAATTTCTCAATACCAGTCTCGACAAATTAGCACCTTTTCTTAGCGCAGATAAATTAAAAATTTTACAATCCGAATTTGAAACATCCGCCGAGGATTTCAATTTATTGACGCGAAAGGGAGTCTTTCCGTATGAATACCTTGATTGCGCAAACAAGCTGTAGGACCTATGCTTACCGCCGCGCGAGTCATTCTACTGTTCGTTAACAGGTGAAAGCGATTACGCGCACGCCGAGACTGTCTGGCAGCGTTTCGGCATTAGAACCTTGGGCGAATACAGCAACTTGTATTTGAAAACAGATGTCTTGTTATTGGCAGATATTTTTGAAAATTTTCGCGAAAGTTGTATCAAGAGTTACGGATTAGATTCAGCGCATTATTATACTTTACCTGGTTTCACGTGGGATGCTATGCTAAAGCACACCAAAATTACATTTGAAATGTTCACAGACGTCGATATGGTCATGTATATCGAACACGGTATACACGGTGGTTTAAGTCAATGTTCCGGAAGATACGCACATGCCAATAACAAGTACATGCCATCTTACGACGCATCGGAACAATCATCGTACTTGATGTACTTTGATGTGAACAATTTGTATGGATGGGCAATGTGCCAGCTCCTGCCATACGCCAAATTTCAATGCGTCGAAGGCGTTGCAAATTTTGATGTGTATTCAATCGGTGCCGATTCGCCCATGGGATACATTCTCGAGGTAGATCTGGAATACCCGCAACGTCTATACGGCGCTCAAGCTGATCTACCGTTCTGTCAGACGCGTACCAAACCACCTGACAGCAGACAGGACAAGTTACTCGCGACGGTATACGATAAGCAGCTTTATGTTATCCATTATCGCAACTTGCAGCAGTGCATGCGTCACGGTCTTCGTATTACAAAGATACACCGCGTGCTTCAATTCGCTCAATCCTCCTGGCTCCGCGATTACATCGAACTCAATACACGGTTTAGAACAGGCGTGACAAACGATTTTGAAAAAAATTTGTACAAATTGATGAACAACGCGGTATTCGGTAAAACTATGGAAAATGTGCCAAATCATGTGGGTGTAAAACTTTTAACACATTTGGATGGGCGATATGGCGCGGAGGCAATGATTACGAAACCGAATTTCCACAGCAGAAGTGTTTTTTCGGAAAATTTAATAGCTGTTGATCAATTGCGCAAACTCGAGGTGAAATTCAACAAACCGATATACGTGGGTATGTGCATTCTGGACATATAAAAAATTTGTTTGTATGAATTTCATCACGAGTACATGTCTCCCAAGCACGGACCAAATTGTAAAATTCTATATACTGACAATCCATATAATATGCCGCGCTTAAATAAGAAAGTTCCGGGGCTCATCAGCCCTGTCGACGACGAAAATAGCGGTGCGGTAATGACCGAATTCGTAGGTCTTAGAGCGAAAATGTATGCACTTCGCGGAGACGGTAAAAAAGATACGAAAAAGGTGAAAGGCGTCAAGATCAACGTCATAGCTAGAACGATAACTTTCGACGACTACGCGCAGTGTTTGCAAAGGGAGATCGAAATGGTTCGCAGACAATCATGCATACGGTCTAAATTGCACAAAGTGTACACCATTTCGGAATCAAAAATCGCTCTAAGTCCATACGACGACAAGCGGTATGTCGTACCCGATTCGATCGACACTCTGTGCGTTATACTCTGCCCTGGCGACTTTATAATATACCATTGTAAAATAGAAATTATTGTATTTATTAACACATTATTATAAATATTGGAATTATTATGTAAAATAAAAATTGTTCACACATGTATATGTATATGTATCATTGTATATATTGAGCCATGTATTATTATTATTTTACAATACATTATTTTTATTAATCCAAGAATTGTGTGATTTATCAAAACCCAGCCACTTTACGTATACCTTATCCCCCATCCTACGCAACACTTTTTCCACTAGATACACATCAGGATCGGTGACGCGGTGGAGCTCCACAGGAATCGACGAGCAGATACGTTGCGGTATTAGTTGCCTGTACTTTGGCTATCTTGAACACCTCCGTTGTCCAATTCGGTGTATAGCCTTTATCAAAGATGGTTTTAAATTTGCTTACGCGCACATACTCGCCCAACTTGAATCTCACTGGAGCAGCGATATTTATGTTGCTGTATACGGTGGCTAGCAGCTTATCGGCGATCGCAGGAGTAACATCGCAAGGACGTATTCTTTCGTGCTATTCAAGGACGCGGTAACGCATCCATCTATAGGTTCCATTGAGTGTAAACGATTTCCACATATTGTTCTTCAAAGTTCGATTGAAACGTTCAACGACGGAGGCCTTCATCACCGAATACGTCGAATAATGAATAATATCATGCTTTGTCAAGAGTTGCTGCACATCGGCGTTGTAAAATTCTTTTCCTTGATCAGTTTGCAAATTTTTCAGATATCGATCTCTAAATATATTTGCAAACGCTTTAATCACCTCAGCGCCACTTTTAGTCTTGAGCGGCAACGCCCATGCATACTTGCTCAGCACATCGATGACGGTGAGTATGTAGTGGTGACCCTGGTTGAATCGCGAGTATGGACGCATTTCTACAGTGTCAGCTTGCCACAGATCATCATATGCATGCACTATGACGCGCCTCCGCGTGAAATGTCTTCGAGCTAAAGCATGCAATTCCTCAACAAGTTGTAGCTTCTTGTGGCCATAGTTTTCTTTACTCTTGGATTTCGATAATGGCTGCATGTTTGATCGCAGAGGTGTCTTTGACACGAATGGTGCGATAATTATCGTGTACGTGCATTATGTAATCCCCATCGGTCCGGAGACAAGTTCAACCGTATCGCATGATTCTCCTTCGCAGCGCAGCTGCGGGATAGAATTCGACGCCTGTGACATCTTTTGAACGCTGTTTTGCAACGTCAGCATCTCTCTGAAACACGACCAGCTTCCTCTCTAATTCTTCTTGCTGCTCTCTCAAAAGTTTAATGCTCTTTTCCATATATAGTTTATTGACGGCATTGTTGTCGGCCACCGGCTGAGCTACGCGTCGTATCTTGTGTGGTTTTGCATCAAAGTCGGCACCAACCACGCAAAGAGCGTTATCTCGCATGTAATTTCGAAGCAAACCGTTCCATTTGTAATAGTGCATTCTAACTGCTCCACTCCTCTCGAGCGATACGCCAAATTTGTTGATCGGCATCTCGATGAATACAGTGCACATCATCAGCGTCCGGTTTAATTTATATAATGAGGCCTACCTCGCGGAGTTCCTCGATAATCGATTGACTTTCGGGGCCATGAGAGTTGTTACCCGCCTGACGCGATGCTTCTAGCAAACGCAATCGATCCACCAGCTCGTTGGGATCGTCCCATTGCGCGTAATCGATCTTGTTATCGTTTACCACCATGGCTCGCGACTTCGTTAAACCTTTCCCTGCCCTACGAGCCGATACACGCGGAAGTAGTGGCGCCATTATATATTTGTACTTATATCCCTTGTTGCCCAGTATGGGCTTCTTAGCACCATGACCGCGTCTGTGGGCGCTCGTCGCCAGCAGTATACTTTTGTATTTTTGTTTATCGGCATCGGCGTATACCGTATCGTCGGGAATTCGCTTGAAAATCAGTTCGTAAAGACCGGGTATTCCTCTGTATTTTACACAATTTATGATTATATTATCATCCTTGTCTATATCGAAAGCCTTATTCCCAAGCATCGTTCCACTATTGCCAAAGTATACGTCGTACACATAATCCATTGTTGTATCCCTATCACGACTTAGGGTTGTCCTTATGTATTTTTGCCCCAGCGGGCCGAAATAGTTACGAAACGTTTCTTGTCCTTCGGGTGTTTGAAGTTGCTGTCTAAAAGATGTTACAAACGACTCATCTGGAGTAGTTTCGAAAACGTCGTCATCATCATTGGTTGAGAGCAATTGTACACTGGGAAATGTATTTATTGATGTGGGAGGAACCGGAGACTCGTTTGATGTAGCATTCTCTCGTTTCCGCTTCGATTGAACCGGCGTGGAGGTTACGAGTGAATATTCCGATGACATGTGTGGTTTCCTCTTTATCTTGCGCGATGTATTCCCTTTCGACGGGATTTTTGTTTTTGGCGTTAATGTTTCATCCCCTTCAACGTCTGTGCTCATCTTCTGCCGCTGCGATATTTTCCACAATATGTTTTAGGGGCTCAACAATAGGTTTAAAGTATCTCTCCAACGCGATATCTTCCTCCATCTTGCCAGTCTTTAAAGGCTGATGCTTCTTGCGAATGGATTCGCTGGTTTTTGCAATTTCCTTCGCTATTCTCTCGCAATCCTTAATCTCCAAACTATCGATATCAATCACCGTTGTACCGCAGACGTTGCTTTCCAACCGACGTGTCGATGACAATTGACCATTTCATGGTACAGCAAACTCGTTAAATCCGTTTCTATAACGTCCACTGGACATCGCGCCACCCTTGTCTATTACCACGAAACCATACTCCCGTTGCTAGCAATTACGACACAATGCGCAGAAATCCACATAAGACATGTCAGTGTTTACATGATCGTTGTACACATGTTTCAAGTTGGTGCCATCCTGCTTGAACAGAATCAACAGATTCGTATTGTCGCATATTAGCTGTTTGGGAATCTTTGCATACGTCTGACAGAGATTGAAGCAGTTAACGTTGGAGTGGCGCCCCATTGCAAAGTATTCCCTTATCGTATCTTGCTTGTCGCATGCCACGTCATCAAAGATAAAAATTCGCTAAGGATTCGCTCGGTGGGATGACATCTGTTACGTAAGGGCGTTAATTTTTAAGCGACCGAGCGGTTGAGTCTAATTTTCTCACGCAACGCTTAACGAATTTAAAGGGATAGTTGTAATTTTGACATAATTAGATTTTTACGCAAAAATCAGGATTGTTTTGGGTACAGCTGTCGTCGACAACCTATACAGGTTGCCCAATCAGGATGTGGTACTTTGGTAAGACTGGTTCGGAACAAAATGAGACGGATTTTAGTAAATATTACCATGTATTACAAAAATGAGCAAAAGGAAATTTTTGTAAGGTGGTACAAAAATTGGAATTTACATGGATTTATGCACAGTCGCAGATGACTATATATATGACCAAATATATACGTTTTGGTTTCGGAGGTTACAATTTAGCGAAGATAACAAATGATAGACGACGATTTATAGACGACGATTGACCGAGGGAAACCCGTAACACACCCTGGGTGGTTGGATCAATTTTCGCACAATTGTTTGGTATTACACATTCCAGGTGAATAATTTAGAAAGATAGTATGGTCGGCGTTTCTGATAATCAGATTAGAAATAATTTACAAATGCGATACGCGCGGAAGGGAATGCGGCAAATTATCGAGGGATGATTCCCGTAACACGTAATGGTTGGATTAATTACCGGTTCCGTACAATGTCATACTTAAAATCACTCACCGATTCGATACGAAGAGATTCTAAATTTTAGAACGGCTTACTCTCTCTCCCTCCCCCCCCTCTCTCTGGAGGGACCTGCGGTACAGGATTTCGAAGCGCAGGTCACGTCGCACAGTACACTTTTGTTTAATGTTCGTATAAAAGATGGATGTAAATATTAATACGCAAAAATATAAGAATTAACGAGAATTTAACAAAAAAGCGGTTAAAGTATGTAGGATTTAAAACGAGTCTCTACGGGGACTGAGTCTTTCCGCGTTCACACAACGGAAATCCAGCTCAACGACTATTTTAACAAATAGTTGTGTCCCTCGGACAGAACAACCGCGCACCACGCGACTTGCTGGCCGACTGTGTCGAACGAACGCAGGGTAGGCCCGAGCACTTGGGACTTTGAACAAGGAGCGCCAAAATTGCTGACTCCGCACCTCATGCACACGGGCCCAACCGTCGTCGCCACGGACCGTTCCCAGCCTCTCGGTGCTCGAGTTTCAACTTTATCGCATCCGGTGTTCTAAGAACGTCGACGGTCTCAGAAGATTCTTACATGGCAAAACGCAGTGGTGTAATGACTTACACCAAGTTATTATCATAATTCGGTTTGTAGATCGTTGACAAATGCTCGAGAGAAACCCCCATAATACGTGATGGTTGGATGAATTGTCAATTACGGTGTAACGGAAATTTAGCGGGAAAGAAAGATATAAAATGGTCAGTAGTTGTTCAATGTCTGGGCTTCGAAATGCTTATCGCATCGAGTGTTCTAAGAACATCTACAGCGCTGGAAGATTGTTGTCGACAATCTCGCATGGGAATACGCAGTGGCGTGACAGGCTTCAAGCTGGATTAAATTATAACTATTGAGAATTTTCACAGATAATTGACTATTGACCGAGGGAAACTCCCATAACACGTGACGGTTGGATCAATTGACAACATCTGTGAATTGACTGTAGCGAAAATACAATGTGAATGTCGCAAAAATTTAGAAATGAATTTGAAAAAGTAACTGGCCCGTAACACATCACTATTATTCGAAAACGTAAAGTAGCCAATTTCATCTATCGGAGTCAATAAATTCTCCAAATACTGATAATTCGGCTGTTGCAACGACTTGGAACACACGTACACGTTCTCGAAGCGGACGCCGTGAGTTCTTTCCAACCAGCTCACCAGCACGTTGATCTTTCTACACTTTGATGGGCCACAAATGACACAGCGGATAGTGTTTGGAAGCATCCTACCATGTCTGCGTCTTGTTTTCGGGGACACCATTTGCGACTTATCATCAAAATTTGTCACGCGTATCGTTACAGGTTGTCGCACGAATCGCATCCTCTCCGCGAAGTGCAAAAATGATTTTGATACATCGAAGCGGCGACGTGGTATATTTATAGGTTTGCGCCGAAGCAAAAGAGCTCAGTATTCAAAATGCTCCTGGTCCTGTCGGATAATTGCGATATTCAAGACCTAACCTCTGAGCAGTTGAAATATATACCAAAGATTATTCTATTGCGAGAGATTGGCAGACACATTGATCAGTTGTGGGACAGACTCCCAGAGCATATAAAAGCCAATCCTGAGGTTCAGCAGTATCGTCGGTGTCTGGAGCAGTATAATCGCCCTTGGCAGCAAACACATTGACGGTCCAGCACCATTGATTAAAAACTGTGGCGAATGTCGCCGATGAGAATAAAGAAAGGTTGTGGTTTCTTAAATCGGACGATAAACGCGCTACCTATATAATTACATATCCCGGGATACCAGTTTTGTGGCCCAGGAACTCATCTGGCAAAACGATTGGCTAGAGCTGATCAAGACATCAACCCGTTGGACGCAGCGTGTCGCGAACACGATATTGCGTATTCGCATAGCAACGACCTCAGCGAAAGGCACGCGGCAGATAAAGTTCTCGCTGACAAAGCGCGAAAACGCATCGTTGCGCGAGACTCGACTCTGGGTGAAAGAGGTGCTGCTACAGCTGTTTGGGTAGCCTTGAAGGACAATACGAAAATCGGAATGGGGATGAAAACTAAAATCCGCAAAAGGACTCCAAAAAGAGCACCGAAAAAGCGGATTCTTCCGGTAGCAAAACGGGGTGGTATATTACCACTTCTCCAGCTGCTAGGTGTTCTCGGATCATTAGCTGGTGGAGCGGCGGGGATTGCCAAGGCGGTAAACGATAATAAGGCGGCGCAACATCAGCTGCAGGAAATGCAACGTCATAATCGCTCCATGGAAGGTCGTGGACTTTATCTCACACCATGCAAGCACGGACAGGGAATATCGAAACGAAAAAAACGCCGAAAAGAAAATAAAAATGCCCGCGGGCGTAACTACCGATGTGCAATTGGAGGAGTTAGCAAAACGTATGTGCATTCCATTCTTTAGAGGTGGTTCTATGCGCAATGTACTACCAGCCGGAGGAGTACGTCCAAACGAGAGCGGTATCGTAAATTTGGACAATGTCGAGGGGCTGGGGACTCATTGGACGGCGTATGCGAAGAGAGGGTGTCGAGCTATATATTACGACAGCTTTGGGAGTCTTCGACCGCGTATAGAATTGGTAAAATATCTGGATAAAGATGCTGTGAAAATTGAATACAATCGAACGTCTTATCAGAAGTACAATGAGAGCAATTGTGGAAAACTATGTCTACGCTTTCTACAAACGAATGACACCAAATTTATTTAAAACTCTGATTCAGTACTAGTCGAGCAGTTCGAGAAAAATATGTCGTTAACATTCAGTCTAACCGGCAAGAGTAGCACCCTCGCGGTGAGCTACTTTCCACCCATAGATTTGAGAGATGATAATTACGAGCTTGGTTTAACAACCTTTGAAACTTATCACACAATACCGAACATCGACTCGAGCAACGATAAATTCTACTTCACTGTAAACTATGATATCAGCAACAGCGTCGACACCACTCATGAATACATTACGATTCCCCACGGCTCCTACGAAGTAGACGCCATTGCCAAGTATTTGAAGCTGCGATTACTCGAACGGTATCCTCGAAGACGTGATAACAACAAGAACGACGATGACAATGTTGTGTATCCTATAGTGTTGCGTCCCAACAACAACACCATGAAAAGCGAGCTGTACTGCCTGTTCATTGTGGACTTTACAAAGTCCAATAACATTGGATCGCTATTGGGATTTTCGAGGAATCGGGTATTAGAACCAGGCCGGTGGCACGAATCGGACGATCCAATTAATATCATGAACGTGAATATTATTCGCAAAGAATGTAGCGTGACCGCTGGCGCGTACAACAATGGGAGGCGTGTACAACAATAGGAGGCGTGTACATACGATACATGAATTTTCTCCGAGAGTCCCACCAGGATATAAGATATCGGAAACGCCCGCGCAGATCATTTACCTTCCAATCACCGCACAGGTCATTACGGATCTAACGATACGCGTTGTGGATCAAGATGGGCGGTTGCTCGATTTTCGGGGTGACGAGATTACCATCAGATTGCACGTACGACGACGACGACAATAATACGCGTGGTGTGAACGAAAGAGATGCTTGTATTGAACGACTCCAGAAACCCGTTTCTTCCAAGTGAAATTGTTTACAACAACAACAACAACAACTGCAACAGCTCTGATCACACTAAAAAGAAGAGGCTCAGTGCTGCGAACGAGTGCAGTGATTTTTGAAATCATTGGGATTCATTATGCGCATTTAAGTTGAAAAAATGGTTGACATTCTAAGGCAATGCTTAGAATTGGGGGAAGCCAACGTTTGATGATCGCATCGTCATGCTCGAGACTCACACATACAACCCATACGTCAACACGACGTTTGGATACAGCGATGAGATAAGAATACCCATACAACAGCAGGATTTATACACATTGCCGTGTGAGAGTTTCCACTACGTGGAGGGGAAATTGAAGATAAATAAGCCAAACGATGCATTAACGGTGACGTTGGGAATTAATTGCATGGCGTTCTTATTCGATGAGATTCGATACGAGCTGAATGGCGTGGAGATTGATCGCAACAGTAACGTTGGAATAACTAGCACGCTTAAAAACTATGTATCACTGACACCTGGCGAAGACAAAAATATGGAGAATGCCGGATGGGACTTGAAACGACGCGATGGGCTAATAGTGAAAAATCATTTCGATTTTTGTCTCCCACTCAAATATTTGCTGGGATTTTGCGAGGACTACAAACGCATGCTTATTAATGCGCGTCATGGATTGATTTTAATACGATCGCGCAACGACAACAATTCTCTAATAGGATCGTCGATGTTGGAACCTGAAATTGAATTACTTAAAATGCAATGGCGGGTGCCTCATGTGACGCTGAACGATGTTAATAAGCTATCGTTGCTACATGCTTTGGAAAGTGGATAAAACCTGAACATTTGTTTTCAATCGTGGGAGCTTTACGAGTTTCCTCTCGTACAGAGCACGAACAAGCATTCATGGGCCGTGAAGGCATCTGCACAGCTGGAGAAGCCGCGATGCGTTATCTTTGTTCTACAGACTGGTCGAAAGAATGTGATGAGCGAAGATGTTACTGGGTTCGACCATTGCAAATTGGCCAATGTAAAACTTTTTCTCAACTCTGAATGTTACCCATATGATGAACTTGGACTTTGACAAGAATAGGCACGCCATCTTGTTTCACATGTTTACACAATTTCGTACATCGTATTATGGACATAGTTGCAATGAGGTATTATTCACCGTGGCCGAATTTTTTCAAGTGGCCCCCTCGTGGTGATTGATTGCTCGCGACAAAATGAGTCGATCAAGAATGGCACCGTGGATGTGCGCATAGAATTCGAGTTTAAAGAGAATGTGCCGGCAAATACTACAGCCTACTGTTTGATTCTGCACGACCGGGTGGTTGAATACAATCCGCTTACAAACGTGGTGCGCAAAATCAATTAAATTATCATACTACTTGCCCCACCCTCTCCTGTGCTAAATTCATACCAAAATTTCGTCGTGAAAATCGAGATGCTTTATGAGAAAGACCCCATTCTCTCATCTGTTTTGGAAGCGAACGGACCTCTAAAATTGTATCGATAATGGTCGTACCAACATTTGTTGATGTGCAAGGGTTCACCGTCGATGGCAGATTTGTCGTCAAGGAAGTGGCTGTCCTACGAAATGGAACAATTCTCTCGCACTATATTTTTGGGAGTTCGATGCTGCAATATCTTCTTACAAAATCCGACAAATCACGCATCCGGTGATTGGCGGCAAAACATCGTGGACTACAATGGGAAGATGGAGACATTCCATACAGTATGGCTAAACAGCTAATTACGAAAGCTGTAGCCGATGCAATCGATGAAGAAGATGACGCACTCCATATCGTATACGTTAAAGGGCTGCAGAAATGCGACTGGCTTGCGGATTTCCTCGATGAAAATACAAGAGCGGATATGATCATCGAGACGCTGGACATTGACTACGAGGATATTAAATTTTCTAAATAATCTAAATGTAGTTAATACTCTACGATGTGGTAGACATGCAAAGCACTGTGCCATGCAAAATGTACTTAAAATATTCAACTGGTGGATTAAACGCCAGAGAGAAATGCATAAATAAATATGATCAATTTTTAATGCATAAATGTTTTTTCTTCACCCTCCCCTCCCGAACCTCATACATGTAGTATACGCTAGATTAAGATGATAGTTATAATTATCTAAAATTAGTTCAATACACGTATGATAGATGTTTGATAAATATTCAGATTGGTTCGATACGCGATCAATGTGATATAATAGACGTTTGATACACGTTCAGAGTGGTTCAATACACGTTCGGCACACGTTCAGAGTGGTACGATACACGTTCTATACACGTTCAATACACGTTCAGAGTGGTTCAATGCACGTTCGATACACGTTTGATACGTGATCAAAGTGGTACCATACACGTTCGATACACGTTCAATATGCGATCAAGTGATATGGTCTAGTCGAATGATGTGTCCAAAGAAGAAGGGGAGCGGTTCAGCCAAATGACGAGTGTGAAGAAGAAGAATAATGAGTGGTCGGCGAAAATGAAGGTGGAGAACAACAGCATCTTACTTTTGCAAAGCTACGCACTTCTCGATTTCAAGATACGAGTTTACATGCGAGAGCTTGGAGATGCGGCGAGACCATTTGTCTTCAAAGCTTGACAGCGAGCAGTGATGAAACATTTTTGAAGTGACAATTTTTTGTGCAATGGGATTAGAGCGGATAGCGCCGGAGTGGGACGAGCCACGTCCGGACAACCCGGAGGTATGTACATAATATTTTGACATTTATTGCGTTTTTAATGTGTCAATATTATATCGCTAATTATTGGGTTCTAGGACTCACTATCACCGTCGCCCTCCTCACCGCCCCGTTGGCCATCGCCGCCGCCGCCGCCTTCGCCGCCACCTTCGCAGGTTGGTAATACTTTGCATTGCACTTGATGTGCTAATAAGATATCGACGTTTGTGTATGTGTTCTAGGACATGCAACTGCTGATTATTCTGTGGGCTCTTTTGGTGCGGCTCCTCGCGGAGGACGCGCCACAAGATCTGCGGATGCGGTGGTCGGGGCCAGTCATCGGCTCCGCGATGGCCGCGCGACGGCGTCACCCGTGGGTGCCATATCAGCAGATGGGACCCCCGTGACGGCCGCGGCCTCCATCTCCGCCATCACCGCCATGGATTGACGTCAGGAGACCGCAGCCGTTGCCGCCATCACCCCCATGGCGGTTCCAGGGAGTGATGTCGACGTCGTCGTCATCGTCCTCGTCGCCGGCGACACCATCATCGACGTTGTCACCGTCGTCGTCGTCATCGTCGTCGCTGCCATCGCTGCCCCCGAGCCTACTCGGGGGGGGGGGGGGGTCGTCTCTTGATGCCGCCACCGCTGCAGCCCCCCGAGTGGTTTCAGGGGTTGTTTCCGCCGTCGCCGCCATCGCCCCCACCCGAGTGGCCTGAGGGGCTACTCACACCACCGCAGTCGCCGCCGTCGTCACCACCTCCCCAGTGGATGTTTGAGGGGTTGGTGACGCCTCCGCCGTTGCCGCCCCCGGCGCAATAGTTCCTTTTTTATTTTTCATTTCTTTTATTTTATATTGTATTTTACTATTTTTATTTTTATTTTTATATTTTATTATTATAGTTCTTATTTTATTCTATTTATATTCTATGTTTATATTATTATTATTCTATTTTTTATATTCTATTTTTATCTTTTATTTTATTATTATTACTATTATTATTATTATAATTATATTTTCTATGTAACATTATATAATTTCTTAACCATATATTCTCTCCCTTTTTTACCCATCTTCCTCCTTCTTTCTTCACCATATAATTTTAAGATTTCTTAATCTTGAGCCATGTGTAAGCTATGTATATCCGCGGCTGTATTAAACTGCAGAAGATGTGAGAGTAAAATTTGAAACTTTTGTTAACGTGTTGCAACAGAGCGACGTTGCCTGCGAAATATTAGATACGCGTCGTGCTGCTAAAATCATACGTGATAGCGAATATTACGACGAAGGTTATCTTGTAGATTGCGAACTGTTATTTTAAGATTTCACCGTTTAAAAAGTATTACATTTCATTCGAGTCTTCTTCGCGCCGCCAAATGACATCATCTCGCGCGGCTTTCTCAGAGGTGTCAAATTACGCGTAATCGCGCGATACGATGCGACATTCGAAATACTGTTAGCTTTAAAACTGGTTTCCTTTAGAATGCTTGTTGCTTATTTGTTTGAAAAAATATGTCTGTTTTCTACATAATGGTTCGGTAAATCGCTGATTAAATAATTATTATTTCTCTGCGTTTGGGGGAAAAAATTCTGCTAATGCTGCATATTGGTATATATAAAAAATTCCACCGAGGGAGAGAATGTCACTCTGAAAAAATTTCTGGGAGCGGATCGAGTCTGAAAAAAATTTTCAGACAAGACCCGCCCCAGAAATTTTTTCAGAAGTACATGCTCTCCCTCTGTGGAATTTTTCGGCGGTGGGCCAGGTCTCCGCGGTGGCTCGGCCCGGACTGATCCCCTCCACGATTAAGGCTTTCCCCACTCCGCGGCTCGTGCGCGCGCAGCGAGTCTTCCAATCCCCGCTCTCCCCGTGCCAAGGTTTCCCCCCACCGCACTCCCCCGCGCGCCCACACTTCCCCCCGCCCCCGCGCTCCCCTCAGAGGACCAGGTCTAGAATCCCCTTAGCCCTACTACTGTTGTATGCATGCTGAAAATTTCCTCGAAATCGGTTAATGTAGCTATAAGCTACAAAGAGTTAAAAGTGGTGATAAAAACAACTTTTGGCAGATTTCAGCCGAAATGTTTAAACCTTACTTAAATCTACAAACGGAATTTTTACATTTTCATTACGAACTCAGATAAAATAGTTGAAAAAGAAACATTCACTATTTTCTTCGCTAGATTCCGATCAATTGCAATTTTTTCTAAAACGCCGAAACACCTCAACGAGTAAACTCATCCTTCTAGCTTTTCAAAAAAACTCAAGTCGTTTGACCCAACCTCGAAGGGGTAATTCTGCTTTAAACTGTGAACGAACACTTTCAGGAGTCACTATATACTTACATATATACATTACATTTTTATCAATATGCATTAACTATATGATGTACTTTAAAACTTTACAGTAATTATTATTAACATCTCCGTTTTTTGTTCAATGCGTCTTGTATTGTTGTTAATCTTTTCAATCCCACTACCTCGCTTTTGCATTAAAAAATCACGCGTTTACTATATCGTCAATACACTTGGCGGAGAGACACAGGAACAAAAGTGGTAGTTCTTTGACTGCGTGCGGCCCTCAAAGTTGGGAGTGAAAAAGACTCGTCTGCCGCAATATCTCGGAAAGTAGGCACCATAAAGAAAATCTTTGAGGCGAAAGTGATGCATCTTTTTATAACAAATTCAGCCAATCGTGATCAGATTACGAATAATACGTCAATTTGTTTAAAGAGTATATGAAAGTGTAGTAATTTTTACTCCTTTTTCTTATAGATTGTTGATCCATTTTGGCGTAAATTTGTCAACGTACACGACAGATAGTGATGGGACTTCGAAGCGGTTCCAAACGCTTCGAATCGGTCTTGAATGTCCGGCGACTACTTACTTCGAAGCGTTTCGAACATGATTCGAAGCTTAAAACTCTTGAAAAGTCTTGGTCGGCTTCGAAGTCTCGAATCTCTTGGTTCGAAACCTCGGTCGGTTTCTGACTCGTAACTACAGAATGTCGCCTGGCGCCCCGTGGCGAGGACAACACTCCCCAGTGCCTCACCAAATTCGATGGTTTTCGACCCTCGAAGGGGTTTGAATACCATTAAAAAGTGAGAAATGTCTAGGATTTCCGAATTTTTCATCACATCTTTGCGAAAACGACGCGAATCGATTCCTTATGTTTCGCCGAGGAAACTAACACCAAGAATGACATAATTCGGACCATAATGAAGGAAATTCCATGAAAAATCGAATTATATAATTTGAAACTCATTTTGTTAAAAATAGTCCGATTTACATGAAATTTGATATGATTTTCATTGGATAAACATAAGGAATCTATTGGTATCACTTCCATATCGATATGATAACCGTGAGGACGGGGAAAAACAGTGCAGGAAGAAGTGTGTAGTGAGAAGTGTATATTGAGAAGAAAATATAGATGGAAGAAGCAAGTATCGATGTATGAAGTATTCACGTAGAAAAAAACAAATGTTTTATACTTATATATAAAGTGTCTGTGATTTCTTTAAGCATGTATTACCTTTAAAATATATAGTTTCAGACAAAAAAAATGTATGAAATCGACGTTGTAGGATGCGGAGATGAATGGTAAATATGTAAATATATGAACAATAGATTTTTTGTGTTTTATTCATAGAAAGCAGTTTGTATATGTCATACTTTTATGAAGAATAATAATAACACAGCGTCTATGATGTACGATGAGGATAAAAACCATACTGTAGCGGGCCGTAGAATCTGGAAACAATAACAGAAAGAAACGGTTAAGCAGATCGTAGGATTGTTTTCACATAGAATAAAGGAAATCACCACTCACATTAAATTTCGGAACGCATATACTTCCAAATTTTCTGCACGTTTTCCAGCGCGCACATACAACCGTCTCCGTTGTGGAAAGCGCATCGTACGGTGTTCGTTGCAGGCATTGATTTTAGGTTAGGAACGACCGTGTCAAACAAGATTCCACAATAATCATCGTCAACGTCGGAGCCATCGGTGTCATCCTCGTCGGAGTCGGTGTCGTTCTTCTTCTTCTTCTTCTTCTCGTATATCTCAAGGATATCTACGATGGATGGATCTGTTCGTTGTAGGAGCAGGTGCGATAGCAGCGGAGCAGTTCTGGAAGCCTGTGTTACGGTACCTAGCCGTCGGACCAGCGAAGGCCGTGATGATGCGCCGTGAGCCAGGTCGCTTGACGCTTCTCAAACGGTGACAGACGAGCGTAGGAATACCGTGGTTCGAAAATCCAACGGCAGATAGTCGTTTCCGTGTCGCGATTGTTTGCGAGGATCGCAATTTCCATAGCGACGAACGTGTTGCGTTCAGTCTTAAAGCCTTGCAGGTCGACCACGACGGATAACATTCTTATTAGGCAGTAGTATCTAGTACAACAACAACAACAATAACTGTTACCGGCGGCTGCAGATGAGCAACTGACGTTTCTGCGATTATCCTCATCGGTATAATAGTAGTAGTAGCAGTAGCAACAGTAGCAGCGGCAGTAGCGGCAGTAGCAGCGGCAGCGTGCGTGCGTGCGTGCGTGTGTGTGTGTGTGTGTGTGTGTGTGTGTGTGTGTGTGTGTGTGTGTGTGTGTGTAAGTGGTACGTTAGTACGTTACGATGAACCCCAGGGTTTAGGAAACGCGCGTTGCGATGCGTCAACGGTTTGTCGCTTCTTCTTCTTCGTTTTCCTTTTGTTCCCGTTCCGCTCCCTGCCTTTATCAGTGTTGTCGTTGGTGTTTCATCTTGACGATAATGCGTGGCAGTGGTCGCAGGAGCGGTAGCAGCGGTGAACGATGATGAGTCGTACGTGTGATCGAACACCAACATGCTATGCACTCAGGCTATCTTATCGCGCCAACGCCGTTGCACGTGCAGGCGAATCGTTATTTCCTCTTCGCGAAAATCTATAGGACGATCGTATTGATCGACGATGCGTACCGTTAGATCGTGTATCACTCGTGCAACGATCGGCAGGTAAATGATATGTCGCGGAGTTTCCGATATCTTATATCCCGGGGGAACGCGAGGTGAAAATTCGTGAATCGTGTGTACCGGTTTGTCGTCGCTGTACGTACCGGTAGTGAGGTTGCATATTACTCTGATCACGTTAACGGTTATAATGTTCACCGGTTCGTTTGATTCGTGTCAGATTCGCAGCACCAGCATACGTGTCGGGGAAAATCCTAGCAACGAACCCACGTTGTTCGGTTGCGTAAAGTCTACGATGAACAAGCAGTACAGTTCGCTTTTGATGGTGTTGTTGTTAGCTCGTAGCACTAGTGGATACTTGTTGACGTCGTCATCGTCGTCGTCGTTGTTCTCGTTGGTACCGCGTTTTCGAGGATATCGCTCGAGCAATCGTTGCTTCAAGTACTTGGCGATAGCGTCTAATTCGTAGGAGCCGTGGGGGATCGTAATATAGTCGCGGGCGACGTCGACGCTTGAGTCCTTACCGGTGTCATAGTTCACGACGAAGTAGAATTTATCGTTGCTCGAGTCGATGTTCGGTACCGTGTGAAACGTCTCCAAGTCGGCGAGTCCTAGTTCGTACTGTCCGTCGCTCAAATCTATCGGTGGAAAGTAATTGACCGTGAGCACGCTGCTCCGACCAGTCAACGTTCGGTTACGCGTCAATTTATCTTGGGTAGCGTCGAGGCCAAAATTCCAGAGCTTTTTGTCGCAAAAATTGTACGCACAAGTGTCCGCAATTGGTCTGATTAAAACATTGAAAGCGATCGTGATTGTACTTGATCGTAGGCAGCGTTCCTCGTCCGAAATAATCGATCAGTTCCACAGGCGGTCGCAAATTCCCAAAACTGTCGAAATACTGTACGCGCGATCCGCGTTTCACGTACGCCACCCAGTGTGTGCCTTCGCCGCGATTCTCGTCAAGATTTGCGATACCGCATTCGTTCGATCGTACGCGCGCGGGTTGCGTGTCGCGCATAAACGTCGGTGCACTGGCGTTCTAATTGCATTGCATTGCTCGCGTGCTAATTGTTGCCGCTGTAGGTGATGTCGCGTTATCGCCGCAAGGCCGGTCGGCTGGCGTTTTTTTTCCTCGACCGTCGTCTCAGGTTCATGCCGGCGCCGCGCTTGTACGGTACCAGATACATTCCTCGCCCTTCCATCGCTCGATTATGACGTACCGTTTCTTCCAGCTGTTTTCGCGCAGCCTTCGCATCGTTGACCGCTTTGGCAATACCCGCCGCTCCACCGGCTAATGCCCCGATGGCCGACAGAGCGGGCAGGAGAAGCGGAAGAAAGCCTCCGCGTTTCGCTACCGGTAGGATACGGTGCTGTCCTCTGGACTTGCGTTTCCGTTTCGTAGTTCTTCCTCCTCCTCCTGCTCCCTTCTTTTTCTCATACCCATATCGAGTTTAGTCTTAGCTTTCATCGCGACCCACACTCCGGTAGCCGCTGCTTTTTCACCAAAAGTCGCGTCGTTCGCGAACACTCGTTCTCGCTCTCGTTCTTCTAACGCGCGATCCGCCTCGTGTCGTCCCTCTAAATCCTTTCGACGAGAGTACGCGATATCGTGCTTCCGACAAGCGGCGTCCAGCGGATTTATACCTTTGTCGCCGCGAGCCAATCGCTTCAGCAAACGCGTCCCTGGTCCGCAGAACTGATATCCCGAAATGTGTAGCTCTATTGGTAAACGGTTTATGACACCGTTCACGAGTCCCGATCCTGTTTTCGTTGACTTCTTCTTCGGTGTCGTTGGTCTACGCGTTACCGCAACCATACACGTGAAAATGCAGATACACGGGGATGCAAGGGCACTCGTAAGTCAACGGTTCTTCGATAGCGATCGGTGCAAGGAGCGCTACGATTCTGATTCGCTCGACAGGTGTTGCGGGTATAAGTAGCAGTGACGGTACGGTTTCAGCGGGTGAGAGAGAGAGAGAGAGAGAGAGAGAGAGCATGCGATTCGCGAAACAACCGAATGCTATTCGGGTGACCGCGAACAGGACGCTGGAGGATTCGACGTGGGATGAGAGTCGTTCGCGCAGGCACGGTTCGTTGTTGCCGAGCAGCGTGCGAGCCGTGATCTGCGGACCGTCCGGGTGCGGAAAAACGAAAGTGCTTCTCAGCCTGCTAGGGAGTCCGAACGGATTGCGCTTCGAGAACGTGTACGTGTACTCGAAATCGTTGCGACAGCCAAAGTATCGGTATCTGGGAGCGAGTGTTGTCGCGCGTCGGCGGACTCGGGTACTTTCCCTACTCGGACACCGCCGAGATGGTCCCGCCGAAAGAAGCTCTACCCGATTCGATCTTCGTGTTCGACGACGTAGCGTGCGACGAACAGAACGCGATCCGCGAATACTTCTCCATGGGCAGGCACGCGAACGTGGATTGCTATTACCTGTGCCAATCGTACGCGCGAATACCGAAACACTTGATCAGAGACAACGTGAATTTTCCCGTGCTGTACAAACAGGACGGGACGAACTTGCGTCGCATGTACAACGATCACGTGAACACGGACATGACGTTCGAGGCGTTCAACGACGTGTGCGCGAGATGTTGGAGACGACGCTACGATTTCGTGGTCATCGATAAGGACCGTGCCATGTACGATCGTTGGTATCGACGAGGGTTTAACGGGTTTGTGGTAGCGCGCGGACCTCAGTAGATCGTGAGCCCTTCGTCGAGCAACACCAAGATGTCTAACGACGCAACGACTAGTAGTGTCAATATGGAGAGCACGCAACAACAACAAGGATTGAAACAGAAACGGCATCGTAAACAACAACAACAGCCGCGAGACGTCGAGACGAAGAAGAAAATTGCTGAAATCAGCGACGCTATTCGAAAGAAGTATATGAGCCTGAAACTCGGTAAAATGTCGACGAAAGCTACTGCGGGGGAGAGCGCGCGTCCGATTGTCAAACCGCTGAAACACTTGGTGGAGAACACTGCGGCGTTACAAACGAGTACAGAGATACCATCGAAGCAGAAACAACGTTTGAAGAGGAAACGATTATCCTTTACTCCGTCCACAGTCGAAGCGACGATACGTCCCGAAACAACTCCGCTTCCGGATTCGGATGACGACAGCACCGTCTACGAAACAACCGAGGAACACGATCTGGACCACGGTGAAACGATTCGAGAAGTTGTCGATCCAAACACCACCACCACCACCACTACCACCACCACCGTCGACAACCTTGACGCGTATACCCGAAACGTCAGCGGACCACTGTCGCGGGAATATCTGCGCTTGTTCTTCACCGACACCCAGAAGCTGATCGACAACGTGTACGGTGTGTACCTAGGCGATGACGAAAAGCTGAGAATCGGTGATTCCGTGTTCACCATCGACGAGAACGAGGACGTTACCGTGAAGGGCAAGCGATACGCGGGTACTCGAGGTTTGTCCGAACTGCTGTTCATGCGAGTGCCTAAGGAGCAGGCGTACACGAGTGATGATCTCGACGCGTACCGCGACATCTTGTTGTCGACGAACGCGTATCGACGGGACCATTCGGCTAGCAAGCCCACGCTAGGCAACAAGGGCTACAAGTACAGGAAGATCGTGTCGGTGTTGTTGAGTAGTGGAGACCGCAACGTCGGCGGGATCACACACGAAGGTCGTGGATTACCCATCGACGACGCGATGACGGTCACCGATAACGCGATCGACTACGTGTAGTGGGACGATCCGAACGAATTGGTCGATAGACTACGATTGCTCGTGGCGTCGCGCAACGCCGGACACACCGGACACGATAACGAAATTGCTTCCATCGTGGAGGAACTTCGCGAAGCCGGTCTCATCGTAAATTGATCGTTCGGATAGACGACGCGTCAGTCTCGTTCGCGATCACCGTCCTCCAGCATGTCGGTGAACAAGTTTGGATCATAATTGCACGGCACCGCCGTTGCTGCTGCTACCGACGACAACGATCAACGCACGGAGATGATTCGCTCGCGGAATCTGTACATCGCGAATTACGTGCGGGAGAACGCGCTGTGTCTGAACACCGATCGGTCGACGTTCGACGCGATGGAACGCAAGATACGTCGCGTGGCACATCCGGAGGAGGATACCGATGCTGCGACGAAACGATACGTGGACGACATGGAACGGACCATCGGACGTGCCCTCGACACTATGGAGGAAGACATGTATGAATTGACTGAAGCGACTGGACGCTTCGACGACCGCGATAAATACCGCGTTGGATGAACGTATCCGTGATCTGGAGACCACGATAAAAACCACGATACACCGACGCTTCGATCACTTGAAGGATAGACTCGACGCGCTTGTGGCACCGATCGTGTAGGTACAGAACCGAAAGGAAGCGCGACGATGAGCGACGATTACAACGACGACGACGACGACGACAACAACACACCCAGCCAACACCGTACTTGCTTCGAGTGCCTGGTACAGTACCTGCTGCTGATCGTGGAACGGTACCTTCGCCGCCGCCAGCACCGCTATGGGCACGAGTAAGGAGCGAATACAATTGGTCGACGAACTGCACGCTCTAGCGAGACGAAATTTCCCGCGAAGACGCGTAATTACTCAAGGCTACGACGATCTGTGGTAGGCGGATTTGGTGGAAATGCGCGCGTACGCGACCCACAATCGTGGCTACAACTACATACTCACGATCATCGATACGTTCAGCAAGTACGCGTGGGCCGTACCCGTGAAAACGAAAAGCGGGCACGACGTGACCGAGGCGTTCGCGACCGTGTTGCGACGAAGCGGCAGATGTCCGCGAAATCTACAAACCGACATGGGAAAGGAGTTCTACAACGCGGAGTTTCAACGATGCGTAACGTCTCGCGGGATCAACCACTACTCAACGTACAGCGTGATGAAAGCGTCGATCGTCGATCGTTTCAATCGTACGCTGAAGAATCTGATGTGGAAACAATTCTCCTTGAACGCGTCCTATCGCTGGTTGGATCTGCTACCGACGCTCGTGCACACCTACAATCATCGTAAACATCGTACGATCAACGCGCGACTCGTCGATGTGACCTCCGCGACTCGTTTACCGTTCGTCGTATCATCGACGGATATCGAGCAACGACGACACACACACACGCACACGCACACGCACACGCACACGCACAGTTACATTTATATTGTTATGTATTTATTCGTTTTTTTTGTATTTAAAACACAAAATAAAGAATAATATACCACAATACTTGTACATTATTTCATTGAATATTTCCTATTATAGATACGTATATTACGATAAAACAAATTGATACTTTTCACACACACATTTTGTAAAGTATTTACATTAGCTTCCGCGGTTTCTATTATACTTGATCTATTTCCTACCTTATCCACTGGAAGCACTTACGACGAAGTGTGTGTCATTGTCCACACTATGTCCATTCATTGCATACTTTTTTTTTAAAGAGGGGAAAATGCATTACGCATACCCCGACAACGGTTATGTCGAGGTTATGTGGGACTCTCCATTTCTAGCATACCCACTAAAAACCCCCTCTACGTTCATACAGTGCATACTTTTATACATGAAAATACATCGTACGCGACATTACTAAAACGTATATATATATATATATATATATATATATATATGTCCATGCACACACACACTACGAGGTATTCATACACGCATCACTTTCGTTATCGTCGCACTCGGGAATCCGATAGTGTCGCCATGGAAAGGTGCTGACCTGGTCGGGAAGTACGTAACGCTTATCGTCGTACGGACTAAGCGCGGTTTTCAGTCCGTTCACGGAATAGACGTCGTGTATTCGCGCACGGATATGGTTCCGCCGAATCGTCGTTTCCGCATGCTCGCGAAGACACCGCACGTAGTCCTCGAATTGTATTTCGTTCGCGACCACACTTCTCTTCACACCCTTCACTTTATTCGTCTCGGTGTTTCCCGCCGACGCGTCGCACACTCGAGTCGCGTACATCTTGGATCGCAGTCCCACAAATTCTGTCATCAAGGCACCGTTGTTTTCGTCTTTCATCAAGCCCGGCACCTTCTTGTTTACGCGCGGCATACCGTACGGGTTGTCCACCGCGTAATCGCTCGTATCGAAGCGCGCACTAACGTCACTTCTTATCTGCTCGTAAGCGTCCTCGCACCGCAGCAGATACATTAAACTGTCGGTGTCCGTGTGCAACACTTTGCACCCATCGCCAAACTTTACACGCATATAGTCATAGTGAAATTCGTATAGGCATACCTTAGATACGTACAACACGATCATGCCCACGTATATGGGTTTATCGAATTTCACTTTTAATTTACGCAGTTCCACAGCGACTAAGTGCTCTGAAAATATCGCGCGACTGTGGAAATTCGGTTTCAAGATCAACGCTTCGGCGCCGTAAGGATCGTCCCACCGCGTCACTAGTCGCACGTCCACTCGCTTTCGCACATTTTCCATCGTTTTCCCATACACCGCATTGTTCATTAGTTTGTATAGAGTTTTCTGGAAATCGCTGGTGGCTCGCGCTCTCAAGTCCGTGTTTAAGTTGATGTAGTCGCGCAACCACGGTTTCTGGTCGAACCGTAGAACGCGATGAATTCGCGATACGCGAAGTCCATGCCGAATACACTGCTTCAGGTAACGATAGTGAATCACGTATCGTTCTTTGTCGCGAAGCGTGGCGATCAACTTGGTTTCCTTACCGACGGGCGCTTGCTCGCGCACAGGACAGAACGGAAGGTCAGCATGCTCGTCGTGAATGTTTGGCGGATACTTCAGATCCACTTCCAGCAGGTAGCCCTCGTCCCCATCGTCCTTCAGTAACGATGAGTTCACGTTCAAAGCGGCCACCGCCTTGTCCAACTCGGCCACCGCCGCTTCGTCCAGCCATCTGAATCCCCCGTACGGCATCGTCTGCGACATCGCCCATCCGTACAGGTTGTTCACATCGAAGTACATCAAGTACGTTGATAATTGTGGCGCGTCGACATCGATGTTGGCAGGTACTTGTTGTTGGCGCGCGCATACTTGTGGGAGCACTGGCTCAGGCCACCGCGTATACCACGCTCCACGAACAACAGCATGTCCACGTCGGTCAGCAGTTCTAATTCGACGCGCGTGTACTTTAGCATCGCGTCCCACGTGAACGCCGGTAACGTACAGTAATGCGCGGGATCCAGTTCGTAGCTCGCGATACAGTCCATACGAAAGTTTTCGAACACGTCGGCGAGCAACAGCACGTCAGTCTTCAGATACAAATCACTGTACACGCCTAATGTCTGCATTCGAAAACTGTTCCACACGTTCGTCGCGTGCGCGTAATCCGACTCCGACACACCACTATCGTTCAACCGATTGTAGAACGCGTGACGAGGCGTTAATCGCGTGTCGTTCAACTTCTCGTACGACGCCACGTAATCGTACGGAAAACTCCCTTTCTGGTGAGGAGATCGAATTGTTCGTCAGGGAGATATTGGAACTCGCGTCTGAGAATCGTTAGTCTGTTTTTCCCGAGATCCGACGCGAGTTTCTGCAGACTCGCGGCCAGGAACTTGAATGAATCGATGAATCGAAACTTCACCATTCTTTGCCAGTCCTTTCGTTCGCCCTTGAGGTCCTCCACGTCCTTCGTAAACGATATGTACCGTTCTTTCGTTATCAGTAGGAGACTGATCTTTCCCTCGAACGCGTCTGCCAACTCCTTGCGATCTATGCGCCGCACCCCTCCTATCGCGCACTTTCCTATCGTCCTCACCTTGGTCGAAAGGTCCTCCGCACACGTGACAAGCAGTAGTCGCGTCAAAACACCGTTCCTGTTGCTGTGTTAACGGTGTCATCGGTTTCTTGGTACGTAAACACGAGTACGCAACGTTCGCGAATTCCCGCAGTTCACGCACAAACCACTGCACACAATCGGTGTCGCTGCGATACGCTTGATATCCACACAGAGCTTGGTCGTAGGAACAATATACATAGTATCCTACACTATGCGCTCTGTGACGTTGGTACTGGTACGTGCGACGATGATCCATCGCTGGCTGCTCCAGTTCCTCCAGCACACACTCAAAGTCCGCGTAAACGACGAACAGTACGCGTTCCTTGCGTTCGTGATGCTGGAACCGTAGAATTTTCTCCTCTTCGGGCGGCAATTGCACCGCGCACTCGTTTAAGCGTCGACAATCCACGGTGTGCCGCTGTAATCGCTCCGCCGATGAGAAAACGTTGAGGTACCTGAAACGTATACGAGAAAGAAAACACTGTAAACGCTTCTTCATCAGCTTGAATTTTTTTTGTATTTATTCTTCTTATTTGCTTACCTATCGCAAACGAACACTTGATGCCCATGTGTGCTGAGTTGTCTGGAAATCAGGCGAGAGAGACAGCGGATACACGCGAAATGGTACCGCTGCGAATCCTTTGGATCTTGTACCAGTAGCACGTTCGCGTGTCTCCCTTCACGCTTGTTGCTCGACACGCGTAGAGGTACGCAGTCATCCTCGTTGGACCACAGGTATACGTTCATGGACACGTCGTTGGTCGCCTTGAAGTTCAGCACCTGGTCCATGGACATGGGAAGTCTCACGCCATCCGTACGGAGTACCGTCGAGTAGGGCGGATACGACGCAATCCTGTCCCCGTGAGTAGTAGACCGCCACAGACTTGCGACGACCGACCACAAAAAACACGTATTGTCGTTGCACCGACCGTTCACCACCGCTTTTTTCACCATGACCGCTCGCGGAAGCGGCACGTCACACCCGACGCGCAGTGGATTATGTTTGTTTATGTTTATCAGGAGATTCTGTACTGCCCCCACTCGCGAACATTCGACGTCATAAAAAGTACTTGGTTCCGCGTTGCGAAACTCTTTACGTCCGTTTCGTCCCGCAACATGAATTCCGCGTTTATCATGGTGTTCACCAATACGCTGCGGTGTTCCGTAATAGCGTTCGTAACGCGCGAAATCACCGTTCGACGGGCATTCTGAAAGAATTTGCGTGGACCGGCGACCTCCACGTTTATCACCGCCCGGTCAACTTGGGTGACGTCGCTCGAGCGGCGCGCCCGCACCCTACTCGCGATAACCGTCCTCGCACTCTCGCGCGCACTGTTGTTATTCGCGCGAGCAATGACACCATCCGCTGCTTCTCCCACACCGGCACGTGTTCACCTCGCTGATACGCGACCATATAACGTATGGTCTCGTCGCACCTGTCCATCCAATTGCGAAATTCCACGGTGGTCCTCAAAATTTCGGACATCCGAGACAGTATCGACACCGCGTTCTTGAACGTCTCCATGTTTTGTTTTTTTCACTTACTGTGTGTGTCACGGCTCCCGCTCATCTTTTTCCGCACGTTCCATCATTTTCCAGTACACTGATATACTCATATTTCGAAGATGCGAGCTGCCTTAAATATACGAACATCCCCACCCCTTGCATCCTTGTATCCTTGTGTCCTTGCAAAGGGGGTACCTTGAATTCTATCTTATGTCATATTGCACTCATCATATGCGTATTCTTCTCGAAAGTTTCCCTTCAATCAGTATCGCAACTAGAAGCGCGTCGGCCCGCTTTGAAGTTTCGCGGTTCAGAGATAGAGCGCACCGATGCTGCTGCGCATTATTCCCGAACCTTCCATCGTTACTGTGATCTATTGTTAGCGCGCTTATCGCGCCATACCAAAATATCGGTTTCGAATTGCATCTTCTACGCGTCGTACCGCCGTATGTTTTTTCCGACCAAGAGAGAAATAGCGACAGAGAGGTATGATATCGTACCTCTCTCTCGCGCTCCTTGTTCAAATGTCGCCGCTGTCCGCTTTGAAGTTTCGCGGTCCGAGATAGCATGCCCCGATGCTGCTGCGCATTATTCTCGCTTTAAATATTCTCGATGTCCGTATGTTTTGACTATGGTCCTAGAGCGTGGGAGGGAAAGGGAGAGCGGTGTAAATATCATACCTCTCACTCTCTCTCGTACACCTGGTTCGAACGTCACAGATATCGGGGTGCGATCTGGCCATGGGGGTTGCGGATCGCTTCCTACGACGCGTGCGAGTCATCGGCTGTACCCCCACTACTGACTCATCCCCACCTGCTGCTCCAGGGTCGCGGTCCCTACCTCCACGGGTCGCGGACACCCCACCCGCTTCCCCCCTCGCCGACGGCCCGGTACCCCTCGCCCCGCTTCACCCCCTCGCCACGCGTTGGTCCAGAATCCGCTTAGTATATCTGCTCGTGACTATAATTTACGGTACTTTATATTATCCGGTACGTGGAGGTTTTGTATGTACGGCCCTTATCATGTTAACAATGTCGGACGGGGTTACTTGACTAAGCATAGGAATACCACTAATAATTGCATTTTTTATCCTTAAGATGCAGTCGAGGCAAAGAGTTTAGCTGCTCAAGTCCACTTCCCCCACCACAAATCCTTCCAAACTCTCAGGCCTTCCAAATAGACCATAACAAACAAGTACAAAATAATTACAGTATTTAACACCATGATAATTAAAAAAAAAAAATAACACTGTGAACTGATATATACTGATGAACTGTGACAGCGTATATATACGCCTTTCGCAGGCAAAGGGTTAAAACCGCAGCCGGGGTTTGTTGACTTATTCGTCTCACTACTCTAAATACAATAAAAACTACAACTTGGATTCTATTAAAACGATTTTCAAAATTAATCCTGTATACTTACTGAAATTTGTAAACTTTTGGTATACAGCAAGTCAACAAAATACTAATGGTCTATTTATAAAAATTTAAAATGTAAAAAATTAGTCAACTAGCCCCGGTCTCCCCTATAGAAAAGATTGTACGCTCAAAATATACTCATTGCAATACACACGAAGATGTTTTAAATTTTTTATCGACTTCTTCAGATTTAGTACTAGATAGTTTTCTAGGCATCTTTGCCAAAAAGAAACAAAAACGTTTTGTTATAAAGTAGCTCGATACGATTTGACATCTTGATTGGGAGAAATAGCGTGATGAATTTTTTCTCTATTCTTGGTGTTGGCGTCTATTGTGCGGTGGGACAAAAGCGGGCTCAAAACGAAGTGAGAATTTATTCTTTGTTTACGATCAATAATTTCATATTTTTAATATCAATGAGCGAATTTCAAAATTTTTGTCGGATGAATGGCACAGATTTTGGAAATTTTTTGAATTTAATACGGCCACAAATAGGTAAAACAAATACAACCTTTAGGCACAGACGAGGTATAGGATAGACCTATCAACCAATGTATTTTTCTGTCACCGGTTAAGGGGGTCCTAGGACCCCCTTACCATTTTAGTGTCGCATGCAACGTTACCGGCAAAGTCTCGAAACAGATTATAATGCTACGCGTGGTAGGAATTAGAATTCAGCACGGGTATAACTTGGTTATTTTTTTAGTCGAAGCACGCGGTTTACAAATATTTCTGTTAGAGTAACAATTTAAAAATCGTCTTATGAACATATTCCGTTCAACGGAAGAGAAAGGAGGATGAAAATAAAACGATATCACATTCCTCTTTTAACTTTGCTGTCCTATTCCGGTTTATTTAATGCAAAACAAATTTTATTCGCTTGCAATAACGTAATTTGTAAAAAGAGTGCTTTAATGTTTTTTAAAAGCACCTGTTGCTGAATCCCACCCATTCATCGTGTGTTTGTGCATACATTAATGATGGTCTATATGATATAATACAGACATATAATAATAAAAAATAATTTTGTTCCTTATTTAATCTACGACACTCAATTTTTTTAAGTCGGTGCCAGATTTACACAGTGCAAATGATGAGGCGCTGATATAACAAAAATTGAGTGTCGTAGATTAAATAAGGAACAAAATTATTTTTTACTTTTTAGCGCATTTTAATTTTTTTGAAGTCGGTTTTAATTATGATTTTCCATTTCTTGGACCGATGCGCCATTATTGTGGCTTTTACACGCAGGTGGCAAAAAATCTCTCCGCACAGCGGTATAGCGCAGCGGTCAACCCTGTCGTAGCTAAAAATTTTGAAACTGAGACGGGTACGAGACCAGTTGACATTGTTTTCAAACCTCATTACAGTAATCCGGGGTGCGAGTGGTAAACCGATCATAAAAGCGGAGCGTGCGGCTCGCTTACCTGGGCCGGGAAATTCTGCACAGCTCTTTGCGGCGTTAAATTGAAAGAGACCATCCTAAAATTTTCGAAGCTCGGGGATCACTGCTGTCCAGCGGTCGCTGGCAGCTCTCCGAAGAGATTGCCTTCGTCGGCCGCCGACTACCTCGTTTTTTTGTCGATGTCGACAGGCTCAACGTCGCGGTTTCAGCCACGTCCAACAATGCGTTTGCAGACCTCAGATCTATTGTTCTGGTTTTCTTTTTCATAATTTTAACTTTATTGCAATGTACGCATTGATAAGACATAACGGGCAATTAATCAGACGTGTCTTTGATAGTAGCGGTGTTTTAATTTTTTTTTAGAATTTTTGTGTTTGAATGTTTTAAACTTTTAGCTACTCAACGCCACGCTTATACCGGAGTAGTATAGCAAAGCGGATTCTAACGCAAATTTGAGTTTGAAATCCAACGCGGCGGCGGGCGGGCGGCGCGCGGCCGAACGTCGACGGATGACGTCATACAGATGGCGGAGTGGTGCGGGTATAGCGCGAGAGCAGATATCGAATCAATCGATACAGAATCAATACCGAACCGCATGGAGGAGGAACCGCGGATGAATTGCTGCTACTCTGGAGCGTGGTACCAACCACAGTCGGTAAGGAAGGAAATATTAATTTGAGATATTAATAATAATCGAAAAACTGAATCTCGGGCGACGGGGCTCGAACCCAAGACCTCCGCGTTACGAGTCAGCCGCCTAACCAATTCCCCCAACGCCCACTCTCTAGCATTAGTCTTTAATGAATGGTACATATACCGAGCATCACCAAGCATAATCCATTTCTTTTTTATCGGATGATGTCGGGCAATGTCGGGAAAGATCGGTGTTTCTTACACACCGCGTCTTCGGAAGAGGGAAACGTCGAATCTTAGAATTAGGTGGTGAGAGAGGGAGGAGAAAGACGGGTAAATAAATGGAGAAATAATATACATTAGGAAATTTATTTTAAAATTATAAATAGAATTTTAAATTTATAAATAGAATACAAATAGAATATAAAAAAAATGAAAAAATATAAAAGAATATAAAAATACAATAAAATATATCAAATACAATTGAAAAAATAGAAAAATAGAAAAAGAACATAAAAATACAGTATAAATAGAAAATAAAAATATAAAAATATATAAAAGAAACGAAAAACTAATAAATAGAAAACAGAAATTAAAGTTGCGATGGTGGCGAGGGGGGCGATGGGGGCCGCGGCACCCAATACGGGGCCCATCTCAACACAACAGGTATTTGCACCATCGGCCGCTGCAGCCGCACCCGCGCAGCCATGATAGGGTCGATCACCGGCCCCGACCGCCGCATCTGCACTCCTCGGGGTGCAACCTGGAGCGCACGGGCCTCCAGGCCGGCCAGCCAGACCCTCAAGTCATGTAGTGGTAGGTCCTAGAACATAGACACAAAAGTCGATATAGTTTTGACACATCAAACATAATAAATATCAAACGCACAAAACAATGTAATGTATTACATACCTGCGGAGACGGTGGCGGCAGCGACTGCGGCGACGGCGACGGCTGCGGCGACCCCCAATCAGATGACCAGGATGGTGATTGGGGGGGGGGGGGCGGTTGTAAGGGAGGCGATGGTGGTGGCGAGTTCTGGAAAAAACAGAAATCTACGATATAATATTGAGATGTCCGCCTGATTTAATCTCACTCGATTTCAACGGTTAAACGCGATAAATGTAAAAATATTGATAAGTACATACCTCGGGGTCACACTCCGGCGCAATGCGAGTTAATCCCATTGTCACTGTACTACTTGTTGCGCAAAAATGTGAAATTCGACTGTTAGCTGTTGCAATTGGAAGACAACTGGTCTCGCTGCATCTCCTGGCTCTCACATGTAAAACCCCCCCTATCATGAAATCGAGAAGTGCGTAGCTTTGCAAAAGTAAGATACTGTTGTTCTTCACATCCCTTTTCGCTGACCATCCACTCCTTATTCACACGCATCTTTTTTCCCCTCTTCTTTGGACACATCAAGCGACTAGGCCAAATTACTTTGATCGCGTATCGAATGTGTATGGTACGACTTTGATCGGGTATCGAACGTGTATGGTACCACTTTGATCGGGTATTGGACGACTTTGATCGTGTATCAAACGTGCATCGAATGGGTATTGAACGGCTTTGATCATGTATCGAACGGGTATTGAACGGTATTGAACGGTTGTGACCGTATATCGAACGGGTATCGAACGGGTATTGAACGGCTTTGATTGCATATTGAACGGGTATTGAACGTGAATCATACCACTCTGAACGTGAATCGAACATGAATTATACCGCTTCTGCATAACTATCGTCTTAATCTAGCGTACATCGCATGTAGGAGGTGGGGAGGGTGAAGAAAAAACATTTTCATATACATTAAAAATTGATTATATTTTATTTATGCATTTCTCAGGTGTTTAGACCACCAGTTGAATATTTTAAATACATTTTGCATGGCACAGTGTTTTGCGTGTCGGCCGCATCGCAGAGTATTAACTACATTTAGCTTATTTAGAGATTTGATATCCTCATAGTCAATGTCCAGCGTCTTGATGACCACGTCCGTTCTCGTACTTTCATCCAGGAAATCTGCAAGCCAGTCGCGTTTCTACAGCCCTTTAACGTATACGATATGGGATGCGTCATCTTCTTCATCGATCGCATCAGCAACAGCTTTCGTAATTAGCTGTTTAGCCATACTGTATGGAACGTGTCCATCGTCCCACCGAAGTCCATGATGTTTTGCCACCAACCATCGGATGCTTGATTTGTCGGATTTCGTAAGAAGAAATTGTGGCATCGAACTCCCAAAAATATAGTGCGAGAGAATTGTTCCCTTTCGTA
The DNA here is from genome assembly GCA_944738655.2 of Andrena hattorfiana. Lineage (NCBI taxonomy): Eukaryota > Metazoa > Arthropoda > Insecta > Hymenoptera > Andrenidae > Andrena > Andrena hattorfiana. The sequence goes on along the minus strand of OX122890.1, from coordinate 39,008,893 downwards.
GGATAGCCACTTCCTTCGCGACAAATCTTCCATCGACGATGAACCCTTGCAGGTCAACGAATGTTGGTATGACCATTATCGGTACAATTTGGAGGTCCGTTCGCTTCCAAGACAGACGAGAGAATGCAGTCTTTCTTGTAAAGCATCACGATTTTCACGATGAAATTTTGTATGAATTTGGCACAGGAGAGGGCGGACAAGTAGCGTGGCAATTTAATTTATTTTGCACACTGCGTTTCTCAACGGATTGTATTCAACCACCCGATCGTGCAGAATCAGACAGTAGGTCGTAGTATTTGCAGGCACATTTTCTTTGTCCACGGTACCATTCTTGATCGAATCATTTTGTCGCGAGCAATCAATCACCACGAGGGGACCAAATTGTAAAAATTCAGCCACGGTGAATAATGCCTCGTTGCAACTATACCCATAATATGATTTCCGGAATTGCGTATATATGTGGTATAAGATGGCGTGCTTATTCTTGTCAAAGTCCAAGTTCAGGTCATCGTATGGGTAAAATTCTGAGTTGAGAAAAAGTTTTACATTGGCCAATTTGCAGTTGTTGAACTTAGTAACGTCTTCGCTCATCACATTCCTTCGATCAGTCTGTAGAGCAAGGATGATGCATCGCGGCTTCTCCAGCTGTGCAGATGCCTTCACGGCCCATAAATGCTTAGTCGTGCTCTGCAAGAGAGGATACTCGTACAGATCCCACGATTGAAAACAAATGCTCAGGTTTTGTCCACTTTCCAAAGTATGTAGCAACGATAGCTTATTAACGTCATTTAACGTCACATGAGGCATCCGCCATTGTAGTTTAACTAATTCAATTTCTGGTTCCAACATCGGCGATCCTATTAGAGAATTGTTGTCGTTGCGCGATCGTATTAAAATCAATCCGTGACGCGCATTAATAATCATGCGTTTGTAGTCTTCGCAAAATCCCAGCAAATATTTGAGTGGGATGCAAAAATTTAAATGATTTTCACTATTGGCCCATCGCCTCGTTTCAAGCCCCATCCGGCATTCTCTATATTTTTGTTTTCGCCAGGTGTCAGCGACATATAGTTTTTAAACGTGCTAGTTATTCCAACGTTTATGTTGCGAAAAATCTACACACCATTCAGCTCGTATCGAATCTCATCAAATAAGAACGCCACGCAATTATTTCCCAACGTCACGGTTAATGCATCGTTTGGCTTATTTATCTTCAATTCCCCCTCCACGTAGAGGAAACTCTCACACGGCAATGTGTATAAATCCTGCTGTTGTATGGGTATTCTTATCTCATCGCTGTATCCAAACGTCGTGTTGACGTATGGGTTGTATGTGTGAGTCTCGAGCATGACGATGCGATCATCAAACGTCGGCTTCCCTCCAATGCTTAGAATGTCAGCCATTTTTTCAACTTATATGCGCACAATGAATCCCAATGATTTCAAAAATGCAATGTTCGCTGCACTGAGCCTCTTCCTTTTAGCGTGATCGGAGCAGTTGCAGTTGTTGTTGTCGTTGTTGTTTTTGTTGTTGTTGTTGTTGTTATTGTTGTTGTTGTTGTTGTTGTTGTTGTTGTTGTTGTTGTTGTTGTAAACAATTTCACTTGGAAGAAACGGGTTTCTGGAGTTGTTCAATACAAGCATCTCTTTCGTTCACACCACGCGTATTATCGTCGCCGTCGTACGTGCAGTCTGATGGTAATCTCTTCACCTTGAAAATCAAGCAACCGTCCGTCTTGATTCACAACGCGTATCGTCAGATCCGTAATGACTCGTGCGGTGATTGGAAGGTAAATGATCTGCGCGGGGGTTTCCGATATCTTATATCCTGGTGGAAATCTCGGAGAAAATTCATGTATCGTATGTACGTGCTTCCAATTGTTGTACGCGGCAGCGGTCACGCTACATTCAACGAGAATAATGTTCACGTTCATGATATTAATTGGATCATCCGATTCATGCCACCGTCCTGGTTCTAATACCCGATTCGTCGAGAATCCCAGCAGCGATCCAATGTTATTGGGCTTTGTAAAGTCCACGACGAACCGGCAGTAGAGCTCGCTTTTCATGGTGTTGTTGTTGGGACGCAACACTATAGGATACGCATCGTTGTCACCGTCATCGGCGTCGCCGAGATTTTTTTGAGGATACCGTTCGAGTAATCGTTGCTTCAAGTACTTGGCGATGGCGTCTAGTTCGTAGGAGCCGTGGGGAATCGTAATGTATTCGTGAATGGTCTCGACGCTGTTGTTTATGTCATAGTTTACGGTGAAGTAGAATTTATCATTGCTCGAGTCGATGTTCGGTATTGTGTGATAAGTTTCAAAGGTTGTTAGACCAAGCTCGTAATCATCGTCGCTCAAATCTATGGGCGGAAAGTAGCTTACTGCGAGGGTGCTACTCTTGCCGGTTAGAGTGAATGTTAACGACATATTCCGAGCTGTACTGTTCGACTAGTACTGAATCAGAGTGATGGGAAGTCAATCCTTAAATTTGGTGTCGATCGTTTGTAGAAAGCGTAGACATAGTTGTCCAAAATTGCTCTGATTGTACTTCTGATAAGACGTTCGATTGTATTCAATTTTCACAGCATCTTTATCCAGATATTTTACCAATTCCTTAGGCGGTCGAAGATTCCCAAAGCTGTCGAAATATATAGCTCGACACTCTCTCTTCGCATACGTCACCCAATGAGTCTCCGGCCCCTCGACATTGTCCAAATTTACGATACCGCTCTTGTTTCGATGTACTCCTCCCGCTGATAGCGCGTTACGCATAAAAACACCTCTAAAGAATGGAATACGTATACGTTTTGCCAACTCCTCCTATTGTGCATCGGTAGTTACGCCCGCGGGCATTTTTATTTTCTTTTCGGCGTTTTTTTTTTCGTTTTGATATTCCCTGTCCGCGCTTGTATGGCGCGAGATAAAGTCCACGACCTTCCATGGAGCGATTATGGCGTTGCATTTCCTGCAGCTGATGTTGCGCCGCCTTATTATCGTTTACCGCCTTAGCGATCCCCGCCGCTCCACCAGCTAATGATCCGAGAACACCTAGCAGTGGGAGAAGTGGTAATATGCCACCTTGTTTTGCTACTGGAAGAATCCGCTTTTTCGATGCTCTCTTTGGAGTCCTTTTGCACAATTTTGTTTTCATCCCCATTCCAATTTTCGTCTTGGCCTTCATAGCTGCCCAAACAGCTGTAGCAGCACCTCTTTCACCTAGAGTCGAGTCTCGCGCAACGATGCGTTTTCGCGCTTTGTCAGCGAGAACGTTATCTGCCGCGTGCCTTTCGCCGAGGTCGTTACTACGCGAATACGCAATATCGTGTTTGCGACACGCTGCGTCCAACGGATTGGACGGTCAAACTTAAAGGCCACAGGTAAGAAATTATCGCAGCGGGTTTCGGTGGAGCTCAAAAGAATCGTCAGACTCTCCGCTTTAAAATGAGTTTAAGACATTGATGTTCCCGGCATTCCTCGCGAAGATACAGCGAGTTGAAGAGAAAATGGAATTTGTGCCATTTTTAAGCATATTTTGGAAAGGACATCAGAGACCAAAATTTTAACCGAAACGAAAAAGTCGAAGATGCATCTTAAAGAGAAAAGACTGATCTTTCTATTGCTCTTTTCATGAACGTTCTATGATGATTCCTTCCCTTGCAAGAAACAATTCAAGTAAAAAAAAAAACGGTTTTTACTTCAAAGTTGAATAACTCGGCCAAAAAAAATCGCACAAGAAATTTGTTCCTCTCTTTTTACACAGGAAAGTAGCCGCGTTCGACTGGTATGAATGGAATTTGTGTAAAAAAAATCATACTCCCTGTACACATCGCAAAGTTGAAGAAAAATTTTGAAAATTGTCTAAGAGCTTTTTATATTGCTATAACTTTGCCAAAAAGCAATGCACCTAAAATTGAAAAAAAGCAGCTGAAAATAGAGATTCCACGCTTTCAAACCATATTTTCAAAATATTGATACGACTACTTTTACCGGAGTGATGACCATGTGAACTTGCCTCTATTTTTCGAGCTCCTAGCGGTGATCCTTTAATTAATGTGAGGAGTGTATAACGTAACGCTGCTTATCGTATACCGTCGCGAGTAACTTGTCCTGTCTGCTGCCAGGTGGTTTGGCACGCGTCGGGCAGAACGGTAGATCAGCATGAGCGTCGTGCAGACGTTGCGGATATTCCAGATCTACCTCGAGAATGTATCCCGTGGGCGAATACATCGGGATGGAAGACACGTTAAAATTTGTAACATCTTCGACCCATTGAAATTTAGCGTATGACAGGGGCTGTCACATTGCCCATCCATACAAATTGTTCACATCAAAGTACATCAAGTACGATGACTCTTCCGATGCGTCGTAAGATGGCATGTACTTATTATTAGCATGTGCGTACATTCCGGAACATTGACTTAAACCACCACGTATACCGCATTTGATACACATTACCATATCGACGTCTGTGAGCAATTTGATCGTAATTTTGGTATGTTTTAGCATGGCATCCCATGTGAAACCAGGTAATGTATAATAATGTGCTGAATCTAATCCATAACTCTTGATACAACTAACGCGAAAATTTTCAAAAATATCTGCCAATAACAAGACATCTGTTTTCAAATACAAGTCGCTGTATTCGCCCAAGGTTCTAATGCCGAAACGTTGCCAGACAGTCTCGGCGTGCGCGTAATCGCTCTCGGATACAGTCTCCCCCGTTAACGAACTGTAGAATGATTCGCGCGGCGGTAAGCATGGGTCCTGCAGCTTGTTCGCGCAATCAAGATATTCCTATGGAAAGACACCCTTTCGCGTCAATAAATTGAAATCCTCGGCGGATAATGTTTCAAATTCGGACCCTAAAATTTTTAATTGATCTGCCCTAAGAAAATACGCTAATTTGTCGAGGCTAGTATTGAGAAATTTGAACGAATCGATAAATCGCAATTTAATACAATTTCGCGAGTTTGAATCAGCCATATCTTCAACATTTTTTGTGAATGAAATATACTTTTCTTTAGTTATGGGTAATACGTCAATGTGACCTTCGAAAGCGGTAGCTATTTCCTCGATAATGAAATGTGAATCGTAGCCGGATAAATTATGGAAAACTATGGGGATGTAAAACGCGTTTTTATAATTTAAATTGCACTCTGAATGTGCTGGGCCTCTAAACCGTCCGGATAGATGACAATGATCGTGAACTCGTACATCGCCAGCATTGAATGGCTCTTCGCAAATATGACAGTGTGTTGCATCGTGAAATGTTGTCCACTCTTCGGTGTTTAAATCAAGCATGGGAACATTACTGACCAGGATGGGTTTAGCAAAATTCGCAAAATTTTTAAGTTCATCGATGAACCATGAAACACAATCCGCGTCGCGGCGACATCGATACGTCGATAACGATGTATCGTATGAACAATGCATATAATATGCTATGCTATGCACATTGTGGTGCTGATACATATGTAGTTTATTATCACCCGTTCGACTGTCCTCCGTTTTCTCGATGATGCACTCGAGATCTGCATATAGCACGAAGGGGAGTCACTCCTTCCTGCAGTGGTTGTTGAAGTTGAGCTGATTGTTTCCTTCGCTGGGCAGCAGGATGGCGCAGTCATTCATCTTGCCGCAGTCCAGCGAATGAAGCTGCAACTTCTCTGGAGATCCGAAGTAGTGCATGCATCTGTAAACCCCAAAAAATTTTTTATTTAATTTTTTTTGGCTTTGTTCTTGCTCAGCTGCGTGCTCACAAGCCGGGACAAGTTCTTGATCAGCACAAAGTGCCCCATGTCACCATGTTCTCGATTCGGCGTGTAGAGGAGGTTCACGTGCCGATCCCTCTTTTGGTTGGTGAGACGCAGTGGGAAGACTGTTGCCCCCTTCGACCTCTCCGCCTCGAAGGTGTACACATTGATGGAGATGTTGTTCTGTCGCTCAAACTTCCCAATTTGCTCCAGAGACATTGGAAATTCAATGCCCTGGAGATTTAGCACCAATGTATAAGGCGGGTATGAGGTTTGTCGCGCAGTGTCTCTTTCAGCGGGATGTAGCCCGGCGGCCACTGCCCATGCGAAACTTGCATTGTCCTCGGATCGTACGCTAATAGTCACTTTCTTTAGCAATAAATCACGCGGCAACTTGACATGACACCCCGCATTCAGCGGATTGTACTTGTTGACATTGACTGTCAGATTAAGAATTCTCGTCAATGCCCATCCGCTGTCGCGTTCCTGGAACTCTTCCAGCGATGTCAGGGTGGGTTCTGTAACGCATCCCTGGTACCAGTCCTGCAGATCGGATGTGCTGAAGAGTTCGCAGTTTCGGGTATCGATGCTTTTACAATCATGCTTGTCACCCGCCACAAATTCGCCGTTGAACACCGTGTTCACTTTGAGGTTCCCCTGTTTCCTCAAAGTGTCCCGCACATGCTCCAATACAATGGTCTCCGCATCTTGGAGGAAGTTGCGCGGCTCGATGTAATTCGAATTTAGCACGGCACCAGTTAATATGCGACTATCGAACGCAGTGTCTATTTCGCGCCACAAAAGTCTTGCGCTCGAATGTCCGGCACCTTCGTGCACGAAACGTCCACGCAACGAATATTTCAGTCCTTTGAGCTGCGCGATTCGCGCAACCAACGGTTGTTGAACACCGATCGATAATCGAGGACGTTTCACTCGACTATGTTCTTCCAACGATTCGATACACTCGTTTCATCGTTCTTCCCACGCGAGGTATTCGTCCCGTGAAATCAATCGTGCAGATTGATCCAACAATTGACGGGTTACTTTCGTGAATTCTCCCATGGTTGTAACTGGAATGTAAATGTAATGTCTTTTTCCGCGCAACACGTTGTAGCGATTTGGGGCGTTGGACAGTTTGAAGCGCGCTTTTATATCCTCACCACGATTCGCTATCTCTGTCTAACTCCTTCGATGTACCCCCTTCCTCCTATAGATTGTATGTAAAAAACCGATCCTTCCAGATATTATCCGAAGCAATTTCCGCTGATATAGCATAATTCTTTCTATGATTCACACGTATGGCGAATTAGCGCGCAAAATCATCCGACGCAGTTTCTGCTGACACCGCAGAATTCTAAGATTCGACGTTTCCACAGGTATTATATTACATTCAACACGTGTCGAGACTTTTATCCATGAGGGTGGGACTCAAGTTACATGTAATCGCGTGATACGCTGCGGCGCTTTAAAAACTTGTTATCTATAGAATGCATGCGATTGTGATCCTAAGTAGTGCTGTCTCTTTCCCTCCCTCAAATTTAGCTTTAAAATAATGCTCTTTCTTTCCCTCCTCCGAAGACGCGGTGTGTAAAAACACCGATCTTTCCCGACGTTGCCCGACATCATCCGATAAAAAAAAATAATGGATTATGCTTGGTGACGCTCGGTATATGTACATTCATTAAAGACTAATGTTAGAGAGTTGGCGTTGGGGAAGTTGGTTAGGCGGTTGACTCGTAACGCGGAGGTCTTGGGTTCGAGCCCCGTCGCCCGAGATTCAGTTTTTCGATTATTATTAATATCTTAAATTAATATTTCCTTCCTTGCCGACTGTGGTTGGTACCACGCTCCAGAGTAGCAGCAATTCACCCGCGGTTCCTCCTCGATGCGGTTCGGTATTGATTCGGTATCGATTGATTCGATATCTGCTCTCGCGCTATACCTTCACCACTCCGCCATCTGTATGACGTCATCCGCCGACGTCCGGCCGCGCGCCGCCCGCCCGCCGCCGCGTTGGATTTCAAACTCAAATTTGAGTTTCAAGGTCGGGGGTAAATTCTTATCATGACCTTGAAACTCAAATTTGCGTTGGAATTCGCTTTGCTATACTACTTACCGGCATTAATGCCATTTTTTTGGAATGATGCGCAGGCTTTTACACGCAGGAGGCGAAAAATCTCTCCGTGCAGGTGTATACCGCCGCGGTCAACCTTATCGTAGCTTAAAATTTTGAAATTCAAGACCATTATACTCATTCATCTTTTTCCTTCAGTGTCGGATCTGTATTCGTACTGAGAAAGTTAAAATTTGATGGCCACGACATTCTGGCCTTTTTACTGTACGCTCTCTTGAAATCGGTTGAACGGTAACGCGTACCTTTTTTTACAATCCTGAGGGGTTCTTAGGTAAAAGCTTTCAAACGATGCGGCTCGAGGGTCATAAACGCTGGAGTAGTGACATAATGACAAAGTCAGCAATAGGCCATTCAGTAATCAGTATGCCAATTTCTATCATAGAAGTATCACAAATGGATTACTAGTATTTTTCTGATGAAAATGAAACCAAACTTGATAAAATCCTGATTATTTTTAATGACTGTGATGGAAAGTACTTGGAGTAAAGTAATTGAGGAAAGTAATGAAGAGTACCTGAATTCTACGTGAACTGACACGGAACTGCTATGTGTGCCCAGATCTTAATGAAAGCGATACCTACGCTCGTGTATTTACACCGTTAATAAAGACAGAGCCAATCAATTTGTAACGAAACGTAGGGATTTAGGGGCCTCGGATCCCAAAAACTACGAATATAAATTTTACAAAAACATTTTAATTCATTATTTTCAATAATTTTTACGTGTCGTAGGATGGGCACCGTCTATTTAGACACGCGCGATGTGCAGAGATTGTATAAATGTGTTGCCCGCTGACTGCGCGTGTTTCCGCCTGCGTGCGTCGTCTTCCCTTCAAATTGAAGATGGATCCAATATCTTTCGAATAATCACGCGCTCCAATATCAAAACAAAAACAGGCGCAGACGTATGCACTGCGAGAAAGGGTGAGGCGTAGGAAGGAGATTATACTATAACCAATCGGACCTGCATTCGTTGCAGTCGCAACGTTTTCACCTCTTCATAGTAATATTTTCTCTTTATGGCCCACCTTTTCTCGCAGCGCATATATCAGTGCGTCATTTTGTTTTGATATTGTAGCGCGTGTTTATACTGAAGAGATAAGGGGTCCGTCTCCAATTCGAAGGGAAGACGTCACAGGCGGAACCACGGGCAGCCAGTGGACTACCCCTTTTCTTCCTGTGTCTCTCAGAGCCAGGCAAAAGTTAATTCGTTCTTTACGATCGATAATTTATTATTTTTCCAAGAACTTTGCGATAATATCTGTTTGTCAATTTTGATAATATTGCCGTCTAGGGGCACGCAGCATAAATATTGTGCAATATATTGCACAATAATATTAAACGTCTACAGGCCGCTTACCACATCTGATTCACAAAAATTAATTAGGCTGATCGGCCAGAGCATCTTGTCCCGAGCGTATTGTCCCGCACGTCGGCGGTTGACAACGCTACCTGCGCGTCCGAATTCAGTTAGCTTTTATAGCTGGCAATTTAGTATTTTTGAAGCGAAATTTTTTCACTTCTTTACGACTAAGTAGGCAATTACTCGTTCTCAAAGCGTTTGTCGGGAAACATCTGTCTCCCAGATGTCGTAAAGGGACAATCGACACCGTGCCGTTTTTCACGGATTTCGACTTTCTTCGCTCTGTGTTAATCCGTTGATTGCTCTGCCGACGGGTGGTACACAGGGTGACTTCCACCGCTGACTCGCGGGACAATATGGTCATAAACCATGACCCTGGCGAAACACTCTGGCAGCTCAACCTGGCTAACAAAAAGTTTGGTAGGCAGGTGTCCGGTTTTTCCTCCTGTACATCACCAAGAGGGAAAAGGTTCCTCCACCACCGTCGAAATTGCATAGGGAAGGTTCGCCCTCTTCCAAAAAAAGATGAATTAAGATTTTGGTAGCTCCTTCCAAAATTCTAATGTCGAATCTACCTTTCACGTCGAAAAGGGGGACAAGGGCAGAATTCGATCAGCGCTCCTCAAGCAAGATTCGTTCACTTCATTCTCCGTGGCCTCACCATTTTACGACCTTCCACACAACGAAATAACTGAAGGTGAAATCAGGCGGCACGTGGATCGGCGAGCTTGGCACGAGACTCGCCGAGCCCACGCGCCGTGAGAACGCTCATGACTCGCCGACTCGCGAGCCTTGGCGATCCTCGGCGAGCCTAGGCGAGCCGTCGCGGCTCGCCGATCCACGTACCGTCTGATTTCACCTTTACAAGGGAAGATCGATAAAGAATAGATCGATAAAGATACGATAAAGAATAAAAAATTTCTTAATACATTGTGACGAATATTTCACCCTCGAATGTGGGTCGCTGACCTCGATTCGCTGGGGTCGGCCGAGGATTCATACCTGTTTCAGAAATAAAATATTTCTTTATTCTTTATCGTATCGATATGGAAGTGAGAATTCTCCGTCCACGGATTCCTTATGTTTTTCCAATGAAAATTATACCAAATTTCATGTAAATCAGACTATTTTTAGCGAAGCTAGTGAGTACTTTGGGTATCGAACTGCTTAAAACTCATAAGAAAAGACTGGTATCACGCCCATCACTAATCAATTCGCCTCATGGAGACAAGATACAGGAAGAGAAGGGGTAGTCCGCTGACCGCGCGTGGACCCGCCTGCGTCGTCCTCCCTTCAAATTAAAGATGGCTCCCTTTTCTCTCCAGTACAAACACGCGTTGGAATATGAAAACAAAAGGTCGCTCGATGTATGCGTTGTTACAGAAGGTAACCCGTACAAAGGAGATTATATTATGACCAATCGGAGCGGCATTCCTTGCAGGTTCCACCTCTTCTTGCACTGAATCATCGCACGTTCTTCTGTTTTGATATTCGAGCGCGTTTATAGACTCTAGCGATAAGGGATCCATCTTTAATTTGAAGGGAAGCCGACGCAGGCGGGGACACGCGCTGTCAGAGGACTACCCCTTTTCTTCCTGTGTCTGAACGCAAGGCGTACTGGTACTTCTTCAGAGTAATTTCGTTTCCTACACCCTTGCCAGGGAAACATTCTTCGATCTAACATAAGAACATCTTCTTTTGGTCATCGTGCGGACCCCAAGATTAATTTTCGCCACTGTCAGCGCTCGGGACATCATTATAATTTATTTATAGTGTAGCGGAGCACGGTTTATTGTCTGCCGAAAGTTCTACAAGTTATTTGGCAAATGTTTTCTAATTACTTTATAGCGTCTTGGAGACGAAATGTCTAGTGTCATAAAGCAGTAGTAAACCGTGGCCCCCCAGCAATCCATTTTACGGCATCACGCAGCTGGCTACCTCATGGGAATCACGCCCGGTGAAAACACAGAAAATCGCCTTTTTTGTATACCTGTATTTTTCCACCTCTACGCCCATGATTTGCGAAGGTGTGACTTTTCGCGACCAATAATATTTGGAGTGTCGCACAAAGATCCGCTTTCAAGAGGGTGTACGCCCTGAAGGAAATAGTACTTAAACTGCGACTTACAGCGATAGTTCATCAATACGGAAAGAGCTCGCTCGCGACGGTCTTGGTGTACGGACGTGTGCTCATGTAGTTTTTTCACAATCTTCCTCCAGTTCGCATTCAGAAATCACCCTGAATTTGGACCAACTCGGGAGCAACGCTCTATTAGTGCGTTTCTGAGTATATCTGAAATGGCCACTGAAGTGACCAAGGTGCTGTTCACGGCGCAGGAGGATGATAAATTAGTACAGACAGTAGCAGGTTATCCTGTTCTCTACGATTGTAAGCACAAGGAGTATAAAAATCAAGGGTTGAAGGTGAACGTATGGCAAGAAATATCCACCATAGTGAACAGAACAGGTAAAGTATTGTTTAATTATATTTATTTGTAGCAACCATAAACTAGAGCTAATAATGCAATCGAAAAGTAATTTTTTTGTAATTAAAGTATAGTGATTCACTATTTTGTGGATACAATATTCGAACATGCTTCCCATCAATCCCTCCAATGCAGTTTGGAAAATTGCATTTCATCATTAAGTGTTTTGCAATTTTTTTCAAATCGGTAATATTAGTTTACGTTAAAAATATGGCACTAATTTGTCGCGTAATTGTTTGAGTACGTTTCTTAATATAACACTTATGTATAGTGTTTGTTCTTGAGAATTCGATTACATGCACTATATTTTCTAAAAAACTATTTAAAAAAAAGAATACAAATTTGAAGCCCCATAAATATACGTCTGAATCATTTTTAATTATAATTTTCATTTCTTTCATGTAAACATAATATTAAAATAATCAAACATCAAGTTCTGACTACTTGTACGTTTATTGTCTTTCTTTATTTATTTAAATAAAATATCATTATTACATAGGATGTGTTTATTTAAAAGATTGATGTTTGATTATTTAAAGATTCACTTGCAACAAGATCGAATTGAATTTACGGATATGCGAATGTCCGCGGGAACAATAAACAGCTGGATATTTCCCGACGTATTGGAGATAAAAAAATGTATATGTATATGCAATTGCATGGTTCGAGGGGGCAAATATCAGCACAGGCGAATTTTTTCTTCGATTATTATTTTAAGAAATACGATGGTCAAATTCGATTTTTTCCCTCCAAACGGTCAGCTTCTTGAAGAGGCCCTCTTCACAGCAATATCTCCTCCCCAAGGCCCATCTTTTCTTACACCCAATACGTCAACGCGTGCTTTTGTTTTGAAATTCGAACGCGTGTATATACTCAAGAGATAAGGAATACGTCTCCCATTTGAAGTAAAGCCGACGCAGGCGGGACCACGCGCAGTCACAACAGGATTACCCCTTTTCTTCCTCTGTCTGAACGCAAGGCGTACAGGCATGTCTTTGGAGTAATTTCTTCATGGGAAGAAAGATGGTAGTCCGCTGACTGCGCGTGACCCCGCCTGCGTCGTCCTTACTATTATTTACAAATTTCTCGAGATTTTTCTAGAAATACGGAGTACTATTTATTTTCTCGAGAAATGACAAATGTCGAGAAAACAGAAACACTATATATATACTATGTATATTATTCTGAATGCAAATGACAACGATCTAAATGTTGCCGCAGTATTAATGAACATGCAAAAAATATATTATCTAATTATTGCAGATAAAGATTGTAAAACGAGGTGGAAAAACATAAGGGACACGTACATGAAAAAGAAGAGGAGTAGGGTAAATCCGGGAGACGCGGTCGACTTAATATAAAATGGCTATTAAAGCTAATACAGATATTACTTATTTTATAAGAACAAACCTAATATGTTTAGAATTTTATGCTGATTCAGTAAAACTGGTCGATATTTCCTTTAAGACAATATTTACTGTAAATCGGGTTGAAAACTGAAGTCACGACATCTGACCACCTCTCCCGAGGTGCCGGGAGAAATGGTTTTCGTCGTTGGCAGAGACCACTCACATAATTATTCATGGAAAAATAACAAAGAAGAAAGCAAAATTATTTACGAGTGAATACAACTACAAATTCATTGATATTTAATTTGTTTACGCTAAACAAGTAAGGAACACATAAAAAATCAAGCGAACTACCTACCGGCGATTAGCAAGGCAAATGAATACAAAAGTGAATAAATAAAATAAATAAACAATAATAATAATAAAATAATGATAGAAAATAAAAATATAAATAAAAATAGTACAAAAATCATAACTCGACCATCTCTCCTTTCTGCAACGAGAGATGGTCTTCTCGTTAATTTTGAGAGGAAGAGTTAATATCGCTAAATACTTTGGCAGCATTGTCCCTCAATATCTCTACTATCTTATTATTCCCAAACATTAAACGAAAATAAACTCAAAACTATATTTCAAATACGATTTTGTACACCGTTGTTTGACAAAAGAGGTTAAATGTAACCTCAGTTTACCTTTTATAGCCTGTAAATCTAGAAAAATACAGAAGGAACAGAAGTGACACTATTCATTCAATTGTTTGGCTTCTAGAGAAGTAATTGGGCTGCACTTTAACGCGTTTTTACGTATAGAGTCTGAAATATGGCGACTCGACCAACTCTCCGGCCCGACCGCGTATCCCGGATTTACCCTAATAAACATAGTACGGGATCGGCAGCACAATCAAAAAACAAATGGCCGTTGATGAAGCAGTTAACGTTTATGGATAGTGTGTCTTTTGAGAGGAGGTAAGTATTTTGTACACACACATTGAGTTCTAAAATACAATAAACTTCAAACATTTATTTCATTCATCTATTATTTATTCTATTTATTCTATTTATGCTATTTATTCTATTATAGTATCCACACTAATCTCGACGCAATACGCGAAGACGTTGCACATAATAATGCTTCTGAAACGCCGGCCAGCTGGGAAGATGTTCCTGAACCAGAAACATCGCTAGAAGAGGACAATATCGCTCCATCAAGAAAGCGGCCTTGCGAGAACGAAGCAAGTTCAGTGCCAAAAAGACATCGACATGATTTCAGCAGCGTGGTCAATTTGTGGAAAGAAAGAGCTCGCGAACGAGAAACAATATTACAAAGCATCAACGCCTCCAAGGAAGATGAGAATGATCCCACGATGTTATTTTTTAAGTGTATGGGGGCTACGGCCAAAATATTTCCGCCGCATGTACTTGCGCAAGCAAAGAGTGCTGTATTCAAAATAATGAACGATTATGAATTAATATTGACACAAGACACCGGTGCTTGTAATAGTACGTTTTGATGTTTCCGAATTTTATGTAAAAATAAAATATGTGTCTGGAAAATTAACATGTGTAATGTCAGGGACAACGCTTCTTCTGGTGAAATTTGATACTGCACTCTCCTACACGTCTGTTTTTTTAAATTCTTCCCAACAAATTTTAAAACGATATGAACCTGTTCTTTCCTTAACCTAAAGAATGTACGTTTCATCGTTATCCAATAAGTGATTTCTTATTAATATATCAAAATAGCCCTCGGTGATTCGATTCTTTTACATGGTTTTCATTTCCTTTGTTTTCCTTCTTTCAAAATGTTCTAGCAGAACTTCCTCCTCCCCTTCCTCCTCCTCCTCCTCCTTCTCATCATCTTCTTCTTCTTCGTCGTCGTTGTACGATACATGCGAAAGCAAATTGCAGTTCGTTTTAAAAATTTAAATCACTTTCACCCCACACAACCTTCACGTTTGGAATGGTCGCGTCCGAGCAAGAGAAGCACCAATACGATTTCGCTTTAGAATTTAGAGCTATGTTTCTTGCTACAGTAACTCACAAGCAGTAGGTTTTTTTAACAGGATTTTGAACATATACGTATATGTAGTTGTGGACACCTGATTCCGCCCAAGTCCCGTAAAAGAAATCATCATCATGGTCCCGCCTGCGTAGTCCTCCCTTCAAATTAAACACGAATCCCTTATCTCTCGCCTGTAAATTATAAACACGCGCTTGAATACCAAAACAAAACCACTCGTGACGCACACATTGCCACAACTCCTGTAGGTGTTCCCCCTCTACTGTACATCTTGTCCGGCCGAAAGTTTCCTGCCAGTTCTGCTTATACCTAGAGGATGTCATAAATGTATACACTTTATTACCTTTGGGTTAGGACATTTCCCACACTTTGCTAGAACAGCACTCGTTACTGTGACTTCGAGGTGCAAACATTGTGAAAGAACAGATCATAGTTGTGCGAAGTGTTGAAAAATGAATCGGAAATTGCTTGCCGTTGTACTCCAAGAAGAAGAAGATGACGACGCACTTCTGGTTGCCCACTTTGAAGGGAAGAAAATGAAGCGGAAGAAAGTGAAGGCCTTGTGTAAAACTCGCCCCACCGAGGGCTATTCAAGCATACTAATAACCAACCATCTTTTGGGAGATATCGAAACGTTTAGACAATTCTTTAGATTAAATAAAGATCAGGTCGATTTTGTGTTAAATCTTGTGGGGGCAGATTTAAAAAAACAGTCGTGTAGGAGAATGCAGTATCCCATCTCCCCACAGGAAAAGGTGTTCCTCACATTAAGGCAAGTTAATTTCTTAAAAACATATTTTATTTTGTTATAACGTAATTTTATTATAGCTGTTGTATATTTTGACTGTTCTCTTAATAATCACGCGCCGACTACTGATTTTCACATACATACGTTGTACGCATTCGCTTCGCTCTTTGCATACTCCACATTTGGTGGGGCCTCGGGGACATCTCAGACGCAGATCATTAATAAATTTAAGCACAGATGCATTTGCTTGTTCCGCAATTAAGTGCGGCCGAATATTTTTTAACCGTCATCGCCATACTTTTAAAAATATTGAAGTACAGTCGTAATTTTCTTTCATTGATTTGCCGATACTGCCCATTATAGTTTTTCGCTTTCGAGAGCTCTTTTTTCCAAAATATCCAATACAGTGCTCAAATCATTTCTGTGCATTTTTGACACCGAACTGGAGGTACTGCCGGGTCATCTTTCCCCTGAAGCAGAAGTTATGATCTCTGTGTTTCTATAACACTTTCACACCTTGTAGGATTTTCTGTAATATCCACCGATGTTCCTGGAATGTCGCTATCCGTACTGCTTCCAATCTGTTAAACCTTCTTAGAATGTACCCTGCCATGTGTGATCGACCTAGGCTTACGGAAGAGATTCCCAAATCTATGTATGTATGTATGTGTGTGTATGTTGTGGATAGCGCCCAGAACTTTCAGCGCTTCTCTTCATGATAGTAGTTAGTCTATGTGTTGCTGTATACGTAACAAGAACGTTACCTGTCGCGTGCCTTAATCAATTAAATATATTTTAGTGTATTCGCTTATTGCGCTCATAGTAATCTCTTTACCGGACTATTCACTTACGGACACTTATATTCTGTCAAACCTCTTCGCTTTCTTCCATATTACTGTGGGTAGTATAATAAAAGAAATAAATTAAATTTTTAAAATTGATTACATTTTAGAACTCATAGTCTGTGTAAAACATACTTACCCCCTCCAAACCGAGAGACATTCTCCAAAAAACTTAGTTGCTCCAACAACGGTAATTTTGTTTTTGGCATTGGTGCCAACCCTATATCGTATTTGTTATCCCGCTTCATTTTCACGAGTGTATCACGTATATTTCTCCATCGTTTTTTCCAATCACCAGCCGAAATAATTAGCTGATATGTTTTATACAGGTTCCTTGCTACTGGGGAATCATTCCAATCCCTGTCATATGCATTCAGGATTTCGCCAGGGTATATCAGCATCATTGTAAAAGATACTCTTAAACATCTATGCCGCACATTAGTCCCAATATTTATGCCGCAGCCCAGTGGTTCGGATTTTAGAAAAATTGCACAGCAATTCTCTGCAAAATGGAATTTTCCAAATTGTATCGGAGCACTCGATGGGAAGCACGTTAGGGTATTTTGTCCGAAAAATAGCGGATCGTTGTATTTCAATTACAAGAATTATTTCTCGCTCGTGCTATTAGCGTTAGTCGATGCCGACTATAAATTTATAAAAACGTATAAAAGTTAAGGTAATTTTTAAATTTTTAAATTAAAACTACATACCCATTGTTTATGTATCATTGTGTAAATTAATTCATTTAATTGTGTATACAGGGTGCCCCAAAAATGCCGGAGTCCCTTGAGAGGGGTGACTCGTGGGGTGATTTGAAACAACTTTTTCCTTAGCGAAAATGTTCTTCGAGGCTTTGTTAACGAGATATTAACAAACAACCCAAAGCAGAGTGCGAGTCTGCTGATCTTCCGCGGTAGCGTGGCTACGCGCTGGACTTGTACTACGAACAAGCAATTCAGTATACATCGAAGGAAATTGCGTAAAATAACAGCTGGAAGAAAAGAGGAACGATTCTCCTGCAGCTTAAAAACCCGTGTCACTGGATCACTGTACCGAGCCTAGTCATCGCGATGGATGCGCGCAGTGCACAGCTAGTCTCAAGTATATTACCTAACCCAAGCGTAGCGGGTATATTAACGTCACAACCAAATTCTATATTGAAAAGTAATATTAGAATTTGCATTCGTAATTATTCAATTGTCAAGTTACTATTCGTTTGTATTTATAATTAGTTTTTCCTTAATAATGTTTTAGATTTTTGGGCACTGGAATGTCTTTTCGAGCATTCAACACTACATAATTTTGTGCTTTGCGAAGAAAGCAGCACCGACAATGGCATATATACGCAAAATAGTTCATCATGAACTACCGCTGAGTCTTGAATTGCTGGTTTCAAGACAGTTTTCTTGTCACGCTATAGATTCTTCTGGTGCGTTGAAATATTTTCGAAGTTTGGTCCGTACTTCGAAGCCTTCGAAATTTCTAAAGCCTCCTGCTATACTCAATGGCAACATATTGCCCGTTGGTAACTGCGCTTCGGAATTTTTGTGATTTGCACTATTATTCTGGATATATTCGTGACGCAACATATTGTGCAGGCAGCACGTTACTGTGATGATGGAATCCACCGTGTCCGGCATTACGGCGATGGGGGACTGGAATAGGCGGAAACACTGCGACAACAGTCCGAATGCATTCTCCGACACCCTTCGTGCTCTGCACAAACGATATTTGAAAATCTTTTTGTCTCATCTTCCGCAGCTTGATTCTTCAGATATGGCTTCATCATGTGCTTCGTGAATCTGAAGACTTCGTCACCCACGATGACGTGTGGCAAGACTGCCAGATCCTGGCAGTGCCTTCTCAGTAGGACAATTTAATGTTCCCGTCCGAAGCTGTCAACCCATCACCGATTTGTCTAATATCCCACTGCCCCCTTCTTTTCCATAGGACCCAACGTCAATTACAATAAATTTATAGTCGGTATCGACTAATGCTAATAGCACGCTCGGGAAATAATTCTTGCAACTGAAATACAACAATCCGCTATTTTTCGGACAAAAAACCCTAACGTGCTTCCCATCGATTGCTCCGATGCAATTTGGAAAATTCCATTTTGCAAAATCCGAACCACTGGGCTGCGGCATAAATGTTGGGACTAATGTGCGGCATAGATGTTTAAGAGCATCTTTTACAATGATGCTGATATACCCTGGCGAATTCTGAATGCAAATGACAGGGATTGGAATGATTCCCCAGTAACCTGAAAAGTAATTTTTGAATCACCATTTGTAATTATTCAATTGCTAAGTTACTATTTTTTTTTTAAATTAAGTTTTCCATATTTTATGTAATGTTTTAGGTTTCTGGCCATTGGAATGTCCTTTCGAGCATTGGACACTACATAATTTGGTGCTTTGTGAAGATAGCAGCAACGACAATGTATACGCAAAATATTTCATCGTCGGTCGTTATGCAAGACTGAATAAACAAGCTATGGACATTTGCAACGCATACGTAGACTGGTTCATTTCGCCCGCTGGAAAAGTTCCTTGGCAATTTGAAGCCATAATAAAATAATATTTTATTATTTGATGTATATATTTATATTATGTTCTGATGTACACTATCTTCTAAACTTTAAACTGTAAACTTTTAAAGTGTATTTCCACTTTTGTAATCTGTTATTGTATCTCTGGATGTGCTGCACGGTTTTTAATGTTTTTGCTTTCAATGGATTCGTAAGACAATAAGGAAAAAGAATATATAGAGGTGATTTCGTTATAAATCGATTGGTACTCGAGATATCTTGAAAATAAAGAGATCAATTTGTGAATTTTCTGAAAATTTTTTTTTCCTTTTAATCACAGTTCTTTTCAGAAAAAAATACGAGAGTTTAATTATACAGTAATCGAAAGGGTTCGAGTCATACGATAGCCATTGAAAAAAAAACTTTATTCTGATTGGTTAAAAAGGATATAGTTATTTGGCAAGGTGAAGTTGAGTAATATTTTACTTCTATCGAACGAATGTTCTCTCTTAAAATTCGTCTCGCTGCGCTCGGACAGTACTTCACGCGAGGCAAAATCGAGTCACTCCTTTGTCACGCACAATACTTTTTTAAACACCTGCATGGAAGGTGTGTTTTTAAAAGCCTGCTGGGCGATTTGCAAAAAAATATGCATGTTCGATTGCTTTTTTATTATGTCCAAATTAATAAATACGTTTAAGTAATTAATAAATATATTTGAGCAATTAAGAATTTGAAGACTCTTGACAGAAATTTCCACGTAACCTTCTGCTACTTTGACAGAATTCCAACCACCAAATCTACACGAAACCATATGTCATAAAGCATATGGCATATCGCCATATTTACTCAGCTCGTAAACTCAATTTCCCTTGGGAGCTAAATAGAAAACGCGAATACGCATGCGTTACATCTAATTTTTTCACAGGACCCTTAAAATTAGCTATTTTGCTCTTGCTCAGCTGGCGTAAGAAACACCCATTTTCATGCAGGTGTTGAAAAAAAGACATTCCTAACGTTACAGTCACACTGAGTGAACGTAACCCACAGACCACCTTTGCAATGAGTGTACTCGACTGCTTCAGGCACACTAGCGATTCTCTGCGGGGGGGGGGGGGGGGATTTGTAGAAGAGGTATGGAGAACTCCCCATACTTTACCGTTTAGAAATGCCAGGTGTTATCCGGACGGACTGGATTAGCGTAGCCCACTGTGGTGTCCGAGAGTTAATAAATTACTAATTGTAAGGTATGTACGCCGCCCGGTATCCCCGATCGACGCATCGGCAACCTCGGAAACTAATACGTCGCGGCATCGTGCGCCTTTGCTGAACTTCGGTTGTTTTTCACGCGACGGCGTCGGTCGCTACCAAACGCAAAACGGGAGTCAGTCGCTGCCGAACGCCAAACCGGCATGTATCCAATATGTATCCAATAAACGTTTACATAATAAAAGATGATTTTTATCTCAAATGACTGGTCTTTAATTTAATCAAAACGATATTCGGCTACTTTCCTTTACTATTCGACTTTTCCTTCTAATTTGGAAACGAAAAGTTTCCCCAACATGCGACTTAAACTACTTAAAGGGGCATTAAATAAAGTACCAAATACAGTAAATCCTCATTATAGCTCCGTTTTTACCATGCGCAGTACGCCCGGTGACTATCCCCACCATTTCTTGAAATCCTTTAGTCGAGAGTGAGAGAACGAAAGAGTCGACGGCAACTTCGTGTCAACTGTTTCATTCCCTCTCGCTCGCGCTTCGCTTTTCTCAATCGCGGCATCGGCTGCACAGAATAGTGTTCGCAACGCGTCGTACGCCCGCCGCCAGCTCCGTTCATCGGGTTTAATACAAATGATTACTGTAAACAGTTTTCAATTTTTTTTATCATGATTAAGTTACAAATTGGAAAAAATTAATGTAAAAAATATTAAATTATACATTATTAGAAAGGAATAGTTTTATTTTATTTTTATGCGCAAATTTCATTCCGATATTTTAAAGTAGTTCCTGAATAATCTACTAAATTTCAGAATTCTTTCAAATTTCGTACAAAACTAATTTGGAATACGATTTACCATATAGTTATCGAGAAATTATTAATTAAAGTTGATGCATTTTAACACAGTGGCATATGGCGAAGTAAAAAAAAGAGGGATAAAGTTCCAGTTTTTCTTCCGAAACAGGAAAACCATATTTAAGAAATGTACCAAAATTGGCACAAAAGTACATCGAAAAGTCAGGAAATAAATTTATAAATTTCTGCAAAACTGACCACATAGTTTCTTCGTAAATGCCCATAAAAAAATAAGTTTACGTGCAAATTTTTTAGAAATTACGTAGAGCAGTGAACGTGGCAACGTCGCACAATCGATATGTTTAGACATTTAAATAGGGAACGAAGATTGAGATCCATATGAACATTTTTTCTGATATTTTGGTTATAAAAAACGCTCCGAATGAATGCGACGTTGTCAGATCTGCTGCTCCAAATTACTACGCTAACCAATTTAATATTCCATTTTCGTATTACAATTATTTATATTAACATTGCAATTTTTAAAATATATATACATGATGTTAAAAATTATTATTATTATTTCCATAGTATCATACTACTTTATATTTATCGCTTATTATCCAACTCTAATTTGATTAGCATAGTTGGTTAGGAACTACCTTAAAAGAAACAACCAAATGTCACTGACTTCTTCAATCCGGCCCACTGTGCCGTTGTAAATCGGACTACTTTTATACAAGCCATAAGGTAAAAAAATGCCTACTAAAATGCTTTTATTATTTGTATTGCTTCTGTAAAAGTAGTCCGATTTACATGACATTTGGTATGATTTTCATCAGAAAAACATAAGGAATCTATTGCTGTCACTCCCTTATCGATACGATAAACAATCAAGAATTTCTTAATACGCTGAAATGAATATTTCACCCTCGACTGTGGGTCGCCGACCTCGATTCGCTGGGGTCGGCCAAGGATTCATACCTGTTTCAGAAATAAAATATTTATTTATTCTTTATCGTATAGATATGGAAGTGACACCGATGAATTCCTTATATTTCTCCGATGAAAATCGTACCAAATTTCATGTAAATCGGACTATTTTTAACGAAGCTAGCGAGAAATTATATAAATTAAATTTTCATCTAATTTCCTTCATTATGCTCCGAATTATGTCGTTCTTGGTGTTAGTTTCATCGGCGAAACATACGGAATCGATTGGCGTCGTTTTCGCAAAGATCTGATGGGAAATGCGAAAATCCTGGACATTTCTCACTTCTTTTTGATGGTATTTAAACCCCTTCGAGGGTCGAAAGCCATAAAATTCGGTGTCGAATACGGTCCTCGAGACCTCATATAACAATAGACCTTTTCAAGTGCTCGAAAAGGGCCAGCGCGGCGCGTCGTGGGGCCCTGGCGCTGACACTTAGGTATAGGAAATACCATCTGCGGCCGCACGAAGAATCATGCGGCGTGCTGAGGCGGCGCAGCGCCGCTCGCCAAAGTTGGGGAATATTGGGAGGATGAGCACGAAGGCCAGCTTCGCAGCTCTGGGGAGTGACAAAGTTGGGGAATATTGGGAGGTTGAGCACGAAGGCCAGCTTCGCAGCTCTGGGGAGTTTAGGAGCTCAGGCACGAAGGCCAGCTTCGCAGCTCTGAGGGGTAGAAGGCGTTTAGCACGAAGGCCAGCTTCGCAGCATAAATCGACCAGGGAAGGTTAGGGAGTTATCGCTCACCAGAGTGACACCCGTTAGAACTCTTGTGGTTTGCATTTATGGCTCTATAATTGGCTTAACTACTACATTGCAATAAAAAGACACGCGTCGTAGTTCTTTTCAATAGGTGTAGCAATGGGCATGCGGGACCCTAAGCGAAAGTAAGCTTGTAAACACTGATAAGAACTCCCGGTGTTCGCGAAGAGAGATCAGCTGTTGTTATGGCTCGTAATGATTCTAGGTATTCGAAGGATAATTACAAGAATTCCAACGTCGGGTAAAACAAAAGCGTTATTTATTGGAACGCGTGCGAATAAGCCATGCACTACTGAAGCAATGGCGGTAGACGTATTATAACAATGCGTTGGACATTAAGCATTAGCACAAGACATTTATATAACGATGATCAATGATAATAATATTACGCATAAGATAAGATAAGCAAAAGAAGTGTTAGAATTGGTTATAAACAGATTAACATAAGGCAATAAGGTTAAGCAATAATATAATTAGGCGGTAGTATAAGCAATGAAACGATATAAAGCGATAAGCGTAAGCAAAGAAGATAATATAAAGCAAATAACATAAGCAAAAGGAAATAACATAAAGCAATAAGCGTGAGCAAAATCAAATGATATAAGTATAGATAAGCATAAGTAAATGAAAATAATAGAATGCGATAAAGTTAGTGATGACAATAAGATAAAATGATATGCGCTTACAGTGATGTAGAAGGTTCGTAATCCTTTTGGGGAAGTTGCACAGAAGCGAAATTTAACACTATACAATATACTTAAGAGATTTTAGAATTTCGTGACAAAGTGACTCGCGTAGCGGATGTTGCCGAACTAGCTGTATGTGGTCCATGCGGCGCTGGTATTTATACAAAGCGATGGAATATCAGGTATGCGGGGAATTTGTGGTATCCGCGATGACTCATGCTTAAAATATGTGTTATGTAATCGACGCGTATTGATGATTCATGCCTAAAATATGTGTCGTTATTGCGTATTTCGGCGGCTCTTTCGGGGCTTTGAAAAGGGGTACTCCACCCGTTGGATGGGTTTGGAGGGTTTTGATTGGGGTTTGAAAAGTGGAGGTTTGAATACGTTTGTCGTAAAAGGAGGGGGGGGGGGGTGAGGCATGGTCTCGAGATGAGCGAGTTTTTAGTGAGGGACTTGTCTAAGGTTTAAACGTGGAAGGAGTTCGCGCCTCGAAGGCCGAAGAGGGGAAGGGGGTTTGAAATTTGATCATCTGGAGATGGGGACCGCTAAGGTACATCGTCCAAACAACCCGGAGGTTGGGGAAAGGGTTAAGCATTGAGGTTTCGTAGATAACTGTGTAGTTGGGGGGGGGGGGGGGATTTATATGGAGGATGCTATTTAGGACCGGGCGAAAAATAGTGGGACATCACACCATTGTCTTGAAAGAGGAATTTCTACCCGTCATGATTGCAGCATTGTCACAAATAAGACTAGCGATATTACGTAACGAAATTTGCATTTTCAGCAATTGATTTTCAATAGAATTGAAAATCATTTCCGCTGAACAATCGCTGGCATACAAATGGATGAGTTGCAACAGTTATGCTTTAATCGACAAATGAGATGGCTCAACATATCTAACCATAAATGAGAGCCACTCCATTTCATCCTCGTAAATGGAAAATTAACAATAGCGAACATTGTCGATGATGCGTTGTGTTTCATGCACGCACAAAACATTGGTAATGATTTGACCGCATTTGGTGCGGCCAACTTTCATACCTTGCGAAACTTTAGGTTCCTTGTCTATATGCTGCATAGGGTAAAGGCACCAGTAGTTGACCATGTATCAGTAGTTGACATCTTTTCAGAAAAATATGAAAAATAAGGTTTTTAATGTTTTTATGAAAATATGTCAACTACTAATACATGGTGAACTACTGGTGCCTGTACCCTAAGTACAAGCAGATCAGATGCCATTGACAGAGGAATATTCTTTTCGGCGAAGAAAGCCGCGACATCATTGCGACGGGCACGAGACCAGTCGATATTGTTTTCAAACCTCATTACAATAATCCGGGGTGCGAGTGGTAAGCCGAACGTAATAGCAAAGCGGGCGGCTCGCTTTCCAGAAACGACACCGATTCTGTAACTGTTCATTGTGACGTGAATTTTAAAGAATCCATCCTAGAAAGGAGATTATTTTGTAAGTAGCATTTCGAGGAATTAATTATGTTTATGTATACTGTATACAAAAGGCAGAAGACCAACATCGTACATTAGCCAGCTGCGAAAATGTTTTGTAAATTAACATTTTTCAAGTTTTTAAACAATTTTATTCAGCTTCGAACCTCAATTTGTATGTTTGTGTGTATGGTTCAAATATGGCAACTCAAATTTAACCCACTTCCAACTATCCAATTGTCTTGAAACTTTACAGGCGTGCGTAGTTTGGATAACAATACAATTACCCAGTCATCAATAAATATAACACATAACCACAAATCCAAACGCCTTGAAATCAGCCACTCGCGTTCATTACGAAAATGACAATAAGCCGCTGTGTTCGGGACGCTAGTCACATCGCAATTTGAAATTAAATAAAAGATATTTGTAAAGAAGTTTCAGCCGCGAAATATAAATCCATAAAGACTAAAAACTTGAAAACAAAAAATATAAAAAAAAATTTATGTTAAATTATTTTATTAAAAATGCACTAAAAACTAAAAAATAATTATTTTCTTGTACTGCAATTTCGATGGAGTTTTTTCACTTTAAATAAAATCGTGGAGTAGGATATGTCACAACAAATTCATTTCGACGCTCGATTCTGTATTAAATTGATTCATATTCTGTTATGATATATCTTGCTCCTCGATTTTATTTAAAGTGAAAAAAAACCATCGAAATTGCAGTACAAGAAAAGAATTAAGTAGGTAAGCTATGAGAGTTCTGGCCCAAGTGGCGGCGAGGGGGTTAGTCTTCTGGCGGGGCGGGGGGTACCGCCGCGCTCTTCCGCGACATGAGCGTGGGGGTGAGGCGGGGAGAGGGGTACCGAGTTCGTAGACGATGGGGATGACGTCACAGGGGAGGGGGATTCAAAATGGCGTCTACCGAGTTCGTAGGTGAGGGGGATGTCGTCACAGGGGAGGGGAATTTTCAAAATTTTCAAAATGGCATCGCGCGCATTTCGTATTGGCGCCACCTATTGGATGTTTAAGGTACTTTGGGCCCGCGTCGGTATTTGGGCCCGCCTTGGTAAATTTTCCAGGTTTTTCATACACTTCGCGTTGGCGCCACCTATTGGATGTTTAAGGTACTTTGGGCCCGCGTCGGTATTTGGGTCCGTCTTGGTAAATTTTCCAGGTTTTTCATACACTTCGTGTTGGCGCCACCTATTGGATGTTTAAGGTACTTTGGGCCCGCGTTGGTATTTGGGCCCGTCTTGGTAAATTTTCCAGGTTTTTTTCATACATCTCCTGTTGGCGTCACCTGTTGGATGTTTAAGGTATATTTGGGCCCGCGTCGGTATTTGGGTCCGTCTTGGTAAATTTTCCAGGTTTTTCATACACTTCGTGTTGGCGCCACCTATTGGATGTTTAAGGTACTCTGGGCCCGCGTCGGTATTTGGGCCCGTCTTGGTAAATTTTCCAGGTTTTTTCATACATCTCGTGTTGGCGTCACCTGTTGGATGTTTAAGGTATATTTGGGCACGCGTCGCCGCCGCGCAATCTCCGTACGCGTGCGGGGATCGGTGCACAGGCGCGACCGTGACCGATTCGTGGAAATTCAAATCGCGTCTTCGATGATGATGATGATTTCTGAGAAAGAGGGCGAACCAGGATTTCTGAGAAAAGATAAGGCGATCATGGCGCGCGACAGGATTGAACGCGTTTTTTATGCCTACGTGCACGCGCTTCGTGCCGTGTGTTTATATTTGAATCGTGGGACCGATGCAGCCCACGTGCAATGATGTAAACATATAGTGATAATTATTGTAAATCAATCATCGCGATAGCCCATGGAATAAACATTGCACCGCGCCATGCCGTGTGTTTATATCTGAGCAGGATTGAACGCGTTTTTGGTGCCTACGTGCACGCGCTTCGTGCCGTGTGTTTATGTTTGAATCGTGGGACCGATGCAGCCCACGTGCAATGATGTAAACATATAGTGATAATTATTGTAAATCAATCATCGCGATAGCCCATGGAATAAACATTGCACCGCGCCATGCCGTGTGTTTATATCTGAGCAGGATTGAACGCGTTTTTGGTGCCTACGTGCACGCGCTTCGTGCCGTGTGTTTATGTTTGAATCGTGGGACCGATGCATCGCAAGTGCAATGATGCATACATATAGCGATAATTATTGTAAATCAATCGGCGCGATAGTGTGTGTGTTTATATCTGAGCATTGACTTTTCCCAAGACCATGCCTCTAAGAAGGAAGTACCCTCGGGAAAGCGCAATGTCCCTGAAGCAATAAATTAGGCGTTGCGTTCACGCGAGCAACTAAGCGATAATTATTCGGGGTAGAGTTCCGAGTATTTTCACGATTGAGAACAGGGCGACGTCTCAAGCACCCTTCTCGAGGGTCTGCGAGTCAAGCGTCGTGGGAGCGTGTAAGGGCGAAAAGAATTCGTACATAGATTTTCATGATTTCAGTAATTTATTTAACTTAACTAAGTTAACTTAATCCCACTCGACAACATTATCGTTGAATATAGCATCGTCGATGTCATTCGTAAAGAATGCATTGTCGGTGATCTCAGTAAATAAATCAGCATCAGTAAAGAATGCATCAACTTGCGTGTGTACAGTCGTATTAAAATCAAACTCGTCAACCTGAACTGCATTATCACGACCGTCAATCCCCGATATCGCATTATTATTAATTGCGATATAATCAATTTGTTCCGCATTAATACATTTTCGCCATACAACAAATTGTGGGGCCTCCTCCCACCACGACGGATCCACATCATCCCTATCAATATCATCACCTAGGATGTATGATGTTTCCGCATGCAGACCTATCCAATAATATATGCTTGCCGTTATAAAACACCTTCAAATAAACATCTTCATAGTAGAGAACTTCTGCCTCGTGAAATTCACCATCTCGAATTTCTTCGCATTGTACAGCGACATCCCGGCACGTCACATATATTTTGGGATGGGATGCGCGACTGGGGATCGCAGGGGCAATTTCCCGATTCAAAGCCACGGGTAGAGACATAATCTGAAACCGATTGTTTCCTTACAATGCTCAAAAGTTGCTAACCCACTCAACACAACGATTCACTAAAAAAAAAATATAGTAATTGAAACTTACGGTATTAATCGATGTATTTCTTGTGTGTTGGACGGCGGACGATATCCTTTCAAAGCGATCTGGTTCACAACAACAACAACAATAAATTTTTAAAACGTTTCTTATAGTAACGTATGACCTGACTAATGCAGTAGTATGAGAGAACTGATTTTAACGTCGCTGTTCGACGTTGCAATCCCGTAAGCAACCGTCATAAACATAGAGCGATAATTATTCGGGAAATAGTTCCGAGTATTTTCACGATCGACGTTGCTGTAAGTCAATCGGCGCGGCAGCTCATGGAGTAAACATAACGTTGCACCGCGCGATGACGTATGTTTATATCTGAATCGTGTAAGGGTGAAAAGAGGTCGATATAGATCCACGGGCATCTGATTTACAGTATACCAATGTCAGTATCCCACGATGCTCGCGTCAACGTCTTCCGATGGTGGGGTAAGCCCTTTACCGACGTCGCTGCAGTTGGATGAAAAATCACTGACGATCGAGACTCATAAGATCCGCGACGTGTTAAGCCCACAGTCATTATTCGAGACGTCGTGGAGCAGTATCGTTCAAAACGGATTTATTCAATTGTCGCACCACCACCGTCAATTGCTACGCCATATCGCGCGATACAGTACTGCGAGTAAATGCACATTGTATTGCATCGTTGGTGATAAGGACGTGCATCGCAAGCAAGTGAAGTACTTCACCGCGATCGTGTGTACGCCGTTAACGCTTCTACAGGACATTGAGAACGGCACGGTTGAAGTGTACAAAGTGTTGTACCCTCGAACATTGACTATTACCGTGGACTCGTTTTTGTGTCGTGAATTATTCAGATTTTTGGATGAGCACCCGACACCGATTGTACGACTACACTCGAAGCTTGTCATTTTGCCGTTGGGTTTCCGATATCCGAACACGGACCGCATCACCTGGAAGAGCCGTGTCACCCATTCGGCACTATTCGTGCGTGTCTGGTAGATAAAATAAAAGCTTTTTGTAAATACGTAAACATGGAGGTATTCATGAACACGTTCAGTGTCATTCACCGGATGTCCAAGCTTTTACACAGTGTTGCGAAATTCCGAGACTGGATTGATCATTGCGACGCGCACCTGCAGCTCATCATCCAGTATCAGAGCAGCGGAGGAGTGCCCGTGGCCGCGAAACAACGCCTGGTGTCGCTGATCGCGCGAATAAAGACATTGCGCGCGAACGTGCGGGAAAAGTTTTCGCGAGTCGGGTGCGGGGTTTCGGGTCCATCGACGGCACCCAAAGTCGTATAGGAAGACGTGGAATCTGCGTTTATAGGCCGTATTTCAACGGGTGCGGTCATCAACGTGGGACACGTCGATCCGCGTCGGTTTTTAGAGGGTGCTCGACGAACTGTGATCTCGCGCGTCACGGACGCTACCACGACGCATAAGAGCGTATCCGTGAATACAAACTTGAACGCGGAGTTTATGTTGGGCGAGAATACGGACATGAAGAGTTTCGGTACGCGAAATCGCGTACTGTTAATGACTTCGAATGTGCGCGAGTGGTACTCGAAACACGTGGTCGCTCCGACACTAGTGATGCTCGAGGAGTTTCAAGATCGCGACAGTGCGACACAGACCCTAAGGGCTGTGCTAAATATTCTAGTGAATATTAATAAGCACAATCCACTTCGAGGCGGTTGTGACGTACCGCTCCCGCGCGCCGTCGTCCTGAAGAAAGCGGTGGTCAACGTAAAGAACAGAGACAATGCGTGTTTCTTGTGGGCTGTCGTTGCCAGTTTGTACCCCGTTGCTGCGAATAGTGATAGGGTCGCATCGTACCATCACTACTCGGAGGTGCTTCGCACGGGCGATATGACTCTACCCGTAACGTTGGACCAGCTGACGAAGTTCGAGAGAATGAACGACGTGTCGGTAAATGTGTACGCGTGGTCCGACGGAAGCTGCGTGCCTCTGCGTTTGAACGAGGACAAGCGAGAGAGACACGCGAACCTCCTACTGGTGCAGGACCCCAACGAGCCCCAACGATACCATTTCGCATGCATTCGGAGCATGTCGAGACTGATTTCGAAGCAGCTCGGCAAACACAATGGACATGTATTCGTTTGCGAAAGGTGAGTAAAATATGGTATATATCGATCGATGTATTATTGATTATTATGTTTATTATTAATACTGTGACCCGCTTTCGGGCGGGTCCGGGGGAACCAGAGGAGAGTTCTTTGGCCGGCTCAGTCGAGATGTCCCGGGTTCGTCAAATGAAGCGTACACTGCTTACTGGGTATATCACGGTTTATTTGGTCTCGTAACGCGAGTTAAAACTCGCGTCGCAAGGCGGCTTATTTCTAAACGGACTAAGGCTAAATGCTTAACTACTAGGTACTTTACTTGCTAGGCGGCTTAATGCTAGGCGGTTCAACATTTTACGGCTTAATGCTATCGCGGCGGTTCGGCGGTGAGCGATAGCTCGTGGTGGCGACCGGTCGGCGGCCTCGGCGGTACTCGGCGGCACTCGGATGGTGCTCAGCCGCGGGGAAAGGCTACTGCCGAGCGAGTGAGAACCTCGGCTCTGCGCAGTCTGCACGGAAGGCCTTTCGAGCGGCGGGCCAGCTATCATTGCCCGCCGCTGTTCGCGGCCCCGGTCTTATTCTCCGCGGCGCGAAAAGCTGCCGCGAGAACGTTATCAGTTCCGCGGCCGCCTATCGGCCGCGGTGGAAGTTAGTCTCGCGGTTCGTCGCGCATGGTGGGGCTTGCTCCCGCGTGGCGCGGTGTATCTCGCGAGTCGTGGTTCGGGAGGGGGAAGTGCCTACGTGACGTACGTCACAATACTATTATCGTTGCAGATGTCTCAGCTTCTTCCATTCGAACGTGCAATTGACCAAGCACAATGTGGACTTCCAACGTCTGAACGAGTGCGCCGTCGAATTGCCGTCCGTGGAGGATAAATGGTTGCAGTTCAAGAACTTCAAAAATAAGGAACGAGCGCCATTCATCATTTACGCGGACTTCGAATACATGCTGGAGGACGTCGAGCCTGCGGAGCGGAGTCGGACGTACACGTACCAGCAGCATAGAGCGTACAGCGTGGGATATTACATCCATTGTTCCACAGTCGCGTCTCTGTGCCGTTATCGCGCGTATCGTCACGAATCCGAGTGTGTGAAGTGGTTCGTGCAAGAACTTCGAGACTTTGCGAACATTGCGTATTCGTGGTTGCGGAACGCGAATCCAATGAACTCGTTGACGCGTCAACAATGGGATAGTTTTAATAACGCGATCGTGTGTCACGTGTGCGGGCAACCTTTCGTCGAAACGGACAAAAAAGGGCGCGACCATTGCCACTCGACGGGCGAGTACCGAGGCGCGGCCCACGTATCGTGTAACTTCCAGTTTCAACGATCGCACACGATACCGGTAGTGTTCCACAATTTATCAGGCTACGACGCGCATTTCATGATTAAGGAGTTGGCGTCCGCGTTCGAGGGACAGATCGACCTGCTGCCGGTGACGAAAGAG
The DNA here is from genome assembly GCA_944738655.2 of Andrena hattorfiana. Lineage (NCBI taxonomy): Eukaryota > Metazoa > Arthropoda > Insecta > Hymenoptera > Andrenidae > Andrena > Andrena hattorfiana. The sequence goes on along the minus strand of OX122890.1, from coordinate 38,977,108 downwards.
CGGTACATATCGTTCACAAAACACGTCAAGGGAATCGACACCGAGAACAATGATTGGAAGCGGGGGTTGAAATTTCGATTCATCGATTCGCTGAAGTTTTTGGCCGCGAGTCTGGAGAAACTCGCTTCGGACCTTGGAAAAGAACGACTCGCGATTCTACGGCGCCAGTTTCAATCCCTGTCGGACGATCAGTTCGATCTCCTGACTAGGAAGGGCGTCTTCCGTACGACTATGTATCGTCGTACTCTAAACTGAACGACACGCGTTTACCATCCCACGAAGCGTTTTATAACCAGCTGAACGATCGCGCCGCGTCGGAGCCTGATTACGCGCACGCCGTGAACGTGTGGAACTCTTTTCGCGTACAGACATTGGGCGAGTACAGTGATTTGTATTTGAAAACAGATGTGTTATTACTCGCCGACGTGTTCGAAAGTTTCCGCACAGACTGTATCACGAGTTACGATCTGGATCCCGCGCATTATTGCACGCTACCAAGTTTCACGTGGGACGCGATGCTCAAGTACACCGCCGTACGATTAGCCGTGGAGCCTGGTATGCGCGGCGGTCTGAGCCAGTGCTCGCACAGGTACGCGCGTGCCAACAACAAGCACCTGCCTGCGGGCATGTACGACAAGTCGAAGGCGTCGACATATCTGATGTACTTCGACGTCAACAATTTGTACGGCTGGGCAATGTCGCAGGCTATGCCACACAGAGGGTTTCAATGGTTGGACGATGCGACAGTGGCCGCGCTCGACGTGTCATCTTTGCCCGACGATGATGGACCCGAGGGATACCTGTTGGAGGTGGACATTGAATATCCCACGGAAATTCACGACGCGCACGCGGACCTTCCATTCTGCCCGGTGCGCGAGCACGCGCCACACGGTAAACAGACCAAGCTACTTGCCACGCTCGACGATAAGGAGCGATACGTCATCCACTATCGCTACCTGAAACAGTGCGTGCGACACGGATTACGCGTGAAGAAAATTCATCGAGTGTTGCGATTTGATCAATCACATTGGTTGCGCGATTACATTCGATTGAACACCGATTTGAGGACACGCGCCACCAGTGAATTTCAAAAGACTCTATACAAGTTAATGAATAACGCGGCGTATGGGAAAACAATGGAGAATGTGCGGAATCGCGTAGACGTGCGACTGGTGACGCGGTGGGACGGTCGTTACGGCGCGGAAGCGCTGATCGTGAAACCGAACTTTCACAGTCGCACGATTTTCTCCGAACAGTTGGTGGCAATTGAAATGCGAAAACTCAAAGTGAAGTTCGACAAGCCAATATACGTGGGAATGAGTGTACTGGACGTGTCGAAAGAATGCCTGTACGAGTTTCATTACGCGTATATGCGTGCGGAGTTCGGTAATCGGTGTAAGGTCCTGTACACCGACACCGATAGTTTAATGTATAGCGTGGAATGCGAGGATGCGTATGAAACGATGAAGCATGACGTCGCCCGATTCGACACGAGTGATTACGCGGTGGACAATCCGTACGGTATGCCGCGCGTAAACAAAAAGGTACCGGGACTCATGAAAGATGAGAACAACGGCGCGTTGATGACCGAGTTCGTCGGACTGCGATCTAAGATGTACGCGACTAGAACGTATAACGCTGCAGTGGGGTCTACGAGTGAAACTAAAAAAGTGAAGGGTGTGCCGAGTCACGTGGTCGCGAATAATGTACAATTCGACGATTACATTAGTTGTCTTCGCGATCTCATCGAGAAATCGGTTCGGCAGAACAATATACGCTTAAAAGTGCACGAAGTATATACCGTGAGTGAGGAAAAGAACGCTCTCAGTCTGTTTGACGACAAGCGGTGTATTTTAGCCGATCGAGTCAGCACACTTTCGTGGGGCCATTATCGAATCCCCGAGCTCAAGACTCACGAACGTCTCGAGCTTGAGCCCGACGAGTCCCTCGAGAATCCCATTGCTTAGTATGTTTGTATGTTTGTATGTATACAGGGTGTCCCAAAAATGCTGCGGTTCCTTGAAGGGGGTGATTCGGGGGTTGATTGCAAACAACTTTTTCCTTTGCGAAAATGCTCTCCGAGGTTTCGTTAACGAGATATTAACAAAAAGCACCGACCAATCAGAGCGCGAGTTTGACGGCTGAGTTCCCGCGCTAGCGTGGCTACGCATCGCGCTGCGACTACGAACAAGCAACTCCGCATGCATAGAAGAAAATTGCGTAGAATGGCAAATGAAAATGACGTAACAAATAAAATCGAACATGTTGTCATGGATTGTTTGTCATTTAAAGTGAATAATGAATGAAGGATAAATGGATGAAAATCACGTCTAACATAGAAAGACGAATACACAGTTTTTTTTAGAAGATTCAAAAATTATAATGTCACTGGGTCACTGAACCGATCCTGGTCATCGATGGACGAGCCCAGTGCACAGCTGGTCCCAGGTATACGACACTACCCAAAGTTAAGGGTCGTAATGTCAGGTGCGACCAGATGACCAGGATCGGTTCAGTGACACAGGTTTTCAAGCTGCAGGTGAATTTCTGACAAGGGTGAGTTTTAGTTACTTTATTGGTGATCATTCATTTTTAAATTTAACGCAAGCTATGGCTTATTTCCGGCGATAATTCTCAAAATTCCCGTACGAAAATATTTATTCGGGCTTTTTAAACAGACTTATTCGTTATCAGCAACAGTACTGGCCGTTATTGAATTACGGATTTTTATCACAATAACGAACTACTATCACTTTTCGTTAATTTCCTGTTATATTAACTTTTCGTGGCTACGTTATTAACACAAGAAAATTTACGTATTCCCTATCCTCCCACTTCAAATAATTATTATTTTCGAATCTTCTAAAAAAAAAACTGTGTATTCGTCTTTCTACGTTAGACGTGATTTTCATCCATTTATCCAACATTCATTAATCACTTTAAATGACAAACAATCCATGACAACAGGTTCGATTTTATTTGTTAGGTCTTTTTCATTTGTCATTCTACGCAATTTTCTTCTATGCATGCCAAGTTGCTTGTTCGTAGTCGCAGGGCAACGCGTAGCCACGCTAGCGCGGGAACTCAGCCGTCAGACTCGCGCTCTGATTGGTCGGTGCTTTTTGTTAATATCTCGTTAACAAAACCTCGAAGAGCATTTTCGCAAAGGAAGAAGTTGTTTGCAATCACCCCTCGAATCACTCCCTTCAAGGAACCGCAGCATTTTTGGGACACCCTGTATACGTTTCTTTCTTTTGTACATGTTATTTATATATTTATAAATATGTAATATATGTATAGCGTAGACTAAAATTGTATTTTGTACGTGATAGTATATATATTTTTTCCTTACTTTATTAAGATTAATTATACGCATATACGAGATGAAGAATGAAAATGTGAATAATTGAATAATTGAATATTTGAATAAACGGACAATGTATATATTTTTTATGTATTTTTTCATTTATTTATTCATTTATTTATTCCAGTAACATATAGTGCGTTTATGATCGCGAATCATAGAATATCCTTATCGCTTATCGACGAGTTCCGCGACGAATCGAATCCGAGCCACTTAACGTACACCTGATTCCCCTTGCGACGAATAATCTTCTCGACCAGATAGAAGTCCGGATTCGCGACCGAATGCAGTTCGTACTCGTAGAAACCACCCGAGATCGGCTCTCCCGCGGAATCGCGCAGAATGTACGTCACCGGGAACGTTCTTTGTACGGATACGATTTCGAACACCTCGGTCGACCAGTTCGGAGTGTATCCCTTCTCGAAGAGGGTCTTGAACTTGCTCACGCGTACCTTGTCGCCGACGTTGAATTTCGCGCGTCGTCGAAAGCCTTCCGATGCGGAGGGGGAGAGGGGTTCATTCGCGGCGAACGACAAACGCGTCGCGGGGGTCACGTCAACGGGTCGGGCGTTGATCGTTCGATGCTTGCGATGATTGTAGGTGCGTACGAGCGCAGGTAACAAGTCTGCCCAGCGATAGGACGCGTTCAAGGAGAATTGTTTCCACATGAGGTTTTTCAGTGTGCGATTGAAACGTTCGACGATCGACGCTTTCATCACGCTGTGCGTGGAGTAGTGGTTGATCCCGCGTGTCTTCGCGCATCGCTGGAACTCCGCGTTGTAAAACTCTTTACCCATGTCAGTTTGTAAATTTCGCGGGCATCTATCGCTCTGCCGCAACACGGTCGCGAACGCCGCGGTCACATCACGTTCGCTTTTCGTTTTCACGGGTACGGCCCATGCGCACTTGCTGAACGCATCGATGATCGCTAGTATGTAGTGATATCCTCGATTTTGCTTCGCGTACGGACGCATCTCAACCAAATCTGCCTGCCACAAATCATCGTAGCCGCGAATCACGACGCTGCGCCGTGGGAAATTACGTCTCGCGGGAGCGTGTAGTTCGTTCACTAGTTGTACTCGTTCCTTGTTCATGCTTCGCGGGTGGGCCGGGGATGGTCGCGACGTTTCAAGGACGTTAGAAGTAGTATGAGTTCCTCGAGTACTCGCAAAACGCAATCAGCGCACGTTCTTCGCAATCGTTCGTTATTATTAGACGTTTCGGATCCGTAGCCGTTATCGTCACCATCAGTGGTCATCGTCGTTGGCGTCGTCGTAGACCCTCGTCTGCTTTTCGCGGCTCCTTTCGTTTGTACAAATCCGTGTCCGTTATCGCAGTCGACGATGTCGTAAACTCTTCGAGTCTGTCTGTCAAGTGATTCAAGCGTTGCTCCATCGCGTTATTTAAATCATCCTCTAGTTGGGACAATTGCGCGTTAACGATATCCGTCATCGTTCGTTGTACTCGCGTCTCGAGTTGAGATCGTTGATACTCGGCGTCCAGTCGCGCGGTCACGATAGCCGTTTCGATTTTTTGGTTAAAGCGTTCGTCCATCGAGGACAATAATCTCGTCATTGTCATTCTCGCTTCGTCGCTGTTGTTGTTGTTGTTGTTGTTGTTGCGTAACGCGGTGCCAAACTTGTTCACCGGCATAACGATGCGTGTGCGCGAACACTACTGACGCGATGATCACGGAATCGATCAATTTAAGATGCGTCCGTCCTCGCGAAGTTCCTCCACGATGGATGCGATTTCGTTATCATGACCCGTGTGACCTGCCGCGCGCGATCCTATGAGTAATCTAAGTCTATCGTCCAATTTGTTCGGGTCATCCCAGTACACGTAATCGATCGCGTTATCGGTGACAATCATCGATTCGTCAATGGGCAATCCTCGACCTTGTCGCGTGCCCGCGCTGCCGGCGCCGCCCGTGCCGCCCGCGCAGCCCGCGCCGCCCTTAACGCGTCTGACTCCCGATGTCCGCTCCCCACCGATTATCGCGGATATGATTTTCTTATACTTATATCCCTTGTTTCCCAGCGTGCGCTTGCTCGCCGAATGGTTTCGCTTATGCGCGTTCGTCGATAGCAAGATGCGACGGTACGCGTGAATATCCGCGTCTGTGTACGTGCGAACGTTGGGTACTCGCATGAACAGCAATTCGTACAAACCCCGAGTCCCCACGTATCGCGTTCCGTTCACGCGAATGTCATCACCGTCCTCGTCGATGGTGAATACGGAATCGCCGATCATTAGGTCTTCGTCGGACTCCAAGTATACACCGTACACGTTGTCGATTCGTTTCTTGGTATCATCGATGGGGTTGCGCAGCGAATCCAAATCATGAACCTTTGCTGACGACTCATCATCCTGAATTTTTTCGTCGTCTTTGTGATCGATATCATGAACAACATCACCAACAACACCATCAACAACATTATCGTCAACATCATTGTTGTCATTATTAGTATCGTTGTCATTGTCGTTGTCAGTGTCGTCATCATTGTCAGCGTTGTCGTCGTCGTCGTCGTGGTCGTCGTCGTAGTCATTGTCATAGTCGCTAGAATCTGGAAGGTTATTCGGACGTTCCTTGGTTATCGACGGAGTAATGGGTCGAAGTCTCTTCGATGATTGTTGTTGATCGTATTCGTGTTTCCTCTTCACTGGTCGCGATCGAGGCGTTGAGCACGTTATCAACGCGGACGAGTTCTCGATCAATCGTTTCAGCGGTTCAACGATGGGACGCGTACTCGCCTCCACAGCCGCTTCCGTAGCCATTTTACCAATTTTCAAGGCTAAGAACTTTTTACGTATAACGTCGCTGACTTTGGGCATTTCCACCTTTGCGTCCACGCTCCGACGTTTCGTCCCTTTTTGATGCTTTGTTCCTTTTTGATGTTTCGTTCCTTTTTGTCGATGACGTCGGCGATGTTTTTGCGAATGCTTCGCGTCGACGTTGCTCGAGGTTATAGCAGTCGTCGTCGTCGTCGTCGTAGTCGTCGTCGGTTCGTTGGCCATTTCGTGTTGCTCGATGAATGACTCGCGGTTTTCTGATATCAACGAGCTACGACAAACTCGTTAAATCCTCTTCGATACCGACCTTCGTACATGGAACTATCCTTATCGATCACCACGAAATCGTATCGTCGACGCCAACATCTAGCACACAATTCGTTGAACGACCCGAACGTCATGTCTGTGTTCACGTGATCGTTGTACACGCGACGCAAGTTCGTACCGTCTTGTTTGAACAGCATGAGAAAATTCGCGTTGTCCCTGATCAAATGTTTACGTATTCTAGCGTACGATTGACATAAATAAAAGCAATCCACGTTCGCGTGGCGACCCATGGAGAAGTATTCGCGTATCGCGTTCTGTTCGTCGCATGCCACGTCGTCGAACACGAAGATCGAATCGGGCCGAGCGTCTCTCGGTGGGACGATCTCAGCGTTGTCCGAGTAGGGAAAGTATTCCATCCCGTCGATGACCGACAACACCTGTTCGTGATATCGATACTTTGACTGATGCAACGATTTCGAGTATACGTACACGTTCTCGAAGCGTAAACCGTTCGGACTCTCTAGCATACTTAGAAGCACGTTAGTTTTTCCACATCCAGACGGTCCGCAAATCACACCTCGCACACTGTTCGGTAATAACGGGCCGTGTCTGTTTGATCGACTCGGATCCCTATCATCCTCGAGCATTCTGTTCGCGGTCACGCGAATAACGTCCGACTGTTTCGCGAATCGCATATTCGCAAGCACGTCTATGACGAGGGATGACTATTTATATTCGTGGTGCGCGTCGCGCAGGTCACTATCATAGTGATCGGTGGAGCGTGCGTACGCGTTTATTATTGTAGTAGCTATCGTGACTATTCTAACGTATATGGTTGGATCAACGACTGTGACGTCTCACGGACTAGGGAAGAATCAGAGGAGGAGGAATAATAATCAGAAGAAAAAGACTGGATCGGGTCTCGTGAACGGTATCATAAACCGTCTGGCGTTCGAACTACACGTTCCGGGTTATCAGTTCTGCGGACCGGGAACGCGTTTGCTAAAGCGATTGGCTCGTGGCGACGAAGGTATGAATCCTCTGGACGCAGCGTGCCGCGACCACGATATCGCGTACTCTCGTCGAAAGGATTTAGAGGGGCGACACGAGGCGGATCGTGCGTTAGCCGAACGAGCGCGAGAACGAGTATTCGCGAACGACGCGACCTTTGGCGAAAAAGCCGTAGCGACTCGAGTGTGGGCAACGATGAAGGCTAAGACCAAACTCGGCATGTGTATGAGAAGGACGAAACGTAAACAGGGAAAGTCTGGAAGGAAACATCCTCAACGGCGTCGACGATATCGTAATCTACGAGTGGCGAAACGCGGTGGCTTTCTTCAATTTCTTCCGTTCGTGCTGCCTGCTTTATCAGCTATCGGGGCATTGGCCGGTGGAGCTGGTATAACCAAAGCGGTCAACGATTCGAAGGCCTCTCGAAAACAGCTGGAAGAGACGTTGCGTCATCATCGGGCGATGGAAGGGCGAGGGATGCACCTGACACCGTACAAGCGAGGCGCGGGCTTGAACCCGAGACGGCGGCGTCAACGACGAGTGCGATCAAACAAAAAAAAAAACGCCGATCGCGTAGGCGCGTGGCAACGGTGGCGGCGATAACGCAACAACCTATGACGAACCTGCAATTAGAACGCGAATGCGCCAGCATCCCGTTCTTTCGAGGGGTGTTTATGCGCGATACGCTTCCCACGTGTGTACGAAGCAACGAATGCGGTATCGCGAATCTGGACGAGAATCGAGGCGCCGGTACGCACTGGGTCGCTTACGGGAAACGCGGACCACGAGTACAATACTTTGTTAGTTTTGGGAATCTGCGACCTCCCGCGGAATTGATCTACTATTTCGGACGCGGTACAACGATCACGTACAATCACGATCGTTTTCAACGTTTCGATCAGATGAATTGCGGTCGCTTATGCATGCAATTTTTATAGCAAAAGTATATGGAATTATGGCCTGTATAATAATAATAATAATAACGGTATGTACTAAGATTATGTCACAATGTGTCCATGCGTAATAGCGATTCACATCTTCTATAGTAAAGACTTATAATATCGATAAATTGCCGAGTATTCGTACGCGCGCGTCACTCCCCCTCTCTCCGTCTCGCAAGTGCAATCTATGATATGTCGTTCACGCTTACGTTAACGGGACGCAGCAGCACGCTCACGGTAAACTATTTTCCACCGATAGATTTGAGCGATGGTCAATACGAATTAGGACTCGCGGACTTGGAGACGTTTCACACGATACCGAACATCGACTCGAACAACGATAAATTCTATTTCGTCGTGAACTATGACACCGAAAACAACTCAATCGTCGACGCAGCTAATGAATGCATTACGATACCCCACGGCTCCTACGAATTAGACGCTATGGCCGAGTACCTGAAGCAACGATTACTCGATCGATATCCTCGAAGACGCGGTAACAACGAGAACGACGGTGACGACAAGTACCCTCTAATGCTACGAGCTAACAACAACACCATGAAAAGCGAGCTGAATTGTTCGTTCTTTGTAGACTTTACGAAACCGAACAATGTGGGCTCGTTACTAGGATTTTCCCCGAATCGCGTTTTATTACCGAGAATCTGGCACGAGTCCGACGGACCCGTAAATATTATAAACGTTAACGTGATCAGAGTAACGTGCAACGTCACTACCGGCGCGTACAGCAACGATAAACAGGTACATACGATCCATGAATTTTCGCCACGCGTGCCGCCAGGATATAAGATATCGGAAACACCGCGGCACGTCATTTACTTGCCAATCGTCGCACGAGCAATACACGATCTAACGTTGTGCATCGCAGATCAACACGATCGTCCTATAGATTTCCGTGGAGAAGAAATAACGATTCGTTTACACGTTCAACGACGTCCGCGCGATAGGTAGCGTGACCGTAAGTGTATGTGCGCGTGTGTAGTATGTTAGTGTTAGATCACACGCACGAATCATCAATCGCCGCTGATACTCCTACTGTCTATGTCACGCGTCTCGACCGGCCTTTGTCGACAGGCGAAAGTAGAAGAATAAAGACGGGAGGAGTGATAAGAAGAAGAGGACCGGTAAGAAGCATAAGAAAGCCGTTGACTCGTCGAAACGCGCGTTTCCTACAATCGTTAGGTTTCATCGTCGCCTATTAGACACGCAGTCACGATGTCGATTATTTTGGACGTGGCGAATACGCCAACCTTCGACAATCGTATCACGAAGATCGAGTTACACACGTATAATCCATACGCCAACACGACGTTCGACAATAGCGATGAGATCAGAATCCCCATACAGCAGCAAGATCTGTACACGCTTCCGTGCGAAAGTTTTCTCTACATCGAAGGTCGTGGCACGTTGTCTATGCAAGACGCAAAAGGTCCAGCAACGTCCACGACCGCCGTTCTCGATAATAATTGCGTCGCGTTCATGTTCGATGAGATTCGATACGAATTGAACGGTGTCGAGATCGATCGTTGCCGAAATCCAGGAATCACTACCACCTTGAAAAATTTCGTTTCGTTGTCAGCCGAGAGAAGCAAAGCGCTTGCGAATGCCGGTTGGAATTATGACATCGATTACGATAACGACATTTTTCATTCGGGTGCTTTCAATTTCTGCGTACCCCTGAACGTGTTATTAGGATTCTGCGAGGATTACAAACGCATCGTGATGAACGCGCGGCACGAGCTGATTCTTATACGAGCGCGAGACGATTCGAATGCGATGCACTGCACCTCCGCCACTGCGATCCCGAAACTGGAGATACGCAAGGTGCAGTGGCGTATGCCCCACGTCGTTTTGGAGGAAGTGAATAAACTATCGATACTGCGAATCTTGGAAAGCGAACGACCGATCGCGATGAGTTTCCGATCGTGCGGATATTGCTACTATTTTAAAACGTCGATGTCGAAGACCTCAGTTGCTGTTCTGACACCATCGCCGACGGTGCTACCTAAGCGAATAATAATAATGTTCCCCATTGTCGATCTGCAAGGGTTTAATATCGAACGCGAGTTCGTCGCCAAAGAGATCGCGATTCGCGTAAACAGCAACAACGATAAAACGACGATCAGTCATTGGATCTACGAACCACCATACTTCTGGAATCATCTGAATTCCTGTGAGCACCGTCAAGCGTCCTGGCTCGCGAAGCATCATCACGAGCTTCGCTGGTCCGACGGCTACGTTCCATACTCCAAAATTCCGGGGCTCCTCACCAGCGTGCTCGCGAACATTGACTTCGTCATCGTGAAAGGTGCGGAAAAGAAAACGTGGATGCTGCAACTACTATCTGACATAATCGTTGAGTATGTATGCAATTTGTACGAACTGACGGCGCGAAAGATCAACAACACCAACAACAACTGCAACAACAACAACAATGCTCGAACTGTCGAAGACGACGGCGGCTACGACGTTGACGATGATTATTGCGGGATCATGCCTGACGTTCCTAACCTGAAGTCTATGTCTTCAACGAATGCCATTCGATGTGCATTTCACATCAACAACGGTGTTTGCGCGCTGGAGAATGTCGGGAAAATATGGGATTATATACGTAGCGTCACCTAATGTAAGTAATACACGCACATTACAATCTACTTTACGCGTCATATGCCGAGAAACGAATATGTAAGAATTATTATCTTTTTTCTGTTTTCTATAGCGATGAACACAACGGCGGCGGCGGTGATGAGCGTAATGACAGCGGCGACTGATTCCTCTACCCACGAGCAAGAAGATCCCTCCCATACGAACGTTATTTTACGCAAATACTTATTCTATAATTTAAGTACGCATGCATGCATGGATGTACATTAATAAATATATACTGCTTTCAAAGAAAAAATATATACATTTATTTAAAAATTGTTATACATTTATTATTAAACATATATATGCACGTACTATAGTGGTACGTGGTTTACATCACGCAGCATGGATTGTAATCCTAACGCCAACAATTCACAATCAATCAATGAATGCTTTTCGAAGTGCTCGCTTTCGGAAATTAATTTCACATAATTCGTTGGTACGGACGCGGTACGTAGAACTTCTACGAAGGTGGCATATTTACTGCTTACAGAGTACATATTTTCAGTTAGCCAGGTGAACATATGTTCAATGCAATGATTGTACGCGAATAGTTTACACATCGTGGCTTCAGTCATATATATGACAGTGCGATTATCGGTGATTTTAATAAGTTGACCATCATGCATACGCGTGAACTCTAGTCGTAAATGATCAATTACGATGTGAGTTTGGGGCGATGTTGCGTTGCTACGTAATCGTTGACGTATGTCCGCCTCGTTTTGTAGCAGGAGTTTCCACGTAGACATTGAAAAGCTCAACTGGCAGCCTTTATTGTCCGCTATGGCGATCTCGACTTGGCACGAATCCATTCCAATGCGAATTCCAATACTTAGACGTTTATACGCTGTTGCGATCAGTGGGTAATCACGTCCCAGGATCCGTACGACTGATGGTTTTGGTGTTTTCAACGCTTTTGCCGTGGTGAATCCAGAACTGTAAGAAACATGTACATGAAATTAATACTTCGGTCGTATACGGTTACAGTGAAAGAAGTAAGTGAATGAAGTAAGTGAAAAGTGTATAATAACGCGTACGTACCTCATATCGGATTGTTGATGATGTTGTTGTCGTTGGCGTTTATTTGGAATGCCACCATCGTTGTCGGCTGCGCAGGATGAATCGTTTAAGCTGCGTTTGTACATTTTGATATGCACTGCGTATGATTCTCATCGACGGAAAAATGACGCGAACGATACTTGTTACTACTCGAGCGTACGTGGTGTAATGAAGCTCGTAGGACCGACCACGTCATTTTTTTTTTAGTGAATCGTTGTGTTGAGTGGGTTAGCAACTTTTGAGCATTGTAAGGAAACAATCGGTTTCAGATTATGTCTCTACCCGTGGCTTTGAATCGGGAAATTGCCCCTGCGATCCCCAGTCGCGCATCCCATCCCAAAATATATGTGACGTGCCGGGATGTCGCTGTACAATGCGAAGAAATTCGAGATGGTGAATTTCACGAGGCAGAAGTTCTCTACTATGAAGATGTTTATTTGAAGGTGTTTTATAACGGCAAGCATATATTATTGGATAGGTCTGCATGCGGAAACTTCATACATCCTAGGTGATGATATTGATAGGGATGATGTGGATCCGTCGTGGTGGGAGGAGGCCCCACAATTTGTTGTATGGCGAAAATGTATTAATGCGGAACAAATTGATTATATCGCAATTAATAATAATGCGATATCGGGGATTGACGGTCGTGATAATGCAGTTCAGGTTGACGAGTTTGATTTTAATACGACTGTACACACGCAAGTTGATGCATTCTTTACTGATGCTGATTTATTTACTGAGATCACCGACAATGCATTCTTTACGAATGACATCGACGATGCTATATTCAACGATAATGTTGTCGAGTGGGATTAAGTTAACTTAGTTAAGTTAAATAAATTACTGAAATCATGAAAATCTATGTACGAATTCTTTTCGCCCTTACACGCTCCCACGACGCTTGACTCGCAGACCCTCGAGAAGGGTGCTTGAGACGTCGCCCTGTTCTCGATCGTGAAAATACTCGGAACTCTACCCCGAATAATTATCGCTTAGTTGCTCGCGTGAACGCAACGCCTAATTTATTGCTTCAGGGACATTGCGCTTTCTCGAGGGTACTTCCTTCTTAGAGGCATGGTCTTGGGAAAAGTCAATGCTCAGATATAAACACACACACTATCGCGCCGATTGATTTACAATAATTATCGCTATATGTATGCATCATTGCACTTGCGATGCATCGGTCCCACGATTCAAACATAAACACACGGCACGAAGCGCGTGCACGTAGGCACCAAAAACGCGTTCAATCCTGCTCAGATATAAACACACGGCATGGCACGGTGCAATGTTTATTCCATGGGCTATCGCGATGATTGATTTACAATAATTATCACTATATGTTTACATCATTGCACGTGGGCTGCATCGGTCCCACGATTCAAACATAAACACACGGCACGAAGCGCGTGCACGTAGGCACCAAAAACGCGTTCAATCCTGCTCAGATATAAACACACGGCATGGCGCGGTGCAATGTTTATTCCATGGGCTATCGCGATGATTGATTTACAATAATTATCACTATATGTTTACACCATTGCACGTGGGCTGCATCGGTCCCACGATTCAAATATAAACACACGGCACGAAGCGCGTGCGCGTAGGCATAAAAAACGCGTTCAATCCTGTCGCGCGCCATGATCGCCTTATCTTTTCTCAGAAATCCTGGTTCGCCCTCTTTCTCAGAAATCATCATCATCATCGAAAACGCGATTTGAATTTCCACGAATCGGTCGCGGTTGCGCCTGCGCACCGATCCCAGCACGCGTACGGAGATTGCGCGGCGGCGACGCGTGCCCAAATATACCTTAATCATCCAGCAGGTGACGCCAACACGAGATGTATGAAAAAAACCTGGAAAATTTACCAAGACGGGCCCAAATACCGACGCGGGCCCAAAGTGCCTTAAACATCCAATAGGTGGCGCCAACACGAAGTGTATGAAAAACCTGGAAAATTTACCAAGACGGACCAAAATACCGACGCGGGCCCAAAGTACCTTAAACATCCAATAGGTGGCGCCAACACGAAGTGTATGAAAAACCTGGAAAATTTACCAAGACGGACCAAAATACCGACGCGGGCCCAAAGTACCTTAAACATCCAATAGGTGGCGCCAACACGAAGTGTATGAAAAACCTGGAAAATTTACCAAGGCGGGCCCAAATACCGACGCGGGCCCAAAGTACCTTAAACATCCAATAGGTGGCGCCAATACTAAATGCGCGCGACGCCATTTTGATATTTTGAAAATCCACCCCCTCTCCTGTGACGTCAGCCCCCTCGCCCACGAACTCGACCTGCGCACGCGACGCCATTTTGAAAATTTTGAAAATTCCCCATCCCCTGTGACGTCATCCCCCTCACCTACGAACTCGGTAGACGCCATTTTGAATCCCCCTCCCCTGTGACGTCATCCTACTTGTCTACGAACTCGGTACCCCCCCCTCCCCGCCTCACCCCCACGCCTCCACTTGAGCCAGAACTCTCATACCTTACCTACTGAATTATTTTTTAGTTTTTAGTGCATTTTTACTAAAATCGTTTCACATAAAATTTTTTTTATATATTTTTATTCAATGTCGGAGAAACGAATTCTCGCCGGGGAGCGTCGCGCCGGCCAGACAACGCGTACGGCACACGGATGGAGGGACGGGTATGCAGTGGGGGTAGCGCCCGTGGGCGAAAACCCACGATTCTGGCATCACTGCACGCGACACTGTAGTTACTACTGAACCGTCGAAGACAAAGGGTGACATTTTAAACGACGTACATTTACTTTTACAAAGTGTTGTGTTTCTTTAACATTCGAAGTTATACAAGTGCCGGTTTTATTACACATAAGTTTTATATCCATTACCTTCCATTACGCTATTCTCTTCCCAATTATACAGTCAGTTCTATCTATCTCCTTCTTTATCGCAATAATGACTGGCAAAATAAAATTACCGAAGAAGTTCAATATGCGTGCGGTAGTTCCCTTCAGGAAATCCGAGCCACAACATCATCAGGTGCTACTTTTCCATATTCACTCTCACCTGGCACTAGTTGTTCACAGTCAATTTCTCAATCAACATCTTCTGATCTCAGTACCACCAATTCTGTTAATATAACTCAGAATGATGTAGGATTCCGTGAGAATGTGGAAGAAATTGAAAATTTCGCCACATTCGAAAATTCTCAGACCACCGAGAGTCCCAATTTATCCAAGTCATTAGCAGAGTGGGCTGTAATACATAATATTTCTCACCAAGCCATTAACGATTTATTACCCATTTTAAAGAAATCAGTTTCAAGTCATTTACCCTCGGATGCCAGGACCCTTTTAAAAACTCCCAGGAATGTAAAGATTAAATGCGTCAATCCAGGTCAGTATTACCATTTTGGTTTAGAATCCACCATTTTAAAACTCGTTCAATCTGTAGATTTATCCTGTATCGAAAACAACACAATTTATATTAACACTTTGTATGCGGGAGACGGAGATCACAGTCCGCAACAGACCAAACGTTGAAAGCGGGAGACTGTAATCGCTGCGTGGTGGAAGCGCTCCTGGCAAGCGGGGCAGGCTGCTGCTACGACGATTGGTTTTTGTTACCGATTGGTGCACACTCATAAAGACAGGGCACACGTATTTTTGTTATTGGCGGAATCGGCCACATTTACAATGTAACAGATTACAATGAACCTCTGCCGATCTTCGCACGCGAAAAGACTGTAATTCCCCGCTACACATCCAGGAGCGTGGAAAATATCGCCCGCATGCAAAGTGTTAATATCAATGTGGACGGTTTACCGCTTTGTAAAAGTTCCAAGAGTCAAGTTTACCCCATTTTAGGCTGCATTGCAGGATACAATGAAGTAGGTATGATTGGCACATATCATGGGTATGAAAAGCCTAATGAGGCCAACGTTTTTCTAGAAGATTTCGCCAAAGAGGCCATAGATTTAATTAGTAACGGAATTTCTATTAACGGTCATTTTTATCACTTAAAAATAAAATCATTTATATGCGTCCGTTCTTAAATATACAAAAGGCCATGCCGGCTATTTCTCTTGCACTAAATGCCACATCCTAGGTAAGAATCTAGACAAGAGAACGTGCTTTCCTGATACAGAAGAAGTAGGTATCCTAGGCCGATTCTAAATCAATGGGTGGCGACGGGGTGAAGCGGGGCGAGGGGTACCGCACCGTAGGCGAGGGGGAGGCGGGTGGGGGGAACGCGACCCGTGGAAGTGGGGACGAGTCAGTGGAGGGGGAAGGCGACCCATGGAGCGGGTGGGGGGGGGGGCATTGCCGATGACTGATCCTCTCGGTCCGTAGTCAAATCATACGGACATCGAAGGTCAACTTTCGACATCTTGTGCAACATGCGGTATGACACGTAGATGATGGAAGTCGGAACCTGCATTTTGTTACGGTGCGAACACCGTACCAAAAACACAACGATCGAAGGTCAACTTCTGAGAATACTTAAGCCGAGAATAATGCGCAGCAACATCGGTGCGCGCTATCTCCGGACCGCGAAACTTCAAAGCGGGCCGACGGGCTTCTGTTTTCGATACTGATTGAAGGTAAACTTTCGAGAAGAATATGAGTAAAAGCGCGATAAGACTTAAGGAAGAATTCTAGGAATCCCCCTGTGTGCAAGTGTAAGGGGGTAGGGACAGTTTAGGTAGAGATGTTCGTATATATATATATATAAAGTAGCTCGCATCTTCGACAGGACAATGTTGTTTATAGCAAGTAATTGCATATGTGTAAATAACAAGAACATGGAGAAATTCAAGAACGCGGTTTCGCTGTTGGCTCGGATGTCCGAGCTTTTGAGGACCACCGCGGAATTTTGCGATTGGATGGACAGGTGCGACGACACAATACGTCACATCGTCGTGTATCAACGAGGCGAACACGTGCCGGTGTGGGAGAAACAGCGGATGGTGTCCTTGCTCGCGCGAACACAAACATTGCGCGCGAGAGTGCGAGGACGATTATCGCGAGTAGGGTGCGGGCTCGCCGCTCGAGCGACGTCACCCAAGGTCGTCTGGGAGGAACTTGAAACCGCGTTCGAGAAGCGTTTGTTGACCGGGGCAGTGATAAATGTGGGGGCCGTCGATCCACGCAAATTCTTTTAGAATGCCCGTCGAACAGTGATTTCGCGCGTTACGAACGCTATTACGGAACATCGCAGCGTATCGGTGAACACTGTGCTAAACGCGGAATTCATGTTGCGAGACGAGACGGACGTGAAGAGTTTCGCAACGCGTAACCACGTACTCTTTATGTCGTCGAATGTTCGCGAGTGGTACGCGACGCAAGTGGTTGCTCCGACGTTGGTCGCGATGGAGGAGTTTCAGGAGCGCGAGAGTGGATGGACCTTAAGGGCAGTGCAGAATCTCCCGATCAACGTAAACAAACACAATCCATTGCGTGCCGGGTGCAACGTGCCGCTTCCGCGAGCGGTCATGGTGAAAAGAGCTGTGGTGAACGCGCAGTGCAACGACAACACGTGCTTTTTGTGGTCGGTCGTCGCAAGACTGTTTCCGGCTGATACGAACGGGAACAGAATTACGTCGTATCCACCCTACTCGACGGTGCTCCGTACGGATGGTGTGAGACTCCCCATGTCCATGAACCAGGTGCAGAAATTCGAGGAAGCCAACTACATGTCCGTCAACGTGTACCTGTGGTCCAACGAGGATGGCTGCGTACCTCTACGCGTGTCGAGCAACAAGCGGGAGGAAAGACACGCGAACGTGCTGCTGGACCAGGATCCCAAGGATTCGCAGCGGTACCATTTCGCGCGTATCCGCAGTCTCTCCCGCTTGATTTCCAAACAACTCAGCAAACACGGGCATCAAGTGTTCGTTTGAGATAGGTAAGCAAATAAGAATAATAAAAAAAATTCGAGCGATACGTTACGGACGAAAAAGCGTTGGCATTGTTTTTTTTCGTATACGTTTCAGGTGCCTCAACTTTTTCTCGTCGGCGGAGCGATTGCAGCGGCACACCGTGGATTGTCGGCGCTTAAACGAGTGCGCCGTGCAATTACCAACCGAAGAGGAGAAGATTTTGCGGTTCCAGCATCACGAACGTAAGGAACGCGTGCCGTTCGTCGTTTACGCGGACTTTGAGTGTGTGCTGGAGGACATCGAGCAGCCATCGATGGAACGTCGGCGCGCGTACCAGTATCAACGGCACAGAGCTCACAGCGTAGGATACTACGTACATTGTTCTTACGACCAGGCTCTGTGTGGATATCGAGCGTATCGCAGCGACACCGATTGCGTCCAGTGGTTCGTGCGGGAATTGCGCGAATTTGCAAACGTCGCGTACTCGTGGTTGTGCAACAGAAAACCAATGACGCCGTTAACGCAGCAACAGTGGCGGAGTTTTCTCGGGGCGACAGTGCGTCATGTATGCGGAGGACGAGAAAGTAGCAACAAATCGGTTTGTTTAAATTAAAGACCAGGCTTTTGCGATAAATATCTTATTTTATTAGTAACTAATATAAATAATCCATTAAAAAATATTTTTATATTCATTAACGAAAATAGCGACATTTTTCAAATTTAATTAGGAATATCATCCAAACGCCAAAAAGTTCCACTTTCGGACCAATTGCAATATTTTCAGCACACTCTCCTCTAAATAATCACGTAACGATCATTTCCCCCCTCGTCCCACTGCTCAAATTATTAGTGTTTAAAGTTATCCCAAAAGGCGGCCAATTTTAAATCCGGCCCACTGTACGGCGCACAGATCGTGCAACTTGCGCTACCAACATTCGGGCACGATACCCGTGGTGTTCCACAACCTGTCAGGCTACGACGCGCATTTCGTTATCAAGGAGTTGGCAGACGCGTTCAATGGAAAGATCAGCCTCCTACTGTTAACGAAAGAATGATACATATCGTTTACGAAGGACGTGGAGGACTTCAAGGGCGAGCGCAAGGACTGGCGAAGAATGGTGAAGTTCCGATTCGTCGATTCGTTCAAATCCTTGGCCACGAGTCTGCAGAAACTCGCGTCGGATCTCCGGAAAGAGCGGCTAACGATTCTTCGATGCGAGTTCCAACATCTCCCGGACGAGCAATTCGATCTCCTCACCAGAAAGGGAGTCTTCCCGTACGATTACGTGTCGTCGTACGACAAATTGAAAGACACGCGACTACCGCCTCGTAGCGCGTTCTACAATCGCCTGAACGATAGTGGTGTGTCGGAGTCTGATTACGCGCACGCAACGAACGTGTGGAACAGTTTTCGTATACAGACACTAGGCGACTACAGTTATTTATACCTGAAGACGGACGTGCTCGCGGACGTGTTCGGAAACTTTCGCAGTGACTCTATTACGATCTACGAACTAGACCCCGCGCATTACTGTACGTTACCGGCGTTCACGTGGGACGCGATGTTGAAATACACGCGCGTCGAATTGGAACTGCTCACCGACGTGGACATGCTGTTATTCGTGGAGCGTGGTATGCGCGGTGGCCTGAGCCAGTGCTCGCACATGTACGCGCGCGTCAACAACACGCACCTGCCGATATCAATGTACGACGCGTCGCAACCATCCACGTCCCGGATGTACTTCGATGTGAACAAACTGTACGGATGGGCAATGTCGCAGGCGATGCCGCGCGGCGGATTCTGATGATTGGACGAGGCGGCGGTAGCCGAGTTGAACGTGAACTCCTTGCCGGAGGACGATGGACCAGAGGGATACCTGCTGGAAGTGGATCTGGAGTATTCGCGGGACATTCACGACGAGCACGCGAACCTTCCGTTCTGTCCTGTGCGCGAAAACCAAGCTGATCGCCACGCTCCGCGATAAAGAACGATACGTGATTCACTATCGCTACCTGAAGCACTGCATTCGACACGGACTCCGCGTATCGCGAATTCATCGCGTTCTACGTTTCGAACAATCACAGTGGTTGCGCGACTACATCAACTTGAACACGGTGTTGAGGACGCGAGCCACCAGTGATTTTCAGAAAACTCTGTACAAACTAATGAACGATGCCGTGTACGGGAAGACTATGGAGAACGTTCGAAATCGAGTGGATGTGCGACTAGTGACGCGGTGGAATGGAGGTCACGGTGCCGAAACGTTGATCACGAAACCGAATTTCCACAGTCGCGCGATATTTTCGGAACATTTAGTCGCTATCGCGATGCGAAAACTACTAGTGAAATTTGATAAACCCATATACGTGTGTATGTGTGTGTTGGATGTGTCTAAGGTGTGCCTATACAACTTTCACTATAATTATATGCGCGCAAAGTTTGACGATATGTGCAAGGTGTTGCACACGGACACTGACAGCATAATATATCAGTGCGGAGCGACAACGCGTACGAGGAGATAAAAAGTGACGTCAGTGCGTGATTCGATACGAGCGATTACGCAGTGGACAACCCTTACGGTATGCCGCGCGTAAACAAGAGCGTGCTGGGACTCATGAAGGACGAGAACAACGGTGCCGTAATGACAGAGTTCGTGGGACTGCGGTCCAAGATGTACGCGACTCGAGTATGTAACGCGTCGGCGGAAACGACCGAGACGAAAAAAGTGAAGGGTGTGAAGAGGAGTGTGGTCGCGAATAAGATACAATTCGAGGACTACGTGTGGTGTCTTCGCGAGTACGCGGAAACGACGGTGCGACAGAACCATATTCGTGCGCGATTACACGACGTCTATTCCGTGAACTAGTGTAAGACCGCGCTCAGTCCGTACGACGATAAACGATACGTACTTCCCGACCAGGTCAGCACCCTTCCGTGGGGACACTCTCGGATTCCCGAGTGCGAGAACAACGATAGTGATACGTGTATGGATATTTCGTTGTGTGTGTGTGTGTGTGTGTGTGTGTGTGTGTGTGTGTGTGCGCGCATGAACATATGTACATGGTCATCCGTTAAAACTGCAACCTACGCGCGCGAACAGACGAAAATGGCAACACCGGCTCACGGACGCATTCCACTACAACCATGCATTGGCCCGGCGTTCGGAGGGTTGCCAGCGACCGCTGGACAGCGGTGATGCCGGAGCTTTGAAAATTTTAGGATAATCTCTTTCAAATTAACGTCACAAGGAGCTGTTTGAAATTTCCCCACCGGGGTTGAAGAATTTGGGGCCTTTTTCGTATAACTTTTGAACTATAAAAGATATCGGAATGTAATTTGTGCCGAAAAATGAGGAAAAATTATTACTTAATTTTTCTTTTATCAATTTCTTAACCATAATTGTTGTGAAAAGCTTTTGCAAACTGTTTATTTAATACTGTATTTAATGCTCTTTTTACAATTCATGATGTTGATAAACAATACTCTAGTTGTTTCTATGTCATTACTTTCATAAATTGAGAAATTAAATTTTTATTCAATTATGTGTTAGTTCTGCAGACCTCAGAATCTATTGTTCTGGTTTTCTTTTTTATAATTTTATCCTTATATGCAGTGCATGCATAGATCGGACGTAAGGAGTAACTAATGGCACGTGTCTTTGATTGTAGCGGTGTTTGAATCTTTTTTCCAGAATTTTTGTGTTTGAATGTTTAACCTTTTAGCTACTCAACGCCACGCCTATACCGGCTTCCGTTAATGTCATTTTTGGGTGGCGAAAAATCTCTCCGTACAAGGGTACAGCGCGGCGGTCAACCCTGTCGTAGCTAAAATTTTTGAAATTAAGACGGGTACGAGACCAGTGGACATTGTTTTCAACCCTCATTACAGTAATCCGGGGTGCGAGTGGTAAACCGATCAGAAAAGCGGAGCGCACGGCTCGCTTACCTGGGCCGGGAAATTCCGCACAGCTCTTTGCGGCGTTAATTTGAAAGAGACCATCCTAATATTTTCGAAGTTCGGGCATCACTGCTACCCAGCGGTCGCTGGTAACCCTCCGAACGCTGGGCCGGTGCATGGTTGTAGTGGAATGCGTCCGTGAGGCGTTGTTACCATTTTCGTCTGTTGGTGCGCGCGTAGGTTGCAGTTTTAACGGATGACCCTGTATATGTATATACGTTTCATTAATGTCGCGTACGATGTTTGTGTCTTCATGTATACAAGTATGATGCGCTGTATGAACGTAGAGGGGATTTTTTAGTGGGTATGCCAGAAATGGAGAGTCCCACATAACCCCGACAGAACCTTTGTCGGGGTATGCGTAATGCATTTTCCCCTCTTTAAAAAGAAGAGGTATGCAATGGATGGCCGTAGCATGCGCAATGACACACTTTATTGAAGTGCTTCCAGTGGATAAGGTAGGAAATAGATCAAGTATAATAGAAACCGCGGAAGCTAATGTAAATACTTTACAAATGTGTGTGAAAAGTATTAATTTGTTTTGTCGTAATATACGTACCTATATTAGTAAATATTTAATAAAATAATGTACAAGTATTGTGATATATTGGCGCTTTATTTTTGAAATACAAAGAAACGAATAAATACATAACAATATAAATGTAACTTGTGTGTGCGTGCGTGTGTGTGTGTGTGTGTGTTGAATTAATAAAGAGGTGCTGTTGCGTCACAGAACATCCTTTTCCTGTATCCACGAGTTCGTGGACGAGTAGAATCCCAACCATTACACGTACGCTCGATTCCCCTTGCGATGAATAATTTTCTCAATCAGATAGACGCCCGGATTCGCGACCGAATGCAGTTCGCGCTTGTAGAATCCGCCCGAGATCGGCTCTCCCGCGGAATCGCGTAGCATGAACGTTGCAGGTTGCGTTCGTCGTACCGCGGTGATTTTCAACACCTCAGTCGACCAGTTTGGCATGTATCCCTTCTTGAAGATCGTCTTGAATTTGCTCACGCGTATTTTGTCGCCGACGTGGAATTTCGCCGGTCGTCGTCGTTTTCGTTGCTCAATATACGTCGGTGATACGATGAACAGTAAACGAGTCGCGGAGGTCACGTCGACGGGTCGCGCGTTGATGGTGCGATGTTTACGATGATTGTAGGTGTGCGCGAGCGTAAGGAGCAGATCCAACCAGCGATAGGACGCGTTCAAGGAGAATTGTTTCCACATCAGTTTCTTCAGCGTACGATTGAAACTCTCGACGATCGACGATTTCATCACGCTGTACGTCGAGTAGTGGTTGATCCCGCGAGACATTACGCATCGTTGAAACTCCGCGTTGTAGAACTCCTTTCCCATGTCAGTTTGTAGATGTCGCGGACATCTGCCGCTTCGTCGCAACACGGTCGCGAACGCCTCGATCACGTCGCGCCCGCTTAACGTTTTCACGGGCACGGCCCACATGTACTTGCTGAACGTATCGATGATCGTGAGTACGTAGTTGTAGCCACGATGTGTGTCGCATACGCGCGTATTTTCACCAAATCCGCCTGCCACAGATCGACGTACCCTCAAGTAACTACGCGTCTCCGCGGGAAATTTCGTCTCGCTGGAGCGCGCAGTTCGTCGATCAATTGTATTTGCTCCTTACTCGTGCCCATAGCGGTACGGGCGGTGCCGGCGAAGGTAACATTCCACGATCAGCAGCAGGTACTGTACCAAGCACTCGAAGCACGTACGGTGTTGGCTGGGTTTGTTGTCGTCGGAGTCGTAATCGTCGCTCATCTTCGCGCTTCCTTTCGGTTCGGTATCTACACGATCGGTGACGCAAGCGCGTCGAGTCTATCCTTCAAGTGATGGAAGCGTCGTTGTATCGTGGTATTTATCACGGTCTCCAGATCACGGATGCATTCATCCACCGCGGTATTTATCGCATTCGTCAAAGCATCCAGTCACTTCGTCGTCAATTCATACATGTCTTCCTCCATAGTGTCGAGGGCACGCCTGACGGTACGTTCCATGTCGTTCGCGTATTGTTTCGTCGCAGCGCCGGTATCCTCCTCCGGATTTGCCACGCGACGTATCTTGCGTTCCATTGCGTCGAACGTTGACCGATCGGGGTCCAGTCACAGCGAATTCTCCCGCACGTAATTCGCGAAGTACAGATTCCGCGAGCGAATCATCTCCATGCGTTGATCGTTGTCGCCGGTAGCAGCAGCATCGGCGGTGCCGTGCAAAGATGCTCCAAACTTGTTCACCGACATGCTGGAGGGCGGTGATCACGAACGAGACTGACGCATCGTCAATACGAACGATCAATTTACGATGAGGCCGGCTTCGCGAAGTTCCTCCACGATGGAGGCAATTTCGTTATCGTGTCCGGTGTGTCCGGCGTCGCGCGACGCCACGAGCAATCATAATCCATCGACCAATTCGTTCGGATCGTCCCAGTACACATAATCGATCGCGTTATCGGTGACCGTCATCGCGTCGTCGATGGGTAATCCGCGACCTTCGCGCGCGATCCCGCCGACGTGCGGTCTCCACTAATCAACACCGACACGATCTTCCTGTACTTGTAACCCTTTTTGCCTAGCGTGGACTTACTAGCCGAATGGTCCCGTCGATGCGCGTTGGTCGGCAACAAGATGTCGCGGTATGAGCCGAGATCATCATTCGTGTACGCCTGATCGTTAGGCGCTCGCATGAACAGCAGTTCGTACAAGCCTCGAGTATCCGCGTATCCCTTGCCTTTCACGGTAATGTCGTTGTTCTCACCGATGGTGAGCACGGAATCACCGATTCTCAGCTGTTCATCGTCGCCTAGGTACACGCAGTACACGTTGTCGATCAGTTTCATGATGCCGGTGAAGAACAAGCGCAGATATTCCCGCGACAGTGGTGGTTTTCGGATTGACAACTTCTCGAATCGTTTCGTCCGTCTCACCCTGCTCCAGATCTTGTTCCTCGGTTGTTTCGTAGATGATGCTGTCGTCGTCGTCGTCGTTGTCGCTCGACTCCGAAAGCGGAGTCGTGTCGGGACGTATCGTGGCTGTGGACGGAGTAAAGGGTAATCGTTTCTTCTTCAAACGGTGTTGTTGCTGCTGCTGTTGGTTCCGCTTGACGAGCGATGGTCGTGGCTTCGATGGTATCGCTGTAGTCGTTTGCAATGCCGCAGTGTTCTCCACCAAGTGTTTCAGCGGTTCGACGATCGGACGTGCGCTCTCCTCCGCAGCAGCTTTCGTCGACATTTTACCGAGTTTCAGGCTCATATATCTCTTTCGTATAGCGTGGCTGATTTCAGCAATTTTCTTCTTCGCCCCGACGTCTCCCGACTGTTGGTGTCTACGACGCTGTTTCTGTTTCATTCCTTGTTGTTGTTATTGCTGTGTACTCTCCATGTTGACACCGCTAGTCGCTGCTTCGTTAGACATCCTGGTGTTGCTGGACGAAGGACTCACGATCTACTGAGGTCCGCGCGCTACCACGAACTCGTTAAATCCTCGTCGATACCGACCATCGTACATGGCACGGTCCTTATCGATGATCACGAAATCGTAACGTCGTCGCCAACATCTCGCGCACAGGTCGTTGAACGCCTCGAACGTCATGTCCGTGTTCACGTGATCGTTGTACACCCAACGCAAGTTCGTCCCGTCCTGTTTGAACAGCACGAGAAAATTCACGTTGTCTCTGATCAACTGTTTCGGTATTCGCGCGTACGATTGGCACAGGTAAAAGCAATCCACCTTCGCGTGCCTGTCCATGGAGAAGTATTCGCGAATCGCGGTCTGTTCATCGCACATCACGTCCGAGTAGGGAAAGTACTCGAGTCCGCCGACGTGCGACAACACTAGCTCCAGATACCAATACTTTGGCTGTCGCAACGATTTCGAGTACACGTACACGTTCTCGAATTGAAAACCGTTCGGACTGGAGAGTCCGAGGCTGGAGAGCAGGCTGAGAAGCACGTTCGTTTTTCCGCACCCGGACGGACCGAAGATCAAGGCTCGCACGCTGTTCGGGAACAACGAACCATGCCTGCGCGAACGACTCTCGTCCCACGCCGAATCCTCCACCGTCTTGTTCGCGGTCACGAGAATAGGGTTCAGTTGTTTCGCGAATCGCATGCTCACTCTCTCTCTCTCTCTCCCTATCCCCCTCCCTGCCCCTCCGTCTCCCTCTCCCCCCTCTCTCTCACCCGTTGCAACCGTAACGCCAATGCTATTTATACCCGCAACACCTGTCGAGCGAATCAGAATCGTAGCGCTCCTTGAACCGATCGCTATCGAAGAACCGTCGACTTACGACTGCCCTTGCATCCCCGTGTATCTGCATTTTCACGTGTATGGTTACGGTAACGCGAAGACTAACAACGAAGAAGTCAACGAAAACAGGATCGGAACTCGTGAACGGTATCATAAACCGTTTACCGATAGAGCTACACATGCCGGGATATTAGTTCTGCGGACCGGGGACGCGTCTGTTGAAGCGATTGGCTCGCGGCGACAAAGGTATAAATCCGCTGGACGCCGCGTGTCGGGAGCACGATATCGCGTACTCCCGTCGAAAGGATTTGGAGGGACGATACGAGGCGGATCGCGCGTTAGCCGAACAAGCGCGAGATCGAGTGTTCGCGAACTTTTGGTGAAAAAGCCGCGGCTACCGGAGTGTGGGTCGCGATGAAAGCTAAGACTAAACTCGATATGGGTATGAGAAGAAGAATGGAGGAAGAGGAGGAGGAGGAGGAAGAACTACGAAACGGAAACGCAAGCCCAGAGGACAGCACCGCATCCTACCGGTAGCGAAACGCGGATGCTTTCTTCCGCTTCTCCTGCCCGCTCTGTCGGCCATCGGGGCATTAGCCGGTGGAGCGGCGGGTGCCAAAGCGGTCAACAACGCGAAGGCTGCGCGAAAACAGCTGCATGAAACGGTGCGTCATAATCGGACGATGGAAGGGCGAGGAATGTATCTGGTACCGTACAAGCGCGGCGCCGGCATGAACCTGAGACGACGGTCGAGGAAAAAAAACGCCAGTCGACCGGCCTTGCGGCGATAACGCGACATCACCTACAGCGACAACAATTAGCACGCGAGCAATGCAATGCAATTAGAACGCGAGTGCACCGACGTTTATGCGCGACACGCTCTCCGCGCGCGTACGACCAAACGAATGAGGTATCGTGAATCTCGACGAGAATCGCGGCGAAGGCACGCACTGGGTGGCGTTCGCGAAACGCGGATCGCGCGTGCAGTATTTCGACACGCGGGAATTTGGGAATATGCGACTGCCCACTGAACTGATCGATTATTTCGGACGGGGAACGCCACCTACGATCACGATCAAGTACAATCACGATCGCTTTCAACGTTTTGACCAGACTAATTGCGGTCACTTGTGCGTACAATTTCTGCGACAAACAGCTCTGGAATTTTAGCCTCGACGCTACCCAAGATAAATTGAAGCGCAATCGTACGTTCGAGTTACTTTCTCTCTCTCAGTCTCTCTAGCGTAACCCGCAGCGGTGGTGGTAGTGGTACAGTGTCGCTCACCCTCACGTTAACGGGTCGGAGCAGCGTGCTCACGGTCAAATATTTTCCACCGATAGATTTGAGCGACGGGCAGTACAAACTAGGACTCGCCGGCTTGGAAATGTTTCACACGATACCGAACATCGACTCGAGCAACGATAAATTCTACTACGTCGTGAACTATGACACCGGCCAGGACTCAAGCGTCGACATCGCCCGCGAATCCATTACGATCCCCCACGGCTCCTACGAATTAGACGCTATCGCCAAGTACCTGAAGCAACGATTGCTCGAGCGATATCCTCGAAGATGCAGTACCAACGAGAACGACGACGACGACGACAAGTATCGACTAGTGTTACGAGCTGACAACAACACCATGAAAAGCGAACTGTACTGCTCGTTCTTCGTAGACTTTACGAAACCGAACAACGTGGGCTCGTTGCTAGGATTCTCCCCGACGCGTATGCTAGTGCCGAGAATCTGGCACGAGTCCGACGAACCCGTGAGCATTATAACAGTTAACGTGGCCAGAGTAACGTGCAACGTCACTACCGGTGCGTACAGCAACGACAAACCGGTACACACGATTCACGAATTTTCACCTCGCGTGCCCCCGGGATATAAGATATCGGAAACTCCGCGACACGTCATTTACCTGCCGATCGTTGCACGAGTGAGACACGATCTAACGGTACGCATCGTCGATCAATACGATCGTCCTATAGATTTTCGCGGAGAGGAAATAACGATTCGCCTGCACGTGCAACGGCGTTCGCGCGATAAGATAGCGTGAGTGCATAGCATGTTGGTGTTCGATCACACGTACGACTCATCATCGTAACCGCTGCTACCGCTCCTGTGACCATTGCCACGCATTATGGTCGAAATTCGTAATTCGTAAGACGAAACACCAACGACAACACTGATAAAGACAGGGAGCGGAACGGGAACAAGAGGAAAACGAAGAAGAAGAAGCGACAAACCGTTGACGCATCGCAACGCGCGTTTCCTACGAACCCTGGGGTTCATCGTAACGTACTAACATATCACTTATACACACGTCTAACACGATGTATACCATACTGAACGTGACGAGTACACTGACTTTCGACGATCGTATCACGAAGATCAAGGTGCACGCTTACAATCCGTACGCCAACGCGGCGTTCAACAATAACGATGAGATACGAATACCGATTCAGCAACAAGATTTGTACATGCTGCCGTGTGAAAGTTATCTCTACATCGAAGGATGCGTCTCTTTGATGACACCCGCGACAACGGAACAGGACGCGAAAGCTGCGAGAGTTTTTCTGGACACTAACTGCGTCGCGTTCATGTTCGACGAGATTCGATACGAATTGAACGGAGTGGAGATCGATCGTTCCAGGAATCCGGGAATCACCACCGCGTTGAAGCATTACGCGTCGTTGTCCATCGACAGGAGCAAAGCGTTGGGACCATACCATCGCACACGATCGAGACATTTTTAGTAGCGCCTCGTTCAATTTGTGCGTACGCATGAACACGTTACTGGGATTCTACGAAGGTTACGGGCGCATCGTGATGAATGCGCGACACGAGTACATCCTGATTCGCGCGCGACTTGATACGAACGCGATGTACGCGGTCTCCCTAAACCCCGCGATAATACCGGACCTGGAGATACGCAAGATACAATCGCGCATGCCGCACGTCACGTTAGAAGACACGCAAAAACGTTTCCGATCTTGGGAATTGCACGAGTATGCGTTGCTGCAAACGACTACGAAACACACATGGACCGTGAAAGCCTCGTCACAGATCAAGAAACCGCGATACGTGTTCCTCGGTATACAAACCGATCGACAGTATAATCTCGCGAAAAGCGCGAGCAGATTCGACGCGTGCAAACTCGCGAACGTACGCTTGTTTCTGAATTGCCAGATGTATCCGTACGACGACCTGAACCTGGATTTCGATAAATCGAAATACGCGCTCCTGTACGATATGTTCGCAAAAATTACCCGTTCGTACTATAGTCACGACGAACCGTTGCTGAACACGGCCGAATTCTTACGATACGCCCCTATCGCGATCATAGATTGTTCTCGACAAAATGAGTCGGTGAAGAGTGCAACGGTGGACGTGCGAATCGACTTCGAGTGTAGAGAGAACGTGCCCGCTAATACCACCGCGTATTGCCTACTCATACACGATCGTATAGTCCAGTACAGCCCTTTGACTAACGTGGTGCGAAAAATCACGTGATTCCAACGACTACGACTATGACTACTATACCGGTGAGAATAAACACAAAA
Organism: Andrena hattorfiana; assembly: GCA_944738655.2. NCBI lineage: Eukaryota > Metazoa > Arthropoda > Insecta > Hymenoptera > Andrenidae > Andrena > Andrena hattorfiana. The sequence goes on along the minus strand of OX122890.1, from coordinate 38,947,353 downwards.
ACGTCAGTCGCTCATCTGCAACCGCCGGTGACAGTTGTTGTTGTACTACTGCCTAATAAGAATGTTATCCGTCGTGGTCGACCTATAAGGCTTTAAGACTGAACGCAACACGTTCGTCGCTAAGGAAATTGCGATTCTCGCAAACAATCGCAACACGGAAACGACCATCTGCCATTGGATTTTCAAACCACCGTACTCCTAGGCTCGTCTGTCACCGTTCGAGAAGCGTCAAGCGACCTGGCTCACGGCGCATCATCGCGGACTTCGCTGGTCCGACGGTTGGGTACCGTACCACGGGCTTTCAGAACTGCTCGCCCGCGAGCTCGCACCAGTCGACGTAGTGTTCGTGAAGGAACTGGAGGAAAAGGCCTGGTTATCGTAACTGCTCCTACGACGAACAGACCCAAACATTGTAGATATCGTTGAGATGTACGAGAAGAAGAAGAAGAACGACAACGGTGACTCCGACGACTTTCCACGAAAACGTTCGAATCATCACCTCTGCGCGTGTGTTTCTTACGGCGATAAATCCACAACATCGCCCAAGAAAGCCGTTTTACGAATCATGAGGCGTGATTACCCATTGACCTTGACTACCTATAAACGCATCGAAATTGGAATTCGCATCGATCGGGATTCATGCGGTCTACGTGGAAACTTTTGCTGCAGCAAGAACCGGAGATACTTCAACGCATCCGCAACGACACAACTTCGTCGCATCAAGATCATTTACGCATCGACTTCACGCGAATCAAGAATTACCGAATTGTCAAAATATCGGATAGTAGTTCTACCATATACATGACTGAAGCTACGATACGCCAAATGTTCAAATACGATCGCTGCATCGATCATATGTTCTCATGGTTGTCGGAAATTCTAAACTCCGTAAGCAACAAGTACGCTTCCTTTGTTGCCATTATACGCGCCGCGACGACACCGACCACGGATTATTATTATTATTATTATTATTATTATTATTGTTAACGGGAAAACCCTTTAGTAAACAAAATATACAAAGCATAAAGCAAAATATAAATGTAAACAATACGAAATAACTTAAAATAACTTAAAAAAAAAATATATAAAGTAAAATAAATAAATAATCGGTGTGAGTACTTAATATAACATTAACGCATCAGATCAAGTGACCTATACAGTGACGAACGCCCGTACAAAAGTGATCGGAGGCCACTGAGGGAGACACAAAACAAATCAATGTCAGGGAAACATTGGTTAGCACAATTCATAGCTCTGCTTAAGGGGTCAGCCGTGTAATTACGGTAACCCGGTTCCCTGCTCACAAAAAGGGGCCTAGGTCGCAAAACTCGCTCAGGAGCACGGAACCGCAGCGCAGCCACAAGCTCCGTACAATTTACATGGCCGTGTATGACCTTGTAGAGGAAGATTAAGTCCGAAGACAGTCTCCTATCACTAAGCGTGGCAATACCAAGTAGTCGTAAGGCCGGGCCGTAATCGTGGTCAGTAAAGTGCATCGGCGTTCCCATAGCCCTGGAGGCAAGCCTTAAGAACTTATGCTGCACCCTCTCTATCAAGCTGATATAGTGCTTATGTCTAGGGTTCCAGATGACAGAAGCATATTCCAGCTGAGGCCTAACCAAAGCCACATACAAAAGCTTCCAAGACTTAAGCCTTCTGAAATGTTTCCCAAATCTTGCTATAAAACCAAGGATTCGCATTGCCTTACACGTGATGTTTTGATAATGCTTGCGGATGTCCAGCCCTGCCGAGATTGTTACACCTAGGTCCATTATCTCAGCTACCTCCACAAGGGGAGCATCACAAAGAGTGTACGAAGAATTTATACCCCTTCCAGCCCTATGCGCCCTAATGAGGACACACTTGGCCACGTTCAACCTCATCCTATTATTAATACACCACCGCTCGAACCTCCTAAGGTCATCCTGCAGCAAGTCAACATCAAGTTGATCCCCAATGGTGCGGAAGATTTTTAAGTCATCCGCATACATTAAAAATCTGCTGTTCCTAAATATCTCCTTAAGATCATTGATAAAGAGGATGAAGAACAATGGGCCAAGATGCGACCCCTGGGGTACTCCGGAGCCGACTGGAACAGGAGTGGACAGATGGTTTTCCACCCTGACGATCTGAGTACGCCCAGTTAGGTAACTCCCGATCCAGGACAGGAACGGACCACAAAAGCCATATGAGGCCAATTTACCAACAAGGATCTGATGATCCACAGAATCGAATGCTTTTCGAAAGTCCGTATAAACCGTGTCCACTTGTAGACCCAGATCAAGTGCATCGGAGACCGCTCTGTGATACACAGCCAAATTAGTTGTGGTCGATCGCCGCGGAACAAATCCATGTTGTTCGTCACAGATAACATTGACTAGAGACGGTGTAAGTATATCAGTAACAATCTCTTCAAACAATTTCGGCAGGGCTGAAAGCTTACAGATAGGCCTAAAATTTCTGACATCTGCGCGATCACCAGACTTAAAAACTGGGGTGACAATACTGGTTTTCCAGAGTGCTGGAAAGCATCCATTATTTAGCGAAGAATTGAAAATATGCCAGAGGGGCCTCGCAAGGATAAAACAACACTCTTTAAGGAAGAGAGGTGGTATCCCATCAAATCCCGGACCTTTTCTCACGTCTAGCAAGTTCAGCTTGGAATAGATCTCCCCGATCGAAACGTTCAGCTCGCGGATATTAACTTTACAGGCCGATGTCGGCAGCGAATTTAACGCAGGCGCCCCAGCGGATACCGGCGCATATACAGAAGCAAAGAAAGATGCAAACAAATCAGCGCTCGCTGAGTACGTCGACGCAGTAACGTGATCTAGGTGCACGTTTCTAGGGACACCAGGCAACCTCGCTTCGCATTAACATGATTCCAGAAACTCTTTACATTGGTTGACACGGAGTTCTCGACACGATCAATGTACGCCCGGTAATCTACATCCATAACCTGTTTACACAATGATCTAAGAGAGGAGAAGTCGAAATAATCACAAGGAGCATTAGATCTCTTATACACTCTATGCGCTCTCTTCTTTTCCCGAATCAGGCGTATAAGTCTTGGTGAAAACCATCGCGGATATGTAGAACGTATTACAGTTCGAACAGGCACAAAAACACTGATGACGTATCTAATATGATCATATAGTCTATTGAGGGCACCATCCGGGTCAGGACCACCGGTCTCCAAATCCCAATCAACACTATTCAAATACGTTAACACGCTACGGTAATCTCCCCGCCTATAATCGTAATATTCTATAATGTCACCCGAAAGATCGAGCGAGGAAAACAATGCGCTGTAACATACATAAAGCGGAGGGTGGTACGCATCGGGTACAATTAAGGCATCAATAACACGATCAACAGACACGTCACAAGCGCTGACAAAGATGAGATCCAGCATGCCATCAAACTCATTAAAAATATTATTAACTTGCACAAGATTACAATAGTTACAGCCACCCAGCAGAAGATCAATGGCCATGGATTCGGAGGACGAGACCCCCGCCTTCTTAAAGCACGATTGACCGTAATCATTAAACCAAACCGCGTGCTGCTTGGCAGGAACAATCTTGGGGGCTCCGTTAATATAACGGATGGTCATGTTCGTCTCCCTCCTCTCGTGAAGATTCCTCAGCTTCCCCCTCAGCCGATCAAGAGACTGTCTTTGCCACAACGTCCTGTCTTCCGAGATCTTACATGGCCCCTTATAGCGGTGCTTATTCCGTAAGATCTGTTTGACATCCTCCGGCGAATCAAGACGAACACATAAGGGTCTGCAGGCAGAACCCTTAGGTTTCCCAAGACGATGAGCCCTTCGCACCTCCGTAACCCCTGGGTAGATCCCACTGAGAATCGCCAACGCTTCCTCGCTGTCGGTAGCCCTAGAGTTCCCACCAGAAGGGTCTTCTGGCTCCGGCAAGCCAAAAATTAAGACGTTGCACGCTCGAACCTGCCTTTCGGAGATTTCTCCAATTAAATCGTCGGGATCTAGGACCGGGGAGCCGGGCGACGTCTGGCCAGACATCAACGGGCCATCGGCCTCCAACACCCGGACACGTTCCGATAAAACGTCAATGCTGCTCCGGATGTCTGTGAGCTCTGATTTGAAATAGGAACGCAGTTCCTGATGAAATTTATCAAATTCCTCCTTCAAAAATTCCTTTAGATCTCCCATGGACGGTGAGGACGACTGCAATGTTACCGGCTGAGCAGCGTTCGGATCAACAACAACATGCGGTGTGGGGAATCCAGCACGACAGTTTAAAAGTCTACCGTTAAACCACGGGTGACCCGTACGAGCGAGGCAAGTGGGTCCCGCATGGCTTATTTTACCACAATCCCCACAAGTGACCGGCTTCACGACTGCAGATCCACAACCATTGCACTTTTTGTGTACAGGCGTCATTCTAGTACTATGTCAAGCCACGGATAAAATTGTCACAGAAAGAGACCCGACAACACGCGAAACGGAGAGGCTTAATTAACTACAATAAGTCAATTCACTCACTCTGCCCACTGCGCTAGCCAGTGCACTTAGCAAATAAGACAGGCAGCCGAACAGATACCAATATAAAATCAAGAACTTGCAAATTCACGTATCACAGTTTATTTCCCAGAGACAAACACGTGTACGTTGCGCGATCACGAGACAATAACACAGGACAACCTGTCACCTCAATAGCTGATACAAGACTCGATTATGAAAAACTCATTTCCGAAAGCGAATACTTCGAACCGCATTCTTTGTTAGATTGTGAATTATTAGCGTTAGACTTGAATTCGATGATAGACGATGCTCGCAGCGTACCATCCTAATTCGTACATGTGTGTATATACTTTTCCAATAAATACAATACTTTTTCATACAAATACATGTATTGTCACCTTACACGATCCTTTCCTTTCCGCACAGAATATCACCTGTCCCAAAACCTATGTTGTGTTCTTTCGATCTTCATTTCTTACACTTGGTATGATTTGATCTCGAAACATCTATACCTCTTCTTATTACACATTTCGAATACCATATATTCTCTTGTCTAGTCTCCTCCACTGTACTCACGTACCCATGAATCACATAACCTGTGCAATGTCGAAACATCTATATATATATATATATTTACGCCGCTCTCGTGAACCTCTCGGAAACCTCCGCCGCGCTGCCCTTAGCCTCGAGTTCGAGGAGGACGTGGCCAAGCTGCGTCTTCTTCACGGCCCTGATCCCCGTGAGGGCGGCCCTACCCATGGTCACCGCTGACCGGTAGGTATCGATATACGTGCCGCCCTCGGGCACGCGGATCAAAACCGCTTCTGGCCTCCTCCTCGGCGGCCTCTTCCTCTTCCTCTTCTTACTCAAGGCCTCGGGCAGGGGAGCCGAAGGGGTCTGTCCCTGCGACGCCCCAGGCGCGGGGGGGAGGGGGTGCCTTCCCCGCCGGCGCCCTGCTGTCGGTCCGTGCCCTCTTCGACATCGCTGGAGGACCATCGCTGGTCGAGTCCCTCGGAGCAACCGAAGGGGGGGGGCAGTTGGGCGCGGCCCTTAGAAGGGGTAAATTGGGTCCTCCCCTTCCCAGCTTGTTGACCATATAAGTTGCCCCCCCCCCCCTTCTTGACGTGCGGGGTAGCCCCACCCCCGGCCGGAGTAGCAGCTCCGACCGGTCCCGGAGAGGCCCCGCTCGGACCGGGCACCGCTTCGGTCGCCACCACCTCCGCGAAAAGACGCTTTTTGGTGGTGGCTCCATTGGCCAGGTCCTTAAGTGGGGAGGAGCGCGACCGCTTCTTCGACCCGCCGGATTTCTTCGAAGACGAAACCGTCTTCGGACCGAAGATCACGGTCCGCTCCACCGTCTGGCATCCCCGGTCCTTCGTCTGGACCGGGGTGACCGGGGTGGGGGGGGGGGGGGGGGAGCAAGCGGGGCGACTCCCGGACGCTTACTACCCGCCCCCCCCCCCCCGTGGGCCTTCCAACGATCAATCGACTGAGTCGCAATCGCCTCAGCGATGACCGTGGATCCGCGCATCCCCGGGCCGCCTGCTCGACGACCCTGGTGGCGGTGGGGTTCAATTTCCCAGCCCCCCCCCGGCTGAAAGCTCGGCGCAGGCGTCCGACAGGCCCCGCATGAACTCAGCCATGCGGGCTAAGAGCCTGGACACCTTGGCGCCGGGGGATTCCACCGCCGCCACCTTCTTCTTAGGGGGGGGGGGGGGACCACGGGGACAACAAAGGTCCCCGGGTCCGCCCGCGGAGGTGAGGGCACTGTTGTACTGTGCCCTCCAGCCCGGTCCACGGCCCTCGTTGCCGACTTGGACCTGGCCCTAATCGAGTCCACCGAGATCCTAGTGAGGGACACGCTGACGGCCTTACCCCCCAGAGCCCTGTCCCCACTGCCCACCGAACCCCTCCTGCCCGCACGCCACAATCAAATAAAAACTCATCGTCGTTGTCCTTGTACGTGCCAGGTCTGGCAGCTGTAGCTTTTTCCGAGGGGTGGAATGGGGCTTTCGCCCCCCACCCCCCTCAGTGACGCAGGCCCGCCGCATCGACTCTGCGTCATCCGACTTACTACTTACACCGTCCTCGCTGCCGACAGGGCGAGAGACGGGGGATGGCCTTATGTCACCGATCGCCTGGTTGACATCCGAGACTAGGCGATTCGGGTTCATAAATCCATAAAAAAGTCTTAAAGGGCGACGGCCCCGCCGCCCGGCGGATTTCTCCCAACACAGCCCGATGTTTGGCACTGCAGCTCTGTCCAGCTGACCCTAAAAGCTGCTGGGTCATAGCTCCGGCGGGTACCCACACACCCCGCAACCCCGATGTTCGGGGGCAACGCGCTTCCCCTGAAAACACACCCACACAGACCACCCTACACAACACCACGCTACCCAGAGGAGTTTCCCCCATCCCCGGTGGGCCCCCGAGGCGGGGGGGAATTCTTCACCAACTCCCCTGTACCCAGTATTTAATCCTATTTCTCTTTTTGCTTTCAGGTTCCATGGACAAAGGGATCCGGCACCATCCTAGGGCCACCATCAGGTAAGCACTCAAGACGGGATAGAACTCGGATCCTTTGTGAGTGTATAACATTTCTTTTTCAGGTACCCACCGAAGGGGGGTACCGTACCTAGGGCGAGGGGGGATGACGTTACAGTGGAAGGGGGATTTCAAAATTTTCAAAATGGCGTCGCGCGCGCAGGTCGAGTTCGTGGGCGAGGGGGCTGACGTCACAGGGGAGGGGGTGAATTTTCAAAACTTTAACACGCGCGGGGATCGGTGCGCAGGCGCGAAAGATAAGGCCCGAAAGGATGTAACGCGGATGCTGTAATTCGACACCAACACCTATTCGACATTAATTAATCTAAATAGCCCAACCGCCTCACGAAAGAATGCAACGTCGCCCTCGTATAAACATCCGCCGACGATTCGACGCTTTATCGCGATAATTATTCGAGATCGATTAATCTAAATAGCGCAACCGCCTCACGAAAGAATGCAACGTCGCCCTAGTATAAACATCCGCCGACGAAATGCAATTCGACACCCTCAGAGCGATAATTATTCGGGTATCGCCCAACGTATTTTGAATGAAATAACTATTCGAGATTAATTCATAATACGGCAAGAAGTCTTCCAAAAGATAAGGAATCATGACGCGCGACAGGTTGTAACGCGTCGAGGCGCGTACGTGCGTGCTCCGCAGATGCTGTAATTCGACACCCTCTGACACAGCGCGATGCGATAACTATGCGAGATTTATTAATCTAAACAGTACAGCTGCCCCATGATCATCATGTACGAATGGGGCATTGCGTTCGCGTAAACATCCGCCTACGAAAACATAGAGCGATAATTATTCGAGTTTCGTTTCGAATATTTCAAAGATTGGGACCGCCGTGACGGATGCGAATGCCCTTATCGCGAACGGGGGAATCAGATACACGTGGTAACGCAACGAGTTAGTGCGACTTTACGTTACTCGATTGAGGTGCATGAGAGAAAGAGCAATAGAGAGAATTCGATGATCATCGCCATCAATGCTGCAATATATATTCATACATTAACGTGCACGTGTACGTGAATCTGTATAAAAGCAACGTTGGTCAGTCCTGCGGACTTCATTACACCACGTACGCTCGAGTGCTAACAAGTATCGTTCGCGTCAATTTCTTCGTCGATCAGTATAATCGTATAGTGCAGATCAAAATGTACAAACGCAGCTTCAACGATTCATCCTGCGCGTCCGGCAACGATGGCGGTTTCCCCAATAAACATCAACAACAGTCCAATATGAGGTACGTACGCGTTACTATACACTTTTCACTTATTTTATTCGCGTACTTCTTTCACTGTAAACGCAAACGAAGAAAGTATTAATTCCGCGTATACGTTTCTTACAGTTCTGGATCCGCAACACCAAAAACAGCGAAAATGCCAAAACCATCAATCATACGGATCCTGGGACGTGATTACCCACTGACCGCTACAGCTTTTAAACGGCAAAATATTGGAATTCGCATTGGCATGGATTCGTGCCACGTCGAGATCGCCATAGCCGACAATAAAGGCTGCGAGGTATGCTTTTCAATGTCAACGTGGAAGCTCCTACTGCAAAACGAGTAAGACATACTCCAACGCAACATCGCCCCAAACCCACATCGTAATTGATCATTTACGACTCGAATTCACGCGTATGCATGATGATCAACTTATTAAAATCATCGATAATCGCGGTGTCATATATATGACTGAAGTCACGATGCGTAAACTGTTCGCGTACGAACATTGCATCAATCATATTGTTGCGAGCACCCTATGTAGAGGATTCATGGCCCGCTGGTGCGCGCGACGAAGACAAGAGACAGCGAGAAGAAGGCGATCGGGTCGATCGCCTGTCAAGCTGTCATTCGAGAGTCAGCCGCCATTACAAGCAGACGTGTCGATATTGTATTCCTAACAGATTGTATTCGTTACCTGTTCTTATATTATTCTTGTTACCCCTTGTTTAATGTTCTGTTATCGTTGCTGCTCAGTAAACTTATATTATGTCGAACGCAAAACGTAACACTGGTGTCAGAAGTGGGATGCTCACTCGAAGTGGGATGCCCACTCGTGCGTCCGCGGCCTCCGCGAACCCTTCTCCTGCAGCGACGGGTGATGCCTCTCTACAGGAGATGTTCACCAGCCTCCAGTTGAGTATCGCGGGACAGATGCGGAGGGATAACGAGGCCCGCTGGCAGAGGGAGGACCGTGGCAGGGAGGAAAAGGAAGCCACCGACCGAAAAACACAAGCGGCTCTCGAGGCCCGGTTGTCAGAAATGGAAAATCGCATCCAGGTCGTAGTCTCCTTATTATAAAATATTCGCGGATCGGTTGACAGCGGCGCGACTACTCGGGGTGGAGAGACAGTCGCCAATGTAAATAATAATGTAAATAATGATGTAAACAGTGATGTACATAATGATGTAAATAGTGGTGTAAATAATGTCCCCTTGGCGCATGTCTCTACCTCCGTCGGTATGCCCGCCGCTGCTCCCTTTTCGGGACCGCACGTGCTCAACTTGGGGTACGCGGTGAAACCGGCAATTTTTTATGGAAAAACGTCGTGGGAGGAGTACAAGGTACAGTTCCAGCTATCGCGCGCGCTAATGGATGGAATGACGAAAAAAAGTCTACAGCCTTGATCGCTTCCCTCGGGGGGTCGGCGAGGAGCGTCCTCACCACGCTCTCCGCTGCCCAATGCGAGAACTGCGTGGAATTGGTTTCCGCGCTCGAATTCCGCTACGGGGCGAAGAATCTGTCAAATTTGAACTATGTACTCTTCCAGAGCCATAGGCAACGGAGAGATGAGAGCATCTCCTCGCTGGCCACCAAAATTGAACGTTTGGCGCAGTCCGCTTTCGCCGATTGCCCGGCAGAAACCCGCGACAAACTTGCCGCGTCTCAGTTTGTAACAGCATTGTCGAGCTCTGTCATACAGCGGGAACTGCGACTTGACGGGTTCACCTCCCTAAGAGCCGCCGTGACCAGAGCTCTGGAGATGGAGACCATCGAGACGATGTCTCGCGATCTCGCGACAAAGTCCCGTGATCGCGACGCGGAAAAACGGAGAACTAAATCTTCCCACACTTTTGAGAGCCCGAAGAAGAAGGGGAGGTTCGAGGGGTCGGACGATCGTTCAGACGACAACACGAAGAAAACTTGCTGGCAATGTGGAGGGGCCGGTCATCTTCGCAAGAACTGCTACCAGTTGAGGGATTGAGGAATACGACAGGGGTTACTGAAGGCGCGACGGAGGGAGTTCGAGGGCGAATACCGTCGCTGCGATTGCTGAGCCGCGACGAAGGGAGTTCGATGGCGAACATCGTCGCGGGATAGCTGTGCAGAAAGTCGTGACGGAGGGAGTTCGAGGGCGAATACCGTCGCGACGCCGCGACGAAGGGAGTTCGATAGCGAACATCGTCGCGGGATAGCTGAATAGGAAGTCGCGACGGAGGGAGTTCGAGGGCGAATACCGTTGCGAAGCTGCGACGAAGGGAGTTCGGTAGCGAACATCGTCGCAGGATAGCCGAATTGGAAGCTGCGACGGAGGGAGTTCGAGAGCGAATACCGTTGCGGAGAGAGAGAGAGAGAGAGTCGAGGATGCTAAGTTCGGAAGTTCCAGCCTGGAGAACGAGTGTGGTTGCTACCACGAAGAGTAACCGAAGCTACAAGCGGATTGGGAAGGCCCATACAGGATAACGGATAGGATCAACGACATGGTGTACAGGATCCAGCGGTCACCCCGGAAGAAGTGCAAGGTGGTCCATGTACGCCGCCTTGAGAAATACGAGGGATAGTTCCAGTGAAGAAATAACCATGAACGAAACGCCAGGACTCCGACGACTCAAGACCGAAGATTAGTTTAAGCTAATTCGGTGGACTGGGCTGCGGAGGCTACCTTCGTAGTCCGGCCCCCGCTCTTGAGTCTGTTACAGATACACGATACCCCACGACGAGGGACAAGGTGTCGGGGGACTGCTGCCGCGGCTTGGATGCGGTCCCGAATTCCCCGAATGTGCCACAACAGCGTGGCGGTCCGCAGCGGGGTGCGGACATACGTGGAACCACCCCGCTACCCTCCTGGCTGGGATGCTGGCCGCGTCGCCGGTACAGTGTCTACCAAGGGGTCCCTTCCTACGAGGTGGACAACAAACGGGAAATGGTGTCCCCAATCACCGGACGGACGTGCGACGCAGTCGCACGGATCGGTCGGAGGGGGCATCGCGGAGACGGGACCGCTGACGAGCTGCACCAAGACGGTCCCCTGGAACAGCACCAGATGCCACGAAGAGGAATGGGGCCATCAAGAAGCCACGGATTGGAGTACTGGGAGAGATTAGAAGAAAGAAGAGGAAGACGAGCTGGGAGTCCGGGGAAGATTGATCGGGGAGCGGGCCGGTGACAGGCTCATGAGTTGTGACCCCCTGTTGTCGTGCCCGTCTCGCCTTTTCGTCTCCCTGACTCTGTTCGGCTCCACCGTACCTCGTGAGATGAAGAGAAAATTAATGCATGCAATGTTTTTCTGAAAGGGACTGTTAGAGTTCCGGGGACGGAAGAGAGGAGGTTCGACGCTTGACTTCCACCGAGGGACTGTTGGAGTTCCGAAGACGTCGTGGGACAATGAGCTGGAGTCCAGAGGAGCTTCGTCGCTTGACTTCCACCGAGGGACTGTTGGAGTTCCGGGGACGTCGTGGGACAAGGAGCCAGAACCTCCAGAAGAGCGTCGTCGCTGGACTTCCGCCGAGGGAACACAAGGAATTAATCGTTGGACGAGCCCGACCATAAAAAGGATTGGACCTCTTGCTAGTCTCTACCCAAGAAGAAGATGCGCCATCGAAGAAGATGAAGCCCATACAAGAAAGAAGTACACAAGGCCGAAGACGCAAGTGGAGGGTAGAGACGCGAAGAGCCATGCACCCACGCCTTGCCAAGGGTTTTTGGGGTGGTTTTTCCCTGGGCGTGAAGGTGAATACCGAGGCGACGGACGGAAGAGACCACATAGCGTCCTTCCCACTCTTCCGAGCCAGGGTGCAGCTGCAGTCAACAGAGAATCTGCAGCGGTCGGGACGACCGCTCCTCGAAGGGGGGGAGCAGTGTTGCGAGCACCCTATGTAGAGGATTCATGGCCCGCTGGTGCTCGCGACGAAGACAAGAGACAGCGAGAAGAAGGCGATCGGATCGATCGCCTATCAAGCTGTCATTCGAGAGTCAGCCGCCATTACAAGCAGACGTATCGCTATTGTATTCCTAACAGATTGTATTCGTTACCTGTTCTTATATTATTCTTGTTACCCCTTGTTTAATGTTCTGTTATCGTTGCTGTTCAGTAAACTTATATTATGTCGAACGCAAAACGTAACAATATGTTCACCTGGCTGACCGAAAATATGTATTCTGTAAGCAGTAAATATGCTGCATTCGTGGAAGTTTTACGTACCGCTTCCGTACCAACGAATTATGTGAAATTAATTTCTGAAAGCGAGCACTTCGAAAAGCATTCATTGATCGATTGTGAATTGTTAGCATTGGGATTGCAATCCATGTTGCGCGATGTAAACCACGTATCACTATAGTACATGCATATATATGTTTAATAATAAAGGTATAACAATTTTCAAATAAATATTATTTTTTATTCAAAACAGTGTGTGTTTTATTAATGTACATCCATCCATGCGTACTTAAATTATAAAATCAGTATTTGCGTAAAAATAACGTTTGTATGGGAGGGATCTTCTTGCTCGCGGGTAGAGGAATCAGTCGCCGTTGTCATTGCTCTCATCGCTGCCGCCGTCGTATTCATCGGTATAGAAAACAACAAAAAAATAATTCTTACATATTCGTTTCTCTGCATATGACGCGTAAAGTAGATGCAATGCGTGTGTGGTACTCACATTAGGTGACGCTACGTATATAATTCCATATTTTCTCGACGTTCTCCAGCGCGCAAACACCGCCGTTGCCGTGAAATACACATCGGATAGCATTCGTTGAAGACATAGACTTCAGATTTGGAACGTCAGGCATGATCCCGCAATAATCATCGTCAACGTCGTAGCCGCCGTCGTCTTCGACAGTTCGAGCGTTGTTATTGTTGCTGTTGTTGATCTTTCGCGCCGTCAGTTCGTACAAATTGCATACATCCTCAACGATTATGTCCGGTAGTAGTTGCAGTATACAAGTTTTCTTTTCCGCACGTTTCACGATAGCGAACTCGATGTTCGCGAGTGCGCTAGCGAGCAGTCCCGGAAGTTTCCAGTATGGAACGCAACCATCAGACCAGCGGAGACCGTGATGATGCTTCGCGAGCCAGGACGCTTGACATTTCTCGAACGAATTCAGATGATTCCAGAAGTATGGCGGTTCGAAGATCCAGTGGCTGCTCGTCGGCGTTTCATCGTTATTGCTGCTGCAGTCGTTGTTGCTGTTTGTGCGAATCGCGATCTCTTTCACGACAAAGTCGCGTTCGGTTTTGAAACCTTGTAGATCGACAATGGCGAACATTATTATTCGTTTAGGTAGCACCGCCGGCGACGGTGTCAGAACAGTAACTGAGGTCTTCGACATCGACGTTTTAAAACAGTAGCAGTATCCGCAGTAGTAGTAGTAGTATTAGTAGTAGCAGTAATAGTTTATGCACGCACACTATATTAGTTTCCGTAGCACGTTGGTTAAAGGGCCGTATTCGACTATACGATCGTGTATGATCAAACAGTAGGCGATAGTATTAGGGGGAACATTTTCTTTGAATTCGAAATTTATTCGCACGTCCACCGTAGCGCTCTTCAACGACTCGTTTTGCCTAGAACAATCTATGACCGCGATAGGTGCGTATTGCAAGAATTCGATCGCGTTCAGCAACGGTTCTCCGTGACCATAGTACGATTGGCCGAATTTCGCGTACATATCGTACAGGAGCGCGTATTTATACTTATCGAAATCTAAGTTTAAGTCGTCGTACGGATACGACTCGGAATTTAGATACAGTCGAACGTTCATGAGATGATTCGGGTCGAATTAACCCGCGCATTTATTCGGGTTATTCTTTCGATCGGTTTGCGTGGCGAATAGCACGAATCGAGGTTTCTCGATTTGCGACGTAGCTTTTACGGTCCACGTGTGTCTCGTTGTCGCTTGCAGTAACGAGAACTAGTGCAAGCTCCACGATCGGAAACTCATCGCGATCGGCCGGCCGCTTTCCAGGATACGCAGCATCGACAGTTTATTCACTTCCTCCAAAACGACGTGGGGCATACGCCACTGCACCTTGCGTATCTCTAGTCTCGGTATCGCAGTGGCGGTGGTGCAGTGCATCGCGTTCGAATCTACTCGCGATCGTATAAGGATCAGCTCGTGCCGCGCGTTCATCACGATGTGTTTGTAATCCTCGCAGAATCCTAATAACATGTTTAGGGGTACGCAGAAATTGAAAGCGCCCGAATGAAAAATATCTTTATCGTTCGCAAGCACTTTGCTTCTCTCGACCGACAACGAAACGTAATTTTTCAATGTGGTAGTGATTCCTGAATTTCGACACCGATCGATCTCGACACGGTTCAATTCATATCGAATCTCATCGAACATGAACGCAACGCAATTATTGTCGAGAACAGCGGTCGCTGACGTTGCCGGGCCTTTCGCGTCCTGCGCCGTCAACATGCCACGAACTTCGATGTAGAGAAAACTTTCGCATGCAAGCGTGTACAGATCTTGCTGCTGTATGGGGATTCTTATCTCGTCGCTATTGTCGAACGTCGTGTTGGCGTACGCATTATACGTGTGTGACTCAATTTTCGTGATACGATTGTCGAAGGTTGGCGTATTCGCCACGTCCAGAATAATCGACATCGTGGTTGCGTGTCTCATAGGCGACGATGTAACCTAACGATCGCAGGAAACGTATGTTCCGACGAGTCAACGGCTTTCTTCTACTTATGGGTCCTCTTCTTATCGCTCCACCAGCCTTTATTCTTCTACTTTCACCTTCCGATAAAGAATTGCGTCGATGACGCGAGACGGAGACGGCTGGAGTAGCAGCGACAGCGGCGATTGATGATTCGTACGTTTGATCTAACACTAACATACTACACACGCGCGAATACACGTGCAGTCACGCTAGCCTATCGCGCGAACGCCGTTGAACGTGCAAACGAATCATTATTTCTTCTCCACGGAAATCTATAGGACGATCGTATTGATCGACGATGCACAGCGTTAGATCGTGTATTGCTCGAATGACGATCGACAGGTAAATGACGTGTCGCGGAGTTTCCGATATCTTATATCCCGGCGGCACGCGAGGCGAAAATTCATAAATCGTGTGTACCGGTTTATCGTTGCTGTACGCACCGGTAGTGACGTTGCACGTTACTCTGATCACGTTAACGTTTATAATATTCACGGGTACGTCGGACTCGTGCCAGATTCTCGGTAATAAGACACGATTCGGGGAAAATCCTAGCAACGAACCCACATTGTTCAGTTTCGTAAAGTCTACAAAGAACGAATAGTACAGCTCGCTTTTCATGGTGTTGTTGTTAGCTCGTAGCATTAGAGGGTACTTGTCGTCATCGTCGTTCTCGTTGTTATCGCGTTGTCGGGGATATCGATCGAGTATTCGTTGCTTCAGGTACTCGGCGATAGCGTCTAATTCGTAGGAGCCGTGGGGAATCGTAATGCATTCATGAGTGGCGTCAGCGATGGTATTGTTTTCGGTGTCATAGTTCACGAGGAAATAGAATTTATCGTTGCTCGAGTCGATGTTCGGTATCGTGTGAAACGTCTCCAAGTCCGCGAGTCCTAATTCGTATTGACCATCACTCAAATCTATCGGTGGAAAATAGTTTACCGTGAGCGCGCTGCTGCGACTCGTTATCGTGAGCGTGAACGACATATCATAGATTACACTCGCGAGACGGAGAGAGGGGAAGTGACGCGCGCGTACGAATACTCGGCAATTTATCGATATTATAAGCCTTTATTATAGAAGGTGTGGATCGCCATTACGCATGGATACATTGTAACATAATCTCAGCACACGTCGTTATTAATATTAGTATATAGGCCATAATTCCATAGACTTTTGCTGTAAAAATTGCATGCATAAGCGACCGCAATTCATCTCGTCGATACGTTGAAAGCGGTTGTGATTGTACGTGATCGTTGCATTGCGTCCGAAATAATAGATCAATTCCGTGGTAGGTCGCAGATTCCCAAAACTATCGAAATATTGTACTCGTGGTCCGCGTTTCGCGTACGCGACCCAATGCGTACCGTCGCCTCGATTCTCGTCCAGACTCGCAACACCGCATTCGTTGGTTCGTACGCGCGTGGGAAGCGTGTCGCGCATAAACACCCCTCGAAAGAATGGCACGTTCGCGCACTCGCGCTCTAAATGCAGGTTTGTCATAGGTTGTTGGATTATCGCCGCCCCCGTCGCCACGCGCCTACTCGATCGGCGTTTTTTTTTCTTCGTTTGCACTCGTCGTTGGCGCCGCCGTCTCGGATTCAAGCCCGCGCCTCGCTTGTACGGTGTCAAATGCATCCCTCGCCCTTCCATCGCCCGAGACGCCCGTTTTCGAGACGCCTTCGAATCGTTCACCGGTTTGGTTATACCAGCCGCTCCACCGGCCAATGCCCCGATAGCTGATAAAGCAGGCAGCAGGAACGGGAGAAATTGCAGAATGCCACCGCGTTTCGCCACTCGTAGATTACGATGTCGTCGTCGAGGATGTTTCCTTCCAGACTTTCTATGTTTACGTTTCGTCCTTCTCGTACCCATGCCGAGTTTAGTCTTAGCCTTCATAGTTGCCCACACTCCAGTCGCGGCTGCTTTTTGACCAAAGGTCGCTTCGTTCGCGAATACTCGTTCTCGCGCTCGTTCGGCTAACGCACGATCCGCCTCGTGTCTTCCCTCTAAATCCTTTCGACTAGAGTACGCGATATCGTGGTCCCGACACGCTGCGTCCAGGGGATTCACACCTTCGTCGCCACGAGCCAATCGCTTTAGCAAACACGTTCCCGGTCCGCAGAACTGATAACCTGGAACGTGTAGTTCGAACGGGAGACGGTTTATGATACCGTTAACGAGACCCGATCCAGTCTTATTCTTTTTCAGATTCTTCTTCCTCTTCTGATTCTTGCCTAATTCGTGAGACGATGCAGTCGTTGACGCTACCATATACGTTAGAATAATCACGATAGCTACTGTAATAATAATAATAATAATAATGAGCGCATACGCACGCTTAGCCGATCACAACGATAGTGACCTGCGCGACGCGTGCCACGAATATAAATAGTCGTGCTTCGTCAGACGCGCGCGAGTACCTGAGAAACACCGCGAACAGGCGATTCGCGAAACAGTCGGACGTTATTCGCGTAACCGCGAACAGATTGCTCGAGGATGATAGGGATGCGAGTCGAGCGAACAGACACGGTCCGTTGCTGCCGAATAGCGTGCGAGGTGTGATTTGTGGACCGTCAGGGTGTGGAAAAACGATCGTGCTTTTAAGTATGCTAGAGAGTCCGAACGGTTTGCGTTTCGAGAACGTGTACGTGTACTCGAAATCGTTGCATCAGCCAAAGTATCGTTATCTCGAGCAGGTGTTGGCGCTCGTCGATGGAATCGAATACTTTCCTTACTCGGACAACACTGAGATCGTTCCACCGAGAGACGCTCGGCCCGATTCGATCTTCGTGTTCGACGACGTGGCGTGCGACGAACAGAACGCGATACGCGAATACTTCTCTATGGGTCGTCACTCGAACGTGGATTGCTTTTATTTGCGTCAGTCGTACGCTAGAATACCTAAACATTTGATCAGGGACAACACGAATTTTCTCATACTTTTCAAACAAGACGGCACGAACTTGCGCCGCGTGTACAACGATCACGTGAACACAGACATGACGTTCGAGTCGTTCAACGACTTGTGCGCGAGATGTTGGCGTCGACGATACGATTTCGTGGTGATCGATAAGGATAGTTCCATGTACGAAGGTCGGTATCGAAGAGGATTTAACGAGTTTGTCGTAGCTCAAGGACATCAGTGAACCGCGAATCGTTCATCGAGCAACACGAAATGTCTAACGAATCGACGACTACGGCGGTGGCGAATACGATAACCTCGAGCAACGTCGACGCGAAGCATTCGCGAAAACATCGCCAACGTCATCGACAAGAAGGAACGAAACATCCAAAAGGAACGAAACATCGAAAAGGGGTGAAACGCCGGAGCGTGGACACAAAGGTGGAAATCGCCAAAGTCAGTGACGTAATACGTAAATAGTGCTTGGCCTTGAAAATTGGAAAAATGGCCACGGAAGCGGCTGTAGAGACGAACAGGCGGCCCATCGTCAAACCGCTGAAACGATTGATCGAGAACGCAACCGTGTTGAAAACGCGCTCAACACCTCGATCGCGACCAATGAAGAGGCAACACGAATATGATCGACAACAATCATCGAAGAGACTTCGACCCGTTACTCAGTCGACAACCAAGGAACGTTCGAATAATCTTCCAGATCCTAGCGACGATGACGACAACACCGACACCGACAACGACAATGACCACAACGACAACAACAACGACAACAACGATGTTGATGATGATGAAGATCATGTTGTTGATGATGAGGATGTTGTTGATGATGTCGACGACGAAGCTGGAGAAAACATTCAGGATCATGAGTCATCAGCAAATGTTCACGATTTGGATACGCTGAGCAGCCCCGTAGATGATATCGAAGTGTATATACGGAACGCCAAAGGACCCCTGTCGAGAGAATACCTGCGCCTGTTATTCACCTATACGAAGAAACGAATCGATAACGTGTGCGGCGTATATTTGGGGTCCGACGATGACCTAATGATCGTGATTCCGTGCTCACCATCTGCGAGGATGGTGACGACGTTCGCGTCAACGGAACACGATACGTGGGGACTCGGGGTTTGTACGAACTGCTGTTCATGCGAATACCTAACGATCGCACGTGCACGGACGCGGATATTCACTCGTACCGTCGCATCTTATTATCGACGAACGCGCATAAGCGAAACCATTCGCCGAGCAAGCGCACGCTGGGTAACAAGGGGTACAAGTATAAGAAAATTATATCCGCGATAATCGGCGAGGTGTGAACATCGGGTATCAGACGCGTTAGGGGCAGGGGTAGCGGCGCGGGCGACGTGGGCGACGCGGGCGGTGTGGGCGAAGCGGGCGGTGTGGGCACGCGACAAGATCGAGGATTGCCCATCGACGAATCGATGTCGGTCACCGATAACGCGATCGATTACGTGTACTGGGACGATCCGAACGAATTGGTCGACAGACTTGGATTGCTCATAGCATCGCGCGCGGCAGGTCACACGGGTCACGATAACGAGATCGCATCCATCGTGGAGGAACTTCGCGAGGATGGTCGAATCTTAAATTGAACGATCCAGCGATCGTTGCGTCAGTAGCGTTCGCGCGCACGCATTGTTATGTCGGTGAACAAGTTTGGCACCTCGTTACGCAATAACAACAACAACGAAGCGACGATGACAATGACTAAACTATTATCCTCGGAGGACGAACGGTTTACCCAAAAAATCGAAACGGCTATCGCGACCGCGCGACTGGACGCCGAGTATCAACGATCTCAACTCGAGACGCGAGTACAACGAACGATTACGGATATCGTTAACGCGCAATTGTCTCGACTAGAGGATGATTTAAATAACGCGATGGGCGAACGTTTGGATCACTTGAAAGACAGACTCGACGAGTTGACGACGTCGGCAACGACGCCGACTGCGATAACAACCACGGATATATACAAACGAAAGGAGTCGCGAAAAGCGAACGAGGATCTACGACGACGGCGACGATGATCGGTGACGGTGACAATAACGGCTACGACTCCGAAAGGTCTAATAATAACGAACGGACGCGAAAAACGTGCATCGATTGCGTTTTGCGAACACTTGAGGAACTCATACTACTTCTAACGTCTTTGGAACGTCGCGACCATCCCCGTCCACCCGCGAAGCATGAGCAAGGAGAGAGTACAATTGGTGAACGAATTACACGCACCCGCGAGACGAAATTTTCCGCGGCGACGCGTCGTGATTCGCGGCTACGATGATTTGTGGCAGGCCGATTTGGTGGAGATGCGTCCGTATGCGAAGCAAAATCGAGGTCATCACTACATACTAACGATCATCGATGCGTTCAGTAAGTACGCGTGGGCCGTACCCGTGAAAACGAAAAGCGGGCGCGACGTGACCGCGGCGTTCACGATCGTATTGCGGCAGAGCGACAGATGCCCGCGAAATTTACAAACCGAAATGGGTAAGGAGTTTTACAACGCGGAGTTTCAACGATGCACGAAGACCCGGGGGATCAACCACTACTCCACGTACAGCGTGATGAAAGCGTCGATCGTCGAACGTTTCAATCGCACACTGAAAAACCTCATGTGGGAACAATTCTCCTTGAACGCGTCCTATCGTTGGATCGACCTGTTACCTGCGCTCGTCCGCACCTACAATCATCGCAAGCATCGAACGATCAACGCCCGACCCGTTGACGTGACCCCCACGACACGTTTGTCGTTCGCCGCGAATGAGCCCATCCCCCTATCTGCCTCGAAAGGTATTCGACGACGCGTGAAATTCAACGTCGGTGACAAGGTACGCGTGAGCAAGTTCAAGTCCCTTTTCGAGAAGGGGTACACTCCGAACTGGTCGACCGAGGTGTTCGAAATCGTAACCGTACAACAAACGTGCCCGGTGACGTACATTCTGCGCGATTCCGCGGGAGAGCCGATCTCGGGTGGATTCTACGAGTACGAACTGCATTCGGTCGCGAATCCGGACGTCTATCTAGTCAAGAAGATTATTCGTCGCAAGGGAAACCAGGTACATTAAGTGGCTCGGATTCGATTCGTCGCGGAACTCGTGGATAAGCGACAAGGATATTCTATGATTCCCGATTGTAAACGCACTATATGTTACTGAAATAAATAACTAAATAAATAAATAAATAAATATATACATTGTCCATTTATTCGAATTCTCCTTCTTCATCTCATACGCGTACAAATAATCTTAATATAGTAAGAAAAAATATATACTATCATGAATAAATAAATAATACGAATAAGAAAAAGAAACGTATATACATATGTACATGCAAACATACAAACATGCAAACACACTATCAAGCTCGGGGCGTTCGTGAGTCTTGAGCTCGGGGATTCGATAATGCCCCCACGGAAGGGTGCTGACCCGATCGGCTAAAATATATCGCTTGTCGTCGAACGGGCTGTGAGCGTTCTTTTCTTGACTCACAGTATACACATCGTGCTCTTTGGAGCGTATATTGTTCTGCCGAACTGATTTTTCTTTAAGATCATGAAGACAACGAATGTAATCATCGAATTGTATATCGTTCGCGACTACATGTCTCCGCACACCCTTCACTTCCTTAGTCTCACTCGTAGACCCCACTGCAGCGTTAAACGTTCTAGTCGCGTACATCTTAGATCGTAGTCCGACGAACTCGGTCATCAAGGTGCCGTTGTTCTCATCTTTCATGTGTCCCGGCACCTATTTGTTTACGCGGGGCATACCGTACGGATTGTCCACCGCGTAATCACTCGTGTCGAATCGGACAACGTCACACTTCATCTTTTCGTACATATCATCGCATTTCACACTATACATTAAACTGTCGGTGCCGGTGTACAGGACCTTACACCGATCACCGAACTCCGCACGCTTATACGCATAATGGAACTCGTACAGGCATTCTTTCGATACGTCCAGTACACTCATCCCCACGTATATCGGCTTATCGAACTTCACTTTGAGTTTGCGCATTTCGATGGCCACTAACTGCTCGGAGAAAATCGTCCGACTGTGAAAGTTTGGTTTCGCGATCAGCGCTTCCGCACCGTAACGACCGTCCCACCGCGTCACCAGTCGCACGTCTACGCGATTCCGCACATTTTCCATTGTCTTTCCGTACACTGCATTGTTCATTAATTTACATAGAGTCTTTTGAAATTCACTCGTGGCTCGTGTCCTCAAATCGGTGTCCAATCGAATGTAGTCGCGCAACCAATGCGACTGATCGAATCGTAACACCCGATGAATTCGCGTCACGCGTAAATCATGTCGCACGCACTGTTTCAGGTAGCGATAATGGATGACGTACCGCTCCTTATCGTCGAGCGTGGCAAGCAGCTTGGTCTGTTTTCCTTCTGGCGCGTGCTCGCGCACCGGGCAAAATGGAAGGTCGGCGTGCGCCTCGTGGATCTCTTTGGGGTATTCGATATCCACCTCCAACAGGTATCCCTCGGTTTCTTCTTTTTCGGGGTCCTCGCCGTCGGGTAGGGATGATACGTCGGGGGCTGCCGCTGTCGCATCGTTCAGCCATTGAAACCCTCCTTTCGGCATAGCCTGCGACACGACCCATCCGTACAAGTTGTTGACGTCGAAGTACATCAAATACGTCGATGCCTTCGACTCGTCGTACATCCCTGCAGGCAGGTACTTGTTGTTGGCGCGCGCGTACCTGTGCGAGCACTGACTCAGACCACCGCGTATGCCACGCTCCACGAACAGTGGCATGTCCACGTCCGTCAAAAGTTCTAATTGTACGCCGGTGTACTTGAGCATCGCGTCCCACGTGAAACTCGGTAGCGTAAAATAATGCGCGGGATCCAGATCGTAACTCGCGATACAGTCGGTGCGGAAACTCTCGAATACGTCGGCGAGTAACAGCACATCTGTTTTCAAGTACAAATCACTGTACTCGCCCAATGTCTGTACGCGAAAAGTATTCCACACGTTCACGGCGTGCGCGTAATCAGGCTCCGACGCGGCGCTATCGTTCAGGCGGTTATAGAATGCTTCGCGGGATGGTAAACACGTATCATTGAGTTTGGTGTATGACGTCACGTAGTCGTACGGCAAGGCGCCCTTCCTGGTCAGGAGATTGAAGTGATCGTCCGACAGGGATTGAAACTCGCGTCGTAGAATCGCGAGTCGTTCTTTGCCAAGGTCCGAAGCGAGTTTCTCCAGACTAGCGGCCAAGAACTTCAACGAATATATAAATCGAAATTTCAATCCCCTCTTCCAATCGTTGTTCTCGGAGTCGATTCCCTTGACGTGTTTCGTGAACGATATATACCGCTCCTTCGTTACCGGCAGCAGGTCGATCTGCCCCTCGAACGCGGACGCCAACTCCTTAATTATGAAATGCGCGTCGTAGCCTGATAGATTATGAAACACTACCGGTATCGTGTACGATCGTTCAAATTGTAAATTACACGACACGTGGGCCGCGCCTCGATACTCACCCGTCGAGTGGCAATGGTCGCGCACTGTTTTGTCCGTGTCTACGAAAGGTTGTCCGCAGACGTGACACACGATCGCATATTCAAAACTGAGACGTTGTTGTCTCGTCAACGAGTTCATTGGTTTCGCGTTCCGCAACCACGAATACGCAATGTTCACAAAGTCTCAAAGTTCACCCACGAACCATTTCACGCACTCGGAGCCGTGACGATACGCGCGATAACGGCACAGAGACGCGTCGGTGGAACAATGAATGTAATATCCAACGCTGTATGCTCTATGCTGCTGGTACGCGTACGTGCGACTCCGCTCCGCAGGCTCGTCGTCCTCCAGCATGCACTCGAAGTCCGCGTACACGATGAATGGCGCTCGTTCCTTATTTTTGAAGTTCTTGAACTGCAACCATTTATCCTTCGCGGACGGTAATTCGATTGCACACTTGTTCAGGCGCTGACAGTCCACGGTGTGTTTTGTCAATCGCTCTGACGAATTGAAGAAGCTGAGACATCTGTAACGATAATAGCATTAATAATAAACATAAGAATAAATAATATATCGATCGAAATATTTTATTTTTTTTGTTACTCACCTATCGCAAACGAATACTTGGTCATTGTGGTTGCCGAGTTGCTTCGAAATGAGTCTCGACATGCTTCGAATACACGCGAAATGATATCGTTGAGGGTCCTTGGTGTACTGTATCAATAGCACGTTCGCGTGCCTCTCCCGCTTGTCCTCGGTTAAACGCAGAAGCATGCAGCTTTTGTCGGTCCAGGTGTACACGTTCACAGACACGTCGTTCAACCTCTCGAACTTCGCCAGCTGGTCCAACGTCACGGGAAGCGTCACATCGTCCGTGCGAAGTACCGTCGAGTAATGAGGATACGACGAGTTCTTGTGTACGTTCGTAGAAGCTGGATACAAACTTGCGACGATGGACCATAAGAAACACGCACTGTCTCTACTCTGTACATTGACCACTGCCTTTTTAAGAATTACCTCGCGTGGAAGTGGTACGTCGCAGCCGGCGCGAAGAGGGTTATGCTTATTAATGTTTATTATTAGGTTTAGCACAGCCCTCAGAGCCCATCCACTATCGCGATCTTGAAACTCCTTGATCGCCACTAATATGGGAGCGACCACGCACTTTGAATACCACTCGCGCACATTCGAAGTCATTAACAGTACGCGATTTCGCGTTCCGAAACTTTTCATGTCTGTATTCTCATTTAACATAAAGTCTGCGTTCAGAATCGTATTCACGGCCACACCAGAATGTTCCCTGATTGAATGACGTTAATGATCGCACCAGTCGAAATACGATTCCGAAACGCGGTTTCCACGTCCTCCCATACGACTTTAGGTGCCGTCAATCGAGCCGAAACCTCACACCCTACTCGCGAAAACCGTGCCCGCGCGATCGTACATAATGTCTTTGTACGCGCGATTAGCGATGCCAGACGCTGCTTCAATGTCACCGACACTCCTTCGCCGCACTGATACTCGATGATGAGTCGTAAGCACGCGTCACACCGATCCATCCAGTCTCTGAATTCCGTAATCGTGCGTAAAAGCGTTGACATTCGATAAAGAACATTGAACGTATCCATGAATACCTCCATGTTTACTTCTGCTTCTTCGATATTCAATGTTCAATATTCAATTAAAAGGCGCGCACGATCAGGCACGAGTGGTTGATTCGACTCTTCCACGTGATGCGGTTCTGATCCGGATATCGAAAACTCAGAGGAAGAATAAGGCGTGACAAGTGTTGTCGCACAATAGGAATTGGATGCTCGTCCAAAAATCGTGATAATTCGCGACACAAGAATGTATCCACGGTGATCGTTAATGTTCGAGGGCACAACACTTCGTATACTACGACTGCCCCATTCTCGATGTCGTGTAGCAGTGTTAATGGTGTACACACGATCGCGGTAAAATACTTCATTCGTTGTCGATACACATCCCTGTCACTGACAATGCAATATAATGTACATTTACGTACAGTACTATATTGCGCGA
This sequence comes from Andrena hattorfiana, assembly GCA_944738655.2. NCBI lineage: Eukaryota > Metazoa > Arthropoda > Insecta > Hymenoptera > Andrenidae > Andrena > Andrena hattorfiana. The sequence continues at coordinate 38,921,926 of OX122890.1, read as the reverse complement.
TTTGACGTAGTAGTTGACGTTGCTCGGGTGAGAATCGCATAAATCCAGCTTGAAAGATCCTACCCCACGATGACTCGCATAATGAGGACACGCTTAACTCGCCGCGCATTTTATGTCTCTCGATTTCAAGTGTTTGATCGTTCAACTGTGGCATTGTGGATAATGGGTACGCGTTCCCTTCATCGTCGGAAGATGATGACGCAAGCAATGCGTCTCGCGCGTCCAATTCGTCGAGTATCCGCGCTATTATATTCCGAATAACGATAAACGTTGATGCGTGTTTTGCGATATTCGTTGGGTGTTCAAGTACTCGTTGAGGCAGCGTAAATAGTCACTACACGCTATTAGCCACTCACTGCACCGCTCTTCGGTAGTCAGTACTGGAATCCACTCCGTCAACAACTCGTACGAATTTACGAATATGTCCATGTCTCGCGACACTTTTTGCACGTAACGATTATTCGAGATCTTTACCGAAGGATTGCGCGGCTCTGATTGAATATACTAACCACCTACCCTAGCCGAGATTCATGAGTCGTTGAAGCTTCAAATTCTTTTCATCTCACTCTCTCTCTCTCTCTCGCTCTCTCACCCTCAACGTTTCAATCAAGTGGCGTGATGTCACACTTGATGTCACACTTGCGTTGCCGCGCGTATCGAATTACAGCGTTGATGATAAGTGTGTTTACATCTGTCACGGCGGTCGCGATCCTCAAAATACGTCGCAGATGCTCGAATAATTATCGCCCTATACTTTCGCATGTGCGATCATGGATCAGCATCCTTAAAATCAGTTCTCAAATGCTACTACAGCGATCAAGACGTTCGTTACCGCGAGAAACGTTTTAACAATTTATCACATCTAAGTCGACTGTAATTGCATCAAAGTGTTGTAAGTGAAAGTGCTTTGAAGTAGATCGCTTTTGAAGGAAACTGCTTTTGAAAGAGATTGCTTGTGGAGGATATCGTCAGTCGTTCAACGCACGAGAAATACAATCGAATAATACAGTAAGTTTCCATTACCATATTTTAGTGAATCGTTGTGTCAGCAACTTTGGGAATTATAAGAAAAATTGGTTTCAGATTATGTCATTGCCCCTGCAATTGAATCGTCCAGCTGCCGCTGCGATCTCCGACTCCGCTGTGCTGCCTATACATGACTCCAACCCCAAAATATATGTTGCGTGTCGGAATGTTGCGGTTCAAACCGAAGAAATTCGTGGTGAAGAACTTCATGAGGCGAAAGTTGGTCACGATGGCGACATCTTTTTAAAAGTGTTTTACAATGCTAATGGTATATACGGCGAGATGCCGGCTGACAACTATGGAAGCGAGTGATATTGGTTAAATAGGCATGCGCGGAAAAAAACATTCTCTTTAGATGTTAGTGATGATGATGATGATTGTGAGGACAATGATTATAATAATATATATCAACTGAACAGTTTGATGGATCCAAAAAGTGTAGTTTGGCGGAAATGTGTCAATGCGAAACTGATTGACTTCGACGCTGTTTTTGCGAATGCGGTATCGGGGCTTCAGGCTCCCGATATTGCAATTCAGACTGTCCCCGAGCAAGTTTGCGATGATTCGTTTTATACCGACGAGGATCTATTTAATGAAATCATCGACAATGCTATTTTTACCGACGACGATAGTGCCCTATTCGCTGACGATGTAGCCGAGTGGGAAAATTAAATTTAATAAATTACTAAATCTTAAAAATCTTAATATTAATATGTCAGGTTTACTCACCAATCTTCCATGTTCCCTGTGAAATCTTTCGGCGGCGGCGGCGGCGGCGGATGTTTATACGCGACGTTGCATTCTTTCGTGAGACGGTTGGGCTATTTAGATTAATCGATCTCGAATAATTATCGCGATAAAGCGTCGAATCGTCGGCGGGTGTTTATACGAGGGCGACGTTGCATTCTTTCGTGAGGCGGTTGGGTTATTTAGATTAATTAATCTCGAATAGGTATCGGTGTCAAATTGCAGCATCCGCGTTACATCCTTTCGCGCCTTATCTTTCGCGCCTGTGCACCGATCCCCGCGCGTGTTAAAATTTTGAAAATTCACCCCCTCCCCTGTGAAGTCAACCCTTTTGAAAATTTTGAAATCCCCCTTCCCCTGTGATGTCATCCCCCCTCGCCCTAGGTACGGTACCCCCCTCCATACCTCGCCCCCGCGCCATCGGTCCGGTACCCCCCTCCATACCTCGCCCCCGCGCCATCGGTCCGGTACCCCCCTCCATACCTCGCCCCCGCGCCCTCGGTCCGGTACCACCCCCCGCCCCGCCTCACACCCTCGCCACCCGTATCCAGAACTCTCATAGCCTACCTACTGCCTTCAATGTCCGTACGATTTGACTACAGACCGAAAGGATGAGTCATCGGCAATGACCCCCCCCCCCCCCCCCGGTGTGTGTGTGTGTGTGTGTGTGTGCGCGCGCGTGCGGGTTTCCCCCCACCCGCCCCATGGGTCGCCTTCCATCTCCACTGACTGGTCCCCACCTCCACGGGTCGCGTTCCCCCCACCCGCCTCCCCCTCGCCTACGGTGCGGTACCCCTCGCCCCGCTTCACCCCCTCGCCACCCATTGATTTAGAATCGGCCTATGATACCTACTAGAAGATCCCTTGTTAAGGACAGATTTCAAATCCAAAACTGACAAACACCACCATACTGGAACTTCGATTGTAGAAAAAATTCCTGGCATCCACATGATTAATTCATTTCCGCTAGACTGCATGCACCTGATTTGTCTGGGCGTAGTAAAAAAATTACTTTGTCTGTGGTGTTGTGGCAAACCCGAGACCAAAATATCACTACAAGCGCAATGCAAAATATCACTGATATTAATAAACACATCTACCAGCATGCCAAAAGAATTTATGAGAAAACCTCGAAGCTTGGATACTTTAAAACGGTGGAAAGCAACTGAATTCCGTCAATTTTTATTGCACACCGAGCCAGTAGTTTTATTTAAAAATATAGATGACGATAAGTATTTAAATTTTCTTGCACTTCACACCGCATTTGTCATCTTGTCGCACAGAAAATATTTTATTCATCTCAATTATGCAGCAAAATTATTAAAATATTTTGTTAAAACCTTCAAAAAATTATATGGCAAAAACACGTCTCACACAACGATCATAATCTGTTACCCTAGGTAGATGATGTCAAAAATCACGGACCTCGTGATGATTTTAGTTGCTTTCCGTTTGAAAACAGTAGTAGGGCTAGGAGAGTTCTAACGCAGGTCCTCTGAGGGGAGCGCGGCGGAGAGGAACATGGGCGCGGGGTCTGCGGGGAGTGGAAGAGCGGTTGCGCGCGCACGAGCCGCGGAGTGGGGGAAGCCATAATCATGGAGGGGATCAGTCCGCGCCGAGCAGCCGCGGAGACCTCTCCAGACGTGGCTCACCGTCGGAAATTTTTCAGAGGGAGGGAATGACCCCCGAAAAGTCTTTTTTCAGACCTTGGCCCACCCCGAAAAATTTTTCAGACCTAACCCAGGGAGGGGACGGCCCCCGAAATTTTTTTTCCAAAACCGATATGCAGCAGAAATTTTCCCCCAACGCATAATAATTAATTTTATCAGAAATTGTTTCGGATGATGTCGGGAGAGATAGACATTTTACAAACCGCATATTCGGGGGACGGGAAAGAGAGAGAGCATTACTTAGTGGCACAATCACAGTTATTTGAAAGCTAAATTCGGGGAGGGGAAGAGACAGCACTACATAGTGGTACAATCGCAAGCATTCTAGTTTTAAAGCTAACAGTATTTCGAACGTCGCAGCGTATCGCGCGATTACGCGTAATTTGAATTCTCTGAGAAAGCCGCGCGAGATGATGTCATTTGGCAGCGCGAAGAAGGCGCTAATCATAGAATTATGCAGCGTCAGCAGAAATTTTTTTTCCATACCAACAGACATACTTTTTTCCGAACCATTATTTTCCGAAGCTAACAAGTTTTAAAGCGTTCCGATTTAACGTGGCAGCGTATCGCGCGATCTCGCGTAATTTGAATCCTCTGGAGCAGCCGTGCGGGATGACGTCATTTGGCGGCGAAGCAGCCGCGAACGAAATATGTATGTGTGTTTAGAAGCTTAATAACGGAGCGGTGTACTGGATTTAGCAAGTATTAAAGCACTGATAAGGAACTAACGTTTATTGCGAAGCACAAAGGACGATTTGAATATTAACGTTCACTAATCACAATTACTAATATAACTCAAATGTATAATACAAAGACACCAATAAACAATACAATATTTACAATAAAGTTACTTAATGTTTAATTAACTACTAGCAAGAGAAGCAGTTAATAAGCAAAGCGAGTTCCTTTGCAGAAGAGGAACTGTGTTAAAGTAGTGTAAGCGAGAGATAGCAAGCAAAGCGCGTGGTAAAGCAGGTGAGTCACGAACAGAGAGTGTCGGTTCCAGGAAATCGCGATCGAATTGTGCGCTGCTGATCGATTCGAGCAAGCAGGCCGTTGCCATGTGCCTAATTAGCGCTGATAATTAGCAGATGGCGTTAGCATGCTGCTTTTCGCGTACATTTCCCGCCCGGCATTCATCGCCCGATGAATAGAACCCAAGCTCGCTGGTGATCGATTGGTGGATCGATAGGGCGTGGACAGATCGAGCGGCGATGGCGCCGCTTAGCTCAAGTGGAGGCGTCAGGCAACGCAGGTGGTAGTGTCGTGTGTGTAATCTATTGTGCTGTGGAATCGGTATGTGGCAGTGTTGTGGTATTAGCCTGAACAAAAGGTAAAAAGACTAATTTGCAAATAGGTCGTGTAAACTCCGAACGAGGGGTTCGAATGGTAACGACGCGTGTTAACCCGTCAGTGCCCTTGTGTAGTTTGGTGATCCGTGCAAGTGGCCACCGAGCGGGTGACGTCAACTCTGACTTGACGATGCACAAGTCGCCGACTTGAGGTTGCTGATGCTGTTGTGCCCATTTGTTACGGATCTGGTGGGACTGTAAGTATTCTGCAGCCCACCGCTTCCAAAATTGAAGCCGCATCTGTTGTAATAGGTGCCATCGGGAACGTCGGGTGGCGGGGACGTCCTCGATGACTGGATCCGGCAAACTCAATAAGGCGTCGCTAATCAAAAAATGTCCTGGAGTCAGTGTAGTTAAGTCCCCAGGATCGTCGCTCATCGCCTGCAGTGGGCGAGAGTTTAGGCAAGCCTCGATCTGGTGGAGCAGCGTAGACATTTCCTCGAAGGTGAGATGTTGCTCGCCCATCACCCTCCTTAGATGATACTTGGTCGACTTAACGGCTGCTTCCCATAGTCCCCCGAAGTGAGGGGCAGCAGGCGGGTTGAATCGCCATTCGACGCCATCCTTCAGCAACGTGGAGTGAATGAGGTCGCGCCCAGCATCTCGGTGAATCAGCATGTCCCGTAGGGCACGGGAGGCCTCCCCGAAATTGGTGCCTTGATCACTTTGGATCACGGCACAGAGTCCTCGCCGTGACGTGAAGCGCCGCAGAGCAGCGAGGAAGGCTTCAGTGCTACAATCAGAAACAAGCTCTAAATGGGCAGCGCGAGTACTTAGACAAACAAATATAGCTATATAGCCCTTGTGTGTGCGTTGCCCTCTGCCCCGTGACATCAGCAGGGATACAGGTCCTGCGTAATCCACTCCTACGTGTAGGAAAGGTCGGGCTGGTGTCACCCGGGTAGTGGGTAGGTCTCCCATTAACTGTTGGCCTGTTGCAGATCTCCACCGGACACAAGTAGGACAACGATGAATGATGGACTTCACTCGTTGGCGCCCCTGTAGGATCCAGTACCTTTGGCGTAAAGTGGCCAAGGTACGTTGGGTCCCCCCATGTAAGGTTCGATGGTGGGCGTCGTCCACCAGTAGCTCCGTCAACCGGTGGTCTTTTGGTAGGAGAACCTGATGTTGAGCGTCCAATGGTAGAGCCGAATGACGAAGACGCCCCCCGAATCGCAGAAGGCCTTGGTCGTCGATGTAGGGATTGAGTCGCAGCAGCTTGCTGCGACTCGGTAAGTCGGTGCCCCAGCTGCAGTTGCTGGATTTCAATGGCAAACTCCTGGCGCTGTGTGAGCCGGAGCCAACGGATTCGAGCAGCCTCCACCTCGGCTGGCATCAGATAGCTTCCTCTCGTGCTGGTTGCTGGTCTTGGTAACCACCGTAGACACCAGGCAGGGATTCTAGTAAGTAAAGTAAACGATGAGTATCGTGTTAAGAAAGTGTTCCCCGTTGCAGGTTCACCCAGCGTCACAGTGGCGGTGGTTCGCGCCTCCAGGCCAGTTTGTGGTAGCAGAGGTTGTGGCCCGTTGTCCCAGCCCGAGGGAGTGGTCAGCCAGGAGGGTCCGTTCCACCACAGGGCAAGGTCAGGCAGCTGGTTGGGAAATAAGCCTCTGGACGCGCAGTCCGCAGGGTTGTCGTGGCTGGAGACGTGATGCCATCGTGCTTCAGGTAGTGTACGTTAGATTTCGGACACCATATTTGCCACATAGGTTTTCCAACGTGAGGGATGACCTTGTATACAGGCAAGTGCGATGGTGGAGTCGCTCCATAAATGAACGGCGGCTCCATTCAAACTCGGGCTCTCGCAGGTGAAAGCGACTAGTTTGGTGAGTAGTGCAGCAGCGCACAATTCGAGCCGTGGTAACGAAATCTGTTTCAGGGGTGCCACCTTAGTTTTGTCCGTGACTAGTTGCATTCGAGCGATGCCATCGTTGTCAACGATGCGAAGATATATTGCTGCAGCATATGCTCTCTCCGAGGCATCGGAGAATCCGTGAATTTCTCGCAGTTGAGGTGTCGATTTGAAGCCCAGCCAGCGAGGGACAGTGAGGCGATTCAGCTCTGGCAGTTCGGCGAGGAATTGTGTCCAGTGGGTGGCAGCAGTCGGCGGCAAAGGTGTGTTCCAATCTAATTGGAGTAACCAGAGTGATTGCATAAATATTTTTGCATTAATCGTGACTGGGTAAACCAATCCCAGTGGGTCAAAGATTCTAGCAATGGTGGATAGAACCGAGCGCCGAGTTATGTTGATGTCCGTGGTTGTGGGTTGGACTTGGACACGGAAGCAATCGTCGGTCAAACTCCAATGAACCCCTAAGGCCGTGTGAGTTTCCCCGTTCTGCCATTTGCACTCAGGAATAGCATCACCAGTAGGCACCTTCTCCATTAGCTCAGGTTGATTGGACGCCCATTTGCGTAGATTACAACCGCCCGCCTTGCAGAGTTGACGTAGTTCGGCTTGTAATTCACTGGCTTCTTGAATAGAGTCCGCTCCTGTCACGACGTCGTCCATGTAGACATTCCGCTGGAGAATGGCAGCTGCTCGAGGCTACCGAGATTGTTCGTCCGAAGCCAATTGGCGAAGCGTCCGAATGGCAAGGTAGGGCGCACACACCAGTCCATAAGTGACAGTATTGAATTGGTAATCACATACGTCACTGTCTTCGTTTTCTCGACATAGGACCCGTTGATAGCGACGGTCGTCCGGGTGAAGAAGAATCTGTCTATACATCTTCTCGATATCGGCAGTAAGGCAGACACGATGGAGGCACCAGCGTAGAAGCAGCTGAGAGAGACTCGGTAGAAGGTTCAGTCCCACCATCAGCGCATCGTTGAGCGACTGTCCAGATGTCGTCGTAAAGGACCCGTTGAAAACCACTCGTAGCCGGGTAGTCGTACTGCTCTCTTTCAAAACTCCATGGTGTGGCAGGTAGTAGGAAGGTCCTGAGAGATCACACCTTAATTTAGACATATGTGTGAGTTGCAGGTACCCACGCATGAATGTATGGTATGGTATTTTCAGAGCACTATTTGTTCCGTCGCAATTATCTGAGGCTACTGAGCGATTGATGGAATAGCGTCCTGGAGCCGACTTAAATAGCGGTGATATTGCTTCCCCCACCATCGCATTTATTCTAGAGCTACCAACTTTTCCATAATGTTTTTCAATCTTAACGTCGAAGCATATCACACGGTTCCATAATTTGAGCCCCACCTTCAAGGATAAAAGTCTCGACACGTGTTGAATGCAATATAATACTTTCGAAAACAATTAGCGTACAATCCCCGGACAATGCGTGTTTCGCGTGGACAGTGGTCGCCGCTCTTCATCCTGCCCAACGAGACACCGTGCGCCTAAGTTCATACCCCGATTATGCTTCCGTGCTAAATCTCCAGGGCATTGAGTTCCCAATGTCCCTGGAGCAAATTAGGAAGTTTGAGCGGCAGAACGAAATCTCCGTCAACGTCTACAGCTTCGAGGCGGAGAAGACGAAGGGATCAACAGTTTTTCCACTGCGTCTCACCAGCCAAAATAGGGATCGGCACGTGAACCTGCTGCATATGCTGGAACAGGAGGACAACAATATAGGGCACTTTGTGCTGATCAAGAACTTATCCCGGCTTGTGAGCACGCAGCTGAGCAGGCGCAATGGAAAGAAATTCATCTGTGATCGGTACGTATATAAACTTATGAAATGTTGAAATGTCTCGCGAAACAAATTAAATAATATATTTTTGGGGTTTACAGATGCATGCACTACTTCGGATGTGCCGAGAAGTTGGAGGCCCATTCACTAGACTGCGGGAAGATGAACGACTGTGCCATCCTGCTGCCAAGCGAAGGCAACAATTTGCTCAGTTTCGGCAACCACGATAGGAAGGAGCGACTCCCCTTCGTGGTATATGCAGATCTCGAGTGCATAATCGAAAAAACAGAGGACAACCGAGTGGGTGATAATAAATTACATATGTATCAACACCATAAAGTTCATAGCATAGCCAATTATATGCATTGTTCATACGATGCATCGCTATCGACGTATCGATGTCGTCGCGACAAGGATTGTGTTTCATGGTTCGTCGATGAACTAAAAAATTTTGCGAATTTTGCTGAACCCATCCTGGCCAGTAATGCTCCCATGCTTGATTTAACCACCGAACAGTAGACGGCATTTCGCGATGCAACACACTATCATATTTGCGAAGAGCCATTTCATTGCCATCTATCCGGGCGGTTTAGAGGCCCAGCACATTCAGAGTGCAATTTAAATTATAAAATCGCGTTGTACATCCCCATAGTTTTTCATAATTTATCCGACTACGATTCACATTTCATTATCGAGGAAATAGCTACCGCTTTCGAAGGCATCGTTGATATATTGCCTATAACTAAAGAAAAGTACATTTCATTCACAAAAAATGTTGAAGATTGTTGTAAACGATTGTACGCGAAATTGTATTAAATTGCGATTCATCGATTCGTACAAATTTCTCAATACCAGTCTCGACAAATTAGCACCTTTTCTTAGCGCAGATAAATTAAAAATTTTACAATCTGAATTTGAAACATCCGCCGAGGATTTCAATTTATTGACGCGAAAGGGTGTCTTTCCATATGAATATCTTGATTGCGCGAACAAGCTGCAGGACTCATGCTTACCGCCGCGCGAGCCGAGACTGTCTGGCAGCGTTTCGGTATTAGCAGCTTGGGCGAATACAGCGACTTGTATTTGAAAACAGATGTCTTGTTATTGGCAGATATTTTTGAAAATTTTAGCGAAAGTTGTATCAAGAGTTACGGAGTAGATTCAGTACATTATTATACATTACCTTGGTTTCACATGGGATGCCATGCTAAAACATACCAAAATTACGTTCGAATTGCTCACCGACGTCGATATGGTTATGTTTATCGAACGCGGTATAGGCGGTGGTTTAAGTCAATGTTCCCGAAGATACGCACATGCCAATAACAAGTATACGTCATCTTACGACGCATCGGAACAGTCATCGTACTTGATGTACTTTGATGTGAACAATTTGTATGGATGGGCAATGTGTCAGCCCCTGTCATACGCCAAATTTCAATGGGTCGAAGATGTTGCAAATTTGGATGTTTATTCAATCGATGTCGATTCGCCCACGGGATACATTCTCGAGGTAGATCTGGAATATCCGCAACGTCTGCACGACGCTCATGCTGATCTACCGTTCTGCCCGACGCGTGCCAAACCACCTGGCAGCAGACAGGACAAGTTACTCGCGACGGTATACGCTAAGCAGCGTTACGTTATCCATTATCGCAACCTGCAGCAGTGCACAAAGACACATCGCGTGTTTCAATTCGCTCAATCCACCTGGCTCCGCGATTACATCGAACTCAGTACACGGTTTAGAACAAGCGCGACAAACGATTTTGAAAAAAATTTGTACAAATTAATGAACAACGCGGTATTCGGTAAAATTATGGAAAATGTACGAAATCATGTGGATGTAAAACTTGTAACACATTTGGATGGGCGATATGGCGCGGAGGCAATGATTACGAAACCGAATTTCCACAGCAGAAGTGTTTTTTCGGAAAATTTAATAGCTGTTGATGAATTGCGAAACCTCGAGGTGAAATTCAACAAACCGATATACGTGGGTATGTGCATTCTGGACATATCAAAAATTTGTTTGTATGAATTTCATCACGAGTACATGTCTCCCAAGCACGGACCAAATTGTAAAATTCTATATACAGATACTGAGAGTCGCATTTATCACATTCGATGCGAAGATATCTACGAGACCATGAAACATAATATCGATAGATTCGACACAAGCGATTATCCTACTGACAATCCATATAATATGCCGCGCTTAAATAAGAAAGTTCCGGGGCTGATGAAGGACAAAAATAGCGGTGCGGTAATGACCGAATTCGTAGATCTTAGAACGAAAATGTATGCACTTCGCGGAGACGGTAAAAAAGATACGAAAAAGGTGAAAGGCGTCAAGACCAACGTCATAGCTAGAACGATAACTTTCGACGACTACGCGCAGTGTTTGCACAGGGAGATCGAAATGGTTCGCAGGCAATCATGTATACGGTCTAAATTGCACAAAGTGTACACCATTTCGGAATCCAAAATCGCTCTAAGTCCGTACGACGACAAGCGGCATATCGTACCTGATTCGATCGACACTCTGCCCTGGGGACATTATAAAATACCATTAAAAAATTCCGTTGTAAAAAAAAATCGATGTAAAATAGAAATTATTGTATTTATTAACTACTTCATATAAATGGTTGAATTATTGTATAAAAAAATTATTCACACATGTATATATCATTGTATTTTTATTGAATCATATATTATTATGTTACAATACATTATTTTTATTTATCCAAGAATTGTGTGATTTATCAAATCCCAACCAATTGACGTATACCTTATCCCCCTTCCTACGCAACACTTTTTCCACTAAATACACATCAGGATCGGTGACGCGTTGCAGCTCGTGTTCATAGAATCCTCCGGCAACAGGTTTTCCACAGGAATCGAGGAGCAGATACGTCGCGGGATTAGTTGCCTGTACTTTGGCTATCTTGAACACCTCTGTTGTCCAATTCGGCGTATAGCCTTTATCGAAGATGGTTTTAAACTTGCTCACGCGCACAAACTCGCCCAACTTGAATCTCGCCGGAGCAGCGATCTTTATGTTGCTGTATACGGTGGCTAGCAGCTTATCGGCGATCGCAGGGGTAACATCGCAAGGACGCATTCTATCGTTGGTTCTATGTTTTCGTGCGTTATACTCTGCAAGTAGACTTGGTAGCGCATCGGTCCATCTATAGGTTCCATTGAGCGTAAACATTTTCCACATATTGTTCTTCAAAGTTCGATTGAAACGTTCTACGACGGAGGCCTTCATCACCGAATAAGTCGAATAATGATTAATGTCATGCTTTGTCAAGAGTTTCTGCACATCGGCGTTGTAAAATCCTTTTCCTTGATCTGTATGCAAATTTTTCGGATATCGATCTCTAAATACCTTTGCAAAAGTTTTGATCACCTCAGCACCACTTTCAGTCTTGAGCGGCATCGCCCATGCATACTTGCTGAGCACATCGATGATGGTGAGTATGTAGTGGTGACCTTGGTTGAAGCGCGAGTATGGCCGCGTTTCTACAACGTCAGCTTGCCCCAGATCGTCGTATCCATGCACTATGACGCGCCTGCGTGGGAAATATCTTCGAGCTGGAGCATGCAATTCCTCAACAAATTGCCGCTTCTTGGGACCATGGTTTTCTTTACTTTTGGATTTCGATAATGGTTGCATGTTTGATCGCAGAGGTGTCTTTGACACGAATGATGTGATAATTATCATGTACGTGCATTATGTGCTCCCCATCGACCCGAGGAAATTCTGGCCAAGTTCAACCGTCTCGCATGATTCTCCTTCGCAGCGCTGCTGCGGGATTGAATTCGACGCGTGCGATATCTTTTTAACGCTGTTTTGCAACGTCAGCATATCTCTCTGAAACACGACCAGCTTCCTCTCTAATTCTTCCTGCTGCTCTCTCAAAAGTTTAATGCTCTTTTCCATGTATAATTTATTGACGGCATCGCTGTCAGCCACCGGCTGAGCTACGCGTCGTATCTTGCGTGATTTTGCATCAAAGTCGGCACCGTCCACATAAAGAGCGTTATCTCGCATATAATTTCGAAGCATGCCGCTCCATTCTAGCTGCTCCACACTTCTCGAGCGATACTCCAAATTTGTTGATCGGCAGCTCGTTGGGATCATCCCAATGCATGTAATCGATCTTGTTATCGTTTACCATCATCGCTATCTGTGTCCTTAGACCTTTCCCTGTCCTACTAGCCGATACACGGCGGAGTAGAGGTGCAATTACATGTTTGTACTTGTATCCCTTGTTGCTTAATATGGAGTGTTTAGCGTTATGACCGCGTCTGTGGGCATTCGTCTTCAGCAGTATACATTTGTATTTTTGTTTGTCGGCATCGGTGTACAGGGCATTGTCGGGAATTCTCTTGAAAATCAGTTCGTAAAGACCGGACGTTCCTCTGTATCTTACACCATCCATGATTATATTATCATCCTTGTCTACAGGGTGTCCCACCTAAGACTGGGCAGCGCGATATCTCTTAAAATATTGTCGATAAAAATATAAAAAAAATAGTGCATTGCATGGTTCGAGGGGGCCAACTTATCAGCCCGAACGAATTTTGTTTTCGATTATTATTTTAAAAGATACGATGGTCAAGTTCGGTTTTTCAAATGGAACTATTTTTTTGAAGTCCTGAGTTGATAGTGCGTTCCAAGGCAAATTCAATAACCTTTAATGTATACACTTGATTTCCACTGGTTTTCAAGATATTGCGCTTGCAAATTTACTGATTTTCACTGGAAGAAAACCCTCTGGAATAGCAAGGACTGGGGACGGTCTTACAGGCGCCACGGGTGGCCTTGCCTGTTGTAATAGATACCTACCTGCCAAAGGTCTACGCAGGCCCAAAGGCTGGACAATTCTTTTCCGTCAGAAATGCTACTTAGGTAGGTACATCTGCGGTATCGAGAAGCGCACCGTTACTTTTATTTCGCACTTGCTTCTACGCTCGGATGGCCGGTTCTTTTGGGAGCGATGCAAGTTGGATTGGTTAGGTTAGGAGGTGTGAAAGTTGCTGGACTAAATTTCAACCATAGGGAGCAAATTGTATTAGAACCAATCGGATTTGCATCCCTCACAAACGGCTGCTCTCTTGAAGAGACCCTCTTCACAGCAATACCTCCTCCCCAATGCCCACCCTCTCTCGCACGGAATACGTCAACGCATGCTTTTGTTTTGATATCGAAGCTCGTATTTATACTCGAGAGAGGACCACGCGACGACAGCGGGCTACCCCTTTTCTTGCTGTGTCTCTCCACGAGGAGTATTGCCGGTGGATTGTAGGAGCGTAGATGTCGGGATGCCAAGTTATTGAATTCAGGAGACGATAGAAACACTTAATTACAAAATACACATGTACTATAATTAAAGTAAATCGTATTCCTCTCGGGCGGGAGTCGCCCGACGCTCGTAAAGGAGATGCGGCCTGGTACACCGTGGCGAGGGCTGCCCTTCGCAGTGCCTCGCCCGATTTTTATGGCTTTTTCCGGAAAAAGGTACGAATCCTGGGCCGAACGTAACGAATTGGGGTCGAGCCCCCGCAGTCGAGGGTGAAATATCCATTACAGCGTATTAAGAAATTCTTTTCTTCGTCGTGTCGAAAGAGAAGTGACGCCAATGGATTCCTTATGTTTTTCTGATGAAAATCATACCAAATATCACGCAAATCGGACTACTTTGACACAAGCTATTTGTACTTCCTATGTAAAAGTTATCCGATTTACACGACATTTGGCATGATTTTCATCGGAAAACCACAAGGAATCCATCGGCGACACTTCCAGATCCATACGATAAAGAATAAAGAATTTTTTTATTTCCTAAACAGATACAGGGTAATTCTGGTGGTACGCCCGTCACCCCGTGGCGAGGACAACACTTCGCAGTGCCCATCGAATTTTATGGCTTTCGACCCTCGAAGGGGTTCGAGTGCCTATTAAGAACTGAGCAATCTTCGACTCCCGCATTTCTCATCAGATCTTTGCAAAAACGAACCACATCGATTCCTTATGTTTTGCCGATGAAACTGACACCAAGAACGACGTAGTTCAGGCCATAATGAAGGAAATTTCATGGAAACTCGATTTATATCATTTCAAGCTGCCTTGACTTGGTTAAAAACAGTCCGATTTACATGAAATTTGGTATGATCGTTATCGGACAAACATAAGGAATCCATTGATGCCACTTTCATATCGATGCGATAAAGAATAAAGAATTATTTTATTTCTGAAACAGATATCAACCCTCGGCCGACCGTAGCGAATTGAGGTCGGCGTCCCACAGTCATGGGGTGAAAATGTGAAATATCCATTACAACGTAGTAAGAAATTCTTCATTCTTTATCGTATCGATATGAAACTGGCACCAAAACATTCCTGGCGTTCTCCCGATTGGGATCATACCAAATGTCATGTAAATCGGACTACGTTTACCCAAGGAATACAAATTGCAAATTACGTCGTTCTTGGTGTCAGTTTCATCGGCGAAACATAAGGAATCGATGTGTGTCGTTTTCGCAAAGATCTGATGAGAAATGCGCGAGTCGAAGATTTCTCACTTCTTAATAGGCACTCGAACCCCTTCGAGAGTCGAAAGCCATACAATAGGGTGAGGCACTGTGGGGGGTTGTCCTTGCCACGGGGTACCAGACCGCCGCACCTCCTTGACGGGCGTTGCTTCCGAATTACCCTGTATCTGTGTAAGAAATAAAATAATTCTTTGTTCTTTCTCGTATGGATATGGAAGTGTCGCCGATGGATTCCTGGGAATTTTCCGATGAAAATCATTACAAATATCGTGCAAATTGGACAACTTTTACATAGGGAGTACAAATAGCTTATGTCAAAGTAGTCCGATTTGCATGATATTTGGTATGATTTTAATCGACGGAACGCCAGGAATCCATGGGCATCACTTTCCCCTTCGATACGATGAAGAAAGGAAGCAAACATTTGAAATCCTGAACATTTCTCATTTCTTAATGATATTCCAAACCCTTCGAGGGTCGAAAGCCATAAAATTCGATGGGCACTGCCGGGGTGTTGTCCTCGCCACGGGGTGACGGGCGTACCTCCAGAATTACCCTGTATATGATGTGTTTACGAAATAAAATAATTCTTTATTCTTTATCGTATGGATATGGAAGTGTCGCCGATGGAATCCTTGGAGTGTTCTGATGAAAATCATTATAAATGTCGTGTAAATCGGACGACTTTTACATACGGAATACAAATAGCTTGTGTCAAAGTAGTCCGATTTGCGTGATATTTGGTATGATTTTCATCAGAAAAACATAAGGAATCCATTGGCGTCACTTCTCTTTCGACACGACGAAGAAAAGAATTTCTTAATACGCTGTAATGGATATTACACCCTCGACTGCGGGGGCTCGACCCCAATTCGTTACGTTCGGCCCAGGATTCGTACCTTTTTCCGGAAAAAGCCATAAAAATCAGGCGAGGCACTGCGAAGGGCTGTCCTCGCCACGGGGTACCAGGCCGCATCTCTTTGACGGGCGTACCTCCAAAATTACCCTGTATCTGATCTGTTTAGGAAATAAAATAATTCTTTATTCTTTATCGTATGGATATGGAAGTGTCGCCGATGGATTCCTTGTGGTTTTCCGATGAAAATCATGCCAAATGTCGTGTAAATCGGATAACTTTTACATAGGAAGTACAAATAGCTTGTGTCAAAGTAGTCCGATTTGCGTGATATTTGGTATGATTTTCATCAGAAAAACATAAGGAATCCATTGGCGTCACTTCTCTTTCGACACGACGAAGAAAAGAATTTCTTAATACGCTGTAATGGATATTTCACCCTCGACTGCGGGGGCTCGACCCCAATTCGTTACGTTCGGCCCAGGATTCGTACCTTTTTCCGGAAAAAGCCATAAAAATCGGGCGAGGCACTGCGAAGGGCAGCCCTCGCCACGGTGTACCAGGCCGCATCTCCTTTACGAGCGTCGGGCGACTCCCGCCCGAGAGGAATACGATTTACTTTAATTATAGTACATGTGTATTTTGTAATTAAGTGTTTCTATCGTCTCCTGAATTCAATAACTTGGCATCCCGACATCTACGCTCCTACAATCCACCGGCAATACTCCTCGTGGAGAGACACAGCAAGAAGAGGGGTAGCCCGCTGTCGTCGCGTGGTCCTCTCGAGTATAAATACGAGCTTCGATATCAAAACAAAAGCATGCGTTGACGTATTCCGTGCGAGAGAGGATGGGCATTGGGGAGGAGGTATTGCTGTGAAGAGGGTCTCTTCAAGAGAGCAGCCCTTTGTGAGGGATGCAAATCCGATTGGTTCTAATACAATTTGCTCCCTATGGTTGAAATTTAGTCTAGCAACTTTCACACCTCCTAACCTAACCAATCCAACTTGCATCGCTCCCAAAAGAACCGGCCATCCGAGCGTAGAGGCAAGTGCGAAATAAAAGTAACAGTGTGCTTCTCGATACCGCAGATGTACCTACCTAAGTAGCATTTCTGGCGGAAAAGAATTGTCCAGCCTTTGGGCCTGCGTAGACCTTTGGCAGGTAGGTATCTATTACAACAGGCAAGGCCACCCGTGGCGCCTGTAAGACCGTCCCCAGTCCTTGCTATTCCAGAGGGTTTTCTTCCATTGAAAATCAGTAAATTTGCAAGCGCAATATCTTAAAAACCAGTGGAAATCAAGTGTATACATTAAAGCTTATTGAATTTGTCTTGGAACGCACTATCAACTCAGGACTTCAAAAAAAATAGTTCCATTTGAAAAACCGAACTTGACCATCGTATCTTTTAAAATAATAATCGAAAACAAAATTCGTTCGGGCTGATAAGTTGGCCCCCTCGAACCATGCAATGCACTATTTTTTTTATATTTTTATCGACAATACTTTAAGAGATATCGCGCTGTCGAGTCTTATGTGGGACACCCTGTATATCGAAAGCCTTATCTCCAAGCGTCGTTCCACTATTGCCAAAGTATACACCATACACATAGTCCATTGTTGTATCCCTATCACCACTTAGGATTGCGCTCATGTATTTTTGCCCCAGTGGGCCGAAATGGCTGCGAAACGTTTCTTGTCCCTCGGATGTTTGGAGTTGATGTCTAATAGATGTTGCAAACGACTCATCGGGACTACTTTCGAAAACGTCGTCATCAATGGTTGTGAGCGATTGTACACCGGTATTTATTGGTGTGGGAGGCACGGGGGAATCGTTTGACGTGGCATTCTGTCGTTTCCGCTTCGATTGAACTGGTGTGGAGCTGTGTGCTGGAGGACATGTGTGCTTTCCTCTTTGTCTTGCGCGATGTGTTCCCTTTCGGCTGCATTTTTGTATTAGGTTCTGTTACGAGCCGGGGCTGCAGCAACGCGAGAGGCCGGCGAGAAGGATATTTCCCAAGGAATATGGTTTATGAGTTTGTTAGTTAGGGGCGCGGACGAACCTGATGCGAAATCAGGGAGCCGCTAGGATTATTGACGGCGAGGACGAACCTGATGCGAAATAAGGGAGCCTCTAGGAATGGAGTCACACGCGGACGAACCTGATGCGAAATCAGGGAGCCGCAGGAGGGTGAAACGTCGTGAACGAACCCGATGCGAAATCGGGGAGTCACTAGGATGAAGTTCACAGACGAACCTGGTGCGAAACCAGGGAGCTGCTAGGAGGTTGGATTATTCACAGACGAACCTGGTGCGAAACCAGGGAGCTGTTCGGAAGTTGGTAGATTTACAGAAGAACCTGATGCGAAATCAGGGAGCTGTAGGATACGGACGAACCTGATGCGAAATCAGGGAGCCGTAGGAGGGTTGAGGTTTCGTGGACGAACCCGATGCGAAATCGGGGAGCCACTGGGTTGGAGAAGATGGCTTGTTTTGGTAAAGGGTTTGCGAACGAACCTGATACGAAATCAGGGGGTCACGGGAAATGTTAGTAATGCCTCGTAACTCTTAATTAAAGTTGATACAACTCGAGCGGTAAAGTTGTATCAGTGGGTGAGTGCTACTAATATTATAAGGATCGCTGGGTAAAAGATGGTTTTAACGAATCTACTCGATTTACACGTGAACACCATTCGTATATTCAATAATCAGTTATTGTACAAATGTAAGTGTCGCGATTAGTTAATTAAATAATGTGTATAAATTACCAATAGTTGCACGGTGTTGACGCACTGGCAATGCGGGGCGTACGAGTGGCTGTTTCAAAGTGCCAAATAGAATATAAACCGGACTCGCGGATTCTATGAGGTTAACTATGATTCTGACGGAGACTTTAGCCCGACCTTACTGAATTTAACCAACTCTGTACGAGCGTGACACGACGTGACTCTACGCGTGACTCTATAGCTTTTAACCAACGAGGGTTGAAACCAAAGGGTTTATATAGTCCCAAAAATGAGTGGGGATTCGTTAGGAATCTCCATATAAGGAAATCCTTCGGGGTCGTCGTCGTGTCACTCCCGTTCCCATGGTCGTGATCCAGATGGTCGAGATCATGACCCCCATTAGTGGCGTTTGATAAACGAAAGGATTTTAGGGCGTTTTCCCTTCACAGACGCGAGCTCGAAAAACGGGGGGGTATGGGAAAATTCCACATACGTAACAGTGTTAATGTTTCATTCCCTTCAACGTCTGTACTCATCGACGGTGATGCGTCAGCTTCTGCTGCTGTGGTACTTTCCACGATATATTTTAAGGGTTCGACAACAGGTTTAAAGTATCTCTTCAACGGGATATCTTCCTCCATCTTGCCAGTCTTCAAAGCCTAATGTTTCTTGCGAATAGATTCGCTGGTTTTTGCAATTTCCTTCGCTATTATCTCACGATCCTTAATCTCCAGACTATCGATATCAATCATCGTTGTACCGCAGACGTTGCTTTTTCACCGACAGGTTAATGACAATTGACCATCTCACGATATGGCAAACTCGTTAAATCCCTTTCTAGTACGTCCATTGGACATCGCTCTATCCTGGTCTATTACCGCGAAACCATACTCCCGTTGCCAACAATTCCGACACAAAGCGCAGAAATCCTCGTAAGACATATCAGTGTTTACGTGATCGTTGTACACATGTTTCAAGTTGGTACCATCCTGCTTAAACAGAATCAGCAGATTCGCATTGTCGCGTATAAGATGTTTGGGAATTTTTGCATACGTCTGACAAAGATATAAGCAGTCAACGTTCGAGTGGCGCCCCATTGCAAAGTATTCTCGTATCGTATCTTGCTTGTCGCATGCCACGTCGTCAAAGATAAAAATTGAATTCGGGAGCGATTCGCTCGGTCGGATGACGTCATTGTTATTCGAAAACGTAAAGTAGCCAATTTCATCTATCGGAGTCAATAAATTCTCCAAATACTGATATTTCGGCTGTTGCAACGACTTGGAATACACGTACACGTTCTCGAAGCGAACGCCGTGAGGAATTTCCAACAAGCTCACCAACACATTGGTCTTTCCACAATTTGATGGGCCGCAAATCAGACAGCGTATAGTGTTTGGTTGCATGCTACCATGTTTGCGTCTTGTTTTCGAGGACATCATTTGTGATTTATCGACAAAATTTGTCACACGTATCGTTACAGGTTGTCGCACGAAACGCATCCTCGCTGTGAACTGCGAAAAATGATTTTAATACGTCGAAGCGGCGACGCGCTCTATTTATAGGTCCACGCTGAAGCAAAGCAGCTCAGTATTCAAAATGCTTCTGGTCCTGTCGGATAATTGTGATATTCGAGACTTAGCAGTTGAAATATATACCAAAGATTATTCTACTGCGAGAGTTTGGCAGACACATTGATCAGTTGTGGGACAGACTCCTCGAGCATATAAAAGCCAATTCTGAGGTTCGGCAGTATCGTCGGTGACTGGAACATTATAATCGCCCTTGGCAGCGAACGCATATCGACGGTCCGGCACCATTGATTAAAAACTGTGGCGAATGTCGCCGACGAGAGTTAAGAAAGGTAGTGGTTTGTTAAATCGAGCGATAAACGCGCTACCTATCGAATTACATATCCCAGGATACCAGTTTTGCGGCCCAGGAACTCATCTAGCAAAACGATTGGCTAGAGGTGATCACGGCATCAATCCGTTGGACGCAGCGTGTCGCGAACACGATATTGCATATTCACGCAGTAACAACCTCGGCGAAAGGTACGTAGCAGATAAGGTTCTCGCTGACAAAGCGCGAAAACGCATACGTTGCGCGAGACGCGACTCTGGGTGAAAGAGGTGCTGCTACAGCTGTTTGGGCATCTATGAAGGCCAAGACGAAAATCGGAATGGGGATGAAAACAAAAACTCGCAAAAGGACTCCAAAGAGAGCATCGAAAAAGCGGATTCTCCCGGTCGCAAAACGGGGTGGTATATTACCACTTCTCCCGCTGCTAGGTGTTCTCGGAGCATTAGCTGATGGAGCGGCGGGGATCGCTATGGCGGTAAACGATAATAAGGAGGCGCAACATCAGCTGCAGGAAATGCAACGCCATAATCGATGCATGGAAGGTCGTGGACTTTATCTCGCACCATACAAGCGCGGACAGGGAATATCAAAACGAAAAAAAAACACCGAAAAGAAAATAAAAATGCCTGTCGGCGTAACTATCGACGTGCAATTGGAGGAGTTGGCAAAACGTATGCGTATTCCATTTTTTAGAGGTGTTTTCATGCGCAATGCACTACCTGCCGGAGAGTACGTCGAAACGAGAGCGGTATCATAAATTTGGACAATGTCGAGGGGCCGGGGACTCATTGGGTGGCGTATGCGAAGAGAGGGTGTCGAGCTATATATTTCGACAGCTTTGGAAATCTTCGACCGCCTAAGGAATTGGTACAATATCTGGATAAATATGCTGTGAAAATCGAATAAAATAGAATGGCATATCAGAAGTACAATCAGAGCAATTGTGGACAACTATGTCTACGCTTTCTACAAACGATTGGCACCAAATTTAAGGATTGACTTCCCACCACTCTGATTCAGTACTAGTCGCTAACGATACGCGTTGTGGATCAAGACGGACAGTTGCTCGATTTTCGAGATGAAGAGATTACCATCAGATTGCACGTACGACGGCGACGACGATAATACATGTGGTGTGACCGGAAGAGATGCTTGTGTTGAATGACTCCAGCAACTCGTTTGTTCCAAGTGAAATTGTTTGCAACAACAATGACAACAACAACAACAACAACACCTGCAACAGCTCTGATTACGCTAAAAAGAAAAGGCTCAGTCCTGCGAACATTGCATTTTTGAAATCACTGGGATTCCTTGTGCGCATTTAAGTTGAAAAAAATGGTGGACATTCTAAGCATTGGCGGGAAGCCGACGTTTGATGATCGCATCGTCAAGCTCGAGACTCACACATACAACCCATACGTCAACACGACGTTTGGATACAGCGATGAAATAAGAATACCCATACAGCAGTAGGATTTATACACATTACCGTGTGAAAGTTTCCTCTATGTGGAGGGGAAATTGAAGATAAATAAGCCAAGCGATACATTAACGGTGATGTTGGGAAATAATTGCATGGCGTTCTTATTTGATGAGATTCAATACGAGCTGAATGGCGTGGAGATTGATCGCAATAGAAACGTTGGAATAACTAGCACGCTTAAAAACTATGTATGGCTGACATCTGGTGAAGACAAAAATATGGAGAATGCCGGATGGTGCTTGAAACGACGCGATGGGCTAATAGTGAAAAATCATTTCAATATTTACATCCCGCTCAAATGTTTGCTGAGATTTTGCGAGGACTACAAACGCATGATAATTAATGCGCGTCACGAATTGATTTTAATACGATCGCGCAACGATAACAATTCTCTAATAGGATCGCCGATGTTGGAACCAGAAATTGAATTACTTAAAGTGCAATGGCGGATGCCTCATGTGAGGCTGAACGACGTTAATAAGCTATCGTTGCTACATGCTTTGGAAAGTGGGCAAAACCTGAGCATTTGTTTTCATTCGTGGGATCTGTATGAGTATCCTTTCTTACAGAGCACGACCAAGCATTCGTGGGCCGTGAAGGCATCTGCACAGTTGGAGAAGCCGCGATGTATTATCCTTGTTCTACAGACTAATCGAAAGAATGTGATGAGCGAAGATGTTACTAAGTTTAACAACTGCAAATTGGTCAATATAAAACTTTTTATCAACTCGGAATTTTACCCATATAATGACCTGAATTTGGACTTTGACAAGAATAAGCATGCCACCTTGTGTCACATGTATACGCAATTCCGTAAATCGTATTATGGACATAGTTGCAACGAGGCATTATTCACCGTGGCCGAATTTTTACAATTTTACAATTTTGGTGATTGATTGCTCGCGACAAAATGAGTCGATCAAGAATGGCACCGTGGACGTGCGCATAGAATTCGAGATCAAAAGAGAATGTGCCGGTAAATACTATGGCCTACTGTCTAATTCTGCACGATCGTGTGGTTGAAAACAATCCGCTGACAAACGTGGTGCGCAAAATAAATTAAATTACCATACTACTTGCCCCGCCCTCTCCTGTGCTAAATTCGTACAAATATTTCGTTGTGAAAATCGAGATGCTTTATGAGAAAGACCCCATTCTCTCATCTGTTTTGGAAGCGAGCGGACCTCTAAAATTGTATCGATAATGGTCGTACCAACATGTGTTGACCTGCAAGGTTTCATCGTTGATGGAAGATTTGTCGTCAAGGAAGTGGCTGTCCTACGAAAGGGAACAATTCTCTCGCACTATATTTTTGGGAGTTCGATGCCGCAATATCTTCTTATAAAATCCGACAAATCAAGCATCCGGTGGTTGGTGGCAAAACATCATGGACTACGGTGGGATGATGGAGACGTTCCATACAGTATGGCTAAACAGCTAATTACGAAGGCTGTAGCTGATGCTATCGAGGAAGAAGATGACGCATCCCATATCGTATATGTTAAAGGGCTACAGAAACGCGACTGGCTTGCGGATATTCTCGATGATGATACGAGAGCGGACGTGATCATTGAGACACTGGACATTGACTATGAGGATATCAAATCTCTAAATAAGCTAAATGTAGTTAATACTCTGCGTTGTGGCAGACACGCAAAGCACTGTGCCTTGCAAAATGTATTTAAAATATTCAATTGGTGGTCTAAACGTCAGAGTGAAATGCATAAATAAAATCAATTTTTTAATGTATAAATGTTGTTTTTCTTCACCCTCCCCAACCTCCTGCATGTAATATACGCTAGATTAAGACGATAGTTATAATTATGCAGAAGCGGTTCAATATGCGATCAAAGCGGTACAATACACGTTCCGAGTAGTATGGTACACGTTTAATACACAATCAGGGTGGTACGATTTACGTTCGATTCACGTTCAGAGTGGTATGATTCACGTTCGATTCACGTTCAGAGTGGTACGATTTACGTTCGATTCACGTTCAGAGTGGTATGATTCACGTTCGATTCACGATCAGAGTGGTATGATTCACGTTCGATTCACGTTCAGAGTGGTACGATTCACGTTCGATTCACGTTCAGAGTGGTACGATAGACGTTGAAAGTGGTATGATACACGTTTGACAGATGTTCAATACACGTTCAAAGGGGTACGTTAGGGGTTGAATGTGGTACGATAGACGTTTGATAGACGTCCAATACACGTTCAGAGGGGTACGTTAGGCGTTGAAAGTGGTACGATAGACGTTGAAAGTGGTATGATACACGTTTGATAGATATTCAATACACATTCAGAGAGGTACGTTAGGCGTTGAAAGTGGGACGATTGACGTTCGATTCACGTTCAAAGTGTTACGATAGATGTTCAACGTGGTACGATAGACGTTTGATACACGTTCAGAGTTGTCCGTTAGGCGTTGAAACTGGTACGATAGACGTTTGATAGACGTCCAATATACGTTGAGAGTGGTACGATAGACGTTGAATAATCAATACGTGATCGAAGTGGTATGATAGACGTCCAATAAACGATCAATGTAGTATGGTCTAGTCGAATGATGTGTCCAAAGAAGAATGGAGAAACGATTCAGCCAAATTATACATGCGAAGAAGAAAAAGGAGAGGATGGCCAGTGAATAATTCGAAGAAGATGCATAGAAGGTGAGGAAGGTCAGCGAAAATGCAGGTGGAGCACATAGAAGGAGAGGGTGACCAGTGAAGTAAAAGGTGAAGAACAAAGACATCCTACTTTGCAAAGCTATGCAACTTTAGGCAGGGGTCCACATGTGGAAGCTTGGAGATGCAGCGAGACCAGTTGTCTTCAAACATTAAAGACGGTCAGTCGTTTTGACATTTGTGAAGCATTTTGTGAAAAAAAAAACGTGGAAAAGATGGGTGTGCAACGCATCGCGCCCGAATGCGACCCCATACAGGGCCGAGACAGTCCTGAGGTATGTGCACAACAATATTTTTGACATTTATCGCGTTTAACCTTTTAAATCGAGTGAGATTAAAATCAGGCGTTCGTGCGAATATTACATTACTTATTATGTTGTAGAACTCGCCACCACTATCGCCTCCCTTGCAACCGCCCCCACGATCACCCAATTAATCGGCGGATTGGGATTCGCCGCAGCCGTCGCCGTCGCCGCCTTCGTCGCCGCCACCGCCTCCGCAGGTATGTAATACATTGCATTGTTTTGTGCGTTTGATGTTTATTATGTTTAATGTGCCATTATTATATCGACGTTTGTATTTGTGTTCTAGGACATATTTTATATGTTGCGGGCGAGACTGGTGGGTGAGGAGGACGAGCCCCCAGCCCCCCAAGAGTCGCGGATGCGGCGGCATTCGTGGTCAGTCATCGGCCCCGTGATGGTCGCGCGACGGCGGCGATCGGCGCCGTATTTTGGGGGGCCTGGACTGCAGCCCCAAACGCCTCCCTCGCCATCGCCACCATCAACCCCTTAATAATTATATATATATAAAAATATTCTTTTCTTTTCTTTTATATATTTTTTTATTTTATTATTTTTTCTATTTTTTCTTTATTTATATTTATATTCATATTAACATTTTTTATATATGTGACGTCCGGGCCCCACCACGGTGTCGCTTTTTTTTAATTTTTTTTAATTCTATATATTTCTTATTATTTTTTATATTTATTTTCTTTTCATTCATTTTATTTTTTTATATATAATATTCTATTTTTATATTTATATCTATATTTAAATCACATTTTTTTTATATTGCATTTTTATATTCCATTTCATATAGGGTGTCCGCGGGAAGAGTGGACAGCTGGATATCTCCTAAACTATTGTAGACAAAAATATTTAAAAAATAGGGAATTGCATGGTTCGAGGAGGCCAATTTATTAGGGCGGACGAATTTTTTTTCGATTATTATTTTAAAAGATACGATGGTCAAGTTCGGTTTTTTAAATGGGACTATTTTTTCTGAAGACCTGAGTTGATAGTGCGTTCCAAGACAAATTCAATAAGCTTTAATGTATACACTTGATTTCCACTGGTTTTTGAGATATTGCGGTTGCAAATTTACTGATTTTCCCTGGAAGAAAACTCGCTGGAATAGCAAGGCCCGGGGACGGTCTTGCTGGCGCCACGGGTGGCCTTGCCTGTTGAAACAGATACCTACCTGCCAAAGGTCTACGCCAGGAATGGCAGGTCCAAAGGCTGGACAATTCTTTTCCGTCAGAAATGCTACTTAGGTAGGTACATCTGCGGTATCGAGAAGCGCACCGTTACTTTTATATCGCACTTGCTTCTACGCTCGGATGGCCGGTTCCTTTGGGAGGGATGCAAGTTCGATTGGTTAGGTTAGAAGGTGTGAAAATTGCTAGACTAAATTTCAACCATAGGGAGCAGATTATATTAGAACCAATCGAATTTGCATCCCTCACAAACGGCTGCTATCTTGAAGAGGCCTTCTTCACTGCAATACCTCCTCCCCAGTGCCCACCTTCTCTCGCACAGAATACGATAACGCATGCTTTTGGTTTGATATTAAAGCTCGTGTTTAAATTCGAGAGGACCACGTGTCAACAGCGGGCTATCATTTTGCTTCCCGTGTCTCTCTACGTAGTAGAGAAATAATCGATAATAGAGTAAGTATCGAAATTTTTTTCCCAGGCGTCGAGTAACCACCAACTCGTACTTAAACCGATAGCAAAGTCTAAGGAAACCCTACACCCATGGATATCTGATTTACATCAGACCAGTGTCAGGACCGTCCATACTACCTATCCTAAAATATAATTGTCATTCGCTAAAGACGGAAAAAACCAGACATCTGGCTAGCAAACCTAGCCCGATTCTTCGGTCGGATCGTCTTACCAGGGTTACGGTTTATGATCGCATTGTTCTGCGAGTCAGCGGCATGTACAGGTTCGAGGTTACCACTTACCACCCATTCCATTACCGAAATTCCCAAAGAAAACGGTACGATGTCGATTGCCTCATGGTCATCCGACAGACAAATACCCACCCCAACGAATGCTTTACGAATAAGTAATTATCCACCGTATTAGTAGGAAAGGATATTATAAATGAATCGTTACAGGTATTAACGTGAAAATCATCCATTTATTAAAACATGTACGCATACTATAGTGGTACATGATTTACATCGCGCAACATGGATTGCATTCCTAACGCTAACAATTCGCAATCAATCAAAGAATGTTGTTCAAAGTGATCGCTTTCGGAAATTAATTTTACATAATCTGTTGGTGCGGTAGCGCTACGTAGAACGTTTACGAACGCGGTATATTTACTAGCTACAGCGTATATATTTTCGGTCAACCAAGTGAACATATGATCGATGCAATGTTCATACGCGAACAGTTTTCGCATCGTGACTTCCGTCATGTATAAGGTAACGCGATTATCGGTAATTTTGACGAGTTGATCATTGTGCATGCGCGTGAATTCGATTCGCAAATGATCAATTTCGATGTGGGTCTGGGGTGTTGTTACGTTGTCGCGTAATTTTTGAAGAATGTCAGTCATATTTTGCAGTAGGAGCTTCCACGTAGACATTGAGAAGCTCAACTCGCCACCTTTATTGTCGACTATGGTGATCTCGACGCGGCACGAATCCATGCCAATGCGAATTCCTATCGTGAGCCGTTTATACGATGTTGAGGTCAACGGGTAATCCCGCCCCAGGATTCGCACGATTGATGGTTTTGGCGTTTTCGTTGTTTTTGGCGTTGCGGTTCTAGAACTGTAAGAAACGTATACACGGAATTAATACTCGGTTCGCTTGCGTTTACAGTGAAAGAAGTAAGTGAATGAACTAAGTGAAAAGTGTATAATAACGCGTACGTACCTCATATTGGACTGTTGCTGGCGTTTATTGGGGTCATCACCATTGATGGCGGATGCGTAGGATGAATCGTCGAAGCTACGTTTATACATCTTGATATGCACTATGTACGATTATACTGATCGACGAAGAAATTGACGCGAACGATACTTGTTAGCACTCGAGCGAACGTGGTGTAATGACGTTCACAGGACTGACCAACATTGCTTTTATACAGATTCACGTACACGTACACACACCAATGTGCAAGAGAATATTGTATCAATGATTGTGATGATCATGGTTGTGTTACGGCACAAACATCAATATGAATAGTGCGCGATAAATTCAAATGGCGTGCGCGGCAGATTCAAATAGCGTACACGCTAAATTCAAGATGCACACGTGTCGCAGAAGATTTTATGACGATTCGCGGTGCGAACCATAAAAGTGCACTATAAGCTGGAATAATTAGTATCAAATCATCAAAGGAGAAGAAACTGTGATACGGACGCTCTCACCACACCTACTCCGCGAGTACCCCTACCCTGCAACGTGCAGGGCTGGCCCTCTAGTCTAGAGAACCGAAATGCATATAAGGACATCGACCGCCACCGCACGAGCTAGTGTGTTTTATAACCGCATCACAATCATTCTACAAGAAGCATTTTTTTTTTTTGTTAAAAGAAACATGTCCGCATATGATTATATTCGAGCACCAGTGAGGCGTGGCATGAATGCCACTATGATGCAGCGATGCATCGTAAGTGTAGTTGTGTAAATTGAATTGGTGCGCGTATTTCATTCGACGATATTATATTGAAGTTGTGCGTTTGTTACAGCAACGGCATGAGGAGATAGAATGTGCGTGGCAGGAGGAGCGGGGTGAGGTGCTCCGAATAATCGTAAGTATGGTTTTTTTTTCTGTTTATGTAAATTGAATTGGTGCGCGCATTCAATTAGGCGGTCTCCTAACGAAGTTGTACATTTGTTATAGCACGAGCGTGATACTGTCATGCGGGCGTGGCGCGTGGAACGGCGGGAGTTAATTAGCCTTCTCGTAAGTGATGTTTCAGAAAAATTATATTGGTTCGCGTACACCATTAAACAATGTTTTAGTCGATTCATGTGTTTGTTACAGCACGAACGAGAAAACGTAATGGCGGATTGGTCCGCGGAATATCTAGGGACGGTCGGGCGCCTCGTAAGTGATGTTCCGCAAAAAAAAAATTGTATTGATACGCATACATTAATGGACGTTGTTTTAATCGATTCGCACGTTTGTTTCAGCGTCGAGAAGACATCGAGGCGCACGCACGGGATGGAGACCTCGATGTCATCATCCAGCTACTCGTAAGTGACGTTTCGTAAAAATTATATTGGTGCGCGCACATAATTCGACGATGTTTTAATCGAGTCATGTGTGTTTTGTTTCAGCGGCGCGAATACCCGACGAGAAAGGATGGACGGGTCTGTCGCGAGTTGCGACAAAAAATTCAGAATGCTAGACGTACGTGGCGAGAAGACACGACGAACATAGACTTCCTGGCATTTGAGGGAGATTTTTGGCATTTGTCTCGCCTATTTAATGAGTGAGTATAACTGAATTTTAATTGTTTGGTGTATCGCGCGCTATTATCAACGTTTTATACGATAATAATTTGGTGTTTTTTTTCTGTGTGTTGCAGGACGTAACATCACGCAAGAATTTTTTTTTTAAAAAAAATATTTTTTTTATCAATTTATTTAGAATATAATTTAAAATAAATATATATTTTTTTTCTACAAAATAGTGTACATTTATTCATGACCATCCATGCATGTATGTATACTAAAATTATAAAGTTAGTATTCGCGTATATCAACGTTCGTATGGGATGGGTATTCTTGCTCGCGGGTAAAGGGAGTAATCGCCGCTGTCGTTGCGCTCGTCTTCGCTGCAGTTCCCATTGCTATAGTAAACAAAAAAAAAAAAAAAAAAAAAAAAAAATTGTTACATATTCGTTTCTCTACATATAACGCGTAAAGTAGATGCAATGCGTGCGTATGACTCACATTAGGTGCCGCCACGTATATAATTCCATACTCTATGGACATTCTCCAGCGCGCAAACACCGCCGTCGTTGTGAAACGCGCATCGTGAGGTATTCGTTGAAGCCATCGACTTCAGGTTAGGAACGTCGGGATCCACGGTGTCAGGCGTGATACCGCAATAATTATCGTCAACGTCGTAGCCGCCGTCGTCCTCAACGGTTCGAGCGTTGGTTATCTTTTTCCCCCTTCGGCTTGTACACATCGCAGATATCCCCGACGATTATGTCCGGCAGTAGTTGCAGCATCCAGGTTTTCTTTTCCGCACCTTTCACGATGGCGAAGTCGATCTTCGCGAGTGCGCTGGCGAGCAGTTCCGGAAGTTTCCAGTATGGAACGCAGCCATCAGACCAGCGGAGACCGTGATGATGCTTCGCGAGCCAAGACGCTTGACATTTCTCGAACGAGTTCAGATGATTCCAGAAGTATGGCGGCTCGAAGATCCAGTGGCTGATCGTCGACGTTTCATCGATATTGCTGCTGCTTGTGCGAATCGCGATCTCTTTCACGACGCAATCACGTTCGCTTTTGAAACCTTGCATGTCGACAACGGCGAACATCGTTATTCGTATAAGTAGTAGTAGCGTCGGTGACGAATCAGTAACTGCGGACGTTGACATCTACATCATCGTTTTAAAACAGTAGCAGTATCCGCAGTAGTAGTAGTAGTATTAGTAGTAGTAGTAATAATAATCGTTCACGCGCGCACACTATATTAGTTTGCGTACCACGTTGGTTAAAGGGTTGTATTCGCCTATACGATCGTGTATCATCAAACAGTACGCGGTAGTATTAGCGGGAACATTTTCTTTGAATTCGAAATCTATTCGCACCTCCACCGTGGCGCTCTTCAACGACTCGTTTTGCCTAGAACAATCTATGACCGCGATAGGCGCGTATTTGCGGAATTCGATCGCGTTCAGCAACGGTTCTCCGTGACCATAGTACGATCGACCGAATTTCGCGTACATATCGTACAGGAGCGCGTATTTATTCTTATCGAAATCCAAGTTTAAGTCGTCGTACGGATACGACTCGGAATTTAGATACAGTCGAACGTTGATGAGATGATTCGGGTCGAATTCACCCGCGCATTTATTCGGGTTATTCTTTCGATCGGTTTGCGTGGTGAATAGCACGAATCGAGGTTTCTCGATTTGCTACGTAGCTTTTACGGTCCACGTGTGTTTCGTTGTCGCTTGCAGTAACGGGTATTCGTGCAAGCTCCACGATCGGAAACTCATCGCGATCGGCCGGCCGCTTTCCAGGATACGCAGCATCGACAGTTTATTCACTTCCTCCAAAACGACGTGGGGCATACGCCACTGCACCTTGCGTATCTCTAGTCTCGGTATCGCAGTGGCGGAGGTGCAGTGCATCGCGTTCGAATCTACTCGCGATCGTATAAGGATCAGCTCGTGCCGCGCGTTCATCACGATGTGTTTGTAATCCTCGCAGAATCCTAACAACACGTTCAGGGGTACGCAGAAATTGAAAGCGCCCGAATGAAAAATGTCGTTATCGTAATCGATGGCATAATTCCAACCAGCATTCGCGAGCACTTTGCTTCTATCGGCCGACAACGAAACGTAATTTTTCAACGTGGTAGTGATTCCTGGATTTCGGCAACGATCGATCTCGACACCGTTCAATTCGTATCGAATCTCATCAAACATGAACGCAACGCAATTATTGTCTAGAACAGCGGTCGCGGACGTTGCCGGACCTGCCGCGTTCTGCGCCGTCAACGTGCCACGACCTTCGATGTAGAGAAAAACTTTCGCACGGAAGCGTGTACAGATCTTGCTGCTGTATGGGGATTCCTATCTCGTCGCTATTGTCGAACGTCGTGTTGGCGTACGGATTATATGTGTGTAACTCGATCTTCGTGATACGATTGTCGAAGGTTGGCGTATTCGCCACATCCAGAATAATCGACATCGTGGTTGCGTGTCTAATAGGCAACGATGAATCCTAGCGATCGTAGGAAACGTGCGTTTCGGCGAGTCAACGGCTTGCTTCTCCCTATGGGTCCTCTTCTTATCGTTCCACCCGTCTTTATTTTTCTACTTTCACCTATCGATAAAGGGTCGCGCCGATGACGCGAGACAGAGACGTCGGGAGTAGCAGCGACAGCGGCCAATGATGATTCGTACGTGTGATCTAACACTAACATACTACACACGCGCGCATACACGTGCGGTCACGCTAGCCTATCGCTCGGACTTCGTTGAACGTGCAAACGAATCGTTATTTCTTCGCCGCGAAAATCTATAGGACGATCGTATTGATCGACGATGCGCAGCGTTAGATCGTGTATCGCTCGTGCGACGATCGGCAGGTAAATGACGTGTCGCGGAGTTTCCGATATCTTATATCCCGGCGGCACGCGAGGTGAAAATTCGTGGATAGTGTGTACCGGTTTACCGTTGCTGTACGCGCCGGTAGTTACGTTGCAAGTTACTCTGATCACGTTAACGTTTATAATATTCACGGGTACGTCGGACTCGTGCCAGATTCTCGGTATTAAGACACGATTCGGGGAAAATCCTAACAACGAGCCTACATTGTTGGGTTTCGTAAAGTCTCCGAAGAACGAACAGCACATCTCGCTTTTCATGGTGTTGTTGTTAGCTCGTAGCATTAGAGGGTACTTGTCGTAGTCGTCGTTCCCGTTGTTACCGCGTTTTCGAGGATATCGATCGAGTAATCGTTGCATCAGATACTCGGCGATAGCGTCTAATTCGTAGGAACTGTGGGGGATCGTAATGTATTCATGAGCGGCGTCGACGATGGAGTTATTTTCGGTGTCATAGTTCACGACGAAATAGAATTTATCGTTGCTCGAGTCGATGTTTGGTATCGTGTGAAACGTCTCCAAGTCCGCGAGTCCTAATTCGTATTGACCATCGCTCAAATCCATCGGTGGAAAATAGTTTACCGTGAGCGCGCTGCTGCGACCCGTTAACATGAGCGTGAACGACATATCACACACACACACACACACACACACACACACACACACGCACACACGCACACACGCACACGCGCACACGCGCACACGCGCACACGCGCACACGCGCACACGCGCACACGCGCACACGCGCACACGCGCACACGCGCACACGCGCTCACGCGCACACGCGCACACGCGCACACGCGCACACGCGCACACACACACACACACACACACACACACACACACACACACCGTTATTAGTACGTATGCCATAATTCCATAGACTTTGGCTGTAAAAATTGCATGCATAAGCGACCGCAATTCATCTCGTCGAAACGTTGAAAGCGGTTGTGATTGTACGTGATCGTTGTACCGCGTTCGAAATAGTAGATCAATTCCGTTGGTGGTCGCAGATTCCCAAAACTATCATAGTACTATACTCGTGGTCCACGTTACGCGTACGCGACCCAATGCGTACCGTCGCCTCGATTCTCGTCCAGATTCGCGATACCGCATTCGTTGGTTCGTACGCGCGTGGGAAGCGTGTCGCGCATAAACACCCCTCGAATGAACGGAATGCTGGCGCACTCGCGCTCTAATTGCAGGTTCGTCATAGGTTGTTGGATTATCGCCGCCACCGTCGCCACGCGCCTATTCGATCGGCTTTTTTTTTCTTCGTTTGCACTCGTCGTTGGCACCGCCGTCTCGGGTTCAAGCCCGCGCCACGCTTGTACGGTGTCAGATGCATCCCTCGCCCTTCCATCGCCTGATGATGACGCAACGGCTCTTCCAGCTGTTTTCGAGACGCCTTCGAATCGTTGACCGCTTTGGTTATACCAGCCGCTCCACCGGCCAATGCCCCGATAGCTGATAAAGCGGGCAGCACGAACGGAAGAAATTGAAGAAAGCCACCGCGTTTCGCCACTCGTAGATTACGATGTCGTCGTCGTCGAGGATGTTTCCTTCCAGACTTTCTATGTTTACGTTTCGTCCTTTTCGTACCCATGCCGAGTTTAGTCTTAGCCTTCATAGTTGCCCACACTCCAGTCGCGGCTGCTTTTTGACCAAAGGTCGCGTCGTTCGCGAATACTCGTTCTCGCGCTCGTTCGGCTAACGCACGATCCGCCTCGTGTCTTCCCTCTAAATCCTTTCGACGAGAGTACGCGATATCGTGGTCCCGACACGCTGCGTCCAGGGGATTCACACCTTCGTCGCCACGAGCCAATCGCTTTAGCAAACACGTTCCCGGTCCGCAGAACTGATAACCTGGAACGTGTAGTTCGAACGGGAGACGGTTTATGATACCGTTCACGAAACCCGATCCAGTCTTATTCTTTTTCAGATTCTTCTTCCTCTTCAGATTCTTCTTCCTCTTCTGATTCTTGCCTAATTCGTGAGACGTCGCAGTCGTTGACGCTACCATATACGTTAGAATAATTACGATAGCTACTGTAATAATAATAATAATAATAATAATAATAATGAACGCGAACGCACGCTTAGCCGATCACAACGATAGTGACCTGCGCGACGCGTGCCACGAATATAAATAGTCGTGCTTCGTCTGACGCGCGCGAGTATCTGAGAAACTCCGCGAACATGCGATTCGCGAAACAGTCGAACGTTATTCGCGTCACGCGAATCGAATGCTCGAAGATGATAGGGATGCGAGTCGAGCGAACAGACACGGTCCGTTGCTGCCGAATAGCGTGCGAGGTGTGATTTGTGGACCGTCAGGGTGTGGAAAAACGATCGTGCTTTTAAGTATGCTAGAGAGTCCGAACGGTTTGCGTTTCGAGAACGTGTACGTGTACTCGAAATCGTTGCATCAGCCAAAGTATCGTTATCTCGAGCAGGTGTTGGCGCTCGTCGATGGAATCGAATACTTTCCTTACTCGGACAACACTGAGATCGTTCCACCGAGAGACGCTCGGCCCGATTCGATCTTCGTGTTCGACGACGTGGCGTGCGACGAACAGAACGCGATACGCGAATACTTCTCTATGGGTCGTCACTCGAACGTGGATTGCTTTTATTTGCTTCAGTCGTACGCTAGAATACCTAAACATTTGATCAGGGACAACACGAATTTTCTCATACTTTTCAAACAAGACGGCACGAACTTGCGCCGCGTGTACAACGATCACGTGAACACAGACATGACGTTCGAGTCGTTCAACGACTTGTGCGCGAGATGTTGGCGTCGACGATACGATTTCGTGGTGATCGATAAGGATAGTTCCATGTACGAAGGTCGGTATCGAAGAGGATTTAACGAGTTTGTCGTAGCTCAAGGACATCAGTGAACCGCGAATCGTTCATCGAGCAACACGAAATGTCTAACGAACCGACGACAACGGCGACGCCGATAACCACGAGCAACGTCGACGCGAAGCATTCGCGAAAACTTCGTCAACGTCATCGACGAGAAGGAACGATACATCAAAATGGTGCGAAACGCCGGGCCGCGGACACAAAGGTGGAAATCGCCAAAGTCAGCGACGATATACGTAAAAAGTGCTTGGCCCTGAAAATTGGAAAAATGGATACGGAAGCGGCTGTGGATGCGAGCACGCGTCCCATCGTTGAACCGTTGAAACGATTGATCGAGAACGCGTCCGCGTCGAAAACGCACTCAACGCCTCGATCGCGACCCGTGAATAGGAAACACGAATACGATCGGCAACAATCATCGAAGAAATTTCGACCCGTCACTCCGTCGATAATCAAGGAACATCCGAATAACCTTCCAGATTCTAGTGACGACGACGACGACGACGACGACGACGACGATAACAACAACGACAACGATAACATCAACAACAACAACAGCAACGACAACGACAACGACAACAACGATGTTGATGAAGTTGTCGATGATGATAATGTTGTCGATGATGTTATTTATGATGATGTTGTTGATGATATCGTCGATGAAGACGATGAAAAAATTCCTGATGATGAGACGTCGGTAAAGGCTTACGATTTGGATATGGTGCGTAAACCCGTCGATGATATCGAAGTGCATATACGGAACGCCAAAGGACCCTTGTCGCGACAATACCTACGACTGTTCTTCACCGACAACAGGAGACTAATCGATGATGTGTACGGCGTATACTTGGGACCCGACGAAGATCTAATGATCGGCGATTCCGTGCTCACCATCGATGCGGACGGCGATGACATTCACGTGAACGGAACGCGATACCCGGGGACTCGGGGTTTGTACGAATTGTTGTTCATGCGAGAACCCAACCAGCAGACGTGCACGGACGCTGATTTTCGCTCGTACCGACGCATCTTGTTGTCGACGAGCGCGCATAAGCAAAACCATTCGCCGAGCAAGCGCACGCTGGGTAACAGGGGGTACAAGTATAAGAAAATCATATCCCAGGTGATCGGTGGGGTGCGAACATCGAGTGTCAGACACGTTAGGGGCAACGTAGGCGGCGCGGGCACGCGACAAAATCGAGGATTGCCCATCGACGAATCAATGACGGTCACCGATAACGCGATCGATTACGTGTACTGGGACGATCCGAACGAATTGGTCGATCGGCTTGGATTGCTCGTAGCATCGCGCGCGGCAGGTCACACGGGTCACGATGACGAAATCGCATCCATCGTGGAGGAACTTCGCGAGGACGGGCGCATCTTAAATTGAACGATCCGATGATCGTCGCGTCAGTAGCGTTCGCGCGCACGCATCGTTATGTCGGTGAACAAATTTGGCACCTCGTTGCGCAATAACAACAACAATAATAACAACGAAGCGGTGATAACAATGACGAGACTATTGTTCTCGGCGGATGAACGCTTTACCCAAAAAATCGAAACGGCTATCGCGAGCGCGCGACTGGACGCCGAGTATCAACGATCTCAAATCGAGACGCGAGTACAACGAACGATTACGGATATCCTTAACGCGCAATTGTCCCAACTAGAGGAAGATTTAAATACCGCGATGGAACGACGCTTCGATCACTTGAAAGACAGACTCGACGAGTTGACGACGTCGGCAACGACGCCGACTGCGATAACAACCACGGATCGATACAAACGAAAAGCAAACGAGGGTCCACGACGACGATGATGATGATTCAATGATGCTGACAATATCGACTACGACTTCGAAACGACTAGTAACGAACGATCGCGAAATACGTGCACCGATTGCGTTTTACGTACGCTCGAGGAACTGATACTAATTCTAACGTCTTTGGAACGTCGCGACCATCCCCGACCACCCGCGAAGCATGAACAAGGTGCGAGTACAACTAGTGAACGAATTACACGCTCCGGCTAGACGGAATTTCCCACGGCGTAGCATCGTGATTCGCGGCTACGATGATTTGTGGCAGGCCGATTTGGTGGAGATGCGTCCGTACGCGAAGCAAAATCGTGGATATCGTTACATACTAACGATCATCGACGCGTTCAGCAAGTACGCGTGGGCCGTACCCGTGAAAACGAAAAGTGGACGCGACGTGACCGCGGCGTTCGCGACCGTATTGCGGCAGAGCGACAGATGCCCGCGAAATTTACAAACCGACATGGGTAAGGAGTTTTACAACGCGGAGTTTCAACGATGCGCGAAGACCCGGGGGATCAACCACTACTCCACGTACAGCGTGATGAAAGCGTCGATCGTCGAACGTTTCAATCGCACGCTGAAAAACCTCATGTGGAAACAATTCTCCTTGAACGCGTCCTATCGTTGGATCGACCTGTTACCTGCACTCGTACGCACCTACAATCATCGCAAGCATCGAACGATCAACGCCCGACCCGTTGACGTGACCCCCGCGACGCGTTTGTCGTTCGCCGCGAATGAGTCCATCCCCCTATATGCCTCGAAAGCTGTTCGACGACGCACGAAATTCAAAGTCGGTGACAAGGTACGCGTGAACAAGTTCAAGACACTCTTCGAGAAGGGGTACACTCCGAACTGGTCGACCGAGGTATTCGAAATCGAAACCGTACAACGAACGTTCCCGGTGACGTACATTCTGCGCGATTCCGCGGGAGAGCCGAACCAGAGTTCAAGTGATCGAAGCGTCGTTCCATCGCGGTATTTAAATCTTCCTCTAGTTGGGACAATTGCGCGTTAAGGATATCCGTAATCGTTCGTTGTACTCGCGTCTTGATTTGAGATCGTTGATACTCGGCGTCCAGTCGCGCGCTCGCGATAGCCGTTTCGATTTTTTGGATAAAGCGTTCATCCGCCGAGAACAATAGTCTCGTCATTGTTATCGCCGCTTCGTTGTTATTATTGTTGTTGTTATTGCGCAACGAGGTGCCAAATTTGTTCACCGACATAACGATGCGTGCGCGCGAACGCTACTGACGCGACGATCATCGGATCGTTCAATTTAAGATGCGCCCGTCCTCGCGAAGTTCCTCCACGATGGATGCGATTTCGTTATCGTGACCCGTGTGACCTGCCGCGCGCGATGCTACGAGCAATCCAAGCCGATCGACCAATTCGTTCGGATCGTCCCAGTACACGTAATCGATCGCGTTATCGGTGACCGTCATCGATTCGTCGATGGGCAATCCTCGATCTTGTCGCGTGCCCGCGCCGCCTACGTTGCCCCTAACGCGTCTGACACTCGATGTTCGCACCCCACCGATCACCTGGGATATGATTTTCTTATACTTGTACCCCCTGTTACCCAGCGTGCGCTTGCTCGGCGAATGGTTTTGCTTATGCGCGCTCGTCGACAACAAGATGCGTCGGTACGAGCGAAAATCAGCGTCCGTGCACGTCTGCTGGTTGGGTTCTCGCATGAACAACAATTCGTACAAACCCCGAGTCCCCGGGTATCGCGTTCCGTTCACGTGAATGTCATCGCCGTCCGCATCGATGGTGAGCACGGAATCGCCGATCATTAGATCTTCGTCGGGTCCCAAGTATACGCCGTACACATCATCGATTAGTCTCCTGTTGTCGGTGAAGAACAGTCGTAGGTATTGTCGCGACAAGGGTCCTTTGGCGTTCCGTATATGCACTTCGATATCATCGACGGGTTTACGCACCATATCCAAATCGTAAGCCTTTACCGACGTCTCATCATCAGGAATTTTTTCATCGTCTTCATCGACGATATCATCAACAACATCATCATAAATAACATCATCGACAACATTATCATCATCGACAACTTCATCAACATCGTTGTTGTCGTTGTCGTTGTCGTTGCTGTTGTTGTTGTTGATGTTATCGTTGTCGTTGTTGTTATCGTCGTCGTCGTCGTCGTCGTCGTCGTCGTCGTCGTCACTAGAATCTGGAAGGTTATTCGGATGTTCCTTGATTATCGACGGAGTGACGGGTCGAAATCTCTTCGATGATTGTTGCCGATCGTATTCGTGTTTCCTATTCACGGGTCGCGATCGAGGCGTTGAGTGCGTTTTCGACGCGGACGCGTTCTCGATCAATCGTTTCAACGGTTCAACGATGGGACGCGTGCTCGCATCCACAGCCGCTTCCGTATCCATTTTTCCAATTTTCAGGGCCAAGCACTTTTTACGTATATCGTCGCTGACTTTGGCGATTTCCACCTTTGTGTCCGCGGCCCGGCGTTTCGCACCATTTTGATGTATCGTTCCTTCTCGTCGATGACGTTGACGAAGTTTTCGCGAATGCTTCGCGTCGACGTTGCTCGTGGTTATCGGCGTCGTCGTCGTCGTCGGTTCGTTAGAAATTTCGTGTTGCTCGATGAACGAATCGCGGTTTACTGATGTCCTTGAGCTACGACAAACTCGTTAAATCCTCTTCGATACCGACCTTCGTACATGGAACTATCCTTATCGATCACCACCTGATCAAATGTTTAGGTATTCTAGCGTACGACTGACGAAAATAAAAGCAATCCACGTTCGAGTGACGAACCATAGAGAAGTATTCGCGTATCGCGTTCTGTTCGTCGCAGCCACGTCGTCGAACACGAAGATCGAATCGGGCCGAGCGTCTCTCGGTGGAACGATCTCAGTGTTGTCCGAGTAAGGAAAGTATTCGATATTTATATTCGTGGCAGGCGTCGCGCAGGTCACTATCGTTGTGATCGGCTAAGCGTGCGTACGCGTTCATTATTATTATTATTATTATTATTATTACAGTAGCTATCGTAATTATTCTAACGTATATGGTAGCGTCAACGACTGCGACGTCTCACGAATTAGGCAAGAATCAGAAGAGGAAGAAGAATCTGAAGAGGAAGAAGAATCTGAAAACGAATAAGACTGGATCGGGTTTCGTGAACGGTATCATAAACCGTCTCCCGTTCGAACTACACGTTCCGGGTTATCAGTTCTGCGGACCGGGAACGTGTTTGCTAAAGCGATTGGCTCGTGGCGACGAAGGTGTGAATCCCCTGGACGCAGCGTGTCGGGACCACGATATCGCGTACTCTCGTCGACAGGATTTAGGGGGAAAACACGAGGCGGATCGTGCGTTAGCCGAACGAGCGCGAGAACGAGTATTCGCGAACGACGCGACCTTTGGTCAAAAAGCAGCCGCGACTGGAGTGTGGGCAACTATGAAGGCTAAGACTAAACTCGGCATGGATACGAAAAGGACGAAACGTAAACATAGAAAGTCTGGAAGGAAACATCCTCGACGACGACGACATCGTAATCTACGAGTGGCGAAACGCGGTGGCTTTCTTCAATTTCTTCCGTTGGTGCTGCCCGCTTTATCAGCTATCGGGGCATTGGCCGGTGGAGCGGCTGGTATAACCAAAGCGGTGAACGATTCGAAGTCGTCTCGAAAACAGCTGGAAGAGACGTTGCGTCATCATCAGGCGATGGAAGGGCGAGGAATGCATCTGACACCGTACAAGCGTGGCGCGGGCTTGAACCCGAGACTACGGTGCCAACGACGAGTGCAAACGAAGAAAAAAAAACGCCGATCGAGTAGGCGCGTGGCGACGGTGGCGGCGATAATCCAACAACCTATGACGATCCTGCAATTAGAGCGCGAGTGCGCCAGCATTCCGTTCTTTCGAGGGGTGTTTATGCGCGACACGCTTCCCACGCGCGTACGAACCAACGAATGCGGTATCGCGAATCTGGACGAGAATCGAGGCGACGGTACGCATTGGGTCGCGTACGCGAAACGTGGACCACGAGTACAGTACTTTGATAGTTTTGGGAATCTGCGACCAACAACGGAAATGATCTACCATTTCGGACGCGGTAAAACGATCACGTACAATCACAACCGCTTTCAACGTTTCGTCGAGATGAATTGCGGTCGCTTATGCATGCAATTTTTACAGCAAAAGTCTATGGAATTATGGCATACGTACTAATAACTGTGTGTGTGTGTGTGTGTGTGTGTGTGGGTGTGTGTGTGTGCGTGCGTGCGTGCGTGTGTGTGTGTGTGTGTGTGTGTGTGTGTGTGTGTGTGTGTGTGTGTGTGTGTGTGTGTGTGTGCTGAGATTATGTTACAATGTATCCATGCGTAATGGCAATCCATATTTTCTTTAATAAAGACATATAATATCGATAAATTGCCGAGTATTCGTACGCGCGCGTCACTTCCCCTCTCTCCGTCTCGCGCGTGTAATCTATGATATGTCGTTCACGCTCACGTTAACGGGTCGCAGCAGCGTGCTCACGGTAAACTATTTTCCACCGATAGATTTGAGCGATGGTCAATACGAATTAGGACTCGCGGACTTGGAGACGTTTCACACGATACCAAACATCGACTCGAGCAACGATAAATTCTATTTCGTCGTGAACTATGACACCGAAAATAACTCCATCGTCGACGCCGCTCATGAATACATTACGATCCCCCACGGTTCCTACGAATTAGACGCTATCGCCGAGTATCTGGTGCAACGATTACTCGATCGATATACTCGAAAACGCGGTAACAACGGGAACGACGATGACGACAAGTACCCTCTAATGCTACGAGCTAACAGCAACACCATGAAAAGCGAGATGTGCTGTTCGTTCTTCGGAGACTTTACGAAACCCAACAATGTAGGCTCGTTGTTAGGATTTTCCCCGAATCGTGTCTTAATACCGAGAATCTGGCACGAGTCCGACGTACCCGTGAATATTATAAACGTTAACGTGATCAGAGTAACGTGCAACGTAACTACCGGCGCGTACAGCAACGGTAAACCGGTACACACTATCCACGAATTTTCACCTCGCGTGCCGCCGGGATATAAGATATCAGAAACTCCGCGACACGTCATTTACCTGCCGATCGTCGCACGAGCTATACACGATCTAACGCTGCGCATCGTCGATCAATACGATCGTCCTATAGATTTTCGCGGCGAAGAAATAACGATTCGTTTGCACGTTCAACGACGTCCGAGCGATAGGCTAGCGTGACCGCACGTGTATGCGCGCGTGTGTAGTATGTTAGTGTTAGATCACACGTACGAATCATCATTGGCCGCTGTCGCTGCTACTCCCGTCTCTGCCTCGCGTCATCGGCGCGACCCTTTATCGATAGGTGAAAGTAGAAAAATAAAGACGGGTGGAACGATAAGAAGAGGACCCATAGGGAGAAGCAAGCCGTTGACTCGCCGAAACGCACGTTTCCTACGATCGCTAGGATTCATCGTTGCCTATTAGACACGCAACCACGATGTCGATTATTCTGGATGTGGCGAATA
This sequence comes from Andrena hattorfiana, assembly GCA_944738655.2. Lineage (NCBI taxonomy): Eukaryota > Metazoa > Arthropoda > Insecta > Hymenoptera > Andrenidae > Andrena > Andrena hattorfiana. The sequence goes on along the minus strand of OX122890.1, from coordinate 38,879,447 downwards.
CGCCAACCTTCGACAATCGTATCACGAAGATCGAGTTACACACATATAATCCGTACGCCAACACGACGTTCGACAATAGCGACGAGATAGGAATCCCCATACAGCAGCAAGATCTGTACACGCTTCCGTGCGAAAGTTTTTCTCTACATCGAAGGTCGTGGCACGTTGACGGCGCAGAACGCGGCAGGTCCGGCAACGTCCGCGACCGCTGTTCTAGACAATAATTGCGTTGCGTTCATGTTCGATGAGATTCGATACGAATTGAACGGTGTCGAGATCGATCGTTGCCGAAATCCAGGAATCACTACCACGTTGAAAAATTACGTTTCGTTGTCGGCCGATAGAAGCAAAGTGCTCGCGAATGCTGGTTGGAATTATGCCATCGATTACGATAACGACATTTTTCATTCGGGCGCTTTCAATTTCTGCGTACCCCTGAACGTGTTGTTAGGATTCTGCGAGGATTACAAACACATCGTGATGAACGCGCGGCACGAGCTGATCCTTATACGATCGCGAGTAGATTCGAACGCGATGCACTGCACCTCCGCCACTGCGATACCGAGACTAGAGATACGCAAGGTGCAGTGGCGTATGCCCCACGTCGTTTTGGAGGAAGTGAATAAACTGTCGATGCTGCGTATCCTGGAAAGCGGCCGGCCGATCGCGATGAGTTTCCGATCGTGGAGCTTGCACGAATACCCGTTACTGCAAGCGACAACGAAACACACGTGGACCGTAAAAGCTACGTAGCAAATCGAGAAACCTCGATTCGTGCTATTCACCACGCAAACCGATCGAAAGAATAACCCGAATAAATGCGCGGGTGAATTCGACCCGAATCATCTCATCAACGTTCGACTGTATCTAAATTCCGAGTCGTATCCGTACGACGACTTAAACTTGGATTTCGATAAGAATAAATACGCGCTCCTGTACGATATGTACGCGAAATTCGGTCGATCGTACTATGGTCACGGAGAACCGTTGCTGAACGCGATCGAATTCCGCAAATACGCGCCTATCGCGGTCATAGATTGTTCTAGGCAAAACGAGTCGTTGAAGAGCGCCACGGTGGAGGTGCGAATAGATTTCGAATTCAAAGAAAATGTTCCCGCTAATACTACCGCGTACTGTTTGATGATACACGATCGTATAGGCGAATACAACCCTTTAACCAACGTGGTACGCAAACTAATATAGTGTGCGCGCGTGAACGATTATTATTACTACTACTACTAATACTACTACTACTACTGCGGATACTGCTACTGTTTTAAAACGATGATGTAGATGTCAACGTCCGCAGTTACTGATTCGTCACCGACGCTACTACTACTTATACGAATAACGATGTTCGCCGTTGTCGACATGCAAGGTTTCAAAAGCGAACGTGATTGCGTCGTGAAAGAGATCGCGATTCGCACAAGCAGCAGCAATATCGATGAAACGTCGACGATCAGCCACTGGATCTTCGAGCCGCCATACTTCTGGAATCATCTGAACTCGTTCGAGAAATGTCAAGCGTCTTGGCTCGCGAAGCATCATCACGGTCTCCGCTGGTCTGATGGCTGCGTTCCATACTGGAAACTTCCGGAACTGCTCGCCAGCGCACTCGCGAAGATCGACTTCGCCATCGTGAAAGGTGCGGAAAAGAAAACCTGGATGCTGCAACTACTGCCGGACATAATCGTCGGGGATATCTGCGATGTGTACAAGCCGAAGGGGGAAAAAGATAACCAACGCTCGAACCGTTGAGGACGACGGCGGCTACGACGTTGACGATAATTATTGCGGTATCACGCCTGACACCGTGGATCCCGACGTTCCTAACCTGAAGTCGATGGCTTCAACGAATACCTCACGATGCGCGTTTCACAACGACGGCGGTGTTTGCGCGCTGGAGAATGTCCATAGAGTATGGAATTATATACGTGGCGGCACCTAATGTGAGTCATACGCACGCATTGCATCTACTTTACGCGTTATATGTAGAGAAACGAATATGTAACAATTTTTTTTTTTTTTTTTTTTTTTTGTTTACTATAGCAATGGGAACTGCAGCGAAGACGAGCGCAACGACAGCGGCGATTACTCCCTTTACCCGCGAGCAAGAATACCCATCCCATACGAACGTTGATATACGCGAATACTAACTTTATAATTTTAGTATACATACATGCATGGATGGTCATGAATAAATGTACACTATTTTGTAGAAAAAAAATATATATTTATTTTAAATTATATTCTAAATAAATTGATAAAAAAAATATTTTTCTTAAAAAAAAAATTCTTGCGTGATGTTACGTCCTGCAACACACAGAAAAAAAACACCAAATTATTATCGTATAAAACGTTGATAATAGCGCGCGATACACCAAACAATTAAAATTCAGTTATACTCACTCATTAAATAGGCGAGACAAATGCCAAAAATCTCCCTCAAATGCCAGGAAGTCTATGTTCGTCGTGTCTTCTCGCCACGTACGTCTAGCATTCTGAATTTTTTGTCGCAACTCGCGACAGACCCGTCCATCCTTTCTCGTCGGGTATTCGCGCCGCTGAAACAAAACACACATGACTCGATTAAAACATCGTCGAATTATGTGCGCGCACCAATATAATTTTTACGAAACGTCACTTACGAGTAGCTGGATGATGACATCGAGGTCTCCATCCCGTGCGTGCGCCTCGATGTCTTCTCGACGCTGAAACAAACGTGCGAATCGATTAAAACAACGTCCATTAATGTATGCGTATCAATACAATTTTTTTTTTGCGGAACATCACTTACGAGGCGCCCGACCGTCCCTAGATATTCCGCGGACCAATCCGCCATTACGTTTTCTCGTTCGTGCTGTAACAAACACATGAATCGACTAAAACATTGTTTAATGGTGTACGCGAACCAATATAATTTTTCTGAAACATCACTTACGAGAAGGCTAATTAACTCCCGCCGTTCCACGCGCCACGCCCGCATGACAGTATCACGCTCGTGCTATAACAAATGTACAACTTCGTTAGGAGACCGCCTAATTGAATGCGCGCACCAATTCAATTTACATAAACAGAAAAAAAAACCATACTTACGATTATTCGGAGCACCTCACCCCGCTCCTCCTGCCACGCACATTCTATCTCCTCATGCCGTTGCTGTAACAAACGCACAACTTCAATATAATATCGTCGAATGAAATACGCGCACCAATTCAATTTACACAACTACACTTACGATGCATCGCTGCATCATAGTGGCATTCATGCCACGCCTCACTGGTGCTCGAATATAATCATATGCGGACATGTTTCTTTTAACAAAAAAAAAAAATGCTTCTTGTAGAATGATTGTGATGCGGTTATAAAACACACTAGCTCGTGCGGTGGCGGTCGATGTCCTTATATGCATTTCGGTTCTCTAGACTAGAGGGCCAGCCCTGCACGTTGCAGGGTAGGGGTACTCGCGGAGTAGGTGTGGTGAGAGCGTCCGTATCACAGTTTCTTCTCCTTTGATGATTTGATACTAATTATTCCAGCTTATAGTGCACTTTTATGGTTCGCACCGCGAATCGTCATAAAATCTTCTGCGACACGTGTGCATCTTGAATTTAGCGTGTACGCTATTTGAATCTGCCGCGCACGCCATTTGAATTTATCGCGCACTATTCATATTGATGTTTGTGCCGTAACACAACCATGATCATCACAATCATTGATACAATATTCTCTTGCACATTGGTGTGTGTACGTGTACGTGAATCTGTATAAAAGCAATGTTGGTCAGTCCTGTGAACGTCATTACACCACGTTCGCTCGAGTGCTAACAAGTATCGTTCGCGTCAATTTCTTCGTCGATCAGTATAATCGTACATAGTGCATATCAAGATGTATAAACGTAGCTTCGACGATTCATCCTACGCATCCGCCATCAATGGTGATGACCCCAATAAACGCCAGCAACAGTCCAATATGAGGTACGTACGCGTTATTATACACTTTTCACTTAGTTCATTCACTTACTTCTTTCACTGTAAACGCAAGCGAACCGAGTATTAATTCCGTGTATACGTTTCTTACAGTTCTAGAACCGCAACGCCAAAAACAACGAAAACGCCAAAACCATCAATCGTGCGAATCCTGGGGCGGGATTACCCGTTGACCTCAACATCGTATAAACGGCTCACGATAGGAATTCGCATTGGCATGGATTCGTGCCGCGTCGAGATCACCATAGTCGACAATAAAGGTGGCGAGTTGAGCTTCTCAATGTCTACGTGGAAGCTCCTACTGCAAAATATGACTGACATTCTTCAAAAATTACGCGACAACGTAACAACACCCCAGACCCACATCGAAATTGATCATTTGCGAATCGAATTCACGCGCATGCACAATGATCAACTCGTCAAAATTACCGATAATCGCGTTACCTTATACATGACGGAAGTCACGATGCGAAAACTGTTCGCGTATGAACATTGCATCGATCATATGTTCACTTGGTTGACCGAAAATATATACGCTGTAGCTAGTAAATATACCGCGTTCGTAAACGTTCTACGTAGCGCTACCGCACCAACAGATTATGTAAAATTAATTTCCGAAAGCGATCACTTTGAACAACATTCTTTGATTGATTGCGAATTGTTAGCGTTAGGAATGCAATCCATGTTGCGCGATGTAAATCATGTACCACTATAGTATGCGTACATGTTTTAATAAATGGATGATTTTCACGTTAATACCTGTAACGATTCATTTATAATATCCTTTCCTACTAATACGGTGGATAATTACTTATTCGTAAAGCATTCGTTGGGGTGGGTATTTGTCTGTCGGATGACCATGAGGCAATCGACATCGTACCGTTTTCTTTGGGAATTTCGGTAATGGAATGGGTGGTAAGTGGTAACCTCGAACCTGTACATGCCGCTGACTCGCAGAACAATGCGATCATAAACCGTAACCCTGGTAAGACGATCCGACCGAAGAATCGGGCTAGGTTTGCTAGCCAGATGTCTGGTTTTTTCCGTCTTTAGCGAATGACAATTATATTTTAGGATAGGTAGTATGGACGGTCCTGACACTGGTCTGATGTAAATCAGATATCCATGGGTGTAGGGTTTCCTTAGACTTTGCTATCGGTTTAAGTACGAGTTGGTGGTTACTCGACGCCTGGGAAAAAAATTTCGATACTTGAAGTTTAATGCGCGCAATTTTACACGCTATAGCATACGTCCGATGCGTTACCACGTATATCGAATTACAGAGTTGGTGATAAGGCACCGGCCCCAAACTTTAAATTATTCGTCTGCGGATGTTTATACAAGCGCGACGTTACATTACGTTTCACGAGGCAGTTGCGCTACTTAGATTAAGCGTTCTCGAATAGTTATCGCGACAGCGCGTCGAATTACATTTCGTCGGTGGATGTTTATACGAGCGCGACATATTAATATGTCAGGTTTACTCACCAATCTTCCACGTTCCCTGTGAAATCTTTCGGCGGCGGCGGTGGCGGCGGATGTTTATGCGAGGGTGACGTTGCATTCTTTCGTAAGACGGTTGGGCTATTTAGATTAATTAATCTCGAATAGGTATCGGTGTCGAATTACAGCATCCGCGTTACATCCTTTCGCGCCTTATCTTTCGCGCCTGCGCACCGATCCCCGCACGTGTACGGAGATTGCGCGGCGGTGGACGCCATTTGGAAAATTTTGAAATCCCCCTTCCCCTGTGACGTCAGCCCCCTCACCTACGAACGCGGTACCCCCTCCCCGCCTCACCCCCGCACCTATCGCGCGGAAGAGCGCGGTACCTCCTCCACACCTCGCCCCCGCGCCCGGTACCCCCCCGCCCCGCCTCACCCCCTCGCCCAAACTTGACCCAGAATCGGCATAGCTTACCTACTCCCTTCCTCCTTGCACTAATCTGCTTCGAATTCTTCACAGATTATCCTCTCATTCTTTGGTCTCATAATTTGAATAAACCATATCACTTGATCGTGTATAGAACGGGTATTGAACGTATGTCGAACGGGTATTGAACGGCTTTGAACGTGTGTCGAACGTGTATCGAACGGGTGTCGAACGTGTATCGAACGGCTTCGATCGTGTATCGAACGAGTATTGAACGTGTATCGAACGGGTATCGAACGTGTGTCGAACGGGTATTGAACGGCTTTGACCGAATCCGTTCCATGCACGTTCGACACACGTTCAATACCCGTTCGATACACGATCGAAGCCGTTCGATACACGATCAAAACCGTTCGATACCCGTTCGATACACGTTCAAAGCCGTTCGGTACACGATCAAAGCCGTTCGGTACACGATCAAAGCCGTTCTATACGCGTTCGATACACGTCCGAAGCTATTCGGTACACGATCAGAGCCGTTCGATGCACGTTCGATACACGGTCAAGTGATATGGTTTATTCAAATTATGAGACCAAAGAATGAGAGGATAATCTGTGAAGAATTCGAAGCAGATTAGTGCAAGGAGGAAGGGGATTCTCAGTGAAGAAGAAGGTGAAGAACGAAGGTATCCTTCTTTGCAACGTATGCAACTTTAGGCATGGGTCCTCATGTGATAAATCCCGTTACTGTGGATAGTATAAAGAAGCTTGGTGATACTCGGTTGGAATAATTTCGGGTTTTTCTAAATCGTTTTTGTAAGTCTTCTAATTTGTTTGCTAACTTTATTTAATTCTTCAGCTTGAAATTTGTGTTTCCGTACGAATTTACAGTAGTCTGTGGAAGTGTGATTTCATCTGATGACAAAAAATTGTGGTCAGATAAGTAGTACCATGTTCTTTCTATTCCGCATTGTTTTCTAGTATCTATTGTGAATTTGGTGGTAGTGATTGTACATTTGTTTCTTATTGTTATTATACCAGAATCCTTAATGCTATACATATTTGTGCTTTTGTCGTCGCAAGTTACTGCTAGTTGTATCGGTTTTGGCGCGATATAAATCCACGTGCCTGGTAGTTGTAATTCTATCTGGAATGTGTGATTCAGTGTCATAATTCGCATTTTACAAGTGTTTGTTAATTTTGTGTACAATTGTACTTCGCACGGTCTGTATGGTATCGCTTTGAACATCGGGTGATTAGAGGTGCAGAGGTACAGATCGTTTATTGTCTTACATTTTGCTAGGCCCTGTTGGCTTAGTTGTATGTAATCTTGCACCGAGGTGTCACGTACCTCGTACGAGTCGAGGGGTTCTATACGCGTAGAACGATTCGTTTATCTTCGTGGGTATCAGGTGTGTCTTGCTCAATTAGAATTTTTTCGCGTTTAACAATGAAATATCTAGTACTACAGTAATTGATTTGGTATCCGAAAATGTGGAGAGCTTGAGGATTTCGATAATGGCGGCGTGATTTCTAATTTTATTCCAATTGGGAAGTCTAGTCAATTCGAAATATGTGCTAATGCGGAAATGAGGTACGTTATGATTTGTGCTGGTGGTATTAATCGTAGGTTTAGGACTCCTTTCTTTATATCCATAATGAATTCTAACAAGACTTGCGTGTCGCGCAATAGTGTTTCTGCGAGGCCGTTTATTAGTATGAGGGGTTCGTCCACTGTCTCTCGAAATTTAGTAATGTTGGCTGTCTGTTGGAGTAAGTATTGAATTTGTCACGTCGTGTTTAAGAGTGTGTTATCGTTGTCTCGTATGTCATGTATAGTCTCGTTGAGAAGTTTGGTATTTGCTCTTAAAATATGCATTTGTCCCTTGATTGCGTTTTACTTTTTTTTTTAAAGTCTGTTATCTTGTGTTTTGAAAAGGTCTAGTAAAATCATCGATTTTCTATCCTCGGAATCCATTAGCCCCAAGAGTGATTTGCCTATGTAACCTAATCCGTCTATTTGTGCACGACGCTGTTTTGTGCTGAGCTTTTAGTTTACTGGGCGTAGGTAAAGAGTTTTGGCGATGCGGTCTACCTTGTCTTGGATTTTCGTGGTGAATGTTTGACAAAATTTTTGTAAGTTGTCGGTACAAGGTTTCTTACATTGCGCAAGTATATCATATAGTGCAGCTTGGAGCTAACCTCCAGCTATCTCGATAAATTTGTAAATCGCGTAGGTTTTCGATGTAAATGTCGGGGTGGTGTTGGAATTCTTTTATAGTGAAATCTATGTCGGGGTTGTTCCTCCTGCGAGTGGTATCGTCGTTTGTAGGACAAAAATCCTGTAAATTATAATGCCGAGGTGTAGTCGGCGTTTCACACAGTCTTTCCTCGTGCGCGCGCGCGCGCGCGCGTGCGTGTGTGTGTGTGTGTGTGTGTGTGTGTGTGTGTGTGATAAATTTTTTTACGAACGTAGTACAGTTTATCTTCTGCGTCCGGGTTTGAGCAGAAGTGAGAAGTGAGGGCAAATGGGACTCGATTTTCTTAGTCGCTTGTTATTTCGTTGCGATCTCCTGGACAAAGATGTTGTCGACCATCTTAGACGTGCCCCGAGACATTATGTTTGCTCTAATTGTACGTGCGAGTGATGTTTGTTTGTTTGTTCTTCGTGTGTGTTATTTTATTATCCTATTTATCCGTTTATCCCTCTAGCGTTTCCAGTGCCCCGCCCCGCCGGGTTGTATCAGTATTGCCTATATGGAGGCAATTAGGGAGTATCGGGTGCGCTGGCACCGATTCTTCCAGCATGTAAAATTCTGGGAGGATGACGAAGACTCATGGGGTCTGAGGGTCCTATTTGGTGAGTGTCTTATAGCATCGGGGATTGCAGATCTGCTTATTGTTTCTATTTCCGCGCGTGTAGTAATAGTCTTGCAATTGGTTTTTTGTGTAGAACGTCATGGGGATATCTTCGTTGGGCCTGATCCGCGGCCTCGACTGTGGTCGTTATTGGAGGCCGACTGCGCCCTACGTGGCTGGGACGACGACGCCTAGTTGTGCGCTTATTTACCATCTTTTTCAATAAATTACTTTTATTAGTCTTATCCTTATATGCAATTGTTAGTGTATCGTTACTTTCCTTCAAAACTGCGACCATTTCCCTATTACTGCCCTATTCTATGAAGTGTTTGTCTGAACGCGGATTGTTCGTCGCCCTCTATACTGTAATTATTATTATCGTGCGTATTTTGAATCGTGTAAGAGTCTATCCACGCAGGTGTTAGTCTTTGACCGCCCGCGTCTTGTCGTGCAGTAGCACTTGGTCTCCGATTTTAAAAGAACTATGTGCGATTTTCTTGTCGTAGTATTGGAATTAAAATTAAAATAAATTTAATATAATATTGAAATTTATATAAATCCAATAATGAATAACGTTCAATTAATAAAATTACAGAAAATATTGTTAAAAATAAACTTACTTCATAAGAAACTGACTGTGAAATTGACCCAATCGCTCCTAATATTGAATAATTAGAATTTGAAGCCCAATCAACAATTATCACAGGGCAAACACCTATTCTTAATGAACATAAAATTCCAATTTTTATTGAATATAGCAAAAAATAATTTACAAATTAAGTCCTTCCGTACAAAAATTTATTAGGTAAATATAGATAGAAACCGATCTGGCTTACGTCGATCTCAACTCAAATCATGTAAGATATTAAAAGTCGAACAGATTTAAAATTTAAACTCCTGCATTTAAATTATATCTTAATTCAACATCGAGGTCGCAATCATCTTCATAAATATAGGTAATCAAACAAAGGTAATAAACAGAACATGGAAGAAAGGGGACTTTCCGGAAGAATGGAAAGAAGGAATAGTAAGTTCTGTATTCAAAAAAAAAAGGAGAAAGGGAAATGGTTATGAACTATAGGGGCATAACTTAGATGGACACGGATTATAAGATATGCGTGGAAATTTTAAGGAGAAAATTAGAAGAACAAATGGAAAATGGGATATTAAACGATACGCATATGGGATTCAGGAGAAGGAGAGGAACAGTAGACGCAATAGCGGTAGTTAAAATGGTTATAGATATAGAAACCTCAAAAGAAAGAGGGAAACTATATCTGTTTTTCACGGATATGAAGAGAGCATTTGATTGATTGGAAAGGGAAGAAATTTGGAAAAGACTTTATGAAGAAGGATTAGGCGAACAACTAAGAATACGGATACAGGAAATGCATGACAGAACTATATGCGCTTTAGGAATGAAGAAGGAACTGATAGGAAAGTTTTTTAACAGGAAAGGGTGTTAGACAAGGGTGCCCGTTATGCTGGACAGTTTTCAATGTCGCATTTGCAGACCTGGAGAGAAGAAATGAGCAAAGAACAGGAAGGAGGAGTCGTAATAGGTAGAAGGAAAATTTTAACAATTTCATACGCGGGTGATGTATTAATGGTAAATAATGCACAGGAACCTAAGAATATGATAAAGAGATTCGAGAGATACATAAAGAAGAAAGGCTTGGAGTTAAATGTGTAAAAGTCTAAGATAATGATATGCAGGAAAGCAGGAGGAAGAAGAAAATAGGAAAGATTCCGTTGGAATGAAGAAGAAAGAGTAAGAGAACTGAAATATTTAGATTATACAATGAGAGGGAGAGAACAACGAGGATAAACACCATATTAAGAAGGTAGTTAGGGAAGCGAATATGATACTAGGAGAAATATGGGGGGATTGGAGAAAGATTATTCAGAGATGACTGAAAGAAGAATGAAACTGTTTGATGCGCTAGTTAGAAGCACCGTGGCGTATGGAGCAGCGATATGGGGATGGAGAAGGTATGAGGAAATAGAAAAATTGCAGGCGAAATACATACGATGGATAATGAAATTGGAGAGATCAACATCAACATATTGGCTGTTAAAAGAAATAGGAAGATGGCATAGCAATTAAAATGGGAGTAAGGGTAATGAAGTTTGAAGAGACACTAATAAACTCGGAAGAAGGATCGATACGATATGAATGTATGAGAAGACTAATGAGAGGAAATGAAGTAACGAAAAAAGGAAAGAATGCGAATCAAATTCTTGGAAGGGAGAGGATGGTCAAACGAAGAATGGAAAAGAAGAAGATTAAATGGGGAAGAAGTGTGGATTAAAAATTAGAGCAGATAAGTAATTGACATCCAAGAACAAGAAAGACAGATGAAAGTAAAAGAGTCAAAGTTCCTAAGAGAATTAAAAGAGGTGGCAAGGAAACCAGGAGATAAGCCGAAATGCTTATGGGGGGAAAATGAAAAAAGGAGAGGAGAATTAGAAAGGATAGAAAGATTCATACAGGGTAGTGAAACAAGGACTTGCAAATATTGGCTAATGAAAGAAGAAAGGGTATGTAAGAAAGAGGAAGAAACAGTGAAACACGCGATTGAAATATGTGAAGTAAGTTGAGAGAGTGGCAGGAATTGTGCAGAGGTAATTAGAGGAGAAGGGAAAAACTTGGCTATTCTACAGGAGATTATAGGGAGAAGGAAAAGGTGGGAAGAAGAGGAAAATGATAAAAGAAGATTATATAACATAGAATAGATTAGGAAACACTTGTAAAATAGAAAAAATTGTTAAGACACAACAGGACACATTAGAAGGGTGGGACTTACATTGACACAGTCATGGGAATGAAATGGAAAGATTATTTGATCGTTAAATTGTAACACGAAAGTGGCAATAAATTAAATTAAATTATTATTATTATTATTATTATATTTTTTATTTTTATATTGTATTTTGATATCCTATTTGTATAGAGAGAACTAAAAAATGTTGAGAATAGTGCGGTTTATTTAGAGATAAAGAATTGAGGCGATACAATAGATACGTAACAGTTTCGGCGAATGTAGTCGAGATGTTTACTGTTCTGTGTAACTGAGCACTCGGGTTGGTCACGAGAGCGTGAGTGCGTATGAATTTATACGGGGTGTTGTGGGAAGAGTATGTATGTATGATGTCGCAAAAAGTAAATAGGAAGTCCATCAGGTGTTCGAGAATGTTGAAGTTGGCTTGCGATTGATGTGAAGAAGAGGAAAAGAGAAAAAGAGATTGATAGAGAGAGAGAGAGAGAGAGAGAGAGAGAGAGAGAGAGAGATTGATAGAGAGAGAGAGAGAGAGAGAGACAGAGAGAGAGAGAGAGAGAGAGAGAGAGAGAGAGAGAGAGAGAGAGAGAGATAGAGAAAGAGAGAGAGAGAGAGAGATTTTTTCTTTTTATATTTCTATTTTTTAATTAATGGAACAATATATAATCATTTTACATATATTACAATCTATTTACTTGTCTGTCTCCCTACTTCACTCCTCACCAATTTCTATCGACCCTGCATATTTCTTTCTATGATTCTCGCCTCCAATTGTAAAGACGACACTACATAAGAAGTCTTTGTATTTCAAACTGAATACAGTATCATTTTTATTTAATCTTAAGTCATGTATAAGCTATGTGTATCCGCGGCTGTATCAAACTGCAGAAGATGTGAGGACAAACTTTTAAACTTTTGATAACGTGTTGTAACAGAGCGATGCTGCCTGCGAAACATTAGATACGCGTCGTGCTGCTAAAATCATACGTGATGGCGAATATTACTACGAGGATTATCTTATAGATTGCGAACTGGTAGCATGCGCCATTAATGATATTCTAGCTAATGCTCGTAGGAAAAAAAATGTTAAATTATATTCCATTTCTATTTATATTTTTATATTGTTTTAATTTTAAATAAATTTCTTAATCATATTATTTCTCTATTTACTTATCCATCTTCCTCCTTCTCACCTCACCAATTTCTGCTGACACCACATAATTCTTTCTATGATTCGTGCGTTCATCAGGCCACCAAATTATGTAATCTTGCATGGCGGTCCCCATCACGGGGGATTCAAATTACACGTGATCGCGCGATACGTTGCGATGTTAAATCGGAACGCTTTAGAATACTGTTAGCTTTAGAATGCTCGCTACATAATGGTTCGGAAAAAATATGTCTGTTTTCTACATAATGGTTCGGTAGACCAGTGTGGGAGGGGATTAAAATTATTATTTCTCTGCGTTGGGAAAAGAATGTCTGTTGACATGGAAAAGATTCTTTCTGCTGACGCCATATAATTCTTTCTATGATTCGCGCCTTCTTCGCGCCACCACATGACGTCATCCCGTACGGCTGCTCCAGAGGATTCGAATTACACACGATCGCGCGATATGCTGCGATGTTAAATCGGAACGCTTTAGAATACTGTTAGCTTTAGAATGCTTGCTGCATATCTGTTTGGAAAAAATATTTCTACATAATGGTTCGGTAGATCGCTGATTTAAAAATTATTATGCGTTAGGGAAAAATTTCTGCTGCATATCGGTTTGGAAAAAAATTTTCGGGGGCCGTCCCCTCCCTGGGTTAGGTCTGAAAAATTTTTCGGGGTAGGCCAAGATCTGAAAAAGACTTTTCGGGGGTCATTCCCTCCCTCTGAAAAATTTCCGACGGTGGGCCAGGTCTCCGCGGCTGCTCGGCCCGGACTGATCCCCTCCACGGTTGCTTACGCTCGGTTCAGAATGTATCTTGTCGCGAGTCTGTCAGAGTTTAAAGACTAATGTTAGAGAGTGGGCGTTGGGGGAGTTGGTTAGGCGGCTGATTCGTAACGCGGAGGTCTTGGGTTCGAGCGCCGTCGCCAGAGATTCAGTTTTCCGATTATTCTTAATATCTTAAATTAATATTTCCTTCCTTACCGACTGTGGTTGGTACCACGCTCCAGAGTAGCAGCAATTCATACCCGCGGTTCCTCCTCGATGCGGTTCGGTATCGATTGATTCGGTATCTTCTGCTCTCGCGCTATACCCCCACCACTTCGCCATCTGTATGACGTCATCCGCCGCCCGGCCGCGCGCCGCCCGCCCGCCGCCTGGCCGTCTGCGGGAATTTTCCGCCGACTTTTGAAACTCAAATTTGAGTTTCAAGGTCGGAGGAGGGGTGGGGGAAATGGCCTTCAAACTCAAATTTGGGTTAGAATCCCCTTAGCTATACTACTTAGATTACTTGCGATTGTACCACTATGTAGTGCTGTCTCTTTCCCTCCCCGAATTTAACGTTCAAATAACTGTGATTGTGCCACTAATTAATGCTCTCTCTCTTTTCCGTCCCCCGAATATGCGGTTTGTAAAACGTCGATCTCTCCCGACATCATCCGAAACAGTTTCTGATAAAATTAATTATTATGCGTTAGGGAAAAATTTCTGCTGCATATCGGTTTGGAAAAAAATTTTTCGGGGGCCGTCCCCTCCCTGGGTTAGGTCTGAAAAATTTTTTGGGGTGGGCCAAGGTCTGAAAAAAGACTTTTCGGGGGTCATTCCCTCCCTCTGAATAATTTCCGACGGTGGGCCAGGTCTGGAGAGGTCTCCGCGGCTGCTCGGCCCGGACTGATCCCCTCCATGATTATGGCTTCCCCCACTCCGCGGCTCGTGCGCGCGCAACCGCTCTTCCACTCCCCGCAGGCCCCGCGCCCATGTTTCTCTCCGCCGCGCTCCCCCGCGCGCCCTCACTTCCCCCCGCCCCCGCGCTCCCCTCAGAGGACCTGCGTTAGAACTCTCCTAGCCCTACTACTGAAAACATTTGCAAAGTATTAAAAAATGTATTAGGACGAGTGAGAAACCATTACAGCAGATCGTGAAACGGCAACTAGAGAAGTCTCATTTTGGTATAGAAACAGTACATAATCCTTCCGTATATCCGATTTTCCAAAAGGAACCTACGCGTGGTCCATTAATAGAATAATAATTGCTGCCGTCCCAATGATGGCAGCATTATTATTTTAGAAAACATTATCGTATCCGAAAACGAGCAAAAAATAATTGGCAGAAAATTTTTACAATTGGTAGATTGTTATGACGAGCCGTGTAACTCTTCCGAAATAGGAATTTTCCAAACGCCATCCAACAACAACTTAGGTCCTTGTCAAATTTTCGAAACTTCAGAAATTAGAAACTTCAGATAACGTTAAAAATTTCCACCTACTTCACTCCACTCTTCCGACATGCAAATAAAATACTTGTCCAATGTTTCTGGTATATGTACACTCTGTCTTTATGATGTCTTTATGATGACAACAACATTCAGATTTCGAGGTTTTCTTGTTGGTTCAATTTCCATACCTTTCCAAAATTTAGATGATTGAGGGGGGTCGTGGTGGTTTTTAGTGGGTAAACTTGCGGGTCCGGCACTTGCAAGGAGTTCCACACTATCCGGCACACAACATCTCGCCGGGTGTGCGAAATGCATTTTCCCCACGTAAAAAAAAATAGCAGTGCGGGCTGACTGTCGATGAACGCGGACCCTGGCCGCCTCACCCAATGAAGTGCGGTAAACATCCCGCAGTAAAGCGCCGTTCACGAGCCTGGAAGAAGCGCAATATTGATAAAGGAGTCGCTACCTTCCCCAGACATCAAAGCTGGAGCAACATTCTGCTACGATTAACAAAGTACATCCACAGTAAAGCGCATATGCGTATAAGTGGTATAAGTATTTTCCAAGCCGCGTGACGCGTTTAACATTAGCTATATATATATACTACCCACCATAATGAGTGTTAAGGGGTCATTCTGGATAGACGGTTTGAAACAATCGATTTTTTTTTAAAACATTTTTATATCCTCTAGAATGTACTTTTAACTTTTCATTGGATAATTCCAATTATTTTAGCTTCTATATAGGCATTTTGTAGGGAGCGCAGGGGCTCGACCACCATACCTAAATGAAAACTTTGAACGCGTTTTTCTCGGAACGTCATTTTTTTCACATGTTGCAGGTAAAATCTCAAAATCTATCGAACCGATTGCTTTATAAATTCAACTGCTTTTTCTGCACACCTATGCCTCTGGCCGGGACTACCACCAATTATTTCTGTTGAGTCTAACCTACTTTTAAAATCGAAAATAGCACAGTAAACACACAGCCGAAATACATTGATTCTTGTATTTGGTCCGCCATTTTGTTAATTTTAAGGATAAATAATTTATTCTAGTTCGGACCATAGCGACAGTCATATTGATCAAGAATCTGTTTGTATTTTTGGTTTCAGATAAGTCCAACTGCTGAAATCACCTGCACGAGCGAGGCATGAATTTTTAAACATGTCATCAAAATCGCCTTCAAAACCATTTAAAAAGAAATAATTTTATTACTTTTATATTTTTTATTTGCTGTAGAAATATAGTTTAATCAATAGGAAAAAGTTTTATTGCATTACTATAATTCCTGTCTTCGCAATAAACTCCTGAAAATCGCTGAATTTACCGGCGCGTTAACCAGAATGACCCCTTAACATGACAGAGTTTCAAAATCCCTGACCCCGGCATGTACAAGCGATTTCGACCTTATTCTGCGATCTTTAAGGGGGTAGACACGGGTAATGCAGCGCGCTGTATACCGACACAATTTGGCCCAAAACATGGGTTTAGTAGAATACGCTTTTCGTCCTTATATGAGCGAATTTTGGGTTGGGCGAGGTCTCATTCGAAGGAGAAAGGTTCAGTGAAGCGCGCTCTGGTCAAAATACAGCAGCAAAAATCCACGTATTTTTAGGTCACAAAAGAGTTTTGTGCCTCGAACGATGACCAGAGCGCGCTACACTGAACCTTCCTCTTTCGAATGAGACCTCACCCAGCTCAAAATCTGCTCATATAAGGACGAAAAGCGTATTCTCGTGACTGTATTCCCAAATATGAGTTCCGCCATATTGGCGATAATACAGAGCAAGTCACGTGACAAATGAAATGAGAAAAACATACTGGGATGATGATAGTAATATGGTGTTTGCAGGACAATTATTAGAAGAAATGCCAACGTTGAACACTCCTACTGGTGAAAATGAAAACTTAAATCATGATAATCTTGCTCAAATATTGCAGCAAGTGCTAAATCTTAAACAAGATAAAGATAAACCAAGCTTGAGAAAATTATCAGACAAATTTGTGATTGATAAATTTGGTGGCAAGACAAATGCTCACCAATGGATCACAAATTTTGAGAAAGAATGTGAAAGATTAGACATAAATGAAGATAGAGAAAAAATAGAAATTCTGAAAATATTCCTTGAAAAACCATGCTTAGACTGGTATAGTGCTATGTTAATAAGATTTGCTTTAGATGAGACTTGGAAGGTGTGGAAAGACAACTTTTGTTCAACTTATGCGAACAGAGGATGGACAAGTAGCAGGTATGCCCTGGCCTTACAAATTCCAATCAGGCTCACTATTAGATTATGCAGTGACAAAACAAAAATTGATGCTAGAAGTAAGAAGTTCCATTGATCAAGGAACTTTGATTGATATAATTGCTGCTGGCTTGCCAGACTATATAGCAGATAGAATAAATAGAGATGAACTAGAAGAAACAAAAGACTTATTCAATGATGTTGGAAAATTAGTACATTTAGTAAGGAAGAAAAATAGCGACAAAAATTTGAATAAAGTTTTTGAAAGAAAGTCAAATGTTAATGAAAAAACACCATGCAAAATTTGTGAAAAATTAGAGAAAGGAGTACGTTACCATTCGAAAGAAAAATGCTGGTTCAAAAACAAGGACATTAAGGAAGAATTTGGAAAAAAAAACAAATGTATCAACAATTGAATGTGAACTGATTGAATCAGACCAAAAAAACGTATAAGAACACCATTAATAAAAGTCAAACTAAGATTAAATAAGAATTTGGAGATTCAGGGCATATATGACTCTGGCTCAAATGTCTCATTAATAAATTCAAAATTTTTACAAATGAAGAATAGAAAATTAGATACAATGAAAACAGCAAAAATACTTACAATTAATGGTGTTAAGAGAACAATTGGTTTGACAAAGTTACAAATAAAAATTTTTAATATAGAGAAAGAAATTGGTGTATACGTCATAGATAAAGAGAACTTCAGTTATGATTTCCTAATTGGCTTGGATATAATAAAAGAATTCAAATTGAGCCAAGATGAAAATTTAAAAATAACACAGAAGTACGTTCCAAAACAAAAAAAAGGAAAGATAAAAAAAGATTTAAAATTAGAAGAAAAACTTGTAAATAGACAGCACCAGATAAATTTTAATGAACACATAAAAAATGAAAATTTCATAATCGATATAGAACATCTTAAGGAAGAACAAAAACAAGAGATTAACAAATTAATAGATAAATATAACCCTGTTTTTGCAAAAAATAAATATGATGTTGGAACAGTAAAGGGTTACGAAGCCAGAATAGATTTAATGACTCACAAGTATTGTTCAAAACGCCCATACCGATGCAGCGAACAAGATAATAAAGAAATAGAAGAACAAGTCGCTCAGTTATTAAATCATAAACTAATAGAAGAATCATACAGCCCATTTGGGGCACCGGTTACCCTGGCATTTAAAAAAGAAGAAAATAAAAAATCTAGACTGTGTATAGATCTTAGAGATCTAAATAAAATAGTGGTCCCACAGGCACAACCATTCCCGCTTATTGAAGATTTGATGATAAAAGCAAGGAATTGTAAGTTTTTCTCAACCCTTGATATTAATTCAGCTTTCTGGTCAATACCTCTTCGGATTGAAGACAGGTAAAAAACGGGATTCGTCACGCAATCAGGACATTTTCAATGGACATGCCTCCCATTCGGTCTTAAAACCTCACCAGCTATTTTTCAGAGAATTTTGAGCAATATACTAAGGAAACACAAGCTAACAGATTTCGCAGTGAACTATATACAGGGTGTCCGCGGGAAGAGTGGACAGCTGGATATCTCCTAAACTATTGGAGACAAAAATATTTACAAAAAATAGGGAATTGCATGGTTCGAGGGGGCCAACTTATTAGCGCGGACGAATTTTTTTTTCGATTATTATTTTAAAAGATACGATGGTCAAGTTCGGTTTTTTAAATGGAACTATTCTTTCTGAAGACCTGAGTTGATAGTGCGTTCTAAGACAAATTCAATAAGCTTTAATGTATATATTTCCACTGGTTTTTGAGATATTGCGCTTGCAAATTTACTGATTTTCCCTGGAAGAAAACACGCTGGAATAGCAAGGACCGGGGACGGTCTTGCTGGCGCCACGGGTGGCCTTGCCTGTTGAAACAGATACCTACCTGCCAAAGGTCTACGCCAGGAATGGCAGGCCCAAAGGCTGGACAATTCTTTTCCGTCAGAAATGCTACTTAGGTAGGTACATCTGCGGTATCGAGAAGCGCACCGTTACTTTTATTTCGCACTTGCTTCTACGCTCGGATGGCCGGTTCTTTTGGGAGGGATGTAAGTTCAATTGGTTAGGTTAGGAGATGTGAAAGTTGCTAGACTAAATTTCAACCATAGGGAGCAGATTATATTAGAACCAATCGAATTTGCATCCCTCACAAACGGCTGATCTCTTGAAGAGGCCCTCTTCACAGCAATACCTCCTCCCCAGTGCCCACCTTCTCTCGCACAGAATACGATGACGCATGCTTTTGTTTTGATATTAAAGCTCGTGTTTATATTCGAGAGGACCACGTGTCAACAGCGGGCTACCATTTTTCTTCCCGTGTCTCTCTACGAGGCGTATTGACGGTGGATTGTAGGAGCGTAGATGTCTGGATGCCAGTTATTGAATTCAGGAGACGATAGAAACACTTTATTACAAAACACACATGTACTATAATTAAAGTAAATCGTATTCCTCTCGGGAAGGAGTACTGATAATCATCGAACTTGTACCCTACTTCGCGCAGACCGATTACACGGAGGGTAGTCAAGTCACACATTGCACAAATGATAAGCCGCGTCTAGACGTTGCGAGGCTGCAGCGCGAGGCGTGCCTCGCGGAGTGAAAAGTCTGGAGAGTCCTTAGCTCGCCTTGGTCACTTTGCAAAGCAACCTCGTGCTGCTGCCGTGGCGAGGACAACACCCCGCAGTGCCCATCGAATTTTATGGCCTTCGACCCTCGCACAACATTGGTTATTTTGTTAGAAAAAAAAAATTTCCTAATTATTAGAATTGATCTTATATATGTTATAATTATATGGCCACATTATTTAAAATAAAAAAAGAGATTGGAACTTTTTTACTAATACTGGAAGTAATGATTTACTGATATCATATTTTCAGAATGTGGAAGTTACAGCAATTACTGCTCTTATTATTCTTTTTTATTCTTCTAACTATTGTATAAAACATATAACAAGTAAAAGTCTCCAAATCGGTCAACAGTTGATTTTTTGTAATTCTTTACGGTACCATCTCCTAAGTCCTTAGTTAATATTTAAAATGCTGACAGAGTTAAAAGAAATAAAAAATAAAACAACTTAAAATAACAGATGTGATTTATTCTAATTTCACTCAGCAAATACCTATATATTGTAGAATAGGAAAACATTTTTGTTTAGAGCGTAAACTCAGTGTAGCGGAATTTGAACAGAAAGAAAAGAAAATTTAATCATAAAATTGAAACCAATTATGCTAGCCAATCGCCTTGCCTTTTGGAAATCGTTACCAGTTTCTAACAATGATAATAGTAATGATGACAAGTGATAAATGACGATGATAAAGGTTAAATTTAAAACAGCATGTTCTTCGTAAATTCGTTAATATTAAAATAAATTTATTAAACTAATATTACATATTAAAATAAAAAAAATTGTTTTTTCCGCGGCCCCTCCCGCATCTTCCTCCTCTGCCTCCTCTTCCATTTCTTTCTCCGTATCTGTACTGCCTCAGCTCTTTTTTGAGCTCACTGTTCTGTAATATGAAAAATAAACATAAATCTTATGTTAATTACTGCAATAATGTTTAAACGTTTTCACACTTTCATGAGAATGTAAGAAATGTGTAAATCTAGTATGATCGTTTTGCGTGAGATCGCCTACATATCTACATACCTCCTTCTTGTATTTGAGGGCCATTTCCCAGTACAATTTCGCAATTTTTCTGGTACTCCGCCCTGACGACGGAGATCGGCCGCTGCTAGAAGTTCGACTTCGGGACGGACTCCGTCGTGGGGATGGAGTCCGGGTGTTCCTTGCAGTCCGTCTTGGGGACGGACTCCGTCGTCGGGACGGAGTCCGGGTGCTGCCCGCACCCGGTATTTGGGACGGAGTCCAGATGCTCCTCGCAGTCCGTCTTCGGGACGGAGTCTGGGTGCTCCTCGGGTCCCTCTTAGGGATGGAGTTCCAGACAGTTCCGGAGTCCGTTCCCTCTCTCCTCGTACATTTTCTTGGCTAGACATCTAAACGAGTCGAAGAAACAGTGGAACTATTGAACGTAATTAAAATGGATTTGAAAGTGCAGTAGACGAGTACACGTTTATCAAGTTGGTACATTTGGGAACAATATAGGCTTCCTTTAGCCAAGTTTTAGTGCAGGAGTGGAATCTGCAAATTTCCAGATGCTGGAAGTTCCAAGTTCGAAAGCTTTGAAATTCAAACATTTCCAAAATTTGTAATTGTGTGGTTACCAAGTTTCAAAATATTTGTATTTTCAAATGTCCAATATTTGTGTTCTCGAAATTTCCTCGAATATCGAGCGAAGTCTTTCGATCACAATAGAATGTATTTAGCGTACAAAGTTGTAGTTTTAAAAGTCAATACTCCGACTGTATTTATCGCGCAGAATAAAGGTGAAGAAAGTTAAAAGTTAAATGATAAAGTTACTAATTTTAAGCACCGTAGAAAGACCGACGAACGCAAAAGGATCACTCGAAACTAGGATACGAGGTATACCAATTACTTGTCGAAAAGGAAGTGATCGACGCGCACTTCGGCACTCGCCTCACCGCCCGAACTCAGCCCACCCCCCGCGACCCGCAGGACCCGAGCTACTCGGTCCACCCGTGAATCCACGCGAGACGCGGGGGGAGGGGGGAAGTCATCACGGCTCACCGGTTTGCCAGAGTCGTCGATACGACGCTTTCGTTGTGCTTATTTCAAGTGTACATGAATATATCAATGCTTAAACAATTTGTGATTTTAAAATTTCCGATTTTTCCACTTCTGATGTTTACAACTGTTTAATTTCCATCACTTGTCTTCGGTTTCAACTAAAGGAACCTTTTCTAGACATTTCGCCAGTAAATTATTTTTTTATTCTACGTGAGAATGAATACACGAATCTCTGAGCGTGAAGCTGCATACCGACATTGCGAGGATGCCGCGCGAGTCACGCTTCGCGAAGTGGGGAGTCTGAAGACTACCCCGATCATGATTACTTTGCGAGGCAGGCTCGTGCGACAGTCTCGCGCTACCTCCAGCATGATATTTGCGTCGCTCGAGCCATGCGATTTTTGATCTTGGGGCCGCGGGGCACCTTTGAGCACGTTGAAAAATCGACGGCTGATGCCTCGTAAAGTAATCATGGTCGAGGTAGTCTCCAGACTCTCCGCTCCACGAGGTGTACCACGCGAGGCAGCCGGACACTCCAACAATCACAGTTCATACGATAGATTTTGCACAAAAAATTACAACAATTCTATGACGGTAATGAAACTTTTGGGTTGGAAGTAAAATGTAGAAGTATGTAAAAAAAGAAATTGAACTTTACGTTTATTATGTATCATATTGATATAATATGTAAAAAAGAAGTGAAATGTAACAAACAAAAAATTTGGACTTAGACCAGTTTTATAATAACTGGCACATATAGTGAAAAAGAGAGGGATAGTAAGCGTGAAGGTACTTACGATCTTTACAGCTGGACAGTCGCTTTTTTTCTGACGATCGAGCCTTTGCTACCCTCAAGGGTGGACAAGGCCCAAACTGCATTTCTCACTCACTCAAGATTTTGTATCTCACTTGCACCAAGGATCGAGCGGTGCGTCATCGGCCCGCGTAAAAGTTCGAATGCGCAAAGGTTTGAAAACGCGGCGCGATCCCGCGCATACTTGCGGGGTGCTCCTTCATCGCCACACAAATGGAAAATGATAATGGTAGAACGAAAAATGAAATCTTCCCTAATAAAATCGGTGATACGTTAAAAGTATATGCACAGGATAATAAAAAATTCTTTCCTGTGCACATTTCTGTGCACCAAACAGTATTCCCGTACAAGTACATACTCTACGTAAATGTATCAGCATACCACCAATCCTAATGAGAAAGAGAGGAACAGGACGCGTATATTCGTCCCTTTCCCACTATATTCTGTTTAGCCTCTTAGCATCTGTAACCAATGCAACGACACCGCTAGCTGATCAGTTTCTTGTCGTTTGCACTAAAGTGAAGACGCAGAAAGCAATCGGGTTTTTATTTTATGCGCGGATATTGATATATGGAATATTCATAATTTGTGAATTGTTCCATTTCCACGTGGTTCGTCACTGTAGTGTTGATAAGCGAGTGCGTGCGCGCGCGCGCGTGTGTGTGTGTGTGTCATTACTTTACCCCTTTTGTCCCACTCATTCTATTCCAATTCGTATGTTCATCATTATTTAATTAAATAATAATCCGATTTATACCGTGTTTGGACTCATTTTCATGTGAAAAATGTCAGCAGCGCGTTTCTGCAACTTTAATGCCGATGAGACGAAATGTAGAAATTTTAAATTTCGTTATATATGTTACACAAATTATATGCGTTTTATTGACATAAAACGTTCAAACTATACGCATTTCGCTAGGTATGCTTCCTTTATAATGCAGTTGCGACTATTTCAATCGTTGTACGTAGTTTCGAATGGATAAAACATGCACTTTAGATATTATTTATGTGATGTAAAAGATAATGTTTAAAATTAGCAACAGTCATCGATGATTTGCGATTCGATGTTCAGCATATGTACCTAGTTATTTGTTGAATACGAAATACACAGTGCTTTTTCTCCTGTGGAATTTTGTCCGCAATATATACGTCCATGTCTACCTTCAGCGAAATTATTTCATTGAAAAGCGCAGTCTTTGAAACATTCTCCAGGCCTCACTGGCAACCTTTGTTCCAGCCCGGGCAATGTTTACGACATTTCAAGAACCCTGCAGTTATGGATACTACTACGCGGAAAGCGAATTCTATTGCGTAGCAAGATATTTTCAAACAGATTTTCTTGTACGATGTAATTGTCGACAATGTATCATGTTTGCTCTCACCATAATCAGGAAAATGATATGAATATTTAAAAAAATATTTATGCAGAAAAACTTAAAAGTAAAAAAAGTTGAGCCGTTATTGTTATTGAAAAATTGTTGTGTATCTGCAAGGTTGCCAGCGATATTATGCAGGACCGATTATTTAGTGGAGAGGAACACCTACAGAAGTGGTGGCAACGTGTACGTGATGACGATCGCTGACGCACACATTACTACCACTCTTGTAGGTGTTCCCATCCGCTAAATAACGCTGCGTCTCTGTATTAGCAGACCGAGGCACTGGCTTTATTTCTCGGCTGCTACGACCCCCGTCCTATCCTTCTCTTTTACGATCCATTGACAGCGACAAAGTAACCGCGAGAATCCGAGAATGCTGTTCGCTAAATACCTATACCTATATCGTAAAATTCAATTTCGAACCGACGGATGCCTTTTATTACTTACCAACTACTCCAATAACTGAAAATTGTTTAATATACATATTCCTGTTTGGTATCAGTTCCATCGGACGTAATGGTACAAACTTTTTTTTATGAATGAAGTACTGGAAGCGATGTCAAGGTCAAGTTAGTTTTTTGCAATAGAACGGTATATTCTTTTATTCTTTTATTGTCACGGGATGGTATTTCGATTTTTCGCTATGTATCTATTTTCGCTATGTATCTATTCAGCCCCTCGTTGAATGTTAAGAGATACAACGTTAAAAATATGATAATGATTTGTATTGTCGGTCTATCCTTTCTGCATCGTATTGTCTGAATGTGCAAAAAGACAAAATGTTTCTTTAGCAATATTTATATTCTTTCAGGTTATAATTTATTAAAAATGTGGTCGCATGCAATGTTGTACCATTTCAATTATATTATTGTCAACTCTATCCCTCTCTCTCTCTCCCTCTCCCTCCCTCCCTCTCGCACCCTCTCCCTCTCCCTCCCTCTCCCTCCCTCTCCCTCCCTCTCCCTCCCTCCCTCTCCCTCTCTCCCTCTCCCTCTCTCTCCCTCCCTCTCCCTCCCTCTTCCTCTCTCTCCCTCCTCTCCCCCCTCTCCCCCTCTCTCCCTCTCTCTTTCTCTCTCTCTCTCTCTCTCTCTCTCTCTCTCTCTCTCCTCTCTCTCTCTCTCTCTCTCCAGTATTCTAAACACTCAAAGAGGGTCATTCCACGCGAAATCGGACAGTTTTCGGAGTACCATTTGGAATTTGATGAAACTTGTTATTTCAGATGGAATCAAAGTTCCATCGATCTCCCTGTACATGAATCCCTTAGCCTACTAAACCAAAGAGATGGATGGAAACGAAGTTCCATCGATCCCTTCGGTTTAGATATAGAATCTAGGGAACTGTCAAGCAATCACTCGATTAAAATAAATTCAGCAAAGAAGGAAAGACTACGGGTGAGCATGAAAGGAGTATTGGATGGCGCAGTTCCTACCACCCTGCTGTCCGAGTCGAATGGGAAAAGCGCTCGGCGTCTCCCAAACGGTTCCCCTGCACCCAGCGACTCGTCAGGAGCAACACCAGGTGTGACCTGACTCAAGCCGACTAACGAGAAGACTGGGAATCGGACCGGGTGACTTACGCAGGCAGTATACCAAAAGGTATACCCCCTACGCCCGAAACTTTTCCCTTTCGACAAGAACACCAGGGGATGAAACTGATCCACTCATACCGATTCTATGCTCAGTCGCTTGCTTCCGTGAACGGAAGCAGCGGCGACCTCCTCATCGGAGATGACGAGCCAACAAAAGAGCAACAAAGCTAATGATTCAGTGACTACTTGGCAATTTTACATGGGGCCTTAAATACTTCATGCTATAATAAATTAACCTAGGCTTCCTTAGATGTCTTCATTCACTATCACTTTGTACTAACATTTTCCACTATCATTTTTCATTATCTCTTTTATTTTTAAATATATTATTTTATGAACTCCCTTCCCCGCGGAACGGTGAACCGGAAAAGCTGGAACAGTCAACTACGTTATGTTAGTAATAGCGTGAACGGCCTGGAAAGAAATTAAGAAAAAAAAACTCATTGAGTTAGTGCCGTTCGAGATAATTTCGACCTATAGAAGAGCACGCACGAGCATGCAAAACCATCGTAGAGATACATGAAGTATGGAACTGAGAATGTAGACCCATCGATGAGATTCATGACAGAGTGACACAAGATATACAAAACTATCGAACAAACCCATGAAATAAAACAAATCATGCAAAACCATCGACGATTCTGAGGAAATAGAACAAATTACGCAAAACCATCGACGAAATGCATGAAATGGAATAAACCATGCAAACCCATCGTTGAGATACATAAAGGAGAGTTGGAAATGGAAACAGATTCACAAGATGCATGACAGGGACACCAAGTCATACAAAACCATCGAAGAAATACCTACCTGAAAAAGAATAAAATTCTGATTAGATGTCTAGGCCGAACCAAACTCACTGAACGTAAGTTCACCGAACAGAAAAAATTTATAATTCTACTCTACAATATTAGTAAACCTTAACCTAAATCTAATTCCACCCTGAGTCCGCCAACGAAATTCTGAGTGAATCTCTGAAAGAATTCACCAGAGAACCCTTCGGCGAATCCCTCGGCGAATTCTTCGATGGAACGCTTAAAACTAGACTTGCCTGTCCAAGTTTTCTAAGTTTCGCAGCACACACACACACACATATACACCACTCAGAGGAAGCATAGCAGTATATTAACCCTTCGGACTGTGATTGCAATATACGGTAAAATGCTACTAAAATTCTTTTAAAAGACTTTACTTTAAAGTCCAAAGAGTTAACACACGCGCGTGAGAGAAATAGACGAGAGGATCTCGTTGATCTCTCTGCATACATGCGGTTACAATTTCTTTCGCATATTTTAGAGGTACGCTTGCATTGCTTTCAAGTGACAAACAGATTCTAAGTATCTCATTGCAGAGATAGAAAAGAATTGACAAACGGACACGGATTCGCCGTCGCGAGAGATCTCGAGCTGCTCGATACACTCACGTATTGCAGTTGCACAGACAAAACGCTAATACGAGACCACCATTCATCCAGCCACCCCCATTGACGGGAGTTCTCCGCTCGGAGCCACGCCTGAGGGGGTCAGACTCACAGCAGCCCGCCTCACAATTAAATCACATGCAGCTGCAATACGCCCTCCCACCACAAAACCGACAATCTGCACAGGCGAGTGTATTGTGCCCGAGCATCTTGTTCTAATTCAAGATCTCTCCCGAGAGCGAATTATATTTCCGGAAAGAAAGAAAAAAGAATTGAAAGTAGGGAATAGAAAAGTTACTATGATAAGTGTTTAAATGTATGCTAAATGAGAAACTACACAGTGCACGGTGAAGCTAAGTGTAAGAGGAAGCAAAAGCAAAAGGTATCACTCTCAACAAGCAAGCGCACCTCTACCCTTAAATTTAGCCTACCGCAGTCTTTACAATGGGCCCTAGTGGCATAATCTCTTGCAAATATGCACTTGCGTAACTTTCGAGGGATATGCGAAAGCTAAGAATCTTCAGATTGAGATTGCAAAAGAGACTGAACGACTAAAGGACCGAAAGACGCGACGCGACGCGAACATTCACCCTCGATGCACCGAATTTTCGTTTCTACATGGCATGCTCCATATCACGACTTTACACAACCATGGCGAGCGTGGCCGAGAACGAGCCATCTGAGACCACAGAGCCGGCCGAGGTGGACCGAAACCCGGTATTGGCGGGATAACTAGAAAATCAGAATGGTCATGAACTGGCGCACATCTTCGTCTAACATTGGTCCTCTGTGTAAAGCCGTAATAAGTTGTACCCAGCACAGACGGCCTATGAAGGGCGAGCACACCATGCGCGAAATCGAAATCAGTGATAGAAGGCGAATTGTATTTCTAGAAGAGTCCGTTTGGCACTCTTATATTTTAAAAGAACGAGACGGAATAGAAGCTTATCGCTCGAATTACGGAAGTGCATTTTTGAATAGACGTCCAGACCGAACCAAACTCACCGAATGTAAGTTTGGCTCGATCTGGGCCCTTAACCTAGATCGTAGGCTTCAGCTTTGATTCCGTTTCGCAAGTCGCAATGCTTGGGAAACGTTACCAAGTCCAGGCACACCAACATGGAAGTACCTGCGAAAGTGACCCATTTCTACCAAATATTTCTGGCCCGTGTTCGACCAATGCTTTGCGCATTTTTGGAAATTTGGAAAAAGTCTTACGACTAAAGTTGTTAAACTAACACTTATTGCTAGGCTGATTTTAATATTGTAAGGCGAGAGCAAAGTAGAAGTAGCTAACATAGTGACCAAGTAGTACCAATTTCAACTGTCATTCTCAGTTATTATTATTTGTATGAGAAAGAGTTTCAAGTTATATAGTTGAAAATCCCTAAGAAATTAATGCTTTCCATTCTCGTTTTATTAAGAGGATCTAGTGACTCGAATGTAATTAAGCTTGAGAAGTGTAACTCGTATTCAAAGCATCAAGCTTTGATTATAAAATTCAAGAAAAATAATATGGAATATTTAAAACGCGTTATTAGAACTTTGACCTCGAATTTGAAATTTATTTATTGCTTTTGTCTTTATTAAACATTTGGAAGTACGCGCGTTAATGTTACTGTTCATGAGTACTAAGTACTATGTATTCTTGATTACTGTGCTCGCTAAAGCAATCATTTGTTCAATAGCATGCAGAAAAATTGAAATATTAAAATGAATCACTCAACGATCGTTGGACACAGTCTCACTCCTATCCATGCAGACAGGCAGCCTCATCAACAGGTTCACAGACCAAAGTCGGTAGTACCGAAGAGATTGTATCACACACAAATATGTCACTACAGGGTGTCCGCGGGAAGAGTGGACAGCTGGATATCTCCTAAACTATTGGAGACAAAAATATTTAAAAAATAGGGAATTGCATGGTTCGAGGGGACCAACTTATTAGCGCGGACGAATTTTTTTTTCGATTATTATTTTAAAAGATACGATGGTCAAGTTCGGTTTTTTAAATGGAACTATTCTTTCTGAAGACCTGAGTTGATAGTGCGTTCTAACACAAATTCAATAAGCTTTAATGTATACACTTGATTTCCACTGGTTTTTGAGATATTGCGCTTGCAAATTTACTGATTTTCCCTGGAAGAAAACTCGCTGGAATAGCAAGGACCGGGGACGGTCTTGCTGGCGCCATGGGTGGCTTTGCCTGTTGAAACAGGTACCTACCTGCCAAAGGTCTACGCCAGGAATGGCAGGCCCAAAGACTGGACAATTCTTTTCCGTCAGAAATGCTACTTAGGTAGGTACATCTGCGGTATCGAGAAGCGCACCGTTACTTTTATTTCGCACTTGCTTCTACGCTCGGATGGCCGGTTAGGTTAGGAGGTGTGAAAGTTGCTAGACTAAA
The DNA here is from genome assembly GCA_944738655.2 of Andrena hattorfiana. Classification (NCBI taxonomy): domain Eukaryota; kingdom Metazoa; phylum Arthropoda; class Insecta; order Hymenoptera; family Andrenidae; genus Andrena; species Andrena hattorfiana. Next base: position 38,850,054 of record OX122890.1, on the reverse strand, counting down.
TTTCAACCATAGGGAGCAGATTATATTAGAACCAATCGAATTTGCATCCCTCACAAACGGCTGCTCTCTTGAATAGGCCCTCTTCACAGCAATACCTCCTCCCCAGTGCCCACCTTTTCTCGCCCAGAATACGATGACGCATGCTTTTGTTTTGATATTAAAGCTCGTGTTTATATTCGAGAGGACCACCTGTAACGTTCTTGAACGAGACGTTGCCGTTAATTACAGGAGATTCCACAAGTAGAGCGGCTTACCTGTGAAATTGTGGGATTGGTTCGGGTGGCGTGCGATAAAGAAATGAATTTCAAGAACTAGAGTCCTTCCTTTTAACAATAAGTAACAAAATAGTTTATTCAAGAATATAGATTTTGACGCTAGGTCGTAATGGAACATAAGATTTTACGCTGAGTCGTTGAATTGTGATTATAAACTAATATAATGGAACATAAAGTAATTGCGTTATGACGTATCGGTCGGTAATGAAAGTATAACGTTTGATTTCGGTTTCGACGCTAAGTCGGTAATAAAGAGTATTATCTCGGTTCTGACGCTAAGTCGATAATTAAGGATATCGCGTAATTATTATTAAAGATATGATATAATGGTACGATACTAAATCGTTAATTGGATATAAGGTCTCGACAAGTAGTCGGTATAACGTAGTACAAGAAATGACGCTTGGTCGATTTGGTATGTTAAGTTGAGAACTGCAGAGGGTTCCTTTTCTTTGATTTAGTAGTAGCTTCCAGTTGCCTATCAGCTTGCCCACGCTTTCTAGGATGGTAGCCAGGTAGCCGGTTAGGACGTCCCCAGATGGAAGTAGAATTATTGGTTGCTCTCCCTCAGTTTAGTAATAGCTTCTGGTGCCTATCAGCTGGCCCCACGCTTTGGAAAATGAGGTGGAGGTCTTAGTATGACCTCGAAGGGATGTGGAGGAGCTAATTAAAGCTACCTCGAGGAAGTTGAGGAGCTAACTAAAGCTGCCTCGGATTGGAAGTTGAGGAGCTAACTAAAGCTACCCCGGTATGGAATTTGAGGAGCTAACTAAAGCTACCTCGGATTGGAAGTTGAGGAGCTAACTAAAGCTACCTCGATATGGAATTTGAGGAGCTAACTAAAGCTGCCTCGATGTGGTTCGGTGGCAGAACCAAGTCTGTTTTACTGCTGCTGGTGGGCCTGTATTTATACCGGTGGCTGGTACTTGGCCCGCACCAATCACTTGCTGCGCGAACTCGCGCACCAATTAGAATTAACATCCGGTTCGCGCCACTCGCGTACTACGCTCGGAATATTTGGCGTCCGGTTGCTCGTACGATATGCGCACGCGCGCTTGATTCACTCGCGGCACTGAGTATGTGGTTTGAATCGGCGGCTATTCGCATGCGTTGCGCGTCACTATACTCTCTCGCGCGCTGTTTGAAACGCTCTCGCACGCGTTGTATACTATCTTACGTCTAATATAAAGGAAATTAACAATATGTGATGATTAACATAGATAGAAACGGAAAAATGTACGGCGGTTCGTAGCGGTACGTTACATCTCGCCGCCCGGTTTTTCTCTCGTCCCGAGAGATGTATTTTTATATATATTCTAAGAAGTCTGGCGCTCGATTTCTTCTTCTACAACGCGACTCTATTTTTCTTATAGTTCAGGAATGCGCGGTTCGTTTATGTCGTGGTACCGTTGACCTCGGTATATCTCTCTATCCTTCTTACGCTTTTTTTTTTTTTATTACGGATTTCGGCGCGATGTCACCCGGTGGGAAAAGGTGTATGTATGGAAAGGAGGAACGCGTATAGATGTTTTTCCCTGACTTTGTAAGTGGCAATGGTCTCACAAGATCCATGGATATTTTGTCAAAGGCATCTAGTGGCGTATCTGTTATTATCATTGGTTCCTTAGTTTTAACTCGCACTAGTTTTTTCTTTTGACAACTTATACATGTTTGAATGTGTTGCCTCACATCCTTTTTCATGTTTGGCCAGTGGTACAGGTTTCTGATTCTGTTGTAGGTTTTGGTTACCCCTTTATGTCCTCCTACTGGTGACTCGTGGTTTTCCTTAATTATTATTAGGCGATCCTGTTCTGATGGCATTTGTATAGTGCCATTGCAGATTGTGATGCTGATGTTTGTTTGTAAGAACCTTAGTGTGATCATTTGTTTTAATTTTTCCCATGATATATTAATTTCTGTTTTGGGTAATGAGATTTTGTTAATGTTTTTTTTTGTTAATTTATTATATAGGTTCCTAATTACGGTATGATAGGCTTCTTCGTTTGGAGAATCTGGTATTACCATCCCTAAGATGGTCTGTCCTGGTTTGGAAATTTCTATTATACTTCCTGCCTGAAGTGGTAGGGGTAAGGTAATTTTAATTTGTTCCCTAGTTATAAATTCCATGCTTTCCTTGCCTACTGGTTTCCCATGTGTAGTGATAAATATGCCTGCAGTTTCCCTTCTCATCCATAAATGGTCTGCAATTTCTTTGACCCTACCTTGAATCAATTTCTGGTGAGCTATCTTGGGTAATGTTCGTGGCGGTATTTGCTGTCGTCGTAGTCCCTGTCGTCGCGATGATACTTGCTGTCGGGGTGGTCCAATGAATGTTTTAAAATTATTGTTTGAATCTCTTGCGCAGTACTTCTTGCCCCTTATTGGTGGGTTTTTTTCCTTGTTGCTGCTACTGTTACTAGAATTCATTTTGGGAGGCTTTCTGTAAGCATGGTTCCTCGGGACCTCTACGTTTTTGCTTATTTCCCTGATTTGATCCCAATCCTTTTCCATTATTTCCATCTTCATTTGTTGTGGGCTGCGATGGCGGTTAAGGGTGGTTGGTCTAGGGGCTGACGGTGGAAGACCGATTTGTCCAGGGGAGGGGTGAACCTCTACTGATACCTGAATATTTTTGTTTGCTTCAAAACTATCGGTGGATACCTCCATTTCTTCTGATTCCCCTTTTGGTGTGATTCCCCTCTTTTTCTCCGCCGGTCTGTTTGATGATGTTGTCGTTGTGCTTTTAAGTTTTCTTTTTAATTTCCTTCTTATTTGTATTTGGTCAGGATTGAATTCGGGCGACGAAGAGGAGGATGATCCATCTCCCTTTGGTTGTTTCATCGGACTTGGATTTGTGGATCCCGAACTTGTGGCGGTTTGGGAGCGCGATCGTTTCCCTTCCACTTCTAGCGGGAGTGCATTTACTGGATTTCGTGAGAGCGCGTCTGTATTAATGTTGTCTCTCCCGGAAGGTATTTCTATCTTTATTTCCTTGGAGGATGTGTTTATTGCGTAAAGATGTCCTATTTCGTTGTGATTTGAGACTATGGCATTACCCATTAGGGTATCGGGGTGTACGCCTAATTTTGGCACGTATTCCGTTTTCAGACCTTGATTTCGGATTTTAATTGGCATTTGGTATCTCATTCGGGCCGGAATTTTTATTTCTACGTTTGTAAACGGGAGTAATTCGTTTCCTATAGTGATCCCTAGTCTCGAGTAATCTATAATGGCTCCACTGTCGTGGAAAAAATCTGAACCCAAAATTCCGTCCTGGGCGGTAGGTAGAGTTTTGACTACGTGAATTTCTGCTATTGTCCCTAATATTTTGGTTTTAATGTACCCCATAGTGGGTAGAGAACCTTCTGTAATTCCTGACAGATTGTAGGTGATGTCGGTAAAAATATTAGTGCCTGGCGAAACGGCTTCTAGTTTAATCATGCTTAAATTGGCTCCTGTGTCTATCATCATTAATACCTTGTTCGGTTTAAATTCTGGAGTTGACAATGCTATACCGGGGGCTCTCCAGACTTCTATTGGTTGTAGTGTGAATACGGCTTGACTGCGTACAGGATTTTGGGAAGGATTGGACGTTTGCTGTTCGGGATTTGGTGATTCTGCGGACCTTCGTTTGTCGTTATACATTTTCTTTCGACATTCCTGAATAGTATGTCCCTTGTTCTTACAGTATCTACATTCTATTTGTTGTGATTGACGCGACGCGGAATTACGCGACGTCGTCGGTGACACAGAATTATACGGTGTTGATCGCGGCGCGGTGTTTATCTTCCGGCATTCCTGAACCGTGTGTCCTATTCTTCGACAATAATTGCAATACTTTGATTGTCAACTAATTTGAGCTATTTGCCCTACTGGAAATTTACTGCTACACTCGGTTGCTGAGTGTCCGTACCCGAAACAATTTGTGCACTGCGCGGAGTGCGATAGTCCTTCTGCGAATTTATTTCTCATAATGTTTTCCTGACACTCTGCCTCGGCTTTGATAGCGGCGCTAATGGCGGTATCGAGGTCAGCGAATTCGACGGTACGCATTCGTGCGTAGATTTCAGGTTTTAACCCTGTTAAGAAAGCTTTAATTGAATTTGTTTCCGCGGATTGATTGTATTGCGCGACGTGTGAGGGAACCTCTATTTCATTACAGTATCTTAATTGTAGGAGGATCCCGGAGACTCGACTGCTATAATCTACAGTGGCTTCATTCGGTAACTGAGCGATTTTTGACATTTCTCCATATAACTGGATTGAAGAATGTAATGGGGCGAAACGAGAGCTGAGGACTTTAATTACCTCTTCGATTGTGTTATAATCGCCGTTAAGTATGACTCGAGAGGCTTGCCCGTACAATTTACATTTGATTAGTTGTACTAAACCGTATTCGGCGTTCGGCGCGATCATATTTTTCGCGTTCCTACAGCATTTCGTGAATTGATGTATAGTAATGTTTCGCCCGTCGAAGGCCGGAACCGTGTCCGCGGCATCGCGAATTCTAATATGTGGTTGCAGCGCATTATCCTGACTTAATTGTAGGCGTTGTAATTCTTCTATAACTGCGTCTACCTGAGGGGTGTTGGGGCCTACTCCGCCTGTAGCCATGATTTAACTTCTTTTAACGCGCCTGACTTAGTAAGAAAGAAGGAGTCTTGTTCTTCGCTAGGAGAGTTGATCTCCTTTGTCACGCGTTCGCGGTTTCAAAGCAAATTTTCTATCCCACCGCTGCCACCAAAATTAACCACCTGTAACGTTCTTGAACGAGACGTTGCCGTTAATTACAGGAGATTCCACAAGTAGAGCGGCTTACCTGTGAAATTGTGGGATTGGTTCGGGTGGCGTGCGATAAAGAAATGAATTTCAAGAACTAGAGTCCTTCCTTTTAACAATAAGTAACAAAATAGTTTATTCAAGAATATAGATTTTGACGCTAGGTCGTAATGGAACATAAGATTTTACGCTGAGTCGTTGAATTGTGATTATAAACTAATATAATGGAACATAAAGTAATTGCGTTATGACGTATCGGTCGGTAATGAAAGTATAACGTTTGATTTCGGTTTCGACGCTAAGTCGGTAATAAAGAGTATTATCTCGGTTCTGACGCTAAGTCGATAATTAAGGATATCGCGTAATTATTATTAAAGATATGATATAATGGTACGATACTAAATCGTTAATTGGATATAAGGTCTCGACAAGTAGTCGGTATAACGTAGTACAAGAAATGACGCTTGGTCGATTTGGTATGTTAAGTTGAGAACTGCAGAGGGTTCCTTTTCTTTGATTTAGTAGTAGCTTCCAGTTGCCTATCAGCTTGCCCACGCTTTCTAGGATGGTAGCCAGGTAGCCGGTTAGGACGTCCCCAGATGGAAGTAGAATTATTGGTTGCTCTCCCTCAGTTTAGTAATAGCTTCTGGTGCCTATCAGCTGGCCCCACGCTTTGGAAAATGAGGTGGAGGTCTTAGTATGACCTCGAAGGGATGTGGAGGAGCTAATTAAAGCTACCTCGAGGAAGTTGAGGAGCTAACTAAAGCTGCCTCGGATTGGAAGTTGAGGAGCTAACTAAAGCTACCCCGGTATGGAATTTGAGGAGCTAACTAAAGCTACCTCGGATTGGAAGTTGAGGAGCTAACTAAAGCTACCTCGATATGGAATTTGAGGAGCTAACTAAAGCTGCCTCGATGTGGTTCGGTGGCAGAACCAAGTCTGTTTTACTGCTGCTGGTGGGCCTGTATTTATACCGGTGGCTGGTACTTGGCCCGCACCAATCACTTGCTGCGCGAACTCGCGCACCAATTAGAATTAACATCCGGTTCGCGCCACTCGCGTACTACGCTCGGAATATTTGGCGTCCGGTTGCTCGTACGATATGCGCACGCGCGCTTGATTCACTCGCGGCACTGAGTATGTGGTTTGAATCGGCGGCTATTCGCATGCGTTGCGCGTCACTATACTCTCTCGCGCGCTGTTTGAAACGCTCTCGCACGCGTTGTATACTATCTTACGTCTAATATAAAGGAAATTAACAATATGTGATGATTAACATAGATAGAAACGGAAAAATGTACGGCGGTTCGTAGCGGTACGTTACACACGTGTCAACAGCGGGCTACCATTTTTCTTCCCGTGTCTCTCTACGAGGCGTATTGACGGTGGATTGTAGGAGCGTAGATGTCTGGATGCCAGTTATTGAATTCAGGAGACGATAGAAACACTTTATTACAAAACACACATGTACTATAATTAAAGTAAATCGTATTCCTCTCGGGAAGGAGTACTGATTATCATCGAACTTGCGCCCTACTTCGCGCAGACCGATTACACGGAGGGTAGTCAAGTCACACATTGCACAAATGATAAGCCGCGTCTAGACGTTGCGAGGCTGCAGCGCGAGGCGTGCCTCGCGAAGTGAAAAGTCTGGAGAGTCCTTAGCTCGCCTTGGTCACTTTGCAAAGCAACCTCGTGCTGCTGCCGTGGCGAGGACAACACCCCGCAGTGCCTCACCGAATTTTATGGCTTTCGACCCTCGAAGGGTTTGGAATATCATTAGGAAGTGAGAACTGTTCAGGATTTCAAATGTTTGTATCTTTTCTTCATCGTATCGAAGGGGAAGTGGCGGCAATGGATTCCTGACGTTCCGTCGATTAAAATCATACCAAATATCATGCAAATCGGACTACCTTGACACAAGCTATTTGTATTCCTTATGTAAAAGTTGTCCGATTTACACGACATTTGTAATGATTTTCATCGGAAAACCACAAGGAATCCATCGGCGACACTTCCATATCCATACGATAAAGAATAAAGAATTATTTTATTTCTGAAACAGGCAGGTACAGGATGATTCTGGAGCTACGCCCGTCAAAAAGTTGCGGCCTGGTACCCCGTGGCGAGGACAGGCCTCCGCATTGCCTCACCCGATTTTTATGGCTTGCTTCGGAAAAAGGTATGTTTCTGGGTCGAACGTAGCGAATTGAGGTCGAGCCCCCGCAGTCGAGGGTGAAATATCCCTTACAGCGTATTAAGAAATTCTTTTCTTCATCATATCGAAATGAAAGTGACGCCAGTGGATTCCTTATGTTTTTCTGACGAAAATCATACAAAATATCATGCAAATCGGACTACTTTGACACTAGCTATTTGTATTCCCTATGTAAAAGTTGTCCGATTTACACGACATTTGAAATGATTTTCATCGGAAAACCCCAAGGAATCCATCGGCGACACTTCCATATCCATACGATAAGGAATAAAGAATTATTTTATTCCTTGTGGTTTTCCGATGAAAATCATTACAAATGTCGTGTAAATCGGACAACTTTTACATAAGGAATACAAATAGCTTGTGTCAAGGTAGTCCGATTTGCATGATATTTGGTATGATTTTAATCGACGGAACGTCAGGAATCCATTGCCGCCACTTCCCCTTCGATACGATGAAGAAAAGATACAAACATTTGAAATCCTGAACAGTTCTCACTTCCTATTGATATTCCAAACCCTTCGAGGGTCGAAAGCCATAAAATTCGGTGAGGCACTGCGGGGTGTTGTCCTCGCCACGGCAGCAGCACGAGGTTGCTTTGCAAAGTGACCAAGGCGAGCTAAGGACTCTCCAGACTTTTCACTTCGCGAGGCACGCCTCGCGCTGCAGCCTCGCAACGTCTAGACGCGGCTTATCATTTGTGCAGTGTGTGACTTGACTACCCTCCGTGTAATCGGTCTGCGCGAAGTAGGGCGCAAGTTCGATGATTATCAGTACTCCTTCCCGAGAGGAATACGATTTACTTTAATTATAGTACATGTGTGTTTTGTAATAAAGTGTTTCTATCGTCTCCTGAATTCAATAACTGGCATCCAGACATCTACGCTCCTACAATCCACCGTCAATACGCCTCGTAGAGAGACACGGGAAGAAAAATGGTAGCCCGCTGTTGACACGTGGTCCTCTCGAATATAAACACGAGCTTTAATATCAAAACAAAAGCATGCGTCATCGTATTCTGTGCGAGAGAAGGTGGGCACTGGGGAGGAGGTATTGCTGTGAAGTGGGCCTCTTCAAGAGAGTAGCCGTTTGTGAGGGATGCAAATTCGATTGGTTCTAATATAATCTGCTCCCTATGGTTGAAATTTAGTCTAGCAACTTTCACACCTCCTAACCTAACCAGTTGAACTTACATCCCTCCCAAAAGAACCGGCCATCCCAGCGTAGAAGCAAGTGCGAAATAAAAGTAACGGTACGCTTCTCGATACCGCAGATGTACCTACCTAAGTAGCATTTCTGACGGAAAAGAATTGTCCAGCCTTTGGGCCTGCCATTCCTGGCGTAGACCTTTGGCAGGTAGGTATCTGTTTCAACAGGCAAGGCCACCCGTGGCGCCAGCAAGACCGTCCCCGGTCCTTGCTATTCCAGCGAGTTTTCTTCCAGGGAAAATCAGTAAATTTGTAAGCGCAATATCTCAAAAACCAGTGGAAATCAAGTGTATACATTAAAGCTTATTGAATTTGTCTTAGAACGCACTATTAACTCAGGTCTTCAGAAAAAATAGTTCCATTTAAAAAACCGAACTTGACCATCGTATCTTTTAAAATAATAATGGAAAAAAAATTCGTCCGCGCTAATAATTGGCCCCCTCGAACCATGCAATTCCCTATTTTTTAAATATTTTGTCTCGAATAGTTTAGGAGATATCCAGCTGTCCACTCTTCCCGCGGACACCCTGTATAATTTCACGATCAAAAAGCAATTTGAGCACCGGTGCATATTCTTAAATAGTTCAGAATGCGTAAAAACACTGATTCTACACTCGCGTTGACACTACTAACACGCACAGCCATCTCATGTTTTTAAGCAGAAAGCACTGTACGTTTTTAAATGTCCCTAAGCAGTGAAAACCCATGATAGGACCCGATAAAACTTGTTGCCTCAAGTCTTCTAGATACCGGGTGAATTGCAGTAGAATCTTGTTGAGCGACCTCAAACATGATCTAGTAATCGCTGAAATTAATCCAGAAATCGAGATATCACAAAATAATATGCTCACGCGTTCACTGAGATCCGATCACAATCGCGAATAAAGTTGAACTGGCAGGTACATTGTTCGGCGATGGTGCGACATTCATAGAGGTTGTTGACGTTCTGTCTCGCTCCAACGACTCACAGCTCTTCGAGAAAAGTATTGCTCGAGATGTGTTCTAGATACTGGGTGAATTGTAGTAGAATCTTGTTGAGCGTCATCCCACATGGTCTAGTATACGATGCAATTTATTTAGGAATCGGGATAGCACGAAATAATATATTCACGCGTTCACTGAGATCTGATCACGATCGCGAATAAAATTGAACTGGCAGGTACATTGTTCGGCGATGGTGCGACATTCAGAGAGGTTGTTGACGTTCTGTCCCGCTTCAACGACTCCCAGCCTTTCGAGAAAAGTATTGCTCAAGAAGTCGTCTAGATACTGGTTGAATTGTAGTAGAATCTTGTTAAGCTACCTCTCACATGGTCCAGTAATTAATAAAATTAATCCAGGAATCGAGATATCACGAAATAATATGTTCACGCGTTCACTGAGATTCAATAACTGTCGCAGGTAAAGTTCAACTGACAGATTACGAAATTGGAAGAAGTTGTTGACGTTCCGTCTCACTTCAACGACTCCCAGCTCCGCGAGAAAAGTATTGCTAAAGAAGTCTTCTAGATACTAGGTGAATTGTAGTAGAATCTTGTTAAGCTACCTCCCACATGGTCCAGTAATTGATAAAATTAATCCAGGAATCTAGAGATCACGAAATAATATGCTCACGCGTTCACTGTGATCACTGTCGTGGGTAAAGTTCAACTGGCAGATATATTGTTCGGCGATGGTGCGACTTTCGTAGAGGTTGTTGATGTTCTGTCTTGCTCCAACGACTCCCAGCTAACTTGAAATTCGCCAAGGCTGGAAATAATTTTATCTAGCAACGCTGATTGCACCACTTGCACTTTTCGCAACTGCAGCTATCCAAACTGCACTTTCCGTATGTCTTCCAATCCTGGGAACTCATGATAGGACCTGAGAATAGTGTTGCACGAGAAGTTTTTCTAGGTAATATACTCAGAAATTGTTTTACCACAATCGCACGATTTATTGCTGAGTGCCAAATTACCAGATACAGAATTTCAAGAAGAAGTTGTTGCCAATGATAATAATAACGATAATAACGAATCTATCGAGGACGTTGAAGGTGAAACACTTAATAACGATGAAAATAACAAACGTGTATTATTGACGCAAATGTCAGAATCTGATTCATATTATGATCAGTTTACGATTTATCCAATGTATGACAAAAGGGTTAATGAATCTGCTACCGCACTCTATCAAATGCTTAAGGCTGCCGTCCATCGGGCCTTGAATGTGTGCGTACGCCCACACAAGCTAAGTTAAGCGTGTACGTATACGCGTGTAGTATACAAACCGTAAATTACAACTTTCGTCCTGGAATCGGCCAGAAGGAAGTTTTTGCGGGTATAGTTGCGGGTATATTAGTCACCTCTGTACAGTTGCCTTCAGTAGACATCCGTGCAGACGGGTCTGGTGCGTTTGAACGCTAATAAGCATCGTACGTTGAAATAATAATGAATTTATGACTCCACAACTGACAGAATGAGGCTTCAAGGCTTCTACGTCGGTGGCGCTGATAGTATATTCGAGCCACGTAGCACCAGCTTATGCGTATACGCGATGTAGTAAGCAAACCGTAAATTACAATTTTTGCCCTGGAATCGGTAAGAAGCAAGTTTTTGCGAGTATAGTTGCCTCCAGTAGACATCTGTGCAGGCGGGCCTGGTGCGTTTGAACGCTAATAAGCACCGGTACGTTGAAATAATAATGAATTTATGAATCGTGCACTGAGACAGACTCGAGAAATGACAGAATGAAGCTTCAAGGATTCTCCGTCACCGACGCTGATGGTATATTCGCGCTATGTACCATCAGAATCGGTGGAAGTCCAAGCTAGCCGATAAATGTAGGAAATACATAGTTGTCGAGACGTGTAGAGAGTTGGATCGCGCAGTTGCCGCATTTCCCCTATTACTATTTTGTCGTCAGGGAGGCTTGAATGAATCACGGCGAAGCGGCTTGAGAACAGAGATGGGCAAAGATAATATCTGGATGAACTCAAATAAAAGATACTTTATGTTTATCCGTTATTCGAAGCTTCGAATAACACGAGTTATCTTTATTCCAAACACCACTGATAAATTTATTTGAAGTGAATTTATTCGACGGCGAAAGATAATTTTTTTTATTCGAAGTGAATTCATTCGACGGCGAAAGATAATTTTTTTTATTCGAAGTGAATTCATTCGACGGCGAAAGATAATTTTTTTATTCAAACCGTCGAATAAGGTTTTCATCTTTAGCCATAGTTTATTCGGCTTTTATTCGAAGGCTTCGAAATTTTAAACAACTTTCGGCAGCGTGTTTATCCGAACCGGCGCGATCTCTGTTCGTGCTGAGGACTTGGGCTATTCGGCGGTGGCTTCTGATCTTGGTTCGAGCCTCGACTCGAAACGCATACCTACAGTATTGCTTGAAGTGGATTATGTATTAATTAAATGTAAAACCTAACGTTTTCAGTAACATACTGCTGAGATTTTCCAGATTAAAATGATTTCAAATACGGTATAACTCGGGTTATTTCTAGAACTGCACAATATAATTAAAGATAAATGTAAACAACTGAATATAGTATTGTCTCCGTATGTGCTCGGTTCGGTGCACACGATACGGACTTGTCGCTATCCCCACTACTTCTGTCTCACTCTTGTTCGGCGAAGGCGAGAACGAGATGGAACGAAAGCGAGCGAGAGCCACTGAAAGCGAGCGAGGACGGTACGAGACAGACGACGCGTTGATGTTTTGTCTCGCTCCGTCTTTCGGACGCCTGACACTCCGTCCTTTGCGTGCGCGACGGGCGTGCGGGATGGTTGCAAGCGCTTACGGTGAGCACGGGAACCGCTTCGCAAAATCTTGACTCAGGCCCGGCTCAAGTATTTTTGCGCCCTAGGCGAACTTGTCAAATTGCGCCCTTCATTGTAACACATTTATTTGAGATTATTTATGACTTTACTCTGCAAAATTAGGCAACTACTAGTGCGTAAGGTTGACAAGAGTCTCAAAATGGTCTTCTCATTGTTGGCATTGTTGAAAATAAATTTTTAAATGAAATACTACAAATTGTAGTACAACGGTTTTAAACTACGAGTAAAAATTAAGAGTAAGAACATGAAGAAACTCAATTAAATGTATTATAATAAACGGCGTAATTTGAAAAGTTCGCCTACGGCGCAAAAAAGACCGTCGCGTGCATGCGTCGGGCAGTCATGATTCCATCTGAGTGCTCGCACCCGTCGCGCACGCAAAGCGTTCCATCTCGTTCCCCTCTTCGGGCAGAAAGAAGCGAGAAACGAACACTCGGAATTAGGGATCTGTTCACGATAGGAGCTCAACGCCGGTCCCGACCAGCGAGCACATACGGAGACAATACTGTATAATGAAATCCGTGCATCTTTGTTTTTGAAAAAAAAAGGAAAAGAGGCTATCTTATCAAGCATTATAAGTACAATGTTCAAATCCAACATGAGAATTATTATTTTTCATTATTAGTATTATTCAAACCTTGGAAAAACACCGACGAATTGAAAAGTGGCTTTAACACATATACGGAAGCTTTTTTGTCGCTAGAATCACAATTGGCAGAAGCAGTTCAATATCACGAACGAATAACGGATATTCAAGAAGCGCGTGATCATATAAAGGAAGAAATTTAAAAGAACTTGTTAAATACTGTAGAACAAGAAGAAAATGATAAAGGCGATTACCCATTAGAGTGTGTCCCCGTTGAAACTGTTGGTGCCATGAAAGATTTTAAAGACACGGGAAACAAATTCGACTGTGGTGATGTTGCAGAATTGATTTCGGAATTGATCTATGATCAGAAGCAAATATTTGATAAAGTTACTAAGTCCTTGACGTCTAACGATAACATTCTCAGACTTTATGTGAGTGGAGAAGGTGGCACTGGGAAAAGTTTTTTAATAAAAACTATCAGACAGTGGATCAAGCAGAGTATCGGAAAAGACACAGCAGTAACTGCTCCTACTGGAATCGCAGCTTTTAATATCGAAGGTTTTACCATACACCGATTATTCCAATTACCCGTAGAACATGGGCACACAGCCCAGTATAGACAACTTAGCGATGCAGCCGTTCAAATTGTACGAGATCAACTCAAAAATGTTGCTTTAGTAATCATCGATGCAAATGCGATGGTTTCTAACGTAACTTTCCTGTACATACATCTACGACTTACAGAAATATATGATACTGCAGATTCCGATGATACTTGGTTCGGAAAATACCTATTCTGCTATTTGGTGACTTACTACGACTTCCTCCTGTTCACGAAGCACTTGCTTTTATACAATTATGCAATAAGAGTGTGGAGAAAAATGTTGGAGGGTTAGGTTCTCATAATTTATGGTCTGCCTTGTTTAGCTATGACGAATTGACAATAAACATGCGACAGCAGGGTGTATCAAACCCCCAAAACTGCCCTTTTCTTTTTCGTTAATAAACATAATTATTAATTACTTAAATACTGATATTCTTATTATATTCTTATTATTTCACTTTTATAAGGTGTGTTTAGTGTTAATATTAATATTACCTCAGAGTACCGCGAGAAGCGAGTGCAATGAAAGAGAGAATTGAGTGTTGAGAAGTGAGAGAATTAAACGCATGCGCGATCCTCGGTCGATCGGCGGATCGGCGAGAGCAAGGATCGAGAGCTGCGATGTGTACATAGCGATGAGAGACGGAACCGAGCGTTCCACACGCGCCGGCGTACTAAGCGACAGCTCTCTAGGCCGATTGGAGAACGAATCGTGCGAGCGGAGAATAGCTGATGCGTAATAGTCGAACTCCATTCCTATTGGTGCGCTCCCAATACTCCGAATATGTATAAATACGCGTGTCATAACCCAGAGAGATTCATACAGATTCATAACTCAATCCGAGACGTTACTCTGGATCATTTAAGGCTATTAGCTGATCCCAACGTAAATAAGGCTCCAACTTTGGACGCCGCTTGGTACGTCCCTTGGTCGTGCTGATCGTTCCAAACTAAGGCCATAGTCGCCAGGTTTGACGAGAGGTTCCTGCCGTGGAAGCCGCCTTGTAGGCCCATTAGTTGTTGAATCTATGCTATTAATAATTCATCTCAGGTTAGTAATATTGCTCCTGAGCAACGAGGGAGTGAGCTTATTCCAGGTGGCAAAGCCTGCCTCTGATGAATGTAGAAACAACTACAGACAATTCTCAACTTGAACATATTCAATCTCCTAGATCCTAAGTTATTCTAACTCCTATATCGACCGAGAGTCACTATCTATAAACTAATTCCTGTCAATCGACTAAACGTCATTATTAGTTATTTAAGTTATATTACTTAAAATCGATCGATCAAATGGGCGTTCTTTTGTACCGACCAAAAGTCGCAACCCAAGCCGATCAACTTTATTTTCTTGTAACGACCGAGAGTCGCAACTTTTTTTAATAATTCTAATTTCTTTAGTATGTTTGCATGTATGATTTAAAAGTGTTTTCTGGAATAAACACTATTAAGATTAATTCTTGTTCTGGAATTCTAATTCTTTATCACACGCCACTCGAACCAATCCCGAATCCCTGTAACACACGTTGTGTCACGCGTAGAAACGTTACACGGCTATATCGTTTGGGTATTGTAATATTTCAACATTTTGCTTGGTTACGTTTTGTGTTATGTCCGCTGTACATATGTTATATAGTACTGGGCTTAATATCGCTCCTTGGGGTAATCCTTTTTTTGTCTTCCATTTATCGATGGATCATACAGGGTGTCCGCGGGAAGAGTGGACAGCTGGATATCTCCTAAACTATTGGAGACAAAAATATTTAAAAAATAGGGAATTGCATGGTTCGAGGGGGCCAACTTATTAGCGTGGACGAATTTTTTTTTCGATTATGATTCTAAAAGATACGATGGTCAAGTTCGGTTTTTTAAATGGAACTATTTTTTCTGAAGACCTGAGTTGATAGTGCGTTCTAAGACAAATTCAATAAGCTTTAATGTATACACTTGATTTCCACTGGTTTTTGAGATATTGCGCTTACAAATTTACTGATTTTCCCTGGAAGAAAACTCGCTGGAATAGCAAGGACCGGGGACGGTCTTGCTGGCGCCACGGGTGGCCTTGCCTGTTGAAACAGATACCTACCTGCCAAAGGTCTACGCCAGGAATGGCAGGCCCAAAGACTGGACAATTTTTTTCCGTTAGAAATGCTACTTAGGTAGGTACATCTGCGGTATCGAGAAGCGCACCGTTACTTTTATTTCGCACTTGCTTCTACGCTCGGATGGCCGGTTCTTTTGGGAGGGATGTAAGTTCAATTGGTTAGGTTAGGAGATGTGAAAGTTGCTAGACTAAATTTCAACCGTAGGGAGCAGATTATATTAGAACCAATCGAATTTGCATCCCTCACAAACGGCTGATCTCTTGAAGAGGCCCTCTTCACAGCAATACCTCCTCCCCAGTGCCCACCTTCTCTCGCACAGAATACGACGACGCATGCTTTTGTTTTGATATTAAAGCTCGTGTTTATATTCGAGAGGACCACGTGTCAACAGCGGGCTACCATTTTTCTTCCCGTGTCTCTCTACGAGGCGTATTGACGGTGGATTGTAGGAGCGTAGATATCGTGATGCCAGTTATTGAATTCAGGAGACGATAGAAACACTTTATTACAAAACACACATGTACTATAATTAAAGTAAATCGTATTCCTCTCGGGAAGGAGTACTGATAATCATCGAACTTGCGCCCTACTTCGCGCAGACCGATTACACGGAGGGTAGTCAAGTCACACACTGCACAAATGATAAGCCGCGTCTAGACGTTGCGAGGCTGCAGCGCGAGGCGTGCCTCGCGGAGTGAAAAGTCTGGAGAGTCCTTAGCTCGCCTTGGTCACTTTGCAAAGCAACCTCGTGCTGCTGCCGTGGCGAGGACAACACCCCGCAGTGCCTCACCGAATTTTATGGCTTTCGACCCTCGAAGGGTTTGGAATATCATTAGGAAGTGAGAACTGTTCAGGATTTCAAATGTTTGTATCTTTTCTTCATCGTATCGAAGGGGAAGTGGCGGCAATGGATTCCTGACGTTCCGTCGATTAAAATCATACGAAATATCATGCAAATCGGACTATCTTGACACAAGCTATTTGTATTCCTTATGTAAAAGTTGTCCGATTTACACGACATTTGTAATGATTTTCATCGGAAAACCACAAGGAATCCATCGGCGACACTTCCCCCCCCCCTCATCGCACTCCCAACCTGAATCTAGCCACCCTCCTCCATCTGCTCTCCCCCCACCCCTTCTTTAAGTATCCCGGAACCCCCACCCCTTTACCGCCCCATACCATCTATTATACCTAGCTTCCCTAATCCTTTCGCACCTATCCCCATCCTGCAACCTCTTCTCCACACTTACCAGCTCTTCCCCCCTCATTTCTCCTCCACCCCTCATCCTTTCCACTCCCTCCACTGTCCATCCCCTATCCTCATAAAACCCCTTCCTCTCCTCTTTCCATCCCCCCAGGACCCCCTCTCCTTGTCCGTCCCTTAATCTCCTCCCAGCACATCCTTGCCACGTCCCCCCCTTGCCCCTCCTCCAGCTTCCTCTCATACTCCCACGCCCTCATCCCCGCCCTTCCCTTCAGCATCTCCCGCTGCAACTCTTCCCTAACCAAATACCACGGCGTACACCATTCAACCCCCAAAACCCATCT
The DNA here is from genome assembly GCA_944738655.2 of Andrena hattorfiana. Classification (NCBI taxonomy): domain Eukaryota; kingdom Metazoa; phylum Arthropoda; class Insecta; order Hymenoptera; family Andrenidae; genus Andrena; species Andrena hattorfiana. The sequence continues at coordinate 38,832,886 of OX122890.1, read as the reverse complement.
CAAAAACCTGTCCTGTAACTCCACCATCTCCCTACCTTTCCAGCCCCAAATTTCCACCCCATAATTTATCGTTGCCCACACCAACCTATCAAACATCCACACCCTTTTCTCCCAATCCTTTCCAAATCTCCTCTTACCAATCCTCCACACTTGCCCCATCACAGTCGCTGCTTTCCTCACCCTCTCTCTCTCTCTTACATGAGCCCCTTGCCCTCCATTTCCCATCAAAGTATACCCCAGATATTTAAATTCTCTCACCTCCGCCAGCTCCTTTCCCTTCCACCTCCAACCCACCTTTTTCTTCTACCTCCACCCCTCCTGCACCTCATCACTTTCGATTTTTCCACATTCAACTGTAACCCCTTCCCATCCATATACTTTTCCAACTTTCCTAACATCCCCTTCATCCCTTCCTCATCCTCCGCCATCACCGCGATATCGTCCGCATACGCCAGGGTATACACCTTCTTCCCCCCCAATCTCACCCCACCCCATCCTCCTTTTTCCAGCTCTTCGTCTAAGTCCGCTAACAACAGGGTGAACATACTCGGACTAAGTGGGCACCTCTGCCTCACTCCTCTAGCCATCCAGAACACCTTCCCTTCCTCCTCCCCTACTCTTACCCTACATACTGTTTCCTTCAACACGTCCTCACACCTTTCAACCAACCCCTCCCTCACCCCTCTCTTCCTCATCTCCTTTACGAGTACCTCCCTATCCACCGAGTCAAAGGCCGCCTTCAGGTCTATAAAGAAAATTATCATTTTCTTTCCCTTCCTGTTGACCTGCCTGTTTATCAGGTAGTTCAACGCATAGACATTATCAATTGTCCCCCTTCCCTTCCTGAAGCCGGCCTGACTCGGTGGTAGTAGCCCTTTTCCCTCCACCTCCTCCCTCAGTCTCTCCGCCAGCACCGATGCATAAATTTTATACGCCGTCTGCGTCAACGTAATGCCCCGATAGTCCCCCACGTTTTTCCCACTCCCTTTCTTCAACACCGGCACTACCACTCCTTCCCTCCACTCTTCAACCCACCCTTTCCCCCTCCACACCCTTCTGCATATATCCCACAGCCATTCCTCTGCCTCTTCCCCCCCGTACTTCCAAACCTCGTTGGGTATGCCGTCCCCCATCCCGCCTTACCCTCCTTCAAACTCCTTACCACCCTCCTCACCTCCTCAATCCTTAAATCCTCCTCTTCATCCTCCCCTCCCTTTCTCTCACACGCTTTCCTCACCCTCCACTCTACCCCTCCTAATAACCCCTTGAAATACTCTTCCCACTCTTCCATTCTTATTCCTTCCTCCACTCTCCTCCAGGAGGAGGATCTCCTTTCCCTATTTACCACTTTCCAAACCTGCTCTTCCGTCCTGATCCCCTCCACCTCTTTTTCCCACCTCTCCACCTCCCTCCTCCTCTTCTCCTCACACATTCTCCCATACACTTCTTTTCTCCCTATACTCTAACCCCTCTCCTCCCTCCTTTCTCCATCTTCTCAGCTCCCTCCTTACTAATCTTTTTTTCTCCCGACACTCCCCGTCCCACCACCCCCCTCCTTTCCTGCCGTCTCCCCTCCCTTCCTCCCCTTCTCCAGAGCTCCCGTTATCCTATGTCTTAGCTTTCTCCATTCCTCTTGTATTCCTCTATCCCCTCCCTCCCTCTTTCCGAACCTCTATACAAACTTCTCCCTCCCTTCCTCTGTCCAGACTCCCCTCCCCAACCTCCTACCCGCACCTTTTATCTCCCTCTTTTCCCACTCCCCCCCTTCCCCCTCAGCCACACCACCACCGGGTGATGGTCCGATTCAACCCTATCACCCACTTCCATCCTTTCCACCCCCTCCCTTGTGTCCTCATTCCCTACTATATAATCTATAACTGAGTTCCCTCTCCCTCCCGTGTACGTCCACTCTCCATCCTCACCCCCCTCTACGTTTCCGTTCAAAATTCCCCACCCCCTCTCCTCCAAGAATCTACACAGTCTCCTGCCCTCCCCATTTAACTCACTATCTTTCGATCTCCTGCTTTCCTCTCTACTTTCCTCCCCTCCTCTTCTCCCCCCCCAGCTCCGTCCCACTTCCCTTCCTGTCCTCGCGTTAAAGCCCCCCCCCTATTACCACCCTAACTCCCTCCTCTCCCCCCTCCACCCACTCTTCCAATTCCTCCAGCTTCCTCTGCAAATCTCTATTAACATAGACTCCTACCACCCTCCACCACCACCCCCCCCAACACCTTTTTCACCATTATCCCTTCCTTCTCCCCTCCTTCCTGTTCCCTAGTTTCCACCTCCTTTCTTACCCCCATCACCATCCCCCCATCGCCCTCCCTTTTTTATTTTCTCTCTTCGCCCACTGCTTCCACCACGCGTATGCCTTTGGTAGTCTATTCCTTACGTATTCCCAATCCCGTTCCTCCACCCACGTTTCACATAGCACTACCACCTCCCATTCCTCCAGTCCTTTCCAAAACTCCCAATCCTTATTTCTTAGTCCCGCCACATTCCAGAAAGCCACCCTACATTTTCCACCTCCCTCTCCCCCCCTCTCCCCCTATAATCCCCCCTTCCTCTCGCCCCCCTCCATTTCCCTGCTCCTCTATCCATTTCTCCCCCACCTCATCCCATTTTCTCACCTTACCATTCACCCACATCTTCATATATCCTATTTGCACCACCTTCCCCTTCTCCCTCTCACTCTGAGCCACTCTTTCTATTTTCCACTTTCCCCTCCTCCCCTCCTCCGTTAGATCATCCTCAATCCTCTCCCTCCCACCCTTCATTTTCTTTCTTGCCTCCATCACCCTCCTCTTCTCCTCCCTTCCCGCGAGCTTCACCAATACCATCCCGAAGCCATCCCCTCTTGCTCTCCCTACCCTGGCCACCTCCTTAATTCCTCCCTCCTCCAACCCCATCCTGCCCCGCAGCTTCTTTACCTCCTCCTCCACATCCCTTCCCTCTACCCCTATTCCCCTTATCACCACGTTGTTCCTTCTACCCTCTCTCTCCTTTTTGTCTTGTTTCACCTCCATCCTTCTGACCCTAAGCCTCCACTCCTCCACTTGCTCTTCATTCATCACCTCTTTACCTCCCCCTCCCATTCCCTGCTTTTCCCACTTCCCTACCTTCTCTACCACCTCTTCCATCCTCTTTCCCCTTTCCTCCAGCCTCTCCACTTTTTTTCCAACTCCTCTCTTTTTGTCCTCTCCTCCTTCATCCACTCCTCCCACTTCCTCCATTCCCCTCTGCATTCCTCTTCCACTCTTCTTCTTTCCTCCCTCTCCTCTCTCAATTCTTCCTTCATTTCCCTCATTTCCCCCTTCATCTCACTTAACCCCCTCACCAACTCCCTTATCATCCCTTCCAACCCATCCACCCCCCTCCCCCAGCTTCCTACCCACCAGCTTCCCCCCTTCTGGCGATCTCGCCGTTTTACCACTCCTTTTAAAACCTCCCCTCTCCCACCGCCCCTTCCTCCTCCTCCCTCTCTCTCTTTTTTCCCCAGTAGTTGTCCAAGCTCCCTACACTACTCCCTACACTGCTTGTGCTGTCCCTCCTGACCCTTTCTTCGTTCTTTCCCTTCCCTTTCCCCTTCCCCCACCTTTCCCGCCCCCCCATTCCCTCGAATTGCATCTCTCTCCCGCCCTCAGCCCCCCTGCCCCGCAATCCTTTCCCTTAATCATTCCACTTTCTTCACTTTCTGCGTTCAAATTTCGCGCCTTCTATCCCTTCTAATTGCTTTCCTCTCCGCCAGATGTCTCCACTTTCCTTATATCTCCCTTTCCCGCCACACTTCTCTCACCTTCCACCTAACCTCCAAACCTTCTCTTATCCCTCTTATTTCTCCCCTATTCTCACCACCAGCCCTCTTCCCAATAGCCCTTTCCCTTCAAACTTCTCCCCCTCACCTTCCACACACACACTCTCCACTCTTTCGCGCCACTTCCCCACACTTTCCTTCACCCGCTAACACCGCTCACTTCTAATCACCTTCCACACACGCGTCCGGAAACGGAAGTCTCCTCATCAATCACTATTCTCTCTAACATTTTACCCAGGCAGTTTGTCAATGAAATTGGTCTGACTGCTTTCTTGTTTGGTTTATCTATAAAGGTGATTACTGCCCTATTCCATTGTCCTAGTATTTTCTGGGTCTTCCATATTTCTTCCAGTAGATTTCTTAGTATCTCTTTATACTCTTCTGATAGGTTTTTATATACTTCATAATCCAATCCGTCTTCTCCCGGGGTAGATTTGGCGTTGGCCCTGTTTATAGATGTCTCTAGTTCCCTCATGGTGATTTTCTCTTCCTCCACATTCACGCTTGCTTCCCTCTCCTCCTCTCTTAGTCCATCCGGTAGGTTTATTTGGTTTGGGTCTTGTAATATCTTCCTTATTTCTGCTTCCTCCAGTTCTCTTCTTTCCTTGATGTTTGTTACCCCCTTTACCTCCGATAGAAAGCCGTTTTGTAGCCTCTTTATCTTACTCTATATTTCTTTCCCGTTTTTTCGGTGATTTATCTGTTTTGCCAAGTCGTCCCAAGCCTTGCCCCTCTTTTCCCTTATTATATCCATCATTTCTTTCTCTTTTTCTTGGGGTTTTATTCAGTTTTGTGTTGTTTTTTTTTACGAAATTGTTGGTAGCTCCCCTTCTCTCCTTCCTTTGCTCTTTCACATTCTTCGTCCCACCATGGGACTTGTTTTCTATTTTTTGTTGTTTTCCTTCTTTCTCTCTCCCTCATTACCTTCCTCTCTCATGCCTCTCCCTTTTGCTCCCTCTCCTGTCACCCCTTTTCCTCTTTCTTCCCTTCTTGCGTTCCTCACCTCTCCCTTCGTCGCATGTCGCAGGGCTTCCGTAATATCCTCTATAAAAATCCTGTATTTTCCTTCTACTTCGCTATCTTTTCCCATTCATTTCCTTGTTTGTTCAGTCTCTCGTATTTGATATAACTTAAAATCCGTCCAATTGACCTTGCCTTTCTTGTATATTCTAGTGGTGTACCTATTCTTTTCTATTCTTACCGGTTTTTTGAGTATCCCCACGCTCATTACCTGGTGGTCAGAGCCCAAGGTTTCTCCTTCCTCACTCACTTCTGAGTCTTTGTATATTTCATATGTTGCTATGACTAGATCGATATTTGATATGTTGTATGCTCCCGATCCGGTTCTAGAGTTGTGTTATAAAGTTTATCGGAACGGCGCGAGGAGGGCGGTTTAGCAGATCGACGAAGCACAATTAATTTGAAGCGATTAGAGGAGCACGAGAAATGTATATTTAAACGTTTGTAGATTAGAGTTACAGTTAGAATTTGAATATATTTACAAGGTCAAACCCAATAAAATAAACATTTAATTTACACAAACACGTTTGAATAATTATTAATCAGCACAAGCAGCGTTTAAGAAATAGTCTTAAGTTTAAACGTAACAATTATTATTGCGAAGCAAAGTCGCGAAGCGTAGCGGTTCGAAGCAGTTCAAATAAAGCGCAAGCAATAGTGCGTAAGCAAAGTTTACATTACCAGTTACTTAGGTGGACCAGAACAGAGTGAGCGATCCAGGAAATCTCCGTCGATTTCCTGGAAGGAAAAGCCTTCCCCTTCCATAGATCGCGAGTCGATGGAATTAGTGACGATCCTTAAGAGATGGCGTTAACATGTAGATTTTCGCGTACATTTTCTCCCTGGCATTCATCACCCGATGAATCTGAAGCTATCTAGGAATCGATGTGTTGGTCAATAGAGTGGTTACAGATCTCGCAGCGGTGGCGCCGCTCAACTCATGTAGAGGCGTCAGGCAAAGCAGGTGGAATTATTGACTGTGATCTAGTGCAGTGGAATCGATACGTGAAGGTGCTGGTTCCGTGACCTGTGCAAGTGGCAGAAAAACTAATTTTGAAACAGGTCGCACGAATTCGGAACGCGCGGTCTTTATAGTTACGACACGTGTTAAACCATCGGAATCAGGGTGCAATTTTACAATCCGAGCAAGTGGCCATCGGGCAGGTGAAGTCAATTCAGACTTGATAATGCACAAGTCGCCGACGCGGGGCTGTGGACGCTGGTGAGTCCATTTGTTGCGGGCCTGGAGCGACTGTAAGTATTCGGTGGCCCACCGCTTCCAAAACTACAACCGCCTTGCTGCAGTAGGTGCCACCGGGAAAGCCGGGTGGCTGGGAAATCCTCGACGACGGGATCGGGCAAACTCAGCAGGGCGTCGCCGACCAGGAAGTGGCCTGGTGTCAGCATGGAGAAGTCTCTGGGATCGTCGTTCATCGCCTGCAATGGTCGGGAGTTAAGGCAGGCCTCGATCTGGTGGAGCAGCGTCGACAATTCCTCGAAGGTGAGATGTTGTTCGCCTATTACCCTCCTTAGGTGATACTTGGTCGACTTAACGGCTGCTTCCCATAGTCCCCCGAAGTGGGGGGCAGCAGGAGGGTTGAACCGCCACTCGATGACTTCCTACAAAAGAGTGGAGTGGTTGAGGTTGTGTCCAGAGTCTAGATGAGCCAGCATTTCCCGCAGTGCAAGGGCGGCTCCTACGAAGTTCGTCCCTCGGTCGCTCTGGATCACGGCACACAGTCCTCGCCGTGACGTGAAACGTCGCAGAGCGGCGATGAAGGCTTCTGTACTGCAATCGGAGACAAGCTCTAAATGGACAGCGCGAGTGCTTAGGCATACAAACAGCGCCACATAACCCTTATGCGTGCGTTGACCCCTGCCCCGAGACATAAGCAGCGATGCAGGCCCTGCATAGTCCACCCCCACGTGTTGGAAGGGTCGGGCTGGTGTTACCCGAGTAACTGGTAGGTCCCCATTAATTGTTGTCCGGTTGTAGCTCGCCACCGGATGCAAGTAGGGCAGCGATGGATGATAGCCTTCACTCGTTGTTGACCCTGCAGGATCCAATATCTCTGACGCAAGATGGCCAAGGTGAGTTGCGTCCCTCCATGCAAAGTTCGTTGATGGGCGTCGTCCACCAGTAGTTCTGTCAACCGGCTGTCTCGCGGTAATAACACCTGGTGTTTAGCGTCCAGTGGCAGAGCAGAATGGCGTAGGCGGCCCCCAACACGTAGTAGGCCTTGGTCATCCAGATACGGGTTGAGTCGCAGCATCCTGCTGCGGCTCGATAGCGGGCGACCCATTTCCAACTGCTGAATTTCCAGTGCAAATTCCTGTCGTCGCACAAGTACTAGCCACCGGGTCCTAGCTGATTCTATCTCGGCTGGCAGCAGGTGAGTTCCTCTTGGACTGGCTAGGTTCTTCGGTAGCCACCGCAAGCACCAGGCGGTGGTTCTAAGGAGCAAATGTATGGATGAGTATCGATTTAACAGTATCTCGCCCGTTGCAGGTTCACCCAACATCATAAAGGCAGTAGTCCGAGCCTCCAGATCCGTCCAGGGCAACGAGGGTTGCTTGTCGATGGCCCATTCTGCCGGTGAGGTCAGCCAGATCGATCCAGTCCACCACAGGGCAAAGTCGGATAGCTGGCTGGGCTGTAAACCTCTGGAGGCGCAGTCTACTGGGTTGTCCTGGCTGGACACATGGTGCCACTGCGCTTCAGGCAGTTTTCGTTGAATCTCGGACACCCGATTAGCCACGTAGGTCTTCCAGCGTGTGGGATGTCCTTGGATCCAGGCGAGGGTGGTGGTGGAGTCACTCCACAAGTGAATGGTGTCTCCACTCAAGCTTAGACTCTCGCAGGTGAGGGCCATTAATTTTGACAGCAAGACGGCAGCACACAATTCGAGTCTTGGTAACGAAATCTTCTTTAAAGGTGCCACGTTTGTTAACGACGTGATCAACTGGGTTCGGACAGTGCTATCGCGGTTCACGACTCGGAGGTATATCCCAGCAGCATATGCACGTTCCGAAGCGTCAGCAAACCCATGGAGCTCCCGAAGATGAGATGTCGGTTGTAGGCCGAGCCAGCGAGGGACAGCAATGCGGTTCAGAGCAGGCAGCTCAGCAAGGAACTGCATCCAGTATCCGGCGTCTGCCGGCGGCAAAGGTGTGTCCCAATCTAAGTTTAATAACCAAAGAAACTGCATAAATATTTTAGCATTAACCATAACTAGGGACACCAATCCCAGTGGGTCAAATATTTTGGCAATTGTCGATAGAACCAAACACCGTGTTATTCCGCTCCCCGGCGAGGTAGGCTGCACCTGACCCCGGAAGCAGTCGTCGGCCAGGCTCCAGTGGACTCCCAGAGCTGTATGTGTTTCGCCTGCCTGCCATTTGCACTCAGGAACTGCGTCTTCGGTAGGTACTTGCTCCATCAGTACTGGTTGGTTGGGTGCCCACTTCCTCCGATTAAAACCGCCCGTCTTGCAAAGTAGGCGTAGTTCCGTCTGAATATCGATAGCTTCTTGAACAGAGTCCGCGCCTGTCAAGACGTCGTCCATGTAGACATCGCGCTGCAGGATGGCCGCTGCGCAAGGGTACCGTGATTGTTCGTCCAAGGCCAGTTGACGTAATGTGCGAATGGCTAGGTATGGTGCACAGGCTAACCTATAAGTAACAGTGTTGAGCTGATAGTCACATATGTCACTGCTTTCGGTTTCTCGCCAGAGTTCCAGCTGATAGCGACGATCATCAGGATGGAGAAGAATCTGCCGATACATTTTCTCTATGTCTGCAGTGAGACAGACACGGTGGATACGTCACCGGAGAAGTAGCTGCTGTAGATTTGGCAGGAGAGTAGGGCCCACCATCAGAACGTCGTTGAGTGAGTGTCCCGATGTCGTGGTGTAAGACCCGTTGAATACCACTCGTAATCTGGTGGTAGTACCACAGACCAGGTATAGAATAGACCTGACATTCCTTTGTCTTCAGTGTCACCTGTCTGAAGTACCGATATTCTGAAATAAGCACTGGTTTTCCAGCACCCTCTCGAATTTTCGAGCGGTGGGTGCGAGAAACAAAATGTGTTTCTAGCATTGACACAGGTAAAGCTGCCGGTATCACCGAGAAAAGTATAGAAGCTATGTTATACTGGGTGTTCCACTAAATCGGTTCACCCCAAATATCTATTATTTCAAGTAAGAAGCGAAAATATTATTTATAAAAGTTGTCTGGTTGTACGAAACACAAAACACGGTGAAACTAGTTTCTTTACAGGCATAGATCAGATGTGGAGGTCAATTTTATTTTTTCAAATGGACCGTCAAATTCAATAGAATAGCGAATTCTGAGTATGAAAGTACTAAATTTCGTGCATTAATCCTAAAACTGATTGTTTCTGAGATATTCAGCATTGTCCATCCTATGATATTGATTATGAAATTTGAAGCTATGCTCAGTTCATTTCGGATAGCCGGCCGCTCAATGCGAAAATAATAAAATAAAACAATAAATACGAACGTAAAAGGTCGCTTTTTTACTCTTGAAAGTACATACAAGCATGCCATGTAACGCGTGTGTAATAAACCAAACGAACGACACTTAATATAAATTCTAACATATTGATATATTTATTAAAACATGGTAGGGAAGACCGGGGCTAATTGGCCACTGGGGTAAATCGGCCACAGGAAGTTTTACCCAGTGGAAGTTAAAATAAAAACTCGTGTTTGCTTTTGTAAACGTCTCTCTATCTGTCCACAGTACCAACGGAACTTGATAGCATTTGAGATTATGTTGCATTTTGTAGAAGGCAAAATACATTTTCGGCAGTGATAAAAAACTTTCGCGACTTGTGGAAAATTTGTCTTTATTCTGTAATATTGGTGTTTTGAAGTTTGAGGTGAGTATTTACTGATTAAAGTAGCGGTACCGATTACGATTCCGATGATAGTTTGAGTTATTTTGGAAAATCTCTTTTGTGTTTAAGTGATTGAAGTTAGAGTTTACGTCTGGGGCAAATCGGCCACTCACTGATGATGCCGAACCATAGTAAATAAGTAGTTTTATTAACTTTTGTGGTAAAAATATTCTTCGATGCAGCGCCATCAGTGGATCCGACGCTCAACAATGGAAAACAGTTGACGGTTTCGAGGCGAGGAGAGGAGTTGTGTGACCCGGACGGAAGCACGGCTACGCAGTGCAGTTCGATCTTTGGAAACATAAAGTTACATATATCCGTGCGTTTAAATACTGATTGAAACGATTGTAGCTTGAATAGTTACGAGGCGAAATAAATATCGTCTACATTTTTCAACAACATGGTCCGTAATTACAATCGTAAGAAACCTCCAATCGACACCGATAAGATCAAATCAGCAGTTTTGGCTGTGAAAAAGAGCAGTATGAAAATTTCGACTGCGTCAAAAATGTTCGATGTACCGAGAACAACGTTGCGACGGTGGCTAAAAGGGACTACTGATGAACAAATCGAGAAAAACGAAGTTATTGGACAACATAAAGGACGGAATACGATCTTCAACACGGCACAAGAAGTTACCTTGGCAAAGTACTTGACACATTGTAATGACATATACTTCGGACTTTCAGCTAAGGAGTTTCGCTGTTTGGCTTACGACTATTCTCGGAAATTACAACTGACCGTAACGTCGTCATGGGAAGCAGTGAATATGGCCGGAAAAGCGTGGCTGAAGTATTTTTTGAAAAGACATCCAAATTTATCGATCAGAAAACCCGAACCAACTAGTTTGGCCCGGGCGACTAGTTTTAATCGAGCAAACGTATCAGCATTGTTTGAGAATTTGAAGACTATTTTGGATCGACATCGCTTAGGGCCATTCAAAATATGGAACATGGACGAAACAGGGGTAACTACCGTCCACAGACCTGACAGAGCCATTGCGCGGCGCGGGGTGAAGCAAGTTGGGCGCGTAACCTCAGGCGAGCGGAGTACTCTTGTCACCATGGCCTTGGCAGTGTCAGCAGAAGGACGTGCATTACCACCCTTTTTCATCTTCCCCCGGAAAAAATTCAAGGATTATTTCCTGAATGGTGGACCACCAAGCTGTGAAGGCACAGCTAACCCTAGCGGCTGGATGATTGCGCTACATTTTCTTCAATTTCTTCATTTCTTTCAACACGTGTTGCATCTGTGGAAAATCCGGTATTACTCATTCTCGACAACCATGAATCTCATTTGTCGATTGATGCACTAGATTTCTGCAAAAAGAACGGCATAGTAGTGCTAACAATGCCACCACATTCTTCGCACAAACTCCAGCCGCTCGATCGAACTGTTTTTGGTCCCTTTAAGAGAGCGATGAATTCACACTGCGATAGCTGGATGACAGCAAATCCGGGAAAAGCCATGACCATTTACGACATTCCCAGCATCGTGACGAAAGCATTGCCGCTGGCCGCTACAAGTCAAAACATAATTTCTGGCTTCGAATGCACTGGGATCGTTCCTTTCAATCCAGACACCTTTCAAGACTTTGAATTTTTACCAAGTAGCGTAACAGATAGAGAGGACCCAAACACTCTTGAGCTTGCGCCCGATGAAAATGATGAGAGTCTGCTACCGTCACTTGCAGATTCCGAAACGGTTGAGAGAGGGAACGAGTCAGTTGCTTCATCGTCATCACGTTCTGAGGACGAGGGCAACATTTCTACAGTTTCGAACGATGAGAGCAGACGCAGTAGAGCATCCACTGAGCTCGAAAACCTCGAAGTTTTAAACACTACGCTTGAAAGTATACGACCATTGCCAAAAGCGGGACCAAGGAAGCAAACGCGCAGAGGGCGAAAACGTCGAAAAACTGCAATAGTAACGGATTCGCCAGAAATGAAACAATTAGCGACGGAGCAAGCCGCGTCGAAACAAAAAAAAAATAGCACAAACTACTCCACGGGTGAGAGGATTGGGAAAATCTGCTACTTTGAATTCGACTCCAAAGAAAGGAGGCCGTTCAAGAAAAGCTGTTACGACCACCAATGTAGAATTGGAATCTCAACCTTTAACGAAGACAGGGTATTCAACTGGACGTACAAGTAGTGAGGCTAAGCGGGTTCTAACTCAGGTCCTCTGAGGGGAGCGCGGTGGCGGGGGGAAGTGAGGGCGCGCGGGGGAGCGCGGCGGAGAGAAACATGGGCGCGGGGCCTGCGGGGAGTGGAAGAGCGGTTGCGCGCGCACGAGCCGCGAAGTGGGGGAAGCCGCGATGATGGAGAGGATCATTCCGAGCCCAGCCGCCGCGGAGACCTGGCCCACCGTCCCCGAAATTTTTTAGAGGGAGGGAATGACCCCCGAAAAACGATGCGTTTTCGCGCTTTGTCAGCGAGTACGTTATCTGCCGCGTGCCTTTCGCCGAGGTCGTTGCTACGCGAATACGCAATATCGTGTTCGCGACACGCTGCGTCCAACGGATTGATGCCTTGATCACCTCTAGCCAATCGTTTTGCCAGATGAGTTCCTGGGCCGCAAAACTGGTACCCTGGGATATGTAATTCGATAGGTAGCGCGTTTATCGCCCGATTTAACAAACCACAACCTTTCTTCACTCGCATCGGCGACATTCGCTACAGTTTTTAATCAATGGTGCTGGACCGTCGATATGCGTTCGCTGCCAAGGGCGATTATAATGTTCCAGACACCGACGATACTGCTGAACCTCGGAATCGGCTTTTATATGCTCGGGGAGTCTGTCCCACAACTGATCAATGTATCTCTCGAACTCTCGCAGTAGAATAATCTTTGGTATATATTTCAACTGTTCAGAGGTTAGGTCTCGAATATCACAATTATCCGACAGGACCAGAAGCATTTTGAACACTGAGCTGTTTTGCTTCGGCGCGGACCTATAAATAGGGTGCGTCACCGCTTCGATGTATCAAAATCATTTTTCACAGTTCGCAGCGAGGATGCGATTCGTGCGACAGCCTGTGACGATACGCGCAACAAATTTTGACGATAAATCACGAGTGATGCCCTCGAAAACAAAGCGCAAACATGGCAGCATGCTACCAAACACTATACGGTGCCTCATTTGTGGCCCATCAAATTGCGGAAAGACCAACGTGCTGGTGAGCTTGTTGGAAAGTCCTCACGGTGTCCGCTTCAAGAACGTATACGTGTATTCCAAGTCGTTGCAACAGCCGAAATACCAGTATTTGGAGAATTTATTCACTCCGATAGATGAAATTGGCTACTTTACGTTTTCGAATAACAGTGATGTCATCCCACCGAGCGAATCGCTTCCGAATTCCATTTTTATCTTTGATGAATTGGTATGCGACAAGCAAGATACGATAAGGGAATACTTTGCAATGGGGCGCCACTCGAACGTTGACTGCTTCTATCTCTGTCAGGCGTATGCAAAGATTCCCAAACATCTTATACGCGACAATGCCAATCTGTTGATTCTGTTTAAGCAGGATGGTACCAACTTAAAACATGTGTACAACGATCATGTAAATACTGATATGTCTTACGAGGATTTCTGCGCGCTGTGTCGTAATTGTTGGCAACGGGAATATGGTTTCGTGGTAATAGACAAGGATAGCGCGATGCCCAATGGACGTTATAGAAAGGGATTTAACGAGTTTGCCGTACCGTGAGATGGTCAATTGTCGTCAACACGTCGGTGAGAAAGCAACGTCTGCTGCACAATGATGATTGATATCGATAGTCTGGAGATTAAGGATCGCGAGAGAATAGCGATGGAAATTGCAAAAACCAGCGAAGCCATTCGCAAGAAACATCAGGATTTGAAGTCTGGCAAGATGGAGGAAGATATCGCGTTGGAGAGATACTTTAAACCTATCGTCGAACCCTTGAAACATATCGTGGAAAATACCACAGCTGCAGAAGCTGACACATCACCGCTGACGAGCATAGGCGTTGAAGAGAATGAAACATTAACGCCTAAAACAAAAATCCAGTCGAAATGGAGCACATCGCGCAAGACAAAGAAGAAACGACACACATCATCGGAATATTCACTCATAACCTCCACACCAGTTCAATCGAAGCGAAAACGACAAAGCCATTCCTCGGTTCCTCCCACACCAATAAATACATTTCCCAGATGACGACGTTTTCGAAACTAGTCCAGATGAGTTGTTTGTAACATCTCTTAGACAGCAACTTCAAACATCCGAGGGACAAGATACGTTTCGCAACCATTTCGGTCCGCTGGGGCAAGAATACATGAGCGCCATCCTAAGTATGGATAAGGATACAGCAATTGACTATGTGTACGGCGTATACTTTGGCAATAGTGGAACGATGCTTGGAGATAAGGCTTTCGATATGGACAAGGATGATAATATAATCATCGGTGGTGTAAAATACAAAGGAACGCCCGGCCTTTACGAACTGATTTTCAAGAGAATTCCCGATGATGCCCTGTACACCGATGCCGATAAACAAAAATACAAAAGTATACTGCTGGCGACGAATGCCTACAGACGCAGTCATTGTGCTCATAAACCCATATTGGGCAACAAGGGATACAAGTACAAACATGTAATTGCACCACTAGTCCCCCGCGCATCAACGAGTAAAGCAGGAAAAGGTCTAAGGACACCACGAACTATGGTAGTAAACGATAACAAGACCGATTACGTGCACTGGGACGATCCCAACGAGTTGGTGGATCGATTGCGTTTGCTTGAAGCGTCGCGTCAGGCGGGTAAAAACTCCCACGATCCCGAAATTCTATCTATTTACGAGGAACTCCGCGAGGTAGGCCTCATTATATATAACCACACGCTGATGATGTGCGCAGTATGCATCGAGATGCCGATCAACAAATTTGGGGTGTCGCTCGAGAAGAGTGGAGCAGCTAGAATGGACTATTACAAATGGAGCGGTTTGCTTCGAAATTATATGCGAGATAACGCTCTTTGCATGACCGGTGTCGACTTTGATGCAAAATCACGCAAGATACGACCCATAGCTCAGCCGGTGGCCGATACCGATGCCGTCAATATACTATACATGGAAAAGATCATTAAACTTTTGAGAGAGCAGCAAGAAGAATTAGAGAGGAAGCTGGTCGTGTTTCAAAAAGATATGCTGACGTTGCAAAACAGCGTTCAAAAGTTATCGCAGGCGTTGAATTCTATCCCGCAGCAGCACTGCGAAGGAGAATCATATAAGTCGGTTGAACTTGTCCCCGGGCCGGTTGGGAGCACTTAATGCATGTACACGATAATTATCGCATCATTCGTGTCAAAGACACCTCTGTGATCAAACATGCAGCCAGTATCGAAATCCAAGAGTAAAGAAAACCATGGTCCCAAGAAGCGACAACTCGTTGAGGAATTGCATGCTCCAGCTCGAAGACATTTCCCGCGGAGGCGCGTCATAGTGCACGGATACGACGATCTGTGGCAAGCTGACGTTGTAGAAATGCGTCCATACTCGCGATTCAACCAAGGCCACCACTACATACTCACCGTCATCGATGTGTTGAGCAAGTATGCATGGGCGGTGCCGCTCAAGACTAAAAGTGGTGCTGAGGTGACCAAAGCGTTTGCAAAGATATTTAGAGATCGATATCCGAAAAATTTGCAAACCGATCAAGGAAAAGAATTTTACAACGCCGATGTGCAGAAACTCTTGTCAAAACATGACATTAATCATTATTCGACGTATTCGGTGATGAAGGCCTCCGTCGTAGAACGTTTCAATCGAACTTTGAAGAACAATATGTGGAAAATGTTTACGCTCAATGGAACCTACAGATGGACAGATGCACTACCAAGTCTACTTACAGAGTATAACGCACGAAAACATAGAACCATCGGAATGCGTCCTCGCGATGTTACCCCTGCGATCGCCGACAAGTTGCTATCCACCGTATACAGCAACATAAAGATCGCTGCTCCGGCGAGATTCAAGTTGGGCGAGTTTGTGGGCGTGAGCAAATTTAAAACCATCTTCGATAAAGGCTATACGCCGAATTGGACAACGGAGGTGTTCAAGATAGCCAAAGTACAGGCAACTAATCCCGCGACGTATCTGCTCGTCGATTCCTGTGGAAAACCTGTTGCCGGAGGATTCTATGAACACGAGCTGCAACGCGTCACCGATCCTGATGTATATCTAGTGGAAAAAGTGTTGCGTAGAAAGGGGGATAAGGTATACGTCAAGTGGCTGGGGTTTGATAAATCACACAATTCTTGGATAAATAAAAATAATGTATTGTAACATAATAATACATGATTCAATAAATACAATGATATATATATGTAAATGAGTGAACAATTTTATTTTTACACATTAATTCCACCATTTATATTACACAATAAATATAATTGTATGTTCTATGCATGAGTGAACAATTTTATATTACACAATGCCACTATTTATAATCAATAGAATAGTTTTTTTTACAATGGTATTTTATAATGTCCCCAGGGCAGAGTGTCGGTCGAATCGGGTACGATATGCCGCTTGTCGTCGTACGGACTTAGAGCGATTTTAGATTCCGAAATGGTGTACACTTTGTGCAATTTAGACCGTATGCATGATTGTCTGCGAACCATTTCGATCTCCCTTTGCAAACACTGCGCGTAGTCGTCGAAAGTTATCGTTCTGGTTATGACGTTGGTTTTGACGCCTTTCGCCTTTTTCGTATCTTTTTTGCCGTCTACGCGGAGTGCATACATTTTCGCTCTAAGACCTACGAACTCGGTCATTATCGCACCGTTATTTTCATCCTTCATCAGCCCTGGAACCTTCTTATTTAAGTGGGGCATATTATATGGATTGTTGATAGGATAATCGCTTGTGTCGAATCTATCGATATCGTCGCATCGAATGTGGTAAATGAGGCTGTCCGTGTCTGTGTATAGAATTTTACAACTTGGTCCGTGCAGGGGAGACATGTACTCGTGATGAAATTCATACAAACAAATTTTTTATATGTCCAGAATGCACATACCCACGTATATCGGTTTGTTGAATTTCACCTCGAGTTTTCGCAATTCAACAGCTATTAAATTTTCCGAAAAAACACTTCTGCTATGGAAATTCGGTTTCGCGATCATTGCCTCCGCGCCATATCGCCCTTCCCAATGAGTCAAAAGTTTTACATCCACGTGATTTCGTACATTTTCCATAGTTTTACCGAGTACCGCGTTGTTCATCAATTTGTACAAATTTTTTTCGAAGGCGTTTGTCGCACCTGTTCTAAACCGTGTATTGAGTTCGATGTAATCGCGGAGCCAGGGAGATTGAGCGAATTGAAGCACGCGGTGTATCTTTGTAATACGAAGACCGTGACGCGTGCACTGCTGCAGGTTGCGGTAATCGATGACGTAACGCTGCTTATCGTATACCGTCGCGAGTAACTTGTCCTGTCTGCTGCCAGGTGGTTTGGCACGCGTCGGGCAGAACGGTAGATCGGCATGAGCGTCGTGCAGACGTTGCGGATATTCCGGATCTACCTCGAGAATGTATCCCGTGGGCGAATCGACCGCGATTGAAGACACGTCAAATTTTTCAACATCTTCGACCCATTGAAATTTAGCATATGGCAGAGGCTGACACATTGCCCATCCATACAAATTGTTCACGTCAAAGTACATCAAGTACGATGACTCTTCCGATGCGTCGTAAGATGGCATGTACTTGTTATTGGCATGTGCGTATCTTCCGGAACATTGACTTAAACCCCCACGTATACCGCGTTCGATAAACATGACCATATCGACGTCAGTGAGCAATTCGAATGTAATTTTGGTATGTTTTAGCATGGCATTCCACGTGAAACCGGGTAAAGTATAATAATGTGCTGAATCTAATCCGTAACTCTTGATACAACTTTCGCGAAAATTTTCAAAAATATCTGCCAATAACAAGACATCTGTTTTCAAATACAAGTCGCTGTATTCGCCCAAGGTTCTAATGCCGAAACGCTGACAGACAGTCTCGGCGTGTGCGTAATCGCTCTCGGATACTGTTTCACCCGTTAACGAACTATAGAATGACTCGCGCGGTGGTAAACATGAGTCCTGCAGCTTGTTCGCGCAATCAAGATATTCATACGGAAAGATACCCTTTCGCGTCAATAAATCGAAATCCTCGACGGATAATGTTTGAAATTGGGATCGTAAAATTTTTAATTGATCTGTGCTAAGAGAAGATGCTAATTTGTCGAGACTGGTGTTGAGAAATTTGTACGAATCGATCAATCGCAATTTAATATAATTTCGCGAGTCTGAGTCAGCCTTATCTTCGACATTTTTGGTGAATGAATTTTTGGTGAAATATTTTTCTTTAGTTATGGGTAATACGTCGACGTGACCTTCGAAAGCGGTAGCTATTTCCTCGATAATAAAATGCGAATCGTAGCCTGATAAATTATGAAAAACTATGGGGATGTAAAACGCATTTTTATAATTTAAATTGCACTCCGAATGTGCTGGACCTCTAAACCGTCCGGATAGATGACAATGATCGCGGACTCGTAAATCGATAGCCTCGAATGGTTCTTCGCAAATATGACAGTGTGTTGCATCGCGAAATGCCGTCAACTGTTCGGCGGTTAAATCTAGCATGGGAACATTGCTGGTCAGGATGGGTTTGACGAAATTTGCAAAATTTTTTAGTTCATCGACGAACCATGAAACGCAATCCGCGTCGCGGCGACATCGATACACCGATAGCGATATATCGTACGAGCAATGCATGTAATAGGCTATACTATGAACTTCGTGGTGTTGATACGTGTGTAATTTATTATCATCACCCATTCGGTGGCTGTCCTCTATTTTCTCGATGATGCACTCGAGATCGGCGTACACCACGAAGGGGAGCCGCTCCCTCATGTTGTGGTTGTTGAACCTTAGGAGATTGTTTCCTTCGCTGGGCAGCAGGATGGCGCAGTCGTTCATCATGCCACAGTCCAGCGAATGAATCTCCAACTTCTCGACAGATCTGAAGTAGTGCATGCATCTGTAAACCCAAAAAAAATTTTTATTTAATTTTTTTCGCGAGACATTTCAACATTTCATACGTTAATATACGTACCGGTCGCAGATGAATTTCTTTGTCTTCTTCTTGCTCAGTTGTGCGCTCACCAGCCGGGACAAGTCCTTGATCCACACAAAGTGCCCTACATCTCCATCATTCGGTATGTAGAGCAGGTTGATGTGCCGATCCCTCTTTTGGCTGGTGAGGCGCAGCGGAAAGACCGTCGACTCTTTCTCCGCCTCGAAGCTATAGATGTTGATGGAGATTTCGTTCAACCGTTCAAACTTCCCAATTTGCTCCAGGGACATTGGGAACTCAATGCCCTGGAGATTTAATACGGAAGCATATGGCTATGATGGATATGAACTTGGGCGATCGGCATTTCTTTCCGCAGGATGGAGAGCGGCTACCACTGCCCACGCGAAACACGCATTGTCCGGGGATTGCACACTGATCGTTGCCTTCTTCAAAGATAATATCTGTGGCAACTTGTGATGGCACCCCGCGCGCAGCGGATTGTACTTATTGACATTGACGGTCAAGTTGAGGATGGAACTCTTCCAGCGATGCCAGGGTGGGTTCGACGACGCATCGCTGGTACCACTCCTGCAGATCGGATGTGCCGAAGAGTTCACAGTTCCGGGTGTTGATGCTTTTGCAAGCATGCTTGTCACCCGCCACAAATTCGCCGTTGAATACAGTGTTCACTTTGAGGTTTCGACGTTTTCTCAAAGCGCCCCGCACGTGCTCCAACACAATGGTCGCCGCATCCTGGAGGAAGTTACGCGGCTCGATATAGTTCGAATTGAGCACGGCACCAGTTAACACGCGACTATCGAACGCAGTGTCTATTTCGCGCCACAAAAGTCCCGTACTAGAATGTCCAGCACCTTCGCGCACGAAACGTCCGCGCAACGAATGTTTCAGTCCCTCGAGCCGCGCGATTCGAGCAACCAACAATTGTTGAATACGGATCGATAATCGCAGGCGTTTCACTCGGCTGTGTTCTTCTAAAGATTCGATGCACTCGTTGCACCGTTCTTCCCACGCGAGGTATCCTTCCCGCGAACTCAATCGTGCAGATTGATCCCGCAATTGATGTTCTACTTGCGCGAATTCTTCCATGATCGTAAATGGAGTGTAAATGTAACGTCCTTTCCGCGCAACACGTTGCAACGATTTGAGGATTTGTGCAGTTCGGAGCGTGCTTTTATGACTGATACCACGATTTGATATCTCTGTCTAACTCTTTTGGCGTACCCCCTCCCTCGAATGCACCGCATGCAAAAAAAAAACGATGATCCGTTCCAACATGGTTTTGTGCAGTTTCTGCCGATACAGCATAATTCTTTCTATGATTCATGCGTATAACGAATTAGCGCGCAAAATCATCCGACACAGTTTCTGCTGACACCGCATAATTCTAAGATTCTGCGCTTCCACAGGTATTATATTACATTCATCCTTGGGGGGTTGGTTCAAATCACATGTGATCGTGCGACAGGCTGCGACGTTAAGATTGAAAAACATTGTGGAAAAATTGGTAGCTTTAGAATAAAATGCGGTGGTGGGGGAAGCTATTGCACCTCAATTTAAGCCAGTCTCCCGGTCGCTATTCCATCAATCGCACAGTAGCCTCGGTAACTTTGATAGACGAGATACGACTACAAAAATTGTGCAGTGCCGAAGCAAACGTTGAACGCATGAATTATTACGTTCCATTCATGCGAGATGATGGCGTAGCTCCATGTGGGGATAATACATTTGACAGGTAAGACTTAATTTTCACATATTCTCGAAATTTTTTTATGTTTATTCCTGATACGAGTGGACAATTTCATAGCATTGATTGTTCTCTTATTCCGCGCCGAGGATCGCGTATCATGGTCAGAAGATACGCGTTAACATCCATGGGCAGCAAATATTTGGAAATTGGAATCAACGTAGGACCTATGGCCGATGTTGAAGTTCTTCTCGGCGATAATCATGGGAATCATCTTATATTACCATGGCATACATGGAATGTGCTATTCGACAGCCGTGAAACCATCGAAGAACGTGCACAATTACCTGAACCAGACTCGATGCGGATTGATGATTTAATGGTGGAATTTCTTCGGATCTTTGATTCATCGATTGTAAAGATGGCGCGAGCTGATAATTCACTGTATTTCAAACTGAATACAGTATCATTTTTATGTAATCTTGAGCCACGCATAAGCTATGTGTATCCGCGACTGCATCAAACTGCAGAGGATGTGAGAGTAAAATTTGAAACTTTTGTTAACGTGCTACAGCAGAGCGATGTTGCGTGGGAAACATTAGTTGCGCGCAGCGCTGCTAAAATAATACGTGATAGCGAATATTACGACGAGGATTATCTTGTAGATTGCGAACTGTTAGCATGCGCCATCAATGATATTCTAGCCCATGCTCGTAGGAAAAAAAAATGTTAGATTGTATTTTTTAATTTTAAAGTCTTTTCGTTTGTAACAATATATATTCTCAAACCTATATTATTTCTCCATTTCATTTACCCGGCTTCCTTCTCCTTTCGCCACCTTACTCTAAGATTTGCTGACTTCGCATAATTCTATTTCATTCTTCGCGCCGCCAAATGGTAGGTATCATCGCATGCGGCTGCTCCAGAGGAGTCAAGTTACGCACGATCGCGCGATACGCTGCGACGTTAAATCGGGACGCTTTAGAATACTGTTTAGCTTTAGAATGCTTGCTACATAATGGTTTGGTAGATCGCTGGTTAAAAATTTTAGAATATCTGCGAGTGTACCGCTATGTAGTGCTGTCTCTCTCTCGAATTTAGATTTAAAATAATGCTCTGTCTCTTTCCGTCCCGAAGACGTGGTTCGTAAAAGAAAAGAACGTCGATCTTTCCCGATCATTCCCGACATCGTCCGAAACAATTTCGGATAAAAAATAAATTATTAAACAATTTCCGACACATGTTGGTTTGAAAAAAAATCCTGGGGGCCGTCCCCTCCCTGGGTGAGGTGTGAAAAATTTTTCGGGGTGGGCCAAAGTCTGAAAAAGAATTTTCGGGGGTCATTCCCTCCCTCTAAAAAATTTCGGGGACGGTGGGCCAGGTCTCCGCGGCGGCTCGGCTCGGAATGATCCCCTCCATCATCGCGGCTTCCCCCACTCCGCGGCTCGTGCGCGCGCAACCGCTCTTCCACTCCCCGCAGGCCCTGCGCCCATGTTTCTCTCCGCCGCGCTCCCCCGCGCGCCCTCACTTCCCCCCGCCCCCGCGCTCCCCTCAGAGGACCTGAGTTAGAACCCGCCTTGCCTTACGCAGGAGCCAAAAGAAGCAACTGGAGAAACTGAACCTCGGAAACTGAAAAATGCATCAATATTTAAACCGCAGTATGTGTGCGTTAAAAACGTGAACTTCTCAACTTTTCAAACAGTTTTTTGACTCTATTGTAATTTGTAATTGAGAAATAAACGACTCATTTTCATTTATGACTGAAAATTAATCAACAACCAGCCCGAATAAAAGGGGGCCGTTATGCTCCGAAGGAGTGGCCGATTTACCCCGGCATTTTTCGAAACGGCGATTTTACATTATATTACAAATTCTCTGGAATGACTTTAGAAAAGGGGATTAATGAAAATTTGTTGTAGCATTTATGTGCTATAGGGATTACTCTTTCGGATAGTATAATTCGCATAATTGAAAAATTAAATTTTTTTGTTAAATTTATCAATGAAAAAAGTGGCCGCTTTGCCCCAGTCTCCCCTACAGAAATTAAACAAATAATTCCATTTATCACGCAGCAGAATATAATGAATATTCCAACCAGTTGAAACAATTTTTTGGAATTATTTGAAGCATTCGGAGAGTACATATTATATCGAACTTGATGCTACTTTGTTTTTCAGCTACCTGTCTTGCCTCTTTTAACTATTTCGCACCTTCAAGGTGAAGGGCGACAGCAAGTCATAGTAGTGTAAGTGATAGGGATGCACCACTACAGTGGTTCGCGCTATGTCGGTGTGCCAGCCTTTCAATGGGACGGTTAAAGACCATGATCGACTCAAACCAGCGCGAGTGCAGCGAGCCTAAATTTTCGTATGTCGAGGGTCCCGTCTCAAGTCCTGAGGTCTCTTCTTCGAGAAATGATTCGATATTCCTACTGACACGGGCGGACCGTCCCTCATGAGATTTTCCTATTTTTCGAGTACCTATACTTTCTCTCGCGTGGTCGGCGCTTGCACTATTTAAAGAGCAAACGAAAGGGGTCCTTTTCATGTGTCATTTATTCATACAATAAAAAAACAATTGGAATGAAATCTCGGCAGCAAATAAAATTCATTACACATATGAGAACGAAATGTTTGGCCAAAACAACAAGAAGAGGTTTTGTTTATCACACGCACACACTCCCACGTTCTCTCTCCCTCTCTCGTATCCATTTTTACTTTACAATCATGCATTTCGTTCTATTATTCGCCGCAATATTTAAACAGTAATATGTACAACACAAGTGCCTTTCTTTCACCTTAGTTCCGCCGTTACTTCAAAGTGAATCTGCTAATGTTAAAACGTCAAAACATTCAAGTAATAGAGTTAACAATATAAGAGTTAATAATATAATAAGTGCGACTTATGATGTAAGATTACGGGTTGAGGATCCCGTAATGAGTCCGTGACGGGCCGAAAAAAAGATAGGCTCAGGCGGGGATCGAATTAACCGTTCCTTTAGTAATCTTTGATTTCTGTCAAAGTATAATATAATGTAAAATATAATATAAAAATAATATAAAAATAATATTAACATAATATAATATAAAATATATATACTGTATATACAGAAATCAAAGATTATTAACCCTCTAGGTACGGGGATATTTTAAACTAAACGTAGAATTTTTTTGAACGTTAAAATAATCTATTTTATACTTCGGATTTGGAAACTACTCGGTTAGAATGCTGAGAATGTGAAAATCATTGATTTATTGTATGGGACGTAGGAGTCCTACCCGGACTTACGGGTAATTTTTTGATCATTGATCGGAAATATAGAAAACAACATAAATATGTACTTAAATGATTTTTTTTGTGTGGGAAATCATGTATGAGCAGTAAGTAGTAATGAAAAATAATGTTACAATTTTTAATATTTATTCTGTTTTTTTATGGTAATCGTAAAAACAACTATTGCTTTTGTTACAACACAGTTATACATTACACATTTCGCAAAATGAAAACGGTTTATTTAGAATGCAAAGTGTGCATCTTTGTCTACATTCGCTAAATAATGGAAAATGATGTAATGAATCAAATCTTGTCTTCTGTAGATATCTGCTTGCAAGTTTTGGAAATTTTGGTAGTCCTATTCGAAAAGATGCCACTTCGGCGTCCACGTAGTTTTTTGCCACAATAAAATAAACTTTGAATAATTTATTTTCTGAAATCTTTTAATTTTAAAATTTGTGTTGAGATTTATGGAGAACAAAGTGATGGTTTGCTTTATTTTACTTTTTATATAACAATCACGCATTCATTATACATAACTCACGTAAATAGAATAAAATAGGCAGATACCACCATCTACTCTTGAAACATGACCTATACAGACTCACAAGAGCATTGTTCTTATCGACGCCCCGACATCTTGTTGCTGTAGTAACGATAAATAACATAAACACTAATAAAAATATGTAATTACACACGATGTAACAAATAATATAGAATAGTACGAATATTTAAAGAAATATGAATGACATATAAGTACATAACAATTTTCATAAATATTTACTCCTAAGTCCCGGTGGGACATACACGTCCCATAACTTTAACCCGAAAGCCCCTATATATAATGTAAATTGAGTGCAGTGCCCATGCAGTAATTTGTCAATTAGGACTCACTTTTACTATATATATGCTTATTTTACTATAAAAAGTTCTTTTACTTACTTTAATTTATAAAAATAGTCGACAAATTGCAACAGGCACAGATCACGATCCATAGCGTCGTCTAGATTCACTTGTTTATAATAGTAAAAAGTTTAATTTCGGGTTCTGATGCTACAAACAGTTTCATCCCTGCCTACTAAAGGTCACTACACCTATCAAATCTCGATCATATTGATAGGATGTAAATAAAAATGTGTTAGTCTGAATGGGACTCTGGAGTCCCACTCGTCCGTAGAGGGTTAAAAGCATATCCGTATTTCACTTATGTTTTCCCTAATTATATAGGGCAGACCTTCCCAAGTAGGGGGAAACCACTCCTGAAACACATGTTTCGGTTCTCCTTCCAACGGTGCGCCTCCAGCTAAGGTGGGACGATTCCTACTACCCTCTCTCCGAGGAGACAGTAACGCCGCTAGGAAGCATGTTGGGGCGCTTTAGGGTAAAAGTACCAAATGTGTCAAGTTTTTATAGGAAATTTCATAATGACTTAAAAATAGTAGGAAAAATTAAAATTAAAACTAGCATTTCAAAATGACGTAAAGAGAATAAAAAAAAATTTATTACTTGACACGTTTGGTACTTTCACCCTAAAGGAGAACCGAAACATGTGTTTCAGGAGTGGTTTTCCCCTACTTGGGAAGGCCTGGTATAGGGTAACACGCGTAAGTTTTAATACCTCAATATATCGAGAATTACGCACACATTTACGTGCCATGCATTTCATGCTTTTAAATATGTATTGATACAGGCTCGCACTCATCTCTCCTTGTATTTAAAGCAGGGGTGGAACCAATTATTTTCCTAATCCACGTTAGAAAACAAGCAACATTTGTTGGGAACATTTTTTCTTAAAACCATTCCAAACTATTTCTTGATGTCTAGATGCTAGAAGACAGGCAAAAGGTCAGAAGCTAAAATGGTTCCAAAATGAGAAGCGAAAATCACATTTAGTATCTTGACCTGCAGGAGTATCGTTTACACCACTTGGGTTTTCCCCAACCACTTACCCGATGACCATCTACCCAGATTATGGTTGCCGCGACGCGACCCCCTCAACCATTCTTTGCGCGTTGCCTGACAACTGACTCCTGCCACAATCACACACCCCAAAAGTCAGTCACTCTTTTAAACAGTACTCGCTCCTACAGAACACACCTATCTGCTCATTCTCCACATGCATTGTACAATGTGTAGAACAATTATTGGTCGTTGCTCTTAGGGGGTGAATCTACACCTCTGGATCGGTGGACATTTGTAACAAAAGTGTCCGCGAAATTGTTTATAACATTGAAAATTAATGTTAAATTTTTTGGTAAACTGGTCGAAAAGCTACCTCCTCACCGATTTCAATGGCCCTCACATATGTTGTCGAAGTCATCATTCTGAACATTTCCTTTTAACCTTTTTGGCGGTTGGCTTTGGTTTACGAAATATTCGCAAAAAACTTTACTTAACACAAGAATTATTACCGAGTTTAACAAATGTTCTCCTCTGCGGTACCATCCTTTACGCGCCCCGGTCCTAATCTAAACCCAACCAATACTAATACCGTCAGCTATGAAACAGATTTCAATATATTATGCCGAAAGTTTTTCATATGTTTTTGATAACATATGTCAAGATCATTGAAATCGGTGGGGAGGTAGCTTTCAATCTATTATGCCGAAAGTTTTTTATTAATATCTCCGAAACTGAGGCCGGCTGTCAAAAAGTTTAAAAGGAAATGTTGTTCAGAATGATGACATTGACAACATATGCGAAGGTCATTGAAATCGATGAAGAGGTAGCTTTTCGACAAATTTACCAATTTTCTTCTACATCAACGTATTCTGCGCGTTGGAAAGGAAAAATGTTTGAATGAAGCCATATGTCGCAAAGGAACCCTTTGATCAGTAAAAATTGTTAAAGATTTCGGAACGACTTGATTGGGTAGAATTACACGTATATGTAGGCAGGGGCCCACCACTACTCTGCTGCTTGATATGAGACACACCATAATATTACCATAATTTATTAATCATTTTTTAATTAGTTATTATAGGAAGTGTTCAAAACGATAAATGAAAGTGTATGTCTGAACACAGAGTATCCCGGGTATATAGTTGAAAAAAATTGAAAAAGTTGAAAAAGTTAATATAAACCCATGTCCGCAAATAATTTATTAGGGAATTATAAGATAGCAGAGGTTCGTTACATCGTAAGCGAAATTGTACAATGCTTCTCCGTTGTATGGGTCTGTAGAGTTGCTGATTGATAAAGAAATGAAGAAATGATGTCATTAATTTGACATCGGGACACCCTGTATGTAAATTTTCACCACTGTTATAACTTTCATTCCTACCGCTTATAGCTCTGAACTCTTATTTCATGCTTAGTCGTTAACGTTGGATGCGACACGGAAATGGTAATGGGGCTCTAAAGCCCCAAAATCGGGTGACACAAAAGGCAAAGGAATGTCAGGTCTCTTCTATACCTCGTCTGTGGTAGTACTGATTTCCTTCATTACTCCGTGGTGAGGCAGGAAATAAGCCGATCCTGGTAAATCATTCCGTATTTTAGACATGTGCGTGAGTTGCATATACTCACGCATGAATGTGCTATAGACCTGAGCGAATGACGGGTCTTTTCTGAATTTGGCCTCCATCCTCTGCAACATTCTTCGGGCACCGTGATGAGACTCGCCGAGCTCCGGTGTCTCACGGAATGGCAGGCGAACCATGTAGCGTCCGGACGGCAATCGCTGGTGAGTCGTCCTGAAGTGGTCCTCGCAGTTCTGTTCCTCAGTGGTATAGGTAGATGATACCACAATTTCTTCCTGTTCCCAGAAACGTCGCACCAAGGGCAGCAGGTCCTCCTCGGTGGCGCATGAATGTGATGTGAGGCCGCGCCTGTCAGCTGATTCACACCCAGCGTTCAGCGTGGCGGGTCCAGATACAATCCATCCAAGAGTAGTCTTCTGAGCAATGGGTTCACCGGAGCGACCCCTAGCAATGCCGTCGTGCAGGACGAGAGCAAAGGCGTCTGCTCCCAGCAGCAAGTCGATCGGCCCATTGGAGTCGAAGCTGGGATCCGCTAAGGTGAGTTCCGTAAGGTGGTTCCACGTAGATGCACGGCTATCGATGCGTGGTTGATATGACGTGATCCGAGGCAGTACCAGGGCGGCTATCACGTGTCGGTCTGTGGAATTGAAATGCGCCGAAAATTCCAATTGTACCTTGCCGCGGATTCGTTCTGGAGGCTGGCTCCCGACACCGACGAGACTAATGTTGGCAGGTCTTCTTGGAAGGCGTAGATGCTGAGCCAGTGCCTCGGTAAGGATCGATACTTCGCTGCCCTGATCAATGAGAGCACGCGCCAACATTGAACCTCCATCGGGCTGCTGCACTTTCATCCGCGCTGTGGCCAGTAGCACTGCAGGTAGGGAGTGTGACACACAACTAGAAGTGTTAGTCGTAACGTTCGCAACGAAGTTGGAATCGGCACTGTCTTCGTATATGGTGGTGTGGTGCTTCCCGTTGCACCGCTGGCAGCGTCTCTCCGACGAGCAGTCTTTTACTTGATGTCTGCCAACGCAGTTGTAGCAAAGGTTCGCGGCTTGTAACGCCGCCCGGCGCTCGGCTGTTGTCTTCGATTTATATAATCGGCAGTATAAAATAAAATGGTTTGCCTTACAGAAGCTGCATGGTTCCGGTGGGCGCTTGGTTTGGCTCACCTGATGAACTCTAGTCATTTTCTGATTGGCAGCTGGCTTCGAAGTTCGGCTCTCAGGATCCTTACGCTGTTCCTCCAAGGCCTCAAGGGTGTTGACTCTGCCCTCCAGGAATCCTTGTAGCTCGGCAAAGGTAGGAGGCAGCTTCGTCTTGCCGATAAGGGTTTCCCACTCGCGTCGGGATTGAGGATCTATTCTCTCCACGATTAGATGGATGAGCC
Source organism: Andrena hattorfiana (assembly GCA_944738655.2). Classification (NCBI taxonomy): domain Eukaryota; kingdom Metazoa; phylum Arthropoda; class Insecta; order Hymenoptera; family Andrenidae; genus Andrena; species Andrena hattorfiana. The sequence continues at coordinate 38,804,179 of OX122890.1, read as the reverse complement.
AGTCGCCGCTGGCATCGAAAGGACGTTTCATGGCAGCAAGGGCCTTGACGGTGTCACACACGGTGTAGAATAAACGCTTGAGCTCGGGTCCCGACTCGCGAGCGATAGTAGGAAGGCCGAAAATCGTGTTCATTTGTGCCTTGACCATCAGTCGCTGATTATCATAGCGTTCATGCAGCAGCTCCCAGGCAGCTTCGAAATTCTCTTCGCTTTCAGGTATGTTGCGAAGGAGGAGCGCAGCATCCCCAGTAAGGGCGCCCCGCGGATAGTGAAGGCGCTCGGCATCCGTTAATGTCTGGTCACGGACCACTAGGGAGCGGAACAGCCCTTGGAAAGACGGCCAGTCTTTATGTTTGCCCTCGAAAGTAGGTAATGGAATCTTCGGGAGCGAGGACGTAGGACGAGCGGCCATAGCAGTAGATTGGTCACTCGATCGCTCGCCGGAAGCCAAACGTTCTAGTGTACGATTTATTATGTTCTCATTCTTAGTGATCTCCTCTAATTTTTCCAGGAGAAGAGCCTCCTGCGCGAAGAATGCCTCTTCAGTTCTGGATGGTTCGTTATCTTTCGAATAATTATCGTCCACTATGTCCGGGTCGGACGCCATGGCGAGTAATTTATCATGCTGCCCTTCAAATTTGGCCCAATTTTTCCGAAAGGGCCGCTAAGCGCGTAGTCACGTTCGATTTCGTGAAATTATTTGCTCCTAGCTTCTTTAAGTTATCGAACGCGCGCGAGATTCGGCCGTTAAGGTCGCGTTGGTTTGTAATGAGGTGACTCATTGTTTTGCAGGTGACGGTCACGCGCGACGGTTGGACGGCACTACCGAACGTTCGAACTGTTTCACAGGCACCGTATCCGGCTCGAAGGACCAAAAATAATGTTATAAAGTTTATCGGAACGGCGCGAGGAGGGCGGTTTAGCAGATCGACGAAGCACAATTAATTTGAAGCGATTAGAGGAGCACGAGAAATGTATATTTAAACGTTTGTAGATTAGAGTTACAGTTAGAATTCGAATATATTTACAAGGTCAAACCCAATAAAATAAACAGTTAATTTACACAAACACGTTTGAATAATTATTAATCAGCACAAGCAGCGTTTAAGAAATAGTCTTAAGTTTAAACGTAACAATTATTATTGCGAAGCAAAGTCGCGAAGCGTAGCGGTTCGAAGCAGTTCAAATGAAGCGCAAGCAAAAGTGCGTAAGCAAAGTTTACATTACCAGTTACTTAGGTGGACCAGAACAGAGTGAGCGATCCAGGAAATCTCCGTCGATTTCCTGGAAGGAAGAGCCTTCCCCTTCCATAGATTGCGAGTCGATGGAAGGGGACTTGATCAGCGCTCCACATGAGCGAGCAGGCCGTTGCCACCTGCCTAATTAGTGGAGATCTTTAAAAAATGGCGTTAACATCTCGGTTTTCGCGTACAAGTTGGTTTTATTATTTACAACAAACATGTCTTGTTCTTGTATGACTTTAGTCAGCGTCATGCCGTCCCGATCCTCTTTATGGCAGTTCAATTCTTTGCTATGTGCATTGAAGTCTCCCATTATCACAGTTTCCCTGTCTTGTCTCCTGTTTTCAAAAAGTTTGTTCCACTCTCTCTTATTTAGTGGCTTATTTGATGGTCTGTACGCCAGGATAATGTCTATTTCTTTGCCCTCTGCCTCAACTGTAATTGTCATTATTTCTGTCTTGTCCTTCACCCATTGTATGTTCTCCCTTTTTTCTGCCATTATATCATTCTTTACTCTCAAACATAACCCTCCTCCTTTTTTTGTTTTCTCTATTCTTTCTATAAACATTATATCCCTGTACTTTCAGTTTATCCGATCTTGTGAACCATGTTTCAGTGATTCCTATCATGTCATAATGCCAGATTATATTTTTTAATTCCGCAGTCTTATTTCTCAGGCTTCAAGCGTTGCACACCGCTATTTTGCAGCCCTCCATTGTTTCCCGCGTTGCTCCCTGTACTGTACCTTGTTGCGCCTGCGGTTGTAATTGTAGCTGTAGTTGTTATTGTTGCATCATTTATTGAAGAAGTATAAATATTAAAGTGTTTGTTTTTATTGCCGTTCACTGTTCTTCTGTTAATTTAGTTTATTGTTGTACAGGTACTTGTTCTGTTTCCTGTTCTTGTTCTGATTCCTGTTCTTGTTCTGATTCCTGTGCTTGTTCTTCTACTTCGTATAAATATTCTACTTCGTAATCTTCTTCTCCCTGTGATGCCGTTGACCATCCTAATTCTTCCGTCATTTCTATTTCTTCCTCGTTCATCTCTGGCCTATTTCCTCCCTCCTCTTCCTTCCTTTCCCCTTTCATTTTTCCATTCTCTGCTCTCTTCTCCCTCGTCTCTAATCCCTCTCTCCTTCTTATATCCGGTCCTTTCTTCTTTTCCTCCGATTTGTTATTTTGCCCTTCCTTTTCTGCAATCTGGTTAATCCTTCCTTTTTCTTTATCATTCTCTATTTCCTTTTCCCTTGCTATATTGGTTTCTTCTTTTATTTTTCCTTTTTTCTCTCCTCTTCTTCCTTCAATTCTCGCTTCCATTTGTTTACTTCACTTTTCCTCTTTGCTTTATCCTTTATGTTTTCTGTTGCGTTTATATTGTATGTCTGACTTTGTCTTCCCTTCCAAACTTCCTTTCGATCCGGTCTGTGTATTTCCGTTGTCCTCCTTTTTATCAATTCCATCTCCATTATATTTTCCAAATTCTTCTCCTTTAATAGGTTTATTAGTTCTTCTATTAGTTCCTTTTCTGTTGTTGCCTTTAGATTGTTCATCTGATCTCTGCTCCCTCTCTTTTCTTCTCGACCCGGAGGGTAGTAAAGGGTAAAAATAGAAAATCAGGTTTTTGCCGAATTTCTCCTATACTAGCGGATCAAAAATTTTGAAAAAAATCGGAGGCATTTCTGCTATCGGGACACATATTAGAGAATCGTTACAGATTTTTAAATTGAAAAACCAAGCTGTGAAAAATAAAAAACGCCAAAAAATGCTGAAAAATGCCGGTTGTGTATCGAAGCAGTCTTAGTACTATAATTATATTTTTACTGTAAGTACGTGTCATTGTTACTATTGTTCTGAATTTTTTTCAGATTTTTCAATTTGGTGCGCCGCAGTTAAAAAAATTAAAAACCGTTTTTTTCGGCGTTTTTTCCGTGTTAGAGTAACTTATACGTCGAACTGCTTCATGAAAACAGTGTTTTATACGATCTTCAATGTATATACGTACAGCAAAACATCATAGGAATTAAAGAAACTGAAAAAACTGAATCATTTGAAACTATGCTATGCTCCTTACATTGCAAAGTATTTACCATATTTTTCAACGGCATCGGTAGCGCAGCGGTAAAGTATCGAGCTGCTAAAACGCTGCGAACTTTTTGAACGCAAGTTCGAGCCTCGAACTTCCAAGTCCCCTTGGGCTGATTTTTTTTTGCTAATTATATATATTTCCTAACTATACGACGCAATGCCCAATATTTATTTTCAAATGTTTTAAGAATATCTGAAAAACGTATTAACTTGAAATATACGTAAATATAAGTTTGGACTGCTTTTTATGCCACCCTTTCTCTTGTCAAGTATCCTGTCAATTACGGCATTGTTTAACATTTCCTACACTACATTAATATGTGAAATTGGTTTTCAAATCTCTTACCTTTAACAATTATGGATGGATAGCAACAAAAATCGTGTGTGAAATCGCCATCGCTGTCTTCATTAATTACTGGTGTCACGTGTTCACTGTTGAATATTTTGCTAAGAATTTCTGCAGGTCTTACAATTTTTTAAAGGTACCGAGCATGCGATATGTAATAAATTATTGCAACTATGTGTGAACAGCGCCCGACGGTACGGTTACCATTTGCACATTCACAACAATAGCGTTTAATTCCGGAATAGCCTATTGAGTTTGGTGCATAATCAATATAACATCTGTAGGTTTTACTGTTAATATGTCGCGATCTTACTTCTAATTTAATAATATTCTTCCTCTCTTTAAGACAACGAAGATTAATGTTGTTCTCTTCATCCATTAGTTCCGCTAAATATGATATCGCTTGAGACAGTTGATACGAACCAGTAAATAGAATTTTGAGGTCTTTCTCTGTCATTTCCGGAAAATCAAGAAGCTCGTTAGCTGATAGCTGATTAAATGGAATCTTTCGCCTGTTCCAATGTTGATTTTCAACTTCTACTAATAATGAATTCTCAGTGCTGTTTTGAGACGACATTCGTTCTACTATCTCATCACAAAGACCTACGTCCGAATTTAAGCGTTTTCCGAACGTATTGTTTAAAAAGCACGCTATTCTGCAATAGAAACTAACTTTTGGGAGTAACTTGTTGTCCATTTGATAGTGAAGAAGTTTGTACTTTTGTCCTATGATGCCGTGATTTGCTTCGACTACCCAGCGAATTTTAGTGACGTGGCGGGATGAATTTGATTCGGCAGTCGTTAATTGATTACGCTTGCTTTTTAACGCAGGCATGAGCACTCTGTAACCGCAGAAATATTTAGAATATTTCACAGCCTCAACTTCCGTCTTGATTTTCCGTATTTGACGAAGCGATTTGTGAACCAAAATATTACATCGAATACACTTAGCACGCAAGGTTTTCCTTTCAACAAATTGCACTTTCTCATTGTCAGTCGACATATTGAACACACAACCACCGATGAAAGCACACCGATAAAATAATATTTAAAAACACGTAACGAAGTTACTACTATTGTAGATATACTGGGTGAAAGCAAGTATAATTCAAAAGTGACTGCAGATTGTAAAGACCAAAGCCACGACGACGTGAATTCTGTGACACTCTCTACTAGACTACTCTCGTACATTCGTCTCTTGCACTTCCCTCGATTCACATCCACAACATACACTCTTGACACGCACTTCAGTCATCCAAATCCTCCACGTGCATTCTGAGAAACCATTCAGACTTCACACTCCTGACACATTCGATACTGCAGCATAAACATCCTTTCCGGATCCCCATCGCTCTGTTCTAAACATGCGTTATCAATCGAACAGTCATGATAGTCTTTTCCCTTCATACATTGAAGCCGTGACAGAAATTCTAACATATATTTTTAATAAAAGAGAGAATTGTATGATCTAATAGACGAAAAGGCTAAATAGTAGCAAAACAACAACATGATTTTTGTTGCTATCCATCCATAATTGTTAAAGGTACGAGATTTGAAAACCAATTTCACATATTAATGTAGTGTAGGAAATGTTAAACAATGCCGTAATTGACAGGATACTTGACAAGAGAAAGGGTGGCATAAAAAGCAGTCCAAACTCATATTTACGTATATTTCAGGTTAATACGTTTTTCAGATATTCTTAAAACATTTGAAAATAAATATTGGGCATTGCGTCGTATAGTTAGGAAATATATATAATTAGCAAAAAAAAATCAGCCCAAGGGGACTTGGAAGTTCGAGGCTCGAACCTGCGTTCAAAAAGTTCGCAGCGGTTTAGCAGCTCGACACTTTATTTTTTTTTTTTTTTTTTGAAGTGTTTATTGAGGGACAGTAACAAAAAAAAATTTATACATGAATGGCATTCAACAAACATAGAAAAAAACTGCCAAGCAGTCGCTTTGTTGGTCTATATGAACAGCTTGTACGGTGCTTCCGTAACTCGCAGTCAAACTATCACATTTTCTTATAGCTAATATATTGCGTGAGTAGGAACACAGTTGTGATCACAGTCGTTAGCGTTGTTGCGCCTTAAATATTAGTGGGAAATGTCCAGAAAAAACCACAGTATCTTTCGGGTGTTAGGTGATACGAAAGACGAAAAGGGAGATTCAAAAGAGGAGAGAAGATAAGACTTAAAGACTAGGTTCTATATACAATATTTACAAAAGTGATCCCAACGGGATTTACAGCCTTGAGTGTTCTTAGCATTAATTATGACTAATGTGAGCTTGCTGACGGTCAGACAGCTCCGATAGAAAGGGACAGGTGTCATTGAGCCACCAGTATTTCTCATATCTTAGTCTATGGAAGTCGTTTAGGTCTCTATCAGGTAACATGGTAAAATATTTGAACTTATTAGAATCGTGGACTGAGTCATTCAGGGTGAGCGCGATACGCTTATCAGCTTTGTTCCTCATCCAGTGATATATCCACGGAATGTTGCATCCATCCTGGATGAAACCTTGGCCGTCACATGTGAGAAATGCCTGAGGAGATACATATCCCGTGGTGAATTCTCTGGAGGCAGCTTCGTCATCTCTCAGTGAAATTGCCCTGAGGAGCTCATTGTTTATGTTCGGGAGATTTGCAAAGTAATCTCTCGTGATTTTTAGTAACTGGATATCAATTCGTGGAATTTCCGCTTTATTGTAGAGTATTTTGTTGCTCACGTAGTGCTGCCATTCTGAACTCTGAGAGCGGTAAAGCCCCAGACAGGCTCTCAGACACTTTCGCTCCAGGCAGCGTAGTCGCTCGGCGTTCGTATGGTTGAAATTCCACCACACGGGCGCCGCATATGTCAGGATTGGACGAACTAGTAGCATATATAGAATTGTTTTAGCTTTGGGGGATAGGTATTTATTGTGGAAAACTCTACCATTGTTTAGGAATGCCTTTCCTGCTTTGTCTAATTGTACGTCTATATGTTTATTTCCTCTAAGCAGGTAATCTATGTGAACTCCGAGGTACTTAACAACTTTTCGGTGTGGGATTGGGGTCCTGACGTTGCTGCCGGGCGCAAGAGTCGAGATCTGGAAGTTGTTTTGACCCACCGAGGCCTGGGTGGATAATTTGGCCAAGGGTTTACGGAACAGAATGGTCTCACATTTGGATGGATTTATTTTGAGGTTCCACGACGCCAGATAATCATTCACATTGTTTACAGCTGCCTCCAGATCATCACGGATGCAGCTCACCCTGTTGCCGGCCACATACACCACTATGTCATCCGCAAATGACAATATTGCCGGATGCCCGGGCGTGTTAAAATTAAGTAATTTTGGTAGCTCACTAATAAAAATATTAAAGAGTATTGGCGAATTAACCGTCCCCTGCTGTAGGCCTTCCCTGATCCAGAATTTACCCGGAGACATACATACGCCATCCCATGTGACAAAGCTTCTTTCGCTAACCATATCCCAAACCATATGTATAAGCCAGCGTGGGAAATTTTTCTTACACATTCTGACTATTAATCCGTTCAGCCAGACCGAATCGAATGTCTTCTCAACATCTAGGAGCGCAGTGCCCACAAGTCGACTCTTGGCAACCAAACCATTTATATCAGCCAGCATTTTATGTATGGCATGAGTTGTGGAGTGGTGGTGTTTAAATCCGAATTGGCTGTCGGGTATTACCTCGTTCACTCTGCAATGCTCGACCAATGCATCATTCAGTATCGTCTCGAAAACCTTACTCAAGCTGGGCGTGAGACTGATAGGACGATAACTCGAAGGGTTATTGGGGTTTTTTCCTTTCTTAAGAATAGGAAGGACTTTCGCCTCCTTCCATAGATTGGGGAAGTAACTTCTATTTATGGTGTTGTTGAAGACAACTGTTAAATCGAAAATTATTTTAGGTGGTAAGTGTTTAAGGACTATCGGCGGAATCCCATCAAGGGCGGCAGAGGTTTTGTTTGGGAGGTGTTTAAGTTTATAGGCTAACGATGCCGGGTTACAAAATGGTTGTGGCAACTCACCCGTCAGATTAGGATTACTGGCAGGATTGAGGGCATCAAATTGTACTATGGTGGTCTTTTGTTCTCTGTTATTATAAAATTCTAGTTTTAATGCTTCTGCCTCAAGATCAACTATCTGCTTTAGACGAGTGTCATTATTAATAAAGCGGGGCGAATTAATAAATTCATAATGGGCTCCAATGATGTTAAGTTTGTCGTATCGTTCGGTAAATACATAATCGTCTCCTGTTTTGGGTACATTAGTTAAATTACAGCCACTTCGTTCTAGAATTGCCTCTTCATCTTCTCTAACATGGATGTTATCGATATTCGCAAATTGTTTTGGTCGAAAGATAGCATTGACTTTCGGAAAGAAAGTGTCTGATTTCCTAAAATCAATGTTTTTAATTGCGTTGGCCCAGTAACCCTCTATTGATATCTTGAACTCACACTGCAGAGCTTTAGTCAATTTTTTTAGAGTCTTTTTTGCCTCCCGCGTTATCCTCAAACGAGCTGACGGGTCCAGGATGTGTAATTTATGCAATAGTGTTACTATATATTTTTTGTTTTTTTGTAATTTCCTAATTTTATGATTGAAGTACTTGTTAATACTATCCGAATGTTTGTAAATTGGGATTGTTTCAGCCATCGATTGAGTGATGGTGTTTGTGATGTACTGTAAATGATTGTTAATTTCCTCTATTGATAGGTTAGAATCTAAGGGTATGTCATGTATATACAGCTCAGCCATTTTGCGCGTAAGAGATTCCCATTTAGTGGCTCTATAGTTGTATCTGATTCCTTGGCACGATGGCCCATTCAGAATAAAAGCGTCGTTTTGAGTCGCGAAGGTCAGGGATATGGCTGCGTGGTCACTGTCATACGGCAGTGTCCGAGCTCTATCGTTTAGGGCGTCTACCCAAATCAGACGAGTGTCTGCCAAACAGATATCAAGGAAGGTCCCAGCAGGCTTGAAGGTAGGAAAGGCCGGCGTTGTAATTTTTAACTTATAGCGAATGTCATACAAAGCTGCCCATTGGCGCATATATTTACCCCGCTGGTTATCAGCGTGGTCCCCCCATGCCTTGCGCCTGGCATTAAGATCCCCAGCCACTAAGAAATAGTTTCTGTCATTATCTAATTTAAGATCTTGAAAGAGTTGGTTGATTTCGTGTATAAAGAGTTTCCTGTTATCATTTTTTGCGTATACGCTCACCAGAAATAGAGATTTGCTGTTACATATATTGATTTTAATAATGGTGAACTCAAGAATTTCATTGGTGGCTGCGGATGGGGGGTCCACTGTTTCAAAAGGTATTCCTCTTTTTATAAGGATAGCTGTGCCTCCACCCTGCACAGCATTAGGTCTATCTCTTCTGACCAGTTCATAATTTTTTAAAGAAACTACATGTTTCTTATTAAGCTTAGTTTCCGAAAGGAATATGATGTCATGATTGTGAGTTTCTGTAAACAGCACCAGTTCAAATCTACGATGATTAGCGATTAGCGAATTGACGTTTATCGCAGCTATTCTAATGGGTTTGCTATTAATTGGAGGTCTGGACATTTTTACTTAGTATTTAACGCGTTCAAAATAAACTCTATTTTATGTGAGTTTTCGGTTACTCTATCAGCAAGTATTTTAAACTGAGAGGTAACTATTTCTGCAATTTCTTTTTTAAAGTCTGTTACCCACGGGGGGTGTGGTGATACTTGCGGTCGTTCCTGGTACTGAGAATGTTTCCTAGGGTGGAAGGACGTCTCGGGATCCAGAGGTGGTGGGGTCCAAGGTGGGATCCTCCTTTGGAGGTGTGGGCGCTCTTGTCGTCTACCCGCAACTACTTGAGCGAATGTCGTGTCTTCTCTGATTGTCGCATTGTTCGCATTGATGCTATCGATTTTCCTGATGGTTGTTTGAACTTTTGCTATGTTGTTCAGTTTCTTTTGTTGTTGTGCAAATTTGATGTATGGACATCCTTTGTATGAAGCCGGATGGCCTTCCTGGCCGCAGTTTGCACATTTCAACTGGAGTTTGTTGTCATCTTTTTGTACAGGACAGTTGCCGGGTTCATGGGAATTAGCGCATTTAACGCATCTATACTGTAGAAAACAGTTCTTACTGGCATGTCCGAGACGCTGGCATTTTCTGCACTGGAATATATTTGGCTTTCTTAGGTGTTCCCATCAGACTCTTTGGTACGCTAGCGTTTTAATCTTGAACAGTTCTTTCGTTTTGCTGTTATTTGTAATCTGCAGAAGGTAGTGGAAAGCTTCTGTTCGTGTCTTATCAAATTCGAATTTGGAGAGGTTGATAATCTCTACCTCTGGTAGTTTGAGGTCAGAAATTTCTTGCCTAATTTCTTCTATAGGGAAGTTTCCTTTAATCCCTTTAATTAAGATAGATTTAGGTTTCAAGTTCTTTGGGGTGTAGGTGTGGTATTGAGTCTTGTTTGCTACTAGCAAGTCTGTAATTGTTTTGTAATGTTCTGCTGTTAACGCATATATGATATGATTGTCTTTGGTCGTTTCCTTAATAATAAACGCGGACTTTGGGATATTTGCCGTGGATATTGCTACGATTAGCGCATTAATGTTCGTGTTAACAGTGTAGATGGGTGGTTGCTTGAGCGTGTTTTTACTTGCGTTTGTGGTGATGGATCCTGTTGCAGGGGTGTTGTCTTCGATATCTATATCTTGTTCATTTGATAGAATTTGGAATCGATTGTCTTCTGATGCGGGTGTCTGTACAATCGGGGGCTTGCTGGTGTTTTTTGTAGTTTTTTTTTGGTCGTTCCCAGCCAGATGTTGATGGGAGTGACGAGCCCGGTTGTGATAGTTCCGCCATCTGTTGGTGGATTAGAGAAGATGGCGCCGGGCCATGCTTTCGGGCAGCATTGAGGTTAGGTTTCAGCTGTTTTCTAATAGTCAAGTTGTTTTCCTTGCGGAGGTCCTTGTAGAGCTTATCTAACTGTAGGGAGTTCAGTTTAGGTGCCTCTGATTGTCTGGGTCTTAGGAGAGGTTCCGGCGAAACATTCTCTTTGCCCCCAGCCACTGCAGAGATGCTACGCTTCGCGCCATGTGCTGGTTGCGATGACATTATGCCCACAGGGTCTCGGGTTTTCCCGATGCATTCCCGGGGCAGGATTTTATGAGTCTATTATTACTCACAACACTAACCAATAGTCCAGATGTATAATACACTTTGAGCTCTCACTAAATGCGTAATAAATGCAAAAATATCTGCTGAGGTTCAGCGCGCACGTGTATCGCGAACGCGTTCTCAAACCGGAAGAGCTCGACACTTTACCGCTGCGCTACCGACGCCGTTGGAAAATATGGTAGATACTTTACAATGTAAGGAGCATAGCATAGTTTCAAATGATTCAGTTTTTTCAGTTTCTTTAATTCCTATGATGTTTTTCTGTACGTATAAACATTGAAGATCGTATAAAACACTGTTTTCATGAAGCAGTTCGACGTATAAGTTATTCTAACACGGAAAAAACGACGAAAAAACGGTTTTTAATTTTTTTAACTGCGGCGCACCAAATTGAAAAATCTGAAAAAAGTTCAGGACAATAGTAACAATGACACGTACTTACAGTAAAAATATAATTATAGTACTAAGACTGCTTCGATACACAACCGGCATTTTTCAGCATTTTTTGGCGTTTTTTATTTTTCACAGCTTGGTTTTTCAATTCAAAAATCTGTAACGATTCTCTAATATGTGCCCCGATAGCAGAAATGCCTCTGATTTTTTCAAAATTTTTGATCCGCTAGTATAGGAGAAATTCGACAAAAACCTGATTTTCTATTCGTACCCTTTACTACCCTCCGGGTCGAGATACAAAGTTGAAACTCGTCACAAATGTTTTTTTTTTTTATAAGCTTTCGAATGACTCATCGTGATTCGAATTCGGTTCAAGGGCACATTTGACCATCTTAACCGGCTATACCCTTTTAAGGTTAAAAATGAATTTATAACATAACATATTATTCTAATCATCTCTTTCACCATTATTAGTTATATAAAGTTTAGACAGTTTTCAGTTATTTATGCAAAGCAGTACGTACCTAAAATTGTATCCAAGGTAAAACTCGTTAAGGGGGGAAGCCACGGGAAGGTTTCTGTGCAAACATGATGAAAGCTGTAGATATTCTCAATGTTCCTAGCAGAGTATCCCCACAGAATAAAAAAAATCGTTATTATACCCCAGCCCTCAAACTAATTAAATTATGCAACTTCTGTAGGAAACATTTCTATGACATTTCAAATATAACATATGCATATGTATTTCAGATGATGAAAAAGAACAAAAAACAAGACTGTTAACTCAGTGGCTGATTTAACAGGGCGGCCGATGAGCAGTTGCCACCTGGGACCCTGCTCGGAAGGCCCCACCAGTGCCCCATCCTTAAAAAAAATTATGACTTTATCCAAGCACTTTTTTCCTATACTTTTCTGTACATTTACCCCCTTTTAGTAAACTACCTTTTCATTTTCTTAAAAAAAATGGGCCCCTCAATGTTTGCCACCTGGGTCTTTTTTCTTAAATCCGCCACTATGTTAACGCCAAACAAAGTTCCTGGCGTTCTTAACCCCTTGCCATACCAGTTAAAGTCCAACAGCCGCGGCCAAACTAATACTAGAGGTGAGGCACGAGTCGAGTCATTTCACGGTTCGGCTCAGCGGCCGAAGGTGTTGTCAATCGCACACGTCGTAGCCCCGGTACGCATTGCAACAAAGTTGCCGGGAACTTTGTTGATGGGGCGTATGATGTGTAAATACATGTGTAAGGCACAGCTGGTTTAATTTTGTAAGATGTTTAATAAATAATTACGAACGATTCATCGATGAACAAGAATCATTTATTATATTGAAGTCTTATTATATTGAATAACAAATCAATAACATTGTATTTCAGTTTCTGAATAAAACTTATTTTAAATTATAAACGTGTTAAAAAAATTTACAGAAAATTAATAATCTTCAACTGTATGTTAGCGTCACCAAATTTAAGGGGGTGGCCGAGGGCGGATGGCCCCATGCCGTCCTGCCTTCGAGGATTTTATGGCAGAGACTTAGCCTGTGTGCGGTCCTGATTGTAGAGGGTACGCGAGATTATACAGTCCTGGCGACGGACGATGGCTGGTGACCACGTTGGGTCGCCCAGCTATCGGGTGTCGAAGGATTGATTGTTTAGAGTGAGATAGAAAATATGGGAATGGCAAGCGGCCCGACGCCGTATTGCTAATGAATAGGGACTCTGTTCTTGGAGAATCTGGCCACGGAGTGGGGAAGGCTATGCTTTTTGGTAAGAGGACTGTGATGAACCCCACAGCACTTACCCCAGAACTGTCTTGGGACGAGTTTCTCTGCAGTCTTTACCGCGCCTAAAGGGTAATTGTTAACGTGTATATCTTTCGAAACATGTTGGTACATGTAATGGAACTTTACATTGTTTACACTCCCACGTTGTTTCGCTACGCTTTTTATGTCTCGTAGAAGCTTTAGAGGATCTTGATGGCTTTATATAGAGTAATACTTTTAAGCCATCTTTAAAGCAACGAATTACTCTTAAGCCATGTTTAAAGGATCGAATTCCTGTCGGAAATGAAATGAAAAATAGTTTTACAATTTCGAAACGTTATTCTGAAAGATTAATTCCTCTCGATTAAAATAAAAGAAAATTAACGCAATCCTGTTGATAGTTTTCGAGATAGAAATTTGTAAGTACAGCATCTTTTCACGAACGTAGGCAGAAATTGCACAATTCAAAGTCCCATATTTTGTAACCAAGTTTAAAACTTGTTAAACAATGACTCAAGCATTTCCATAATTTCACGTGATTCACAAAATACATATTGCGTTCTGATCGATTTGGCATGGAGTGATTTGTAGATGAAGGAATCTATTTTATCGAGCGAGTGAGAGAGACACAGTTGCCCTTGAAGATAGAAAGAGACGTCCGATCTGCTACACAACGTGGCAACGTCGCACGAAGTACGGAGCAAGCATTGGGTCTCTCCCGAGCCACGCGCGCCGGCCTACGGGCCGCCCAGGTGCCTTCTTTTGTAAATTCGACTATTGTTATACTGTTAACTAAAGTTATAAACAGTTTTGGTGAAGAGTACCAATTGTCAAAGTATAAAGTATGTCCTTTATGTAACATTTTCAGATGCACTGTCATTACAATTTATTTTATCACGACCCGTGTATATTTTAAAGTCATAGCAATAACCCGATTCTGACTCACACAATGTATAAAATTTAATACCGAATCTCGCCCTTTTCGATGGATTAAATTGTTTATAAGATAATGTCTGCAAATGCAATGTCCTGCTGCATTGTATACACTTCTTTAAATCTTTGATTAAAATAATTTATCATAGGTTTTATTTTGAATAATTTATCTGTATTGTTACTCGTATTGTTATTTGCAAAATGCAAACATCTAGTTATTTGCACAAATCTCTTCAATGGCATCATTTTTCTGAATATTGGCATTTCTATAATGGCCCTCTTAGACCAATTCATTTGAATTGCTAGTTTTTTTAACTTGAGCCATTATTATACATAATGCAAAATATATTTTTATTTCACCACAATCTAGGGGAAACCAAGTTTTGTCTATTTTCGTCTTTTATTTTTATTGTTTCTTATTTGTTGTGCGTAACGATTCGTCTCCGTTACAATATTTCCCCAATACATATTACCAAATATTATATTAAAAGTGTCTAATTCTTTTTTGTTTGCCCCTAACTGATATAAAGTTGCCAGTTTTATGCCAAGAGTTTCCGTATAATTCCAGATTTATGATAAATTATTTTTTTCTTTCCAAATTCATTACTCTGATTGTTGATGATATGTACCGTTGATGTGTTCTTCATCATCGGTATCATCTTCAATAATCAGTCGCTTACAACGTTTTCGTACAGGAAATACGATATCACTACCTGTCACTATCACTATTCAAGATATCTATCAAATCATTATTTGCACTGTTAGCACAACATTCACTGTTCTCACCAACGCTCAATTTTCTTTTTGCAGACATTTTTATGAGTATTTTCCTAATATGTTTAAAGAAACATCTGTGGTGGTGCGACTGCGGCCAGGAATAACACGTAACTAAAATGAAAAGACATCGACGAAAACTTCAGTCGTAGTCGCGGATTGCCGGCGAGGCGTTCCCCTGACCCTTGATGTTTACGATTCGCCTGATCGCCGTGTAACGTCCGGTTGCCCGGAGATAACTGAAACGCTTCAGGTTCTCGAGAGGAGAGCGGCGCCCCCTCGAGTATAGGATAGGTGGGGTTCGTTTGGCAGGAGTGAAGGATTGGAATCCAACTTAAACGTAACAATGATTTTATTCAAACAACACTTAATCCTAATAATGAGTATAATAATATTGCTTACGGCTACGATATATGTATAATTCTTGTGCTAATTAATTACGCTAATGTATTCTTATACGCTGTGAAATATGTTATGATATATGTGTTTGTGCTGCTGCTGTAAGTTCGGCCGCTGTCGTTTCCGGAGCGGTTCCCGAAACTCTTGGCAGAGTTCGTATTCTAGTGTTCTGTAGACCATGCCTTCGCTAAGCGGCTAAGCTGCTGCCTACTAATAGGAGCAACGCATGAAACCTCCGCGAAGACAAAGTTCTCGACCTTTTAAATAAAAGATCCAAAAAGGAGCACCAGTACCTTATACACTAAGAACCAGTCGCTGCCGTTTCCGGAGCGTGCTGAAATTCTGCTGGATAGTACTTAAGCTGCCTCCAGGAACTAGCATTCGTTGATCGCAGGAACGTGTTTGTATTCGAATGAGCGCGCGAGGTGCTGCGCATACCTCCTTTTATACTGGAAATTTGGCGGTCTGGCGTATGCGCAGTGAGTTGTTATACGTTATTTTGCATTTTACTCGCTTATTATATTATAATTTGTTTCGCGCTTTCATCAGTATTTATATTAAATTATTCTTAACATTTCTATAATATTTGTTTCTCTAATATTCGCTTATTTATAAATTATATACAAAAGTATGTGGAATGCTTGTGCGCGGTAATACAGATTGGTTTTGCGGTAGTGTAGATCGGTTCTACCTTATCGACGGTTGGTAATTAATGGTTCGAGTCTCCGTGGGACGTTACAGCCGTACCACGGGTCCCACCCGTGCTTTCCACCTTTGACCCGATCGATGTACCACGGGTCTCACCCGTGCTTTCCATCTTTGGCCCGATCCAGCTACCACGGGTCTCACACGATGTTGTATGTCAAGGGGTTAATATGTGGCAAAGTCCATATGCTTACACTTAACAATACTTTATTAGAAAACAAAATGAAAGTTGGTGACAACGATTGAAATATTGTTATAAGTTCACTGCTCGTCAAGATCTGATGGTGAAGTTCAATGTTGTTCAATGAGTTTGCGGGTTGTCCCGCTCTGACCGTTTTTACAAGTCTCTTCTCGTCCGCAGACAATTCTCCTTCCCACTTGTCTTAGGGAATCTTGACCTCTCCCTGGGGCATGGGACCGTCCAATTATTTCCGCCGGTCGGCTCACTGAATCCCGCAACGCCCCCGAGCCCACACAACGTTCCGACACGTAGGCCCGGCAATGATATCGCGCAACAGCTCCCTTGTCTTAGCAAGCCGACCAGCCAATGTTTAGCGAACGCTATCGTGAGGGTATACGATACGTCAATTGCCGCTGAGAATGGCATGATTGGATAATGTCACCACGTAACTCGGTATCACACTCCAGCCAGGCCAGAGTCTTCTCGTAAATATACAATCATAGGTTCTCTAATGACTCCCCTCAAAAGCGACATTGTCCACTGCGATCGCAGCGTATTCCCAACACGTGTCCTTAACAAAGTCTATACAACCAATTAAAAGTGACACGCCAACGAAAAACTTAAAAGATACCCCCTCCTAATTAGTATACCTTCTCTTTGATGTTTTGTTTGGAGAACACGTGTCGCATACTTAGTACATATATACTCTAAGGTCGTATAGTAGTATGTCTAGGAAAGTTCTAACCCATGGGTCAATGAGGGGAGCGCGGGGGCGGGGAGAAGTGAGGACGCACGGGGGAGTGCGGTGGGGGGAACTCTGGGCGCGGGGGGAGCGGGGAGTGGAAGACTGGCTGCGCGTGCACGAGCTGCGGAGTGGGGGAACCCACAATCGTGGAGGGGATCAGTCCTAACCGAGCCACCGCGGAGACCTCTCCAGACCTGGCCCACCGCCCGAAATTTCCACAGAGGTAGAGGACCACCTTGGCCCACCCCCGAAAAATTTTTTGTACCTAACCGCGGGAGGGGACGACCTTGGCCCACACCCGAAAATTTTTCATACCTAACCGAGGGAGGGGACGACCTTGCCCCCCCCAAATGTTTTAGACTTAACCGAGGGAGGGGACAACCACCGAAAAATTTTTTCCAAACCAATATGCAACAGAATTTTTTCCCCCAACGCAGAGAAAAAATAATTTGGAATCAACGATCTACCGAACCATTATGTGGCAAACAGACATATTTTTTCAAACAAATATGCAGCAAGTATTCTAAAGCTGGCGAGTTTTTAAAATGTTTTTCAATCTTAACATCGCAGCGCATCGCGCGATAACGTGTGTAATTTGAGTCCTCTGTAGCAGCCGTGCGTGATGACGTTATTTGGCGGCGTGAAGAAGGAAATCCAATTATAATGAAATTACGACCGAAATATAATACATGCAGAAACATCGAATCTCAAAATTATGTGGTGAGGAAAGAAGGAGGCAGACGGGTAAATGAAATTGGGAAATAATATATGTTTTAATAAATTTAGTATCTAGAGACGCGGTAGCGTCTCGACGCCAAGTACATGTTTCGACACCCTGTATACATCTACTATCGCTGCCGTGTATCTTTACTCGTCGCACGGCTATTCCAACCTAACCTGAAACTTATTTCATTAATATCTCATCACGCCTGCAATATTTTCCAAATTTAAAGGCATTTTTTTCATGTAAACCGCATATAGGCTTTCGAATAAGACCAGAATCAATAAAATCGGTCCACGCATGTCAAAGATATCATAATATCGTCTCATGGATGAGTCGAAAACGGTCAGTTTTCTTCGTCTTCTCCTTCTCAAAGAAAATTTTCGTCGACTTTCGTCGACATAATACGGATACGCGTTACATGCACGCCTTCAGCAAAAACGAAACTAACACATGTTTCGTTCTTCGTTCGTCGACTCTCGGGATTATTCGGCAGGAATAGTCGTCCGTCATTGTACATACATATACATGTATACTATTGAATTATATTTTATAACCTACCAAGTGCTAAGTGTCAAATAAAGTAAGTTATCGGAATTTGAAATGTCACGAGTTTTTACATTAAATAGGAGACTGAATTATTGTCTCAATTAACAAGGTAAATCGCCAAATTATAACCTGCCAAACGTTAGTCACTCATAACCTGCGAAGTGTTAAATAAGGTAAGTTGTCCAAATCCAAATTTGAAATATTACGAGTTTTTACACCACATTAGGACACTGAATCATTGTCTCAATTAACAAGGTAAGTCGCCAAAATTTTTTAATAGACTTTTTATGTAGAGTCGCAGACTTGGACGTTGTCCGGAGAAGGTTCAATTCGACAGAGAAGCATCTTCTTTTAGACATTTTATGCAGAGTCGCAGACTTGGAAGTTGTCCGCAGAAGGTTCGATTCGACAGAGAAGCATCTTCTTTCGCATAAGTTTCTGAAAATTTGTACAATATATGGACAAAATAATAATATATTCTAACAAATTGCATTTAAATTGTCAGATATTTTTATACTAGCAAACTATTTTTAATTCAGAGTTTTTATATAAAGCTTATATAGAAATGAAGGGGACGCGAACCTACAATAAAAGAGAGTACGCAGCGGTTTTGGTGTCTAACACTCTAACCACTCCGCTAACTGCGGCGCTGAATGATTCTTTCGTACCATATGATATATGGTGCGTATACACTTCCAATTAATCATATTAACTTAATTCCCTCCGTTTACATATTACTCTGTCGAATGTAGAGATATTAAAAATCATATATTGCATTCACTGTATGACGGAAATGCAAAATTTGAAAGTACTTATCACGTTTTCACGCGAAATATCTCGAAAATATCGTTTTCTGTTTTTTTTAACTATGGCGCACCTTACCGAAAAATCTGAAAAAAATTATAGGTAATAGTCATGAAAATCTAGTCGCTCGAAAAATTCAACACGAAATCTGCATTTTTCGACATTTTTTCGCGTTTTCTATTTCTTACACTTAGCAGTGTGATGTCCCACTATTTTTCGCGCGGTATTATTCTAAGGTCTCCCTCATAAATCGCTCCATAACTCCATCAAAATCCATCAAACTCAAATCGTACCCCTTTTCCCCAAATCACTGATCACCTTGGCGATGTACCTTAGCGGTCCCCATCTCAAGATGGTCAACTACGACCTCCAAATCCCCTCTTCGCCTTACGTGGCATGACCACTTCCCTCCTATTTAAATTTAAACAAGTCCCTCGTCCCAAAAACTCTCTTATCTCGAGACCACGTCTCACCCCCTCTTTACGACTCACCGAGTCAAAGCCACTCTCACCCCTTTCCCGTCAAAACGCCTAAAATCCACCTAATGGGTCTTATCAATAGTTTAACAGAATCTTGGAAACCAATTGCGACGCATATTTCACGCATGATTCATAAACGTAGTCTAAATATAGACATTTATAAAAACCCCGGAAGTCCTATTGCGACGCATATTTCGTAAATATGTCAAGGTGCATACCGCGCACACCCTTCATGCCTGACATTCTTGTAAACCCTATAAATACAAGGAACCGCGAGACCGGAATTCATTCATTATTATTCATTCTTCTAAGGAAATACTTCCTCAGTAAAACCAACAAATCAAGTGTTTAAATTCAGTGTTCTACTGCAACTACCGTAAGAAATTATAATTACCTTTATTGTTATACGGCATATCACCATCATATATATTATTTTGTATTATTAACGCTTATTGCATTTCATATTATTATTCTTGTATTAACGCTTATTGCTTTATATTATCATTTTGTATCGTTAACGCTTATTGCATTTCATATTATTATTCTTGTATTAACGCTTATTGCTATATATTATTTTGTATCGTTAACGCTTATTGCATTTCATATTATTTTGATTCATATTATTATTCCGCTAACGCTCATTGTCTCATATTGTTAGCGTAGCAAATTCCTATTACTTTACATACTATTTTCTTTGGGTTATACACATGTATTGCATATTCATACACATATATTGCTGTTGATTACTATTTATATAAATGTTATGTGCTAATGCTTAATGTCTGACGCATTATTATGTTAACCATGCTAATATATTGATAGTGCACCACTCGTGCTCAAAGTAATAAAGTCCTTGGCTTTAAATCACGGTTCGAATTATTATGAATATCCTTTGGTTACGAAAGCTCCAAATCTAAACAGGCTACTGCAACAGCTGATTTCAGTTCGTGAACGCGAGAGTTCCTACAGTGTTTACAAACATATATTTGCATGGGCCGTGTACACCCATATGTCTAGACATATTTCGCGGAAATATTACGTGTGACTTCCTATATAAATGCAACGGTAAATCCAATTAAAAAGCCAAAACAAACAAAGTGCTCTAACGGGCGTCACCTCCGGAGTGATTACCATTTAAACTTTCCCTGGTCGTTCAGTGCTACGAATCTGGCATTCGCGCCTGAATCCTAACTCTCCGCAGTGCCACGAATCTGGCATTCGCGCCTGCATCCAAACTCTCCGCAGTGCCACGAATCTGGCATTCGCGCCTGCATTCCCTCAAACCGTTCAGTGCTACGAATCTGGCATTCGCGCCTGAATCCTAACTCTCCGCAGTGCCACGAATCTGGCATTCGCGCCTGAATCCTAACTTTCCGCAGTGCCACGAATCTGGCATTCGCGCCTGCATCCAAACTCTCCGCAGTGCCACGAATCTGGCATTCGCGCCTGCATTCCCTCAAACTATTCAGTGCCACGAATCTGGCATTCGCGCCTGAATCCAAACTCTCCGCAGTGCCACGAATCTGGCATTCGCGCCTGCGTTCCCTTCAATAATTCCCCGTCTATGCCATCGTCCCCAACGACCTCCACCCGGGACGTGACATAATTTTTGGTGACAGCGGTGGGATCTTCGTCAACCGTTGTCAAGAAAAGATTCTTTAATACGGTGCCCACAAAGTTCCCCATTAACTACTCATGTATATTACGCGCCCACAAAGGATCGCAGTAGCCCATCGAGGCCGAGGGCTACAAAGCGCAACTGCATGCATACAAAACTTAATTTGTGTGAAAGGGAATTTAGCAACCACGAACCAGGGCGACGATATTTGCTTGTGCTGTTCCTGGTTGGACCCTGTGAATACGGTGACAGTATACATAATTCATTATTACCGATCGCCTTATTCGTTTTCCCCTTGCCCTCGGTGCAATAACGAAATATACCAGACTCGCCCCATGAATAGGTGCACCGTGTGCACGGAATACTACCTCCTCTCTAACGAGAGCAATGATCAATTTAATAACCCAGAAGATCTAGATTTTTAAACGACAACCTGACGTGACGTAATTCTGGTCGCTCAAGGTGGAACGTTTGTTTATTTCAGACAGGAAAAGATCTGTCGAGTACACAATACCCATAATATCTTTTAGCTAGTATGTGTGATCAACACCAAAGTCGAGACACACCATATTACCCAAGCCGTAGATTTAGAGGCGTATTGTCAGATTCAAACGCATTGGTTTGTGTTTCTGGAGGAGTGGCTACGACCACGGAAGGCGAAGATATTTGTCTAAAGTGTTTCGATTTGGACCCGGTAGAGGTGGACGAGATTTATCAAGTACACCACTACCAACCAAACGACATATTCCCCGAGTGTCCCCGTTGTAGAGACCACTTACTCAGAGCACGCCCCATTAGTGAATGTGCCGCGTGCACCGAAAAACATTGTCTCTCGAAAAAGAGACGTAACGTTTTTAACGCGTACCAGGGTAGAGAGCGCCGTAGGGTTTAGACAACGGCTGCCGGACGCCTGAACCTAGGGAAATCCCTATAATTTCCGAATAAAACGGAAACGAAAAATTTAACATGTCCGTGTACGGCGAAACCGACGACTCTTGCGTAATGGATCAAGACGCGGGCCCTTCCTCTAACGCTGTAGACACCGCGACCGCCGAATTAATGGAACGGGTGCAATTATTAAGAAAAAAACAAGCCGAAATTGAGAGCTTGCACGCGAAATTTGTTGTAAATCCGGAACCCAATACGCGTTCAGGCGTAGCCACTGGTCTTGACGGCCCCGCGTTGGAGGGTCTCTCCGGTCAGATTCAAGCCATCCGCGAAATGATGGAAAAACTTCTTGCACCCCCACCAATTGCGAATAATTTTGCCACACCGGGTTCCTCCCGTTTCGATAGGAAACCGGTATTATATCGTAACAATATTCCGGAGGTATTAAATCGTAACAATATTCCGGACCAGGATCCATTACCCCAGATCAAGTTAAAGGACGCCATAGAGACAGTCCCTATTTTTAACGGGCACAATATACCCGTAGAGCAATTCGCTAGAGCCTGCAACAGGGCTAAGGCTCTGGTTCCCCCGCAAGCTGAACCCCAGCTGGCGAGGTTGTTGCGAAACAAGCTGCAAGACCATGCATGCTTGGCCGTTGAGGATAGGGTCTTTGACTCTGTAAATGATTTAATTAAACAATTAAAAATTACATTCTCCCCTGCGAAAACGTCAGACCACTATCGTGGAGAACTTGCCAACGTTATCAAAGGATCCAACGAACACATATTGGAGTACATCTCACGCGTAAAGGACCTCCGATTCGCTATCTTGGAAGAGGATAGAGAATACTACCGCGACTTCCCGCGGGATCAACCTGAAAAATTAGATCATTTAACGCTAGATTCTTTCATCGATGGCCTTCCACCTCACATAAGGACGAGACTACAGCTACACCACTTCGAAACACTCGATGAAGCGTTCAATTTAGCCGTCCTGGTGGACAAGAAAATCGAAAGGGACCGCCTCAGGTTTTCGGAACCGAAAATTCCCAAATTGACGTGCCAACTTTGTAACAAGACCGGTCACGACGCGCGGGTCTGTCGCAGCAACCAAGGTCCGACCGCTCAACCTTTCGAGAGGTACCCCCCAACCCTTACCGCTGGCTACGGGAGCCAAGCACCGAGCCCTCTGCTCCCCTACTGGGACAAGACTCGACCTCCACCTACCAGGCCTACGGAACTGCGAATCTGCGGGTATTGTAAGAAGCCTGGCCACCTAATCTCGGAATGCAGAAAACGCATATACAATTACAACATGAGGAATCCTGGAACCCTTCAGGAGACGAATTCGGGAAACGCCCCGCCCCCACGGACAACTACGGACGCGTATCGTGGAACGGGCCAAGCGGGAGCGCGTCCGATAAAAATTCAAATGGATTCAATAATACAGGAAATAAAATCGCCACAGCGCGGTTAAGTCCGATCAGCGAAGCCCCGTCCGTGATCCTTTACTCCCCGGACTTCGAAGAAGACCCCGAATTAATGATCGATACCGGGTCTGAGGTGAACTTATTGAAAGTTCAGGCCGTAAGAAGAATCCAGGACGTCGACATGGGAAAAACCCTATTACTCAAAGGGATCTCTCCGGACCCCGTTCCCACCCTCGGAACGATCAAAATAACAATTTTGGGCGATGATGCCACGTTCCACGTAGTAAAAAACGATTTTCCAATTAAACCGCAAGGGATACCCGGAGCCGAATTCTTGACAGGGAGGAATGCCACTATTAACTACCTCAAGAAACAGCTGGACGTCCACGGAAACTCCATCCCATTTGTAAATAGAAATCAAATCACGCTACCCGCGAGGTCAAAAACAAATTCCTTCGTGTACGTATCAAACCCTAATCTAGAAGAAGGATACTTGCCCCGGCTAAACCTGGGCGCGGGAATTCACGCCGGCAACGCGCTTGTTCGCAACCAAAACGGCAAGGCATACTTGCAAATGGTAAATTCGAACGAGAAAGATTCCGTAGTCACGATACCCACAGTTGAATTGGAAGAATTCGACAGAATAATCCCAGAACCTAAGCAGAAACGACGAAAAGAGACAAAAACGCCTTCAGGCATCAATCCCATCCCTGACCTTATAAAATACAAGTCCCTCTTAGCCCCGGATCCGTCGATCCACCAACTCGAGGCACCCAAGAAAGTGCACTCATTCCCTACGCATCCCGCTAAATCAACCCTTCCCCTAAAACCCCTCACGTCTCTTGCAAAAACGTTTACTGCGGAACCACTGGAAATTTCTGAAGAAACTCCTTCAAGGGCGGAACAAGTGCTAAAATCGATCTCCACGGAACACATGAATCGGGAAGAACAACGCCACGTTCAAGAAATAATAAAGCGAAACCACGACCTCTTCCATCTGCCAGATGAGAAGTTAGGTCATACAACCGCTATTCAACACGGAATCCAAACAACGGACCCGGCACCTGTTAATACGAAGCAATACCGCTTCCCTCCGATACATAAGAAGGAAATTAACAAACAAGTACACAAAATGCTGGAAAGCGAAATCATAAAGCCATCATTATCGCCCTACAACTCACCCATCTGGATCGTCTCTAAGAAACCAGGACCCGATGGGGAACCCCTGTGGCGAATGGTAATTGATTTTAGGGAACTAAACAAAAAGACCGTTCCCGACGCATATCCACTTCCGAATATCAACGAGATATTGGACCAATTAGGAGGAGCAAAATATTTCTCCGTATTCGATCTTGCTTCAGGATTTCACCAAATCCCTATGAAGCCAGAAGACGCACCAAAAACAGCATTCTCTACGCCCCATGGGCACTATGAATTTGTAAGGATGCCGTTTGGGCTTTGCAATGCACCGGCTACCTTCCAACGTCTGATGGACCACACTCTTACGGGGCTCCAGGGCACGGAAATGTTCGTGTATTTGGACGATATAGTCCTTTACGCAAGTTCTCTCACCGAGCACCTAATAAAATTTAAAAAACTCGCCCACCGCCTACGAGAGGCGAACCTCAAACTGCAACCTTCCAAATGCAAATTCCTACATAAGGAAGTTGCATACTTGGGCCACGTGATTACCGAGGGAGGCGTAAAACCGGACCAGCAGAAAATTCAAGCCGTCCGGAACTACCCAGCTCCTCGCACACCCAAAGGAATCAAAGAATTCCTCGGATTAACCGGATATTATAGAAGGTTTATCCCGGAGTTTTCTAAAAATGCTCGCCCGTTAACCCAACTTTTGAAGAAAGACACAGCATTTAACTGGGGACCGTCCCAGCAAACTGCTTTCGACCATTTAAGGTCAGCATTGCAAGAAGAGCCTATCCTGCAATACCCAAATTTTGAACTAGAATTCCACGTAACTACTGACGCCTCCGAATATGCAATAGGAGGAATATTGAGTCAGGCTATCGCTGAAAAGGAGTTACCGATTGCTTACGCATCCCGTCTCCTAAACAAAGCGGAAATCAATTACTCTACTATAGAAAAGGAACTCTTAGCCATTGTTTATTGCATCAGGTACTTCCGTCCTTACCTTTATGGAAGGAAATTTATTTTATATACCGACCATCGACCTTTGATTTGGTTACACAAGGTAAAGGACCCAACGTCGCGCCTCGTTAGGTGGCGCCTAAAATTAGCCGAATACGATTATGAAATTCGCTATCAACCGGGAAAAAGCAACAAACTTGCTGACGCCCTGTCCCGTAATCCCCCTACGGTGGAGGCATGCCCCATACGACCACGAGAGGAAGCCGACGAAGACTGGGAGGACCATCCCCCTCCTAAACGAGGCCCAGGGAGACCTCGGGGCTCCAAAGCACTTACCTCCGCAACGAAACCCACGAGCAAAACCCGCCTAAGAGCGGCACCTACAAGGATACAGCCGCATCGAAAGGCACGCAAAAACCTAACACCAGCGGTAAACCCGCCTGAACCAATGAGTAGTGTAGAAGAGGAGGACCAAGAAGAAGAAAGGGAACAGGCAGATACCCCTTATCAAATTATTTCGCCTCCGCAATCTCCAACACCACAGGAACAGGAAAACCCCGATTCCGAGGTGGAATCCAACGCGTCTGACGAATCAACAACCGACTCGGAATGCTCAATAATCGAGCTGGACGATTCCCCTGATGCAGCTTACGCAGCAAATCCTGATCGAGATATCAGGATAACCCCATCAATTAGTCGTGACCCATTGTCCCTACGAAAAGAAACGCTTGTTTTCTTTCTAAGCGCCGATGGAAAAACTTGCGACGACGGAGCTAAACAACTGCAGGAGGCAGGAGAGCTAATAGTAGCAAGCGAACTCACATTGGGCAGAGCTCATGTAAACTATAATAGGGGACAAATTCTCATCGGTTTAGTTATTAAAGAAACGCAGAGTACTCCCCTAACCACGACAATTTGGGGCGAAGCCCTATCTTCCCTTAAAGATGTAATAAGAGAATTAATAATACATTCGTTCAGTATAGCCAAAACTGCAAATATCGATCAACTAAGCTGGCAGGATATCATTATGGATATTCTCGAAGCCGTCGACGAGGATGACATCAGTGTCACAATATGTTTACAAATAGTCCAAATCCCAGGAGAATCGGAACGCCAAAACATTATTATAGAAAACCACGCATCCGCTTTAGCCGGACACAAAGGAGTGACTAAAACTTACAATCGAATTCGTCACTATTATTTTTGGAAAGGTATGAAGAAAGCCGTGGAGGACTACATTCGAAACTGCGCGGACTGTCAACAGAAGAAACTCGTCCGTGTTAAAACCAGGCAACCAATGATCCTCACCGATACGCCTGGACGAGCCTTTGACAAAATCGCTCTGGATATAGTAGGACCGTTACCCACTACGAAAGAAGGAAATACATACATACTAACCATGCAAGATTTATTAACAAAATACTTCGTATGCGAACCCCTCAAACAATCCACATCAATAAAAATCGCAAATGCATTTATAAAAAAATTTATCTGTCAATTCGGAACTCCCGGAGCCATCCTCACCGACCAGGCAGCAAATTTCACTGGTAAATTCATGAAAGCTATCGCGCAAAAATTTAAAATTAAACAATTTCGAACCACAGCCTTTCACCCACAGACTAACGGCTCTTTAGAGCGATCGCACCTCGTTTTAACGGAATATTTAAAAATGTTTATCGGTAGATACAGCGACTGGGACGAATGGACCGACTTGGCCGCGTTCTCTTATAATACCAGTGTCCACGAGGGCACTGGTTACACTCCACATGAGTTAGTATTCGGGAAAATAGCCCGGGTACCCAGCCGAAATCGGGTGCCCGAAGATTTTGAAAATGAAACATACAATCACTACCTCTCGAAATTAAGTACTAGGGTGCAAGAGCTGCAAACCGCTGCAGCAGAAAAGTTAAAACAGTCAAAGCTTCGTTATAAAAAGTATTACGATCGGCACATAAACGAAGAGACCTTCAAACCGGGCGACTCGATCTTCGTACTGATAGAACCGCGAAAGGGGAAATTTGGCGACCAGTACTCAGGCCCGCACACAATTTTGGAGGTGATCCCTTCACAAAACTTGAAAATATCCTGGAAAGGAAAAATTAAAATTATACACGCTAACAAAGCGCGTCTTGGTCGTGTACGCGAGAATCCCGGTTGACCACGTATAATAAACGACTTTTAAAAAGGGAAATATTTCTATTTAGATCAACAATGCCGAACAGATGGGGCAAAAATAACCCCAACAAGCCTCAGCCAAAAGGTGGAGGCACCGCCAGGCGACTGTCTCACCTGCGATGGATGCGCCGGGAGGCAGCTAGGGAAGGAAGGAGCATCTCGCCCCTCCTCCCGAAGGTTACCTCCACGGTCATCATCAGGGAGGCAGCGCCAATCATCATCACCATCGATGACTCCCCCCCACCAACACCAATACCAAGGGAGACGCTGCAGGAGGCCATAACCCCGCGGCCCCCTTTCAGCCCTCCCTCACACGTAGACATAGATAAAAACCCCAATCGTCCATCCCCACCTCCTTACCCCTCTCCTCCTCCTTACCAATCACCACCCAAACCTCCCGAAATTCCAGTTCCCTCCACCATCCCACCTTGGCCAGGAGTCGTGGAAATCCTGGACACGGGGTCAGCTACCAGGGTCCCAGACCATACGGAGCTGACGCCCGAGTTCTTGCGATGGTTCGATGACCTGTATCAGAGCGGTCAGGACCTCACGTTCATCCTGGACGACGCCACCTTCCAAGACCTTTCCTACTCCTATTCCCCCTAAAATGTCCCATTCCTTCCAACCGATCCTCCCTTGTAAATAGTTCCAAATTCCTTCCGATCCTCCCCTGTAAATAGACCCCTGTAAATAGATCCCTGTAAACTTAATTCTATTATTTCTTTAGTTTTCTTTATTATTTCGCCCTTTTGGCCACATACACCAGTTTTAGTTTTTTTTTTCTTCTTTCTCTTTCCTTCCATACCCATCGCTGAATTTTGATTAACTTTCAAACGAAACCACCCCGCGCCTTATTGTTAAGAAATGTACACATTTCTTCATATAAGGGGGGAGGTGTGATGTCCCACTATTTTTCGCGCGGTATTATTCTAAGGTCTCCCTCATAAATCGCTCCATAACTCCATCAAAATCCATCAAACTCAAATCGTACCCCTTTTCCCCAAATCACTGATCACCTTGGCGATGTACCTTAGCGGTCCCCATCTCAAGATGGTCAACTACGACCTCCAAATCCCCTCTTCGCCTTACGTGGCATGACCACTTCCCTCCTATTTAAATTTAAACAAGTCCCTCGTCCCAAAAACTCTCTTATCTCGAGACCACGTCTCACCCCCTCTTTACGACTCACCGAGTCAAAGCCACTCTCACCCCTTTCCCGTCAAAACGCCTAAAATCCACCTAATGGGTCTTATCAATAGTTTAACAGAATCTTGGAAACCAATTGCGACGCATATTTCACGCATGATTCATAAACGTAGTCTAAATATAGACATTTATAAAAACCCCGGAAGTCCTATTGCGACGCATATTTCGTAAATATGTCAAGGTGCATACCGCGCACACCCTTCATGCCTGACATTCTTGTAAACCCTATAAATACAAGGAACCGCGAGACCGGAATTCATTCATTATTATTCATTCTTCTAAGGAAATACTTCCTCAGTAAAACCAACAAATCAAGTGTTTAAATTCAGTGTTCTACTGCAACTACCGTAAGAAATTATAATTACCTTTATTGTTATACGGCATATCACCATCATATATATTATTTTGTATTATTAACGCTTATTGCATTTCATATTATTATTCTTGTATTAACGCTTATTGCTTTATATTATCATTTTGTATCGTTAACGCTTATTGCATTTCATATTATTATTCTTGTATTAACGCTTATTGCTATATATTATTTTGTATCGTTAACGCTTATTGCATTTCATATTATTTTGATTCATATTATTATTCCGCTAACGCTCATTGTCTCATATTGTTAGCGTAGCAAATTCCTATTACTTTACATACTATTTTCTTTGGGTTATACACATGTATTGCATATTCATACACATATATTGCTGTTGATTACTATTTATATAAATGTTATGTGCTAATGCTTAATGTCTGACGCATTATTATGTTAACCATGCTAATATATTGATAGTGCACCACTCGTGCTCAAAGTAATAAAGTCCTTGGCTTTAAATCACGGTTCGAATTATTATGAATATCCTTTGGTTACGAAAGCTCCAAATCTAAACAGGCTACTGCAACAGCTGATTTCAGTTCGTGAACGCGAGAGTTCCTACAGTGTTTACAAACATATATTTGCATGGGCCGTGTACACCCATATGTCTAGACATATTTCGCGGAAATATTACGTGTGACTTCCTATATAAATGCAACGGTAAATCCAATTAAAAAGCCAAAACAAACAAAGTGCTCTAACGGGCGTCACCTCCGGAGTGATTACCATTTAAACTTTCCCTGGTCGTTCAGTGCTACGAATCTGGCATTCGCGCCTGAATCCTAACTCTCCGCAGTGCCACGAATCTGGCATTCGCGCCTGCATCCAAACTCTCCGCAGTGCCACGAATCTGGCATTCGCGCCTGCATTCCCTCAAACCGTTCAGTGCTACGAATCTGGCATTCGCGCCTGAATCCTAACTCTCCGCAGTGCCACGAATCTGGCATTCGCGCCTGAATCCTAACTTTCCGCAGTGCCACGAATCTGGCATTCGCGCCTGCATCCAAACTCTCCGCAGTGCCACGAATCTGGCATTCGCGCCTGCATTCCCTCAAACTATTCAGTGCCACGAATCTGGCATTCGCGCCTGAATCCAAACTCTCCGCAGTGCCACGAATCTGGCATTCGCGCCTGCGTTCCCTTCAATAATTCCCCGTCTATGCCATCGTCCCCAACGACCTCCACCCGGGACGTGACACAGTTGCAAAGAAAAAAACTTAAAAAATTCACAATCATACACAATTATGTCTACAATATTTCAGATTTTGGTAATTATTTAGAAGTTGTCCATCCTCACCGATTTCAATGATTTTTGGATATGTTATCAAGATCAAAATTCTAAACAACTTTTTCCTATGCATGTTACCGCCGCTCGACCTTCGTTTCCGAGATATTCGCCACGAACTGTTGCTACCACTGCATTGAATTCGACCCATACGTGCATGATGCGGCAGCGTGTGCGTCAGCGCGAGACCGCCGCTCATCTACTGTTTCTGCATGTACGCCGCGGTGACCGGCAGGCAACGCGTATACTAAAAGGTTCGAGTTAACCAATCTCTGATCCGTCAACAAGTTTGGTGATAAATGAAAGAACAATTTTAATCTATATTAAATTTATTTTGTGCAGCAAGTTACAGTATGTGTAGAAGTAATTGAACATTATACTTAGTCGCTAGCTGGAAACATTTCTGCCATTACAGTGAAAAATGGCATTATACGATTCTCGTAATTATGCTGACGTCGAAATAAAAACTCACTAATGTAACCAACATAATGATAACTGCGATTTCCATAACGGGGTATATTGGCTCTCGTGTCTCGCCACGCACGCTCTATGTTTTGTGTGTGTGCGCCGGTGTCTGGATCGACAAAATTCATTGCATGATTAACAATTAGATGTTTGTAACCTTGACTGTTTAAGCAATTGTACGATTTCCAAGCGTCCGACACTATTGTTGTGTCCGGTTTGATCCATTTTTTAATGACTGCCAGTAATGTTTCAGCAGTTCTATCTTCAACTGGTTGAATAAATACATTTTTACTTGTTCGCTCGATACCTCCAAAAATCCACTGTCCAGTAACTAAGCGGCCTTTATTATATTTCCTCTTTCCAATCTTAGCTTCATCAATTTCGACAACAGTACCTTCACCTCCTGCTTGAACTGAGTGTTGTTCAACCCATAATGTGCATAATTCCCGGCAGAAACTAGCCCAGTGGATGATGATATATTTAATTCGTGCATTATAAACTGCTGTCGGGGAGGTCGAAGCATTATATGATAGGCAATAAACCGGCATACAGTCTGAATTGGTAGGTGAATATGCTCGAACCATGTCTTACGAAATGCCTTTATTTTTACAGCACATTGCGTTTTTGTTTTCTTTTTGTTTCGATTTTTTACATATGATACATTGTTGCATCTAAACATTAATCTTTCACGGTCAAGTATCAGTTGTTTATTGCATTTTATACAGTTCATCGTATCACGAATAACTTTTTGTTCAATTAAGAACTGGAGCAAACTATCATAATTATTACACAAAGTTAGAAATTCATGTAATTTCATTATAATTGGATTTGTAAATCAAACAGTAATGTTTAACTTGTATTTACTGAACACACTTGACTGTCAGAGGCTCGTGGATTACTACTGATAGATCAGTACGAAGGAACATGAGTTTATTAAAAAAAGAATCGAGAACAAAATCGAATCGCCGAACGCTGTGCTGCTACGAACGCGTACGTATAGGTAGAATGCAATGTCGACCTTTGTTGCCGAGATATTCGCGAAAAACTTCTGTTGATTTATTCCGACGCAACGCATTCCACTTTCCAACTTGTCCTGGGTATTAGTATTGGTTTGGGCTAGATTAGCGCGGGGGGCGCGTAAAGCATTGTAGCGAACCGATGTGAGTTTAGAGATTTGAACCAGAAACCTGCGGATGCCTGTCAACACCTTGACTCACATCGGTTCGCTACCATGCTTTACGCGCCCCCCGCACTAATCTTTTTTTTTTTTTGTTAACTCGGTGGAAATCCCCACGGATACCTACAGCCCGCGGGGGCGGGCCGAGAGTTATGTGGGACCCGAATCCCCCCGCAATAATCTAGCCCAAACCTATACTAATACCCGGGACAAGTTGGAAAGTGAAATTCGTTGCGTCAAAATAAGTCAAAAGAAATTTTTCGCAAATATCTCAGAAACAAAGGTCAGCTTCGTCATTTGTTTTGTCCCACGCTGGCGCATACGCTGCCACGGGTGCGTACTGTAGGTATACGGTAGAATACATTGTAGTAGTAGCAGCAGTTTTTCGCGAATATCTCGGAAACGAAGGTCGAGCGGCGGTAACATGCATAGGAAAAAGTTGTTCAGAATCGTGTCCCCGAAAACATATCCAAAAATTATTGAAATCGGTGAGGATGGACAAATTCTAAATAATTACCCAGATTTTTTTTAGAATTTTTACTGACCATTAAATAGGGAAAATATGGCAAAAACCGAAAATTCGAATTTACCCTATAACTACCCTCCTGGTTGAGATAGGGGGTTGAAACTTGGTGTACAATGTTTTCCTGTGCTACACTATTGAAAGGTGCATTGCCAGCTAAAATCGGTTCAAGGGCACTTTTGACCATTTTATCCTGCTATACGCTTTAGTTTAAATTTAGCAATGTGGAGCAACTCACATTAGTGAACAAAGTACGCTGAAGACACATCTCCCTTGATACTTTTCAATTCAATATTTTGTGAAAGACATTCGTAGTACTTTAAAATCCGCAGTAGCTGCCACGCGATTCATTCATTTTATTAGTTTCCCATTAACAAGATTTCAATTCACCAATAAACATACAAAATTAATTTCATTCCAACACCCATAAATTGTGTGTTAAAAATATTGGATATCTTCGTTCAATTTCCTTGAATTATTACCATTAGCATTTAAATTATAATTATATATAAATAAATATATATATATATATATATAATATATTTTATATATAAAAAATATAAAATATATATATATATAATATATTTTATATATATATATTATATATATATATATATTTTATATATTATATATATATATATTTTT
The DNA here is from genome assembly GCA_944738655.2 of Andrena hattorfiana. Classification (NCBI taxonomy): domain Eukaryota; kingdom Metazoa; phylum Arthropoda; class Insecta; order Hymenoptera; family Andrenidae; genus Andrena; species Andrena hattorfiana. Next base: position 38,770,990 of record OX122890.1, on the reverse strand, counting down.
TATATATATATATTCATAAAGGGAGGTGTTAGGGCAGGCAAGTTCTAGGACGGAGGGGAAAGAGAGGTGTGGGCTTAATGGCGGCGGGAGGCAGAGTAGGTAAGGGAGGGAAGAGAAGGGAGGAGCGAAAGGGCAGCGTGAAGCAGCGTTTGAGAAAGTGAGGTTAGAGAGCGGTGTCAAGAACGGCGGGATAGAGGAAAAGGAGGGAAAGTAAGGATAACGGGAACACCTGTTGTGTGATATAGGGTAGATATAGGAAAAAGCAGGGAGGTCGGTAAGGAAGGAAAGAGGATAAGACAGGTAAGATGATAAGAATGGCCGGGGAGAGTGGCGAGGAAAAAGGGGAGCCGGCAAAGAAAGGAAGGCCGACAAATGCGGAAAGGTTAGGAAGGGAAAGGTCGAGCAGCCTAACGGACAGCATCGAGTGTCTATGGAGTGGGAAAAGGAAAGAAAGGGAGGAAGGGAAAGGGGAAATGAAAGAGGTTTTTAAGAAGAGCGCGATGACGGATAGATCACCGGTAAAGGGGGAAGGGGATGGGATGATGGCGGCGCTGCTAGATTTAAGGGAGGAGGTGAGGGGGGTGAGGGATGAGATGAGGGAAACTAGAGAGGAACTGAGGGGTGCTAAAGAAGAAAGGAAGGAGGTGAAAAGGATGATTGAAGAAATGAGCAGCAGAACGAAGGAGAATAGGGAAGTGATGTGCAGCAGGATGGAGGAGGTAGAGAGAAGGGTGGACAGAATGGTGGTGAAGGAAAAGGAGTGGAAGGGGATGGAGAAAAGGATGGAGGTACTTGAGAAAGGGGGAGACTACGGGGAGGGAGGGAAATGGAAAGAGAGGGTGGAGAGAATGGAGTGGGTACTGGAGATGCAGGAAAGGGAGCAAAGAAGGAACAACATTATAGTAAGGGGCCTGAAGGTGGAAGGGGAGGGGAAAAAGGGGATCAGAGAGGGGCTAGAGAAGTTTATGGATGAGATCGGGGTCAAGGCGGTGGTAGAGGATGTGAGGCGCCTAGCTAGGAGGGATAAGGAGGGGAGAGAAATGGCGTGGGCGAAACTGGGAAGTGTGGAGCAGAAAAGAAAGGTGATGCAGGAGAAGAGGAGGCAGGGGGGAGGAAAGAGAGGATCGCGGACGACTACACGGAAAAGGAGAGGAAATTTGAGTGGATGGTTAATAGGGAGGCGGAGAAGGAGAGAAGGGAAGGGAAAAGGGTAAGGGTAGGATACATGTAGCTGTGGGTGGAGGGTAAATGTAGGTTATGGGATGAAAGGTTAGGAGGATTCAGAGATGGAAAGAGTGGTGGTGGAGAAATAACGGAGACGACAGAGGAGCAGGGAAACGGACAGGGGGGAGGGGGCGGAAATGGAGTAAAAAAGTGAGAGGGGGAGATGGAGGGGGAAGGGTGAAGATATGCTTTTGGAATCTGGCGGGAATAACGGGGAAGGACGAGGACTTCTGGAAGGGTTTAAAGAAATGGGACATTGTGTGTCTGATGGAGACATGGGTGGAGGAGCAAGGTTGGGAGGGGCTAAAGAGAAAGCTGCGGAAGGGGTACAGGTGGGAGTGGCAAGGGGCGAGTAGGGTTAGCAAAAAAGGAAGGGCAAGCGGGGGGGTGCTCGTGGAGGTGAGGGAGGGCATGGAAGCGGAGGAGGGCGGGGGTGAAAAGAAGGGAGGGAGTGATGATGAAAAGGGTAAAGATAGTGAAAAGAGTGTGGAGGGTGGTGGGGGTCTGCGTAAATGGGGATTTGGAAAAGAAATGGGAGTTGACAAACGGGGAGCTGGTGTTAGTCGGCGGAGACTGAAATGCCAGGGCAGGGGAGAGGGGGAGTGATCCGGAGGACTAAAGACAAAAGGTTAACAGAGAGGGTGAGAAGTTGCTGGAAAGGATTGGGGAGATGGGGTGGGTAATATACAACGGGGCCACAAAGGGGGATGAGGAGGGGGAGTTGACGTTCATGCAGGCAAGGGGATACACTGTAATCGACTACGTGATAGGGGGAAGGGAGGTGAAGGTGGAGGCTGTGGGTGGGGGATAACGTCGACTCGGACCACCATCCGCTGGTGGTTGAGATTAGAGTAGGGGGGCAGAGGGTTGGGGTGGAGACAGCAAGGGAAGACGGGGAGGGGGAAGAGATGGGACTGGACGGTGGAGGGAATAGAGAGTTTTAGCGAGGAATCAAAGGGGTGGGAGTTAAAGGGTGGAGGAACAGATGAAATGGTGGAGGAACTGTCGAAAGGGTGGAGGATACCAGAGAGGCTTTAGGGCAGGAAAAAGGGGGTACGGGACAAGAAGGGGTGGTGGGATGAGGAGTGCAAAGCAAAAAAGGTGGAGGTCAGAAGGGTTTTAAGAAAGTGATGCGGAGGAGGAGGGGGGACAGAGGAGTATAAGAGGGTGAGAGGGCAGTACAACAGGATGTGCGAGGAGAAGAAAAGGAAAAGGGCAGAGGAATTCATGGAAAGGGCGGGTAGGGTGAGGTCGGAGAGGGAGGTGTGGACTCCATTGAGTAGGAGCAGGAAAAGGAGGAAGGGGGTCAATGAGGAGATAGTAGGTAAGCTATGAGAGTTCTGGCTCAAGTGGAGGCGAGGGGGTGAGGCGGGGAGGGGGGTACCGAGTTCGTTGACGAGGGGTTTACGTCACAGGGGAGGGGGATTCAAAATGGCGTCTACCGAGTTCGTAGGCGAGGGGGATGACGTCACAGGGGAGGGGAATTTTCAAAATTTTCAAAATGGCGTGCGCGCGCAGGTCGAGTTCGTGGGCGAGGGGGCTGACGTCACAGGGGAGGGGGTGGATTTTCAAAATATCAAAATGGCGTCGCGCGCATTTAGTATTGGCGCCACCTATTGGATGTTTAAGGTACTTTGGGCCCGCGTCGGTATTTGGGCCCGCCTTGGTAAATTTTCCAGGTTTTTCATACACTTCGCGTTGGCGCCACCTATTGGATGTTTAAGGTACATTGGGCCCGCGTCGGTATTTGGGCCCGCCTTGGTAAATTTTCCAGATTTTTTTCATACATCTCGTGTTGGCGTCACCTGTTGGATGTTTAAGGTATATTTGGGCACGCGTCGCCGCCGCGCAATCTTCGTACGCGTGCGGGGATCGGTGCGCAGGCGCGACCGCGACCGATTCGTGGAAATTCAAATCGCGTCTTCGATGATGATGATTTCTGAGAAAGAGGGCGAACCAGGATTTCTGAGAAAAGATAAGGCGATCATGGCGCGCGACAGGATTGAACGCGTTTTTTATGCCTACGTGCACGCGCTTCGTGCCGTGTGTTTATATTTGAATCGTGGGACCGATGCAGCCCAAGTGCAATGATGTAAACATATAGTGATAATTATTGTAAATCAATCATCGCGATAGCCCATGGAATAAACATTGCACCGCGCCATGCCGTGTGTTTATATCTGAGCAGGATTGAACGCGTTTTTGGTGCCTACGTGCACGCGCTTCGTGCCGTGTGTTTATGTTTGAATCGTGGGACCGATGCATCGCAAGTGCAATGATGCATACATATAGCGATAATTATTGTAAATCAATCGGCGCGATAGTGTGTGTGTTTATATCTGAGCATTGACTTTTCCCAAGACCATGCCTCTAAGAAGGAAGTACCCTCGCAACTAAGCGATAATTATTCGGGGTAGAGTTCCGAGTATTTTCACGATCGAGAACAGGGCGACGTCTCAAGCACCCTTCTCGAGGGTCTGCGAGTCAAGCGTCGTGGGAGCGTGTAAGGGCGAAAAGAATTCGTACATAAACCCACGGACATCTGGTTTACAGCAGACCCGTGTTATGGTCAAGCGTCGTGGGAACGCGATTGACATTCGCTAAGACCACGCCTCTAAGAATTAATATATGGATATGAATATGTAGGAAAGTATATTATAAATGATACGTTACAGGTATTGATATGAAAGTTATACATTTATTATTAAAACATATATTCACGTACTACAGTGGTACGTGGTTTACATCACGCAGCATGGATTGTAATCCTAACGCTAACAATTCACAATCAATCAAAGAATGTTGCTCGAAGTGAGTAGTAAGGCTAGGGGGATTCTAACTCAGGTCCTCTGAGGGGAGCGCGGGGGCGGGGGGAAGTGAGGGCGCGCGGTGGAGCGCGGCGGAGAGAAACATGGGCGCGGGGCCTGCGGGGAGTGGAAGAGCGGTTGCGCGCGCACGAGCCGCGGAGTGGGGGAAGCCGCAACCGCGGAGGGGATCACTCCGGGCCGAGCCGCCGCGGAGACCTGACCCACCGTCCCCGAAATTTTTCAAAGGGAGGGAATGAACCCCGAAAAGTCTTTTTCAGACGTTGGCCCACCCCGAAAATTTTTTCAGACCTAACCCAGGGAGGGGTCGGCCCCCAGGATTTTTTTCAAACCAACATGCGTCGGAAATTGTTTAATAATTTATTTTTTATCCGAAATTGTTTCAGACGATGTCGGGAAAGATCGGGGAAGATCGACGTTCTTTTCTTTTACGAACCACGTCTTCGGGACGGAAAGAGAGAGAGAGAGAGCAATACTTCGTTATAAATCTAAATTCGGAGGGTGGGAAAGAGAGAGCATCACTTTTAAAGCTAAATTCGAGAGAGAGAGACAGCACTACATAGCGGTACACTCGCAGATATTCTAAAATTTTTAACCAGCGATCTACCAAACCATTATGCAGCATTCATTCTAAAGCTACCAGTATTCTAAAGCGTTCCGATTTAACGTCGCAGCGTATCGCGCGATCGTGTGTAACTGGACTCCCCTGGAGCAGCCGCGTGCGATGATACCTACCATTTGGCGGCGCGAAGAATGAAATAGAATTATGCGACGTCAGCAAATCTTAAAATTATGTGGCGAGAAGGAAGACGGGTAAATAAATAGATTGTAATATATGGAAAAGGATTATATATTGTTACATTAATTAAAAAATAGAAATATAAAAAAGAAAATATTTAAAAATATAATATAAATAGTGTCTCAGCAGAATTCTCTCTCTCCCTCTCTCCCTCTCCCTCTCCCACTCACTCTCACTCCCTCCTTCTCTCTCTCTCTCTCTCTCTCTCTTTCTCTCTCTCTCTCTCTCTCTCTCTCTCTCTTTTACATCAATCGCAAGACAACTTGAACATTCTCGAACAGCTGATGGACTTCCTATTTACTTTTCGCGACATCATACATACATACTCTTCCCACAACACCTCGTATAAATTCATACACACTCGCGCTCTCCTGACCAACCCGAGTGCTCAGTTACACAGAACAGTAAATAACTCGACTATATTCGCCGAAACTGTTACGTATCTATTGTATCGCCTCAATTCTTTATCTCTAAATAAATCGCACTATTCTCAACATTTTTTAGTTCTCTCTATACAAATAGGATATCAAAATACAATATAAAAAGAAAAAATATAATAATAATAATAATAATAATAATAATAATTTAATTTAATTTATTGCCACTTTCGTGTTACAATTTAACGATCAAATAATCTTTCCATTTCATTCCCATGATTGTGTCAGTGTAAGTCCCACCCTTCTAATGTATCCTGTTGTCTCTTAACAATTTTTTCTATTTTACAAGTGTTTCCTAATCTGTTCTATGTTATATAATCTTCTTTTATCACTATCTCTCATAGAATAGCCAAGTTTTTCCCTTCTCCTCTAATTACCTCTGCACAATTCCTGCCACTCTCTCAACTTACTTCACATGTTTCAATCGCGTGTTTCACTGTTTCTTCCTCTTTCTTACATACCCTTTCTTCTTTCATTAGCCAATATTTGCATGTTCTTGTTTCACTATCCTGTATGAATCTTCCTATCCTTTCTAATTCTCCTCTCCTTTTTTCATTTCCCCCCATAAGCATTTCGGCTTATCTCCTGGTTTCCTTGCCACCTCTTTTAATTCTCTTAGGAACTTTGACTCTTTTACTTTCATCTGTCTTTCTTGTTCTTGGATGTCAATTACTTATCTGTTCTAATTTTTAATCCACACTTCTTCCCCATTTAATCTTCTTCTTTTCCATTCTTCGTTTGACCATCCTCTCCCTTCCAAGAATTTGATTCGCATTCTTTCCTTTTTTCGTTACTTCATTTCCTCTCATTAGTCTCCTCCTACATTCATATCGTATCGATCCTTCTTCCGAGTTTATTAGTGTCTCTTCAAACTTCATTACCCTTACTTCCATTTTAATTGCTATGCCATCTCTTCCTGTTTCTTTTAACAGCCAATATGTTGATGTTGATCTCTCCAATTTCATTATCCATCGTATGTATTTCGCCTGCAATTTTTCTATTTCCTCATACCTTCTCCATCCGGTTAGAGGTGTTTCTAACTAGCGCATCAAACAGTTTCATTCTTCTTTCAGTCATCTCTGAATAATCTTTCTCCAATCCCCCCATACTTCTCCTAGTATCATCTTCGCTTCCCTAACTACCTTCTTAATATGGTGTTTATCCTCGTTGTTCTCTCCCTCTCGTTCTATAATCTAAATATTTCAGTTCTCTTACTCTTTCTTCTTCATTCCAACGGAATCTTTCCTATTTTCTTCTTCCTCCTGCTTTCCTGCATATCATTATCTTAGACTTTTACACATTTAACTCCAAGCCTTTCTTCTTTATGTATCTCTCGAATCTATTTATCATATTCTTAGGTCCCTGTGCATTATTTACCATTCACATCACCCGCGTATGAAATTGTTAAAATTTTCCTTCTACCTATTACGACTCCTCCTTCCTGTTCTTTGCTCATTTCTTCTTTCCAGGTCTGCAAATGCGACATTGAAAAGTGTTGACGCTTAACGGGCACCCTTGTCTAACACCCTTTCCTGTTAAAAAACTTTCCTATCAGTTCCTTCTTCATTCATAAAGCGCATATAGTTCTGTCATGCATTTCCTGTATCCGTATTCTTAGTTGTTCGCCTACTCCTTCTTCATAAAGTCTTTTCCAAATTTCTTCCCTTTCCAATCAATCAAATGCTCTCTTCATATCCGTGAAAAACAGATATAGTTTCCCTCTTTCTTTTGAGGTTTCTATATCTATAACCATTTTATCTACCGCTATTGCGTCTACTGTTCCTCTCCTTCTCCTGAATCCCATATGCGTATCGTTTAATATCCCATTTTCCATTTGTTCTTCTAATTTTCTCCTTAGAATTTCCACGCATATCTTATAATCCGTGTCCATCTACGTTATGCCCCTATAGTTCTTAACCATTGCCCTTTCTCCTTTTTTTTTTTTTTTGAATACAGACCTTACTATTCCTTCTTTCCATTCTTCCGGAAAGTCCCCTTTCTTCCATGTTCTGTTTATCACCTTTGTTTGATTACCTATATTTATGAAGATGATTGCGACCTCGATGTTGAATTAAGATATAATTTAAATGCAGGAGTTTAAATTTTAAGTCTGTTCGACTTTTAATATCTTACATGACTTGAGTTCAGATCGATGTGAGCCAGACCGGTTTCTATCTATATTTACCTAATAAATTTTTATACAAAAGGACTTAATTTGTAAATTATTTTTTGCTGTATTCAATAAAAATTGGAATTTTATGTTCATTAAGAATAGGTGTTTACCCTGTGATAATTGTTGGTTGGGCTTCAAATTCTAATTATTCAATATTAGGACCGATTGGGTCAATTTCACAGTCAGTTTCTTATGAAGTAAGTTTATTTTTAACAATATTTTCTGTAATTTTATTAATTGAAAATTATTCATTATTGGATTTATATAAATTCCAATATTATATTAAATTTATTTTAATTTTAATTCCAATACTACGACAAGAAAATCGCGGATAGTTCTTTTACAATCGGAGACCAAGTGCAACTGCACGACAAGACGCGAGCGGTCAAAAACTAACACCTGCGTGGATAGGCTCTAACACGATTCAAAACACGCACGATAATAATAATTACAGTATAGAGGGCGACGAACAATCCGCGTTCAGACAAACACTTCATAGAATAGGGCAGTAATAGGGAAATGGTCACAGTATTGAAGGAAAGTAACGATACACTAACAATTACATATAAGGATAAGACTAAGAAAGGTAATTTATTGAAAAAGATGGTAAATAAGCGCACAACTAGGCGTCGTCGTCCCAGCCACGTAGGGCGCAGTCGGCCTCCAATAACGACCACAGTCGAGGCCGCGGATCAGGCCCAACGAAGATGTCTCCATGACGTTCTACACAAAAAAAAACAATTGCAAGACTATTACTACACGCACGGAAATAGAAACAATAAGCAGATCTACAATCCCCGATGCAATAAGACACTCACCAAATAGGACCCTCAGACCTCATGAGTCTTCGTCATCCTCCCAGAATTCTGCATGCTGGAAGAATCTGTGCCAGTGCACCCGATACTCCCTAATTGCCACCATGTAGGCAATGCTGATACAACCTGGCGGGCGGGTCACTGAAAACGCTAGAGGGATAAACGGATAAATAGGATAATAAAATAACACACACGAAGAACAAACAAACAAACATCACTCGCACGTACAATCAGAGCAAACATAATGTCTCGAGGCACGTCTAAGATGGCCGACAACATCTTTGTCCAGGAGATCGCAACGAAATAAGAAGTGACCAAGAAAATCGAGACCCATTTGCCCTAACTTCTCACTTCTACTCAAGCCCGGACGAAGAAGATAAACTGTACTACGTTCGCAAAAAATTTATCACACACACACACACACGCGCGCGCGCGCGCACGAAGGAAGACTCTATGAAACGCCAAATACACCTCGGCATTATAATTTACATGATTTTTGTCCTACAAACGACGATACCACTCGCAGGAGGAACAACCTCCGACATAGATTTCACTATAAAAGAATTACAACACCACCCCGACATTTACTTCGAAAACCTAGGCGATTTACAAATTTATCGAGATAGCTGGAAGTTAGTATTACATGTAAACATATCTTACATCTACCGACGCGAAGCAAACCTCCAAGCTGCACTATATGATATACTTGCGCAATGTAAAAAACCTTGTACCGACAACTTACAAAAATTTTGTCAAACATTCACCGCGAAAATCCAAGACAAGCTAGACCGCATCGCCAAAACTCTTTACCTACGTCCAGTAAACTAAAAGCTCAGCACAAAACAGCGTCGTGCACAAATAGACGGATTAGGTTACATAGGCAAATCACTCTTGGGGCTAATGGATTCCGGGGATAGAAAGAAAATCGATGATTTTACTAGACCTTTTCAAAACACAAGATAACAGACTTTAAAATAAAAAAAAAAGTAAAACGCAATCAAGGGACAAATGCAAATTTTAAGAGCAAATACCAAACTTCTCAACGAGACTATACATGACATACGAGACAACGATAACACACTCTTAAACGCGACGTGACAAATTCAATACTTACTCCAACAGACAGCCAACATTACTAAATTTCGAGAGACAGTAGACGAACCCCTCATACTAATAAACGGCCCCGCAGAAACACTATTGCGCGACACGCAAGTCTTGTTAGAATTCATTATGGATATAAAGAAAGGAGTCCTAAACCTACGATTAATACCACCAGCACAAATCATAACGTACCTCGCTTCCGCATTAGCACATATTTCGAATGGACTAGACTTCACAATTGGAATAAAATTAGAAAACTAGCCGCCATTATCAAAATCCTCCAGCTCTCCACATTTTCGGATACCAAATCAATTACTGTAGTACTAGATATTTCATTGTTAAACGCGAAAAAATTCTAATTGAGCAAGGTACGCCTGATACCCACGAAGATAAACGAATCGTTCTACGCGTATAGAACCCCTCGACTCGTACGAGGTACGTGACACCTTGGTGCAAGATTACATACAACTAAGCAAACAGGGCCTAGCAAAATGTAAGACAATAAACGATCTGTACCTCTGCACCTCTAATCATCCGATGTTCAAAGCGATACCATACAGACCGTGCGAAGTACAATTGTACACAAAATTAACAAACACATGTAAAATGCGAATTATGACACTGAATCACACATTCCAGATAGAATTACAACTACCAGGCACGTGGATTTATATCGCACCGAAACCGATACAACTAGCAGTATAATAACAATAAGAAACAAATGTACAATCACTACCACCAAATTCACAATAGAAACTAGAAAACAATGCGGAATAGAAAGAACATGGTACTACTTACCTGACCACAATTTATTGTCATCAGATGAAATCACACTTTCACAGCCTACTGTAAGTTCGTACGGAAACACAAATTTCAAGCTTAAAAGGATAATCGAACACCCCGAAGAATTAAATAAAGTTAGCAAACAAATTAGAAGACTTACAAAAACGATTTAGAAAAACCCGAAATTATACCAACCGAGTATCACCAAGCTTCTTTATACCATCCACAGTAACGGGATTTATCACATGAGGACCCATGCCTAAAGTTACATACGTTGCAAAGTAGGATGCCTTCGTTCTTCACCTTCTTCTTCACTGACAATCCCCTTCCTCCTTGCACTAATCTGCTTCGAATTCTTCACAGATCATCCTCTCATTCTTTGGCCTCATAATTTGACTAAACCACATCACTTGATCGTGCATCGAACGTGAATCGTACCACTCTGATCGTGCATCGAACGTGAATCGTACCACTCTGAACGTGCATTGAACATCTATCAAACGTGTATCATACCACTTTCAACGTCTATCGTACCACTCTGAACGTGAATCGAACGTGAATCATACCACTTTGAACGTGTATGGTACCACTTTCAACATCAATCGAACCACTTTGAACGTGAATCGTACCACTTTCAACATCAATCGAACATGAATCGAACCACTTTCAACCACAATCGAACCACTTTCAACATCAATCGTACCACTTTCAACATCAATCGAACATGAATCGAACCACTTTCAACCACAATCGAACCACTTTCAACCACAATCGAACCACTTTCAACATCAATCGAACATCAATCGAACCACTTTCAACCACAATCGAACCACTTTCAACATCAATTGTACCACTTTCAACATCAATCGAACATGAATCGAACCACTTTCAACATCAATCGAACCACTTTCAACCACAATCGAACCACTTTCAACATCAATGGAACCACTTTCAACCACAATCGAACCACTTTCAACATCAATCGTACCACTTTCAACATCAATCGAACATGAATCGAACCACTTTCAACCACAATCGAACCACTTTCAACCACAATCGAACCACTTTCAACATCAATCGAACATCAATCGAACCACTTTCAACCACAATCGAACCACTTTCAACATCAATCGTACCACTTTCAACATCAATGGAACATGAATCGAACCACTTTCAACATCAATGGAACCACTTTCAACCACAATCGAACCATTTTCAACATCAATCGTACCACTTTCAACATCAATCGAACATGAATCGAACCACTTTCAACCACAATCGAACCACTTTCGACATCAATCGAACATCAATCGAACCACTTTCAACATCAATCGAACATCAATCGTACCACTTTGAACGTTTGATGTTGAAAGTGGTTCGATTCAGGTTCGATTGATGTTGAAAGTGGTACGATTGATGTTGAAAGTGGTTCGATTGTGGTTGGAAGTGGTTCGATTGATGTTCGATTGATGTTGAAAGTGGTTCGATTGTGGTTGAAAGTGGTTCGATTCATGTTCGATTGATGTTGAAAGTGGTACGATTGATGTTGAAAGTGGTTCGATTGTGGTTGAAAGTGGTTCGATTCATGTTCGATTGATGTTGAAAGTGGTACGATTCACGTTCAAAGTGGTTCGATTGATGTTGAAAGTGGTACCATACACGTTCAAAGTGGTATGATTCACGTTCGATTCACGTTCAGAGTGGTACGATAGACGTTGAAAGTGGTATGATACACGTTTGATAGATGTTCAATGCACGTTCAGAGTGGTACGATTCACGTTCGATGCACGATCAGAGTGGTACGATTCACGTTCGATGCACGATCAAGTGATGTGGTTTAGTCAAATTATGAGGCCAAAGAATGAGAGGATGATCTGTGAAGAATTCGAAGCAGATTAGTGCAAGGAGGAAGGGGATTGTCAGTGAAGAAGAAGGTGAAGAACGAAGGCATCCTACTTTGCAACGTATGTAACTTTAGGCATGGGTCCTCATGTGATAAATCCCGTTACTGTGGATGGTATAAAGAAGCTTGGTGATACTCGGTTGGTATAATTTCGGGTTTTTCTAAATCGTTTTTGTAAGTCTTCTAATTTGTTTGCTAACTTTATTTAATTCTTCGGGGTGTTCGATTATCCTTTTAAGCTTGAAATTTGTGTTTCCGTACGAACTTACAGTAGGCTGTGAAAGTGTGATTTCATCTGATGACAATAAATTGTGGTCAGGTAAGTAGTACCATGTTCTTTCTATTCCGCATTGTTTTCTAGTTTCTATTGTGAATTTGGTGGTAGTGATTGTACATTTGTTTCTTATTGTTATTATACTGCTAGTTGTATCGGTTTCGGTGCGATATAAATCCACGTGCCTGGTAGTTGTAATTCTATCTGGAATGTGTGATTCAGTGTCATAATTCGCATTTTACATGTGTTTGTTAATTTTGTGTACAATTGTACTTCGCACGGTCTGTATGGTATCGCTTTGAACATCGGATGATTAGAGGTGCAGAGGTACAGATCGTTTATTGTCTTACATTTTGCTAGGCCCTGTTTGCTTAGTTGTATGTAATCTTGCACCAAGGTGTCACGTACCTCGTACGAGTCGAGGGGTTCTATACGCGTAGAACGATTCGTTTATCTTCGTGGGTATCAGGCGTACCTTGCTCAATTAGAATTTTTTCGCGTTTAACAATGAAATATCTAGTACTACAGTAATTGATTTGGTATCCGAAAATGTGGAGAGCTGGAGGATTTTGATAATGGCGGCTAGTTTTCTAATTTTATTCCAATTGTGAAGTCTAGTCCATTCGAAATATGTGCTAATGCGGAAGCGAGGTACGTTATGATTTGTGCTGGTGGTATTAATCGTAGGTTTAGGACTCCTTTCTTTATATCCATAATGAATTCTAACAAGACTTGCGTGTCGCGCAATAGTGTTTCTGCGGGGCCGTTTATTAGTATGAGGGGTTCGTCTACTGTCTCTCGAAATTTAGTTATGTTGGCTGTCTGCTGGAGTAAGTATTGAATTTGTCACGTCGCGTTTAAGAGTGTGTTATCGTTGTCTCGTATGTCATGTATAGTCTCGTTGAGAAGTTTGGTATTTGCTCTTAAAATTTGCATTTGTCCCTTGATTGCGTTTTACTTTTTTTTTTATTTTAAAGTCTGTTATCTTGTGTTTTGAAAAGGTCTAGTAAAATCATCGATTTTCTTTCTATCCCCGGAATCCATTAGCCCCAAGAGTGATTTGCCTATGTAACCTAATCCGTCTATTTGTGCACGACGCTGTTTTGTGCTGAGCTTTTAGTTTACTGGACGTAGGTAAAGAGTTTTGGCGATGCGGTTGTTACATAGACCCTTCAGGTCCATCCCGTGCTCGCTGTCCTCGCGTCGCTTTCTTTCATAAGGCGATTCAGCGGAATCGCCTCGCGTGTAGAAGTCACGTTGTGCTTAGCCCATTGCAACAGTCATAGGGACGGCGCCCGCGCTCGTCTCGGTCCCGGATATTTCGCAATATTCAGGGAAATTAGCAAGGCAATCGACAGCTGCCGACGGGGCAGTATTCCCCACTTAGGGGGATCGTTCGAGGTTCGGCCCGCGATCGAGAGCCGGAAAAGGGGCATTCAGATTCGAGAGTTCAAGTTAGGGAGTCACGACGAGCCGGAGGGCCGTCTAGATACCACGACCACGTCTCCGCGTTGATTCCGCGTAGCGCATTCGGCCGATAGTAATTCGTAAAAGGGTAACTCCATCCGACACACCGAGAACGGCCTAGCCGGGAGTGCCCTTGTGCGTCAATCAGGACCGACGTACGACCGCGAAGATAAGCGACGATCCGAGACTAAGAGGCGCGACTGACCCCAGGTCACCGACTTCCGTGTGCTACCCGAAACCAGAACGAGCGACCACGACCTGCGCTAGGTAGAGCGACACAGCAAGCGAGCGAAACGCGAGACGGCAAGCGTGCCGTGCGATAACAGCGAGCGACAGCTGAGACGAAGCGCCGTCTCGAGGTATGAAATTCTGACTAATTTCTGTAACAATATATTTTCTTGATTGATTTTTTCCTTTATATCCCTTGTACTCTTTTATTCGACCCCTGTATTACCTCCCCGATCCACAGTAAGTGTAGTCAAGGCGTGCTTTAGCACCTTAACAGAGCAAGAACCCGATAATTCATCTCAACCGCTCGGGGTGATTCACAAAAGTCCCTTCAGGACGTAACAAACTGGTGTCAGAAGTGGGATCCACTTTTTCTTTCTTTCTTTTTTTTTTCCTTGCACGCCGTCGCTACGAACTGCGACAGCCGCAATCTTATCTGCTCGTAACTTGACTACACTTCCCATTACTCAAAGTCTCTTGTCGGGCATTGCATAACAATGCCGGGTGGTATTTTGAGATCACCTCCTCCACAACAGTTTTCTGATTCCCGAACTTCTGCTATCGCTCCTCCGGTTATTCCTCCTCCGGTACCGCCCTCCTCGAGCGATCGGCCTTCTTTGGGTTCTCGGACGAACGACCCAGACATGTCTACAATAGACATATGGCGTTCCCGAGAAGACGAAGAGAGAGTGTATCGGGCGCTCGACAACATTCCCCGTTTCGACCCCGATTTTGTAACCCTGGAGGACTTTGCCGCCTCAATACAGCGCGCAATAAGGCGTGTTCCGCCCGGTCAGGAAGAAAGATTTCTGTCCGAGCTTATATACAAATTAACAGATCCTATTAGATACTATGTCGAAGATAAAGGTTGCCAAAGCGTGGCCGATCTGCTCTCCCTTCTAAGGGTCCGATATTCCCCATGTCGCGGTTATGAGGAGCTCCGACTGGAATTGGAACGTATAAGCATGTTTCCCCGGGAGCGTCTAATAGACTTTATCCACCGCGTGGCTCGCCTGTATCGACAGGTGACTGTAAGAGCGAAAGAATTGATCGGACAAAATGTCGAGAAAACCATAGCTGATGTAGAACGATTGGCACGGACCTCGTTTATCACGGCGTTACCCCAAAGAATTTCGACTAAAGTAGCTTTGTCAAATCCCGGATCTTTGCACGACGCGTTCGATTTAGCAGTACACACTCAAAGGCGAGAGCACGAATTATCCGGTTTGCCGCGCGAGAACACGAACGAATACACTCGGAACGCGCGTCCGCCTTCGCCGTATGACCCCCAGCGTAAATGGACCGAATGGAGACAACCCCGCGAAGAGGACGCGTACTACGAGCCCCAATCTTCCTACTCTGCATATAGCTCCCCGCGCTATCAAAACGAACATGATCGGGACCAGTATTATCGCGATTTGACGCCGGAACACCGTCCCTACGCTGTGCTGACGAGGCAAGGTGAACGCCCGTTGGACTACGAACCCAGACCGTATATTCCACGCGGCAGAGGAGCACGCGGAAGATATCAAAGCGATAGACGCTACCAGCCCCGCGAACCCCAAAGATATGAACCTCGCGAACCTCAAAGGTACCGACCCCGCGAACCTCAAAGGTCAGAACCTCCGGAATCCCAAAGATATCAATCACGCGAACCATGGGGATATGAAACTCAAGAATCGCGAGGATCGACGGAACGTGGAACGTCAACCGAAAATACCGGTCATTTAAACTCCCAGCGCGCCCGCCCGTTCAACCAGAACGAGGCGGGCGGGTCCTCCTCGCAAGCCCAAAGATCGCCCCAGGGTCAGAACCAGCAACGGGACTCATACGCGCGGAGTCCCCCCGCATCCAGGTCAAGTCTGAACAACTGGAGAACGGTGAGGGAGAATTCATCGTAGACACGGGTTCCGCTTTGAACCTGTTAGAAATCGGATCTGCAAGCGAAAAGGCCATGGTCCTCAGCACGACTCCCCTCGAAATTAACGGTTTGAACGGAAAGGTCATGACCTTAGGGACGACCGTTGTAAAGATTAACGGCAGTTGGGCATTATTCCATGTGATGCGCATGCCCACTCTACCCGAAGGGATCGCAGGCCTCGTCGGGAGCCCATATTTGCTTCAGGAAGAAGCCATCGTTTCCTATCACCAACGCACTATGGTAACGGCTAAACACCCAATCAGCCCGGTAGTTTTCTCCAATTATAAGGAGTTAGAACGCACGTTAGTGGAATGTAAGCAAAGCCACAAGGACTTCTTGGCGCGTTTAAGCAAACCACCAGAACCCGAGTCGAATGGGAACGTGGTGAGCATTTGCCTCCCTGAAACCCGGGACTGTCCCGAGGATGATGAGAAGGATTGCCCTACCCCCTTTTTCGAGGAAGAATTCGACGCTAACGAAGATCAGGATCTGGGAGACTACCGCGTGGAACAGAAACCCCACGAGGAACGGCTACAACATATAGTAGAAACATTAAAATTGGAAGAATTAGATCCGGAACCGCGTCGTTCAATCGAAGATTTAGTCGTAAGGTATTCAGACAGGTTTTTCGTACCCGGAGACCCGCTTGGCGGAACGACATCAATAGAGCACACCATCCCGTTGACCGATCCAACGCCCGTGTTTACACGACAATACCCACATTCCCCGTTGATGGACGAAGAAATTGCTCGACAAATGCACAATTTGGAGGAATTGGGAATAATCGCGCCTTCGTCGTCGCCACATAACTCACCTCTGCACGTGGTCCCGAAGAAGCAGGACGAAAAAGGAAACAAACGATGGAGGGTGGTGGCCGATTTTAGAATCTTGAACGCAAAAACGATCGACGACCGATTCCCCTTGCCGCGAATTACTGACATCCTCGACCGATTAGGTGGTGCCAAATATTTTTCAGTTTTCGACTTAGCAAACGGTTTTCATCAAATTCCCATGGCTTCCGAAGACCGTGCCAAAACTGCGTTTACCACTCCCGACGGACACTACGAATATCTCCGCATGCCATTCGGATTAAAAAACGCCCCGGCCACATTCCAGCGTTTAATGAACCACGTGTTAAGGGGGCTTATCGGTAAGGAGTTGTTCGTGTACCTAGACGACGTGGTCGTATATTCACGCACACTCGAGGAGCACGAACACCGACTCGAGAGATTCTTCGAACGCTTACGCGAGCATAACTTAACCCTACAGACAGAAAAGGCCAAGTTCTTGAAGGACAAGGTCATATATTTGGGTCATATAATAGCAGCTGACGGAGTAAGACCCAATCCTGAGAAAATTAAGGCCGTCGCTGCCTTCCCCGTACCAAAAGATCGAAAAAATTTGAAGCAATTCTTGGGTCTCGTAAATTATTACCGTCGCTTTATTCCGGACATGGCAAAGCGCGCTAAACCCCTTACAAATTTAACAACCCCGAAAATTCCCTTTTATTGGTCAGAGAAACACCAAGAAAGTTTCGAAGATTTGCGTCAAGTGCTTTGCCAAGAACCGGTTTTGCGTTACCCAAATTTCGACGAACCGTTTATCATTACTACCGACGCGTCTGACGTAGCAGTCGGCGCGATTCTAAGCCAAGGCAAAATAGGCGAGGACCCGCCAATAGCGTACGCCTCACAGGTACTCTCACCTTGCCAAGGAAACTACTCGACGACAGAAAAGGAGTGCTACGCGATCATCTACGCTGTAAAACAATTTCGGACATACATTTATGGACGGAAATTTTCCTTAGTAACTGACCACCGGCCACTTCAATGGTTATTTTCGGTAAAAGACCCGGTATCGCGACTCGCCCGATGGAAAATTACGCTAGCCGATTACAATTACGAAATAATCTACAAACCCGGCAGAGTAAATGCAAACGCCAACGCGCTATCACGAAACCCGGTCTCACACGCTTTTCCGACAATATCGAAGGAGACCGCGCCCAATAGTGGAAACGAAGGCATAGCGGCGCGCGTAGCGGAGCGCCGTCATGGCCAGCCACGGCCTAATTATGAAGAACCACCGTCGTTTATAGACGATTCTACGCTATCAAGAGACGAAACGGGAGAGATAGAGATAAGGGCCAACTCTACCGTTTTGGACACAACACATGGACGAACGGGACTGCCCGAATTCCAGGACGAAGATCTGGAAGAAAGCAACGAGGACTCAATCAGTCTAAACGAAGACTCATGCATGGGTCCATTTTCGCAGGAAGAAATCACACTCTTAAAAAGCCTGGATGAGGAGTACCCCTCCAAAAACAAGGGGGTACGGTATGATCGTAACGGAGTTGAAGATTTTGAAGCAGACTACTCCCCCATGATAACGGAGGGCCCGGGAGCAGGTGAATATACGGAGGACCAATACGCCTTTTTAAAGAGCCTGGACGAACCACCCGAATGGGAGTATATCGAAGGAGAAGACTTGGACTCCACCCACGGGACCATTAATACCCCCAAGGCCCCGGAAACGGAGGCGAGAATCACCATCGCGGGAAGCCTCCCCCACGACGAGGTGGAGACACCAAAAAACGCCCGCGAAAATACTAGTCCTCAAAAGGCAAAACCACAATCTGACCCTAAGAAGCGAGTGTCGTGGGGTGTACCTCTCTACGAAGAAGCCCTGGACATCCCGCAATCAACCATGATCGGTCCGAAGGTTGAAGACATGGAAGAACTGAATGATCAACCGCCTCCTAGAAAAGATTCGAGCATGAACCCAAGGCCCGAGGTAATCAAAATGCCCGACGCAACAGAACTTTATGGAACAGCCATGGGGCCATCCAAAGACCCCCCTAATTTGCAAAGGGGTTCCCAGGAATCGCCTGAATACACCTCGGCACACGGAGCAGAGCCAACAAAATGTTTAGTAAAAATTGTGAGGACCACCCTTACATCTCACCCTGACAACTATGCTCATTTTATATCATCCGACAGATTATTAACTAGCCCAATTTGTAAAACTCTAATAGCTACAGGTCTCCTTGATGAAACAAAATTAATATCTGAGGAGTTCTCTAAAAATCATGTAATAATCACTTGCAACGAAATAGGAAAAATTTTTAGCATCATTGGAGCACGAAACTTCTACCATGAAATGGGAACAGGAGAGCTGGTGTCAGCACTAATGGCGCTCAGGGACGCCGTAGAAACCGAAATCCACGTCCGGTCGCTTCGAATAGCGGCGCACGGAGAAACCCTACACCGATTCGATGCTGAAACGCTCCGAAAACATTGCAAAATTATTTTCAAACGTACGCCCATCTCAATTATAATCTGTTCCGGCGAAGTTAAATCACCGCCAGAAAACGAACGCGAAAATATCATTCGTCACTACCACGAAACCATGATAGGAGGGCATAAGGGCGTAACGAAAACGTACCGACGCATACGCAACCTGTTTGACTGGCCCCACCTACATCGGGATGTAGAGAATTACGTACGTAGATGCCAGAGTTGCCAAGAACAAAAGCTCGTACGAATTAAAACTCGGGAACCGATGCTAATCACAGATACGCCTGCACGGCCTTTCGATAAAGTAGCCCTAGACACCGTAGGTCCGCTTCCCCTTACCCCTAGCGGAAACCGTCATGTACTTACAATGCAATGTCAATTATCTAAATTCTGTATGGCCGTGCCATTAACCGACATCCGAGCCCTTACCGTGGCCGACGCGTTATCACGTTACTTTATCGCGATTTTCGGCGCGCCGCGCGCAATATTAACGGACCGCGGAACGAGCTTCATTAATAACACAATACAGGGAATAGCTCATACGTTCAAAATTAAACACGTAACTACTTCGGGATACCGACCCCAGACTAACGGTTCTCTGGAAAGAAGTCATATCGTCTTAACCGAATACTTGAAACATTACCTAGAGAGATACGAAGATTGGGACCTTCTCCTTCCATTCGCTATGTACTCATACAACACCTCGGTGCATGAAGCAACAAAGTTCACTCCATATGAGGTGATTTTCGGACAATTAGCTCGAGACCCATCTACGCCTATGTCCCACGAGGAGCTACTAACGTATCCGACATACGTACAAAATTTGGTAGAACGTTTAGACGAAATTCGAAACACCACAAGATCAAACTTGGACGCGAGCAAATCACGTTCAAAGAATATTTATGACCAGAAAAGTAACCAAGTCACATTCGCGGAAAATGACCTCGTTTACGTGCAAAAGGAACCGCGCCTTCATAAATTTGATCCCCATTACATAGGTCCGTACAAAATAAAAGCAATTACCGAACAAAACAATGCAATATTAATTACGGATGAGGGCCAACAGATTATTAAACATTTCGACAAATTGAAACATGCTTATATTAAAGATAAGCCACCTTGACGCCAGTGGAGCGTATTCAATGTGGTTTAAGCTTACAACGGACCGGCAGAAAAGCTCATTTAGCTGACTCCCATAACCAAGGTCCGACCCCTTATAGATCTAATTTCATTTCTTTTGTTATTATTTTCAATTCCTTATCTCCCCTCCTTAATCTCACTTGTTTTCAAATAATATTGATTTAAATAATATGTTCGAAAACAATAGAATTCACACCCTTCCCCTTAATCTCACTTGTTTTTCGTATTTACAGTAGACAATTACTTAAAACAATAGAATTCCCCGCGTAAGACATTTCGGAAAACCGAGTACTACAGCCACCATGGACGGACGTGGCCCACTAATATTTACGTTCCTATGGATGAGCGTTGCTAGTAACACCATAGATGGAGACTACCAAATATCACCGCTGAGCCCCAACCCGGGCTTGTACTACGAAAAAATTCGACCTCTCCGAGTTTTCCATACCCAATGGAGACTGGTCACGGGCATCGGAGTCGCCGAAATACTGGCCTCGCGACCGCTAACGCAACCCCAGATCAACAGAATGAAAGCGTTATGTACAACATACAACTGGACGCCTTGCCCGGCCGACGCCCTTAACACGGCCCTACAACGTAAACTCCTCGACGCCAAACGTTACGAGGAATTGTTACTCAGTATAATAGGGAAACCACGATTCCCCCGTTCTAAACGATCTGTACCATTGGGATTCATCGGATCGCTGAGCAAGGCCCTTTTCGGAACTCTGGACAGCGACGATGCGCAGTATTATAATAAGGAAATAGATAAGCTTTATAAAGATCAAAATCATCTCGCCGAATTGTTAGCAAACCAAACGCACATTATAAAATCAGAATTTCAGGATATACACGACTCGTTTAAAACTGTAACAAGCTCCGTGCAAACCATGGGCGATAGAATTAAGGAAATAGCGTCGGGTACTCGTCAACTAGACAAGCGCGAAACAAAATTAGAATTAGAACTAGCTTTTTCGTCGTGGACGTTCTTAATGACCAGACACGTGGACGAATATGTAACCGCGTTAATCGTAATTACGGACGCGCTCACGTTCGCGAAACTTGGTATCTTACATCCGGCCGTTCTTTCACCTAGCCAGCTGGCAAATACTTGCGAACGAATCCGCGAATCGACTCCTTATGAATTCCCGCTGACTCCGGAAGAATTAAATTCCGAACAGCTACAAGGGGTGACCAAATTAAACGTGGTTTATTCACATGGCCGAATTATCGTGTCACTCGACATCCCTTTACTAGATCAAATTCCCTTCGACCTTTATTACCTTCAGCCCTGCCCTTCCTTTCAAACTATATCGACCAATGTCTCTACCCCTATATTTATAAAGCCAAGAACGGCATATCTAGCAATCAACCAAATGAACTCTCAATACTTCATGCCCGACGAGAACTACATCGTAGGATGCAGAAAACACCCTCGGATGTACATGTGTGAACTCAGCGTACCCCTCCAAGATTTCGAAAAGGCACCAAACTGCGAAACGAATGCCCTATTAAAACCACAAAATATCGAGTGGCCTAGCTGCAACATTCAAGCTCTTCCCGGGGGCCGAACATATCTGAAGAAGTTGATCACACCTAACACCTGGATATATTCCGTCAAGGACACCCTGGCACTGCAGGTCCGATGCAATAAGCACGCAGCCGGATATGAAGTGCTACAGGGGGCGGGAATATTACAACTAAGGAGAGACTGTGAGGCCAAAATCGGGACCGACCAGATTTGGACAACCGGAGTGGACACCGAGGCATTAACAACCATCTACAAACCATCTATCGGCATCAACATTTCGGAAATTCTGCCAACCCTCACGGAACATCATGTAAAAATTTTAACTGACTACCAAGAAAAGGAACCTCAGGGAACCCTTCAAGATTCCCATGCAAAAGCTAATGCAATCGCATTGGAGGATATAGAGAGACAAGCAAGAGAAATAGCAACACACCATCGGACAAAAAATTTATCAACATATGTTACCTATGGATTACCAGGACTAGGAGGCATTTTCATAATCATCCTCGTTATCTGGATTGGATACCGTGTTCGGAGGGCACGTCAAAATCAACATCGCGAGCCCTCGAGGAAAGAGACAAAGGTTAATATTGAAATGACACCACACCGTCCCTCCCCTCCTATAATTTCTAGACCCCGTCCACTAGCGATTACATCTTTTCCTTCAGACCTACCCGTTATACCACCCACGAGCACAGGATATAGAGCCCACGTGGAACGACAGAAAAGTTTCGCGGATGCCGAGCCGTACTTCGATGTATTCTAGGAAGTACCTCGCTGATAGCAGCTAAAACCCCACGCGATACCTGTAGAACCGACCCCCGCGATGCGCTCTGCTGCGAAAATTAGGGAGTAGGGATAATGTCATATAAGATAGCAATTAATCGAAGCAAGAGACAGTCGTTAAAATTTTACGAGCACCAACAATGGCTTCATCAACGCCCAAGTTTAACGACATTAAATTCACCCGATCATCGCTAGCCGAGGCAATACTGCCTAGGCATTTACACGCGCCTTTTGGACGAAGGCTGTGCGTGAGGCCCGCCGGAATAAGTTGGGGAAGCGGACGAGTGTGGACCCACCGGGATAACCAAACAATAACCATCTGCCACGCCTGCGCATGGCTCAACCAACCGGAAGACTTCGAAGACTATACCGAAGTCCCAATTCACTGGCTGGTGGAAGAAGTGAGGGCGGTGGCCCTCACGAAATGCTCCAGATGCAGGAACAAGCATTTGGTATGGTCGACCCCGGGAAATTGCACGGGGTGCATCCGGGCCATACTGGACATCAACCCTCGATACCTCCCGGCGTTCCCAGTACTGAAAGCGCCGCGCCCTCTCGAGCCACCACAACCCAGGGACGTGCCCTGGACCATGCCCGCTGCAGCAGAGTAGGACGTCAACACCCGCAGCGCTGGGTAATTATCCCCCCCCCCCCCAATTGTAATCATTTAAAAGTGACGCGATCAGATTGTAATTGTTTCCGTTTTTCATCCCAATTCGCAGCAGAGCAGCAAAGTACCGGCTATCACCAGCCCCCCTTTCCTTTAAAAAAAAAAAAAAAAAAAAAAAATTTACATTATTATCATTGTAACAAACTGGTTACCATTGTAACAATATATATATATCATTTACCTCGCTTAATTCGAATCATTAATTGTATTCCCTTGCGGCCACGTAGATTTAGTAGCGTTAATCGTAATCATAAGACGCTTAACGAAAGTGTACGCGCGGACAGCTTCACACGTGCCAACCACGAAACAGCCTCACGAGACCGTTTCGTGTTTAAGGGGGGAGGTGTTACATAGACCCTTCAGGTCCATCCCGTGCTCGCTGTCCTCGCGTCGCTTTCTTTCATAAGGCGATTCAGCGGAATCGCCTCGCGTGTAGAAGTCACGTTGTGCTTAGCCCATGGCAACAGTCATAGGGACGGCGCCCGCGCTCGTCTCGGTCCCGGATATTTCGCAATATTCAGGGAAATTAGCAAGGCAATCGACAGCTGCCGACGGGGCAGTATTCCCCACTTAGGGGGATCGTTCGAGGTTCGGCCCGCGATCGAGAGCCGGAAAAGGGGCATTCAGATTCGAGAGTTCAAGTTAGGGAGTCACGACGAGCCGGAGGGCCGTCTAGATACCGCGACCACGTCTCCGCGTTGATTCCGCGTAGCGCATTCGGCCGATAGTAATTCGTAAAAGGGTAACTCCATCCGACACACCGAGAACGGCCTAGCCGGGAGTGCCCTTGTGCGTCAATCAGGACCGACGTACGACCGCGAAGATAAGCGACGATCCGAGACTAAGAGGCGCGACTGACCCCAGGTCACCGACTTCCGTGTGCTACCCGAAACCAGAACGAGCGACCACGACCTGCGCTAGGTAGAGCGACACAGCAAGCGAGCGAAACGCGAGACGGCAAGCGTGCCGTGCGATAACAGCGAGCGACAGCTGAGACGAAGCGCCGTCTCGAGGTATGAAATTCTGACTAATTTCTGTAACAATATATTTTCTTGATTGATTTTTTCCTTTATATCCCTTGTACTCTTTTATTCGACCCCTGTATTACCTCCCCGATCCACAGTAAGTGTAGTCAAGGCGTGCTTTAGCACCTTAACAGAGCAAGAACCCGATAATTCATCTCAACCGCTCGGGGTGATTCACAAAAGTCCCTTCAGGACGTAACAAACTGGTGTCAGAAGTGGGATCCACTTTTTCTTTCTTTCTTTTTTTTTTCCTTGCACGCCGTCGCTACGAACTGCGACAGCCGCAATCTTATCTGCTCGTAACTTGACTACACTTCCCATTACTCAAAGTCTCTTGTCGGGCATTGCATAACAATGCCGGGTGGTATTTTGAGATCACCTCCTCCACAACAGTTTTCTGATTCCCGAACTTCTGCTATCGCTCCTCCGGTTATTCCTCCTCCGGTACCGCCCTCCTCGAGCGATCGGCCTTCTTTGGGTTCTCGGACGAACGACCCAGACATGTCTACAATAGACATATGGCGTTCCCGAGAAGACGAAGAGAGAGTGTATCGGGCGCTCGACAACATTCCCCGTTTCGACCCCGATTTTGTAACCCTGGAGGACTTTGCCGCCTCAATACAGCGCGCAATAAGGCGTGTTCCGCCCGGTCAGGAAGAAAGATTTCTGTCCGAGCTTATATACAAATTAACAGATCCTATTAGATACTATGTCGAAGATAAAGGTTGCCAAAGCGTGGCCGATCTGCTCTCCCTTCTAAGGGTCCGATATTCCCCATGTCGCGGTTATGAGGAGCTCCGACTGGAATTGGAACGTATAAGCATGTTTCCCCGGGAGCGTCTAATAGACTTTATCCACCGCGTGGCTCGCCTGTATCGACAGGTGACTGTAAGAGCGAAAGAATTGATCGGACAAAATGTCGAGAAAACCATAGCTGATGTAGAACGATTGGCACGGACCTCGTTTATCACGGCGTTACCCCAAAGAATTTCGACTAAAGTAGCTTTGTCAAATCCCGGATCTTTGCACGACGCGTTCGATTTAGCAGTACACACTCAAAGGCGAGAGCACGAATTATCCGGTTTGCCGCGCGAGAACACGAACGAATACACTCGGAACGCGCGTCCGCCTTCGCCGTATGACCCCCAGCGTAAATGGACCGAATGGAGACAACCCCGCGAAGAGGACGCGTACTACGAGCCCCAATCTTCCTACTCTGCATATAGCTCCCCGCGCTATCAAAACGAACATGATCGGGACCAGTATTATCGCGATTTGACGCCGGAACACCGTCCCTACGCTGTGCTGACGAGGCAAGGTGAACGCCCGTTGGACTACGAACCCAGACCGTATATTCCACGCGGCAGAGGAGCACGCGGAAGATATCAAAGCGATAGACGCTACCAGCCCCGCGAACCCCAAAGATATGAACCTCGCGAACCTCAAAGGTACCGACCCCGCGAACCTCAAAGGTCAGAACCTCCGGAATCCCAAAGATATCAATCACGCGAACCATGGGGATATGAAACTCAAGAATCGCGAGGATCGACGGAACGTGGAACGTCAACCGAAAATACCGGTCATTTAAACTCCCAGCGCGCCCGCCCGTTCAACCAGAACGAGGCGGGCGGGTCCTCCTCGCAAGCCCAAAGATCGCCCCAGGGTCAGAACCAGCAACGGGACTCATACGCGCGGAGTCCCCCCGCATCCAGGTCAAGTCTGAACAACTGGAGAACGGTGAGGGAGAATTCATCGTAGACACGGGTTCCGCTTTGAACCTGTTAGAAATCGGATCTGCAAGCGAAAAGGCCATGGTCCTCAGCACGACTCCCCTCGAAATTAACGGTTTGAACGGAAAGGTCATGACCTTAGGGACGACCGTTGTAAAGATTAACGGCAGTTGGGCATTATTCCATGTGATGCGCATGCCCACTCTACCCGAAGGGATCGCAGGCCTCGTCGGGAGCCCATATTTGCTTCAGGAAGAAGCCATCGTTTCCTATCACCAACGCACTATGGTAACGGCTAAACACCCAATCAGCCCGGTAGTTTTCTCCAATTATAAGGAGTTAGAACGCACGTTAGTGGAATGTAAGCAAAGCCACAAGGACTTCTTGGCGCGTTTAAGCAAACCACCAGAACCCGAGTCGAATGGGAACGTGGTGAGCATTTGCCTCCCTGAAACCCGGGACTGTCCCGAGGATGATGAGAAGGATTGCCCTACCCCCTTTTTCGAGGAAGAATTCGACGCTAACGAAGATCAGGATCTGGGAGACTACCGCGTGGAACAGAAACCCCACGAGGAACGGCTACAACATATAGTAGAAACATTAAAATTGGAAGAATTAGATCCGGAACCGCGTCGTTCAATCGAAGATTTAGTCGTAAGGTATTCAGACAGGTTTTTCGTACCCGGAGACCCGCTTGGCGGAACGACATCAATAGAGCACACCATCCCGTTGACCGATCCAACGCCCGTGTTTACACGACAATACCCACATTCCCCGTTGATGGACGAAGAAATTGCTCGACAAATGCACAATTTGGAGGAATTGGGAATAATCGCGCCTTCGTCGTCGCCACATAACTCACCTCTGCACGTGGTCCCGAAGAAGCAGGACGAAAAAGGAAACAAACGATGGAGGGTGGTGGCCGATTTTAGAATCTTGAACGCAAAAACGATCGACGACCGATTCCCCTTGCCGCGAATTACTGACATCCTCGACCGATTAGGTGGTGCCAAATATTTTTCAGTTTTCGACTTAGCAAACGGTTTTCATCAAATTCCCATGGCTTCCGAAGACCGTGCCAAAACTGCGTTTACCACTCCCGACGGACACTACGAATATCTCCGCATGCCATTCGGATTAAAAAACGCCCCGGCCACATTCCAGCGTTTAATGAACCACGTGTTAAGGGGGCTTATCGGTAAGGAGTTGTTCGTGTACCTAGACGACGTGGTCGTATATTCACGCACACTCGAGGAGCACGAACACCGACTCGAGAGATTCTTCGAACGCTTACGCGAGCATAACTTAACCCTACAGACAGAAAAGGCCAAGTTCTTGAAGGACAAGGTCATATATTTGGGTCATATAATAGCAGCTGACGGAGTAAGACCCAATCCTGAGAAAATTAAGGCCGTCGCTGCCTTCCCCGTACCAAAAGATCGAAAAAATTTGAAGCAATTCTTGGGTCTCGTAAATTATTACCGTCGCTTTATTCCGGACATGGCAAAGCGCGCTAAACCCCTTACAAATTTAACAACCCCGAAAATTCCCTTTTATTGGTCAGAGAAACACCAAGAAAGTTTCGAAGATTTGCGTCAAGTGCTTTGCCAAGAACCGGTTTTGCGTTACCCAAATTTCGACGAACCGTTTATCATTACTACCGACGCGTCTGACGTAGCAGTCGGCGCGATTCTAAGCCAAGGCAAAATAGGCGAGGACCCGCCAATAGCGTACGCCTCACAGGTACTCTCACCTTGCCAAGGAAACTACTCGACGACAGAAAAGGAGTGCTACGCGATCATCTACGCTGTAAAACAATTTCGGACATACATTTATGGACGGAAATTTTCCTTAGTAACTGACCACCGGCCACTTCAATGGTTATTTTCGGTAAAAGACCCGGTATCGCGACTCGCCCGATGGAAAATTACGCTAGCCGATTACAATTACGAAATAATCTACAAACCCGGCAGAGTAAATGCAAACGCCAACGCGCTATCACGAAACCCGGTCTCACACGCTTTTCCGACAATATCGAAGGAGACCGCGCCCAATAGTGGAAACGAAGGCATAGCGGCGCGCGTAGCGGAGCGCCGTCATGGCCAGCCACGGCCTAATTATGAAGAACCACCGTCGTTTATAGACGATTCTACGCTATCAAGAGACGAAACGGGAGAGATAGAGATAAGGGCCAACTCTACCGTTTTGGACACAACACATGGACGAACGGGACTGCCCGAATTCCAGGACGAAGATCTGGAAGAAAGCAACGAGGACTCAATCAGTCTAAACGAAGACTCATGCATGGGTCCATTTTCGCAGGAAGAAATCACACTCTTAAAAAGCCTGGATGAGGAGTACCCCTCCAAAAACAAGGGGGTACGGTATGATCGTAACGGAGTTGAAGATTTTGAAGCAGACTACTCCCCCATGATAACGGAGGGCCCGGGAGCAGGTGAATATACGGAGGACCAATACGCCTTTTTAAAGAGCCTGGACGAACCACCCGAATGGGAGTATATCGAAGGAGAAGACTTGGACTCCACCCACGGGACCATTAATACCCCCAAGGCCCCGGAAACGGAGGCGAGAATCACCATCGCGGGAAGCCTCCCCCACGACGAGGTGGAGACACCAAAAAACGCCCGCGAAAATACTAGTCCTCAAAAGGCAAAACCACAATCTGACCCTAAGAAGCGAGTGTCGTGGGGTGTACCTCTCTACGAAGAAGCCCTGGACATCCCGCAATCAACCATGATCGGTCCGAAGGTTGAAGACATGGAAGAACTGAATGATCAACCGCCTCCTAGAAAAGATTCGAGCATGAACCCAAGGCCCGAGGTAATCAAAATGCCCGACGCAACAGAACTTTATGGAACAGCCATGGGGCCATCCAAAGACCCCCCTAATTTGCAAAGGGGTTCCCAGGAATCGCCTGAATACACCTCGGCACACGGAGCAGAGCCAACAAAATGTTTAGTAAAAATTGTGAGGACCACCCTTACATCTCACCCTGACAACTATGCTCATTTTATATCATCCGACAGATTATTAACTAGCCCAATTTGTAAAACTCTAATAGCTACAGGTCTCCTTGATGAAACAAAATTAATATCTGAGGAGTTCTCTAAAAATCATGTAATAATCACTTGCAACGAAATAGGAAAAATTTTTAGCATCATTGGAGCACGAAACTTCTACCATGAAATGGGAACAGGAGAGCTGGTGTCAGCACTAATGGCGCTCAGGGACGCCGTAGAAACCGAAATCCACGTCCGGTCGCTTCGAATAGCGGCGCACGGAGAAACCCTACACCGATTCGATGCTGAAACGCTCCGAAAACATTGCAAAATTATTTTCAAACGTACGCCCATCTCAATTATAATCTGTTCCGGCGAAGTTAAATCACCGCCAGAAAACGAACGCGAAAATATCATTCGTCACTACCACGAAACCATGATAGGAGGGCATAAGGGCGTAACGAAAACGTACCGACGCATACGCAACCTGTTTGACTGGCCCCACCTACATCGGGATGTAGAGAATTACGTACGTAGATGCCAGAGTTGCCAAGAACAAAAGCTCGTACGAATTAAAACTCGGGAACCGATGCTAATCACAGATACGCCTGCACGGCCTTTCGATAAAGTAGCCCTAGACACCGTAGGTCCGCTTCCCCTTACCCCTAGCGGAAACCGTCATGTACTTACAATGCAATGTCAATTATCTAAATTCTGTATGGCCGTGCCATTAACCGACATCCGAGCCCTTACCGTGGCCGACGCGTTATCACGTTACTTTATCGCGATTTTCGGCGCGCCGCGCGCAATATTAACGGACCGCGGAACGAGCTTCATTAATAACACAATACAGGGAATAGCTCATACGTTCAAAATTAAACACGTAACTACTTCGGGATACCGACCCCAGACTAACGGTTCTCTGGAAAGAAGTCATATCGTCTTAACCGAATACTTGAAACATTACCTAGAGAGATACGAAGATTGGGACCTTCTCCTTCCATTCGCTATGTACTCATACAACACCTCGGTGCATGAAGCAACAAAGTTCACTCCATATGAGGTGATTTTCGGACAATTAGCTCGAGACCCATCTACGCCTATGTCCCACGAGGAGCTACTAACGTATCCGACATACGTACAAAATTTGGTAGAACGTTTAGACGAAATTCGAAACACCACAAGATCAAACTTGGACGCGAGCAAATCACGTTCAAAGAATATTTATGACCAGAAAAGTAACCAAGTCACATTCGCGGAAAATGACCTCGTTTACGTGCAAAAGGAACCGCGCCTTCATAAATTTGATCCCCATTACATAGGTCCGTACAAAATAAAAGCAATTACCGAACAAAACAATGCAATATTAATTACGGATGAGGGCCAACAGATTATTAAACATTTCGACAAATTGAAACATGCTTATATTAAAGATAAGCCACCTTGACGCCAGTGGAGCGTATTCAATGTGGTTTAAGCTTACAACGGACCGGCAGAAAAGCTCATTTAGCTGACTCCCATAACCAAGGTCCGACCCCTTATAGATCTAATTTCATTTCTTTTGTTATTATTTTCAATTCCTTATCTCCCCTCCTTAATCTCACTTGTTTTCAAATAATATTGATTTAAATAATATGTTCGAAAACAATAGAATTCACACCCTTCCCCTTAATCTCACTTGTTTTTCGTATTTACAGTAGACAATTACTTAAAACAATAGAATTCCCCGCGTAAGACATTTCGGAAAACCGAGTACTACAGCCACCATGGACGGACGTGGCCCACTAATATTTACGTTCCTATGGATGAGCGTTGCTAGTAACACCATAGATGGAGACTACCAAATATCACCGCTGAGCCCCAACCCGGGCTTGTACTACGAAAAAATTCGACCTCTCCGAGTTTTCCATACCCAATGGAGACTGGTCACGGGCATCGGAGTCGCCGAAATACTGGCCTCGCGACCGCTAACGCAACCCCAGATCAACAGAATGAAAGCGTTATGTACAACATACAACTGGACGCCTTGCCCGGCCGACGCCCTTAACACGGCCCTACAACGTAAACTCCTCGACGCCAAACGTTACGAGGAATTGTTACTCAGTATAATAGGGAAACCACGATTCCCCCGTTCTAAACGATCTGTACCATTGGGATTCATCGGATCGCTGAGCAAGGCCCTTTTCGGAACTCTGGACAGCGACGATGCGCAGTATTATAATAAGGAAATAGATAAGCTTTATAAAGATCAAAATCATCTCGCCGAATTGTTAGCAAACCAAACGCACATTATAAAATCAGAATTTCAGGATATACACGACTCGTTTAAAACTGTAACAAGCTCCGTGCAAACCATGGGCGATAGAATTAAGGAAATAGCGTCGGGTACTCGTCAACTAGACAAGCGCGAAACAAAATTAGAATTAGAACTAGCTTTTTCGTCGTGGACGTTCTTAATGACCAGACACGTGGACGAATATGTAACCGCGTTAATCGTAATTACGGACGCGCTCACGTTCGCGAAACTTGGTATCTTACATCCGGCCGTTCTTTCACCTAGCCAGCTGGCAAATACTTGCGAACGAATCCGCGAATCGACTCCTTATGAATTCCCGCTGACTCCGGAAGAATTAAATTCCGAACAGCTACAAGGGGTGACCAAATTAAACGTGGTTTATTCACATGGCCGAATTATCGTGTCACTCGACATCCCTTTACTAGATCAAATTCCCTTCGACCTTTATTACCTTCAGCCCTGCCCTTCCTTTCAAACTATATCGACCAATGTCTCTACCCCTATATTTATAAAGCCAAGAACGGCATATCTAGCAATCAACCAAATGAACTCTCAATACTTCATGCCCGACGAGAACTACATCGTAGGATGCAGAAAACACCCTCGGATGTACATGTGTGAACTCAGCGTACCCCTCCAAGATTTCGAAAAGGCACCAAACTGCGAAACGAATGCCCTATTAAAACCACAAAATATCGAGTGGCCTAGCTGCAACATTCAAGCTCTTCCCGGGGGCCGAACATATCTGAAGAAGTTGATCACACCTAACACCTGGATATATTCCGTCAAGGACACCCTGGCACTGCAGGTCCGATGCAATAAGCACGCAGCCGGATATGAAGTGCTACAGGGGGCGGGAATATTACAACTAAGGAGAGACTGTGAGGCCAAAATCGGGACCGACCAGATTTGGACAACCGGAGTGGACACCGAGGCATTAACAACCATCTACAAACCATCTATCGGCATCAACATTTCGGAAATTCTGCCAACCCTCACGGAACATCATGTAAAAATTTTAACTGACTACCAAGAAAAGGAACCTCAGGGAACCCTTCAAGATTCCCATGCAAAAGCTAATGCAATCGCATTGGAGGATATAGAGAGACAAGCAAGAGAAATAGCAACACACCATCGGACAAAAAATTTATCAACATATGTTACCTATGGATTACCAGGACTAGGAGGCATTTTCATAATCATCCTCGTTATCTGGATTGGATACCGTGTTCGGAGGGCACGTCAAAATCAACATCGCGAGCCCTCGAGGAAAGAGACAAAGGTTAATATTGAAATGACACCACACCGTCCCTCCCCTCCTATAATTTCTAGACCCCGTCCACTAGCGATTACATCTTTTCCTTCAGACCTACCCGTTATACCACCCACGAGCACAGGATATAGAGCCCACGTGGAACGACAGAAAAGTTTCGCGGATGCCGAGCCGTACTTCGATGTATTCTAGGAAGTACCTCGCTGATAGCAGCTAAAACCCCACGCGATACCTGTAGAACCGACCCCCGCGATGCGCTCTGCTGCGAAAATTAGGGAGTAGGGATAATGTCATATAAGATAGCAATTAATCGAAGCAAGAGACAGTCGTTAAAATTTTACGAGCACCAACAATGGCTTCATCAACGCCCAAGTTTAACGACATTAAATTCACCCGATCATCGCTAGCCGAGGCAATACTGCCTAGGCATTTACACGCGCCTTTTGGACGAAGGCTGTGCGTGAGGCCCGCCGGAATAAGTTGGGGAAGCGGACGAGTGTGGACCCACCGGGATAACCAAACAATAACCATCTGCCACGCCTGCGCATGGCTCAACCAACCGGAAGACTTCGAAGACTATACCGAAGTCCCAATTCACTGGCTGGTGGAAGAAGTGAGGGCGGTGGCCCTCACGAAATGCTCCAGATGCAGGAACAAGCATTTGGTATGGTCGACCCCGGGAAATTGCACGGGGTGCATCCGGGCCATACTGGACATCAACCCTCGATACCTCCCGGCGTTCCCAGTACTGAAAGCGCCGCGCCCTCTCGAGCCACCACAACCCAGGGACGTGCCCTGGACCATGCCCGCTGCAGCAGAGTAGGACGTCAACACCCGCAGCGCTGGGTAATTATCCCCCCCCCCCCAATTGTAATCATTTAAAAGTGACGCGATCAGATTGTAATTGTTTCCGTTTTTCATCCCAATTCGCAGCAGAGCAGCAAAGTACCGGCTATCACCAGCCCCCCTTTCCTTTAAAAAAAAAAAAAAAAAAAAAAAAAATTTACATTATTATCATTGTAACAAACTGGTTACCATTGTAACAATATATATATATCATTTACCTCGCTTAATTCGAATCATTAATTGTATTCCCTTGCGGCCACGTAGATTTAGTAGCGTTAATCGTAATCATAAGACGCTTAACGAAAGTGTACGCGCGGACAGCTTCACACGTGCCAACCACGAAACAGCCTCACGAGACCGTTTCGTGTTTAAGGGGGGAGGTGTTACATAGACCCTTCAGGTCCATCCCGTGCTCGCTGTCCTCGCGTCGCTTTCTTTCATAAGGCGATTCAGCGGAATCGCCTCGCGTGTAGAAGTCACGTTGTGCTTAGCCCATGGCAACAGTCATAGGGACGGCGCCCGCGCTCGTCTCGGTCCCGGATATTTCGCAATATTCAGGGAAATTAGCAAGGCAATCGACAGCTGCCGACGGGGCAGTATTCCCCACTTAGGGGGATCGTTCGAGGTTCGGCCCGCGATCGAGAGCCGGAAAAGGGGCATTCAGATTCGAGAGTTCAAGTTAGGGAGTCACGACGAGCCGGAGGGCCGTCTAGATACCGCGACCACGTCTCCGCGTTGATTCCGCGTAGCGCATTCGGCCGATAGTAATTCGTAAAAGGGTAACTCCATCCGACACACCGAGAACGGCCTAGCCGGGAGTGCCCTTGTGCGTCAATCAGGACCGACGTACGACCGCGAAGATAAGCGACGATCCGAGACTAAGAGGCGCGACTGACCCCAGGTCACCGACTTCCGTGTGCTACCCGAAACCAGAACGAGCGACCACGACCTGCGCTAGGTAGAGCGACACAGCAAGCGAGCGAAACGCGAGACGGCAAGCGTGCCGTGCGATAACAGCGAGCGACAGCTGAGACGAAGCGCCGTCTCGAGGTATGAAATTCTGACTAATTTCTGTAACAATATATTTTCTTGATTGATTTTTTCCTTTATATCCCTTGTACTCTTTTATTCGACCCCTGTATTACCTCCCCGATCCACAGTAAGTGTAGTCAAGGCGTGCTTTAGCACCTTAACAGAGCAAGAACCCGATAATTCATCTCAACCGCTCGGGGTGATTCACAAAAGTCCCTTCAGGACGTAACAAACTGGTGTCAGAAGTGGGATCCACTTTTTCTTTCTTTCTTTTTTTTTTCCTTGCACGCCGTCGCTACGAACTGCGACAGCCGCAATCTTATCTGCTCGTAACTTGACTACACTTCCCATTACTCAAAGTCTCTTGTCGGGCATTGCATAACAATGCCGGGTGGTATTTTGAGATCACCTCCTCCACAACAGTTTTCTGATTCCCGAACTTCTGCTATCGCTCCTCCGGTTATTCCTCCTCCGGTACCGCCCTCCTCGAGCGATCGGCCTTCTTTGGGTTCTCGGACGAACGACCCAGACATGTCTACAATAGACATATGGCGTTCCCGAGAAGAGGAAGAGAGAGTGTATCGGGCGCTCGACAACATTCCCCGTTTCGACCCCGATTTTGTAACCCTGGAGGACTTTGCCGCCTCAATACAGCGCGCAATAAGGCGTGTTCCGCCCGGTCAGGAAGAAAGATTTCTGTCCGAGCTTATATACAAATTAACAGATCCTATTAGATACTATGTCGAAGATAAAGGTTGCCAAAGCGTGGCCGATCTGCTCTCCCTTCTAAGGGTCCGATATTCCCCATGTCGCGGTTATGAGGAGCTCCGACTGGAATTGGAACGTATAAGCATGTTTCCCCGGGAGCGTCTAATAGACTTTATCCACCGCGTGGCTCGCCTGTATCGACAGGTGACTGTAAGAGCGAAAGAATTGATCGGACAAAATGTCGAGAAAACCATAGCTGATGTAGAACGATTGGCACGGACCTCGTTTATCACGGCGTTACCCCAAAGAATTTCGACTAAAGTAGCTTTGTCAAATCCCGGATCTTTGCACGACGCGTTCGATTTAGCAGTACACACTCAAAGGCGAGAGCACGAATTATCCGGTTTGCCGCGCGAGAACACGAACGAATACACTCGGAACGCGCGTCCGCCTTCGCCGTATGACCCCCAGCGTAAATGGACCGAATGGAGACAACCCCGCGAAGAGGACGCGTACTACGAGCCCCAATCTTCCTACTCTGCATATAGCTCCCCGCGCTATCAAAACGAACATGATCGGGACCAGTATTATCGCGATTTGACGCCGGAACACCGTCCCTACGCTGTGCTGACGAGGCAAGGTGAACGCCCGTTGGACTACGAACCCAGACCGTATATTCCACGCGGCAGAGGAGCACGCGGAAGATATCAAAGCGATAGACGCTACCAGCCCCGCGAACCCCAAAGATATGAACCTCGCGAACCTCAAAGGTACCGACCCCGCGAACCTCAAAGGTCAGAACCTCCGGAATCCCAAAGATATCAATCACGCGAACCATGGGGATATGAAACTCAAGAATCGCGAGGATCGACGGAACGTGGAACGTCAACCGAAAATACCGGTCATTTAAACTCCCAGCGCGCCCGCCCGTTCAACCAGAACGAGGCGGGCGGGTCCTCCTCGCAAGCCCAAAGATCGCCCCAGGGTCAGAACCAGCAACGGGACTCATACGCGCGGAGTCCCCCCGCATCCAGGTCAAGTCTGAACAACTGGAGAACGGTGAGGGAGAATTCATCGTAGACACGGGTTCCGCTTTGAACCTGTTAGAAATCGGATCTGCAAGCGAAAAGGCCATGGTCCTCAGCACGACTCCCCTCGAAATTAACGGTTTGAACGGAAAGGTCATGACCTTAGGGACGACCGTTGTAAAGATTAACGGCAGTTGGGCATTATTCCATGTGATGCGCATGCCCACTCTACCCGAAGGGATCGCAGGCCTCGTCGGGAGCCCATATTTGCTTCAGGAAGAAGCCATCGTTTCCTATCACCAACGCACTATGGTAACGGCTAAACACCCAATCAGCCCGGTAGTTTTCTCCAATTATAAGGAGTTAGAACGCACGTTAGTGGAATGTAAGCAAAGCCACAAGGACTTCTTGGCGCGTTTAAGCAAACCACCAGAACCCGAGTCGAATGGGAACGTGGTGAGCATTTGCCTCCCTGAAACCCGGGACTGTCCCGAGGATGATGAGAAGGATTGCCCTACCCCCTTTTTCGAGGAAGAATTCGACGCTAACGAAGATCAGGATCTGGGAGACTACCGCGTGGAACAGAAACCCCACGAGGAACGGCTACAACATATAGTAGAAACATTAAAATTGGAAGAATTAGATCCGGAACCGCGTCGTTCAATCGAAGATTTAGTCGTAAGGTATTCAGACAGGTTTTTCGTACCCGGAGACCCGCTTGGCGGAACGACATCAATAGAGCACACCATCCCGTTGACCGATCCAACGCCCGTGTTTACACGACAATACCCACATTCCCCGTTGATGGACGAAGAAATTGCTCGACAAATGCACAATTTGGAGGAATTGGGAATAATCGCGCCTTCGTCGTCGCCACATAACTCACCTCTGCACGTGGTCCCGAAGAAGCAGGACGAAAAAGGAAACAAACGATGGAGGGTGGTGGCCGATTTTAGAATCTTGAACGCAAAAACGATCGACGACCGATTCCCCTTGCCGCGAATTACTGACATCCTCGACCGATTAGGTGGTGCCAAATATTTTTCAGTTTTCGACTTAGCAAACGGTTTTCATCAAATTCCCATGGCTTCCGAAGACCGTGCCAAAACTGCGTTTACCACTCCCGACGGACACTACGAATATCTCCGCATGCCATTCGGATTAAAAAACGCCCCGGCCACATTCCAGCGTTTAATGAACCACGTGTTAAGGGGGCTTATCGGTAAGGAGTTGTTCGTGTACCTAGACGACGTGGTCGTATATTCACGCACACTCGAGGAGCACGAACACCGACTCGAGAGATTCTTCGAACGCTTACGCGAGCATAACTTAACCCTACAGACAGAAAAGGCCAAGTTCTTGAAGGACAAGGTCATATATTTGGGTCATATAATAGCAGCTGACGGAGTAAGACCCAATCCTGAGAAAATTAAGGCCGTCGCTGCCTTCCCCGTACCAAAAGATCGAAAAAATTTGAAGCAATTCTTGGGTCTCGTAAATTATTACCGTCGCTTTATTCCGGACATGGCAAAGCGCGCTAAACCCCTTACAAATTTAACAACCCCGAAAATTCCCTTTTATTGGTCAGAGAAACACCAAGAAAGTTTCGAAGATTTGCGTCAAGTGCTTTGCCAAGAACCGGTTTTGCGTTACCCAAATTTCGACGAACCGTTTATCATTACTACCGACGCGTCTGACGTAGCAGTCGGCGCGATTCTAAGCCAAGGCAAAATAGGCGAGGACCCGCCAATAGCGTACGCCTCACAGGTACTCTCACCTTGCCAAGGAAACTACTCGACGACAGAAAAGGAGTGCTACGCGATCATCTACGCTGTAAAACAATTTCGGACATACATTTATGGACGGAAATTTTCCTTAGTAACTGACCACCGGCCACTTCAATGGTTATTTTCGGTAAAAGACCCGGTATCGCGACTCGCCCGATGGAAAATTACGCTAGCCGATTACAATTACGAAATAATCTACAAACCCGGCAGAGTAAATGCAAACGCCAACGCGCTATCACGAAACCCGGTCTCACACGCTTTTCCGACAATATCGAAGGAGACCGCGCCCAATAGTGGAAACGAAGGCATAGCGGCGCGCGTAGCGGAGCGCCGTCATGGCCAGCCACGGCCTAATTATGAAGAACCACCGTCGTTTATAGACGATTCTACGCTATCAAGAGACGAAACGGGAGAGATAGAGATAAGGGCCAACTCTACCGTTTTGGACACAACACATGGACGAACGGGACTGCCCGAATTCCAGGACGAAGATCTGGAAGAAAGCAACGAGGACTCAATCAGTCTAAACGAAGACTCATGCATGGGTCCATTTTCGCAGGAAGAAATCACACTCTTAAAAAGCCTGGATGAGGAGTACCCCTCCAAAAACAAGGGGGTACGGTATGATCGTAACGGAGTTGAAGATTTTGAAGCAGACTACTCCCCCATGATAACGGAGGGCCCGGGAGCAGGTGAATATACGGAGGACCAATACGCCTTTTTAAAGAGCCTGGACGAACCACCCGAATGGGAGTATATCGAAGGAGAAGACTTGGACTCCACCCACGGGACCATTAATACCCCCAAGGCCCCGGAAACGGAGGCGAGAATCACCATCGCGGGAAGCCTCCCCCACGACGAGGTGGAGACACCAAAAAACGCCCGCGAAAATACTAGTCCTCAAAAGGCAAAACCACAATCTGACCCTAAGAAGCGAGTGTCGTGGGGTGTACCTCTCTACGAAGAAGCCCTGGACATCCCGCAATCAACCATGATCGGTCCGAAGGTTGAAGACATGGAAGAACTGAATGATCAACCGCCTCCTAGAAAAGATTCGAGCATGAACCCAAGGCCCGAGGTAATCAAAATGCCCGACGCAACAGAACTTTATGGAACAGCCATGGGGCCATCCAAAGACCCCCCTAATTTGCAAAGGGGTTCCCAGGAATCGCCTGAATACACCTCGGCACACGGAGCAGAGCCAACAAAATGTTTAGTAAAAATTGTGAGGACCACCCTTACATCTCACCCTGACAACTATGCTCATTTTATATCATCCGACAGATTATTAACTAGCCCAATTTGTAAAACTCTAATAGCTACAGGTCTCCTTGATGAAACAAAATTAATATCTGAGGAGTTCTCTAAAAATCATGTAATAATCACTTGCAACGAAATAGGAAAAATTTTTAGCATCATTGGAGCACGAAACTTCTACCATGAAATGGGAACAGGAGAGCTGGTGTCAGCACTAATGGCGCTCAGGGACGCCGTAGAAACCGAAATCCACGTCCGGTCGCTTCGAATAGCGGCGCACGGAGAAACCCTACACCGATTCGATGCTGAAACGCTCCGAAAACATTGCAAAATTATTTTCAAACGTACGCCCATCTCAATTATAATCTGTTCCGGCGAAGTTAAATCACCGCCAGAAAACGAACGCGAAAATATCATTCGTCACTACCACGAAACCATGATAGGAGGGCATAAGGGCGTAACGAAAACGTACCGACGCATACGCAACCTGTTTGACTGGCCCCACCTACATCGGGATGTAGAGAATTACGTACGTAGATGCCAGAGTTGCCAAGAACAAAAGCTCGTACGAATTAAAACTCGGGAACCGATGCTAATCACAGATACGCCTGCACGGCCTTTCGATAAAGTAGCCCTAGACACCGTAGGTCCGCTTCCCCTTACCCCTAGCGGAAACCGTCATGTACTTACAATGCAATGTCAATTATCTAAATTCTGTATGGCCGTGCCATTAACCGACATCCGAGCCCTTACCGTGGCCGACGCGTTATCACGTTACTTTATCGCGATTTTCGGCGCGCCGCGCGCAATATTAACGGACCGCGGAACGAGCTTCATTAATAACACAATACAGGGAATAGCTCATACGTTCAAAATTAAACACGTAACTACTTCGGGATACCGACCCCAGACTAACGGTTCTCTGGAAAGAAGTCATATCGTCTTAACCGAATACTTGAAACATTACCTAGAGAGATACGAAGATTGGGACCTTCTCCTTCCATTCGCTATGTACTCATACAACACCTCGGTGCATGAAGCAACAAAGTTCACTCCATATGAGGTGATTTTCGGACAATTAGCTCGAGACCCATCTACGCCTATGTCCCACGAGGAGCTACTAACGTATCCGACATACGTACAAAATTTGGTAGAACGTTTAGACGAAATTCGAAACACCACAAGATCAAACTTGGACGCGAGCAAATCACGTTCAAAGAATATTTATGACCAGAAAAGTAACCAAGTCACATTCGCGGAAAATGACCTCGTTTACGTGCAAAAGGAACCGCGCCTTCATAAATTTGATCCCCATTACATAGGTCCGTACAAAATAAAAGCAATTACCGAACAAAACAATGCAATATTAATTACGGATGAGGGCCAACAGATTATTAAACATTTCGACAAATTGAAACATGCTTATATTAAAGATAAGCCACCTTGACGCCAGTGGAGCGTATTCAATGTGGTTTAAGCTTACAACGGACCGGCAGAAAAGCTCATTTAGCTGACTCCCATAACCAAGGTCCGACCCCTTATAGATCTAATTTCATTTCTTTTGTTATTATTTTCAATTCCTTATCTCCCCTCCTTAATCTCACTTGTTTTCAAATAATATTGATTTAAATAATATGTTCGAAAACAATAGAATTCACACCCTTCCCCTTAATCTCACTTGTTTTTCGTATTTACAGTAGACAATTACTTAAAACAATAGAATTCCCCGCGTAAGACATTTCGGAAAACCGAGTACTACAGCCACCATGGACGGACGTGGCCCACTAATATTTACGTTCCTATGGATGAGCGTTGCTAGTAACACCATAGATGGAGACTACCAAATATCACCGCTGAGCCCCAACCCGGGCTTGTACTACGAAAAAATTCGACCTCTCCGAGTTTTCCATACCCAATGGAGACTGGTCACGGGCATCGGAGTCGCCGAAATACTGGCCTCGCGACCGCTAACGCAACCCCAGATCAACAGAATGAAAGCGTTATGTACAACATACAACTGGACGCCTTGCCCGGCCGACGCCCTTAACACGGCCCTACAACGTAAACTCCTCGACGCCAAACGTTACGAGGAATTGTTACTCAGTATAATAGGGAAACCACGATTCCCCCGTTCTAAACGATCTGTACCATTGGGATTCATCGGATCGCTGAGCAAGGCCCTTTTCGGAACTCTGGACAGCGACGATGCGCAGTATTATAATAAGGAAATAGATAAGCTTTATAAAGATCAAAATCATCTCGCCGAATTGTTAGCAAACCAAACGCACATTATAAAATCAGAATTTCAGGATATACACGACTCGTTTAAAACTGTAACAAGCTCCGTGCAAACCATGGGCGATAGAATTAAGGAAATAGCGTCGGGTACTCGTCAACTAGACAAGCGCGAAACAAAATTAGAATTAGAACTAGCTTTTTCGTCGTGGACGTT
The DNA here is from genome assembly GCA_944738655.2 of Andrena hattorfiana. Classification (NCBI taxonomy): domain Eukaryota; kingdom Metazoa; phylum Arthropoda; class Insecta; order Hymenoptera; family Andrenidae; genus Andrena; species Andrena hattorfiana. The sequence goes on along the minus strand of OX122890.1, from coordinate 38,729,163 downwards.
CTTAATGACCAGACACGTGGACGAATATGTAACCGCGTTAATCGTAATTACGGACGCGCTCACGTTCGCGAAACTTGGTATCTTACATCCGGCCGTTCTTTCACCTAGCCAGCTGGCAAATACTTGCGAACGAATCCGCGAATCGACTCCTTATGAATTCCCGCTGACTCCGGAAGAATTAAATTCCGAACAGCTACAAGGGGTGACCAAATTAAACGTGGTTTATTCACATGGCCGAATTATCGTGTCACTCGACATCCCTTTACTAGATCAAATTCCCTTCGACCTTTATTACCTTCAGCCCTGCCCTTCCTTTCAAACTATATCGACCAATGTCTCTACCCCTATATTTATAAAGCCAAGAACGGCATATCTAGCAATCAACCAAATGAACTCTCAATACTTCATGCCCGACGAGAACTACATCGTAGGATGCAGAAAACACCCTCGGATGTACATGTGTGAACTCAGCGTACCCCTCCAAGATTTCGAAAAGGCACCAAACTGCGAAACGAATGCCCTATTAAAACCACAAAATATCGAGTGGCCTAGCTGCAACATTCAAGCTCTTCCCGGGGGCCGAACATATCTGAAGAAGTTGATCACACCTAACACCTGGATATATTCCGTCAAGGACACCCTGGCACTGCAGGTCCGATGCAATAAGCACGCAGCCGGATATGAAGTGCTACAGGGGGCGGGAATATTACAACTAAGGAGAGACTGTGAGGCCAAAATCGGGACCGACCAGATTTGGACAACCGGAGTGGACACCGAGGCATTAACAACCATCTACAAACCATCTATCGGCATCAACATTTCGGAAATTCTGCCAACCCTCACGGAACATCATGTAAAAATTTTAACTGACTACCAAGAAAAGGAACCTCAGGGAACCCTTCAAGATTCCCATGCAAAAGCTAATGCAATCGCATTGGAGGATATAGAGAGACAAGCAAGAGAAATAGCAACACACCATCGGACAAAAAATTTATCAACATATGTTACCTATGGATTACCAGGACTAGGAGGCATTTTCATAATCATCCTCGTTATCTGGATTGGATACCGTGTTCGGAGGGCACGTCAAAATCAACATCGCGAGCCCTCGAGGAAAGAGACAAAGGTTAATATTGAAATGACACCACACCGTCCCTCCCCTCCTATAATTTCTAGACCCCGTCCACTAGCGATTACATCTTTTCCTTCAGACCTACCCGTTATACCACCCACGAGCACAGGATATAGAGCCCACGTGGAACGACAGAAAAGTTTCGCGGATGCCGAGCCGTACTTCGATGTATTCTAGGAAGTACCTCGCTGATAGCAGCTAAAACCCCACGCGATACCTGTAGAACCGACCCCCGCGATGCGCTCTGCTGCGAAAATTAGGGAGTAGGGATAATGTCATATAAGATAGCAATTAATCGAAGCAAGAGACAGTCGTTAAAATTTTACGAGCACCAACAATGGCTTCATCAACGCCCAAGTTTAACGACATTAAATTCACCCGATCATCGCTAGCCGAGGCAATACTGCCTAGGCATTTACACGCGCCTTTTGGACGAAGGCTGTGCGTGAGGCCCGCCGGAATAAGTTGGGGAAGCGGACGAGTGTGGACCCACCGGGATAACCAAACAATAACCATCTGCCACGCCTGCGCATGGCTCAACCAACCGGAAGACTTCGAAGACTATACCGAAGTCCCAATTCACTGGCTGGTGGAAGAAGTGAGGGCGGTGGCCCTCACGAAATGCTCCAGATGCAGGAACAAGCATTTGGTATGGTCGACCCCGGGAAATTGCACGGGGTGCATCCGGGCCATACTGGACATCAACCCTCGATACCTCCCGGCGTTCCCAGTACTGAAAGCGCCGCGCCCTCTCGAGCCACCACAACCCAGGGACGTGCCCTGGACCATGCCCGCTGCAGCAGAGTAGGACGTCAACACCCGCAGCGCTGGGTAATTATCCCCCCCCCCCCCAATTGTAATCATTTAAAAGTGACGCGATCAGATTGTAATTGTTTCCGTTTTTCATCCCAATTCGCAGCAGAGCAGCAAAGTACCGGCTATCACCAGCCCCCCTTTCCTTTAAAAAAAAAAAAAAAAAAAAAAAAAAAATTTACATTATTATCATTGTAACAAACTGGTTACCATTGTAACAATATATATATATCATTTACCTCGCTTAATTCGAATCATTAATTGTATTCCCTTGCGGCCACGTAGATTTAGTAGCGTTAATCGTAATCATAAGACGCTTAACGAAAGTGTACGCGCGGACAGCTTCACACGTGCCAACCACGAAACAGCCTCACGAGACCGTTTCGTGTTTAAGGGGGGAGGTGTTACATAGACCCTTCAGGTCCATCCCGTGCTCGCTGTCCTCGCGTCGCTTTCTTTCATAAGGCGATTCAGCGGAATCGCCTCGCGTGTAGAAGTCACGTTGTGCTTAGCCCATGGCAACAGTCATAGGGACGGCGCCCGCGCTCGTCTCGGTCCCGGATATTTCGCAATATTCAGGGAAATTAGCAAGGCAATCGACAGCTGCCGACGGGGCAGTATTCCCCACTTAGGGGGATCGTTCGAGGTTCGGCCCGCGATCGAGAGCCGGAAAAGGGGCATTCAGATTCGAGAGTTCAAGTTAGGGAGTCACGACGAGCCGGAGGGCCGTCTAGATACCGCGACCACGTCTCCGCGTTGATTCCGCGTAGCGCATTCGGCCGATAGTAATTCGTAAAAGGGTAACTCCATCCGACACACCGAGAACGGCCTAGCCGGGAGTGCCCTTGTGCGTCAATCAGGACCGACGTACGACCGCGAAGATAAGCGACGATCCGAGACTAAGAGGCGCGACTGACCCCAGGTCACCGACTTCCGTGTGCTACCCGAAACCAGAACGAGCGACCACGACCTGCGCTAGGTAGAGCGACACAGCAAGCGAGCGAAACGCGAGACGGCAAGCGTGCCGTGCGATAACAGCGAGCGACAGCTGAGACGAAGCGCCGTCTCGAGGTATGAAATTCTGACTAATTTCTGTAACAATATATTTTCTTGATTGATTTTTTCCTTTATATCCCTTGTACTCTTTTATTCGACCCCTGTATTACCTCCCCGATCCACAGTAAGTGTAGTCAAGGCGTGCTTTAGCACCTTAACAGAGCAAGAACCCGATAATTCATCTCAACCGCTCGGGGTGATTCACAAAAGTCCCTTCAGGACGTAACAAACTGGTGTCAGAAGTGGGATCCACTTTTTCTTTCTTTCTTTTTTTTTTCCTTGCACGCCGTCGCTACGAACTGCGACAGCCGCAATCTTATCTGCTCGTAACTTGACTACACTTCCCATTACTCAAAGTCTCTTGTCGGGCATTGCATAACAATGCCGGGTGGTATTTTGAGATCACCTCCTCCACAACAGTTTTCTGATTCCCGAACTTCTGCTATCGCTCCTCCGGTTATTCCTCCTCCGGTACCGCCCTCCTCGAGCGATCGGCCTTCTTTGGGTTCTCGGACGAACGACCCAGACATGTCTACAATAGACATATGGCGTTCCCGAGAAGACGAAGAGAGAGTGTATCGGGCGCTCGACAACATTCCCCGTTTCGACCCCGATTTTGTAACCCTGGAGGACTTTGCCGCCTCAATACAGCGCGCAATAAGGCGTGTTCCGCCCGGTCAGGAAGAAAGATTTCTGTCCGAGCTTATATACAAATTAACAGATCCTATTAGATACTATGTCGAAGATAAAGGTTGCCAAAGCGTGGCCGATCTGCTCTCCCTTCTAAGGGTCCGATATTCCCCATGTCGCGGTTATGAGGAGCTCCGACTGGAATTGGAACGTATAAGCATGTTTCCCCGGGAGCGTCTAATAGACTTTATCCACCGCGTGGCTCGCCTGTATCGACAGGTGACTGTAAGAGCGAAAGAATTGATCGGACAAAATGTCGAGAAAACCATAGCTGATGTAGAACGATTGGCACGGACCTCGTTTATCACGGCGTTACCCCAAAGAATTTCGACTAAAGTAGCTTTGTCAAATCCCGGATCTTTGCACGACGCGTTCGATTTAGCAGTACACACTCAAAGGCGAGAGCACGAATTATCCGGTTTGCCGCGCGAGAACACGAACGAATACACTCGGAACGCGCGTCCGCCTTCGCCGTATGACCCCCAGCGTAAATGGACCGAATGGAGACAACCCCGCGAAGAGGACGCGTACTACGAGCCCCAATCTTCCTACTCTGCATATAGCTCCCCGCGCTATCAAAACGAACATGATCGGGACCAGTATTATCGCGATTTGACGCCGGAACACCGTCCCTACGCTGTGCTGACGAGGCAAGGTGAACGCCCGTTGGACTACGAACCCAGACCGTATATTCCACGCGGCAGAGGAGCACGCGGAAGATATCAAAGCGATAGACGCTACCAGCCCCGCGAACCCCAAAGATATGAACCTCGCGAACCTCAAAGGTACCGACCCCGCGAACCTCAAAGGTCAGAACCTCCGGAATCCCAAAGATATCAATCACGCGAACCATGGGGATATGAAACTCAAGAATCGCGAGGATCGACGGAACGTGGAACGTCAACCGAAAATACCGGTCATTTAAACTCCCAGCGCGCCCGCCCGTTCAACCAGAACGAGGCGGGCGGGTCCTCCTCGCAAGCCCAAAGATCGCCCCAGGGTCAGAACCAGCAACGGGACTCATACGCGCGGAGTCCCCCCGCATCCAGGTCAAGTCTGAACAACTGGAGAACGGTGAGGGAGAATTCATCGTAGACACGGGTTCCGCTTTGAACCTGTTAGAAATCGGATCTGCAAGCGAAAAGGCCATGGTCCTCAGCACGACTCCCCTCGAAATTAACGGTTTGAACGGAAAGGTCATGACCTTAGGGACGACCGTTGTAAAGATTAACGGCAGTTGGGCATTATTCCATGTGATGCGCATGCCCACTCTACCCGAAGGGATCGCAGGCCTCGTCGGGAGCCCATATTTGCTTCAGGAAGAAGCCATCGTTTCCTATCACCAACGCACTATGGTAACGGCTAAACACCCAATCAGCCCGGTAGTTTTCTCCAATTATAAGGAGTTAGAACGCACGTTAGTGGAATGTAAGCAAAGCCACAAGGACTTCTTGGCGCGTTTAAGCAAACCACCAGAACCCGAGTCGAATGGGAACGTGGTGAGCATTTGCCTCCCTGAAACCCGGGACTGTCCCGAGGATGATGAGAAGGATTGCCCTACCCCCTTTTTCGAGGAAGAATTCGACGCTAACGAAGATCAGGATCTGGGAGACTACCGCGTGGAACAGAAACCCCACGAGGAACGGCTACAACATATAGTAGAAACATTAAAATTGGAAGAATTAGATCCGGAACCGCGTCGTTCAATCGAAGATTTAGTCGTAAGGTATTCAGACAGGTTTTTCGTACCCGGAGACCCGCTTGGCGGAACGACATCAATAGAGCACACCATCCCGTTGACCGATCCAACGCCCGTGTTTACACGACAATACCCACATTCCCCGTTGATGGACGAAGAAATTGCTCGACAAATGCACAATTTGGAGGAATTGGGAATAATCGCGCCTTCGTCGTCGCCACATAACTCACCTCTGCACGTGGTCCCGAAGAAGCAGGACGAAAAAGGAAACAAACGATGGAGGGTGGTGGCCGATTTTAGAATCTTGAACGCAAAAACGATCGACGACCGATTCCCCTTGCCGCGAATTACTGACATCCTCGACCGATTAGGTGGTGCCAAATATTTTTCAGTTTTCGACTTAGCAAACGGTTTTCATCAAATTCCCATGGCTTCCGAAGACCGTGCCAAAACTGCGTTTACCACTCCCGACGGACACTACGAATATCTCCGCATGCCATTCGGATTAAAAAACGCCCCGGCCACATTCCAGCGTTTAATGAACCACGTGTTAAGGGGGCTTATCGGTAAGGAGTTGTTCGTGTACCTAGACGACGTGGTCGTATATTCACGCACACTCGAGGAGCACGAACACCGACTCGAGAGATTCTTCGAACGCTTACGCGAGCATAACTTAACCCTACAGACAGAAAAGGCCAAGTTCTTGAAGGACAAGGTCATATATTTGGGTCATATAATAGCAGCTGACGGAGTAAGACCCAATCCTGAGAAAATTAAGGCCGTCGCTGCCTTCCCCGTACCAAAAGATCGAAAAAATTTGAAGCAATTCTTGGGTCTCGTAAATTATTACCGTCGCTTTATTCCGGACATGGCAAAGCGCGCTAAACCCCTTACAAATTTAACAACCCCGAAAATTCCCTTTTATTGGTCAGAGAAACACCAAGAAAGTTTCGAAGATTTGCGTCAAGTGCTTTGCCAAGAACCGGTTTTGCGTTACCCAAATTTCGACGAACCGTTTATCATTACTACCGACGCGTCTGACGTAGCAGTCGGCGCGATTCTAAGCCAAGGCAAAATAGGCGAGGACCCGCCAATAGCGTACGCCTCACAGGTACTCTCACCTTGCCAAGGAAACTACTCGACGACAGAAAAGGAGTGCTACGCGATCATCTACGCTGTAAAACAATTTCGGACATACATTTATGGACGGAAATTTTCCTTAGTAACTGACCACCGGCCACTTCAATGGTTATTTTCGGTAAAAGACCCGGTATCGCGACTCGCCCGATGGAAAATTACGCTAGCCGATTACAATTACGAAATAATCTACAAACCCGGCAGAGTAAATGCAAACGCCAACGCGCTATCACGAAACCCGGTCTCACACGCTTTTCCGACAATATCGAAGGAGACCGCGCCCAATAGTGGAAACGAAGGCATAGCGGCGCGCGTAGCGGAGCGCCGTCATGGCCAGCCACGGCCTAATTATGAAGAACCACCGTCGTTTATAGACGATTCTACGCTATCAAGAGACGAAACGGGAGAGATAGAGATAAGGGCCAACTCTACCGTTTTGGACACAACACATGGACGAACGGGACTGCCCGAATTCCAGGACGAAGATCTGGAAGAAAGCAACGAGGACTCAATCAGTCTAAACGAAGACTCATGCATGGGTCCATTTTCGCAGGAAGAAATCACACTCTTAAAAAGCCTGGATGAGGAGTACCCCTCCAAAAACAAGGGGGTACGGTATGATCGTAACGGAGTTGAAGATTTTGAAGCAGACTACTCCCCCATGATAACGGAGGGCCCGGGAGCAGGTGAATATACGGAGGACCAATACGCCTTTTTAAAGAGCCTGGACGAACCACCCGAATGGGAGTATATCGAAGGAGAAGACTTGGACTCCACCCACGGGACCATTAATACCCCCAAGGCCCCGGAAACGGAGGCGAGAATCACCATCGCGGGAAGCCTCCCCCACGACGAGGTGGAGACACCAAAAAACGCCCGCGAAAATACTAGTCCTCAAAAGGCAAAACCACAATCTGACCCTAAGAAGCGAGTGTCGTGGGGTGTACCTCTCTACGAAGAAGCCCTGGACATCCCGCAATCAACCATGATCGGTCCGAAGGTTGAAGACATGGAAGAACTGAATGATCAACCGCCTCCTAGAAAAGATTCGAGCATGAACCCAAGGCCCGAGGTAATCAAAATGCCCGACGCAACAGAACTTTATGGAACAGCCATGGGGCCATCCAAAGACCCCCCTAATTTGCAAAGGGGTTCCCAGGAATCGCCTGAATACACCTCGGCACACGGAGCAGAGCCAACAAAATGTTTAGTAAAAATTGTGAGGACCACCCTTACATCTCACCCTGACAACTATGCTCATTTTATATCATCCGACAGATTATTAACTAGCCCAATTTGTAAAACTCTAATAGCTACAGGTCTCCTTGATGAAACAAAATTAATATCTGAGGAGTTCTCTAAAAATCATGTAATAATCACTTGCAACGAAATAGGAAAAATTTTTAGCATCATTGGAGCACGAAACTTCTACCATGAAATGGGAACAGGAGAGCTGGTGTCAGCACTAATGGCGCTCAGGGACGCCGTAGAAACCGAAATCCACGTCCGGTCGCTTCGAATAGCGGCGCACGGAGAAACCCTACACCGATTCGATGCTGAAACGCTCCGAAAACATTGCAAAATTATTTTCAAACGTACGCCCATCTCAATTATAATCTGTTCCGGCGAAGTTAAATCACCGCCAGAAAACGAACGCGAAAATATCATTCGTCACTACCACGAAACCATGATAGGAGGGCATAAGGGCGTAACGAAAACGTACCGACGCATACGCAACCTGTTTGACTGGCCCCACCTACATCGGGATGTAGAGAATTACGTACGTAGATGCCAGAGTTGCCAAGAACAAAAGCTCGTACGAATTAAAACTCGGGAACCGATGCTAATCACAGATACGCCTGCACGGCCTTTCGATAAAGTAGCCCTAGACACCGTAGGTCCGCTTCCCCTTACCCCTAGCGGAAACCGTCATGTACTTACAATGCAATGTCAATTATCTAAATTCTGTATGGCCGTGCCATTAACCGACATCCGAGCCCTTACCGTGGCCGACGCGTTATCACGTTACTTTATCGCGATTTTCGGCGCGCCGCGCGCAATATTAACGGACCGCGGAACGAGCTTCATTAATAACACAATACAGGGAATAGCTCATACGTTCAAAATTAAACACGTAACTACTTCGGGATACCGACCCCAGACTAACGGTTCTCTGGAAAGAAGTCATATCGTCTTAACCGAATACTTGAAACATTACCTAGAGAGATACGAAGATTGGGACCTTCTCCTTCCATTCGCTATGTACTCATACAACACCTCGGTGCATGAAGCAACAAAGTTCACTCCATATGAGGTGATTTTCGGACAATTAGCTCGAGACCCATCTACGCCTATGTCCCACGAGGAGCTACTAACGTATCCGACATACGTACAAAATTTGGTAGAACGTTTAGACGAAATTCGAAACACCACAAGATCAAACTTGGACGCGAGCAAATCACGTTCAAAGAATATTTATGACCAGAAAAGTAACCAAGTCACATTCGCGGAAAATGACCTCGTTTACGTGCAAAAGGAACCGCGCCTTCATAAATTTGATCCCCATTACATAGGTCCGTACAAAATAAAAGCAATTACCGAACAAAACAATGCAATATTAATTACGGATGAGGGCCAACAGATTATTAAACATTTCGACAAATTGAAACATGCTTATATTAAAGATAAGCCACCTTGACGCCAGTGGAGCGTATTCAATGTGGTTTAAGCTTACAACGGACCGGCAGAAAAGCTCATTTAGCTGACTCCCATAACCAAGGTCCGACCCCTTATAGATCTAATTTCATTTCTTTTGTTATTATTTTCAATTCCTTATCTCCCCTCCTTAATCTCACTTGTTTTCAAATAATATTGATTTAAATAATATGTTCGAAAACAATAGAATTCACACCCTTCCCCTTAATCTCACTTGTTTTTCGTATTTACAGTAGACAATTACTTAAAACAATAGAATTCCCCGCGTAAGACATTTCGGAAAACCGAGTACTACAGCCACCATGGACGGACGTGGCCCACTAATATTTACGTTCCTATGGATGAGCGTTGCTAGTAACACCATAGATGGAGACTACCAAATATCACCGCTGAGCCCCAACCCGGGCTTGTACTACGAAAAAATTCGACCTCTCCGAGTTTTCCATACCCAATGGAGACTGGTCACGGGCATCGGAGTCGCCGAAATACTGGCCTCGCGACCGCTAACGCAACCCCAGATCAACAGAATGAAAGCGTTATGTACAACATACAACTGGACGCCTTGCCCGGCCGACGCCCTTAACACGGCCCTACAACGTAAACTCCTCGACGCCAAACGTTACGAGGAATTGTTACTCAGTATAATAGGGAAACCACGATTTCCCCGTTCTAAACGATCTGTACCATTGGGATTCATCGGATCGCTGAGCAAGGCCCTTTTCGGAACTCTGGACAGCGACGATGCGCAGTATTATAATAAGGAAATAGATAAGCTTTATAAAGATCAAAATCATCTCGCCGAATTGTTAGCAAACCAAACGCACATTATAAAATCAGAATTTCAGGATATACACGACTCGTTTAAAACTGTAACAAGCTCCGTGCAAACCATGGGCGATAGAATTAAGGAAATAGCGTCGGGTACTCGTCAACTAGACAAGCGCGAAACAAAATTAGAATTAGAACTAGCTTTTTCGTCGTGGACGTTCTTAATGACCAGACACGTGGACGAATATGTAACCGCGTTAATCGTAATTACGGACGCGCTCACGTTCGCGAAACTTGGTATCTTACATCCGGCCGTTCTTTCACCTAGCCAGCTGGCAAATACTTGCGAACGAATCCGCGAATCGACTCCTTATGAATTCCCGCTGACTCCGGAAGAATTAAATTCCGAACAGCTACAAGGGGTGACCAAATTAAACGTGGTTTATTCACATGGCCGAATTATCGTGTCACTCGACATCCCTTTACTAGATCAAATTCCCTTCGACCTTTATTACCTTCAGCCCTGCCCTTCCTTTCAAACTATATCGACCAATGTCTCTACCCCTATATTTATAAAGCCAAGAACGGCATATCTAGCAATCAACCAAATGAACTCTCAATACTTCATGCCCGACGAGAACTACATCGTAGGATGCAGAAAACACCCTCGGATGTACATGTGTGAACTCAGCGTACCCCTCCAAGATTTCGAAAAGGCACCAAACTGCGAAACGAATGCCCTATTAAAACCACAAAATATCGAGTGGCCTAGCTGCAACATTCAAGCTCTTCCCGGGGGCCGAACATATCTGAAGAAGTTGATCACACCTAACACCTGGATATATTCCGTCAAGGACACCCTGGCACTGCAGGTCCGATGCAATAAGCACGCAGCCGGATATGAAGTGCTACAGGGGGCGGGAATATTACAACTAAGGAGAGACTGTGAGGCCAAAATCGGGACCGACCAGATTTGGACAACCGGAGTGGACACCGAGGCATTAACAACCATCTACAAACCATCTATCGGCATCAACATTTCGGAAATTCTGCCAACCCTCACGGAACATCATGTAAAAATTTTAACTGACTACCAAGAAAAGGAACCTCAGGGAACCCTTCAAGATTCCCATGCAAAAGCTAATGCAATCGCATTGGAGGATATAGAGAGACAAGCAAGAGAAATAGCAACACACCATCGGACAAAAAATTTATCAACATATGTTACCTATGGATTACCAGGACTAGGAGGCATTTTCATAATCATCCTCGTTATCTGGATTGGATACCGTGTTCGGAGGGCACGTCAAAATCAACATCGCGAGCCCTCGAGGAAAGAGACAAAGGTTAATATTGAAATGACACCACACCGTCCCTCCCCTCCTATAATTTCTAGACCCCGTCCACTAGCGATTACATCTTTTCCTTCAGATCTACCCGTTATACCACCCACGAGCACAGGATATAGAGCCCACGTGGAACGACAGAAAAGTTTCGCGGATGCCGAGCCGTACTTCGATGTATTCTAGGAAGTACCTCGCTGATAGCAGCTAAAACCCCACGCGATACCTGTAGAACCGACCCCCGCGATGCGCTCTGCTGCGAAAATTAGGGAGTAGGGATAATGTCATATAAGATAGCAATTAATCGAAGCAAGAGACAGTCGTTAAAATTTTACGAGCACCAACAATGGCTTCATCAACGCCCAAGTTTAACGACATTAAATTCACCCGATCATCGCTAGCCGAGGCAATACTGCCTAGGCATTTACACGCGCCTTTTGGACGAAGGCTGTGCGTGAGGCCCGCCGGAATAAGTTGGGGAAGCGGACGAGTGTGGACCCACCGGGATAACCAAACAATAACCATCTGCCACGCCTGCGCATGGCTCAACCAACCGGAAGACTTCGAAGACTATACCGAAGTCCCAATTCACTGGCTGGTGGAAGAAGTGAGGGCGGTGGCCCTCACGAAATGCTCCAGATGCAGGAACAAGCATTTGGTATGGTCGACCCCGGGAAATTGCACGGGGTGCATCCGGGCCATACTGGACATCAACCCTCGATACCTCCCGGCGTTCCCAGTACTGAAAGCGCCGCGCCCTCTCGAGCCACCACAACCCAGGGACGTGCCCTGGACCATGCCCGCTGCAGCAGAGTAGGACGTCAACACCCGCAGCGCTGGGTAATTATCCCCCCCCCCCAATTGTAATCATTTAAAAGTGACGCGATCAGATTGTAATTGTTTCCGTTTTTCATCCCAATTCGCAGCAGAGCAGCAAAGTACCGGCTATCACCAGCCCCCCTTTCCTTTAAAAAAAAAAAAAAAAAAAAAAAAAAAATTTACATTATTATCATTGTAACAAACTGGTTACCATTGTAACAATATATATATATCATTTACCTCGCTTAATTCGAATCATTAATTGTATTCCCTTGCGGCCACGTAGATTTAGTAGCGTTAATCGTAATCATAAGACGCTTAACGAAAGTGTACGCGCGGACAGCTTCACACGTGCCAACCACGAAACAGCCTCACGAGACCGTTTCGTGTTTAAGGGGGGAGGTGTTACATAGACCCTTCAGGTCCATCCCGTGCTCGCTGTCCTCGCGTCGCTTTCTTTCATAAGGCGATTCAGCGGAATCGCCTCGCGTGTAGAAGTCACGTTGTGCTTAGCCCATGGCAACAGTCATAGGGACGGCGCCCGCGCTCGTCTCGGTCCCGGATATTTCGCAATATTCAGGGAAATTAGCAAGGCAATCGACAGCTGCCGACGGGGCAGTATTCCCCACTTAGGGGGATCGTTCGAGGTTCGGCCCGCGATCGAGAGCCGGAAAAGGGGCATTCAGATTCGAGAGTTCAAGTTAGGGAGTCACGACGAGCCGGAGGGCCGTCTAGATACCGCGACCACGTCTCCGCGTTGATTCCGCGTAGCGCATTCGGCCGATAGTAATTCGTAAAAGGGTAACTCCATCCGACACACCGAGAACGGCCTAGCCGGGAGTGCCCTTGTGCGTCAATCAGGACCGACGTACGACCGCGAAGATAAGCGACGATCCGAGACTAAGAGGCGCGACTGACCCCAGGTCACCGACTTCCGTGTGCTACCCGAAACCAGAACGAGCGACCACGACCTGCGCTAGGTAGAGCGACACAGCAAGCGAGCGAAACGCGAGACGGCAAGCGTGCCGTGCGATAACAGCGAGCGACAGCTGAGACGAAGCGCCGTCTCGAGGTATGAAATTCTGACTAATTTCTGTAACAATATATTTTCTTGATTGATTTTTTCCTTTATATCCCTTGTACTCTTTTATTCGACCCCTGTATTACCTCCCCGATCCACAGTAAGTGTAGTCAAGGCGTGCTTTAGCACCTTAACAGAGCAAGAACCCGATAATTCATCTCAACCGCTCGGGGTGATTCACAAAAGTCCCTTCAGGACGTAACAAACTGGTGTCAGAAGTGGGATCCACTTTTTCTTTCTTTCTTTTTTTTTTCCTTGCACGCCGTCGCTACGAACTGCGACAGCCGCAATCTTATCTGCTCGTAACTTGACTACACTTCCCATTACTCAAAGTCTCTTGTCGGGCATTGCATAACAATGCCGGGTGGTATTTTGAGATCACCTCCTCCACAACAGTTTTCTGATTCCCGAACTTCTGCTATCGCTCCTCCGGTTATTCCTCCTCCGGTACCGCCCTCCTCGAGCGATCGGCCTTCTTTGGGTTCTCGGACGAACGACCCAGACATGTCTACAATAGACATATGGCGTTCCCGAGAAGACGAAGAGAGAGTGTATCGGGCGCTCGACAACATTCCCCGTTTCGACCCCGATTTTGTAACCCTGGAGGACTTTGCCGCCTCAATACAGCGCGCAATAAGGCGTGTTCCGCCCGGTCAGGAAGAAAGATTTCTGTCCGAGCTTATATACAAATTAACAGATCCTATTAGATACTATGTCGAAGATAAAGGTTGCCAAAGCGTGGCCGATCTGCTCTCCCTTCTAAGGGTCCGATATTCCCCATGTCGCGGTTATGAGGAGCTCCGACTGGAATTGGAACGTATAAGCATGTTTCCCCGGGAGCGTCTAATAGACTTTATCCACCGCGTGGCTCGCCTGTATCGACAGGTGACTGTAAGAGCGAAAGAATTGATCGGACAAAATGTCGAGAAAACCATAGCTGATGTAGAACGATTGGCACGGACCTCGTTTATCACGGCGTTACCCCAAAGAATTTCGACTAAAGTAGCTTTGTCAAATCCCGGATCTTTGCACGACGCGTTCGATTTAGCAGTACACACTCAAAGGCGAGAGCACGAATTATCCGGTTTGCCGCGCGAGAACACGAACGAATACACTCGGAACGCGCGTCCGCCTTCGCCGTATGACCCCCAGCGTAAATGGACCGAATGGAGACAACCCCGCGAAGAGGACGCGTACTACGAGCCCCAATCTTCCTACTCTGCATATAGCTCCCCGCGCTATCAAAACGAACATGATCGGGACCAGTATTATCGCGATTTGACGCCGGAACACCGTCCCTACGCTGTGCTGACGAGGCAAGGTGAACGCCCGTTGGACTACGAACCCAGACCGTATATTCCACGCGGCAGAGGAGCACGCGGAAGATATCAAAGCGATAGACGCTACCAGCCCCGCGAACCCCAAAGATATGAACCTCGCGAACCTCAAAGGTACCGACCCCGCGAACCTCAAAGGTCAGAACCTCCGGAATCCCAAAGATATCAATCACGCGAACCATGGGGATATGAAACTCAAGAATCGCGAGGATCGACGGAACGTGGAACGTCAACCGAAAATACCGGTCATTTAAACTCCCAGCGCGCCCGCCCGTTCAACCAGAACGAGGCGGGCGGGTCCTCCTCGCAAGCCCAAAGATCGCCCCAGGGTCAGAACCAGCAACGGGACTCATACGCGCGGAGTCCCCCCGCATCCAGGTCAAGTCTGAACAACTGGAGAACGGTGAGGGAGAATTCATCGTAGACACGGGTTCCGCTTTGAACCTGTTAGAAATCGGATCTGCAAGCGAAAAGGCCATGGTCCTCAGCACGACTCCCCTCGAAATTAACGGTTTGAACGGAAAGGTCATGACCTTAGGGACGACCGTTGTAAAGATTAACGGCAGTTGGGCATTATTCCATGTGATGCGCATGCCCACTCTACCCGAAGGGATCGCAGGCCTCGTCGGGAGCCCATATTTGCTTCAGGAAGAAGCCATCGTTTCCTATCACCAACGCACTATGGTAACGGCTAAACACCCAATCAGCCCGGTAGTTTTCTCCAATTATAAGGAGTTAGAACGCACGTTAGTGGAATGTAAGCAAAGCCACAAGGACTTCTTGGCGCGTTTAAGCAAACCACCAGAACCCGAGTCGAATGGGAACGTGGTGAGCATTTGCCTCCCTGAAACCCGGGACTGTCCCGAGGATGATGAGAAGGATTGCCCTACCCCCTTTTTCGAGGAAGAATTCGACGCTAACGAAGATCAGGATCTGGGAGACTACCGCGTGGAACAGAAACCCCACGAGGAACGGCTACAACATATAGTAGAAACATTAAAATTGGAAGAATTAGATCCGGAACCGCGTCGTTCAATCGAAGATTTAGTCGTAAGGTATTCAGACAGGTTTTTCGTACCCGGAGACCCGCTTGGCGGAACGACATCAATAGAGCACACCATCCCGTTGACCGATCCAACGCCCGTGTTTACACGACAATACCCACATTCCCCGTTGATGGACGAAGAAATTGCTCGACAAATGCACAATTTGGAGGAATTGGGAATAATCGCGCCTTCGTCGTCGCCACATAACTCACCTCTGCACGTGGTCCCGAAGAAGCAGGACGAAAAAGGAAACAAACGATGGAGGGTGGTGGCCGATTTTAGAATCTTGAACGCAAAAACGATCGACGACCGATTCCCCTTGCCGCGAATTACTGACATCCTCGACCGATTAGGTGGTGCCAAATATTTTTCAGTTTTCGACTTAGCAAACGGTTTTCATCAAATTCCCATGGCTTCCGAAGACCGTGCCAAAACTGCGTTTACCACTCCCGACGGACACTACGAATATCTCCGCATGCCATTCGGATTAAAAAACGCCCCGGCCACATTCCAGCGTTTAATGAACCACGTGTTAAGGGGGCTTATCGGTAAGGAGTTGTTCGTGTACCTAGACGACGTGGTCGTATATTCACGCACACTCGAGGAGCACGAACACCGACTCGAGAGATTCTTCGAACGCTTACGCGAGCATAACTTAACCCTACAGACAGAAAAGGCCAAGTTCTTGAAGGACAAGGTCATATATTTGGGTCATATAATAGCAGCTGACGGAGTAAGACCCAATCCTGAGAAAATTAAGGCCGTCGCTGCCTTCCCCGTACCAAAAGATCGAAAAAATTTGAAGCAATTCTTGGGTCTCGTAAATTATTACCGTCGCTTTATTCCGGACATGGCAAAGCGCGCTAAACCCCTTACAAATTTAACAACCCCGAAAATTCCCTTTTATTGGTCAGAGAAACACCAAGAAAGTTTCGAAGATTTGCGTCAAGTGCTTTGCCAAGAACCGGTTTTGCGTTACCCAAATTTCGACGAACCGTTTATCATTACTACCGACGCGTCTGACGTAGCAGTCGGCGCGATTCTAAGCCAAGGCAAAATAGGCGAGGACCCGCCAATAGCGTACGCCTCACAGGTACTCTCACCTTGCCAAGGAAACTACTCGACGACAGAAAAGGAGTGCTACGCGATCATCTACGCTGTAAAACAATTTCGGACATACATTTATGGACGGAAATTTTCCTTAGTAACTGACCACCGGCCACTTCAATGGTTATTTTCGGTAAAAGACCCGGTATCGCGACTCGCCCGATGGAAAATTACGCTAGCCGATTACAATTACGAAATAATCTACAAACCCGGCAGAGTAAATGCAAACGCCAACGCGCTATCACGAAACCCGGTCTCACACGCTTTTCCGACAATATCGAAGGAGACCGCGCCCAATAGTGGAAACGAAGGCATAGCGGCGCGCGTAGCGGAGCGCCGTCATGGCCAGCCACGGCCTAATTATGAAGAACCACCGTCGTTTATAGACGATTCTACGCTATCAAGAGACGAAACGGGAGAGATAGAGATAAGGGCCAACTCTACCGTTTTGGACACAACACATGGACGAACGGGACTGCCCGAATTCCAGGACGAAGATCTGGAAGAAAGCAACGAGGACTCAATCAGTCTAAACGAAGACTCATGCATGGGTCCATTTTCGCAGGAAGAAATCACACTCTTAAAAAGCCTGGATGAGGAGTACCCCTCCAAAAACAAGGGGGTACGGTATGATCGTAACGGAGTTGAAGATTTTGAAGCAGACTACTCCCCCATGATAACGGAGGGCCCGGGAGCAGGTGAATATACGGAGGACCAATACGCCTTTTTAAAGAGCCTGGACGAACCACCCGAATGGGAGTATATCGAAGGAGAAGACTTGGACTCCACCCACGGGACCATTAATACCCCCAAGGCCCCGGAAACGGAGGCGAGAATCACCATCGCGGGAAGCCTCCCCCACGACGAGGTGGAGACACCAAAAAACGCCCGCGAAAATACTAGTCCTCAAAAGGCAAAACCACAATCTGACCCTAAGAAGCGAGTGTCGTGGGGTGTACCTCTCTACGAAGAAGCCCTGGACATCCCGCAATCAACCATGATCGGTCCGAAGGTTGAAGACATGGAAGAACTGAATGATCAACCGCCTCCTAGAAAAGATTCGAGCATGAACCCAAGGCCCGAGGTAATCAAAATGCCCGACGCAACAGAACTTTATGGAACAGCCATGGGGCCATCCAAAGACCCCCCTAATTTGCAAAGGGGTTCCCAGGAATCGCCTGAATACACCTCGGCACACGGAGCAGAGCCAACAAAATGTTTAGTAAAAATTGTGAGGACCACCCTTACATCTCACCCTGACAACTATGCTCATTTTATATCATCCGACAGATTATTAACTAGCCCAATTTGTAAAACTCTAATAGCTACAGGTCTCCTTGATGAAACAAAATTAATATCTGAGGAGTTCTCTAAAAATCATGTAATAATCACTTGCAACGAAATAGGAAAAATTTTTAGCATCATTGGAGCACGAAACTTCTACCATGAAATGGGAACAGGAGAGCTGGTGTCAGCACTAATGGCGCTCAGGGACGCCGTAGAAACCGAAATCCACGTCCGGTCGCTTCGAATAGCGGCGCACGGAGAAACCCTACACCGATTCGATGCTGAAACGCTCCGAAAACATTGCAAAATTATTTTCAAACGTACGCCCATCTCAATTATAATCTGTTCCGGCGAAGTTAAATCACCGCCAGAAAACGAACGCGAAAATATCATTCGTCACTACCACGAAACCATGATAGGAGGGCATAAGGGCGTAACGAAAACGTACCGACGCATACGCAACCTGTTTGACTGGCCCCACCTACATCGGGATGTAGAGAATTACGTACGTAGATGCCAGAGTTGCCAAGAACAAAAGCTCGTACGAATTAAAACTCGGGAACCGATGCTAATCACAGATACGCCTGCACGGCCTTTCGATAAAGTAGCCCTAGACACCGTAGGTCCGCTTCCCCTTACCCCTAGCGGAAACCGTCATGTACTTACAATGCAATGTCAATTATCTAAATTCTGTATGGCCGTGCCATTAACCGACATCCGAGCCCTTACCGTGGCCGACGCGTTATCACGTTACTTTATCGCGATTTTCGGCGCGCCGCGCGCAATATTAACGGACCGCGGAACGAGCTTCATTAATAACACAATACAGGGAATAGCTCATACGTTCAAAATTAAACACGTAACTACTTCGGGATACCGACCCCAGACTAACGGTTCTCTGGAAAGAAGTCATATCGTCTTAACCGAATACTTGAAACATTACCTAGAGAGATACGAAGATTGGGACCTTCTCCTTCCATTCGCTATGTACTCATACAACACCTCGGTGCATGAAGCAACAAAGTTCACTCCATATGAGGTGATTTTCGGACAATTAGCTCGAGACCCATCTACGCCTATGTCCCACGAGGAGCTACTAACGTATCCGACATACGTACAAAATTTGGTAGAACGTTTAGACGAAATTCGAAACACCACAAGATCAAACTTGGACGCGAGCAAATCACGTTCAAAGAATATTTATGACCAGAAAAGTAACCAAGTCACATTCGCGGAAAATGACCTCGTTTACGTGCAAAAGGAACCGCGCCTTCATAAATTTGATCCCCATTACATAGGTCCGTACAAAATAAAAGCAATTACCGAACAAAACAATGCAATATTAATTACGGATGAGGGCCAACAGATTATTAAACATTTCGACAAATTGAAACATGCTTATATTAAAGATAAGCCACCTTGACGCCAGTGGAGCGTATTCAATGTGGTTTAAGCTTACAACGGACCGGCAGAAAAGCTCATTTAGCTGACTCCCATAACCAAGGTCCGACCCCTTATAGATCTAATTTCATTTCTTTTGTTATTATTTTCAATTCCTTATCTCCCCTCCTTAATCTCACTTGTTTTCAAATAATATTGATTTAAATAATATGTTCGAAAACAATAGAATTCACACCCTTCCCCTTAATCTCACTTGTTTTTCGTATTTACAGTAGACAATTACTTAAAACAATAGAATTCCCCGCGTAAGACATTTCGGAAAACCGAGTACTACAGCCACCATGGACGGACGTGGCCCACTAATATTTACGTTCCTATGGATGAGCGTTGCTAGTAACACCATAGATGGAGACTACCAAA
Source organism: Andrena hattorfiana (assembly GCA_944738655.2). NCBI lineage: Eukaryota > Metazoa > Arthropoda > Insecta > Hymenoptera > Andrenidae > Andrena > Andrena hattorfiana. Next base: position 38,709,312 of record OX122890.1, on the reverse strand, counting down.
TATCACCGCTGAGCCCCAACCCGGGCTTGTACTACGAAAAAATTCGACCTCTCCGAGTTTTCCATACCCAATGGAGACTGGTCACGGGCATCGGAGTCGCCGAAATACTGGCCTCGCGACCGCTAACGCAACCCCAGATCAACAGAATGAAAGCGTTATGTACAACATACAACTGGACGCCTTGCCCGGCCGACGCCCTTAACACGGCCCTACAACGTAAACTCCTCGACGCCAAACGTTACGAGGAATTGTTACTCAGTATAATAGGGAAACCACGATTCCCCCGTTCTAAACGATCTGTACCATTGGGATTCATCGGATCGCTGAGCAAGGCCCTTTTCGGAACTCTGGACAGCGACGATGCGCAGTATTATAATAAGGAAATAGATAAGCTTTATAAAGATCAAAATCATCTCGCCGAATTGTTAGCAAACCAAACGCACATTATAAAATCAGAATTTCAGGATATACACGACTCGTTTAAAACTGTAACAAGCTCCGTGCAAACCATGGGCGATAGAATTAAGGAAATAGCGTCGGGTACTCGTCAACTAGACAAGCGCGAAACAAAATTAGAATTAGAACTAGCTTTTTCGTCGTGGACGTTCTTAATGACCAGACACGTGGACGAATATGTAACCGCGTTAATCGTAATTACGGACGCGCTCACGTTCGCGAAACTTGGTATCTTACATCCGGCCGTTCTTTCACCTAGCCAGCTGGCAAATACTTGCGAACGAATCCGCGAATCGACTCCTTATGAATTCCCGCTGACTCCGGAAGAATTAAATTCCGAACAGCTACAAGGGGTGACCAAATTAAACGTGGTTTATTCACATGGCCGAATTATCGTGTCACTCGACATCCCTTTACTAGATCAAATTCCCTTCGACCTTTATTACCTTCAGCCCTGCCCTTCCTTTCAAACTATATCGACCAATGTCTCTACCCCTATATTTATAAAGCCAAGAACGGCATATCTAGCAATCAACCAAATGAACTCTCAATACTTCATGCCCGACGAGAACTACATCGTAGGATGCAGAAAACACCCTCGGATGTACATGTGTGAACTCAGCGTACCCCTCCAAGATTTCGAAAAGGCACCAAACTGCGAAACGAATGCCCTATTAAAACCACAAAATATCGAGTGGCCTAGCTGCAACATTCAAGCTCTTCCCGGGGGCCGAACATATCTGAAGAAGTTGATCACACCTAACACCTGGATATATTCCGTCAAGGACGCCCTGGCACTGCAGGTCCGATGCAATAAGCACGCAGCCGGATATGAAGTGCTACAGGGGGCGGGAATATTACAACTAAGGAGAGACTGTGAGGCCAAAATCGGGACCGACCAGATTTGGACAACCGGAGTGGACACCGAGGCATTAACAACCATCTACAAACCATCTATCGGCATCAACATTTCGGAAATTCTGCCAACCCTCACGGAACATCATGTAAAAATTTTAACTGACTACCAAGAAAAGGAACCTCAGGGAACCCTTCAAGATTCCCATGCAAAAGCTAATGCAATCGCATTGGAGGATATAGAGAGACAAGCAAGAGAAATAGCAACACACCATCGGACAAAAAATTTATCAACATATGTTACCTATGGATTACCAGGACTAGGAGGCATTTTCATAATCATCCTCGTTATCTGGATTGGATACCGTGTTCGGAGGGCACGTCAAAATCAACATCGCGAGCCCTCGAGGAAAGAGACAAAGGTTAATATTGAAATGACACCACACCGTCCCTCCCCTCCTATAATTTCTAGACCCCGTCCACTAGCGATTACATCTTTTCCTTCAGACCTACCCGTTATACCACCCACGAGCACAGGATATAGAGCCCACGTGGAACGACAGAAAAGTTTCGCGGATGCCGAGCCGTACTTCGATGTATTCTAGGAAGTACCTCGCTGATAGCAGCTAAAACCCCACGCGATACCTGTAGAACCGACCCCCGCGATGCGCTCTGCTGCGAAAATTAGGGAGTAGGGATAATGTCATATAAGATAGCAATTAATCGAAGCAAGAGACAGTCGTTAAAATTTTACGAGCACCAACAATGGCTTCATCAACGCCCAAGTTTAACGACATTAAATTCACCCGATCATCGCTAGCCGAGGCAATACTGCCTAGGCATTTACACGCGCCTTTTGGACGAAGGCTGTGCGTGAGGCCCGCCGGAATAAGTTGGGGAAGCGGACGAGTGTGGACCCACCGGGATAACCAAACAATAACCATCTGCCACGCCTGCGCATGGCTCAACCAACCGGAAGACTTCGAAGACTATACCGAAGTCCCAATTCACTGGCTGGTGGAAGAAGTGAGGGCGGTGGCCCTCACGAAATGCTCCAGATGCAGGAACAAGCATTTGGTATGGTCGACCCCGGGAAATTGCACGGGGTGCATCCGGGCCATACTGGACATCAACCCTCGATACCTCCCGGCGTTCCCAGTACTGAAAGCGCCGCGCCCTCTCGAGCCACCACAACCCAGGGACGTGCCCTGGACCATGCCCGCTGCAGCAGAGTAGGACGTCAACACCCGCAGCGCTGGGTAATTATCCCCCCCCCCCCAATTGTAATCATTTAAAAGTGACGCGATCAGATTGTAATTGTTTCCGTTTTTCATCCCAATTCGCAGCAGAGCAGCAAAGTACCGGCTATCACCAGCCCCCCTTTCCTTTAAAAAAAAAAAAAAAAAAAAAAAAAAAATTTACATTATTATCATTGTAACAAACTGGTTACCATTGTAACAATATATATATATCATTTACCTCGCTTAATTCGAATCATTAATTGTATTCCCTTGCGGCCACGTAGATTTAGTAGCGTTAATCGTAATCATAAGACGCTTAACGAAAGTGTACGCGCGGACAGCTTCACACGTGCCAACCACGAAACAGCCTCACGAGACCGTTTCGTGTTTAAGGGGGGAGGTGTTACATAGACCCTTCAGGTCCATCCCGTGCTCGCTGTCCTCGCGTCGCTTTCTTTCATAAGGCGATTCAGCGGAATCGCCTCGCGTGTAGAAGTCACGTTGTGCTTAGCCCATGGCAACAGTCATAGGGACGGCGCCCGCGCTCGTCTCGGTCCCGGATATTTCGCAATATTCAGGGAAATTAGCAAGGCAATCGACAGCTGCCGACGGGGCAGTATTCCCCACTTAGGGGGATCGTTCGAGGTTCGGCCCGCGATCGAGAGCCGGAAAAGGGGCATTCAGATTCGAGAGTTCAAGTTAGGGAGTCACGACGAGCCGGAGGGCCGTCTAGATACCGCGACCACGTCTCCGCGTTGATTCCGCGTAGCGCATTCGGCCGATAGTAATTCGTAAAAGGGTAACTCCATCCGACACACCGAGAACGGCCTAGCCGGGAGTGCCCTTGTGCGTCAATCAGGACCGACGTACGACCGCGAAGATAAGCGACGATCCGAGACTAAGAGGCGCGACTGACCCCAGGTCACCGACTTCCGTGTGCTACCCGAAACCAGAACGAGCGACCACGACCTGCGCTAGGTAGAGCGACACAGCAAGCGAGCGAAACGCGAGACGGCAAGCGTGCCGTGCGATAACAGCGAGCGACAGCTGAGACGAAGCGCCGTCTCGAGGTATGAAATTCTGACTAATTTCTGTAACAATATATTTTCTTGATTGATTTTTTCCTTTATATCCCTTGTACTCTTTTATTCGACCCCTGTATTACCTCCCCGATCCACAGTAAGTGTAGTCAAGGCGTGCTTTAGCACCTTAACAGAGCAAGAACCCGATAATTCATCTCAACCGCTCGGGGTGATTCACAAAAGTCCCTTCAGGACGTAACAAACTGGTGTCAGAAGTGGGATCCACTTTTTCTTTCTTTCTTTTTTTTTTCCTTGCACGCCGTCGCTACGAACTGCGACAGCCGCAATCTTATCTGCTCGTAACTTGACTACACTTCCCATTACTCAAAGTCTCTTGTCGGGCATTGCATAACAATGCCGGGTGGTATTTTGAGATCACCTCCTCCACAACAGTTTTCTGATTCCCGAACTTCTGCTATCGCTCCTCCGGTTATTCCTCCTCCGGTACCGCCCTCCTCGAGCGATCGGCCTTCTTTGGGTTCTCGGACGAACGACCCAGACATGTCTACAATAGACATATGGCGTTCCCGAGAAGACGAAGAGAGAGTGTATCGGGCGCTCGACAACATTCCCCGTTTCGACCCCGATTTTGTAACCCTGGAGGACTTTGCCGCCTCAATACAGCGCGCAATAAGGCGTGTTCCGCCCGGTCAGGAAGAAAGATTTCTGTCCGAGCTTATATACAAATTAACAGATCCTATTAGATACTATGTCGAAGATAAAGGTTGCCAAAGCGTGGCCGATCTGCTCTCCCTTCTAAGGGTCCGATATTCCCCATGTCGCGGTTATGAGGAGCTCCGACTGGAATTGGAACGTATAAGCATGTTTCCCCGGGAGCGTCTAATAGACTTTATCCACCGCGTGGCTCGCCTGTATCGACAGGTGACTGTAAGAGCGAAAGAATTGATCGGACAAAATGTCGAGAAAACCATAGCTGATGTAGAACGATTGGCACGGACCTCGTTTATCACGGCGTTACCCCAAAGAATTTCGACTAAAGTAGCTTTGTCAAATCCCGGATCTTTGCACGACGCGTTCGATTTAGCAGTACACACTCAAAGGCGAGAGCACGAATTATCCGGTTTGCCGCGCGAGAACACGAACGAATACACTCGGAACGCGCGTCCGCCTTCGCCGTATGACCCCCAGCGTAAATGGACCGAATGGAGACAACCCCGCGAAGAGGACGCGTACTACGAGCCCCAATCTTCCTACTCTGCATATAGCTCCCCGCGCTATCAAAACGAACATGATCGGGACCAGTATTATCGCGATTTGACGCCGGAACACCGTCCCTACGCTGTGCTGACGAGGCAAGGTGAACGCCCGTTGGACTACGAACCCAGACCGTATATTCCACGCGGCAGAGGAGCACGCGGAAGATATCAAAGCGATAGACGCTACCAGCCCCGCGAACCCCAAAGATATGAACCTCGCGAACCTCAAAGGTACCGACCCCGCGAACCTCAAAGGTCAGAACCTCCGGAATCCCAAAGATATCAATCACGCGAACCATGGGGATATGAAACTCAAGAATCGCGAGGATCGACGGAACGTGGAACGTCAACCGAAAATACCGGTCATTTAAACTCCCAGCGCGCCCGCCCGTTCAACCAGAACGAGGCGGGCGGGTCCTCCTCGCAAGCCCAAAGATCGCCCCAGGGTCAGAACCAGCAACGGGACTCATACGCGCGGAGTCCCCCCGCATCCAGGTCAAGTCTGAACAACTGGAGAACGGTGAGGGAGAATTCATCGTAGACACGGGTTCCGCTTTGAACCTGTTAGAAATCGGATCTGCAAGCGAAAAGGCCATGGTCCTCAGCACGACTCCCCTCGAAATTAACGGTTTGAACGGAAAGGTCATGACCTTAGGGACGACCGTTGTAAAGATTAACGGCAGTTGGGCATTATTCCATGTGATGCGCATGCCCACTCTACCCGAAGGGATCGCAGGCCTCGTCGGGAGCCCATATTTGCTTCAGGAAGAAGCCATCGTTTCCTATCACCAACGCACTATGGTAACGGCTAAACACCCAATCAGCCCGGTAGTTTTCTCCAATTATAAGGAGTTAGAACGCACGTTAGTGGAATGTAAGCAAAGCCACAAGGACTTCTTGGTGCGTTTAAGCAAACCACCAGAACCCGAGTCGAATGGGAACGTGGTGAGCATTTGCCTCCCTGAAACCCGGGACTGTCCCGAGGATGATGAGAAGGATTGCCCTACCCCCTTTTTCGAGGAAGAATTCGACGCTAACGAAGATCAGGATCTGGGAGACTACCGCGTGGAACAGAAACCCCACGAGGAACGGCTACAACATATAGTAGAAACATTAAAATTGGAAGAATTAGATCCGGAACCGCGTCGTTCAATCGAAGATTTAGTCGTAAGGTATTCAGACAGGTTTTTCGTACCCGGAGACCCGCTTGGCGGAACGACATCAATAGAGCACACCATCCCGTTGACCGATCCAACGCCCGTGTTTACACGACAATACCCACATTCCCCGTTGATGGACGAAGAAATTGCTCGACAAATGCACAATTTGGAGGAATTGGGAATAATCGCGCCTTCGTCGTCGCCACATAACTCACCTCTGCACGTGGTCCCGAAGAAGCAGGACGAAAAAGGAAACAAACGATGGAGGGTGGTGGCCGATTTTAGAATCTTGAACGCAAAAACGATCGACGACCGATTCCCCTTGCCGCGAATTACTGACATCCTCGACCGATTAGGTGGTGCCAAATATTTTTCAGTTTTCGACTTAGCAAACGGTTTTCATCAAATTCCCATGGCTTCCGAAGACCGTGCCAAAACTGCGTTTACCACTCCCGACGGACACTACGAATATCTCCGCATGCCATTCGGATTAAAAAACGCCCCGGCCACATTCCAGCGTTTAATGAACCACGTGTTAAGGGGGCTTATCGGTAAGGAGTTGTTCGTGTACCTAGACGACGTGGTCGTATATTCACGCACACTCGAGGAGCACGAACACCGACTCGAGAGATTCTTCGAACGCTTACGCGAGCATAACTTAACCCTACAGACAGAAAAGGCCAAGTTCTTGAAGGACAAGGTCATATATTTGGGTCATATAATAGCAGCTGACGGAGTAAGACCCAATCCTGAGAAAATTAAGGCCGTCGCTGCCTTCCCCGTACCAAAAGATCGAAAAAATTTGAAGCAATTCTTGGGTCTCGTAAATTATTACCGTCGCTTTATTCCGGACATGGCAAAGCGCGCTAAACCCCTTACAAATTTAACAACCCCGAAAATTCCCTTTTATTGGTCAGAGAAACACCAAGAAAGTTTCGAAGATTTGCGTCAAGTGCTTTGCCAAGAACCGGTTTTGCGTTACCCAAATTTCGACGAACCGTTTATCATTACTACCGACGCGTCTGACGTAGCAGTCGGCGCGATTCTAAGCCAAGGCAAAATAGGCGAGGACCCGCCAATAGCGTACGCCTCACAGGTACTCTCACCTTGCCAAGGAAACTACTCGACGACAGAAAAGGAGTGCTACGCGATCATCTACGCTGTAAAACAATTTCGGACATACATTTATGGACGGAAATTTTCCTTAGTAACTGACCACCGGCCACTTCAATGGTTATTTTCGGTAAAAGACCCGGTATCGCGACTCGCCCGATGGAAAATTACGCTAGCCGATTACAATTACGAAATAATCTACAAACCCGGCAGAGTAAATGCAAACGCCAACGCGCTATCACGAAACCCGGTCTCACACGCTTTTCCGACAATATCGAAGGAGACCGCGCCCAATAGTGGAAACGAAGGCATAGCGGCGCGCGTAGCGGAGCGCCGTCATGGCCAGCCACGGCCTAATTATGAAGAACCACCGTCGTTTATAGACGATTCTACGCTATCAAGAGACGAAACGGGAGAGATAGAGATAAGGGCCAACTCTACCGTTTTGGACACAACACATGGACGAACGGGACTGCCCGAATTCCAGGACGAAGATCTGGAAGAAAGCAACGAGGACTCAATCAGTCTAAACGAAGACTCATGCATGGGTCCATTTTCGCAGGAAGAAATCACACTCTTAAAAAGCCTGGATGAGGAGTACCCCTCCAAAAACAAGGGGGTACGGTATGATCGTAACGGAGTTGAAGATTTTGAAGCAGACTACTCCCCCATGATAACGGAGGGCCCGGGAGCAGGTGAATATACGGAGGACCAATACGCCTTTTTAAAGAGCCTGGACGAACCACCCGAATGGGAGTATATCGAAGGAGAAGACTTGGACTCCACCCACGGGACCATTAATACCCCCAAGGCCCCGGAAACGGAGGCGAGAATCACCATCGCGGGAAGCCTCCCCCACGACGAGGTGGAGACACCAAAAAACGCCCGCGAAAATACTAGTCCTCAAAAGGCAAAACCACAATCTGACCCTAAGAAGCGAGTGTCGTGGGGTGTACCTCTCTACGAAGAAGCCCTGGACATCCCGCAATCAACCATGATCGGTCCGAAGGTTGAAGACATGGAAGAACTGAATGATCAACCGCCTCCTAGAAAAGATTCGAGCATGAACCCAAGGCCCGAGGTAATCAAAATGCCCGACGCAACAGAACTTTATGGAACAGCCATGGGGCCATCCAAAGACCCCCCTAATTTGCAAAGGGGTTCCCAGGAATCGCCTGAATACACCTCGGCACACGGAGCAGAGCCAACAAAATGTTTAGTAAAAATTGTGAGGACCACCCTTACATCTCACCCTGACAACTATGCTCATTTTATATCATCCGACAGATTATTAACTAGCCCAATTTGTAAAACTCTAATAGCTACAGGTCTCCTTGATGAAACAAAATTAATATCTGAGGAGTTCTCTAAAAATCATGTAATAATCACTTGCAACGAAATAGGAAAAATTTTTAGCATCATTGGAGCACGAAACTTCTACCATGAAATGGGAACAGGAGAGCTGGTGTCAGCACTAATGGCGCTCAGGGACGCCGTAGAAACCGAAATCCACGTCCGGTCGCTTCGAATAGCGGCGCACGGAGAAACCCTACACCGATTCGATGCTGAAACGCTCCGAAAACATTGCAAAATTATTTTCAAACGTACGCCCATCTCAATTATAATCTGTTCCGGCGAAGTTAAATCACCGCCAGAAAACGAACGCGAAAATATCATTCGTCACTACCACGAAACCATGATAGGAGGGCATAAGGGCGTAACGAAAACGTACCGACGCATACGCAACCTGTTTGACTGGCCCCACCTACATCGGGATGTAGAGAATTACGTACGTAGATGCCAGAGTTGCCAAGAACAAAAGCTCGTACGAATTAAAACTCGGGAACCGATGCTAATCACAGATACGCCTGCACGGCCTTTCGATAAAGTAGCCCTAGACACCGTAGGTCCGCTTCCCCTTACCCCTAGCGGAAACCGTCATGTACTTACAATGCAATGTCAATTATCTAAATTCTGTATGGCCGTGCCATTAACCGACATCCGAGCCCTTACCGTGGCCGACGCGTTATCACGTTACTTTATCGCGATTTTCGGCGCGCCGCGCGCAATATTAACGGACCGCGGAACGAGCTTCATTAATAACACAATACAGGGAATAGCTCATACGTTCAAAATTAAACACGTAACTACTTCGGGATACCGACCCCAGACTAACGGTTCTCTGGAAAGAAGTCATATCGTCTTAACCGAATACTTGAAACATTACCTAGAGAGATACGAAGATTGGGACCTTCTCCTTCCATTCGCTATGTACTCATACAACACCTCGGTGCATGAAGCAACAAAGTTCACTCCATATGAGGTGATTTTCGGACAATTAGCTCGAGACCCATCTACGCCTATGTCCCACGAGGAGCTACTAACGTATCCGACATACGTACAAAATTTGGTAGAACGTTTAGACGAAATTCGAAACACCACAAGATCAAACTTGGACGCGAGCAAATCACGTTCAAAGAATATTTATGACCAGAAAAGTAACCAAGTCACATTCGCGGAAAATGACCTCGTTTACGTGCAAAAGGAACCGCGCCTTCATAAATTTGATCCCCATTACATAGGTCCGTACAAAATAAAAGCAATTACCGAACAAAACAATGCAATATTAATTACGGATGAGGGCCAACAGATTATTAAACATTTCGACAAATTGAAACATGCTTATATTAAAGATAAGCCACCTTGACGCCAGTGGAGCGTATTCAATGTGGTTTAAGCTTACAACGGACCGGCAGAAAAGCTCATTTAGCTGACTCCCATAACCAAGGTCCGACCCCTTATAGATCTAATTTCATTTCTTTTGTTATTATTTTCAATTCCTTATCTCCCCTCCTTAATCTCACTTGTTTTCAAATAATATTGATTTAAATAATATGTTCGAAAACAATAGAATTCACACCCTTCCCCTTAATCTCACTTGTTTTTCGTATTTACAGTAGACAATTACTTAAAACAATAGAATTCCCCGCGTAAGACATTTCGGAAAACCGAGTACTACAGCCACCATGGACGGACGTGGCCCACTAATATTTACGTTCCTATGGATGAGCGTTGCTAGTAACACCATAGATGGAGACTACCAAATATCACCGCTGAGCCCCAACCCGGGCTTGTACTACGAAAAAATTCGACCTCTCCGAGTTTTCCATACCCAATGGAGACTGGTCACGGGCATCGGAGTCGCCGAAATACTGGCCTCGCGACCGCTAACGCAACCCCAGATCAACAGAATGAAAGCGTTATGTACAACATACAACTGGACGCCTTGCCCGGCCGACGCCCTTAACACGGCCCTACAACGTAAACTCCTCGACGCCAAACGTTACGAGGAATTGTTACTCAGTATAATAGGGAAACCACGATTCCCCCGTTCTAAACGATCTGTACCATTGGGATTCATCGGATCGCTGAGCAAGGCCCTTTTCGGAACTCTGGACAGCGACGATGCGCAGTATTATAATAAGGAAATAGATAAGCTTTATAAAGATCAAAATCATCTCGCCGAATTGTTAGCAAACCAAACGCACATTATAAAATCAGAATTTCAGGATATACACGACTCGTTTAAAACTGTAACAAGCTCCGTGCAAACCATGGGCGATAGAATTAAGGAAATAGCGTCGGGTACTCGTCAACTAGACAAGCGCGAAACAAAATTAGAATTAGAACTAGCTTTTTCGTCGTGGACGTTCTTAATGACCAGACACGTGGACGAATATGTAACCGCGTTAATCGTAATTACGGACGCGCTCACGTTCGCGAAACTTGGTATCTTACATCCGGCCGTTCTTTCACCTAGCCAGCTGGCAAATACTTGCGAACGAATCCGCGAATCGACTCCTTATGAATTCCCGCTGACTCCGGAAGAATTAAATTCCGAACAGCTACAAGGGGTGACCAAATTAAACGTGGTTTATTCACATGGCCGAATTATCGTGTCACTCGACATCCCTTTACTAGATCAAATTCCCTTCGACCTTTATTACCTTCAGCCCTGCCCTTCCTTTCAAACTATATCGACCAATGTCTCTACCCCTATATTTATAAAGCCAAGAACGGCATATCTAGCAATCAACCAAATGAACTCTCAATACTTCATGCCCGACGAGAACTACATCGTAGGATGCAGAAAACACCCTCGGATGTACATGTGTGAACTCAGCGTACCCCTCCAAGATTTCGAAAAGGCACCAAACTGCGAAACGAATGCCCTATTAAAACCACAAAATATCGAGTGGCCTAGCTGCAACATTCAAGCTCTTCCCGGGGGCCGAACATATCTGAAGAAGTTGATCACACCTAACACCTGGATATATTCCGTCAAGGACACCCTGGCACTGCAGGTCCGATGCAATAAGCACGCAGCCGGATATGAAGTGCTACAGGGGGCGGGAATATTACAACTAAGGAGAGACTGTGAGGCCAAAATCGGGACCGACCAGATTTGGACAACCGGAGTGGACACCGAGGCATTAACAACCATCTACAAACCATCTATCGGCATCAACATTTCGGAAATTCTGCCAACCCTCACGGAACATCATGTAAAAATTTTAACTGACTACCAAGAAAAGGAACCTCAGGGAACCCTTCAAGATTCCCATGCAAAAGCTAATGCAATCGCATTGGAGGATATAGAGAGACAAGCAAGAGAAATAGCAACACACCATCGGACAAAAAATTTATCAACATATGTTACCTATGGATTACCAGGACTAGGAGGCATTTTCATAATCATCCTCGTTATCTGGATTGGATACCGTGTTCGGAGGGCACGTCAAAATCAACATCGCGAGCCCTCGAGGAAAGAGACAAAGGTTAATATTGAAATGACACCACACCGTCCCTCCCCTCCTATAATTTCTAGACCCCGTCCACTAGCGATTACATCTTTTCCTTCAGACCTACCCGTTATACCACCCACGAGCACAGGATATAGAGCCCACGTGGAACGACAGAAAAGTTTCGCGGATGCCGAGCCGTACTTCGATGTATTCTAGGAAGTACCTCGCTGATAGCAGCTAAAACCCCACGCGATACCTGTAGAACCGACCCCCGCGATGCGCTCTGCTGCGAAAATTAGGGAGTAGGGATAATGTCATATAAGATAGCAATTAATCGAAGCAAGAGACAGTCGTTAAAATTTTACGAGCACCAACAATGGCTTCATCAACGCCCAAGTTTAACGACATTAAATTCACCCGATCATCGCTAGCCGAGGCAATACTGCCTAGGCATTTACACGCGCCTTTTGGACGAAGGCTGTGCGTGAGGCCCGCCGGAATAAGTTGGGGAAGCGGACGAGTGTGGACCCACCGGGATAACCAAACAATAACCATCTGCCACGCCTGCGCATGGCTCAACCAACCGGAAGACTTCGAAGACTATACCGAAGTCCCAATTCACTGGCTGGTGGAAGAAGTGAGGGCGGTGGCCCTCACGAAATGCTCCAGATGCAGGAACAAGCATTTGGTATGGTCGACCCCGGGAAATTGCACGGGGTGCATCCGGGCCATACTGGACATCAACCCTCGATACCTCCCGGCGTTCCCAGTACTGAAAGCGCCGCGCCCTCTCGAGCCACCACAACCCAGGGACGTGCCCTGGACCATGCCCGCTGCAGCAGAGTAGGACGTCAACACCCGCAGCGCTGGGTAATTATCCCCCCCCCCCCCAATTGTAATCATTTAAAAGTGACGCGATCAGATTGTAATTGTTTCCGTTTTTCATCCCAATTCGCAGCAGAGCAGCAAAGTACCGGCTATCACCAGCCCCCCTTTCCTTTAAAAAAAAAAAAAAAAAAAAAAAAAAATTTACATTATTATCATTGTAACAAACTGGTTACCATTGTAACAATATATATATATCATTTACCTCGCTTAATTCGAATCATTAATTGTATTCCCTTGCGGCCACGTAGATTTAGTAGCGTTAATCGTAATCATAAGACGCTTAACGAAAGTGTACGCGCGGACAGCTTCACACGTGCCAACCACGAAACAGCCTCACGAGACCGTTTCGTGTTTAAGGGGGGAGGTGTTACATAGACCCTTCAGGTCCATCCCGTGCTCGCTGTCCTCGCGTCGCTTTCTTTCATAAGGCGATTCAGCGGAATCGCCTCGCGTGTAGAAGTCACGTTGTGCTTAGCCCATGGCAACAGTCATAGGGACGGCGCCCGCGCTCGTCTCGGTCCCGGATATTTCGCAATATTCAGGGAAATTAGCAAGGCAATCGACAGCTGCCGACGGGGCAGTATTCCCCACTTAGGGGGATCGTTCGAGGTTCGGCCCGCGATCGAGAGCCGGAAAAGGGGCATTCAGATTCGAGAGTTCAAGTTAGGGAGTCACGACGAGCCGGAGGGCCGTCTAGATACCGCGACCACGTCTCCGCGTTGATTCCGCGTAGCGCATTCGGCCGATAGTAATTCGTAAAAGGGTAACTCCATCCGACACACCGAGAACGGCCTAGCCGGGAGTGCCCTTGTGCGTCAATCAGGACCGACGTACGACCGCGAAGATAAGCGACGATCCGAGACTAAGAGGCGCGACTGACCCCAGGTCACCGACTTCCGTGTGCTACCCGAAACCAGAACGAGCGACCACGACCTGCGCTAGGTAGAGCGACACAGCAAGCGAGCGAAACGCGAGACGGCAAGCGTGCCGTGCGATAACAGCGAGCGACAGCTGAGACGAAGCGCCGTCTCGAGGTATGAAATTCTGACTAATTTCTGTAACAATATATTTTCTTGATTGATTTTTTCCTTTATATCCCTTGTACTCTTTTATTCGACCCCTGTATTACCTCCCCGATCCACAGTAAGTGTAGTCAAGGCGTGCTTTAGCACCTTAACAGAGCAAGAACCCGATAATTCATCTCAACCGCTCGGGGTGATTCACAAAAGTCCCTTCAGGACGTAACAAACTGGTGTCAGAAGTGGGATCCACTTTTTCTTTCTTTCTTTTTTTTTTCCTTGCACGCCGTCGCTACGAACTGCGACAGCCGCAATCTTATCTGCTCGTAACTTGACTACACTTCCCATTACTCAAAGTCTCTTGTCGGGCATTGCATAACAATGCCGGGTGGTATTTTGAGATCACCTCCTCCACAACAGTTTTCTGATTCCCGAACTTCTGCTATCGCTCCTCCGGTTATTCCTCCTCCGGTACCGCCCTCCTCGAGCGATTGGCCTTCTTTGGGTTCTCGGACGAACGACCCAGACATGTCTACAATAGACATATGGCGTTCCCGAGAAGACGAAGAGAGAGTGTATCGGGCGCTCGACAACATTCCCCGTTTCGACCCCGATTTTGTAACCCTGGAGGACTTTGCCGCCTCAATACAGCGCGCAATAAGGCGTGTTCCGCCCGGTCAGGAAGAAAGATTTCTGTCCGAGCTTATATACAAATTAACAGATCCTATTAGATACTATGTCGAAGATAAAGGTTGCCAAAGCGTGGCCGATCTGCTCTCCCTTCTAAGGGTCCGATATTCCCCATGTCGCGGTTATGAGGAGCTCCGACTGGAATTGGAACGTATAAGCATGTTTCCCCGGGAGCGTCTAATAGACTTTATCCACCGCGTGGCTCGCCTGTATCGACAGGTGACTGTAAGAGCGAAAGAATTGATCGGACAAAATGTCGAGAAAACCATAGCTGATGTAGAACGATTGGCACGGACCTCGTTTATCACGGCGTTACCCCAAAGAATTTCGACTAAAGTAGCTTTGTCAAATCCCGGATCTTTGCACGACGCGTTCGATTTAGCAGTACACACTCAAAGGCGAGAGCACGAATTATCCGGTTTGCCGCGCGAGAACACGAACGAATACACTCGGAACGCGCGTCCGCCTTCGCCGTATGACCCCCAGCGTAAATGGACCGAATGGAGACAACCCCGCGAAGAGGACGCGTACTACGAGCCCCAATCTTCCTACTCTGCATATAGCTCCCCGCGCTATCAAAACGAACATGATCGGGACCAGTATTATCGCGATTTGACGCCGGAACACCGTCCCTACGCTGTGCTGACGAGGCAAGGTGAACGCCCGTTGGACTACGAACCCAGACCGTATATTCCACGCGGCAGAGGAGCACGCGGAAGATATCAAAGCGATAGACGCTACCAGCCCCGCGAACCCCAAAGATATGAACCTCGCGAACCTCAAAGGTACCGACCCCGCGAACCTCAAAGGTCAGAACCTCCGGAATCCCAAAGATATCAATCACGCGAACCATGGGGATATGAAACTCAAGAATCGCGAGGATCGACGGAACGTGGAACGTCAACCGAAAATACCGGTCATTTAAACTCCCAGCGCGCCCGCCCGTTCAACCAGAACGAGGCGGGCGGGTCCTCCTCGCAAGCCCAAAGATCGCCCCAGGGTCAGAACCAGCAACGGGACTCATACGCGCGGAGTCCCCCCGCATCCAGGTCAAGTCTGAACAACTGGAGAACGGTGAGGGAGAATTCATCGTAGACACGGGTTCCGCTTTGAACCTGTTAGAAATCGGATCTGCAAGCGAAAAGGCCATGGTCCTCAGCACGACTCCCCTCGAAATTAACGGTTTGAACGGAAAGGTCATGACCTTAGGGACGACCGTTGTAAAGATTAACGGCAGTTGGGCATTATTCCATGTGATGCGCATGCCCACTCTACCCGAAGGGATCGCAGGCCTCGTCGGGAGCCCATATTTGCTTCAGGAAGAAGCCATCGTTTCCTATCACCAACGCACTATGGTAACGGCTAAACACCCAATCAGCCCGGTAGTTTTCTCCAATTATAAGGAGTTAGAACGCACGTTAGTGGAATGTAAGCAAAGCCACAAGGACTTCTTGGCGCGTTTAAGCAAACCACCAGAACCCGAGTCGAATGGGAACGTGGTGAGCATTTGCCTCCCTGAAACCCGGGACTGTCCCGAGGATGATGAGAAGGATTGCCCTACCCCCTTTTTCGAGGAAGAATTCGACGCTAACGAAGATCAGGATCTGGGAGACTACCGCGTGGAACAGAAACCCCACGAGGAACGGCTACAACATATAGTAGAAACATTAAAATTGGAAGAATTAGATCCGGAACCGCGTCGTTCAATCGAAGATTTAGTCGTAAGGTATTCAGACAGGTTTTTCGTACCCGGAGACCCGCTTGGCGGAACGACATCAATAGAGCACACCATCCCGTTGACCGATCCAACGCCCGTGTTTACACGACAATACCCACATTCCCCGTTGATGGACGAAGAAATTGCTCGACAAATGCACAATTTGGAGGAATTGGGAATAATCGCGCCTTCGTCGTCGCCACATAACTCACCTCTGCACGTGGTCCCGAAGAAGCAGGACGAAAAAGGAAACAAACGATGGAGGGTGGTGGCCGATTTTAGAATCTTGAACGCAAAAACGATCGACGACCGATTCCCCTTGCCGCGAATTACTGACATCCTCGACCGATTAGGTGGTGCCAAATATTTTTCAGTTTTCGACTTAGCAAACGGTTTTCATCAAATTCCCATGGCTTCCGAAGACCGTGCCAAAACTGCGTTTACCACTCCCGACGGACACTACGAATATCTCCGCATGCCATTCGGATTAAAAAACGCCCCGGCCACATTCCAGCGTTTAATGAACCACGTGTTAAGGGGGCTTATCGGTAAGGAGTTGTTCGTGTACCTAGACGACGTGGTCGTATATTCACGCACACTCGAGGAGCACGAACACCGACTCGAGAGATTCTTCGAACGCTTACGCGAGCATAACTTAACCCTACAGACAGAAAAGGCCAAGTTCTTGAAGGACAAGGTCATATATTTGGGTCATATAATAGCAGCTGACGGAGTAAGACCCAATCCTGAGAAAATTAAGGCCGTCGCTGCCTTCCCCGTACCAAAAGATCGAAAAAATTTGAAGCAATTCTTGGGTCTCGTAAATTATTACCGTCGCTTTATTCCGGACATGGCAAAGCGCGCTAAACCCCTTACAAATTTAACAACCCCGAAAATTCCCTTTTATTGGTCAGAGAAACACCAAGAAAGTTTCGAAGATTTGCGTCAAGTGCTTTGCCAAGAACCGGTTTTGCGTTACCCAAATTTCGACGAACCGTTTATCATTACTACCGACGCGTCTGACGTAGCAGTCGGCGCGATTCTAAGCCAAGGCAAAATAGGCGAGGACCCGCCAATAGCGTACGCCTCACAGGTACTCTCACCTTGCCAAGGAAACTACTCGACGACAGAAAAGGAGTGCTACGCGATCATCTACGCTGTAAAACAATTTCGGACATACATTTATGGACGGAAATTTTCCTTAGTAACTGACCACCGGCCACTTCAATGGTTATTTTCGGTAAAAGACCCGGTATCGCGACTCGCCCGATGGAAAATTACGCTAGCCGATTACAATTACGAAATAATCTACAAACCCGGCAGAGTAAATGCAAACGCCAACGCGCTATCACGAAACCCGGTCTCACACGCTTTTCCGACAATATCGAAGGAGACCGCGCCCAATAGTGGAAACGAAGGCATAGCGGCGCGCGTAGCGGAGCGCCGTCATGGCCAGCCACGGCCTAATTATGAAGAACCACCGTCGTTTATAGACGATTCTACGCTATCAAGAGACGAAACGGGAGAGATAGAGATAAGGGCCAACTCTACCGTTTTGGACACAACACATGGACGAACGGGACTGCCCGAATTCCAGGACGAAGATCTGGAAGAAAGCAACGAGGACTCAATCAGTCTAAACGAAGACTCATGCATGGGTCCATTTTCGCAGGAAGAAATCACACTCTTAAAAAGCCTGGATGAGGAGTACCCCTCCAAAAACAAGGGGGTACGGTATGATCGTAACGGAGTTGAAGATTTTGAAGCAGACTACTCCCCCATGATAACGGAGGGCCCGGGAGCAGGTGAATATACGGAGGACCAATACGCCTTTTTAAAGAGCCTGGACGAACCACCCGAATGGGAGTATATCGAAGGAGAAGACTTGGACTCCACCCACGGGACCATTAATACCCCCAAGGCCCCGGAAACGGAGGCGAGAATCACCATCGCGGGAAGCCTCCCCCACGACGAGGTGGAGACACCAAAAAACGCCCGCGAAAATACTAGTCCTCAAAAGGCAAAACCACAATCTGACCCTAAGAAGCGAGTGTCGTGGGGTGTACCTCTCTACGAAGAAGCCCTGGACATCCCGCAATCAACCATGATCGGTCCGAAGGTTGAAGACATGGAAGAACTGAATGATCAACCGCCTCCTAGAAAAGATTCGAGCATGAACCCAAGGCCCGAGGTAATCAAAATGCCCGACGCAACAGAACTTTATGGAACAGCCATGGGGCCATCCAAAGACCCCCCTAATTTGCAAAGGGGTTCCCAGGAATCGCCTGAATACACCTCGGCACACGGAGCAGAGCCAACAAAATGTTTAGTAAAAATTGTGAGGACCACCCTTACATCTCACCCTGACAACTATGCTCATTTTATATCATCCGACAGATTATTAACTAGCCCAATTTGTAAAACTCTAATAGCTACAGGTCTCCTTGATGAAACAAAATTAATATCTGAGGAGTTCTCTAAAAATCATGTAATAATCACTTGCAACGAAATAGGAAAAATTTTTAGCATCATTGGAGCACGAAACTTCTACCATGAAATGGGAACAGGAGAGCTGGTGTCAGCACTAATGGCGCTCAGGGACGCCGTAGAAACCGAAATCCACGTCCGGTCGCTTCGAATAGCGGCGCACGGAGAAACCCTACACCGATTCGATGCTGAAACGCTCCGAAAACATTGCAAAATTATTTTCAAACGTACGCCCATCTCAATTATAATCTGTTCCGGCGAAGTTAAATCACCGCCAGAAAACGAACGCGAAAATATCATTCGTCACTACCACGAAACCATGATAGGAGGGCATAAGGGCGTAACGAAAACGTACCGACGCATACGCAACCTGTTTGACTGGCCCCACCTACATCGGGATGTAGAGAATTACGTACGTAGATGCCAGAGTTGCCAAGAACAAAAGCTCGTACGAATTAAAACTCGGGAACCGATGCTAATCACAGATACGCCTGCACGGCCTTTCGATAAAGTAGCCCTAGACACCGTAGGTCCGCTTCCCCTTACCCCTAGCGGAAACCGTCATGTACTTACAATGCAATGTCAATTATCTAAATTCTGTATGGCCGTGCCATTAACCGACATCCGAGCCCTTACCGTGGCCGACGCGTTATCACGTTACTTTATCGCGATTTTCGGCGCGCCGCGCGCAATATTAACGGACCGCGGAACGAGCTTCATTAATAACACAATACAGGGAATAGCTCATACGTTCAAAATTAAACACGTAACTACTTCGGGATACCGACCCCAGACTAACGGTTCTCTGGAAAGAAGTCATATCGTCTTAACCGAATACTTGAAACATTACCTAGAGAGATACGAAGATTGGGACCTTCTCCTTCCATTCGCTATGTACTCATACAACACCTCGGTGCATGAAGCAACAAAGTTCACTCCATATGAGGTGATTTTCGGACAATTAGCTCGAGACCCATCTACGCCTATGTCCCACGAGGAGCTACTAACGTATCCGACATACGTACAAAATTTGGTAGAACGTTTAGACGAAATTCGAAACACCACAAGATCAAACTTGGACGCGAGCAAATCACGTTCAAAGAATATTTATGACCAGAAAAGTAACCAAGTCACATTCGCGGAAAATGACCTCGTTTACGTGCAAAAGGAACCGCGCCTTCATAAATTTGATCCCCATTACATAGGTCCGTACAAAATAAAAGCAATTACCGAACAAAACAATGCAATATTAATTACGGATGAGGGCCAACAGATTATTAAACATTTCGACAAATTGAAACATGCTTATATTAAAGATAAGCCACCTTGACGCCAGTGGAGCGTATTCAATGTGGTTTAAGCTTACAACGGACCGGCAGAAAAGCTCATTTAGCTGACTCCCATAACCAAGGTCCGACCCCTTATAGATCTAATTTCATTTCTTTTGTTATTATTTTCAATTCCTTATCTCCCCTCCTTAATCTCACTTGTTTTCAAATAATATTGATTTAAATAATATGTTCGAAAACAATAGAATTCACACCCTTCCCCTTAATCTCACTTGTTTTTCGTATTTACAGTAGACAATTACTTAAAACAATAGAATTCCCCGCGTAAGACATTTCGGAAAACCGAGTACTACAGCCACCATGGACGGACGTGGCCCACTAATATTTACGTTCCTATGGATGAGCGTTGCTAGTAACACCATAGATGGAGACTACCAAATATCACCGCTGAGCCCCAACCCGGGCTTGTACTACGAAAAAATTCGACCTCTCCGAGTTTTCCATACCCAATGGAGACTGGTCACGGGCATCGGAGTCGCCGAAATACTGGCCTCGCGACCGCTAACGCAACCCCAGATCAACAGAATGAAAGCGTTATGTACAACATACAACTGGACGCCTTGCCCGGCCGACGCCCTTAACACGGCCCTACAACGTAAACTCCTCGACGCCAAACGTTACGAGGAATTGTTACTCAGTATAATAGGGAAACCACGATTCCCCCGTTCTAAACGATCTGTACCATTGGGATTCATCGGATCGCTGAGCAAGGCCCTTTTCGGAACTCTGGACAGCGACGATGCGCAGTATTATAATAAGGAAATAGATAAGCTTTATAAAGATCAAAATCATCTCGCCGAATTGTTAGCAAACCAAACGCACATTATAAAATCAGAATTTCAGGATATACACGACTCGTTTAAAACTGTAACAAGCTCCGTGCAAACCATGGGCGATAGAATTAAGGAAATAGCGTCGGGTACTCGTCAACTAGACAAGCGCGAAACAAAATTAGAATTAGAACTAGCTTTTTCGTCGTGGACGTTCTTAATGACCAGACACGTGGACGAATATGTAACCGCGTTAATCGTAATTACGGACGCGCTCACGTTCGCGAAACTTGGTATCTTACATCCGGCCGTTCTTTCACCTAGCCAGCTGGCAAATACTTGCGAACGAATCCGCGAATCGACTCCTTATGAATTCCCGCTGACTCCGGAAGAATTAAATTCCGAACAGCTACAAGGGGTGACCAAATTAAACGTGGTTTATTCACATGGCCGAATTATCGTGTCACTCGACATCCCTTTACTAGATCAAATTCCCTTCGACCTTTATTACCTTCAGCCCTGCCCTTCCTTTCAAACTATATCGACCAATGTCTCTACCCCTATATTTATAAAGCCAAGAACGGCATATCTAGCAATCAACCAAATGAACTCTCAATACTTCATGCCCGACGAGAACTACATCGTAGGATGCAGAAAACACCCTCGGATGTACATGTGTGAACTCAGCGTACCCCTCCAAGATTTCGAAAAGGCACCAAACTGCGAAACGAATGCCCTATTAAAACCACAAAATATCGAGTGGCCTAGCTGCAACATTCAAGCTCTTCCCGGGGGCCGAACATATCTGAAGAAGTTGATCACACCTAACACCTGGATATATTCCGTCAAGGACACCCTGGCACTGCAGTTCCGATGCAATAAGCACGCAGCCGGATATGAAGTGCTACAGGGGGCGGGAATATTACAACTAAGGAGAGACTGTGAGGCCAAAATCGGGACCGACCAGATTTGGACAACCGGAGTGGACACCGAGGCATTAACAACCATCTACAAACCATCTATCGGCATCAACATTTCGGAAATTCTGCCAACCCTCACGGAACATCATGTAAAAATTTTAACTGACTACCAAGAAAAGGAACCTCAGGGAACCCTTCAAGATTCCCATGCAAAAGCTAATGCAATCGCATTGGAGGATATAGAGAGACAAGCAAGAGAAATAGCAACACACCATCGGACAAAAAATTTATCAACATATGTTACCTATGGATTACCAGGACTAGGAGGCATTTTCATAATCATCCTCGTTATCTGGATTGGATACCGTGTTCGGAGGGCACGTCAAAATCAACATCGCGAGCCCTCGAGGAAAGAGACAAAGGTTAATATTGAAATGACACCACACCGTCCCTCCCCTCCTATAATTTCTAGACCCCGTCCACTAGCGATTACATCTTTTCCTTCAGACCTACCCGTTATACCACCCACGAGCACAGGATATAGAGCCCACGTGGAACGACAGAAAAGTTTCGCGGATGCCGAGCCGTACTTCGATGTATTCTAGGAAGTACCTCGCTGATAGCAGCTAAAACCCCACGCGATACCTGTAGAACCGACCCCCGCGATGCGCTCTGCTGCGAAAATTAGGGAGTAGGGATAATGTCATATAAGATAGCAATTAATCGAAGCAAGAGACAGTCGTTAAAATTTTACGAGCACCAACAATGGCTTCATCAACGCCCAAGTTTAACGACATTAAATTCACCCGATCATCGCTAGCCGAGGCAATACTGCCTAGGCATTTACACGCGCCTTTTGGACGAAGGCTGTGCGTGAGGCCCGCCGGAATAAGTTGGGGAAGCGGACGAGTGTGGACCCACCGGGATAACCAAACAATAACCATCTGCCACGCCTGCGCATGGCTCAACCAACCGGAAGACTTCGAAGACTATACCGAAGTCCCAATTCACTGGCTGGTGGAAGAAGTGAGGGCGGTGGCCCTCACGAAATGCTCCAGATGCAGGAACAAGCATTTGGTATGGTCGACCCCGGGAAATTGCACGGGGTGCATCCGGGCCATACTGGACATCAACCCTCGATACCTCCCGGCGTTCCCAGTACTGAAAGCGCCGCGCCCTCTCGAGCCACCACAACCCAGGGACGTGCCCTGGACCATGCCCGCTGCAGCAGAGTAGGACGTCAACACCCGCAGCGCTGGGTAATTATCCCCCCCCCCCCCCCAATTGTAATCATTTAAAAGTGACGCGATCAGATTGTAATTGTTTCCGTTTTTCATCCCAATTCGCAGCAGAGCAGCAAAGTACCGGCTATCACCAGCCCCCCTTTCCTTTAAAAAAAAAAAAAAAAAAAAAATTTACATTATTATCATTGTAACAAACTGGTTACCATTGTAACAATATATATATATCATTTACCTCGCTTAATTCGAATCATTAATTGTATTCCCTTGCGGCCACGTAGATTTAGTAGCGTTAATCGTAATCATAAGACGCTTAACGAAAGTGTACGCGCGGACAGCTTCACACGTGCCAACCACGAAACAGCCTCACGAGACCGTTTCGTGTTTAAGGGGGGAGGTGTTACATAGACCCTTCAGGTCCATCCCGTGCTCGCTGTCCTCGCGTCGCTTTCTTTCATAAGGCGATTCAGCGGAATCGCCTCGCGTGTAGAAGTCACGTTGTGCTTAGCCCATGGCAACAGTCATAGGGACGGCGCCCGCGCTCGTCTCGGTCCCGGATATTTCGCAATATTCAGGGAAATTAGCAAGGCAATCGACAGCTGCCGACGGGGCAGTATTCCCCACTTAGGGGGATCGTTCGAGGTTCGGCCCGCGATCGAGAGCCGGAAAAGGGGCATTCAGATTCGAGAGTTCAAGTTAGGGAGTCACGACGAGCCGGAGGGCCGTCTAGATACCGCGACCACGTCTCCGCGTTGATTCCGCGTAGCGCATTCGGCCGATAGTAATTCGTAAAAGGGTAACTCCATCCGACACACCGAGAACGGCCTAGCCGGGAGTGCCCTTGTGCGTCAATCAGGACCGACGTACGACCGCGAAGATAAGCGACGATCCGAGACTAAGAGGCGCGACTGACCCCAGGTCACCGACTTCCGTGTGCTACCCGAAACCAGAACGAGCGACCACGACCTGCGCTAGGTAGAGCGACACAGCAAGCGAGCGAAACGCGAGACGGCAAGCGTGCCGTGCGATAACAGCGAGCGACAGCTGAGACGAAGCGCCGTCTCGAGGTATGAAATTCTGACTAATTTCTGTAACAATATATTTTCTTGATTGATTTTTTCCTTTATATCCCTTGTACTCTTTTATTCGACCCCTGTATTACCTCCCCGATCCACAGTAAGTGTAGTCAAGGCGTGCTTTAGCACCTTAACAGAGCAAGAACCCGATAATTCATCTCAACCGCTCGGGGTGATTCACAAAAGTCCCTTCAGGACGTAACACGGTCTACCTTGTCTTGGATTTTCGCGGTGAATGTTTGACAAAATTTTTGTAAGTTGTCGGTACAAGGTTTTTTACATTGCGCAAGTATATCATATAGTGCAGCTTGGAGGTTTGCTTCGCGTCGGTAGATGTAAGATATGTTTACATGTAATACTAACTTCCAGCTATCTCGATAAATTTGTAAATCGCCTAGGTTTTCGAAGTAAATGTCGGGGTGGTGTTGTAATTCTTTTATAGTGAAATCTATGTCGGGGGTTGTTCCTCCTGCGAGTGGTATCGTCGTTTGTAGGACAAAAATCATGTAAATTATAATGCCGAGGTGTATTTGGCGTTTCATAGAGTCTTCCTTCGTGCGCGCGCGCGCGTGTGTGTGTGTGTGTGATAAATTTTTTGCGAACGTAGTACAGTTTATCTTCTTCGTCCGGGCTTGAGTAGAAGTGAGAAGTTAGGGCAAATGGGTCTCGATTTTCTTGGTCGCTTCTTATTTCGTTGCGATCTCCTGGACAAAGATGTTGTCGGCCATCTTAGACGTGCCTCGAGACATTATGTTTGCTCTGATTGTACGTGCGAGTGATGTTTGTTTGTTTGTTCTTCGTGTGTGTTATTTTATTATCCTATTTATCCGTTTATCCCTCTAGCGTTTTCAGTGACCCGCCCGCCAGGTTGTATCAGCATTGCCTACATGGTGGCAATTAGGGAGTATCGGGTGCACTGGCACCGATTCTTCCAGCATGCAGAATTCTGGGAGGATGACGAAGACTCATGAGGTCTGAGGGTCCTATTTGGTGAGTGTCTTATTGCATCGGGGATTGTAGATCTGCTTATTGTTTCTATTTCCGTGCGTGTAGTAATAGTCTTGCAATTGTTTTTTTTTGTGTAGAACGTCATGGAGACATCTTCGTTGGGCCTGATCCGCGGCCTCGACTGTGGTCGTTATTGGAGGCCGACTGCGCCCTACGTGGCTGGGACGACGACGCCTAGTTGTGCGCTTATTTACCATCTTTTTCAATAAATTACCTTTCTTAGTCTTATCCTTATATGTAATTGTTAGTGTATCGTTACTTTCCTTCAATACTGTGACCATTTCCCTATTACTGCCCTATTCTATGAAGTGTTTGTCTGAACGCGGATTGTTCGTCGCCCTCTATACTGTAATTATTATTATCGTGCGTGTTTTGAATCGTGTTAGAGCCTATCCACGCAGGTGTTAGTTTTTGACCGCTCGCGTCTTGTCGTGCAGTTGCACTTGGTCTCCGATTGTAAAAGAACTATCCGCGATTTTCTTGTCGTAGTATTGGAATTAAAATTAAAATAAATTTAATATAATATTGGAATTTATATAAATCCAATAATGAATAATTTTCAATTAATAAAATTACAGAAAATATTGTTAAAAATAAACTTACTTCATAAGAAACTGACTGTGAAATTGACCCAATCGGTCCTAATATTGAATAATTAGAATTTGAAGCCCAACCAACAATTATCACAGGGTAAACACCTATTCTTAATGAACATAAAATTCCAATTTTTATTGAATACAGCAAAAAATAATTTACAAATTAAGTCCTTTTGTATAAAAATTTATTAGGTAAATATAGATAGAAACCGGTCTGGCTCACATCGATCTGAACTCAAGTCATGTAAGATATTAAAAGTCGAACAGACTTAAAATTTAAACTCCTGCATTTAAATTATATCTTAATTCAACATCGAGGTCGCAATCATCTTCATAAATATAGGTAATCAAACAAAGGTGATAAACAGAACATGGAAGAAAGGGGACTTTCCGGAAGAATGGAAAGAAGGAATAGTAAGGTCTGTATTCAAAAAAAAAAAAAAAAGGAGAAAGGGCAATGGTTAAGAACTATAGGGGCATAACGTAGATGGACACGGATTATAAGATATGCGTGGAAATTCTAAGGAGAAAATTAGAAGAACAAATGGAAAATGGGATATTAAACGATACGCATATGGGATTCAGGAGAAGGAGAGGAACAGTAGACGCAATAGCGGTAGATAAAATGGTTATAGATATAGAAACCTCAAAAGAAAGAGGGAAACTATATCTGTTTTTCACGGATATGAAGAGAGCATTTGATTGATTGGAAAGGGAAGAAATTTGGAAAAGACTTTATGAAGAAGGAGTAGGCGAACAACTAAGAATACGGATACAGGAAATGCATGACAGAACTATATGCGCTTTAGGAATGAAGAAGGAACTGATAGGAAAGTTTTTTAACAGGAAAGGGTGTTAGACAAGGGTGCCCGTTAAGCGTCAACACTTTTCAATGTCGCATTTGCAGACCTGGAAAGAAGAAATGAGCAAAGAACAGGAAGGAGGAGTCGTAATAGGTAGAAGGAAAATTTTAACAATTTCATACGCGGGTGATGTGAATGGTAAATAATGCACAGGGACCTAAGAATATGATAAATAGATTCGAGAGATACATAAAGAAGAAAGGCTTGGAGTTAAATGTGTAAAAGTCTAAGATAATGATATGCAGGAAAGCAGGAGGAAGAAGAAAATAGGAAAGATTCCGTTGGAATGAAGAAGAAAGAGTAAGAGAACTGAAATATTTAGATTATAGAACGAGAGGGAGAGAACAACGAGGATAAACACCATATTAAGAAGGTAGTTAGGGAAGCGAAGATGATACTAGGAGATGTATGGGGGGATTGGAGAAAGATTATTCAGAGATGACTGAAAGAAGAATGAAACTGTTTGATGCGCTAGTTAGAAACACCGTGGCGTTTGGAGCAGCGATATGGGGATGGAGAAGGTATGAGGAAATAGAAAAATTGCAGGCGAAATACATACGATGGATAATGAAATTGGAGAGATCAACATCAACATATTGGCTGTTAAAAGAAACAGGAAGAGATGGCATAGCAATTAAAATGGAAGTAAGGGTAATGAAGTTTGAAGAGACACTAATAAACTCGGAAGAAGGATCGATACGATATGAATGTAGGAGGAGACTAATGAGAGGAAATGAAGTAACGAAAAAAGGAAAGAATGCGAATCAAATTCTTGGAAGGGAGAGGATGGTCAAACGAAGAATGGAAAAGAAGAAGATTAAATGGGGAAGAAGTGTGGATTAAAAATTAGAACAGATAAGTAATTGACATCCAAGAACAAGAAAGACAGATGAAAGTAAAAGAGTCAAAGTTCCTAAGAGAATTAAAAGAGGTGGCAAGGAAACCAGGAGATAAGCCGAAATGCTTATGGGGGGAAATGAAAAAAGGAGAGGAGAATTAGAAAGGATAGGAAGATTCATACAGGATAGTGAAACAAGAACATGCAAATATTGGCTAATGAAAGAAGAAAGGGTATGTAAGAAAGAGGAAGAAACAGTGAAACACGCGATTGAAACATGTGAAGTAAGTTGAGAGAGTGGCAGGAATTGTGCAGAGGTAATTAGAGGAGAAGGGAAAAACTTGGCTATTCTATGAGAGATAGTGATAAAAGAAGATTATATAACATAGAACAGATTAGGAAACACTTGTAAAATAGAAAAAATTGTTAAGAGACAACAGGATACATTAGAAGGGTGGGACTTACACTGACACAATCATGGGAATGAAATGGAAAGATTATTTGATCGTTAAATTGTAACACGAAAGTGGCAATAAATTAAATTAAATTATTTTTATTATTATTATTATTATTATTATATTTTTTTCTTTTTATATTGTATTTTGATATCCTATTTGTATAGAGAGAACTAAAAAATGTTGAGAATAGTGCGATTTATTTAGAGATAAAGAATTGAGGCGATACAATAGATACGTAACAGTTTCGGCGAATATAGTCGAGTTATTTACTGTTCTGTGTAACTGAGCACTCGGGTTGGTCAGGAGAGCGCGAGTGTGTATGAATTTATACGAGGTGTTGTGGGAAGAGTATGTATGTATGATGTCGCGAAAAGTAAATAGGAAGTCCATCAGCTGTTCGAGAATGTTCAAGTTGTCTTGCGATTGATGTAAAAGAGAGAGAGAGAGAGAGAGAGAGAGAAAGAGAGAGAGAGAGAGAGAGAGAGAGAGAGAGAAGGAGGGAGTGAGAGTGAGTGGGAGAGGGAGAGGGAGAGAGGGAGAGAGAGAATTCTGCTGAGACACTATTTATATTATATTTTTAAATATTTTCTTTTTTATATTTCTATTTTTTAATTAATGTAACAATATATAATCCTTTTCCATATATTACAATCTATTTATTTACCCGTCTTCCTTCTCGCCACATAATTTTAAGATTTGCTGACGTTGCATAATTCTATTTCATTCTTCGCGCCGCCAAATGGTAGGTATCATCGCACGCGGCTGCTCCAGGGGAGTCCAGTTACACACGATCGCGCGATACGCTGCGACGTTAAATCGGAACGCTTTAGAATACTGGTAGCTTTAGAATGAATGCTGCATAATGGTTTGGTAGATCGCTGGTTAAAAATTTTAGAATATCTGCGAGTGTACCGCTATGTAGTGCTGTGTCTCTCTCTATCGAATTTATCTTTAAAAGTGATGCTCTCTCTTTCCCACCCTCCGAATTTAGATTTATAACGAAGTATTGCTCTCTCTCTCTCTCTCTCCTTCCGTCCCGAAGACGTGGTTCGTAAAAGAAAAGAACGTCGATCTTTCCCGATCTTTCCCGACATCGTCTGAAACAATTTCAGATAAAAAATAAATTATTAAACAATTTCCGACGCATGTTGGTTTGAACAAAAATCCTGGGGACCGTCCCCTCCCTGGGTTAGGTCTGAAAAAATTTTCGGGCTGGGCCAACGTCTGAAAAAGACTTTTCGGGGGTCATTCCCTCCCTTTGAAAAATTTCGGGGACAGTGGGCCAGGTCTCCGCGGCGGCTCGGCTCGGAATGATCCCCTCCATCATCGCGGGTTCCCCCACTCCGCGGCTCGTGCGCGCGCAACCGCTCTTCCACTCCCCGCAGGCCCCGCGCCCGTGTTTCTCTCTGCCGCGCTCCCCCGCGCGCCCTCACTTCCCCCCGCCCCGCGCTCCCCTCAGAGGACCTGAGTTAGAATCCCCCTAGCCTTACTACTGAAGTGCTCGCTTTCGGAAATTAATTTCACATAATTCGTTGGTGTCGTAGCGGTACGCAGAACGTCTACGAAGGCAGCATATTTACTGCTTACAGAGTACATATTTTTTGTCAACCAGGAGAACATATGTTCAATGCAATGTTTGTACGCGAATAGTTTACGCATCGTGGTTTCAGTCATATATATGACAACGCGATTATCGGTGATTTTAATAAGTTGATCATCATGCATACGCGTGAAGTCTATTCGTAAATGATCAATTACGATGTGAGTTTGGGGCGATGTTGCGTTGCTGCGTAATCGTTGGAGTATGTCCGCCTCGTTTTGTAGCAGGAGCTTCCACGTCGACATTGAAAAGCTCAACTCGCTGCCTTTATTGTCGGCTATGGTGATCTCAACGTGGCACGAATCCATGCCAATGCGTATCCCAATACTTAGACGTTTATACGCTGTTGCGGTCAAGGGGTAATCACGCTCCAGGATCCGTACGATTGAGGGTTTTGGTGTTTTCAACGTTTTTGCCGTTGCGAATTCAGAACTGTAAGAAATATGTACACGGAATTAATGTATCAGTCGTTTGCGTTTACAGTGAATGAAGTAAGTGAAAAGTGTATAACGAGTACGTACCTCATATTAGACTGTTGATGTTGTTGTTGACGTTTATTTGGAAAACCACCACCGTTGTCGGATGCGCAGGATGAATCGTTTAAGTTGCGTTTGTACATTTTGATATGCACTGCGTATGATTCTCATCGACGGAAAAAATGACGCGAACGATACTTGTCAGCACTCGAGCGTACGTGGTGTAATGAAGCCCGTAGGACCGACCACGTCATTGTATACTGATTCACGCACACGTACCCGTCAATGTGTGAAAGTATATCACATCAGTGATGGTGATGGTCAAGGCGTGTATGTATACCGCGCAAGGGTTAGAGAATACGTGACAAATTCAAATGACGTACATGATAAATTCGAGGAGCACGCATGCCATAAAAGAGTTAGAAACGATTCGTGGTGTGAACCATAAAAGTGTGAGTCATAAAAGTATACTATAAGCTGGAATAATTATGTTCATATTATAAAATCATCGATGAAGAAGAAGAAGAAGAAGAAACTATGACATGGACACCCCAACCATACCTCAAGACTACCCTACTTGAAAACTACCCCTACCCTGCAACGCGCTGAGGCATCGTTCTAGGCTAGGGGAACAAAATGTATATATAAGGGTGTCGAACACCGCCGCACGGGCCAGTGTAGTTACCACAAGCATTTTTATCAAGCATTTTTTAAAAAAATATGGACGCGAGACAGTCTATGAACGCGTTTGAGATGCAACGGTGCATTGTAAGTTCAGTTTCGTGAAAATTGAATTGGTGTGCGTATTCCATTCCATTCGACGATATTCTAATTAATTTGTGCGTTTGTTATAGTAACAGCATGGTGAAATAGAACGTGCGTGGCACGAGGAGCGGGATACGTTGGCGCGAAAAATCGTAAGTATAGTTTTTTTTGTGTAAATTGAATTGATGTATTCATTCGATTGGGCAGTCTTCTAACAAAAGTTCTGCGTTTGTTTCAGTATTCGCTTGATAATTTGGTACGGGTGTGGCGTGTAGAGCGGCGGGAAGCCATTCGATATCTCGTAAGTGTTGTTTAGTAAAGAAAAAAAAAATATATTGGTGCGCGTATATCATTCAACAGTGTTTTAATCGAATCGCGTGTTTGTTACAGCAGGAACGAGAGGTTGAAATGGCTGAATGGAGCGAGGATTTCCTAGGGACGGTTGGACGCCTCGTAAGTGATGTTTCGGAAAAAAATGATTCTGATGCGCGTACACCAATCGATGTTGTTTTAATCGTTTCGCACGTTTGTTTCAGCGTCGAGCTGACATCGAGGCCCGGGCGCGTGTTGGGGACCGCGATAT
This sequence comes from Andrena hattorfiana, assembly GCA_944738655.2. Classification (NCBI taxonomy): domain Eukaryota; kingdom Metazoa; phylum Arthropoda; class Insecta; order Hymenoptera; family Andrenidae; genus Andrena; species Andrena hattorfiana. Next base: position 38,678,039 of record OX122890.1, on the reverse strand, counting down.
CATCATCCAGCTACTCGTAAGTGATGTTTCGCGCTGGAGAATGTCGGGAAAATATGGGATTATATACGTAGCGTCACCTAATGTAAGTCATACACGCACATTACAATCTACTTTACGCGTCATATGCCGAGAAACGAATATGTAGGGATTATTATCTTTTTTCTGTTTTCTATAGCGATGAACACAACGGCGGCGGCGGTGATGAGCGTAATGACAGCGGCGACTGATTCCTCTACCCACGAGCAAGAAGATCCCTCCCATACGAACGTTATTTTACGCAAATACTTATTCCATAATTTAAGTACGCATGCATACATGGATGTACATTAATAAACACACACTGTTTTGAATAAAAAAATTATATATTTATTTAAAAAATTTAAATTAAAAAAAAAACATTCGTGATGTTACGTCCTGCAACACACAGAGAAAACACCGAATTATTATATATAAAACGTTAGTATTAGCACGCGAAACACCAAACAATTAAAATTCACTTGTACTCACTCATTAAATAGTTGTGGGAGGCCCCAAAACTCGCCTTTGGAGGCTGAAAACTCCTTATCAATATTTTCATCACGCCACTTGCGCCTAGCAGATTGAATTTTCTGCCGTAACTCGCGGCAGATCCGCCCGTCTCTCCTTGTTGGATATTGGGCGATGCTGAAACAAACATATGACTCGATTCAAACATCATTGAATGGTGTACGCGCATCAATATAATTTTTACGAAACATCACTTACGAGTAGCTGGATGATGATATCGCGGTCCCCAACACGCGCCCGGGCCTCGATGTCAGCTCGACGCTGAAACAAACGTGCGAAACGATTAAAACAACATCGATTGGTGTACGCGCATCAGAATCATTTTTTTCCGAAACATCACTTACGAGGCGTCCAACCGTCCCTAGGAAATCCTCGCTCCATTCAGCCATTTCAACCTCTCGTTCCTGCTGTAACAAACACGCGATTCGATTAAAACACTGTTGAATGATATACGCGCACCAATATATTTTTTTTTTCTTTACTAAACAACACTTACGAGATATCGAATGGCTTCCCGCCGCTCTACGCGCCACACCCGTACCAAATTATCAAGCGAATACTGAAACAAACGCAGAACTTTTGTTAGAAGACTGCAAAATCGAATGAATACATCAATTCAATTTACACAAAAAAAAACTATTGTTTGGGATTGGTCGGTACGATACGGCCAATCCTGCGGCTGCGCGCTGTCGCAAAGACGCGCGCTTTTTAAAAAACACGTTACCGCTACTTGTGTCGCGATTAGGCGATCGCGGGACGGCCTGGTCGGGCCATCTCTGGATTGACACCTGGACTAGTTGGTGCTGTCTCGCGTGACATACGGGGACCGCACTGATTGGCCAGGTGTCGGCACTTCCGTGTCGGTGGCTTGGCCCGTGCCGCTTCCGCGATCGCTTGCTCTCTTCCGTTTGATACGCGCAACGACCAACACTGTGGTTTCGCGCGTCGCTTATCAATCGGTCTAATCGGTGCTCCGATAAAGGTTACTTATTAAAATCTCTCGACTGTGAAACGTGTATCGGAAACATCTCGGTGCTACGGAACTTCTAAAAGAGCTACATTCTCCCGTTTTAACATCGCTTACTTCAGCGATATTCGGTTTGTGAATAAGGCAGGTGTGCTTTAAATAAACGTGCTCATTTATTGTATCTACATTGCGCTCACAAAAGTACACTTAAATCTCTAATACATCGCGACGTGCAAGGCCTAATTTCTTGCGCGTTAAAACAAGTGCGTTGGTGCTCCACGTGCTTGCGCGAACATAAAGTTGGTCCTTCGAGCCGGATCTCCGGCGATTTCGTGTGCCTTTCAAGTGCTGTGTCGTGACCGCGTGGTTCGAGAGTGTCTTCCATTACGCCATTATAAAGGACTTGCTAACAGATCAGATCGCTCTGTATCATCGCCTCTCTCGTGTGTACGACAATCTAAAAAAGAAAGGTGTCGCTAAAATGACTGAAGGTGCGGTGCAAGCTAGATTGGAATTATTAACGTCGCTCTGGGAGCAGTTCTCGAAGCAACATGGTGTTTTAATGAAGCACCGTACTGAAGAATGGGCAAATCATGACTATTTTACCACGGGTGGTTTCGAGCTTGGCGAAGAATCGTTCCTCGAGCAAAAGGGGTACCTTTTGGATCTCTTACGTGGATTTAACCGGAAGCCAGAGTCCGCCGCCATGGCGTCGACTTCCGCCGGTGCTTTTTCTGCGGAAGAAAGGCGATCACGTGCCACTCTGCCTCGCATCCCCCTCCCTAGCTTCGACGGGAGTTACAGCGAATGGCAGGCGTTTCACGATTCCTTCGTCTCTTTAGTGATCAAGGATCCTTTCCTAATGGATGTAGATCGTTTACATTATTTAAAGGGATGTGTCAAGGGCGAGGCCAGCACTGTGATACGCAATCTTACTACAACGGACGATAATTTTCAACCTGCTTGGGATGCGTTAAAGGAACGTTTTCAAAATAAGCGCCACTTAGTGAACGCCCAGCTTACGCTGTTAAACGAAGTGCCCTCGGTGAAAAGCGAATCGTCTACCGAATTGAAAAGATTGTTCTACGGCACGTGGGACGTGGTCGGCGCTTTAGCTGCTCTAAAACGCCCCGTAACTACCACGGACTGGTTGGTTAACATGACGGTCAATCGTCTGGACGAACAATCGCGCCGCGAGTGGGAGGCTTCTCTCGGTTTGTGCACAGAACCGCCCTCCTTGGATGCTCTAAGGGTGTTTATTGAGACACGCATACATACGGTTGAAGCGCTTGAAAACCAGCGTAAGCGTGATCCTACTGACAAGGCTAAACAAACAACAAGTAAAGGCAACGCTTCAAAGAACTCCGGTGCCAAAGGCGCCGCGGTGCACCAGGTCGTCGCTACACCATCGTCATCCAAGGACTGCGGCCTGTGTAAGGGCTCGCATTACTTACTGTTCTGTTCGAAGTTCAAAAGCCAGGATGCTACCTTGAAGAAAGCTACTGCCGAAAGGTTGCAACGCTGCTTGAACTGCTTGGGCAAACACCAAAGTGACAGTTGTCAGTCAACTAAACGATGCCAAAAATGTGCTGAACCACACCATACGTGCCTCCATGATGCCTTTCAACCGACTCCTGGTGCTGTAGTGCAACACGTCATTCATCAAGTACTCAACACTCCACCAGTGATGCTCGGCCTTGCTCGAATTCGCGTTTATACTCCGGTCGGTCAGTACGTTTCAGTGCGGGCCCTAATCGATCCCGGTAGTGAAGTGTCTTTAATCTCTGAACAGCTCGTACAACGACTTTGTTTAAAAAGACAGCGTGCGCGCATACCTTTGTTGTTCGCCGGCGGTGCTCCGTCGCTATGCACGCGAGGAGCTGTTCATTTGGACATCACTGCCGATCGTGAAGGTGAGAGCTCACTAGCTCTGTCTGCATTTGTGCTGACCGATTTATCCAGTTACAAGCCACCCGTCGTATTCGACGGCACTGTGTGGCCTCATCTACAGGGCCTTCAGTGGGCCGAGCCTAGACTGTATAACCAGGACCCCATTGAGCTGCTGCTGGGCGCTGACATCTACAATGACGTCATGTTAGAAGGTGTTCGTAAGGGCAAGCCAGGTACCCCTCTAGCTCAAGAGACTACCTTTGGCTGGATTCTTACCGGTGGTTTGCGGAATGGCTGCTCACTCAGTCGTAAGAGCGTCTCTACAGTTCAGTGCTGCTCAATGGATCAGGAACTTCCTGGCCTACTGGAGAGGTTCTGGGAACAGGAAGAAATACAGGTACCACCCACACTTTCACGCGGTGACCAAGAGGCGGAAGATCACTTCCAGGCCACGCATCGACGCACGACCGAGGGACGCTTTGTGGTAAGACTTCCATTTAAAAGTATTCCGGAACTGGGATCTTCCAGAACCGCTGCTCTTCGCACATTAAATTCTATGCAGCAGCGCTTTCTTAAAAATCCGGAATATAAACAAGCTTATCAAGACTTTCTACAAGAATATGAAAACCTCGGCCATATGGTGGCGGTGCGTGCCCCTCCTGACGGTCGACATTTCTATTTACCACATCATGGTGTCCTGAAAGCTTCAAGTTCCACGACGAAGTTGCGCGTAGTGTTCAATGGTTCGATGTCAACCAGCAACGGGAAGTCCCTCAATGACGTTCTACACACCGGACCCAACCTGTTACCAGCCTTAGCCGACTTGCTGCTCAGATGGCGGCGTCATCCCATCGCCTTCGTCGCTGACGTCGAAAAGATGTATCGGCAAATCGTGATACATCCAACAGACCGAGACTATCAGCGTATACTCTGGCAAAAGGGGAAGGGGTTAAAGTTGAAGGAGTATAAGCTGTGCACCGTCACTTACGGTTTAGCCTGCGCTCCTTACCTGGCTCTTCGATGCTTGCGACAACTGGCCACAGAGGAAGTCGAGTCATTTCCCTTGGCCTCAAGAACCCTGCTCACGGATGTCTACATGGACGACATCCTAACTGGCGCGGCTTCTGTGGAGGAGGCCTTGACATTGCAAGGCGAATTAGAACAGCTTGCCATGGCGGGCGGTTTTCGACTCCACAAGTGGGCGTCGAACTCACCCGAATTCATGGGGGCGGTCCACAAGTATGGAGCTGGTCCTGCCCGGCACTGGGACACTGACAGTCAGCATTCTGTCCTAGGTATCCAGTGGTTTCCAGACACGGATAACTTCCAAATCCGGCTTTTGGATGGAGTTTTGACTTCAAAACCGACGAAACGGATCGTCCTAAGCCAGGCCGCTCAAATCTTTGACCCATTAGGTTGGCTCTCTCCTGTAACCGTATGGGCCAAGATATTTATACAGACACTCTGGAGAATTACTCCGGATTGGGATGAGCCGTTACCTGCTAAATCGGAGAACGAATGGTGCCAGTTTCTGAAGGCGCTTCCAGCTCTTCGTCAAATTCAGATCCCGCGCAGCCTGGGTCTGACGTCCTCCAGTCCACCTGTAGAAGTCCACGGCTTCTCCGACGCATCAGAACGAGCGTACTCTGCTGTGGTATATCTCCGCGTCCAGAACGCATCAGGTGATGTTGTCATACACCTCATTTCAGCCAAGACAAAGGTGGCCCCGCTCAAGCAGCTGTCGCTCCCTCGCCGTGAATTGAGTGGCGCCCATTTACTCACGCGACTGACGGCGCACTTGCTGTCTACTTTGGACCTGAGGATCGACGGAGTGCATTTATGGACTGACGCCTTGGTGGTCTTGGGTTGGCTCCAGGGTCCGTCCAGCCGCTGGCAAACATACGTGGCCAACCGGGTAGCGGATATTCAACGCACCTTACCACAGGCCCATTGGCACCACGTTCAAGGTCAGGATAACCCGGCGGACTGTGCCTCAAGAGGGTTGTCACCGGAGGAACTTCCCGAGCATCCACTGTGGTGGTCTGGGCCTCCTTGTTTGGTCTCGCACGAGGGACGCTCCAGCACCTGTCATGAGCCGGTCGAGATCCCGCTACTCGAACAAAGGCAAATCCTGCACATCCAGCGTTCTTCGGATGATAGGGTGAGCCTATATTTAAAACAATTTTCAAACTTCCGTCGACTGATCCGAGTTACAGCGTGGTGCTGTCGATGGCTCCCTACTATGAAGGGCAAGGGTCTACCTTACCTGACCGCCAGCGAGTTACGAGTTGCCCAAACTAAGTTGGTCCGGTGCGTACAAGCTGTTGCGTTCGTCACTGAATCAGAGGCTCTACAAAACCGCCAACCTCTGCCTCGACAAAGTCGTCTGCTACGACTTAACCCTTTCAAGGACGAGGGAGACGGCACGTTACGTGTTGGCGGGCGGTTGCACTATTCGAGGATCAGCTATAATCAACGACACCCAGTGATTCTTCCCGATGAATCACCACTGGCTACGCTGTGGATTGCTGAGGCACATCGGCGCTGTCTGCATAGGGGTGTACAACTTACCCTCTCAACCCTTCGCCAACATTGCTGGGTGCTACGAGGCCGTCAACTAGTGAAATCCTGCATTCATCGGTGCCTCACTTGCGTGCGATGGAAGGGCAATACGGCGGTCCAGTTGATGGGAGTGTTACCCGCACCTCGAGTAACCCCTTGTCGTCCGTTTCTGCGTGTGGGAGTCGATTATGCAGGGCCCATTTTAATACGATCCAGCCGCGGGCGTGGCCAGCATGCGCAGAAAGGTTATATTTCCTTGTTTGTCTGTTTAGCCACTAAAGCCGTGCATCTGGAGGTGGTGTCGGACGGGACAACCGAGGCCTTTCTAGCTGCTCTGAAGCGATTGACATCTCGCCGTGGCCTATGTTCCCAGATCTACAGCGACTGCGGTACGGTGTTTGTGGGTGCAAACAAGGAACTGCAAGTCCTTCTACAAGCTGTTAGCCCACAGAACAAGCAACTATTGGATCGCCTGGCGTCTGATGGAATCGAGTGGAAGTTTAACCCTCCTTCCGCGCCTCATTTCGGCGGGATCTGGGAGGCCGCGGTGAAGTCCGTTAAACACCACCTCCGGAGAGTCCTCGGCGATCATCGATTGACTTACGAGGAGCTGACCACGCTCCTTGCTGAGATCGAAGCGTGTTTAAATTCTCGGCCGTTAATACCTCTCTCAGACGATCCCGACGATCTCGACGTGCTGACACCGGGTCATTTCCTGGTCGGTGGGGCGGTCACCGCTATACCAGAGCCGAACTTCGAAGATCTCCCAGACTGTCGGCTCTCCCGGTGGCAGCTGGTTCAGAAAATGCAGCAGCATTTCTGGCGCCTTTGGTCGCGTGACTACCTGAATACGTTACAGACTCGGGGTAAGTGGAGTCGCGATCGGACTGTGATTCGCGAGGGCGATCTGTGCTTAATCAAAAGCGAACTGCAGCCGCCCTCGCGATGGCCTCTGGCTCGAGTTCTTAAAATCCACCCGGGCCCTGATGGCCTCACACGGGTGCTGACCCTTAAGACAGCGACGTCGGAATTCACTCGTCCGTTAAACAAGTTAATTCTATTACCTTTTACTGCCACCGCGGAGGTCGATTCTGGGGGCTCTCACCGTGACGTCGTCGATTGACGTTGATCGACAGAACTGTCACTTGTACTCTAATCACTATAAGCACAGCTCGATCTACGATACTTTCGCGCATAATTGTCATCAATCATTGCCTTCTTATACTACCACGTTCACTTGTACTTACTTCACTATATGCACCGCTGCCAACTGTCTATTTCGTCAGACTGTGACGAGACGGGCGGGAATGTTTGGGATTGGTCGGTACGATACGGCCAATCCTGCGGCTGCGCGCTGTCGCAAAGACGCGCGCTTTTTAAAAAACACGTTACCGCTACTTGTGTCGCGATTAGGCGATCGCAGGACGGCCTGGTCGGGCCATCTCTGGATTGACACCTGGACTAGTTGGTGCTGTCTCGCGTGACATACGGGGACCGCACTGATTGGCCAGGTGTCGGCACTTCCGTGTCGGTGGCTTGGCCCGTGCCGCTTCCGCGATCGCTTACTCTCTTCCGTTTGATACGCGCAACGACCAACACTGTGGTTTCGCGCGTCGCTTATCAATCGGTCTAATCGATGCTCCGATAAAGGTTACTTATTAAAATCTCTCGACTGTGAAACGTGTATCGGAAACATCTCGGTGCTACGGAACTTCTAAAAGAGCTACATTCTCCCGTTTTAACATCGCTTACTTCAGCGATATTCGGTTTGTGAATAAGGCAGGTGTGCTTTAAATAAACGTGCTCGTTTATTGTATCTACATTGCGCTCACAAAAGTACACATAAATCTCTAATACATCGCGACGTGCAAGGCCTAATTTCTTGCGCGTTAAAACAAGTGCGTTGGTGCTCCACGTGCTTACGCGAACAACTATACTTACGATTTTTCGCGCCAACGTATCCCGCTCCTCGTGCCAAGCACGTTCTATTTCACCATGCTGTTACTATAACAAACGCACAAATTAATTAGAATATCGTCGAATGGAATGGAATACGCACACCAATTCAATTTTCACGAAACTGAACTTACAATGCACCGTTGCATCTCAAACGCGTTCATAGACTGTCTCGCGTCCATATTTTTTTAAAAAATGCTTGATAAAAATGCTTGTGGTAACTACACTGGCCCGTGCGGCGGTGTTCGACACCCTTATATATACATTTTGTTCCCCTAGCCTAGAACGATGCCTCAGCGCGTTGCAGGGTAGGGGTAGTTTTCAAGTAGGGTAGTCTTGAGGTATGGTTGGGGTGTCCATGTCATAGTTTCTTCTTCTTCTTCTTCTTCATCGATGATTTTATAATATGAACATAATTATTCCAGCTTATAGTATACTTTTATGACTCACACTTTTATGGTTCACACCACGAATCGTTTCTAACTCTTTTATGGCATGCGTGCTCCTCGAATTTATCATGTACGTCATTTGAATTTGTCACGTATTCTCTAACCCTTGCGCGGTATACATACACGCCTTGACCATCACCATCACTGATGTGATATACTTTCACACATTGACGGGTACGTGTGCGTGAATCAGTATACAATGACGTGGTCGGTCCTACGGGCTTCATTACACCACGTACGCTCGAGTGCTGACAAGTATCGTTCGCGTCATTTTTTCCGTCGATGAGAATCATACGCAGTGCATATCAAAATGTACAAACGCAACTTAAACGATTCATCCTGCGCATCCGACAACGGTGGTGGTTTTCCAAATAAACGTCAACAACAACATCAACAGTCTAATATGAGGTACGTACTCGTTATACACTTTTCACTTACTTCATTCACTGTAAACGCAAACGACTGATACATTAATTCCGTGTACATATTTCTTACAGTTCTGAATTCGCAACGGCAAAAACGTTGAAAACACCAAAACCCTCAATCGTACGGATCCTGGAGCGTGATTACCCCTTGACCGCAACAGCGTATAAACGTCTAAGTATTGGGATACGCATTGGCATGGATTCGTGCCACGTTGAGATCACCATAGCCGACAATAAAGGCAGCGAGTTGAGCTTTTCAATGTCGACGTGGAAGCTCCTGCTACAAAACGAGGCGGACATACTCCAACGATTACGCAGCAACGCAACATCGCCCCAAACTCACATCGTAATTGATCATTTACGAATAGACTTCACGCGTATGCATGATGATCAACTTATTAAAATCACCGATAATCGCGTTGTCATATATATGACTGAAACCACGATGCGTAAACTATTCGCGTACAAACATTGCATTGAACATATGTTCTCCTGGTTGACAAAAAATATGTACTCTGTAAGCAGTAAATATGCTGCCTTCGTAGACGTTCTGCGTACCGCTACGACACCAACGAATTATGTGAAATTAATTTCCGAAAGCGAGCACTTCGAGCAACATTCTCTGATTGATTGTGAATTGTTAGCGTTAGGATTACAATCCATGCTGCGTGATGTAAACCACGTACCACTGTAGTACGTGAATATATGTTTTAATAATAAATGTATAACTTTCATATCAATACCTGTAACGTATCATTTATAATATCCTTTCCTACATATTCGTATCCATATATTAATTCTTAGAGGCGTGGTCTTAGCGAATGTCAATCGCGTTCCCACGACGCTTGACCATAACACGGGTCTGCTGTAAACCAGATGTCCGTGGGTTTATGTACGAATTCTTTTCGCCCTTACACGCTCCCACGACGCTTGACTCGCAGACCCTCGAGAAGGGTGCTTGAGACGTCGCCCTGTTCTCGATCGTGAAAATACTCGGAACTCTACCCCGAATAATTATCGCTTAGTTGCTCGCGGGAACACAACGCCTAATTTATTGCTTCAGGGACTTTGCGTTTTCTCGAGGGTACTTCCTTGGGAAAAGTCAATGCATGGTCTTGGGAAAAGTCAATGCTCAGATATAAACACACACACTATCGCGCCGATTGATTTACAATAATTATCGCTATATGTATGCATCATTGCACTTGCGATGCATCGGTCCCATGATTAAAATATAAACACACGGCACGAAGAGCGTGCACGTAGGCATAAAAAACGCGTTCAACCCTGTCGCGCGCCATGATCGCCTTATCTTTTCTCAGAAATCCTGGTTCGCCCTCTTTCTCAGAAATCATCATCATCGAAGACGCGACTTGAATTTCCACGAATCGGTCGCGGTCGCGCCTGCGCACCGATCCCCGCACGCGTACGGAGATTGCGCGGCGGCGACGCGTGCCCAAATATACCTTAAACATCCAACAGGTGACGCCAACACGAGATGTATGAAAAAAAACTGGAAAATTTACCAAGACGGGCCCAAATACCGACGCGGGCCCAAAGTACCTTAAACATCCAATAGGTGGCGCCAACACGAAGTGTATGAAAAACCTGGAAAATTTACCAAGGCGGGCCCAAATACCGACGCGGGCCCAAAGTACCTTAAACATCCAATAGGTGGCGCCAACACGAAGTGTATGAAAAACCTGGGAAATTTACCAAGGCGGGCCCAAATACCGACGCGGGCCCAAAGTACCTTAAACATCCAATAGGTGGCGCCAATACGAAATGCGCGCGACGCCATTTTGAAATTTTGAAAATCCACCCCCCCCCCCCCCTGTGACGTCAGCCCCCACGCCCACGAACTCGACCTGCGCGCGCGACGCCATTTTGAAAATTTTGAACATTCCCCTCCCCTGTGACGTCATCCCCCTCACCTACGAACTCGGTAGCCGCCATTTTGAATCCCCCTCCCCTGTGATGTCATCCCCCTCGTCTACGAACTCGGTACCCCCCCTCCCCGCCTCACCTCCTCGCCCATGTCGCGGAAGAGCGCGGCGGTACCCCCCCGCCCCGCCTCACCCCCTCGCCGCAACTTGAGCCAGAACTCTCATAGCTTACCTACTGGAGATCAAGGCAGAGGAATGGAGGGAGTACTTCAAGGGCTTATTAAGGGACACGGAAGGAAGGGTGCGGGAGGGAGAGGGAGGAAGGGATAGTAGAGCGGTTGGGCATGGAAGAGGTAGAAGAGTCAATAATGAGCCTGAAGGCTAACAAGGCGGCAGGGGGGGGGGGGGGTGGAATAGAGGCAGAGGTACTAAAGTATGGGGGCCAGGGTCTGAGAAGGTGCATATGGGCGATATGCGACACGTTGTGGAGAGGGGGGGATGGCCGGAGGAATGGAAATCTGGGATAATAGTGCCGCTGATAAAAAAGGGGGAGGGGAGGAATCTGGACGAATACAGGGGGATCACATTGATGGGGGTAGGATACAAGGTATATGTGAAGATTATTGAAAGAAGACTGGGCAGGGAAATGGAGGAGAAGAATATGCTGCCGGATAACCAGGCGGCCTATAGGGGAGGTAGGGGCACGTTGGATCACATATACGTATTGAACTACCTGGTGAGCAGGGAGGTGGCCAGGGATAGGGAAAAGATGTTCGCCTTCTTCGTTGATTTAAAGGCAGCCTTCGACTCGGTCAACAGAAAGGTGCTGTGGGAGGCGCTGGAAAAGAGGGGTGTGAGTGGGAGGTTGCGGTGAAGAATAAGGGAGGTGTATGGGGAGGCGAAGAGCAGGGTTAAGTGCGGGGGGGGGGGGGAAGGGGCGTGCTTCTGGACGGCGAGAAGGGTGAGGCAAGGATGCTCCTTAACCACTAAACTCGTCTCGCTGCTGATCGCTGACTTGGAGGAAAGGATGGAGAAGAGAGGGAAGGGGGGACTGGTGATAGCGGGAAGAAGGCTGTACAGTCTAGCGTACGCGGACGATATCGTGCTCCTACCGCAGGACGAGGAGGGTCTGCGGCTGATGATGAGGGAGCTTAGGGAGTATCTAAGAGAGAAGGACCTTATCCTGAACGTGGGGAAGTTCAAGGTGATGGGCTTCGGGAAGGGTGGAGGGAGGAGAAAGGAAAGGAAGTGGAAATCGGGGGACAGGGCTGTGGAAGAGACGAGGGAGTACGTGTACCTGGGGTATAAGTTGCAGAAAAATGGAAAACAGGAGGCGCAGGTAAGAGAGAGGGAAAGGAAAGCAGCGGGGGCAATGCGGAAAGTATGCGGCCTGGGGAAAAGGATTTCCGGGGGTTGGTCTGGAGGAGGAGGGTCTGGCTGTATGACACCTTGGTGTGGACGGTGGCAGGGTACGGGGCGGAGGTGTGGGGGTGGAAGGAGAGAGAAAGTGTAGAGAGATTACATGAACGTTTTTGAGGTGGGTGATGGGGCTGGACGCAAGGATGCCGGGGTATATGGCGAGGGAGGAGTTAAAGAGGGAGATGATGAGGCTAAGGGCGGGTAGAAGGGCATGGAAGTAAAAGGGTGAAAGGGTGAGGAGCGGGAAAGGTGGGGTATGGGCCGGCAGATGCCTGAAGGAAATTGAGGACAAAGCGCGTAGGGGAGCGGGGATTTCGGGGTGGGAGAGAGAAAGGAAGGGATACTTGGAGGGAAAAGGCGTAAAGGCAATAGAGGTGGGAAGGACAGGAGGGCTGTGGGAAAGGATTGAGAGATAGGAGAGAAGGATACAGATAATGGAAAGATGGGAAAGGATAGTAAAATCGGGGTACAATAGATGGTATCGGGTAATTAGGGAGGAGGGGGGATACCTGAATACCTTGACACAGGGTGGAAAGAGGAGAGATGGAGGAGAGTGGCGAGATTTATAGGCTAGGAAATGAAATGAGAGGGGGGAGGGTATTGGTTAAGGAAGGAGGACAATATGTGCAGGGCGTGCGGAGGGAAGGTGGAGGACTGCGAGCATGCTTTGATGAGGTGCGAGGGGGAAGAGGAGGAGGGAGAGGGGATGACGGACAAAGTGAGAAGCGTCTTGGACGGAAGCGAAAAGGATGGATGAAGAGGCAGATGGAAAGAATAAGGATGCGAGTAGGGGGAGTGCGGGGGAGTTTGGATGAGTGCGGAGTACAGCGGAAGCGGAGGTCCAAAGGAATGAGAGGGAGAGAGTGGAGGGATGCGTGAGACAGTGCGGAGGGCGATGAGAGCGTGGAGACATGGGGCAGAGGTTGCAACGTGCGAGAGTTAAGCGTAATGGCAGAGTGGATACGAAGGGGAGGACTATTGTAAGGCGGAGCGGGGTCTGCCGATGTACCCTGCTAGGGAACATTAAACTTATCATCATCATATATGATTACAAATAATCGAAGCAGCAGATGATGCAGTGTGATCTACGTCGGAGAAAAAAATTTATTGGGTCATATTATATTATATTAATTAAACGAGTTTATTAAACGATATTATTCAGCTTCGATCCCCTGTTTGCTTGTAAATTAATAACAATCCCATAAAAATCCCATTTAAATTTCAGCTAACGATGCACACAAAGAGAATTATTATTATTATTTATTAACACAATAGCTGAAAGAGAAAGTAACCCTGCTGCACACGCAAATGAAATAAGCACATTTTTCTTGTAGACAAAAGTATATTTTTATTTTATATTATTTTATATAAATTTTTTCTTTTAATAATTTTGATTTCATAATAATTAGCGGCCGCCACGGCCACGTCCACGGCCACGGCTACGGCTACGGCTACGGCTACGGACACGACCACGGCCACGGGGCCGCGGCATTGAATGGCGGTTAACGTTTGAAGGGTAGCGGCCTGGCTCTGCAGGCTGTTTGCTTGAGAGCGTACAGCCGGCAGGAGGGTCCACTGGTCCTGTTGGGCCCTCACTCTCCAGCCGCTTCGCTGATGCCGACGGGCCATATACCCTGCTGTAATTAGTAAAAAATAAAATTGTTAGTAAAATGTTTTTTAATTAAAAGACCTTTCGAACGTTTACATATAGGCTAAGGTGAACAATTTTTACAGTGCTTAAAGATAAAAAAAGGAATGGCTAAGTAAAGACCAGAATTAATATCTTTTCTCGTGAAAATGTCAGGGAAGTTTGTTAAAACACTGCGGTACAAAATATATATACTATCTAATGTTATCCATAATAACAAAATTGTTCATTTAGACCTATTTCCAAGCATTATAAAAGTATGTAACTCCTTAAAATGTGTATATATGTTACATGTATTTATGTATATATTATTATTATGTATTTATCGTTGGCCGTGGCCGGCCATTCTTTATTAAGTGGTGGCGCTGCCGGTGCCGTAAACTCTGGTCGTGGTGGCGGCTGATATGGCGGTGACGCTTGAGGTTGTTGGCTGCCAGTGTTGGTGCCATTGCATTTTTCGGCCGCCTCCAAAATTATTTTATCATTTATATCTGGAAAAATAAATTTGAATAAATGCATATCAATTTAAATTATTTTATTTTTAATTTGTCTGTAAGTTTATCGTTAATAAAAAATTTACCATCGAATTCCGGACGGGCTTCCGTTTCTTTCTATAAAATTTAATAATCAATTAATTAGCAAAAAAGATCAAGAGATTTTTTCGTGACATTTATTCATAACTTTTAGTCGTGGGAATTTATTTGTTAGTTTTATTTGTAACAAACAATAAATTCATATTTCCTCCGAACTAGATGCTCCATGACAAAGGATCCTGTGACAAGAATAAATTTCACGAATGACGAATAAATTTCTCACGAATAAACGTAACGAATACAGATAAACGTGCTAGAGTATATGAATATAATAATGAATATAATAACGATAACTCTGCTATGAGTGTAATATGAAAATAGTATTTTTATTACTTACATTGTCTTGTTTTGACTTCGACATGATGATATCTACTGATCGTTTGAAAGCAGGGATTCTACGTTATTAAGCTATGCTGTTGGAGGGGGAGACACCTCCATCAATCCCTGTCTGGAGGCGCGAAAAAGAACCACAACAAGCTGAACGTGGCCCAGATGCCAGTTAAACATTCGAAACATTCGACGATGAAAGAGCCCTTTTTTTAAAATAAATACAGGGCCGCCTTAATAAATTTGAACGCCCTGGGCTAAAAAATTTTGACGCCCTAGCCCCCAAGGGTGCGATTTCTTCGCAGTCGTCCAAGGCAGTACATCACAACCCCAGGTCTCCACCAAGGCAAACACAAACGAAAACAATGCCCGCGAACGAAATTTTTATCTCCAAAATTGAAGAGAAAAAAGCATTTCAACATATTTGATTCTTACGCGCACTTGGATCACGGGCGTCCCTGAGTTATAGCCCATTTAGCCATTGGTAAATGTGGCTATGGCGAGGGGAGGACGTGAATGGGACGAGCGATTTTTTAACGAAACCGGGCAGAAAATGTTGAGGCCGATGTGTATAAAAAAATCCCAGGATATTAGCTGTGAATAACCGGCCATTTAAAAAAAAAATGGCTTTAAACATTAAAATTATGAAGTCGTCGGATCGATTTTATTCTTCATTAAATGATAAATCTTGATGAAAGGAATACAAAAGTCTCATGTATTATTGCCATAGTATCAATAATTTTACCAGAAAATGCATTTTTTTCGTAGTATAGCCGGTTAACTATGCTTGTGATAAAATACTTTTCAACAGCCGCATTAGCCCAGGTGCAAACATCCCGAATTACAGGCAAAGAAACTAGAGGTCGAATCCTGTAGTGGGATGGTTTTTATTTTTTATCCTCTCCTTTCATTTTCGTTATTGCGCGTATTGTGATTCATCAAAATTCCATAATTTTATTTTTAATACCTTGATAAAAAAAAAATACTTGTCATATATATTTGTAATGATGTATAATTACTAATCACATTATAATACCTGCGATACAGGATAAATAATGAGGGAGTTACAAATGTATTTACACTATTTACCAGTTTGCAATGTATAACAAAAACAATGACCCTCATTGTCCCTTTTGAATAGCTCCTTATTTCGCATTTATATACCCTACGAACATATAGAATAAAAGAGTTGCCAATAGAGTGCTACAATAAAGCACGAAAAGACGATTTAAGGTTCGCCCTTTTCGGGTCACTAATTGCACCTTTACTGTCGTTTTATGGTGTGCTTCGCTATTGTCTAAAAACAGAATGTCATTTAAGTTTGGCCTGTAGGAAAAGGTGGGAATTTTTGGCCATAAAAATTGATCTTGGAAATTTTTTGCAAAGCACTTTATTGTGCTTTGTTCTTATTTTTATTTCTTCTCATTGGTTGAAAATGTGCCCGTCGTTCAGGTATATTAAACCTCAACTGTTTCAACGCTTCATCAGTCGTATAGGAAACACGTTCCAAAACGAATACACTGTGCAGTGATAAAAAGTTTGAACTTCTTAAAGTCATTAAAAAGTTTGAAGAATGGCTTCAACAGCTACCACGTCTCCTTCAAATGAGCAAAACGCGCATAGACAATTGCTTGCTCATGCCATAGATCACGCAACATTTCTATTGCGTATTAATAATATTGTTGTGATGGCTGTGAATGGACAACCAAGTGCCGTTGCAATTGCGATTGGAGAGGAAATGTATGAGCGCATATCAAGCACACTGGAGGATATGATTGTCACTGAAGACGAAGAAAACGTCCATGTAACTGAAGTAAGCGAAGATGGAGATTCCGAAACTGTGATCGAAGAATATGAAGTTGACGATTATTCAGATGATGACGATTTGTGTTCGTCTAGAAAAAAAAATGGAAGGCATTTCATGGGACATGAAAAAAAAGACAGTGGAATTGGCAAATTCACATCCCAAGTGGTGTTGGAAGACTGTACAGAAACGAATATGCAAACTTGTGGAGCAAGGTGGAGGATAAAATCTTGTGGAGCAAGGTAGCAGTGCCAGAAACAAATACCGCGGTAGTAGTGAGTGGACATATGGAAGATTTAGTGAAGCACGCGCAGTTAAGCAACAAGTGACAACTCGTATGTTGCGACAATGGGCCTTGCAAAATACTTGCAGAATACTTATAGTATTCTGTAACAATTGTAAAGACTGAATAAATATTTTTGGAAATAAGTAGAATTAATTATTTAATGAACTGCACAATCTGCTGGCGGGTTATATAGGGGTAGGGATACGCCTGCAGCAATAACGCTACATTTGTGTTGGTGTGTAGGGGCGACCATGTGACGTCACGGGTAGGGAATAGTTTGGTAATTCTGGCCCTTAGATGACGCTGTTGGCTGTGCCAAGCAGACGGCAGAATCTGCTGTCGATCTGCTGTCGATCTGACATCAGGCTCTGCACCTCAGAACGCAGCCAAATGCGGACACAGACGACTACGGTTCTGACGTCAGACTCTGCGCTCTCATGCCAGACTCTGCTACCAATCTGATGTCAGATTGGCGACAGATGGTTATCACGGTACTATAACAAAATGCCACTCTATTTCTATATATAATAAGTTCTATGTTAAGTTGTAACTAAAATAACGAAAATGTGGATTTTATATATATTTACAGATAATCGAAGCAGAAGATGATGCAGTATGATCTACAGTAGTAAGGCTAGGGGGATTCCAACCCAGGTCCTCTGAGGGGAGCGCGCGGCCTGCGGGGAGTGGAAGAGCGGTTGCGCGCGCACGAGCCGCGGAGTGGGGGAAGCCGCAACCGTGGAGGGGATCAGTTCGGGCCGAGCAGCCGCGGAGACCTGGCCCACCGTCCTCGAAATTTTTCAGAGGGAGAGGCCCACCCCCGAAAAGTCTTTTTCAGACCTTGATCCACTCCGAAAAATTTTTCAGACCTAACCCAGGGAGGGGACGGCCCCCGAAATTTTTTTTTTCCAAACCAATATGCAGCAGAAATTTTCCCCCAACGCGGAGAAATAATAATTTTGAATCAGCGATCTACAGAACCATTATGTAGAAATATTATTTCAAGCAGATATGTAGCATGCATTCTGAAGCTAACAGTATTCTAAAGCGTTCCGATTGAACGTAATTCGAATCCTCTGGAGCAGTCGCGCGGGATGACGTCATTTGATGGCGCGTAGAACGCTCGAACGAAATAGAATTATGCGACGTCAGCAAATCTTAAAATTATGTGGCGAGGAGGATGATGGGTGAATAAAATTGATAAATAATATATGTTTAAGGTATATATATATATTGTTACAAAAAATTAAAGAATGATACAAATATAAATATAAAAATATAAAAATACAATAGAATATAAAAAAAAGAAAATATAAATGAATATAAAAATATAAAACAATATAAATATAAAAGAAAAGAAAATAAAATAATAAAATAAAAGAAAATACAATTAAATAATAAATATAATATAAAAAGAATATAATATAAAAAAGAAAATAAAATAATAAAATAAAAGACAATATAAAAGGAATATAAAATAAAAAAGAAAAAATATAAAAATACAATGTGATGTCCCACTATTTTTCGCGCGGTATTATTCTAAAGTCTCCCTCATAAATCGCTCCATAACTCCATCAAAATCCATCAAACTCAAATCTTAGATATTTTTCCCCAAATCACTGATCACCTTGGCGATGTACCTTAGCGGTCCCCATCTCAAGATGGTCAACCACGACCTCCAAATCCCCTCTTCGCCTTACGTGGCATGACCACTTCCCTCCTATTTAAATTTAAACAAGTCCCTCGTCCCAAAAACTCTCTTATCTCGAGACCACGTCTCACCCCCTCTTTACGACTCACCGAGTCAAAGCCACTCTCACCCCTTTCCCGTCAAAACGCCTAAAATCCACCTAATGGGTCTTATCAATAGCTTAACAGAATCTTGGAAACCAATTGCGACGCACATTTCACGCATGATTCATAAACGTAGTCTAAATATAGACATTTATAAAAACCCCGGAAGTCCTATTGCGACGCATATTTCGTAAATAGGTCAAGGTGCATACCGCGCACACCCTTCATACCTGACATTCTTGTAAACCCTATAAATACGAGGACCCGCGAGACCGGAACTCACTCTTCTACACTCTTCGACACACTCTTCTAAGGAAAATACTTCCGCAGAACAACTAAAATTTCGTCGAATCCAGTGCACAAAAGCATTATATCTAAATTCAGTGTTCTACTGCAACTACCGTAAGAAATTATAATTACCATTGTTGTTATACGGCATATCACCTTCATATATATTGTTTTGTATTGTTAACGCTTATTGCATTTCATATTATTATTCTTGTACTAACGCTTATTGCTTTATATTATCATTTCGCTAACGCTCATTGCTTTATATTATCATTTTGTATCGTTAACGCTTATTGCTTTATATTATCATTTCGCTAACGCTCATTGCGTTAAATATATTTTGTATTGTTATCGCTTATTGCATTTCATATTATTTTGATTCATATTATTATCTCGCTAACGCTCATTGTCTTATATTGTTAGCGTAGCAAATTCCTATTACTTTTCATACTATTTTCTTTGGGTTATACACATGTATTGCATATTCATACACATATATTGCTGTTGATTACTATTTATATTATTATGTTAATCATGCTAATACATTGATAGTGCATTTACTCGTGCTTAAAGTAATAAAGTTCTTGGCTTTAAATCACGCTTCGAATTATTATGAATATCCATTGGTTACGAAGGCTCCAAATCTAAACAGGCTACTGCAACAGCTGATTTCAGTTCGTGAACGCGAGACTTCTTACAGTGTTTACTAACGTACTTTTGCATGACCCGCGTACAGCCATATGTCTAGACATATTTCGCGGAATTATTACGTGTAGTTTCTTATGCGAATGCAACGGTAAATCCGATTACTAAGCCAAAACAAAGTGTTCTAACGGGTGTCACCACCAAAGTGATTACTATTTAAACCTTCCCTGGTCGCTCAGTGTTACGAATCTGGCATTCGAGCCTGGCTTCCTCCAACCCTCATTGTTACGAATCTGGCATTCGAGCCTGGCTTCCTCCAACCCTCAGTGTTACGAATCTGGCATTCGAGCCTGGCTTCCTCCAATTCTCAGTGTTACGAATCTCGCATTCGAGCCTAACTCCCATTTACCCCCAGTGTTACGAATCTGGCATTCGAGCCTGGCTTCCTCCAACCCTCAGTGTTACGAATCTGGCATTCGAGCCTGGCTTCCTCCAAACCCCCTGTGTTACGAATCTGGCATTCGAGCCTGGCTACCTCCAACCCTCAGTGTTACGAATCTGGCATTCGAGCCTGACATCCTCCAACCCTCAGTGTTACGAATCTGGCATTCGAGCCTGGCTTCCTCCAACCCTCAGTGTTACGAATCTGGCATTCGAGCCTGGCTTCCTCCAACCCTCAGTGTTACGAATCTCGCATTCGAGCCTGAGTCCCTTTTAACCCTCAGTGTTACGAATCTGGCATTCGAGCCTGGCATCCATTAATCCCACATTGTCATCGTCCTAAAGACCTCCACCCGGGACGTGACAACAATATAAAAAGAAAAAAAATATAAATATAAAACTAGAATATAAAAATATAAAAATGGAAAAAATAGGAAATAAATATAAAACTATTCTAAGGGCGTGGCGGTGAGGGCGATGGCGATATGGCCATCCGCTCTGGGGGTGGCGACGGCAGCTGCGGCAGCGGTTGCCGTAACCGTCGCACGTCGATCCATGGCGGCGACGGTGGCGATGGGTACCGCAGCCGCCTCAACCGCAGGGACCCCACTCGCCGATACGGCACCCAAGGGTGCCGCAGCCGAGCCACCATCGCCCGACCAACCGCGATCCGTGGCGCGGGGGGCGCCACCTCCTCCTCCACCAGCCACGCATTCATGAAAAATATGTCCTAGAACACAGATACAAACGTCGGTGTAATAATGACACATTAAACATAATAAACATCAAACACGCATAACAATGCAATGTATTACATACCACTGGAGGCAGCGGCGGTGACGATGGCGGTGACGGCGAATGCTGCGGCGACCCACAATCGGAAGACCAATTGGGGGAACGCGGAGGCGGCGGCTGTAGCGGTGGCGAGTGGGGCCCCTGCGGTTGAGGCGAGGGGGGCGACGGTGGTGGCGAGTCCTGCGAACATTGCATTTTTGAAATCATTGGGATTCCTTGTGCGCATTTAAGTTGAAAAAATGGTGGACATTCTAAGCATTAGAGGGAAGCCGACGTTTGATGATCGCATCGTCAAGCTAGAGACTCGCACATACAACCCATATGTCAACACGACGTTTGGATACAGCGATGAGATAAGAATACCCATACAGCAGCAGGATTTATACACATTGCCGTGTGAAAGTTTCCTCTACTTGGAGGGGAAATTGAAGATAAATAAGCCATGGGATACATTAACGGTGATGTTGGGAAATAATTGCATGGCGTTCTTATTTGATGAGATTCGATACGAGTTGAATGGCGTGGAGATTGATCGCAACAGAAACGTTGGAATAACTAGTACGCTTAAAAACTATGTATCGCTGACATCTGGCGAAGACAAAAATATGGAGAATGCCGGATGGGGCTTGAAACGACGTAATGGGCTAATAGTGAAAAATCATATCAATTTTTGCATCCCACTCAAATATTTGCTGGGATTTTGCGAGAACTACAAACGCATGATTATTAATGCGCGTCACGAATTGATTTTAATACGATCGCGCAACGATAACAATTCGCTAATAGGATCGCCGATGTTGGAACCAGAAATTGAATTACTTAAAGTGCAATGGCGGATGCCTCATGTGACGCTGAACGACGTTAATAAGCTATCGTTGCTACGTGCTTTGGAAAGTGGAAAAAACCTGAGCATTTGTTTTCACTCGTGGGATCTGTACGAGTATCCTCTCTTGCAGAGCACGACCAAGCATTCGTGGGCCGTGAAGGCATCCGCACAGCTGGAGAAGCCGCGAGTTATTATCCTTGTTCTACAGACTGATCGAAAGAATGAGATGAGCGAAGATGTTACTAAGTTTAACAACTGCAAATGGACCAATGTAAAACTTTTTCTCAACTCGGAATTTTACCCATATGATGATCTGAATTTGGACATTGACAAAAATAAGCATGCCATCTTGTACCACATGTATACGCAATTCCGTAAATCGTATTATGGACATAGTTGCAACGAGGCATTATTCACCGTGGCCGAATTTTTACAATTTGGTCCCCTCGTGGTGATTGATTGCTCGCGACAAAATGAGTCGATCAAGAATGGCACCATGGACGCGCGCATAGAATTCCAGTGTACCTACTCTCTGATTCTGCACGATCGTGTGGTTGAATACAATCCGCTGACAAACGTGGTGCGCAAAATAAATTAAATTACCATACTACTTGCCCCGCCCTGTGCTAAATTCATACAAAATTTCATCGTGGAAATCGGACCTCTAAATCGTGTCGATAATGGTCGTACCAACATTTGTTGACATGCAAAGGTTCATCGTCGATGGAAGATTTGTCGTCAAGGAAGTGGCTATCCTGCGAAAGGGAACAATTCTCTCGCACTATATTTTCGGGAGTTCGATGCCACAATTTCTTCTTACGAAATCCGACAAATCAAGCATCCGATGGTTGGTGGCAAAACATCACGGGCTACGGTGGGACGATGGAGACGTTCCGTACGGTATGGCTAAACAGCTAATTACGAAAGCTGTAGCTGATGCGATCGACGAAGAAGATGACGCATCCCATATCGTATACGTTAAAGGGCTGCAGAAAGGCGACTGGCTTGCGGATTTCCTCGATGAAGATACGAGAATGCACGTGGTCATCGAGACGCTGGACATTGACTACGAGGATATAAAATCTCTAAATAAGCTAAATGTAGTTAATACTCTGCGATGCGGCAGACACGCAAAGCATTGTGCCATGCAAAATGTATTTAAAATATTCAACTGGTGGTCTAAACGCCAGAGAGAAATTCATAAATAAATAAAATCAATTTTTTAATGCATAAATGTTTTTTCTTCACCCTCCCCAACCTCCTGCATGTAATGTACGCTAGATTAAGACGATAGTTACAATTATGCAGAAGCGGTTCGATTCACGTTCAGAGTGGTATGATTCACGTTCAATACCCGTTCGACACAATCAAAGCCGTTCAATACCCGTTCGACACACGACCAAAGCCGTTCGATACCCGTTCGATACACGTTCAAAGCCGTTCAATACCCGTTCGATACGCGTTCAAAGCCGTTCAATACCCGATCGATACCCGTTCAAAGCCGTTCGATACTCGTTCGGTACGCGATCAAAACCGTTCAATACCCGTTCGACACCTGATCAAAGCCGTTCAATGCACGTTCGATACCCGATCAAAGCCGTTCAATACCCGTTCAAAGCCGTTCAATACCCGATCAAAGCCGTTCAATACTCGATCAATACCCGTTCGATACCCGTTCGATATACGTTCAAAACCATTCAATACCGTTCAATACTCGTTCGATTCACGTTGAAAGTGGTGTGATCTAGTCGAATGAAGTGTCAAACAAGGAGAAACGATTCAGTCAAATGATACACGCGAAGAAGATAAAGGAGAGGATGGCCAGTGAGTAATTCGAAGAAGATGCATAGAAGGTGCTGATGGTCAGCGAAAATGTAGGTGGAGTACATAGAAGGAGAGGGTGGTCAGTGAAGAAGAAGGTGAAGAACAAAGACATCTTACTTTGCAAAGCTATGCAACTTTAGGAATCGGCCCACATGTGGGAGCTTGGAGATGCAGCGAGACCAGTTGTCTGTTCATCGTGGAAGACGGACAGTCTGATTTTTGGTGCAACTTTTTGTGAAATATTTTGAAAAGAATGGGTGTACAACGCATGGCCCCGGAGTGTGACCCCGAGGTATGTACTTTTAAATATTTTAACATTTATCGCGTTTAACCATTGATACCGAGTGAGATTAAAATCAGACGTTTGTGTAAATATTATATTGCTAATTATGTTGTAGGGCTCGCCACCACTATCACCTGTGTGGTCGGACGACTGGGGGGTCACCGCCACCGTCACCCCCCTCACCACCACATTGGTCGCCGCCGGCGCAGCCATCGTCGTCGCCGTCGCCATCACCGCCACCGTCGCCATCGCCATCGTCATCGTCGTCGTCGTCGTCGTCGTCGTCGTCGTCGTCGTCGTCGTCGTCGTCGTCGTCGTCGACGTCGTTATCGTCGTCGTCGTCGCCGCCTCCACAGGTACGTAATACTTTGCATCGCTTTGTGCGTTTGATGTGCGAATATTATATCGATGTTTGTATGTGTCCTAGGCGCCGTCGCCCGCGTATCGGGCTGTGCGGCTGCGACAATTTCCTCACCATCGGATACGACCGTATCCGATGGTGAGGATATTTGCATTACCGCCGGTACCCCCATCATCACCATCGCCACCAGCACCCGCATCACCACCATCATCGCCATCGTCACCGTCGCCACCATCACCACCCCCCTAGCCACCTTCCCTCCTTTTAATTGTTTGAAATTTTTTTCTATTTTTTTATATTTTATATTTTATTTTTTTCCTTTTATTTTACATTTTCTTATATTCTATTGTTACATTTTTTCTTTTTATATTTTTTTTATTTTATATATTTCATTTATTGTATTTCTATTCATTATATTTGTATTTTTATCTTTTATTATTATTATTATATTTTTTCTTCTTTTTTGTAATACAGAGTATCCGCGGGAAGAGTGGACAGCTGGATATCTCCTAAACTATTGGAGACAAAAATATTTAAAAAATAGGGGATTGCATGGTTCGAGGGGGCCAACTTATTAGCGCGGACGAATTTTTTTTTCGATTATTATTTTAAAAGATTCGATGGTCAAGTTCGGTTTTTTAAATGGAACTATTTTTTCTGAAGACCTGAGTTGATAGTGCGTTCTAAGACAAATTCAATAAGCTTTAATGTATGCACTTGATTTACACTGGTTTTTGAGATATTGCGCTTGCAAATTTACTGATTTTCCCTGGAAGAAAACTCGCTGGAATAGCAAGGACCGGGGACGATCTTGCTGGCGCCACGGGTGGCCTTGCCTGTTGAAACAGATACCTACCTGCCAAAGGTCTACGCCAGGAATGGCAGGCCCAAAGGCTGGACAATTCTTTTCCGTCAGAAATGCTACTTAGGTAGGTACATCTGCGGTATCGAGAAGCGCACCGTTACTTTTATTTCGCACTTGCTTCTACGCTCGGATGGCCGGTTCTTTTGGGAGGGATGTAAGTTCAATTGGTTAGGTTAGGAGGTGTGAAAGTTGCTAGACTAAATTTCAACCATAGGGAGCAGATTATATTAGAACCAATCGAATTTGCATCCCTCACAAACGGCTGCTCTCTTGAAGAGGCCCTCTTCACAGCAATACCTCCTCCCCAGTGCCCACCTTCTCTGGCACAGAATACGATGACGCATGCTTTTGTTTTGATATTAAAGCTCGTGTTTATATTCGAGAGGACCACGTGTCAACAGCGGGCTACCATTTTTCTTCCCATGTCTCTCTACGAGGCGTATTGACGGTGGATTGTAGGAGCGTAGATGTCTGGATGCCAGTTATTGAATTCAGGAGACGATAGAAACACTTTATTACAAAACACACATGTACTATAATTAAAGTAAATCGTATTCCTCTCGGGTAGGAGTACTGATAATCATCGAACTTGCGCCCTACTTCGCGCAGACCGATTACAAGGAGGGTAGTCAAGTCACACACTGCACAAATGATAAGCCGCGTCTAGACGTTGCGAGGCTGCAGCGCGAGGCGTGCCTCGCGGAGTGAAAAGTCTGGAGAGTCCTTAGCTCGCCTTGGTCACTTTGCAAAGCAACCTCGTGCTGCTGCCGTGGCGAGGACAACACCCCGCAGTGCCTCGCCGAATTTTATGGCTTTCGACCCTCGAAGGGTTTGGAATATCATTAAGAAGTGAGAACTGTTCAGGATTTCAAATGTTTGTATCTTTTCTTCATCGTATCGAAGGGGAAGTGGTGGCAATGGATTCCTGGCGTTCCGTCGATTAAAATCATACGAAATATCATGCAAATCGGACTACCTTGACACAAGCTATTTGTATTCCTTATGTAAAAGTTGTCCGATTTACACGACATTTGTAATGATTTTCATCGGAAAACCACAAGGAATCCATCGGCGACACTTCCATATCCATACGATAAAGAATAAAGAATTATTTTATTTCTTAAACAGATACAGGGTAATTATGGTGGTACGCCCGTCACCCCGTGGCGAGGACAACATCCCGCAGTGCCCCTCGAATTTTATGGCTTTCGACCCACGAAGGGGTTCGAGTCCCTATTAAGAAGTGAGAAATCTTCGATTTCTGCATTTCTCATCAGATCTTTGCGAAAATGAGGCCAATTGATTCCTTATGTTTTGCCGATGAAAGTAACACCAAATACGACGTAATTCGGACCATAATGAAGGAAATTCCATGAAAAATCGTCTTATATCATTTCAAGCTGACTTGTCTTGGTTAAAAATAGTCCGATTTACATGAAATTTGGTATGATTTTAGTCGACGGAACGCCAGGAATCCAATGGCATCACTTTCCCCTTCCATACGATGAAGAAAAGAAGCGAACATTTGAAATCCTGAACATTTCTCACTTCTTAATGATATTCCAAACCCTTCGAGGGTCGAAAGCCATAAAATTCGGCGAGGCACTGCGGGGTGTTGTCCTCGCCACGGCAGCAGCACGAGGTTGCTTTGCAAAGTGACCAAGGCGAGGTAAGGACTCTCCAGACTTTTCACTCCGCGAGGCACGCCTCGCAACGTCTAGACGCGGCTTATCATTTGTGCAGTGTGTGACTTGACTACCCTCCGTGTAATCGGTCTGCGCGAAGTAGGGCGCAGGTTCGATGATTGTCAGTACTCCTTCCCGAGAGGAATACGATTTACTTTAATTATAGTACATGTGTGTTTTGTAATAAAGTGTTTCTATCGTCTCCTGAATTCAATAACTGGCATCCAGACATCTACGCTCCTACAATCCACCGTCAATACGCCTCGTAGAGAGACACGGGAAGGAAAATGGTAGCTCGCTGTTGACACGCGGTCCTCTCGAATATAAACACGAGCTTTAATATCAAAACAAAAGCATGCGTCATCGTATTCTGTGCCAGAGAAGGTGGGCACTGGGGAGGAGGTATTGCTGTGAAGAGGGCCTCTTCAAGAGTGCAGCCGTTTGTGAGGGATGCAAATTCGATTGGTTCTAATATAATCTGCTCCCTATGGTTGAAATTTAGTCTAGCAACTTTCACACCTCCTAACCTAACCAATTGAACTTACATCCCTCCCAAAAGAACCGGCCATCCGAGCGTAGAAGCAAGTGCGAAATAAAAGTAACGGTGCGCTTCTCGATTCCGCAGATGTACCTACCTAAGTAGCATTTCTGACGGAAAAGAATTGTCCAGCCTTTGGGCCTGCCATTCCTGGCGTAGACCTTTGGCAGGTAGGTATCTGTTTCAACAGGCAAGGCCACCCGTGGCGCCAGCAAGACCGTCCCCGGTCCTTGCTATTCCAGCGAGTTTTCTTCCAGGGAAAATCAGTAAATTTGCAAGCGCAATATCTCAAAAACCAGTGGAAATCAAGTGCATACATTAAAGCTTATTGAATTTGTCTTAGAACGCACTATCAACTCAGGTCTTCAGAAAAAATAGTTCCATTTAAAAAACCGAACTTGACCATCGTATCTTTTAAAATAATAATCGAAAAAAAAATTCGTCCGCGCTAATAAGTTGGCCCCCTCGAACCATGCAATTCCCTATTTTTTAAATATTTTTGTCTCCAATAGTTTAGGAGATATCCAGGTGTCCACTCGTCCTGCGGACACCCTGTATATTATCATTTTAATCCTATATTATTTCTACATTTTATTTACCCGTCATCCTCCTTCTCCCCTCGCCACCGCCTAATTTTAAGATTCGACGTTTCAAAAATTATTAATTCTCTGCGTTGGAAAAAGTATGTCTGTTGGTATGGAAAAAAAATTTCTGCTCACGTCGCATAATTCTATTTCGTTCGAGCGTTCTACGCGCCATCAAATGACGTCATCCCGCGCGACTGCTCCAGAGGATTCGAATTACGTTCAATCGGAACGCTTTAGAATACTGTTAGCTTCAGAATGCATGCTACATATCTGCTTGAAATAATATTTCTACATAATGGTTCTGTAGATCGCTGATTCAAAATTATTATTTCTCCGCGTTGGGGGAAAATTTCTGCTGCATATTGGTTTGGAAAAAAAAAATTTCGGGGGCCGTCCCCACCCTGGGTTAGGTCTGAAAAATTTTTCGGAGTGGATCAAGGTCTGAAAAAGACTTTTCGGGGGTGGGCCTCTCCCTCTGAAAAATTTCGAGGACGGTGGGCCAGGTCTCCGCGGCTGCTCGGCCCGAACTGATCCCCTCCACGGTTGCGGCTTCCCCCACTCCGCGGCTCGTGCGCGCGCAACCGCTCTTCCACTCCCCGCAGGCCCCGCGCTCCCCTCAGAGGACCTGGGTTGGAATCCCCCTAGCCTTACTACTGTAGATCATACTGCATCATCTTCTGCTTCGATTATCTGTAAATATATATAAAATCCACATTTTCGTTATTTTAGTTACAACTTAACGTAGAACTTATTATATATAGAAATAGAGTGGCATTTTGTTATAGTACCGTGATAACCATCTGTCGCCAATCTGACATCAGATTGGTAGCAGAGTCTGGCATGAGAGCGCAGAGTCTGACGTCAGAACCGTAGTCGTCTGTGTCCGCATTTGGCTGCGTTCTGAGGTGCAGAGCCTGATGTCAGATCGACAGTAGATCGACAGCAGATTCTGCCGTCTGCTTGGCACAGCCAACAGCGTCATCTAAGGGCCAGAATTACCAAACTATTCCCTACCCGTGACGTCACATGGTCGCCCCTACACACCAACACAAATGTAGCGTTATTGCTGCAGGCGTATCCCTACCCCTATATAACCCGCCAGCAGATTGTGCAGTTCATTAAATAATTAATTCTACTTATTTCCAAAAATATTTATTCAGTCTTTACAATTGTTACAGAATACTATAAGTATTCTGCAAGTATTTTGCAAGGCCCATTGTCGCAACATACGAGTTGTCACTTGTTGCTTAACTGCGCGTGCTTCACTAAATCTTCCATATGTCCACTCACTACTACCGCGGTATTTGTTTCTGGCACTGCTACCTTGCTCCACAAGATTTTATCCTCCACCTTGCTCCACAAGTTTGCATATTCGTTTCTGTACAGTCTTCCAACACCACTTGGGATGTGAATTTGCCAATTCCACTGTCTTTTTTTTCATGTCCCATGAAATGCCTTCCATTTTTTTTTCTAGACGAACACAAATCGTCATCATCTGAATAATCGTCAACTTCATATTCTTCGATCACAGTTTCGGAATCTCCATCTTCGCTTACTTCAGTTACATGGACGTTTTCTTCGTCTTCAGTGACAATCATATCCTCCAGTGTGCTTGATATGCGCTCATACATTTCCTCTCCAATCGCAATTGCAACGGCACTTGGTTGTCCATTCACAGCCATCACAACAATATTATTAATACGCAATAGAAATGTTGCGTGATCTATGGCATGAGCAAGCAATTGTCTATGCGCGTTTTGCTCATTTGAAGGAGACGTGGTAGCTGTTGAAGCCATTCTTCAAACTTTTTAATGACTTTAAGAAGTTCAAACTTTTTATCACTGCACAGTGTATTCGTTTTGGAACGTGTTTCCTATACGACTGATGAAGCGTTGAAACAGTTGAGGTTTAATATACCTGAACGACGGGCACATTTTCAACCAATGAGAAGAAATAAAAATAAGAACAAAGCACAATAAAGTGCTTTGCAAAAAATTTCCAAGATCAATTTTTATGGCCAAAAATTCCCACCTTTTCCTACAGGCCAAACTTAAATGACATTCTGTTTTTAGACAATAGCGAAGCACACCATAAAACGACAGTAAAGGTGCAATTAGTGACCCGAAAAGGGCGAACCTTAAATCGTCTTTTCGTGCTTTATTGTAGCACTCTATTGGCAACTCTTTTATTCTATATGTTCGTAGGGTATATAAATGCGAAATAAGGAGCTATTCAAAAGGGACAATGAGGGTCATTGTTTTTGTTATACATTGCAAACTGGTAAATAGTGTAAATACATTTGTAACTCCCTCATTATTTATCCTGTATCGCAGGTATTATAATGTGATTAGTAATTATACATCATTACAAATATATATGACAAGTATTTTTTTTTTATCAAGGTATTAAAAATAAAATTATGGAATTTTGATGAATCACAATACGCGCAATAACGAAAATGAAAGGAGAGGATAAAAAATAAAAACCATCCCACTACAGGATTCGACCTCTAGTTTCTTTGCCTGTAATTCGGGATGTTTGCACCTGGGCTAATGCGGCTGTTGAAAAGTATTTTATCACAAGCATAGTTAACCGGCTATACTACGAAAAAAATGCATTTTCTGGTAAAATTATTGATACTATGGCAATAATACATGAGACTTTTGTATTCCTTTCATCAAGATTTATCATTTAATGAAGAATAAAATCGATCCGACGACTTCATAATTTTAATGTTTAAAGCCATTTTTTTTTTAAATGGCCGGTTATTCACAGCTAATATCCTGGGATTTTTTTATACACATCGGCCTCAACATTTTCTGCCCGGTTTCGTTAAAAAATCGCTCGTCCCATTCACGTCCTCCCCTCGCCATAGCCACATTTACCAATGGCTAAATGGGCTATAACTCAGGGACGCCCGTGATCCAAGTGCGCGTAAGAATCAAATATGTTGAAATGCTTTTTTCTCTTCAATTTTGGAGATAAAAATTTCGTTCGCGGGCATTGTTTTCGTTTGTGTTTGCCTTGGTGGAGACCTGGGGTTGTGATGTACTGCCTTGGACGACTGCGAAGAAATCGCACCCTTGGGGGCTAGGGCGTCAAAATTTTTTAGCCCAGGGCGTTCAAATTTATTAAGGCGGCCCTGTATTTATTTTAAAAAAAGGGCTCTTTCATCGTCGAATGTTTCGAATGTTTAACTGGCATCTGGGCCACGTTCAGCTTGTTGTGGTTCTTTTTCGCGCCTCCAGACAGGGATTGATGGAGGTGTCTCCCCCTCCAACAGCATAGCTTAATAACGTAGAATCCCTGCTTTCAAACGATCAGTAGATATCATCATGTCGAAGTCAAAACAAGACAATGTAAGTAATAAAAATACTATTTTCATATTACACTCATAGCAGAGTTATCGTTATTATATTCATTATTATATTCATATACTCTAGCACGTTTATCTGTATTCGTTACGTTTATTCGTGAGAAATTTATTCGTCATTCGTGAAATTTATTCTTGTCACAGGATCCTTTGTCATGGAGCATCTAGTTCGGAGGAAATATGAATTTATTGTTTGTTACAAATAAAACTAACAAATAAATTCCCACGACTAAAAGTTATGAATAAATGTCACGAAAAAATCTCTTGATCTTTTTTGCTAATTAATTGATTATTAAATTTTATAGAAAGAAACGGAAGCCCGTCCGGAATTCGATGGTAAATTTTTTATTAACGATAAACTTACAGACAAATTAAAAATAAAATAATTTAAATTGATATGCATTTATTCAAATTTATTTTTCCAGATATAAATGATAAAATAATTTTGGAGGCGGCCGAAAAATGCAATGGCACCAACACTGGCAGCCAACAACCTCAAGCGTCACCGCCATATCAGCCGCCACCACGACCAGAGTTTACGGCACCGGCAGCGCCACCACTTAATAAAGAATGGCCGGCCACGGCCAACGATAAATACATAATAATAATATATACATAAATACATGTAACATATATACACATTTTAAGGAGTTACATACTTTTATAATGCTTGGAAATAGGTCTAAATGAACAATTTTGTTATTATGGATAACATTAGATAGTATATATATTTTGTACCGCAGTGTTTTAACAAACTTCCCTGACATTTTCACGAGAAAAGATATTAATTCTGGTCTTTACTTAGCCATTCCTTTTTTTATCTTTAAGCACTGTAAAAATTGTTCACCTTAGCCTATATGTAAACGTTCGAAAGGTCTTTTAATTAAAAAACATTTTACTAACAATTTTATTTTTTACTAATTACAGCAGGGTATATGGCCCGTCGGCATCAGCGAAGCGGCTGGAGAGTGAGGGCCCAACAGGACCAGTGGACCCTCCTGCCGGCTGTACGCTCTCAAGCAAACAGCCTGCAGAGCCAGGCCGCTACCCTTCAAACGTTAACCGCCATTCAATGCCGCGGCCCCGTGGCCGTGGTCGTGTCCGTAGCCGTAGCCGTAGCCGTAGCCGTGGCCGTGGACGTGGCCGTGGCGGCCGCTAATTATTATGAAATCAAAATTATTAAAAGAAAAAATTTATATAAAATAATATAAAATAAAAATATACTTTTGTCTACAAGAAAAATGTGCTTATTTCATTTGCGTGTGCAGCAGGGTTACTTTCTCTTTCAGCTATTGTGTTAATAAATAATAATAATAATTCTCTTTGTGTGCATCGTTAGCTGAAATTTAAATGGGATTTTTATGGGATTGTTATTAATTTACAAGCAAACAGGGGATCGAAGCTGAATAATATCGTTTAATAAACTCGTTTAATTAATATAATATAATATGACCCAATAAATTTTTTTCTCCGACGTAGATCACACTGCATCATCTGCTGCTTCGATTATTTGTAATCATATATGATGATGATAAGTTTAATGTTCCCTAGCAGGGTACATCGGCAGACCCCGCTCCGCCTTACAATAGTCCTCCCCTTCGTATCCACTCTGCCATTACGCTTAACTCTCGCACGTTGCAACCTCTGCCCCATGTCTCCACGCTCTCATCGCCCTCCGCACTGTCTCACGCATCCCTCCACTCTCTCCCTCTCATTCCTTTGGACCTCCGCTTCCGCTGTACTCCGCACTCATCCAAACTCCCCCGCACTCCCCCTACTCGCATCCTTATTCTTTCCATCTGCCTCTTCATCCATCCTTTTCGCTTCCGTCCAAGACGCTTCTCACTTTGTCCGTCATCCCCTCTCCCTCCTCCTCTTCCCCCTCGCACCTCATCAAAGCATGCTCGCAGTCCTCCACCTTCCCTCCGCACGCCCTGCACATATTGTCCTCCTTCCTTAACCAATACCCTCCCCCCTCTCATTTCATTTCCTAGCCTATAAATCTCGCCACTCTCCTCCATCTCTCCTCTTTCCACCCTGTGTCAAGGTATTCAGGTATCCCCCCTCCTCCCTAATTACCCGATACCATCTATTGTACCCCGATTTTACTATCCTTTCCCATCTTTCCATTATCTGTATCCTTCTCTCCTATCTCTCAATCCTTTCCCACAGCCCTCCTGTCCTTCCCACCTCTATTGCCTTTACGCCTTTTCCCTCCAAGTATCCCTTCCTTTCTCTCTCCCACCCCGAAATCCCCGCTCCCCTACGCGCTTTGTCCTCAATTTCCTTCAGGCATCTGCCGGCCCATACCCCACCTTTCCCGCTCCTCACCCTTTCACCCTTTTACTTCCATGCCCTTCTACCCGCCCTTAGCCTCATCATCTCCCTCTTTAACTCCTCCCTCGCCATATACCCCGGCATCCTTGCGTCCAGCCCCATCACCCACCTCAAAAACGTTCATGTAATCTCTCTACACTTTCTCTCTCCTTCCACCCCCACACCTCCGCCCCGTACCCTGCCACCGTCCACACCAAGGTGTCATACAGCCAGACCCTCCTCCTCCAGACCAACCCCCGGAAATCCTTTTCCCCAGGCCGCATACTTTCCGCATTGCCCCCGCTGCTTTCCTTTCCCTCTCTCTTACCTGCGCCTCCTGTTTTCCATTTTTCTGCAACTTATACCCCAGGTACACGTACTCCCTCGTCTCTTCCACAGCCCTGTCCCCCGATTTCCACTTCCTTTCCTTTCTCCTCCCTCCACCCTTCCCGAAGCCCATCACCTTGAACTTCCCCACGTTCAGGATAAGGTCCTTCTCTCTTAGATACTCCCTAAGCTCCCTCATCATCAGCCGCAGACCCTCCTCGTCCTGCGGTAGGAGCACGATATCGTCCGCGTACGCTAGACTGTACAGCCTTCTTCCCGCTATCACCAGTCCCCCCTTCCCTCTCTTCTCCATCCTTTCCTCCAAGTCAGCGATCAGCAGCGAGACGAGTTTAGTGGTTAAGGAGCATCCTTGCCTCACCCTTCTCGCCGTCCAGAAGCACGCCCCTTCCCCCCCCCCCCCCGCACTTAACCCTGCTCTTCGCCTCCCCATACACCTCCCTTATTCTTCACCGCAACCTCCCACTCACACCCCTCTTTTCCAGCGCCTCCCACAGCACCTTTCTGTTGACCGAGTCGAAGGCTGCCTTTAAATCAACGAAGAAGGCGAACATCTTTTCCCTATCCCTGGCCACCTCCCTGCTCACCAGGTAGTTCAATACGTATATGTGATCCAACGTGCCCCTACCTCCCCTATAGGCCGCCTGGTTATCCGGCAGCATATTCTTCTCCTCCATTTCCCTGCCCAGTCTTCTTTCAATAATCTTCACATATACCTTGTATCCTACCCCCATCAATGTGATCCCCCTGTATTCGTCCAGATTCCTCCCCTCCCCCTTTTTTATCAGCGGCACTATTATCCCAGATTTCCATTCCTCCGGCCATTCCCCCCTCTCCACAACGTGTCGCATATCGCCCATATGCACCTTCTCAGACCCTGGCCCCCATACTTTAGTACCTCTGCCTCTATTCCACCCCCCCCCTGCCGCCTTGTTAGCCTTCAGGCTCATTATTGACTCTTCTACCTCTTCCATGCCCAACCGCTCTACTATCCCTTCCTCCCTCTCCCTCCCGCACCCTTCCTTCCGTGTCCCTTAATAAGCCCTTGAAGTACTCCCTCCATTCCTCTGCCTTGATCTCCAGTAGGTAAGCTATGAGAGTTCTGGCTCAAGTTGCGGCGAGGGGGTGAGGCGGGGCGGGGGGTACCGCCGCGCTCTTCCGCGACATGGGCGAGGAGGTGAGGCGGGGAGGGGGGTACCGAGTTCGTAGACGAGGGGGATGACATCACAGGGGAGGGGGATTCAAAATGGCGGCTACCGAGTTCGTAGGTGAGGGGGATGACGTCACAGGGGAGGGGAATGTTCAAAATTTTCAAAATGGCGTCGCGCGCGCAGGTCGAGTTCGTGGGCGTGGGGGCTGACGTCACAGGGGGGGGGGGGTGGATTTTCAAAATTTCAAAATGGCGTCGCGCGCATTTCGTATTGGCGCCACCTATTGGATGTTTAAGGTACTTTGGGCCCGCGTCGGTATTTGGGCCCGCCTTGGTAAATTTTCCAGGTTTTTCATACACTTCGTGTTGGCGCCACCTATTGGATGTTTAAGGTACTTTGGGCCCGCGTCGGTATTTGGGCCCGCCTTGGTAAATTTTCCAGTTTTTTTTCATACATCTCGTGTTGGCGTCACCTGTTGGATGTTTAAGGTATATTTGGGCACGCGTCGCCGCCGCGCAATCTCCGTACGCGTGCGGGGATCGGTGCGCAGGCGCGACCGCGACCGATTCGTGGAAATTCAAGTCGCGTCTTCGATGATGATGATTTCTGAGAAAGAGGGCGAACCAGGATTTCTGAGAAAAGATAAGGCGATCATGGCGCGCGACAGGGTTGAACGCGTTTTTTATGCCTACGTGCACGCTCTTCGTGCCGTGTGTTTATATTTTAATCATGGGACCGATGCATCGCAAGTGCAATGATGCATACATATAGCGATAATTATTGTAAATCAATCGGCGCGATAGTGTGTGTGTTTATATCTGAGCATTGACTTTTCCCAAGACCATGCATTGACTTTTCCCAAGGAAGTACCCTCGAGAAAACGCAAAGTCCCTGAAGCAATAAATTAGGCGTTGCGTTCCCGCGAGCAACTAAGCGATAATTATTCGGGGTAGAGTTCCGAGTATTTTCACGATCGAGAACAGGGCGACGTCTCAAGCACCCTTCTCGAGGGTCTGCGAGTCAAGCGTCGTGGGAGCGTGTAAGGGCGAAAAGAATTCGTACATAAACCCACGGACATCTGGTTTACAGCAGACCCGTGTTATGGTCAAGCGTCGTGGGAACGCGATTGACATTCGCTAAGACCACGCCTCTAAGAATTAATATATGGATACGAATATGTAGGAAAGGATATTATAAATGATACGTTACAGGTATTGATATGAAAGTTATACATTTATTATTAAAACATATATTCACGTACTACAGTGGTACGTGGTTTACATCACGCAGCATGGATTGTAATCCTAACGCTAACAATTCACAATCAATCAAAGAATGTTGCTCGAAGTGCTCGCTTTCGGAAATTAATTTCACATAATTCGTTGGTGTCGTAGCGGTACGCAGAACGTCTACGAAGGCAGCATATTTACTGCTTACAGAGTACATATTTTTTGTCAACCAGGAGAACATATGTTCAATGCAATGTTTGTACGCGAATAGTTTACGCATCGTGGTTTCAGTCATATATATGACAACGCGATTATCGGTGATTTTAATAAGTTGATCATCATGCATACGCGTGAAGTCTATTCGTAAATGATCAATTACGATGTGAGTTTGGGGCGATGTTGCGTTGCTGCGTAATCGTTGGAGTATGTCCGCCTCGTTTTGTAGCAGGAGCTTCCACGTCGACATTGAAAAGCTCAACTCGCTGCCTTTATTGTCGGCTATGGTGATCTCAACGTGGCACGAATCCATGCCAATGCGTATCCCAATACTTAGACGTTTATACGCTGTTGCGGTCAAGGGGTAATCACGCTCCAGGATCCGTACGATTGAGGGTTTTGGTGTTTTCAACGTTTTTGCCGTTGCGAATTCAGAACTGTAAGAAATATGTACACGGAATTAATGTATCAGTCGTTTGCGTTTACAGTGAATGAAGTAAGTGAAAAGTGTATAACGAGTACGTACCTCATATTAGACTGTTGATGTTGTTGTTGACGTTTATTTGGAAAACCACCACCGTTGTCGGATGCGCAGGATGAATCGTTTAAGTTGCGTTTGTACATTTTGATATGCACTGCGTATGATTCTCATCGACGGAAAAAATGACGCGAACGATACTTGTCAGCACTCGAGCGTACGTGGTGTAATGAAGCCCGTAGGACCGACCACGTCATTGTATACTGATTCACGCACACGTACCCGTCAATGTGTGAAAGTATATCACATCAGTGATGGTGATGGTCAAGGCGTGTATGTATACCGCGCAAGGGTTAGAGAATACGTGACAAATTCAAATGACGTACATGATAAATTCGAGGAGCACGCATGCCATAAAAGAGTTAGAAACGATTCGTGGTGTGAACCATAAAAGTGTGAGTCATAAAAGTATACTATAAGCTGGAATAATTATGTTCATATTATAAAATCATCGATGAAGAAGAAGAAGAAGAAGAAACTATGACATGGACACCCCAACCATACCTCAAGACTACCCTACTTGAAAACTACCCCTACCCTGCAACGCGCTGAGGCATCGTTCTAGGCTAGGGGAACAAAATGTATATATAAGGGTGTCGAACACCGCCGCACGGGCCAGTGTAGTTACCACAAGCATTTTTATCAAGCATTTTTTAAAAAAATATGGACGCGAGACAGTCTATGAACGCGTTTGAGATGCAACGGTGCATTGTAAGTTCAGTTTCGTGAAAATTGAATTGGTGTGCGTATTCCATTCCATTCGACGATATTCTAATTAATTTGTGCGTTTGTTATAGTAACAGCATGGTGAAATAGAACGTGCTTGGCACGAGGAGCGGGATACGTTGGCGCGAAAAATCGTAAGTATAGTTGTTCGCGTAAGCACGTGGAGCACCAACGCACTTGTTTTAACGCGCAAGAAATTAGGCCTTGCACGTCGCGATGTATTAGAGATTTATGTGTACTTTTGTGAGCGCAATGTAGATACAATAAACGAGCACGTTTATTTAAAGCACACCTGCCTTATTCACAAACCGAATATCGCTGAAGTAAGCGATGTTAAAACGGGAGAATGTAGCTCTTTTAGAAGTTCCGTAGCACCGAGATGTTTCCGATACACGTTTCACAGTCGAGAGATTTTAATAAGTAACCTTTATCGGAGCATCGATTAGACCGATTGATAAGCGACGCGCGAAACCACAGTGTTGGTCGTTGCGCGTATCAAACGGAAGAGAGTAAGCGATCGCGGAAGCGGCACGGGCCAAGCCACCGACACGGAAGTGCCGACACCTGGCCAATCAGTGCGGTCCCCGTATGTCACGCGAGACAGCACCAACTAGTCCAGGTGTCAATCCAGAGATGGCCCGACCAGGCCGTCCTGCGATCGCCTAATCGCGACACAAGTAGCGGTAACGTGTTTTTTAAAAAGCGCGCGTCTTTGCGACAGCGCGCAGCCGCAGGATTGGCCGTATCGTACCGACCAATCCCAAACATTCCCGCCCGTCTCGTCACAGTCTGACGAAATAGACAGTTGGCAGCGGTGCATATAGTGAAGTAAGTACAAGTGAACGTGGTAGTATAAGAAGGCAATGATTGATGACAATTATGCGCGAAAGTATCGTAGATCGAGCTGTGCTTATAGTGATTAGAGTACAAGTGACAGTTCTGTCGATCAACGTCAATCGACGACGTCACGGTGAGAGCCCCCAGAATCGACCTCCGCGGTGGCAGTAAAAGGTAATAGAATTAACTTGTTTAACGGACGAGTGAATTCCGACGTCGCTGTCTTAAGGGTCAGCACCCGTGTGAGGCCATCAGGGCCCGGGTGGATTTTAAGAACTCGAGCCAGAGGCCATCGCGAGGGCGGCTGCAGTTCGCTTTTGATTAAGCACAGATCGCCCTCGCGAATCACAGTCCGATCGCGACTCCACTTACCCCGAGTCTGTAACGTATTCAGGTAGTCACGCGACCAAAGGCGCCAGAAATGCTGCTGCATTTTCTGAACCAGCTGCCACCGGGAGAGCCGACAGTCTGGGAGATCTTCGAAGTTCGGCTCTGGTATAGCGGTGACCGCCCCACCGACCAGGAAATGACCCGGTGTCAGCACGTCGAGATCGTCGGGATCGTCTGAGAGAGGTATTAACGGCCGAGAATTTAAACACGCTTCGATCTCAGCAAGGAGCGTGGTCAGCTCCTCGTAAGTCAATCGATGATCGCCGAGGACTCTCCGGAGGTGGTGTTTAACGGACTTCACCGCGGCCTCCCAGATCCCGCCGAAATGAGGCGCGGAAGGAGGGTTAAACTTCCACTCGATTCCATCAGACGCCAGGCGATCCAATAGTTGCTTGTTCTGTGGGCTAACAGCTTGTAGAAGGACTTGCAGTTCCTTGTTTGCACCCACAAACACCGTACCGCAGTCGCTGTAGATCTGGGAACATAGGCCACGGCGAGATGTCAATCGCTTCAGAGCAGCTAGAAAGGCCTCGGTTGTCCCGTCCGACACCACCTCCAGATGCACGGCTTTAGTGGCTAAACAGACAAACAAGGAAATATAACCTTTCTGCGCATGCTGGCCACGCCCGCGGCTGGATCGTATTAAAATGGGCCCTGCATAATCGACTCCCACACGCAGAAACGGACGACAAGGGGTTACTCGAGGTGCGGGTAACACTCCCATCAACTGGACCGCCGTATTGCCCTTCCATCGCACGCAAGTGAGGCACCGATGAATGCAGGATTTCACTAGTTGACGGCCTCGTAGCACCCAGCAATGTTGGCGAAGGGTTGAGAGGGTAAGTTGTACACCCCTATGCAGACAGCGCCGATGTGCCTCAGCAATCCACAGCGTAGCCAGTGGTGATTCATCGGGAAGAATCACTGGGTGTCGTTGATTATAGCTGATCCTCGAATAGTGCAACCGCCCGCCAACACGTAACGTGCCGTCTCCCTCGTCCTTGAAAGGGTTAAGTCGTAGCAGACGACTTTGTCGAGGCAGAGGTTGGCGGTTTTGTAGAGCCTCTGATTCAGTGACGAACGCAACAGCTTGTACGCACCGGACCAACTTAGTTTGGGCAACTCGTAACTCGCTGGCGGTCAGGTAAGGTAGACCCTTGCCCTTCATAGTAGGGAGCCATCGACAGCACCACGCTGTAACTCGGATCAGTCGACGGAAGTTTGAAAATTGTTTTAA
This sequence comes from Andrena hattorfiana, assembly GCA_944738655.2. Lineage (NCBI taxonomy): Eukaryota > Metazoa > Arthropoda > Insecta > Hymenoptera > Andrenidae > Andrena > Andrena hattorfiana. Next base: position 38,637,991 of record OX122890.1, on the reverse strand, counting down.
ATATAGGCTCACCCTATCATCCGAAGAACGCTGGATGTGCAGGATTTGCCTTTGTTCGAGTAGCGGGATCTCGACCGGCTCATGACAGGTGCTGGAGCGTCCCTCGTGCGAGACCAAACAAGGAGGCCCAGACCACCACAGTGGATGCTCGGGAAGTTCCTCCGGTGACAACCCTCTTGAGGCACAGTCCGCCGGGTTATCCTGACCTTGAACGTGGTGCCAATGGGCCTGTGGTAAGGTGCGTTGAATATCCGCTACCCGGTTGGCCACGTATGTTTGCCAGCGGCTGGACGGACCCTGGAGCCAACCCAAGACCACCAAGGCGTCAGTCCATAAATGCACTCCGTCGATCCTCAGGTCCAAAGTAGACAGCAAGTGCGCCGTCAGTCGCGTGAGTAAATGGGCGCCACTCAATTCACGGCGAGGGAGCGACAGCTGCTTGAGCGGGGCCACCTTTGTCTTGGCTGAAATGAGGTGTATGACAACATCACCTGATGCGTTCTGGACGCGGAGATATACCACAGCAGAGTACGCTCGTTCTGATGCGTCGGAGAAGCCGTGGACTTCTACAGGTGGACTGGAGGACGTCAGACCCAGGCTGCGCGGGATCTGAATTTGACGAAGAGCTGGAAGCGCCTTCAGAAACTGGCACCATTCGTTCTCCGATTTAGCAGGTAACGGCTCATCCCAATCCGGAGTAATTCTCCAGAGTGTCTGTATAAATATCTTGGCCCATACGGTTACAGGAGAGAGCCAACCTAATGGGTCAAAGATTTGAGCGGCCTGGCTTAGGACGATCCGTTTCGTCGGTTTTGAAGTCAAAACTCCATCCAAAAGCCGGATTTGGAAGTTATCCGTGTCTGGAAACCACTGGATACCTAGGACAGAATGCTGACTGTCAGTGTCCCAGTGCCGGGCAGGACCAGCTCCATACTTGTGGACCGCCCCCATGAATTCGGGTGAGTTCGACGCCCACTTGTGGAGTCGAAAACCGCCCGCCATGGCAAGCTGTTCTAATTCGCCTTGCAATGTCAAGGCCTCCTCCACAGAAGCCGCGCCAGTTAGGATGTCGTCCATGTAGACATCCGTGAGCAGGGTTCTTGAGGCCAAGGGAAATGACTCGACTTCCTCTGTGGCCAGTTGTCGCAAGCATCGAAGAGCCAGGTAAGGAGCGCAGGCTAAACCGTAAGTGACGGTGCACAGCTTATACTCCTTCAACTTTAACCCCTTCCCCTTTTGCCAGAGTATACGCTGATAGTCTCGGTCTGTTGGATGTATCACGATTTGCCGATACATCTTTTCGACGTCAGCGACGAAGGCGATGGGATGACGCCGCCATCTGAGCAGCAAGTCGGCTAAGGCTGGTAACAGGTTGGGTCCGGTGTGTAGAACGTCATTGAGGGACTTCCCGTTGCTGGTTGACATCGAACCATTGAACACTACGCGCAACTTCGTCGTGGAACTTGAAGCTTTCAGGACACCATGATGTGGTAAATAGAAATGTCGACCGTCAGGAGGGGCACGCACCGCCACCATATGGCCGAGGTTTTCATATTCTTGTAGAAAGTCTTGATAAGCTTGTTTATATTCCGGATTTTTAAGAAAGCGCTGCTGCATAGAATTTAATGTGCGAAGAGCAGCGGTTCTGGAAGATCCCAGTTCCGGAATACTTTTAAATGGAAGTCTTACCACAAAGCGTCCCTCGGTCGTGCGTCGATGCGTGGCCTGGAAGTGATCTTCCGCCTCTTGGTCACCGCGTGAAAGTGTGGGTGGTACCTGTATTTCTTCCTGTTCCCAGAACCTCTCCAGTAGGCCAGGAAGTTCCTGATCCATTGAGCAGCACTGAACTGTAGAGACGCTCTTACGACTGAGTGAGCAGCCATTCCGCAAACCACCGGTAAGAATCCAGCCAAAGGTAGTCTCTTGAGCTAGAGGGGTACCTGGCTTGCCCTTACGAACACCTTCTAACATGACGTCATTGTAGATGTCAGCGCCCAGCAGCAGCTCAATGGGGTCCTGGTTATACAGTCTAGGCTCGGCCCACTGAAGGCCCTGTAGATGAGGCCACACAGTGCCGTCGAATACGACGGGTGGCTTGTAACTGGATAAATCGGTCAGCACAAATGCAGACAGAGCTAGTGAGCTCTCACCTTCACGATCGGCAGTGATGTCCAAATGAACAGCTCCTCGCGTGCATAGCGACGGAGCACCGCCGGCGAACAACAAAGGTATGCGCGCACGCTGTCTTTTTAAACAAAGTCGTTGTACGAGCTGTTCAGAGATTAAAGACACTTCACTACCGGGATCGATTAGGGCCCGCACTGAAACGTACTGACCGACCGGAGTATAAACGCGAATTCGAGCAAGGCCGAGCATCACTGGTGGAGTGTTGAGTACTTGATGAATGACGTGTTGCACTACAGCACCAGGAGTCGGTTGAAAGGCATCATGGAGGCACGTATGGTGTGGTTCAGCACATTTTTGGCATCGTTTAGTTGACTGACAACTGTCACTTTGGTGTTTGCCCAAGCAGTTCAAGCAGCGTTGCAACCTTTCGGCAGTAGCTTTCTTCAAGGTAGCATCCTGGCTTTTGAACTTCGAACAGAACAGTAAGTAATGCGAGCCCTTACACAGGCCGCAGTCCTTGGATGACGATGGTGTAGCGACGACCTGGTGCACCGCGGCGCCTTTGGCACCGGAGTTCTTTGAAGCGTTGCCTTTACTTGTTGTTTGTTTAGCCTTGTCAGTAGGATCACGCTTACGCTGGTTTTCAAGCGCTTCAACCGTATGTATGCGTGTCTCAATAAACACCCTTAGAGCATCCAAGGAGGGCGGTTCTGTGCACAAACCGAGAGAAGCCTCCCACTCGCGGCGCGATTGTTCGTCCAGACGATTGACCGTCATGTTAACCAACCAGTCCGTGGTAGTTACGGGGCGTTTTAGAGCAGCTAAAGCGCCGACCACGTCCCACGTGCCGTAGAACAATCTTTTCAATTCGGTAGACGATTCGCTTTTCACCGAGGGCACTTCGTTTAACAGCGTAAGCTGGGCGTTCACTAAGTGGCGCTTATTTTGAAAACGTTCCTTTAACGCATCCCAAGCAGGTTGAAAATTATCGTCCGTTGTAGTAAGATTGCGTATCACAGTGCTGGCCTCGCCCTTGACACATCCCTTTAAATAATGTAAACGATCTACATCCATTAGGAAAGGATCCTTGATCACTAAAGAGACGAAGGAATCGTGAAACGCCTGCCATTCGCTGTAACTCCCGTCGAAGCTAGGGAGGGGGATGCGAGGCAGAGTGGCACGTGATCGCCTTTCTTCCGCAGAAAAAGCACCGGCGGAAGTCGACGCCATGGCGGCGGACTCTGGCTTCCGGTTAAATCCACGTAAGAGATCCAAAAGGTACCCCTTTTGCTCGAGGAACGATTCTTCGCCAAGCTCGAAACCACCCGTGGTAAAATAGTCATGATTTGCCCATTCTTCAGTACGGTGCTTCATTAAAACACCATGTTGCTTCGAGAACTGCTCCCAGAGCGACGTTAATAATTCCAATCTAGCTTGCACCGCACCTTCAGTCATTTTAGCGACACCTTTCTTTTTTAGATTGTCGTACACACGAGAGAGGCGATGATACAGAGCGATCTGATCTGTTAGCAAGTCCTTCATAATGGCGTAATGGAAGACACTCTCGAACCACGCGGTCACGACACAGCACTTGAAAGGCACACGAAATCGCCGGAGATCCGGCTCGAAGGACCAACTTTATGTTCGCGCAAGCACGTGGAGCACCAACGCACTTGTTTTAACGCGCAAGAAATTAGGCCTTGCACGTCGCGATGTATTAGAGATTTAAGTGTACTTTTGTGAGCGCAATGTAGATACAATAAATGAGCACGTTTATTTAAAGCACACCTGCCTTATTCACAAACCGAATATCGCTGAAGTAAGCGATGTTAAAACGGGAGAATGTAGCTCTTTTAGAAGTTCCGTAGCACCGAGATGTTTCCGATACACGTTTCACAGTCGAGAGATTTTAATAAGTAACCTTTATCGGAGCACCGATTAGACCGATTGATAAGCGACGCGCGAAACCACAGTGTTGGTCGTTGCGCGTATCAAACGGAAGAGAGCAAGCGATCGCGGAAGCGGCACGGGCCAAGCCACCGACACGGAAGTGCCGACACCTGGCCAATCAGTGCGGTCCCCGTATGTCACGCGAGACAGCACCAACTAGTCCAGGTGTCAATCCAGAGATGGCCCGACCAGGCCGTCCCGCGATCGCCTAATCGCGACACAAGTAGCGGTAACGTGTTTTTTAAAAAGCGCGCGTCTTTGCGACAGCGCGCAGCCGCAGGATTGGCCGTATCGTACCGACCAATCCCAAACAATAGTTTTTTTTTGTGTAAATTGAATTGATGTATTCATTCGATTTTGCAGTCTTCTAACAAAAGTTCTGCGTTTGTTTCAGTATTCGCTTGATAATTTGGTACGGGTGTGGCGCGTAGAGCGGCGGGAAGCCATTCGATATCTCGTAAGTGTTGTTTAGTAAAGAAAAAAAAAATATATTGGTGCGCGTATATCATTCAACAGTGTTTTAATCGAATCGCGTGTTTGTTACAGCAGGAACGAGAGGTTGAAATGGCTGAATGGAGCGAGGATTTCCTAGGGACGGTTGGACGCCTCGTAAGTGATGTTTCGGAAAAAAATGATTCTGATGCGCGTACACCAATCGATGTTGTTTTAATCGTTTCGCACGTTTGTTTCAGCGTCGAGCTGACATCGAGGCCCGGGCGCGTGTTGGGGACCGCGATATCATCATCCAGCTACTCGTAAGTGATGTTTCGTAAAAATTATATTGATGCGCGTACACCATTCAATGATGTTTGAATCGAGTCATATGTTTGTTTCAGCATCGCCCAATATCCAACAAGGAGAGACGGGCGGATCTGCCGCGAGTTACGGCAGAAAATTCAATCTGCTAGGCGCAAGTGGCGTGATGAAAATATTGATAAGGAGTTTTCAGCCTCCAAAGGCGAGTTTTGGGGCCTCCCACAACTATTTAATGAGTGAGTACAAGTGAATTTTAATTGTTTGGTGTTTCGCGTGCTAATACTAACGTTTTATATATAATAATTCGGTGTTTTCTCTGTGTGTTGCAGGACGTAACATCACGAATGTTTTTTTTTTAATTTAAATTTTTTAAATAAATATATAATTTTTTTATTCAAAACAGTGTGTGTTTATTAATGTACATCCATGTATGCATGCGTACTTAAATTATGGAATAAGTATTTGCGTAAAATAACGTTCGTATGGGAGGGATCTTCTTGCTCGTGGGTAGAGGAATCAGTCGCCGCTGTCATTACGCTCATCACCGCCGCCGCCGTTGTGTTCATCGCTATAGAAAACAGAAAAAAGATAATAATCCCTACATATTCGTTTCTCGGCATATGACGCGTAAAGTAGATTGTAATGTGCGTGTATGACTTACATTAGGTGACGCTACGTATATAATCCCATATTTTCCCGACATTCTCCAGCGCGAAACATCACTTACGAGTAGCTGGATGATGATATCGCGGTCCCCAACACGCGCCCGGGCCTCGATGTCAGCTCGACGCTGAAACAAACGTGCGAAACGATTAAAACAACATCGATTGGTGTACGCGCATCAGAATCATTTTTTTCCGAAACATCACTTACGAGGCGTCCAACCGTCCCTAGGAAATCCTCGCTCCATTCAGCCATTTCAACCTCTCGTTCCTGCTGTAACAAACACGCGATTCGATTAAAACACTGTTGAATGATATACGCGCACCAATATATTTTTTTTTTCTTTACTAAACAACACTTACGAGATATCGAATGGCTTCCCGCCGCTCTACACGCCACACCCGTACCAAATTATCAAGCGAATACTGAAACAAACGCAGAACTTTTGTTAGAAGACTGCCCAATCGAATGAATACATCAATTCAATTTACACAAAAAAAACTATACTTACGATTTTTCGCGCCAACGTATCCCGCTCCTCGTGCCACGCACGTTCTATTTCACCATGCTGTTACTATAACAAACGCACAAATTAATTAGAATATCGTCGAATGGAATGGAATACGCACACCAATTCAATTTTCACGAAACTGAACTTACAATGCACCGTTGCATCTCAAACGCGTTCATAGACTGTCTCGCGTCCATATTTTTTTAAAAAATGCTTGATAAAAATGCTTGTGGTAACTACACTGGCCCGTGCGGCGGTGTTCGACACCCTTATATATACATTTTGTTCCCCTAGCCTAGAACGATGCCTCAGCGCGTTGCAGGGTAGGGGTAGTTTTCAAGTAGGGTAGTCTTGAGGTATGGTTGGGGTGTCCATGTCATAGTTTCTTCTTCTTCTTCTTCTTCATCGATGATTTTATAATATGAACATAATTATTCCAGCTTATAGTATACTTTTATGACTCACACTTTTATGGTTCACACCACGAATCGTTTCTAACTCTTTTATGGCATGCGTGCTCCTCGAATTTATCATGTACGTCATTTGAATTTGTCACGTATTCTCTAACCCTTGCGCGGTATACATACACGCCTTGACCATCACCATCACTGATGTGATATACTTTCACACATTGACGGGTACGTGTGCGTGAATCAGTATACAATGACGTGGTCGGTCCTACGGGCTTCATTACACCACGTACGCTCGAGTGCTGACAAGTATCGTTCGCGTCATTTTTTCCGTCGATGAGAATCATACGCAGTGCATATCAAAATGTACAAACGCAACTTAAACGATTCATCCTGCGCATCCGACAACGGTGGTGGTTTTCCAAATAAACGTCAACAACAACATCAACTGTCTAATATGAGGTACGTACTCGTTATACACTTTTCACTTACTTCATTCACTGTAAACGCAAACGACTGATACATTAATTCCGTGTACATATTTCTTACAGTTCTGAATTCGCAACGGCAAAAACGTTGAAAACACCAAAACCCTCAATCGTACGGATCCTGGAGCGTGATTACCCCTTGACCGCAACAGCGTATAAACGTCTAAGTATTGGGATACGCATTGGCATGGATTCGTGCCACGTTGAGATCACCATAGCCGACAATAAAGGCAGCGAGTTGAGCTTTTCAATGTCGACGTGGAAGCTCCTGCTACAAAACGAGGCGGACATACTCCAACGATTACGCAGCAACGCAACATCGCCCCAAACTCACATCGTAATTGATCATTTACGTAATAGACTTCACGCGTATGCATGATGATCAACTTATTAAAATCACCGATAATCGCGTTGTCATATATATGACTGAAACCACGATGCGTAAACTATTCGCGTACAAACATTGCATTGAACATATGTTCTCCTGGTTGACAAAAAATATGTACTCTGTAAGCAGTAAATATGCTGCCTTCGTAGACGTTCTGCGTACCGCTACGACACCAACGAATTATGTGAAATTAATTTCCGAAAGCGAGCACTTCGAGCAACATTCTTTGATTGATTGTGAATTGTTAGCGTTAGGATTACAATCCATGCTGCGTGATGTAAACCACGTACCACTGTAGTACGTGAATATATGTTTTAATAATAAATGTATAACTTTCATATCAATACCTGTAACGTATCATTTATAATATCCTTTCCTACATATTCGTATCCATATATTAATTCTTAGAGGCGTGGTCTTAGCGAATGTCAATCGCGTTCCCACGACGCTTGACCATAACACGGGTCTGCTGTAAACCAGATGTCCGTGGGTTTATGTACGAATTCTTTTCGCCCTTACACGCTCCCACGACGCTTGACTCGCAGACCCTCGAGAAGGGTGCTTGAGACGTCGCCCTGTTCTCGATCGTGAAAATACTCGGAACTCTACCCCGAATAATTATCGCTTAGTTGCTCGCGGGAACGCAACGCCTAATTTATTGCTTCAGGGACTTTGCGTTTTCTCGAGGGTACTTCCTTGGGAAAAGTCAATGCATGGTCTTGGGAAAAGTCAATGCTCAGATATAAACACACACACTATCGCGCCGATTGATTTACAATAATTATCGCTATATGTATGCATCATTGCACTTGCGATGCATCGGTCCCATGATTAAAATATAAACACACGGCACGAAGAGCGTGCACGTAGGCATAAAAAACGCGTTCAACCCTGTCGCGCGCCATGATCGCCTTATCTTTTCTCAGAAATCCTGGTTCGCCCTCTTTCTCAGAAATCATCATCATCGAAGACGCGACTTGAATTTCCACGAATCGGTCGCGGTCGCGCCTGCGCACCGATCCCCGCACGCGTACGGAGATTGCGCGGCGGCGACGCGTGCCCAAATATACCTTAAACATCCAACAGGTGACGCCAACACGAGATGTATGAAAAAAAACTGGAAAATTTACCAAGGCGGGCCCAAATACCGACGCGGGCCCAAAGTACCTTAAACATCCAATAGGTGGCGCCAACACGAAGTGTATGAAAAACCTGGAAAATTTACCAAGGCGGGCCCAAATACCGACGCGGGCCCAAAGTACCTTAAACATCCAATAGGTGGCGCCAATACGAAATGCGCGCGACGCCATTTTGAAATTTTGAAAATCCACCCCCCTCCCCTGTGACGTCAGCCCCCACGCCCACGAACTCGACCTGCGCGCGCGACGCCATTTTGAAAATTTTGAACATTCCCCTCCCCTGTGACGTCATCCCCCTCACCTACGAACTCGGTAGCCGCCATTTTGAATCCCCCTCCCCTGTGATGTCATCCCCCTCGTCTACGAACTCGGTACCCCCCCTCCCCGCCTCACCTCCTCGCCCATGTCGCGGAAGAGCGCGGCGGTACCCCCCGCCCCGCCTCACCCCCCGCCCCGCCTCACCCCCTCGCCGGAACTTGAGCCAGAACTCTCATAGCTTACCTACTGGAGATCAAGGCGGAGGAATGGAGGGAGTACTTCAAGGGCTTATTAAGGGTCACGGAAGGAAGGGTGCGGGAGGGAGAGGGAGGAAGGGATAGTAGAGCGGTTGGGCATGGAAGAGGTAGAAGAGTCAATAATGAGCCTGAAGGCTAACAAGGCGGCAGGGGGGGGGGGTGGAATAGAGGCAGAGGTACTAAAGTATGGGGGCCAGGGTCTGAGAAGGTGCATATGGGCGATATGCGACACATTGTGGAGAGGGGGGGATGGCCGGAGGAATGGAAATCTGGGATAATAGTGCCGCTGATAAAAAAGGGGGAGGGGAGGAATCTGGACGAATACAGGGGGATCACATTGATGGGGGTAGGATACAAGGTATATGTGAAGATTATTGAAAGAAGACTGGGCAGGGAAATGGAGGAGAAGAATATGCTGCCGGATAACCAGGCGGCCTATAGGGGAGGTAGGGGCACGTTGGATCACATATACGTATTGAACTACCTGGTGAGCAGGGAGGTGGCCAGGGATAGGGAAAAGATGTTCGCCTTCTTCGTTGATTTAAAGGCAGCCTTCGACTCGGTCAACAGAAAGGTGCTGTGGGAGGCGCTGGAAAAGAGGGGTGTGAGTGGGAGGTTGCGGTGAAGAATAAGGGAGGTGTATGGGGAGGCGAAGAGCAGGGTTAAGTGCGGGGGGGGGGAAGGGGCGTGCTTCTGGACGGCGAGAAGGGTGAGGCAAGGATGCTCCTTAACCACTAAACTCGTCTCGCTGCTGATCGCTGACTTGGAGGAAAGGATGGAGAAGAGAGGGAAGGGGGGACTGGTGATAGCGGGAAGAAGGCTGTACAGTCTAGCGTACGCGGACGATATCGTGCTCCTACCGCAGGACGAGGAGGGTCTGCGGCTGATGATGAGGGAGCTTAGGGAGTATCTAAGAGAGAAGGACCTTATCCTGAACGTGGGGAAGTTCAAGGTGATGGGCTTCGGGAAGGGTGGAGGGAGGAGAAAGGAAAGGAAGTGGAAATCGGGGGACAGGGCTGTGGAAGAGACGAGGGAGTACGTGTACCTGGGGTATAAGTTGCAGAAAAATGGAAAACAGGAGGCGCAGGTAAGAGAGAGGGAAAGGAAAGCAGCGGGGGCAATGCGGAAAGTATGCGGCCTGGGGAAAAGGATTTCCGGGGGTTGGTCTGGAGGAGGAGGGTCTGGCTGTATGACACCTTGGTGTGGACGGTGGCAGGGTACGGGGCGGAGGTGTGGGGGTGGAAGGAGAGAGAAAGTGTAGAGAGATTACATGAACGTTTTTGAGGTGGGTGATGGGGATGGACGCAAGGATGCCGGGGTATATGGCGAGGGAGGAGTTAAAGAGGGAGATGATGAGGCTAAGGGCGGGTAGAAGGGCATGGAAGTAAAAGGGTGAAAGGGTGAGGAGCGGGAAAGGTGGGGTATGGGCCGGCAGATGCCTGAAGGAAATTGAGGACAAAGCGCGTAGGGGAGCGGGGATTTCGGGGTGGGAGAGAGAAAGGAAGGGATACTTGGAGGGAAAAGGCGTAAAGGCAATAGAGGTGGGAAGGACAGGAGGGCTGTGGGAAAGGATTGAGAGATAGGAGAGAAGGATACAGATAATGGAAAGATGGGAAAGGATAGTAAAATCGGGGTACAATAGATGGTATCGGGTAATTAGGGAGGAGGGGGGATACCTGAATACCTTGACACAGGGTGGAAAGAGGAGAGATGGAGGAGAGTGGCGAGATTTATAGGCTAGGAAATGAAATGAGAGGGGGGAGGGTATTGGTTAAGGAAGGAGGACAATATGTGCAGGGCGTGCGGAGGGAAGGTGGAGGACTGCGAGCATGCTTTGATGAGGTGCGAGGGGGAAGAGGAGGAGGGAGAGGGGATGACGGACAAAGTGAGAAGCGTCTTGGACGGAAGCGAAAAGGATGGATGAAGAGGCAGATGGAAAGAATAAGGATGCGAGTAGGGGGAGTGCGGGGGAGTTTGGATGAGTGCGGAGTACAGCGGAAGCGGAGGTCCAAAGGAATGAGAGGGAGAGAGTGGAGGGATGCGTGAGACAGTGCGGAGGGCGATGAGAGCGTGGAGACATGGGGCAGAGGTTGCAACGTGCGAGAGTTAAGCGTAATGGCAGAGTGGATACGAAGGGGAGGACTATTGTAAGGCGGAGCGGGGTCTGCCGATGTACCCTGCTAGGGAACATTAAACTTATCATCATCATATATGATTACAAATAATCGAAGCAGCAGATGATGCAGTGTGATCTACGTCGGAGAAAAAAATTTATTGGGTCATATTATATTATATTAATTAAACGAGTTTATTAAACGATATTATTCAGCTTCGATCCCCTGTTTGCTTGTAAATTAATAACAATCCCATAAAAATCCCATTTAAATTTCAGCTAACGATGCACACAAAGAGAATTATTATTATTATTTATTAACACAATAGCTGAAAGAGAAAGTAACCCTGCTGCACACGCAAATGAAATAAGCACATTTTTCTTGTAGACAAAAGTATATTTTTATTTTATATTATTTTATATAAATTTTTTCTTTTAATAATTTTGATTTCATAATAATTAGCGGCCGCCACGGCCACGTCCACGGCCACGGCTACGGCTACGGCTACGGCTACGGACACGACCACGGCCACGGGGCCGCGGCATTGAATGGCGGTTAACGTTTGAAGGGTAGCGGCCTGGCTCTGCAGGCTGTTTGCTTGAGAGCGTACAGCCGGCAGGAGGGTCCACTGGTCCTGTTGGGCCCTCACTCTCCAGCCGCTTCGCTGATGCCGACGGGCCATATACCCTGCTGTAATTAGTAAAAAATAAAATTGTTAGTAAAATGTTTTTTAATTAAAAGACCTTTCGAACGTTTACATATAGGCTAAGGTGAACAATTTTTACAGTGCTTAAAGATAAAAAAAGGAATGGCTAAGTAAAGACCAGAATTAATATCTTTTCTCGTGAAAATGTCAGGGAAGTTTGTTAAAACACTGCGGTACAAAATATATATACTATCTAATGTTATCCATAATAACAAAATTGTTCATTTAGACCTATTTCCAAGCATTATAAAAGTATGTAACTCCTTAAAATGTGTATATATGTTACATGTATTTATGTATATATTATTATTATGTATTTATCGTTGGCCGTGGCCGGCCATTCTTTATTAAGTGGTGGCGCTGCCGGTGCCGTAAACTCTGGTCGTGGTGGCGGCTGATATGGCGGTGACGCTTGAGGTTGTTGGCTGCCAGTGTTGGTGCCATTGCATTTTTCGGCCGCCTCCAAAATTATTTTATCATTTATATCTGGAAAAATAAATTTGAATAAATGCATATCAATTTAAATTATTTTATTTTTAATTTGTCTGTAAGTTTATCGTTAATAAAAAATTTACCATCGAATTCCGGACGGGCTTCCGTTTCTTTCTATAAAATTTAATAATCAATTAATTAGCAAAAAAGATCAAGAGATTTTTTCGTGACATTTATTCATAACTTTTAGTCGTGGGAATTTATTTGTTAGTTTTATTTGTAACAAACAATAAATTCATATTTCCTCCGAACTAGATGCTCCATGACAAAGGATCCTGTGACAAGAATAAATTTCACGAATGACGAATAAATTTCTCACGAATAAACGTAACGAATACAGATAAACGTGCTAGAGTATATGAATACAATAATGAATATAATAACGATAACTCTGCTATGAGTGTAATATGAAAATAGTATTTTTATTACTTACATTGTCTTGTTTTGACTTCGACATGATGATATCTACTGATCGTTTGAAAGCAGGGATTCTACGTTATTAAGCTATGCTGTTGGAGGGGGAGACACCTCCATCAATCCCTGTCTGGAGGCGCGAAAAAGAACCACAACAAGCTGAACGTGGCCCAGATGCCAGTTAAACATTCGAAACATTCGACGATGAAAGAGCCCTTTTTTTAAAATAAATACAGGGCCGCCTTAATAAATTTGAACGCCCTGGGCTAAAAAATTTTGACGCCCTAGCCCCCAAGGGTGCGATTTCTTCGCAGTCGTCCAAGGCAGTACATCACAACCCCAGGTCTCCACCAAGGCAAACACAAACGAAAACAATGCCCGCGAACGAAATTTTTATCTCCAAAATTGAAGAGAAAAAAGCATTTCAACATATTTGATTCTTACGCGCACTTGGATCACGGGCGTCCCTGAGTTATAGCCCATTTAGCCATTGGTAAATGTGGCTATGGCGAGGGGAGGACGTGAATGGGACGAGCGATTTTTTAACGAAACCGGGCAGAAAATGTTGAGGCCGATGTGTATAAAAAAATCCCAGGATATTAGCTGTGAATAACCGGCCATTTAAAAAAAAAATGGCTTTAAACATTAAAATTATGAAGTCGTCGGATCGATTTTATTCTTCATTAAATGATAAATCTTGATGAAAGGAATACAAAAGTCTTATGTATTATTGCCATAGTATCAATAATTTTACCAGAAAATGCATTTTTTTCGTAGTATAGCCGGTTAACTATGCTTGTGATAAAATACTTTTCAACAGCCGCATTAGCCCAGGTGCAAACATCCCGAATTACAGGCAAAGAAACTAGAGGTCGAATCCTGTAGTGGGATGGTTTTTATTTTTTATCCTCTCCTTTCATTTTCGTTATTGCGCGTATTGTGATTCATCAAAATTCCATAATTTTATTTTTAATACCTTGATAAAAAAAAAATACTTGTCATATATATTTGTAATGATGTATAATTACTAATCACATTATAATACCTGCGATACAGGATAAATAATGAGGGAGTTACAAATGTATTTACACTATTTACCAGTTTGCAATGTATAACAAAAACAATGACCCTCATTGTCCCTTTTGAATAGCTCCTTATTTCGCATTTATATACCCTACGAACATATAGAATAAAAGAGTTGCCAATAGAGTGCTACAATAAAGCACGAAAAGACGATTTAAGGTTCGCCCTTTTCGGGTCACTAATTGCACCTTTACTGTCGTTTTATGGTGTGCTTCGCTATTGTCTAAAAACAGAATGTCATTTAAGTTTGGCCTGTAGGAAAAGGTGGGAATTTTTGGCCATAAAAATTGATCTTGGAAATTTTTTGCAAAGCACTTTATTGTGCTTTGTTCTTATTTTTATTTCTTCTCATTGGTTGAAAATGTGCCCGTCGTTCAGGTATATTAAACCTCAACTGTTTCAACGCTTCATCAGTCGTATAGGAAACACGTTCCAAAACGAATACACTGTGCAGTGATAAAAAGTTTGAACTTCTTAAAGTCATTAAAAAGTTTGAAGAATGGCTTCAACAGCTACCACGTCTCCTTCAAATGAGCAAAACGCGCATAGACAATTGCTTGCTCATGCCATAGATCACGCAACATTTCTATTGCGTATTAATAATATTGTTGTGATGGCTGTGAATGGACAACCAAGTGCCGTTGCAATTGCGATTGGAGAGGAAATGTATGAGCGCATATCAAGCACACTGGAGGATATGATTGTCACTGAAGACGAAGAAAACGTCCATGTAACTGAAGTAAGCGAAGATGGAGATTCCGAAACTGTGATCGAAGAATATGAAGTTGACGATTATTCAGATGATGACGATTTGTGTTCGTCTAGAAAAAAAAATGGAAGGCATTTCATGGGACATGAAAAAAAAGACAGTGGAATTGGCAAATTCACATCCCAAGTGGTGTTGGAAGACTGTACAGAAACGAATATGCAAACTTGTGGAGCAAGGTGGAGGATAAAATCTTGTGGAGCAAGGTAGCAGTGCCAGAAACAAATACCGCGGTAGTAGTGAGTGGACATATGGAAGATTTAGTGAAGCACGCGCAGTTAAGCAACAAGTGACAACTCGTATGTTGCGACAATGGGCCTTGCAAAATACTTGCAGAATACTTATAGTATTCTGTAACAATTGTAAAGACTGAATAAATATTTTTGGAAATAAGTAGAATTAATTATTTAATGAACTGCACAATCTGCTGGCGGGTTATATAGGGGTAGGGATACGCCTGCAGCAATAACGCTACATTTGTGTTGGTGTGTAGGGGCGACCATGTGACGTCACGGGTAGGGAATAGTTTGGTAATTCTGGCCCTTAGATGACGCTGTTGGCTGTGCCAAGCAGACGGCAGAATCTGCTGTCGATCTGCTGTCGATCTGACATCAGGCTCTGCACCTCAGAACGCAGCCAAATGCGGACACAGACGACTACGGTTCTGACGTCAGACTCTGCGCTCTCATGCCAGACTCTGCTACCAATCTGATGTCAGATTGGCGACAGATGGTTATCACGGTACTATAACAAAATGCCACTCTATTTCTATATATAATAAGTTCTACGTTAAGTTGTAACTAAAATAACGAAAATGTGGATTTTATATATATTTACAGATAATCGAAGCAGAAGATGATGCAGTATGATCTACAGTAGTAAGGCTAGGGGGATTCCAACCCAGGTCCTCTGAGGGGAGCGCGGGGCCTGGAGTGGGGGAAGCCGCAACCGTGGAGGGGATCAGTTCGGGCCGAGCAGCCGCGGAGACCTGGCCCACCGTCCTCGAAATTTTTCAGAGGGAGAGGCCCACCCCCGAAAAGTCTTTTTCAGACCTTGATCCACTCCGAAAAATTTTTCAGACCTAACCCAGGGAGGGGACGGCCCCCGAAATTTTTTTTTTCCAAACCAATATGCAGCAGAAATTTTCCCCCAACGCGGAGAAATAATAATTTTGAATCAGCGATCTACAGAACCATTATGTAGAAATATTATTTCAAGCAGATATGTAGCATGCATTCTGAAGCTAACAGTATTCTAAAGCGTTCCGATTGAACGTAATTCGAATCCTCTGGAGCAGTCGCGCGGGATGACGTCATTTGATGGCGCGTAGAACGCTCGAACGAAATAGAATTATGCGACGTCAGCAAATCTTAAAATTATGTGGCGAGGAGGATGATGGGTGAATAAAATTGATAAATAATATATGTTTAAGGTATATATATATATTGTTACAAAAAATTAAAGAATGATACAAATATAAATATAAAAATATAAAAATACAATAGAATATAAAAAAAAGAAAATATAAATGAATATAAAAATATAAAACAATATAAATATAAAAGAAAAGAAAATAAAATAATAAAATAAAAGAAAATACAATTAAATAATAAATATAATATAAAAAGAATATAATATAAAAAAGAAAATAAAATAATAAAATAAAAGACAATATAAAAGGAATATAAAATAAAAAAGAAAAAATATAAAAATACAATGTGATGTCCCACTATTTTTCGCGCGGTATTATTCTAAAGTCTCCCTCATAAATCGCTCCATAACTCCATCAAAATCCATCAAACTCAAATCTTAGATATTTTTCCCCAAATCACTGATCACCTTGGCGATGTACCTTAGCGGTCCCCATCTCAAGATGGTCAACCACGACCTCCAAATCCCCTCTTCGCCTTACGTGGCATGACCACTTCCCTCCTATTTAAATTTAAACAAGTCCCTCGTCCCAAAAACTCTCTTATCTCGAGACCACGTCTCACCCCCTCTTTACGACTCACCGAGTCAAAGCCACTCTCACCCCTTTCCCGTCAAAACGCCTAAAATCCACCTAATGGGTCTTATCAATAGCTTAACAGAATCTTGGAAACCAATTGCGACGCACATTTCACGCATGATTCATAAACGTAGTCTAAATATAGACATTTATAAAAACCCCGGAAGTCCTATTGCGACGCATATTTCGTAAATAGGTCAAGGTGCATACCGCGCACACCCTTCATACCTGACATTCTTGTAAACCCTATAAATACGAGGACCCGCGAGACCGGAACTCACTCTTCTACACTCTTCGACACACTCTTCTAAGGAAAATACTTCCGCAGAACAACTAAAATTTCGTCGAATCAAGTGCACAAAAGCATTATATCTAAATTCAGTGTTCTACTGCAACTACCGTAAGAAATTATAATTACCATTGTTGTTATACGGCATATCACCTTCATATATATTGTTTTGTATTGTTAACGCTTATTGCATTTCATATTATTATTCTTGTACTAACGCTTATTGCTTTATATTATCATTTCGCTAACGCTCATTGCTTTATATTATCATTTTGTATCGTTAACGCTTATTGCTTTATATTATCATTTCGCTAACGCTCATTGCGTTAAATATATTTTGTATTGTTATCGCTTATTGCATTTCATATTATTTTGATTCATATTATTATCTCGCTAACGCTCATTGTCTTATATTGTTAGCGTAGCAAATTCCTATTACTTTTCATACTATTTTCTTTGGGTTATACACATGTATTGCATATTCATACACATATATTGCTGTTGATTACTATTTATATTATTATGTTAATCATGCTAATACATTGATAGTGCATTTACTCGTGCTTAAAGTAATAAAGTTCTTGGCTTTAAATCACGCTTCGAATTATTATGAATATCCATTGGTTACGAAGGCTCCAAATCTAAACAGGCTACTGCAACAGCTGATTTCAGTTCGTGAACGCGAGACTTCTTACAGTGTTTACTAACGTACTTTTGCATGGCCCGCGTACAGCTATATGTCTAGACATATTTCGCGGAATTATTACGTGTAGTTTCTTATGCGAATGCAACGGTAAATCCGATTACTAAGCCAAAACAAAGTGTTCTAACGGGTGTCACCACCAAAGTGATTACTATTTAAACCTTCCCTGGTCGCTCAGTGTTACGAATCTGGCATTCGAGCCTGGCTTCCTCCAACCCTCATTGTTACGAATCTGGCATTCGAGCCTGGCTTCCTCCAACCCTCAGTGTTACGAATCTGGCATTCGAGCCTGGCTTCCTCCAATTCTCAGTGTTACGAATCTCGCATTCGAGCCTAACTCCCATTTACCCCCAGTGTTACGAATCTGGCATTCGAGCCTGGCTTCCTCCAACCCTCAGTGTTACGAATCTGGCATTCGAGCCTGGCTTCCTCCAAACCCCCTGTGTTACGAATCTGGCATTCGAGCCTGGCTACCTCCAACCCTCAGTGTTACGAATCTGGCATTCGAGCCTGACATCCTCCAACCCTCAGTGTTACGAATCTGGCATTCGAGCCTGGCTTCCTCCAACCCTCAGTGTTACGAATCTGGCATTCGAGCCTGGCTTCCTCCAACCCTCAGTGTTACGAATCTCGCATTCGAGCCTGAGTCCCTTTTAACCCTCAGTGTTACGAATCTGGCATTCGAGCCTGGCATCCATTAATCCCACATTGTCATCGTCCTAAAGACCTCCACCCGGGACGTGACAACAATATAAAAAGAAAAAAAATATAAATATAAAACTAGAATATAAAAATATAAAAATGGAAAAAATAGGAAATAAATATAAAACTATTCTAAGGGCGTGGCGGTGAGGGCGATGGCGATATGGCCATCCGCTCTGGGGGTGGCGACGGCAGCTGCGGCAGCGGTTGCCGTAACCGTCGCACGTCGATCCATGGCGGCGACGGTGGCGATGGGTACCGCAGCCGCCTCAACCGCAGGGACCCCACTCGCCGATACGGCACCCAAGGGTGCCGCAGCCGAGCCACCATCGCCCGACCAACCGCGATCCGTGGCGCGGGGGGCGCCACCTCCTCCTCCACCAGCCACGCATTCATGAAAAATATGTCCTAGAACACAGATACAAACGTCGGTGTAATAATGACACATTAAACATAATAAACATCAAACACACATAACAATGCAATGTATTACATACCACTGGAGGCGGCGGCGGTGACGATGGCGGTGACGGCGAATGCTGCGGCGACCCACAATCGGAAGACCAATTGGGGGAACGCGGAGGCGGCGGCTGTAGCGGTGGCGAGTGGGGCCCCTGCGGTTGAGGCGAGGGGGGCGACGGTGGTGGCGAGTCCTGCGAACATTGCATTTTTGAAATCATTGGGATTCCTTGTGCGCATTTAAGTTGAAAAAATGGTGGACATTCTAAGCATTAGAGGGAAGCCGACGTTTGATGATCGCATCGTCAAGCTAGAGACTCGCACATACAACCCATATGTCAACACGACGTTTGGATACAGCGATGAGATAAGAATACCCATACAGCAGCAGGATTTATACACATTGCCGTGTGAAAGTTTCCTCTACTTGGAGGGGAAATTGAAGATAAATAAGCCATGGGATACATTAACGGTGATGTTGGGAAATAATTGCATGGCGTTCTTATTTGATGAGATTCGATACGAGTTGAATGGCGTGGAGATTGATCGCAACAGAAACGTTGGAATAACTAGTACGCTTAAAAACTATGTATCGCTGACATCTGGCGAAGACAAAAATATGGAGAATGCCGGATGGGGCTTGAAACGACGTAATGGGCTAATAGTGAAAAATCATATCAATTTTTGCATCCCACTCAAATATTTGCTGGGATTTTGCGAGAACTACAAACGCATGATTATTAATGCGCGTCACGAATTGATTTTAATACGATCGCGCAACGATAACAATTCGCTAATAGGATCGCCGATGTTGGAACCAGAAATTGAATTACTTAAAGTGCAATGGCGGATGCCTCATGTGACGCTGAACGACGTTAATAAGCTATCGTTGCTACGTGCTTTGGAAAGTGGAAAAAACCTGAGCATTTGTTTTCACTCGTGGGATCTGTACGAGTATCCTCTCTTGCAGAGCACGACCAAGCATTCGTGGGCCGTGAAGGCATCCGCACAGCTGGAGAAGCCGCGAGTTATTATCCTTGTTCTACAGACTGATCGAAAGAATGAGATGAGCGAAGATGTTACTAAGTTTAACAACTGCAAATGGACCAATGTAAAACTTTTTCTCAACTCGGAATTTTACCCATATGATGATCTGAATTTGGACATTGACAAAAATAAGCATGCCATCTTGTACCACATGTATACGCAATTCCGTAAATCGTATTATGGACATAGTTGCAACGAGGCATTATTCACCGTGGCCGAATTTTTACAATTTGGTCCCCTCGTGGTGATTGATTGCTCGCGACAAAATGAGTCGATCAAGAATGGCACCATGGACGCGCGCATAGAATTCCAGTGTACCTACTCTCTGATTCTGCACGATCGTGTGGTTGAATACAATCCGCTGACAAACGTGGTGCGCAAAATAAATTAAATTACCATACTACTTGCCCCGCCCTGTGCTAAATTCATACAAAATTTCATCGTGGAAATCGGACCTCTAAATCGTGTCGATAATGGTCGTACCAACATTTGTTGACATGCAAAGGTTCATCGTCGATGGAAGATTTGTCGTCAAGGAAGTGGCTATCCTGCGAAAGGGAACAATTCTCTCGCACTATATTTTCGGGAGTTCGATGCCACAATTTCTTCTTACGAAATCCGACAAATCAAGCATCCGATGGTTGGTGGCAAAACATCACGGGCTACGGTGGGACGATGGAGACGTTCCGTACGGTATGGCTAAACAGCTAATTACGAAAGCTGTAGCTGATGCGATCGACGAAGAAGATGACGCATCCCATATCGTATACGTTAAAGGGCTGCAGAAAGGCGACTGGCTTGCGGATTTCCTCGATGAAGATACGAGAATGCACGTGGTCATCGAGACGCTGGACATTGACTACGAGGATATAAAATCTCTAAATAAGCTAAATGTAGTTAATACTCTGCGATGCGGCAGACACGCAAAGCATTGTGCCATGCAAAATGTATTTAAAATATTCAACTGGTGGTCTAAACGCCAGAGAGAAATTCATAAATAAATAAAATCAATTTTTTAATGCATAAATGTTTTTTCTTCACCCTCCCCAACCTCCTGCATGTAATGTACGCTAGATTAAGACGATAGTTACAATTATGCAGAAGCGGTTCGATTCACGTTCAGAGTGGTATGATTCACGTTCAATACCCGTTCGACACAATCAAAGCCGTTCAATACCCGTTCGACACACGACCAAAGCCGTTCGATACCCGTTCGATACACGTTCAAAGCCGTTCAATACCCGTTCGATACGCGTTCAAAGCCGTTCAATACCCGATCGATACCCGTTCAAAGCCGTTCGATACTCGTTCGGTACGCGATCAAAACCGTTCAATACCCGTTCGACACCTGATCAAAGCCGTTCAATGCACGTTCGATACCCGATCAAAGCCGTTCAATACCCGTTCAAAGCCGTTCAATACCCGATCAAAGCCGTTCAATACTCGATCAATACCCGTTCGATACCCGTTCGATATACGTTCAAAACCATTCAATACCGTTCAATACTCGTTCGATTCACGTTGAAAGTGGTGTGATCTAGTCGAATGAAGTGTCAAACAAGGAGAAACGATTCAGTCAAATGATACACGCGAAGAAGATAAAGGAGAGGATGGCCAGTGAGTAATTCGAAGAAGATGCATAGAAGGTGCTGATGGTCAGCGAAAATGTAGGTGGAGTACATAGAAGGAGAGGGTGGTCAGTGAAGAAGAAGGTGAAGAACAAAGACATCTTACTTTGCAAAGCTATGCAACTTTAGGAATCGGCCCACATGTGGGAGCTTGGAGATGCAGCGAGACCAGTTGTCTGTTCATCGTGGAAGACGGACAGTCTGATTTTTGGTGCAACTTTTTGTGAAATATTTTGAAAAGAATGGGTGTACAACGCATGGCCCCGGAGTGTGACCCCGAGGTATGTACTTTTAAATATTTTAACATTTATCGCGTTTAACCATTGATACCGAGTGAGATTAAAATCAGACGTTTGTGTAAATATTATATTGCTAATTATGTTGTAGGGCTCGCCACCACTATCACCTGTGTGGTCGGACGACTGGGGGGTCACCGCCACCGTCACCCCCCTCACCACCACATTGGTCGCCGCCGGCGCAGCCATCGTCGTCGCCGTCGCCATCACCGCCACCGTCGCCATCGCCATCGTCATCGTCGTCGTCGTCGTCGTCGTCGTCGTCGTCGTCGTCGTCGTCGTCGTCGTCGTCGTCGTCGTCGTCGACGTCGTTATCGTCGTCGTCGTCGCCGCCTCCACAGGTACGTAATACTTTGCATCGCTTTGTGCGTTTGATGTGCGAATATTATATCGATGTTTGTATGTGTCCTAGGCGCCGTCGCCCGCGTATCGGGCTGTGCGGCTGCGACAATTTCCTCACCATCGGATACGACCGTATCCGATGGTGAGGATATTTGCATTACCGCCGGTACCCCCATCATCACCATCGCCACCAGCACCCGCATCACCACCATCATCGCCATCGTCACCGTCGCCACCATCACTACCCCCCTAGCCACCTTCCCTCCTTTTAATTGTTCGAAATTTTTTTCTATTTTTTTATATTTTATATTTTATTTTTTTCCTTTTATTTTACATTTTCTTATATTCTATTGTTACATTTTTTCTTTTTATATTTTTTTTATTTTATATATTTCATTTATTGTATTTCTATTCATTATATTTGTATTTTTATCTTTTATTATTATTATTATATTTTTTCTTCTTTTTTGTAATACAGAGTATCCGCGGGAAGAGTGGACAGCTGGATATCTCCTAAACTATTGGAGACAAAAATATTTAAAAAATAGGGGATTGCATGGTTCGAGGGGGCCAACTTATTAGCGCGGACGAATTTTTTTTTCGATTATTATTTTAAAAGATTCGATGGTCAAGTTCGGTTTTTTAAATGGAACTATTTTTTCTGAAGACCTGAGTTGATAGTGCGTTCTAAGACAAATTCAATAAGCTTTAATGTATGCACTTGATTTACACTGGTTTTTGAGATATTGCGCTTGCAAATTTACTGATTTTCCCTGGAAGAAAACTCGCTGGAATAGCAAGGACCGGGGACGGTCTTGCTGGCGCCACGGGTGGCCTTGCCTGTTGAAACAGATACCTACCTGCCAAAGGTCTACGCCAGGAATGGCAGGCCCAAAGGCTGGACAATACTTTTCCGTCAGAAATGCTACTTAGGTAGGTACATCTGCGGTATCGAGAAGCGCACCGTTACTTTTATTTCGCACTTGCTTCTACGCTCGGATGGCCGGTTCTTTTGGGAGGGATGTAAGTTCAATTGGTTAGGTTAGGAGGTGTGAAAGTTGCTAGACTAAATTTCAACCATAGGGAGCAGATTATATTAGAACCAATCGAATTTGCATCCCTCACAAACGGCTGCTCTCTTGAAGAGGCCCTCTTCACAGCAATACCTCCTCCCCAGTGCCCACCTTCTCTGGTACAGAATACGATGACGCATGCTTTTGTTTTGATATTAAAGCTCGTGTTTATATTCGAGAGGACCACGTGTCAACAGCGGGCTACCATTTTTCTTCCCATGTCTCTCTACGAGGCGTATTGACGGTGGATTGTAGGAGCGTAGATGTCTGGATGCCAGTTATTGAATTCAGGAGACGATAGAAACACTTTATTACAAAACACACATGTACTATAATTAAAGTAAATCGTATTCCTCTCGGGAAGGAATACTGATAATCATCGAACTTGCGCCCTACTTCGCGCAGACCGATTACAAGGAGGGTAGTCAAGTCACACACTGCACAAATGATAAGCCGCGTCTAGACGTTGCGAGGCTGCAGCGCGAGGCGTGCCTCGCGGAGTGAAAAGTCTGGAGAGTCCTTAGCTCGCCTTGGTCACTTTGCAAAGCAACCTCGTGCTGCTGCCGTGGCGAGGACAACACCCCGCAGTGCCTCGCCGAATTTTATGGCTTTCGACCCTCGAAGGGTTTGGAATATCATTAAGAAGTGAGAACTGTTCAGGATTTCAAATGTTTGTATCTTTTCTTCATCGTATCGAAGGG
This sequence comes from Andrena hattorfiana, assembly GCA_944738655.2. NCBI lineage: Eukaryota > Metazoa > Arthropoda > Insecta > Hymenoptera > Andrenidae > Andrena > Andrena hattorfiana. The sequence goes on along the minus strand of OX122890.1, from coordinate 38,614,221 downwards.
GAAGTGGTGGCAATGGATTCCTGGCGTTCCGTCGATTAAAATCATACGAAATATCATGCAAATCGGACTACCTTGACACAAGCTATTTGTATTCCTTATGTAAAAGTTGTCCGATTTACACGACATTTGTAATGATTTTCATCGGAAAACCACAAGGAATCCATCGGCGACACTTCCATATCCATACGATAAAGAATAAAGAATTATTTTATTTCTTAAACAGATACAGGGTAATTATGGTGGTACGCCCGTCACCCCGTGGCGAGGACAACATCCCGCAGTGCACCTCGAATTTTATGGCTTTCGACCCACGAAGGGGTTCGAGTCCCTATTAAGAAGTGAGAAATCTTCGATTTCTGCATTTCTCATCAGATCTTTGCGAAAATGAGGCCAATTGATTCCTTATGTTTTGCCGATGAAAGTAACACCAAATACGACGTAATTCGGACCATAATGAAGGAAATTCCATGAAAAATCGTCTTATATCATTTCAAGCTGACTTGTCTTGGTTAAAAATAGTCCGATTTACATGAAATTTGGTATGATTTTAGTCGACGGAACGCCAGGAATCCAATGGCATCACTTTCCCCTTCCATACGATGAAGAAAAGAAGCGAACATTTGAAATCCTGAACATTTCTCACTTCTTAATGATATTCCAAACCCTTCGAGGGTCGAAAGCCATAAAATTCGGCGAGGCACTGCGGGGTGTTGTCCTCGCCACGGCAGCAGCACGAGGTTGCTTTGCAAAGTGACCAAGGCGAGGTAAGGACTCTCCAGACTTTTCACTCCACGAGGCACGCCTCGCAACGTCTAGACGCGGCTTATCATTTGTGCAGTGTGTGACTTGACTACCCTCCGTGTAATCGGTCTGCGCGAAGTAGGGCGCAGGTTCGATGATTGTCAGTACTCCTTCCCGAGAGGAATACGATTTACTTTAATTATAGTACATGTGTGTTTTGTAATAAAGTGTTTCTATCGTCTCCTGAATTCAATAACTGGCATCCAGACATCTACGCTCCTACAATCCACCGTCAATACGCCTCGTAGAGAGACACGGGAAGGAAAATGGTAGCTCGCTGTTGACACGCGGTCCTCTCGAATATAAACACGAGCTTTAATATCAAAACAAAAGCATGCGTCATCGTATTCTGTGCCAGAGAAGGTGGGCACTGGGGAGGAGGTATTGCTGTGAAGAGGGCCTCTTCAAGAGTGCAGCCGTTTGTGAGGGATGCAAATTCGATTGGTTCTAATATAATCTGCTCCCTATGGTTGAAATTTAGTCTAGCAACTTTCACACCTCCTAACCTAACCAATTGAACTTACATCCCTCCCAAAAGAACCGGCCATCCGAGCGTAGAAGCAAGTGCGAAATAAAAGTAACGGTGCGCTTCTCGATTCCGCAGATGTACCTACCTAAGTAGCATTTCTGACGGAAAAGAATTGTCCAGCCTTTGGGCCTGCCATTCCTGGCGTAGACCTTTGGCAGGTAGGTATCTGTTTCAACAGGCAAGGCCACCCGTGGCGCCAGCAAGACCGTCCCCGGTCCTTGCTATTCCAGCGAGTTTTCTTCCAGGGAAAATCAGTAAATTTGCAAGCGCAATATCTCAAAAACCAGTGGAAATCAAGTGCATACATTAAAGCTTATTGAATTTGTCTTAGAACGCACTATCAACTCAGGTCTTCAGAAAAAATAGTTCCATTTAAAAAACCGAACTTGACCATCGTATCTTTTAAAATAATAATCGAAAAAAAAATTCGTCCGCGCTAATAAGTTGGCCCCCTCGAACCATGCAATTCCCTATTTTTTAAATATTTTTGTCTCCAATAGTTTAGCAGATATCCAGGTGTCCACTCTTCCCGCGGACACCCTGTATATTATCATTTTAATCCTATATTATTTCTACATTTTATTTACCCGTCATCCTCCTTCTCTCCTCGCCACCGCCTAATTTTAAGATTCGACGTTTCAAAAATTATTAATTCTCTGCGTTGGAAAAAGTATGTCTGTTGGTATGGAAAAAAAATTTCTGCTGACGTCGCATAATTCTATTTCGTTCGAGCGTTCTACGCGCCATCAAATGACGTCATCCCGCGCGACTGCTCCAGAGGATTCGAATTACGCGAGATCGCGCGATACGCTGCGATGTTAAATCGGAACGCTTTAGAATACTGCTAACTTCAGAATGCATGCTACATATCTGCTTGAAATAATATTTCTACTGTGACGTTCCACTACTTTTCGCGCGGTATTATTCTCAGAACTCTGTCATAAATCTCAAAACCACTCCACCAAAGTCCCTCAAACTCAACTCTTACCCCCTTTTCCCCAATCGCTGATCACCTTGACGATGTACCTTAGCGGTCCCCATCTCAAGATGGTCGGTACGAAACCTCCTTCGCTTATTCGCGCTACGAGGCACCAATCCCTCTTTCATACTTGAATTTAAACAAGTCCTTCGTCCCAAAAACCTCTTAAATCGAGACCACGTCTCACTCCCCTCTTTACGACTCACCGAGTCCAAGCCATTCTACCCCTTTTCCTATTAAAACTCCCAAAATCCATTCGATGGGTTGAGCATATTATTCCACAGTCATAAAAACCCCGGAAGTATAATTACGACGAATATTTGGTGTACGTGACAGAAAATGCGTCTAATAATAGACGCACCTTTGTAAAAACCCCGGAAGTCCTACTGCGACTTATTCATTAAATAGGTCAAGGCCTGTACCGCGCTTACCCCCGCGACAAACATATAAATACGAGGGGACCGAGGCAAAACTCCTCTTTCGACAGAAATCTTTCGACAGCTCTTTCGACAGAAATCTTTCGACAGCTCTTTCGACAACTCTTACATTAAGAAGTTTATTTTTATCAGTGTTCATCACCATCGTAGATCCTCGTAAGCAATTACAATTACCATTTTTATATATCACTGCATATCACCATCATCCATATCATCTTGTCTTATTACTATTCTTTCTAATCATCATATTATTTGTATTACCAACGCTTATTGCATTTCATGATATTTTGTATTATTTCGCTTATTGCTTTATATCATTTCATTGGCTTATTTCCATGTGTTTCATGTACATATTCTTATATTGACACATTTATATATATGTTATGTGCAAATGCTTAATGTCTAACGCATTCTCATGTTAATATTGCTATAAACATAACCAGTGCATATATTCGGGTTTCAAGCTAATAAACCTCTTTGCTTAAATCACACTTCGAACTATTGTGTATATTCTTCGGGTACAAAGACCCCAAAACCAAAACAAATTGCAGCAACAGCTGATCTCGGTTCGCGAACGCGAAAGTGCTTGCAGTGTTTACCAACGTTCTTTTTCACGGGCCGTGTACAGCCGTATGCCTAGACGGATATCGCGGAAACATTGCGTGTAACTTCTTATGTGAATGCAACGTTAAATCCAATTACCGGGCCAAACCAAAACAAGTGCTCTAACGGGTGTTCCCCGGATACCATTCGCCTTTAAACTTCCCTGGTCGATCAGTGTGCTGGATGCAAGATTCGCGCCTGACCTCCTTCCACCCTCAGTGTGAAGGATTAAAGATTCGCGCCTGACTCCTTTCTACCCTCAGTGTGAAGGATTAAAGATTCGCGCCTGACTCCTTCTACCCTCAGTGTGCTGGATTAAAGATTCGCGCCTGACTCCTTTCTACCCTCAGTGTGAAGGATTAAAGATTCGCGCCTGACTCCTTTCTACCCTCAGTGTGAAGGATTAAAGATTCGCGCCTGACTCCTTCTTCCCTCAGTGTGACGGATGCAAGATTCGCGCCTGACCTCCTTCTACCCTCAGTGTGACGGATTTAAGATTCGCGCCTAAAAGCTACCAACCCCAGTGTGTAGGATTTCACATTCTCGCCTGACTTTCTCCCCACATAGTCATCGTTCCCTAAAGACCTCCACCCGGGACGTGACACTACATAATGGTTCTGTAGATCGTTGATTCAAAATTATTATTTCTCCGCGTTGGGGGAAAATTTCTGCTGCATATTGGTTTGGAAAAAATTTTCGGGGGCCGTCCCCTCCATGGGTTAGGTCTGAAAAAATTTTCGGGGTGGGCCTAGGTCTGAAAAAGACTTTTCGGGGGTCATTCCCTCCCTCTGAAAAATTTCGGGGACGGTGGGCCAGGTCTCCGCGGCTGCTCGGCCCGGACTGATCCCCTCCACGGTTGCGGCTTCCCCCACTCCGCGGCTCGTGCGCGCGCAACCGCTCTTCCACTCCCCGCAGGCCCCGCGCCCAGGTTTCCCTCTGCCGCGCTCTCCCGCGCGCCCTCACTTCCCCCCGCCCCCGCGCTCCCCTCAGAGGACCTGGGTTAGAATCGGCATAGCCCTACTACTAATTGGCAAGCGTGTTGAGATATAAGCTAATATATTCACTCATATTTTGATTGTGATCAACCCTGATATTATTAGAAATATAAAAAATATTCATCAGCTAAGTTTTAGGTAAGACTGGATTACTCCAATTGAAATTTTCTAATAATTAATCAAGATAATATATTTATAAATTATTATTTTCAGATCGTGGATATTTAATGATTTAAAATATTATAATAAAATAATAATCATTTAATCGAGATTGAGTCCACAGATAAGTTTTAGGTAAGACTGGAATATACCATTTGAAATTGTCTAATAAATAATCAAGTTAATATATACATAAATTATAATTTTCAGATCGTGAACATTTAATTTTTTAAAACCAGCGTGGGATCACCCATTCTATTCTATTATTCTATTACTTTGTCATACTTTCTAACCTCTCTTTGTTTCACTTTCACTTTTCCTTTTTTTATTCCTCTTTCTTTTAATAATTGATATTCTAATAGTCTTGGCTGCTTATGCGCCGAAACTATCGGCTGCTTATGCGCCGCAATTCTCAGCTGCTTAGGCGCTGAATTAATGCGAGGCATTCCTAAATTCCATAATAATACACTAGTAATCACAACGTGTAATTTCAGCTGCTGAAGCGTGATATTCAATAAAAATAATATTCTTGGTTATAAATCGTTGTTGAATTGTTGAATTACGTATGTTACGAGCCGGGGCTGCGGCAACGCGAGAGGCCGGCGAGAAGGATATTTCCCAAGGAATACGGTTTATGAGTTTGTTAGTTAGGGGCGCGGACGAACCTGATGCGAAATCAGGGAGCCGCTAGGATTATTGACGGCGAGGACGAACCTCATGCGAAATAAGGGAGCCTCTAGGAATGGAGTCACACGCGGACGAACCTGATGCGAAATCAGGGAGCCGCAGGAGGGTGAAACGTCGTGAACGAACCCGATGCGAAATCGGGGAGTCACTAGGATAAAGTTCACAGACGAACCTGGTGCGAAACCAGGGAGCTGCTAGGAGGTTGGATTATTCACAGACGAACCTGGTGCGAAACCAGGGAGCTGTTCGGAAGTTGGTAGATTTACAGACGAACCTGATGCGAAATCAGGGAGCTGTAGGATACGGACGAATCTGATGCGAAATCAGGGAGCCGTAGGAGGGGTGAGGTTTCGTGGACGAACCCGATGCGAAATCGGGGAGCCACTGGGTTGGAGAAGATGGCTTGTTTCGTAAAGGGTTTGCGAACGAACCTGATACGAAATCAGGGGGTCGCGGGAAATGTTAGTAATGCCTCGTAACTCTTAAAGTTGATACAACTCGAGCGGTAAAGTTGTATCAGTGGGTGAGTGCTACTAATATTATAAGGATCACTGGGTAAAATATGGATTTAACGAATCTACTCGATTTACACGTGAACACCATTCGTATATTCAATAATCAGTTATTGTACAAATGTAAGTGTCGCGATTAGTTAATTAAATAATGTGTATAAATTACCAATAGTTGTACGGTGTTGACGCACTGGCGATGCGGGGCGTACGAGTGGCTGTTTCAAAGTGCCAAATAGAATATAAACCGGACTCGCGGATTCTATGAGGTTAACTATGATTCTGACGGAGACTTTAGCCCGACCTTACTGAATTTAACCAACTCTGTACGAGCGTGACACGACGTGACTCTACGCGTGACTCTATAGCTTTTAACCAACGAGGGTTGAAACCAAAGGGTTTATATAGTCCCAAAAATGAGTGGGGATTCGTTAGGAATCTCCATATAAGGAAATCCTTCGGGGTCGTCGTCGTGTCACTCCCGTTCCCATGGTCGTGATCCAGATGGTCGAGATCATGACCCCCATTAGTGGCGTTTGATAAACGAAAGGATTTTAGGGCGTTTTCCCTTCACAGACGCGAGCTCGAAAAACGGTTGAGAGCGACGTATGGGAAAATTCCACATACGTAACACGTAACATACTTATTGGACATTTCTATCTTATATTATTATAAATATAAATATAAAATTATAATTCATCATGTCTGTAGTTAATAGACTCTTGCCACTCAATTTAAAAATTATGAAAATTATCAATAGAGGCGAATGGTTAACAGATGATCATATTGAATATTTTCACAAATTATTAGAAGCTAACTCTAATTATAAACCACGCGAGACGTGGACAGTTCAATTGCCTGGTACAATACAACCAGTTCTTGAAAATCAGGATCACAAACAGATTTTGCACCAAAGCGAAGATTTTAAAACCAATGCAGGGGGACACTGGGTTTGTGGCTTCTATAAACATGATGACAGAAGTGTTTATATTTATGATTCTTTTAATTCCAAGAAGTTGCATAGTCGTCATAAAATTTTTCTGGAGAAGTTATACCCTTTTTTGAACAAACTTGACGGTGCAATTGACGAAGAATTTATTGAATTTCCACATGTACAAGCTCAACCTAACTGTCGGGATTGCGGAGTTTTTGCGATTGCATTTGCTGTCTCGTTATTATTCAAAATATTACCAGACAAAGTAACGTACAATCATGCGTTGATGCTTCAACATTTGATCCAAATGTTTCAATCTAATCGTATAGAACATTTTCCATGCATTCAGGATCAACAATTAACACGTTGTATATATGAATATGAATCTGCAATTGGTGATACAATTAATAATAAAGATCCCTCTTGTCGAAATTATCCTCCATTTAAAATTGGTCAAAGTAATATTACTAATGAAAAAAAAGAAATATCCCCAGTTCAAAATGTAACACTAAGTAACAAAGAAGTCACTACACATAACAAAAATATAATTCAGACAGATCAACCATTCGTTTCGAAGTAAAAAAAAAGCAATGTATACGTACCATGTAAAAGGATCGAATACATGTCTAATTATTATAAAAGGCAGAAAGAGGAAATTAATTTAAAAAGAAGAGCTGTTTATAAAGCAAAGAAAGGGGAATGTAACATGAAAAAAGGCAAAGATTGTAAAAAAGGGGAGGAAAGCATAAAATTTTATAATTATGAATATTATAACGCACACAAAGAAGGAATAATAAAAAAGAAAAAAGTACATTATGACGCAAATAAAGAAGTGACATGCGAAAAGCGAAAAAAATTATTATGAGCTGAATAGAGAACGTATAATAAAAAAGAAAAAAGTGCATTATGACGCAAATAAAGAAGTGAAATGCGGAAAGCGAAAAAATTATTATCAGCTAAATAAAGAAGGTATAATCAAAAAGGCAAAAGTGCATTATGACGCAAATAAAGAAGTGAATTGCGGAAAGAAAAAAAAATATTATCACCTAAATAAAGAAGTTATCTCCAAAAAGCGGAAGGTACGTTATGATGAAATACGTAAAAACGATGATTATAATAAAGTAGCAAAACGTCGTGCTGCTCTGCAAATAATAAAAAAGTATCGTTATATTGCTGTAACAAATAACAATATAGCAACCAAAAATAACAAAGAAACTTATATTAGAAAACTTTCAAAAATTATTAGCATGCCGTCCAGAGAAGCAAGTAGATTGGAAGCTGAGCGTATAATAAAATGGTGTTTTCATATTAGGCAAAAGTACATTTTGAAAATGAGGAAACAGTTGAAAAATTGTAAAGAAAAAGTGGAAGTTTTCTTAACGCGCGCAGCAGAATGTTTAGAAGTTGATGACAGCATTAATGCTTTGTGTGGACAATCCGGACATACATCTTCTTCAGAATCATATTTTGCGGAAAGTTCGTACCATACTTTCACCGGTTCTGAATCAGTCATACTGAATTCGGAAGGAAAAGCTATAAACATTCTACCTGTAATGCGATCGAAGAAGACGACAAAAGCATGGCATTGTAGTTACAGTATTGTCTCCGTATGTGCTCGGTTTGGTGCATACGATACGTGCTTGTCGTTATCCCCACCACTTATGTCTCACTCTTGTCCTGCGAAGGCAAGAGCGAGATGGAACGAGAGCGAGCGAGAGCCACTGAAAGCGAGCGAGGACGGTACGAGACAGACGACGCATTGATGTTTTGTTTCCCTCCGTCTTTCGGGCGACGTGACACTCCGCCCTTTGCGTGCGCAACGAGCGTGCGCGATGGTCGCAAGCACTTACGGTGAGCACGGGAACCGCTTCGCAAAATCTTGACGCAGGCTCGGCTCAACTCTTTTTTGCGCCCTTTATTGTAATACATTTATTTGAGATTATTTATGACTTTACTCTGCAAAATTAAGCGACTGCCTAGGGCGGAAAGTCGACAAGAGGCGCAAAATGATATTTTCATTACTGGTATTGTTGAAAATAAACTTTAAAATTAAATATTACAAGTTGTACTATAAGTGAATTAAACTACGAATAAAAATTCAGAGTAAGATTGTTAATAATCTCGAATAAATGCATTATAATAAAGGGCGTAATTTGAAAAGTTCGCCTAGGGCGCAAAAAAGACTCGTGCCGTGCCTGGCTATCTGACCGTCGTGCGCATGCGTCGAACAGTCACGATTCCATCTGAGTGCTCGCACCCGTCGCACACGCCCGCGCGCACGAAAAGCGTTCCATCTCGCTCCCCCTTTCGGCCAGAAAGAAGCGAGAAACGAACACTCGGAATTAGGGATCTGTTCACGATAGCAGCTCAACGCCAGTCCCGACCAGCGAGCACATACAGAGACAATACTGTATCTTTGTAAAACAAAAGATGCTGAAATTCGGAATAATTTACAGGATTTCTTCAAACGATTGTTAGAATAAAAAAAGGTACATAAGTTGAACAACCATATCAGTAACTGTTCTAATAAAGTGCATGCTGAAAAAGTTGGTCATTCTCATGGTTGTTACATAAACTATGTAGGTCCAATTTTTTAGCCATTGAGATTTTGGCACTTCACTTCCCGGATTTACGACATTTGAAGAGAATGATATACAAAATAGCGAGCATTTATAAAGACCAATTAGATAATTTAAACAAAGCTTTAAACGATAATGACCTTGAAACACTTGAACGAATAACACTGCAAGCGCGGAAAGAAGCGGAAGCGTTACAAAAAAATAATACTGACATAAGCTTGAACGAAGAAGAGATTATATCTCGATATTATTTAGTATTTAGAGGTTTCACAAAACGGTCTATGGACACACCACGCATTCCGTGTGTTTCCTGCGAGAAACTCTGTTTTAAAAGAGAGATTCTTAAGTTTGATATGTCTAAAAGAACATATAAGGGAAATGTAATGCAAACATTGTTAAATTATATTGGATACAAAGTGGGTGACATGCATTTTATTTTCCGATATTGTCACGATAAAATTCGCAACGATTCCATACCACCAAAATGTATTTTAAATAAGCTTGACGTACGTTCAGTTCCAGAAATAGCAGTGTTGAACGATTACGAACGAATTCTCATTCAAAGAGCTAAACCGTTTCAAACGATTGTGAGAATGGATACAGTAATGCGTAAAAATATGCCACATAAACATATGTTTCCAAAAGTAAAGGGGAGAACATTTCACCTTCCTTTGCCATTAGAAGAGAATTTAAAAAAAATTTGTCCTGCGACTGAACCTTTAAATCAAAATCATGAATTATACATATTGGTGCGGGGCGTTCCAACAAAATCTAAAATAGTTTGGGAAAAGTTAGTTGCCTTGAAGAAAGTATGGAATGCCTTAATATGGTTGAAAGCCAATAATCCTCTATACTCAGAAATTGTTTTACCACAATCGCACGATTTATTGCTGAGTATCAAATTACCAGATACAGAATTTCAAGAAGAAGTTGTTGCCAATGATAATAATAACGATAATAACGAATCTATCGAGGACGTTGAAGGGGAAACTCTTAATATCGATGAAAACAACAAACGTGCATTATTGACGCAAATGTCAGAATCTGATTCATATTATGATCAGTTTACGATTTATCCAATGTATGACAAAAGGATTAATGAATCTGCTACTACACTCTATCAAATGCTTAAAGTTCATGACATTCCGTTGGGCCATCGTGCTGAACAATTAGATGTGAAATGTTACCCAGATTTATATCCTTATGGGGTGAACGGACAGCATGAAGACAGATTGGTTCGTTTGACTGATCATGAATTCATTAAGTCCAAACTGATGTCCAAGCATTCGCAATTTCGATTGAACATGCAATATATTTTCCATTTATTACACGATACCAATATGCGACAATTGAACGCTGGAATTTATCACAAAATGAACGTCGTAAATCCACGTGCAAAATACACAGCTGCTGGTTTTCTTGAGCAACTCTCTAAAGATCAGTTACAAACGAACTTGAACACTATATTTTCCAGATTACGTAATACAGCACAGTATTGGCGAAAACCGAGAAATGATTTGAACTGTATGATACACCATTATGGACCAGCTACATGGTTCCTCACGCTCAGTCCAAGTGAGTGGCTATGGACAGATTTAATAGAATATCTTCGTGAAGTAAACGGCCCATCGGTGGCTAAAATGTCCCCGAACGAACTCATTGCTTCTGATCCCGTTTCAACTGCTCGATTTATAGATAATGCATTCCACGCTATGCTGGATTTCATTTGTTCGCCCGACAATCCGATTGGCAAGGTCACTCATTACTTTTGGCGCAGAGAATATCAAAGCAGGGAATCACAACATTTTCACCTTTTAATTTGGATTGAAGATGCTCCTATAATCGATAAATCTTCGAAGGAAGATGTAGCACGATTCATTATGAAATACGTCACTTGCAGATTGCCATCACCGCATGTGTCGCCAGAATTATATAGTCGTGTAATTGCACATCAAATGCATAAATGCAATAGCTACTGTCTACGCAACAAAAAAACTAAAAATTCCTTCTGTAAAGTATGTAGATTTTCATTTCCACGTCCAGTTACAGATACTTTGATAATAAGGGATGTGGCTGTTTCTATAGGTGCTAGAAAACAATTGAAAGCAAAAGGTAGACTCTATGATCTTCCACGTTCAATGAAGGAAGTCCGTATCAATGATTATAATGCTCCCGTTCTCATGGTTTGGAGAGGTAACATGGATATACAATATATTGGGGAAAATACAGGGTTCGTAACATGTTACTGTACTAAGTACGTGTCAAAGCCGGAAAAAAGTTACGCTACGGACACTATGGCAGCAATAAATTCTACTAAATCATTGGCAAGTCTGCTGTGCAACCTTGGAATGCGCATGCTAAATCATAGAGAATGTGGAGCACCTGAATGCGCTGATACTCTATTAGGATTATCATTGCATTGTGCTGACTCCAATACTACTATTAGATGGTTAGATGTAAATATACTGGGAAGTAGAAAATTGAAAACTCGCAAAGAGATTGAGGATCTAAAAGGTGAATCCACAGACATATTTTGTCCATCCCTCATAGACGATCACTATCCTAACAAACCTAAGGAATTAGAATCTATGCATCTGTATGATTTTGCTATGTGGTATGACGTTACTAAAATTAGACCGTCTGAAAAAACTGAATATTATGAAATCCGTGCATCTTTGTATTTGAAAAAAAGGCAAAGAGGGTATCTTATCAATCATTATAAGTACAATGTTCAAACTCAACCTGAGAATTATTATTTCTCATTATTATTATTATTCCAACGTTGGAGAAACACCGACGAATTGAAAAATGGATTTAACACATATGCGGAAGCTTTTTCGTCGCTACAATCACAATTGACAGAAGCAGTTCAGTATCACGAACGAATAACGGATATTCAAGAAGCGCGTTATCATATAAAGGAAGAAATTGAAAAAAATGTGTTAAATACTGTAGAACAAGAAGAAAATGATCAAGGCGATCACCCATTAGAGTGTGTCCCCGCTAAAACTGTTGGCGCCATGAAAGATTTTAAACACGCGGGAAACATATTTGACTGTGGTGATCTTCAAGAAATGATTTCGGAATTGAACCATGATCAGAAGCGGATATTTGATACAGTTACCAAGTCCTTGACGTCTAACAATAACATTCTCAGACTTTATGTGAGTGGAGAAGGTGGCACTGGGAAAAGTTTTTTAATAAAAACTATCAGACATTGGATCAAGTAGACTATCGGAAAAGACACAGCAGTAACTGCTCCTACTGGAATCGCAGCTTTTAATATCGAAGGTCTTACCATCCACCGAAGTAGCTATAATAAGCCGATTCTAATCCAACGCACGGCGAGGGGGTGAAGCGGGGCGAGGGGAACCGCGCCGAAGGCGTGGGGCAGGCGGGTGGGGGAACGCGACCCTGGAGCAGGTGGGGATGAGTCAGTGGCGAGTTAGTGGAGGGGGAAGACGGCCCACGGAGCAGGGGGAGGGGGAACGCGCGTGCGCGCTCATTCTGTCCCTGACGCGGGGACTCATCCTCTCGGCCCGTACACAAAACATAGGGATGATTGTCGCGTCGAATATGAAATTTGAAACCGCTATTTTGGTATGACGCAAACACCGTACCAAAAAAAATACATACTGAGCGAAGGTCAATTGCGGAGACTATTGCGCGACATCTCCGAACCGCGAAAAGTCCAAGCGAGCCGACGCGTGTCAGGTTGCGAAAATGATGATGGTGAAAGGTAAACTTTCGAGAAAGTCGCCACCTGCATTGTGGTATGACACACCGAAACTATAGAATTGTAACGATGGAAGATCAAGTTCCAAGAATAATGCACGCGTCATCTTCGAACCGCGAAAAGTCAAAGCGGACCGACGCGCTTCCAATTATCGTTACCCGAAAGGAGATCGCACCCGCGATAGCGGCGGCGGCGGACTAGAGAGAGAGAGAGACGCATCTATCATTCTCTCGAGGACCATAGTCAAAACATTAGTCGAAACTATAGAATTGAAACGATGGAAGGTCAAGTTCCGAGAATAATGCGCAGCATCGGTGCGCGCTATCTCCGAACCGCGAAACTCCAAAGCGGGCCGGCATGCTTTTGGTTGCGAAGGGAAATTTTCGAGAAGAATATGATGAGTAAAAGCGCGATGTGACCTGAGGTATAATTCTAGGTATTTTCTCATGGGGTGCTAGGAGTTGGGGAGATTTTAGGTAGGGATGTTCGTAGATATAAAGCAGCTCGCATCTTTGACAGGACAAAGTCGCGAATGGTGACGCGTATGATGACAATTTTTGGAGCAAGTGTTACGAGTATTTAGCGACTTTTTTACATACCGTTTTTCATAAGAACGTAAATAGGTGTTACATACGTATACCATAATAATGGAAACGGTGGAACAGATTGTTAAAATGTTAACCGAAGCGATACCGTTGTTACATACGTACGAAGTATGTTACGAGTGGCTAGAACGGTGCAACGCGTTGGTACAACTTATCGCGGAGTTGCGAGATGCAAACATTGTGTGTGAAAATAATAATAACCAACGGTTACTAGCGGTACTGATGCAGTTGAGAAACATGAGCATTTCAGTGTATTATAAAATGTTGGAACGGGCGGAAAAGGATGAGCGGGAGCCGTGAAAAAACATGTGTAAAACTGGAAGTGTACGTTGAGTCTATTCCGTGATTGTGAGAAACAAAAAAAACATGGAGACGTTCAAGAACGCGTGTTCGGTACGGTCTCGGATGTCCGAGCTGTTGAGGACCACCGCGGAATTCCGCGATTGGATGGACAGGTGCGACGAGACGATACATCACATCGTAGCGTATCAACGAGGCGAACGCGTGCCGGTGTGGGAGAAGCAGCGGCTGGTGTCGTTGCTCGCGCGAATAACAACGTTGCGCGCGAGAGTGCGAGGACGGTTATCGCGAGTAGGGTGCGGGCACGCCGCTCGAGTGACGTCACCCAAGGTCGTGTGGGAGGAACTGGAAACCGCGTTCGAGAAGCGTTTGGTGACCGGGGCGGCGATAAACGTGGGAGCCCTCGATCCACGCAAGTTCTTTGAGAATGCCCGTCGAACGGTGATTTCGCGCGTTACGAACGCCATTACGGAGCATCGCAGTGTATCTGTGAACACCGTGCTAAACGCGGAATTCGCGTTACGGGACGAGGCGGACGTAAAGAGTTTCGCGACGCCTAACCAAGTACTCTTTATGGCGTCGAATGTTTGCGAGTGGTACGCTGTCTACGTGCGATGTCTTCGCGAGCACACGGAAACGACGATTCGACAGAACCATATCCGTGCGCGATTGCACGACATCTATTCCGTGAACGAGCGTAAGACCGCGCTCAGTCCGTACGACGATAAACGGTACGTATTTCCCGACCAGGTCGGCACCCTTCCGTGGGGACACTATCGGATTTCCGAGTGTGATAACAACAACAACAACAGTGATAGTGATACGTGTATGGATATTTCGTAGTGTGCGTGCGTGCGTGTGTGAACATATGTATCTGTATATATACGTTTCAGTAACGTCGCGTACGATATTTTTCGCCATGTATACGATTATGATGCACTGTATGAACGTAGAGGGGGTTTTTAGTGGGTATGCCAGAAATGGAGAGTCCCACATAACCCCGACATAACAGTTGTCGGCGTATGCGTAATGCATTTTACCCCTCTTTAAAAAGAAAAAAAAAGTATGTAAGGAATGGACGTAGCGTGGGCAATGAAATACACTTCATCGTAAGTGCTTCCAGTGGATAAGGTATGAAATAGATTAAGTATAATAGAAACCGCGAAAGCTAATGTAAATACTTTACAAAATGTATGTGTATGAAAAGTATTAATTTGTTTTGTCGTAATATACGTATCTATAATAGGACACATTCAATGAAATAATGTACAAGTATTGTGGTATAGTATTCTTTATTTTTGTTTGAAATACAAAGAAACGAAAAAATGTAACTTCTGTGTGTATATATATATATTGAATTAATAAAGAGGTGCTGTTGCGTCACAGAACATCCTTTTCTTGTAACCACGAGTTCTTGGACGAGTCGAATCCCAACCATTTCACGTACACCTGGTTTCCCTTGCGACGAATAATCTTCTCGATCAGATAGACGTCCGGATTCGCGATCGAATGCAGTTCGTGCTCGTAGAATCCACCCGAGATCGACTCTCCCGCGGAATCGCGTAGAACGTACGTTACAGGTTGCGTTCGTCGTACCGCGGTGATCTCGAACACCACGGTTGACCAGTTCGGCGTGTATCCCTTCTCGAAGATCGTCTTGAATTTGCTAACGCGTACTTTATCGCCGACGTGGAATTTCGCCGGTCGTCGTCGTTGCTCGATATCCGTCGATGATACGACTACGAACGGTAAACGAGTCGCGGAGGTCACGTCGATGGGTCGCGCGTTGATCGTACGATGTTTACGATGATTGTAGGTGCGCACGAGCGTAGGTAGCAAATCCAACCAGCGATAGGACGTGTTCAAGGAGAATTGTTTCCATATTAGATTCTTCAGCGTACGATTGAAACGCTCAACGATCAACGCTTTCATCACGCTGTACGTCGAGTAGTGGTTGATCCCGCGAGACTTTATGCATCGTTGAAACTCCGCGTTGTAGAACTCCTTTCCCATGTCGGTTTGTAGATTTCGCGGACATCTACCGCTTCGTCGCAACACGGTTGCGAACGCCTCGGTCACGTGGCGCCCGCTTTTCGTTTTCACGGGTACGGCCCACGCGTACTTGCTGAATGTATCGATGATCGTGATTATGTAGTTGTAGCCACGATTGTGGGTCGCGTACGCGCGCATTTCCACCAAATCCGCCTGCCACAGATCGTCGTAGCCTCGAGTAACTACGCGTCTCCGCGGGAAATTTCGTCTCGCTGGAGCGTGCAGTTCGTCGACCAATTGTATTCGCTCCTTACTCGTATCCATACCTAGCGGTGCTGGCGACTGCGAAGGTAACGTTCCACGATCAGCAGCAGGTACTGTACCAGGCACTCGAACCACGTACGGTGTTGGCTGGGTGTGTCGTTGTCGTCGCTCATCATCGCGCTTCCTTTCGGTTCTGTACCGACACGATCGGTACCGCAAGCGCGTCGAGTCTATCCTTCAAGTGATTGAAGCGTCGTTGCATCGTGGTATTTATCGTGGTCTCCAGGTCACGGATACGTTCATCCAACGCGGTATTTATCGCGGTCGTCGAAGCGTTCAGTCGCTTCGTCGTCAATTCGTACATGTCTTCCTCCATAGTGTCGAGGGCACGTCCGACGGTACGTTCCATATCGTCCACGTATCGTTTCGTCGCAGCGTCGGTATCCTCCTCCGGATGTGCCACGCGACGTATCTTGCGTTCCATCGCGTCGAACGTTGACCGATCGGTGTCCAGACACAGCGCGTTCTCCCGCACGTAATTCGCGACGTACAGACGTGCGTTGATCGTTGTCGTCGTCGTCGGTACCAGCAGCAGCAGCAAGGGCGGTGCCGTGCAAAGATGCTCCAAACTTGCTCACCGACATGCTGTAGGACGGTGATCGCGAACGAGACTGACGCGTCGTCGATCCAAACGATCAATTTACGATGAGATCGGCTTCGCGAAGTTCCTCCACGATGGATGCAATTTCGTTATCGTGTCCGGTGTGTCCGGCATCGCGTGACGCCACGAGCAATCGTAGTCTATCGACCAATTCGTTCGGATCGTCCCAGTACACGTAATCGATCGCGTTATCGGTAACCGTCATCGCGTCGTCGATGGGTAATCCGCGACCTTCGTGTGTGATCCCGCCAACGTTGCGGTTTCCACTACTCAACAACACCGACACGATCTTCCTGTACTTGTAGCCTTGTTGCCTAGCGTGGGCTTGCTAGCCGAATGGTCTCGTCGATGCGCGTTCGTCGACAACAAGATGTCGCGGTACGCGTCGAGATCATCACTCGTGTACGTCTGCTCTTTAGGCGCTCGCATGAACAGCAGTTCGTACAAGCCTGGAGTACCCGCGTATCGCTTGTCCTTCACGGTAACGTCGTCGTTCTCGCCGATGGTGAGCACGGAATCACCGATTCTCAGCTTTTCGTCGTCGCCTAGGTACACGCCGTACACGGTGTCGATCAGTTTCTTGGTGTCGGTGAAGAACAAGAGCAGATATTCCCGCGACAGCGGTCCGCTGACGTTTCGGATATACGCGTCAAGGTTGTCGACGGTGGTGGTGGTGGTGGTGGTGGTGGTGTTTGGATCGACGACTTCTCGAATCGTTTCACCGTGGTCCAGATCGTGTTCCTCGGTTGTTTCGTAAACGGTGCTGTCGTTGTCGTTGTCGTCGTCGTCGTCCGAATCCGGAAGCGGAGTCGTTTCGGGACGTATCGTCGCTTCGACTGTGGATGGAGTAAAGGATAATCGTTTCTTCTTCAAACGTTGTTTTCGCTTCGATGGTATCGCTGTACTCGTTTGTAACACCGCAGTGTTCTCCACCAAGTGTTTCAGCGGTTCGACGATCGGACGCGCGCTCTCCTCCGCAGCAGCTTTCGTCGACATTTTACAGAGTTTCAGGCTCATATACTTCTTTCGTAGAGCGTCGCTGATTTCAGCAAATTTCTTCTTCGTCTCGACGTCTCGCGGCTGTTGTCTACGACGCCGTTTCAATCCTTGTTGTTGTTGCGTGTTCACCATGTTGACACCACTAGTCGTTGCGTCGTTAGACATCTTGGTGTTGCTCGACGAAGGACTCGCGATCTACTGAGGTCCGCGCGCTACCACAAACTCGTTAAATCCTCGTCGATACCGACCATCGTACATGGCACGATCCTTATCGACGACCACGAAATCGTAGCGTCGTCTCCAACATCTCGCGCACAGGTCGTTGAACGCCTCGAACGTCATGTCCGTGTTCACGTGATCGTTGTACACGCGACGCAAGTTCATCCCATCCTGTTTGAACAGCACGAGAAAATTCACGTTGTCCCTGATCAAGTGTTTCGGTATTCGCGCGTACGATTGGCACAGGTAAAAGCAATCCACGTTCGCGTGCCTGCCCATGGAGAAGTATTCGCGGATCGCGTTCTGTACGTCGCACGCCACGTCGTCGAACACGAAAATCGAATCGGGTAGAGCGTCTCTCGGCGGGACGATCTCGGCAGTGTCCGAGTAGGGAAAGTACCCGAGTCCGCCGACGCGCGACAACACTCGCTCCAGATACCGATACTTTGGCTGTCGCAACGATTTCGAGTACACGTACACGTTCTCGAAGCGCAATCCGTTCGGACTCTCCAGCAGGCTGAGAAGCACGTTCGTTTTTCCGCACCCGGACGGTCCGCAGATCACGGCTCGCACGCTGCTGGGCAACAACGAACCGTGCCTGCGCGAATGACTTTCATCCCACGTAGAATCCTCCAGCGTCCTGTTCGCGGTCACCCGAATAGCGTTCGGTTGTTTCGCGAATTGCATGCTCTCTCTCTCACCCACTGAAACCGTACCGTCACTGCTATTTATACCCGCAACACCTGTCGAGCGAATCAGAATCGTAGCGCTCCATGAACCGATAGCTATCGAAAAACCGTCGACTTACGACTGCCCTTGCATCCCCGTGTCTCTGCATTTTCACGTGTATGGTTGCGGTAACGCGTAGACCACCACCGACGAAGAAGAAGAAGAAGAAGTCAACGAAAACAGGATCGGGACACGTGAACGGTATCATAAACCGTTTACCGATAGAGCTACACATTCCGGGATATCAGTTCTGCGGACCAGGGACGCGCTTGCTGAAGCGATTGGCTCGCGGCGATAAAGGTATAAATCCGCTGGACGCCGCTTGTCGAGAGCACGATATCGCGTACTCTCGTCGAAAAGACTTGGAGGGACGACACGAGGCGGATCGCGCGTTAGCCGAACGCGCGCGAGAACGAGTGTTCGCGAACGTGTGGGCCGCGATGAAAGCTAAGACTAAACTCGGTATGGGTATGAGAAGAAGAGGAGGAGGAGGAGGACGACGAGGAGGAGGAGGATCTACGAAACGGAAACGCAAGTCCAGAGGACAACAACGTATCCTGCCGGTAGCGAAACGTGGAGGCTTTCTTCCGCTTCTTCTGCCCGCTCTGTCAGCCATCGGGGCATTAGCCGGTGGAGCGGCGGGTATCGCCAAAGCGGTCAACGACGCGAAGGCTGCGCGAAAGCAGCTGGAAGAAACGAAACGTCATAATCGAGCGATGGAAGGGCGAGGAATGTATCTGGCACCGTACAAGCGCGGCGCCGGCATGAACCTGAGACGACGGTCGAGGAAAAAAAAACGCCGGGCGACGGCGATAACGCGTCCTCAGCTACAGCGACAACAACCTATGACTAACCTGCAATTAGAGCGCTAGTGCATCGACGTACCGTTCTTTCGGGGGGTGTTTATGCGCGGCACGCTCCCCGCGCGCGTACGATCGAACGAATGCGGTATCGCGAATCTTGACGAGAATCGCGGCGAAGGCACGCACTGGGTGACGTACGCAAAACGCGGATCGCGCGTGCAGTATTTCGACAGTTTTGGGAATTTGCGACCGCCCGCGGAACTGATCGATTATTTCGGACGGGGAACGCCGCCTACGATCAAGTACAATCACGATCGCTTTCAACGTTTCGACCAGACCAATTGCGGTCACTTGTGCGTACAATTTCTGCGACAAAAAGCTCTGGAATTTTGGCCTCGACACTACCCGAGAGATAAATTGACGCGTAACCGTACGTTCGAGTCACTTTCTCTCCCATAGTCTCGCTAACATAACTTACAGTGGTTGTGGTACAATGTCGCTCATGCTCACGTTAACGGGTCGGAGTATCGTGCTCATGGTCAATTACTTTCCACCGATAGATTTGAGCGACGGACAGTACGAACTAGGACTCGCCGACTTGGAGACGTTTCACACGATACCGAACATCGACTCGAACAACGATAAATTCTACTACGTCGTGAACTATGACACCGGTAAGGACTCAAGCGTCGACATCTCCCGCGACTTCATTACGATCCCCCACGGCTCCTACGAATTAGACGCTATCGCCAAGTACTTGAAGCAACGATTGCTCGAGCGATATCCTCGAAAACGTGGTATCAACGAGAACGAGAACGACGACTACGATGGCAAGTATCCACTGGTGCTACGAGCTAACAACACCATGAAAAGCGAACTGTACTGCTCGTTCTTCGTAGACTTTACGCAACCGAACAACGTGGGCTCGTTGCTAGGATTTTCCCCGACACGTACGCTGGTGCCGCGAATCTGGCACGAATCAAACGAACCCGTGAACATTATAACCGTTAACGTGATCAGAGTGCATCCTCACTACCGGTGCGTACAGCAACGACAAACTGGTACACACGATTCACGAATTTTCACCTCGCGTTCCCCCGGGATATAAGATATCGGAAACTTCGCGACACGTCATTTACCTGCCGATCGTTGCACAAGCGATACACGATCTAACGATACGCATCGTCGATCAATACGATCGTCCTATAGATTTTCGCGGAGAGGAAATAACGATTCGCCTGCACATGCAACGGCGTTCTCGCGCGCGATAAGATAGCGTGAGTGCATAGCATGTTGGTGCTGGATCACACGTACGACACATCATCATCATCATCATTCACCGCTGCTACCGCTCCTGTGGTCTCTGCCACGTATCATCGTCAAGACGAAACACCAACGACAACACTGATAAAAACAGGGTGCGGCACGGGAACAAGAGGAAAACGAAGAAGAAGAAGCTACAAACCGTTGACGCATCGAAACGCGCGTTTCCTACGAACCCTGGGATTCATCGTAACGTACTAACGTACCACTTATATTCACACATACACGATGTATACCATACTGGACGTGACGAGTACACCGACTTTCGACGATCGTATCACGAAGATCGAGGTGCACGCTTACAATCCGTACGCCAACACGACGTTCGACAATAACGATGAGATAAGAATACCCATTCAACAACAAGATGTGTACACGCTCCCGTGCGAAAGTTATCTTTACATCGAAGGACGCGTCTCTGTGATGGCACCCGCGACAACGGAACAGGACGCGAAAGCTGCGAGAGTTTTTCTGGACACCAACTGCGTTGCGTTCATGTTCGACGAGATTCGATACGAATTGAACGGAGTGGAGATCGATCGTTTCAGGAATCCGGGAATCACCACCGCGTTGAAACAGTACGCGTCGTTGTCCATCGACAGGAGCAAAGCGTTGATGAACGCCGGTTGGGACCATACCTTCGCACACGACCGCGACATTTTTAGTAGCGCGTCGTTCAATTTCTGCGTACCCATGAACACGTTATTGGGATTCTGCGAAGATTACAGATGCATCGTACTGAACGCGCGACACGAGTTGATCCTGATTCGCGCGCGACTCGATACGAACGCGATGTACGCTGCCTCCCTAAAGCCCGCGATAATACCGAAACTGGAGGTACGCAAGATACAATGGCGTATGCCGCACGTCACGCTAGAAGATACGCAAAAACTGTCGATGCTACGTCTCCTGCAAAACGATCCACCGATCGTGATGAGTTTTCGATCGTTGGAACTGCACGAGTATCCGTTGCTGCAAACGACTACGAAACACACGTGGACCATGAAAGCCTCGTCGCAGCTCGAGAAACCACGATACGTGTTCCTCGCTATGCAAACCGATCGAAAGAATAATCTCAAGACAAGCGCGAGTAGATTCGATGCGTGCAAACTCGCGAACGTACGATTGTTTCTGAATTCCGAGACGTATCCGTACGACGACCTAAACCTGGATTTCGATAAATCTAAATACGCGCTCCTGTACGATATGTACGCGAAATTTACCCGTTCGTACTAC
The DNA here is from genome assembly GCA_944738655.2 of Andrena hattorfiana. Taxonomy (NCBI): domain Eukaryota; kingdom Metazoa; phylum Arthropoda; class Insecta; order Hymenoptera; family Andrenidae; genus Andrena; species Andrena hattorfiana. The sequence continues at coordinate 38,592,142 of OX122890.1, read as the reverse complement.
GGTCACGGCGCACCGTTGCTAAAAACGATCGAATTCTTACGATACACCCCTATCACGATCACACATTGTTCTGGACAAAACGAGTCGGTGAAGAGTGCAACGGTGGACGTGCGAATCGACTTCGAGTGTAAAGAGAACGTACCCGCTAATACCACCGCGTATTGCCTACTCATACACGATCGTATAGTCCAATACAACCCTTTGACGAACGTGGTACGAAAACTCACGTGATTCCAAGGAATACATCTATGACTACTACTACTACCACTACCACTACCACTACCACTACCACTACTACTATATCGATGAGGATAATCGCAAAAAACGTTAGTTGCTCATCTGCAACCGCCGGTAACAGTTGTTGTTGTTGTACTACTACATACTACTGCCTAATAAGAATGTTATCCATCGTGGTCGACCTGCAAGGCTTTAAGACCGAACGCAACACTTTCGTCGCTAAGGAAATTGCGATTCTCGCGAACAATCGCGACACGGAAACGACCATCTGTCATTGGATTTTCGAACCTCCGTACTCCTACGCTCGTCTGTCACTGTTCGAGAAGCGTCAAGCGACCTGGCTCACGGCACATCATCATGGACTTCGCTGGTCCGACGGCTGGGTACCGTACCACAGGCTTCCAGAACTGCTCGCCCGCGAGCTCGCAACTGTCGACGTGGTGTTCGTGAAGGGATTGGAGAAAACGACCTGGTTATCGCAACTGCTCCTACGATGAACGGACCTAACCATTGTGGATATCGTTGAGATGTACGAGAAGGAGAAGAAGAAGAAGAAGAACGACACCGACTCCGACTCCGAGAACGAGGATGACACCGATGGCTCCGACGTTGACGATGATTATCGTGGAATCTTGTCTGATACGGTCGTTCCTAACTTGAAAGCAATGCCTGTAACGAACACCCTACGATGTGCGTTCCACAACGGCGGCGGTTGTATGTGCGCGCTGGAAAACGTGCAGAAAATTTGGAAGTATATGCGTTCCGAAATTTAAGGTAAGTGGCGAGTTCCTACAGTCTATGTGAAAACCATCCTACGATCTGCTTAACCGTTTCGTCTGTTGTTGTTTCCAGATGATTCTACGGACCACGAGCAGTACGGTTTTTATCCTCCTCGTACATCCTAGACGCTGTGCTATTATTGTTCTTTTTCATAAAAGTATACTATATAAAAACTGTTTTATATGAAGAAAATAATATATATAAAAAAATATTTGATTAAAACACTATAAAAGAAAAACTATCGTTCATACGATTCTATAGTTTTACCCTTCATCTCCACATCCTACAACGTCGATTTCTGAAAATAAATATATATTTTAAGGTAATACATGCGTAAAGAAATCTCATACACTTTCTATACGTATAAAACAAGTTTTTCTTATTTTTCTCCTCCTCTTACAACGACGAGTCACATCTATGTTACGCATACTCTTATACGACTAACGCATGATCTCTTACAACGACGAGTTATATCTATTACATGATTTTTCTCTCTCTATACATTGATAGTACTACGTACACTTCTCTCTCTCCATCGCAGAGCGCTAGTACATCGATGTTCTCTATCTCTCCAACGCTATTTTCGCCGAGCGCTAGTAACGAAGATGTACTAGTATAGTCGTTATGCTTGAAGCTACATAACGACTGTGCTAGGACATCCATATCACTATTGATGCAAATTCTCACACCATATATGCGTGCATCCATGTATGTGATAGATGCGTCTCTCTCTCTATCTCTAGTCCGCCGCCGCTATCGCGGGCACGATCTCCCTTCGGGTGACGATAATTGGAAGCGCGTCGGTGCGCTTTGACTTTTCGCGGTTCGAAGATGACGCGTGCATTATTCTTGGAACTTGACCTTCCCTCGTTACAATTCTATAGTTTCGGTGTGTCATACCACAATGCAGGTGGCGACTTTCTCGAAAGTTTACCTTTCATCATCCTTATCGCAACCTGACATGCGTCGGTCCGCTTTGACTTTTCGCGGTTCGAAGATGACGCGTGCATTATTCTTGGAACTTGACCTTCCCTCGTTACAATTCTATAGTTTCGGTGTGTCATACCACAATGCAGGTGGCGACTTTCCCGAATGTTTACCTTTCATCATTCTTATCGCAACCTGACATGCGTCGGTCCGCTTTGACTTTTCGCGGTTCGAAGATGACGCGTGCATTATTCTTGGAACTTGACCTTCCATCGTTACAATTCTATAGTTTCGGTGCGTCATACCACAATGCAGGTGGCGACTTTCTCGAAAGTTTACCTTTCATCATCATCATTTTCGCAACCTGACACGCGTCGGCTCGCTTTGACTTTTCGCGGTTCGGAGATGTCGCGCAATAGTCTCCGCAATTGACCTTCGCTCAGTATGTATTTTTTTGGTACGGTGTTTGCGTCATACCAAAATAGCGGTTTCAAATTTCATCTTCGACGCGACAATCATCCCTATGTTTTGTGTACGGGCCGAGAGGATGAGTCCCCGCGTCAGGGACAGAATGAGCGCGCACGCGCGTTCCCCCTCCCCCTGCTCCGTGGGCCGTCTTCCCCCTCCACTAACTCGCCACTGCTCATCCCCACCTGCTCCAGGGTCGCGTTCCCCCACCCGCCTCCCCCTAGCCTTCGGTGCGGTTCCCCTCGCCCCGCTTCACCCCCTCGCCGTGCGTTGGATTAGAATCGGCTTATTATAGCTACTCACCGATTATTTCAATTACCCGTCGAACATGGGCATACAGCTCAGTATAGGCAACTTAGTGATGCAGCTCTTCAAATTGTACGAGATCAACTCAAAAATGTGGCTTTAGTAATCATCGATGAAATTTCGATGGTTTCTAACGTAACTTTCCTGTACATACATTTGCGTCTTACAGAAATATTTGATACTACAGATTCCGATGATGCTTGGTTCGGAAAAAAGCCAATTCTGCTATTTGGTGACTTACTACAACTTCCTCCTGTTCACGAAGAACCTGCTTTTATACAATTATCCAATAAGAGTATGGAGAAAAATGTGGGAGGATTAGGTTCTTCTAATTTATGGTCTGCCTTGTTTAGCTATGACGAATTGACAATAAACATGCGACAGCAGGGTGATAATATTTACAAAGAGATCCTGTCGAGAATTCGCACCGGAGTAGTAACCGCACCGGATACAAAGCTTTTAGAATCGAGGAAATTAAAATTCAAAGCGACAAATTGTAATGACCGATTCAAGGAATTAAGTGATTACATGCTTAATGTGGGATCTAATACGGTGTGCTTACTTCCCACATGTGTTCAGTGTGATGCTTTGAACGCTGCAATGCTGAGTCGATTTACATCCGAAGAAATCCATTTGATCGCTCATGATACAACGAATTGTGCACCATATTTGAAAAAAAAGGTGTCAAAGGTACTAAACAATAATGACGATGATAGCTCACGAACGGCGGGACTTCCAAGAGTCGTAATTGTTAAAGTAGGAGTGCAAATCATGATTAGAAGAAATATTGATGTTACACTAGGTCTTGTCAACGGTACCATTGCTAAACTTGTTTCAGTTACACGAGGTACTGATAATGAAATTGAAAAATTGAAAATTATATTACCCACGGGGCAAGAACATATAATAGAACGGGTAAGTGTTAAATTTGAAGTAATGGACAGAGCGTTCGTCATAGAAGCAGGTAATTCAATATTTACTTGCGGACAAATTTACGTTGCTCTTTCTCGGGTGACCACATTACAAGGATTGCATCTTATCAATTATGATCCATCTTTCGTAAAGGCACAAGAATCGGCTATAATAGAGTACAATAGATTGCGAAAAGAATATAGACCTGATCTTATGACTATTTCAATTACTAAAAACCGCGTTCTCAACGTTCGTGATGCTGTTTGGGCAGTACCTAATTATAATGTATCCGAATGTCAGAATACTAATGATCACATCGTGGATACCATTCAATACTACGTAAGAGGTCTTCCGAATTCTGATGGCGTGTCTTGTTATGCGAATGCGACAATCCAATGTACAGGGTGTCCCACCTAAGACTGGACAGCGCGATATCTCTTAAAGTATTGTCGATAAAAATATAAAAAAAATAGTGCATTGCATGGTTCGAGGGGGCCAACTTATTAGCCCGAACGAATTTTGTTTTCGATTATTATTTCAAAAGATACGATGGTCAAGTTCGGTTTTTCAAATGGAACTATTTTTTTTGAAGTCCTGAGTTGATAGTGCGTTCCAAGACAAATTCAATAAGCTTTAATGTATACACTTGATTTCCACTGGTTTTTAAGATATTGCGCTTGCAAATTTACCGATTTTCACTGGAAGAAAACCCTCTGGAATAGCAAGGACTGGGGACGGTCTTACAGGCGCCACGGGTGGCCTTGCCTGTTGTAATAGATACCTACCTGCCAAAGGTCTACGCAGGCCTAAAGGCTGGACAATTCTTTTCCGTCAGAAATGCTACTTAGGTAGGTACATCTGCGGTATCGAGAAGCGCGCCGTTACTTTTATTTCGCACTTGCTTCTACGCTCGGATGGCCGGTTCTTTTGGGAGGGATACAAGTTGGATTGGTTAGGTTAGGAGGTGTGAAAGTTGCTAGACTAAATTTCAACCATAGGGAGCAGATTGTATTAGAACCAATCGGATTTGCATCCCTCACAAACGGCTGCTCTCTTGAAGAGGCCCTCTTCACAGCAATACCTCCTCCCCAATGCCCACCTTCTCTCGCACGGAATACGTCAACGCATGCTTTTGTTTTGATATCGAAGCTCGTGTTTATACTCGAGAGGACCACGCGACGACAGCGGGCTACCCCTTTTCTTCCTGTGTCTCTCCACGAGGAGTATTGCCGGTGGATTGTAGGAGCGTAGATGTCAGGATGCAAAGTTATTGAATTCAGGAGACGATAGAAACACTTAATTACAAAACACACATGTACTATTATTAAAGTAAATCGTATTCCTCTCGGGCGGGAGTCGCCCGACGCTCGTAAAGGAGATGCGGCCTGGTACACCGTGGCGAGGGCTGCCCTTCGCAGTGCCTCACCCGATTTTTATGTCTTTTTCCGGAAAAAGATACGAATCCTGGGCCGAACGTAACGAATTGGGGTCGAGCCCCCGCAGTCGAGGGTGAAATATCCATTACAGCGTATTAAGAAATTCTTTTCTTCGTCGTGTCGAAAGAGAAGTGACGCCAATGGATTCCTTATGTTTTTCTGATGAAAATCATACCAAATATCACGCAAATCGGACTACTTTGACACAAGCTATTTATACTCCCTATGTAAAAGTTATCCGATTTACACGACATTTGGCATGATTTTCATCGGAAAACCACAAGGAATCCATCGGCAACACTTCCAGATCCATACGTTAAAGAATAAAGAATTTTTTTATTTCCTAAACAGATACAGGGTAATTCTGGTGGTACGCCCGTCACCCCGTGGCGAGGACAACACTTCGCAGTGCCCATCGAATTTTATGGCTTTCGACCCTCGAAGGGTTTGGAATACCATTAAGAAGTGAGAAATGTACAGGATTTCAATTGTTTGCTTCTTTTCTTCATCGTATCGAAGGGGAAAGTGATGCCAATGGATTCCTAGCGTTCCGTCGATTAAAATCATACCAAATATCATGCAAATCGGACTATTTTTAACCAAGTCAAGTCAGCTTGAAATGATATCAAACGATTTTTCATGGAATTTCCTTCATTATGGTCCGAATTACGTCGTACTTGGTGTTAGTTTCATCGGCAAAACATAAGGAATCAATTGACCTCGTTTTCGCAAAGATCTGATGAGAAATGCGGAAATCGAAGATTTCTCACTTCTTAATAGGGATTCGAACCCCTTCGAGGGTCGAAAGCCATAAAATTCGTGATCTACCAATTGTATTTTAGTAGTAGGTATTGCTTTGATGTAGAAATTTTCCACTTTCGTTCTTGTTCCACTACTATCGTGATCGAACAAATGTAATTTTGCATTAAGAATTTGTTTGGAAGCAGTTTTATCGATGTTCCTCATTGTGTTTGAATTTGAATTATCGCAATTACTGCAAGGATCTTTCACATTTTTCCATCCTGTGAAATTGTATTTTATTATATCTTGAAATTCAAATGTTTTTTTTTTAACATCTTGGGCAGTGCAAGATGTACGACACAATTTGTACTGATAGTAGTACTTGTGTAATTACACTTTAAACATCTTAATACCGTTGCAATTTCGTGTTGTACTGCATTCTTAATAAGAATCTCATGATCACAAAGAGAGGTAATAAACTCAGCGGCGTCATGTAGTTGATTGTTAACGTATTTTTCTCCTGCGAATTGCCGTAATGATATTATGTTTGGATTTTGATCCGATTTATATTGGTCAATAAATACTTTCATAATATGATCAGCTTTTTCAGTCGAAAATAAGTTTTCTCTTATGGATGAACAATATAATATACAGGGTGTCCCACCTAAGACTGGACAGCGCGATATCTCTTAAAGTATTGTCGATAAAAATATAAAAAAAATAGTGCATTGCATGGTTCGAGGGGGCCAACTTATTAGCCCGAACGAATTTTGTTTTCGATTATTATTTTAAAAGATACGATGGTCAAGTTCGGTTTTTCAAATGGAACTATTTTATTTGAAGTCCTGAGTTGATAGTGCGTTCCAAGACAAATTCAATAAGCTTAAATGTATACACTTGATTTCCACTGGTTTTTAAGATATTGCGCTTGCAAATTTACCGATTTTCACTGGAAGAAAACCCTCTGGGATAGCAAGGACTGGGGACGGTCTTACAGGCGCCACGGGTGGCCTTGCCTGTTGTAATAGATACCTACCTGCCAAAGGTCTACGCAGGCCCAATGGCTGGACAATTCTTTTCCGTCAGAAATGCTACTTAGGTAGGTACATCTGCGGTATCGAGAAGCGCGCCGTTACTTTTATTTCGCACTTGCTTCTACGCTCGGATGGCCGGTTCTTTTGGGAGGGATGCAAGTTGGATTGGTTAGGTTAGGAGGTGTGAAAGTTGCTGGACTAAATTTCAACCATAGGGAGCAGATTGTATTAGAACCAATCGGATTTGCATCCCTCACAAACGGCTGCTCTCTTGAAGAGGCCCTCTTCACAGCAATACCTCCTACCCAAAGCCCACCTTCTCTCGCACGGAATACGTCAACGCATGCTTTTGTTTTGATATCGAAGCTCGTGTTTATACTCGAGAGGACCACGCGACGACAGCGGGCTACCCCTTTTCTTCCTGTGTCTCTCCACGAGGAGTATTGCCGGTGGATTGTAGGAGCGTAGATGTCGGGATGCCAAGTTATTGAATTCAGGAGACGATAGAAACACTTAATTACAAAACACACATGTACTATAATTAAAGTAAATCGTATTCCTCTCGGGCGGGAGTCACCCGACGCTCGTAAAGGAGATGCGGGCTGGTACACCGTGGCGAGGGCTGCCCTTCGCAGTGCCTCACCCGATTTTTATGTCTTTTTCCGGAAAAAGGTACGAATCCTGGGCCGAACGTAACGAATTGGGGTCGAGCCCCCGCAGTCGAGGGTGAAATATCCATTACAGCGTATTAAGAAATTCTTTTCTTCGTCGTGTCGAAGGAGAAGTGACGCCAATGGATTCCTTATGTTTTTCTGATGAAAATCATATCAAATATCATGCAAATTGGACTACTTTCACACAAGCTATTTGTATTCCCAATGTAAAAGTTGCCCGATTTACACGACATTTGATATGATTTTCATCAGAACACCCCAAGGAATCCATCGGCGACACTTCCATATCCATACGATAAAGAATAAAGAATTATTTTATTTCCTAAACAGATCAGATACAGGGTAATTCTGGAGGTATGCCCGTCACCCCGTGGCGAGGACAACACCCCGGCAGTGCCCATCGAATTTTATGGCTTTCGACCCTCGAACGGTTTGGAATATCATTAAGAAGTGAGAAATGTTCAGGATTTCAAATGTTTGCTTCCTTTCTTCATCGTATCGAAGGGGAAAGTGATGCCAATGGATTCCTGGCGTTCCGTCGATTAAAATCATACCAAATTTCATGTAAATCGGACTATTTTTGACCAAGTCAAGTCAGCTTAGTAGGTAGGCTATGAGAGTTCTGGGACTGCGTGGTGAGGGGGTGAGGCGGGGCGGGGGTTCCGCGCTCGGGGCGAGGGGGCTAGGTGGGGAGGGGGGTACCGCGCTCTTCCGCGAGATGGGTGAGGGGGTGAGGCGGGGAGGGGGGTACCGCGCTCTTCCGCGACACGGGCGAGGGGGTGAGGCGGGCGGGGGTACCGAATTCCTTGACGAGGGGGATGACGTCACAGGGGAGGGGGATTCAAAATGGCGTCTATCGAGTTCGTAGGTGAGGGGGATGATGTCACAGGGGAGGGGAATTTTCAAAATTTTCAAAATGGCGTCGCGCGCGCAGGTGGAGTTCGTGGGCGAGGGGGCTGACGTCACAGGGGTGGGGGTGGATTTTCAAAATTTCAAAATGGCGTCGCGCGCATTTCGTATTGGCGCCACCTATTGGATGTTTAAGGTACTTTGGGCCCGCGTCGGTATTTGGGCCCGCCTTGGTAAATTTTCCAGGTTTTTCATACACTTCGTATTGGCGCCACCTATCGGATGTTTACGGTACTTTGGGTCCACGTCGGTATTTGGGCCCGTCTTGGTAAATTTTCCAGGTTTTTCATACATCTCGTGTTGGCGTCACCTGTTGGATGTTTAAGGTATATTTGGGCACGCGTCGCCGCCGCGCAATCTCCGTACGCGTGTGGGGATCGGTGCGCAGGCGCGACCGCGACCGATTCGTGAAAATTCAAATCGAGTCTTCGATGATGATGATGATTTCTGAGAAAGAGGGCGAACCAGGATTTCTGAGAAAAGATAAGGCGATCATGGCGCGCGACAGGATTGAACGCGTTTTTATGCCTACGTGCACGCGCTTCCTGCCGTGTGTTTATATTTGAATCGTGGGACCGATGCACACCCACGTGCAATGACGTAAACATAGAGCGATAATTATTGTAAATCAATCATCGCGATAGCCCATGGAATAAACATTGCACCGCGCCATGCCGTGTGTTTATATCTGAGCAGGATTGAACGCGTTTTGATATTTGAATCGTGGAACCGATACAGCGTACGTGTAATCATGCATGCATATAGCGATAATTATTGTAAATCAATCGGCGCGATAGCCCATGGAATAAACATTGCACCGCGCCATGCCGTGTGTTTATATCTGAGCACTGACTTTTCCCAAGACCATGCCTCTAAGAAGGAAGTACCCTCGAGAAAACGCAATGTCCCTGAAGCAATAAATTAGGCGTTGCGTTCACGCGAGCAACTAAACGATAATTATTCGGGGTAGAGTTCCGAGTATTTTCACGATCGAGAACAGGGCGACGTCTCAAGCGCCCTTCTCGAGGGTCTGCGAGTCAAGCGTCGTGGGAGCGTGTAAGGGCGAAAAGAATTCGTACATAGATTTTCATGATTTCAGTAATTTATTTAACTTAACTAAGTTAACTTAATCCCACTCGACAACATTATCGTTGAATATAGCATCGTCGATGTCATTCGTAAAGAATCACACATTGACGCGTACGTGTGCGTGAGTCAGTATAAAATGACGTGGTCGGTCCTACGAGCTTCATTACACCACGTACGCTTGAGTAGTAACAAGTATCGGTCGCGTCATTTTTCCGTCGATGAGAATCATACGCAGTGCATATCAAAATGTACAAACGCAGCTTAAACGATTCATCCTGCGCATCCGACAACGATGGTGGCATTCCAAATAAACGCCAACGACAACAACATCATCAACAATCCGATATGAGGTACGTACGCGTTATTATACACTTTTTCACTTTTCACTTACTTCATTCACTTACTTCTTTCACTGTAACCGTATACGATCAAAGTATTGATTTCATGTACATGTTTCTTACAGTTCTGGATTCACCACGGCAAAAGGGTTGAAAACACCAAAACCATCAGTCGTACGGATCCTGGGACGTGATTACCCACTGACTGCAACAGCGTATAAACGTCTAAGTATTGGAATTCGCATTGGAATGGATTCGTGCCACGTTGAGATCACCATAGCCGACAATAAAGGCAGCGAGTTGAGATTTTCAATGTCTACGTGGAAGCTCCTGCTACAAAACGAGGCGGACATACTTCAACGATTACGTAGCAACGCAACATCGCCCCAAACTCACATCGTAATTGATCATTTACGACTAGAGTTCACGCGTATGCATGATGATCAACTTATTAAAATCATCGATAATCGCACTGTCATATATGTGACTGAAGCCACGATGCGTAAACTATTCGCGTACAATCATTGCATTGAACATATGTTCACCTGGCTAACTGAAAATATGTACTCTGTAAGCAGTAAATATGCCACCTTCGTAGAAGTTCTACGTACCGCGTCCGTACCAACGAATTATGTGAAATTAATTTCCGAAAGCGAGCACTTCGAAAAGCATTCATTGATCGATTGTGAATTGTTGGCGTTAGGATTACAATCCATGCTGCGTGATGTAAACCACGTACCACTATAGTACGTGCATATATATGTTTAATGTACACCGACACCGATAGTTTAATGTATAGCGTGGAATGCGAGGATGCGTACGAATCGATGAAGCGTGACGTAGCCCGATTCGACACGAGTGATTACGCGGTGGACAATCCGTACGGTATGCCGCGCGTAAACAAAAAGGTGCCGGGACTCATGAAAGATGAGAACAACGGTGCCTTGATGACAGAGTTCGTCGGGCTACGATCTAAGATGTACGCGACTAGAACGTTTAACGCTACAGTGGGGTCTACGAGTGAGACGAAAAAAGTGATGGGTGTGCGGAGACACGTGGTCGCGAATCATGTACAATTCGACGATTACGTTCGTTGTCTTCGCGATCTCGCCGAGAAATCGGTTCGACAGAACAATATACGCTCCAAAGAGCACAGTGTATATACCGTGAGTGAGGAAAAGAACCCTCTCAGTCCGTTTGACGACAAGCGGTGTATTTTAGTCGATCGGGTCAGCACCCTTCCGTGGGGTCATTATCGAATCCCCGAGCTCAAGACTCACGAACGTCTCGAGCTTGAGCCCGACGAGTCCCTCGAGAATCCCATTGTATAGTATGTTTGCATGTTTGCATGTTTATATGTTTGTATGTTTGCATGTCCATATGTATATACGTTTCTTTTGTACATGTTATTTATATATATATAAATATGTAATATATGTATAGCGTAGAATATAAGCAAAATTGTATTTTATACGTATATATATATATATATATATATATATTTTTTCCTTCTTTATTAAGATAAATTGTACGTATATATGTGGCGAAGAAGAATGAGGAGGAGGATGCGGAGGAGGATGTAAATAAACGAACAATGTATATATATATTTATATGTATTTATTCATTCATTCATTTATTCGTACCAGTAACATCAAGCACGATAACGAATCAGAGAATATCCTTGTCGCGTATACACGAGTTCCGCGACGAATCGAATCCGAGCCACTTAACGTACACCTGATTCCCCTTGCGACGAATAATCTTCTCGACCAGATAGACGTCCGGATTCGCGACCGAATGCAGTTCGTACTCGTAGAAACCACCCGAGATCGGCTCTCCCGCGGAATCGCGCAGAATGTACGTCACCGGGGACGTTCTTTGTACGGTTACGATTTCGAACACCTCGGTCGACCAGTTCGGAGTATATCCCTTCTCGAAGAGGGTCTTGAACTTGCTCACGCGTACCTTGTCGCAGACGTTGAATTTCGCGCGTCGTCGAAAGCCTTCCGTTGCGGAGGGGGAGAGGGGTTCATTCGCGGCGAACGACAAACGCGTCGCGGGGGTTACGTCAACGGGTCGGGCGTTGATCGTTCGATGTTTGCGATGATTGTAGGTGCGTACGAGCGTAGGTAACAGGTCGACCCAGCGATAGGACGCGTTCAAGGAGAATTGTTTCCACATGAAGTTTTTCAGCGTGCGATTGAAACGTTCGACGATCGACGCTTTCATCACGCTGTGCGTGGAGTAGTGGTTGATCCCGCGTGTCTTCGCGCATCGTTGAAACTCCGCGTTGTAAAACTCTTTACCCATGTCAGTTTGTAAATTTCGCGAGCATCTATCGCTCTGTCGCAACACGGTCGCGAACGCCGCGGTCACGTCGCGTCCGCTTTTCGTTTTCACGGGTACGGCCCACGCGTACTTGCTGAACGCATCGATGATCGTTAGTATGTAGTGATATCCTCGATTTTGCTTCGCGTACGGACGCATCTCAACCAAATCGGCCTGCCACAAATCATCGTAGCCGCGAATCACGACGCTGCGCCGTGGGAAATTACGTCTCGCGGGAGCGTGTAGTTCGTTGACTAGTTGTACTCGTCCCTTGTTCATGCTTCGCGGTGGGCTGGGGATGGTCGCGACGTTTCAAGGACGTTAGAAGTAGTATGAGTTCCTCGAGTACTCGCAAAACGCAATCGGCGCACGTTCTTCGCAATCGTTCGTTATTATTATTAGACGTTTCGGATTCGCCGTCGCCGTCGCCGTCGCCGTCGCCGTCGCCGTCGCCGTCGCCGTCGCCGTCGCCGTCGCCGTCGCCGTCGCCGTCGCCGTCGCCGTCGCCGTCGCCGTCGCCGTCGCCGTCGCCGTCGCCGTCGCCGTCGCCGTCGCCGTCGCCGTCGCCGTCGCCGTCGCCGTCGCCGTCGCCGTCGCCGTCGCCGTCGCCGTCGCCGTCGCCGTCGCCGTCGCCGTCGCCGTCGCCGTCGCCGTCGCCGTCGCCGTCGCCGTCGCCGTCGCCGTCGCCGTCGCCGTCGCCGTCGCCGTCGCCGTCGCCGTCGCCGTCGCCGTCGCCGTCGCCGTCGCCGTCGCCGTCGCCGTCGCCGTCGCCGTCGCCGTCGCCGTCGCCGTCGCCGTCGCCGTCGCCGTCGCCGTCGCCGTCGCCGTCGCCGTCGCCGTCGCCGTCGCCGTCGCCGTCGCCGTCGCCGTCGCCGTCGCCGTCGCCGTCGCCGTCGCCGTCGCCGTCGCCGTCGCCGTCGCCGTCGCCGTCGCCGTCGCCGTCGCCGTCGCCGTCGCCGTCGCCGTCGCCGTCGCCGTCGCCGTCGCCGTCGCCGTCGCCGTCGCCGTCGCCGTCGCCGTCGCCGTCGCCGTCGCCGTCGCCGTCGCCGTCGCCGTCGCCGTCGCCGTCGCCGTCGCCGTCGCCGTCGCCGTCGCCGTCGCCGTCGCCGTCGCCGTCGCCGTCGCCGTCGCCGTCGCCGTCGCCGTCGCCGTCGCCGTCGCCGTCGCCGTCGCCGTCGCCGTCGCCGTCGCCGTCGCCGTCGCCGTCGCCGTCGCCGTCGCCGTCGCCGTCGCCGTCGCCGTCGCCGTCGCCGTCGCCGTCGCCGTCGCCGTCGCCGTCGCCGTCGCCGTCGCCGTCGCCGTCGCCGTCGCCGTCGCCGTCGCCGTCGCCGTCGCCGTCGCCGTCGCCGTCGCCGTCGCCGTCGCCGTCGCCGTCGCCGTCGCCGTCGCCGTCGCCGTCGCCGTCGCCGTCGCCGTCGCCGTCGCCGTCGCCGTCGCCGTCGCCGTCGCCGTCGCCGTCGCCGTCGCCGTCGCCGTCGCCGTCGCCGTCGCCGTCGCCGTCGCCGTCGCCGTCGCCGTCGCCGTCGCCGTCGCCGTCGCCGTCGCCGTCGCCGTCGCCGTCGCCGTCGCCGTCGCCGTCGCCGTCGCCGTCGCCGTCGCCGTCGCCGTCGCCGTCGCCGTCGCCGTCGCCGTCGCCGTCGCCGTCGCCGTCGCCGTCGCCGTCGCCGTCGCCGTCGCCGTCGCCGTCGCCGTCGCCGTCGCCGTCGCCGTCGCCGTCGCCGTCGCCGTCGCCGTCGCCGTCGCCGTCGCCGTCGCCGTCGCCGTCGCCGTCGCCGTCGCCGTCGCCGTCGCCGTCGCCGTCGCCGTCGCCGTCGCCGTCGCCGTCGCCGTCGCCGTCGCCGTCGCCGTCGCCGTCGCCGTCGCCGTCGCCGTCGCCGTCGCCGTCGCCGTCGCCGTCGCCGTCGCCGTCGCCGTCGCCGTCGCCGTCGCCGTCGCCGTCGCCGTCGCCGTCGCCGTCGCCGTCGCCGTCGCCGTCGCCGTCGCCGTCGCCGTCGCCGTCGCCGTCGCCGTCGCCGTCGCCGTCGCCGTCGCCGTCGCCGTCGCCGTCGCCGTCGCCGTCGCCGTCGCCGTCGCCGTCGCCGTCGCCGTCGCCGTCGCCGTCGCCGTCGCCGTCGCCGTCGCCGTCGCCGTCGCCGTCGCCGTCGCCGTCGCCGTCGCCGTCGCCGTCGCCGTCGCCGTCGCCGTCGCCGTCGCCGTCGCCGTCGCCGTCGCCGTCGCCGTCGCCGTCGCCGTCGCCGTCGCCGTCGCCGTCGCCGTCGCCGTCGCCGTCGCCGTCGCCGTCGCCGTCGCCGTCGCCGTCGCCGTCGCCGTCGCCGTCGCCGTCGCCGTCGCCGTCGCCGTCGCCGTCGCCGTCGCCGTCGCCGTCGCCGTCGCCGTCGCCGTCGCCGTCGCCGTCGCCGTCGCCGTCGCCGTCGCCGTCGCCGTCGCCGTCGCCGTCGCCGTCGCCGTCGCCGTCGCCGTCGTCGTCGTCGTCGTCGTCGTCGTCGTCGTCGTCGTCGTCGTCGTCGTCGTCGTCGTCGTCGTCGTCGTCGTCGTCGTCGTCGTCGTCGTCGTCGTCGTCGTCGTCGTCGTCGTCGTCGTCGTCGTCGTCGTCGTCGTCGTCGTCGTCGTCGTCGTCGTCGTCGTCGTCGTCGTCGTCGTCGTCGTCGTCGTCGTCGTCGTCGTCGTCGTCGTCGTCGTCGTCGTCGTCGTCGTCGTCGTCGTCGTCGTCGTCGTCGTCGTCGTCGTCGTCGTCGTCGTCGTCGTCGTCGTCGTCGTCGTCGTCGTCGTCGTCGTCGTCGTCGTCGTCGTCGTCGTCGTCGTCGTCGTCGTCGTCGTCGTCGTCGTCGTCGTCGTCGTCGTCGTCGTCGTCGTCGTCGTCGTCGTCGTCGTCGTCGTCGTCGTCGTCGTCGTCGTCGTCGTCGTCGTCGTCGTCGTCGTCGTCGTCGTCGTCGTCGTCGTCGTCGTCGTCGTCGTCGTCGTCGTCGTCGTCGTCGTCGTCGTCGTCGTCGTCGTCGTCGTCGTCGTCGTCGTCGTCGTCGTCGTCGTCGTCGTCGTCGTCGTCGTCGTCGTCGTCGTCGTCGTCGTCGTCGTCGTCGTCGTCGTCGTCGTCGTCGTCGTCGTCGTCGTCGTCGTCGTCGTCGTCGTCGTCGTCGTCGTCGTCGTCGTCGTCGTCGTCGTCGTCGTCGTCGTCGTCGTCGTCGTCGTCGTCGTCGTCGTCGTCGTCGTCGTCGTCGTCGTCGTCGTCGTCGTCGTCGTCGTCGTCGTCGTCGTCGTCGTCGTCGTCGTCGTCGTCGTCGTCGTCGTCGTCGTCGTCGTCGTCGTCGTCGTCGTCGTCGTCGTCGTCGTCGTCGTCGTCGTCGTCGTCGTCGTCGTCGTCGTCGTCGTCGTCGTCGTCGTCGTCGTCGTCGTCGTCGTCGTCGTCGTCGTCGTCGTCGTCGTCGTCGTCGTCGTCGTCGTCGTCGTCGTCGTCGTCGTCGTCGTCGTCGTCGTCGTCGTCGTCGTCGTCGTCGTCGTCGTCGTCGTCGTCGTCGTCGTCGTCGTCGTCGTCGTCGTCGTCGTCGTCGTCGTCGTCGTCGTCGTCGTCGTCGTCGTCGTCGTCGTCGTCGTCGTCGTCGTCGTCGTCGTCGTCGTCGTCGTCGTCGTCGTCGTCGTCGTCGTCGTCGTCGTCGTCGTCGTCGTCGTCGTCGTCGTCGTCGTCGTCGTCGTCGTCGTCGTCGTCGTCGTCGTCGTCGTCGTCGTCGTCGTCGTCGTCGTCGTCGTCGTCGTCGTCGTCGTCGTCGTCGTCGTCGTCGTCGTCGTCGTCGTCGTCGTCGTCGTCGTCGTCGTCGTCGTCGTCGTCGTCGTCGTCGTCGTCGTCGTCGTCGTCGTCGTCGTCGTCGTCGTCGTCGTCGTCGTCGTCGTCGTCGTCGTCGTCGTCGTCGTCGTCGTCGTCGTCGTCGTCGTCGTCGTCGTCGTCGTCGTCGTCGTCGTCGTCGTCGTCGTCGTCGTCGTCGTCGTCGTCGTCGTCGTCGTCGTCGTCGTCGTCGTCGTCGTCGTCGTCGTCGTCGTCGTCGTCGTCGTCGTCGTCGTCGTCGTCGTCGTCGTCGTCGTCGTCGTCGTCGTCGTCGTCGTCGTCGTCGTCGTCGTCGTCGTCGTCGTCGTCGTCGTCGTCGTCGTCGTCGTCGTCGTCGTCGTCGTCGTCGTCGTCGTCGTCGTCGTCGTCGTCGTCGTCGTCGTCGTCGTCGTCGTCGTCGTCGTCGTCGTCGTCGTCGTCGTCGTCGTCGTCGTCGTCGTCGTCGTCGTCGTCGTCGTCGTCGTCGTCGTCGTCGTCGTCGTCGTCGTCGTCGTCGTCGTCGTCGTCGTCGTCGTCGTCGTCGTCGTCGTCGTCGTCGTCGTCGTCGTCGTCGTCGTCGTCGTCGTCGTCGTCGTCGTCGTCGTCGTCGTCGTCGTCGTCGTCGTCGTCGTCGTCGTCGTCGTCGTCGTCGTCGTCGTCGTCGTCGTCGTCGTCGTCGTCGTCGTCGTCGTCGTCGTCGTCGTCGTCGTCGTCGTCGTCGTCGTCGTCGTCGTCGTCGTCGTCGTCGTCGTCGTCGTCGTCGTCGTCGTCGTCGTCGTCGTCGTCGTCGTCGTCGTCGTCGTCGTCGTCGTCGTCGTCGTCGTCGTCGTCGTCGTCGTCGTCGTCGTCGTCGTCGTCGTCGTCGTCGTCGTCGTCGTCGTCGTCGTCGTCGTCGTCGTCGTCGTCGTCGTCGTCGTCGTCGTCGTCGTCGTCGTCGTCGTCGTCGTCGTCGTCGTCGTCGTCGTCGTCGTCGTCGTCGTCGTCGTCGTCGTCGTCGTCGTCGTCGTCGTCGTCGTCGTCGTCGTCGTCGTCGTCGTCGTCGTCGTCGTCGTCGTCGTCGTCGTCGTCGTCGTCGTCGTCGTCGTCGTCGTCGTCGTCGTCGTCGTCGTCGTCGTCGTCGTCGTCGTCGTCGTCGTCGTCGTCGTCGTCGTCGTCGTCGTCGTCGTCGTCGTCGTCGTCGTCGTCGTCGTCGTCGTCGTCGTCGTCGTCGTCGTCGTCGTCGTCGTCGTCGTCGTCGTCGTCGTCGTCGTCGTCGTCGTCGTCGTCGTCGTCGTCGTCGTCGTCGTCGTCGTCGTCGTCGTCGTCGTCGTCGTCGTCGTCGTCGTCGTCGTCGTCGTCGTCGTCGTCGTCGTCGTCGTCGTCGTCGTCGTCGTCGTCGTCGTCGTCGTCGTCGTCGTCGTCGTCGTCGTCGTCGTCGTCGTCGTCGTCGTCGTCGTCGTCGTCGTCGTCGTCGTCGTCGTCGTCGTCGTCGTCGTCGTCGTCGTCGTCGTCGTCGTCGTCGTCGTCGTCGTCGTCGTCGTCGTCGTCGTCGTCGTCGTCGTCGTCGTCGTCGTCGTCGTCGTCGTCGTCGTCGTCGTCGTCGTCGTCGTCGTCGTCGTCGTCGTCGTCGTCGTCGTCGTCGTCGTCGTCGTCGTCGTCGTCGTCGTCGTCGTCGTCGTCGTCGTCGTCGTCGTCGTCGTCGTCGTCGTCGTCGTCGTCGTCGTCGTCGTCGTCGTCGTCGTCGTCGTCGTCGTCGTCGTCGTCGTCGTCGTCGTCGTCGTCGTCGTCGTCGTCGTCGTCGTCGTCGTCGTCGTCGTCGTCGTCGTCGTCGTCGTCGTCGTCGTCGTCGTCGTCGTCGTCGTCGTCGTCGTCGTCGTCGTCGTCGTCGTCGTCGTCGTCGTCGTCGTCGTCGTCGTCGTCGTCGTCGTCGTCGTCGTCGTCGTCGTCGTCGTCGTCGTCGTCGTCGTCGTCGTCGTCGTCGTCGTCGTCGTCGTCGTCGTCGTCGTCGTCGTCGTCGTCGTCGTCGTCGTCGTCGTCGTCGTCGTCGTCGTCGTCGTCGTCGTCGTCGTCGTCGTCGTCGTCGTCGTCGTCGTCGTCGTCGTCGTCGTCGTCGTCGTCGTCGTCGTCGTCGTCGTCGTCGTCGTCGTCGTCGTCGTCGTCGTCGTCGTCGTCGTCGTCGTCGTCGTCGTCGTCGTCGTCGTCGTCGTCGTCGTCGTCGTCGTCGTCGTCGTCGTCGTCGTCGTCGTCGTCGTCGTCGTCGTCGTCGTCGTCGTCGTCGTCGTCGTCGTCGTCGTCGTCGTCGTCGTCGTCGTCGTCGTCGTCGTCGTCGTCGTCGTCGTCGTCGTCGTCGTCGTCGTCGTCGTCGTCGTCGTCGTCGTCGTCGTCGTCGTCGTCGTCGTCGTCGTCGTCGTCGTCGTCGTCGTCGTCGTCGTCGTCGTCGTCGTCGTCGTCGTCGTCGTCGTCGTCGTCGTCGTCGTCGTCGTCGTCGTCGTCGTCGTCGTCGTCGTCGTCGTCGTCGTCGTCGTCGTCGTCGTCGTCGTCGTCGTCGTCGTCGTCGTCGTCGTCGTCGTCGTCGTCGTCGTCGTCGTCGTCGTCGTCGTCGTCGTCGTCGTCGTCGTCGTCGTCGTCGTCGTCGTCGTCGTCGTCGTCGTCGTCGTCGTCGTCGTCGTCGTCGTCGTCGTCGTCGTCGTCGTCGTCGTCGTCGTCGTCGTCGTCGTCGTCGTCGTCGTCGTCGTCGTCGTCGTCGTCGTCGTCGTCGTCGTCGTCGTCGTCGTCGTCGTCGTCGTCGTCGTCGTCGTCGTCGTCGTCGTCGTCGTCGTCGTCGTCGTCGTCGTCGTCGTCGTCGTCGTCGTCGTCGTCGTCGTCGTCGTCGTCGTCGTCGTCGTCGTCGTCGTCGTCGTCGTCGTCGTCGTCGTCGTCGTCGTCGTCGTCGTCGTCGTCGTCGTCGTCGTCGTCGTCGTCGTCGTCGTCGTCGTCGTCGTCGTCGTCGTCGTCGTCGTCGTCGTCGTCGTCGTCGTCGTCGTCGTCGTCGTCGTCGTCGTCGTCGTCGTCGTCGTCGTCGTCGTCGTCGTCGTCGTCGTCGTCGTCGTCGTCGTCGTCGTCGTCGTCGTCGTCGTCGTCGTCGTCGTCGTCGTCGTCGTCGTCGTCGTCGTCGTCGTCGTCGTCGTCGTCGTCGTCGTCGTCGTCGTCGTCGTCGTCGTCGTCGTCGTCGTCGTCGTCGTCGTCGTCGTCGTCGTCGTCGTCGTCGTCGTCGTCGTCGTCGTCGTCGTCGTCGTCGTCGTCGTCGTCGTCGTCGTCGTCGTCGTCGTCGTCGTCGTCGTCGTCGTCGTCGTCGTCGTCGTCGTCGTCGTCGTCGTCGTCGTCGTCGTCGTCGTCGTCGTCGTCGTCGTCGTCGTCGTCGTCGTCGTCGTCGTCGTCGTCGTCGTCGTCGTCGTCGTCGTCGTCGTCGTCGTCGTCGTCGTCGTCGTCGTCGTCGTCGTCGTCGTCGTCGTCGTCGTCGTCGTCGTCGTCGTCGTCGTCGTCGTCGTCGTCGTCGTCGTCGTCGTCGTCGTCGTCGTCGTCGTCGTCGTCGTCGTCGTCGTCGTCGTCGTCGTCGTCGTCGTCGTCGTCGTCGTCGTCGTCGTCGTCGTCGTCGTCGTCGTCGTCGTCGTCGTCGTCGTCGTCGTCGTCGTCGTCGTCGTCGTCGTCGTCGTCGTCGTCGTCGTCGTCGTCGTCGTCGTCGTCGTCGTCGTCGTCGTCGTCGTCGTCGTCGTCGTCGTCGTCGTCGTCGTCGTCGTCGTCGTCGTCGTCGTCGTCGTCGCTAGAATCTGGAAGGTTATTCGGACGTTCCTTGGTTATCGATGGAGTAATGGGTCGAAGTCTCTTCGATGATTGTCGTTGATCGTATTCGTGTTTCCTCTTCACTGGTCGCGGTCGAGGCGTTGAACGCGTTATCAACGCGGACGAGTTCTCGATCAATCGTTTCAGCGGTTCAACGATGGGCCGCGTACTCTTATTCGGACGTTCCTTGGTTATCGATGGAGTAATGGGTCGAAGTCTCTTCGATGATTGTCGTTGATCGTATTCGTGTTTCCTCTTCACTGGTCGCGGTCGAGGCGTTGAACGCGTTATCAACGCGGACGAGTTCTCGATCAATCGTTTCAGCGGTTCAACGATGGGCCGCGTACTCGCTTCCACAGCCGCTTCCGTAGCCATTTTACCAATTTTCAAGGCTAAGCACTTTTTACGTATAACGTCGCTGACTTTGGCGATTTCCACCTTTGCGTCCACGCTCCGACGTTTCATCCCTTTTCGATGCTTTGTTCCTTTTTGGTGTTTCGTTCCTTTTTGTCGATGACGTCGACGATGTTTTTGCGAATGCTTCGCGTCGACGTTGCTCGAGGTTATAGCAGGCGTCGCCGTCGATTCGTTGGCCATTTCGTGTTGCTCGATGAATGACTCGCGGTTTACTGATGTCAACGAGCTACGACAAACTCGTTAAATCCTCTTCGATACCGACCTTCGTACATGGAACTATCCTTATCGATCACCACGAAATCGTATCGTCGACGCCAACATCTCGCGCACAAGTCGTTGAACGACTCGAACGTCATGTCTGTGTTCACGTGATCGTTGTACACGCGACGCAAGTTTGTACCGTCTGGTTTGAACAGCATGAGAAAATTCGCGTTGTCCCTGATCAAATGTTTAGGTATTCTAGCGTACGATTGACATAAATAAAAGCAATCCACGTTCGCGTGGCGACCCATGGAGAAGTATTCGCGTATCGCGTTCTGTTCGTCGCATGCCACGTCGTCGAACACGAAGATCGAATCGGGCCGAGCGTCTCTCGGTGGGACGATCTCAGCGTTGTCCGAGTAGGGAAAGTATTCGATCCCGTCGATGACCGACAACACCTGTTCGAGATATCGATACTTTGGCTGATGCAACGATTTCGAGTATACGTACACGTTCTCGAAACGCAAACCGTTCGGACTCTCTAGCATGCTCAGAAGCACGTTCGTTTTTCCACATCCGGACGGCCCGCAAATCACGCCTCGCACGCTGTTCGGCAACAACGGGCCGTGTCTGTTCGATCGACTCGCATCCCTATCATCCTCGAGCATTCTGTTCGCGGTCACGCGAATAACGTCCGACTGTTTCGCGAATCGCATATTCGCAAGCACGTCTATGACGAGGGATGACTATTTATATTCGTGGTGCGCGTCGCGCAGGTCACTATCACAGTGATCGGTGGAGCGTGCGTACGCGTTTATTATTGTAGTAGCTATCGTGACTATTCTAACGTATATGGTTGCATCAACGACTGTGACGTCTCACGGACTAGGGAAGAATCAGAGGAGGAAGAATAATAATCAGAAGAAAAAGACTGGATCGGGTCTCGTGAACGGTATCATAAACCGTCTGCCGTTCGAACTACACGTTCCGGGTTATCAGTTCTGCGGACCGGGAACGCGTTTGCTAAAACGATTGGCTCGTGGCGACGAAGGTGTGAATCCTCTGGACGCAGCGTGCCGCGACCACGATATCGCGTACTCTCGTCGAAAGGATTTAGAGGGGCGACACGAGGCGGATCGTGCGTTAGCCGAACGAGCGCGAGAACGAGTATTCGCGAACGACGCGGCCTTTGGCGAAAAAGCCGTAGCGACTGGAGTGTGGGCAACGATGAAGGCTAAGACCAAACTCGGCATGGGTATGAGAAGAACGAAACGTAAACAGAGAGAGTCTCTGAAACATCCTCAACGGCGTCGACGACATCGTAATGTACGAGTGGCGAAACGCGGTGGCTTTCTTCCGTTTCTTCCGTTCGTGTTGCCCGCTTTATCAGCTATCGGAGCATTGGCCGGTGGAGCGGCTGGTATAACCAAAGCGGTCAACGATTCGAGGGCCTCTCGAAAACAGCTGGAAGAGACGTTGCGTCATCATCGAGCGATGGAAGGGCGAGGGATGCACCTGACACCGTACAAGCGAGGCGCGGGCTTGAACCTGAGACGGCGGCGCCAACGACGAGTGCGATCAAAGAAAAAAAAAACGTCGATCGCGTAGGCGCGTGGCGACGGTGGCGGCGATAACGCAACAACCTATGACGAACCTGCAATTAGAACGCGAATGCGCCAGCATCCCGTTGTTTCGAGGGGTGTTTATGCGCGATACGCTTCCCACGCGTGTACGAAGCAACGAATGCGGTATCGCGAATCTGGACGAGAATCGAGGCGTCGGTACGCACTGGGTCGCTTACGCGAAACGCGGACCACGAGTACAATACTTTGATAGTTTTGGGAATCTGCGACCTCCCGCGGAATTGATCTACTATTTCGGACGCGGTACAACGATCACGTACAATCACGATCGTTTTCAACGTTTCGATCAGATGAATTGCGGTCGCTTGTGCATGCAAATTTTACAGCAAAAGTCTATGGAATTATGGCCTGTATAATAATAATAATAATAATAATAATAATAATAATAACGGTATGTACTAAGATTATGTTACAATGTGTCCATGCGTAATGGCGATTCACATCTTCTATAGTAAAGACTTATAATATCGATAAATTGCCGAGTATTCGTACGCGCGCGTCACTCCCCCTCTCTCCGTCTCGCGAGTGTAATCTATGATATGTCGTTCACGCTCACGTTAACGGGACGCAGCAGCGCGCTCACGGTAAACTATTTTCCACCGATAGATTTGAGCGATGGTCAATACGAATTAGGACTCGCGGACTTGGAGACGTTTCACACGATACCGAACATCGACTCGAACAACGATAAATTCTATTTCGTCGTGAACTACGACACCGAAAACAACTCAATCGTCGACGTAGCTAATGAATGCATTACGATACCCCACGGCTCCTACGAATTAGACGCTATCGCCGAGTACCTGAAGCAACGATTACTCGATCGATATCCTCGAAGACGTGGTAACAACGAGAACGACGATGACGACAAGTACCCTCTAATGCTACGAGCTAACAACAACACCATGAAAAGCGAGCTGAATTGTTCGTTCTTTGTAGACTTTACGAAACCGAACAATGTGGGCTCGTTGCTAGGATTTTCCCCGAATCGTGTCTTAATACCGAGAATCTGGCACGAGTCCGACGGACCCGTAAATATTATAAACGTTAACGTGATCAGAGTAACGTGCAACGTCACTACCGGCGCGTACAGCAACGATAAACAGGTACATACGATCCATGAATTTTCGCCACGCGTGCCGCCAGGATATAAGATATCGGAAACACCGCGGCACGTCATTTACTTGCCAATCGTCGCACGAGCAATACACGATCTAACGTTGTGCATCGTAGATCAACACGATCGTCCTATAGATTTCCGTGGAGAAGAAATAACGATTCGTTTACACGCTCAACGACGTCCGCGCGATAGGTAGCGTGACCGTACGTGTATGCACGCGTGTGTAGTATGTTAGTGTTAGATCACACGCACGAATCATCAATCGCCGCTGATACTCCTACCGTCTCTGTCACGCGTCTCGACCGGCCTTTGTCGACAGGCGAAAGTAGAAGAATAAAGACGGGAGGAGTGATAAGAAGAAGAGGACCGATAAGAAGCATAAGAAAGCCGTTGACTCGTCGAAACGCGCGTTTCCTACAATCGTTAGGTTTCATCGTCGCCTATTAGACACGCAGTCACGATGTCGATTATTTTGGACGTGGCGAATACGCCAACCTTCGACAATCGTATCACGAAGATCGAGTTACACACGTATAATCCATACGCCAACACAACGTTCGATAATAGCGATGAGATAAGAATCCCCATACAGCAGCAAGATCTGTACACGCTTCCGTGCTAAAATTTTCTATACATCGAAGGTCGTGGCACGTTGTCTACGCAAGACGCGAAAGGTCCAGCAACGTCCACGACCGCCGTTCTCGATAATAATTGCGTCGCGTTCATGTTCGATGAGATTCGATACGAATTGAACGGTGTCGAGATCGATCGTTGCCGAAATCCAGGAATCACTACCACCTTGAAAAATTTCGTTTCGTTGTCAGCCGAGAGAAGCAAAGCGCTTGCGAATGCCGGTTGGAATTATGACATCGATTACGATAACGACACTTTTCATTCGGGAGCTTTCAATTTCTGCGTACCCCTGAACGTGTTATTAGGATTCTGCGAGGATTACAAACGCATCGTGATGAACGCGCGGCACGAGCTGATCCTTATACGAGCGCGAGACGATTCGAACGCGATGCACTGCACCTCCGCCACTGCGATCCCGAAACTGGAGATACGCAAGGTGCAGTGGCGTATGCCCCACGTCGTTTTGGAGGAAGTGAATAAACTATCGATACTGCGAATCTTGGAAAGCGAACGACCGATCGCGATGAGTTTCCGATCGTGGAGCCTACACGAGTATCCGTTACTGCAAGCGACAACGAAATATACGTGGACCGTGAAAACTACGTCGCAAATCGAGAAACCCCGATACGTGTTATTCGGCATGCAAACCGATCGAAAGAATCGTTCAAATAAACCCGCGTGGATATTCGACCCGAATAATCTCACAAACTTTCGACTCTACCTAAATTCCGAGACGTATCCGTACGATGACATGCAAATAGATTTTTCTAAGTATAAATTCGCGATCATGTACAATATGTATGCGAATTTCATTCGATCGTACTACGGTCACGGAGAACCGTTGCTGAGCGCGAACGAATTCCTTAAATACGCGCCTATCGTGGTAATAGATTGTTCTAGGCAAAACGAATCGTTGAAAAGCGCTACCGTGGACGTGCGAATAGATTTCGAATGCAAAGAAAATATCCCCGCTAATACTTCCGCCGTCTGTTTGTTCATACACGATCGTATAGTCGAATACGGCCCTTTAACCAACATGGTACGCAAATTAATATAGTGTGCGTACGAGATCGATTACTACTACTACTACTACTACTCCTACTCCTACTGCGGATACTGCTACTGTTTTAAAACGTCGATGTCGAAGACCTCAGTTGCTGTTCTGACACCATCGCCGACGGTGCTACCTAAACGAGTGATAATAATGTTCGCCATTGTCGATCTGCAAGGGTTCAATATCGAACGCGAGTTCGTCGCCAAAGAGATCGCGATTCGCGTAAACAGCAACAACGATAAAACGATGATCAGCCATTGGATCTTCGAACCGCCATACTTCTGGAATCATCTGAATTCCTGTGAGCACCGTCAAGCGTCCTGGCTCGCGAAGCATCATCACGGGCTTCGCTGGTCCGACAGCTACGTTCCATACTCCAAAATTCTGGGGCTCCTCACCAGCGTGCTCGCGAACATTGACTTCGTCATCGTGAAAGGTGTGGAAAAGAAAACGTGGATGCTACAACTTCTACCTGACATAATCGTTGAGGATGTATGCGATTTGGATGAACTGACGGCGCAAAAGATCAACAACACCAATAACAACTGCAACAACAACAACAATGCTCGAACTGTCGAAGACGACGGCGGCTACGACGTTGACGATGATTATTGCGGGATCATGCCTGACGTTCCTAATCTGAAGTCTATGTCTTCAACGAATGCCCTTCGATGTGCACTTCATAACAACGACGGTGTTTGCGCGCTGGAGAATATCGGGAAAATATGGGATTATATACGTAGCGTCACCTAATGTAAGTCATACACGCACATTACAATCTACTTTACGCGTCATATGCCGAGAAACGAATATGTAAGAATTATAATCTTTTTTTTTCTGTTTTCTATAGCGATGAACACAACGGCGACGGCGGTGATGAGCGTAATGACAGCGGCGACTGATTCCTCTACCCACGAGCAAGAAGATCCCTCCCATACGAACGTTATTTTGCGCAAATACTTATTCTATAATTTAAGTACGCATGCATGCGTGGATGTACATGAATAAATATATACTGTTTTCAAAGAAAAAAAATATATACATTTATTGAAAAATTATTATACATTTATTATTAAACATATATATGCACGTACTATAGTGGTACGTGGTTTACATCACGCAGCATGGATTGTAATCCTAACGCCAATAATTCACAATCGATCAATGAATGCTTTTCGAAGTGCTCGCTTTCGGAAATTAATTTCACATAATTCGTTGGTACGGACGCGGTACGTAGAACTTCTACGAAGGTGGCATATTTACTGCTTACAGAGTACATATTTTCAGTTAGCCAGGTGAACATATGTTCAATGCAATGATTGTACGCGAATAGTTTACGCATCGTGGCTTCAGTCATATATATGACAGTGCGATTATCGGTGATTTTAATAAGTTGATCATCATGCATACGCGTGAACTCTAGTCGTAAATGATCAATTACGATGTGAGTTTGGGGCGATGTTGCGTTGCTACGTAATCGTTGAAGTATGTCCGCCTCGTTTTGTAGCAGGAGCTTCCACGTAGACATTGAAAAGCTCAACTCGCTGCCTTTATTGTCGGCTATGGTGATCTCAACGTGGCACGAATCCATTGCAATGCGAATTCCAATACTTAGACGTTTATACGCTGTTGCAGTCAGTGGGTAATCACGTCCCAGGATCCGTACGACTGATGGTTTTGGTGTTTTCAACCCTTTTGCCGTGGTGAATCCAGAACTGTAAGAAACATGTACATGAAATCAATACTTTGATCGTATACGGTTACAGTGAAAGAAGTAAGTGAATGAAGTAAGTGAAAAGTGAAAAAGTGTATAATAACGCGTACGTACCTCATATCGGATTGTTGATGATGTTGTTGTCGTTGGCGTTTATTTGGAATGCCACCATCGTTGTCGGATGCGCAGGATGAATCGTTTAAGCTGCGTTTGTACATTTTGATATGCACTGCGTATGATTCTCATCGACGGAAAAATGACGCGACCGATACTTGTTACTACTCAAGCGTACGTGGTGTAATGAAGCTCGTAGGACCGACCACGTCATTTTATACTGACTCACGCACACGTACGCGTCAATGTGTGATTCTTTACGAATGACATCGACGATGCTATATTCAACGATAATGTTGTCGAGTGGGATTAAGTTAACTTAGTTAAGTTAAATAAATTACTGAAATCATGAAAATCTATGTACGAATTCTTTTCGCCCTTACACGCTCCCACGACGCTTGACTCGCAGACCCTCGAGAAGGGCGCTTGAGACGTCGCCCTGTTCTCGATCGTGAAAATACTCGGAACTCTACCCCGAATAATTATCGTTTAGTTGCTCGCGTGAACGCAACGCCTAATTTATTGCTTCAGGGACATTGCGTTTTCTCGAGGGTACTTCCTTCTTAGAGGCATGGTCTTGGGAAAAGTCAGTGCTCAGATATAAACACACGGCATGGCGCGGTGCAATGTTTATTCCATGGGCTATCGCGCCGATTGATTTACAATAATTATCGCTATATGCATGCATGATTACACGTACGCTGTATCGGTTCCACGATTCAAATATCAAAACGCGTTCAATCCTGCTCAGATATAAACACACGGCATGGCGCGGTGCAATGTTTATTCCATGGGCTATCGCGATGATTGATTTACAATAATTATCGCTCTATGTTTACGTCATTGCACGTGGGTGTGCATCGGTCCCACGATTCAAATATAAACACACGGCAGGAAGCGCGTGCACGTAGGCATAAAAACGCGTTCAATCCTGTCGCGCGCCATGATCGCCTTATCTTTTCTCAGAAATCCTGGTTCGCCCTCTTTCTCAGAAATCATCATCATCATCGAAGACTCGATTTGAATTTTCACGAATCGGTCGCGGTCGCGCCTGCGCACCGATCCCCGCACGCGTACGGAGATTGCGCGGCGGCGACGCGTGCCCAAATATACCTTAAACATCCAACAGGTGACGCCAACACGAGATGTATGAAAAACCTGGAAAATTTACCAAGATTGGCCCAAATACCGACGTGGACCCAAAGTACCTTAAACATCCGATAGGTGGCGCCAATACGAAGTGTATGAAAAACCTGGAAAATTTACCAAGGCGGGCCCAAATACCGACGCGGGCCCAAAGTACCTTAAACATCCAATAGGTGGCGCCAATACGAAATGCGCGCGACGCCATTTTGAAATTTTGAAAATCCACCCCCACCCCTGTGACGTCAGCCCCCTCGCCCACGAACTCCACCTGCGCGCGCGACGCCATTTTGAAAATTTTGAAAATTCCCCTCCCCTGTGACATCATCCCCCTCACCTACGAACTCGATAGACGCCATTTTGAATCCCCCTCCCCTGTGACGTCATCCCCCTCGTCAAGGAATTCGGTACCCCCGCCCGCCTCACCCCCTCGCCCGTGTCGCGGAAGAGCGCGGTACCCCCCTCCCCGCCTCACCCCCTCACCCATCTCGCGGAAGAGCGCGGTACCCCCCTCCCCACCTAGCCCCCTCGCCCCGAGCGCGGAACCCCCGCCCCGCCTCACCCCCTCACCACGCAGTCCCAGAACTCTCATAGCCTACCTACTAAGCTGACTTGACTTGGTCAAAAATAGTCCGATTTACATGAAATTTGGTATGATTTTAATCGACGGAACGCCAGGAATCCATTGGCATCACTTTCCCCTTCGATACGATGAAGAAAGGAAGCAAACATTTGAAATCCTGAACATTTCTCACTTCTTAATGATATTCCAAACCCTTCGAGGGTCGAAAGCCATAAAATTCGATGGGCACTGCCGGGGTGTTGTCCTCGCCACGGGGTGACGGGCATACCTCCAGAATTACCCTGTATCTGATCTGTTTAGGAAATAAAATAATTCTTTATTCTTTATCGTATGGATATGGAAGTGTCGCCGATGGATTCCTTGGGGTGTTCTGATGAAAATCATATCAAATGTCGTGTAAATCGGGCAACTTTTACATTGGGAATACAAATAGCTTGTGTGAAAGTAGTCCAATTTGCATGATATTTGATATGATTTTCATCAGAAAAACATAAGGAATCCATTGGCGTCACTTCTCCTTCGACACGACGAAGAAAAGAATTTCTTAATACGCTGTAATGGATATTTCACCCTCGACTGCGGGGGCTCGACCCCAATTCGTTACGTTCGGCCCAGGATTCGTACCTTTTTCCGGAAAAAGACATAAAAATCGGGTGAGGCACTGCGAAGGGCAGCCCTCGCCACGGTGTACCAGCCCGCATCTCCTTTACGAGCGTCGGGTGACTCCCGCCCGAGAGGAATACGATTTACTTTAATTATAGTACATGTGTGTTTTGTAATTAAGTATTTCTATCGTCTCCTGAATTCAATAACTTGGCATCCCGACATCTACGCTCCTACAATCCACCGGCAATACTCCTCGTGGAGAGACACAGGAAGAAAAGGGGTAGCCCGCTGTCGTCGCGTGGTCCTCTCGAGTATAAACACGAGCTTCGATATCAAAACAAAAGCATGCGTTGACGTATTCCGTGCGAGAGAAGGTGGGCTTTGGGGAGGAGGTATTGCTGTGAAGAGGGCCTCTTCAAGAGAGCAGCCGTTTGTGAGGGATGCAAATCCGATTGGTTCTAATACAATCTGCTCCCTATGGTTGAAATTTAGTCCAGCAACTTTCACACCTCCTAACCTAACCAATCCAACTTGCATCCCTCCCAAAAGAACCGGCCATCCGAGCGTAGAAGCAAGTGCGAAATAAAAGTAACGGCGCGCTTCTCGATACCGCAGATGTACCTACCTAAGTAGCATTTCTGACGGAAAAGAATTGTCCAGCCATTGGGCCTGCGTAGACCTTTGGCAGGTAGGTATCTATTACAACAGGCAAGGCCACCCGTGGCGCCTGTAAGACCGTCCCCAGTCCTTGCTATCCCAGAGGGTTTTCTTCCAGTGAAAATCGGTAAATTTGCAAGCGCAATATCTTAAAAACCAGTGGAAATCAAGTGTATACATTTAAGCTTATTGAATTTGTCTTGGAACGCACTATCAACTCAGGACTTCAAATAAAATAGTTCCATTTGAAAAACCGAACTTGACCATCGTATCTTTTAAAATAATAATCGAAAACAAAATTCGTTCGGGCTAATAAGTTGGCCCCCTCGAACCATGCAATGCACTATTTTTTTTATATTTTTATCGACAATACTTTAAGAGATATCGCGCTGTCCAGTCTTAGGTGGGACACCCTGTATATTATATTGTTCATCCATAAGAGAAAACTTATTTTCGACTGAAAAAGCTGATCATATTATGAAAGTATTTATTGACCAATATAAATCGGATCAAAATCCAAACATAATATCATTACGGCAATTCGCAGGAGAAAAATACGTTAACAATCAACTACATGACGCCGCTGAGTTTATTACCTCTCTTTGTGATCATGAGATTCTTATTAAGAATGCAGTACAACACGAAATTGCAACGGTATTAAGATGTTTAAAGTGTAATTACACAAGTACTACTATCAGTACAAATTGTGTCGTACATCTTGCACTGCCCAAGATGTTAAAAAAAAAACATTTGAATTTCAAGATATAATAAAATACAATTTCACAGGATGGAAAAATGTGAAAGATCCTTGCAGTAATTGCGATAATTCAAATTCAAACACAATGAGGAAAATCGATATAACTGCTTCCAAACAAATTCTTAATGCAAAATTACATTTGTTCGATCACGATAGTAGTGGAACAAGAACGAAAGTGGAAAATTTCTACATCAAAGCAATACCTACTACTAAAATACAATTGGTAG
This sequence comes from Andrena hattorfiana, assembly GCA_944738655.2. Classification (NCBI taxonomy): domain Eukaryota; kingdom Metazoa; phylum Arthropoda; class Insecta; order Hymenoptera; family Andrenidae; genus Andrena; species Andrena hattorfiana. The sequence continues at coordinate 38,561,502 of OX122890.1, read as the reverse complement.
ATCACGAATTTTATGGCTTTCGACCCTCGAAGGGGTTCGAATCCCTATTAAGAAGTGAGAAATCTTCGATTTCCGCATTTCTCATCAGATCTTTGCGAAAACGAGGCCAATTGATTCCTTATGTTTTGCCGATGAAACTAACACCAAGTACGACGTAATTCGGACCATAATGAAGGAAATTCCATGAAAAATCGTTTGATATCATTTCAAGCTGACTTGACTTGGTTAAAAATAGTCCGATTTGCATGATATTTGGTATGATTTTAATCGAAGGAACGCTAGGAATCCATTGGCATCACTTTCCCCTTCGATACGATGAAGAAAAGAAGCAAACAATTGAAATCCTGTACATTTCTCACTTCTTAATGGTATTCCAAACCCTTCGAGGGTCGAAAGCCATAAAATTTGGTGAGGCACTGCGGGGTGTTGTCCTCCCCACAGCAGTAGCACGAGGTTGCTTTGCAAAGTGACCAAGGCGAGCTAAGGACTCTCCAGACTTTTAACTCCGCGAGGCACGCCTCGCGCTGCAGCCTCGCAACGTCTAGACGCGGCTTATCATTTGTGCAGTGTGTGACCCGACTACCCTCTGTGTAATCGGTCTGCGCGAAGTAGGGCGCAAGTTCGATGATTATCAGTACTCCTTCCCGAGAGGAATACGATTTACTTTAATTATAGTACATGTGTGTTTTGTAATAAAGTGTTTCTATTGTGTCCTGAATTCAATAACTGGCATCCAGACATCTACGCTCTTACAATCCACCGTCAATACGCCTCGTAGAGAGACGCGGGAAGAAAAATGGTAGCCCGCTGTTGACACGTGGTCCTCTCGAATATAAACACGAGCTTTAATATCAAAACAAAAGCATGCGTTATCGTATTCTGTGCGAGAGAAGGTGGGCACTGGGGAGGAGGTATTGCTGTGAAGAGGGCCTCTTCAAGAGAGCAGCCGTTTGTGAGGGATGCAAATTCGATTGGTTCTAATATAATCTGCTCCCTATGGTTGAAATTTAGTCTAGCAACTTTCACACCTCCTCACCTAACCAATTGAAGTTACATCCCTCCCAAAAGAACCGGCCATCCGAGCGTAGAAGCAAGTGCGAAATAAAAGTAACGACGCGCTTCTCGATACCGCAGATGTACCTACCTAAGTAGCATTTCTGACGGAAAAGAATTGTCCAGCCTTTGGGCCTGCCATTCCTGGCGTAGACCTTTGGCAGGTAGGTATCTGTTTCAACAGGCAAGGCCACCCGTGGCTCCAGCAAGACCGTCCCCGGTCCTTGCTATTCCAGCGAGTTTTCTTCCAGGGAAAATCAGTCAATTTGCAAGCGCAATATCTCAAAAACCAGTGGAAATCAAGTGTATACATTAAAGCTTATTAAATTTGTCTTAGAACGCACTATCAACTCACGTCTTCAAAAAAAATAGTTCCATTTAAAAAACCGAACTTGACCATCGTATCTTTTAAAATAATAATGGAAAAAAAATTCGTTCACGCTAATAAATTGGCCCCCTCGAACCATGCAATCCCCTATTTTTTAAATATTTTTGTCACCAATAGTTTAGGAGATATCCAGCTGTCCACTCTTCCCGCGGACACCCTGTATATATATGACAAGTATTTATTTTTTATCAAGATATTAAAAATAAAATTATGGAATTTTGATTAATCACAATACGCGCAATAACGAAAATGTAATGAGAGGATAAAAAATAAAAACCATCCCACTACAGGACTCGACCTCTAGTTTCTTCGCCTGTAATCCGGGATGTTTGCACCTGGGCTAATGCGGTTGTTGAAAAGTATTTCATCACAAGCGTAGTTAACCGGCTATACTACGACAAAAAAGACATTTTCTGGTTAAATTATTGATACTATGGCAATAATACATACGACTTTTGTATTCCTGTCATCAAGATCTATCATTTAATGAAGAATAAAATCGATCTGACAACTTCATAATTTTAATGTTTAAAGCCATTTTTTATAAAAATGGCCGGCCATTCACAGCTAATATTCTGGAATTTGTTTATACACATCGGCCTCAACAGTTTCTGCCCAGTTTCGTTAAAAAATCGCTTGTCCCATGTGCGTCCTCCCCTCGTGAGTAAATATTTAGTAAATATCGATATATCGATCGAAATTCTTCATTACGTTTTGTATTAAGTAACACACTATGTTTTCTTATCATTGATAATATAAAGCGAAGTTATACCATACCAAGACTTTTTACACGTTCATATTAATATTATATTATATTTTCAATTTACTGTAAGTAAATTTTTTAAAGTAACGCTTGTTTGTGTTTCTACGTTACATTTATGTTATGTAAGATCTCCATAAAAAACTTCAAAAAACTAAACAAATTACGCCAAGTACAGGGTCAAGGTTTTATCCTGCAACCCGTGCTCGCACGAACAGGTAAAATGGCAACAGCGCCTCACAAACGCATTCCAATATAACCATGCACCGTCCCGGCGTTCGAAAAGCTGCCAGCGACCGCTGGACAACAGTGATGTCCGAGCTTCGAAAATTTTAGGATGATCTCTTTCAAATTAACGTCGCAAGGAGCTAGGTATTTTTGGAATATCCCGGCCCAGGTAATCGAGCCGCGCGCTCCGCTTTTATGATCGGTTTACCACTCACACCCCAATTTACTGTAATGAGGTTTGAAAACAATGTCGACTGTTCTCGTACCCGCCTCAATTTAAAAAATTTTAGTTACGACAGGGTTGACCGCGGCGCTATACCCCTGTACAGAGATACAGAGAGGTAATGGTCACAATAATGGCGCATCGTTCCAAAAAATGGCATTAACGGAAGTCGGTTTATGCGTGGCGTGCAGTAGCTAAAATATTCAGATACAAAAATTCCAGAAAAAAATTCTAACACCGCTACAATCAAAGACACGTCCCATTAGTTATCTAGGTATGCACTGCATTAAGAATAAAATCATCAAAAAGAAAACCAGAACACCAGATTCCGAGGTTTGCAGAACTAATACATAATTGAATAAAAATTTAATTTCTCAATTTATGAAAGTAATGATACAAAAACAATTAGCCTATTGTTTATCAACACCACGAATTTTAAAAACAGCATTAAATACAGTATCAAATAATAAACAGTTTGCAAAAGCTTTTTACAACAATTATGGTTAAAAAATTGATAGAAAAAAATTTAGTAAACGTAAAGTATGTTAAATTATCCATTCATTATTAAGAGGGAATATTTTTTCCTCATTTTTCGGCGCAAATTGCATTCCGACATCTTTTATAGTTCAAAAGTAATACAGAAAAGGCCCCAAATTTTTCAAAATTTTTAGGAAAATTCTGAATAGTTCTTTGCGACGTCAATTTGAAAGAGACCATCCCAAAATTTTCGAAACTCGGGCATCACCGCTGTCCAACGGTCGCTGGCAGCTCTCCGAACGCCGGGACTGTGCATAGTTGTAGTGGAATGCGTCCGTGATGTACTGTTGCCATTTTACCTATTCGCGCGAGCGCGGGTGGCAGGATAAAACGTTGACCCGGTACATGAAAAAGTCGGGAACGAAAAAGTGTATTATTTGTACTTCTACGTTAGATTTAGCTGTATGTAACAGATTCTATGTTACATTTAGCTGTATGTAAGATCCGGATCGAATGAATAGGCTGATAGTGTAACTAAAAGGCAAAGGTAAAGATCTCGCTCGACGGCGGCGGGACGTGACCGACGGCACATTGTCTTGTTACGAGAAGGGCTCGTTCTGACCAACGGTCAATTGAAAAATTGCGAATGCTTGTGTGACGTCCCACTATTTTTCGCGCGGTATTATACTAAAGTCTCCCTCATAAATCGCTCCACAACTCCATCAAAATTCCTCAATTCAAGTCTTACCCCTTTTCTCCAATCACTGATCACCTTGACGATGTACCTTAGCGGTCCCCATCTCCAGATGATCTAATTTCAAATCCCCTTCCCCTCTTCGGCCTTCGAGGCGCGAACTCCTTCCACGTTTAAACCTTAGACAAGTCCCTCACTAAAAACTCGCTCATCTCGAGACTATGTCTCACCCCCCCCCCTCCTTTTACAACAAACGTATTCAAACCTCCACTTTTCAAACCCCAATCAAAACCCTCCAAACCCATCCAACGGGTGGAGTACCCCTTTTCAAAGCCCCGAAAGAGCCGCCGAAATACGCAATAACGACACATATTTTACGCATGAATCATCAATACGCGCCGATTACATAACACATATTTTAAGCATGAGTCATCACGCATACCGCAAATTCCCCGCATACCTGACATTCCATCGCTTTGTATAAATACCAGCGCCGCATGGACCACACACAGTCCGTCACAGTCAGTCACAGTCAGACACAGTCAGTTAGTTCGGGAACATCTGTTACGCCAAAATCTCTATTATAAAAGTACAGTGTATAATATAAAATTTCGCTTCAGTGCAACGTCCCCAATAGGGTTACCAAACCTTCTACATCACTGTAAGCATTTATCAATTTATCTTATTGTAAAACACTAACGCTATCGTCTTCTATTATTTTCATTTACTTATGCTTATCTATACTTATAACATTTGATTTTGCTCACGCTTATTACTTATGTTATTTCCTTATGCTTATGCTATTTGCTTTATATTCTTTGCTCACGCTTATTGCATTTATATCATTTAGCTTCTTACTCTTATTGCTTTATATTGTATTCTTTCGCTTAAGTTATTTGCTTATATTATCTTCTCTTCTTACGCTTATCGCTTTAAATCGTTTCATTGCTTATATTATTGCCTAAGCTTATTGCCTTATGTTAACCTGTTTATAACCAACTCTAACACTTCTTATGTTTATCTTATCTTATACGTAATATTATTATCATTGATCATCGTTATATAAATGTCTTGTGCTAATGCTTAATGTCCAACGCATTGTTATAATACGTTTACCGCCATTGCTTCAGTAGTGCATGGCTTATTCACACGCGTTCCAATAAATAACGCTTTTGTTTTACCCGACATTTGAATTCTTGTAATTATCCTTCGAATACCTAGAATCGTTACGAACCATAGCAACAGCTGATCTCTCTTCGCGAACACCGGGAGTTCTTATCAGTGTTTACAAGCTTACTTTCGCTTAGGGTCCCGCATGCCCAATGCTACACCTATTGAAAAGAACTACGACGCGTGTCTTTTTATTGCAATGCAGTAGTTAAGCCAATTATAGAGCCATAAATACAAACCACAAGAGTTCTAACGGGTGTCACTCTGGTGAGCGATAACTCCCTGACCTTCCCTGGTCGATTTATGCTGCGAAGCTGGCCTTCGTGCTGAACGCCTAAACTCCCCAGAGCTGCGAAGCTGGCCTTCGTGCCTAAATACCATCCACCCCTCAGAGCTGCGAAGCTGGCCTTCGTGTCTGAAACACCCCTCAGAGCTGCGAAGCTGGCCTTCGTGTCTGAGCTCCTAAACACCCCTCAGAGCTGCGAAGCTGGCCTTCGTGTCTGAGCTCCTTTCACCCCTCAGAGCTGCGAAGCTGGCCTTCGCGCCTGAGCTCCTAAACTCTCCAGAGCTGCGAAGCTGGCCTTCGTGCTCAACCTCCCAATATTCCCCAACCTTGTCACAGCCCTTACTTCCGCCACCCAGGACGTGACACTTGGACATCAGTTTGGACCAGGGCCCCCGGAGCACATTTTGTTACGGCGATTTTCTTGGATAATTCGTGGGGGGGGGGGGGCACCTACAGGGAGTGGTGGTAATGAGTGCGCATGCACATAGGAATATAGGGACGGTGGAATCGTTGCGGGGGGGGGGGGGTGAACTCCTTGTGGGAGGGGCGACGAGGTAACGTACGCTTTCTTTCTATTGGCTGCTGCTTCGCACAAGCGCAGTGATGTGTAATTATGAACGTTTGTCGCGTCGCCGGCGTCGTAAGCATGAATAGTGGCAGCCATATTTGAAGCGTTCCTCGCAGTGTGGTGTGCAGTAGCGTGTTATAGAAAAAGCTATAAAGTAAAAGCTATTAAGAACAATGGTTCAGTGCACCGTGCCTTTGTGCAAAAATAGATCAGATTCTCAAAATTGGAAGAAAAGGAATGATGGTAACTGTACGCGAAAATCTACATGCAGGTGGCAACGGCCTGCTCGCTCATGTGGAGCGCTGATCAAGTCCCCTTCCATCGACTCGCCATCTATGGAAGGGGAAGGCTCTTCCTTCCAGGAAATCGACCGTGATTTCCTGGATCGCTCACTCTGTTCCTGACCACGTAGCTATCTGGCAATGTAAACTTTCGCTTACGCACCTTGCTTGCGCTCTTTTCGAACCTGCTTCGAACCTTTACGCTTCGCGACTATGCTTCGCAAGATAAAATTGCTCGCTTTTAAACTTAAGATTATTCTTAAACACTGTTTGGGCTTGTTAATAATTATTCAAACGTGTGTGTAAATAGCTGTTTATTTAATTGTGATTGACCTTGTAAATATGTTCAAATTCTAACTGTAACGCTAATCTCCAAACGCTTAAATATACATTCCTCGTGCTCCTCTAATCGCTTCTAATTAATTTGTTCGTTATTTTATTCATAATAAAACAAATTATTATATTTAATACATTCTCTACCGCCTTTTAAGGAAAAAATATATAAAGGTATACCGGGTAGCAAACATGTTAAAGTAATTATATTTTCAAAACATATCTTATTTTGAACTTTATTTCTGTTTTTATAGATTTCCAAAGAATTCTGATACTTGTAAATTGTGGCTAGATATTTTGAGAATCCGAGCATCAGTTTCAAACAGAGCATGCATTTGCTCTGCACATTTTGGAGAACAGTTTTTTGATAGAAGTGGTGTACGTGTTCGCCTCAGGCCAAATGCATTACCAAATGCAGTATGTATAATAATATTTATTATTTTTATGAATAGTGGTGACATATTGAACAGTAATGTTTTTGTGTTTATATGTTATATGTGTATGTATTTGTTTTATGTTAGAATACTATGGAAAAAGAAAATTTATCACCCAACAGTGATCCAAAGCCATTAATATTATCAGAAAATAATGTGACAAGAGCATTATCACCTAATATAGGTATTTTTGTAAAAAAATTGCTTTTAATATATTCTGATGATAACAAAATAAGGTGATAATGTAAATATTTTTAAACTAACATATTTGTTATTATTCTAGTACAATATTCTGCATCAGCAATGGAAGTTGGAATGGCTTGTTCCAATGACAATTCAACATCGACTGAACTGCGTCGATTATCACCGCAGCCTTCAACATCGACTGAACTGTGTCGATTATCACCACAGCCTTCAACATCAACTGATCTGTGTGAATTATCACCACAGCCTTCAACATCTAAGGAACATAAAGCAACAATGATATCACCGATGTTTGTTTATAATTCTCCAGAGAAATGCAGATTAAGAAAAAGAATCAAATTCTTACAAAGTTTCAGATGAAAATGAAAATGCAAGCTATGTGCCAAAAATTACGCTGCAAAAGTAATCAGGTGTTGACACTGAAAAGTGTCTTAGAAGATATGAAGAACAAACATCTGTTACAAGAAAGTCAAGCTGAGGTATTGAAAACATTAGGTGCGTCCAATGGTGAACTTTTTAAACGATGTCTGCTACCAAAAACTAATGCATGCTTGCCAAAATCTTTTTCACCGGAATTGCGCTGCTTTGCATTAACGCTTCATTATTATGCTCCCCGCGCATACGAATACGTTTGCGAAAAATTTTATAATTGCTTGCCGCACCCGAAAACTATCTCTGCATGGTACAGGACAGTAAATGCGGAACCTGGTATTAGTTCAGAAGCAATGAAATCCATTACAGAGCGTGTAAAAAACACTAATTATCCGTTGCTTGGGTGCTTAATGTTTGACGAGATGGCGATTCGTGAACATGTTGAATATGATGGTTCAAAATTTAGCGGCCATATCGATTATGGAAAAGATATTGCTTGTGAGCTTGATATTATTGCTACACAAGTTTTGGTTTTCATGATTGTGTGCCTGATTGGTAGTTGGAAAGTGCCTGTTGCATATTATTTCACGAAGGGAGCATCTGCAGAAGATAAAACCACTTTTACTGTACAGTGCCTTGAAGCAATGCATGAAACTGGTTTGAAAATAGTATTCCCCCACAACAGGGGACGATATTGTAGCCTTTTTGGACCCGTGTCACATGAATAAGTTAATTCGTAATACTTTAGGAGATAGCACGAATTTAATTGATGGTGATGCCCAGCATATAAAATGGTCATATTTGAAATTGCACGATATTCAAGAAAATGAAGGAATGCATCTAGACAATAAATTAAGGAGTGCCCATATCCATTACTCAAAGCAGAAAATGAAAGTCCGTCTGGCAACTCAAGTTTTTAGTAAATCCACAGCCGATTCGCTTCTATTCTGTAAAAACGTATTGCACTTGAATGACTTTCAAAGCTGCGAAGCTACAATACGATTTTTAGAAATCTTCAATGATTTATTTGATGTTCTCAATTCCAAAAATATGAAACAAATAGTTTCAAACGAGCTCTAAATTCAGAAAATATTGAATCAGTACCACAAAAATTAACTGAAAGCAAAGCATATATCATATCATTGAGAAATGAATATGCTAATTCTGTAATATCTTCACGCCGTAAAACTGGCTCCTTAGGATTACTTATTTGTATGCAAAGTGCGATAACATTGTTTGAAAACCTTTGCAAGAAGAGTAATTTACTGAAATATATCCCTTTCTATAAAATCAGCCAGGACCGTATAGAATTACTATTTGGATGTATTCGTCATCACGATGGGAGAAATAATAACCCCACAGTCCGGCAGTTTAAAGCCGCAATGATGAAAATTTTAGTTCATGCGGATATACGGGGTACTGGTAATTGCATACGACTTGAGCGAATTGCAATTTTGCATGTATCATCGTTCAACAAAGGTACAAATTCAGAATATATCATAAATTCGACTTCATGCTTAGCTCGCATATATAACGAGTCAAATGACACGGAATCAAATGACGGTGAAAATTTCTTTCAAGAACACAATTACGTATTAGATATACGAGAAGTGTCAGAATTATCAAGAAATGTAATTGAATATATTGCTGGCTGTGTCGTGAAACAATTAAAAAAGAAATTAACATGCGAAGTTTGCGTCGCAGCTTTAGAAGTAAATGGCGAAGACAAACATAATTAAATACAAATAAAAAGTCGCGGGAAATTGATTCAACCATCAGCTGATGTTATAACGATTTGCCGAAACTGTGAAAGGGAAATAAGATGTTTAATCCATTCGGCAAAAATTTTTCAAAATCGCGAATATGATCATATGCGTATCGCAGTAGTAAGTCTAGGACAGTTCTAACCCAGGTCCTCTGAGGGGAGCGCGGGGGCGGGGGGAAGTGATGGCGCGCGGGGGAGCGCGGCGGAGGGAAACATTGGCGCGGGGCCTGCGGGGAGTGGAAGAGCGGTTGCGCGCGCACGAGCCGCGGAGTGGGGGAAGCCGCAACCGCGGAGGGGATCACTCCGGGCCGAGCAGCCGCAGAGACCTGACCCACCGTCCCCGAAATTTTTCAAAGGGAGGGAATGACCTCCGAAAAGTCTTTTTCAGACGTTGGCCCAACCCAAAAATTTTTTCAGACCTAACCCAGGGAGGGGCGGCCCCCAGGATTTTTTTTCAAACCAACATGCGTCGGAAATTGTTTAATAATTTATTTTTTATCCGAAATTGTTTCGGACGATGTCGGGAAAGATCGGGAAAGATCGACGTTCTTTTCTTTTACACACCGCGTCTTCGGGACGGAAAGAGAGAGAGCATTATTTTAAATCTAAATTCGGAGGGTGGGAAAGAGAGAGCACTACATAGCGATACACTCGCAGATATTCTAAAATTTTTAACCAGCGATCTACCAAACCATTATGCAGCATTCATTCTAAAGCTAACAGTATTCTAAAGCGTTCCGATTTAACGTCGCAGCGTATCGCGCGATCCTGTGTAACTTGACTCCCCTGGAGCAGCCGCGTGCGATGATACCTACCATTTGGCGGCGCGAAGAATGAAATAGAATTATGCGACGTCAGCAAATCTTAAAATTATGTGGCGAGGAGGATGATGGGTGAATAAAATTGATAAATAATATGCGTTTAAGAATATATATTGTTACATACGAAAAGACTTTAAAATTAAAAAATACAATCTAACATTTTTTCCTACGAGCATGCGCTAGAATATCGTTGATGGCGCATGCTACCAGTTCGCAATCTACAAGATAATCCTCGTCGTAATATTCACTATCACGTATTATTTTAGCAGCGCTGCGCGCAGCTAATGTTTCACACGCAGCATCGCTCTACTGTAGCACGTTGACAAAAGTTTCAAATTTTACTCTCACATCCTCTGCAGTTTGATGCAGTCGCGGATACACATAGCTTATGCATGGCTCAAGATTACATAAAAATGATACTGTATTCAGTTTGAAATACAGTGAGTTATCAGCTCGCGTCATCTTTACAATCGATGAATCAAAGATCCGAAGAAATTCCACCATTAAATCATCAATCCGCATCGAGTCTGGTTCAGGTAATTGTGCACGTTCTTCGATGGTTTCACGGCTGTCGAATAGCACATTCCATGTATGCCATGGTAATATAAGATGATTCCCATGATTATCGCCTAGAAGAACTTCAAACTCGGCCATAGGTCCTACGTTGATTCCAATTTCCAAATATTTGCTGCCCATGGATGTTAACGCGTATCTTCTGACCATGATACGCGATCCTCGGCGCGGACTAAGAGAACAATCAAAGCTATGAAATTGTCCACGCGTATCAGGAATAAACATAAAAAATTTCGAGAATATGTGAAAATTAAGTCTTACCTGTCAAATGTATTATCCCCACATGGAGCTACGCCATCATCTCGCATTATTGGAACGTAATAATTCATGCTTTCAACGTTTGCTTCGGCACTGCACAATTTTTGTAGACGTATCTCGTCTATCAAAGTCACCGAGGCTACTGTGCGATTGATGGAATAGCGATCAGGAGATTGGCTTAAATAGAGGTGCAATTGCTTCCCCCACCACCGCATTTTATTCTAAAGCTACCAATTTTTCCATAATGTTTTTCAATCTTAACGTCGCAGCATATCGCACGATCGCATGTAATTTGAACCAACCCCCCAAGGATGAATGTAATATAATTCCTGTGGAAGCGCAGAATCTTAGAATTATGCGGTGTCAGCAGAAACTGTGTCGGATGATTTTGCGCGCTAATTCGTCATACGCGTGAATCATAGAAAGAATTATGCTGTATCGGCAGAAACTGCACAAAACCATGTTGGAACGGATCGCCGTTTTTTTTTTGCATGCGGTGCATTCGAGGGAGGGGGTACGCCAAAGGGTTAGACAGAGATACCAAATCATGGTGTCAGTCATAAAAGCACGCTCCGAACTGCACAAATCCTCAAATCGTTGCAACGTGTTGCGCGGAAAGGACGTTACATTTACACTCCATTTACGATCATGGAAGAATTCGCGCAAGTAGAACATCAATTGCGGGATCAATCTGAACGATTGAGTTCGCGGGAAGAATACCTCGTGTGGGAAGAACGGTGCAACGAGTGCATCGAATCGTTGGAAGAACACAGCCGAGTGAAACGGCCGCGATTATCGATCGGTATTCAACAATCGTTGGTTGCTCGAATCACGCGACTCGAAGGACTGAAACATTCATTACGCGGCCGTTTCGTGCGCGAAGGTGCCGGACATTCGAGCGCAAGACTTTTGTGGCGCGAAATAGACACTGCGTTCGATAGTCGCGTGTTAACTGGTGCCCAATTCAAACTATATCGAGCCGCGCAACTTCCTCCAGGATGCGGCGACCATTGTGTTGGAGCACGTGCGGGGCGCTTTGAGAAAACGTCGAAACCTCAAAGTGAACACTGTATTCAACGGCGAATTTGTGGCGGGTGATAAACATGCTTGCAAAAGCATCAACACCCGGAACTGCGAACTCTTCGGCACATCCGATCTGCAGGAGAGGTACCAGCGATTCGTCATCGAACCAACCCTAGCATCGCTGGAAGAGTTCCAGGAACGCGACAGCGGATGGGCATTGACGCGAATCCTCAACCTCACCGTCAATGTCAATAAGTACAATCCGCTGCGCGCAGGGTGCCACCACAAGTTGCCGCGGGAAATATCGCTGAAGAAGGCAACGATCAGTGTGCAATCTCCGGACAATGCATGTTTCGCGTGGGCAGTGGTAGCCGCTCTCCATCCTGCGGAAAGACATCCCGAGCGCCCAAGTTCATATCCACCATATGCTTCCGTATTAAATCTCCAGGGCATTGAGTTTCCAATGTCCCTGGAGCAAATTGGGAAGTTTGAGCGGTTGAACGAAATCTCCATCAACGTGTACACCTTCGAGGCTGAGAAGACGAAGACGGTCTTTCCGCTGCACCTCACCAGCCAAAAGAGGGATCGACACGTAAACTTGCTCTACATACCGAATGATGGAGATGTAGGGCACTTTGTTCTGATCAAGAACTTATCCCGGCTGGTGAGCACCCAGTTGAGCAGGCATGATGGAAAGAAATTCATCTGTGATCGGTACGTATAGAAACTTATGAAAAATGATGAAATGTCTCGCGAAAAAAATTAAATAATACATATTTGGGGTTTTCTTTTTTACAGATGCATGCACTACTTCAGATCTGTCGAGAAGGTGGAGATTCATTCGCTAGACTGTGGCATGATGAACGACTGCGCCATCCTGCTGCCCAGCGAAGGAAACAATCTCCTAAGGTTCAACAACCACAACATGAAGGAGCGGCTCCCCTTCGTGGTATATGCAGATCTCGAGTGCATCATCGAGAAAACAGAGGACAGCCACCGAATGGGTGATGATAATACACACGTATCAACACCACGAAGTTCATAGTATAGCCTATTACATGCATTGCTCGTACGATACATCGCTATCGATGTATCGATGTCGCCGCGACGCGGATTGCGTTTCATGGTTCATCGATGAACTAAAAAATTTTGCAAATTTCGCCAAACCCACCCTGACCAGCAATGTTCCCATGCTTGATTTAACAGCCGAACAGTGGACAGCATTTCGCGATGCAACACACTGTCATATTTGCGAAGAACCATTCGAGGCTATCGATATACGAGTCCGCGATCATTGTCATCTATCCGGACGGTTTAGAGGTCGAGCACATTCGGAGTGCAATTTAAATTATAAAAATGCGTTTTACATCCCCATAGTTTTTCATAATTTATCAGGCTACGATTCGCATTTTATTATCGAGGAAATAGCTACCGCTTTTGAAGGTCACGTCGACGTATTACCCATAACTAAAGAAAAATATATTTCATTCACAAAAAATGTCGAAGATACGGCTGACTCAGACTCGCGAAATTATATTAAATTGCGATTCATCGATTCGTACAAATTTCTCAACACCAGTCTGAACAAATTAGCATCTTTTCTTAGCATAGATCAATTAAAAATTTTACAATCCCAATTTCAAACATTATCCGTCGAGGATTTCAATTTATTGACGCGAAAGGGTATCTTTCCATACGAATATCTTGATTGGGCGAACAAGCTGCAGGACTCATGCTTACCACCGCGCGAGTCATTCTATAGTTCGTTAACGGGTGAAACAGTATCCGAGAGCGATTACGCACACGCCGAGACTGTCTGGCAGCGTTTCGGCATTAGAACCTTGGGCGAATACAGCGACTTGTATTTGAAAACAGATGTCTTGTTATTGGCAGATATTTTTGAAAATTTTCGCGAAAGTTGTATCAAGAGTTGCGGATTAGATTCAGCACATTATTATACTTTACCCGGTTTCACGTGGGATGCCATGCTAAAACATACCAAAATTACATTCGAATTGCTCACTGACGTCGATATGGTCATGTTTATCGAACGCGGTATACGTGGGGGTTTAAGTCAATGTTCCGGAAGATACGCACATGCCAATAACAAGTACATGCCATCTTACGACGCATCGGAAGAGTCATCGTACTTGATGTACTTTGACGTGAACAATTAGTATGGATGGGCAATGTGTCAGCCTCTGCCATATGCTAAATTTCAATGGGTCGAAGATGTTGAAAAATTTGACGTGTCTTCGATCGCGGTCGATTCGCCCACGGGATACATTCTCGAGGTAGATCTGGAATATCCGCAACGTCTGCACGACGCTCATGCCGATCTACCGTTCTGCCCGACGCGTGCCAACCCACCTGGCAGCAGACAGGACAAGTTACTCGCGACGGTATACGATAAGCAGCGTTACGTCATCCATTACCGCAACCTGCAGCAGTGCACGCGTCACGGTCTTCGTATTACAAAGATACACCGCGTGCTTCAATTCGCTCAATCTCCCTGGCCCCGCGATTACATCGAACTCAATACACGGTTTAGAACAGGCGCGACAAACGACTTCGAAAAAAATTTGTACAACTTGATGAACAACGCAGTATTCGGTAAAACTATGGAAAATGTACGAAATCACGTGGATGTAAAACTTTTGACTCATTGGGAAGGGCGATATGGCGCGGAGGCAATGATCGCGAAACCGAATTTCCATAGCAGAAGTGTTTTTTCGGAAAATTTAATAGCTGTTGAATTGCGAAAACTCGAGGTGAAATTCAACAAACTGATATACGTGGGTATGTGCATTCTGGACATATAAAAAATTTGTTTGTATGAATTTCATCACGAGTACATGTCTCCCCTGCACGGACCATGTTGTAAAATTCTATACACAGACACGGACAGCCTCATTTACCACATTCGATGCGACGATATCTACGAGACCATGAAACGCGATATCGATAGATTCGACACAAGCGATTATCCTATCAACAATCCATATAATATGCCCCACTTAAATAAGAAGGTTCCAGGGCTGATGAAGGATGAAAATAACGGTGCGATAATGACCGAATTCGTAGGTCTTAGAGCGAAAATGTATGCACTCCGCGTAGACGGCAAAAAAGATACGAAAAAGGCGAAAGGCGTCAAGACTAACGTCATAGCCAGAACGATAACTTTCGACGACTACGCACAGTGTTTGCAAAGGGAGATCGAAATGGTTTGCAGACAATCGTGCATACGGTCTAAATTGCACAAAGTGTACACCATTTCGAAATCTAAAATCACTCTAAGTCCGTACGACGACAAGCGGCATATCGTACCCGATTCGACCGACACTCTGCCCTGGGGACATTATAAAATACCATTGTAAAAAAAACTATTGTATTTATTATAAATAGTGGAATTGTGTAACATAAAATTGTTCACTCATGCATAGAAATTATAAATGGTGGAATTAATGTGTAAAAATAAAATTGTTCACTCATTTACATATATGTATCATTGTATTTATTGAATCATGTATTATTATGTTACAATACATTATTTTTATTTATCCAAGAATTGTGCGATTTATCAAATCCCAACCACTTGACGTATACCTTATCCCCCATTCTACGCAACACTTTTTCCACTAGATATACATCAGGATCAGTGACGCGTTGCAGCTCGTGTTCATAGAATCCTCCGGCAACAGGTTTTCCACAGGAATCGACCAGCAAATACGTCGCGGGATTAGTGGCCTGTACTTTGGCTATCTTGAACACCTCCGTTGTCCAATTCGGTGTATAGCCTTTATCGAAGATGGTTTTAAATTTGCTCACGCGCACAAACTCGCCCAACTTGAATCTCGCCGGAGCAGCGATCTTTATGTTGCTGTATACGGTGGATAGCAGCTTGTCGGCGATCGCAGGGGTAACATCGCGAGGACGCATTCCGACGGTTCTATGTTTTCGCGCGTTATACTCTGCGAGAAGATGCGATAGCGAATCGATCCATCTGTAGGTTCCATTGAGCGTAAACATTTTCCACATATTGTTCTTCAAAGTTCGATTGAAACGTTCTACGATGGAGGCCTTCATCACCGAATACGTCGAATAATGATTAATATCATGTTTTGTCAAGAGTTTCTGCACATCGGCGTTATAAAATTCTTTTCCTTGATCGGTTTGCAAATTTTTCGGATATCGATCTCTAAATATCTTTGCAAACGCTTTGGTCACCTCAGCACCACTTTTAGTCTTGAGCGGCACCGCCCATGCATACTTGCTGAGCACATCGATAACGGTGAGTATGTAGTGGTGGCCTTGGTTGAATCGCGAGTATGGACGCATTTCTACAACGTCAGCTTGCCACAGATCGTCGTATCCGTGCACTATGACGCGCCTCCGCGGGAAATGCCTTCGAGCTGGAGCATGCAATTCCTCAACAAGTTGTCGCTTCTTGGGACCATAGTTTTCTTTACTCTT
This sequence comes from Andrena hattorfiana, assembly GCA_944738655.2. NCBI lineage: Eukaryota > Metazoa > Arthropoda > Insecta > Hymenoptera > Andrenidae > Andrena > Andrena hattorfiana. The sequence goes on along the minus strand of OX122890.1, from coordinate 38,545,118 downwards.
GGATTTCGATACTGGCTGCATGTTTGATCGCAGAGGTGTCTTTGACACGAATGATGCGATAATTATCATGTACATACATTAAGTGCTCCCAATCGGCCCGGGGACAAGTTCAACCATCTCACATGATTCTCCTTCGCAGCGCGGCTGCGGGATAGAATTTGACGCCTGCGATAACTTTTGAACGCTGTTTTGCAACGTCAGCATATCTCTTTGAAACACGACCAGCTTCCTCCCTAATTCTTCTTGCTGCTCTCTCAAAAGTTTAATGCTCTTTTCCATGTATAGTTTATTGACGGCATCGGTATCGGCCATCGGCTGAGCTATGCGTCGTATCTTGCGTGATTTTGCATCAAAGTCGGCACCGTCCACACAAAGAGCGTTATCTCGCATATAATTTCGAAGCATGCCGCTCCATTTGTAATAGTCCATTCTTGCTGCTCCACTCTTCTCGAGCGACACCCCAAATTTGTTGATCGGCATCTCGATGCATACTGCGCACATCATCAGCGTGTGGTTTTATATAATGAGGCCTACCTCGCGGAGTTCCTCGATAATCGATAAAATTTCGGGATCGTGGGAGTTGTTACACGCCTGACGCGACGCATCAAGCAAACGCAATCGATCCACCAACTCGTTGGGATCATCCCAATGCACGTAATCGATCTTGCTATCGTTTACTATCATCGCTAGCGGTGTCCTTAGACCTTTTCCTGCTTTACTCGTTGATGCGCGGGGGACTAGTGGTGCAATTACATGTTTGTACTTGTATCCCTTGTTGCCCAATATGGGTTTATGAGCACAATGACTGCGTCTGTAGGCATTCGTCGCCAGCAGTATACTTTTGTATTTTTGTTTATCGGCATCGGTGTACAGGGCATCGTCGGGAATTCTCTTGAAAATCAGTTCGTAAAGGCCGGGCGTTCCTTTGTATTTTACACCACCAATGATTATATTATCATCCGTGTCCATATCGAAAGCCTTATCTCCAAGCATCGTTCCACTATTGCCAAAGTATACGCCGTACACATAGTCAATTGCTGTATCCTTATCCATACTTAGGATGGCGCTCATGTATTCTTGCCCCAGCGGACCGAAATGGTTGCGAAACGTTTCTTGTCCCTCGGATGTTTGAAGTTGCTGTCTAATAGATGTTACAAACAACTCATCTGGACTAGTTTCGAAAACGTCGTCATCATCATCCTCGGTTGCAAGCAATTGTACACTGGGAAATGTATTTATTGGTGTGGGAGGAACCGAGGAATCGTTTTGTCGTTTTCGCTTCAATTGAACTGGTGTGGAGGTTATGAGTGAATATTCCGATGATGTGTGTCGTTTCTTCTGTGTCTTGCGCGATGTGCTCCATTTCGACTGGATTTTTGTTTTAGGCGTTAATGTTTCATTCTCTTCAACGTCTATGCTCGTCAGCGGTGATGTGTCAGCTTCTGCCGCTGTGGTATTTTCCACGATATGTTTCAAGGGTTCGACGATAGGTTTGAAGTATCTCTCCAACGCGATATCTTCCTCTATCTTGCCAGACTTCAAAGCCTGATGTTTCTTGCGAATGGCTTCGCTGGTTTTCGCAATTTCCTTCGCTATTCTCTCGCGATCCTTAATCTCCAGACTATCGATATCAATCATCATTGTGCAGCAGACGTTGCTTTCCCACCGACGTGTTGACGACAATTGACCATCTCACGGTACGGCAAACTCGTTAAATCCCTTTCTATAACGTCCATTGGGCATCGCGCTATCCTTGTCTATTACCACGAAACCATACTCTCGTTGCCAGCAATTACGACACAAAGCGCAGAAATTCTCGTAAGACATATCAGTATTTACATGATCGTCGTACACATGTTTCAAGTTGGTACCATCCTGCTTAAACAGAATCAACAGATTGGCATTGTCGCGTATAAGATGTTTGGGAATCTTTGCATACGTCTGACAGAGATAGAAGCAGTCAACGTTCGAGTGGCGCCCCATTGCAAAGTATTCTCGTATCGTATCTTGCTTATCGCATGCCACGTCATCAAAGATAAAAATAGAATTCGGAAGCGATTCGCTCGGTGGGATGACATCACTGTTATTCGAAAACGTAAAGTAGCCAAATTCATCTATCGGGGTCAATAAATTCTCCAAATACTGGTATTTCGGCTGTTGCAACGACTTGGAATACACGTACACGTTCTCGAAGCGGACACCGTGAGGACTTTCCAACAAGCTCACCAACACGTTGGTCTTTCCACAATTGGATGGGCCACAAATGAGGCACCGTATAGTGTTTGGTAGCATGCTGCCATGTTTGCGTCTTGTTTTCGAGGGCATCACTGGTGATTTATCGTCAAAATTTGTCACGCGTATCGTCACAGGCTGTCGCACGAATCGCATCCTCGCTGCGAATTGTGAAAAATGATTTTGATACGTCGAAGCGGCGACGCGCCCAATTTATAGGTCCGCGCCGAAGCAAAACAGCTCAGTGTTCAAAATGCTTCTGGTCCTGTCGGATAATTGTGATATTCGAGTCTTAACCTCTGAACAGTTGAAATATATACCAAAGATTATTCTACTGCGAGAGTTCGAGAGATACATTGATCAGTTGTGGGACAGTCTCCCCGAGCATATAAAAGCCGATTCCGAGGTTCAACAGTATCGTCGGTGTCTGGAACATTATAATCGCCCTTGGCAGCGAACGCATATCGACGGTCCAGCACCATTGATTAAAAACTGTAGCGAATGTCGCCGATGCGAGTGAAGAAAGGTTATTGTTTGTTAAATCGGGCGATAAACGCGCTACCTATCGAATTACATATCCCGGGATACCAGTTTTGCGGCCCAGGAACTCATCTGGCAAAACGATTGGCTAGAGGTGATCAAGGCATCAATCCGTTGGACGCAGCGTGTCGCGAACACGATATTGCATATTCGCGTAGCAACGACCTCGGCGAAAGGCACGCGGCAGATAACGTACTCGCTGACAAAGCGCGAAAACGCATCGTTGCGCGAGACTCGACTCTGGGCGAAAGAGGTGCTGCTACGGCTGTTTGGGCAGCTATGAAGGCCAAGACGAAAATCGGAATGGGGATGAAAGCAAAATTGTGCAAAAGGATTCCAAAGAGAGAATCGAAAAAGCGGATTCTTCCGATAGCAAAACGGGGCGGTATATTACCATTTCTCCCGCTGCTAGGTGTTCTCGGATCGTTAGCTGGCGGAGCGGCGGGGATAGCCAAGGCGGTAAACGATAATAAGGTGGCGCAACATCAGCTGCAGGAAATGCAACGTCATAATCGCTCCATGGAAGGTCGTGGACTTTATCTCGCACCATACAAGCGCGGACAGGGAATATCGAAACGAAAAAAAAAACGTCGAAAAGAAAATAAAAATGCCCGCGGGTGTAACTACCGACGCGCAATTGGAGGAGTTTGCAAAACGTATGCGTATTCCATTCTTTAGAGGTGTTTTTATGCGTAACGCGCTACCAGCCGGAGGAGTACGTCGAAACGAGAGCGGTATCGTAAATTTGGACAATGTCGAGGGGCCGGGGACTCATTGGGTGGCGTATGCGAAGAGGGGGTGTCGAGCTATATATTTCGACAGCATTGGAAATCTTCAACCGCCTAAGGAATTGGTACAATATCTGGACAAAGATGTCGTGAAAATCGAATACAGTCGAACGGCTTATCAGAAGTACGATCAGAGCAATTGTGGACAACTATGTCTACGCTTTCTACAAGCGATTGGTACCAAATTTAAGGATTAACTTCCAACCACTCTGATGCAGTACCAGTCCAGTCGTACAGCTCGGAATATGTCGTTAATATTCACTCTAACCGGCAAGAGTAGCACCCTCGCGGTAAGCTACTTTCCACCCATAGATTTGAGCGACGATGATTACGAGCTTGGTCTAGCAACCTTTGAAACTTATCACACAATACCAAACATCGACTCAAGCAACGATAAATTCTACTTTGTCGTAAACTATGACATCAGCAACAGCGTCGACACCACTCATGAATACATTACGATTCCACACGGCTCCTACGAACTAGACGCTATTGCCAAGTATTTGAAGCAGCGATTACTCGAGCGGTATCCTCAAAATCTCGGTGGCATCGATGTCGGTGACAACGATGTGTATCCTATAGTGTTGCGCCCCAACAACAACACCATGAAAAGCGAGCTGTACTGCTCGTTCGTCATAGACTTTACAAAGTCCAATAACATTGGATCGCTACTGGGATTCTCGACGAATCGGGTATTAGAACCTGGATGGTGGCATGAATCGGACGATCCAATTAATGTCAGGAACGTGAACATTATTCGCATAGAATGCAGCGTGACCGCTGGCGCGTACAACAATGGGAAGCGCGTACATACGATACATGAATTTTCTCCGAGAGTCCCACCTGGATATAAGATATCGGAAACGCCCGCGCAGATCATTTACCTTTCAATCACCGCACGGGTCATTACGGATCTAACGATACGCGTTGTGGATCAAGACGGACGGTTGCTCGATTTTCGAGGTGAAGAGATTACCATCAGATTGCACGTACGATGGCGACGACGATAATACGTGTGACGTGATCGAAAGAGATGCTTGTGCTGAACGACTCCAGAAACCCGTTTCTTCCAAACGAAATTGTATACAACAACAACAACAACTGCAACAGCTCTGATTACACTAAAAAGAAGAGGCTCAGTGCTGCGAACATTGCATTTTTGAAATTATTGGGATTCATTGTGCACGGTTAAGTTGAAAAAAAAAATGGTTGACATTCTAAGCATTGGAGGGAAGCCGACGTTTGACGATCGCATCATCAAGCTTGAGACTCACACATACAACCCATACGTCAACTCAACGTTTGGATACAGCGATGAAATAAGAATACCCATACAGCAGCAGGATTTATACACATTGCCGTGTGAAAGTTTCCTCTATGTGGAGGGAAAATTGAAGATAAACAAGCCAAACGATACATTAACGGTGGCGTTGGGAAATAATTGCATGGCGTTCTTATTTGATGAGATTTGATACGAGCTGAATGGCGTGGAGATTGATCGCAACAGAAACGTTGGAATAACCAGCACCCTTAAAAACTATGTATCGTTGACATCTAGCGAAGACAAAAATATGGAGAATGCCGGATGGGGCTTGAAACGACGCGATGGGTCAATATTGAAAAATCATTTCAATTTTTGCATCCCGCTAAAATATTTGCTGGGATTTTGTGAGAACTACAAACGCATTATTATTAATGCGCGTCACGAATTGATTTTAATACGATCGCGCAACGACAATAATGCTCTAATAGGATCGCCGATGCTGGAACCAGAAATTGAATTACTTAAAGTGCAATGGCGGATGCCTCATGTGACGCTGAACGACGTTAATAAGCTATCCTTGCTACGTGCTTTGGAACGTGGGCAAAACCTGAGCATTTGTTTTCAATCGTGGGATCTGTACGAGTATCCTCTCTCACAGAGTACAACCAAGCATTCGTGGGCCGTGAAGGCATCTGCACAGCTGGAGAAGCCGCGAGTTATTATCCTTGCTCTACAGACTGGTCGAAGGAATGTGATGAGTGAAGACGTTACTAGGTTTAACAACTGCAAATTGACCAATGTAAAACTTTTTCTCAACTCGGAATTTTACCCATACGATGACATGAACTTGGACTTTGACAAGAATAAGCATGCCATCTCGTATCATATGTATACGCAATTCCATAAATCATATTATGGACATAGTTGCAACGAGGCATTATTCACCGTGGCCGAATTTTTACAATTTGGTCCCCGCGTGGTGATTGATTGCTCGCGACAAAATGAGTCGATCAAGAATGGCACAGTGGACGTGCGCATAGAAATCGAGTGTAAAGGGAATGTGCCGATAAATACTACGGCCTACTGTCTGATTCTACACGATCGGGTGGTTGAATACAATCCGCTGACAAACGTGGTGCGCAAAATCAATTAAATTGCCACGCCCTCTCCTGTGTCAAATTCACACCAAAAGATAATTTCATCGTGAAAATCGAGATGCTTTACGAGAAAAAGTGCATGCTCCCATCTGTCTTGGAAGCGAGCGGACCTCTAAATCGTATCGATAATGACCGTGCCAACATTTGTTGACCTGCAAGGGTTCATCGTCGATGGAAGATTTGTTGTCAAGGAAGTGGTTGTCCTACGAATGGGAACAATTCTCTCGCACTATATTTTTGGGAGTTCGATGCCACAATATCTTCTTACGAAATCCGACAAATCGAGCATTCGGTGGTTGGTGGTAAAACATCATGGACTACGGTGGGACGATGGAGACGTTCCATACTGTATGGCTAAACGGCTAATTACGAAAGCTGTAGCTGATGCGATCGACGAAGAAGATGACGCATCCCATATCGTATACGTTAAAGGGTTGCAGAAACGCGACTGGCTTGCGAATTTCCTCGATGAAAATACCAGAGCGGACGTTGTCATTGAGACGCTGGACATTGACTACGAGGATATCAAATCTCTAAATAAGCTAAATGTAATTAATACTCTGCGATGTGGCAGACACGCAAAGCACTGTGCCATGCAAAATGTATTTAAAATATTCAACTGGTGGTCTAAACGCCAGAGAGAAATGCTTAAATAAAATATAATCAATTTTAATGTATAAAATGTTTTTCTTAACCCTCTCCAACCTAATCTCCTGCACATGATGTATGCTAGATTAAGACGATAGTTATAATTATGTAGAAGTGGTTTGATACACGTTCAGAGTGGTATGATATACGTTGAAAGTTACCATACACGTACAATACATGATCAAAGTGGTACCATACACGATCAAGGTGGTTCGATTCATGGTGAAAGTGGTTCGATTGTGGTTGAAAGTGGTACGTTTGATGTTCAAAGTGGTTCAATTGATGTTGAAAGTGGTTCGATTCATGTTGAAAGTGGTTCAATACATGTTCGGAGTGGTTCGATTGATGTTCGATTGATGTTGAAAGTGGTTCGATTGATGTTCAATTGATGTTCGATTGTGGTTCGATTCATGTTGAAAGTGGTTCAATACATGTTCGCAGTGGTTCGATTGTGGTTGAAAGTGGTTCGATTGATGTTCGATTGATGTTGAAAGTGGTTCGATTGTGGTTGAAAGTGGTTCGATTCATGTTGAAAGTGGTTCAATACATGTTCGGAGTGGTTCGATTGATGTTGAAAGTGGTTCGATTGATGTTCAATTGATGTTGAAAGTGGTTCGATTCATGTTGAAAGTGGTTCGATTCATGTTGAAAGTGGTTCGATTCATGTTCGATTGATGTTGAAAGTGGTACGTTTGATGTTCAAAGTGGTTCAATTGATGTTGAAAGTGGTACGATTCATGTTGAAAGTGGTTCGATTGTGGTTGGAAGTGGTTCGATTGATGTTGAAAGTGGTACGTTTGATGTTCAAAGTGGTTCAATTGATGTTGAAAGTGGTACGATTCATGTTGAAAGTGGTTCGATTGTGGTTGAAAGTGGTTCGATTGATGTTGAAAGTGGTTCGATTGTGGTTGAAAGTGGTTCAATTGATGTTGAAAGTGGTTCGATTCATGTTCAAAGTGGTTCGATTGATGTTGAAAGTGGTACGTTTGATGTTGAAAGTGGTACGACTAATGTTGAAAGTGGTACGATTGATGTTGAAAGTGGTTCGATTGATGTTGAAAGTGGTTCGATTGATGTTCGATTGTGGTTGAAAGTGGTACCATACACGTTCGATTCACGTTCAGAGTCGTTCAATACCCGTTCGATTCACGTTCGATTGATGTTCGATTCACGTTCGATATAGGATAAAAGTGGCTCAATACATGTTCCATACACATTCAAAGTGATTCGATCTAGTCGAATAATGTGTCCAAAGAAAAAAAGGGGAAAGAAGATGTGTGGGAATAAGGAGAGGATTGTCAGCGAAAATGAACGTAGAGAACAACAGTATCTTACTTTTGCAAAGCTACGCACTTCTCGATTTCATGATAGGAGTTTATACGCGAGAGCTTGGAGATGCAGCGAGACCAGTTGCATTCAAAGCTTTGACGGCTACCAGTCAGGATTGAGGTGTCAATAATTTTTTGTGTGACATTGTTTTTTGTGACAATGGGATTGGAGAGGATTGCCCCTGAGTGTGACCCCGAGGTATGTACATTTAAATATTTTTACATTTATCGCGTTTAACATTTATCGCGTTTAACATTTGAAACCGAGTGCTATTAAATCAGACGTTTGTGTCAATATTATATCGTAGATTTCTATTTTTTTTCCAGAACTGACCACCACCGTCGCCTCCCCCACCACCTCACTGGCCATCGCCACCTCCATCGCCGCCACCTCCGCTGGTATGTAGTAGTTTGCATTGTTTTATACATTTGATGTTTATTATATGCAAATATTATATCAATGCTTGTGTATATGTTCTAGGACCTGCAACAAGTCATTGGTCCTGCGATGGCGGCTCGGCTGCGGCGCCCATGGGTGCCGAACCGCCCAATGGCGCCGCCACTGCAACGGCCGCGGCCGCAGTCCCCATCGCCACCACCACCACGATAATTTTTTTTATTATATTGTTGCGAGCACCGGGTATAGGCCCATGCGTAGCCTGCTGGTGCTGGTAGCTGAAGACAGAAGAGGGTCAACCCCCTTCGAGAACAACGACGAGAAGACTCTCTTGTACCGCACGCCGTAGCGTTCGGACGTGCGGGTTATACTGTCACTACTCTGTATTTCGAAAAATAGTTGTGTCGTGTATATTCCCGCGTATCATTTTATCCCTTTGCGTCGGGGTGGTCGACGATGGAAACGCCCCGGCGCAACAATATTATTTTAATTTTAAAGTCTTTTCGTTTGTAACAATATATATTCTCAAACCTATATTATTTCTCCATTTCATTTACCCGTCTTCCTTCTCGCCACATAATTTTAAGATTTGCTGACGTCGCATAATTCTATTTCATTCTTCGCGCCGCCAAATGGTAGGTATCATCGCACGCGGCTGCTCCAGGGGAGTCAAGTTACACACGATCGCGCGATACGCTGCGACGTTAAATCGGAACGCTTTAGAATACTGGTAGCTTTAGAATGAATGCTGCATAATGGTTTGGTAGATCGCTGGTTAAAAATTTTAGAATATCTGCGAGTGTACCGCTATGTAGTGCTGTCTCTCTCTCTCGAATTTAGCTTTAAAAGTGATGCTCTCTCTTTCCCACCCTCCGAATTTAGATTTATAACGAAGTATTGCTCTCTCTCTCTCTCTTTCCGTCCCGAAGACGTGGTTCGTAAAAGAAAAGAACGTCGATCTTTCCCGATCCTTCCCGACATCGTCTGAAACAATTTCGGATAAAAAATAAATTATTAAACAATTTCCGACGCATGTTGGTTTGAAAAAAATCCTGGGGGCCGTCCCCTCCCTGGGTTAGGTCTGAAAAAATTTTCGGGGTGGGCCAACGTCTGAAAAAGACTTTTCGGGGGTCATTCCCTCCCTTTGAAAAATTTCGGGGACGGTGGGTCAGGTCTCCGCGGCGGCTCGGCCCGGAGTGATCCCCTCCGCGGTTGCGGCATCCCCCACTCCGCGGCTCGTGCGCGCGCAACCGCTCTTCCTCTCCGCCGCGCTCCTCCGCGCGCCATCACTTCCCCCCGCCCCCGCGCTCCCCTCACAGGACCTGAGTTAGAATCCCCCTAGCCTTACTACTCACGTGTACAAGCTCAACTTAACTGTCGGGATTGCGGAGTTTTTGCGATTGCATTTGCTGTCTCGTTATTATTCAAAATATTACCAGACAAGGTAACGTACACTCATGCGTTGATGCATCAACATTTGATCCAAATGTTTCAATCTAATCATATCGAACATTTTCCATGCATTCAGAATCAACAATTAACGCGTTGTATATATGATTATGAATCTGCAATTGGTAATACAATTAATAATAAAAATCCCTCTTGTGGAAATTATCCTCCATTTAAAATTGGTCAAAGTAATATTACTAATGAAAAAAAAGAAATATCCCCAGTTCAAAATGTAACACTAAGTAACAAAGAAGTCACTACACATACCAAAAATATAATTCAGACAGATCAACCATTCGTTTCGAAGTAAAAAAAAAAAGCAATGTATACGTACCATGTAAAAGGAACGAATACATGTCTAATTGTTATAAAAGGCAGAAAGACGAAATTTGTTTAAAAAGAAAAGCTGTTTACAAAGCAAAGAAAGGGGCGTGTAACATGAAAAAAGGTAAAGATTGTAAAAAAAGGGGAGGAAGGCATAAAACTTTATAATTATGAATATTCTAACGCACACAAAGCAGGTATAATAAAAAATAAAAAAAGTGCATTATGACGCAAATAAAGAAGTGACATGCGAAAAGCGAAAAAAATACTATCAGCTAAATAAAGAAGTTACCTCCAAAAAGCGGAAGGTATATTATAATGATGAAATACGTGAAGAAGATGATTATAATAATAAAGTAGGAAAACGTCATGCTGCTTTGAAAATAATAAAAAAGTATCGTTATATTGCTGTAACAAATAACAATATAGCAACCAAAAATAACAAAGAAACTTATATTAGAAAACTTTCAAAAATTATTAGCATGCCGTCCAGAGAAGCAAGTAGATTGGAAGCTGAGCGTATAATAAAATGGTGTTTTCATATTAGGCAAAAGTACATTTTGAAAATGAGGAAACAGTTGAAAAATTGTAAAGAAAAAGTGGAAGTTTTCTTAACGCGCGCAGCAGAATGTTTAGAAGTTGATGACAGCATTAATGCTTTGTGTGGACAATCCGGACATACATCTTCTTCAGAATCATATTTTGCGGAAAGTTCGTACCATACTTTCACCGGTTCTGAATCAGTCATACTGAATTCGGAAGGAAAAGCTATAAACATTCTACCTGTAATGCGATCGAAGAAGACGACAAAAGCATGGCATTGTAGTTACAGTATTGTCTCCGTATGTGCTCGGTTTGGTGCATACGATACGTGCTTGTCGTTATCCCCACCACTTATGTCTCACTCTTGTCCTGCGAAGGCAAGAGCGAGATGGAACGAGAGCGAGCGAGAGCCACTGAAAGCGAGCGAGGACGGTACGAGACAGACGACGCATTGATGTTTTGTTTCCCTCCGTCTTTCGGGCGACGTGACACTCCGCCCTTTGCGTGCGCAACGACGCGTGCGCGATGGTCGCAAGCACTTACGGTGAGCACGGGAACCGCTTCGCAAAATCTTGACGCAGGCTCGGCTCAACTCTTTTTTGCGCCCTTTATTGTAATACATTTATTTGAGATTATTTATGACTTTACTCTGCAAAATTAAGCGACTGCCTAGGGCGGAAAGTCGACAAGAGGTGCAAAATGATATTTTCATTACTGGTATTGTTGAAAATAAACTTTAAAATTAAATATTACAAGTTGTACTATAAGTGAATTAAACTACGAATAAAAATTCAGAGTAAGATTGTTAATAATCTCGAATAAATGCATTATAATAAAGGGCGTAATTTGAAAAGTTCGCCTAGGGCGCAAAAAAGACTCGTGCCGTGCCTGGCTATCTGACCGTCGTGCGCATGCGTCGAACAGTCACGATTCCATCTGAGTGCTCGCACCCGTCGCACACGCCCGCGCGCACGAAAAGCGTTCCATCTCGCTCCCCCTTTCGGCCAGAAAGAAGCGAGAAACGAACACTCGGAATTAGGGATCTGTTCACGATAGCAGCTCAACGCCAGTCCCGACCAGCGAGCACATACAGAGACAATACTGTATCTTTGTAAAACAAAAGATGCTGAAATTCGGAATAATTTACAGGATTTCTTCAAACGATTGTTAGAATAAAAAAAGGTACATAAGTTGAACAACCATATCAGTAACTGTTCTAATAAAGTGCATGCTGAAAAAGTTGGTCATTCTCATGGTTGTTACATAAACTATGTAGGTCCAATTTTTTAGCCATTGAGATTTTGGCACTTCACTTCCCGGATTTACGACATTTGAAGAGAATGATATACAAAATAGCGAGCATTTATAAAGACCAATTAGATAATTTAAACAAAGCTTTAAACGATAATGACCTTGAAACACTTGAACGAATAACACTGCAAGCGCGGAAAGAAGCGGAAGCGTTACAAAAAAATAATACTGACATAAGCTTGAACGAAGAAGAGATTATATCTCGATATTATTTAGCATTTAGAGGTTTCACAAAACGGTCTATGGACACACCACGCATTCCGTGTGTTTCCTGCGAGAAACTCTGTTTTAAAAGAGAGATTCTTAAGTTTGATATGTCTAAAAGAACATATAAGGGAAATGTAATGCAAACATTGTTAAATCATATTGGATACAAAGTGGGTGACATGCATTTTATTTTCCGATATTGTCACGATAAAATTCGCAACGATTCCATACCACCAAAATGTATTTTAAATAAGCTTGACGTACGTTCAGTTCCAGAAATAGCAGTGTTGAACGATTACGAACGAATTCTCATTCAAAGAGCTAAACCGTTTCAAACGATTGTGAGAATGGATACAGTAATGCGTAAAAATATGCCACATAAACATATATTTCCAAAAGTAAAGGGGAGAACATTTCACCTTCCTTTGCCATTAGAAGAGAATTTAAAAAAAATTTGTCCTGCGACTGAACCTTTAAATCAAAATCATGAATTATACATATTGGTGCGGGGCGTTCCAACAAAATCTAAAATAGTTTGGGAAAAGTTAGTTGCCTTGAAGAAAGTATGGAATGCCTTAATATGGTTGAAAGCCAATAATCCTCTATACTCAGAAATTGTTTTACCACAATCGCACGATTTATTGCTGAGTATCAAATTACCAGATACAGAATTTCAAGAAGAAGTTGTTGCCAATGATAATAATAACGATAATAACGAATCTATCGAGGACGTTGAAGGGGAAACTCTTAATATCGATGAAAACAACAAACGTGCATTATTGACGAAAATGTCAGAATCTGATTCATATTATGATCAGTTTACGATTTATCCAATGTATGACAAAAGGATTAATGAATCTGCTACTACACTCTATCAAATGCTTAAAGTTCATGACATTCCGTTGGGCCATCGTGCTGAACAATTAGATGTGAAATGTTACCCAGATTTATATCCTTATGGGGTGAACGGACAGCATGAAGACAGATTGGTTCGTTTGACTGATCATGAATTCATTAAGTCCAAACTGATGTCCAAGCATTCGCAATTTCGATTGAACATGCAATATATTTTCCATTTATTACACGATACCAATATGCGACAATTGAACGCTGGAATTTATCACAAAATGAACGTCGTAAATCCACGTGCAAAATACACAGCTGCTGGTTTTCTTGAGCAACTCTCTAAAGATCAGTTACAAACGAACTTGAACACTATATTTTCCAGATTACGTAATACAGCACAGTATTGGCGAAAACCGAGAAATGATTTGAACTGTATGATACACCATTATGGACCAGCTACATGGTTCCTCACGCTCAGTCCAAGTGAGTGGCTATGGACAGATTTAATAGAATATCTTCGTGAAGTAAACGGCCCATCGGTGGCTAAAATGTCCCCGAACGAACTCATTGCTTCTGATCCCGTTTCAACTGCTCGATTTATAGATAATGCATTCCACGCTATGCTGGATTTCATTTGTTCGCCCGACAATCCGATTGGCAAGGTCACTCATTACTTTTGGCGCAGAGAATATCAAAGCAGGGAATCACAACATTTTCACCTTTTAATTTGGATTGAAGATGCTCCTATAATCGATAAATCTTCGAAGGAAGATGTAGCACGATTCATTATGAAATACGTCACTTGCAGATTGCCATCACCGCATGTGTCGCCAGAATTATATAGTCGTGTAATTGCACATCAAATGCATAAATGCAATAGCTACTGTCTACGCAACAAGAAAACTAAAAATTCCTTCTGTAAAGTATGTAGATTTTCATTTCCACGTCCAGTTACAGATACTTTGATAATAAGGGATGTGGCTGTTTCTATAGGTGCTAGAAAACAATTGAAAGCAAAAGGTAGACTCTATGATCTTCCACGTTCAATGAAGGAAGTCCGTATCAATGATTATAATGCTCCCGTTCTCATGGTTTGGAGAGGTAACATGGATATACAATATATTGGGGAAAAGACAGGGTTGGTAATATGTTACTGTACTAAGTACGTGTCAAAGCCGGAAAAAAGTTACGCTACGGACACTATGGCAGCATTAAATTCTACTAAGTCATTGGCTAGTCTTCTGTGCAACCTTGGAATGCGCATGCTAAATCATAGAGAATGTGGAGCGCCTGAATGCGCTGATACTCTTTTAGGATTATCATTGCATGGCACTGACTCCAGTACTACTATTAGATGGTTAGATGTAAATATACTGAGAAGTAGGAAATTGAAAACTCGCGAAGAGATTGAGGAGCTGGAAGGTGAATCCACAGACATATTTTGTCCATCCCTCATAGATGATCACTATCCTAACAGACCTAAGGAATTAGAATCTATGCATCTGTACGATTTTGCTATATGGTATGACGTTACTAAAATTAGACCGTCTGAAAAAACTGAATATTATGAAATCCGTGCATCTTTGTTTTTGAAAAAAAGGCAAAGAGGATATCTTATCAATCATTATAAGTACAATGTTCAAATCCAACCTGAGAATTATTATTTCTCATTATTATTATTATTCAAACCTTGGGGAGACACCGACGAATTGAAAAATGGATTTGACACATATGCGAAAGCTTTTTTGTCGCTAGAATCACAATTGACAGAAGCAGTTCAATATCACGAACGAATAACGGATATTCAAGAAGCGCGTGATCATATAAAGGAAGAAATTGGAAAGAACGTGTTGAATACTGTAGAACAAGAAGAAAATGATCAAGGCGATTACCCATTAGAGTGTGTTCCCGTTGAAACTGTTGGTGCCATGAAAGATTTTAAAGACACGGAAAACAAATTTGACTGTGGTAATCTTGCAAAAATGATTTCGGAATTGAACCATGATCAGAAGCAGATATTTGATAAAGTTACTAAGTCCTTGACGTCTAACGATAACATTCTCAGACTTTATGTGAGTGGAGAAGGTGGCACTGGGAAAAGTTTTTTAATAAAAACTATCAGACTGTGGATTAAGCAGAGTATCGGAAAAGACACAGCAGTAACTGCTCCTACTGGAATCGCAGCTTTTAACATTGAAGGTCTTACCATACACCGATTATTCCAATTACCCGTAGAACATGGGCACACAGCCCAGTATAGACAACTTAGCGATGCAGCCCTTCAAATTGTACGAGATCAACTCAAAAATGTTGCATTAGTAATCATTGATGAGATTTTGATGGTTTCTAACGTAACTTTCCTGTACATACATTTGTGACTTACAGAAATATGTGATAGTACAGATTCCGATGATGCTTGGTTCGGAAAAAAGCCTATGCTGCTATTTGGTGACTTACTACAACTTCCTCCTGTTCACGAAGAACCTGCTTTTATACAATTATCCAATAAGAGTATGGAGAAAAATGTTGGAGGTTTAGGTTCTAATAATTTATGGTCTGCCTTGTTTAGCTATGATGAATTGACAATAAACATGCGACAGTAGGGTGATAATATTGTTGCGAGCACCCGATGTGTAGAATTGACAGCCTGCTGGTGCTCGCGACGAAGACAAGAGACAGCGAGAAGAAGGCGATCGAATTGATCGCCTGTCAAACTGTCAGCCACCATTACAAGCAGACGTATCGATATTCACATTCCCTTGCTTAAGAGATTGTATTCCGTTACCTTTGTTCTTTTACCAGTCCTGTTAATGTTTTGTTACTCTTGTTATACATTAAAGTCATATTATGTCGAGCGCAAAACGTAACATTGGTATCAGAAGTGGGATTCCCACTCGAAGTGGGATGCCCACTCGCGCTTCCGCGGCCTCCGCGAAACCTTCCCCTGAACCGACGGACGACGCCACCCTACGGGAGCTGTTCACCAACCTCCAGCTTAAGCATCGTGGGACAGATGCAGGAACATTGGAGGGACGACGAGGCCCGAAGGAGGGAGAAGGACGCCGAAGACCGACAGACACAGGCGGCTTTCGAGGCGCGCATGTCAAACCTGGAAGAACGCATCCAGGTCGTATCCGCTTCATTACAAAACGGCCGCAATTCGGTTAGCAGCGGCGCGAGTCTTCGGGGTGGGGAGACGGCGCCGTTGTAAATAGTGTTTCCCCGCCGGTTAACCCTACCCCTGTCGGTGCGAGTTACAGGGGTTCATACAGTTCGAGTCGATCGCGCGCGCTAATGGGTGGAATGAAGAAAAAAAGGCTACAGCCTTGATCGCTTCCCTCGGGGGGTCAGCGAGGAGCATCCTGACGACGCTCTCCCCTGCTCAATGCGAGTGTTTCGCAGATTTGGTTTCCGCGTTCGAATTCCGCTACGGGGCGAAAAATCTGTCGAATTTGAACTACGTACTCTTCCAGAGCCATAGGCAGCGGAGGGATGAGAGCATCTCCTCGCTGGCCACCAAAATTGAACGATCGGCGCAGTCCGCTTTCGCCGATTGCCCGGCAGAAATCCGCGACAAACTCGCCGCGTCTCAGTTTGTAACAGCATTGTCGAGCTCTGTCATGCAGCGGGAACTGCGACTCGGCCGTTTTACGTCTTTAAGAGCCGCCGTGACCAGAGCTCTCGAAATCGAGGCCGTCGAGGCAATGTCTCGCAGCCCCGCGGCCGAATCGCGAGGACGGTACACGGAAAAGCGAAAGGCTAAATCGTCCAACAACACTTTTGAAAGGTTCCCGGCGAAACAGCGGAGATTCGAGAAACCCGAGGACCCAACGGACGACCCGCCAAGGATACCGAAATGCTGGCTTTGCGGAAAGATGGGTCACTTGCACAAGGACTGCTTCAAGGCCAAGAACGGCCAGACAGGAGCAGCTCCTACCAGGAAGCCCTACGAGGGAAACGGGAAGAGGACGGCGTAAGGGGGAGACGCCGGACCGTAAAGAACAGTCCCCGGGTCGACAAGAGAGTGGCGATGCAGGAGGCGACTGGGCGTCAATGGAATCCGGAAGACGAGATTTGCGTATGTGGAAAAATCAGTGGAAAACCTTGTAAAATTGTCCTTGATACAGGTTCTCCTACCAACCTTCTGGCCAAAGAGCTGTGTGCGTCGAAGGACATTGCCCGAACAAAACTCGACATTCGCTCCACTACTGGAGAGAAAATGAAAGTATTCGGCAAGAAGAGCCTGGATGTCAGCGTTGGAGGACTTCCGAGCGTGGAAGACTTCTACGTCGTCGACATGGTGGAAAAGTGCATCTTGGGAGCGGTCTTCCTGAAGAAGCACCGTTGCAACATTGACCTATCCCGGAATGTGCTGTGCCTTCCCGGCAAACCGGAGATACGCCTTGGTGAGCCGACCGCCGAGAAGAGAAAACAAGAAGAAGCCAGGGAAACGGTCGTCCCACACCATTTGGAAGACACGCTGTTCGTCAGGTTTGACAGAAAGACAGAGAAAGCTATTTACTGAATTACTTCGCGAATTTCAGGACGTTTTCGCCACGGATTCGACTCAGATCGGGAATTGCGACCGGGTTAAACACACCGTTAACACCGGAGATTGCCCGCCCATAAAAAAGGCGCCGCGGAGGCTGCCTCTACACCGTCGAGCAGAAGTGGAAGAACTGCTCAGGAAAATGTTGTCGCAGGGCGTGATCGAAGAATCCCGAAGTCCGTGGTCTTCTCCGATTGTCCTCGTGAAGAAGAATGATGGAAGCATACGGTTCTGCGTGGATTTCCGTCGCCTGAACGAGGTTACTAAGAAGGACTCGTATCCTCTACCTCGTATAGAGGATACCCTGGACGCCCTCGCTGGATTTTCGTGGTTCTCAACCGTGGATTTGCAGAGTGGATACTGGCAGATCTCTATGGACGAAAAGGACCGAGAGAAAACTGTGTTTTCAGTGGGGACAGGACTGTGGCAGTTCAAAGTGATGCCCTTTGGACTCTGCAACGCCCCTGCAACATTCGAACGACTGATGGAGGACGTACTTCAAGATCTGACCTGGAAAATCTGCTTGGTTTACTTGGACGACATCATTATCTACGGGAATAACTTTGGGCAGGAGCTCGAACGCCTTCGGACAGTGTTTTTACGGTTACGTCAAGCTGGACTATTGATGAGCCCCAAGAAATGCTCCTTCTTCCGCCGAGATGTAAAATATCTGGGCCACATCGTAACGGAGAGTGGAGTCAAGACGGATCCGGAGAAAATTAAAGCCATTTCCGACTGGCCGCAGCCGAAGATCGTCACGGAATTAAGGAGCTTCCTAGGATTGTGCACATACTACCGGAAATTTGTAAAGGATTTCTCCAAGATCGCCAAGCCTCTGCATCGCCTCACCGAGACCAAACAGAACTATCAATGGACCGAAGAATATCAAGGAGTTTTCCAGGAACTGAAGAGGAAACTAACCGGAGCCCCGGTATTAGTCTACCCAGTGATAGACAAGGATTTCATTCTGGACACGGACGCCTCTAATTTCGCTATTGGCGGCGTCCTCTCACAGGAATATGAAGGACAGGAAAAGGTCGTAGCCTACTTCTCCAAGACCCTGGAAAAAGCGGAAAGCAACTACTGCGTCACCCGGAGAGAGCTACTGGCAGTAGTGAAATCCATCGAACATTTCCATCACTACCTCTATGGACGAAGATTCCTGATAAGGACGGACCATGCAGCGCTTCGCTGGCTCTTGACCTTCAAGCGGCCTGAAGGACAGGTCGCCCGTTGGATCGAACGACTACAAGAATACGACTTTGAGATTCGCCATCGAGAAGGAAAAGCCCACGGAAACGCTGATGGACCTTCACGAAGACCTTGCATCGAAGAAAATTGTAAAAACTGCAATCGACTGGAGAAGAAAGAAGCAGAAGAGGAAGTGCATACCACGAAGAAGATGCACAGGATATTTTGCGACGAAAGGAAGAGCGAGTGGAAACGAAGCCAGGAGAAGGATGAAGAAATCGGTTTCATCCTTAAAAAGAAGGGGGAAGGAGAGAAGCCCGGCTGGCAAGATGTTGCTAGTTTCTCCCCACAGCTGAAATATTACTGGTCAATCTGGGACTCGCTGGAAGTTCACGAAGGTTTGCTTTTCAGGAAATGGGAGTCCCACGATGGTACAACGACCTCGTGGCTTTTGGTGGTGCCGCGCGAAAGGGTTGCAGGAGTACTGAAGGAGTTCCATGATGCGCCAGCAGCTGGACACTTCGGATTGAACAAGACCTTGGCGAAGATCCGCCAACAGTTCTTCTGGTCTACGTGTCGACAGGACGTTCAAGAGTGGTGCCGGCGGTGTGACACCTGTGCGGCGAAAAAGGGACCACATCAGAGAGGAACAGGGAACCTGAAAGTATACAACGTGGGAGCTCCGTTCGAGAGGCTTGCCCTGGACGTTGTGGGTCCGCTCCCGAGGTCTCAGGCCGGGAACAGGTTTATGTTGGTCGTGGCGGACTACTTTACCCGGTGGCCGGAAGTAATCGCGATGCCAGACCAGCGAGCTCTCACAGTGGCAAGAGCTCTTCTGCACAACGTAGTATGTCGTCATGGTGTACCGTTTGGAGATACACATGAACCAAGGAAGGAACTTCGAATCCTCCGTGTTCAAGGAATTGCTGAAGCTGCTGGGAATCAGGAAAACGCGAACAACTCCTCCATCCTCAATCCGATGGGCTGGTAGAATGCTTGAATAGGACATTGCTCCAATATCTTACAATGTTTGTTTCAGAGTACCAGCGGGATTGGGACGAGTAGATTCCCATGTTCCTCCTCGCTTATAGATCAGAACGACATGAGGCTACTCAATTAACGCCAGCGATGATCCTGTATGGCCAGGAACTTCGCCTACCCCTGCAGTTATGGAGAGGATTGCCCCCAGAAGTGGAGGATGAAGAGGACATTGAGCAGGGATACTCCGATTGGATCCGAGGAAAAATGAAGAGGATCCACGAATTTGTTCGACGCCGTTTGGATATCTGCAGCTCAAAGATGAAGTCCTGGTACGACAGTTGCGTCCATGCAGTGGAGTTCCAGCCCGGAGAACAAGTGTGGTTGTTCCAACCACGAAGAGTGAAAGGAAACTGTCCGAAACTGCAAGCGGATTGGGAAGGTCCATACAGGATAACGGATAGGATCAACGATGTAGTGTACAGGATCCAGTGTTCACCCCGGAAGAAGTGCAAGGTGGTCCATGTACGCTGCCTTGCGAAATACGAAGGACGGTTCCAGTTAAGAGATAACCTTGAACGAAACGCAAGGACTCCGAAGACTCAAGACCGAAGATTAGTTTAAGCTAATCCGGTGTACTGGGCTGCGGAGGCTACCTTCGTAGCCCGGCCCCCGTTCTTGAGTTTGTTTCAGGGATACCCCACGACGAGGGACAAGTTGTCGGGGGACTGCCACCGCGGCCTGGATACGCGTTCCCGAATTCCCCGAATGTGCCACAACAGCGTGGCGGTCCGCAGCGGGGCGCGGACATATGTGAAACCGCCCCGCTCGCCCCCCTGGAAGAGATCCTGTGAGCCCCCGGAGCTCGGTCCCGGTATGGAGGATACCACAGGATCCCCAGGTAACAGAATGCAAGGGGTGGACAGCAGACGGGAAATAGCGTCCCCAACCACCAGTCGGACAAGCGGTGCGACTGCTTGGATCGGCTGGAGGGGATGTCGCGGAGACGGGAGCGTTAACAGGACGCACAGAACAGTCCCCTGGATCCACACCAGAGGCCACGAAGAGGAATGGGGCCATCAGGAAGCCAAGGATTGGAGAACTGGAGGCGACAAGAAGAAGAGTGAAGACGAGCTGACAGTTCTGGGCGATTGATCGAGGAACGGGCCGATAGCATGCTCATGACTTGTGATCCCCTGCTTTCGGTCCCCGTCTCGTTTTTCCGTCTTCCCGGTTTTGTCCGGCTCCACCAGATTCTCGTGGAGAAAGAGAGAAAGTAATGTCCGTCCATTGTTTACCAGGGAACCCGGAACGAGAAATCATCGGAGCAGCCGAGGGTTTCACGTGTCCAGAGCCACCAGAGGATGGGAACTTCGAGCAGGGCCGAAGGAGGATACAACACCGCAACCTGCCACAACCGTCGGGGGACGTTCGAGGGAATGATGAATGCAGCGAATCGACCAGGGATGTTCCGGAAGCCCGTTGGAGATCAGGACGATGAACGGCGGAGCCGTCGCGGGATTCTTGACCCGAACCCCGACGGCTGAAAAGTCGAAGAGTCTCGACCATCAGAAGAACCGGACCTCTCCGCCTGTCTCTGCCCAAGAAGAAGATGCGCCATCGAAGAAGAGGAAAGCCGCGCAAGAAAGAAGTACGCAAATACGAAGACGCAAGTGGAGGGCAGAGCCATGGAGATACGGATTCACGTACCCACGCCTTGCCCAGGGTTTTTGGGTGGTTTTCCCCTCGGGCGTGAAGACGAATGTCGAGGTGACGGTCTGAAGAGGCCACCCAGCGTTCTCCACTCTTCTGGACCAGGGTACGGCTGCAGGCGACGAAGAAGCTGCAACGGTCGGGACGACCGCTCCTCGAGAGGGGGGAGCAGTGTTGCGAGCACCCGATGTGTAGGATTGACAGCCTGCTGGTGCTCGCGACGAAGACAAGAGACAGCGAGAAGAAGGCGATCGGATTGATCGTCTGTCAAGCTGTCATTCGAGAGTCAGCCGCCATTACAAGCAGACGTATCGATATTTACATTCCCCTGCCTAAGAGATTGTATTCCGTTACCTTTGTTCTTTTACCAGTCCTGTTAATGTTTTGTTACTCCTGTTATACATTAAAGTCATATTATGTCGAGCGCAAAACGTAACAATATTTACAGAGATACAAAGCTTTTAGAATTGAGGAAATTAAATTTCAAAGCGACAAATTGTAATGACCGATTAATGGAATTAAGTGATTACATGCTTAATGTGGGATCTAATACAGTGTGTTTACTTCCCACATGTGTTCAGTGTGATGTTTTGAACACTGCAATGCTGAGTCGATTTCCATTCGAAGAAATCCATATGTTTGCTCATGATACAACGAATTGTGCACCGCATTTGAGGAAAAAGGTGTCAAAGATCCCGAACGACGACGAGGCTATCCCATCGATAGCCAACGTCGCGTTCAAGGTGGTTCTTTGGAAATGGATATACAAGGAAAGACAGACGATATGGGAGCAGACGGACGGCTGCGTAGCGGTCAAAGAGATGCTGGGCATGGAACTGAACGCGGACAGGACAAGGGGCATAACGAAAATGAACAGAGTGGACGCAAGGAACGTGGTGGGCATGTTATGCTGAACGCCCACCTCTACAGAATAGGAAAGAGTGAAACAGATATGTGCTCACTGTGCGAAGAGGCAAGGGAAGACACTGAGCACGTACTGTGCGAGTGTCCTAGGATTATGACAAAGTGGAAAAGATGGTTGAACGATGAGATAGTTAGCACGACAGACGTAAAGAATATCTGCGTCGACAAAATCGCGAAATTCCTGGGGGAGGTGCACCCGTGGAAGACCACCTAAGGTTCATCCCCCCCCCCCCCCGAAGGGAAGGACCTACAGGCTACGCTGCGTCGACGGTGGCCCGTAAAAACACGGGGGCCGACGGCGGGGACCGAAGCAACGCGAAGAGAGCTAGAACCGATCCACGGGAGTGACGCCCCACGGCGTGGTTCACCAGGAGGGGGCGGCGGTAGGGGCCTCCACCCTTAGTCTTTCTGTAACATAGATTAGTTTCAGGACAGGCACACGAGGAAAGAATACCACATCATCGTTGCCTGAACACAGATGGGATAAAAGCTTGGGGACTACAACAAAGGCCATGGAGCGACACGGAAACGCGCAAGGGCGGACAACCTCCTCCTATTGGGAACAAAGGAACAACTAACAAACAAGTATTCCGAGCGCGAGAAACAAATAAGCATGATTTATACGGAAAAAACCCCAAATCCTTTTTCAAGAAATAAAGAACTGGCTCCGATTTAAGAAAAGAGACGAGATCATTATTTCGCTCGACCAAGCGAATACAGCCCCGTGAAGCGATAGCAAGCGAACTAAAATTAAGACAACGTAACGCAAGCACCGCGAAAATGCAACTGTAAGGGAACCAAGCGGTACCCAGGCCCTGATCTGGAGAGATAGACGACAAACGGAGTTCCGGTTGACGGTGCTCAGAGGCGGAGGGCCTCTAGACCTTCACCATCGTTTTGGGGGCATCCCGCCACCATGCGGGGGTAACACCGACCTTGACGGGACACCCCTCCCGTTTCCGTCCATGAGCCGTCCCGCAGGCAAGAACATCTGGAGAAAGAACGCAGGGAG
Organism: Andrena hattorfiana; assembly: GCA_944738655.2. Lineage (NCBI taxonomy): Eukaryota > Metazoa > Arthropoda > Insecta > Hymenoptera > Andrenidae > Andrena > Andrena hattorfiana. The sequence continues at coordinate 38,521,717 of OX122890.1, read as the reverse complement.
AAGGCCGACGGCGGGCAAGGGAGACAATGTCCAAAGACAGCCCCGCGGAGCGAGTAAGGCCCACGGGTAAAGGAGCGAAGTTGGAACCTTCGGGCCAGTCAAGTAACGACGGCCGTCATCGCGACCCCGCGGTGACCTCGGGGCCAAGCGACGGAAGGTCGCGAGCAAGGTGGAGAGGGGAATCGGCGTCCTAAGCGTCAGAGCGACATTGGCACAATGCTTAACGCATACCTTTGCACAGCACTACGGGGTAGACGCGACTGCCCCTTCGCGAATCGTGTCTCGCTATCGGACCTCGACGCACTTGAAAGAACCTGACCTAATCCGGAGGGGTGGGAGGAGGGATTAGGAACACGGGGTCCTGTCTAGGGTTAGTTTAGCTTAGCTTGGGGTCAAACGATGATAGATCGAGAAGGGAGAGACGGGGGTAAACAATGGGACAGAGTTGCTCGCGAGGGCAGGGGAAGTTACCGTGGAGGGGGGGGGGGGTGACAGGGATTAAAGTCACAAGGCTAAGGGAGAAGGGCTTAAGCGGTTAAACAATCCAGACCTCCATAAGTCGAAGGCATCGCACGCGCGTGCTCGCGCAGTCCGAGTGCTTTAGCGGGGCTGAGGGTGGATACCGGCAGTTCGGTCCAGGACGACGAGTAAAATTGAGCTTACGGGGTGGACAGGAGGTCCAGTTGAGCAGCGTCGAGACACGATTTGATAAATTGCGGCGAACAATTAGTGGCAGACTGGTACCGCCGGTTCGAGGGGGGCGGCTTGCGCAACGCGTAAAACTCCAGCACACCAAGATGCGAGTGTGTCTAGGTAGGGATCGCCCGCCTTCGACGAAGACCGCCAACGCGAGTATGGTCCCTCCCGCAAGCTGGCCCGAGCCCATAAAAAGCGGGGCAGACCCGAGAAACGGGGTAGAATTCTGGTGGGTTAATGCGTATCTATGAGGAGGCGGCTCCCATTGCCATTACCTCCTCCCGAGGAGGCCCGTCTTCCCACGCTGTGCGGGGAGGTTCGGTGCGGTCATAGCGACCGGGTGGCACAGCCTTTCCTCCCCTGGCAGAAACAGGAAGGCCCACATCCTTCCCGGGCCGTGCAGGAAGAAGGAGACAGAGCGGTCACTGGAGACCGGTCAGCCCTGAGGGACACATCCGTCTCCGGAATGTTTGTACACTCGCTGGCTGAATGGCCTGAGTGGCGCCTGGGATCCGCGGCACGTGCCGTCATGCTCCCCCTGCCGTTGTCGATACTACTCTAGTGTAACTGCCCGTTTTTCAACGCCATCTTCGGGAATTTATTTAACAAAAACTATAAGTCTATACTATCTGGCGTTTTGCCTGCATATTAAGATATGTTTGAAGTACTACTCAGAAGCTTTTGGGACTTTTTTATCGCACATATAGTCAGCTTCTTCAAACAAACTCTTTTCCGACGGGCATTGGCGTGGAAAGTGTTCTAGTCATCCAAAATGAAGAAGCTAAGGTTCATTTTCTTTATTATGTTTGTCGCTATCGTTGGAACTTCGGGCGAGCTTCTATCTTGTATAAAATTAATTCTACAGAACGAAAGCAGCTAAATTAAAACATTTTTTTTCCAAATTCTGTCATTCCCCAAATTTTTATTGTTAGGGGGCCTCTGTGGTTCCAACCATAATGACAAACATAATATAGAAAATAAACCTTAGTTCTTCAATTTTGGATGACTAAAATAGTTCCCACGCCAACGCCCGTCGGAAAAGAATTTTATTTTAAGAAGTTTGCGTTATCGATTATATCTATGCATATGTGCGATAAAAAAAGTTCAAAAAATTCTGTGTATTACTTCACACATACCATAATATGCAGGCAAAACGCCAGACAGTATTGTTCCGAGCACTATATAGATGGGAATCCAAGGCCTACTGGTGCTCGCGACAGAGACAACAGAACATCGAGAAGAAGGCGATTGGATCGATCGCCTGTCCAGATGTCATTCGAAAGCCAGACGCCATTATGTGCAGACGGACCAACGATTACATTATTTCTATTTACTGAATGTTCCTTGCTGTTCATTGTTTTTGTTCACCTTGTATTTCTGGTACTAAATCGTTATTATGACAAACCGTGTAACACCCGTTACACAAAAGTGTAACTCTGGTGTCAGAAGTGGGATGCCCACTCGCGCATCCGCAGCTTGTACGAGGTCCTCTTCAGGAGCAGGAGATGACCTCACCTTGCAGCAGATGCTCTTAAACTTCCAGGGGACCATAGTAGGACAACTGGAGCAACAGCGGAAACAAGACGGGGCCCGTTGGCAACCAGGAGAAGTTTTGCGACGCGAGAGGGAGACCTCCGAGAGAACGGCCCGGGAAGCCCGAGAGGCGGCTCTCGAGGTCCGGTTGTCAGAAATGGAAAATCGCATTCAGGTCGTAGTCTCCTTGTTACAAAATATCCATCGCTCGGTTGGCAGCGGCGCGAATCCTCGGGGTAGGGAGACAGTCTCCAATGAAAATAGTAGTGTAAATAATGTTCCCCCGGCAGATGTCCCTGCCTCCGTCGATACGCCCTCTGCTGCCCCTTTGCCGGGACCAAATTCGCTTCCTCGGAATACCCGAGGAGAACATCGTGTGCTCGGTTTGGGATACGCCATGAAACCGTCAGTTTTTCATGTGGAGTCTTCTTGGGAGCAGTACAAAGTCCAATTTGAGACTGTCGCACGCGCTAACGGCTGGGATGACGCGAAAAAGGCCGCGGCCTTGATCGCTTCCCTTGGGGGTTTGACGAGGAGTATCCTCACCACTCTCTCCGCTACCCAGTGTGAAAGTTTCGCAGATCTAGTTTCGGCCCTCGAATTTCGTTATGGCGCAAAGAATTTATCGAATTTAACCCTTATGTCAATATCCGGGTACCCGGGTGCGCACCTGAGCATGTATTGTGAAAATTTTCAATGTTGCCATGAAAATTTCTTTATACCCGCGCGGATCGTCGCGATTTGACCCTTTTCCTTTGAAGATCCGAAAGTAAAAAATTATCATCTTTAAGTTTATCTACTTAATTTCAATACCCGGAGTACCCGGGTGTCCATCTGTAAAAATATGAGTTTTATCTGCAGTTATTGAATAAATTAATTGATCAATTATTAATATGGTTACCGGGATGACTTAATAAATGAAATCGATAGTTTATATAATTAAAAATTTATGAAAATTAGTTACTTATGTGCATTTTTTAGATTTTGTAATTGTAACGTCGTGTTCATCGCAAACAGTTTTTATACATTGCATACTGGATTTTAATGTTTTTTTTTTACGTTTTTATGGCCTCCCGTAGCACAAATGACACGATCCTGTGCTACTGTATTGCTAATTCTCTTGTTAGAAATTTAGTAAAAAGAACATTCCAGGTCATTGGTTCTGGAGTAAGTGCCGTGGGGTTCATCATAGACCTCTTACCAGAAGGCACACAAGCCTTTTCCACTCCATGGCTAAGTTTTTTTAGGAACAAAGCCCCTTATTCCGTAGCAATAGGGCGAGAGGCCGCTTGCCATTCCCAAACTCACTATTCTAAACACCACCAGGTCACATCCGGTAGCTCGCCGACACCTCTAGTCGCCAACCATCGTCTGACGTCCACCCACGAGGGTGCATTGGTCATGTAAGGGGCCCCTTCCTGGTTGTCACCCAGCGATGAACCAGGGGTTGAAAACGGTTATGATATCGAATTCGGCACTCGAAACAGTTATGAGAACCGAAATAATCTTGAACCATTTTACGAGTGAAAAAGGTTCTGGCCTGTATCGGTTTCGGTTCCGGTTCCTCAGAACCGATATTACATCGGTTCCATAATCGTTATATATGGGTTATACAGTAAACTTTTGGAACTGATACAGACATTACGGTTATAAAATTAATATATAACTGTTATGGAACCGATATAATATCGGTTTTGTAGAACCGTAACCGAAATCGATATAGTCAGAAAAATCAGAGACCATAACTGTTATAACCTAAATTTTAAAAGTTATGGCATAAGAATTAATATCTTTGTTTAAATGATTTTGGTCACTAATAACTGTTATTGACGACGGAAATTGTTTTCGGTTACGAATAACTATTATTGACGACGGAAATTGTTTTCGGTTACGAATAACCATTATCGATGACCAGAATTTTTTTTGGTTACGAATAACCATTATCGTTGACGAGAATTTTTTTTGGTTACGGTATAACCAATATTTATAGCGGGAATTTTTTTTGGTTACGGTATAACCAATATATATTGCGGGAATTTTTTTTCGCTTACGATATAACTATTGAAATATGGAATATCTGGAATGCGAACTGTGGGTATTAGGAACCGCGGCGCGCTGTTGAAAAGAGATAGTTGCACAGCGTGGGATGCTGTTTCACTCTTACACACACGTCTACACCTGCCTATACTCAAATTTACTACAGGATGGTGTATAATACAGGATAGACACCCATTCAATACCACTATCTCTCTTGGCCCGGCCAGTCCAGGGTTTTCCGTACCGTGTTTGCATCCCAGATATTTTATAGTTCAATGAGTATAACCAAAACCGATAGCTGGAATTCTGTTTTGGTTACCAGTAACCGATACCGATTGCGGGACTTCTGTTTTGGTTACCAGTAACCAATATCGATGGCGGGAGTTTTATATTGGTCACTCTAAGCCATCATCAATTTTTATTAATATTATTACGAATAATATGTATTTATGACCGATATACAATGAATTATAGAATTTATATGTTTTAATCAATAAAAACGCATATGTAATAATTATATATTTTATTAATTACTTAGGGCATAAAATCAGTGTTGAGTTTGACAAATAATAATTTCTGTAAATTCTCTTCTGATAAATTACACCGCCGATCGTCCAGCATCAATTTCAATGCCGAGAAGGCTCTTTCAACGCTGACTTGAGTAGCCGGAACAGCATGGCAAATTGTTGCCAGTTTGGATATATACGGCATGGTATATTTTTTATTCTGCCAATATGCCATGATCTCTACATCTATATGAACACGCTTTTCTTTATAGTTATCAATTTCGGTATATATTTTTGAAAGTTCGGTGGAAGTTGTAGCGTCTGTGTCGTCCGAGGATAACGAATCAACTTCCATTTCATTAATTGCATTTTGTAACAACGACACAGAAGTGCCGCTTATACGTGGTACAGCATCATTATTTTCTGTACGAGAGGCCTCCGCTATTTTGCCAATTATCACTCTAAGGATTGAATAAATTAATAAGAAAATTACATTACCTATTTCAAGAATTAAATGACAGCTATGATATACATAATAGATACCTGTTTTAACGAAAGCATTTGTGCAACGATTATTTTTAGATGCTTTTTAGCCTTTGCCTTCTGGTCTGTTGGCAATAGACGTTTAAGCCGAGGGTCTAAAAGAGTCCTCGGCGAGAATCATTTAAAAAAAATTGCTGCCCAAATGTTTTCGTTCAAACAAATATGTATTATGTATAATATAGCTGCCATTTAATTCTTTAAGTAATGTAATTTTCTTATTAATTTATTCAATCGGAATCAAATCATTTTAATTGATTTGAAATGCGCGCCTTCAATGACCGTGAGCGTCCGTTTTATTGGCTGACGTTTGCGGCTCGTCAGCCAATGGCTAACAATGTATCTACGATTATTTCAGTTTGAGTAAATAACTGGAATTACAATAAACTGTTGCTTCCAGGGCATTTAAGAATAAATTGAAACGATAATAAATTATTAAGGTATTATTAGTTTATTAGTTTAGTTTTACTTTATTATTGCTAATAGTTTATTTTAAACTTTGTGTCCTTGTTAGCATCATGGGTCGAAAGAGAAATATCTTCGTACGCGAATTTTTTCGTTTTCATAACGACAAAAATGAAAGTACATGCAAAACATGTAATCTGAAATTTGAAGGTTCGCATCTCACGAATTTGAAAAGACATATGGTTAAGCACCATTTATATATATATATAGATGAAAGGGAGAAATTTGACGAAGAACCGAAAGAAGAAAATATTCACGGCAAGAAAAAATCATTTTCTGTTAAACTGTCCGCAGAAGAAGTGACAAATGCCTGCGTTGATTTTGTTACCAAAGAATCCCAACCATTTGCATTATTTGATTCCAAGGCATTTAAACTTCTTACGGAGCAAATATTCAAAGGTTTAAATATCCCAGTGATCAGTTCGAACAATATAATGGATTATGTCAGTGAAAAATATGACTTTTGGAAAAACGTGATCAAAAAGTTGTGTAAGGGATGATTGATTTCGTTAAAAATCGATACAGCGACGCGTCATGATCGAGCCATACTTGGAATAAACATTCAAATGATCCATAACAACGAAATTAAAATACACACGTTGGCGATGAAAGAGCTGCACGAAAGGCATACAGCCGATAATTTAAAACAAGAGATCGAAAATGTTTTAAAAGAATTTGATATTAGAACCAATCAAATCTACACGATCACTACAGATAACGGGCGGAATATGGTGAAAGCGGTAGAATTATTTTCTTCTGAAAATTTAATTGAACCGGAAGAAGACAGGGAGTTTTCAGAGACGAAAACTCACGAGCAAAGCGTGGAAACTTTGGCAGAAAGGTTTTGTTCTGGACAAAACACAATATCAGTAAAGTGTGCGGCACATACACTGCAACTTGCGATAAAAGATTTTTTTACCGAGAATAAGATTGCAGTTTTAGAGCGTGCTCGCGAAGTAGTAAAAACCTTAAGGACTCCTACATTTAGGTATATTATTGTAGCTTCTTCTACTATTGCGCTCGGTACTCTAATTTATTCATAATATATTATTTGTTCAGATACTCGTTAGAACATTTATGTTTAAAAAAACCGCGGATGGATGTTCCGACATGCTGAAATTCTACATTCGATATGTTACACCGACTCATAGACTATAAAGAATTTTGTAATGATAATTTAAAACAACCGGTAGTTTTATCGAAAGAGGAGTGGATTACAATAGAAGACCTTGTAAAAGTACTCACTCCATTAAATGAAGCCACCTTACAACTACAAAAAAGCCAGCTATTCTTTGGAGATTTTTATAAAGAATGGCTAAACTTGAAATTGAAATTGAAATCTATCACCACAAATGCAGCGGGTCTGATTCTGTCTAACATAGAAGCAAGGGAATCGCAGCTATTACAGAATGACGCGATTAATACCGCGATTTTTTTAGACCCTCGGCTTAAACGTCTATTGCCAACAGACCAGAAGGCAAAGGCTAAAAAGCATCTAAAAATAATCGTTGCACAAATGCTTTCGTTAAAACAGGTATCTATTATGTATATCATAGCTGTCATTTAATTCTTGAAATAGGTAATGTAATTTTCTTATTAATTTATTCAATCCTTAGAGTGATAATTGGCAAAATAGCGGAGGCCTCTCGTACAGAAAATAATGATGCTGTACCATGTATAAGCGGCACTTCTGTGTCGTTGTTACAAAATGCAATTAATGAAATGGAAGTTGATTCGTTATCCTCGGACGACACAGACGCTACAACTTCCACCGAACTTTCAAAAATATATACCGAAATTGATAACTATAAAGAAAAGCGTGTTCATATAGATGTAGAGATCATGGCATATTGGCAGAATAAAAAATATACCATGCCGTATATATCCAAACTGGCAACAATTTGCCATGCTGTTCCGGCTACTCAAGTCAGCGTTGAAAGAGCCTTCTCGGCATTGAAATTGATGCTGGACGATCGGCGGTGTAATTTATCAGAAGAGAATTTACAGAAATTATTATTTGTCAAACTCAACACCGATTTTATGCCCTAAGCAATAGTTATATCGTAACCGAAAAAAAATTCCCGCAATATATATTGGTTATTCCGTAACCAAAAAAAACCGCAATATATATTGGTTACGCCGTAACCGAAAAAAATTCCCGCAATATATATTGGTTACGCCGTAACCAAAATAAAATTCCCGCAAAATATATTGGTTATACCGTAACCAAAAAAAATTCCCTTAATAAATATTGGTTATACCGTAACCAAAAATAATTCTCGTCAACGATAATGGTTATTCGTAACCAAAAAAAAATTCTGGTCATCGATAATGGTTATTCGTAACCGAAAACAATTTCCGTCGTCAATAATGGTTATTCGTAACCGAAAACAATTTCCGTCGTCAATAATGGTTATTCGTAACCGAAAACAATTTCCGTCGTCTATAACAGTTATTAGTGACCAAAAAATATTTCCGTCGTCAATAATGATTATTAGTGACCAAAAAATATTTCGGTTGTCAATAATGGTTATTAGTGATCAAAAAATATTTCCGTTGACAATAATGGTTATCAGTAACCAAAACAGATAAATCTTATTATTTTTTAATCACTTGATTTTTCGGAAAATTGGTGCAGTATTTAATGAAGACTGACTTCTATTTAAATAAATGTTAACTTTTTCTCAATGATTTTTTTCGAAAAAATTTCAAAAATAACTGTTATTTCTTGTCTCTGAGAAAAATCGGTTTCTTGTAACAGTTATTCAAAATATCGGTTCTTCATATCTGTTTCAGTCAGAACCGATAAATACCAGTTTGAAACATTTTTTTTCGGAACCGTTTCAACCCTTGCCACGAACCCTCCGAAAGCGAAACAGTGTCGTGCTATCAGCCTTCATGGACCTTCAAAACATGTGGTCACAAGCTTGTTTGTCACATCACCTTGCTCCCACTGCTCAGAAGAATTTGCATTATCTGAAGCTATGGAATAGCCTTAAGTGGTTGCGTTATGGCCTCTACTAATCGGCCTATACCAAATTTCAAGCAGCCACAGTTCGTTGGGGCCCGAAATCGACCGCGCGGCGACATGATAAATCTGTTTCCAGGCCCATTTTGTGTACGTTATAATAGACTACATAGCACGTATAGGTCCCCTGGTTGTACTTCTAGCTCGCATTTGTCGAATATAATGCCAAGGAAACGATTTCTCTACAATACAAAGCATTTAATCAAGGAATTCAGTAGGTGGGCACCCGGGTACCCTGGGTATTGAACAACGTCGTACATTCCGGGTATTGACATAACGGATTTATAGATTTTCACATCTCTGAGAGCGGTTGTTACCAGGGCTCTAGAGATGGAAGCCGTCAAGACTATTTCTCGCGGTCCCGCTATAGAGTCCTGAGATCGCGATACGGAAAGACAGGGGACTAAATCTACTTACACTTTTGAGAGGCCGGAGAAGACAGGGAGCTTCGAGAGATCGGACGACCGATCAGACGACGACACGACGAAAACCTGCTGGCAGTGTGGAGAAGCCGGTCACCTCCGGAAAAACTGCTACCAATTGAAGAACTGAGGATAACAGCAGGGGTTACTGAGGTTGCGACGGAGGGAGTTCGAGGGCGAATACCGTCGCGGGAGAGGGAGATCCCGGGATGTTGAGTTCGGGAGTTCCAGCCCGGAGAACGAGTGTGGTTGTTCCAACCACGAAGAGTCAAAGGAAAGTGTCCGAAACTGCAAGCGGATTGGGAAGGCCCGTACACGGTGATGGAGAGGATCAACGACATCATCTACCGAACTCAACGTTCGTTACGGCCGAAATGCAAAGTGGTCCACGTGCGCCGTCTTGCGAAATACGAGGGACGATTCCAAGAGGAATGAAGACATCGGGGGACACCACTGCCAAGACTCAAGAGAGAAGATTAGTTGTAAGCTAATCAGTGGACAGGGCTGCGGAGGCTATCTTCGTAGCCCAGCCCGCTTTTCTTGAGTTGGCTCAGGAAACACGATACCCCACGACAAGGAACAAGGTGTCGGGGGACTGCCACCGCGGATCGGATGCGGCCCCGGATTTCCCGAATGTGCCACAACAGCGTGGTGGTGCACAGCGGGGCGCGGACATACGTGAAACCGCTCCGCTAGCCTCCCTGGCCGGGATCCTGGCTTCTCTCCGGTACAATGGTTACCAAAGAGTCCCCTCCTACGAGGGTGGACAGCAAAGGGAAAATGGTGTCCCTATTCACCGGACGGACGTGCGACGCAGTTGCACGGATCGGCCGGGGGGGGGGGGGGATTGGCATCGCGGAGAGGGCCGTTGACGAGCTGCACAGGACGGTCCCCTGGGTCAGCACCAGATGCCACGAAGAGTAATGGGTCCATCATGAAGCCAAGGATTGGAGGATAGACGAAGACAGGAAGAAAGAAGACGGCCAGGGCTGACGAGTCCGGTGGCTGGACTGGGGGCTGGGCCACTTGCATGCTTGCGACTAGCTGCGATCCTCTGCTTACGTGCTCGGTCTTCCTTTCTGGCTTTCCGGCTCGTGCAGCCCCAACGGACTGCCTAGAGATACGCGGTTTCTAATGTGTTTGACGTTTCTTTACAAGCGAAACCGGATCGGCAACACTAGAAGATATCAAGAGCAGCGGCACTGAGTCAGCGCATTTCCGGTACTAGGGGTTGGCAGGAGCAGGGCATCGACTCAGCGCGTTTCCAGTCCTAGAAGTTGGAAGATTCCAAGAAAGAAGAACGAAGAAAAGAAAAGATGTGAACGAGGAAGGTTGAAAGCCAGAGGTCCCGACCGTTGGACGACAGGACTTCCCCGCCCGTCTCTACCCAAGAAGAGGACACGCCGTCGAAGAAGATGAAACCTTGTCAAGAAAGAAGTGCGCAAGTCCGAAGACGCAAATGGAGGGTAGAGGGGCGGAGAACCTCTGGGGAACCACGTACCCACGCCTTGCCCAGGGTTTTTGGATGGGTTTCCCCTGGGCGTGAAGACGAATGTCGAGGCGGCGTGGTCAAGAGGCCACGAAGCGACTTTTCCACTTTTTTGGATTAGGGTACGGCGGCAGATGACGAAGAGGCTGCAGCGGTCGGGATGACCGCTTCTCCGGAGGGGGAGGCAGTGTTGCGAGCACCCTATGGATGGGAATCCAAGAAGAAGGCATCGAGAAGAAGGCGATTGGATCGATCGCCTGTCCAGATGTCATTCGAAAGCCAGACGCCATTACGTGCAGACGGACCAACGATTACACTATTTCTGTTTACTAAATGTTCCTTGCTGTTCATTGTTCTTGTTCACCTTGTATTTTGTGGTATTAAATCGTTATTATGACAAACCTTGCAACCCCCGTTACACAAAAGTGTAACAGTATAAACTTAGAGTTTTTGTTAAATAAATTCCCGAAGAGGCGTTGAAAAACCGACAGTTACACTAGAGTACCCCCTTAACGCATCCAAAAAAAATTAACGTATTCTCATTATTCAGTACTTTGATATAAGAATTAGACAAGCTTGCGAGAAAACATTTCTTCGTAATTTTTAATGAGAATATTGTGTTTATATATAGTACTTCTGAATGTAAAAACATTAAGTTTACAATTTCACTTTTTCCATTACAAATATGTTACAATTTGTTAAAATAATAATATAACACACTTCAAAAAGCAATGCTAAATCAAGTGCAAGGTTTTACCTTATTTCTAATCATATTAGGCATTTTAACATAATACATAAATATAATGCAACTATGTTTATATACAATGTACAACAGCAATATGTAAATCAGTTGTCTCCCATAAAACAAGAGTTAATTAAAGCAACATTACACTTTGTTTATGTACTGAAATTTTGGTTGGAGACACATATACATATATAGTTTAAAGTATTAAGAATTCTACCTCTTAAATACACCCTTCACATTTTGTACGAACTGTTGATTTCTCTACTTCTCTTTCCACTGATCGCTCCTATATTCGTGTGAAGAACAGGATCAGCAACGGGTCTGAAAGTATTTACAAAAGAAAACCGTAGCAAAAAGTCACAAACCTTAATTTATGTAAGTTGAAGTCCATGACAATTCTACTGGTATAACACTAAAGTTATGTATTTGGTTTAGTTTCTGAAACTGCTCTACATAAGACTAACGTAACTAGTAGTTATATTTATATCCATGGATAAAGAATGTTGTTTAACCAAAATTATAAAGCTTCAATATAATTTAATTTTTTGTTACTCTACATTTCATTTTATAACGTCATAGAAATGAATCATTTTAACCAAGCGTATTCTTTGCTTAAAAAAATATTACAAATACAAAGAATTTCAAGTTGTCATGACTAGCTATTTTTAGTGAATCAATTTTAATCAGAAAAAATTTCTCACCATTTTCCTAAAACCAGTACTTCTATCCTTTTTCTTTGATACAGCAGTGATATTACTGCTTCCGGATTCATCAGTGTGATCTACTAACAGACCATTCGCAGTTCTATTATTATCGATTTGAATTCTTTCTGGAAATAATTCTGAAGTAATAAAAGTTGATCGTAGTGACTTATCAGAATCATCTGAATTCTGTTGGTGCTTTGTACAATCACTCCATTTTCCATTTATGTCGTTTGCCTCAATATGCCTTTTTTTTCTTGTACTTAATGCAGTTTTCATAAATGAAGGTGTTCTAAATCTTATATCTTTTAAGATGACATTGCTATTTTTTGGATTCAAAATATCAGTTGAAAATTCAGGAGCTGTCCGTTTATTTGAAATAACTATTTTAGGAGACCTGTTTACGGATAATGAATTTGATTTGCTTATATCTTCAATATAGGAATTACTAAAATCGAATCTGTTTACAGATTCCATTTCAACATATTCATTGCACACTGGCGTTAATTGAACAGTACATGCTGTTTCATAGGCACAATTATTAAGCCAATCAAGTGTATTTTCTGGGTTTGATTTTGGCCTTCTAGATATATGTGTCTGAGAAGCCATGGATTCTACTATTTCAACAGAAGAAGCATTTCTGTACGGTACTTCCACGTCACCTGTGGACGTATTTAATACAGACCTGCAATGTGTAATTGAATTTCTCTTTATGTCATTATGTGAATTTGCTTTACTAGCACTAAGAATAATTTCTTTCTTCCTCTTTTTTCTTTTCTCCTTCTTAGTTTCATAAGATCTGTCATCAATCAGTAAATCCCGATATGTGCCAGTAATGTGGGAAGCTATTTCACTTGGTCGTCGCTTCTTTGTTTTTTTCATGTGTGAACTGAAGTTCTCTGCACTTTTACGACGCAGCACATCCTTTTCTAGTTGTTGTTTTTCAGTTATATCTGGCTGTTTAGTGCTCCGACAATATAACAAAATGAGAAATATCACAAAAACTTCAGAAAATATTAATAAGATGTGCTGACCTATCAGTAAGAGTTTTCCATGCCAACTGTCACGATCATGCAAAAGACTGTTTACTAATTTCGAAAGCCTAGCGATGTCTTCTCTTAATATAGCAATTTCCTCTGCCCTTTTCGATTCCCGTTCTTCTCTTTTTCGTGTTTCCTCATTCATTACTGCAACCGTTCGCTCGAACGACCTTTGCATTTCTTCAACTTGCTTTTTATAACGCCGACTTAACTCCTCCAAATATTGTCCACTTAAAGACATATTTCTCTCTAATGCCTAAAAATGTAATAATGTTAATATACACAACTGCTTACAGGGTGTTTCAAGATAGGTGACAATCCATTTAATGGATGATTCTACAGGCCAAAATAAGACGAAAATATACAATAAAATTTTGTAATATCGCGTATGGTTTTTAAGAAAATCGACTTTGAATTTTAGCCGACTACGCTTGCACCCAATTACAATCGTTAGCGCCATACGACGGCAACACGTCGCGCTTTCTGTAGGCCGTTTCGCTTACCCCCGCTTGCCCCTTAGCTCCAGTTGGCCCGCTTCACACATATACGACACCATGTACATGGCATCACGAGTTGACGGCAAGTGTGAAAGCGACAATACAAGTGATAACCTTGGCGCCTTGTAGACGACCACGGTCTGGGTCTGTTCGGGTACTCGAATAAACCGAGACGGGCCCGATTCGGCTCGACTGACCGACCGGGCGGGGCCGCGTACCCATAAAATCCGGCCGAAAAATTCGGGAAGCTCGAATTTGTTTTGGACGGCTTAAAAAATCCTGGTAGTCCGAATCGTTTCGGGCCGCTCGGAAGAACCGGCAAGACCGAATTGCTTCGGGCGACTCGATAGTAGAGGTTAGCCGAATTGTTTCGGGTAGCTCGGAAAATCGGAGCGTCTCGAATGTGGTTCGAGCAGTCCAACTGTCTAGGCGCTCGGATTTTCCGAGCCACCTTAAACAAGTCGAGTTAACGCCTTCTACTGAGCCGCCCGAAACAATTCGGGCTACCCGGTTCTTCCGAGTGGCCTGAAACGATTCGGATTACCCAGATTTTTCAAGTGGCCCGAAACAAATTCAAGCTACCTGGATTTTTCGGGCCGCCCGGATTTTACGAGTACCCAGCTCGGTCCGAATTTCAAGCTGCTTTGGGTGTTTCAAGAATTCGTGTTTGTCCGTTAACGCACTTAGATTTAATTTGGAATGAGTAAGATAAGGATTTAGTGGTAATTAGGCTTAGGATTTATTTGTAATTAGGCTAAGTATCTAGTTGTAATTGTTTGTATCGTGTTAAGGAAATTGGAGGATTATTAGGTCAAGTAAATTGGAAGTAGGTGATTTTAACGAGTATTGGTTAATTTACTTTGCAACGCGGAACACGAGCACTGAGCGCGATTTCTTCCGGTAATTTTCTCGCGTGGCGATGCTTCTCTTTCTCTCTCACTTGGCTACGATTGCGTGTACGTTTAGTAAGTCTCTCTGGAATCGACCGACTGACTAGTGCGCGATTATCGCGAAGAACCGCGAAGATCAGATAGGAGGGGGGAGAGAGAAGCACCTGAGTGTGACGTGGTGTCCCAGAGGGAGACACCAGGACAGAAATCCGGTCCGATAGTGTCGATCCTTAATTCTAATTTATAAGTAGAAATATTTACAATATATACACGAAATATTTGAGTATACCCGGACAGCCCTACCACGGTCTCCGTGATTTGTAATGGGGAGGCATGGCGGTCGTTTTCCGTCTAGACGGCGATGGTAAGTGTGAAAGACTTCAATGATCTTCGCCATTTTACCATGAAAACGGTGCCGCATAAACGGACGCAGTGTAGGTGTGAAACAGGCCTTAGGTGCCAAGAAATGTAGGTACTTCGGTGCACGCGTGTTCAGCTGAAACTCAAGGTTAATTTTCTTGAAAACGAAGCATAATAATAAAAAATTTTATTCTAAATTTTCGTCTTATTTTGGCCTGTACAGTCATCCCTCAAACGGACTGCCACCTGTAGTGAAACGACCTATAAATATTAATCTACATAATCAAAATTTTTACTGTATTGTTGAAAATACTGCACATAAGGAAATGTAAAATTTTCTCTGCATTTAAATTTACAATACATGCTTACAATTTTGGACAATAACAATATTTAGATTTTTGGCAAAAGCATTGAGCAAATACTAACACCTTGAAAGATTGCTGGCATATTACATATCATATCGAGGGATTTGCATCCTGTGCACGGATGTGGCATGTTTTCCCGTCAATATTTTCTGAACAGCATCGAAAGTATGGCCCAAAAGTCCCCAAATGTGTACTTTAAGAACAAACCAAGCAAGGAATTCATTTCGTACGCTTTGTACAAAACATTCCCGGCAGAAGCGATCGCTCAAAAGGGACCGACCGCCTTCAGATCAGTTTATACCGCTATCGAGCCGGGAAAGATCTGGCATGGAGAGGTTCTTAGGTGTCCGCCTCCTGTTGCTTTGGTTTTTGGATATGTTTTACAGGACCGAAAAATAAGATATGCTCGACATGGATCGTGACATCCAAATTTTCCCAACGAAAATGATACCAAACCTGACATAATTTGAACTATAATTATTAACGATATTACATATAAAATTTATTTACAGAATTAGAAGCCGCGTTTCGTTAAAAGTAGTCCGCATTAAATTGTTTTCTGTCCATTTAATGGGGAGAATGCAAGGAATCCATTGGTGTGACTTTCATATTGATACGATGAAAAATAAAGAAATTCACTTTCTGTATAATCGATGACACATCACCGAGCAACTCCAGGCGCCAGTTTAGATGGGTGATACAATGTCGCTCGGCTCGGGCCTCACACGGTTGCGATCAAAGACTCTCAAGAGTCTCAAGGCTCGCCAAAGTTAGACGAGCTTCAATCCACTAAAGTACGAATGAATACGAGAAAATTATTCTTGGCCGATGATTGAATTCCCATGATTGAAATAATTCAATCATGGCCGACGATTGAATTTAGGACGATGAATTTAATCATGGAAATTCAATCGTCGGCCATGATTGAATTAATACAATCATGGCGCTTCGAATAAAAATTGGCTCATGTTATTCTTATTCATGACAATAAAATGAAGTCTCTTTTATTTGATACGTAAATTAAATAGGTTTTTTTATTTAAATAATGCCCATCTCTGCCTTAATGTTACAAGATTTTCAGGTGGCCGACTCCGATTGCGTTGGTTTTTGGATATGTTTTAGAGGAGTGAAAATAAAAAATACGTGTTTTTTAACTTTGGGTTCGTTTGCATGTTTAGGGGATGAAACTACCCCTCAAAGTTCATAAGAAGAGGTACAAAAGTTTCCATTATTAATTTAAAAAATTTTATAACACTGTATTGAATAAAACTTGATATAAATTCCATTTTCGTAATAACTTGCTGTATGGGTGATGTTCTTCTCGCCAGTCGGTTTTGTACTTCTTATGAACTTTGAAGGGTGGGTTAACCCCTTAAATATGCAAACGGGCCTAAATAAAAAGACACGTATTTCTTATTTTTCCCTCCTCTAAAACATATCCAAAAACCAAAGCTATCGAAGGTAGACAGCTATGAACCTCTCCTTGTGAATCGGCGGGTTTGATGCTCGCTCGGTGGAAAAATGGCGAGGGTTCTTTAACCTTTTAGTCACTGTACGCCACTATAGTGGCGTTCGTGCATGTCATTCTTTTGAACGGTACGCCACTAAAGTGGTTTTCGCGAATGCCATCATTGTCTTCTAAACGGTGCTACATTGTTTACGCGCAGTCCGCGTCGAACATTGCCGTACAGAGATACAGTTCCGTGGAAAATCCAGCCGTAGCTACGAGGTTAAGGGTCTGGGCACTAATATCAGTTCCGTGCCCGTTACGTGCTGTCCGTATCATCGTAAAAGATAACGTTTGCTTATTTTGGAATGGAGCAGTTCACACTTGTCAGTTTCGTATCCGTACAGTAACATACTGAGACTGTCTCTCCGTGCACGTCAGTTCTGTACCGATAATATCAGTGTTAAAAAATAACGTTTGCTTGTGTTACATTGGAGCAGTTCACACTTGTCCGTTTCGGGGATGCCGGTGTGCGTATCGTATCTCTACGATAAAACTAAAAATTGGTTGGCAACGCTATTTTGAGAACTATGACTACTTTATAATGTTCAAAACTACATTTTATTCCCTACTAGAGGAAATGGAAAACCCACAATTGAGAAAAATGATACAAACTGGAAACAATCGATACAACCGAGGGAACGCATGGCAATCTGTTCGAAGTATTTAAATATAATTCTCTTAACAGACTATTACATTTTGAAAAGTTAATAAACAGTGGTGTTAATAAACTTACACGAAAACGCAAAACACAAATATACGGGTGTTCGACTACTGACGATCATCATTTTAGGAGATAATTTTACGGGCCCAAAAAAGACGAAAATCAAGAATAATGAAATTACGGTAAAGGTTTTGTTTTTTAGTTATTGATGCATAAAAATTCAATTCTTGAATGCCTGAATCACTGCAATTCCGCGACTGCGGCCCGCGTGAGGTGTGGGTGTGCGAGTACCTACTCGAATTTCAAGGCGAATTAATGGTCGGTCGAGCCGAGTCGAACGTTTGAATTTTCCGAGTTGCTTGGAATCGGCGAATCGGAATTTTTAAAGTATTTATAATATAAAGAAACCCCTGATCAATGCCTCCGTGGCTGTTTGAATTTTTGAGACGCATTTATGTCTGTGTTTGTTAATACAGTCGCGTCTAGGGCCGGAACGTCCACGAGCAGGTCTGGGACGAAACGCTTAGGGTATTCATAATTTAGAAATTTACATGATAGCTTATATTCGAGGTGAGCGTATTAAGGCGTTGTATCAGGAATTGAGACAGGATCTGCTGGGCCCTACTGACGTGTCCACGAGCAGATCTAGGACGCAATACTTTGATGACACTTGTACTCGTAATTAACATAATAGCTATAATAACTTTTTTTTCAGTCTTAGTGTTTTTCTCCTGTACAATGGAGCGTTTTAATGAAAATCAGAAAATGTTTAATATCTCCATCATTTATAGATATATGAAAAAACTCTCCAGACAAAATTTGTAGCATACAAAGAGGCGAATATAATGATAGGAATTTTTTTCAAGGTCACTCATTCGAGTTATCAAGGTCACGGATGTTTTTTTGTTAACAATCATGTATGTTGTGTATGTAATCTTAAACAGAAAAAAATACAAATTCAACGATATATCATAATGTATACTGTCAGCGAAATTTCCATAGGTCCATGTGTCATTTTTTCGTAATTTTGGTTCATTTATAAAATAAAAATATGTTCTAATTATTGATGTCATATTAAGTTGACTACAAAGATATCTGAATGGTTTCAAGGTAAAATATCTTTTCATTCAAGTGATTAATTTAAAAAGTATGTATTTTTGATAAAGGGATATGCGAAATTTCTATAGTTCCACTCAATATAATACTTTATTTATTCTATAATATCAAAATGTTTTACTGAATAATTATGTTAATATGGTATATTGCTACCATTCTTTTGAATAACTTGAAAAATTCGGTTAGTCATTTAATTAAAGTGTGCAACATCGAAATATATATACTAGCCCACGCCAGCCTTATCCTATTTTTAAGTTCTGCCACTGTAGCAACTGTTTTCCATTTCCGTACACCTTGCGGGCTAGTATTCCCCAAACGTTTTCTATGGGGCTGAGGTCCGGAGAACGGGTTGGCGACTGCATTAATTCCATATATTTCCTTTGAAACCATTCCTTGGTTACTCTTGAAGTGGGAATGGACGCGTTATCCTGCTGAAATATTCACTCTTCCGTATCTTCTTCTTCCATGAACGGAATTAAAACATCCTCCAGAAGGTCTGTATACTTTTCCGAATTCATTTTTGTCGGCATCGAACATATTGATGTCTTTGCGGAATATCTAATTGCGGCCCAAATCATGACATTCCCAACACCAAAGTTCCGACTCATAGCAATATCATGTGATTTACTCAAATCGTATCAATAGTACTGAAAACCATCTGGTCCATCCAAATTAAATTTTTTCTCATCCGACAAAATGGCATTTTTCATTCGTCGTTCCAACACATGTGAGTTCTGGCAAAAACAAGTCTTGCTTCTTTATGATCGCGGGTTAAATGCGGTTTTGAAGCTTTCTTAGTCCACACAAAGCGTCTGCTTTTTCGTTGAATTTGTTGAACACGTTTTAAATACAGGAAGATCTAATTCCGCTCGTATTTGTCCTGCAGTTACATATTGATTTGGTGCAGCACGTAAAATTAACGAAGTCTGCCTTCGACTCGGCTTCTTATTTCCGCCTTTCCGATGATTTTTGTCATACAAATTGCCTAATTTGACTAAATTATTTACTACATTATGGGACCTGCTTATTTTTAAGGCAATTTCTCTGTTAAAAAATCCTGCACCTTTGTAAGACATTATCTAAAAATATATCCTATTTTATAAGAATATAATTAAATGACTACATTTTTATACTATACACAGTATTCACGCAGTGAAAGATGAAGGAATAAATCAGGTGGAAGTATGGTTATTTCGTTCAAATTCGCAATGCAATATCAAATATCAACGTAATAATCAAAACTATACGCAATACAGTATTGTTTCCGTATGTGCTCGCTGGTCGGGACCGGCGTTAAGCTCCTATCGTGAACAAATCCCTAATTCCGAGTGTACGTTTTTCGCTTCTTTCTGGCTGAAGGGGGGAGCGAGATGGAACGCTTTGCGTGCGCGACGGGCTGCTCGACGCATGCGCGCGACGGTCAGATAGCCAGGCACGGCACGTGTCTTTTTTGCGCCCTAGGCGAACTTTTCAAATTACGCCCTTTATTATAATACACTTATTTGAGATTATTGATAACCTTACTCTGAATTTTTACTCGTAGTTTAATCCACTTATAGTACAACTTGTAATATTTCATTTTAAAGTTTATTTTCAACAATACCAGTAATGAAAATATCATTTTGCACCTCTTGTCGACTTTCCGCCCTAGGCAGTCGCCTAATTTTGCAGAATAAAGTCATAAATAATCTCAAATAAATTGTATTATAATAAAGGGCGCAATTTGACAAGTTCGCCTAGGGCGCAAAAAAGATTTGACCCGGACCTGCGTCAAAATTTTGCGAAACGGTTCCCGTGCTCACCGTAAATGCTTGCGACCATCGCGCACGCCCGTCGCGCACGCAAAGGACGGAGTGTCACGGCGCCCGAAAGACGGAGCGAGACATAACATCAACGCATTGTCTGTCTCGTACCGTCCTCGCTCGCTTTCAGTGGCTCTCGCTCGCTCTCGTTCCATCTCGCTCGCTCTCGTTCCATCTCGCTCTCGCCTTTGCCGGACAAGAGTGAGACACAAGTGGTGGGGATAGCGACAAGCTCGTATCGGGTACACCAAACCGAGCACATACAGCGACAATACTGTAATCAGAAATACTACTGAAGAAAACAATTGGAATGGGAGAGACAATTGTGCACCTAACTACCCCAGTCGGTAAGTTCATACTCAATTGGTAACAATCAAAAACAATAAAAAAAATTGTAAAATTATGGAAATTTCGCTGACTGTATTTATGTAATGTTTTAAAAAATTACAAATTTTCAAATTTGATGTGCTTCGTTTTCCCGTGGTCCAATCGGTCTGAATTTTTTCCAGATCTTTTTCCCGACAAGTGTCACAATTCTGGGGGGGGGGGCGAAAAGATTTGATGGTTGAAAATAAGGTCCACCCGTGTCCATGCGTACGGGTGTAAAAAAGTCATGGTGCACTGCTTTCAGGAATGAATCTACATCTCCGGATTGATGGACATTTGTGAAAAAAACTTGCCACAAAATGGTTTATATCATTAAAAGTTAATATTAAATTTTTAACATCAGCGTGTTCTGCTCAATGAGAAGTAAAAGAGTTCAAAAGAAACCATTTACCATAAACGGAGCGTTTCGACGCACAAAATTGTTAAAGCTTATGCAAAAATTAAAATGTTGAAAGTCACTCAACGAATAGTGGCTTCCGTTTCCTCTCATTCACCTATTTCTTCTCGCCTTTAAAAAGCTAATACAGTATTGTCTCCCTATGGGCTCGGTTTGGTGCACACGATGTGAGCTTTTCACTATCCCCACCACTTATGTCTCACCCCTGTTCGGCGAAGGCGAGAGCGAGATGGAACGAGAGCGAGCGAAAGACAGTAGAAGCAAGCGGGGCGGTATGAGACAGACGACACGTTGATATTTTGTCTCGCTCCGTCTTTCGGAAGCCTGACAATCCGTCCTTTGCGTGCGCGACGGGCGTGCGCGATGGTCGCGAGCGCTGACGGTGAGCACGGGAACCGCTTCGCAAAATCTTGACGCAGGCTCGGCTCAAGTCTTTTTTGCGCCCTACGGGAACTTGTCAAATTGCGCCCTTTATTATAATACAATTTATTTGAGATTATTTATGACTTTACTCTGTAAAATTAACCAACTACTAGTGCGTAAGATTGACAAGAGTCGCAAAATGGTCTTTTCATTGTTGGCATTGTTGAAAATAAATTTTTAAATGAAATACTACAAATTGTACTACAACGGTTTTAAACTACGAGTAAAAAGTAAGAGAAAGGACATGAAGAAGCTCAATTAAATGCATTATAATAAATAGCGAAATTTGGCAAGCTCGCCTAGGGCGTAAAAAAGACTCGTGCCGTGCCTGGCTATCTGATCGTCGCGCGCATGCGTCGAGCAGTCACGATTCGATCTGAGCGCTCGCACCCGTCGCGCACGCAAGGCGTTCCATCTCGATTCCCCCTTCGGCCAGAAAGAAGCGAGAAACGAACACTCGGAATTAGGGCTCCGCTCACGATACGGGCTCAACGCCGGTCTCAACCAGCGAGCCCTCAGGGAGACAATACTGTAAGTCGAGAGGAAACAGTTGAGACTGGACATGGTGTAATTGAGAAACGAGAGCGAGTAGGGAAACGTCAGCTCCCAATACGAAATATCTAAAAGCGAGACAAAAGGATAGCTGTGTCTACGGCCCGATGTATGTGTGTGTGTGTGGGGGGGGGGGCAAACAGGGCGCAACCGTCCAAGAGCGGCAAAATTGGTAGAAGAAGAAAATTACAATCAATAAAACCCAATAAAAACGTAAAAATTTTTGGAAAAGCGGTAAAAAAGTAATACATGTTTGAATTTAGTATCAAACTTATATATTGTGTTTAAATACGTCACATTTATGATGTATTGTTTAACATATATAAAGATTCAGATTTGGATCTCTGCACGAGAGGAAGCTTCCGGTTTGTTGAACCAAGTTAAACAGTTGAAATTTGTATGCTCTATTATAATTTGGTATGAAACTTTCGATCGAATTAACCCCGCCAGGAAATTATGCAAAGTAAAAGACTTTGAGTTAAGTTCTATAATTTAATTATTAAAGAATACCAAAGATATTTTTGATAACTCACGTTCAGAAGAATTTTTTTAATCAAGTTCTTGTAGATGCCAAAGAATTAGCCACTCAAATTGACAGCGAGACAAATTTGGACATTTCGCTTAAACATTGAATTAGATCTAAAAATAGATAATTTAATTATAAGTGTCGTGATGACCCTACTGTCGAAACAAAACAAAAATATAAGATTAATTTGTTTTCACATAATAGAAAAAGCTATAAACTCGCACGAGTTACTATTTTTCCAAATTAGTGAACACAATAAATATTTTGCTCTTGCTTGTGACATACAGCTTAAGAGAGATGCCTAAGGATGAAATGTTAGATCATTGTGTGGAGATCAGGAACCCCCACCACCACGTTAAGAAGGGACACGGGAATGACTAAGATCGGGGAGTCGGCGGTAGCCGAGGTGGCTAAGGCGGCTGGCCAGCGCGCAACGAATCTGAAGATCGCGGGTTCGAGTCCGGCGTCCGAGGCTCCCTTTTTTCCGTGATCCTACAATTGTAAGAACCTTGAAGTTATTTTAGCCTACGAAAACTCATTTGATATATAACCAGCGAACGCCAGAATGAGCCATTTGGGAGCCCAGGCTTCATGATGTTTACCATAGCCGCGCCAAAGCCAATGATAACGTGGGCGTGCCACGGATAGGGAAAACTGTAGTAGTGTGCGGTGCAAAATCATACCCATACGATAGGCTTGAATGACTGGGATTCTTTTGGGCCCCAGCGACCCTCGGGTAGACGGTGTACAAGGGGTCCCGTTGCCTGGGTTTATGATATGGCAATTTCTATTGAAAAGTAGAAAAAACTCGGACTCGCCTATGATGTAGTTAGTATTCGGAGATTTTCCTGCTCGTAAATGAATAAAATTGCCGTAACCACTCGGCGAAAATACGGGTGACAGTTCCCGAAAAAGTGCTAAAAGTCACATTCGTATTGTAAACCCCAGTTTACAGATATTAGTAAGCTGAATGGAAGAAGCTTTCTTTAGCACTGGACTGACAAGATATAAACTTATAATCCTTCATGTCCGTGGAGAACGACGTAGAAATTAGTCTGTAGCAATACTTAAGGGGGTATAACCGTTTGAAAGTGTAAAAAATCGGATTTTTTCTTTTTACATATTTTTATAGATTAATGTTTTAGGAATATTATAAATCAAGTCCGATGTAAAGATTCGGAAAACTGATGAAGTTATAGGCATTTGAGTGAAACATCCCAGGCAGCACGGGGCGGCGCGGCGCACAGTGGGACAAAATGCACAGTCGGCGTCAAAAATCGATTCCCACGCCAAATCGAAATGAAAATCATTGAAACTTGGTATACTGGGGTATTAGGTATCGCTGATTACGAATCCGTTGCACGATTTTTGAGAAAGAAGATGGTGGATCCAATATGGCCACCCAAACTCGGCCAAAACTAATAAAATAGGGATCATGTGAACGAAAAACGTTGTTTCTTGAAGTCCTAAAGCTATAACTTTATATTTTATGAGTCTAGAAAGTTTCATTATACTGTATAGAATGCTATACTAAAGAAAAGTTGTTAAAAAATGGTAGTTAACGATAGAAAAACCAACATTATTTACTAATTTTATCATTTCCGCGGCAAATACTGCAAATACATGATTAATCTAACCATTGAATATCTATCGGAGACGAAAATAAAGATTATTGACATAAGAAAATGTTAGTACAATTGTTTATTAATTTGTATAAACAATTTTTTAACAAAGTGGTTGAAATCCATTTCATACAATCAAATTGATCATATTTTGTTGTAACATTACTATAAACAATTGATTGTTATTATCAATTTGTTAACATAATAGATTTCAGTAGTATTCAATAACGACAAGTGCAATGTGGAAGGTACATTGTTTTTATGACGTAGGTACCCACTAAGTAAGGATTCTTGGAAATTTCATCCCCAAGGGGGTGAAAAGGGGTAAAATGTATTTTCTCAGATTTCTTAATATCTCTTAACCCCGATTAGATATCACCTTGGTTTTCACTTACAACGGTTGCCCACACAAATACCTAAAATTCAATTTCAAGAGTTTGCCCTAATCAACCCCCTAAGGGGGTGAAATGTACTCTCACGTATTCTTCAAAATCTCTTGGACCCGATTAGATATCAACTTGTTTTTTAGTTACGAAAGTTACCTCCACAAATGCCTATCAACAAATTTCAGGATATTGCCCTAATCAACCCATAAGGTGGAAAAAAGGGGCATAATTTGTTTTCACGTATCCCTCAAAAGCTCTTCGGTCCGATTCGATATCGATACCTGATTTAAGCCTAGCAACACAAATGCCTAAAAACCAATTTCAAAATTTTACCCTAATCAACCCTTAAAGGGTTAACTTTAGATCTGGTGTACTAAGTGTACATTGAATTGAGGCGTCTTAAGTTTTGAATAGTAGGTGTGAACGAACATATACATATATAAATGTTCGTTATACAAAGGCTACTTTACCGAAATTACATAAAACAATTGCTACAAAAAACAAATATAAAAGTAATTCCTTTTAATTATTCTACCGTAGCGAACCACGCGTATTTTGCTAGACATAAATAAATAACCCTAAACCCAGTATTTGAACTTTTTAAATTTTTTTTTAATTTTTCAGTTTTACAGTTTTATAATTTTTTTCCATGTTTTTCTTAATTTTTTGTTTACTTGAACTTTATTGAATAAAATAATATTTATATTTACTCATGGTCTCTTATAACTAAAATTCATCGACTGACTCGTCCATGAGCCTATTTTCATCATCCGACTCCTGTTCATTATCATTTGTAGAAACTAATAAGTTTTTAACTTGGTCACACAAGCCTTTAATACTTTTTGTTTATGGACTCTCAAAGCACTTATAATTGGGTCTGATGAAACCAACATAAAGTGAATTATGTCTTCATTACAAACAAAACGTGAAAACAGTCTACTAAAATGTAATCTAGCCTGCTTAAAAATTTTAATATTCGCTTCTTGATCTTCCTCGGACAACCAATCAATGGGTGACCCAAAAACTTTCACGTTTTGTTTGTAATGAAGACATAATTCACCTAATGCTTGTTTTATCAGACCCAATTATAAGTGCTTTGAGAGTCCATAAACAAAAAGTATTAAAGGCTTGTGTGACCAAGTTAAAAACTTATTAGTTTCTACAAATGATAATGAACAGGAGTCGGATGATGAAAATAGGCTCATGGACGAGTCAGTCGATGAATTTTAGTTATAAGAGACCATGAGTAAATATAAATATTATTTTATTCAATAAAGTTCAAGTAAACAAAAAATTAACAAAAATATGGAAAAAAAATTAAAAAACTGAAAAACTGAAAAATTTAAAAGAAAATTTAAAAAGTTCAAATTCTGGATTTAGGGTTATTTATTTATGTCTAGCAAAATACGCGTGCTTTGCTACGGTAGAATAATTAAAAGGAATTACTTTAATATCTGTTTTTGTAGCAATTGTTTTATGTATATAGTACTTTATTGTGCCCCCTTGGGGATTACAATTTTTTAGCCCCTCCACTCTTCTCTCGCTTAAACCTACTTACTCTATCCTTAAACACTACTCCTTAAAACTCCTCGCCCGCACGCTCGCTCACCACCGCCGCACCCGCTTCTCCCGCGCAACCTTCCCTCCCTCCGGACCCCCGCTTCCGCACGCCGCCTCTTACTTTCATTCCTTACCCATTCATTCCTCCACCTCCTACACCCCTCCATTCCTCCACCCTCCTCAACCACTTTTCCCCCTCTCCACCGTCTCCCAACACTTCCTCCACCACCTCCTGCCAACCCCTACCCTCCCCCCAATCCGTACACTCCTCCCATTCATGTTCCCATGTTTCTTCCCCCCACCCACATACCCTACATCTCATGCTCCCAGTATCTTCCCCCCATCTCACTCCCCAACCTGAACCTAGCCACCCGTCTCCATCTGCTCTCCCCCCACTCCATCTTTAGATAACCCGAAACCCCCACTCTCTTTGCCACTCCATACCATCTGTTATACTTCGATTCCCTAATCCTTTCCCACCTATCCACCTCCTGCAACCTCCTTTCCCTGCTTACCAACTCCTCCCCCCTCATTTCTCCTCCAACCCTCATCCTTTCCACTTCCTCTACTGTCCATCCCCCTTCCTCATAAAACCCTTTCCTCCCCTCATCCCAATCCCCCAGGACCCCCCTCTCCTCGCCCGCCCCTTAATCTCCTCCCAACACATCCTTGCCACCTCCCTCCTTGTCCCTCCTCCAGCCTCCTCTCATACTCCCACGCCCTCATCCCCGCCCTTCCCTTCAACATCCCCCGTTGCAACTCCTCCCTAACCATATATCCCGGCGTACACCACTCAACCCCCAACACCCATCTCAAAAACCTGTCCTGCAACCCACCCACCCTCTCCCTACGTTTCCAACCCCAAACTTCCACCCCATAACATACCGTTGCGCACACCAGCCTGTCAAACAACCACAACCTTTTCCCCCAATCCGTTCCAAACCTCCTCTTACCAATCCCCCACACCTGCCCCATCACGGCCGCCGCCTTTCTCCCTCTCTCCCTCACACGCGCCTCCTGCCCTCCATTTCCCATCAAGGTATACACCAGGTACTTGAATTCCCTCACCTCTGCCACCTCCTTTTCCTTCCACCTCCATCCTAGCTTTCTCCATCTACCTGCACCTCATCACTTTCGACTTTCCAACATTCAGCTGTAACCCCTTCTCATCCATATACTTTTCCAATTTTCCTATCATCCCCTTCATTCCTTCCTCATCCTCCGCCATCACCGCGATATCGTCCGCATACGCCAAGGTGTATACCTTCTTCCCTCCCAACCTCACACCATCCCATCCTCCTTTTTCAAGCTCTTCGTCCAAGTCCGCCAACAGCAAGGTGAACATACTCGGACTAAGCGGGCATTCCTGTCTCACTCCCGTAGCCGTCCAAAAAACCTCTCCTCCCTCCTCCCCTACCCTCACCCTACATACTGTCTCCTTTAGCACCTCCTCACACATTTCAACTAACCCCTCCCTCACTCCTCTCTTCCTCATCGCATTTACCAGTACCTCCCTGTCCACCGAGTCAAAGGCCGCCTTCAGGTCTATAAAGAAAACTATCATTTTCTTCCCCTTCCTATTGACTTGCCTGTTTATCAAATAGTTCAATGTATACACATTGTCTATTGTTCCCCTTCCCTTCCTGAAGCCAGACTGACTCTGCGGCAGCAGCTCTTTTTCCTCTGCCTCCTCCCTCAGCCTCTCTGCCAACACCGACGCATAAATCTTATATGCAGTCTGCGTCAATGTGATGCCCCTATAGTCGTCTACCTTTTTCCCACTCCCCCTCTTTAACACCGGCACCACCACTCCTTCCCTCCATTCTTCAACCCATCCTTCCACCCTCCACACCCGTTTACATATATTTCAGAGCTATTCCTCCACCTCTTCCCCTCGTATTTCCAAACCTCATTGGGTATGCTGTCCCCCCCTCCCGCCTTACCCTCCTTCAAACTCCTTACCACCCTCCTCACCTCCTCAATCCATAATTCCTCCTCTTCGTCCTCCCCTCTCTTTCTCCCCACCCCCCTTTCTCACCCTTCACTCTACCCCTCCTAACAACCCCTTAAAATAATCTTCCCAACCTTCCATTTTAATTCCTTCCTCCACTCTCCTTCTCTTTCTCCTTTCTCTATTTACCACTTTCAATGCCTGTTCTTCCGTCCTGATCCCCTCCACCTCTTTTTCATACTTCTCCACCTCCCTCCTTCTCTTCTCTTCACACATTCTCCCATACTCCCTTTTTTCACCCTATACTCTAATCCTTCTCCTCCGTCCCTTCTCCATCTTTTCAGCTCTCTCCTTACCTTCCTTTTTTCCTCCCTACACTCTTCGTCCCACCAACCCCCCTTCCCTTTCCTGCCCTCTCACCTCCCTTCCCCCCCTTCTCTAGGGCCCCCATTATCTTATCTCTCAGCTCTCTCCATTCCTCTTGTATTCCTCTATCCCCTCCCTCCCTCTTCCCGAACTTCCTTACAAACTTCTCCCTTCCCTCCGCTATCCAAATCCCCCTCACTAACCTCCTACCCTCGCCTTTTTCCTCCCTCCTTTCCCACTCCTCCCCCTTTCCCCTCAGCCACACCACCGCCGGATGATGATCCGACACCAACCTATCACCCACCTCCATCCTTTCCACTCTCCCTTGTGTCCTCATTCCCTATTATATAATCTATCACTGAGTTCCCTCTCCCTCCCGTGTACGTCCACTCTCCCTCCTCATCCCCTCCACATTTCCGTTCAAAATTCCCCACCCCCGCTCCTCCAGAAATCTACATAGTCTGCTCCCCTCCCCATTCTCTTCGCTACCTTTCGATCTCCTGCTTTCCACTCTACTTCCCACCCCCCCCCCCCCCAGATCCGTCCCCCTTCCCTTCCTGTCCTCGCATTAAAGTCCCCACCTATCACCACCCTAACTCCCTCTTCTCTCCCCTCTACCCACTCCTCCAATTCTTCCAATTTCCTCTGCATGTCTTAATTAATGTAAACTCCTACCACCCTCCACCACTCCCCCCCCCCCCAAACGACACCTTTTTCATCATTATCCCTTCTTTCTCCCCTCCCTCCTCTTCCCTTGCTTCCACCTCCTTTCTTACCCCCATTACCACCCCCCCCAACGCCCGCCCTGTTTAATTTTCTCTCTTTGCCCACTGCTTCCACCACACGTATCCCTTTGGTATTCCTACTCCTTACGCATTCCCAATCCCGTTCCTCCACCCACGTTTCGCATAACCTCACCACCTCCCATTCCTCCAGTCCTTTCCAAAACTGCCAATCCTTGTTCTTTAGTTCCGCCACGTTCCAAAAGACCACCCTACATTTTTTTACTCCCTCTCCACCCTGTCCTCCCTTCAATCTCCCCCCCCCCTCCTCTCGCTACCCCTCCGTTTCCCTGCTCCTCTATCCATTTCTTCACCACCTCATCCCATTTTCTCAACTTCCCATTTACCCACATCTTCATATAGCCTATCTGCACCACCTTTCCCTTGTGCCTCTCTCTCTGAGCCTCTCTTTCTATCTTCCACCTTTCCCGCCTCTCCTCCTCCGTGAGGTCGTCCTCAATCCTTTCCCTCCCGCCCTTCATTTTTTCCTCGCCTCCATCACCCTCCTCTTTTCCTCCCTTCCCGTAAGCTTCACTAACACCATCCCGTAGCCATCCCCTCTTGTTCTCCCTATCCTGGTCACCTCTTTAATTCCTCCCTCCCCCAGACCCATCCTGCCCCAAAGCTTCTTCACCTCCTCCTCCACATCTTCTCTCTATATCCCTAATCCCCTTATCACCACATTGCTCCTTCTACCCTCTCTCTCTCTCTCTCCTTTTGGTCCTGTTTCACCTCCATCTTTCTCATCCTAAGCCTCCACTCCTCTACTTGCTTTTCAACCATCACTCCTTTAAATCCCCTTCCCAATTCCTCCTTTTCCCACTTCCCCACCTTTTCTACCACATCTTCCATCCTCTTTCCCCTTTCCTCCAGCCTCTCCACTTTTTTCCAACCCCTCCCTCTTTGACTTCTCCTCCTTCATCCACTCCTCCCACTTCCTTCTATCACTTCTCCACTCCTCTTCCACTCTTCTTCTCCCTTCCCTCTCCTCCCTCAACCCCTCCTTCATCTCACTCATCCCCCTCACCAACTCCCTTATTATCCCTTCTAACACATCTATCCCCCCCTCTCCAGCTTCCCATCCACTAACTTACCCCCTTGTGGCGATCTCGCCGTTTTCCCGCTTCTTTTACAACCTCCCCTTTCCCCCTCCCCCACCGACCCTTCCTCCTCCACCCTCTCCCTCTTTTTCCCCAATATGTCTCCAGACTCCCTACACTACTCCCTACACTGCTCGTGCTGTCCTTCCTAACCCTTTCCTCGTTCTTTCCCCTCCATTTCCCATTCTCCCCCATTCTCTATTTGCATTTCTCTCCCGCCCTCTGCTACCCCTGCCCCGCATTCCTTTCCCTTATTCATTCCTATCTCTTCACCTTTACCCGTTCAAATTTCGCGCCTACTATCCCTTCTAATTCCTTTCCTCTCCCCCAGATGTCACCACTTTCCTTCTATCTCTTTGCCGCCACACTTCCCTTACCTTCCACTTAACCTCCAAACTTTCCCTTGTCCCTCCTATTTCTCCGCTACTCTCACTTCCAGCCCTCTTCTCAATAACCCTTTCCCCTCCTACTCCACACCCTCAGCTTCCACACACACACTCTCCACTTTCTCTCGCCACCTCACCACACTTTCCTTAACCCGCTTACTCCACTCACTTCCACACACCATCCATACAACGCGTCCGGAAACGGAAGTCCACAATTGTTTTATGTAATTTCGGTAAAGTAACCTTTGTATAACGAACATTTATATATGTATATGTTCGTTCACACCTACTATTCAAAACTTAAGACGCCCCAATTCAATGTACACTTAGTACACCAGATCTAAAGTTAACCCTTTAAGGGTTGATTAGGGTAAAATTTTGAAATTGGTTTTTAGGCATTTGTGTTGCTAGGCTTAAATCAAGTATCGATATCGAATCGGACCGAAGAGCTTTTGAGGGATACGTGAAAACAAATTATGCCCCTTTTTTCCACCTTATGGGTTGATTAGGGCAATATCCTGAAATTTGTTGATAGGCATTTGTGGAGGTAACTTTCGTAACTAAAAAACAAGTTGATATCTAATCGGGTCCAAGAGATTTTGAAGAATACGTGAGAGTACATTTCACCCTCTTAGGGGGTTGATTAGGGCAAACTCTTGAAATTGAGTTTTAGGTATTTGTGTGGGCAACCGTTGTAAGTGAAAACCAAGGTGATATCTAATCGGGGTTAAGAGATATTAAGAAATCTGAGAAAATACATTTTACTCCTTTTCACCCCCTTGGGGATGAAATTTCCAAGAATCCTTACTTAGTGGGTACCTACGTCATAAAAACAATGTACCTTCCACATTGCACTTGTCGTTATCTAGAGACGCGGTAGCGTCTCGACGCCAAGTACATGAAAGACACCCTGTATATATGTCGACAGTCGCTACCGCTATCATTTACTCGTCGCCCGGCTAATCCAACCTAACCTGAAACTTCTTTAATTAATATCTCATCATGCCTGCAATATTTTCTAAATTTAATGGCATTTTTCTTATGTAAACCGCATATAAGCTTTCGAATAAGACCAAATTCAATAAAATTGGTCCACGCATGACAGAGATATCGTAATATCACCTCATGGATCAGTCAGAAACGGTAAGATTCTTCTTTTCCTTCTGATTCTTCTTCTCCAGTCAAAATTTTTGTCGACATAATACGTATACGCGTTACACGCACACCTTCACTACTAACACATGTTTCGTTCGTCGACTCTCGGGATCATTCGGCAGGAATCGCCGTCCGTCATTGTACATTATTATATATATATACCTATACCTGTACTATTTTGATTTTTATAACCTATTTTATATAACCAAGTGTTATAATAATCTATACCAAGTGTCATCAATCAATTATTATATAACCTGGTAAATGTTAAATAAGGTAAGTTGTTAAAATTTGGAATGTCACGAGTTTTTACACTAAATATATTGTAACAAATTGCAGTGCATTTAAATTGCCAAATATATTTTTATACCAGCAATTTAAAGTTTTTATGTAATAATAAATAGATTTCTTATGTAGAGTCGCAGACTTGGAAGTTGTCCGGAGAAGGTTCGACAGAGAAGCATCTCCTTTCGCATATCTGGAAATTTGTATGTACCATGCATGTACAAAATAATATTTATTGTAACAAATTGCATTGCATTTAAATTGCCTAATATTTGTATTTGTATACCAGCCATTTAGAGTTTTTATGTAAAGCTTATTATATTATAGAAATGAAGGGTCGCACAGGAATTCGATAAAAATGAAGGGGACGCACCGGCTTGGATGGATAGAAATGAAGGGAATGCACAGACGTGGAGGTTGTCCGGAGAAGATTGGAAATTTGTCAAATAAGGTAAATCGACAAAATTTGTCAAAAGACATAGCATTAAGAATTATTAAGAAAATAGATTATGGTGGACTGCTTGCAATGTAGAGCAAGTCACATTAGTTAAGAAAGTACGCTGAAAACACATCTCCCTTGATGCTTTTCAATCTTTTGTGAAAGACATTCGTAATACTTTAACAAAATCCACAGTAGTTGCCACGCTATTCATTGCTTTTATTAGTTTTCCATTAACAATATTTCAATTCACCAATAATCATACTAAATTAATTTTATTTCAGCACCAATAAATTGAGCGTTAAAAATATTGGATCTCTTCCGGCAACAAGACTTTCCGCCATACGCTCTCACCTTCTTTGGATACATTTTGTAGTCTCTACACTTACTATAGCAAAATGCCACTCTATTTCTATCTATATAAATTCTACGTTAAGTTGTAACTAAAATGTGGCTTTTGTATATTTACAGATAATCGAAGCAGAAGAGAAAGAGGAAGTACCCTGCTGCACAAGCAAATGCAATAAGCACATTTTCATGTATAACTTTATTATTTTAGAATTTTAAGAAATATTTATATGTATATACAAAATCGAATTTTATTATGAATGTGGAAAATGTATAATTTAGAGGAGAAAAAAAAATAAATTGGGACAGTATTATATTAGTTAAACGATTTTATTCAGCTTCGATGCTCTGTTTGCTTCTTGTATGTTTGCTTCATATCTGAAAACTCAAATTTAAACCAATTCCACCAATCCACTGAATACATATAACATAATTTACATATTTAATCAATGTTAAAGGTAGGATTAATTAGAAAATATTTAATAAACTTAGAATCCAAGGTACACCATATTTACTGTTAAAAATATGTATTTCTCTACATTGGAGTATGGATTAACACTCGAATACAATACAATTTATTTAGATTCGTTCTTTGTAGAATTGTAAAAAATATTTTAAAAGAAAGAAGGTTGTAAACTGTTGTACATATTTTATCTGTACGATTATTAGTTGCGTGCTTGAAACTGTTGTCAGTCGTCCCTTTTACTTTACAGTACTTCCTCGTTGAGCTCTCGCTGGTCGGGACCGGCGTTGAGCACTCATCGTTAAGGGAGCCCTAATTCCGAGCGATCGTTTCTCGCTTCTTTCTGGCCGAAAGGGGTAGCGGGATGGAACGTTTTTCATGCGCGACGGGCGCGAGCGCTCAAACGAAATCATGACTGGTCGACGCATGCGCGCATATAATATCCCCATAAAAAACTTCAGAAAAGTAAAAAAATTACGCCAAGTACATGAATTATCTTTGTAAAAAGAAGTGAGATCCCCCAAAAAAA
Source organism: Andrena hattorfiana (assembly GCA_944738655.2). Taxonomy (NCBI): domain Eukaryota; kingdom Metazoa; phylum Arthropoda; class Insecta; order Hymenoptera; family Andrenidae; genus Andrena; species Andrena hattorfiana. Next base: position 38,487,657 of record OX122890.1, on the reverse strand, counting down.
AGATCAAGATGTCGATGAATAAGAATTATTTATTTAAAAACCGGAAACTAATGAAATTGTTCGCAAGGTATTAGTGTCGACGAATGATCTCAGAATTATTTTAAAACACAATATAATGAAAATGTACTCATATTGTTAGAGTTTTAAATTGACAAATTATCTGAAAGCCTGCGAGAGGGAAGGTATGGTTATTTATTCAAATTATTTAAGAAAATATTATTTTTATTTATAAAAATGATTAAAATTAAAACATTTAATGTTTTAAATTATGGCCGTCGCCGCCACGGCCACGACCGCGACCACGGCCACGGCCCCCGCCACGGCATTGCTTGAGGATGAGGGCCTTCACCGTTGCAGCTTGAGCTCGCAGGCTTTGGGCCTGCTCTCGCGCCAGCTGGAGGGCGGCCCAGTGTTCTTTTTGGGCCCTCACCCTCACGCCACTCCTTTTGTGGCGCCGAGTTGCATATCCTCCTGTAATTAGTAAAATAAAATAATTAGAGTCACTTTTATTTGATCTGTTATGTAAATAATTCATGCTCAAATCTGGTTAATTTTTATGAAAATTTATCTTAATTTTTAAACTTGTTTCAATAAAATTCTACAATGATTAATTTTCTACTAATTTTTATCTAATTAAAGTATTAAGAATTAATACCAGATGCCGTGATATATGTTGCTGCTGCGGACACGGTGGTGGCGGTGGCGGCGGCTGGGATCTGGCGGCTGCCAGTGGCAGCGGTGGCGTGGTTGTGGCTGCTAGTGGCAGCGGCGGCCAAAGGGTTTGGCCTTCCCGAATGTAGGCTAAAGTGAACATTTTTTACATTATTTAAAGATAAAAAGATATCTAATTAAACTATTAATTAAAAGTAATAAGAATTAATAATACCGTTTGCCGTGACTGGGGTGGTTGCAACCGCCATAATTATATCATCCTCAGAGTCTGGAAAAATTCAAATTTGAATAAATTTATATATATAATTTTTTTATTATTAATTAATTAATTCGTCTGTAATAAAACTTACCAGTAAGTAGGGTAGCCTCCTGTTTGCTCTACAAAAATTAATAAACAATTAATTAGTAAAAAAGATCAAGAGTTTATAAAAGCGGCGTATGATAGAAGAAAGTCATACGTTAACTATCAGTGGAAGTAGATAGTAACTGTATAGCAAGTAATACCACAAGAAGATATTAGTCACTTTGAAGCATATTCTAACTTATAACACCAACGATTAGAAATATCAAACATATCTGAGTTGAATGTAAACGAACATGTAAACTACACATTATGAAAGTTTTGGATAGGCATTTTGCCTACGTTAAGTATCAGTGGACGTAGACCGTAACTGTATAACAAGTAATAAAACCAGAATATATTGGATACATAGAAGCATATTTTAACTCAGATGTGTTTCAAATTTCCAATCGTTGGCGTTACAAGTTAGAATATGCTTCAACGTGTCTAATCTAATATCTTCTTGTTGTATTACTTGTTATACAGATACGGTCAATGTTCAATGATACTTAACGTAGGCAAAGTGCCTATTACAGACTTTCATAATGTGGTAGTGTACATGTTCGTTTACGTTCAATTTAGATATGTTTGATATTTCTAATCGTTAGCGTTATAAGTTAGAATATGTTTCAACGTGTCTAATATCTTCTTGTTGTAACAAGAAGATATTGGATATATAGAAGCATATTTTAACTCAGATGTGTTTCATATTTCTAATCTTTGGCGTTACACATTAGAATATGCTTCAACGTGTCTATCTAAATCTTCTTGTTGTAATAAGAAGATATTGGATATATAGAAGCATATTTTAACTCAGATGTGTTTCATATTTCTAATCGTTGGCGTTACAAGTTAGAATATACTTCAACGTGTCTATCTAATATTTTCTTGTTGTTTCACTTGCTATACAATTACGGTCTACTTCCACTTATACTTAATGTAGGCAAAGTGCCTACCAAAGACTTTCAAAATGCTGTAGCTTACATGCCTATTCGTTAGTTTTATTTGTGACAATGAATAAATTCAGATTTCCCCTGAACTAGATGCTCTATGACAAAGGATCCTGTGACGAATAAATCTGACGAATCGCGAATAAATTTCTCACGAATAAAACTAACGAATAAAAATAAATTCTCACGCACCGCTATCAAGATTATGAATAACGATAACTCTGCTATGAGTATATGAATAGTATAGTATTTTTATATTCATTACTTACAGTTTGTCCGTTCGCGTCCATCTTCGCTTGTATTTTATTTCGTTATAGCTTCTCTCTGAAGCTGGCCTAGATGCCAGGAAAACATTTGACGATCAAAGAGCACTTTTTAGTAAATATCGATCTATCGTAATTTTTCATTACGTTTTGCGTTAAGTAACATTACATTTTCTTGTTATTAATTTATTTATATATATATAATATAAAGCGAAGTTATAACAAGGCTTTTAACACGTTTAAATTTACAGTAAGTAAATTTAAAAGAAAGAAAAAGATTAATGCATAAGTTGCTTCGCGCACCATGTACTGTACACAAAGTATTATTACATATATATATATATATAGATCGGCAATGCGGTGCACATGGTTTCTTTTCGTAGTTTTCAAAAAAATAAAAAAATTACGCCAAGTACATGAATTATTGACGGGGTAATCAAAAGGCGAGGGTAAAGAAGAATCTCGCTCGACGGCGGCGGGACGCGACCGGCGGCGCATTTTTTTGGTATGAGGAGGGCTCGCTTTGACCGATGAAGACGTGGGCCTAGGGTCGCACTTTTTTTTCGTATATCGGCAGAGACACGCATGTTCCAGCATCCGAAGTTTCTTCCGTATTTTCTTACATGTAAGTGTGCTTCATTATTATTAATTAAGCTGTGCGTATAATGAAACGAACATATTTTCAACGAATAGGTTATTGTTTCATCACACGTTTATACAGACATTATTATTAATTAAGCTGTACGTATAATGAAACGAAAATATTTTCAACGAATAGGTTATTGTTTCATCACACGTGTATACAGACATTATTAATTAAGCTGTACGCATAATGAAACGAACAAATTTTCAACGAATAGGTTATTGTTGTTTCATTACACGTGTTAAATAATAATCTGCGCAGATTTTTGCTATTTATTTTTTTATTGAAATGTGTATCTTTTTAGTATCAAGTCCCTTGGAAGGACCTTTTATTCTCCTTAATAGGAGAAACACAAGTAAAAATATTATATTGGGTAAGTGACCTTTACATTTATTTATAATAATACGTATGATATTAGTGTTTATTACAAATTTCTCGTTTTTTTATAGGTTGGAGTATTCCAAAAATACATAAAGTACACTCGAGCAGCTGCTGTGCGCTATTCCGAGTAAGCTTTATTGGCTGCATACTTACGCGTCTTATCTTACAACATCACTCGATAGACTGCAGTGCGTCGTGTCTCGAGTATAACCACTTTCAATAAAGTTGGTCATCCGCGAGCGCATAACCGCCACTCATATATATATATATATTATATATTATTGAATCACCTTATATTATATATATAAATAAAAATATAATTCGTCATGTCTGTAATTAATCGTAGTATTAATATCTTACCGCTCAGTGTTAATAATATGCAAATTATCATTAATGGCGAATGGTTAGCAGATGATCATATCGAATATTTTCATAAATTATTAGAAGCTAACTCTAATTATAAACCACGCGAGACATGGAGAGTTCAATTGCCCGCTACAATTCAACCAGTTCCTGAAAATCAGGATCACATACAGATTTTGCACCAAAGCGAAGATTTTAAAACCAATGCAAGGGGACACTAGGTTTGTAGCTTTTATAAACATGATAAAAGAAGAGTTTATATTTATGATTCTTTTAATTCCTCGAAATTGCATATTAATCATAAAATTTTTCTTGAGAAGTTATACCTTTTTTTGAATAAACATGGCGGTACAATTAACGAAAAATTTATTGAATTTCCACGTGTACAAGCTCAACCTAATACTCGGGATTGCGAAGTTTTTGCGATTGCATTTGCTGTCTCGTTATTATTCAAAATATTACCAGACAAGATAACGTACACTCATGCGTTGATGCGTTAACATTTGATCCAAATGTTTCAATCTAATCGTGTAGAACATTTTCCATGCATTCAGCATCAACAATTAACACGTTGTATATATGAATATGAATCTACAATTGGTAGTACAATTAATAAAAATCCCTCTTGTGGAAATGATCCTCCAACAAATATTGGTCGAAGTGACATTACTAATGAAAACGATGAAATATCCTCAGTTCAAAATGTACCACTTAGAGACAAAGAAGTCACTACACATACAAGAAATATAATTCAGACAGATCCACCATTTATTTCGAAGTCAAAAATCACCAATGTATGCGTACCATGTAATAGGACAGAATACAAATCTAATTATTATAAAAGGCATAAAGAGGAAATTAGTTTAAAAAGAAAAGCTGTTTATAAAGCAAAGAAAGGGGAGTGTAATATGAAAAAAGGCAAAGATTGTAAAAAAGGGGAGAAAGACAAAAAACTTTCTAATTATAAATATTATATCGCACACAAAGAAGGTATATTAAAAAATAAAAAAATGCAGTATGACGCAAATAAAGAAGTGAAATGCAGTAAGGGAAAAAATTATTATGAGCTAAATAGAGAAAGTATAATCAAAAAGACAAAAGTGCATTATGACGCAAATAAAGAAGTGAAATGCGGAAAGCGAAAAAATTATTATCAGCTAAATAAAGAAGGTATAATCAAAAAGACAAAAGTGCATTATCACGCAAATAAAGAAGTGATATACGGAAAGCGAAAAAAATTTTATCAGCTAAATAAAGAAGGTATAATTAAAAAGAAAAAAGTGCACTATGACGCAAATAAAGAAGTGCAATGCAGAAAGCAAAGAAATTATGATCAGCTAAATAAAGAAGTTATCTCCAAAAAGCGGAAGGTATATTATCATGAAATACGTAAAGGAGATGATTATAATAAAGTAGCAAAACATCGTGCTGCTCTGCAAATAATAAAAAAGTATCGTTATATTGCTGTAACAAATAACAATATAACAACCAAAAATAATAAAGAAACTTATATTAGAAAACTTTCAAAAATTATTAGCATGCCGTCCGGAGAAGCAAGTAGGTTGGAAGCTGAACGTATAATAAAATGGTGTTTTCATATTAGGCAAAAGTACATTTTGAAAATGACGAAACTGTTGAAAGATTGTAAACAAAAAGTGGAAGTTTCCTTAACGCGCGCAGCAGAATGTTTAGAAGTTGATGACAGGATTAATGCTTTGTGTGGACAATCCGGACATACATCTTCTTCAGAATCATATTTTGCGGAAAGTTCGTACCATACTTTCACCGGTTCTGAATCAATCATACTGAATTCGAAAGGGAAAGCTATAAACGTTCTACCTGTATTGCGATCGAAGAAGATGACAAAAGCATGGCATTGTAGTTACCTTTGTAAAACAAAAGATGTTGAAATTCTGAATAATTTACAGGATTTCTACAAACGATTGTTAGAATGCTCATTAAAAAAGGTATATAAGTTGAACAACCATATCAGTAGCTGTTCTAATAAAGTGCATGCTGAAAAAGTTAGTCATTCTCATGGTTGTTACATAAACCCGAAACTATGCAAGTCCAATTTTTTAGCCATTGAGATTTTGGCACCTCACTTTCCGGATTTACGACATTTGAAGCGAATGATATACAAAATAGCGAGCATTTATAAAGACCAATTACATAATTTACACAAAGCCTTAAACGATAATGACCTTGAAACGCTTGAACGAATAACACTGCAAGCTCGGAAAGAAGCTGAAGCGTTACAAAAAAATAATACTGACATAAGTTTGAACGAAGAAGAGATTATATCTCGATATTATTTAGCATTTAGAGCTTTCACAAAGCGGTCTATGGACACAGCACGCATTCCGTGTGTTTCCTGCGAGAAACTCTGTTTTAAAAGAGAGGTTCTTAAGTTTGATATTTCTAAAAGAACATATAAGGGAAATGTAATGCAAACATTGTTAAATCATATTGGATACAAAGTTGGTGACATGCATTTTATTTGCCGATATTGTCACGATAAAATTCGCAACGATTCCATACCACCAAAATGTATTTTAAATAACCTTGATGTACGTTCAGTTCCAGAAATAGCAGTGTTGAACGATTACGAACGAATTCTCATTCAAAGAGCTAAACCGTTTCAAACGATTGTGAGAATGGATACAGTAATGCGTAAAAATATGCCACATAAACATATGGTTCCAAAAGTAAAGGGGAGAACATTTCACCTTCCTTTGCCATTACATGAAAATTTAAAAAAAATCTGTCCTGCGACTGAACTTTTAAATCAAAATCATGAATTATACATATTGATGCGGGGCGTTCCAACAAAATCTAAAATAGTTTGGGAAAAGTTAGTTGACTTGAAGAAAGTATGGAATGCCTTAGTATGGTTGAAAGCCAATAATCCTCTATACTCAGAAACTGTTTTACCACAATCGCACGATTTATTGCTGAGTGCCAAATTACCAGATACAGAATTTCAAGAAGAAGTTGCCAATGATAATAATAACGATAATAACGAATCTATCGAGGACGTTGAAGGTGTGACACTTAATATCGATGAAAACCATAAACGTGCATTATTGACGCAAATGTCACAATCTGATTCATATTATGATCAGTTTACGATTTATCCAATGTATGACAAAAGGGTTAATGAATCTGCTACCGCACTCTATCAAATGCTTAAAGTTCATGACATTCCGTTGGGCCATCGTGCTGAACAATTAGATGTGAAATGTTACCCAGATTTATATCCTTATGGGGTGAACGGACAGCATGAAGACAGATTGGTTCGTTTGACTGATCATGAATTCATTAAGTCCAAACTGATGTCCAAGCATTCGCAATTTCGATTGAACATGCAATATATTTTCCATTTATTACACGATACCAATATGCGACAATTGAACGCTGGAATTTATCACAAAATGAACGTCGTAAATCCACGTGCAAAATACACAGCTGCTGGTTTTCTTGAGCAACTCTCTAAAGATCAGTTACAAACGAACTTGAACACTATATTTTCCAGATTACGTAATACAGCACAGTATTGGCGAAAACCGAGAAATGATTTGAACTGTATGATACACCATTATGGACCAGCTACATGGTTCCTCACGCTCAGTCCAAGTGAGTGGCTATGGACAGATTTAATAGAATATCTTCGTGAAGTAAACGGCCCATCGGTGGCTAAAATGTCCCCGAACGAACTCATTGCTTCTGATCCCGTTTCAACTGCTCGATTTATAGATAATGCATTCCACGCTATGCTGGATTTCATTTGTTCGCCCGACAATCCGATTGGCAAGGTCACTCATTACTTTTGGCGCAGAGAATATCAAAGCAGGGAATCACAACATTTTCACCTTTTAATTTGGATTGAAGATGCTCCTATAATCGATAAATCTTCGAAGGAAGATGTAGCACGATTCATTATGAAATACGTCACTTGCAGATTGCCATCACCGCATGTGTCGCCAGAATTATATAGTCGTGTAATTGCACATCAAATGCATAAATGCAATAGCTACTGTCTACGCAACAAAAAAACTAAAAATTCCTTCTGTAAAGTATGTAGATTTTCATTTCCACGTCCAGTTACAGATACTTTGATAATAAGGGATGTGGCTGTTTCTATAGGTGCTAGAAAACAATTGAAAGCAAAAGGTAGACTCTATGATCTTCCACGTTCAATGAAGGAAGTCCGTATCAATGATTATAATGCTCCCGTTCTCATGGTTTGGAGAGGTAACATGGATATACAATATATTGGGGAAAAGACAGGGTTGGTAATATGTTACTGTACTAAGTACGTGTCAAAGCCGGAAAAAAGTTACGCTACGGACACTATGGCAGCATTAAATTCTACTAAGTCATTGGCTAGTCTTCTGTGCAACCTTGGAATGCGCATGCTAAATCATAGAGAATGTGGAGCGCCTGAATGCGCTGATACTCTTTTAGGATTATCATTGCATGGCACTGACTCCAGTACTACTATTAGATGGTTAGATGTAAATATACTGAGAAGTAGGAAATTGAAAACTCGCGAAGAGATTGAGGAGCTGGAAGGTGAATCCACAGACATATTTTGTCCATCCCTCATAGATGATCACTATCCTAACAGACCTAAGGAATTAGAATCTATGCATCTGTACGATTTTGCTATATGGTATGACGTTACTAAAATTAGACCGTCTGAAAAAACTGAATATTATGAAATCCGTGCATCTTTGTTTTTGAAAAAAAGGCAAAGAGGATATCTTATCAATCATTATAAGTACAATGTTCAAATCCAACCTGAGAATTATTATTTCTCATTATTATTATTATTCAAACCTTGGGGAGACACCGACGAATTGAAAAATGGATTTGACACATATGCGAAAGCTTTTTTGTCGCTAGAATCACAATTGACAGAAGCAGTTCAATATCACGAACGAATAACGGATATTCAAGAAGCGCGTGATCATATAAAGGAAGAAATTGGAAAGAACGTGTTGAATACTGTAGAACAAGAAGAAAATGATCAAGGCGATTACCCATTAGAGTGTGTTCCCGTTGAAACTGTTGGTGCCATGAAAGATTTTAAAGACACGGAAAACAAATTTGACTGTGGTAATCTTGCAAAAATGATTTCGGAATTGAACCATGATCAGAAGCAGATATTTGATAAAGTTACTAAGTCCTTGACGTCTAACGATAACATTCTCAGACTTTATGTGAGTGGAGAAGGTGGCACTGGGAAAAGTTTTTTAATAAAAACTATCAGACTGTGGATTAAGCAGAGTATCGGAAAAGACACAGCAGTAACTGCTCCTACTGGAATCGCAGCTTTTAACATTGAAGGTCTTACCATACACCGATTATTCCAATTACCCGTAGAACATGGGCACACAGCCCAGTATAGACAACTTAGCGATGCAGCCCTTCAAATTGTACGAGATCAACTCAAAAATGGTGCTTTAGTAATCATCGATGAAATTTCGATGGTTTCTAACGTAACTTTCCTGTACATACATCTACGACTTACAGAAATATTTGATACTGCAGATTCCGATGATGCTTGGTTCGGAAAAATACCTATTCTGCTATTTGGTGACTTACTACAACTTCCTCCTGTTCACGAAGCTCCTGCTTTTATACAATTATGCAATAAGAGTATGGTGAAGAATGTTGGAGGGTTAGGTTCTTATAATTTATGGTCTGCCTTGTTTAGCTATGACGAATTGACAATAAACCGGTGTAGTGACTGATTCGGATACAAAACTTTTAGAATCGAGGAAATTAAATTTTAAAGCGACAAATTGTAATGACCGGTCAAAGGAATTATGTGATTACATGCTTACTGTGGGATCTAATACGGTGTGTTTACTTCCCACATGTGTTCAGTGTGATGTTTTGAACGCTGCAATGCTGAGTCGATTTCCATCCGAAGAAATCCATTTGATTGCTCATGATACAATGAATTGTGCACCGTACTTGAAAAAAAAGGTGTCAAAGGTACTAAACAATAATGACGATGATAGCTCCCGAACGGCGGGACTTGCAAGGGTCGTAATTGTTAGAACAGCGCCAAGTATTTTGAATAAAATATTTATTCGTATTAAAATATTTAGTTGTATAAAAATATATCTGCTTAATATTATTTAATACATTTTTCCTTTGTATAAATAGCCATTGTTATAATTGGTGTAAATTTTGTATATCATTAATTTTGTAAAGCTATTAATTTAAGACAATGTTTTTAAATGGGATTCTTTTTTATGGGTTATATATAGTTGTATCATCTTAGGCGCAGTTGGAAAGCACCTTTATGTACTTGCAGCTCATTTTGATTTCACATATTTTTTTATATTGTATATTTTCTTTTTTTGTGATCATTAATTTTGTAAAGCTATTAATTTACGACAATCTTTTTAAATAGGATCACCTTTATGTACTTGCACCTCATTTTGATTTCACACCCTTTTTATATTGTAATTATATAATTACATATTTTCTTTTTTTTGTAATGTACTTGCACTTCCTTTTGATTTCACATCTTTTTTTATATTGTAATTATATTATTTCCTTTTTTTCATCACTTTATATTATTATCTTCTATTTTTTGTGATTTTGAATACTACTGAAATCTATTATGTTAACAAATTGATAATAACAATCAATTGTTTATAGTAATGTTACAACAAAATATGATCAATTTGATTGTATGAAATGGATTTCAACCACTTTGTTAAAAAGTTGTTTATACAAATTATTAATAAACAATTCTACTAACATTTTCTTATGTCAATAATCTTTATTTTCGTCTCCGATAGATATTCAATGGTTAGATTAATCATGTATTTGCAGTATTTGCCGCGGAAATGATAAAATTAGTAAATAATGTTGGTTTTTCTATCGTTAACTACCATTTTTTAACAACTTTTCTTTAGTATAGCATTCTATACAGTATAATGAAACTTTCTAGACTCATAAAATATAAAGTTATAGCTTTAGGACTTCAAGAAACAACGTTTTTCGTTCGCATGATCCCTATTTTATTAGTTTTGGCCGAGTTTGGGCGGCCATATTGGATCCACCATCTTCTTTTTCAAAAATCGTGCAAAGGATTCATAATCAGCGATACCTAATACCCCAGTATACCAAGTTTCAATGATTTTCATTTCGATTTGGCGTGGGAATCGATTTTTGACGCCGACTGTGTCATTTTGTCCCACTGTGCGGTGCGGCGCACAGTGTGCGATTTTGGACAAAAACCGCTCGACAGCGCAAATCTTTACCTATTTCAATAAATTTTTTTTAGATACTCGTAACGGACTCAGAAATAACGGAGCACTGCAGTAAAACCTGTATCAGTTGGTCCAATCTATAAAAAACATTATTTAGCATAACATAATATACAAACGTAAACTTTAGAGATTGAAGATATTAAAAATTAATTTTTTGTAAATTTATCATTAGCTCTGAAATAAAAAATTTACTTCCAATTTACGAAATGTAGGTTTTAAATAAACTGCAAGTATAGCTGATATAAATCTTATATTATGAAACGATATTTCAATTTTATTAGTTTTGATTTTATTTCTAATATATAATTTTTTTTAAGTAATTGTAATTAGAATAGAATCTTTTGTGGTAACTAATTTTATAATAAGTTGTTTATATGAATTAGATGTGATATGTTACATGCATTGAAATGTTATGCATGAAATGTTACATGCATTGTGGTTTATTTTATAATAACATTTTTTCAGCTTCAACTGTTAAAGGCTTAACTTTTTTCTTTTTCTTTCAGTCTGAGAGACCTAATTGACGGATCTGATGGGATTAAAGAGATAAGGTAAATGTCCCAATTTCTGCTCATGTACCGATTCCTACTCATTCCGTATTTTTCTCATTATTATAAATGTTACGTTTGTACTATAGTTGTAACAAAATAATTTTAAATTATTTGAACATTTACGCGAGTGTTGCACGAGGTGGGGGCTAAATTAAGTACAGCCTAAGCAACGAAAACAATGTAAAATAAGAGACTCATGATTTTGTGATCATGTTCTAGCTGTTTGTGCTAAGGAACAGCGCCACCATTGGCATTCGAGAATTAGGCACAAGGTGGCTATTATAGTGAAAATTGTTGTTTAGTAAAACATACACAGATTACACAGTGCTCTCCATTTAGATTTTTCACGATTTCTAATATTTTGAAGTAGAAAACAGGTGAGTAAGTTTAGGGTCAAGTAAATACCGTCATGTCCGTATTTCTACTCACCCAAAAATTTTAGTAAGATAACCTCAAAATCAAAGAAATGTAGTAACCTCTATTTCTATTCGAAGGCATGTTATTTTTTTTATCATTCTTGTATGTTCTAAAAATAATTTTATTTACATTTTTCATAGTTTTTATATGGAAGATAAAAATTTAAAAACAAAAATAGTGAAAAAAGAAACAAAACAAATGGCAACAAAAAAGACGAGTAAAAATCAGTATACTGATGAAAGCATAAGAAATGCAATAAATGCTATTTCTAGAGGTGTATCAGTTAGGGCTGCGAGCAAACAATATCACATACCATTTTCAACATTGAGGTGTAAATACAAAGGAATTTACCCAATAGGGAAGAAAAGTGGTCCACAGACTATATTAACAAATAACGAAGAAGACCGATTAGTTCAGTGGATTTTGTTTATAGGCAGTAAAGGTTTTCCGTTAACCAAGAATATGCTGTTGGATAGTGTTGCATTGTTAATAAAACAGTTGAAGAGGGAAAATCCATTTAATGGTGGTAGACCAGGAAGGCATTGGTTTGAAGGCTTTTTAAAACGACATCCAGAATTATCCATACGTACACCACAAAATCTGAATCAGCGAAGAGCCAATATTACTGAGGAGCAGCTTCGTGGGTGGTATCATGAAGTGGAATCATATTTAAAATCTAAAAATTTATTAGATATAGATCCCCGCAGTGTATTTAACTGCGATGAGACAGCTTTTTTTTTAAACCCAAAGGGGAGTAAAGTGATTGTTGACAGAAAAGTCAAATCTGTACACAACGTAGTTGGACTGGATGATAAAGAATGTTTAACTGCGTTAATTACAGGTAATATAATATATGATTAGTTAATTACAGGTAATATAATATATACAGTAGTATATACTTTAGTTTTTGCTAATCATAAAAATATTTAAAATCGTTAATTAAAGGCCATGCAGCTGGCCAGATGCTACCACCTATGGTAATGTTCTCATATAAAAGGTTACCAGCAGTTATAGTGGAGAAAGCACCAAATGGTTGGGCTGTGGGGAGATCCGATAACGGATGGATGACCGGAGAAACATTTTTTGAATATATAAGCAATATATTCCACCCATGGTGTGTGGAGAATAAAGTACAGTTTCCTGTAATTATGTACCTCGATGGACATTCTTCTCATACCACTATGGCTTTAAGCGATTTTTGCGTAGCATATGAAATTGAATTAATATCATTATTCCCAAATGCTACGCACATTATGCAACCCATGGATGTCGCAGTATTTCGTTCCTTAAAGGATGCATGGAAAACAACTGTGACAACCTATAGATTTAAGAATGACGGTTTATCCGTTAAAAAATGTGATTTTACAATAGTTTTAAAAGCTGCTATTGATTCACTTAATGCAGAAGTGTGCTTACGAAGTGGCTTTGCTTGTTGCGGACTTTTGCCATTTTCAGCAAATGCAATAAATTATTCGAAATTGTTAAAGAATAACCAAGTAACACGTGCAAAAAATACAAGTCAGGATCAGACAGTTACAGAAAAAGATAAGCATAAGCAACTGCTGCAATATATAGAAAGTTCGACAAATTTGGATACAATTAAACTCTTCAGAATAGCTGAGAATAGGGATAAAGAGTGGTATGGGGAGGAAAAATATAAAGAATTATTTGCACTTTGGCAAAAATGCAAACGATTGTCAGAAAGTGATGAATTCTGTTCGGTACAGTTTAAAATATAAGTACTATTGAAATTAGTTTTTTGTCCATCTTAGTTGAATAATTTTCTTTCATTTTTTTTATTAATACATATGTATGTGATGAATATTTGTAAAGTAAGTAATGAGTATGGCGGAGTGCGTTTGTATATCTTTAATAAAAAAATTGTAATTATTTTTTGTAGGCACAACATACAACAAATAAACAAATAAATTGTAGTATAATCGCATCAAGTGATGTAAAACATATTAATAATAATATTGTTATCACATCAAGTGATATAGAATATGCTAATGATAGTATTGTAATCGCATCAACTGATGTGAAAAATAGTAATGACAGTATTGTTATAGCATCAAGTGATATACAAGATATTAATGATAATATTGTTATTGCATCAAGTGATTTAGGAAATATTGATGATAGTGTCATAGAAGAATTTAATTTAAGTTTTAATGTTGACAATATTAATAATTTAGATGAAAACACTTGTTTTAATGTTGACAATATTAATAATTTAGATGAAAACACTTGTTTTAATGTTGACAATATTAATAATTTAGATGAAAACACTTGTTTTAATGTTGACAATATTAATAATTTAGATGAAAACACTTGTTTTAATGTTGACAATATTAATAATTTAGATGAAAACACTTGTCCAAATAAATGTGGTAAGTAACTTTAATTCTTTCTCAATAACAACACTTATAAATTATAAACAATTATAAAAATATAATACTAATTTTGTCACAGATATGACTGATGATTCCATTCCTTTGCCTTTCAAAGAATCGCTTTTTTGGCCAACATATTCATCATCAGGTATCAATGATAGTAAAAAGAAAAGGAAGGAGAAAATTCCTGCTGTCGCAACCTCTGAAAAATGGAGGGAATATCAGAAGTTAAAAATTGCTGCTAAAAAGAAAAAAGAAGAAGAAAAAGAAGAAAGAAAACGTTGCCGATTACAAAATTTAAACATAAAAAAGGAACAAGATGAAGAGAAAGCTAAATTAAGAAAAAAGAGAGAAGAAGAAGCAGCACTGAAGAGACAGGAAAAAAGCGAAGAGAAAGCAAAATGTAAAATAATAAGGGAAGAAAAATTAGCTCTGAGAAGAAAGGAAAAAAACGAGGAGAAAGCAAAATGTAAAATAATAAGGGAAGAAAAAGCAGTACTGAGGAGAAAGGAACAAGAGAAAGCTAAGTTGAAAAAAATAAGAGAAAAAGATGCAGCAGACATGAAAAAGATGAGATCTAACAACGCTAAGCAATAATTTTAAATTTAACATAACTGGTATTTTTATTTTAATAAATATTTTTTCCAAAATATAAATAGTTGTATTTATTATTATGTTATAACACCTCTCCTATTTAAAAGAATAATTTCCTATAAAAGATGTAACTTATTCAAACCTGAAACGGCAACATATTCTGTGAGCAGAAATTGGTACAAATGGTGAGTAGAAATACGGACATCGCTATTTCTCGTGAGCAGAAATACGGACATTGGAGCGTTGTATTTAATTACAAATTACTAATAGTTAAACATCTTGAAATATCCTTTTTAAATATTTCTTGAATTAGTTGATGTATTATTAATGTATTAATCAATTTCTCTGCAAATTTTGACCACAAACAAATTTTTTACACATTCTTTATGACGGGTAACCTCTTAAATGAGCAGAAATTGGGACATTCACCTTACTGTAAAATATCTTTGTTAGTCATTTGCCTGTCGCACATTCTGCTATGTTTAGCTCAGGCTTTACGAAAAATTGTATTATTTCCTTCTTGTGGCTCTTCTGATAGCCAGCCAAACGGTAAATCAAATGATTTGATAATGTCGCTTCATAGAAGCTTCATATAATTGTCGCCATATATTTCATATAAACAAATTATTATAAAATTCGTTACAACAAATAATTCTAGTAGTAAATATGTTTATTTTTTGCCTTTCGGCCTCAAAATGGGGTTACATGTGTTATGTGTGTAAGTGTTTGTTTCTGGGAGTCTTAACTCAAGATTGTGCTTTTGTTTAACTTCTTCCTTCATCTTGTTCTTCTTCTCTTCTCTTTTTATCCAGAACCATACGCATCCACCCCGCTCCTTCTTCTTCTCCCTTTAGTATCCCTCTGATCGTTAAATTTTCTCTTTTCAGCTCCTCACAGTCTTCTAACATGTGACCCAGCGTCTCTCTAGCTCCATTACATAGTCTGCATACTATCTCTTTTTCTACCTTCCAGTACTTGCTTCCCCGATCTTCGTTCCCAAATCTAAACCTTGCAATCATGCTTTGGCCTCTGCCTCTGTAGTTTCCGTTTAGGTAAATTGCTCTCTGGTTATCCCTGATTTCTGTGTAATGTGCGTTGTATCTGCCTCCTAGTATTCTGTCGTATTGCCATTGAACCTGCTCTGCCTTGTCTCGTTGCGCTAGTTCGTTAGCAAATTCTCGTCCTCTCCTTCTTTCTATTTCCATTTCTTGGATATCCATCATTTTTTGCCTGTAGTATGAGTCTCTCATTTCCTCCCATTTCGACTTTTTCTTTGCTTGCTTCGCGCCTATTTCTCTCCAGCATTCTTGTACTATTTTATTCTTATTCAGCCATTTCGCCTTCTCCTCATATTTTATTGCTATTTTCCCCGCTTCTATCCTTACTTCGTCCGTTTTTGTTTCCTCCAATATTAGATATGCTGGTGTATTGAGGTCCAAACCTAACATCCACCTTATGTATTTCTCCTGCATTTTTTCTACCTCTTCTGCTTCCATCCATCCCCAAATTTCTGACGCGTACAGCAAGATACTTTTCACTATGCTTCTGAATATTCTCATTCTTCTCCCAAAATTGTTTTTGAACATTCTTTGTCTTATTCCCCATATCTGCGCCATTCCTATTCTTGCTTTCTTTATGACTTCCCTTATATGTATCTCTCTGCCCCCATTTTTCTGGAAATTATACCCTAAGTATTTGAACTCCTTTACTTCTTCCAGGCTGTACCCCTGCCAGCCCTATTCTTCTCTCTTCTTTTTTCTCTTCC
Organism: Andrena hattorfiana; assembly: GCA_944738655.2. Classification (NCBI taxonomy): domain Eukaryota; kingdom Metazoa; phylum Arthropoda; class Insecta; order Hymenoptera; family Andrenidae; genus Andrena; species Andrena hattorfiana. The sequence goes on along the minus strand of OX122890.1, from coordinate 38,471,027 downwards.
TTTATGGAAAATCAGCACCTTCGATTTCTCTGCGTTCAGTTGCAACCCTTTCTTTTAAGGTATTTTCCGAATCTTCGTATCCATGTCCTTAAGATCCTTTGTTCATTTGCTAGTAACGCTATATCGTCCGCATATGTTAGAGTCCAGATTTTTTCTTTTCCTACTCTAACTCCTCCTGCTTGAGTTTTCCTCGTGGTTTCCTCCCAATTCGTTACATATATTGTAAATAACGTTGGACTTACAAGGAAACATATCCAACCCGAAAATTCTGATTTTAATGAAACTCCGTACGATTGTAGAGCATGTCGGAGTATGTAAGAAACGATTTTTTTTTCTGCGGAAAACACTCTGAGGGAGTGAAATCAGCCCTCAAATTTTCAGCGATTTTTCGTTTTTCGAGTATAACTTTGTAACGGTGCGAGGTAGAAGAAACCCGTAAATGGACAAAATGTTCAGTGTTTGATGCCGTATAACGCGCTGCAAAAGAAATGTTTGTACGTCCAACAATTTATAAATAAATTAAAATTTTCGTTATTTTACATATAATTTCTAAACATGAGGGTTGGGGACGATCTTTTTCCGTGTAAAAGTTATAATTCGCAATCGTTTACTAAAATTTAAAAGGAAAAAATTTTGGTTCATTTGTTTATTTGTTTACAAAAATTTTCCGCCTTTGTCCATATTACTACCATCTGCCACTTGACAATCGACGATTTCGATGAAACTTGGTGTACAAGCACACCATTTGGAACTATTCGACAAGTATTTGTCTTTATTGGCGGAAATTCATGTTTACAGGGTGAAACTACTCCCTCAAGGTTTAGGGGTGGCAACCTTATAAAGCGTATAACCGAAAAAGTAATAGACATAGAAAGAAATGTTAAATACAAAAATTACTTGAATTTTTATGAGGAATAATATAACGGAAGTGCAACGGGAACGAAATCCTAGGTGGCGTCACAGTAACCGTAAAATGTATAAAGTACGCGTAAAATGTATTTCCAAACAGTAATTGCACTTCAGGTGTGTCGTTTTCATTTTTTTTTTGTATTTATGAGAACAATGTGTCAACGGTGAAATTGTGCTCAATTAGGAAAATCCAAAATGCAAAGCATTGTCAAGACACATTCCAGCCAACGTTAGGTCGAAAGTAACATTAAAAATCTGGTCAGAACGTAACAGAATATACAGACAAATAGGTATGCAATCAAAAGTGCTACAGACGAATGTACGGCATCAATGAGGGTATCTCTAACAATGTCTTTACATACGTGAATGATTCTCGAAGACAGTATAATCATTACGATACATATTACCACTGGCAATTCTAACAGTATTGCCGTAGAAGAATGTTACACTTCTATGAAGAATGTGCGTGGTAGTGAAAGGCTTCGAAGAAATGATGAAAGCATAAGAACTTGTCGCACCATGCACAACGAATAACAGCTGGCGCTCCACAGATTGCACATTTAGGTGGATCTATGTTTTCTTGATTTTTAAAAGCAATATCCACAGGATGTTCAAACGTCGATTTACAATTAGTAGGTATGTACCCACTTTTGTACCATCCATACCTGAACAAGGCATTGTATCTTGGTGCAGACAATTGATTGTGAGTTCGTGATTGTAGTTTTATTATATTGTTACGCAAATGCAAATTAACGTCTATGTTTAAAAGGAATACTATACTGAAAATTTTCTCACGAAGCCTTTCCATACCCGAAATCCGTATACGTCAAGCGGTTGTATCATACCCGTTGTTTTCCTTGGAATAGTGTAAATGGCGACTTGTTTATTGTTGGGAACAAGTTCCAACAGAGAAGCTGGACAGTGCCCAGTCCAGGAATCTAATAGAAGAGCACTTGAGGTCTGTGTATTAGGTATGTATGCATTAGTAAACCATTCATGAAATAATTGTGTGCTTAATTTTCCTGATTTTGATGCCTGTATATGTACGTTTGGAGCATTAAATAATGTTTTCTTCACTTGAGGACCAAACGTTCCACTTGATTCTTTCAGCACGATTAGAAGGGGAGACATGAATTTCCCAGCTGCAGAGATTACGGGTAATATGGTATAGCTATGTGTCATTGCTGAAAGGGACTGAACAACTGTTTCCACCTTTTTCGTGCCTTCAACTGCTAACGTACGACCAGAATGCAATTCAAGGTTGAAATTGGTTTCGTCCGCGTTATACACATGTTCCAGGCCGACAATGTCAATTACACTTTTGATCATGTTAACAAACTCTGTAGCACTGTTTTCCAAAGTTGCAGCGTCCGCCGCGTAAGAGCGGGTAATAAACTTATTTATCTTCCGAGATACAATATTATAATGTCTTTTAAAACTTAATATCCACATTGGCGAGGCTTTAAAATTTTGAAGAGAAACCGCTATATTTGCTTCCAACGTCCATTGTCGCAAATCAGTATCATGGATTATATAGCGTTTACGTCCGTAGCAGCACAAAACAGATCAAAAACAGAACGGGATATTTGCATTAGTTTTTCCCTTCGATTCCCTCCCTTTTCTAAAGACTGCTCCCACCTGAATAACTGTGACACCGATTTTACCTTTCTGAACTTTTGTCTAACGCTCTCAAGTGACAGACGCTTTTTCTTACCACCTTTCCAATAATCGACTGCGTTTTGTTTGTATTCCAAGTCCATGAGCCCAACTTCTTCTGGAACGCAGGTTTGTTCTTCATCTTGCGTTGACTCTAATACCTCAAGTAAGTCTTCTGGTGATAGTGCCTCTTCATCAACGAAGTCTTCTGAATATGGTCGAAATGGTTGAAGGAATTCCAACGTCATGTCTGTTTCCATGGTAAAAGATGTGTCCTCGACACTTCTTCGAATAATATCTGCTACAATATCGTGCAGTTCCACCTCTTGTTGGTTCGCATCCGGTCGATTTATATTCGTTACGTAGAATGTTATCATGAGCAAGTGGATAACACGAACAGGATTTATTCGCGCCATTCTTACAAATGTGCACCTTTAACAAATGTCAGAATCGAAAGACTAGGATGACTATCGAACAGTACAGGTCTTACACTAGTGCTGTAATGACTTACGTATCGTAATGTGATGAGAATTATGCACGTACCTTGACAATCGACTCACAAATGCGAATTTTCATTCTGGATCATTGCGTTTTATATACAACATCGGCCAACGTAATCGCTGTTTTTCCACGGCTTTTTTTTATCGACATAACAACTATTTTTAAATCGCTGCGTAGATTGGCTTTTCTATTTTAAATTTGTCTGGTCACAACAATCGTAAACACGGTTGCCCACACAGCGATGTAAATAGAATTGTTATGCACGAATACGATCTGTTGGAGGGCAGAAGGTCACGATTACGGTGGCCGGTGTTGTAAATAAAACGTCGTGGTCGAGAACGATAAGTTGCATTTGTGAGTCGCCTGTTTCCACTCGTGACAAACATTGTACACAAATTGACCAAGGTAAGAAAGAATCAAATACAATACTATTTACGAGCAGTGTTAGGCACAATTAAATTGTTTTGGGAATTAACAAATAGCAATTAAAATTTAATTTATTAACTGTGAATTATATTATTCCTCATAAAAATTCAAGTAATTTTTGTATTTAACATTTCTTTCTATGTCTACTACTTTTTCGGTTATACGCTTTAGAAGGTTCCCACCCCTAAACCTTGAGGGAGTAGTTTCACCCTGTAAACATGAATTTCCGCCAATAAAGACAAATACTTGTCGAATAGTTCCAAATGGTGTGCTTGTATACCAAGTTTCATCGAAATCCTCGATTGTCAAGTGGCAGATGGTAGTAATATGGACAAAGGCGGAAAATTTTTGTAAACAAATAAACAAATGAACCAAAATTTTTTCCTTTTACATTTTAGTAAACCATTGCGAATTACAACTTTTACACGGAAAAAGATCGTCCCCAACCCTCACGGTTAGAAATTATATGTAAAATAACGAAAATTTTAATTTATTTATAAATTGTTGGACGTACAAAAATTTCTTTTGCAGCGCGTTATATGGCATCAAACACTGAACATTTCGTCCATTTACGGTTTTCTTCTACCTCGCACCGTTACAAAGTTATACTCGAAAAACGAAAAATCGCTGAAAATTTGGGGGCTGATTTCACCCCCTCAGAGTGTTTTTCCGCAGAAAAAAAAATCGTTTCTTACATACTCCGACATGCTCTATAATCGTACGGAGTTTCATTAAAATCAAAATTTTCGGGTTCGATACGTTTCCTTGTTAGTAGGCATCCCTGCCTTACCCCTTTTGTTGCCCGGAATTTGGTTGACATTTCTCCGTTTGCCTTTATAATATTTCTTGTTTTTTTATAAATTTCTCCGATTCTCATCCTCAAGCGTTTACTTATTTCCTTTCTGTTTATGATGTTCTGAAGTTTTACTCTATCCACTTTGTCAAATGCAGCGCTTAAGTACGCAAAAAAGGTATATAGCTTTCCCCCTTTTTTCTGTATTTCTCTGTTAGCTACATAGTTCATTGTCGACCTACCGCTCCTGAATCCTGCTTGTGTTTCTGGTATTATGTGGTTCTTTTCCAATTCCTCTTTTAATCTTTTTTCCAGGACCATAGCATATATTTTGTACGCTATGTTTAGGATCGTTATCCTCTCGAAGTTGATTACCTTTCCTCTATCTCCTTTTTTGAATATTGGTGAAATCACCCCTTCTTTCCACCTCTCCGGGAATCCTTCTCCCTTCCCCACTTTATTGAGAATTTCTGTGATCCTTTTTACTATTTTCATGTTACCGTAAATCTAGGCTTCATTTACTATTTTGTCTTCCCCTGCTGCTTTCTTCTTTCTTAATTTCCTGATTTGTTCTTTTACTTCTGCTTCTGTTATTTCCTCTTCCTCTTCTCCTTCCGCGTTGTCTATTTCCTCCAACTCTCCTTCTTCTTTTTTACAGTCGACTCCTTCTAGCAATGTTTTAAAGGGATCCTTCCATTCTTTTAAATCTATTTTATTGGAGATTCCTATTCTTTTCTTTCTTTGTTTATTTATATATTCCCATATTTGATTTTCTCCATTTAATTGCATCATCTCATTTTCTGTATTTTCTTGTAATTCCCTTTTCCTTTCTTCTGGTAGTCTTCTTTGTCTCTTTTACCTCTTCTCCAGTTTCTCAATGCTTTCCTTGCTTCCCTTTCCTTTTTTGTACAATTCGAATTCCATCACTTAAAGCTGCCCAATTTCCATTTCTTAATTTTTACTTCATCTTTCTGTACTGCATTATTTATTTTTCCTACCATTTCATTCACCTTCGTCCTATTAAAGTTTATTTTGTTTAATTCCATTAGAAACTCTCTCTTCCCTTCCTCTGTCGAGATTCTTCTCTCTCTCCACCTCTTCCCCTGATTTCCCTCTCGTTCTCTCCTTTCGTTTCCCCTATATAGTTCTACAATCAAAGGCATATGGTCTGACTCAACTCTTTCTTCCACTGTGAATTTCTTGATATCTTCTTTCGCCTCGACATTTGGTATTATATAATCAATTACCGTGCTGCCCCTCGGCCCCGTATATGTATACTCTCCTTTATCATCTCCCTCCATATTCCCGTTCAGAATATTCCATCCTCTTTTCTCCACCATCTCTAATAACAACTTTCCCTCTGTGTTTTTAACTTTGTCTTTTGATCTCCTTCCGTCATGCTTTTTTTCTATTGTAAAATCGCCCTCTTCCTGCCCAATTCTTGCATTGAAATCTCCTCCGATTATCAGTTTCTCCACCTCCTTCTCCTCTATTATCTGGTCCAGTTCTTCTTTCGTCTCCTTCATATCTCTGCTGTATACTGTTATTATTTTCCATTTCTCATTTTGTATCTTTGTTCTTCTCTCTTGAATATGTTCCGCTCACGCATTCGATTCCTCCTCTTCTACGCCCTTTCTTACACTTGTGATAATTTCGCCTATCGTTCTCCTTTTTTCTCTCTCTCTGGTGGCATATTTACATTTCCATGAGAATTCTGGTGGCAATTTATCTTTCAATCTTTCCCATTGTTTCTCTTCAATCCACGTTTCTACTAATCCTACTACATCGAGTTCTTTTAAGATGTCCCAAAACTGTTTGTCTTTGCTGAATAATCCTGCTACGTTCCAGTATCCTATTTTAAATGTATCTGTTTCTCTTTGACTTCTTATTCCTTTCCCAATTCTGTGCACCCTCTCTCCCCGCATATCTGCATCCGCAGACGCGCGGAGAACGAATGTTGGTATTGCCTTTTGTCGTGCTTTCATTGTCCTTGTAAGCTCTGTGATCCTCCAATAATTTAGAGGTTCACAGAATTTTGCCAACTCCAAAAATTTACATCTTTCAGCCCACCATCCTGTTTCCAAATAAATGTCTTATCGTTGATTTTTATTTTCCTGTACCCAATTTTCACCTTTGCCCCTTGCTCCCTTTCCAACTTGGCAATATCTTTAATATTTCTTTGCATCTCCCTTTCCTTTTTTGTCAGGTCGTTGTCAATAAACAGCCTCTTATCTTTCAGTATACTCTTCTTTAGCATTACTGCTCTTTTCTGTTGCCAGCCTTTTAACTTCGCTATGAGTAGCCCTCTTTTCTGTACCATTCCTACCCAGTAGGCTTCCTCGATTTCTGCTTCTACCCTACTTTCCTAACTTGATTTCTCCCTACTTTCCTCACTTTAAAGAATTCTTCCTCTGTTTCCTTTTCAGCCCTTAACCTTTCCTGCTCCTCCTCGCCGTCCCGTTTCCTCTTGAATGAGTCCAGTATCGAGCCTTTGCTGTCAGCTCTTCTTCTACCCAGCTGTTTGCCAACGATGGTCTTCTCCTTCTTCTCGTTTCCTTTTGCACTTCCCCGCTTTCGCACGCTCGGCTCGTTACAGTCTCTGCTCTTCTTTACCTACTGCGGTTTCCACTTTGTCTTCTTACTTCTTCCACTCCCGTAGATGTCACTTATCCTTGCCACGTATCTTATACTTCGTGCACTCGATTCACACCTTCTCTTCTTCACCTTTTATCTTACCCTTTGACCCTTTATTAACTGTCGATTATACTGTCCACTGGAACCTTATCTAATCCCCTTGTTTTTCACCTGACCTCGTAATTTTCTGCGCACTTTTGCCACACTTTTCGTCTATTTCTTTCGCCTGTCTGCCGACACAAGTTATTCTCTCACGCACGTCACGTGGTTCCCTCCCACAAATAATTCTATCCTAATTACAATTACATAAAAAATGAAATATATATTATAAATAAAATCAAAACTAATAGAATTGAAATATCATTTAAAAATGTAAGATTTAAATCAGCTATACTTACAGTTTATTTAAAACACAAATTTTGTAAATGTGAAGTAACTTTTTATTTTATAGCTGTGATATCCCACTATTTTTCGCGCGATATTATTCTCAGAACTCTGTCATAAATCTCAAAACCACTCCACCAAAGTCCCTCAAACTCAACTCTTACCCCCTTTTCCCCAATCGCTGATCACCTTGACGATGTACCTTAGCGGTCCCCATCTCAAGATGGTCGGTACGAAACCTCCTTCGCTTATTCGCCCTACGAAGCACCAATCCCTTTTTCATACTTGAATTTAAACAAGTCCTTCGTCCCAAAAACCTCTTAAATCGAGACCACGTCTCACTCCCCTCTTTACGACTCACCGAGTCCAAGCCATTCTACCCTTTTTCCTATTAAAACTCCCAAAATCCATTCGATGGGTTGAGCATATTATTCCACAGTCATAAAAACCCCGGAAGTATAATTACGACGAATATTTGGTGTACGTGACAGAAAATGCGTCTAATAATAGACGCACCTTTGTAAAAACCCCGGAAGTTCTACTGCGTCTTATTCATTAAATAGGTCAAGGCCTGTACCGCGCTTACCCCCGCGACAAACATATAAATACGAGGGGACCGAGGCAAAACTCCTCTTTCGACAGAAATCTTTCGACAGCTGTTTCGACAGAAATCTTTCGACAGCTCTTTCGACAACTCTTACATGAAGAAGCTTATTTTTATCAGTGTTCATCACCATCGTAGATCCTCGTAAGCAATTACAATTACCATTTTTATATATCACTGCATATCATCATCCATATCATCTTGTCTTATTACTATTCTTTCTAATCATCATATTATTTGTATTACCAACGCTTATTGCATTTCATGATATTTTGTATTATTTCGCTTATTGCTTTATATCATTTCATTGGCTTATTTCCATGTGTTTCATGTACATATTCTTATATTGACACATTTATATATATGTTATGTGCAAATGCTTAATGTCTAACGCATTCTCATGTTAATATTGCTATAAACATAACCAGTGCATATATTCGGGTTTCAAGCTAATAAACCTCTTTGCTTAAATCACACTTCGAACTATTGTGTATATTCTTCGGGTACAAAGACCCCAAAACCAAAACAAATTGCAGCAACAGCTGATCTCGGTTCGCGAACGCGAAAGTGCTTGCAGTGTTTACCAACGTTCTTTTGCACGGGCCGTGTACAGCCGTATGCTTAGACGGATATCGCGGAAGCATTGCGTGTAACTTCTTACGTGAATGCAACGTTAAATCCAATTACCGGGCCAAACCAAAACAAGTGCTCTAACGGGTGTTCCCCGGATACCATTCGCCTTTAAACTTCCCTGGTCGATCAGTGTGCTGGATGCAAGATTCGCGCCTGACCTCCTTCCACCCTCAGTGTGAAGGATTAAAGATTCGCGCCTGACTCCTTTCTACCCTCAGTGTGAAGGATTAAAGATTCGCGCCTGACTCCTTCTACCCTCAGTGTGCTGGATTAAAGATTCGCGCCTGACTCGTTTCTACCCTCAGTGTGAAGGATTAAAGATTCGTGCCTGACTCCTTTCTACCCTCAGTGTGAAGGATTAAAGATTCGCGCCTGACTCCTTCTTCCCTCAGTGTGACGGATGCAATATTCGCGCCTGACCTCCTTCTACCCTCAGTGTGACGGATTTAAGATTCGCGCCTAAAAGCTACCAACCCCAGTGTGTAGGATTTCACATTCTCGCCTGACTTTCTCCCCACATAGTCATCGTTCCCTAAAGACCTCCACCCGGGACGTGACATAGCTAATGATAAATTTACAAAAAAATAATTTTTAATATCTCTAATCTTCAAAGTTTACGTTTGTGTTATGTTATGCTAAATAATGTTTTTTATAGATTAGACCAATAGATACAGGTTTTACTGCAGTGCTCCGTTATTGCTGAGCCCTTCACGAGTGTTTTAAAAAAAAATTATTGAAATCGGTCAAGACTTGCGCTGTCGAGCGATTTTTGTCCGAAATCGCACACTGTGCGGCGGCTCGACCGATCGCAGCGGAACTATATTTTTCACTACGTTGGGCCTAAAAACTCGCGCTACGTTCAACCAATTCACTTCCCATTTTGCATGCAAAATGGTAATAAGATTCCACGTCGCCCTACGAGGACTTTTTTTATTCTGATTCCTCGTTTATTATTTATAAAGAAAAAAGATGGATTTTCTCTTAGAAAATCTAACTTTACCTTTGATTTCTCACCATTTCTTTATTTTTCAAAATTTTCAAAATTGGCCCCGGACGATAGCTATTAACAGACTTTATAAGAAGATTTTATTCTTTTTGATTTCGGACACGACATACAGTTTATTCCAGGCCCACCGTTTAGCTGTCTAAAATCAGGAGACTCAAGCCATTGACTCGTAAAAAAAATCCACAAAATGTACACATTTCCCGAGGGTTCAAACGGGTATAATTAAGGGAAAGAATAGGGTATGTGTCCCAATTACGGAGGGTTTAAGCCAGTTTGCGCAATCATACATTAATTAAACAATACTGCTACATGAATTTCATATTCTGAAAATCAATATCTGTTGGTGAAAAATTCTTCTATATGATGGACTTTTTTTAAGTAAAAAAAAAAATAAATCCTTGTAATGTATTTAATTAAACAAAAACAGATGTTTTTGTCCCTATTACGGTGCCCTGAAAACTGTGTCGTTCGTATTACAGTGCTCCAAATTACGGAGCCTGTCCTTATTACGGTGTCCCAATTACGGACCTTGTCCGTATTACGGTGCCTGTCCACATTTTAGTACCTTTGAATGTCGCTCCTAACCTAGTTTTTGTGAAATAGGGTTACCTAAGTCTATTTTGTTGTAAATATTGTTGTTTTGTGGTAAATCATTTAATAAAAATAAAAAATAATTATGTAACCTACGCGCTTCACTTTGGCAGCTTGGAACGAAAATGAGGTTATGACGCTTCCGGCTTCGAGGTTTCGTATTACAAACAAGATTGAAAATCTGGCGGTATTACGGAATTTAACTTAAAAATAAAAACAAATAAGTTTGTAGGAGCTAAATTTATTTGTATTAATTACATTAAACCTTTTTAGGGTATAATATGCATTTTATACGGTGAAAACAGTCTTTATAATTGATTTATATGAAATAGTTCGGTACAACATTTCTTAAGGTTTTGGACAAGAAATTCTATTCACCGAAAGCGTGTTATGCATTTTTTAGAAATATTTATAATATTACGGCATATTAAAATTGTCGTTTTCATACTTTGAATCTTGTTCGTGAATATTTGAGTTTAGTTAAAAAAAATTTGTTTACGTTTATTTTTGCATGGATTTTGTTTCATTGATAATTGTAATAGAAAGGCTCCGTAATTGGGACAGGCTCCATAATAGGGACACATACCCTAGGTATTTAAAATGACTTTAATTTGCAAAATATTTAAACGGCATTTTGAAATGAATAGATTCTCTCTGGATATGTGAGGGTTATACACATATCGAGCGTATATGTATGTTATATACGCTCCCTGCGGAATGCTCTTCATATATTACGATGTATTTACATCTGTTATATGGGCCCTTCCGGCTCATCCTGTGCTTGGTGTAGATCTTCGAAACTTTCCTGCTGTTTTTCGGTCCAAAAAATGGGAATTTTCGTGCTTGTCAAATTTTTAAGTGGCCTAGCGTGTTTTGCCATATCTGGGATAAAGCAACGATAGTAGTTTACAAGACCCAAGAATTTCTTCAAATTTTTTCGTTTTTTTTTTTTTGTACGGCAAAGGCAGCGACGGCCTTGATCTTCTCGGGATTGGCTCTTACTCCGTCCGCTGTTATTATATGACCCAAGTATATAACCTTGAACTTTAAGAACTTGGCCTTTTCTGTCTGTAGCATTAAGTTATGCTCGCGTAAGCGTTCGAAGAATCTCTCAAGTCAGTGTTCGTGCTCCGCGAGCATGTGCGAATATACAACCACGTCGTCTAGATATACGAATAACTCCTTACCGATAAGCCCTCTCAACACGTGGTTCATTAAACGCTGAAAGGTGGCCGGGGCGTTCTTTAATCCGAAGGGCATGCGGAGGTATTCGTAGTGTCCGTCGGGGGTAGTAACCGCGGGTTTTGCACGATCTTCGAGGACCATAGGAATTTGATGGAAACCGTTCGCTAATTCCAAATCGAGAAATATCTCGCTCCCCACCTAACCGATCGAGGATGTCCGAAATTCGCGGTAAGGGGAAACGGTCGTCGATCGTTTTTGCATTCAGGATTCTGATATCAGCCACCACCCTCCATGGTTTGTTTCCATCCGCGTCCTCCTTTTTCGGGACCACGTGCAGGGGAGAGTTATGTGACAACGACGAGGGAGCGATTATTCCCAACTCCTCCAAATTGTGCATTTGTTTGGCAATTTCTTCGTCCATCAACGGGGAGTGCGGGTATTGTCGGGTGAATACAGGCGTTGAATCGGTCAACGGGATAGTGTGCTCCATAGACGTCGTTCCGCCAAGCGGGTCTCCGGGTACGAAAAACCTGTCCGAATACCTTACACTCAAATCCTCGATTGACCGGCGCGATTCCGGGTTTAATTCTTCCAGTTTCAGTATTTCGACTATATGCTATAATCGTTCTTCGGGGGTTTACGTTCGACTCGGTAATCTCCCAGATCTTGGTCTTAGATAGCGTCGAACTCATCTCCGAAAAGGGGAGAGGGGCAAACCCGCTTGTCGTCCTCAGGACTGTCGCGGTTTTCAGGGAAGCAGATGTTTGCTTTATTCTCGTTTGACTCTAATTCCAGTTGTTCCATTAGGCGTGCCCGGAAGTCCTCGTGGCACCGTTTATATGCCACTAACTTACTTTCTAATCCTTCAAAATTGGAGAAGATTACGGGACTGATCGGGCGATTCGCTGTTACCATAGTGCATTGGTGGTAAGAGATTATGGCTTCCTCCGGAAGGAGATACGGGTTCCCGACCAGGCCCGCGATTCCTTCTGGTAAATAGGGCATGCGTATTACATGGAATAGCGCCCAGCTACCGTTAATTTTTAAGCGAGTCGTCCCTAGAGTCATGACTTTCCCGTTCAAACCCCTGATTTCGATGGTGTCTCTGCTTAAGATTAGAGCCTTCGAACTCGCAGATCCTATTTCTAACAGGTTCACCGCAGAACCCGTATCTACGATAAGTTCTCCCTCTCCGTTCTCCAGTTGTTTGGCCTTGACCCGGATGCGGGGGGATTCCGCGCGGCCGAGTACCGTTACTGGCTCTGACTTCGAGGCGATCTTTGAGCCTGCGAGGAGGACCCGCTCGCCTCGTTCCGGTTGAACGGGCGGGCGCGCTGGGAGTTTAAATGATCACGGTTTTCAAAACCGTGTCGGCGCGCACACTTTCCTTAACGGTTTAAAGCTATAGTTAACGTTATTAAATCTAAAGGAATAAACGAATCGTAATTAAGCGAAAAAAGAACCCATATATTGTTACATAAACTGAAAATATGGCAAAAATAAAAACTAGGGGGGGGGGGGGGGCTTCTGGTGGCGCTTCTAGCCGACTCTCATAACCAAGGTTCCACACTCCGTAAATCTGATTCCCTCCTTTCCTTCCTTTTATCTCATTTATGTTTCATATTTGCAGGTATCATTTACTTGAAATAATAGAACTCCCCCGTGAGTCGGAAACCCTCGTATTACGACCACCATGGACGGACGTGGCCTTCTTTTGTTCACGTTCCTATGGACTAGCGTTACAACTAAGATCCCAACCCGGGTTTGTACTACGAAAAAATCCAACCTCTTCGAGTTTTCCACACCCAATGGAGACTGGTCATGGGTATAGGAGTCGCTGAAGTACTGACCTCGTGATTGCAAACCCGACCCCAGATCAACAGAATGAATGCGTTATGTATAACATATAACTGAACGTCTTGCCCGGCCGACGCCCTCAACGCGGCCTTACAACGAAATCTCCTCGACGGTAAACGCTACGAGGAACTACTACTAAACATATTAGGAAAGCCACAGTTCCCCCGTACCAAGCGATCGGTACCATTGGGATTCATCAGATCGCTGAGTAAAGCCCTTTTCGAGACCCTGGACAACGACGACGCGCAATATTATAATAGGGAAGTAGATAAACTCTATAAGGATCAAAATCATCTCGCCGAACTGTTAAGAAATCAAACACACATTATACAATCAGAATTCCAGGACATACATGACTCGCTAAAAACTGTAACGGGTTCCGTGCGAAACATGGGCGATATAATTAAGGAAATAGCATCGGGTAGGGGAGACCGGGGCAAAGCGGCCACTTTTTTTTCATTGATAAATTTAACAAAAAAAATGTAATTTTTCAATTATGTGAATTATACTATCCGAAAGAGTAATCCCTATAGTACATAAATGCTACAACAAATTTTCATTAATCCCCTTTTCTAAAGTCATTCCAGAGAATTTGTAATATAATGTAAAATCGCCGTTTCGAAAAATGCCGGGGTAAATCGGCCACTCCTTCGGGGCAAAACGGCCCCCTTTTATTCGGGCTGGTTGTTGATTAATTTTTAGTCATAAATGAAAATGAGTCGTTTATTTCTCAATTATAAATTACAATAGAGTCAAAAAACTGTTTGAAAAGTTAAGAAGTTTTTAACGCACACATACTGCGGTTTAAATATTGTTGCATTTTTCAGTTTCCGAGGTTCAGTTTCTCCAGTTGCTTCTTTTGGCTCCTGCGTTTACGCAATGTACGTCCAGTTGAATACCCTGTCTTCGTTAAAGGCTGAGATTCCAATTTTACATTGGTGGTCGTAACAGCTTTTCTTGGACGGCCTCTTTTCTTTGGAGTCGAATTCAAAGTAGCAGATTTTCCCAATCCTCTCACCCGTGGAGTAGTTTGTGCTATTTTTTTTTGTTTCGACGCGGCTTGCTCCGTCGCCAATTGTTTCATTTCTGGTGAATCCGTTACTATTGCACTTTTTCGACGTTTTCGCCCTCTGCGCGTTTGCTTCCTTGGTCCCGCTTTTGGCAATGGTCGTATACTTTCAAGCGTAGAGTTTAAAACTTCGAGGTTTTCGAGCTCAGTGGATGCTCTACTGCGTCTGCTCTCATCGTTCGAAACTGTAGAAATGTTGCCCTCGTCCTCAAAACGTGATGACGATGAAGCAACTGACTCGTTCCCTCTCTCAACCGTTTCGGAATCTGCAAGTGACGGTAGCAGACTCTCATCATTTTCATCGGGCGCAAGCTCAAGAGTGTTTGGGTCCTCTCTATCTGTTACGCTACTTGGTAAAAATTCAAAGTCTTGAAAGATGTCTGGATTGAAAGGAACGATCCCAGTGCATTCGAAGCCAGAAATTATGTTTTGACTTGTAGCGGCCAGCGGCAATGCTTTCGTCGCGATGCTGGGAATGTCGTAAATGGTCATGGCTTTTCCCGGATTTGCTGTCATTCAGCTATCGCAGTGTGAATTCATCGCTCTCTTAAAGGGACCAAAAACAGTTCGATCGAGCGACTGGAGTTTGTGCGAAGAATGTGGTGGCATTGTTAGCACTACTATGCCGTTCTTTTTGCAGAAATCTAGTGCATCAATCGACAAATGAGATTCATGGTTGTCGAGAATGAGTAATACCGGATTTTCCACAGATGCAACACGTGTTGAAAGATATGAAGAAATTGAAGAAAATGTAGCGCATTCATCCAGCCGCTAGGGTTAGCTGTGCCTTCACAGCTTGGTGGTCCACCATTCAGGAAATAATCCTTGAATTTTTTCCGGGGGAAGATGAAAAAGGGTGGTAATGCACGTCCTTCTGCTGACACTGCCAAGGCCATGGTGACAAGAGTACTCCGCTCGCCTGAAGTTACGCGCCCAACTTGCTTCACCCCGCGCCGCGCAATGACTCTGTCAGGTCTGTGGACGGTAGTTACCCCTGTTTCGTCCATATTCCATATTTTGAATGGCCCTAAGCGATGTCGATCCAAAACAGTCTTCAAATTCTCAAAAAATGCTGATACGTTTGCTCGATTAAAACTAGTCGCCCAGGCCAAACCAGTTGGTTCGGGTTTTCTGATCGATAAATTTGGATGTCTTTTCAAAAAATACTTCAGCCACTCTTCTCCGGCCATATTCACTGCTTCCCATGACGGCGGTACAGTCAGTTGTAATTTCCGAGAAAAGTCGTAAGCCAAACAGCGAAACTCCTTAGCTGAAAGTCCGAAGTACATGTCATTACAATGTATCAAGTACTTTGCCAAGGTAACTTCTTGTGCCGTGTTGAAGATCGTATTCCGTCCTTTATGTTGTCCAATAACTTCGTTTTTCTCGATTTGTTCATCAGTAGTCCCTTTTAGCCACCGTCGCAACGTTGTTCTCGGTACATCGAACATTTTTGACGCAGTCGAAATTTTCATACTGCTCTTTTACACAGCCAAAACTGCTGATTTGATCTTATCGGTGTCGATTGGAGGTTTCTTGCGATTGTAATTACGGACCATGTTGTTGAAAAATGTAGACGATATTTATTTCTCCTCGTAACTATTCAAGCTACAATCGCTTCAATCAATATTTAAACGCACGGATATATGTAACTTTATGTTTCCAAAGATCGAACTGCACTGCGTAGCCGTGCTTCCGTCCAGGCCACACAACTCCTCTCCTCGTCTCGAAACCGTCAACTGTTTTCCATTGCTGAGCGTCGGATCCACTGATGGCGCTGCATCGAAGAATATTTTTACCACAAAAGTTAATAAAACTACTTATTTACTATGGTTCGGCATCATCAGTGAGTGGCCGATTTGCCCCAGGCGTAAACTCTAACTTCAATCACATAAACACAAAAGAGATTTTCCAAAATAACTCAAACTATCATCGGAATCGTAATCGGTACCGCTACTTTAATCAGTAAATACTCACCTCAAACTTCAGAACACCAATATTACAGAATAAAGACAAATTTTCCACAAGTCGCGAAATTTTTTTATCACTGCCGAAAATGTATTTTGCCTTCTACAAAGTGCAACATAATCTCAAATGCTATCAAGTTCCGTTGGTACTGTAGACAGATAGAGAGACGTTTACAAAAGCAAACACGAGTTTTTATTTTAACTTCCATTGGGTAAAACTTCCTGTGGCCGATTTACCCCAGTGGCCGATTTGCCCCGGTCTCCCCTACCCTCCAATTAGACGAGCGCGAAACAAAAGTAGAATTAGAATTAGCTTTTTCGTTGTGGACGTTCCTAATGACCAGGTACGTGGACGAATATGTAACCGCGTTGATCGTAATTACGGACGAAACTCGGTATCTTACATCCGGCCGCCCTTTCCCCTAGTCAGCTAGCGCAGACTTGCAAACGAATTCGCGAAACTACTCCTTACGAATTCCCGCTGACCACGGAAGAATTAAATTCCGAACAGTTACAAGGGGTGATCAAATTAAACGTAGCTTATTCACAAGGTCGAATTTCAAGGTTACCTTGTCACTCGACAACCCTTTACTGGACCAAATTCCCTTCGACCTCTATTACCTTTAACCCTGTCCTTCATTTCAAACTATATCAACCAATGTCTCTACCCCTATATTCATAAAACCAAGGAGAGCATATTTAGCAATTAGCCGAATCAATTCTCAATACTTCATGCCCGACGAGAACCCGACGGGATGATATCACAGGATGCAGGAAACACCCTCGGATGTACATGTGCGAACTCAGCGTACCACTCCAAGATCTGGAAAAAGCTCCAAGCTGGGAGACGAATGCCTTACTAAAACCACAAAACATCAAGTGGCCTAGTTGCAACATTCAAGCTCTCCCCAGAAACCGAACCTTCCTCAAGAAGATGGTCGCACCCAATACCTGGTTATACTCCATCTAGGACCCCTGGTACTGCAGGTACGATGCAACAAGCGCGCGGCCGGATATGCAGTGCTCCAGGGTGCAGGAATATTACAAATGAGGAGGGATTGCGAGGCTAAAATCAGGACCGATCAGATCTGGGCATCCGCAGTCGACACAGAGGCATTGACCACCATCTACAAACTATCTATGGGCATAAACATTTCAGAAATCCTGCCTACTCTCACGGAACATCACGTGAAAGGAACCCCAGGGAACCCTTCAAGATGCCCATGCGAAAGCAAACTCGAAAATCTATAGACTTATGTTACCTAGGGCCTGCAGGACTAGGAGGTACTTTCGTAATCATCTTTATTGTCTGGATTGGATACCGTTTCTTGAGGGCACGCCGGACTCAACACAGCGGGTCCTTAGAGAAAGAGGCAAAGGTCAATATAGAAATGGTACCACACCGTCCCTCATCTCAAATAATTTCCAGACACCGTCCTCTCGCTATTACATCTTTTCCTCCCGATCTACCCGTTATACCATCCGCGAGGACAAGAGAGAGCCCACGTAGAACGTGCGAGAAGTTTCGCGGATTCCGAGCCATACTTCGAAGTATTCTAGGCCATTGTTCGCTGATCGCAGCAAAAACACCCGCGCGTTAGTCTTGGAACCGACGCCCGCGAGGCGCTCTGCTGCGAAATTTAGATGATAGGGATAATAGCATATAAGATAGCAATCAAGCGAAGCGAGTCACAGTCGTTATAAAATTTTACAATCCGAAACGAATCCCTTATCCCAACGATGGACGCGCCAAAATTTGACGACAGGAAGTACGTACGTTCTTCCCTGGCAGAGGTGATACTCCCCCGTCACCTACGTGCCCCATTCCAAAATCAACTTTGTGTGAGGGCAAGGAGGTGCTTCGATGGAACTGAGGGATAAGTTTGGACCCGCAGGGCCCAAAACACCATAACATTGTATGGCCCATGTTGGTGGGCTGGGGCAATGGAGGTCGCCGCGGAGTATGAGCGGCTTCCGGTGCAATGTCTCGCCGTAGAAGGACGGAGCTGTGGCGCTGACCAGATATACTCACTACCGAAACCGACACCTTGAGTGGCAAACACCAGAAAACTGCACGGGTTGCATCCGAGCGACGCTAGACATCAATCCCAAGTACATCCCGGCATTCGCGATTCATGGAGCACCAAGGCCCTACAACGGAAATACAACAGGATAAACGCACACAATGGATCGTGCCCTCTGGGGTAGAATAGGAAGACGACAGTCCCTCCGGCCTTAGGTAATTAGCCAACTAAATTGTACTCACTTAAAAGTGACGCGACCGGATTGTAATTGTTTTCGTTTTTCATTTAATTCACAGCAGAGCGTCGCACAGTGGGTTGAAATACCAGAAACACGGCAAAAATATGAAGGCAATCTTTGATATTTACAAAAATGAGTATTCTAGAGTTTTCGAGGTCGCTAATTACGAATCTGAAGTCAAAGTGGCAAAAAACAAAATGGCGGATCCAATATGGCGGACACGTATTCTAAAAAAATATCAGATTTGGTCTAAACTTGGTATTCCAGAGGTTTCGAGGTCGCTGAGTACGAATCTGAAGTCAAAGTGGCAAAAACAAAATGGCACTAAACAAAGGTTTTCTAAATCCTTATCTTCTAATATATTTAAAATTGTTTCTTGAACAGTTAGGCGACGTTCCACTGCACCGTATGGTCGAGTAAAGTTTGTAACCTTAACGTCAGCTGAGGTTGAAGTTATCTTCATACTCTCACTGTTTGGATAGCACTTCTTCTTTTCCAACTGCAAGAGTGTATAGCTTGGAAATTTTTCAGGATCACTTATTCTAATAAGATTATATTGATGTTGTTACGTCCCAAAAAGGACGTAAAAATTTAAAATTTTTCTTTTCTTGTAATTTTTCCTTTTCTTTTGTTAATAAGCAGAGTGCATCGACAATGCCTAGCATTCTGGGAAAACCTCCGTCGAGAGTACTCTTGCTTACAGTATTTTATCTTAGACAATGGATACTTCCTGCACTATAGCGTCGTCGTCGCGACACTTGGTCGCTGCGCTGCACCCTGAACGTGGGACTGTGCTGAGGCATCAGCATTATTCTCAGAAGCGAAGAGATTCGTTCTAAGATTAGAAAATAAGCAGGGGTTTTCATACCGCGCGAAATTGATTTAATGTAAGTGGCGGAGGTGCGTCTTGACGCATTTAGCATTCTGGTGGAACTTCGTCGAGCGCATGTCCAACCGTCGAATTCGCCGCATTGATGTAAAGGAGTGATCTGAGTGCGAGAATGCGTGAGATAAGTATAAAGTATGGAGGGATGAAGGTGCGAACACCTAATGACATCATGCATCGTTTGCTAAGGCATGATTGAGATTGCAGCGTCAGCTTTTCCTTCGAGCGGGCTTGGCGGCCGGACGCTCCCGGCGACGCGAAGTTGAAGTCACTCTTTGTCATACAGTTGCGGGGAGCGTGACAAGGTGTCCGTGAATTCATAATTTCTTTCTTTAACTATTAATTGCACTTCGAGCCAGAGATTCCTAAGTTTATAGTGAATGGACTCAGTTATTTCCACGTTAAATAGTGTTAAATTCATTTAATCTGTGTTTTATATTCTATTAATGTTTTTCGTATAATTATTAAGTTGCATTGAGATCAATCTTCAGTTAGACCTCGTTCCTTCGTTTTTTTTTGTTTCTTTTAACTAATACTAAAGTTTGTAATCGCGAATATCAAGTGTGAGTATGGTTTTTCTTTTTCCTTTCTCAGGCACGGAAAAGGCAACGTATCAAACAAAAGGCGAAACCAAATTAACGAAAATTGTACCATATACAATTGAACGATAGAGTGGGTGAGTTGCGCATTTTTTTCTTGTAATCATATAATCCGACTAGCGAGAGGCGAGCGTCGACTCATGTAAAAACATTATCTCGTGTACTAAATTCATTTGTCGAATGCAGAGGTAACGAAGAGTCAATACTGGCATTAGCCAATATTCTGCGGTAACCCTTAGCTCTTCAGTCTTTCTCTCAAATTCCTAAAAGGAGAATAGAATAAAAGGATTAACATTCACGTTTAAACCTTAGTTCCAAGTCCGATCAAGCATTGTTGTTTGTACAGTTATCATCTCTGATTATCAAAGAACTGAGATTAACTTTCAGATTTTGCTCGTTTTTGCTCCAATCCCTAAAATTACAATTTATTCAAAAATGTTCCCAGTTCATGACAATAATTTTCTTTTGCAAACGCAGTTAACTGAAATATTTATATATTTACATGTTGTGATTTTCAGATGTGAATGCAAATAATATTGTTATAACGAGACAAAAACGTTTTAATATCTCAAAAAAGCCCCAAATCGCAAAGTAGATGATCAATTTTCTTTCTCAAGAGAGCAAATTAGAAAACGAACGAAATGTCCTGATGAGGGTTTAGTATCTTTATACCATAAGATAACTCAATTTAAATCACAATTTAAAACTAAATGGATGCAAGTAAACAGAATTGAGGATAAATTAAAAAAAAAAACAATAAGAATTGGTTGAAGAGTTTTTGGTGTGTTTTAAAATGTATTCGTCAAAGCAGCCAGGTCGCCCAATAGTTACTTTCGAAAATAGCTCTGTGAGAAACAAGCGACAAAAAACTGAAAACTTACAACAGTCATCCCTTGCGGAACTATCGTATGCGACACAAATGAAGATAAAAGCATCCGGAAAAATAGAGGCATCAAAACTTGTACATGAAGTAACAACTTCTACTCCAACACGAGCAAACAAATACAGAAAAGCTTACAAAAAATTTAAAGAAGAACAGTCCCGAAAAATGTCTTGCGAAGATGCCCTAGCTCTATTGGTGGATGCTAAATTATCTAGACATCAATATAATCTTATTAGAATGAGTGATCCTGAAAAATTTCCAAGCTACAAACTCTCGCAGTTGGAAAAGAAGAAGTGCTATCCAAACAGTGAGAGTATAAAGATAACTTTAACGTCAGCAGACATTAACTTACAAGCTTTACTCGACCATACGGTGCAGTGGAACGTCTCTTGACTGTTCAAGAAACAGTTTTAAATATATTAGAAGATAAGGATTTAGAAAACCTTTGTTTAGTGACATTTTGTTTTTTGCCACTTTGACTTCAGATTCATACTCAGCGACCTCGAAACCTCTAGAATACCAAGTTTAGACCAAATCTGATATTTTTTTGGCATACGTGTCCGCGATATTGGATCCACCATTTTGTTTTTGCCACTTTGACTTTAGATTCGTACTCAGCGACCTCGAAAACTCTAGAATACCAAGTTTAGACCAAATCTGATATTTTTTTGGAATACGTGTCCGCCATATTGGATCTGCCATTTTGTTTTTTTTCCACTTTGACTTCAGATTCGTAATCGGCGACCTCGAAAACTCTAGAATACTCATTTTTGTAAATATCAAAGATTGCCTTCATATTTTTGCCGTGTTTCTGGGATTTCAACCCACTGTGCGTCGACTCGAAGCGCCACCAGGAGCCCTCCCCCTATTTTTAATTTTTCCCATATTTTCGCTTTATGTAACAATATATGGGTTCTTTTTTCGCTTAATTCCGATTCGTTTATTGGTTATCCCTTTGCAACCCTTTAGATTTAATAACGTTAACCATAGCTTAAGCCGTTAAGAAAAGTGTACGCGCCGACAGGTACGCACGCGTTAATGACGAAACGGCCTCACGAGACCGTTTCGTGTCTAAGTAGGGAGGTGTTATATGGGCCTTTCCGGCCCGTCCCGTGCTTGCTGTCCTCGCGTCGCTTGTCTTCGAATATGCGATTCAGCGGATTCGCCTCGCGCGTTGCAGTCACGTTGTGTCGAAGTAAGAAGCGATCGCCGTAAGCACAACGTGACCGTTGCCGGCCCGGGCCCCGAGATTCCCAAGGAGGAAGCGATCGAGAACTGCCCCGTCGGCAATTATCCACATTCACGATCGATTACGCAACCGCGAACTTTGGAATGGCAGTCGTTCTAGCGAGCTCGATGCAGGAAGTATCGACGGACAGACGTCTCGTCTAGGAAACGCGACTTCGACTCCGCGTATAACTGAACCCAAATCGCGCTCGGCCAAACTGGTCAAGCGAAGTGTATTTCCGTTCCGATAAACCGAGAAACGGCACGCGCCGGGTGTGCACTTACGCGCCGTCACGAACCACCGCGAATGCGAAGCAGTGCAACAGAGCGAGCGAGCGAACCAGATAAACGAGTTCACCGACTTCCGTGCGTTACCCGAGAACAGCGCGAGCAACAACGACCTACGCCAGGTTCAGCGACACGCGAGCGATAGCGCAGACAGAGCACCGTCTCAAGGGTATGTCCTTATTATTTTTTCGAATCAATCTCTCTGTCGCGAAATACAGTGTTGAGAAGAATGAAAGAAATGATAACAAACGTGACTCAACAATTAGCGGATGCTGTCCATGAATTCATCCGTTTCAGTTTGGCGTTAAATGAGGCAACAGACATGACAGGTACACCACTCGTTGCCATATTTATATGAGGTGTAAGTGAAAAGAAGATAACAGAGGAACTCCTAGATTTTCGTTCGTTAAAAGAAAGCACGACAGGACAGGACATCCTGTTGTGCGCAGAGGAAGCGGTGGAAAAAATTGGACTAGACTGGGGGAAATTGGTATCGGTTACAACCGATGGTGCATCGTCCACAACAGGAAGTACAACAGATTCGTCGGACGCCTCCGAACCGGTCTAAAAAAACTAGGAGTTCCTCATAATATTAGCAATTTCCATTGTGTGATACACCAAGAAAATTTATTTGCAAACGTAGTATGTGCACAAAATTATGTTCATATACGTAGAACTAAATGTGGCCAATATAGACGTGATACACTTATACAAGTGTGGAAATCTACACTGCGGAATGTTTTTGTAAAATTCGATTATATTATCTGCTTCGTTAAATTTTCTCTTCAATACTCGGTCTACGTTTAAATTTATTAATTCCAATTGTAAATTTCCTGGACTTTTTATGACGTCTATTGAGAACGGTGAAGTGACTATATCAAAATATTCTTCTAATTTATATAGATTTTGAAATCTGATTGAAAAATTTTATCGTAAATCTTGTACTGTTTTTTTTATATCTATTTCGATCAACATTTATTTTGTCTGTGAGTACAGACTTCAATTCTTGAAAGTGGGAAGAATCGTTTTCTTCCAACTGTGTGCTCCATAAGTCAATTTTTAAGTGAAATCCGCGTATAGATTCCAAGTAATCTATTATGGTTCTACCCTTTCCTTGTAAAACTACAATTAATGTACTCAAATGATCGGTTAAGTCTCAGAAGAAAGCAAAATTGCATAACCACTTATGGTTGTGCAATTTAGGAATGTAGTGGCCCATCATGTCTATGAATAATATAATTTCGTTTTTAAGATATAAAAATACATTTATTTCATCTGTAACAACAAATTATTTTTTGGGGAAATTACGCGCAAAATTCCCGCTCAAATACTTCATTTTTTTGTAACATCACTTTTTCATATCACGAATATTGTTGACAATATTGTTGTGCCCAGGCAACGCCCAAGCACACGTATTATACACACCACTAAGTAGCATTCATATTATATTACGTTCGAGACGTTTCTAAGCTAATACAGCCGCTAAGCAACTGCGAATCGACAAAATCAGCAAAATGCGAACGCTTCGCCGAGACCATATATGGTAACGCACACCACACCCAACGGAGAAAATAAAACTAATTCGACTCCGCAAATCGACAGACTCGAGACCCTACTCTCAACCTGATAACACGGCTAAATCACTTGTATACCTCAGTCTAGTTTAGTTAATTTTGAATAAAGGCTTAACCTTTGAGCTTAATCAAACTTGGTGCAATTCACCCAGTACCAGCCTTGCGAGTCATCACGCAGGGCACAAAAAATTGGTGGCAGCGGTGGGATTGCTTCATAAAAAATTTACCGAGCTTTGACGCAACCAATTGATCAACGTTGTCTGAGATTGAATTCTCTCCGACAAGATTATTGGGTCATCGCGATCTCATAGGCTGTAACAGGCTATCGTCGCTACCGAGGTAGCACAGAGGACCAAGGAACGGCCTTTGAGAAGACGTTCGACGCAGTCCGAACGACGACGAGCCTGGTGACGTGTAAAATTGACCTGCAAGTGAACGGGTGAAACAACCATTTACCAAACACCAAAATCCATCTACAAGGACGCCACTGATCCGAGGACCAGGACACGCGAGAGGACTTGGGGACTGAGGTACGAGCGAAAGCCGCACCTGAAGGACGGACGGAGAGCCGTACGAGCGGAAGCCGCACCTGAAGGACGGACGGAGAGCCGTACGAGGGAAGCAGCCGTCGGAGCACAGAGTAAACAGCTGTACGGATCGACCTTGCGGGATCCAGTTCATCTTATCACCGCCGCAGATCCACGAACGAGAAGACGTCTGACCGAGCAGACGACATGTGGTTGCGAGCAGCTTTGTGAGTAAATAACAACTCATATCGAGTTCGAAACAGAATAACGCGTACGTACACATTGTAAACCAGAGTCCTATAGGAATTTAGAAACGGTACATGCATGTCTATAGAAGACGAACGCGCGAATCAATTCAAACTCCCGGGTCAAAGAAGCTTTTCGCGATCATTCGAGTCGTTTTTTGATAAAAAAACTAATTTTCGTACGAGAGGAACTAGACCTTCTACCTTTTATAGATCATCCAAGACCGTCTCACCGAACAGGTCGCCGTTACGACTAAGCGTTAGAAAAAACGACGACTCAAGCGCCGAATCGTCCCCGGAAAACTTTGTAACACCGAACAGAGAATATCCGATTGTGTTAGCGGATTTTAGTTTGTTGGACAGAGAAGGGACGGGAGAACGAGAAATGTCTTTACAAGGGGAAATTAGCCCCGCGGGACCGCCACCGGACGTGAAAAGATTATCTACCGCGCAGGCATTAGTCGATAAATTCGTAGGAAAATCGTCACACGAACTTACAGAATTTTTGAAGTCTTATACAAGCGCCTCGGAGTTTGTCTCCATGAATGAGTTACTGCGATTCTTGAAAACGGTGATGGGGTTAAAAATTAAAGGCCAAGCAGCCAAGGTATTAGAGTACAAAGATGTAGATAGTTTCGATAAATTAAAGGACATCTTAACATCCTTATTCGTAGACAAAAGATCAATAGGAGCAGTTGGAGCAGAGTTTCATGCCTGCCACCAACGGGAAGGCGAGAGTGTAAAACTATTCACGTGTAGAGTAGAAGAATTAGCAGGGGAATTATCTGAGCTATCAGTAAAACCAGGGAACAGCAACGAAGTAAACAACGCATTAACAGAATCAGTACAGGAACGCGCACTAGATGTTTTTACCCTGGGGTTGAATGTAAAACTAAGAACGATTATAAGGTCTCGAAACTATACAACGTTAAATGCAGAGATAGCTGCAGCAATAGAGGAGGAACAAGCGATGGGTCTAAACACCTCGCGAAATTTCAGGAAAATCGGTAATCAGTCTAAGGGAAGAGAAGGATCAAACGTACCGCGCTGCGAACGCTGTCACAAGTTAGGGCATTTAGCTAGGAATTGCTATACGTGGTTAAGCATGCCGCGAGAGAACTATTCGACGCAACCGACGACCGTAAAAAGGGAATTTCAGCGCGTCACAGTGGTCTGCCACTACTGCAAAAAACCGGGACACCAAATTAGAGAATGCAGGGCTAGAGAAAGGGCAAACGGACGAGACTATAGACCACGATATACAAACACGAATCTCCGACGCGAAGATTCCAAACAGAATTCTAACAGAACCCCGGGTCGAGGACAATCTAGTGAAAATCAAGATTCCCCTACCGCGAGCCGCGGGACGACCGACGATAGGCCAACGAACACAGGACCTAGAGTAGAATCATACCGAGCAAACATGGTAGTGACCTCCCAGCTCAAGAACACGATCGAAATCAGGGCGTCGGAATTCGTAAAAGAAAGGACGAATGTGTTAGTCGACACCGGTGCGGACATTACGTTAATAAAGATAGGAAAGGTGTTGGGCGACGTCCACGCCCAAGACGAAATAGTATCCCTGTGAGGAATAGCTTCAATGGAAATCAAGACGTTATGCCTAATAGAATTAAACATAAAGGTTGGGAACAAACTCGTAACGCATCCTTGTCGGTTAGTGAGAGACGACTTTCCGTTAGAAGCAGACGGAATCCTGGGACAAGATTTTATGACTAAGAACGACGTATGCATTCGGGAAAATCAAGGAATAGAATTGTACGGAATACGGTTCCCTTACTCCGGAGGAGGAAACGTAACATTAAAACCGCGATCAGAAACGATTCTCTAAGCTAGAACGACGAGTAAAGGAGAAGGAATAGTAGAAGGACAGCCGATCGAGCCAGGAATACTCATAGGGAACTCATTAACGATAGGCAATGACGGAAAATGCATAATAAGCGTCATGAACACCACAGCGGACGAAGTTCTTATCTGTACACCGACTGTGACGTTAGAACCACTGACGAGCGATGACATTGACCCGAAGGACGCGACCTGCGACAAATCTTGCGCGAAAGCCTCAGGACCGAACACCTAAATAGCGAAGAAGAAGCAAGCTTACTCGGGTTTTGTGAAAAATACAACGAATTATTCGGATTAGAAGGAGACAAACTCGGATACTCCACAAAAGCAGAACATTCGATTACCCTTACCCAAGGTACCAAACCTATACAGGGTCATCCGTTAAAACTGCAACCTACGCGCGAGCGAACAGACGAAAATGGCAACACCGCCTCACGGACGCATTCCACTACAACCATGCATCGGCCCGGCGTTCGGAGGGTTGCCAGCGACCGCTGGGCAGCGATGATGCCCGAGCTTTGAAAATTTTAGGATGGTCTCTTTCAAATTAACGTCACAAGGAGCTATATGAAATTTCCCCACCAGGGTTGAAGAATTTGGGGCCTTTTTCGTATAACTTTTGAATTATAAAAGATATCAGAATGCAATTTGCGCCGAAAAATGAGGAAAAATTATTCCCTCTTAATGATGGATAATTCAAAATATTTTACGTTTACTTAATTTTTCTTTTATCAATTTTTTAACCATAATTGTTGTGAAAAGCTTTTGCAAACTGTTTATTTAATACCGTATTTAATGCTCTTTTTAAAAATCATGATGTTGATAAACAATACGCTAGTTGTTTCTGTGTCATTACTTTCATAAATTGAGAAATTAAATTTTTATTCAATTATGTGTTAGTTCTGCAGACCTCAGAATGTATTGTTCTGGTTTTCTTTTTTATAATTTTATCCTTATATGCAGTGCATGCATAGATCGGACGTAAGGAGTAACTAATGGGACGTGTCTTTGATTGTAGCGGTGTTTGAATCTTTTTTCTAGAATTTTTGTGTTTGAATGTTTAACCATTTAGCTACTCAACGCCACGCATATACCGGCTTCCGTTAATGTCATTTTTTGAAACGATGCGTCATTATTGTGGCTTTTACACGCAGGTGGCGAAAAATCTCTCCGTACAAAGGTATAGCGCCGCGGTCAATCCTGTCGTAGCTAACATTTTTGAAATTAAGACGGGTACGAGATCAGTTGACATTGTTTTCAAACCTCATTACAGTAATCCGGGGAGCGAGTGGTAAACCGATCATAAAAGCGGAGCGTGCGGCTCGCTTACCTGGGCCGGGAAATTCTGCACAGCTCTTTGCGGCGTTAATTTGAAAGAGACCATCCTAAAATTTTCGAAGCTCGGGCATCACTGCTACCCAGCGGTCGCTGTTAACCCTCCGAACGCTGGGCCGGTGCATGGTTGTAGTGGAATGTGTCCGTGAGGCGGTGTTGCCATTTTCGTCTGTTGGCGCGCGCGTAGGTTGCAGTTTTAACGGATGACCCTGTATACGTAAAGCCGTATAGATTGCCTCAAGCGCATACGGAAGAAGTGGATAAACAAGTTCAAGAGATGGTAAAGGAAGGAATAATTAGACCAAGCGCCAGCCAATGGAACGCTCCTTTGTTAGTAGTCCCCAAAAAAAAACAGATGCTACTGGTAAACGCAAATTAAGAGTAGTAGTAGATTTCAGGAAGGTAAATGACGCGACGATAGGCGATTCCTATCCCCTACCCAATATAACAGACATTCTAGACCAATTAGACGGAGCAAAATATTTTTCAACCCTAGATTTAGCGTCAGGATTTCACCAAATAGCCATGAAAAGTTAAGACCGCGAAAAACCGCATTCTCGACGCCATACGGTCATTTTGAGTATAATAGAATGCCGTTCGGGCTTAAAAACGCCCCCGCGACGTTCCAGAGATTAATGAATACCATACTATCGGGCCTACAAGGAATAAAATGTTTCGTGTATTTAGACGACATAGTCGTCTACGGATGCTCGTTGAAGGAGCACCAAGAACGACTTGAACTCGTATTCGAACGCATACAAGAGAGTGGCCTAAAACTTCAACCCGATAAGTGCGAATTTCTACGCAAGGAAACCATATACTTAAGGCACATAATAACCGAAAACGACATCAAACCAGACCCGTCAAAACTAGATGCCGTCCGAAACTTCCCAGTACCTAAAGGAGTTAAAGACGTACAATCCTTCCTAGGCTTAGCTGGGTACTACAGAAGATGTATAGATCATTTGTCACAAATCGCGAAACCATTGACACAACTGTTAAAGAAAGAACAAGCATTTAGATGGACCGCATAGGAGCAGGAAGCCTTCGAGATACTGAAAGAAAAATTAACAACGGCACCGATACTACAATACCCTGATTTCTCGAAACCATACGTTCTGACAACATACGCTTCCGGAAAAGCAATAGGAGCTGTATTATCGCAAGGAAAGATAGGGCAAGATTTGCCAATAGCATACGCAAGTAGGGTGTTAAACAAAGCGAAAGAAAATTATAGTACCATCGAAAAGGAATTGTTGACCATCGTATGGGCGACACAACATTTCAGACCATATGTATACGGCACTAAATTTAAAATCGTGACAGACCATAAACCGCTTACTTGGCTTTTTAACGTAAAGGACCCCGGTTCTAGATTAATGAGGTGGAAGTTGAAGTTAGCAGAGTACGACTATAGCATAGAATATAAAACGGGAAAGACAAATATGAACGCGGACGCCCTCAGTAGAATGTTCCCGATTACGCGAGGAACAAGGCGAAAGCTCAGCACCGACAAGTGCAGCCAGTGCAGGCGCCAGCGAGGAGGATGTGCCCCGGTCAGAAGAAGAAACGAGCGATAGTACATGTACGGAGGACGATAAAAACCAAATACTGCGTGAATTTCATGACATTGCCTTGGGAGGACACTTAGGGGTAAAACGGACCCTAGGCCGTATAAAATTAAATCATTCGTGGCCAGGAATGCGGCAAGACGTAGAAAAGTACATCTCCAGATGTGAAAAATGTCAAAAAAATAAGCTATCGAGAATAACCAAAGCTCCCATGGTAATTACAGACACTCTCACGGAACTATTCGAGAAATGTGCACTAGACATAGTAGGACCCTTACCCGAGACAAGCAGACGAAACAAATACGTACTAACCTTTCAAGACCTACTAACCAAATTCAGTAAAGCCATACCCCTCGAGAATCAAGAAGCAAACACTGTAGCAAAAGAATTCGTCACTAAGATAATTTGCGAACACGGTATACCACAACGAGTATTGACCGATCAAGGAACTAATTTCCTAAGCCAGGTATTCAAAAGCGTCTGTAAATTGCTCAAAATCGAAAAAATTCAAACCACAGCCTACCACCCGCAATCAAACGGAGCTCTAGATAGAAGCCATCGTACACTAGCCGAATACTTAAAATATTTTATCGCGGAAGACCAGACTGATTGGGACGAGTGGCTACCTTACGCGATGTTCACGTACAATACCACCCCGCATACGTCCACTAAATACACGCCCTACGAACTCGTTTTCGGGAGGCAAGCTACCCTGCCGACCTCACTAAACCAGACACCGCAATTAACATATACTTATGACAAATACGCCGAGGAGCTGCGTGAGAGACTACGGTCTACCAATAGCATTGCTCGCAAGAGTATAGGGATCAATAAAGACAAATCAAAGACGCACTACGACAAAAAGGCGACAGACAGCTCTTTCAAAATCGAGAACTATTGCTATTGCACGACGAGACGGTGAAACGCGGACGATCAAAAAAATTAACACCGTCCTGGATAGGCCCCTACACGATCCAAAACACGCATGATAATAACAATTACACCATAAATAAAGGCCGACGAGCACTCCGCGTACACGCAAACAGGCTTAAACATTTCATAGAATAGGACGGGAATAGAGAAAATAAAACTACACTAATCGTAGAACGGATGTGGAATAGACATTATAGAGTAGATATATTAAAAAAAAACACACACACACAAAAGGGAATGCACATTACACTAAATATATAAATCAAAATATAAAAAAGAAAAGACTTCATTCTTCGGCCGCAAGAGCGGCCTCGAAGAGGGCACACAATCTTGGGCGCGGGGCGGGTCCCACAAAACAATCCTCATAGTGTTCTGGAACAATAACCAGACGCGAAACAATCAAAATAGAGAATTGTATTACAAACAAATAACACCTAACCGACAAAAATACTTGGTACTCACCGAAAAGTGCCCGTATCCCCCACGCGTCCTCCGCGTCCAGCCACGCGTCCCCCGCGCCCAGCCACGCTTCGTTCCCACGAACGAAGCGCCGGCGCTCCGCACGGTACTCGCGTACCGCGCGCCGATATGCAATGCTAACGCACCCTGGCGGAGCCGGGAATTCCAAACACTAAAAGGAGAACAAACGGGTTTTGAAAAACACAAACTTCATATCCCCACGCACGTCGCGAAAACACAAAACATTAAAAACTCGCACTAAACCCACCAACAAAAATAATACGAGCTCTCGAGGCAGCGTCATAAGCGACAACATGATGCTGCAACAGATCACAACGAAATAAGAGGCGACCGAGAAAATCGAGCACAACGCCTCCCACTTCAACCTAAGTCCAGATAAGAAGGACTAATTGTCCAGGCAGCAAAGATTTATCTCGCTAACGCACGAGGAAGAACTAGCAGCTGACAAAATGAAACGCCGACTACACCTCAACCTTATATTTTACAGGATTACTGTCCTGCATATGACGATAGTACTCATAGAAGGGACACCCCCCGACGCAGACTTCGCTATAAAAGAATTTCAAGACCACCCTGGCATTTACTTCGAAAACCTAGGCGACCTACAGATTTACCGAGATAGTTGGAAATTAATACTACACGTAGACATATCTTACATTTACCGACGCGAAACAAATCTCCAGGCAGCACTATATGACATATTTGCTCAGTGTAAAATACCTTCTACGAATAACTTACAAAAATTCTGTAAAACGTTCGGCACGAAAATCCAAGACAAAGTAAACCGCGTCGCCAAGCTCCTTACTTACGTCCAGCAAACTATAAGCTCCACACCAAAACAGCGCTGCGGACTAATAGACGGATTAGGCTACATAGACAAATCACTGTTCGGGCTAATGGATTCCGAAGATAGAAAGAAAATTAACGACCAAATAGACTTCCTAAAAAGACAGGACAGTAGACTAAAAAATGCAATCAAAGGACAAATGCAAATTGTAAGAGCCAACGCCGAGTTTCTGAATGAAACTATACAAAATGTACAAGAAAACGAAAAACCCTTTTAATCGCGACTTGGCAAATTCAATACCTACTACAACAGACAACTGACATTACTAAAATTCGAGAGACAATAGACGAACACCTCATACTAATAAACAGCGTCGCGGAAACACTCCTGCGCGACACTCAAGACTTACTAAAGTTCATTATGGATATAAAGAAAGGAGTCTTAAACCCACGACTGATACCACCGGCACAAATCATAACTTACCTCACTTCCACACTAGCTCATATACCGCAGGGACTAGACTTCCCAATCGGAATAAAGTTAGAAAACATGCACGTCTTGTACGAAATCCTTACACTCTCTGCGTTTTCGGATACCAAATCAATTACTGTGGTACTAGATATTCCGTTGTTAAACGCAAAGAAATTCAAATTAAGCAAGGTACACCCAGTACCCACAAAGATAAACGAATCGTTTTACGCATATATAGAACCCCTCGACTCCTACGTGGTACTTGATACCTCGGTGCAAGATTACATACAGTTGAGCAAGCAGGACCTATCGAAATGTAAGACTATAAACGATCTATACCTCTGCACCTCTAATCACCCGATATTCAAAGCAATACTATACGGATCGTGCGAAGTACAATTGTACACCAAATTAACAAAAAAACCGAACAATTGTAAAATACAAATTATGACACTGAACCACACAATCCTGATAGAGTTACAACAACCAGGCGCATGGATTTATATCGCACCGAACGCGATACAATTAGCAGCGACTTGCGACGATAAAGGCACAAATATGTATAGTATTAAGGACTCTGGTATAATAACGATAAGAAATAAATGTACTATCGCTACCGCCGAATTTACAATAGAAACCGAAAAGCAATTCGGAATAGAAAAAACGTGGAACTACTTACCTGGTTACAATTAGTCGCTAGACGAAATTAGACTTTCACAGACCACTGTAAATTCATATCGTAACACAAATTTCGAATTAAAAAGGATTGTTATGTATGGATAATAAATAGAGACGGGCAACTTCCAGTAATAATACGTTTACTAAATAGTGAACAATACGATGTGCGGCGAAGGACCCACGCTTGGAGTTTTCAGGCACACTCGCGAACGGCCACCATGCATGATCTCTCTCTCTGGCGGTCAGCACGGCACTCTGCTGTGTCAGTTATTTGGCGCTCTCGCTCTGTGTACCGCGGACTCGCTCACGCACTCGTCACGTACAACGACACACATACTAATACATTACAAGGATAATAAAACACCCGGAAGAATTAAATAATGTTAGCAAAAAATTAGACGACTTACAAAACGACTTGGAAAAATCTGAGATTATACCAACCGAGTATCACTACAGCTTCTTTAGACTATCCTCGATAACAGGATTCATAACAATTACACTATGTATCTTTACACTTTACAAATGCATTGTACACTTCAGAGCGAGAACACCGCGACATTGAACTACGGACAACACAAGTCGCGACAAAACCACGCAAAAACCCGAAGCAATAATTAAGATAGTTAGTAAGGAAGGAACGTCTTCCACCAGTTCCCTTTGAAATATTGTAACCACCATGTACAAACCGTTATTACCATATGATACAAATATTGTAAACCATTGTCAAATGTAAAAGACAATTATAATCTAGCTTAAGATTCGACGATAATCAGCCGTTGAGAAAAGCTATGGCTTTTCCTCCCTTAGGGGGAAGGGATGTTGTGCCCAGGCAACGAGTAGTAGGGTTAGGACAGTTATAACTCGGGTGTGCTAAGGGGAGCGCGGGGGCGGGGGAAGTGAGGGTGCGCGGGGAAGTGCGGCGGAGAGAAACCTGGGCGCGGGGCCTGCGGGGAGTGGAAGAGCGGTTGTGCGCGCACGATCCGTGGAGTGGGGGAAGCCATAATCATGGAGGGGATCAGTCCGGGCCGAGCCGCCGCGGAGACCTGGCCCACAGTCGGAAATTTTTCAGAGGGAGAAGAATTTTTCAGACCTAACCCAGGGAGGGGACGGCCCCGAAATTTTTTTTCCAAACCAATATGCAGCAGAAATTGTTTCGGATGATGTTGGGAGAGATCGACGTTTTACAAACCGCATATTCGGGGGACGGGAAAGAGAGAGAGCATTACTTAGTGGCACAATCACAGTTATCTTAAAGCTAAATTCGGGGAGGGAAAGAGACAGCACTACATAGTGGTACAATCGCAAGCATTCTAAAGCTAGCTAGTTTTATAGCTAACAGTATTTCGAACGTCGCAGCGTATCGCGCGATTACGCGTAATTTGAATCCTCTGAGAAAGCCGTGCAAGATGACATTTGGTGGCGTGAAGATCGTACGAATCATAGAAAGAATTATGAAGTGTCAGCAGAAATTGGTGAGGAGAGAAGGAGGAAGACCGGTAAATAAATAAATTGTAATATATGTAAAATAATTATCTCTCTCTCTCTCTCTCTCTCTGTCTCTCTCTCTCTCTCTCTCTCTCTCTCTCTCTCTCTCTCTCTCTCTCTCTCTCTCTCTCTCTCAGTCTCTCTTTCTTTCTCATTCTCTTTTTCTCTTTTTTCTCTTTTTTACATCAATCGCAAGACAATTTGAACATTCTCGAACAGCTGATGGACTTCCTATTTTCTTTTCGCGACATCATACATACATACATACTCTTCCACACAACACCTCACATACACTCATATACATTCACGCTCTCGTGACCGCCCCGAGTGCTCAGTTACACAGAACAGTAGTATCTCGTCATTATTCACCGAAACTGTTACGTGTCTATTGTATCGCCTCAATTCTCTATCTCCAAATAAACCGCTCTTTTCTCAACATTTTTGAGTTCTCTCTGTACAAATAGAATATAAAAATATAAAAATACAATATAAAAAGAAAAAATATAAAAATATAAAATAAAAAAGAAAAAATATAAAAATATAATATAAAAAGGAAAAATATAATAATAATAATTTAATTTATTGCCCACTTCCGTGTTACAATTTAACGATCATATACTCTATCCATTTCAGACCCGTGATTGTGTCAGTATAAGTCCTATCCTTCTAATGTTTCCTGCTGTGTCTTAACAATTTTTTTCTATTTTACAAGTGTTTCGTAATCTATTCTATGTTACATAATCTTCTTTTATCACTTTCCTGTTCTTCCCATCTTTTCCTTCTCCCTATTATCTCCTGTAGAGTAGCCAAGTTTTTCCCTTCTCCTCTAATTACCTCTGCCCAATTCCTGCCACTCTCTCCACTTACTTCACATGCTTCAATCGCGTGTTTCACTGTTTCTTCCTCTTTCTTACATACCCTTTCTTCTTTCATTAACCAATACTTGCATGCCCTTGTTTCACTACCCTATATGAATCTTCCTATTCTTTCTAATTCTCCTCTCCTTGTTTCATTTTCCCCCATAAGCATTTCGGCTTATCTCCTGGTTTCCTTGCCACCTCTCTTAATTCTCTTAGGAACGTTGACTTTTTACCCGACTGCGGCACGCAAAGGAGGGTATTGTGTTTATCAGGCTATGTATGTATGTCCATGTTACGCTCTAGAGCCTGTACGGATACACCGATTTGGACAAATGAGGTGTCTTTAGAATGGTCTTGACCTTCCGAATGTCATAGGCTGTATAATTTTGAAAATTGTGAGATAAAAATAATGGGAACCGTAAATATTGACAAAAGGGGACCCAGTCCCAATAACGTTGTTGACCTTGACATATGTAATACATTGTTTACCACGCGAGTTTTCATCAAATCGATTGCTACCTTGATGAAAAGATCCTCTTAATATGTAAACATCGTCTCTTAAACGTTCAAACTGATTCACTGGGCAGGGGGGCCACAGAAGAGTCTACCGTAGTGGAGGGGGAATACCTACGGTAGTGGTGGTATATGTCGCGTGATTCGACTTGGCTTGGCAGTGGGGTCGGTTGGTTTGACGTCACGGAGTCATCACGCACACATATACCGCCGCTGCAGTAGGTGTTTCCCCTCCACTACGGTAGACTCTTCTGTGCTATCCCTGCCGAGGTGTGCTTAACCGAACAGGCACAATCGTGAAGGCACACGCTACCGAACGGACGAGCGCTAATGCAAAAAAAAATATGGTGTTGTTTTTCAGATTTTCATGGATATAATTTACAATACTTACATTTAATATTGTCTGGTTTTTATTATCTTGCAATAAAAATGGGATTTTCAAGGAAAACAAAGCATGCAGAGTCAATGGCTAATTTAAGAAAGAAAAAAAAAGAGTCAGTTGATTCTCGAAATAAAAATGTAAATGAAACCCCGGAAGCCAAGAAGAAAAGATTATCTGTAGATTCTATTCGCAAGGCTCGATTAAGATCACTTGAACATGCAAAAGATCGTAAAATTAGACTGTCTATGATGAGAAATCATGCCTCTGAAGTTCGAGCCAATGAATCTCAGTCTTCGCGCGATCAAAGGTTACAAAGTATGAGAGAACATGCATCAGAAATAAGAGCTCATGAATCTTCCGAGCTACGTGAAGAAAGATTAAATAATTTAAGGATCGCTGCGCATGAGCGTCAGCTGTTAAGAATAAATATTAATAAAACTCATGCGGAAGATTACAACAAAGATATATCGGAAGTAGCACACTATACGTGTTTTGTTTGTTCAAAGCTGTGTTTTAAGAATCATACTAGATTTGTTTCTATCACAGGCATTAGTGTATTACCGGAACCTTGTGATGATACAATACTGTACTGTAATAGATGTGCGGCGCATATTGTAAAAAATAAAGTTCCCCCAATGGCTTATTGGAATAATATGTCTGTCGCACCTATTCCTCCAGAACTTCAAAATCTGATCGAATTAGAGTTGCGATTAATATCTCGAATTAAACCGTTTATAAAAATAATACGTTTAGGAGGACGGTTCGGCCAGCGTGGTTTTAAAGGACAGTCTATACTTTTCGCGCAACAAGTAGAAGAAATTGCAGAGCAACTGCCTTTATCGGTTAACCAACGTGGAATAGCTATAGTTACCGAAACATTAGAAAACGTGTCTGCAACTAAACAATATTCCATAGATACAAGAAAGATTCGGGCAGCGTTAGAATGGCTTGTTCGTAATAATCATTTATATAAAAATGTTCAAATTAATCTCAACAGAGGAGATATTGACAATATAAATGATTGTGTTCATGAATTTAATATGAATACTGAAACTATACTACATACTCCACGTCCAGTGAATCAGTTTGAACGTTTAAGAGACGATGTTTTCATATTAAGAGGATCTTTTCATCAAGGTAGCGATCGATTTGATGAAGACTCGCGTGGTAAACAGTGTACGGCTAATGCAGCTGTTGCAATAGCATATCTCCAATGTAAATAATTTCTAGAATGGACTTCTTCTGATTTGGATAGAATCTTACTCGCTGGCAATACTTACTACAAACGATGTCTGGAACGCTTAGAGAATCCTCCAGATTATTTGAGCACTGATGAATTACTACCGAATTTGTCAATAGCGACTACAAATCTGGCGCTAGAGAAAGAAATAGATGTAGTGATTGGGCTTATAAATCCTTCTAATCCAAATGCTTTACCAGAAGGATTCTACCCTACATTAGCAAGTGGTTTAGAATGTTTTTGTAATAGACATTCATCTGGCATCATTAGTTGTGAAACTCAAATTTCTGTATCAGTATTTTACATAAATAATTTATGTCATCATTTATCTATTGTTTTACAAGTAAGAAATAATATTGACCTACAATACTCAGTCACAGTAGTTACGGGTCACTTGCAACAGCAATCAGTACGTCCTGCTTTAGATATTAATGAGTCCGAAGACATTACGGATGATGAGTATGTTTTATCAGAGGGTGAGGGTGTAATTACTGTCACAAACTTAATGCCCATTGATTTTCTAATACCTAACGTAAGCGAAGTAATTTCAAATAGTAATGAAGAACAAAATATACCGTTACACCGTTTGAGGAGAAAGACTGCACCCCCGGTAAGCGTTTTAACGAAACAAACAGCTGAAGAGCTTTCATGGGTAAAACTTTTTCCAAACGGAAAGAATGGTTTAAGAGAATATAGGCCTATACTAATTTCATCTTTAGACTATTACCAAACAAGGGTAATGAGTGTGCACGAACGATTTCAAAACAATGAGTATTTATTTTATGCGCTCTCTACTGTGGAGCTTTATAAAGCAAAGCAGGATGTATCTGTTTGTGGGCGACTTCGACAAGATGGTGCACAACCTACTGACATTGTCCAAAATGTTCACTTAGTTATGCGTAATATCAGAGGAAGTCAATCTTACTGGCACAAGGCATATACTGAACTTGTGGCAATGGTAAAAAATTTAGGACCCCCGCATTGGTATATTACATTATCTTGCAACGACTTAAATTGGCCAGATATGCTTCGTGCTCTCTTAGTCGCTGATGGTACATCAGATTTACCAATAGAAGATTTAACATTTGAAGACAAACTAAGATTAGTGGAAGCGTATCCGGTAACTTTATCTAGGCAATTTATGTATAGATACAATGCTTTAATGAGTTATCTCAAAAGAGATAACACTATATTACAAAGAAAAGTAGTCGATTATTGGGTAAGAATCGAGTTTCAACTAAGAGGATCTCCACATATTCATATGGTTATTTGGTGTCAAGATATGCCCCTTTTCGATAGCCCAGAAGGAATTGAGTTAATCGATAAAGTGGTAACTTGTCGACTTCCCAATAGTGACGAAGATGTAGAACTTAAAAACCTGGTGACACGTCTACAAGTACACAGGCATACACATACGTGTTTTAAAAATGGGAATCATTGTCGATTTTCGTTTCCTCGACCAACGGCAGAAAATACCCATATTCTTGATGACGAACAAGCTATTAGACAAGGTGGGAGATTTTGTGTACTGAAGAGAAAAAATCCAGATGAAAATATGATAAATAACTACAATGAAACCCTTCTAAAAATGTGGAGAGCAAACATGGATATTCAGCCTTGTGGGTCAGCCGTAGGAATTGCTTATTATATTTCAAAATATATTTCAAAATCAGAACCTGCACAAGTTAGTCGGAGCATCAGAGAAGCAATAAAAAAAGTTCAACAGAGGGGGGGATCATTAGCTCAACAAATATTTTCTGTACAAACAGCTATACTTACACATCGGCAGGTTTCGGCATGTGAATGCGCATTCAGACTTTGCCATTTAAAACTTAGAGATGGCTCTAGAAAATGCGTATTCATAAACACTTGCATCCCAAACCAAAGATATCGCATGCTTAGAGTCGATTCAGAACACTCTGAACCTTTCAAAAATATATTCGACAGGTACATATGCAGACCACTACATTTAGAACATTTAAGTCGCGGCGAATTTTCGGTCAATTATGAACCTGCGTCATGTATAAAATACCTTAACGAAGATGATGGCGATGTAGATGCTTACATAAATAATGATGACGATCTTATCCGACAGCGAGTAATCACTTTACTAGACAATATGGGCAAAATGAAAGTTAGGGCACGACCAGCAATACTGAGAACGCGGTATTTCACACCTAACGCAGATCCAGAATCTTATTATTATTCATTGCTCGTAACGCACGTGCCATTCCGTGATGAAGAAGAATTGCTTAATGGCTTCGAAAGTGCCAAAGCTGCTTTCTTAGCGAAAAAAAATCTGTTGAGACCTCTTCAAATGGGGTATGACGCAGAAACAATGTCACGATGGGAGCAGGAAATCCAAAACGCAATTAGCCGCTTAGTAGCAGAAAATTTAGCTGAAATGAACATAATTACTGAAAATCAGTCCGTGAATGCCGAACCTGGAAATGTAGAATCAGTTTTACAGAACTACGAGGGCTTGGAAATTAGGGAGGACATTCTAAATGGAGATATCGAAGAAGAGACTACTGAACGCATGACTGATGAACACTTCCAGAAGGCTGTGAGATCCATGAACAGCTATAAATTAAATTTGTTTAAAACTGTATCCGCAAAATTGACAGTTGCTAATACCGAACAGTTATTAATATTTGTTACTGGTGGGGCCGGCAGTGGCAAAACTTTTACATTAAGATTGCTCGTTGAACAAATATACCGGTTGACGAATCAAAATCATAAACCAGTGATTGTGACTGCACCCACGGGAGTTGCAGCCAGATTAATTGGAGGTAGCACTTTACATTCCACATTTTCCTTACCCATTGAAAAGGGAAAATCAGAAAATATGCGTCCATTAACTGGTGAACGACTTCATCAAAGTAGGTTAAAGTGGCGTAATGTGCAATGGTTAATTATTGATGAAATATCAATGGCTTCCTATTTAACTTTACGGAACATTCATCTTCGCCTGCAGGAATTAAAAAATAATCGGCTTCCCTTCGGCGGCATTCATGTTGTACTCTTCGGAGATTTATTGCAGTTGCCCCCAGTATCGAGTTTGATGCTTTGCGCGGCCAAGGGAAAGTGGAACGTAAGATGCTCTCTATCATTTTATGCTGGGGAGTAACGATACATAAATTACAAGGGACCATCTTGGACACAGCTGTAGTCGATGTAGGGAAAACTATTTTTGCAAAAGGACAAACCTATGTTGCCTTGAGCAGGGTTAGAACTTTGGAAGGACTTGCAATTAGTGACTTGGATTCGAGGAAAGTTCTTAACAACCCTCACGATAGTGTTTCCCTTAACGAACTAAACAGGCTGTGGTTCTTGCCACACAATATTGCTGAACATAACTAAAAAGTAAAAAAAAATAAAAAAAAATTAAAAAACCCAACTGCTTAAAAAACATTAAAAAAAAATTAAATTAAAAAGAGAACTAAAATGACAAAAACAAGACTTAATTTATTTATACATGGTATATTAATTATCATAAATAGGATAATAATAAGATGACAATTTAAATTAACTCAATTGGCTGCAGGCGGAGGCCTTAAATATTTTGATGCAAATGATTTGATGTAATTACATTCGAACATTTGTACATTCGAACATTACATTACATTCAATATTGTGTATCGCTGTTCGCCCTAATTAGATTCGATGGGTTATTAACAACGCCAATAGTATTTCCCACACGGACAAAGAGAGAAACATATAATTTACACAACACACTGAAGTTTAAATGTCACTATATAAGAATGAATTTGCATTGATGTTGTCCACCTCTTTTTGTTACCAGCTTGAAGCACTTTCTTTAGTCATTGCGGTACATGCTTTGGATAGAAGAGCATCAAAAGATTTAAGTCTAAGCGCCTGCAGCCAATTGAGTTAATTAAAATTGTCATCTTATTATTATCCTATTTATGATAATTAATATACCATGTATAAATAAATTAAGTCTTGTTTTTGTCATTTTAGTTCTCTTTTTAATTTAATTTTTTTTTAATGTTTTTTTAAGCAGTCGGGTTTTTTAATTTTTTTACTTTCATCTCTCTTTCTTGTTCTTGAATGCCTTTTACTTATCTGCTCTATTTTTGATCCACAATTCTTCCCCATTTAATCTTCTTCTTTTCCATCCTTCATTTGACCAACCTCTCGGTTCCAAGAATTTGATTCTCATTCTTTCCCTTTTCATTACTTCATTTCCTCTCATTAGTCTTCTCACACAGTTATATCTTATTGATCCTTCTTCCGAGTTTATTAGTCTCACTTCAAACTTCATTGCTCTTACTCCCATTTTAATTGCTATGCCACCTCATGGCCACCTCTTGGCGAAATACCGTATGTATTTCACCTGCAATTTTTCTAATATCCTCATACCTTCTACATCCCCATATCTCTGCTTCATACGCCACGGTACTTCTAACTAGCGCATCAAACAGTTTCATTCTTCTTTCAAAGTCATCTCTGAATAATCTTTCTCACTGTATAACCTAAATATTCCCGTTCTCTTACTCTTTCTTCTTCATTCCAACGGAGTCTTTCCTCTTTTCTTCTTCCTCCTGCTTTCCTGCATACCATTATCTTAGACTTTTACACATTTAACTCCAAGCCTTTCTTCTGTATGTATCTCTCGAATCTCTTTATCATATTCTTCAGTCCCTGTGCATTATTCGCCATTAACACAACATCATCCGCATATGAAATTGTCCAAATTTACCTTCTACCTATTACGACTCCTCCTTCCCGTTCTTTGCTCATTTCCTTTTCCAGATCGGCAAATGCGACATTGAAAAGTGTCGAGCTTAACGGGCACCCTTGTCTAACACCCTTTCCTGTTAAAAAAAACTTTTCTATCGGTTCCTTCGTCACTCCTAAAGTACATATAGTTCTGTTGTACATTTCCTGTATCCTTATTCTTAGTTGTTCGCCTACTCCTTCTTCTTAAAGTCTTTTCCAAATTTCCATTTGTTCTTCTAATCTCCTCCTTAGAATGTCCGCGTATATCTTACAATCCGTGTCCATTTAAGTTATGCCCCTATAGTTCTTAACCATTTCCCTTTCTTTTTTCTTTTTTTGTTGAACACAGGACTTACTATTCTTCCTTTCCATTCTTCCGGAAAGTCCCCTTTCTTCCATGTTCTGTTTATCACCTTTGTTTGATTACCTATATTTATGAAGATGATTGCGACCTCGATGTTGAATTAAGATATAATTTAAATGCAGGAGTTTAAATTTTAAGTCTGTTCGACTTTTAATATCTTACATGATTTGAGTTCAGATCGATGTGAGCCAGATCGGTTTGTATCTATATTTATCTAATACATTTTTGTACGAAAGGACTTAATTTATAAATTTTTTGTTTTTGCTATATTCAATAAAAATTTGGAATTTTATATTTATTAGGAATAGGTGTTTACCCTGTGATAATTGTTGGTTGGGCTTTAAATTCTAATTATTCAATATTAGGAACGATTGGGTCAATTTCACAGTCAGTTTCTTATGAAGTAAGTTTATTTTTAACAATATATTCTGTAATTTTATTAATTGAAAATTAATCATTATTGGATTTATATAAATTTCAATATTATATTCAATTTATTTTAATTTTAATTCCAATACTACGACAGGAAAATCGCGGATAGGTCTTTTAAAATCGGAGACCAAGTGCTACTGCACGATGAGACGCTAAGACGTGGGGGGTCAAAAACTAACACCTGCGAGGATAGGCTCTTACAAGATTCCAAACACGCACGATAATAATAATTACAGTATAAAGGGCGACGAACAATCCGCGTTCACACAAACACATTATAGAATAGGGCAGTAACAGGGGAATGGTCGCAGTTTTGCAGGAAAGTAACGATACACTAACAATTATATAAGGATAAGGCTAAGAAAAGTAATTTATTGAAAAAAGATGGTAAACAAGCGCACAACTAGGTGTCTTCGTCCCAGCCACGTAGGGCGCAGTCGGCCTCCAATAACGACCACAGTCGAGGCCGCGGATCAGGCCCAACGAAGATGTCCCCATGACGTTCTACACAAAAAAACCAATTGCAAGACTATTACTACACGCACGGAAATA
The DNA here is from genome assembly GCA_944738655.2 of Andrena hattorfiana. Classification (NCBI taxonomy): domain Eukaryota; kingdom Metazoa; phylum Arthropoda; class Insecta; order Hymenoptera; family Andrenidae; genus Andrena; species Andrena hattorfiana. The sequence goes on along the minus strand of OX122890.1, from coordinate 38,427,629 downwards.
GAAACAATAACCAGACCTACAATCCCCGATGCAATAAGACACTCACCAAATAGGACCCTCAGACCCCATGAGTCTTCGTCATCCTCCCAGAATTCTACATGCTGGAAGAACCGACGCCAATACGCCCGATACCCTCTAATTGCCTCCATATAGGCAATGCTGATACAACCCGGCCAGGCGGGACACTGGAAACGCTAGAGGAATTATTCGGATAAATAGAACAATAAATTTACACAACACGATACACAAACAAACCCCATTCGCACGTACAACTAAACCAAACATGATTTCCCGCGGCACGTTCAAAATAACTGACAACATATTCGTTCTGCAGATCACAACGAAATAAGAAGTGCTCAAGAAAATCGAGTCCCATATGCCCTTTTACTCATGTCCAGACAAAGAAGATGAACTGTCCTACGTTAGCAAAAAAATTTATCTCGCGCACGCCCAAGGAAAGAATTCGCGACTAACAAAAAAAAAAACGAATCACCGATTACACCTCGACATTATAATTTGACAGGATTTTCGTCCTATAAAACGATGATACTACCCGCAGGAGGAACAACCCCCGACACAGATTTCACTATAAAAGAATTCCAACACCACCCCGGCATTTACTTCGAAAACCTAGGCGATCTACAGATTTAGTGAGATACGTGGGAGTTAGAATTACACGTAGACATATCTTACATCTACCAATGCGAAGCGAACCTCCAAACTGCACAATATGATATATTTGTACAATGTAAAAAACCTTCTACCAACAACTTACAAAAATTATATAAAACATTGGCCACGAAAATCCAAGACGAGGTAGACCGCGTCGCCAAACTCCTTACCTACGTCCAGCATACTAAAAGCTCAGCACAAAAATAGCGTCGTGGATAAATAGATGGATTAGGTTACATAGGAAAATCACTCTTCGGGCTAATGGATTCCGAAGATAGAAAAAAGTCAATGATTGAATGGACCTTTTAAAAAGACAGGATAACAGATTAAAAAATGCAAATTGTAAGAGCCAACACCCGAACTTCTCAACGAGACTATACACGACATATGAGTCGAACCACTCTGAACGTGTACCAAACATCTATCTTACCACTCTGATCGTGTATCGAACGTCTGTCGTACCACTCTGATCGTACATCGAACGTCTGTCGAACCACTCTGATCGTGTATCGAACGTCTGTCGTACCACTCTGAACGTGTATCGAACGTCTGTCGTACCACTCTGAACGTGTACCAAACATCTATCTTACCACTCTGATCGTGTATCGAACGTCTGTCGTGCCACTCTGATCGTGTATCGAAGGTCTGTCGTAACACTCTGAACGTGCATCGAACGTCTGTCGTACCACTCTGATCGTGTATCGAACGTCTGTCGTAACACTCTGAACGTGCATCGAACGTCTGTCGTACCACTCTGAACGTGTACCAAACATCTATCTTACCACTCTGATCGTGTATCGAACGTCTGTCGTACCTCTCTGAACGTGTGTCGAACGTGTATCGAACGTCTGTCGTACCACTCTGAACGTGCATCGAACGTCTGACGTACCACTCTGAACGTGTTCTCTGCGTTTGGGGGAAATTTTTTTTATCAGCATTTTTAGCATTTTACAATTGTTTGAGGTTTTTGTTAATTTTGTGTACAAGTGTACTTTGCACGGTCCGTATGGAATCGCATGTATATATCGTATACCCTATGTATATAATCTTGCACCGAGGTGTCAAGTACCACGTATGAGTCGTGGGGTTCTATACGCGTAGAACGATTCGTTTATCTCCGTGGGTACCAGGCGCACCTTGCTCAATTTTACTTTTTTTCGCGTTTAACAATGGAATATCTAGTACTACAGTAATTAATTTGATATCCAAAAATGCGGTGAACGTAAGGATTTCGTACAGGGTGTGCATTTTTTTAATTTTATTCATATTGGGAAGTCTAGTCCTTTCGGAATATGTGCGAGTGCAGAAGTGAGGCACGTTATGATTTGTGCTGGTGTTATTAACCATGGGTTTAGGACTCCTTTCTTTATATCCATAATGAATTCTAACAAGCTTTGCGTGTCATGCAATAGTGTTTCCGCGACGCTGTTTATTAATATAAGGTGTTCGTCTATTGTCTCTCGCAATTTATTGATGTCAGTTGTCTGTTGGAGTAAGTATTGAATTTGCCAAGTCGCGTTTAAGAGTGCGTTTTCGCTGTCTCTTATGTCGTGTATAGTCTCGTTGAGAAGTCCGGGTGTTGGCTCTTAAAATTTGCATTTTTTAGTCTGTTATCCTGTCTTTTTAAAAGGTCTATTTAATCATTGATTTTTTTCTATCTTCGGAATCCATTAGCCCGAAGAGTGGTTTTCCTATGTAACCTAATCCATCTATTTATCCACGACGCTATTTTTGTGCTGAGCTTTTAGTATGCTGGACGTAGGTAAGGAGTTTGACGACGCGGTCTACCTCGTCTTGGATTTTCGTGGCGAATGTTTTATATAATTTTGTAAGTTGTCGGTAGAAGGTTTTTTACATTGTACAAATATATCATATTGTGCAGTTTGGAGGTTCGCTTCGCATTGGTAGATGTAAGATATGTCTACGTGTAATTCTAACTCCCACGTATCTCACTAAATCTGTAGATCGCCTAGGTTTTCGAAGTAAATGCCGGGGTGGTGTTGGAATTCTTTTATAGTGAAATCTGTGTCGGGGGTTGTTCCTCCTGCAGGTAGTATCATCGTTTTATAGGACGAAAATCCTGTCAAATTATAATGTCGAGGTGTAATCTGTGATTCGTTTTCTTTTTGTTAGTCGCGAAGTCATTCCTTGGGCGTGCGCGAGATAAATTTTTTGCTAACGTAGGACAGTTCATCTTCTTTGTCTGGACTTGAGTAGAAGTGAGAAGTGAGGACATATGGGACTCGATTTTCTTGAGCACTTCTTATTTCGTTGTGATCTGCAGAACGAATATGTTGTCAGTTATTTTGAACGTGCCGCGGGAAATCATGTTTGGTTTAGTTGTACGTGCGAGTGGAGTTTGTTTATGCATCGTGTTGTGTAAATTTATTGTTCTATTTTTCCAAATAATTCCTCTAGCGTTTCCAGTGCCCCGCCCCGCCGGGTTGTATCAGCATTGCCTATATGGAGGCAATTAGAGAGTATCGGGCGCATTGGCGTCGGTTCTTCCAGCATCTAGAATTCTGGGAGGATGACGAAGACTCATGGGGTCTGAGGGTCCTATTTGGTGAGTGTCTTATTGCATCGGGGATTGTAGGTCTGGTTATTGTTTCTATTTCCGTGCGTGTAGTAATAGTCTTGCAATTGGTTTTTTTGTGTAGAACGTCATGGGGACATCTTCGTTGGGCCTGATCCGCGGCCTCGACTGTGGTCGTTATTGGAGGCCGACTGCGCCCTACGTGGCTGGGACGAAGACACCTAGTTGTGCGCTTGTTTACCATCTTTTTTCAATAAATTACTTTTCTTAGTCTTATCCTTATATAATTGTTAGTGTATCGTTACTTTCCTGCAAAACTGCGACCATTCCCCTGTTACTGCCCTATTCTATAATGTGTTTGTGTGAACGCGGATTGTTCGTCGCCCTTTATACTGTAATTATTATTATCGTGCGTGTTTGGAATCTTGTAAGAGCCTATCCTCGCAGGTGTTAGTTTTTGACCCCCCACGTCTTAGCGTCTCATCGTGCAGTAGCACTTGGTCTCCGATTTTAAAAGACCTATACGCGATTTTCCTGTCGTAGTATTGGAATTAAAATTAAAATAAATTGAATATAATATTGAAATTTATATAAATCCAATAATGATTAATTTTCAATTAATAAAATTACAGAATATATTGTTAAAAATAAACTTACTTCATAAGAAACTGACTGTGAAATTGACCCAATCGTTCCTAATATTGAATAATTAGAATTTAAAGCCCAACCAACAATTATCACAGGGTAAACACCTATTCCTAATAAATATAAAATTCCAAATTTTTATTGAATATAGCAAAAACAAAAAATTTATAAATTAAGTCCTTTCGTACAAAAATGTATTAGATAAATATAGATACAAACCGATCTGGCTCACATCGATCTGAACTCAAATCATGTAAGATATTAAAAGTCGAACAGACTTAAAATTTAAACTCCTGCATTTAAATTATATCTTAATTCAACATCGAGGTCGCAATCATCTTCATAAATATAGGTAATCAAACAAAGGTGATAAACAGAACATGGAAGAAAGGGGACTTTCCGGAAGAATGGAAAGGAAGAATAGTAAGTCCTGTGTTCAACAAAAAAAGAAAAAAGAAAGGGAAATGGTTAAGAACTATAGGGGCATAACTTAAATGGACACGGATTGTAAGATATACGCGGATATTCTAAGGAGGAGATTAGAAGAACAAATGGAAATTTGGAAAAGACTTTAAGAAGAAGGAGTAGGCGAACAACTAAGAATAAGGATACAGGAAATGTACAACAGAACTATATGTACTTTAGGAGTGACGAAGGAACCGATAGAAAAGTTTTTTTTAACAGGAAAGGGTGTTAGACAAGGGTGCCCGTTAAGCTCGACACTTTTCAATGTCGCATTTGCCGATCTGGAAAAGGAAATGAGCAAAGAACGGGAAGGAGGAGTCGTAATAGGTAGAAGGTAAATTTGGACAATTTCATATGCGGATGATGTTGTGTTAATGGAGAATAATGCACAGGGACTGAAGAATATGATAAAGAGATTCGAGAGATACATACAGAAGAAAGGCTTGGAGTTAAATGTGTAAAAGTCTAAGATAATGGTATGCAGGAAAGCAGGAGGAAGAAGAAAAGAGGAAAGACTCCGTTGGAATGAAGAAGAAAGAGTAAGAGAACGGGAATATTTAGGTTATACAGTGAGAAAGATTATTCAGAGATGACTTTGAAAGAAGAATGAAACTGTTTGATGCGCTAGTTAGAAGTACCGTGGCGTATGAAGCAGAGATATGAGGATGGAGAAGGTATGAGGATATTACAAAAATTGCAGGCGAAATACATACGGTGGATAATGAAATTGGAGAGATCAACACCAACATACTGGCTGTTAAAAGAAACAGGAAGATGTGGCATAGCAATTAAAATGGGGGTAAGAGCAATGAAGTTTGAAGTGAGACTAATAAACTCGGAAGAAGGATCGATAAGATATAAATGTGTGAGAAGACTAATGAGAGGAAATGAAGTAATGAAAAGGGAAAGAATGAGAATCCAATTCTTGGAACCGAGAGAATGGTCAAGTGAAGGATGGAAAAGAAGAAGATTAAATGGGGAAGAAGTGTGGATAAAAAATAGAGCACATAAGTAAAAGGCATTCAAGAACAAGAAAGAGAGATGAAAGTAAAAAAGTCAACGTTCCTAAGAGAATTAAGAGAGGTGGCAAGGAAACCAGGAGATAAGCCGAAATGCTTATGGGGGAAAAATGAAAAAAGGAGAGGAGAATTAGAAAGAATAGGAAGATTCATATAGGGTAGTGAAACAAGGGCATGCAAATATTGGCTAATGAAAGAAGAAAGGGTATGTAAGAAAGAGGAAGAAACAGTGAAACACGTGATTGAAGCATGTGAAGTAAGTGGATAGAGTGGTAGGAATTGGGCAGAGGTAATTAGAGGAGAAGGGAAAAACTTGGCTACTCTACAGGAGATAATAGGGAGAAGGAAAGGATGGGAAGAACAGGAAAGTGATAAAAGAAGATTATGTAACATAGAATAGATTACGAAACACTTGTAAAATAGAAAAAAATTGTTAAGACACAGCAGGATACATTAGAAGGGTAGGACTTATACTGACACAATCACGGGTCTGAAATGGAAAGAGTATATGATCGTTAAATTGTAACACGGAAGTGGGCAATAAATTAAATTATTATTATTATATTTTTCCTTTTTATATTGTATTTTTATATTTTTTCTTTTTTATTTTATATTTTTATATTTTTTCTTTTTATATTGCATTTTTATATTTTTATATTCTATTTGTACAGAGAGAACTCAAAAATGTTGAGAATAGAGCGGTTTATTTCGAGATAGAGAATTGAGGCGATACAATAGATACGTAACAATTTCGGTGAATAATGACGAGATACTACTGTTCTGTGTAACTGAGCACTCGGGGCGGTCACGAGAGCGTGAGTGTATATGAGTGTATGTGAGGTGTTGTGTGGAAGAGAATGTACGTATGTATGATGTCGCGAAAAGTAAATAGGAAGTCCATCAGCTGTTCGAGAATGTTCAAATTGTCTTGCGATTGATGTAAAAAAGAGAAAAAAGAGAAAAAGAGAATCAGAAAGAAAGAGAGACTGAGAGAGAGAGAGAGAGAGAGAGAGAGAGAGAGAGAGGGTTCTGCCGAGACACTATTTATATTCTATTTTTATATTCTTCCTTTTTTATATTTATATTTTTTAATTAATGTAACAATATATAATCATTTTACATATATCACAATCTATTTATTTTCCCATCTTCCTCCTTCTCTCCTCACCAATTTCTGCTGACACTTCATAATTCTTTCTATGATTCGTACGTTCTTCACTCCACCAAACGTCATCTTGCACGGCGGTCCCATCACGGGGGATTCAAATTACACGTGATCGCGCGATACGCTGCGATGTTAAGATTGAAAAAACATATTGAAAAATTTTTAGCTTTAGAGTGTCTGTCTGTTTGCTACATATTGGTTCAACAGATCGGTGTGGGAGGGGATTAAAATTATTATTTCTCTGCGTTGGAAAAAATGTCTGTTGATATGGAAAAAAATTTTCTGCTGACGCTACATAATTCTTTCTGTGATTCGCGGCTTCTTCGCGCCGCCAAATGACGTCATCCCGCACGGCTGCTCCAGAGGATTCAAATTACGCGAGATCGCGCGATACGCTGCAACGTTAAATTGGAACGCTTTAAAACTTGTTAGCTTCAGAATGCTTGCTACATAATGGTTCGGAAAAAAGTATGTCTGTTGGTATGGAAAAAAATTTCTGCTGACGCTGCATAATTCTATGATTCGCGCCTTCTTCGCGCCGCCAAATGACGTCATCTCGCGCGGCTTTTTCAGAGGATTCAAATTACGCGTAATCGCGCGATACGCTGCGACGTTCGAAATACTGTTAGCTTTAAAACTAGCTAGCTTTAGAATGCTTGCGATTGTACCACTATGTAGTGCTGTCTCTTTCCCTCCCCGAATTTACCTTTAAAATAACTGTGATTGTGCCACTAAGTAATGCTCTCTCTCTTTCCCGTCCCCCGAATATGCGGTTTGTAAAACGTCGATCTCTCCCAACATCATCCGAAACAATTTCTGCTACATATTGGTTTGGAAAAAATTTTCGTGGGCCGTCCCCTCCTAGGGTTAGGTCTGAAAAATTTTTTGGGGGGGGGCCAAGGTCTGAAATAGACTTTTCGAGGGTCATTCCCTCCCTCTGAAAAATTTTCGATGGTGGACCAGGTCTCCGCGGCGGCTCGGCCCGGACTGATCCCGTCCATGATTATGACTTCCCCCACTCCGCGGCTCGTGCGCGCGCAACCGCTCTTCCACTCTCCGCAGGTCCCACGCCCAGGTTTCTCTCCGCCGCAGTCCCCCGCGCGCCCTCACTTCCCTCCGTCCCCGCGCTCCCCTTAGCACACCCGAGTTAGAACTGTCCTAATCATACTACTGCAACGCCCAAGCACACGTATTATACACATCACTAAGTAGCATTCATATTGTATTACATTCGAGACATTTCTAAGCTAAGACAGCCGCTAAGCAACTGCGAATCTACAAAATCAGCAAAATGCGAACGCTTCGCCGAGACCATATATGGTAACGCACACCACGCCCAATGGTGGAAATAAAACTAATTCAACTCCGCAATTCGACACACTCGAGACCCGACTCTCAACCTGATAACACAGCTAAATCACTTGTATACCTCAGTCTAGTTTAGATAATTTTGAATAAAAGCTTAACCTTTGAGCTTAATCAAACTTGGTGCAATTCACCCAGTAGATCCTTATCTTTTGTTCAATCCCGAACCTACAAAAACGCTAAATCCCGTACCAGCCTTGCAAGCCATCACGCAGGGCACAACAATATTCAATTATCACCCCTTACGTGTCTCGCCTTGTACATGCACGTATTTTCGGTGGTTATCTCAATATAAATTAATTTATTAAAAGTGACACTTTTAGTGAAAATATTTATTAGTAAATTATTTTCACTTATACGTATCGATATGTGCAACTATGTGGTTGTGTGCACGTGTATAAACTTGTGCGCATTTTTAGTAGTTACTGGAATTAAAATGAATTCCTTAAATGTAAATATTTATTAGCTAAGTATTGTTAGTTTAGTATCGATGCGTGCAATTGTGTGGTTTCCTGCACGTGTATAAATATGTACACATTTTATGTACGCATTGTTAGTTATAACACAGACGAGGTATAGGATAGACCTATCCCCTTATGGGTGTTCGCGTCGCCACCTAAACTGTGTTACCGACCCATAATTTGAGGACTGAATGTAGTGACATCTGCTCATGAACAGCGTCCAACTCAACAACTACTCTGAAATGTGTTGAAATGCTGAAAGGTGCGTGCGTGTTCTTGTGTACGTGTGACTTGTTTGAAGGCAGGCCTTTACTACGCTATGCTTCGGCACGGCTTGTCAACGACTCACGCGGATTTCTCTCCGAAAATCCATTTCGGGGATCAAGACACTATGGCGCTTAACAATAGTATTTCTTCAAAGCCCGTGTAAGCTATAAATTGCAAGATGACATTGTGTATTAGTAGTTTGCCTGTAGTAGAACCCTTTCACGTATTGTACGCCGAAAAGTATTAAAAATTCACGCTGTTACTGACATTCCCGCAAGTTTCTAATGCACTGTTTAATCATTCTAGTGAAGTAATAATAATTGGATTCTAATTGCCTCGAGTATTAGGTTATCGCCGACATTGAAATTTACAGTAAAATCTAATTTTTAAAAGCCTCGCAGAAAGTTGCACGATGTATGAGTGTCGTGGGGTGCATAGATGCAACTGCAAATCGAGTTACTTTTCAAACCTGCATTGCGAAATAAAATTTTGTCTAGCCCTGAGAAATTCATCGGTTCAGTGTTCAGTAAAGTGTGTGCATGCATAGTGCATATTATTTCGTGATTTCTCAATTCGTGCATCAATTTCATCGATTACTGGACCATGTGGGAGGCCTTTTAACAGGATTCCACTGAAATATACCCGTTACCTAAAAGAGTTTTTCCGAAACTGAATACTTCGTCGATGTTAGTAAGTAAGGAGGAGAAACAAGTATGTCACTCATATTTCTCCAAATATTCCTCCAACTATTCATTTACACCAAGTTCAACTAAAATGTATTTATACATTATAAATAATGCTATGTGAGACATCCGAGCGACGCTCTCTGTCCGTGGTTTTAGAAGAGACTCGTGATTTGCGAATAACTAGACAAAGTCAAAGACAAGATAGAAAATAAACTTAACAATCAACAATAAATATATTTTCAATAACAAAAAACGTAAAAGTGAGTAAATAATATCCGTGCGAGAGCCTGATGCACATGGATTAAGAGTGAAACGTGCGTGAGGCAAATCGAGGTTAAGCACATGTTCACTAGACTGAAAACGACGCTACAAAATCCAATTTCCGAGGAACACAAACCAAACGACGACTTATTGGAAGAAATAAAACAGGAGGAGCTTGAGTTAAGTAAAGAAATTGAAAACGATTTGAAAAAAATTGTACAAGAAGAAATGGCTAGACAAGCAAAACTTGATGATATAACTATTCCAGTGTTTGATGGTGCAAATTTTTTCAGTTGGAAATTTAGACTTATGAACACGTACAAAGAATAAACGGTAACTTCAAACTTAAAGACCATAGGTAAGAAATTATCGCAGCTGGTTCCGGTGGAGCTCAAAAGAATCGGCAGACTCTCCGCTTTAAAATGAGTTTAAGACATTGATGTTTCGGGTATCCCTCGCGAAGATACAGCGAGTTGAAGAGAAAACGGAATTTGTGCAATTTTTAAGCATATTTTGGAAAGGACATCAGAGACCAAAATTTTAACCAAAACGAAAAAGTCGAAGATGCATCTTAAAGAAAAAAGACTGATCTTTCTATTGCTTTTTTCATGAACGTTCTACAATGATTCCTTCGCTTGCAAGGAACAATGAAATTAAAAAAACGGTTTTTACTTCAAAGTGGAATAATTCGGCCAAAAAAAATCGCACAAGAAATTTGTTCCTCTCTTTTTACACAGGAAAGTGGCCGCTTTCGACTGGTATGAATGGAATTTGTGTAAAAAAAATTCATACTTCCCGTGGAACATCGCAAAGTTGCAGAAAATTTTTTAAAATTGACCAAGTGCTCTTTATATTGCTATAACTTTGCTGGAAAGCAATGCATCTAAAATTTAAAAAAAAGCAGCTGAAAATAGAGATTCCACGCTTTCAAACCATATTTTCAAAATATCGATACGACTATTTTTACCGGAGTTATGACCATGTGAACTTCCCTCTATTATTCGGGCTCCTAGAGGTGATCCTTTAATTAATGTGAGGAGTGTATAATAAACTCATAGGCGAAAGGCTCCCACAAGCGATCAAACGTGGTCTTTCGCATCTGAAGAATATTTAGCAACTGGTAATAAAAACCACTCGAATGTTCGCGGATTATTCCGCGCTTGGTGATACTAGACAGTCGCGGCTCGCGGATTATTCCGCGCTTGGTGATACTAGACAGTCACGGCTCGCAGAATATTCCGCGCTTGGATGCAAATGGGTTAAGTTATAGTTGTGTAAATAATCTTTTCATTGAACAAATGGATGTAGAAACTGCCTTTTTAAATGGATTAGTCAAACTGGTGAAAATAAAGTTTGTAAACTATACAAAGCTCTTTATGGTCTGCGAGAAAGTCCACGAACGTGGTATGAGTGCTTCAATAAGTATGTTAAAGAATTATATTTTGCAAGAAGTAACTACGATTATTGTTTGTATGTTAATAACTCAGGCAACGATTCAATATACATTCTAGTCTTTGTAGATGATCTTCTAATTTGTTGTAAGGATAGAAATAAAATTAATCAAGTAAAAGCTAGACTAATGAAAAAATTTGCCATGAAAGACCTAGGTAAAATCAGTAATTACATAGGAGGTTTATTATTTCGAGTAATTATTATTTCGTGAAACGCCATTTTTATTGATTGTCATTTTGCCTTTGTTTTTTCTTTATGAATTGCGTTACGACAAATACGAAATTTCCTACCGACTGTAACCTATCCATCGGTAAGTAGCTACGAATTATATACCGAAATATCATTGTACGAAATATACATAAGTTCGCAAAATATAGAGCAAATGGCATCGACATCATAAAGGAAGGGTGCAAGTGCACTGACCCCTTTTAAGGTGTCATGGGAGGAAGCCTTCTTGGTTACCGAGTATAAAGGTGGTGTGAAATGTGTTGTATGTTACACAACATTTACACAGGCAAAACAATTTAATGTAAAGCGGCATTACACTCAGCATCATGCTAATGATTACAAAGAGTTCACGCGTGAGGAACGTCTGCAAAAAATAAAAGTTTTAAAGGAACGAGCGCTACAGGAGGAGGAGGAAGACATCTCAGACAAAGTAAGTTATTTTATAATCTATGAATCCTTCTATTCAATATTTGCGCTTTGTTTCGAGGTATTGTCCTGTGTTTATAATCATTTAAAAACTGATGGAATCCTTTATTCAAATATAAGCAATGCAATTTCTTTAATTTTAATTTTAACGTGGAATAGCCCCGATTATCAATCATTGTTTTAAGATTCATTATAGTAACTCATTGTTTTGATCCTAGGAAAATAATTCTATTAGAATCGCTGGAATTAAATGCAGTTACCAAATCGCGCTGGAAATAGCGAAAACATCCCGCCCATATACGGATGGAGAATTTATAAAAAATTGTTTATTGGCGACAGTGGGTGACAATGCGCAGCAGCGTAAAATATATGAAGCGACCACGCTCTCGCGAATGACAATCATGCGGCGGATAGAAGAGATGGCTGCAGATGTGACGCGGCAATTGCGGGAGTTAGGGGAAACATTTATTGTTTATAGTTTGGCCCTGGATGAATCGACGGACATCTCCGGCACTCCGCAAATGGCAATTTTTATTCGGGGGGTTAACGAAAATTTAGAAGTAACTGAGGAACTGCTAGATTTTTCTTCGTTAGCAGAAACCACAACAGGAGATGATATACTGTTTTGTGTGGAGGAGGCGGTTAATAATCATAAATTAGACTGGACTAAATTAGTGTCCGTCACTACTGATGGTGCTCCAGCGATGATTGGGAAACATCGTGGTTTCGTTGGCCGCCTCCAAAGCAAATTAAAAAATCTAGCAGTTCCTCAGGAAATTAGGGCAATGCACTGTGCGATACACCAGCAGAATTTGTGTGCAAAGAGTATAGAGATGGAACACGTTATGTCCGTTGTGACCAGAATAACTAATTATATTAAAATGAATCCTTTAAAACGCCGGCAGTTCAGAAATTTTTTAAAAGATATAGACGCAGACTTCACGGAGATACCCCTATACACGGAAATACGGTGGCTTAGCCGTGGAAGAACCTTAGATCGATTCTTCCACCTACATAGCGTAATTTCCGTGTTTTTGGAAATGTCAGAAAACCCTGCTCCCGAGTTGGAAAATACAGATTGGCTCTGTGATTTAGGATTTATTTCGGATGTAGCAGACCATTTAAATATTCTAAATACACAGCTGCAAGGAAAAGATAAAACCATACTTCAATTTTTTAACTTAATTTGCGATTTAAAAAAAAAATTCAAGTATGGAACGCAGAGTTACAGGCAAAAAATGTGTGCAATTTTCCAAAATTAAGATCAATTATGACACAGCATACTAATTTTGAGCAATATGAAATTATATTACAGAAGTTGGGTGATCAATTTCAAAACCGGTATCAGGATCTGTATGCACTCGAAAATGAATTGAACGTAGTTACCAGTCCACTAACTGTAAATATAGATACAGTGTCACCACAATTACAAATAGACTTAAGAAATTTAAGAGGTGACGTAGAAATGAAAAAAACATTCAGGAGACGAATGGTATTATTAATGTATCAAAAATTGAATATCCGTATTTGCACAAATGCGTCGCGAAAATATTAGCAATATTTGGTTCCACATACGTTTGCGAGCAGTTATTTTCTACCCTGAAGAAAGCGAAGTCGCCGTTCCGGACACTCATAACGGATAACAATTTAAAATGTTCGTTGCTCTTGAGCCAAAACCGAAGTATACAACCAACAGTTAAACATAGATTATCTGGTACAACAAAAACGGCTACCGGCAACAAAGCGTTTTTTTTTATAATTGCATGTACTGCACCTAGTATCTTTCACAAAGTCTGCGTGTATTGTTCTGTCCTTCCATCCTTGTGTATATAATTTTTCAGTTATGTACATATTATGTATATATTATTATTGTTACATTTTCGTTAACTCCCCGTATATTGTTACGTGTATATATTTATTAGTTATGTAATTTTGTGGTTGCAAATAACGCTAAGTCTAATGGTGGACACCACATGCTTGTAGATATGTATATATTTGTACATATATAACTTTCTAACATTTATGAATTATCGTTATCGTTAATTAAAATTTGGTTTTCTTTGTGTCCGAGTTATTTATTTGTATAGTATTAATCTTCTAAATATTTTATGTGTCGATGAAAAGATGAGTATTATTAGCAAAAAATGTTTCATTATCAGTAAAATAGAACCGTCAAGTAATACCAAATTCCGGCAGTAGCAGATATTTTGGAAATTTCATGACTCCCCTGAATTTTATTACGGGACCTGTTCTGCACTGGGGCCCCACAAGGAACCCAACCATATATACTTACGCTACGAGCCTACGAGCACGCACGTACACTACTGCAATTCTCCTCACCGATTCTAACCTTAGCAACAGGACAGGTGGGTTGCTCGCAGCTAGGCGCTAAAAACGGCTCCTTGTGCACCCCTGGCTTATAGCGTAAACTACCTAAGTAGATTCCAAAGCTGCTATGATCAAACGCATTTCAAGTATGCTATGAGAGTTTTGAAATATTTGTTTAAAACAAAAGATCTGAAATTAATGTACTCAAATAAAAATGTAAAAGATGAGCATCTAGCCTGTATGGTAGACTCCGATTATGCAGGAGACAATATAGATCGTAAATCAACAACAGGGTTTATTATAAGACTATATGGAAATTTAATTTATTGGAAAACATGAAAACAAACTACTGTGACTAAATGCTCAACTTTTGCTGAGTATACAGCTATGTCAGAAGCTGTAACAGAAGTCCTATTTATAAGAAATTTGTTAAATGAATCCTTTGATCTCAAGATAGAAAAGCCAATTAAAATATACGAGGACAATTCAGGGGCTGTAGCGTTAGCAAAATTTGGAAATTGCACAAAAAATTCTAAGCACATTGAAGTGCAGTACCACTACGTTAATGAAAACTATGAAAATGGAATAATTGATATCATTAAAATTGATTCTGAATCTAATTTAGTCGATATATTAACAAAAAGTTTGAACAAAACGAAGTTTGTAAAGATTAGAAATGCTCTCAAATTAACCCAAAATTATGATGACTAGAGAACGACTAAAACGTGAATAGCAAAAATTCATGTAAAACTATGTACATCGTAAATGATATAAGTTACGCAAATCCCAATGTTTTTTATAAGAGATGATCTGTAAAAGAGAATATGTTGAAAATTTAAGGAGGCGTGTGGGAATGTATGAATGTTTCAATAAGTGGGCGTCAAGCTACTTGAGATTTCGATGTTAAGTTTATTATAGCTACTGGCGCCATCTCTCAACATGGTGTGTCGAGAGCCATCCGAACGACGCTCTCTGTCTGTGGTGATCCGTGGTTATCCGTAAGAAGCAAAGTAGTAGTCAGTCTGGCTATCGTCGTCGTACTAAGAGTTCGCACAGAGCAAATAACACAAAGTTCCTAATTACATACAAGTTATATGTATATCATTCGAATAACTAGTAAATAATCATAAACGTAATTAGAAGAGGAATTTATTCGCAGAAGAGGAATTTATTCGCATCCGAACTTCATTGCTTCGTCCACACACATATCCTCATACGCTTATTTTAGAACAATATGTATAAGCATTAACATTCATTTATCGAACGGTTAAACATTGAGAATAAAAGAGAATTCATTCGGCGTAGAAAATCATTTGCAAATCCAAGACCAAATGTTACTAATTGCTTGATATCTCGAGTTGTATCGATCATGGTTAATAATAATTTATACTGGCCGGTTAGTGCAAATGTTGTTAACATTATTTGTCATAGCAATAGCCACTGGAATGGATATTTTAGGAGAAAATCCATTTTTGCCGAAGAATTCGTTAGATTTTGCAATTGTAATTAACCGTCGACCTTGTTTTGATCGGGGGTCGTGGTTTCCCGAAATGTATATAGGGAGCTCACGGAGCTCCATGTACTCAGTCGTCGTCGTTCCTCCGGGCCTGGAGGACCTCCGGGGACCCTGGAACTGCCGAGCCACTTGGACCTACTGGACTTCCTGGAGACCTGGTCAGGGTTTCAGCCCTGGCCCTTCCTGCACACCTCCGGCTCCCTGGAATGGAGTTCCTGGGGACCTGGTCAGGGTTCCAACCCTTAGTCCTTCCTTCACCCCTCGGCCCCCTGACCTAGGTTAGCTTATTTGGTTGGTGCCGACGAAATTTTCGGGTTTGTTAAAAGCCATTCAAAATGTTATTATTTTGCCAAGACCAAAACCGATTTCTCTTCCCTTTCAACTGATTTCTTCGATTGTTTTTCATCATCTGTCCTATTTCATACATTCCTTTCTGGATTTTTGGATGAGTCGTTCTGTTTCGTGTATTTCTTCGATGCGTTTGCATTATCTGTCTAATTTCATGCATTCCTTCAATGTGTTTACATGATTTATTTTATTTGATGCATTTCTTCGATATATTTACAGGATTTATTTTACATGATGCATTTCTTCCATGGGTTTACATGATATATTTTATTTCATGCATTTCTTCGATGGGTTTACATGATTTGTTCCCTCTCATGAATCTCATCGATGGATTTATATATCCTGCTCTTCTTCGTGTAGCTGTCTGTACGATGGTTCTGCATGCTCGTGCGTGCTCTTCTGACATTCCAAATTATCTCGATCGGCACCAACCGAATAAGTATGTTCTTAGTTTCCTCTGAAGGCCACCAGACTATTACTAACATAATGTAGTTGATTGTTTCAGCATTTCAGGTCCACGCTCTTGCGGAGAAGGCGGTTAATAAAATAATATATTTAAAAGAAAATAGTGAAAAGTGATAGTGAACAGCGGTAGTGAAAGAAGACATCTAAGAAAGCCTAGGTTAATTTATTATAGCATGAAGTATTTAAGGCCCCATGTACAATTGCCAAGTAGTCACAGAATTTTATTAGCTTTGTTGCCCTTTGTTTGGCTCCTCATCTCCGATGAGGTGGTCGCCGCCACTTCCGTTTCCGGAAGCAAGCGACTGAACATGGAATCGGTATGGGTGGATCAGTTTCATCCCTTGGCGTTCTTGTCCAAGGGGAAAAGTTTCGAGCGTAGGGGGTGTACCTTTTGGTATACTGCCTGCGTAAGTCACCTGGTCCGATTCCCAGTCTCCTCGTTAGTCGGCTTGAGTCAGGTCACACCTAGTGTTGCCCCTGATGAGTCGCTGGGTGCAGAGGAATCGTTTGGGAGACGCCGGGCGCTTTTCCCTTTCGACTCGGACAGCAGGGTTGTAGGAATTGCGCCATCCAATACTCCTTTTATGCTCATCCGTAGTCTTTCCTTCTTCGTTGAATTTATTTAAATCGAGTGATTGCTTGGCAGTTCCCTAGATTCTATATCTAATCCGAAGGGATCGATGGAACTTTGTTTCCATCCATCTCTTTGGTTTAGTAAGCTAAGGGTTTCATGTACAGGGAGATCGATGGAACTTTGACTCCATCTATCTCTCTACGGGACTCCAAGCGCAGCAACCTCCTCCCGGTGAGACCTGGTAATCGGTGAGAACCGAGCCAATGGCTGCGATTGTTAAATATTCTAGTTGGATATAAGAATTTTTTTGAGTTGCAATACTTTAGTGAAATGTAAGAATAAAATATGTAACTTGAAATGTTGTTCGATTGTGCCTACCCGATCCTAGAGCACGAGTATAGTGTTAAGATAGAAGGAGAAGTGCAAGTTGGAAACTTTCAGCGATATACTGGAACTGATGGGTATTTGACAATTTTTAAAGTCCTGAATTATTGAAATATACCAATACAATTCCTTGGCAAGGTATCCCACGTTACATCATCAAAGCATGTCTTCTACAAATAATATTGTTGTTTATATATATTTTTATGTTAAATAAATTTGTTTTGCGTTAAATATACTCGAATAGGACAGCAAGGTTAAAAAGAGTATGTGTTCTTGTTTTGTTGTGATCCTTCTTTCTCTGTCGTTGCACGGAATACATTTATAAAACGATCTTTAAATTGTTACTCTAACGGCCGATTTCTTCACCTGCAATAATCTTTCAGTTAGAGTTATGTTCCACATAACTGCCAAATGATAGCATCCAATTGGTCAACGAGTGCCACATGATAGCATCTAATTGATCGTTCACTGACCGGGACTTTAGTGGGAGATGAAGAAATCGGGCATAAGAGAATCATTTGTAAATCGCAGGTTTCGAAAGTCCTACTTTTACACGTGTTGCATTCTATTTCCTACCACGCGTAGCGTTACAATCTGTTTCGAGATTTCACCGGTAACGTTGCATGCGACACTAAAATGGTAAGGGGGTCCTAGGACCCCCCAAAACGGTGACAGAAAAATGTATTGCTTGATAGGTCTATCCTATATCTCGTCTGTGGTTATAAGTATCGGTTTGTGGAAAACCACAACACTATGATTACGTATGTTTTTAATCAACTTCGTATAGATAATAACACATCTTTCCATTCAGTGTTTTGTGAGAATGTAATTGACA
Organism: Andrena hattorfiana; assembly: GCA_944738655.2. NCBI lineage: Eukaryota > Metazoa > Arthropoda > Insecta > Hymenoptera > Andrenidae > Andrena > Andrena hattorfiana. The sequence continues at coordinate 38,409,531 of OX122890.1, read as the reverse complement.
ATTATCCCTCTCAATGTATGTATCTGACTACGTTCTTAAAAGTCCCATTACTTTCATCGATATATGTGTACATAATTTTGAAAAGAAGAAAATGAAAAAATTAAACGAACTGATTTAAATAAAAATTTATACAAAGTGAGAAACAGAGTACAGTGTAAAAAATAACACAGTTTTGTAGGGATGGCTGAGGTTGAGCGGGAAATTGAGTAGACAGGCTTTAAAACAAATACTTTAATTAAAAGAAATAGGGTAAATGACCCAATTACTGACACATTAAGCGTTGACGCTGACATTATCTTATAGTTTTGTACTTATAGACTAAAAGTATATGTTGTTCCTGTTATTTATTATTGTTTAATATGTTTACTTGATGAAAAAAATTTGGTGGATCTTAAAACTTCGATTTTTATGTATAAATTCATCAATTTCAAAAATATATTACGGGATCTATTACTGACACCCTTCAAATGTATTTGACTGAATTACTGACACCCCAATTACTGCCAGCTAACCTAATACTGTTTATCTGTCACTTTAAGGTTACGTCGCGTCATGTACATGAGCAACTACTGCTATGACAGTAATACCAAAATGCTTGAAACGCTTGTACCAATCACTGCCACCCAATTAATAAGTAAAAAGACTTAATGAATCGTTAAATTCGGATCTTTATTACTTTCTATGATGCTTATATTATTTAAAATATTAGATTTTGTTATGTTAATAGCTTAAATATTACAATTACAGCATTTTCTTTAACGCCTTGTTTTCTCTTTCGCTAGTAAGAAAGTCATCGTTTCCATTCTCCTAATATCCGCTTAAAGTTTTTTATCGTTTTATTCAAATTAACGAAGAAAAAATTAAGTGCTGTTTTTCGTATCATTTAAATACAGTTTGAATTCTATGCTAAATTTTTTTTATGTATTATTTTATAAGATTTATTCGTTATTTTACGTAAAATAGCTTAGGGTGACAGTAATTGGGTAGGTGGCAGTAATTGGGTCCTTTACCCTAGTATTTACTAGTGCAGGCACGAAGTAGACCCGATGGCAACCGATCGCAGAATGCCCTTTCGCCCTCGGGCCGACTCGCACTTTCCCTTGCTTCTAGCGACCCTGTCATAAACGGTCGCGTGGTCTTCGGCCGCGTATTCGGCGAGTCAAGCGTACCCGCCGAACCGACCATACGCTGACCAGGCGTAGAGAAAAGCCCTAGGCCCGAGCTAGTTCAGGGCCGCAGCCTACAATTTTATTAATATTTTCAAGTCAAAAAGTAAATGTGATTAAAAAACTCTTAGCCACAGTAACCCTGGCAGCAAACACTGGGCCCCCCAAGGAACCCAGTCATTCGAGCCTATCCTACGGGTACGAACCTGCGCCGCACGCTACTAATTACACACTTACAGTTTTCCTTATCCGTGGCGCGCCCACGTTATGGGCGCGGCTATGGTAAACATCATGGAACCCGGGCTCCCAAATGGCTCCATGTGGCCTTCGCTGATATAAACGGACTAGATATTGCAGATGAGTTGCCAGTCCTTATACCCTTTTAGATAAAAATCTGTCCTCTCGGAACGTTCTAAAATTTATCACAGAATTAAATTTTAGACCTAATATAAATATTGCTCTGAGAATTCTGTTAACTCTACCTGTGATATGTTGCTAGTGTATGTATGTATACTTTATTGCCCCTTTGGGGTTACAAATACTTCCTTATCCTGCACTTGCCTTTTCCTAACCTTACATTGTATCTTACTCTATGTCCTCATTTTAGTTCTCACATCTACTCTTACGTGTATTCGCTATTTACAATATTTACATCATACGCCCTATTTACAACTTTTCCTCCGTTTCGCCACTTCCTACATGCTTCCACCTTCTCTTTCCGTTCCTCCTATCCGTGTCCGAGAGAGAGAGAAAGAGAAAGAGATTCCGCCTCCTGTCTTTGCGCTCCTAGTCTGGCTCCCGCCGTCTCTGCCTTCCCCCTTGGCTCTTAAGGGGTTATGCCTACCTGTGAGGTAGGATAATTGGGAATTTTTGGGAAAAAACTTGAAGGCTTTTTTAATCAAACCTTTATGTATTCGAAAGTGTACATGTTAAACTACTTGTAGTAATTTTTGCGATGGAAAATATACATAAATAAAAGATATATCAGCGATCTCCAGGAAGCGATTTTTTTTCAGCAATTTGCGGGGATCACTCTAGTTTTGGCCTGGTTCATCTCTACATATTATAAAATAAAGTCCCCAGTAGGTATCTGTATGTTTGTTCGCGCTAAGGTCGAGAACCACTAGACGGATTGTGATGCGGTTTTCACCGTTTTATAGAGCATTTTTCGTGGAAGGTTTGGGCGTATGCAATATTAACTTATGACAAAATACGGTTGTTGCTGTGACGTCATCTGACAAGGGAAGTTCGGATACCCGAACATTCCGATTTTTTCTTAACTGTGCCGATTTGTAGAGGACCTCAATAGAAGTATCAGAAAATTTGTTGTGTGTGCCCATTTTTGGGTTTTCAGGGTGAAAAAACTTCCTAATGGTTAATGAGTGTGTTCCTATTTTTCAGCATGTCTTGGAAACGATATATAAAAAATATGTTGTAAGTAAATACAAATTTTGTTATAGGGCTTGATAATAGTTACCGAGTACAACCATTTGCAAAATTTAAAAAAAAAAAACACGACGCAAAATGCAGGGTGATTCTCTAGTAAGCGTCGTGACAGGTGATACCGCCAGCAATCACGCGCCTCGCTGAGTTTCGTTGTCTTCGATACTCGAAACCAGCGGGGCCATACAACGTTGCGCACTAGGCAGCGGCGAATTTAGAATTCTGCATTTCTAATCGGATCTTTACAAAAGTGACGCCAATCGAATTCTTATGTTTTTCCGATGAAACTCGCCCCAAGAACGACATAATTCGGACCATAATTAAGGAAATCATGTGAAAAATTGATTTGCATGATGTAAAGTTAGCTTCGATAAAAATAGTTCGATTTACATAACATTTGGTATGCTTTTCATCGAAAAAAAGAACATAAGGACATAAGGAATAAGGATTCGATAAAGAAAATAAAGAATTTCATTTTTCGAATAAGCTGTGAATCATCGCATGACCGACCGGCGAAACACGGCGAAGATGAAACGGCAACGCGCGGTCGAACGAGAAAAACATACACTTATACACTACATTCTGCCAGGCCGTGCTCGCTGGGTCGAGCAACACCAGAGCGGTGTTCGCCACGCTATACAGGGTTATCCACTTAAGACTAGCGGCGCACGCGCGAGTACATGTAGGTATTGTGCAGGATTCGTGACTCCTGGGCAGCCCTACTGCTGCTGCGTTCTTCCGCCTTCCAAGGGAATGGTAGGAAACTCAGTGAATGCCCACTAGTTTAGTAAAACGTTAACAATGAACTTTATTCTTCAGAATAGTTATGCACCATGTGCTCAGTGCCCTGCTCGTTCCGAGGTTCGGACGGATCTGTCCTGCTTCTTCTTTACTTCCCCCACTCCGTCGCTCGGAGTGAAGTTGGCTGCAAGTCCCTACATACAAATGAGAACATCCGCCATCTATGAGCTGTTGCTAAAAGTATAGGTTTGTGATAGATGACCATACACGAATCTATACTTTTAGCAACAGCTCATAAATGGCGGATGTATCGACATGTGATTGTAGTAGTAAGTATGCGCGTGATGCTGTTGCCGTTCTCATTTGTACTCGCACGAGCGCCGCCAGTCATAAATGGATAACCCTATATAAGATAAGATCCACACTAGAGCCCTGCAACGGGTGGGTTTGATCCGCCCGTCGCTCGACTGTATCTCGATGCGCCCGAACCGCCCGGACCCGAACTTCCACTAACCTGCGATACCCGCGGTGGAAGAATCGGGTCATCCTAGATTTCTATCCACCCGAGGCGCCCGAGGCAGCCGAGAACGTTTTATTAGAGTGTGGTGACGTCATAACGCCTCGGGTGCCTCGGACGGATAGAAATCATCTATGACCCGACTCAGGTACGGGCGGGTCGGGTGAATTGAAATCGGGCGATATACGCGCAATATGTCGAATCCAGTATATCGCGGGTCAACCCGCCCGTTGCAGGGCTCTGATCCATACTAGATTCGACATATTGCGCGTATGCACCTGTATCTCACACCTACAGCTTGATCGTGCTTTAACCCATTGACTGCCAACTACGAGATATCTCGTAGTAAGCGTCTGTACCAAAACTGCCAGCTACGAGATATCTCGTACTGTTTTTTTTTTCAATAAAAATACTGTAAATGCCATTGCAATATTATATCAGTAACTTAATATTATTATATTTTGTAAAACTTCATGTTTTCTTTAAAATAAAACCGTGGCACCCAGGGCAAGACGCGCTAAATTTGCGTGGCAGTCAATGGGTTAAGGAGCTTCTTACTTATTTTGATTTTCTATCATTATCCATCATTATTATCATTTCTATCATTATCATTATAGTTTCGTCCCAGGCCTGCTAGTGGACTCATCGGTAAGGGGTAGGGTAAAGGATCCATATACCGAACAGCCCCCTATTACCGGACACAATATTTACTTTCATGATTTATAAAATGCAGGTTATATAAATTAAAATGTAATATTCTTATAATAACATATGAAATTATAGTTTTCTAAATAAATGAAGGTTTTTATAATTAATGTAGGTTAAACATGTAAAAAATGTATAGAAATTCTCATTCTCGCAATTATCGGCATTTGACCATTTTCATTATCAAAATGGCTAAGCATCACTCACATTTAATAGTCGATATAATAGTAATTCAATTGATATAATGTACAAAAATGAATATGTAGTGATAGTACTAGGTTTAATTGATAATAAAAACTGCATATGGAGGTGATTTAATAATATTCGTCATCTCCGTCATTGTACGTAGATTTTAGTAGTTGTATTACAAATATCGTCGACTTATATCCAAATAAGCACGTATATTTGGTAGGCAATTTCAATTTGCCGCATGCGGTGTGGGATGAACGCGTATCGCTTCGTTCTGGTATTAGTCTAAATGAATCAAATGCTATTAATGCACTAGTCGAGAATCTCAATTATTGTAATATATTTCAGAAGAATACCGCGTTCAATCAACATTGATCCATGTTTGATATATTGTTTACGAACGATCCCGAAATTGAGATTGCGGCGACATTGGATGGTCTTCTTGCGTGCGATAAATACCATCCGCCTCTTGTCATTAAATTGTATATTAATGCAAAGTCAAGCACACATCTACTAAAGTCTCCATCCGTTAGGTACGATTTCAAGCACGGAGACTACTTTGGGGTTTGTAACTATTTGAATTCAATACCATGGGACGATACTCTATTGAACATCGAAGTTAATGAAGTTGTTAATGTATTATACTGCCATCTATATGCTGCTATTAATGCCTATATACCTATATGCCGTACTAAAAACTCCAAGTGTACAAAATGGTTCTTTTCTCAATTAATAAGATTAATTTGCCAGAAGGAACGGGCTCACCAGGCTTATACACGCACCAATCCGCACGAGGACTATCTATATTTTTTTGCACTTCGATGCTCTTGTAAGAAACTTTCCAAAGACAACTTTTTTCATTTCGTTCAAAATGTTGACAGACTAATACATGTGGACAAAAATATTAAGTCATTCTGGAATTATGTAAATTGCTCTCACAAATCTCAGGGTCTTCCGAAAGCTATGCTGAATGGTGTAATGAGAAGGCTAATACTGCGAAATCAATTGCAAACCTCTTTGCATCGTACTTCGGGTCAGTACACACATCACACACTTGGGGCCGCACCTAATCTAGCCGTTGTAACGTTCTCGAACGAGACGTTGCCGTTAATTACAGGAGATTCCACAAGTAGAGCGATTTACCTGTGAAATTGTGGGATTGGTTCGGGTGGCGTGCGATAAAGAAATGAATTTCACGAAACTAGAGTCCTTCTTTTTAACAATAAGTAACAAAATAGTTTATTCAAGAAAATGGTTTTGACGGTTGGTCGTAATGGAACATATGATACGACGCGGAGTCGTGAGAATTAAGATTATAAATTAATATAATGGAACATAAAGCAATTGCGTTACGACGTATCGGTCGGTATGAAAGGATAACGTTTGATTTCAGTTTCAACGCTAAGTCGGTAATAGAGAATAATAATGTTTGATTTCGGTTTAGAAGAAAGATGTAGAATTCGACGCTTTGGTGATTTAGTAATTGACGCTTAGTCGAAATAGTAAGATATAATATAAGGATTCGATACTAAATCGCATGATTAAATATAAGGACGCGACGCTTAGTCGGTATAAAATACAGGGAATGACGCTTGGTCGGTTTAAAATGTTTAAGTTGAGGTATCGAGAGGTTTCCTTCTATCGGACTAGTAGTGGCTTCCTGTTGCCTATCAGCTTGCCCACGCTTTCTAGGATGGAAGCCGAGTTGCTAGTTAAAGCGATCTCGGATGGTAGCCAGGTAGCCGGTTAGGGCGTCCTCAGATGGAAGTTGATTTTAGTGGATTGCTTGCTTCCTTCGGATTTGTAGTCTCTTCTGGCGCCTATCAGCTGGCCCACGCTTTCCAAGATGGAAGTTGAGGGGCTAGCGAAAGCGACCTCGCTTGGAAGTTGAGGGGCTAGCTAAAGCGACCTCGCTTGGAAGTTGAGGGGCTAGCTAAAGCGACCTTGCTTGGAAGTTGAGGGGCTAGCTAAAGCGACCTCGCTTGAGGTTGGAAGTTTGTAAGTTGTGAGTTAGGACGTTGATTTAAGATAGACTTCCTTTAGACCTTCCGGTAGTGAGGGGCTAGTGACAGCGACCTCGGTGTTGGTTCGGTGGCAGAACTAAGTCCGACTCTACTGCTGCTGGCGAGCCTGTATTTATACTGCTAGCTGGTACTTAGCCCGCACTAATCACTCGCTGTGCGATCTCGCGCACCAATTAGAATTAACATCCGGTTCGCGCCACTCGCGAAGTACACTCGGTTTATTCGGCGTCCGGTTGAACGTGCGGTCTGCGCACGCGCGCTCGATTCACTCGCGGCACTGAGTTCACTGTTTGAATGAGCAGTTATGCGCATGCGTTGCGCGTCGTTTAGTTCACTGTTTCCCGCTACATAGCATGTGTCTCGCACGTGTTTCGTGTGTTCTTAATAGTAACGTTAAAACTTGATATGTAATGAAACTAAAACAATGATTAATGTAGAAAGAAAAGGAAAAATTTACGGCGGTTCGTAGCGGTACGTTACACCGTTAATAACGCAGTGCATATCGCTAGTGTGAATGTAAATATTGGCGACATCTTCTCAACACTAAACAATCTAGATCAGCGCCGTTCAGGCTACCGTTTGGCGGGCAAGGGCGCCTGCCGCTGCCCGGGGCAAACGCTGTGGGCAAAGCTCCGGGCAGTGACGTCAGCTATCGTTACAGCGGAGTGGAGAGGAATGGTTGTGGCGGGAGTAGAAGCTCGGAGATGCGTAGGCAGGCATGTGTTAGTAGGGTCATTCGAATACTGTTGAGACGACGCAAGCGTATTGCCCGGGGAGCCGTGACTTGCCCGCTGCCGACAAGTGTTTGCACCGGGCAGTCTGACCTGTTGCCCTATCGGGCAACTCCTGAACGGCGCTGATCTAGATTACATAAGGGCCCAGGAGTTGATAGTATACCGCCCATATTTTTAAAATCGTGCAGCTTTATATTATCGCGTGCTTTATGGATAATTTTTAACACCTCCTTATTCACTGGAATTTTTTCTGAAGCATGGAAAACAAGTGCAATAACTCCCATATTTAAGACTGGCTATTCGGCCGATGTTCGAAACTATAGACCGATTTGTATTATTGATGTCATCGATAAATTATTTGAAAGTTTAGTTGTGGACAAGCTTAAGCCTTATATTACTAATTTGATTTGTGAAGAACAACATGGTTTCATGCCTTCACTATCAACAGCTATACATTTTTTTTATTATTTGTATTATGTATCATCCTCACTGGAGCGTAACTTTCAAGTTGATACCATATTTATGAACTTCAAAAAAGCGTTTGATACGGTGTCTCATGGCATTCTGGTATCAAAGTTCGCTGCCATGGGTGTCTGCAATGCTATGCATTCATGGCTTGAAAGCTACTTGCGGGGCCGGAGTCAGGTTGTTTGTGTCGTTGGCGTCTGCTCATCATCTATCTTAGTATTGTCAGGCGTTCCTCAGGGTTCACATCTTGGTCCTTTACTGTTTAACCTTTTTATAAATGATCTGTCATGTATTTTCGAACATAGCCAATTTTTACTATACGCAGATGATTTAAAGATCTTTATAAGAATATCCAGCAACGAGGGCTGTCACGGTTTACAGATGGACCTTGTGAATTTTGAGAGATGGTGTGCGAATAACTGCATGACTCTAAATCTCTCAAAATGTTATTTAATGAGATCATCTCGTAGAATCTGTCCTGTGTCATTTGAATATAAGCTTTGCGATACGATATTAACTCAGGTCTCTGAAATGTTCGATCTAGGTATTTGTATTACACCGCTGCTAAACTTCTCAAAACATTGCCTGCACATTACTAGGGAATCTACTAAGACTCTTGGATTTTTGAAACGCTGTTCGGCAGATTTCAGGGATCCGCGTACTCTTAAATTGTTATTTTGCACACTTGTCAGACCACGCCTGAACTACGCATCTGTTATTCGGTCGCCACATTATATAAAATATAAACAAATGTTAGAGAGGGTACAACATAAATTCTTGCGATTCGTTGCGTACAAATCCGGACATAAGATGGCTTATAACAATCACGAGTACACGCCCGTCATGAAGTTGCTTAACCTGAAATCACCTGAAAGTAGGAGGGTACGCATTGACCTTCTTTTCCTTTTCAAGTTGATTAATGGAATGACGAAATGCATTCTGCCCCTACGAAATCTCTGCGGTTGGGGAAATCCTTTTATCCATCGCTATACAGGTCGAATCTTGGTTTCTTTGACCCGATAAATCGCATTTGCAATGCTGCAAACGTTTTTGGCGATTTTCTTGATTTTTTCACGGAAACAACCTATTCCTTTAACAAGACACTTGATAAACTTATGTCACCTCGCTGTGTATGAGTTTATGGTGTGTGAATCGTTTAACTACTTTAAGTATTGTATGCTCTTTTGTTACACGCTTTGTATTGCTACTTCATTTTTTCTTTTTCTTTTTTGTGTTTTTCTCTATTTTCTCTTGTACACTAATGGGACTTTATCTCATATATATTAAATTAAATTAAATTAAATATTTTGAGAAATTAAAGCGAATCCGGGGATTGGGTCAAATTGTACGATATTTTCAATTACCGGTGATTGATATATGGGTCAATACTCGTGTGGATTCGACAGTTACCGGATGGCCGCGAACGTTCGATGGATCTAATCTATTTTCCAATTGATCTAGATATTTACATTAAAGTAACAATATGTGTAAACTTTTAAGAGAATTTTTAACATTAAAAATTTTATTGGCAGATCTGAATACGAGTAAAACTATAAAAAAAGAATACAGTAAAGATTCGCTTAACAAAGCATTAGACAGTTATAACCTCACATTGATCTACGGTAAATGCAGCCAACATACAGTTTGGTATTCCAAGGAGCACGTGACACAACAAAATTAAAAACAAATATAAGGACAAAAAACCTGGACCAGAATGTATTTTAACTACTGCTCATGAAGATGTTTTAGTTAAGTGGATAATGTAGGTATCTACAGTGGGTAAAAAAAGTATTGGCACACCCACTTTTTTTTAAATATCTTGATATATTTAAGTAATATATTAATACAAAATAGGTCCTTTAATGTCTTCTAGCATACAGAAGTAGTGTATTTTTTCAGAACTCTGAATAATGTAGCTTAACGAAGTAAAAAAAGAAAAACTAAAATTCTTTACTCAAAAAAGTATTGACACACTTGCGACTGTAATAGAAAGCCCACAATCACTTTTTTTTGCTTATCTTAAACCCAATGGTAAGAGCACAAATGTAAACACACATTGTTTACATGATGCACTTCGCTCAATTCGTCCAGTTAGTCTGTGCTTACACTTCATAAAGAAACCATGGTTGCTAAGAAAAGCGAATTGTTTACTTTCGTGTGACATGAAATTATTTTCCTGCGTAAACATGGCGAGAGTTATCGGAAAATCGGAAAAGCATTAAAGTTAAGTTTCTCTACAGTGAGACATGTGATAAAAAAGTATGAAGAGACTGCTACTACGGAAAACAGGCCACGATCGGGGCGGCCGAAAGTATTAACAGTAAGAGAGCGACGACATATCATAAGAGAAGTCGTAAAAAATCCGTTTGTGAGTGCTCAAAATTTGTCTGTCGATATTGCAACATCTTCGGGAACGACAGTTACTGCTCAAACAATACGAAATGTTCTACACTCTGCTACAATTTACGGCAGAGCGGCGAGAAAAAAGTCGTTCATAAATGACACTAATAGACGAAAACGGCTCGGATTTGCTAAAGCGTATGTAAATAAGCCAATGGAATTTTGGAAAAATTGTATATTCTCGGATGAGAGTAAATTCAACATTTTCGGCTCCGATGGGAAAAAGTTTGTGTGGAGGAGACCGAACACCAAACTGGAAAAACAGAATATTCGGCCAACCGTGAAACATGGCGGCGGACATCTAATAGTTTGGGGTTGTATGTCATATAATGGGGTGGGAAATTTAGCATTTATTGAGGGAAATATGAATACTCTGATGTATATTGGTATATTGCGGAACAATTTACTAGAGAGTGCAACAAAATTAGGCATAAAAGAAACATTTCGGTTAAAGTACGAGAATGACCCAAAGCACACGGCCCACAGAACACGAGAGTGGCTTCTTTATAAAGTACCTAAACCACATCCAACACCACCCGAATCACCGGATGTTAACCTCATAGAAAACCTGTGGCATATATTAGATATAGAAATTCGAAAAAGGAAAATAAAAAATAAAAATGACTTAAAAAAGACACTATTAGAAGAGTGGTCAAAAATTCCTTTAGAAACTACGAAAAAACTTGTCGAATCGATGCCAAATTGATTGCAAGCTATAAATAATGCCGAAGGCATGCATACAAAATATTAAACACTTATATCGTGTTTAACAATTCAAATAATTGTGTATTTAATAATTATATCTCAAGTGTGCCAAAACTTTTTTGAGTATGGAATTCTCGTTTTTCTTTTGTTACTTGTGTAAATTAAATTATTCGGAGTTCTGAAAAAAGACATTACTTCTGTATGTTAGAAGACATTAAAGGACATATTTTGTATCAATATACCACTTCAATATATCAAGATATTTAAAAAAAACTACTATTACCCATTGTAGATAGTGTCCGGTAGCTCGAGCACTGTGTCCGGGGCAGTGTTCGTTAGCTCGGGCACGGTATCCGGGACAGTGTCCTGCAGCGCGGGCACGGTAAATAGTTCTCAAGCTTTAAGTGTGCCCGGTAATTACGACAAAATTTTGTTTTACATTTTTACTAATGTCTCTTTAATATTTCATTATTTAGTTAAATCAGAAAGTCCTGAACTTACGGAAATGCTTAATAATCAGTTTAATGCAAAAAATTCCCAGAATATATGAAAACTTATGTTGAAATTCATAAATAACTTTCATGTCATCACTAAATGTCCGGTACATGGGCCCTTTACCCTATCTAGCACACCCTGCCTTAGACGCTGGGATGTTAGGAGTAGAACCAAACGGGTATATATAGGAAGGAGTGGATGAGGGAGAACTTGCGAGAGAACCGAGCGATCGCGTGGCCCTCTGGTGGCGGTGATGGAGGTATCGCTACACATTCATACATATTGTTTGAGAATCACCTAGTTCTTCTCATCACCGCGCCCAAGCTCACCGCAGCACCTCCTGGGCGGCGGAACACACGGCTGATCCACAATCGATCGGACAATCAGAAGTCAGCGGCAATCGATCAACCTATCAGATTTCCCCACGTCGGTCGATCCTCGAACATGTTCGAGAAGGCGCGTAACGAAAATGATCATCCATATTGAATTCACTCTTGTTCACGTTGCGTAAAGAAAAGGACGCGTCGCTTGCGATTTTGCCAACTTTTACTTTAACATTGTGCACCTCTTTTCTCTGTAATTAACCGCTGTTCGCAGTGCATTTAGCTCATAACCACGCCCATTATTTGTTTCTGCTCATTATTCTCATCGATTATTGTGCATCAGTCGCGTGTGTAACGGTCCGCGTGGCGTTGTATTTCGCGTGAACTCACCACGTGCTGATCACAGTGTTCAGGACAGTTCTAGAAGGCTCAAAGGCTCATTTTTGCTCATTGACTCTCTTCGGGAGTGGTTTTTAAATAAATCGACTATTTTCAATTCAACGTGCTGTGTTCCGTCTAAGCTTTCTCACCGTCAACATAACCTCACCAGCATCCTACGCTCAGACCCCACACATTCTCAAACACATATACTTATTCATTTTATTTTATCATAAGAAAAAAAACGTAATTTATTATTAAAAAAAAGCGTATTTTATCATTAATTATAAAAACATATTCATCCATATATATACATTATCATTTTATTTTAACGTGATTACCCATTATGCCGAGACAGAAAGCAAAGATAAGTCGTAATACATCGACCGCTAAAAGAATTCGTTTATCCCGTAATAATGAAACTGACCAAGAAAGAGAATCTCGATTGTCAAATACCAGAGAAAAACGACTTTACAAAGAGAAGGACAGTCGTCTGTTGATAGTAACAATCGTCTCTCCGCACTTCGAAACAGACAACATTCTGAGCGAGAAAGAGAGTCCTCTGTTGTGCGAAATAATCATCTATCTGCTGACAGGACAAGACATGCTAATGTGAGAGAAAGGCGACGTGTAACTCTAAATGAAAGAATAAATGTTCCTGGTTTGTAGTCCGATAAAGAGTATTCCGCTATGAATTATAATTCATCCATAAATTATAAAAATGATATTTCAGTTTCTATAGGTACTACAACCCCTGGCAATAAGTTTGGAACCAAACGCAAAGATACGAAACTAAAGAGAAATACCAATATTTTTCCATATAATATACAACGGTATACATATGTAACGCATGGTAATGTTAAATTGGTCTATTTTTAAATAAAAACGCAAAAAATAATTAAGAATTTCGTTTATTATGTAATAAAAAATATAGAAGAAACAAAATGTTGCTTGGAAATAAATATGGAACGGACCGAAGTTCTAGCAAAAAGGTATGGATCATTATAAATTTGCACAGAGATTAACAATAATTTTTTCAGTATTTATATTACCTAGGATTTTCTGACATTTGTGCATGCATATTAGTTAGTTATTTCATGGTTTTCATTTTATTATTCTCTTTTCAATACACTATTCTTGAAATCCGAATCATAACGAAGCGAATGTGAAATTTGATACTCTAATGTTATGTTTTGTCACTTTTCACTGCTCTCGTTTAGCTCCGTTACACACTTGCGACAAGTTGCCGATGACCACGAGGTACACAGGGATATATGATTTCGTATGCACTTAGTCGCGGCGAACGACAAAGGTTTCTGGTCTCTTGGCGACCAAGTTGCCAGCGACTGGTCGCAAGTGCGTAAAAGGCCTTATCCGCGAATCTCGATCACGTGCCACAGAGTGCGAACAACATTGCAAACATAAGTTTTCGACATCTACCGAAATCAGTGTATCTTGAGACAGTAATCGAGCAAGTCGAATGAATAAAACATACCGCCATTTATCTAACGATTTTATGTTACGCATAACTGCATTATCGAAAGAAGGCAATACTCAGCAAAAACTAGCTGAAATTTTGAATTGTAGCCGAGGTACAGTAAGTAAAATAAATAGAAAATTTAATGAGAAAGACAGTGTGGCGAATCGCAAAAGAAGCGGACATCCACGGTCTACGTCAAGAAGAGATGACAGACAATTAAGACAGATCGTAAAGAAAATGAGAAGAGCCACATCTCACGAAATTAATGAAAAGTGGGCACAGAACGTATCTAATCTACGAAATAGATTACATGAACTGGGGTATTCTTTCTGCAAGGCAAAGACAAAGCCATTTCTCACCAAGGAACACAAAAAGAAACGTTTAGAACTGTGTAAGAAGTATGCACATTGGACTACAGAAGATTGGAGTAAAGTTGTTTTCAGCGATGAATCGCGTGTGTGCATCGGATCAGAAGATGATGCAGGACACTTCGTGTGGAGAAGAGTTGTTGAAAACTGTAGTGAAGATTGTTTGAATTTCAAAATAAAACGTCCTGTCATATATGGTTTGGAGCTATATGCCATCTCGGGCAGTTGGACAAATATGCATTTTGTTTAAAAATGTGAACTCTGAAGTTGTTTGGGAATGTAGTTCCTACTTCCGCCACACTCACTCTCACCGCAGTACCTCGCGGACGGCGATTTAGCGACGCTGAGCGACATGCAATCCGTCAATCAGCGCTGATCGATCAACCAATCAGCGCGGAGCGATCAACCAATCAGCGTGCCGCGTCGACGATCCAAGAGAACGGAAAAGACGCGCGAGCGGAAGTCCGCCATTATCTCACTCTCGTGTGTGCTCAGCAGCAAGAACATCATTGTGTAATCGCATTGCGAATGATCATATCTTTCGCTTCTCTCACACTCATCTCACTTAATATCAGTGCATTTCTCATCGCGCAATCATTGTGTAAATTCGCAGCTCATTGGATCACTCATAGCTTCGCCGATTAATAGAATTGTGTGGGCGCCTCGTGGCGCAACCGCGTGGTAGCATTTGACTCTCACACTCACTGCAGTGCCGCGATAAATATTATCAAGGTGTCTCATTCCTACACTCATTGTGTGTTGTAACAATAAATTTTTACGAAGTTCTCACGGAAATAATGCTTTCATTGAACATAACCTGTCTTAGATTCATCTCACGCTCACCCCTTTCTCAAATTCGAACAGAAGTATATATTCATATATTAGAACACTTTTTAATACCGAGTTTAGATCAATGGTTCGAGGATTCGGATGATTTTTATTTCCAACATGACAATGCAAGTTGTCATCGAAGCAAAATAGTTCAAAACTATATTCAACAAAAAGGCTTTCGAACCATAAAATGGTCAGCAAATAGTCCAGATTTAAGTCCAACCGAAAATTTATGGGCACTCTGGAAACAATTTATACGCGACCAAAAAAAAAAACAAAAAATAAAAGTGTACTTTTGGAAGCCATTAAGCTGTCATGCAAATAAATTTTGCCATCATAGAGTGAAAACTTGATTACATCGATGCCAAAACGTATACAAGCTGCGAAATGTGCACGTGGGAACGTCACAAAATACTAGGTAATAAATGTATTAAATAAACTATTATTAATTTCTTTGCAAATTCATAATG
Organism: Andrena hattorfiana; assembly: GCA_944738655.2. Lineage (NCBI taxonomy): Eukaryota > Metazoa > Arthropoda > Insecta > Hymenoptera > Andrenidae > Andrena > Andrena hattorfiana. The sequence goes on along the minus strand of OX122890.1, from coordinate 38,394,094 downwards.
TTCCATACATTTTTCCAGAACTTTTTTCCAGAACAGATATTTTAGGAGGTGGTAAGGGCGGTCCAATGAGTAGTAAGGCTAAGCGGGATCCAACCCAGGTCCTCTGAGGGGAGCGCGGGGGCGGCGGAAGTGAGGGCGCGCGGGGGAGCGCGGCGGAGAGAAACATGGGCGCGGGGCCTGCGGGGAGTGGAAGAGTGGTTGCGCGCGCACGAGCCGCGGAGTGGGGGACGCCGCAACCGTGGAGGGGATCAGTCCGGGCCGAGCAGCCGCGGAGACCTGGCCCACCGTCGGAAATTTTCAGAGGGAGGGAATGACTCCCGAAAAGTCTTTTTCAGACCTTGGCCCACCCCGAAAAATTTTTCAGACCTAACCCAGGGAGGGGACGGCCCCCGAAATTTTTTTTCCAAACCAATATGCAGCAGAAATTTTCCCCCAACGCGGAGAAATAATAATTTTTGTATCAGCGATCTACAGAACCATTATGTAGAAATATTATTTCAAGCAGATATGTAGCATGCATTCTGAAGCTAACAGTGTTCTAAAGCGTTCCGATTTAACGTCGCAGCGTATCGCGCGATCTCGCGTAATTCGGATCCTCTGGAGCAGCCGTACGGGATGACGTCATGTGGTGGCGTGAAGAACGCTCGAACGAAATAGAATTATGCGACGTCAGCAAATCTTAGAATTCGTGGCGAGGAGAGAAGGAGGACGGATAAATAAAATGGAAAAATAATATACGTTTAAGAAATTTTATTTAAAATTAAAAGAATATAATTTAACATTTTTTCCTACGAGCATCAGCTAGAATATCATTGATAGCGCATGCTACCAGTTCGCAATCTATATGATAATCTTCACAGTAATGTTCGCTATCACATATGATTTTAGCAGCACGACGCGCATCTAATGTTTCGCAGGCAACATCGCCCTGCTGTAGCACGTTGACAAAAGTTTCAAATTTCGTCTGCACATCTCTTACACTTTGATGCAGCTGCGCATACACATAGTCTATACATGGTTCAAGATTTAATAAAAATGTTACTGTATCCGGTTTGAAATACAGTGGCTTATCATGTAGCATCATCTTCACAATCGGAGAATTATAGATCTCATCGAAGGTGATCCAGGTAATCGTGAACGTTCTTCGATGGCTGTACGACTGTTGCATTGCGCATGCCATGTATACGATGGTAACGTGAGATACATCCCCCGATTGTCACCGAGAACCATTTCTACATCGACCGTAGGCCGTACGTGGATTCCAATTTCCAAATATTTGCTGCCCATAGATGTTAATGCGTATCTTCTGACCATGATACGCGATGTTCGGTGCGGGCTAAGAGAACAATCAAAGCTATGAAATTGTCTGCTCGTATAAGGAATACAATTTTGAGAATATGTGAAAATTAAGCCTTACCAATAAACTGTATCCTCCCCGCATTGAGCTACGCCATCATCTCGCACGATCGGAACGTAATAATTCATATGTTCGACGTTTCCTTCGGCACTGGTACTGCACATTTTTTTTTCAGAGCGCTATTTGTTCCGTCGAAAGCCACTGAGGCTACTGAGCGATTGATGGAATAGCATTCGGGAGATTGGCTTAAATAGCGGTGCAATTGGTTCCTCCACCACCGCATTTTATTCTAAAGCTACCAATTTTTCCATAATGTTTTTCAATCTTAACGTCGCAGCATATCGCACGATTGCATGTAATTTAATCCCCATCCTCAAGGATGAAAGTCTCGACACGTGTTGAATGTAATATAATATCTTGGGAAGCGCCGAATCTTAGAATTATGCGGTGTCAGCAGAAACTGTGTCGGATTATTTTGCGCGCTAATTCGTCATACGCTGAATCATAGAAAGAATTATGCTGTATCGGCAGAAACTGCACAGAACCATGTTGGGACGGATCGTCGTTTTTGCATGTGGTGCATTCGAGGGAGGGGGTACGCCAAAAGAGTTAGACAGAGATACCAAACCATGGTATCAGTCTTAAAAGCGCGCTGTAAACTGCTAAAAGCCTCAAATCGTTGCAACGTGTTGCGAGGAAAAGACATTACATTCCATTTACGACCATGGAAAAATTCGCGCAAGGAGAACGCCGATTGTTGGATCAATCTGAACGATTGATTTCGCGGGAAGAATTCCTCGCGTGGGAAGAACGGTGCAACGAGTGTATCGAATCGTTGGAAGAACACAGCCGAGTGAAACGCCCGCGATTATCGATTGGTGTTCAACAATCGCTGATTGCTCGAATCGCGCGAATCGAAGGACTGAAACATTCGTTACGCGGCCGTTTCATGCGTGAAGGTGCAGGACATTCGAGCGCAAGACTTTTGTGGCGCGAAATAGACACTGCGTTCGATAGCCGCGTGTTAACCGGTGCCGTGCTCAATTCGAACTATATCGAGCCGCACAACTTCCTCCAAGATGCGGCGACCATTGTGTTGGAGCACGTGCGAGGCGCTTTGAGGAAACGTCGAAACCTCAAAGTGAACACTGTATTCAACGGCGAATTTGTGGCAGGCGATAAACATGCTTGCAAAAGCATCAACACCCGGAACTGCGAACTCTTCGGCACATCCGATCTGCGGGAGTGGTACCAGCGATGCGTCGTCGAACCCACCCTGGCATCGCTGGAAGAGTTCCAGGAACGTGACAGCGGATGGGCATTGACGAGAATCCTCAACCTAACCGTCAATGTCAACAAATATAATCCGCTGCGCGCAGGGTGCCACCACAAGTTACCGCGGGAAATATCGCTGAAGAATGCAACGATCAGTGTACAATCCCCGGACAATGCGTGCTTCGCGTGGGCAGTGGTCGCCGCTCTTCATCCTGCGGAAAGACATCCTGATCGCCCAAGGTCATATCCGCCATATGCTTCCGTATTAAATCTCCAGGGCATTGAGTTCCCAATGTCCCTGGAGCAAATTGGGAAGTTCGAGCGGCAGAACGAAGTCTCGATCAACGTCTATAGCTTCGAGGCGGAGAAGACGAAGACGGTCTTTCCGCTGCGCCTCACCAGCCAAAAGAGGGATCGGCACATCAACCTGCTGTATATGCTGGAACAGGAGCATGGTGATGTAGGGCACTTTGTTCTGATCAAGAATTTGTCCCGGTTGATGAGCGCCCAGTTGAGCAAGAACAAAGCCAAGAAATTCATCTGTGATCAGTATGTATAGAAAACATATGAAATGTTAAAATGTCTCGCGAAACAAATTAAATAAAAATTATTTTTGTTTTATTACAGATGCATGCACTACTTCAGATCTGCCGAGAAGTTGGAGCTTCATTCGCTGGACTGTGGGCAAATGAACGACTGCGCCATCCTGCTGCCCAGCGAAGGCAAAAATTTGCTCAGCTTCAACAACCACGACAGGAAGGAGCGGATCCCCTTCGTGGTATATGCCGATCTGGAATGCATCATCGAAAAAACAGAGGACAGTCACCGAATGGGTGACAATAAATTACATATGTACCAGCACCACAATGTACATAGTATAGCCTATTATATGCATTGTTCGTATGATACATCGTGTTGTGCCCTGCGTGATGGCTCGCAAGGCTGGTACGGGATTTGGCGATATCGTAGGTTCGGGAGTGAACAAAAGATAGGAATCTACTGGGTGAACTACACCAAGTTCGATTAAACTCAGAAACTAAGTCTTTATTCAAACTTTAACTAAACTAGACTGAGATGTACGAGAGTAATAGCCGTGTTAACAGGTCGAGTGTCAGGTCTAGAATTGTCTATTAGCGGTGTCGAATTGGTTTTTATATCCCTGCTGGGCGTGGTACGCGTTACCATGCCCGGTCGAGGCGATGCGTTCGCATATTGCTGATTTCGTAGATTCGGTCGCTAGCGGCTGTCTTAGCTTGGAAACGTCTCGAACGTTTCGTAACGTAATATAATATGTATAATATATAGCGGTATGTCTGACACGTGTGCTTGGGCGTTGCCTGGGCACAACATCCCTTCCCCCTAAGGGAGGAAAAGCCATAGCTTTTTCTAGCGGTTGATTAACATCGATTCTTAAGCTAGATTATAATAGTAATGAGGTATTATTAGTAGTTTACATTTGACAATAATGGGTTATAATATTTGTATAACAACGTTATAATTCTTGTCGGTGATAACGATTTGTATATAATGGTACAATGTTTCAAAGGGAACTGGTGGAAGACGTTCCTTCCTTACTAACTATTTTAATTATTGCTTCGGGTTTTTGTGTGGTTTTGTCGCGACTTGTGTTGTTCGATGTACAATGTCGCGGTGTTCTTGTTTTGAAGTGTACAATACATTTGTATAGTGTAAAGATACATAGTGTAATTGTTATGAATCCCGTTATCGAAGATAATGTAAAGAAGCTGTAGTGATACTCAGTCGGTATAATCTCGGGTTTTTCTAAGTCGTTTTGTAATTCATCTAATTTTTTGCTAACTTTATTTAGTTCTTCTGGGTGTTTGATTATCCTTTTTAGCTCGAAATTTGTGTTACGATACGAGTTTACAGTGGTCTGTGGAAGTGTAATTTCGTCTAGTGATAAGTTGTAGCTAGGTAAGTAATTCCATGTTTTTTCTATTCCGTATTGTTTTCCGGTTTCTATCGTAAATTCGGCGGTAGTGATAGTACATTTATTTCTTATCGTTATTATACCAGAGTCCTTAATACTATACATGTTTGTGCTTTTATCGTCGCAAGTTGCTGCTAATTGTATCGGTTTCGGTGCGATATAAATCCATGCGCCTGGTTGTTGCAATTCTATTAGGATTGTGTGGTTCAGTGTCATAATGCGTATTTTATAATTGTTCGGTTTTTTTGTTAATTTGGTGTACAACTGTACTTCACAGGGTCCGTATGGTATCGCTTTGAATATCGGATGGTTAGAGGTGCAGAGATATAGATCGTTTATGGTTTTACATTTCAATAGGTCCTGTTTGCTTAACTGTACGTAATCTTGCACCGCGGTATCGAGTACTACGTAGGAATCGACGGGTTCTATATACGCGTAGAACGATTCGTTTATTTTAGTGGGTACTGAGTGTACCTTGCTTAGTTTGAATTTTTTTGCGTTTAGCAATGGAATATCTAGTACTACCGTAATTGATTTGGTATCCGAAAATGCGGAGAGTGTAAGGATGTCGTATAAGACGTGCATGTTTTCTAATTTTATTCCGATGGGGAAGTCTAGTCCTTGCGGTATGTGCGCTAGTGCGGAAGTGAGGTAGGTTACGATTTGAGCTGGTGGTATCAGTCGTGGATTTAGGACTCCTTTCTTTATATCCATAATGAATTCTAATAAGTCTTGAGTGTCGCGCAGGAGTGTTTCCGCTACGCTATTTATTAGTATGAGGTTTTCGTCTATTGTCTCTCGAAATCTAGTAATGTCAGTCGTCTGTTGTAGTAAGTATTGAATTTGCCAAGTCGCGTTCAAAAGGGTTTTTTCGTTTTCTTGTACGTTGTGTATAGTTTCATTTAAGAGCTCGGCGTTAGCTCTTACAATTTGCATTTGTCTTTTGATTGTATTTTTTAATCTACTGTCCTGCCTTTTTAGGAAGTCTATTTGGTCATTGATTTTCTTTCTATCTTCGGAATCCATTAGTCCGAAGAGTGATTTGCCTATGTAACCTAATCCGTCTATTAGTCCGCGACGCTGTTTTGGTGCGGAGCTTATGGTTTGTTGGACGTAAGTAAGGAGTTTGGCTACGCGGTCTACTTTGCTTTGAATTTTCGTGCCGAACGCTTTACAGAATTTTTGTAAGTTATCAGTAGAAGGTGTTTTACACTGAGCAAGTATGTCATATAGTGCTGCCTGAAGATTTGAATCGCGTCGGTAAATGTAAGATATGTCTACGTGTAGTATTAATTTCCAACTATCTCGGTAAATCTGTAGATCGCCTATGTTTTCGAAGTAAATGTCGGGGTGGTGTTGGAATTCTTTTATAGCGAAGTCTGTGTCGGGGGTTGTCCCTCCTATGAGTAGTATCGTCATATTTAGGACGATAATCCTGTAAAATATAATATCGAGGTGTAGTCGGCGTTTCCTTTCGTTAGTCGTGAAGTCATTCGTCGCGCGAGTGCAGTGCGTGTGTGAGATAAAATTTTGCTAACTACGGTCTTCGTAGAGGCTCGATCGTTTCGTCGCTTCTTATTTCATTTCAGTCTTCATCATGCTTTCGCTCCTGGACATTCCTCGCGAGATCGCGTTCTTTTTATTGGTGGGTTTATTAATGTTTTGTGCCTCTGCAACGTGCGTGGGGGTGTGGAGTTTTTTTTTTTTAATTTTAATTTTTTCTTTTAGAGTTTGGAATATCCGGCCCCGCCAGGGTGTTTAAACTTTGCTTGTCGTCGCGCGGTACGCGAATATCGTTTAAATTCGCGTCGGTACCGCGCGGAGAGAGAGTCGTGGTATGACGACGAAGATTCGTGGGGGATTCGGGCCCTGTTTGGTGAGTTTCTTGTGCTCTTGTTGCTTAGTGTTGTTTGTCCCTAGTGGAATTCTCTATTTTAATATTATTCAGTTTTTATCGTCTTCTGTATACGTCGTGTCGTTCGTGTCTTCTTCTGATCGGGTCTCGTCTTCTTCTTTGGTACTTTCGCTGGCGACGGCTAGTGTTTCGGGGCTGAGCTGTCGCTTCATTCCTCGCGTAATCGCGAACATTCTACTGAGAGCGTCTGCGTTCTTATTTGTCTTTCCCGCTTTATATTCTATGCTGTAATCGTACTCTGCTAGCTTCAATTTCCATCTCATTAATCTGGAGCCGGGGTCTTTTACGTTAAAAAGCCAAGTGAGCGGTTTATGGTCTGTTACGATTTTAAATTTAGTGCCGTATACGTATGGTCTGAAGTGTTGCGTCGCCCATACGATGGCCAATAATTCCTTTTCGATGGTGCTATAGTTTTCTTCCGCTTTGTTTAACACTCTACTTGCGTATGCTATTGGCAAATCTTGCCCTATCTTTCCCTGCGATAATACTGCTCCTATTGCTTTTCCGGAAGCGTCTGTTGTCAGAACGAATGGTTTCGAGAAATCAGGGTATTGTAGTATCGGTGCTGTTGTTAATTTTTCTTTCAGTATTTCGAAGGCTTCCTGTTCCTGTGCGGTCCATCTGTATGTTTGATCTTTCTTCAATAGTTGCGTTAAAGGTTTCGCGATTTGTGAAAAATGTTCTATGAATCTCCTATAATATCCAGCTAAGCCTAAGAAGGATTGTATGTCTTTGGCTCCTCTAGGTATCGGAAAGTTCCTAACAGCGTCGAGCTTCGAAGGGTCCGGCTTGATGCCGTTTTCGGTTATCACGTGACCTAGGTACACGGTTTCTTTTCGTAAAAATTCGCATTTATTAGGTTGAAGTTTTAGGCCACTCTCACGTATGCGTTCAAATACTAGTTCTAGACGATGTTGGTGTTCTTTCAACGAGCGTCCGTAAACGACTATATCGTCTAAATACACGAAACATTTTATTCCTTGTAGGCCCGATAATACGGTATTCATCAATCTTTGGAACGTCGCGGGAGCGTTTTTTAGCCCAAACGGCATTCTATTATACTCGAAATGGCCATATGGTGTCGAAAATGCTGTCTTTTCGCGATCTTCCTCTTTCATGGTTATTTGATGGAATCCTGACGCTAAATCTAAGGTTGAAAAATATTTTGCTCCGCCTAGTTGGTCTAATATATCTGTTATATTCGGTAAGGGGTATGAATCGCCTATTGTTGCCTCATTCACTTGCCTAAAATCTACTACCACTCTGAGTCTGAGTTTTCCTGAAGCGTCGGGTTTTTTCGGAACTACTAGCAACGGTGCGTTCCATTGGCTGGCGCTCGGTCTAATTATTCCTTCTTTTACCATTTCCTGAACTTGTCTATTTACTTCCTCCTTATGCGCTTGTGGCAATCTATACGGCTTTACGTATATAGGTTTAGTACCTGGGATTAAGGTAATCGAATGTTCTGCCTTCGTGGAGTATCCTAACTTATCTCCTTCTAAACCGAATATTTCGTTATATTTTTCGCACAGCCCGCGTAAGCTGGTTTCTTCTTCCTTATTTAAGTGTTCCGTTCTAAGATTTTCACGTAAGATTTGCATTCTATTTCTTCCGTTTATGGCGTGTACCACGTACGTCGGTGCGTCGCGCTCCTTGTCGCCTATCGCGTCTGTCGGGTCAATGTCATCGCTCGTCAGCGTTTGTAACGTTAGGGTTGGCGTATTGATAAGGACTTCGTCCGTAGTAGTATTCATTACGCTTATTACACATCTCCCGTTCCGGCCTGCTGTTAGTGAATTTCCTATGAATACTCCTGGCTTAATAGATTGTCCTTCTACTATACCTTCACCTTTATCTGTCGTTTTAGCTAGAAGAATGGTTTCAGATCGCGGTTACAAAATCAAGTTTCCTCCTGAGTAAGGAAAATGTATTCCGTACACTTCTATTCCTAGGTTCGCTCTGATGCATACTTCGTGTTTGGCCATAAAATCTTGTCCTAGGATTCCGTCTGCTTCTAACGGGAAGTCATTTCTGACTAACCGGCAAGGGTGCGTTACTGTTTTGTTTCCAATTTTTATGTTTAATTGCACTAGACATAGCGTTTTTATTTCCATAGGGGCTATGCCTCGCAATGAGACTATTTCGTCTTCAGCACGGACATTGTCCTGCACTTTTCCTATCTTTATCAACGTAATATCGGCACCGGTGTCTACTAACATATTCGCTTTTTCATTTATCAATTGCGGCGCCCTAATTTCGATTGTGTTTTCAAGCTGGGATGTCACTACCATATTCGCTCGGTATGACTCTACTCTAGAATCTTGATTATCGCTAGCTTGTTCTCGACCCGGAGTTCTGTTAAAATTCTGTCTAGTATCGTCGCGCCTGTAATTCGAGTTCGTATAACGCGGTCTATATTCTCGTCCATTTGCTCTTTCTCTAGCCCTGCATTCCCTGATTTGATGTCCCGGTTTTTTACAGTAGTGGCAGACCATTGTGACGTGCTGTACTTCCATTTTTACAGTCGTTTGTTGCGTCGGATAGTTTTCTCGCGGCATGCTCAATCGCGTATAGCAATTCCTAGCTAAATGTCCTAATTTATTACAGCGATCGCAGCGCGGTACGTTAGATCCTTCCCTTCCTTTTGGCTGATTACCGAATTTCCTGTAGTTTCGCGAGGTGTTTAAACCCATCGCTTGTTCCTCTTCTATAGCTGCGGCTATAGCTGCATTTAACGTTGTATAGTTTCGAGACCTTATGATTGTTCTCAGTTTTAAATTCAACCCGAGGGTGAAAACATCTAGGGCGCGTTCTTGCACTGATTCCGTTAACGCGTTATTTACTTCGTCGCTGTTCCCTGGTTTTACCGATAGCTCAGATAATTCTCCTGCTAATTCTTCTACTCTACACGCGAATAATTTTACGCTTTCGCCTTCTCGTTGGTGACAGGCATGGAACTCTGCTCCAACTGCTCCTATAGATCTTTTGTCTACGAATAAGGAAGTCAAGATGTCCTTTAATTTATCGAAAGTATCTACTTCTTTGTACTCTAATACTTTGGCTGCTTTGCCTTTAATTTTTGTACCTATCACTGTTTGAAGAATCTTGGTAATTCATTCGCGGGGACAAACTCCGAGGCGCTTGTATAAGACTTCATAAATTCTGCAAGCTCGTCTGACGATTTTCCTACGAATTTGTCGACTAACGACAGCGCGGTAGATAGTCTTTTCACGTCTGGTACCGGGAGGCTATTTTCCGCATTTAGTGACATTTCGCTTTCTTCCGTTCATTCTATGCCCAACAAACTAAAATCCGCTAGCACAATCGGGTATTCTCTATTCGGTGTTACAAAGTTTTCCGGGGACGAATCGGCACTTGAATCGTCGCTTTTTCTAACGCAACGGCGACGGTCGAAGTGTTCGGCGAGACGGTCTTGGATGGTCTATAGAAGGTAGAAGATCTAGTTCCTCTCGTACGAAGATTAGTTTTTTATCGAAAAACGACTCGAATGATCGTGACAAGCTTCTTTGAACCGGGAGTTTAAATTGATTCGCGCGTTCGTCTTCTATAGACATGCATATACCGTTTATGAATTTATATAGGACTCTGGTTTACAATATGTATGTGTACGCTATTCTGTTACTCACAAGGTTGTTCGCAACCACATGTCGTCTGCTCGGTCGGGCGTCCTCTCGTCCGTGAACCGACGGCGGTGATAAGATGAATCGGACCCGGCAAGGTCGCTCCGTACAGCTGTTTACTGCGTGCTCCGACGGCTGCTTCCTTCGTACGGTTCTCCGTCGGTCCTTCAGGTGCGGCTTCTACTCGTTCATCAGTCCCCAAGTCCTCTCGTGCGTCCTGGTCCTCGGATCAGTGACGTCCTTGTAGATGGATTCGGTGTTAGATAGATGGTAGTTTCACCCGTTCACTCACAGGGCGATTTTACTCGTCACCAGGCTCGTCGTCGTTCGGACTGCGTCGAACGTTTTCTCAAAGGCCGTTCCTCGGTCCTCTGTGCTACCTCGGTAGCGACGATAGCCTGTTCTAGCCTATTAGACTGCGATGATCCAATAATCTGATCGGAGGTAGTTCAACCTCAGTCGACGTCGATCAGTCGGTTGCGTCAAGGCTCAGTAAAAATTTTTTTTTTTACGATGCACAATCCCACCGCTGCCACCAATTTGTTGTGCCCTGCGTGATGGCTCGCAAGGCTGGTACGGGATTTGGCGATATCGTAGGTTCGGGAGTGAACAAAAGATAGGAATCTACTGGGTGAACTACACCAAGTTCGATTAAACTCAGAAACTAAGTCTTTATTCAAACTTTAACTCAACTAGACTGAGATGTACGAGAGTTATAGCCGTGTTAACAGGTCGAGTGTCAGGTCTAGAATTGTCTATTAGCAGTGTCGAATTGGTTTTTATATCCCTGCTGGGTGTGGTACGCGTTACCATGCCCGGTCGAGGCGATGCGTTCGCATATTGCTGATTTCGTAGATTCGGTCGCTAGCGGCTGTCTTAGCTTGGAAACGTCTCGAACGTTTCGTAACGTAATATAATATGTATAATATATAGCGGTATGTCTGACACGTGTGCTTGGGCGTTGCCTGGGCACAACAATCGCTATCGACGTATCGATGTCGCCGCGACGCGGATTGCGTTTCATGGTTCGTCGATGAATTTAAAAATTTTGCAAATTTCGCCAAACCCATCCTGACCAGCAATGTTCCCATGCTTGATTTAACCACCGAACAGTTGACGGCATTTCGCGATGCAACACACTGTCATATTTGCGAAGAACCATTCAAGGCTATCGATATACGAGTCCGCGATCATTGTCATCTATCCGGACGGTTTAGAGGCCCAGCACATTCGGAGTGCAATTTAAATTATAAAAACGCGTTTTACATCCCCATAGTTTTTCATAATTTATCCGGCTACGATTCACATTTCATTATCGAGGAAATAGCTACCGCTTTCGAAGGCAGCGTTGACGTATTACCCATAAATAAAGAAAAATATATTTCATTCACAAAAAATGTCGAAGATACGGCTAACTCAGACTCGCGAAATTATATCAAATTGCGATTCATCGATTCGTACAAATTTCTCAACACCAGTCTCGACAAATTAGCATCTTTTCTTAGCACAGATCAATTAAAAGTTTTACGATCCAAGTTTGAAACATAATCCGCCGAAGATTTCAATTTATTGACGCGAAAGTGTGTCTTTCCGTACGAATACCTTGATTCCGCGAACAAGCTGCAGGACCCATGCTTACCGCCGCGCGAATCATTCTACAGTTCGTTAACGGGTGAGACTGTAAGTAGTAAGGCTATAAGAGTTCCAACCCCGGTCCTCTGAGGGGAGCGCGGGGGCGGGGGGAAGTGAGGGCGCGCGGGGGACCGCGGCGGAGAGAAACATGGGCGCGGGGCCTGCGGGGAGTGGAAGAGCGGTTGCGCGCGCACGAGCCGCGGAGTGGGGGAAGCCGCAACCGCGGAGGGGATCAGTCCGGGCCGAGCAGCCGCGGAGACCTGGCCCACCGTCCTCGAAATTTTTCAAAGGCAGGGAATGACCCCCGAAAAGTCTTTTTCAGACGTTGGTCCGCCCCGAAAATTTTTTCAGACCTAACCCAGGGAGGGGACGGCCCCTAGGATTTTTTGTTCAAACCAACATGCGTCGGAAATTGTTTAATAATTTATTTTTTATCCGAAATTGTTTCGAACGATGTCGGGAAAGATCGGGAAATATCGGGAAAGATCGACGTTCTTTTCTTTTACGAACCACGTCTTCGGGAATATGCAGCAGAAATTTTCCCCCAATGCATAATAATTAATTTTTGAATCAGCGATCTACCGAACCATTATGCAGCATTCATTCTAAAGCTAACAGTATTCTAAAGCGTTCCGATTTAACGTCGCAGCGTATCGCGCGATCTCGCGTAATTCGAATCCTCTGAAGCAGCCGTACGGGATGACGTCATGTGGTGGCGCGAAGAAGGCGCGAATCATAGGAAGAATTATATGGCGTCAGCAGAAAGAATCTTTTCCATATCAACAGACATTCTTTTCCCAACGCAGAGAAATAATAATTTTAATCCCCTCCCACACTGGTCTACCGAACCTTTATGTAGAAAACAGACACATTTTATCCGAACCATTATGTAGCGATCATTCTAAAGCTAACAGTATTCTAAAGCGTTCCGATTTAACATCGCAACGTATCGCGCGATCACGTGTAATTCGAATCCTCTGGAGCAGCCGTACGGGATGACGTCATGTGGTGGTGCGAAGAAGGCGCGAATCATAGAAAGAATTATGTGGTGTCAGCAGAAATTGGTGAGGTGAGAAGGAGGAAGACGGATAAGTAAATAGAGAAATAATATGATTAAGAGATTTATTTAAAATTAAAAGAATATAAAAATATAAATAGAAATGTAATATAATTTAACATTTTTTTTCCTACGAGCATTAGCTAGAATATCATTGATGGCACATGCTACCAGTTCGCAATCTATAAGATAATCCTCATCGTAATATTCGCCATCACGTATGATTTTAGCAGCAGGACGCGTATCTAATGTTTCGCAGGCAGCATCGCTCCGTTACAACACGTTAACAAAAGTTTTAAAGTTTTTCCTCACATCTTCTGCAGTTTGATGCAGCCGCGGATACACATAGCTTATACATGGCTTAAGATTAAATAAAAATGATGCTGTATTCAGTTTGAAATACAAAGACTTCTTATGTAGTGTCGTCTTTACAATTGGAGGCGAGAATCATAGAAAGAATTATGCAGAGTCGATAGAAATTGGTGAGGAGTGAAGGAGGCAGACAGACAAGTAAAATGATTATATATTGTTCCATTAATTAAAAAATAGAAATATAAAAAGAAAAAAACTCTCTGTCTCTCTCTCTCTCTCTCTCTCTCTCTCTCTCTCTCTCTCTCTCTGTCTCTCTGTCTCTCTGTCTCTCTGTCTCTCTGTCTCTCTGTCTCTCTGTCTCTCTGTCTCTCTGTCTCTCTGTCTCTCTGTCTCTCTGTCTCTCTGTCTCTCTGTCTCTCTGTCTCTCTGTCTCTCTGTCTCTCTGTCTCTCTGTCTCTCTGTCTCTCTGTCTCCCTCTCTCTCTCTCTCTCTCTCTCTCTCTCTCTCTCTCTCTCTCTCTCCCTCTCTCT